>JAQQTP010000013.1:0-2606535 GCA_029884605.1 Ormosia emarginata | reverse complement strand
GGAAACATGACACTAGAGCTCAATGTTTTTAACATGTGCAAGCAACCACAGGAAGTCCTTGATGAAAAGGAGGAAGTTGAAGGGATTGAAGCCATCATAGATGATCATCTTCAAAAAGGGAGTTCTTCTGACCCATTAGAAGTTTGTTTAATTAATTCATTTGATTTGCTTAATTGTACAGAGGAAATAGAATACAAAGGATGGAAGCTGAAATTCAAAGAGCTAAAAACCATGAATGATAATACCTATGAAGAAGTATCCACACGGGAATTAAAGTCATTACTTGCTGGGTTGAAGTACACATTTTTGGGAGAAGAACAAAGCTTTCCAGAAGTAATTTCCTCAACTCTTACTGGAGAATAAGAAGGAAAGATGTCGCCTCAGTGGATACCCCAAGATAGAAGGAAATTTTTGACAGAGGTAAAAAATTTTTATTGGAATGACCCATACTTGTTCAAATATTGTCTTGACCAAATCTTTCGGAGATGTGTGCCCGACAGTGAGGTAGGTAGTGTCATTAAATTTTGTCACTCAGAAGCATGTGGAGGTCACTTTTCTTCAAAGAAACAGCTGCGAAAATCTTGCAGCGCGGATTTTATTGGTTCACTTTATTTAATGACTGCTATATTTTTTTCAAAAGTTGTGAAAATTGTCAAAAGATGGGCTCAATTTCAAAAAGAAACATGATGCCTCTGAATCCCGCAATCATGATGAAGAAAAACGCTACAATCTTGGGAATCTGACTCTAAAAGACCCTGTCTGCCAATTTGTAAGAAAATTGGATGGGAAGCTTATCCTCGACTCATAGAAGGCGTTTAAGCCGTTACTGGACATTAAACCAGAGGCAAATGTGAGTCATATCCACAACAATCTAAACATATCATCCTCTTCTTCTTCATGTCATCTTTCAAAAAAAAAAGCAAAAAGACAGCAAAAAAAAGATTAAAAAAAAAGAAGAAAAAAATGTTTGAACAAGGGCGATCCGAAAGGAGTACCATGACTTTAATTAGTTGTGGAGCCCCAACCTTTGGTTGACCCGTCATTGACTCAGGTGGACCTTTGCACGCTGGTCCTTAAATAAGTTCATGCACCATGCTCTATAGAGAGTCGTATTCCATAACCCAATGTTTACCATCTAGGCACTGTGGAGTTGATGGACAGGCAGAAGCGTCTCACTCTGGTTATTAGTGAGAAGTAACCCGCACTTGCTAAAGCGTATGAGGCATCTGAGCTTGATCCTCTCTTTTATTAGAAGGGGCTCTCAGCGCCCTGGGATGGGATGTTTTGGATCTTAGACATTACGAGTTTCAGATTTTAGCATCTTTGTTGATGTTACGAGCCCAAGTGTGAGCACTCCAGGTTCCAGACCCAAGATGGAAACCTATGATGGTTTCTTCTTTCTCCTTTCTTCGAATAAACAGACGTGAGTATCTACTACACTGGTGACACTGCACTCATGACGCGCAGTATAAAGATACGCCATGAAAGTTGTACATACAGGTATGTCATCATTTGCTATTATATTTCTTTTATCATTGTATGATTTTGCTGTATTTTGGTTTTGGACAGACGATCCTTTGAGAAGGGTCCTTCAGGGATTTCTAGACTTCTTTACCTTGATGGTTTTCTTGAAAAAAAAATAAAAAAACAAAAAAAATGTTTCCTTTACCTTTGATCTCTAATCTTAACTCAGTAATAGCTCAGATAGATTAGTCAGCAGGAAGCAGTGAGGGAAACAGTATGCATCGCAAGCCTGATCAGACACTCCAGTTATTTAAATAATATTAAGCTTTGGTTTTATTTATTTTACTTTGTTTCTGTTTAAATTTGTGTCAGGTTTCTCTTTTCAGTAATTTCTCCAACAGGTACTATCTTCTATCCTTTACTCATCTATATTTTAACATTGAGGACAATGTTGTGATCTAGTTAGGGGGGAGGATAGTTAACCAAAAAAAAAATTTTTTTTTTTTGGGAAGTATGATATGATTGTCATGGACTTACTAAACTAATGAATGATGGCAGAGTAAGGAGTAATTTTACTTCTGAGACGCATCTAAATTGGGAAGTATGTTTAGTGATATGACTGTCAGAAACATATTCGTAGTAAAACTAATTAGTGATGGCAGAGTAAGGAGTAAATTTTGGAAACAATTTATTACTCTTGAGATGCATCGTAGTTGGGGTAGTAACTATTTAGTGTTTATTTGTGGAAGTAACAAAGTTTTACTGTTTGATTTCCTTTAAAAGATTCAAGCGAATACACTCTCACATCCTTTGAAACAATTGAAATTCAGGAATCATAGCATGATTGAATAAATTATCTTCTTTCTTAAATTTCACATGCTTGGTTATGGATGTTGAATTGGTGGATTGAGAATGATAGAAATATGCCTTGTGAGATTTTGAGCCTATTGATGAATGGATTGAATATCTGTACCATTCTCTTCTTTCTTGTGTGATTTTCACTCATGGAATTATTACTCTAGAACTTGCTTTGATTCTTTTTTAGGCTACATTTTCACATGCATACATTAATATGATTGAGGCATTTTGAAATAGCTATTTTGACCAAATAGCCATCCTTGTATATTTTCCATTGTGTAACCCCTTTGAACTTGTTTGACCATTCCTTGTTTTAAGCTCATTTCATCCTTCCAAAAAAAAAACATGTTTTTACCCAACCTTAGGGAATAAGAGAGCATTGACCTTGTTCTTGAACAAGTGTGGGGGTGTGTGTATGAAATGATAAAAAAAAATAACCACCATTGCAATTAAAGGATTATCAGAATAAAGGTGGATGCTTGGAAACAACAAAAAAAGGAGAATGTTCAAGTCTAACAATGAATTCAATTCACCAATTTGGGATTGATCTTCAACAAAACATTAGTCAAATATTGGTGATTGTCCTTTACGATGAATGTTCTCAAACATTTTCTCCACTCTAACTGTACCATAATGCTCTTTTATTCTCTTTGGTATTTATCTTTTCCTATCCATATTATCCCCTCTCCTTTACCATGACCCCATTACAACCTTGAATAAAGTCCTCTTGATTTTTGTATGCATGTGTTTTGAGTAGCGAAGAAGTAGAAGACAAGCAAGCTTATGGTAGTGCAATTATTCATCGGTTGAATAGAGTGAAATACTTACCATTTAAACACTTGAGAGATTGAGAGTGAATTCTGTGAGGATCTATCATTCTTGATTTATTCTTTTCAACTGAAGTTTCCTTGCTTGTTGGTTTGAGATGTGAAGAAATGTTACCTCATTAATGCTTTGATCCCTTGAATTTCTGATTGCTCTTCTTGCTTTATTGAGTCTTTTAGAGTTTTTAGCTTTTGAGTCTGTGTCATTTTTCTTTGTCTCCTAACTTTGGTCTTATGTGTTTTGCCCAGGAGTGCAAAAAGTTAAGTGTGGGAGAATTTGATAATCACATATTTTATACATTAATAAACCCTCATTTTTAGTCATTTACACTCTTCATGTACTTAATTGATTAAGCCTGGTTATGTTTTGTAAGATTGGACTCAAATTGGACATAATTGATTTTTTCAGCATTATTTGGGTCTTATACTGTTTCTGTATTTTAGTCATATCTTGAGTTCTAGATATCTAGAAATTATGAATTTTACCTTGAAGGAAATCTGAGAGAAAGCTCTACAACTTTGATGAAGAGCCCAAAGTCTCAATCAGACATCTAGTGGAGCTAATTGGGCTTGGAAGACAGAACACGAGTTTTGTGTCTGGAACCTGAATAGTGTACAGTAATCAGAGCATAACTTGGGCTGTAAGAATTACCTTGGGCTGAAATTTGGACATTTGAAAGTTAAGACCCAGATCTATAACTTTCATGAAGAACACAAGAGCTTATTCGGATAGCTTGGAGGTGATATTAGGTCTGGAAGTCAAAACAGAGGTGCTGAAACTGGGCCTGAACAGTCTGCAGTAATTGGGCCATATCTACAACTTTCATGAAGATGACTTTTTTATTTGATGACGGAATCCATGAGTTAAGCAATGAATGATTTCGGAGACAAAACATCTCAATAATTTCTCACTCTTATCCTCACCATTTGGCATTTTCCACTCATCCACCTACTCTTAATCAGCCTCCTTGTCATTTTGTATCCCTAATCCTTTATAAAAGGCACCATTGGCTAACCATTTGGGGCACTTGGTATTAGGCTTAGTTTTTTACAAGTTATGGTTATGCTTGTTTCTTGTTTTACTTTGTTGTAATTTTCTCTTGTTCTAAAGTGAAGCTATGTTCATCTTTCTCTTCTTCTCTCTTTCTTTCTTCTTATCCATGAGTAACTAAATCTTCATCTTGCTTGGGTGAAAGAGTGAAGCTCTTGGTAATGAAATAAGGTTAGATTATTTTATTTCTTGTGCTTAAATGATATATTATCAATTAGACATTATATGTGTTATATGTTTGTTTCCAATCAATTTAGAAACCTTCTTTGTATAATGGAGAGATTTATTGTAGACAATAGGATTGGCACAGTGAATGCTTGAACTCATTTACAAATGTTGGTAGATAATTAAAGGAATCATAATATGATTGCATATATAATTGAACTTTGAATGTTATATTTACCGATTGGAATCTCCGTTATGTGTGGATTTCAATTGAGTTATAAAGAGAAATAATGTTACCTTTAATTTATTACCAAGAGTGGATCTCCTAACCCAAGCAAGCTCTTAAATTCATTTATGAACTTCTTTTATTACTTTTGGTGTTGTGACAAATCATTTTCTTACCTCAATTAATTTTTCTTCATTAATTCCCTGTGGATCGACCTCGGACTCCCGAGAAATTTATTGCTTGAGATAACCTGCACTTGGGTTTGCATCCTTAAATCCCGCAGTCAATTACATAGTTGTTTTAACGTGTTCTTGGCTTTCTAGGCATGATGTAATCGATTACTAGACTTGTGTAATCGATTACTTGGCCTCTGCCATGCTTGTAATCGATTACATGCTCAATGTAATCGATTACCAGCTCTCTGTTTAGCTTGTAATCGATTACAACACGTGTAATCGATTACTTTGTCCTTTGAACTTTTTTTCAAGCCTAATTGAGGATCCATGTCATTTCTACCTTTAAGAACCTTGGATTGAACAATATTGATATATGTTTAGTATGATCCAAGATTAAAGTGAACCTTTCTTTTCAAATATGAACTTTGAAGTTGATTAAAAAAGATCTCGAAAAACCATTTGAATATAAATGAAATACCTGAGAGCATTTCACATAGATATTCTAAGACCTATATCTAATATACTTTTTTTTTTATCTTGGTGTTCTTTTTTTGATCTTGGCCTTCATCTTGACTTTGTTATAAACTTTGAAGTTGATTAAAAAAGATCTTGAAAAATCATTTGAATATAAGTGAGATACCTTGAGAGCATTTCATATAGATATTCTAAAACCTATATCTAATATACCTTTTTTTGATCTTGGTCTTCATCTTGACTTTGTTATCATCAAAAACTCATTTGATATGCTTTAAGACATAAGCATTCTTAACTTTCCTTCCTTCTTTCTGACTGTTTTGTAGGTGTTCATGTCCAGTGGTGAAGTGAGTGAGCAATTGAGGAATCTAAGACATTACTTTGAACAAGTTAGCTCACAGGTTCCTCTTCAATTCACACCTGCTGACATCGAAGCTACCCGCCATATAGATTTATCCAGTTTTGAGATATTTTCTGAAATATCTGAAGAAGTGGTGATGGCAGAGAATACTTTATGGGCGTTGGGTGCTCCAAATTTAGACCAACAGCCTCTTTGCATAGAAATTCCACAAATTAAATGGGCTTTTGAGTTGAAGTCTGATCTATTCCACCTTTAACCATCCTTCAAAGGATTAGCTAGGGAGGATCCTAATAAGCATTTAAAGGAGATACATGTGGTTTGTTCCAATATGAAGCCTGCAGGAGTTTCAGTCAAACAAGTCAAGCTTAGAGCTTTTCCATTCTCATTAAAAGATTATGCAAAGGAATGGACATACTATTTGCCACCCGGATCCATTAATTCATGGCAAGACATGGCTTAAGCTTTCCTGGATCGATACTTCTCTGCCTCTAAGACCGCCACCATTCGGAAAGAAATTTACAACATCCAACAAAGGCACGGGGAATCACTTCATGATTACTGGGAGAGGTTCAAGAGGTTGTGTCCTAGTTGCCCTCAACACCAAATTAGTGAGCAACTGCTAATTCAATACTTTTATAAGGGTTTGATGGTTATGGATCGCAACATGATTGATGCTACTAGTGAAGGAGCTTTGGTTGATAAGACTCCACAAGAGGCCAAAAATTTGATAGTAAGAATGATTGTGAACACTCAACAATTCTTTACCAGGAATAACATAGAAGTGCGAGCAGTTAAAGACGCGGAAACAATTAGCATGCAGTAACAAATGACTCAGTTGACTGCCATAGTTCAACGGCTTATAAATATTGGGAAAGCACCAGTAAATGCTTGTGGGATTTGTTGCTCTACAGGACATCCCACTAATATGTGTCCCACTCTATAAGAGGACACACATGATGAGGTAAAGGCGGTAGATGGATATTCTAGACTTTCTGCAAACTACAACTCCTACTCCAACACATATAATCCAGGGTAGAAGGATCATCCTAACTTGAGCTACGGGAAATAGCCCCAGAACTAACCTCCAGCTTATGGATCTCTAGGATTTCAGCAAAGGCAAACACTTTTCCCTCAGAGGCAACAACAAGTTCAAGCTCATAGTCAACCTGAGCCTTCACTAGAGGAGCTAATGAGGCAAATGGCCACTAATAATATTCAGTTTCAACAAGAAACAAGGGCCACCATCAGTAATTTGCATAACCAAGTGGGACAGTTAGCCACAGAGATCAACAAGGTTCAGAGCCAACTTTCTGGGAGACTTGCCTCACAACCAGAAGTGAATCAGAGGGAAAATGTTAGTGCTGTCACATTGCAAAGTGGAAAGAGGTTAGATGAACCTCCACCTCCCCCATAAGTCATTAAAGAGAAGGATTAAAAGCCAAAGGAAGTGAATGAGAAGAGGCAAAACTCCAAAGCCCTCAAGGTGAGGATTCCTGACTCCATCCTAAGTATGTCACTAAGGCTCCATTCCCTAGTAGGTTGGTTAAGAGCAAGAAAGATAAGGCTGAGAAGGATAGGGATTTTCTTGAGACTTTCAGGAAAGTAGAAATCAATATTCCATTGCTGGATGCAATCAAGAAAATCCTGAAATATGCTAAGTTTCTTAAGGAAGTATGCACCCAAAGGAGGCAGCTGAAGGGTAATGAGAAAATTAATATGAACCAAAATGTTTCAGCCCTCATTCAGCATATGCCTCAGAAATGCAAGGATCCAAGGACTTTTACAATTCCATTTGTTATAGGCAATTACAAATTTGAGCATGTCATGCTAGATTTAGGTGCTTCTGTTAATGTAATTCCTATGTCTATTTTTAACTCTCTTGGAGTTAGACCCTTACATTCTACAGATGTTGTGATTCAATTGGCTAATAAAAGTAATGCATATCCAGCAGAGTTAATTGAAGATGGATTGATAAAGGTTGATGAGCTAATCTTTCCTGCTGATTTTTATGTTCTAGAGATGGAGGGGGAGTCACCATCTAGTAAGGCTCCACTTATTTTAGAGAGGTCATTCCTCAAAACAACGAGGACCAAAATAGATGTGCATGCAGGAACTCTATCTATGGAGTTTGGAGATTCAATTGTTCAGTTTAACATTTTTTATGATATGAAGCATCCTATGGAGGAGCATTCTATTTTTCATATTGATTTACTTATTGATTTAGTTGAGGAAACTTATGATGAATTGTGTGTTGAATTTCCTGATTTAATTGCTTTCAGTGATTCTATCCATTGCCATTCATGTACTATTGTAATGGTGATATGATATATGCTATTTGTGCTGATATTTTTGCATACTTGAGAGCTGATGATTCTATTTATACAACAGCTAATGGTGTTGAAGATTCTATCAACAATATTCATGATGCAATTGTAGAATCTAAGACACAAAGGGAGATGGAGTTGAAATCTATTAAAGAATTTTCAGAGAAGGGAAAAGAGCACCGGATGGCGGTCACTACTATGGTAGATTTTGTTTTTGGACCATGGTCCAACATAAACAATGACAATGACGTTGATAAAGTAAACATACTACAATTCAGTGGTGAAGCCAAGGAAATTAAGGAAGGCCAATGGGACCCTGGTGGAAGCCTCTTCATTCGATAAGGATGTTTCTTTTCTTTCCCTCTATTTTATTTTACTTGTCCTTCATTGTAACACCCCAAAAATTTATTTATTTTATTATAGATAGTCATTTTATAATATTTGTGATTTTTTGTGAATTTTTTCTGGATTTTTTTGAAACTACAAATATTGTAATATTATTTCTCATTTTGCATGCAAACTGAACGGAGCCAGGGAAATGAGATATTTTTTTCTCGAGAACCTTGATATGTGAAAATGTCGATGATGGATCTTACTAAACCCGAGGCTGGACATAATTTACGAGGTTTCACATTTTTTGAAAAATTTATCCGGTAAAATAAATCGCTGTGTAATTTTTATCCACAGTTAATACTGACTTCTATCAACTGTAACCATTATCCATTGGATAATAGCATGTATTAGAAATCACTTCACATTATCCTAATGTAATCCACTTTATGTCTAATCAAATCCACTTTAATTTAAAAATATCATATTTTAATCAAGCTTCTCATGGAAGCTTGGTCCACTAATGACCAAATTACCTTAAGCTTGTAGGAGAAGCCACTCACCTCTCTTTTTCTCTCTCATTGCTGCGGCTAGGGTCCTTGGAGGGGAGCAAAATTTGCTTCCCACACTTAACACTCCTCACCCAAAATTTTAGTCATTTTCTACTATCACTTTCTCTCTCTTCATTTTCTCTTCTCACATTTTTCTCTCTTCTTCTTCTTCCTCTTCCATTTCTCTCCACGGTTGCAGCCCCAAGAGGTGACCATCACCATTTTTATTTTCTTGTTTCATCATCACCATCCTTACATTTCTCTTCTCATTCTCAATATTTTCTCTTTGAAAATTTTCTCTCAAATCCATCATCTCCATCATCTTCTTCTAAGAACAAAGCTTGAAGCTTTGAGGTAAAGCTTCCATTTTTCTATCTTCTTCTCTTTATTTTCGTGACCCTTGATCACATTGGTGACCAAGGATTCATCCTTCTCCAAGCTTGGTTGTTGATTCTTTGTGTTTGGTTTTCTAGGGCTTTTGGAGAGCCAAAACCGAACCACCAAGAGCAAGCAAAGAGGTGATTTTCGTGTTCTTCCTTTAGGTAAGAGGGGGATTTACTCACTTCAACCATTATTGGTGGTGAGAAGTGTCACACCCTAATAGGGATGTCACATTTTGGAACAATAATAATAACCTCTACCCAAGTTATAAATTATTGTGTAATATATAATAATATAGGTTGTAAAAATATTTTTTTAACATTATATTGTAAAATAAAATAAACGAAACATAAAATAAAACAAACTATTACATACACACCATAATTATACATATGATTTTGTTTTTAATAGGTACAAATAATTTACATATTACAAACTCGTTAATTAAAAACGATGAACCCATCGGTTTAAAGCAAACCATAAACTAGCCCAAGCATAACACTAAAAGTTCTAATCCTCCGAAGAATCCTCCTCGGGAAGATTATCGGAAGACAAATACTCCAGTAACATCATACCACACTGCAATCAATCCATATGATATGGATGATCTCGAGGTTCACCTTCCTCGAACTGGTCACTCGGTTGCTACTCCTCGTTGTATTGACAATCCAATAGTTGCTCCTCTTCTACTTCCTCAACGACTTTACGGAACATAAATAATAATACGTAAAAATATATATAAAGAGGTGAGACAATCTACATCATTACCAGCATAGCAGTAAGAAAATGACAATACAAACAAATATAACAGTTAATATAACAATTCATATTATCACACATGCAAAATATCCAATTATAACTATTCACATTATCACACATGCAAAATATCATAAATCAAATTATAACTATTCACACAGTAATGCAGATTAAATATGCCATGTACTCAGACTCATTCCTACTCCATGGAGCTAAACACAAACATCAGAGAGAATGATCTGGTAGACATGTCCGTACATCAGGCTGCCTCAACCAACTATTACACAGTCAAATACGTCGTATAAATATCACACAGTCAAATACGTTGTGTGAATGGTACATAGTCAAATACGTCGTGTAAATAGTACACAGTCAAATACGTCGTGTACGTCCAGGCATAGTACCAGACAGTCCCCAATAGATCCTGATTAAGAATAGTATTTGTCGAGATCGCTAGTGTGTGTTTTCAGTTACCACAGCCCAAAGGAGCTACCAACTGTCCACATGTGGAATCTACTGCACACTAACGCCTCCAAGTTCTCCACATGAACACACTACACCTATCACACCCGCAACACGGTGTAATTCATCTCGTCAGTCAATCGTCAATTTCAACCAAATTGACATACCACTCTATGTATGTAATGATCCATAATTACAAAAATGCCCTCAATATCACCATGAATCATAATTACATAAATATCCTCATTATCACTATAATTACAGAAATACCCTTAGTATTAATAATTCCAAAAACAGTATGTCTCCACTTTACAGTACTATTTCCCAACGTGTCCGGGTCCACCACTTTGGCCCGACAGTAAAAACTTACTGTTTTCATAAGTCGCGTAAATATTTTTCAACGTTTTCTCAATCGCGTAACATTTTAAAATCATTTTCTCAATCGCGTAGTTTAAAAATCATCATTTTAAATACACGTAAGCTATTTCTACTATTTTTCAATGTATAAAATATTTCCTGATGTTTCAAATTAAATTTTGAAACTTTCCAAAACTACAAATTTTATTTAGACATTATTTTCCATTTTTCTTTACACAAAATACTCTAAGTCATAATTTTTGACGTTTTCCTCAAAAATTCGATTTTAATAAATTCTTCTACAGTTAATTCTATTCTTTAACTACGTAAGATATTTCCTTGCTTTCTAAATATCATTTTGAAATGTTCTTCATTACTTGCTCATTTTTAATCAATTTTGACAGCATTTCATTTAGAAAATCTACTAAATGATATTTTCTACGTTTTCCTTTAAAAATTCTTTTATTTAATTATAACCATAAAATACACTTTGAAAATTGCTAACATACTTTAAAACTCAAAGGTAAGTATTTTCAAGTGTCAAAAATTTATTTCTTTTATACACTAGACTTCTAATAAAAATTTGTTTACTTATTTGGTTCTTGAAAATCCATCGTAATTGAATTCGTTTTAGGTTAATAAACTAGTTTACACTTAGAAAATAAATTTTGGATCAATTAAACATTAAAAAATATATTTTGCCCGAAAATCACCATTTTTATACAAACCATGTTTAAAATTATTTTTCATCCATTAAATCATTGAAAAATCCTTTAACTTAAGTAGATCAATTAGGTTATCCTTTTAGAAAATGGTTGAGAACATATTGGTTCTCTTTTCATAGTAAAAATCATAAGCTCTTCATCTTGTGTTCTTTGGAACACTTTTGCAAATCTCAACATATTTGCACATCCAACAACAATTATCATAGATCCATGAACATATACATATATTTATGAACACATACTATATATTAAAGCAATAATAAAACACATACTAAATATCAAAGCTATAAACATGCTTGTATGCATAATAAACCACAAATAGAAAAGAAAATAACATGCACACATAAACAATCACAAATAGAGAAGACAATAAACAATCAAGTGAATGAATTCTTATGGATTCTTCAACACAAATACATCCATTTTCTCACCACCACACATGGTTGATGAGATTAAATCTCCCTCTTACCTATAAGGAAGGCAAGATCTCCTTGGACTCCTCCTTAGAAAATTTGTGTAGCTTCAACAAAAATCCTAACAACCTTAAACAAATTATAAAGTCATAAACTATGGATGAAAAAGATAAACCATGGATCAATCATGGCTTAGAACATCAAAAATCAAATTAGAAACAAGAAACAAGAATTTTCACCTTATAGGAAAGAAACTTCAAAGTGATTTTCCAAGCTCCAAATGGATGATTTAGCAAAAACTCACAACTAGAGATGTTCTTAGAATATGGTTTAGATTTAGGGAATGAAGTTGGATGAAATTTTTGATGGATGGAAGTATATTGAAGAGGCTTGGCCGAATGGTGTGGGAAATGAAGACTTAGAAGTTTTCTTTGTGTCTTGAAACAAAGAGAAATGAGAGAATCGATTAGAATGATTGAAATGAAGATGATAAAGTGAATAATTGCCCCCCCCCAAATGCATGGCCGTAGAGCATCAAGAAAAAAGCTAGCCACCTTTTTGACAATTCTTGCTTCATAATGGCCTTTGATTATTTGGATGGTGGATGGCTTGCTTCTAGACTTCATGATTGCATTTTGATTGAATAATTGGATGCATAATTATAGCATATGGCCGAAAATGCTATAGGAAACTCAATCAATTGTTGATTGATTTTTAATAACTTATTTATGCTTAAGTCCTTCTAGATATGTTTAATTAAAAGTTAGTTAGATTCCTTTGTATTTTAGTTAATCATTAATTTACTTAGAATCCTTAATCTTCTACTTAATTATACTAATACATTTGTCTAACTAAAATTTGATAAAAACTAATTAGGTTTTACTCCATTTAATTATCACTTAAACCCCTTTAGATTAACTTAATTAGATTTTAAATTAACTAATCTATTAAATTAAGTTTTAAATTAACTAATCTACTAAATCTAACCATTTTTATGGATTTTTAACCTTTTGGTCTAGAATTTTACAAGCCTTTTACGTTGGTAAATTTTTCCTAAAAGTGGGTCCCACAAACCCAAACGTGGGTCCCACAAAGCAAATGTGAGTCCCACAAGCCAAACGTGGGTCCCACAGATTTTTCTGCATGATGAAATTTTTTTATTATACAGAAAAATCCTAAAAATTAAAAGATTGATATATATATTATTCGGATTGGGTTTAGTAAGATCGCCCAGCTCCAAATAATCAAACAAGATTTTCTCCGGCCCAAAAATTATTTTCTTTACTCGGAGCAAATCACACGAAATAATCAAATGCAGTTACGAAATAGTCAAATTAATTTTATAACATACAGAAATCAGAAAACAGTACAATAAGGGTAAAAATGTAATTAATCAAAAATTGGGGTGTTACAAGAAGACCTTTGTGTGGTTGTTGATGGAGAAATCCATAATGGATGCTCACTTTGTTTGATTATTTCTCATGTTTTATGTGTTCTTGATTGAGAGTAGAGTTTGGTTGTTATAAATGCCTTGATAATAATGGATTAGATGAATGGAAATTTTAGGGTTTCCTATTATCTTATGGAGGTCACGGTTTTGACTAGATTTTTAGGGATTTGAATTTGGTTTTTGTATAAAATGAAGTTTGTGTGATTAGGTATTAAATGATTAATGCATGAAATGAAAAAATTGGAATCTTGATGTCTTACGGAGGCTCACGGCCTCTAAGGAATTTTTTTGGAATCCAAGTGGTGCTTTTGTGCATCCTTGGGAATTAAACGATTTGGATATAAGTAATTTAGAATGTGATAGAAGAAATTGATTGAGTAATGGCTCTTGAGAGGCCACGGTTTTAAGGGGTTCTTTGACCCGAAATTTACACAATTGATCAAGACTAAGAAAATTAGGAATGTTGGATTCATAATGTGAAATTATGGTATGTATTGAACCATGTATATGGAATGTTGATATTGAGAATGAATTGTATGAAATTGTGAGTCCATGTATGGGACTAAGTACTTGTTGATGTGTACTTGACTAAATTGAGGCATGAAGCTATTGAGGATTGATTATGTGTCACTGTGGTATGTTCCATGAGATATATATATATATATATATATATATATATATATTAATGAATATATATATATGTTAATGAGGAACGTGTTAAGGAACGTACAAATGATGAACATACATGATGTAAATTGAGTCATCATGCATATGTGAATGTCCGTTGGACTTTGTTGGAAAGGCGATGTGTGCCTAAGAGATTGAATTACACCTTAGTGTGGATGCGAGTAGACTAAGCGTGGGTCACACTGGTTGACCTTGGGGGTGTCGGGGTGTGGGTGTCTCACAATAGACAGTGGTAGCTCCACTAGGGCTGTGGGATAGACCGATGCAAACGCACTGACGATCCAGACCGAGACGCTGTCTTATATCACGATCAATTGTTGAGGTGTCATATATAAGTCATGTTGCGCAAAATATGAATTTTATGAGAAGAGCACTTTATTTTAAGGCTAACAAAATACTGGTATGACTCCTTGATCATTCTCTCTGAATGTTGATGTCTAGCTCCATGGAGTAGGATCTTTGGTACTATGTGCATTGTGCATTGTCAGTCTCATATTTCACTGAGCATGAGTACTTATGACTGTTAAACTATCTACTTTTAATATTGTAATAATTATCTAATGGTTGAACTGTTGACTACTTGAGATATCAATACCGTTTAACTTTTATAGCCTATTTTATTATTGCTTACAGTTGTCCTTCTCTTACTGTTAATTTTATTATTACTGTTGATGAATATATGAGTTGTAATGCTATGTGGGCGCTTAGCGCCGTTCTGTTTTCTTGCGGCCATATTGGTATTGAATGATGGGTGTTTCACATCTTTTCTGTATATCTGTACTTTTGTTTTAAATTATTTACTTCTGAGAAGATGTTCGCGAGGAAGAAAAGGAGGCGCCTGATTTTCCTGGTTTCTGGCCCGATTACGATTAGTGTTGTTTGAAGATGTCATCACGTCCGTGCCAATTTTTGGGTTACACGAGGATGACCTTTCATAGAGTTCCCGACTATTGGCACATTAACTTGAGCACAGATCGATGCATCTATCATGGGGAGCTGACTGTGTCTTTAGCTTGCGGTCACTGTGACCCGCCTGTCTATGATTTTACAACTTTGGTTCACTTAGAGTTTTACCTACCGGTTAGAGATTTGTGGGATGACCTTTATTACACCCCACGAGATGATTCATTTTTCTCACTGCTCGAGCTTCTGCTCAGAATTCGGTTGCCCCGATGGTGATTTCATCAGATGAGGAGTGTAACGCCCCTTTTTTCTTATCTCGCGAAGAAGGAACGTCGCACCATAATATAGAGAAACGAAATAAATTACAGAAAATAAAAAGTACATTGATTAATTAAGACTTGGTTCATTTTTAACACGTGATTAAATAATTTGTATTCTTGGATTGTAAAATAATCGAGTGTTGAAATGTGTGTACATTTTCTCTATTTTTTTTGAAATAACAATAAAGAGATGATAATAATTATAAAAAAATAGAATCGACACAGAATTTAAAAGTCATACATTCATAATTCATATATACTATTATATGCATCAGCCTATTTAATTACATCATAAATTATACAAAAAGTAAAATATGTACCCACCCGAATGATACAAATATACATTCATCAAGTACGGCAAAACATCAGGCTTCCCCAAAAAGATAAATGGTTAGCCATCAGTAGCCACCGACAGTATCAGCCCTCTAAGACTGACGAGAAGGGACCGTAGCCGGGTCCTCCTCAAGGTCTTCCTCATCCGATGAAATTACCATTGGTGTGACAGAATTTCGGGCTGAAGCCCAAGCAGTGGAGAGGAAAAAGTTCTCTTGTGGGGTGTAGTACATATCACCCCACATATCCCTAACGGGTAGGTAAAACTCCAAAATGACAAAAGCAGTGAAGTCGAAAAAGGAGGGTCATAGCAACCCCAAGCCAAAGACATTGTCAACTCCCCACGATACACGTATCGGTCCGTCTGCACATGTATGTGCCAGCAATCGGGTCCTCCATGGAAGGTCATCCTGACGTATCCCAAAAATCAGCGTGGGCGCAATGACATCCTCAGCAAGCTCTAGTCGTAGTATGGCCAGAAACCCGGAAACTCAAATGTTTCCATTTCTTTCTCACGAACGTCTTCTCAAAAGTATACAAATAAACAGAAATATCAAAATATAGAAAGAGGTGAGACACCTAACTTTCATTACCAATACGGTAGCAAGAAAACAGAACGGCGCTGGACACCCACATATTAACACAGTTAATATATCCAATCACAGTAATAATTAAAATTAACAGTAAAAGTAGAATAATAATAAATAGCAGTAAAAATTATCAACAACAGATATACAACATCAATATTTTCAATAGTCAACAGTTCAAGCAATCAAATAATTATTATGGTAATAATAACAGATATTTTTCCACAATTATAAATGCTCATGCTCAATGAATTATGAGACTGACAGTTCACAATGCAAATGGTACCAAATTCCTACTCTATGGAGCTAGACATAAACATTTTTGGAGTGAACAATCAAGGAGTTATGCCAGTATCTCGTTAGCCTTAAAAATAGTTTGCCCGTCTCATAAAATATTTGCGCAATTGGCTTATACATAGCACCTCAACAGTTGATCGCGACATAGGACAGCGTCTCAGTCTGGATCGTCGGTGTGTTTACATCGGATTATCCCATGGCCCTAGTGGAGCTACCACTGTCTATTGTGAGACACCCGCACCCCGACGTCCCCAGGGCCAACCACTATAACCCTACACTTAGTCTACTCGCACCCGCACATAGGTATTATTCAAACTCCTAAGCATATATCGTCTTTCCAACAATGTCCAACGGACAACACATATGCATGGCAATGCAATGTATATCATGTATGTTTATCAATGATACATTTATCATAAAGTATACCACAATAGGTCTCAATATTAACATGTCATAATTTCATCAAAAACTTAGTCCCACGTAGGAACTCACAATAGCATCAACCAATTCTCAATAACAATATATATACATATACGTTGTTCCACACATACCACAATTTCTATATTATAAAATCCAACATTTTCAATGTCTTAAGTCTTGATCAATTATGAAAATTTTAGGTTAAATAACCCTTAAAAACCGTGGCCCTCTTAAATGTTATTATTCAATTTAATTCCTCCACTTCATTATGGATTATGTATGTCTCTAAATTCTTAATTTCCAAGGATGCACTAAGGCATTATTTGAACCCTAAATTTTCTCCAAAAATCATGGCCTCCCTAGGTCTTCAAAGTTCTAATTTCTTTTTATTTTATGCATTAGTCACTTGATATCTAATTCTTAAATTTTTGTTCACACAAAATCGATCTAATCCCTCAAAATTCAAGCCAAAACCGTGACCTCTAAAATGGGTAATAAACCCTCAAAATTTTCATTCATTAGTTCTAACACTATCAAGCATTTCAACACCACCAATGCATTCAAAATCATTATTCAATCATAAATCTCAAATCAAGAACACATAAGCATACAAAATCATCAACAAAGTAAGCATACAAATATGGATTTCTCCATCAAACAATCACACAAAGTCTCCTCACCACCAATAACGGTAGAAGTGAGTAAATCTCCTTCTTACCTAAAGGAAGAACACGAAAATGGCTTCCTATGTGCTCCTTGGTGGTTTCGGTTTTGAGCTTCCAAAACCCTAAAATTTTTCAACACAAAGAATCAATATTAAGCTTGGTAAAAGATGGTTCTTTGGTCTCCAATGAAACCATAGAACACGAAAATGAAGAGAAGAGAGAAGAAAAATGGAAACTTTACCTTATAGTTTGAAGCTTTGCCTTGGAAGACAATGGAGGTGAAGATGGATTTTGAAGAAATTTTCTAAATAGAAAGTGTAGAAGAGGATGAAGTGAGTGTAGAAATGATATTGGTGAGGTTGAAAAATGAAAAGGAATGGTCTCCTTAGGGGCTGCAAACCGTGGGGTGAGGGAGAGGAAGAAGAGAGAAGGAGGAGAAAAATGAAGAAGAAGAAACTAGAGAGAGAAAGTGTTAGACGAAAAATGGTATTTTTGGGTAAAATGCATTAAGTGTGGAGACAAATTTTTGCCTCCCATAGGTAAGGAATGTCGCGGCAATGGAGAGAGAGAAGGGGGTGAAGAGGCTTCTCCAACAAGCGAAAGGTAACTTAAACATTTTGTGGTCAAAGCTTCTCAAAGAAGCTTTTATTAAAATATACTAAATTTGAATAAAAATGAATTTCATTAGAGATAAATGGATTACATTAGGATAATGTGATAGGGCTTTAAATTCATGTCATTATCTAATGGACAATTGTTACAGTTGACAGAAGTCAGTATTAATTGTCTAGCAAATAAAATTTATAAAACGATTTATTATTTTTTTTATCAGATAAAATTTCTTGAAAAATGTAAAATCTCGTAAATCGTGTCCAGTCTCAGGTTTAGTAAGATCCCCCGTCGATGTTTCCATAGATCAAGGTTTTCAGGAAAAATATCTCATTTTCCCAGCTCCACTCAGTTTGCATGTAAAACGAGGAATAATATTAAAATATTCTACATTCTCAGAAAAATCTAAAAAAAATCTCAAAAATCAAAAATATTATAAAATGAATATTTATAATGAAATAAATAAATTTTGGGGTGTTACAACTCTCCCCAACAAATAAGAATTTCGTCCTTGAAATTTTCATACCTTAGAATAGTTTTGGGTACTGCTTCCTTATCTTGTCCTCCAGTTCTCATGTCGTATTTCTGGTTATCTCGTTCCAGATCACTTTTACCAATGAAATGTCTTTTCCTCTGACTTGCTTCATTCTCCTATCCTCAATCCTCACAGGAGTTATTTCATAAGTCAAGTTTTCCTTTAATTGTACTGAATCAGGTGCTATGACATGATCAGGACTCGGAATGTATTTTCAAAGTTATGACACATGAAAAACATTGTGAAGATTTGAAAGAAAAGGTGGTAAAGCTATTTGGTAAGCAACGGGACCTACCCGACGAAGAATTTTGTAAGGTCCAAGAAATTTTGGAGTGAGCTTTCTAGATTTGAGAACCCGACCGACCCCAGTCGTAGGTGTGACTTTCAAGAACACATGCTCTCCTTCCTCAAATTCAAGAGGTTTTCTTCTTCTATCTGCATAACTCTTTTTCTGACTTTGAGCCGTTCTCATCTTCTCCTGAATCATCTTGACCTTCTCGGTTGTCTGCTGAATAAGATCAGGTCCGACTAGAAGTCGCTCTCCGTCTTGATACCAACATTAAGGTGTTCTGCACCTTCGTCCATACATAGCCTCGTAGGGTGCTATCCCTATGCTTGAATGGCAACTGTTATTGTAGGTAAACTCTACCAACGGTAAAATTTCATCCTAGCTTCCAGTCTGTTCTATAGCACAAGCTCTCAGTAAATCTTCCAATGATTGAATTGTTCTTTCTGATTGGTCGTCCGTCTGAGGATGGTAAGCAGAACTCAGACATAGCTTTGTCCCCATTGCTCCTTAAAGACTTTGCCAAAATTTTGATGTAAATCTTGGATCTCTGTCAGAGATGATACTAGTAGGCACACCATGTAGTCCGACAATTTCACCGATGCATAACTAAGTCAACTTCTCCAACGGATATCTTATGTTGTTAGGCAAGAAGTGTGCTGACTTTGTAAGTCAATCCATAATTACCCATATTGAATCATATCCTCTTCTGGCCTTTGGCAATTTGACAACAAAGTCCATGGCAATACTATCCCATTTCCATTAGGGAATAGTCAAGGGTTATCACATTCCAGATGGTCTTTGATGCTCAATCTTTGTTTTCTGACAAACTAAACAGGAAGATAAGCATCTAGCAATATCTCCTTTCATTCCATGCCACCAAAATAACTTCTTCAAATCTTGGTACATTTTGGTCATTCCAGGATGCATACTCAACTTGCTGGTATGGGCTTGTTCAAGAATGTATTTCCTGAGTTCCTCATCTTTAGGCACACAGACTCCACCTTAGAATCTCAAAATTCCATCGCTTCTTTCCTCTAACGTTGATACACCACCCTATTTCATCAGTTCTTTTTCCTCTTGCAAGAATTTGTCAACCTTCTGCTTCTCTCAGATGTAATCCATCAAATCACTCGAGATGATGACCATGTTCATGCAGATTTTTCCTGGCGTTAATTCCACAAAAGACCATACGTCTCTGAATTGTTCTAGTAAATCTTTCTCCCTGATCATCATGGCAGAAACACTAATCGTTTTCCTACTTAAGGCATCAGTCATAACATTCGCCTTTCCAGGGTGATACTGAAGTTGGAAATTATAGTCTTTTAGGAATTCTAACTATCTTTGCTGCCTTAAGTTCAACCCTTTTTTATCATACAAATACTTTAAGCTCTTGTGGTCACTGAAGACATTGAATGTTGCTTCATAAAGATAGTGTCTGCATATCTTTAAGGCAAATACCACAGCAGCTAACTCCAAGTCGTGCGTTGGGTAGTTCTTCTCATGCACTCGTAATTGTCTCAAGGCATAAGCCACCACTTTTCCGCCTTGCATAAGGACACAACCCAATCCTTGGTATGAAGCATCACAGTACACCTCGAATGGTTCACTCGGATTAGGTAGAACTAACATTGGTGAACTAGTTAGTCTCATTTTCAACTCTTGAAAACTTCCTTCGCAAGCATCCGTCCATTCAAAAGCTTGATTCTTCCTCGTGAGTTGAGTGAGAGGTCCGGCAATCTTAGAGAATCCTTCAATAAATCTCCGGTAATATCCCGCTAATCCAACAAAGCTTCGGATTTCGATCACCATCTTTGGTCTTTCCCATTGAAGAACAGCTTCTACTTTTGATGGGTCTACAACAATTCTTTCCTTTAAAATCACATGGCCCAAGAATTTAACTTCATTCAACCAAAACTCACACTTCAATAACTTGGCGTACAGCTCTTTTTCCTTCAAAGTCTGAAGAACTATACTGAGATATTCAGCATGATCCTCCCGATTTTTCGAATAGATCAAGATATTATCGATGAAGACAACGACGAATCTGTCCAAATAAGGACGAAAGATTCTATTCATATAATCCATGAAAATAGCTGGTGCATTAGTCACACCAAAAGGCATCACTAGGTACTCGTACCGTCCATAACAAGTACGAAAAGTTGTTTTAGGAATGTCTTCCACTTTCACTCTGATCTGATGGTAGCCCGATCACAAATTGATCTTAGAAAACACCGCCGCTCCTTTCAGTTGGTTCATTAGGTCGTCTATCCTCGGCAATGGATACTTGTTCTTGATCATGACCTTGTTTAACTGACGATAATCCACACACAATCTCGAAGTACCGTCTTTCTTCTTAACTAGCAATATCGGCGCTCCCCAAGGTGATACACTGGGTCTCACGAATTGCTTCTCCAAAAGCTCTTCCAATTACTTCTTGAGCTCAACTAGCTCTGCAGATGACATTTTATAAGGCGCTATGGAAATAAGACCAGCTCTAGGTACAAGATCAATGGCAAATTCGATCTCCCGCTCCAGTGGTAAACTAGGTACATCTTCAGGAAAAACTTCAAAAAACTCTCGAACCACTGCGATTGCGTCCAAATCTACCTCATTCTTAACTTTCAAAGAAGACAATAGCATGTATCCCCGAGCTCATGCTTTCAAGAAAGCTTGAACTTGGTTGGCCGTTAAAAATCTAGAATTCTCATCCAAAAGAAAAACTATGGTTTTTCTAGAACAATCTAACAGGACATGGTTAGAAGATAACCAATCCATTCCTAAGATTATGTCTAATTAAGATAATGGCAAACAGATCAAATCAACAGAAAAGATTCGATCTTCAATAATCAAAGGAGTAGTAACAACAGGTTTAGCAGCAGGAGTTGAAACAGTCAAATCTAAAGGTAACGAAAACCCAGGTAAACTAAGTCTTTTTACACAGTCATAGGAAATGAAAGAATATGTTGCACCAAAGTCATAAAGTACAGTTAAAAGATTACCTTCTATAACACCTTCCCCTTGTATAAGATCTTCGGATTGAGAGGCTTCAGCACCACTCAGCGTGTAAACTCGACCTCCAGCTTGCGGTTTAGCAGTTCAAGCAGCATTGACGGAAGGTTCCACCTTAGGTTGATTGTATTCACGAGAAACGTGTCTAGGTTTCCCGCATATGAAGCAGATCACTCCTTTAATAGTGTAGTCCCTCATGTAGTATTCCTTCCCGCACTTCATGTATCGTGGCATAGACACCGTTGTTTGACCAGTTCTGCCCAGACTTCCTCCGGGACTTCCCCCTTGCGATTTCTGTTGTTGACTTCCAAGTGGTCTGGAAAAAGGCTTCTTCTGGCAATGGTTAGCGTTACTGCTTCCTCCTCTTTGGGATTGAAAAGGTCCAAAGTTTCTATTCCTTACATAGCGCGCCTGGTCCAAGTCTTCCAGCCGGCGACACGTATCAAGTAGTTCTGAAAACTGAGTAATCTTCAAAGTTATGATGGCTCTCTTCATGTCGTGTCTCAAACCTTCCTCGAACTTCTGACATTTCCATACTTCGTTTGGTTGGTGTTGAAAGTAGGTTCAGAATTTGGACAAACTCTCAAATTTGGTAGCATATTCACTTACTATCATATTCCCTTGCCTCAAGCCAAGAAATTCCATTTCATTAGCATGCCTAGCACTTTCTGGGAAAATTTATTTAAGAATCTCTCTTTGAGCAATTCCCAATTAATTGCTCGATTTTCAGCCTCTAATAACCTCTACTCTCTGGTCCACCAATCCTCTGCGTCCCCAATCAGCATGAACGCAGCATAAGTCACCTCTCTGTCGTTGGCATAGTTCATGCCGGTGAAGATCTTTTCCAATTCCTTGATCCACAAAGTAGCCTTCTCAGGATCAAACTCTCCCTTAAATTGTGGAGGGTTAGTGCAACAAAATTCCTCCAGATTCTGGGCATCAGTAGTAGCCTCCAATTATTGTGCAATCATTTCTTGTTGTTGAGTTGTTTGTTAGTTTTGCTGTAGCATAGCTTCAGCCATCTTCTAAATTGCTTCGATTGTAGCAGTCACGTCTCCTCGACGAGCCATAATTCTTCTCAGATCAAGCTATACAAAACACAAAGAAAAGTTAGATATATCCTTGTGGAATACCAAACATAGAGAATCACACAGCACAAACAAGACAGTCCAAAATCACATGACCCAAAAGAAAACTTAAACCGGGGCTCTGATACCAAGATAGTGTAACACCCCTTTTTCTTATCTCGCGAAGAAGGAACGTCGCACCATAATATAGAGAAATGAAATAAATTGTGGAAAATAATAAGTACATTGAATAATTAAGACCCGATTAATTTTTAACACGTGATTAAATAATTTGTATTCTTGGATTGTAAAATAATCGAGTATTGAAATGTGTGTACATTTTCTCTATTTTTTTTTTTGAAATAACAATAAAGAGATGATAATAATTATAAATACAATAGAATCGACACATAATTTAAAAGTCATACATTCATAATTCATATATGCTATTATATGCATTACCCTGTTTAATTACATCATAAATTATACAAAAAGCAAAAGATTTATCCACCCGAATGATACAAATATACACCTATCAAGCACGGCAAAACATCAGGCTTCCCCAAAAAGATAAACGGTTAGCCATCAGTAGCCATCGACAGTATCAGTTCCTAAGACTGACGAGAAGGGACCGTAGCCGAGCCTTCCTCAGGGTCTTCCTTATCTAATGAAATTACCATCGGTGTGACAGAATTTCGGGCAGAAGCCCAAGCAGTGGAGAGGAAAGAGTCCTCTTGTGGGGTGTAGTACATATCAGCCCATATATCCCTAACGGGTAGGTAAAACTCCAAAATGACAAAAGCAATGAAGTCGAAAATAGGAGAGTCATAGCGACCACAAGCCAAAGACACCATCAGCTCCCCGTGGTACACCCATCGATCTGTCTGCACATGTATGTGCCAACAATCGGGTCCTCCATAGAAGGTCATCTTGACGTACCCCAAAAATCGGTATGGGCGCGACGATATCCTCAGCAAGCTCTAGTCGTAGTATGGCCAGAAACCCAGAAACTCAGATGTTTCCTTTTCTTCCTCACGAACGTCTTCTCAGAAGTATACAAATAAAGAGAAATATCGAAATATAGAAAGAAGTGAGACACCCAGCTTTCATTACCAATACGGTAGTAAGAAAATAGAACGGCGCTAGATACCCACATATCAACACAGTTCATATATCCAATCACAGTAATAATTAAAATTATCAATAAAAGCAAAACAATAATAAATAGCAGTAAAAATTATCAGCAACGAACATACAACATCAATGTTTCTAACAGTCAACAGTTCTAGCAATCAAATAATTATTACAGTAATAATAGCAAATATTTTTCCACAGTTATAAATGCCCATGCTCAATGAATTATGAGACGACAGTTCACAATGCAAATGGTACCAAATTCCTACTTCATGGAGCTAGACATAAATATTTTCTGAGTGAATAATCGAGCAGTTATGCCAGTATCTCGTTAGCCTTAAAAATAGTGTGCATATCTCATAAAATATTTGCGC
Organism: Ormosia emarginata; assembly: GCA_029884605.1. Taxonomy (NCBI): domain Eukaryota; kingdom Viridiplantae; phylum Streptophyta; class Magnoliopsida; order Fabales; family Fabaceae; genus Ormosia; species Ormosia emarginata. The sequence continues at coordinate 2,581,958 of JAQQTP010000013.1, read as the reverse complement.
AATTGGCTTATACATGGCACCTCAACAGTTGATCACGACATAGGACAGCATCTCAGTCTAGATCGTCGGTGTGTTTGAATCGGTCTATCCCATGGCCCCAGTGGAGCTACCACTGTCTATTGTCAGACACTCGCACCCCGACTCCCCCAGGGCCAACCACTATGACCCTATGCTTAGTCTACTCGCACCCGCACATAGGTATTATTCAAACTCCTAGGCATATATTGCCTTTCCAACAATGTCCAACGAACAACACATATGCATGACGATGCAATGTACATCATGTATGTTTATCAAAGATACATTTATCATAAAGTATACCATAATGGCATATATTCATGTCTCAATATTCACATGTCATAATTTCATCAAAAACTTAGTCCCACATAGGAACTCACAATAGCATCAACCAATTCTCAATAACAATATATATACATATACGTTGTTCCACACATACCATAATTTCCACAAATTCAATGTCTTAAGTCTTGATTAATTATGAAAATTTTAGGTTAAATAACCCTTAAAAACTGTGGCCCTCTTAAATGTTATTATTCAATTTAATTCTTCCACTTCATTATGGATTATGTATCTCTCTAAATTCTTAATTTCCAAGGATGCACTAAGGCATTATTTGAACCCTAAATTTTCTCTAAAAACCATGGCCTCCCTAGGTCTTCAAATTTCCAATTTCTTTTTATTTTATGCATTAGTCACTTGATATCTAATTCTTAAATTTTTGTTCACACAAAATCGATCTAATCCCTCAAAATTCAAGCCAAAACCGTGACCTCTAAAATGGGTAATAAACCCTCAAAATTTTCATTCATTAGTTCTAACACTATCAAGCATTTCAACACCACCAATGAATTCAAAATCATTATTCAATCATAAATCTCAAATCATGAACACATAAGCATACAAAATCATCAACAAAGTAAGCATACAAATATGGATTTCTCCATCAAACAATCACACAAAGTCTCCTCACCACCAATAATGGTAGAAGTGAGTAAATCTCCTTCTTACCTAAAGGAAGAACACGAAAATGGCTTCCTATGTGCTCCTTGGTGGTTTCGATTTTGAGCTTCCAAAACCCTAAAATTTTTCAACACAAAGAATCAATATTAAGCTTGGTAAAAGATGGTTCTTTGGTCTCCAATGAAACCATAGAACCCGAAAATGAAGAGAAGAGAGAAGAAAAATGGAAACTTTACCTTATAGTTTGAAGCTTTGCCTTGGAAGACAATGGAGGTGAAGATGGATTTTGAAGAAATTTTCTAAATAGAAAGTGTAGAAGAGGTTGAGGTGAGTGTAGAAATGATATTGGTGAGGTTGAAAAATGAAAAGCAATAGTCTCCTTAGGGGCTGCAAACCGTGGGGTGAGGGAGAGGAAGAAGAGAGAAGGAGGAGAAAAATGAAGAAGAAGAAACTAGAGAGAGAAAGTGTTAGATGGAAAATGGTATTTTTGGGTAAAATGCATTAAGTGTGGAGGCAAATTTTTGCCTCCCATAGGTAAGGAATGTCGCGGCAATGGAGAGAGAGAAGGGGGTGAAGAGGCTTCTCCAACAAGCCAAGGGTAACTTAAACATTTTGTGGTCAAAGCTTCTCAAAGAAGCTTTTATTAAAATATACTAAATTTGAATAAAAATGAATTTCATTAGAGATAAATGGATTACATTAGGATAATGTGATAGGGCTTTAAATTCATGCCATTATCTAATGGACAACAATTGTTACAGTTGATGAAGTCAGTATTAATTGTCTAGCAGATAAAATTTATACAATGATTTATTATTTTTTTTATCGATAAAATTTCTTGAAAAATGTAAAATCTCGTAAATCGTGTCCAGTCTCGGTTTAGTAAGATCCCGTCGATGTTTCCATAGATCAAGGTTCTCAGGAAAAATATCTCATTTTCCCAGCTCTGCTCAGTTTGCATGTAAAACGAGGAATAATATTAAAATATTCTACGTTCTCAGAAAAATCTAAAAAAAATCTCAAAAATCAAAAATATTATAAAATGAATATTTATAATGAAATAAATAAATTTTGGGGTGTTACAACTCTCCCCAACAAATAAGAATTTCGTCCTTGAAATTTTCATACCTTAGAATAGTTTTGGGTACTGCTTCCTTATCTTGTCCTCCAGTTCTCATGTCGTATTTCTGGTTATCTCGTTCCAAATTACTTTTACCAATGAAATGTCTTTTCCTCTGACTTGCTTCATTCTCCTATCCTCAATCCTCACAGGAGTTGTTTCATAAGTCAAGTTTTCCTTTAATTGTACTGAATCAGGTGCTATGACATGATCAGGACTCGGAATGTATTTTCGAAGTTGTGACATATGAAAAACATTGTGGAGATTTGAAAGAAAAGGTGGTAAAGCTATTTGGTAAGCAACGGGACCTACCCGACGAAGAATTTGGTAAGGTCCAAGAAATTTTGGAGTAAGCTTTCTAGATTTGAGAACCCAACTGACCCCAGTCGTAGGCGTGACTTTCAAGAACACATGCTCTCCTTCCTCAAATTCAAGAGGTTTTCTTCTTCTATCCGCATAACTCTTTTTCTGACTTTGAACCGTTCTCATCTTCTCCTAAATCATCTTGACCTTCTCGATTGTCTGCTGAATAAGATCAGGTCCGACTATAAGTTGCTCTCCATCTTGATACCAACATTAAGGCGTTCTGCACCTTCGTCCATACAGAGCCTCGTAGGATGCCATCCTTATGCTTGAATGGTAACTGTTATTGTAGGTAAACTCTACCAACGATAAAATTTCATCCCAGCTTCCAGTCTGTTCTATAGCACAAGCTCTCAATAAATCTTCCAATGATTGAATTGTTCTTTCTGATTGACTGTCCGTCTGAGGATGGTAAGCAGAACTCAAACGTAGCTTTGTCCCCATTGCTCCTTGAAGAATTTGCCAAAATTTCAATGTAAATCTGGGATCTTTGTCAGAGATGATACTAGTAGGCACACCATGTAGTCTGACAATTTTACCGATGTACAACTAAGTCAACTTCTCCAATAGATATCTTATGTTGATCGGCAGGAAGTGTGCTGACTTTGTAAGTCGATCCACAATTACCCATATTGAATCATATCCTCTTCTGGCCTTTCGCAATCCGACAACAAAGTCCATGGCAATACTATCCCATTTCTATTCGGGAATAGTCAAGGGTTATAACATTCCAGATGGTCTTTGATGCTCGATCTTTGTTTTCTGACAAACTAAACAGAAAGATACGCATCTAGCAATATCTCCTTTCATTCCATGCCACCAAAATAACTTCTTCAAATCTTGGTACATTTTGGTCATTCTAGGATGCATACTCAACTTGCTGGTATGGGTATGTTCAAGAATATGTTTCATGTGTTCCTCATCTTTAGGCACACAGACTCTATCTTGGAATCTCAAAATTCCATCGCTTTCTTCCTCTAACATTGATACACCGCCCTGTTTCATCAGCTCTTTTTCCTGTTGCAAGAATTTGTCAACCTTCTGCTTCTCTCGGATGTCATCCATCAAATCACTCGAGATGGTGACCATGTTCATGCAGATTTTGCCCGGCATTAATTCCACAAAAGACCATACTTCTCTGAATTGTTCTATTAAATCTTTCTCCCTGATCATCATGGCAGAAACACTTATCATTTTCCTACTTAAGGCATCAGCCATAACATTCGCCTTTCCAGGGTGATACTGAAGTTGGAAATCATAGTCTTTTAGGAATTCTAACCATCTTCGCTGCCTCATGTTCAACTCTATTTTATCATACAAATACTTCAAGCTCTTGTGGTCGCTGAAGACATTGAATGTTGCTCCATAAAAATAGTGTCTCTATATCTTCAAGGCAAATACCACAGCAGCTAACTCCAAGTCATGCGTTGGGTAGTTCTTCTCATGCACTCGCAATTGTCTTGAGGCATAAGCCACCACTTTTCCGCCTTGCATAAGGACACAACCTAATCCTTGGTACGAAGCGTCACAGTACACCTTGAATGGTTCACTCGGATCAGGTAGAACTAACATTGGTGAAGTAGTTAGTCTCATTTTCAACTCTTGAAAACTTCCCTCGCAAGCATCCGTCCATTGAAAAGCTTGATTCTTCCTCGTGAGTTAAGTGAAAGGTCCGGCAATCTTAGAGAACCCTTCAATAAATCTCTAGTAATATCCTGCTAATCCAACAAAGCTTCGGATTTCGGTCACCGTCTTCAATTTTTCCCGTTGTAGAACAGCTTCTACTTTTGATGGGTCTACAACAATTCCTTCCTTTGAAATCACATGGCCCAAGAATTTAACTTCGTTCCACCAAAACTCACACTTCGATAACTTGGTGTATAGCTCTTTCTCCTTCAAAGTTTGAAGAACTATACTGAGATGTTCGGCATGATCCTCTTGATTTTTCGAATAGATCATGATATCGTCGATGAAGACAACTATGAATCTGTCCAAATAAGGACGAAAGATTCTATTCATATAATCCATGAAAATAGCTGGTGCATTAGTCACACCAAAAGGCATCACCAGGTACTCGTAATGTCCATAACGAGTACAAAAAGCTATTTTAGGAATGTCTTCTGCTTTCACTCTGATCTATTGGTAGCCCGATCGCAAATCGATCTTAGAAAACACCACCGCTCCTTTCAGTTGGTCCATTAGGTCGTCTATCCTCTGCAATGGATACTTGTTCTTGATCATGACCTTGTTTAACTGACGATAATCCTTGCACAATCTTGAAGTACTGTCTTTCTTCTTAACTAGCAATACCGGCGCTCCCCAAGGTGATACACTGGGTCTCACGAATTGCTTCTCCAACAGCTCTTCCAGTTGCTTCTTGAGCTCAACTAGCTCTGCAGACGACATTCGGTAAGGCACTATGGAAATAGGACCAACTCCAGGTACAAGATTAATAGCAAATTCAATCTCCCGCTCCGGTGGTAAACTAAGTACATCTTCAGGAAAAACTTCAGGAAACTCTCGAACCACCGTGATTGCATCCACATCTACCTCATTCTCGACTTTCAAAGAAGACAACAGTATGTATCCCCGAGTTCCTTCTTTCAAGAAAGCTTGAACTTGGTTGGCCGTAAAAAATCTAGAATTCTCATCCGAAGGAAAACCTATGGTTTTTCTAGAACAATCTAACAGGACATGGTTAGAAGATAACCAATCATTCCTAAGATTACGTCTAATTGAGATAATGGCAAACAGATCAAATCAACAAAAAAGATTCGATCTTCAACAATCAAAGGACAATTTAGACAGACTTTGGCAATAACAACAGGTTTAGCAGCAGGAGTTGAAACAGTCAAATCTAAAGGTAACGAAAACCCAGGTAAACTAAGTCTTTTCACACAGTCATAGGAAATGAAAGAATATGTTGCACCAAAGTCATGCAGTACAGTTAAAAGATTACCTTCTATGACACTTTCCCCTTGTATAAGATCTTCGGATTGAGAGGCTTCAGCACCACTCAGGGTGTACACTTGACCGCCAGCCTGTGGTTTAGCAGTTCTAGCAGCATTGACGGAAAGTTCCGCCTTAGGTTGATTGCATTCACGAGAAACGTGTCCAGGTTTCCTGCATCTGAAGCAGATCACTCCTTTAATAGTGCAGTCCCTCATGTAGTGTTCCTTCCTGCACTTCATGTATCGTGGCGTAGACGCCATTGTTTGACCAGTTCTGCCCAGACTTCCTCTAGGACTTCCCCGTTGCGGTTTCTATTGTTGACTTCCTGGTGGTCTGGAATAAGGCTTCTTCTGGTAACGGTTAGCATTACAGTTTCCTCCTCTTTGGGACTAAAAAGGACCAAAGTTTCTGTTCCTTGCATCGCGCGCCTGGTCCAAGTGTTCCACCCGACGACACGTATCAAGTAGTTCCGAAAACTGAGTAATCTTCAAAGTTATGACGACTCTCTTCACGTCGTGTCTCATACCTTCCTTGAACTTCTGACATTTCCATGCTTCGTTTGGTTGGTGTTAAAAGTAGGTTGAGAATTTGGACAAACTCTCAAATTTGGTAGCATATTCACTTACTATCATATTCCCTTGCCTCAAGCCAAGAAATTCTATTTCCTTAGCATGCCTAGCACTTTCTGGGAAATATTTATTTAAGAATCTCTCTTTGAACAATTCCCAATTAATTGCTCAATTTTCAACCTCCAATAACCTCTGTTCTCTGGTCCACCAATCCTCTGTGTCCCCAATCAGCATGAAAGCATCATAAGTAACCTTCTTGTCATTGGCACAGTTCATGCCCGTGAAGATCTTTTCCAATTCCTTGATCCGCAAAGTAGCCTTCTCAGGATCAAACTCTCCCTTAAATTGTGGAGGGTTAGTGCGATAAAATTCCGCCAGATTCTGGGCATCAGCAGTAGCCTCCAATTATTGTGCAATCCATTCTTGTTGTTGAGCCATTTGCTGATTTTGCTATAGCATAACTTCAGCCATCTTCTGAATTGCTTCGATTGCAGCAGTCAAGTCTCCTTGACGAGCCATAATTCTTCTTAGATCAAGCTATACAAAACACAAAGAAAAGTCAGATGTATCCTTACAGAATACCAAACATAGAGAATCACACAGCACAAACAAGACTGTCCAAAATCACATGACCCAAAAGAAAACTTAAACTGGGGTTTGATACCAAGACAGTGTAACACCTCTTTTTCTTATCTTGCGAAGAAGGAACATCACACCATAATATAGAGAAACAAAATAAATTGCGGAAAATAATAAGTACGTTGATTAATTAAGGCCCAGTTCATTTTTAACACGTGATTAAATAATTTGTATTCTTGGATTGTAAAATAATCGAGTGTTGAAATGTGTGTATATTTTCTCTATTTTTTTTTGAAATAACAATAAAGAGATGATAATAATTATAAATACAATAGAATCGACACATAATTTAAAAGTCATACATTCACAATTCATTTATACTATTATATGCATTAGCCTGTTTAATTACATCATAAATTATACAAAAAGCAAAAGATGTACCCACCCGAATGATACAAATATACACCCATCAAGTACGGCAAAACATCGGGCTTCCCCAAAAAGATAAACGGTTAGCTATTAGCAGCCACCGACAGTATCAGCCCCTAAGACTGACGAGAAGGGACCGTATCCAGGTCCTCCTCAGGGTCTTCCTCATCTGATAAAATTACCATCGGTATGACAGAATTTCAGGCAAAAGCCCGAGCAGTGGAGAGGAAATAGTTCTCTTGTGGGGTGTAGTACATATCAGCCCACATATCCCTAACGGGTAGGTAAAACTCCAAAATGACAAAAGTAGTGAAGTCGAAAATAGGAGGGTCATAGCGACCCCAAGCCAAAGACACCGTCAGCTCCCCACGGTACACGCATCGGTCTGTCTGCACATGTATATGCCAGCATTTGGGTCCTCCATGGAAGGTCATCCTGACGTACCCCAAAAATTGGCATGGGCGCGACGACATCCTCAGCAAGCTCTAGTTGTAGTATGGCCAGAAACCCAGAAACTCAGATGTTTCCTTTTTTTCCTCACGAACATCTTCTCAGAAGCATACAAATAAATAGAAATATTGAAATACTGAAAGAGGTGAGGCACCCAGCTTTCATTACCAATACGGTAGCAAGAAAACAGAATGGCGCTGGACGCCCACATATCAACATAGTTCATATATCCAATCACAGTAATAATTAAAATTAATAGTAAAAGCAAAACAATAATAAATAGGTGTAAAAATTATCAGTAACAGATATACAGCATCAATATTTCTAATAGTCAACAGTTCAAGCAATCAAATAATTATTACGGTAATAATAGCAGATATTTTTCCACGGTTATAAATGCTCATGCTCAATGAATTATGAGACTGACAGTTCACAATACCAATGGTACCAAATTCCTACTTCATGGAGCTAGACATAAACATTTTCGGAGTGAATGATCAAGGAGTTATGCCAGTTGTTACCCAAGTGGCTTCAGTACTCAAGAGGGGGGGTGAATTTAGTATTTAAAAGACTTTTTCGCAAACCCTTTTTGATACAATTTTTGAAGCAATATAATGAATATGTGTAAAGATGATAAAATGCCTTAAGAACAGTAAATAAATAATTAAGCAATAATAAATAAATTACTGAAAATAAAGAGATGAAGGATAGAAGAAAAGCAAGCACGATATTTATCCTGGTTCGACCATCAACCACTTGTGGCCTACGTCCAGTCCCTGAAACACAGTTCGAGATTTTTTACTATTCAATACAAGCTTAAAACATGTGCTTGCAACCTTTACATAACAGGGATACCTCACCCTATATACTAGAGGGATACCTCACTCCCTTTGAAGGATACCTCACCTTCTCTACAACAAGGGATACCTTACCTTTTTACTGAGGGATACCTCACCCTCACAAATTCACTAAGGGATACCTCACCCTTTTTATAGAAGCAGAAAATAGATGAAGAGAATCTCTCACTTAGAGCAAATGTTACAATTTGAAGCACTAGGAAACTCTCTTAGGATATCTCAAGGTTTTTGGCAAAAAGAGCACAGAAAAAATGTAAAATTAAAAACCACGTTTTAGCACAAGCAAAGAATGATTCAGATCATTGGGCATGTTTAAAAGATGACGCAAAATCATGTATTTATAGTGTTCCAAGAAAAAGAGTCGTTGGGTATTAATTTCATTTATTAAAAGCTCAAGAAAATAGTCGTTACGTGATTTCTGGGTCGTGGTATTCGAATACCATATTTGGTATTCGAATAGATCCTTCAAAAACGTGTTCTGGAACGTTTTCTATGTTGAGATATTCGAATACCCCTTTAAGTATTCGAATAGATCCTTAAAAACACGTTCTGGAAACTTTTCTGAGGTGTGGTATTCGAATACCTATGTGGTGTATTCGAATACACCACTCTGATTTTGAAATATAACTTTAAAAGGTCATAACTTCTTCATTTCTTATCCGTTTAAAGCAAATGATCAGTCATTGGAAAGATATTTGAGTCTATTTTCAAATGAAATAAGTTTCAAAACAAAAATCAAATTATTTTGAAAGTTATGATCAAAAGAGTAACCAAAGGTCAGATTTTTAAAACTCAAACTTTGCTATTTTTCATAAATTTGAACTACCATCATAACTAGACCTTCAAAACTTATTTGTTGGGTATTTTAACATGTGAAAATCATTTTTAAATATTTGAAAACATATTTGAGATATCTAGAAGGCTTCTTACAAAAAGACCCTAAGTCCTATAAACTATACCATTTAATCTTCCTTTGGACTTGGTCTTTGACATGATTTTGTTGTTATCAAAACCTTCTTCTCCTTGAGTTGAGCATAAATGAGACCTTTGCTTTCTTGTTACAATGCTCACTCTTGGTACTTGAACTATACATCATCTCCATCATGTTTGTTATCATCAAAATTATTTTCTATGTCAGCTAGCCAAATACACCAGTATCTCGTTAGCTTTAAAAATAGTGTGCTCATCTCATAAAATATTTGCGCAATTGGCTTATACATGACACCTCAACAGTTGATCACGACATAGGACAGCATCTCAGTCTGGATCGTCGGTGTGTTTGCATCGGTCTATCCCACGGCCCCAGTGGAGCTACCACTGTCTATTGTGAGACACCCGCACCCCGACGCCCCCTGGGCCAACCACTATGACCCTTGTAACGCCCTTTTTGGGAGGGAACGTCACATTGTCAAATAAAAGAAAATGTGAAAAAGAAAATTTTAACAATTCAAGACCCGGTTCATTAATTTAAGTTTAACTTGTTCGATACTTAAATACGTGAGTAAAAATAACAGTATAAATTTTTTCTTTTCTTTTAATGGTTAATCCTTTTAACAATGCGGAATATAAATGGCAGTAAAGAATAAGATAGTAGGCAACATTCACATCTGAATAACATGCATATTAATATATATATATATATATATATATATATATATATATATATATATATATTTATATATAATGTGTTGACATCAATTGTACTTAGATACCAGCCTGAACTATCAAAAAGCAAAACTATACCTGCCCCAAAGGATTATACAAATATACCCTAGAGATACCAAAATATACAGCCCTCCAAAAATAATATATCAGGCCCCAAAAATAAAACACTGGTAGCCATCAGTAGCTACCAGTAAAATCAGTCTCTCAGATGAGGAGGGACCGTATCTGGGTCCTCAGCAGGATCCTCCTCTTCAGAGGAAACCTCCATGGGAACCATAGAACCACGGGCAGGAGCCCGAGCAGTAGAATTAAAAGAGTCCTCCCAAGGGGTGTAGTAACGGTCACCACACATCTCTCTGATGGGTAGGTAGAACTCCAGCCGCAGGCTAACATGGCAGGTGAGCATAGGCGCCTCATGACGTCTCCAGGCTAGGGCAATCGACACATCTCCCAAGTAGACGCAGCGATCGGAATTCAAGTTGATGTGCCAGCACTCTGGCCCTCCGAGGAAGGTCAGACGCACATCACCTAAAAATCTGTGCATACGTGCCGCCATCGTCTCAGTAGAAACTAATCTTGTTCGGGCCAGAAGCCGGGAAACTCGGGATCTTCCGCCTCCTTACCGTCGTCTTCGACCAATACAGTGCACACACAGGCAGCAAATAATGGAAACACAGAAAGAGGTAAGACATCCCACCATCATTACCAATTATAGCAGCCAGAAACAAAACGGCGCAACGCGCCCAAGTAGCAATTCAAGAACAGTATATCCCAATAATGAACAGTAAATTCCATAGTAATCAGATAAACAGTTCCAGGCAGATATTCAATACAGTAATAATCAAACAAGTCATATTTACATAAATCAATAATTCACGATGACAGAGTATGTCATGTTACAAATGCATGCTTTCCCAATTCCTACTCCATGGAGCTAGACTCAAACAGTCGGAGAGAAAGATCAGGAGACGTGTCCGCAACTCGGCTGTCGTGGCCAAAGTGCTATACATCAACAATTTTCACGTGCACATCAGGCATTGTACGGATAGTCCACTCTCGATCACGATATAGGACAGTGTCAAGTCTGGATCGTCGGTGCGTTTACATCGATTTTCCCCACAGGCAGAGGAGCTACCAACTACCCATTGTGAAGGACCCGCACCCCGACGCCCCCGAGGTCATAACAAGACCCACACTTGTCTACTAGCACCCGCACAAAGGTGTGTTTAATCTCCTAGGTAACTAGGCCTTACAACAGTCCACAAGGACATTCACAATGCATATGATACTATGCATGGACATGTATGATTCACAATCTCATACAGTTACATAACATGCCACAATAGGCTAATATAAGCATCAATATATATATGGTCACTCACATAGACCCATAACATCACAATATAAGGATCAAGTCGATTTGTACATTTTTAGGTCCATTATGAATCCTAACTTAGAAGTTTGTTTCCCTTTTTAAGGTTCACATCCAATCCAATTCTTGCAATTAATTAATCTTCCATGGCAAATTTTATTTCTCATAGCTTGTAATTGATTTGAGCTCGTAGGCCTCACACTCTCTTGTTCTTTACTCACTTAGAATTACCTTAAGTCTTATGATAATTTCATTCTTGGTCCTTTAAAATTTATGAAATCTCAATTATATTAAATTCTTCTAATTCATCAATTGTCTATCCCATTACATAGGCTTTTAATCACATAATTGCTTATGCTCCCAACTTACCAAAATCACCTACTTACACCTAAAAATGCCCTAGAGGCCGTGGCCTCACAATGGCTCCAATTTCAAATCCTTTCAAGTCATCCTCTTGCATGCCATCCTCTTAATTCTTTAAATTGTTCACTTATTAAATTAGCTCACCAAGAACCCTAATTTCTTGGCCCCAAAACCATAGCCCTCATAGGAATTTCCATTCCAAGTTTTCCTTCCATTAAATTCCATCTTATCCATTGATTAATTTAAGTCTTATGCTAGTTACAATTAAATCACAAATTTACCTAAATTCCTAGCCTAAAACTGTGACCCTCCAAGAAGGTTTCTCAAATGTTTTTCTTCCATTTTCAATCACAAAATACAATCCAACATATCAATATATAACAAATCAATTCAATAGCATAAATCAAATAAAATCAACACATAAGCACACTAATCACAAAATCAAAGAATAACCCTCATTAGGGTTTTTCCACAAACAACACAATCAAAGTTCCTAGATGCTAAGAGAGGTTGAGGAGGAGTGTCTTTCTCTTACCTAAGTGAAGAAAACAAAAGAAACACCAAGGATCTCCTTTGTAATTTCGGATTGCTCCCTCCAAGAACCCTAGAAATTTCAACTTTGTTAAATCAATACCAAGGCTTGAAAAATAAGCCATGGATGGCCAACATGAAGACCATAACCACGAAAATAAAGGGAAGAGATGAATGGTCTTGAAACTTACCCAAAAAGCTCAAAAGCTTGGAGCTTGGAGAAGATGGTGAAAATGGAGGAATTTTAAGAAACTCCAAGAAGAAAAGATGTTTAGAATGATGAGAGGATTAAGAAAATGTGTTTAGTTTAAATTTTTGTGATGGATGAGTGGGGAGAGGGAGGGGCTGCCGTGAGGTGAGGGTAGAGAGAAGGAGGAGAGAAAGAAAAATGAAGAAGAAGAAGAAAGGATGAGAGAGAAAGTGTTTTTGGAAATTATGAAATTTGTGTGGTAAAATGAATAATTGAATTACAATTTTTCCCTTGCATGGGCTGCTTCCAGCCGTGAAGAGAGAGAAGAGAGAGGGGGAGAGTTGGCTTCTCTTGGAAGCCAAGGGCCATTTGGTCATTGCTTCACAAAGCTTCTCAAAGAAGTTTTGATTATTTAATCATTAAATATGAATTAAAGTGGATGGATTAGACATAAAGTAGATTTCATTTAGATAATGTGATAGGGTTTTTATTATATGCTATTATCCAATAGATAATAGTTACAGTTGACAGAAGTCAGTATTTAATTAATCTGACAGATAAATTTTTCGCAGTATTGTTTTATTTTATCTGTTAGAATTTCTCGAAAATTATGAAACCTCGTAAACTGTGTCAAGTCTCGAGTTTAGTAAGATCCCCCGTCGACATGTCCATAGTCCAAGGTTCGCAGAGGAAACATCGCGTTTCTCCGGTTCTGCTCAGTGCGCACGTAAAACGAGAAATATATTAAAATATTCGACGTTTCCGGAAAAATCCCAGAAAATTTTCAAAAACTGCAAATATTATAAAACGACTATTCGTCATATAATTTTCCAATTTTTGAAGCGTTACAGTCGTTTTCCGAACTCTGCTCACGTTTCACGCAAAACGAAGAATATATTAAAATATTCGACATTTCCAAAAAATTCCAGAAAAATTCACATAAATCACAAATATTAGAAAATGACTATTGGTGGTGAAATAATTAATTTCCGGAGCGTTACACTGACTTCTGTAATACCCCAAAATTTTCAATCTCTTAAATGTAATTTTGACGATTAATGAAATTTCACCGTTTAGTGATTCGAGTCTTTAAAAATTAATTTGATTATTCCGTCAACGTATTTGATCGTTTTGAGTGATTTACTCCGTGTCGGAAAATAAAAATTTTCGGTAGGGAAAACTTTACGTAATTTAATTTTTACCGTTAGGTAATTAATTTACATAATCTGATTGGATATTTGTGAATTTTCTAATTTTTGTGATTTTATGTGTGATTTTGAAATTTTTATGGTTTGTGGGCCCCACGAGGGGTATGTGGGCCCAGGTGGCCATACGTGGGCCCAGGTGGGTCCCACAAAGTGAAAAAAATTTCTACGCATAGAAAAATTTGTACTGTTTAGACGGAGACAGGGGATCTTACTAAACTTGAATCCGGAAACAGTTTTATAAAATTTCTTGTACTGTATTTTATACTGTATTTAATTATCGGATGATAAAAATACAGTAAAAATATTATTTGTAAGATACAAGACTAAATATTATACTGCGTAGTCAACAAAGAGAGCTTGACTTGATTTATACCCTTGGATGAGAATACTTAGTTTGAATATTAACCATTGATTTAATCAAAGGTTAAGAAACAAACTTAATAAAGAAGCCTTGGATAATAACCATTGATTTAATCAATGGTGTGAGAATAAGCTTGGTTAGGAAGACTTTGATATCAATCATAGATGTAATCAAAGGTGTAGAATTGGTCTTGAAAAGTGACAAAGACCATTTATAACCATTGGATTTAGATTAAATCAAGGGTGGAGATTTAATCTTAAAAAGTAACAAAGACCATTTATGACCATTGGATGAAGAATCAATCAATGGTGGAGATTTGGTCTTCTAAAGTAGAAAGACTAATTAGGACCCTTGGATTTAAAGTTTGAAGGAGCAATCTTGGCCATTAATTTTGGAGACACATCTAAGGGCTAAAATTTAAAGGAGAAAGATCCAATGGCTTTAGATTAAGTCTTCTAACCTACCTAAATCTACCTAAATCCTAACCATTGAATTAATCAATGGCTAGAAATGCTTCAAATGGTGGCAAATAATGAAGACAACTTTATTGAATGCATTATGAAGAGAAGGTGATGGTTTTGGAGTGTTTAGAAAAGAAAGAGATCAATTTATGTCATTTTTGCATGTCTTGGTCAAGTTAGACATCATAATGGCTTACTTTTGATTTTTGCACTCAAGAAGAATGCAAGAAGGGGGGGGCACGGTTTTGGTCTGATTTTGAGAGCTTTGAAGACCATTATTAGCTATCTTGGTCATTGTTGATCATTCTTGATCATCTTTGTCTCCTCCAAAAGCAAAAACTCATCAAACTTTTCTCTCCACCTCTCCTCCAAGCAAGTTTTGGCCATGACCATCAAGAACACCCTCCATCACTCAAAAATTTCATCTAACTTGATTTTCCAAACCTAAACATCATTCTAAGAACATCTCTAGTTATGAGTTTTTCCAAAATCATTCATCTTGATCTTCAAATCCAAGCTTCAAGTTTCTATCAAAAATCAAAAATTTCATCTTTGTGCTTCAAGAGAAACCATTCGGTTATCTACCCTAAAATCACCATCCAAGCTCTTTTAATTTCATCCAACCTTGGATCTTGAATCTCCATGATGTTCTAAGCAACTTTCATGTTGAAGATTTCTTCTAAATCATTCATCTTCAAGGAGTTTCTTCAAGATCCATGTTATTGGGTTTTTGAGGTGAAGTATAAGGAAACTTCATTTTCTTCTCTCTTTTTCATGATCTAAGCCATGTTTGATCCATGGTTTTCTTAATCAAGCTTAGTATACTAATTTTTATGTATTTTGTTTTGTATTTGAGAAGCTCTTGGTGATGAAGGACTTGGAAAAAGAAGCAAAACAAAGAGCTTTTGAGGATCTTCAAGAGGTAAGAGGGAGATCCATCTCACCAACCAAGCATGGTGGTGAGAGATGGTATTTTATTTGATGGATGTGAAATCCATGTGAGGATTCATATCCATGGTCATGTAATTAATTTGTGGGTGTTTATGAGCTTTGATTAATTTTCTATGCTTGATATGCTTTGCATGATTTTATAGTTTTGATGATATGCTTGATATGCTATACATGCTTTTATGGCTTTAATGGTATGCTTATATTATTTATGATGAAATATATATGTATATGCCATGACTTGATGGTGGAAAAGAAATTGATTTTTGGCTCCAATAGCCAAGGAAGAGCTACGGTTTTGATGCCCTTGATTAGGGTTCATTTTAAAAATTTTCAAGAACAAAAGAATTGATTTTTGAGTACTTAGAACATGGTGGATTTCGAACAAGACACCTCAAAATAGGTGTTCACAAATTAATATTTTCATGAAAGATGAAAATGGATGATTTGAAGAGTATGGAAAATAAACAAAGGATTTGTTTTTCAAGAGAACAAGAATATGATTTTTGGAGGAATTTTTATTGATTTATTTTGTGTAAAAAGATGCTAAGTGTTTTTCTAAACATGAGTTTTGAATGAAAACGGGCAAACGTTGATTTTAAGGATTTGCAAAGAAAGTGAAAAAGAATTTGTAAAGAAAGTAAAAATGAATTTGAACAAATGGGTTTGGTTTTATAACCATTGATATTTCGGTTTTGAAAAACAAAATTTTAATGATTTTTTGTGTAAAACCATATCAATTTAAAAGGAAAAGTATTTGATGGCATTAATGGTTTTGTTTGTGTAAAACCATATTGATTTAGAAGAAAAAAAATGTTTTGATGATTTCAATAGTCATGTCCACGTTTTTGAAGGCTTGTAATGCCTTGATTTTTATGAACAAAGTGAATTTCAAAGTGGAAACGTAACTGGATTTAATACAAGGATTTTGGAAAGGGAATCAGAGCGTTTATCACTTGAGAAAATCAAGTTTTTGTAAACGAAAATGTTTTCAAACTTCAATTTATTTTGAAGAAGGTTGTGTTTGGAAATGATTTGAGAAAAATGGAGAATATAATGGTGTTTTAAAAATTTACTAACGTATAACTTATTTTCAAGTTTTGAAATACGTTAGAAAAATGTTAAGTTTTGAAACGTTGATTTACATCAATAGAAAAGTGATTTTTGTGAAGTATATTTTGAAAAAGAATTTCTTGAGTAAAGAACTGTGGAAAAATATTTTCTTGAGTAAGAAAATATATTAAATGAAATATAAAGTTATATTATTTTGAGAAAAGTTGAAGAGGAATTTTTGAAGGTTAAGAAGTATTTTCTGTAATGAAATTGTGATGAAAAATATTTTACGTATCTTAAAAACGTGATTTTTAAGCTACGCAATTTTGAACAATGTGTTAAAAATGATATTGATTTATTTAAGTTCAAAATAATGTTTGGAATATTGAGGAATATTTTATGTGATTGAAAAATGTTAAAAAATATTTTACGTATCTTAAAAACAATTTGAAATACAATAAAATATTTCTACGCGATTTGAAAAATGTTTAAATGTTTCTACACGATTTGAAAAGGGTTTAAATATTTTACGCGACTGAAATATTGTTGAAAAATCACTACGTGATTTGAATAGTGATAGAATATTTTTACGTGATTGTGAAAATGATAGAACATTGTTATGAGTTGGAAAGTATTTTAAATATTTTGAGAATGATAGAAAATGATTTACGTGGCGTAAAAGAATGATTTTTAAGTTACGCAATTTTGAAACAAGGAAAAATACTATGCGATTTGAGAAACGTATGTTTTTACGCGATTGAGAAAAACGTTAAAAATTAGTACGTGGTTTAAAAGTGCAAAATGTAAGAGTTACAACATTTTGAAAACGTAATGAAATGTTACGAAATTTTGTAAACGTAACAGTAGTGTTACGGTATTGTAAAAACGTAATAAAAACGTTTTGGAATTTTAAAAACGTAACAAAAATGTTACTATTGTGAAAATATAAAAGAAGTGTTATGGTATTGTGAAAACATAACGTAAAAGTTTTTGGATTGTGAAAGCGTAATGAAATGTTACGCGATTGTGAAAATACGGTAAAAGTGTTTTACAACTATGAAAACATGATAACATGATTTTCGCATTTGTTGAAAGTACAAGATGATTCTTGTTGAACCAAAGTGTCCATACACCTGTTTGTGAGAAAATGACATATTTGTCTATGATTGGATTTGGTGCATTATACATGCATTGGAATGGTCCGATGAGGACTTTGGATATGGTGATTGCCTAGGAGAAACACATCTCTTGAGTGGGTGCGATATGCGTAGTGTAGGTCACTTGTTGACCTTGGGGGCATCGGGGTGCGGGTTGCCTACACGGGTGGTTGGTCGCGCTTCTTCCCGTAGGTTAGACCGATGCAACACACCGATGATCCTGACCGAGACACTATTCTTAATCAAGATCTGATAAAGACTGTCGTGTATATGCTAGATGTGCAAAATCAAAATGAGGATTATAGCACGTGGTCTGAGGCATGTGGTACCGAAGCATCTTTTCGATCATTTCTCCGACCCGAGTTTAGCTCCATGGAGTAGGAAATCGAGTCTTGTGTACATGCATAATCTAAACATTTATATCTCGTGTGATATATTAATTGAGGAATATTGGCTATGACAATTGTTTTGAATACTTGGATGATGATGATGATAATTAGGACATTATCGTAATTGTTGTTTATAATAATTGAATTGATAAATGATTTGATGATGATAGTTGATTAATATTGAATATATTATTGGAAGTTTGATATGATATCCCCAGTAAAATATTGTTGCTTGTGTTATCTCTGTGTTGCCATCTTTGGTATTGGCGTAGGTGATCTCACCTCTTTGTTATGTTGTCTTGTGTGTCGTATTGTTAAAATTAAACAAAGTAGAAAGAATGAGTTGTCTTAGACATAACTCGATGGACACTCGAGAGATTGATGAAAACATTGAAGAGTGGTGTCTCAAGTTCGAAGGTGTTCGAGTAGACAAGGAGTAGAGTTCGATGCAACAAAGTTGGATACAAGATAAGGAATGAGTATGTTAAGTTTTATCGTTAGTGTGATACCGTGCTATTTAGTAGGACTGTCATGGGGTTTGCTCTTTGTTAAAAAAAGAAAAAGTCTGTTAATTTTATATTTGCTCTTTAAATTGTGAAATATTAATTGGTGTCAATGTTGTATATGAATTAGTTTAAATATATTTTCAGTAATACTTATGGATTACAGTAAGTTTATATTTCAGCAAGAAAGAAATTTTTTTTTTAAACCCACGTTTTTAACTCAAACCTTTTATGAAAACATTTTCAGATTATGAGTCGGAAGTCAGACATGTGATACCCTAGGGAGGGTGTTACAACTTCAAGAATTCTCATTTCCAAATTGTAATGTAAAAGCGAGAAATATATTAAAATATTTATCATTTTCCAAAAAATTCTAGAAAAATTCCTAAAAATCAAGAATAATATAAAATGATCATTTATACTTAAACAGATATTTTTCAGGATGTTACAACCCTACGCTTAATCTACTCGCACCCGCACATAGGTGTTATTCAAACTCCTAAGCATACATCGCATTTCCAACAATGTCCAACGGACAACACATATGCATGATGACGTAATGTACATCATGTATGTTTATCAATGATACATTTACCATAATGGCATATATTCATGTCTCAATATTAACATATCATAATTTCATCAAAAACTTAGTCCCATATAGGAACTCACAATAGCATCAACCAATTCTCAATAACAATATATACACATATACATTGTTCCATACATACCACAATTTCCATATTATGAAATCCAACATTTTCAATGTCTTAAGTCTTGATCAATTATGAAAATTTTAGGTTAAATAACCCTTAAAAGCCGTGGCCCTCTTAAATGTTATTACTGAATTTAATTCTTTCACTTCATTATGGATTGTGCATTTCTCTAAATTCTTAATTTCCAAGGATGCACTAAGGCATTATTTGAACCCTAAATTTTCTCTAAAAATTGTGGTCTCCTTAGGTCTTCAAAGTTCCAATTTCTTTTCATTTTATGCATTGGTCACTTGATATCTAATCTCTTAAATTTTTGTTCACACAAAATCAATCTAATCTTCAAAATCCAAGCCAAAATCGTGACCTCTAAATTGGGTAGTAAACCCTCAAAATTTTCATTCATTAATTCTAACACTATCAAGCATTTCAACACCACCAATTCCTTCAAAATCATTATTCAATCATAAATCTCAAATCAAGAACACATAAGCATACAAAATCATCAACAAAGTAAGCATACAAATATAGATTTCTCCATCAAACAATCACACAAAGTCTCCTCACCACCAATAATGGTAGAAGTGAGTAAATCTCCCTCTTACCTAAAGGAAGAACACGAAAATGGCTTCCTATGTGCTCCTTGGTGGTTTCGGTTTTGAGCTTCCAAAACCCTAAAATTTTCCAACACAAAGAATCAATATTAAGCTTGGTAAAAGATGGTTGTTTGGTCTCCAATGAAACCATAGAACATGAAAATGAAGAGAAGAAAGAAGAAAAATGGAAACTTTACCTTAAAGTTTGAAGCTTTGCCTTGGAAGACAATGGAGGTGAAGACGGATTTTAAAGAAATTTCTTAAATAGAAAGTGTAGAGGAAGTAGAGGTGAGTGTAGAAATGATATTGGTGAGGTTGAAAAATAAAAGGGAATGGTCTCCTTAGGGGTTGCAAACCGTGGGGTGAGGTAGAGGAAGAAGAGAGAAGGAGGAGAAAAATGAAGAAGAAATTAGAGAGAGAAAGTGTTAGATGGAAAATGGTATTTTTGGGTAAAATGCATTAAGTGTGGAGGCAAATTTTTGCCTCCCATGGGTAAGGAATGCCACGTCAATGGAGAGAGAGAAGGGGAGTGGAGAGGCTTCTCCAACAAGCCAAGGGTAACTTAGACATTTTGTGATCAAAGCTTCTCAAAGAAGCTTTGATTAAAATATACTAATTTTGAATAAAAATGGATTTGATTAGACATAAAGTGAATTACATTAGGATAATATGATAGGATTTTTAATTCATGCTATTATCCAATGGGCAATTGTTACAATTGACAGAAGTCAGTATTAATTGTCCAACAGATAAAATTTACACAGCGATTTATTATTATTTTTTATAGATAAAATTTTTCAAAAAATGTGAAACCTCGTAAACTGTATCCTGACTCGTGTTTAGTAAGATCCCCCATCGACATTTCCACAAATCAAAGTTCTTAGAAAAAATATCTCATCTTCCCAACTCCGCTCAGTTTGCACATAAAATAAGGAATAATATTAAAATATTTCACGTTCTCAGAAAAATTCAAAAAAATTCCCAAAATCACAAATATTATAAAATAAATGTTTATAATTAAATAAATAAATTTCGGGGTGTTACAAGGAAGACCCTGAGGAGGATCCTACTACGGTTCCTTCTCGTCAGTCTTAGGGGCTGATATTGTCGATGGCTACTAAGGGCTATCCATATATCTTTTTGAAAAGCCTGACGTTTTGCTATTGTGATGGGTTGTATATGTTGTAAACATCTTGGGGGTGGGTAAAGCTTTTTGCTTTTTGTACACATGTTGATGTAATTAAAATAGGCTTGATGCTATTTTATATATATATATATATATATATATATATATATATATATATATATATATATTGTGAATGTATGGTATCTTTTCATATTAATTTCTGTTGTATTATATTTATTATTCATTTTAACAAAAAAAATAGTAAGTAATAATATTTGTACATTTTCAATACCCGATTTATGTGCATTTACGATTGAAAAAGTTTAATTATATACTAAATGAACCGGGTCTTAATTTAATCAATGTATTTATATTTTTCGCATTTCGTTTCACTTTACTATGGTGTGACATTCCTTCTTCTCCCGGAAAAAGGGGCGTTACACTTCATTAATTGATGATTTTGGTAGATGTTATTTTTCTTTTGAGCTTTACATCGAGGACAATGTAAAATTTAAGTGTAAGGGAGGACTTTACATTCTGTTTTCTGATTTTAAAATTCTATTTTTGCTATTTTAAAAAAACTGTGTTTTTATTTGATTTCCATTGATGTTTTGAGATTTGTGAAGTTTATAAGTTTGAAGCAATTGAAATTCAAGGTTATGATTTATAAATTTTTTCTTCCATCTTGAATTTGACATGCTTGGTTTTTTATGTTTAATTGATGGATTGAGATTGATAGATGCATACCTTGTGAGATTTTGGGCTTATTCATGGATGAATTTAGCATTTATGTCATTCTCTTCTTTCTTGTGTGACTTTCATTCACGACAATTGATCACTCTAGAACTTGCTTTGATTCTTTTTGAGGCTACATTTTCACTTGCATGCAAGAACATAATTGAGGCCTTCTTTCTTGATTAACTATTTTGGCCAAATAGCCAATCTTGCATCATTTCCCTTTGATTAACCCCTTCAACCTATTTGCCTATCATTTGTCTTAGCTCATTATGTAACACCCTTGTGGGGATGTCACATTTTTAATGCAATAAAATAAAATCTTACCCAAGTTATAAAGCATTTGGTATATAAATAATATGAGTTGTAAAATTTTTCTTTTTACACTGGATATCATTAAACAATATAAAACGAAACATAAAATAAAACAAACTATTGTTACATACCATAATGTACATATATTATTGTCTTAAGTACACAAATAATTTACAACTACAAATATTTAACAAAGTGGTAAAAAGTTTGATACCATACTAATATACAAACATGCCCAAGTGCACATCAAAGATTTCTAACCCTCCAATGGATCACTCTCAGATGGATCATCGGATGACAGAAATCCAGGATATCTTGCAGCTCTACGGACAGGCGTTCGTGCTGTCGATACACTATTGATCTCACTAGGTGCATGAAAAATTCCTCCCCAATAACGCCTAAGAGTCAGCAGCATCTCAAGATGTAAATACAAAGTAGTAGTAAAAATAGGTGCTCCATCAAACTCTCTACGTAAGGTCACAGTCAGACACCCCACATAGACTACCAATCCTCTATCTTCACGTAATTACCAGGCCTCCAAACCTCCGTGAAAATCGAGTCTCACAAAACCAAAGAAATCTGGCAATGCCATCACCACAAAATCAGTCCAAATGATATGGGTGATCTAATGGCTCGCCTTCTTCAAATTAGTCACTCGGTTGCTGTTCCCCCGGGTACTGGGTATCAAGAGGCTGCTCATTTTCCTCTTCCTCAAACTCTTTACAGAATATAAAAATAATACAGAAAATGCATACAACGAGGTGAGATAATCTACATCATTACCAACATGGCAATAAAGAAAATGATAATACAAACAAATATCACAATTTAATACAATAATGCATACCATCATGTCACATACATTATCTCAAATTAACAGATCATACATAATATCACAAGTTACAATTAAACATTAAGATGCAGATCATAAATACAAATGTATACCGACTCATTCCTACTCTATGGAGCTAAACACAGATATCAGAGAGAATGATCCGAAAAGAACTATCAGTACCTCAGGCTGCTAACCAAACTATTACACTGTCCAACGTCGTGTCTATAGCCCACAGTCCAAAACATCGTGTAGTAGTACACAGTCCAAATACGTCGTGCACCACAGGCATTGTACCAGATAGTCTCCACAAGATCTTGATTAAGAATAGTGCTTGTCGAGATCATTAGTGTGTTGCCCGTTACCACGGCCCAGAGGAGCTACCAACTGTCCACATGTGGAATCCTCCGCACACTAACGCCTCCAAGTTCAATCAATGAACCACACTACGCCTATCACACCCACAACACGGTGTAATTCATCTCGTCAATCAATCATCAATTTCAACCAAATTGACACAACTCTTAACGCATGAATAAGAACCATAATTACATAAATACCCTCGGTTTCAATATGTCACCATATTTACATAAATACCTTCAGTCTCAATATTTCCAAATATAGTACGTCCACACTTGACAGTACTATATCTCGACATGTCCGGGTCCACAACTTTGGCCTGACAATAAAACTCACTATTCCATTCAGTCGCGTAAAAATTTTATCGCGTTTTCACAATCGCGTCACTTTTACAAACGTTTTTAAATCGCGTAAATATATTTTGACATTTTTAAATGCCGCGTAATGTTTTTAAATCATTTTCTCAATCGCGTAAGATTTTTAAATCGTTTTCGTAACCGTATAGCTTAAAAATCTTTATTTTAAAAACGCGTAAGCTATTTCTAGTACTTTTAAACTACGTAAAATATTTTCCTTATGTTATAAACATATCATAAAACTTTCTCTTTTATTTGTCCGTTTTTCGTAAATTTTGACAGCATTTTGTCTAGAAAATTTATTAAATGATTTTTTTCTACGTTTTTCTTTAAATACTACATAGTTTAACCTTAACCATTATTTACTCCTTGAAACTTGCTAACGTGCTTCAAAACTCAAAGAGTGAGCTCTACGTTAGTATTTTTCAAATGTTTACTTTATTTCTTACTTATAACAAATTCTTCTAATTTAAGATTCTAAAACTAAGTTCATTCATTTTATTCTCCAAAGATTCATTGAAATTAAATTCTTTTGTAGTTAACTACTTAACCTACCTTAGAAAATAATTTTTGGAAATCAAATATACATTGAATGGCATGTTGGCCAAATTCAACATATCTTTTACAAATGGTCTTTAAATCATTTTCTATCTTCTAAATCATTTTCAAATTCATCGTTTTACCTAAATTCATTAAATCATTGTTTTAGAAAATGGTTGAGAACATTTTGGTTCTCTTTTTCTTGGAGAAGTCATGAGCTCCTTTTGTGTTCTTTGGAACACTCAAGCAATCCTTACATGTTATTCACATCCTACAATAATAGTCATACATCTATAAACACATGTAATATATTTTTAAAGCTATAGACATGCTTACAAATAAAATCAACCACAAATAGGAAAGCATTAAACAACCAAATGAATGAATCCTTATGGATTCTTCACCACACATACAATCCATTTTCTCATCATCACACAAGGTTGATGAGATTAAATCTCCCTCTTACCTTAAGGGAAGACAACTCCTTCTAACCCTTCCTAGTTGATTTCGTGTGGCTCCCAAAAAGTTCCTAACAAGCTTAAACAAATTTTAAAGAGCTATAACTATAGGAGAAAAACATAAACCGTGGATCAATCATGGCTTAGAACATCAAAAAATCAAGTTAGAAATAAGAAACAAAGGTTTTCACCTTGTAGGAAAATCTTCAAAAATGGTTTTCCAAGCTCAAGATGAGCTTTTTTGAAAGAACTCTCAACTAGAGATGTTCTTGGAATGATGTTTAGATTTGAGAAATAAGGTTAGGTAAAATTTTAGATGAGTATAGGTATGGGTTTATGGTGTTGGCCGAATGGCTCAATGAAGAAAGCTAGAGAGTTGTTCTTGGTGTTCTTGGAGAAAAGAAAGGTTGAAGATGAAAAATGACTAAGTAAAATGTTCTCCTTTACTATGCATGACCGTAGGACTCCCTAAAGGAGGTGGTTTCCTTTGTTGACTCCTCCAAACACCTAATGGCCTTAGATGTGATCTAGGGTTGATATTCAAAGCTTTGCCTCTAAGCTTGTTTCTCATTGGTGTAGGAAATCAAGTCATCAAGTGACTAAGCACTTCTTGATCCTTCTTGAACATGCTTGGCCGAATTGCTCCAAGGGAGAGCAAACTAGGTTTGTGTTCATTTATTCCATCTAGTTAGACTTAGGTGCATCTAGTTAGTTTACTTAGTTACTTGTCTAACTATCTAGTTGCTTAGGATAACTAGCCTTTGTTTTGATATTATTAGAACCTTCTCTAACTAGAACTTAAATAGATAGCTGACTAGGTTTCCATCATTTAGTTACTAAACAAGCTTCCTATGCTAACTTAGTTAGGTTTAAGCTAACTTAGTTAAGTTTTCTAGTCATAATTTAACAAGTCTAACCACTTTTGTGGACTTGCTTCCTATTGGTCTAGATATTTCAAGCTACTAATGTTGACTAGCTCTTATTGGCTTAGGATTTAATCTAGCCAAAAACGTTGACTGGTGACGAGCGCCGAACTCAGTCAAAATTATAACCGAAGTTATTAACTAAGTTTGCAGTATAGTGAACAACACCGGATCGTCTCTTCAAGGATCATAAATGCAATTTTATCAAATTAAGTTAAGTTAGAAAGGGGGGTTTGATTGTTCAAGGATTACAATGGCAAGATCTGAAGAAAAATAACAATTAAAAGAACAGTTAATTCAGAAATCTATCCGAGATTGGGTGGATTCAATCATAGACCTTTCAACAAACACCTGAAATACATTTGAATGATTAACTTGGATCTAACCGAGATCTCTGCATCAGATCCAGAATTCATACTAGACAATCGTCCAGAATTCAATTGACAAGTGATAAACACAAATCTGCAATCGCACCATTCATGTAAATATATGTCAATTTAAGCACCGAATTCAATTAACCTAGGCACAAATCAGTAACCTAACCTCTTCAATTACATGATTAGTTTAGATCAATCAGTTCTAAGTTTCATCACAAATCTCAATCTTCAGTTATGTGATTAATTCAGATCAATCAGCTCTAAGTTTAATCACAATACTTAATCTTAAACCAAGATCAAATCAGATCAAACATAAACAGAATCACCATTCATGCATTCAAGATCAAGAGAACAGAAGAAGAAGAGAAGAGGAATTCAAATATAAATCAAATACATTACATAACCAAGGACTCAAGAATCCAAGCCACAATCTCTTCAAGAGTCCCGAATTGACTAGAAGTGACTTAGCTCTCCATTACAATGAAGGAAAAATATACAAGAACTATGAAAAGCTATCTCTAACACCAAGTGTGTGTTGTTGTCCCTAGAGCTCTCCACATGCTTCCTTTTATAGAGGATTTAGAGTAGTAGTAGATGGGTAGATGGGATTAGTAGGTGGATGAGTAGGTGGATGAGTAGGTGGGTGAGTAGGTGAGCTACCTTGTCTCCAAAATTCTTTATTGTTGAACTCAATGATTTCGTCATTTCTGAGCCAAGTGGTCTTCATGAAAGTTCTAGGAAATTGACTAAGCTTTCCAATGGCTCTAGAAACACCCAAAAATTCATCCTACAGCCCAAGATATGACTCAATTACTACAGACTGCTCAGGACCAGTTTCAACACCTCTGTTTTGACTTTCAGACCCAATATCTCCATCAAGGAGCCCGAATCAAGTTTTGTGCTTGACATGAAAGTTGTACATATGGGTCTTAACTTTCAGATTACAAATTTTCAGCCCATTTTATATGCCCAAACTCGAATTATGTTCTGGATACTACACACTGTTCGGGTTCCAGTCACAAATCCCGTATTCTGATTTCCATGCCCAATTAGCTCCACTAGATGTCTGAAATTGACTTTGAGCTCTTCATCAAAGTTGTAGAGCTCTCTCTTATCTTTCCTACAAGGTAAAATTCATAATTATCAGACATTTAGAACTAAAGATATGGCTAAAATACAGAAACAGTGTAAGACCCAAATAATGCTGAAAAAATCAATTAAGTCCGATTCGAGTTCAAACTTACAAAACATAATCAAATTCAGTCAATTAAGTACATGAAGAGTGTAAATAACTAATAATGAAGGTTTATTAATGTATAAAATATATGATTATCAACTGGTTCTCTAAACGTGGGCCTCACAGACTTTTCCGGGTTCGTGGTCTATTTTGGAGCAGATTTCTATTATTTTTAAGACAGTAGATACTGTCAAATAAAATAATATTATAATAATATAAAATTATTTTATTACACAGTTAAATTCTAAAATTTAAAAGATTAATACACGTATCATTCAGAATTGGGTTTAGTAAGACTCCCAGCTCCGAATAATTAAAATAAGATTTTTTTCGGCCAAAAAATTATTATTTTCTTGACTCGGAGCAAATCACACACAATAAACAAATACAATCATGAAACAGTCAAATTCAATTTATAACTCACAGAAAATATAAAACAGTACATTTAGGACAATATTGTACTTAACTCAAAAGTTGGAGTGTTACACATGCCTTATGTAAAAAATCATATTTTTACCTTACCTTAGGGAATGGGAGAGCATTGGTTCAATTTCATTGGAGGAGCTCTTTTCCTTACAAGTATTTAATAGGACAAGTGTGAAGATTATGGAAATTGATGTGTAATATGCAAAGTGCTTGGTAAAAAAAATGCAAAGAAAAATAATAAATGTAAGAAAGGTTATAAAAGAAAAGAAAGAAAAAGGAAAGAAAAATGTAAAGAGAATATGCATTATATAGATTTGGTGGGTAAAATTTCATGTTTGTCAATTGAGTTTCTCCCCAATATTCTTTTATTCTCTTTGATACTTATCTTGCCATATCTATATTATTTCCTTCACTTACCTTGGCCTCACAATCTTGAATAAAGTCCTCTTAATTTATGTGTGCATGTGTTTGAGTAGCGAAAAAGTAGAAGCTAAACAAGCTTATGGTAGTGCATTTTTCATGGGTTGAATTGAGTGAAATACTTACCTTGTAAACACTTGAGAGATTGGGAGTGTATCTTGTGAGGATCTATCATTCTTAATTCTTGTTTTTCAAATTGAAGATACCTTGTTTACTGGTTTGAGATGTGAAGAATTGTTATCTCTTGAATGTTTTGATCCCTTGAATCTTTTCTTGCTCTTCTTGCTTACAAACTTTTGCTATTCTTGAATATCATTGGAAATTGAGTCTTTTAAAGTTTTTAGCTTTTGAATTTGTTTTGTTTTTCCTTTTTCCCTGGTTTGGCCTTATGTTTTGCCCAGGAGTGCAAAAGGCTAAGTGTAGGGGTATTTGATCTGTTGATTATTTTTATATCTTGAGTGTCTTATGTTTGATCTAATTGGACTTCATGTGTGGTTAATTGTTAACTTTTAGCTAAGTTTCTAGATATGAAGTTTAATCGGATCTTTATTGTGAAACTTTGCTTAAGTGTGTTTTATAAGCACTCATAATCACATTGTGTTTTTCAGGAGATCAATATCACCCCTAGAAGCAAAGAGAAAAGAGAACATATGAAGAATTATGGTTGAAATTGAAGAAACAAAAAAACATAGCCCGTGTCATAAAACACAGGGGGTCGTGTTATTCTCTAGAAATTAAATTGGATGTAATTTTAGCCTAGAACAAAAACACGGCCCGTGTCATAAAACACCGGGGGGGCATGTTCTTCTCTGTCTGTGTAATTCCATGAAAACTTGTTGGCATAATGAAACAGAGGGGGTCGTGTAATTAAACACGGCCCGTGTTTGTGTCTTAGAAATCAGAATTTTAAAGTTGGACGAGGGTTATTCCCCAAAGCTATAAATAGGATTGCCTAAGGTTCCTAAGGGATATTTGGACTGAAAGCCGTCAGAGAATAGTAGAGGATTTGAAGAACAAGGAAGAGGGAGACTTGATTGAAAATTGGAGACTCGGGTTCGAGCAACCAGGGATCGATCAACCTTATTCGCTGGAAACTAGTTTGATCTTCAGTTTTCTTTCATTCTTTCATTCTTGACTATGTTTCTATTTCGATTCTCTTGTGATTTTGAATTCTCCATGTGTGGCTAAACTCCTTATTTGGTTAAGGGAGGATGAAACTTTAGTTTTGGTTATGTGAACCTTGCATATCTCTTTATATAAATTCAATTGAGTTTTTATTCATATGTTTCTAATCTTTATTTGGTATAAAGGTTTTTATACTTTCTGCCAATTTCGAAAGTGGTAAAACTAGGATTGCTATGCGCGGTTGTGGTGGTAGGACTAGTGAGAAATATGATCTAAGTAATTTAATCCTGGTATGTGATTAGATCTTAGTGTGATTGATTTTCTAAATTTTAATGCAATCATTAGGTGGAGATACGAGTGGTTGCTTTATAACAAACTAGTGATTAGGATTAAATTTGAGCGATTGCTGAATTAAGCGAAACTTAAGAAAAATAGGAGATTTATCTCATAATCACATAAAAGCATAATTAGTTATATTGGTATAAAGGGAATGTAAGTTAGTATAATCATATAAATCTGATGGTGGATTCTATCTCTTAACCATTGTCCTTTAAATTGGTAATTCAAATCTTGTTTACTATTATTGCTTTAGATTTAATTTCTATTTTTAATTTTAACAAACAAAATCCCTTTTTTACTGTTTACTATTTTTGATATTTTAAAATTAGGAATCATTTATAATGTTAATTGAATTAGTTCTCTGAGGATCGACCCTTGCTAACTACAAGTGGTTGCAAGGTTTTTTATAATTTTGGTGAAACTTGGCAACTATTTTTAATCTCAATTTTAATTCGTAATCCACACCACGCCACTAGGTATGAAAGGTTGAGCAAGTTCCTTTTAGAAAAAGAGTTCTCTAGAGGAAAGATTGACACTACTCTTTTCATCAAGCATAAAAAGCATGATATGTTTCTTACTCAAATATATGTTGATGATATCATATTTGATGTTACTAATGAGTCTCTTTGCAAGGAGTTTGCTAACATTATGCAAAGTAAGTTTGAGATGTCTATGATGGGTGAGCTCAACTTCTTCCTTGGTCTCCAAGTCAAGCAAATAAGGGATAAGACTTTCATAAGTTAATCCAAGTATTGCAAGAAGATGCTCAAAAAGTTTGGAATGGACAATGGCAAGTATATGGCTACACTAATAGGCACTTCTTGTTATTTGGACAAAATAAAGGAGGTAAATTTGTAGAAATCTCAAAATATAGAGGTATGATTGGCTCACTCCTTTATCTTACAGCAAGTAGGCCTGATATTATGTTTAGTGTGTGCATGTGTGCTAGATATTAAGTAAATCCTAAATAATCACACTTATGTGCTATAAAACGAATTATGAAATATCTAATAGGCACTTCATAAATGGGTTTGTGGTACCCTAAGGGTGCCTCATGTAACCTAATTGGTTACTTCAATTCTGATTTTGTTGGATGTAAATTGGATAGGAGAGCACTAGTGGGACATGCCACTTGCTTGAAAACTCATTAGCTTCTCAAGAAACAAAATAGTGTGGCATTGTTAACAGCTGAAGCTGAATATATTGCAGCTGGGAGTTATTATACTCAAATCCTTTGGATGAAGCAACAACTTCAAGACTATGGTCTTGATCTTGATCACATTCCTATAAGGTGTGATAACACTAGTGTAATCAATTTGTCTAAAAATCTCATTTTGCACTCTAAGACTAAACATATTGGGTTAGGCATCACTTTATAGGGAATCATGTTCAAAAAGATGATTATATGGTTGAGTTTGTTGAAACCACTAAGTAACTAGCTGACATCTTCACTAAACCTTTAAATAAAGAAGCATTCTTTTATATAAGAAGAGAACTTGGCATATTGGATCAATCATGTATTTAAATCATGTTGTTTAAGTTCATTTTGCTACATAATGTGATTCCTTGCTACATTATGCAATAAATTTGCCGCATAAATGTGTTTTGAACTTTTATATTGAATCTAATACTGACTTGAGTGTCAGAGTTTCCCCAAATTTGTTTTGCAGGTGCTTGATCCATGTTTAAGTCCATCAAAATCTCAAATCTCAAATTTTCTGGTGACTTTTGAAAAGAGAAAATCAGTTAATGGGTTGGATCCTTGGTTTCTTGGAGGAAACAGAAATGAGAAATGGTTTCAAGGGACATTCTGCTAGAGAAATCATGCTTATGGTGAAGAAACACTAAGTGAGAAGGTATATCAGAGGTTTGTTACTTAAAAAGTGATATGTTTTGGTGAAGTTTCTACTCTCTGGCACACAAATATAATCGGTTATGAACAAGCCATAATCAGTTATTCAATTCTAGCAAAGGTTGCAATCTTACTGGCTCATGAAATTAACTGATTAGGACCTTCCTATAATCGGTTATTTGAAGCAAACAGAGGCAATGGGGATTCTGAAGGTATAAAAATAACCAGTTGTAGAATTTCCCTAACCAGTTATCCTCTCATAACAGAAGCCACTTAGTTTGTAATGCATGAAAATAATTGGTTATGGGAATTGTATAATCGGTTCTGGAAGCTGAGTTTAAATGCCAAACAATAGCCTTCTCCCTCCATTCACGCGCCCTTTCACCCTCTTCACCTTCTTTCATCTTCTTCCTCTCATCTCCCAACATACCCGAGCTTTCCAACCTCTCACCCACCTCCAATTTCACCAAGATACAACCTCCAAACACCATTTCCTTTCATTTCTCACCATTTCCACCATTTAAAAGCCATTATTTCCCAAATATTCACTATTTTCACTAATTTCTCATCTCTCACCTTCCTCTAAACCATGCCCTAAACACCCTCACCTTCACCATGGCCAGCAACTTATCTCACCCTAAGAGAGTACGCATTAAGAATCCCTTTGTAAATGAACCACCTACCCAAGACAGTGACTAAGACATTCCTCTAAGCTTAGACCACAGAAAATTCTTCTCTCACAAGAAGGAGATGCACAAATACAAATTAGAGTTTCAAGCAAGGAACCTCATTCAACCTAAGTACGTGGACTGGAACTTCTTTGTCAACCAAGAGTGAACATTCCTCACAGAACTCTTGGAGTTTCATGAGTTGAAAAGGTTCGTCTCTGCTCACAATGAATACTATTATCTAGAAGCTACTAAGGTTTACTTCTACAATCTGAGCATCACTGGAGGAAATTTAGTTTCTGATGTTAAAAGGCATAGGATAATAGTACAACCTAGTCAATGGACTACTCCGTTTGGTTTAAATTACTCCAGGGAGAAGTTTACAGAGGATAGTCATAAGACTTGGGAAACTTTTGACAAGAGAACAACTATTAAAGGCATGCTTCAACCTGGCATCCCCATTCCAATTGGAAAAAGCTTCACTGCTGGAAATCTGAAACCACAAAATCGTCTTCATCATTTTGTAGTGGTCCACATTTTGGTCCTTAGGGCTAATAATTATGCCCTGGTTGAAGAGGAAAATGTTTTCTTAATGTGGGCAATGAAACAAAAGTTGCACATCAATTGGTCATTTTTCATCATGCACTACATGATGAAGGCCAAGGATAAGCTCATGATAGATCTTCTATATGCTCTGATTATTGCAAAAATCCTAAACCAATGCAATCTTAGCCTTTATGAAGATGGTGTGACTGATCTCACTGGCCACAACAAATTTGGACAAGCCACCTTCAAGCAGATGCAAATTAAGAAGATAAATGATGAATGGGTCTATGGAAGAGGACGTGAGGCAGCAGCTGTACCAGCTAGAGGTGCTATTGTTCCTATGGGGGATGCCCCTGCCAATAATGAAGACCGCATCCTAGCTATACTTGCAGAGATACAAGTCAGTATCCAAGCTCAGATCACAGATTTACGAGTCTATCAGGAGCACACAAATGGAATTATATATGATCGCCTCAACTCATTGGATGCTCTCTTAGAAAAACTTGAGGGTCACTTTCAACAACCAGAAGATCATGGGGCTTGAGCATGGATCCAGACTTATTTTAATGTTTTTGATATATATCTTCTGTTTTTTATCTGACAATTATTAGTTTATGTTATGAACAATTACTCTATAATCATTTTGATATGCTTTTGGTATTGGTATGAAATGGAAATACATGTTCTATTTTGATGATATGGCAATGCATGTTCTAATATTATATATCTTTTGTCAGCCAATACATGTTCTACTCTTATTATTGTAATATGCCTTCTTTCTTGTCAACCAATGTTATATATCTTTTTTATCATGACAAAAGGGGGAGAAGTCTCTGGTTCATTAGTTCTTGAGGAAAGGTAAAATAAAATGTATAAACTTAATGATTCTGGGATTCCTAAATTAAGGGGGAGCTGTGCAAACTCTGATCTAATCACCTCTTGAAAAATAGAAAGGGAGTAAGTCTCGAATACCTTTTTGAATTCTAATTTAATTGAGCTAACACTTTTCTCAAATGATTGTTTGTCATCATCAAAAAATGAGAGAATGTGAATGGCAATCGACTTAGTTTTGATGACTAACAAACAAACAAGAATTGATAACACGAAGATCAAAGTTCCAAGCTTTGTCAAGATTAGCTTATAGGACTTAGGTCTTACGTGTAAAGGTAAATAGGAAATACACAAAGCTCAAATAAATTTTTAAATCCTTATTTGTATTTCTTGATTGATAAAATGCCCAAACAAATGGTTTTTAAATAACTAGTCTTGGTGGTAGTTTATTTGGATAAAAATTTGTCATGTTTACACTTTGGAAAATTATCCCTAAATCACTCATTTTTCCTTTTCTTTCAAACATTTTTTAGTCTTAAACAGAAACCTATTTCATTGTAAAGTAGACTCAATAAACTTTCAAATGAGTTGTCTTTTGTTTTAAACAAATAAGTATTGAAAAAGTTATGGTTTTTCAAACCTGTCTTATTTAAAAACAAGGTGTCATAACCGGTTATGAGATTTCCATAACTGGTTATTCACCAAAGTCAGAAGTTTTAGCTTCTGTTTTTAAAAGGCCATAACCGGTTATGACTTTTGTATAACCGGTTATTTGAAAAGTCAGAAGCGTAAACATCTATTTACAAAAGACCATAACCGATTATGGATTTCTATAACCGGTTATTGGTTCGTTTTAAAAAGCCATTGGTTAGGCCATAACCAATTATGAAATAGTTGGTGTGTGAAATTCGCAAGTGTACGGTTTCGTTGTCAAGTAATAAAAAGATCGAATCCACAGGGACTGTGTCTATGAATACTAATTAATTAATTAATTTAATTAATTAAACAAAAGGGAATATGATTATTGAGTGAATAGAATGTAGTAACCAAACAATTAAATAAATAAAAGTTAAGACGCAAAGTTGTGAATCAAAACAGCAAGTTATTAAGAAAGATTTTTCAATTCAAGAAAGCTTCTAGAATTGGGGGTAACCACAATGATACAAAACTCCTAATTGACAATCCTTTTATTAAAACTGAAATT
Organism: Ormosia emarginata; assembly: GCA_029884605.1. Taxonomy (NCBI): domain Eukaryota; kingdom Viridiplantae; phylum Streptophyta; class Magnoliopsida; order Fabales; family Fabaceae; genus Ormosia; species Ormosia emarginata. The sequence continues at coordinate 2,547,478 of JAQQTP010000013.1, read as the reverse complement.
TAATTGAAGGTGAATTACCCTAAATTAGTTAATGTTCTTTCTCAAGAGACAAGAACCGTGCCCAATTAAACTAATTCCTACTCTCGTGGTAATTGAATCTAAATTGAACTCATTACGCTTTATGGTAATTCATTAAATCCTCAAAATGTTAAACCTACTCTTGTGATTTAGACCTTAAGTTCAATTCTTATGGTTCTAACACCTAGGTTCACCTCTCAGTACGTCCCTAGATATTTATGAGATGCAAATAAGTGGTCAGTAAATTCACATGAATAAACGCAATAAGGATTGAATCAAAGAACATTCAAGATTAATAAAAGGGGTAAAGAAAGTCAATTAATCATCATCAATGTATCAAAGGGCATTTCCCAATCCTAGAAACAAAAGAAACTACTCAGACATAGAGAAGAAGAAATAAGAAATCAAATTAGAGAACATCCAAACCCGTAATCCAAGAGAGAAGAGAGGAGAAAGATGAAGATCAAGAGTCTTCCAATGTGCCTCCTTCTAAACCAAATTGGAACCCTAATATTGTATTCAGAACATCTATAAATACCCTAGGGGTTTCTTTTGGTCTCAGCCTATAAAAAGAAACAAAAATAAAACTTGAAAATCTATCTCGTACTACGATCCACGGTCATGGATCATTCCACGGCCAGGCCGTGGAACTTGCTGTTTGAGTTCCACGGCTGTGGATCATTCCACGGCCAAGCCGTAGAACTCCCTGGAAATTTTCTTTTGTTTCTTCACGCAACTGCCTCGATCCATGGCCATGGAGAATTCCAGAGGCAGGCCGTGAAACTCTCTGGAGTGAGCTTTTTGTCCCAAATTGCTATCCTTTAAGCTCCAACTTCAATTATGCAAGCTTTCCATCCATTTCAAGGCTAATTAAGCACCAATCCTGCACAACAACACCAAAAACACCGCAGTTATCCGAACTAAGGGGAAAAACAAATAAAAAGGAAAACTAAAATGCATAAAAATGCATGCAAAATAAGAACAAAATATGATATTGTTTCACACATATCAATAGTCATAACTAATTATTTGGCAACCAGAAACAGATTTCCAATGGCTCTATTTTGCATTTAATGCTTCCCAACCACCACCAACTGCTCTTAAATGCTTTGGACTATAAATGAAAGTGTTTGTGCATTAATTACAAGTTGGAAAACATTCTGAAAATTATTCTTAAGTATTAAATACGAGTTTTATCATCTTTTCAATCAATACCAAGTTTTGAACTTCTAAAAGTGTGAATACTTGATATCATTGTTCTTTAATTTGTATTATTTACTCTTCAGAGATTTTCTTATCATCTATACTTTGTATAATCTGTAAAAAAGAGGGTGAGGTATCCCTCAAAACTGTAAGGGTGAGGTATCCCTTGGAAGTAGAGGCTCAAGCACAAGGGTGAGGTATCCCAAGGCGTGTTGAGTGCTCTATGTTGTAAAAGTTGTCAAGCATATGTTTGATGCTTGAAAATATAATGGAAATCTTGAGTGTTTACTTGAGGACTGGATGTAAGCCATAAGTGGATTAGTGGCTAACCAGGATAAAGCTTTGTGTTTGTCTTCCTAAACTCATCTACTTTACTTTGTATACTGTTTTATTGAATATCTTGTGTACTATCTTGCTTGATTGATTTACTTATAAGTGAAAGTCCTCTATCTTCTCTATCCATTCAATTTTGATAAATAATAGCTTCAACAAAAATTTATAATCAAGTGTTTTGCGAAAGAATTGCAAAATTATCTTATAAACTCAATTAACGCCCTCCTCTTGAGCATTGAGGCCACTTGGTAACACTTTAATCTCTCTTTTGGAGTTTACCTCTTGGAGGAGTTTGATCTCCTTTTGGGTGTTACTACTTGGAGTAGTTTAGTCTCCTTTTTGGGCTTTATCATTTAAGGGGCTTTTCGGCCTTTACTGCTTAGGTGACTTTAGGCTCTTTTTTGCACTTTACCGCTTAGGGAACTTTAATACGATGTTGGGCAGGATGAAGATCAACCATCGGGTTTGTGGTGCACGGGATTAAGATCTACTTGGTTTAATAAGTCTGGCGTCAAGATTGAGTCAACTGCGATCATATCGCTAGAAGATCCTATTGGTATATGCCCTAGAGGCCAATTTATTCTTATCGTACTTGCTTACATTGTATTATGATATTTCTTTAATATATGAGGCATTTCATTTATTGTGTTATTTATAATAAATATAATAAAGTCCTTAGAATAGTAAGTTTAATGTCATAGGACATCAAATGGATGACTTGATCGTGAGATCCTATTGGATAGTGTTAAAACACTATTCTTAAATGCCCTTAGTCAAGTATTATTATTAATTAGGACAACAATAATGCATTGAGACTAATATGTGCTTAGACTGATGACCACATCCACGAGTCATGGATTTGAGATTTCAAGTCTTAACATGGGTACATATTAGAGTAATGATGTATTGGACTGACCCACCATGAGAACACTGCATGGATCATTATGTGAGTATCATAAGCAATTCTCAAAGTGACAATGGTGTATGTGGTTCTTTGACCTGAAATAACTATGATTCCTACATGAGGAGTTTTATGTTTTAATGCCATCAAACGTTATCTGTAACAAGATGATTATAAAGTTGGTTATTGGACATACTGCAAATCATATAAAGGGATGAGTGACCTAGATGAGATTTGTCCCTCCTACATAACAGGAGCGATATCTTTGGGCCCCTTGATTGAGTGAGACAACGAAATGTATGGTCATGCCTAAATGAGTCAATATGAGATATTGATCTCATTTGTTATTACTAAGTGTACTCGAGTATCAAGAAACAGAAGATTGAACTATACAATGGTGACACATTTCATGCCTTGTATTCAATCTAGATATCTGGACAAAAGGACTAAACAACACGAAATCATTGATCACAGAAAGGTTATGTCAAATCGTTGACATTCTCATGACTTAGGTAGCAGCGATGTGTTGCTAGATACCGCTCACTACTTGTAATATTAAAATAGGATTTTAATATCATTGTCAACGCTATGAGAACCTACAGGGTCATACACATAGAACAGATTGAATTGGAACAATAAGAATCCAAGTTGAACTGGGATTCTATCATGGGCCAGACTCATAACAGATGAGTCCAAGGTAGCCTAGCTAGTCCTGCTGCTACTCTCACTCGCATAAGGCAGACACTTTTATAAATAACATCGTTAAGGAGCTGTCAAAGGAGGGCATCACAAAACCTAGCCACACCCTAACAGAAATAGTGAGTGAGAGAGTAATAGGTTTCTCTTTTCTTCACAACTAGCACTGTGCTAGAGACGTGACACTTCAAGATTGCGGGTGTTGGATGTTTGTGAGTCTGTTCATGTGGATAACATAGAGGCACCATCGTTACTACGGTGCAGGTGATTTGCATTGATCATTTTTCTTCTAGGTTCAAGAGGTAAACTAAAAAAAAAGAATCATAGACCCCCTTTCGCATGAATCCTTAGTGGGAATTCTTTTTCGTTGTGCTTTTGTTTCTGTAATTTCCAATAGATCCGCCATAATAGATAGCTTGAGAGTGTGGGAAAAGTTTTACAGAGTTCCTACATACGGTACCAATGTCCTGAACCGAGATCAAGGATGGCATACCTACTCTCGGTCAAAGTGGTTAAAGGTGGTCTTACCTCCTTATGAGGCAACAAATATGAGGGGTGATATAATTACAAGGCACTCAGACACTCAAGTTAGGTTTTGCACTATAAGGATACAAAGTGTGTGAATATGTGTACTTGAGTGGCTAAAGCCATTATTTATTGTGTGGGATTAGTTAGTAGGAAGTAATATAGGGAGATTTTGTTTCCTTATAATTAGGAATCTTGATAATTAGAAAAGGATTTGATCTCATTTATCTTTATTAAGTTAGGGATTTTGTTATGATTTGCCCCTTCTAGAAGGTGGGTTTACTTAACTTCATTGGACCCTTCTTGGGCCTTTAAGGAAATTGGATCATGGACGTGGCCTGCTCTTGCTAGGTCCAAGATGTTGAGATATTAATCCATAATAGAAAGTTAAAAAAATAATAATAACTACTAATCTCATATGAGATGAACCCTTCCTTCACAAAAGATGTCTCCTTAACTTTGTGATTCGAAAATTAATAGTACTACTAGGATCGACTTAGACTTTGGTCTCTATGTGGCACTAGATGAAATTCTCAAACATCGTGAAAATAAAATGAAATGAAATAATATACAAAAGAGAAAGAGCAAGAGACAGGGTTCTCTCTTTGCCTCATGCTTCAAAGTTCAAGAAACTGATTCATAAAACAAAGATCTTTTTGTTTGACCACTTAAAAGCGCTAACAATTAAAACATAGACCCCAAGGCCATCTTTGGTCACCTTGCCAAGGCCCCAATACTACAGTTCCCTAAAAAATGCTAATCATTGAAAGTGTCATCCTCAAGTCCATCTATGGTAGTCTTGTTGAGACTCATGAACGATGCTTCCCCACATAACATATGTGGTTAAATACTTTACCGAGTGCGAAGATGCAAACCAAGGCCTTCACTTCGATTCAAAAAGGCATTGGACCCCTATACAATTTGATTATAAGTTTGAGGAATCCCTAAGTCGAGATCCCCACTTTGAGCTAACTTACTTTGCTCCCAAACTCACGAACACTTGGATTGCTCTCCATTGTGCCCGGGGTCCTTACCATACCAAAAGCTCAATGCTAAAACACTTAAAGGAAAGAGAGTTATACAAAGAAGCTAGAGAACTTTGGTCGCCTCATTTAAACCCACCGAGTAAAGAACTCCTAAGCTGATGTTCCTACTTTGGGTCACACCTAGAAGGCCACTTAGTGCCACCCACTTACGCCCAAATACAGAGCCCTAAGGTGATCATTCTTCCTTTGAGATAATATGTCACCCAAGTACAAAACTCCCAGTCGATATTCCGACTTCGTGTTATTGTCATCATCAAAGTTCCCAAAATCCAAGAACGTCAAGAGATTCTATAGCCCAGTTCCAATATATGATGGAAACTTAGGTCATAACAGAGCATGCAAAAGCAAAAGTGGAGCAAAGGAAAGCACTCCTACAAGACTCATATAGAGTCCTAACGGTTACCCAATCCTTTAATGGTTGGACCGAAAAACTCAAAAACTAAATGGGTCCTCAGACCATTTTATAGGAAAAATGAAAAACATCAAATGCCATCCATTACTGGGGAGAAAAATGTTAAAGAAGATAATGAGATTTATCAAGCATTAACTATAAAAGAGGAGATGTGAACACCCAATTTTGTCCAGGGCTTGACTCAACTTTCACCCATTGGCCCATTATCCAAACTATTAACCCAATATCTAGCCCATAATCCATTATCCTACCCCTTAACTCATTATCCTACCCCTTAACCCATTATCCTAACCAAATCCCATCAACCCATAACCTGACCCATTCTAATACAACTCAAACTCATCATAAACAAACCTCTCCTAATCAAATCCCATCGGTATCCTAAACTCATCCTAAACAAATCTCAACACTCATCCTAAACCAAGTCTAATCCCACTTTAATTCAAACTCTTCACCCTAATCCCCTCATATAAAACCAATAACCCATACACTTTTCGGGAGGACTTTTAGCTTAATACCTTAACTATTATTTCAGCTATATTTTTCACTCACGTAGCCTCCCTAACAAAGACACCCTCCCTTTCTTCAACCTTCACTCACATAGTCTTCACCACCTCCATTAACCACTATTCATCTTCTTCAACCTCCCATCACCACACTATTCATCTTCTTCAACCTCCCATCACCCACCAACACATCTCTTCATCTCTACCACCTCATTCATCAAAACCTCCATTACCACCATTCTTAACCTTCACTATTCCCCTCACTCCTTCCAGTGGAAAATACCCTTCCATACTCACCATTCTCTTCATCTTCAAACTTGCTCCAAACACCCAAAACCCATCTTCCTCACCATATATTTTCCTGCACCTCTTGCCAACACTAAAACTATGAGCCACCACTCATTGAAAACAGACCAGCCCCTCCCAAAACTGGTCAGACCCGCACCGTAACCTGTATCCACCCAAGCTGATCGTCTAGCGACCCGTTCCCCACCGGAACTGCTCTTGCCCAATGGCGTTCCACTAACCAGAATAGAGCTGACTTAGTACCGCCACTGCCGAAGGATCCCGTTCGTCGTCCACGTCGCTCCTCACCAACCGACCGAAACCTCCTCCCTAAGCCAATCCAGTCCAGACCTGCTCTGTCGAGATCGACGCCAACTCATCGGCAAAACTGATCTGGTGACCCAACCGTCCAAACCGCCAACTAACGTGCCGCATCGTCGCCGGAACCGCCGACCCAACAACATCGTCGACCTCACCAGATCACCACTGCCGGCCCTCATCTTCATCCCCGTCGAGCTCCTCTGCTTGGCACATCTCCAATTTTCATTCCATTTCAAATACCCCCTCCCCTTTTTTCTGTTTTTTCGTAAGTTACTATCTTCTTTTTTTTCTAGTTTTTTTTTGTCGATTAAATGGTAATGAGCCTAAAGTAACCAACTTGGGCCAAAAAGCATAAAAAACGAGAATAGGATAAAAAAATGATAAAAGTAAAAAAGGGTAATAAAAATAAAATAAGGTAATTGAATTTAAAAAAAAATAAATAAAATAGGGCTAACTGAGTTGTGACAGCTTGTTAATCCTATAATTTTTGTAATCATCAGAGTTGTGACAACTTGATAATTTCAAAATTTATTTCAAAAAAAAAATCAAATGAATTTTTATATATAATAAATAAATATTTTTTAAAGAAATAAAATAGAGTTAACTAAGTTGTGACAACTTATTAATCCTATAAGTTTTGTAATCATCTGAGTTGTGATAGTTTGATGATTCAAAATTTTTTTAATTAAAAAAAACCAACCCACAAGTATTTTCTAAAGAACTACGTGACTTTGAGTTCCTCATTGCACCTGAGGATACGTAGGAGCAGAATCTATATTCTGTCAAGACAAATTTTAAAGTTTATCAAATTCTTTATTTTTTTATTTTTTTAATAAAATGGGTAAAACAAATATATTATGAGATTATTAAGTTTTGCATAATTAATTTAAGGTACCGTCTTAGGACGGGTGTGTTAGGGGTGCTGTAGGATTAAGTTTCCATTATTCCCTATGCATAACCGACTCTCAAATCCAATCTGATTCCAAAGACCATTTTCTAAAAAGGTTTTCCAATTTTTTCTAATTTTAATAAAATTACTGGCGACCCCTAACAATTTATTTTATTCGCCGCTCCCGCCGCGATCACGGTCACAACAGATGGTGACTCCACTAGGAATTTTTGAGAGTCAAGCCCATATAAGTTTGTTGTGCAAAATTTTTGTAATTTTCGTATATTTGTTTTACCTTTTTTCATTTTTTTAATTATTTTAATTATTTTTGTTATTAAAACCTTAGGATAGAAAATTTCTTTTGAAATTTTTGTTTGTATTTGTTTCTGTTTTATAGGATGTGGATAGTTTTTAGGATAATGAAGGTTTGTATGCTCCCTACACCCACTGCACCTACACATCTATCACACACATTTGAGTGGGGCCCTATACCCAAGTCTAAGTGAAGCTTAAGTTAAGTAGAGGTTATGTAGTGGTAACCATTTTGGATGCACATCTTGTTTGGTTATCGCGAAAACCTCATATAAAGTGTGCCTTTTTCACGAATGTCCTGCACCTAGTGGTTTACCCACTATTTGTGACTAACATTCTGAAATGGGACTTAGCTCTAGAGGCCTTTTGAATAGTAGAGCCACCCTTGAAAAGTTCTCACGATTCAGTGTAGATCCTCAGGATAGAAATCCGCAAGTTAAGGAAATCCCATTAGGACACAAAGGGAGTGTACCTTTCATTATCTTTTGACTTATCTGTATGCCTTGTGAGTTGTTTAGTCCCTTAATGTGATGAACGATACAGGTGTCCCTCTTAATAAAAAAAATAAAAAAAATTTCCAAAAAAAAAGAGTCGAATCACTATTAAAGGACCAATAACTCACTCATTATTTCATTGTAAAATCATTTTTTTAAAAACCATGCATTAATAATTCTTCATCCCCAGGTTTGTTGGAGACCATTTGAAATTCAGTGCCTAAGGACTAGTACTGAGTATCTTTGATTAATAATGGAAAGTATCATGGGATCGGATTGCAATGATGCAAAAAAGACCCTACAACTTAAGGCCAAAAAATTGGAAACAGAGAGCTTAGTGAATTTGGGCCAAATGCTGAAAAAAACACAACGTCTGACCTTCACCGTAAGATATGGGAAGATCCTGAATCTGTTAAAGGTGGATGTACAGATGGAAGCTATCACCGCGCTAGCCCAATTCTATGACCCACCATTGCGTTGCTTTACATTTCAAGATTTTCAGTTGGCCCCTACTTTAGAAGAATTTGAGCTAATCTTGGGCTTACCTTTGGAAAAGGAAAAGCCATACCTATACATAGGCCACTATGCATCCATGTCAACCATAGCAAATGTCTTGAAGGTTCACGTGAGAGATTTACAAAAGGCAAAACAAAACAGGAAAGGAATAGAGGGGTTTCCGAGGAAATATTTAGAAGAGCACATGCACTACTAGGCCAAGATTGAAGACTGAAGTACTTTTTAAGATGTGCTAGCCCTCATCATTTATGGCACCATTCTCTTCCCGAGTAATAAATACTTGATAGATTTTGCAACGATTGATGTCTTCCTAGCTCTAAGAAATGATGCCGCAAATCCCGTACCAGCCATCCTTACTGATGTTTACTATACTTTGAATTTCTGCCACGAAAAGAAAGATAAACGGATCTTATGTTGTCTACCAATGGTGTTTGTATGGCTCGCAACTCACATCTTCAAGAGGGGCTACAAAGAAGTTTGTCCCATTACAGATCTCAAGATGCTCAAGTTGAAAATCATGAACAGTCGAGAATGAGCTGAGGAATTGGCCAAGCTTAAGGAAAGGAAGATTATATGGTACCCGCAGAGAAAAGAAGGGCAAACGGTGGTCTATCAGTGTGAAGGCTTTCCTAATGTTCCTCTCATGGGTACTCGAGGGTGCATTAACTATAACCCTGCCTTGGCATTGCGACAACTCAGCTATCCCATGATGGGACCATGCTCAAAATTAGAGACTACTCCTTTTATTTACAATATGCAGATGGAGTGTACTGAGACACTTAGGAGAGTCCGAGACGCTTGGAGGAAAGTCATCAGAAAGGGTAGAGAACTGGGAGTCAGAAGTTGTGGATTCAAATAAAGCTACAGGTAGTGGGTCAAGGACCAGGCTCAAGAAGTCAAGTTACCCTTCAAAATTTCAGCTAGTAAATCTTTGCCTCTAGCTCTGATAGAAGATGAAGAAGTAAAGGAAAAGCTAGTAGAGGCCAATAAACAAAAAAGAAATCAGAGGCAGAATTAGAAAAGGCTCGTCAAGCATATGCAGTCTTAAAGTATGAAAATTTTGAAAAAAATCACGCTCTTGAAAGAGCTAACAAGAGGCTAAAGACAGAGCAAGAACAGATGTCAAGGACTAGAAGATGCTTGGAAGCTGCAAACAAGGAACTAGGACTTCGAGGGCAGGTGATAAACACATATTTTATTCATTAAGAAACCCTTATATTTAGTCATTTACACTCTCCATATTCTTAATTGATTGAGTTTGACATGATTTTGTGAGTTTGAGCTCAAATTGGTCCTAATTGAATATTTTCAGCATTATTGAGATTTTACACTGTTTCTGTATTTTAGTCATAACTTGAGTTCCTGATATCTGACAATCATGAATTTTATCTTGTAGGAAAGCTAAGAGGAAGCTCTACAACTTTGATGAAGAGCTCGAAGTCTGATTCAGATGTCTAAGGGACCTAAGTTTACATGGAAGTCAGAATACGGGTTCTGTCAGTAGAATCCGAACAGTGTGCACTCAAAAAATCATATCTCAAGATGTAATAATGGAGATGGGCTGAAATTTTGACAGTGGATAGTCAAGATCCAAATAAACAACTTTCATGAAGAACACATTTTGAGAAAAAGAAGTATAGTAGGTCATTTTGAGCTTGCAAGTAGGAACAGAGGTGCTGAAGTTGGGTTTGAGCAACCTACGGTATTTGGGACATATCTTGGGCTTAAGGAAGCCAAATTGGACGAACCAGCTATCCATTTTATAGCCAAGACAAGGATCTACAACTTTCATGAAGAACACTTTTCGTGTTTCTGAAGTATAGTGGGTCGTTTTTGGCTTCCAAGTCAGACACGAAATTTTCGTCCTCAACCATCCACTCATCCATCCACTAATCCACTCATCCACTCACCCACTCATCCACTAACTCACCCACTCATCCACTCATACACTAATCCAACCACTTAACCACTCCACCCACTCATCCACTAATCCATCCACTAATCCATCCACTCACCCATTCATGTCCATAATTTCCCACTCACCAAAAGTCCTTTGGCATTTTTCACTAATTCAACCACTCAACCATTCCACTCACTCATCCACTAAACCAATCCACTAAACCAACCCACTAATCCATCCACTAAAACACTCCACTCACTCATCCACTCATCCACCCACTTCCCTTTGTCATTTTGTTACCTTAGACTTCTATAAAAGGCACCATTTATCATGAACAACATGCAACTCTCCTTCATTTTCTCTCAGTTTTTCTTGTGATTTCTTTCTAGCTATGTGTAACTAAACCTCCCTTGGTTAAGGGGGTGATGAAACCGCTAGTATTAATGTTGTAAACTTTGCATATTTGATTATTTCAACACAGTTATGTTTTTATTCATATATTTCTGAATCTATTATTGGTATGAAGGTTTTTGTACTTGTTCCTACTTTCAAAGTAGTAGATCTAGGTTTATTATGCGTGGTTGTGGTAGTAGATCTAGTGGGATGTATGATGTTCATGTGGGTATAATTATCTTTGTGCTATTTGCCAGTTATAAAAGTGGTAGATCTGGGTTTATTATGCGCGGGTTGCGGTATTAGATCTAGAGAAATATATGTTCTAAGTAATTTAATCCCTGTGTATGATTAGACCTTAGTGTAATTGGTTTTCTAAATCTTAATGCAATTGTTGGATAGTTGTAAGAGCGGTTGCTTTATGACTAATCGGTGATTAGGAGTTGATTTGAGCGGTTGCTAAATTGGCCAACACGTAAGGAAAAAGAGATTTAATCTCACAATTGCATAAAAACATAATTGAGCATGTTGGAATAAAAAGGATATGTGGATTTACATTATCATATAAATCTAGTGGTGGATTCAATCTCTTAACCAATTTTCTTATATTGTTGATTTCAGTTTGTTTATTGTTATCTTTGAAGCTGTTCATTGTTCATCAAAACTCCAAAACCCCCCTTTTACTGTTTATTGTTAATCAGAGTCTAAATTGGGAATTGTTTAATAGTGTTAATTGAATTGGTTCTCTGTGGATAGACCCTTACTAACTACAACTAGTTGTAAGGTTTTTATTTTCTGGTGGGCCTGACAACTGATTTTTATCTTAATTTTAATCACTACATCCGCACGCACATCGAATTTTGGCGCCGTTCTTGGGAACCAATTTTTTCAATTACACTATTAATTTATTTCCTATTTTTATTCTGTTTTCATTTTATTTTATTTTATTTTATTTTTAATCTTTCTTTCTGAGTGTTTTGTAGGTGTTGATGTCCCTTGAAGGAGTAGACGAAGGATTGCTAAATTTGAGGAACTATATTGATCAACTCACTTCACATCCTCAATTTCCCTTCCATCCTAGCTAACTTCCAACTCACACTGCCGACATTGAAGTCCGCCCGTACATTGATCTATCAAGTTCGAGAGACATTTGAGCCATCTGAAATATCCAAGAAGTGACAATGGCGAGAAAACACTTTAAGGGCATTGGGTGCTCCAGATCTAGATCAACGACCTCTTTGCATAGACATTCTTGAAAATGAAGAGGCATTTGAATTGAAATCCGGTTTAATCCATCTCTTGCCATCTTTCAATGGATTACCCGGAGAGGACCCCAACAAGCACTTGAAGGAAATCCATGTGGTATGTTCTAGCATGAAACCTGCAGAGGAATTCATGTAGAGCAAGTCAAGTTGAGAGCTTTTCCATTCTCATTGAAAGACTCGGCTAAGGAGTGGCTTTACTACTTGCCACCCGGATCCATCCAATCATGGCGGGACATGGCCCGAACTTTCCTAGACGGATACTTCCCCGCCTCAAAAGCTGCAACAATCGAAAAAGAAATCATGTGGTATTCAACAAAGGCATGGGGAATCACTCCATGACTACTTGGGAGAGATTTAAGAAGCTATGTTTCAGCGCCTCATCATCAAATAAGTGAGCAGACTTTTAATTCGGTATTTCTATGAAGGCTTACAAGTGATGGATCGCAACATGATTGATCTTTGCTAGCGGAGGAGCATTGATTGATAAAACTCCTCAAGAAGCTAGAAACTTGATCTCAAGAATGGTGCCAATACTCAACAATTCTACTCTAGAAATGACAATGGAGTAAGAAGCGATGAAAAAGTAGAGACAACCAGTATACAGCAGCAAATAACTCAATTGTCTGCTATGGTTCAGCGGTTAATGGATTCAGGTAAAGCATCAGTTCATGCTTGTGGGATCTGTTGTTCATCTGGACATCCCACTGATATGTGTCCCACTCTCCAAGAAGACACAAATGAGGAGGTAAGAGCGATGAGGGGATATCTTGGACTTTCAAAAATTACAACCCCTACTCAAACACATATAATCCGGGTTGGAGGGATCATCCAAATTTCAGCTATGCAAAGCAACCTCAAAATCAACCTCCAGCTTATGGACCTCCAGGATTCCAACAAAGGCAAGTACCTTTCCCTCGAGAGACAGAAGAAGTTCAAGCTCCTAAGCAATCGAGCCTTCATTAGAGGAGCTAGTAAAACAAATGGCCACTAATAATTTGCGGTTCCAACAAGAAACAAATGCAACTATACAAAGTTTCAAACAAGAAACAAGGATCGCAATCAATAACTTGCGAGAATCGGATAGGACAGTTGTCCACGAGAATTCAACAAGTTTCAAAGCCAAGCTTCGGAAACTACCCTCACGGCCCGAATGTGAATCAGGGGAAAATGCTAGTCTTTGTCACATTGAGAAGCGGAAAGACGATGGATGAGCCTACCTCTCTTCCACCAATCATTCAAGAGAAGGATGAACCACCCAAAGAAGCAAATGATAAGGGGCAAACTTCCAAAACCCCTAAGGTAAGTATTTACGAACCCCTTCCTAAATATGTCACTAAAGCTCCTTTTCCTAGTAGGTTGGTTAAAACCAAGAAAGAAGAAGCGAGAAAAAGAAATACTTGAGACTTTTAGGAAGGTAGAGGTTAATATCCCTTTGTTAGATGCCATTAGCGGTACCTAGATATGCAAAATTTCGAAAGAATTATGCACTAACAAGAGGAAGTTAAAAGGAAATGAAAAGGTCCAAGTGGGAGAAAATGTTTCAATTTGTAATTAAAAAGAAACTCCCAACCAAATGTAAGGACCACGCACATTCACCATTCCATGCACTATAGGTAACACAAGGTTTGAAAGGGCAATGCTTGATTTAGGTGCATCTATAAATGTCATGCCATATTCTATTTATGCATCTTTATACTTGGGTCCTTTGGAACCTCTTGGTGTTGTTATTCAATTGGTGATAGATCTAATGCATACCCTAAGGGTGTGGTTGAAGATGTTTTGGTACAATTGAATGAATTGGTGTTTCCGTGGAGACTTCTATGTTTTGGACATGGAAGAGGATGAGTCTCCCAAATCTGCTCCTATCTTGCTAGGAAGACCATTTTTGAAGACTGCACGGACAAAAATTGATGTGCACTCGGAATTCTAACAATGGAATTTGATGGGGAATTAATTAGATTCAATATTTTTGAAGCTATGAGATACCCAAGTGATGTGCACTCTGCTTGTTTAATTGATTCTTTTGATCCTTTTGATTCTTTAATTTCTGCAGCTTTTGATACTTGACCATTTTGATGCTCTTGATACAATTCTAACTCATAGCTTAGATGTACAGGAGGAAAAGAAGAAGAGTGAAGAAGAGCCATGGAGTGAAGACATTGATGAAATTGTTCTTTGCCTTACAAGAGCTCTCTTCCACTCCCGAAAAGAGCATGAGGTAACTTTTGTTGATTTACACCGTTACTACGATATACCTCAACCTTCATTGTGCGAGGCATACGAATTGGGCCGAAAGCACTACACGATCATCTTAAATACATCTTCTTGGGGAGAAGGACACCCTTCCGGTAATAATTGCAAAGTCACTCACCCAAGAGCAAGAAGAGAAACTAGTAGCCATTTTGCGGGAACATAAGACAGACCATTGGTTGGTCAATAGGCGATATCAAGGGTATTAGTCCCTCCATTTGTATGCACGGGATATTAATGGAGGAGGATACTAAACTTGTGAGAGACCCTCGGCGGAGATTGAATCCTCCCATGATGGAGGTTGTGAAAAAGAGATCTTGAAGCTCCTAAGTGTGGGGGTGATCTACCCCATTTCTGACAACAAGTGGGTAAGCCCAGTCCAGGTAGTACCAAAGAAATGCTGAATTACTTGTGGTAAGAAATGCTGAAAATGAGCTTATTCCCACTAGGTTACAGACAGGGTGGCGTGTTTGTATTGATTACAGGAAGTTGAATGCCGCCACGAGAAAAGACCACTTTCCTTTACCTTTCATTGATCAAATGTTAGAAAGATTAGCTGGTCATTCTTATTATTATTTTCTGGATGGTTTTTCGGTTACAATCAGATTGCTATAGCTCCGAAAGACCAAGACAAGACTACATTCACTTGTCCATTTGGTACCTTTGCATATAGGCGAATGCCTTTTGGACTCTCGCAATGCACCGGAAACTTTCCAAAGATGCATGATGAGTATATTTTCTGATTACATTGAAAACATCATTGAGGTTTTTATGGATGACTTTAGTGTCTTTGGAAATGATTTTGAAAATTGTTTGGAACATTTAACTTTGGTGCTTAAAAGATGCATTGACACTAACCTGGTACTTGAATTGGGAAAAATGTCATTTCATGGTGAATGAAGGTATTGTGTTAGGTCATGTAATTTACGCTAGGGGAATTGAAGTAGATAAAGCTAAGGTAGAACTCATGCATTCTTTGCCACCACCCACTAGTGTGCGGGAGATTCGTTCTTTTATTGGTCATGCGGGTTTCTCTGGAGATTCATTAAAGACTTTTCTAAAGTCTCATTGCCCCTTTGCGACTTCTTCAAAAAGATGTTAATTTTAACTTTGATGAGAAATGTATGGAAGCTTTCAATAAACTCAAGAAGTTGTTAAGCTGTTGCACCTATCATCGGCCACCCAACCGGGAGTTACCTTTTGAACTAATGTGTGATGCCGGTGACTTTGCGGTAGGAGTGTCTTGGGACAACGAGTTGATAGAGTTCCTTATGCCATTTACTATGCATCAAGGACTCTAAATGATGCTCAACTTAATTACTCAACCACGTAAAAAAAACTTCTAGTTGTTGTATTTGCTTTAGAAAAATTTAGATCATATCTAATTGGTTCTAAAGTGATTGTGTTTTCGATCATGCAGCCTTGAAGTATCTTCTAACAAAGAAAGAAGCAAAGCCTAGATTGCTCAGATGGATTTTATTGCTCCAGGAATTTGACTTGGAGATTAAAGACAAGAAAGGGAGCGAAAACTTGGTAGCCGATCACTTGAGTAGATTGGTAACGAAGAGGAAGAAATGCCTATCATGGAGACTTTTCCTGATGAATATTTGATGGTTGTCAACACCATAATCCCTTGGTATGCTTGACATTGTTAACTACCTGGTTACTAAGGACTTTCCGGAGGGTTTGAACAAGGCCCAAAGAGATAAATTAAGGAGTGATAAATACTATATCGGGATGACCCGTTCTTATGGAAGCATTGTGCGAGATCAAGTCATTAGGAGGTGCATTCCCGATTCTCGAGACACACTCCATCCTCTCCTTTTGCCACACCTATGCATGTGGAGGACACTTTGGCGATAAAGGACAGACCAATAAAGTGCTTGACAGTGGTTTCTATTGGCCTTCAATTTTCAAAGACGCTTACAACTTCGTAAGTCTTGTGACCGCCGTCGAGAGAAACAGTAATATTGGTCCTCGTAATCAAATGCCTCGGACTCGATCATTTTTGTGGAACTCTTTGATGTGTGGGGTATTGATTTCATGGGACCATTCCCTCCTTCATTTGGTTTCACATACATTCTTTTATCTCGTTGATTATGTGTCTAAATGGGTGGAAGCAAAAGCCACTCGATCCGATGATTCTAAAACTGCTGCGAGATTTTGTTAAGTCACATATTTTCTCCAGGTTCGGGACCCCAAGGGCTATCATCAGTGACCAAGGGACCCATTTCTGCAACAAAACCTTTGATGCTCTATTGAAGAGATATGGAGTAATGCACAGAATGTCCACTCCTTACCATCCACAGACAAATGGGCAAACTGAAGTGTCCAACCGGGAGATTAAGTCAATCCTTGAAAAGATAGTGAACCCCTCAAGAAAGGATTGGAGCACTCGACTTGAAGATGCTTTATGGGCTTATAGGACTTCCTATAAGACTCCTATCGGCATGTCACCATTTCGGTTGGTGTATGGAAAGCCCCATCATTTGCCCGTTGAGTTGCAACATCGATCTTCTTGGGCCATTAAACAAGTTAATATGGAATTGGAAGGTCTTTGGAAAGCAAAGGAAGTTCCGATTATAGGAATTGGAAGAACTAAGAAATGAGGCCTTTGAGAATGCCCCGATTTATAAGACTAAAGCTAAGGCATTCCACGACCAATTGATTTCCGAGAAAAAATTTCACGAGAGGACAAAAAGTCCTGCTATTCCAATCAAGACTCAAATTATTTCCAGGTAAACTGCATTCTAAGTGGATTGGGTCGTTTGTGGTAACTAATGTTTTTCCTTTTGGTGCAGTTGAGATCAGGAGTGAAAATTCTGGCAAAGCATTTAAGGTCAATGGTCATCGTCTCAAACCATATCATGAACTTCCTGACGGTGCGAGAGATGGAAGTGATGACCCTCATCCTTCCACAATATGAGGAGCATTGAAAGTATCATCATGTCGGGCTGAGGACAATAAACTAAGCGCTCATTGGGAGGCAACCCAACCAGATTTGCTCTCTTTATCCCTTTTTATTTTGTGTTTTCATTAGTTTCTTAGATTATGTTTTTATCTGTTTGTTGGTTGTAAGCATTTGAATCTCTAAAAAAAAAAAAAAAAAAAAAAAACAGTTGTGTGCCCGACAATAAGGTAGGTAGTGCCATTAAATTTTGTCACTCGGAAGCATGTGAAGGTCACTTTTCTTCAGCGACAACAACTGCGAAAATCTTGCAGTATGGATTTTATTGGCCTACTTTATTCAAGGTCTGTTACACCTTTTGCAAAAGTTGCGGAAATTGGTCAAAAAGGTTCTGCTTTGAGATTATCATCTGCACCTACTTCTTGAAAAATTGAGATCTAGGTGGCGCGGTTCTTTTGCTGTCAAACACGTGTATCCTCTGGGGCCGTAGATATTGAGGATCCTAGGAATGGTAATGCGCTTAAAGTTAATGGACAAAGACTCAACCATTCCTGGAAAACCAAGTTCTTAAGTTTTTTTTTTTTGTGTTGCCGGTTAAGTGGCGGATACAAGATTCTCAGTGACTCTCAAGTCGGTTTATTTTTCAGTTTCCCAAAATAACTGAATCCTTCTTCTCCTTCAAAATGGATGTCATTCTTTCAAACCTGAGAAAACATTTTCCTTCTCTTCCTCAAAATGCTCTGAGAAAAATCTACAAAGTTCGATGTGAAAGATTGAGACTGTTAATGCACAAAGGTATGCCCAGAAGATGTCTGTTGGATAATTGAAGCAAAGGTTCGATTAGCGGTGAGTCCTCAATTTCATTTGACTCATATATGCCCTAGTCTTGGAAGAAGTTCATATTCTAAAAGGAGAAGAGCAAAAAGGTTACAAGTCTGTCACAAATGTGGACGATAGAACGTAACAAGCGATGTCATACTTTGGGGATGGTTTCCGCAAATAGAGAAGATAAAATTTTCTTCATTAAGAATGGATCGAGTAAGGAGTCATTAGATGATATCTTATCGACTCTTGAGACGCATTCTTGTGGATTGGTGCATCGTGAAATTCTTAAATTGTGGAATCTCTTCAAGGATGAAGAAAAACGCTACGATCTTGGGAATCGACTCTAAAAGACCACTGTTTGCCAATTTTTAAGAAAATTGGATGGGAAGCTTATCCTCGACTCATAGAAGACGTTTAAGCCATTCGGACGTTAAACCAGAGGCGGATGTGAGCCACATCCACAAACAATCTGTACATATCATCTTCTTCTTCTTCATGTCATCTCTCAAAAAAAAAAAGAAAAAAGAGGACGTGATGTCTACTGCACTCATGACGCGCAGTATAAAGATACGCCATGGACACTGTACATACATGTCATCATTTTCTATTAGGGTATGTCATCATTTTCTATTTCTTTTATCTTTGTATCATTTTGTTGTATTTTGATTTTTGTACAGACGATCCTTTGAGCAGGGTCCTTCAGGGGTTTCTAGACTTCTTTACCTTGATGGTTTTCTTGAAGTCAAACAAAAAAAACAAAAAAAATAAAAAATAAAAAAATAAAAAAATAAAAAAGTAAAAAAAAAAAGGAGAAAAGATTCTGTGTTTCTTAATTTCAACCTTTTCTGACAACAGCCAACCTACCCTCATAGGTGCAATTATTCCCCTTTCCATTCTTTTTCCTACTTAAACACTCCATTTTCTCCATTTTCCTTCAACTCAGAAACACTCAAAGGGAGGAAGAGTATAGAATGGGGCCTTCTATTCGTAACCTCAAAAATGTCTGTGTTTTTTGTGGGTCGAGTTATGGGAAGGGATTAGAGTTTATAAACGCAGCTAGCACTCTTGGTCGATCACTTCTTTGCGAGGAATATTCATCTTGTATATGGGGGAGGTTGTCGTGGGTTAATGGGGGGCTGTATCACTTGCTTTTTCTATAGGAGGCGATCGGGTTTTAGGTGTTATTCCTAAACCTTTGGCTGAAAATAATATCACTTTGGAAAGACAGTTGGAGAAGAAATTCGGGTAACATCTATGCATGGACGAATGAAAACAATGGTTGACAATTCGATGCATTTATTGTCTTACCAGTGGTTTTGGTACTTTAGAAGAAATTTTTCAAATTGTCTCTTGGTAGAACTAAACATCCACCATAGACCCATTAGTTTGTTGAATGTTAATAATTTCTTTGATCTTTTGTTATCTTTTCTTGACAAAGTGTGGAAAAAATTTATCACTCCTTGACAAGACAACTTCTTATCTCTGCCTCCACTATTGATGAGCTCATTGATAAATTAGAAGCTTTTGAGTATGTACGATCCGGTATTAGCTCGGATAGATTGGTCAACGAAGCGGCGAAGGAAGTAACAAGAAACAAAAGCGGATCTGCGACTTCATCTTTAATGGGTTTGATTTTATTGTACCTTGTTTCGTTTAAATTTGTGTCGACTTTCTCTAACAGGTAATATCTTCTCCTTTATTCATCTATATTTTAACATTGAGGACAATGTTGTGATTTAGTTGGGGGGAAGGATAGTTGACCCAAAAAAAAAAAATATATATATATATATATATATATATAAATAAAAAAAAAAAAAAATTTGTTGTGTTGTTTGAAAAGTATGATATGATTGTCATGTACTTATTAAATCAATTAGTGATGGCGAGTAAGGAGTAATTTTACTCTTGAGACGCATCTTAATTGGTGGCGAGTAAGGAGTTTTTTTAGGTAGTAACTAATTAGTACTAAAGTTTTATTGTTTGATTTCTTTTCGAGTCGATGCGGTCTTGACAATTGTGTTTCTTTTCTCGCTTGGTGTTGATTCACTTCTTATCAGGTTGTGTTGCTCTTTTCTATATCTCTCTTTCACATTGAAGGCAATGTTATATTAAGCGTGGGGGAGAGATTTCAGCATGTTCTTTTTGTAAAAAAAAATTCAAAAAAAAAAGAAAAGAAAAAAAAAAGGGGTTCATTGCATGATTGAATAACTTTTCTCCCTTCTTGAACTGATATGCTTGGTGATGGATGATTAAATTGATGAATTGAGTTTGATGGATGCATACCTTGTGAGATTTTGAGCCTAATGGATGGATTCAACATTTATGTCATTCTCTTCTTTCTTGTGTGATTTTCACTCATGTTAATGACCACTCTAGAACTTGCTTTGATTCTTTTTAAGGCTACATTTCACTTGCATGCATGAACATGATTGAGGCCCTCTTTCTTAATTAGCTAGTTTAACCAAATAGCCAACCTTGTTTTCAATTTGATATCAAGCACTCTTTTGACTTCTTGGAAATTCTCTGATTCCTGCCAACCTTGTATATTTTCCTTTGCTTAACCCCTTTGAGCTTATTTGACCATTCCTTGTTTCTAGCTCATTATGTACCTTAAATGAAAAATCGTGTTCTTATTTTACCTTAGGGAATAAAAGAACATTAGCTTTGTTAATGGATGTGTTTTTGAACAAGTGTGGGGGTGTGTATACAAAATGGTTGTTGAAAAAGGACAAAGTGCCTAAAAAAAAAAAGAAAAAAAAAAGAAAAAAAAAACCAAGTGTTTAAAAAAAGAAAAGGATTGGGAAATGAATATGTAAAGGGATATACACTAGAGTTGGGATGAACTTTTATGCTTGTTATTTGAACTCAGCTCTCATTTGCTTTTATTCTCTTTGGTATTTATCTTCTCATATCCATTTTATCCTCTCCTGTTACCTTGACCTCACTACAACCTTGAATAAAGTCCTCATGATTTGTGTGTACATGTGTTTTGAGTAGTGGAGAAGTAGAAGATAAGCAAGCTTATGGTAGTGCAATTTTCATGGGTTGAATTGAGTGAAATACCTACCCTTTAAACACTTGAGAGATTGAGAGGGAATCTTGTGAAGATCTATCATTCTCGATTCATGTTGAAGATACCTTACTTGTTGATTTGAGATGGGGAGAATTGTTAACTCATGAATGTTTTGATCCCTTGAACCTTTGGTTGTTCTTCTTGATTGTAAAATTTTGGTCTTGAGTTTTGCCCAGGAGTGCAAAAAGCTAAGTGTGGGGGAATTTGATAAACACATATTTTATTCATTAAGAAACTCTTATATTTAGTCATTTACACTCTCCATATTCTTAATTGATTGAGTTTGACATGATTTTGTGAGTTTGAGCTCAAATTGGTCCTAATTGAATATTTTCAGCATTATTGAGATTTTACACTGTTTCTGTATTTTAGTCATAACTTGAGTTCCTGATACCTGACAATCATGAATTTTATCTTGTAGGAAAGCTAAGAGGAAGCTCTACAACTTTGATGAAGAGCTCGAAGTCTGATTCAGATGTCTAAGGGACCTAAGTTTACATGGAAGTCAGAATACGGGTTCTGTCAGTAGAATCCGAACAATGTGCACTCAAAAAATCATATCTCAAGATGTAATAATGGAGATGGGCTGAAATTTTGAAAGTGGATAGTCAAGATCCAAATAAACAACTTTCATGAAGAACACATTTTGAGAAAAAGAAGTCTAGTAGGTCATTTTGAGCTTGCAAGTAGGAACAGAGGTGCTGAAGTTGGGTTTGAGCAACCTACGGTATTTGGGACATATCTTGGGCTTAAGGAAGCCAAATTGGACAAACCAGCTATCCATTTTATAGCCAAGACAAGGATCTACAACTTTCATGAAGAACACTTTTCGTGGTTCTGAAGTATAGTGGGTCGTTTTTGGCTTCCAAGTCAGACACGAAATTTTCGTCCTCAACCATCCACTCATCCATCCACTAATCCACTCATCCACTCACCCACTCATCCACTAACTCACCCACTCATCCACTCATACACTAATCCAACCACTTAACCACTCCACCCACTCATCCACTAATCCATCCACTAATCCATCCACTCACCCATTCATGTCCATAATTTCCCACTCACCAAAAGTCCTTTGGCATTTTTCACTAATTCAACCACTAAACCATTCCACTCACTCATCCACTAAACCAATCCACTAAACCAACCCACTAATCCATCCACTAAAACACTCCACTCACTCATCCACTCATCCACCCACTTCCCTTTGTCATTTTGTTACCTTAGACTTCTATAAAAGGCACCATTTATCATGAACAACATGCAACTCTCCTTCATTTTCTCTCAATTTTTCTTGTGATTTCTTTCTAGCTATGTGTAACTAAACCTCCCTTGGTTAAGGGGGTGATGAAACCGCTAGTATTAATGTTGTAAACTTTGCATATTTGATTATTTCAACACAGTTATGTTTTTATTCATATATTTCTGAATCTATTATTGGTATGAAGGTTTTTGTACTTGTTCCTACTTTCAAAGTAGTAGATCTAGGTTTATTATGCGCGGTTGCGGTAGTAGATCTAGTGGGATGTATGATGTTCATGTGGGTATAATTATCTTTGTGCTATTTGCCAGTTATAAAAGTGGTAGATCTGGGTTTATTATGCTTGCTGATTGCGGTATTAGATCTAGAGAAATATATGTTCTAAGTAATTTAATCCCGGTGTGTGATTAGACCTTAGTGTAATTGGTTTTCTAAATCTTAATGCAATTGTTGGATAGTTGTAAGAGCGGTTGCTTTATGACTAATCAGTGATTAGGAGTTGATTTGAGCGGTTGCTAAATTGGCCAACACGTAAGGAAAACAGAGATTTAATCTCACAATTGCATAAAAACATAATTGAGCATGTTGGAATAAAAAAGATATGTGGATTTACATTATCATATAAATCTAGTGGTGGATTCAATCTCTTAACCAATTTTCTTATATTGTTGATTTCGGTTTGTTTATTGTTATCTTTGAAGTTTGTTCATTGTTCATCAAAACTCCAAAACCCCCTTTTACTTGTTTATTGTTAATCAGAGTCTAAATTGGGAATTGTTTAATAGTGTTAATTGAATTGGTTCTCTGTAGATCGACCCTTACTAACTACAACTAGTTGTAAGGTTTTTATTTTCTGGTGGGCCTGACAACTGATTTTTATCTTAATTTTAATCACTACATCCGCACGCACCAGCAGGAAAGAGATAGGGCACTAGCCAAAAATCAACAACTTAAAGAGTTGCTCATGAATGCCAAAATATCACAGAATAATGCTCTTCAGCAAGTGGATAGCATGAAGCAACAAATGAAAGAAATGTCAGCAAGATATGAAGACACAATCAAAATTGAAAGGTTGCACGCTGATAAGACGATTACATAGTTTAAAGCAGCGTTACAACAGGGACAAGAAGACTTGCAGAAGCTAATAGATCAGGTGAAACAACAAGGTAGAGACATCAATGAATGGAAAGAGGAAACCCAAATTTGGATGGACCGCTTCGCGAAACTAGCATGCCTAGCCAACACGGCAATTGCAGATGTTCCATATTATTTGAAGGTGGCTGATAAGATGGTCAATCCTCTTAAGACACTAGCAGAGATTAATGACTTCATTGAGTATTGCAAGAGTTTTGTTAGACAAATGAAGCAGATGATCAAGGCCCACTCAGTTGAGAATGATGAATTAGACTAGACAATGATGTATTTCGAATAGAGTAAATATGTTGTACTCCTCTCAAATGATGTTAATGACTCCTTTTCGGCTGAATAAAGTATGCATTATTATTGTTCTGATCTTATGTTTTACTGGAGACCCATTTCTTTTGAACGAGATGTTCTAAGAAACAGTTATGACCAAAGAAAAGATCAAAGATACTCGCTCAAGTCTGTTTGGCACAAACTAATAATGGTTATTTAACAAATTAATAATAATCATGATTGTTTTTAATAAATTGTATTTTGACTGTTCATAGGAAACTTGGAACCATTGCGCGATCAAAGAAAGAAGAGACTAATCAAACCCGAGTTCACAACAAGAGGTCTCGAACAAAGCTTGCAGCGATGGCAGCTGAGAACGAAGGTAGAAATCTGAGTATGGAAGTAGATGAGATGAAAGAGTCTCAAACAAGAATGGAAGAGATGTTGTCAGCCATAATCTGAGTATGTTGTCATCCTAAACAAATCTCAATATTTATCCTAAACCAAGTCTAATCCCACTTTAATTCAAACTCTTCACCCTAATCTCCTCTTATAAAACCTATAACCCATACACTTTTCAGGAGGACCTTTCAGCTTAATACCTTAACTATTATTTCAGCCATATTTTTCACTCACATAGCCTCCCTAACAACACCCCTCACTTTCTTCAACCTTCACTCACATAGTCTTCACCACCTCCATTAACCACTATTCATCTTCTTCAACGTCCTATCACCACACTATTTATCTTCTTCAACCTCTCATCACCCACCAACCTATCTCTTCATCTCTACCACCTCATTCATCCAAACCTCCATTACCACTATTCTTAACCTTCACCATTCCCCCCACTCCTTCCAAAGAGCAAACACCCTTCCATACTCACCATTATCTTTATCTTCAAACTTGCTCCAAACACCCAAAACCCATCTTCCTCACCATATATTTTCCTACAGCCCCTGCCAACACCAAAACTGTGAGCTACCACTCATTGAAAACAAACCAGCCTTTCCCAAAACCTGTCAGACCCGCACCGCAACTTGTATCCGCCCAAGCTGACCGTCCAGCGACCCGCTTCCCGCCAGAACCGCTCTTACCCAACGGAGCTCCACCAACTAGAACCGAGTTGACTCAGTACCGCCACTGTCGAAGGATCCCGTTCGCCGTCCACGTTGCTCCTCACCAACTGACTGGAACCTCCTCCCTGAGCCGATCCAATGCAGACCTGCTCCGTTGAGATCAACGTCGGCTCATCGACAAAACCGATCTAGTGACCCAACCGCCCAAATCGCCAACTCGCGTGCTGCACCGTCGCTGGAACTGCCGACCCAACAGCATCATCGACCTCGCCAGACCGCCACCGCCAGCCCTCATCTTCATCTCCGTCGAGCTCCTCTGCTTGGTACATCTCCAGTTTTCGTTCCATTTCAAATACCCCCTCCACTTTTTTTGTTTTTTCGTAAGTTACTGTCTTCTTTTTTTTCTAGTTTTTTTTTTTCGATTAAATGGTAATGAGCCTAAAGTAACCAACTTGGGCCAAAAAGGATAAAAAAAAACGATAATAGGATAAAAAAAATGATAAAAGTAAAAAAGGGTAATAAAAATAAAATAAGGTAATTTAATTTTTTTTAAAAAAATAAAATAGGGTTAACTGAGTTGTGACAGCTTGTTAATCATATGATTTTTGTAATCATTAAAGTTGTGACAACTTGATAATTTCAAAATTTATTTCAAAAAAAAAAATCAAATGAAATTTTAATTAAAATAAATAAATATTTTTTTAAAGAAATAAAATAGAGTTAACTGAGTTGTGACAGCTTGTTAATCCTATAAGTTTTATAATTATCTGAGTTGTGACAGCTTGATGATTCAAAATTTTTTTAATTAAAAATAACTAACCCACAAGTATTTTCTAAAAAATTACGTGACTTTGAGTTCCTCATTGCACCTGAGGATACATAGGAGCAAAATCTATATTCTGTCAAGCCAAATTTTAAATTTTATCAAATTCTTTATTTTTTTTTTTTTAATAAAATAGGTAAAATTAATATATTATGAGATTATTAAGTTTTGTATAATTAATTTAAGGTACTGTCTTAGGACAGATGTGTTAGGAGTGCTATAGGATTAAGTTTCCACCATTTCTTATGCATAACCGACTCTCGAATCCAATCTGATTCAAACCATTTTCTAAAAAAAAAATTTAATTTTTTTAAATTTTAATAAAATTAGTGACGACGTGACAGGAGAATGAGATTTATCAAGCATTAAATTAGAAAAATTAAGCACCTTAATGTATTATCAATAAATATAAAAATTATAATTACAATTATAGTATTATTGAATTATGACACCTAAAATTTTAGAGAAATTAAAAATTAACACCCGTTTAATGCACGAAAATCTTATAAAAATGGAAGATTATTTAATATTATATATTTTGTGTTTACTACGCAACAATGAAGATGTATTTTGATGATAACAAACATGAAGATGATAAGAAGATCAAGTCCATGTGTTTCAAGATTAGTCTTAGGACTTAGGATCTATCATGTATGGAGTCATTAATTAAATATCTCAAATGATTAAGGATAACCTAAACTGAAGTTTTAAAGTTGCTTTTAAAAGATCAAATGTTTTAGAGGTTAAAAACAAGCATTTCAAGCTTTTTAGAAAGGTTTTATAATCATTTTTTAAGCGAGGTATTCGAATACCTCAATATGGTATTCGAATAACTGTTTAATCGATATTTTCTCATTGCCAAAGCAGGCATTCGAATACCCCATATGGTATTCGAATACCCTAGTTTCAGAATGAACCTTTTTAAATGAGGCATTCGAATACCCCATATGGTATTCGAATGCCCTGTTTTCGGAACATGCCTTCTTTTAATGAGGTATTCAAATACCCTTGACTGGTATTCGAATAACCCCAACTTAATCAGTTTTCTAAAAGAGTTTTTGATGAGGTATTCGAATACTTCCTTCAGGCATTCGAATACCCCACGAGAATCAGAATTAAGTTTTCAAATTCCATACGAGAATCAGAAAGTTTTAAACGTAATTAAATGCTCCCAACGGCCATTTTCTTCTACGAGCTCTATAAATAGAGGCCTGGGACTTCTCTGAAATTTCTCTGAACATTGAGATCAATTTTTGCTTGCTTGAAAACGTGCTCTGCCTTATTCTCTCTTTTTCTGAACTTATAATTGTTTAACTCTTGAGATATTTGAGAAACAATTCTTTAAGTACTTCAATTTGTATTTATCTACTCTTAGTGAGAGTTTCATTTCATCTCTTTATCTAATTACTCGTATAACGAGGGTGAGGTATCCTTCAAGATTGTATAAGGGTGAGGTATCCCTTTTGTTTGATTGAGGCTTGAGCACAAGGGTAGAGTTTCCCCGTATGTGAAAAGTGCTTTCCGTATTGTAAAGGTTCAAGCACCCTTTGTTGTTTAAGCTTGTCTTGAATAGTGAAAAATCTCGAACCGTGTTTCGGGACTTTGGACGTAGCCACAAGTGGTTGGTGGTCGAACCGGGATAAATACTGTGTCTGTTTTTCCTTCCCTTATTCTCTTTATTTTATGCACTTTATTTATTGATTCATAATTTAATTATTAATTGTTCTTTCTCTTCTCATCTCTTCCACGTTCTTTAATATTTATATTCAAAGAAAAGTTTATCTGTTTAAGGTTTTTGCAAAAGTTTTTGTTCTTTCAATTCACCTCTTCGATCTTTGAAGCCACTTGGTAACACATTTTTATTAGAAAAGGCTTTTAATATAAACAAACATGAGTTTTATGTTTTTTTATTATTCTCAATCACCTCAAAGAGTATTGACTTATTCATATATATTCCTCAGATAATTAATTAGCAAAAATATTAATAAAGAGCTTTTTATGAAAGTCTGAATCTTAACATCTTAACACTTTATCGACCAAATATAAATAGATTAATCGGATTTCATTGTCTATACTATTATAACATAGATTTCCTATTTCAGTCTCTAATTTTTTTTTCTAAAACTATTATTATTAATTACTAATTTAGCGATAAATATAAAAAAATTAAAATTAAAATTGCATCTTATTACTTAATTAAAGATTTACAGATAAATACAAAAATGATATGATTATAAATACATTATTTTACCTATTTAAATATTTTTAGATAAATACAAAAAAATGATTCAAACAATTTTTATTTGATTTTTTTATCATAATAAAAATAAAAAAATACAAATTAACGCGTACATAGTACCGGTAAAATTTCTAAATGAATAACAAATTGCCAAAATTTCAGTCCTTTTGTCCATCAAATTTAGGTGAAATATATTCGTTTATTGTTACCTAAAATTCAAATTCAAATTGATGGATATATTATTATTTACACATGTTTGCAGTTTAGATTGCCACACATATCTTTATAGCATTATACTATTAAACTCTCTTTAATTTGAAATTTACACCAGTGTTTTAAAAATCATTGGACTGGTCGGACCGTCGAGTCCGACCAGTCATATTTCCGGTCGAGGTTCAGCCCCAAAACCGTTGGAGCAGTTAAACCTTTTAGAACTGAATAAAACCGGATAAAGCTTGAAGAACCAGTAAAACCAATGGTCTGAAAACCGGACAGTTCTCTTGTAATGGGTAGAGTTTTTATTTAAAATTAAAAAAAAATGAAGAATGAAGATTTTGACGACTGTTCCTCGGGCAGTGTCTTCGTTGGCGCAAGCGTTGGTGACCGTTGAGGCGACTGAGTTGATCAAGAGCAAATACAAGAGTGAGCTAAAGTTGTGGGATATTAATGGATGGCGGTACTATGTCAAGTTTGAGTGTATCATACACTTAAATTTTTATTTATAATAGTAAATTTTTATTTTTTTACAAATTGTCTCTTTTTTTATATTTTTTTGTTCATGTCACTATTATTGGCTATTATCGGCCACCGTCAGCGGCCAATCTCTAGCCATCACCGGCCAACCTCCGGCCAACATCTGGTGACCACCGCCGGTCAACCTTTGGCCACCGCAGCTGACCACCCTTCGGCCACCGCTGCCGGCCAACTTCCGGTTAGTTATTATTTATTTTTTAAAATTACACAACTGCGTAAATAATACTTATTGAAATTATATCAATTTTTTTTCATAAATAATCGTAAGATATTAAAATTTTTTTTCTTAAAACTATAACTGTTGAAAAATCTTATAAATTTTGACTGATAATATTTATACAGTTATATAACTTAAAAAAATTGGAGGTGACCGATTTTCCTAAAACTATAACGTGTTTGTTGAAAAATCTTATAAATTTTAATTAATAATATTTATACAATTATACAATTTAAAAAAAATTAGAAATATCCGTTGATGACCGGCAAAACGTACAATAGTCTACCAACCAACGACAAGATCTTGGTGGTAGTATGTAAAAAAATATATAAAACTAAAAAAAAAAAAACCTGAAAAAAAAAACCTATTCAACAGGTTTAAACATAATTGATATAAGCCAATTAATTTATTTTATGAATAAATCAATAGCTTAGATTTGATGGTGTACCATACACCCTCTTTTAAAGAGTGTATATTAGACACCACTATGGTGGGGTCAAAAATCTGGAGATTGCAAATGAAATAGAGCCACGTGCTTTGAGTGACTTTATCTAAAAAAAAACTTAAAATGAAGATGGAAACGCAGTTAACGTATACAATCAGATGAACGGGGAAGATATTTATCTTCAGTATATAGGTTTTTAATAAGTCACATACTTTTTTATTCTATTACTTATATTGAAAATCATTTCATATTTAAAATTGTACATAATTATGTATTATGTATAACTAATAAATTATTAGTTATATCTCACTGAAAAAATTTAATTATTAATTATTTATTTTACTTAATTTATTTTAATTATATCCAATTCAACCATCATTTAATCATTGAACGAGTTAAATCATAAATTATCATTTTTTATTTTTTAATTAAACTGATTTTTAAAACATTGATTTACATATATTAGCTTTTCTTGTCCATGACATCGTATCATTATAACATTTTACTACAGGACTCTATCATATTATTATTTTTTGAAAATCATAAACGTTTACTTATTTAATATAATATTTATAGAAAGAGATTTATTGTCACAAAAACAATACTATGATATTTAAAATAATATTTTTAATTTCATATTTTAAAAAGTAACATGCAGGATTCTAACGATTAACGAGAGAATCAAGTATTAGAATTTTATAAAATATAAGTGTTTGCATAATAAATCATACAAATATTAGAATCTACACTATTATTTTTTTCATCAACAATTATCATCTCACATTTGTTTTTTATATATATATTAACAATTTCGCACTTTACTCCTTAAAGTGCATCCTCATTTTAGAAAGTCTATATATATATATATATATATATATATATATATATATATATATATATATATATATATATAAATGTAATTTTAACTTTTAAAAATACTTATCAATATTATAATTTTATATTTAACATTTATTTCAAAGTTTTGAAATTTCAAATTATTTTTTGGATTTAATTTTAATACACAATCCATGTAAAAGTTTTTTACATTATCATCTAACCATGCATTGTCACGTCATTAAAAATATTTGAATCTCATAACAATTACTTTAAAAGTTATGTATGTGGTAATCAATGTTTTAAAAATCAAACCAAATTGGTCGATTAAATTGGTTGGACCATGAACCGATCATGTCTCTAGTTCAAATATTTTTTAGTTCAACTACGAGTTAATAACAAATTTGACCGATTGAATCAATGGAACCATGACCCGGAGGTCTTGCTGATTCAATTTTCGGTTCGATTTTTTAAACATTGTTGGTAATACATTATTGGTTGATGATATAAAAATCTTTACACTAACATTACATCAACATTAAATTCTTATTTTCTTGACATATATTAACTGACATATTTTATTTTTTCTGTTGATAGACTATAATATTTTGTTATGATAATGTACAAAATATCATTAATTTATTTTTATTATAGCTCATAATTTAGTTTTAGAATTTGTTTTCTACAATCTTTGCTTGGAGAGGATTAAAATAATTCAAAAAAATATAAATTGAAAAACAGAGCATATTAATCTGCAAAAGCATGTTATCTAGTGGTAGAATGCACTTCATGATAAGGGTTACTAGGTATTGTGTTCAAATCATATAAATTGCATTTTTTAAGTTTTAATTAAAAGGAAAAAAATCAGGCCAACCCGTCTGAGTGGGTGTTTAGTGTGATTTTTGTCAATAAACAAATTCGATTCCAGTTCTCTATCTGGGAAGGAAATCTCTTCTTCAAGGAATTTTGTAGCAGTAGTGTAGTAGTAAAGAACTTTGAGTAAAAGTAAACAAAAAAGTAGTAAAGACGCAATGAAAATAAACTTACTCGAAAGTTTAAATCGTAGTAAGATAAAGAAAACAATTAGAGTAAAGCAATTAAATTGCATGAAACATAAAGGACAAAAAAACAAAGGACGGTAAAATAAACTTGACAGAAAAGATAAATTGTTGAATGATAAATGAAAGCAATTAAAGAAAATCAATGTAAATGCAAAAGAAATAAATGTGTAAGGAAGCAAACTTAATATAAAGATAAACTTGCAAAAGAATAAAGAAAGCAATTAAAGGAAATCAATATAAAAGAAAACAAATGATCTTGATAAGACCACTCGATTAGGAGTAGAAGAGAATTTTTCGGAATATAAATGACTGAAAATAGAAATGAACTTCAATTAAATTTGCATTGGAATTGTAAAGTATACAAAAAAGAAGCAGAATGGAAACATACTTGGTTCTATCTCAATTTGCTCATTAGCGTCAGAGTGACAGAGAGCATGTTTAAAGATTATACAAGTGAATAAATTATAACTCCTAAATGTTTTCATTCTCTTGGTATTTATAGAAAATTTAAATAACTACCCCATTTACAAGATTCTGACAAGTGTCTAAAACCAAAATCACTACCTAATCATTGTCAACAATCCTCATATGGTAACTGTCTAATCATTGTCAGCAATCATTGTATTGCAAGTAACTAACTAATCTTTGTTAGCAATCATTATATTGTCTAAATCTTACACTTGTAGCTATTGTTAACTTCTGATTTAAATTCAAATTCTATTTTATCCAAATTTAAATTTGAATTTTCAAGTGACCATTGTCTTCTTGTGCGAGATCTTTACATCTTCTGTCTTCAGAAAAAATCCGAAGTGTAGTTACTAGCATTTTAGATCTCAAATTTCGAAATCAAGTCAAAATTATCTTTTTAGTAACTTAATTTCTACAATTTCGATTCGAATATAATCAAAGTACTTGTGTTTATTCAAGTTCACAAATATAACTCATGATAATTTAGTGAATACTATTTGCATTAAGCTCTCGAATACACCTCAAAATTATATGAATCAAAAAGTATTATTTTTATACCAACAGCGAGTCACTCGAGTCATCTGAATTTGACTAATTCATTGAGAAAACCCACAATGAAAAAGAACTGGACTAGCCTAAAGACCAAGTCGCGGGTTTTTCGATCCGACCGGCCAGTTAGTCTGAGTCATACAAATATAGACAAGATAATATTTTTTAAAAAAATACATAAGTAGACTATATTATTTGATAGCTCGAGATTTTGCCTTATCAACAACATGTTACGCAAGCCTGGATATATTACCTTCACTTTTGTGATATTCCAACCTAAAACTAATTGACATTAAGTGGAGTGGTCCAACATGAAGAAGAGATCTTAATTCTGATACCATGTGAGATTATAACTTAAAACTAATTAATATTAAGTGGAATAAGTCAACAAATATATAAACCTCACCTAAAAAATTAAGACATGCAATGTGGAACTCTTAACAATTTCTAAGGTAACACTATTTCGATAGGGGTTAGCTAGTATTTGTTGTCTTATCAAGTTCTATCCTAGTGTTTAAGCATCAACACTTTATCATCTAAATCAACAACATATTATCTAATTGTATCTCATTTCTGTTGCAGATTATTAGCCCAAAACATTCTCTATAAAATCAAGGAATATTAAATTTTCAATATCAGCTTAGGCAGAAAATAACAAAACAATTAACATTTGTTCACAACCCAAACAGTCAAGGTCAAAACCTACTTAAAAGAAAAATCATACATACACTAGCTCATCCAAGATGTCATTTCATCCCAACACACGATAAATCAAGCAAAGGTCAATGATTATTACAAAACTTAGAGTGATTAAGAAGCAGCTCAAGAGAGTTGTTGGTCTAAAGTCAAATTTGAATATGAAGCATATAGTTTATTTAATAAAATTAGTTTTTTTTTTAACTTTTTGAGATGTAAAATTATTAATATAATAGAAGGTTAGAATAATAGAATCTAAGAATGGAAATTGATTACAAAAGATATTACTTTGTAAGAGTGCAAAGTGCTTTAATGAAATGTTATTGCTTTAATGCTTTTCGACAAAAAATAAAATGATTTGAAGATGAGGAGTGTAAAAGAGCGCGCAGTTCAGTAGTCCTTATTACAGGCAATAACCAACAAAATAAGAGTGGAAAAAACTTTAGAAAACTTCCAAAAGTGAAAAATAAGGAGGGGCATTAACATATAGGGAGACAAACCAGGGATTGTGGGGAAGTTATAAGGTTAGAGCATAATTATAAAAGTCAGACCAATGATCAATTCAGAATATTGGATTAATGGGCTATTGATTCAACCAGTGACTGCATAAAATTATATTAATAAAAAAAACAAAATAATAAAAGAAATAAATCATTATAAAATATTTATAATACACACTAGCGTATTCATATTTTTTCGTTAAGATAAAAAGTAAATAAAAATAAAGAGTGTTTAATTATAATTAAATAATTAGTTATGTTACTCATGCGTTGCACGGGCTGTTTAAATAAAAATATACACAACTATGAGTTTTTTATTTAATAGATAAATATTTAGTGCATGTTTAAAACCTTGAATTAGTTTATTTTGCTTTAAGAAAAACTTATAGTTAAAGTGTTTCAAATAAAACGTGTGGTTAAAAGGTTATTTTAGTACAAAATAAATCAATTCAAATATACTTACAATCTTATAAAATATAATAGAGATATTCGTATTTAAAATCTGAAACTTATATGACTCAATTTTATTTTGTTTGTTTGTACCAATATTTAAATTATTTCTATTTCAAAAAACTGAAAAATAAAAATTATGAAAGGTTGGGAAAAATTAAAAATAAAGAAAGATACGAATGAGATAAATAAAAAGTAAAAAAATGATTAAAAAGAATTTTAAAAAATAAAATTTAGAAAAAATGCCACATAACAATTGTAGTAGAAGAATTTTTATAATAATAATAAATATAATAATAATAAATAATTCAAAATAGCATAAAAACTCATCTCATCATGTGCTAATCAAGATTCTATTTTTACTATTATCTTATATATATTTACAAAAAATTCTAATGCATCTTATGGTAATATTATTAGTATAAATAAAATAAAAATATATTATCAATAAAATATATAGAAATTAGATAAAATTATAAATATTATTGAAATATTCTTTTTATTAGAACATGATAGATTAGAATTAAAAGACAATAGAATTTATAATTAAGTAAATGAATAATACTTAAAGGAAATTTATGTGTATTTTTATTTTTTTCTATTTTAGATTAATATATGTAATAAAGTATATATTTATTTAATTTATTAAAAATTAATACGCTTTTGTTGCTATTTTTTAAAAATAAAAATAACTATAAAAGTAAAAGGTGAAAGGTTAGAAAAATTAAAAGTCATAAAAAAATAAGGAGGAAAATGAAACGTCAAAAAATTAATTATTGCTATTTAAAAAATTTTAATAAACCATAAATATATATGAAGGAGGGGAATGAAAAATGAAAAAATAAAATAAAATGAAGTTAAAATTTAAACATTAATAAAGATGAAAAATTAGAGAACATGCTATGTGGCAATTTAGTGGAAAAACTTTAGGATATAACATAGAATATAGATAGATAGATATTGATATAGATAGATAAATGAAATATTAAGAAGTTTCTAAATACGAATATACTTGAAGAGGAAAAAATAATTAAATGATTATATCATTTTTATACTTATTTTTAAATCTTTAATTCAATGATTAATAAGATGTTACTATTTTATCATGTCTATCATCAAATCTTTAAATGCTAAATAAGATATTTTTACTATTTTATCTTTTTTATTTTTATTTAAATCTTTAAATCAACAATTAATGATGGTATTATGAAAAAAATAAAATAAAAAGTAGACATCAACGTGAAGAATCCCTTTTATAATAGTAATAGATTACACATAAAGTAAACCAAGTGACATACATAACATAAAAAAGATAAGTATATAATATTATATGACAAATCAGTTAAAAGATAAGATCAGGCTAAAGATCGTTCAAGCGTTCATGCGCCCATCCTTTTCATTGGTTAATGGTCAAAATACATCAACATTTAAATTTTAAAAACTAGTTAAATTGTACATTTTTGGTAGATAAATAAACCAAAATTCAGAGTGCTTGTACAGTCGAGCAGCTAGCTGCAAAGTCTTAAGGTTGTGTTTAGAAAAGGTATTTTAAAATTTTAAAATATTTAAAATTTAAAAAATTTTAATTACATCAATTTAATTTTTTTATTTATAAAATATTTTGTTTAGATAAAGTAATTAATTTTTTTTGAATTTCAAATTTTTTGTTTAGATAAAACAATTCAATTGCCTTCATTTGAAAAATTTATTTTTAAGATATTTTTATAAAATTGAGATTTCAATACAAAAGTTTACAAAACAAAATAAACATCATATAATATTTTTTTATTCATGATAAAAATAAAAATAAATAAAATAAAATAAATTTAAAAAATTAAAAAATCTGCATAAAATGAAAAGATTAATATACCATCTTTATAAAATAAAAAGATTAATATACCATCTTTATAAATTATCATTAAGATAAATTTTTTGACAACCTTTTACAATACTTGCTTCATAGTGGGTTTATGCTAAGTTTTATAAATTAACAAATCACACAATCTAATTGCAATGTAAATAAAATGAGATGATACAAACTTAAATATAACACCATCTAATATAAATTGGACTAGGCAAAAAAAAAATATAGTAACAAATATTAAAAAAACACCTCAAAACTAAGCCTAGCAGAATCAATATAATTGTGATATAAATTGAACACAATGTAAGAAACAAAATAGAGACTGAATCTGCAATTTAATATCTCAACTAACGGTGTTTTTAAATCTATAATTCCATATATATAACTAATAACAAATATTTAAATCACACTAATAAATTTTTCACATGTTTCCAACTCCACATCTAATAACTAGAAACAAAGATTGAAATGACACAAAGTAATATCAACTCTCAAGCATGTTTTCAACTTGGCATTAAGACATAAAAGCCAAGATGTAATCATTCTTCTTCTCCAATGGAAAAGCTTTCACAACCACTAGTTGACTTGGATTTTCTGTTATTTTCTGTCAACCAATCAATAGCTTTCAGCTAATGTGGGTTATCAAGATCAGGTATTTTCTCCAGCTCATTCATCACTTCTTTAACATTTTTCTCCTTTGTCTTCTTTGTAGTTGCTTGCACGAATTCTTTCAACTACTCAACCACTTCTTTCATTGAAGCAACTATCACATCTTTTTCTCCACTTCTTCTTCGGGATTGCGTGGAAGTAGACGATGAAGATTGTCCTCTTTTCTTTGTTGCAAAGCTTGGTTCCTCCAAACCAATATTAATACTATCAACCTCATCCTCTTCATTTGCTTCTTTGCTCATGACATCATCCGCATCAAGTGCAGTCTCCGCTCCAATTCCAGTGGCCCTATCTTTGGCACATAGGTCTACAATGTCATCTCAATTTGGAATCACTTTAAACCGAAATCGTTTAGCCTCTTCATGTGACTTGAAAAAAAAAGGAAACATGTTAATTGTTAGTATAAAAAAAATGATTTGAATTGAAAAATAATAATAACATTAAAAAACTCTTACCTTGATAGACTCATTCCATGCATTTTCATTTTCAACTGAAATCATGTATTTCGTGTCATCCCAATCAAATCCACTTTGGTTAAGAATGTCACTAACAATGCCATATCATGTTTTCCAAAGCTTAATACGGTTCTTAACATTCTCTCCAACAAGTTAAACTTTGAAACGAGTAGATAATTCTTGAGCTGCAGTGTTTTATGCCACTGTTTTCCAAGCTCCATTGCTCTTGTTGCCCAAATTCCTTTGATCTCTAAGTATATCAGTCAGTACGCGTTCCATCTCCAAATTCCATACGAAGTAACTTCTTGTATCCTCTTTCTTGTCCTCAATGTTGCTTTTTGTCATCTTTCTTTTTCCCTTTGTTTTGCCTCTTCCTTTGGATGACTCCATAATAGTTACAAAACCAGAAAACTCACAACCTGACCACAAACATAACATAATTATGAGGCGCAGTTATAAGTTACTATTTAAACAACTAGTTTTTTCAGCTAGGTACACAAAAACTTCATTGATTATTTTCCTCCTAAAACAATAGAACAGTTAATTTCCATATAATGATACCAGATTATTAAAGTATAAAACAAACTGCATTTATCATAATTTCATCAACCTCCATCTTGGAAAGAATGTCAAGGAATAGGCAAAACCAGAACTAGAAATACGCAACAAGTTTCTTTTACCAGTTATAAACTTATAAGATCTAACAGAAGGGTTGTTTTGCATTCTATAGTGTTGATACCCAATTTTGTCCATAAAATTTTTGTTGCTTGGATCATTCAAACATTTTAATTCATAATAAAACAAAAGAAAGAACAAAAAAGAGAGAAAAGATGAATGAAAATCCAAAAGAAAAAAATGAAAGGAAAAAGAAGAAATTTGAAAAGCTAAGATGTCTTCTTGTATCACAAAGTCCCACAATGGAGAGGCCATGTTGCTTCTCCATCTCCTCTTCCTATATAAAGGGGTGGTTCTCAATGGTTTTAGCATCCAAAAATTTACACTCTTTGGCTTAATACTAAGTATAAGAGCTAGAGGACTTTAGTAAAAAATATTTTCTTGCAAGTGAGTTGCTTTTCAAGATTTGATTTGAAGAGAACGTGTGGGGCCTTGTGCACCAACTTCTTTGAGCACATCATTTTTATACACCTTGGAGGTAAGTTTGCTTATTTTTTCTTGTGTTATTATCTTTCATTATATATACGTGTTATTCATTTTAGCTTATTCATTTATTAGTTTGGTTTATTTATTTATTATTATCATTATTATTTTGTAAACTTTTTCGTTTAAAATTAACTCAATAATAAATTGGGATTAGGCTGAGTTGCGACATGTTGTTAATCCTATAACTTTTAGAATCATCTAAGTTGTGACAGCTTGATGATTCGAACATTTTTCTAAACATTAAAAAATTTGAATGAGTTTTCAAAATAAAAAATCTTTTCAAAATTAAAAAAACAACCAACTCACAATTATTTTCTAAAGAACTACGTGACTTTGAGTTCCTCATTGCACCCGAGGATACGTAAGAGCAGAATTCTTATTCTGTCAAGCCAAAAAAATAAATTTTCATAATTTAATTGTTTCTTTTTTTATTTTTTAAAGGGGTAAAATAAATATATTTAAGATTATTAAAATTTTCACAACTAATTTAAGATACCGTTCTTGGAACGGGTAGTGTAGGGTGCTAACACATTCCCTACCTGTAATCGAATCCTGAATCCAAACTTTTATTAAAGACCAGTTTTGCCTATTTTAAGGGTTTTTCTAATGTTTTCCCAAATGAAATAAACATTGGTGGCGACTCCATTGATTTTTAAAATCTTATTTTTTATCGGTCGTCCCGTCGCGATTTCGGTTGCGACAGCTGGCGACTCCACTGGGGACATTTAGAGAGTCAGGTCTGTTGATGTTAGTTGTGCAAATTATTAATAATTTTTATTTATTTATTTTACCCTTTTTGTCTTTGTTTTTTTATTATTTATTTGTGAATATTTTTGTATGTAAATATTTGCTAGCATTATTTTGTGTTTTTTTTATTTATTTACTTGTATATATATTTTTTGTGCTTAATTGTTAAAACCTTAGGGTAGATGATTACTGGTTGGCTATTGTATGTATGTTCTATTTGATTGTTATTTAGGAAAGATGAGGTTAATTATTAGGATTATGAAGTTTTGTATGCTCCCTACACCCACTGAACTTACACGTTTGTCACACATATTCGAGTGGGGCCCTATACCCGGGTCTGAGTGAAGCTTAAGTTAGGTAGAGGTTGCGTAGTGGTAGCCATTTTGGATGTACATCATGTTTGGTTATTGCGAAAATCTCATCTAGAATGTGCCCTTTCATGAATGTCCCACACCTAGTGGTTTACCCGTTGTTTGTGGTCAACATTCTGAAAAGGGACTTAGCTCTAGAGGCCTTTAGAATAGTAGAGTCATCCAATGAAGTTTTCACGAATCAGAAAGACCCATAGATCCTTAAGACAAAACTCCTCAAATTTAAGGAATTTCCTTAGGACACAAAGGGAGCATACTTTTGTTTATTTATCTTTTTCTCATGACATTCATTCATGCATTTTCTTTATGACTTGCATTTTTTTGTCATTCATAGCATTCTTAGAAATAAAAAAATAAAAAATTTATCATTTTTCATTTTCATTCATGCATTTTTTTTATAGAAAAAAAAACCAGTTCTAAAAAAGAATCATCATCTTGCATCACCATGACATTCATAACATTTTTTTAAAAAAAAAAGAAAGAAAAAAATCCATATCATGACATTCATAGCATTCATAGCATTTAAAAAAAAACAATATGCATACGTAGCCAATACTTTGTATACATGCCAACTTGGTTCAGTCAATACTGACATTTGCATACTCATATCATGTCTTCCCAAGCAGAAAAGAGACACTATAGTAGGAAAACTACTTCCACGACACCCTTACAGGACTCGTTCCCAAGCAAGGATCATGGATGAGATAGAGCAAACTCAAGAGTTGAAAGATGAAGTGAACCAGCTTAGAGAGCAAATGTCCAAGATGATGGAGATGTTGCAATCTATGGAGAATAGAAGGAACATAGATGGGAATCCCTCAGCGGCAAACGAAGGACACCCAGCCACACCTCTTCACCCACCTAGCTTCTCTCCAGCCCCTCTGCAATATCAAAGCGTTAATCCTCAAGGAGTTATGATGCCACTAACTGTTTATCCAAACGGCACCACTCAACCTGCTGTCACCAGTTCGCAGGGAACTCAGGCACCATTTTTCCCACCATATGGCCTCCCTCCTGGGTATGTACCACCATTGGCCACAAATCCCCTTGATAATAGCACTTCAGTAGTAACACCGATCCCAAACCCGCCACATACTACTGAAACCCAGATTGCTCAGCCAAGTGCTAATGAAACTCCATAAACACAACACTCATTCCCCTTCTTTCTTCCATCGTATGGTTTTCCTGCCAACTTTATGCCACCACAAGTGACCAATCCCCCGGACGGTAGCAATCCCACTGCGAACTCTTTGAACACAACCCAACCACCTACCAATGGAACCTTGCCAGCACAACATTTTATCCCCACTTTTATGCCACAATACTCATTAAACTCCACTGTTGAAAATTCCCAGTCCAGAGAGAAGTTGGAAACTATAGAAGAGAGACTGCGAGCCATAAAAGGGGCAAGTAGCTACGGTCTCCTTGATGCTTCAGAACTCTGCCTTGTCCCTAATGTGGTGATCCCACCGAAGTTCAAAGTTCCAGATTTTGATAAACACAAGGGGACCACTTGTCCAAAGAACCATCTGACCATGTACATCCGCAAGATGGCTTCGTGTGCTCACGATGATAAGCTGCTGATTCATTTCTTCCAAGACAGCTTGACTGGGGCAGCTTCAAATTGGTACACTCATCTTGAGCGTGCCCATGTTCGATGTTTCAAAGACTTGACTGATGCTTTCTTGAAGCAGTATAAGTAAAACATTGATATGGCACCAGATAGACTACAATTGCAGAATATGACTAAGAAGGATGTTGAAACCTTTAAGGAATATGCTCAGCGATGGAGAGAAATAGCTGCTCAAGTAGAGCCCCCATTGATAGAAAAAGAAATGGTGGCCACGTTCATTGACACTCTGCAACCACCCTTCTATGACAAAATGATAGGGAGTGTGTCATCAAATTTCTCAGACATGGTCATCATCGGAGAAAGAGTTGAGGGAGGAATGAGAAGTGGGAAGATCGTTGAAAGTTCAACAGGAACATTTAACGCCAAGAGGCCCCCGATGGGGAAGAAAAGAGAAGGAGAAACCCATGCTGTCACCTCTGATCAAAGAAATTTCATCCAAGGGAGATATAGCCAAACACCAGTGAACCATCAACCATCCTTCCAAACCCCTTTCACACCTTACCACCCATACTTTCCCACTACCCCACCGATTCCATATCCCCAGCCTTATCACCTCCATGTCGCCAATGCTTCACACGTCCCTTATCCTCAACCTCACCACCCAATGAGGCCTCACCAAACATCATTTCCTACTCAATACCAGGCACCTCCTACCTTACGGCCTCAAACAACCCAACCATGGACACAAAACTTAAACACAAACCAAAGAAGACCACCAAATAACCAAGAAAGGAAGCTTGCCAATCTCGACCCAATCCCTATGACCTATACCGAGTTACTACCCTAACTCTTTCGTAACTCTCTCTTGGCTCCTTGCCCGATGAAGCCAGTGGAACCCCCATACCCTAAAGGTTTTGACCCAAATGCCAAATGTGATTACCATACGAGGGCCACAGGCCATTCCACAGAAAATTGCAAAATGCTAAAGTTTAAGGTGCAAGACCTAATCGACGCCAAGTGGTTGAATTTCAAAGTAAATACTCTCAGTGTGGGCCACAACCCTTTGCCTAACCATAGGAATCCTACAATTAATGCTATAGAGGAGTACTCTACCCAGCTACTTATAAGACGAGCGGCAGATGTCAAAACTCCCATGAGGGCCATTTTTGAAGAGCTGTGCAAATTTGGGATGATGGAAGTTCAGATTGAAGAAAAAGGGGGCAACGAGAATGAAATAATGTGCAATCTCCATGGGAATGTGGGGCATTCTATTGAGGAATGTGATGAGTTCAAACAAATCCTCCAAGATCTAATGGACATGCAACTAGTGCAAATAGGTCATCTATGTGACAATGGTCCCATAGGTATGGTGGATGAATGTGCTATTCCACAGTTTCAAGAAGGTTAGGAAGCCATAAACTCTCTGGTCCGTTCCCTTGCTAACCCGGCTATCAAACTATTGGTTATCTATTACACTGTAAGTGTGCCTTCGCCACCTCCATGTGGCCCGAGGCCCATCACCATTCAAGTTCCTAGTCCTTTTCCATTCAAGGACACCAGAGCAGTACCGTAGAATTATGATGTACAAGTCCTTGGAAATAATCTCACAAACGATCAGCCAAAAGTTACATCTTGTTCGACCTCTAGTGTCACTAATATATCAAGGATTGAAGGGATGACACGAAGTGGTCGCATTTACACTCCTGACGAATTGCAAAAGGGGCAAGGCGAAGAAGAAAAGAGAAATTACAAGGGGAAGAGCAAGATAGGAGAGACTCCCATGGAGAATGATGTGAAAGAAAAAGGAGGGTTGACAAAGTCAGATGAGTATAAGAAAGAGGTATCTGATGAAGAAGTTTGTGAGTTCCTGAAGTTCATCAAGCAAAGTGAGTATAGGGTGGTTGATCAGTTGAATCGAATCCCTGCAAGGATATTTCTCTTGTCCTTGTTGATGAATTCCGAGCCGCATAGAAAAGTGTTGATGAAGGTACTAAATCAAGCTCATGTTTCTCATGACATCACAGTCGACAAATTGGGTGGTATTATTGGCAACATTACTGCTGATAATTATGTTACTTTCACTGATGATGAGATACCTGCTGAAGGGATAGGGCACAATAAGGCGCTGCATATTTCCGTCAAATGCCAAGATCATATAATGGCTAGGGTGCTCATTGACAATGGTTCCTCTTTGAATGTAATGCCAAAATCAACTCTCTCCAAGTTGCCTTTTGATTGGACTTACATGAAGCCAAGTACAATGATCGTGAGGGCTTTTGATGGGACCCGAAGAGAAGTAATGGGAGAAATAGAGATCCCAGTTCAAATTGGACCTACTACTTTTCATGTACTCTTCCAGGTGATGGACATCACACCAACTTACAGTTGCCTCTTGGGACGACCTTGGATTCATTCCGCTGGGGCGGAGCCGTCCACTTTGCACCAGAAAGTGAAATTCATAGTGGGTAATGAAATGGTGATCGTATCGGGTGAGAAAGACCTATTGGTATCAACTCCTTACATTGAAGCTGCAGAAGAAGCTCTTGAAACAACATTCCAAGCGTTCGAGGTCATCAACGCTATTTATATAAAGGAAGGAACTCGAATTCCAAAACCACAGTCATCTAATGCATCCATAATGATGGCTAAGGTCATGCTTGAAAGAGGATATCAAAGTGGAAATGGACTGGGAATGAATAAACAAGGCATTGCAAAGTTTCTGCAACCATGTGAAAATAAGGACAAGTTTGGGTTGGGGTATAAACCGACTAAAGCTGACAAGAGAAGGGTCATAGAAGAGAAAAGAGAGAAGAGGTTGGCTAGGTTGGAAAATCAGGAGCCTAAAGCTGAAGGGATCCCTATCTATGACATCCGACGAAGCTTCCGAAGCACGGGATTGGTGTTTTTGAACCAAGTGACCGTTATCGAAAATGATCAACCCATCCATCATGGTGTCAACCTGGTGTACCCTTGCTCCCCAGATGCAGAGCTCAACAATTGGGAGAGCGTTGATTTTCCCATGACCTTTGAAACTGTTTCAAAGTAATTCTGTAATACTAATCCTATTGCTCTGCCCAAGGCTTTAGGGAGATATTTTGTAAAAGCGAGCTCACATGTTTTTATTTCAATATTTGCTATCAATAAAATGCATTTTCGAATTATCTTGCCTTTCAATTTTTTGTTCAACCATTACATTAGCCTTTATTCATTACTTTTTTTTTTACTTGTGTTAACATCAATAAATGTAGATCTGAAAGTGACTCTCTTGAAAATGACAGTGCTATGACCCCATTATATGATTTTGACCATCCCGTTAATCATATTGATTAGGATAATAATGACAATTGGGAACTCTCTCCTGAGCTATTGAGATTAATGGAACAAGAGGCCAAAGAAATTCAACCCCATGAAGAGTCAACTGAAGTGATTAATTTGGGGATAGAGGATGATAAGAAAGAAATTAAAATTGGCACTTCCATGAAAGAAGAAGAGCGAAGCAAGTTAGTTAA
Organism: Ormosia emarginata; assembly: GCA_029884605.1. NCBI lineage: Eukaryota > Viridiplantae > Streptophyta > Magnoliopsida > Fabales > Fabaceae > Ormosia > Ormosia emarginata. Next base: position 2,503,264 of record JAQQTP010000013.1, on the reverse strand, counting down.
GCTCTTATCCGACTATCGCAATGTCTTCGCATGGTCATACCAAGATATACCAGGCCTAGATGCCAGCATAGTTGAGCACAAATTGCCGTTAAGACCAGAATGTCTTCCTGTCAAGCAAAAGTTGAGACGAATGAAACCAGAAATATCCCTAAAAATTAGAGAAGAGGTCAAAAGGCAGTTTGATGCAGGTTTCCTCGCTGTCGCAAAGTACCCTTAATGGGTCACCAACATCGTTCCTGTCCCGAAGAAAGATGGGAAAGTACGGATGTGCGTTGACTATAGAGATTTGAATAGGGTCAGTCCTAAAGACAACTTTCCTTTACCTCACATTGATATTTTGGTGGACAACACTGCTCAACATGCATTTTTCTCCTTCATGGATGGTTTCTCGAGATACAATCAGATCAAGATGGCACCAGAAGATATGGAGAATACCACATTCATCACTCTATGGGAGACTTTTTGCTATAAAGTGATGTTGTTCGGATTGAAGAATGCCGGGGCAACTTATCAAAGGGCGATGGAGGCATTGTTCCAGGATATGATACACAAAGAAATAGAAGTTTATGTGGATGATATGATTGTAAGGTCAAAAACAGAAGAAGATCACATAACCGATCTGCAAAAGCTCTTTGAGCGGTTGAGAAAGTTCAGGCTCAGACTGAATCCCGCTAAGTGCACTTTTGGTGTGAAATCAGGCAAGCTCTTGGGGTTTGTGGTTAGCGAGAAAGGGATAGAAGTTGATCCAGATAAAGTTCGAGCAATCATAGAGATGTCAGCCCCTCGCACTGAAAAGGAAGTTCGTAGGTTTTTGGGGAGGCTGAACTATATTGCTAGGTTTATATCCCAGTTGATTGCCATGTGCGAGTCAATGTTCAAGTTGTTGCGTAAAAACCAGACAGTAGAATGGAATGAGGATTGTCAGGTAGCATTTGAGAAGATCAAGCAGTATCTGTAAGAACCACCAGTTTTGGTACCTCCAGTGCCAGGAAGGCCTCTCATCATGTACTTGACTGTGTTGGATGAATCCATGGGTTGTGTACTGGGACAACACGATGAAACTGGTAAAAAGGAGTAGGCCATCTATTACTTGAGTAAGACGTTTACCAACTATAAGGCAAAATACTCATTGTTGGAACACACGTGTTGTGCCTTGGCATGGGCGGTCCACCGGTTGAGGCAGTACATGTTGTGTTACATGTAACACCCTCCCTAGGGTATCACATGTCTGACTCCCGACTCATAATCTGGAAATGTTTTCATAAAAGGTTTGAGTTAAAAACGTGGGTTTAAAAAAATTTCTTTCTTGCTGAAATATAAACTTATTGTAATCCATAAGTATTACTGAAAATATATTTAAACTAATTCATATACAATATTGACACCAATTAATATTTCACAATTTAAAGAGAAATATAAAACTAACAGACTTTTTTTTTAACAGTAGCAAACCCCATGACGGGTCCTACTTAATAGCACGGTACAACACTAACGTTAAAACTTATCATACTTATTCTTTTGTGTATCCATCTTGTTGCACCATAAAATATCTTCCACTACATTCTCTTTTTGTCAACATTGCACACCTTCGAGTCCAGAATGTCCACTCCTTATTGTTGTCACCAATCTCAGAGTATCCATCGTCCGTTATGTCTAAGACAACTCGATCCTTCTATTATTTTATTTTAACAGTACAGACATAGCAAAACAACATAACAAAGAGGTGAGATCACCTACACCAATACCAACATGACAGTATAGAGATAACATAAACAGCATATCATACAGATAGATCATACCATAATCATGCTATCAGCATTAATCAACTATCATCATCTAATCATTTATTAGTTTAATTATCATAAACAACAAATTACAATAATGTTCTAATTATCATTATCATCATCCAAGTATTCAAAACAATGAAGCAAATTCATGTCATAACCAATATCCCTCAATTAATATATCATGCAGATATAAAATGTTCGATTATGCATGTACAAGAGCTCGATTTCCTACTCCATGGAGCTAAACTCGGGTCGGAGAAATGATCGAAAAGATTCACGGCAACCACGTGCCTCGAGACCACGTGCTTTAATTCTCATTTCAATTTTTGCACATCTAGCACATACACGACAGTGTCTTTATCGAGATCTTGATTAAGAATAGTGTCTCGGTCGGATCATCGGTGTGTTGCATCGGTCTAACCTCACGGGAAGAAGCGCGACCAACCACCCATGTAGGCAACCCGCACCCCGATGCCCCAAAGGTCAACAAGTGACTTACACTGCAGCATATCGCATGCCACTCAAGAGGTGTGTTTCTCCTAGGCAATCAGCCATATCCAAATCCTCATCGGACCATTCCAATGCATGTATAATGCACCAAATCCAATCACAGACAAATATGTCATTTTCTCACAAACAATGTATGTATGGAAATTTCTGATGAAAGAAGTCAAATACAGTTTGAGTTCAACATGGGTTTAAATCATAATCGTTTTCAACTTTCAGAAAATCATATTATCACGTTTTCATAGTTGTAAAACACTTTTACCGTATTTTCACAATCGCGTAACATTTACTTTCATGAAGACGTTTTCACAATCCAAAAATGTTTCAGCAATGTTATGTTTTCACAATACCATAACACTTCTTTTATATTTTCACAATCTAGTAACACTTTTGTTACGTTTTTTTAAAAATTCCAAAACATTTTTATTACGTTTTCATAGTTCTATAATTCATCGTAATGGAGAGCTTCACTCACTTCTTACGTTTACAAAAATTTCAGTAACATTTACATTATATTTGACGTTTTCAAAATGTTGCAACTCTTCATTTGCACTTTTATACCACGTAATAATTTTTAACATTTTTCTCAATCAGCGTAAAAACATACGTTTCTCAAATCGCATAATATTATTTTTTTCAAGGTTTCAAAATCGCGTAACTTAAAAATCATTCTTTTACGTTAAGTAAATCATTTTCTATCATTCTCAAAATATTTAAAATACTTTCCAAATCTCATAACAATTTTCCGCTATTTTCACAATCACGTAAAAATAATTCATCACTTTTAAATCACATATTGATTTTTCAACAATAGTTCAAATTACGTAAAATATTTAAACGTAATTCAAATCACGATATAATTATTTAAAATCATATAGAAATATTTTTCCATATCACGTAACTTAAAAATCACGCTTTTTAAGATAATCGTAAATAATTTTTCACCACAATTTCTTTACTGAAAAAATATTTCTTGACCTTTAAAAATTCCTTTTTAACTTTTCTCAAAATAATATAACTTTATACTTCATTTAATATATTTTCTTACTCCAAAAAATATTTTTCCACAGTTCTTTACTCAAGAAATTCTTTTTCAAAATATACTTCACAAAAATCACTTTTCCATTGATGTAAATCAACGTTTCAAAACTTAACATTTTCTAACGTATTTTAAAACTTGAAAATAAGTTATACGTTAGTAAATTTTCAAAACACCATTATATTCTCCATTTTTTCCAAATCAATTCTAAAATCAATTCTTTTCAAAACAAATTAAGATTCAAACCCTTGCAACTTTTCTTTTTCATTTTCATATGAAATTTCATTTCTTAAGTGATAAAATACTTTCATTCCCTTTCCAAAATCCTTATACTAAAACATTTTGTTCAAACATTTTGTTTCCACTTTAAAATTATTTTGTTTCATAAAACCAAAATTATTCCAACCTCCAAAAATCGTAGAGTCTTTGGCCAATTGAAGCCATCAAATATTTTTCCTTCTAAATTGATATGATTTTACACAAACAAAACCATTAAAAATTCTTTGTTTTCAAAACCGTGTGATTCATGGTCATAAAAACTAAACTCATTTGTTCAAATTCATTTTCACTTTCTTTGCAAATTCTTTTTCACTTTCTTTGCAAATCCTTAAAATCAACGTTTGTCAGTTTTTCAAAACTCATATTTAGAAAAATACTTAGCATCTTTCACCACCCCAATCAAAGAATGAAATGTTACACAAAATAAATCAATAAAAATTCCTCCAAAAATCATATTCTTGTTCTCTTGAAAAACAAATCCTTTGTTTATTTTCCATACTCTTCAAATCATCCATTTTCATCTTTCATGAAAATATTAATTTGTGAACACCTATCTTGAGGTGTCTTGACCAAAATTCACCATGTTCTAGGGATAAAAAAATTAATTCCCTTGTTCTTGAAAAATTTCAACATGGAACCCTAACCTTGGGTGCCAAAATCGTAGTCATTCTTTGGCCATTGGACCCAAGAATTGATTTTCTTTCCATCATCAAATCATGGCATATACATATATATTTCATCATAAATAATATAAGCATACCATCAAAGCCATAAAAGCATGTATAGCATATCAAGCATCTCATCAAAGCTATAAAATCATGCAAAGCATATCAAGCATAGAAAATTAATCAAAGCTCATAAACACCCACAAATTAATTACATGACCATGGATATGAATCCTCACATGGATTCTACATCCATCAAATAAAATACCATCTCTCACCACCATGCTTGGTTGGTGAGATGGATCTCCCTCTTACCTCTTGAAGATCCTCCAAAGCTTCTTGATTTGCTTCTTTTTCCAAGTCCTTCACCACCAAGGGCTTCTCAAATACAAAACAAAACACAAGTTAATTAACATATCAAGCTTGATTAAGAGGAACCATGGATCAAACATGGTTTAGATCATGAAAAAGAGAGAAGAAAATGAAGTTTCCTTATACTTCACCTCAAAAACCCAATAACTTTGATCTTGAAGAAACTCCTTGAAGATGAATGATTTAGAAGAAGTCTTCAACATGAAAGTTGCTTAGAATATCATGGAGATTCAAGATCTAAGGTTAGATGAAATTAAAAGAGCTTGGATGGTGATTTTAGGGTAGATAACCGAATGGTTTCTCTTGAAGAACAAAAATGAAATTTTTTATTTTTGATAGAAACTTGAAGCTTGGATTTGAAGCCCAAGATGAATGATTTTAGAAAAACTCATAACTAGAGATGTTCTTAGAATGGTGTTTAGGTTTAGAAAATCAAGACTAAAAGATTAGAAGAGGAAACATGAAATTTACCATTTTTGGTAGAATCTTGAAGCTTGGATTTGAAGTACTAGATGTTGGATTTTGAAGAAACCTTCAACATGAAAGTTGTTTAGAATAAGGTAAGGATTCAAGAAACTAGGTTGGATGAAATTTTTGAGTGATGGAAGCCATATCAATGGTGCTTGGCCGAAACTAGCACATAGGAAGATGGAGAGAAAATATTTGATGAAGTCTTAGCTTTTTTTTTTGGAGGAGACAAGGATGCATTATGATGACAAATGAATGAAATGCTTTTTGGCCTCTTCCTCCTATGCATTGCCGTAGAGTGAAGAGAGAAAAGAATGATAGGAAATGAATTAATTTTAGTCTCCTTCCAAGAAATTTCCTAAGGAAGAAAACAATCCTCTAACGAACAGACTTTAGATTGCAGTAAGGAACTTTTATTTTGATAAATATTTCACTTGGTTCCAGAGTGTTGTGTATGTAGCATGATTGACTAAAGTCTTCAATTATGGTTAGAAGATGACCAAGTATTATTTTGTGTCTTCCAAAATTGATGCATAGCCGTGGAGTGTGATGGAAAAATTGAAAGAAAGGTGATAATGCATGAAACATTGATCAAGATTATAACAATGACATAAAGCACCAAATTAATGCATTTGAAAATTTTTTTCTTTGTCTTCTAACAAGCCAAAACCGTCCCCCTCATTGCATTACATGTCATCTTTTTCAAGCCATTATTTGAAGCATTTCTAATCACTGATTAATTCAATGGTTAGGATTTAGGTAGATTTTTAATTTTAGAAGACTAAATCTAGGCCATTGGATCTTTCTCCTTTAAATTCTAGCCCTTAGATGTCTCTCAAAATTAAGGTCAAGATTGCTTCTTCAAACTTTAAATCCAAGGGTCCTAATTAGTCTTTCTTACTTTAGAAGACCAAATCTCCACCATTGATTGATCCTTCATCCAATGGTCATAAATGAAGTCTTTGTTACTTTTTAAGATTAAATCTCCACCCTTGATTTAATCTAAATCCAATGGTTATAAATGGTCTTTGTCATTTTTCAAGACCAATTCTACACCTGATTACATCTATGATTGATATCAAAGCCTTCCTAACTAAATTCATTCTCACACCATTGATTAAATCAATGGTTATTATCCAAAAATTCTTATTAAGTTTGTTTTTAACCTTTGATTAAATCAATGGTTAATATTCAAACTAGGTATTCTCATCCAAGGGTATAGATCAAGTCAAGCTCTCTTTGTTGACTACGCAAAGATAATATTTATTCTTGTATCCTACAAATAATATTTTTACTATTTTTATCATCCGATAATTAAATACGATATATAAAATACAATACAAGAAATTTTCTAAAACTATTTTTTGGATTCAGGTTTAGTAAGATCCTCTGTCTCCGTCTAAACAGTAACAAATTTTTCTATGCGTAGAAAAATTTTTCACTTTGTGGGACCCACCTGGGCCCACATACCCTTGAGGGGCCCACAGACAGAAAAATGTCAAAATCATCCATAAAATCACAAAAATTATAAAATGCACAAATATCAAATCAGAAATGCATGCATCTGAGTTACGTAAAATAATTACCTAACAAGGTAAAATTATTAAATTACGTAAAGTTTTCTCCTACAATGAAAATTTTTATTTTCCTCGACATGGAGTAGTAATCACTTAAAACAATCAAATAAGTGACAATTTCATAAACAAAATAATTTTACGGTGCGAGTAAATTACTAAACAAGTGAAATTGCATTGGTACATCATGTCAAAATTACTGTTTAAGAGATACGGAAATTTTGGGATGTTACATTACACCACATGGTTAGTGTCCAAAATGGACCCGATCAAGTACATCTTTGAAAAACCTGCCCTCACTTCTTTTTCCTATTTAAACACTCCATTTTCTCCATTTTCCTTCAGGATTGCACTCAAAGCAAGTGTTGCTATCAGAATATGACATTGTCTACGTCACCCAAAAAGCAGTCAAAGGCAGCGCTTTGGCAGATTTCTTGGCTAGTCAACCAGTGGAAGATTATGGGTCTATGCAGTGTGAGTTCCCTGATGAACATATAATGGCTTTTTTTTGTAGAAGAAGAATCCTCAGAAAAAGAAAAATGGGCTTTGTTGTTCGATGGAGCTTCTAATTCACTGGGGCATGGAGTTGTGGCCATACTGATTTCCCCTGAAAATAATTTCATTCCAATCACTGCTAGATTATGCTTTGATTGTACAAACAATATAGCTAAATATGAAGCATGTGCCATGGGAATCCAAGCAGCGATAGAATCAAAGGCAAAAGTTCTTGAGGTATACGAGGATTCTGCCTTGGTCATCCATCAGCTGAAGGAAGAATGGGAAACTCGAGATGCCAAATTGATCCCTTATCATGCTTACATTAAGGAGTTAATTGAACAACTTGATGAAGTCACATTCCATCATATCCCTCGAGAAAATAATCAGTTGGCGGATGCTTTAGCCACATTGTCGTCCATGTTCAAAGTAAGCCATGATAAGGACTTGCCACTCATAAAAATGGAAAGTCGTGACCAACCGGCATATTGTCAAATGGTAGAAATAGAGTCAGATGGGAAACCGTGGTACCATGACATCAAATGTTTCATCAAGAGCAGAGAGTACCCTTCAAATGCTTTAGAAAATGACAAAAGAATCCTCAGAAGACTTGCAATTAGTTTCTTTCTAAATGGAGAAGTTCTCTACAAGAGGAACCATGACATGGTGCTGCTAAGATGTGTTGATACAGTGGAGGCAGAGAAAATCATCAGAGATATCCATGAAGGTTCTTTTGGAACTCATGCAAGTGGACATGCAATGGCAAGAAAGATACTAAGAGCTGGGTACTATTGGTTGACAATGGAAACTGATTGCTTCAATTATGTGAAGAAGTGCCACAAATGCCAGACATACGCTGACAAGGTCCATGCGCCTCCAGTACCTTTGAATGTTTTAACAGCACCCTGGCCATTCTCGATGTGGGGAATGGACGTCATAGGGCCCATTGAACCGAAGGCCTCAAATGGACATCGCTTTATTCTTGTTGCAATGATTACTTCACAAAATGGGTGGAAGCTACTTCTTATGCCAATGTAACCAGTAATGTAGTAGTTAGATTTGTCAAAAAGGAGCTGATTTGTCATTATGGTTTGCCAAGCAGAATTATCACTGACAATGCCACTAATCTAAATAATAAGATGATGAAAGAGATGTGTGAGAGTTTCAAGATTGAGCACCACAATTCCTCACCCTATCGCCCCAAGATGAATGGGGCAGTTGAGGCAGCAAACAAGAACATCAAGAAGATTGTTTAGAAGATGGTTGTAACGTACAAGGATTGGCATGAAATGTTACCATTTGCACTGCATGGCTATCGCACGTCTGTTCGTACTTCAACTAGGGCAACCCCTTTCTCTTTGGTTTATGGAATGGAAGCGGTACTCCCTATTGAAGTGGAAATCCCATCATTGAGAGTGCTAATGGAGGCAGAATTAGAAGAAGCTGAATGGGTCCAAACTCGACTTGATCAGTTGAACCTCATTGAAGGAAAGAGATTAACGGCACTGTGTCATGGCCAGCTTTACCATAAGAGAATGATGAAAGCCTATGTGAAAAAGGTGCGTCCGCGACAGTTTCAAGAAGGAGGCCTAGTACTCAAGAAGATTCTTCCCATTCAAAAGGATCATCGAGGAAAATGGACTCCAAACTATGAAGGACCTTATGTCATGAAAAAGGCTTTCTCGGGAGGAGCTTTGATTCTCACAAACATGGATGGCGCAGATTTACTACTTTATGTAAATTCAGATGCAGTCAAAATGTATTATGCTTAAAAAAACACAAAAAAAACCAAAAAAAAGAAAAGTGGCTCGCTAGGCTGAAAACCTGAAAAGGTAGTCTAGGACAAAATTAGAGCGACCTGTTAGGTTGAAAACTCGAAAAGAGCGACCTAGGCAAAAGTTAGGGTCAAAGATGGTTTCTGACACATCTGGAGAAGTGGAATCGCCTCGAGTCACAAACTGGGGCAGTTTGAGTTTCTTTATGCCAAACTAGGGCAGTTTGAATGGAAGGTCTTGTCAGGAACGCTCCCAATGTGTGAAAACTGGGTCAAATCATGTTCTCGAAAATAGAAAATGGGGTGTTTAAGGTCTTATACATGGGAAATTTGCACAGATTATCCTGGAGAGCATCGCTGGAAGAGCTGGGAAAATCTACTTCAACATTCTTTTGTAAACCTTTTAATTCTAACCTTTGTGGTACCGCCTTTCATGTAGTGTTCCTTCCCCTAATGAGAGACCATTTTCGTTGCAACTCATTGTTGATTCAAATGCATTTTTCATGGTAGTTTTATAATGAGATGTGAAACATGTGATCATATTGCAAGAGCATTCATTTTTGTTTTAATAACCTTGAAAGGTCGTAGGGAGTGCGATGAATTTCCTGATAAGAATATTGATGAGAAAAAGAAGAATAACCAGGCAAATCATAAAACAAATTTTGTTACTGTTAAACCTTGATCATACTATGGGAAGAAGTCCTTAAGGGTATTGTGGAACCAAGTGCATCATGCATCATATGCACTGTCCTCAAGCATCATATCCATTACATCATCATGCATCTATTGCACCATGCATCATATTAGGCATCATTTACACTGTCCTCAAGCATCACATGCAAAAAAAAAAAACAAAAAACCTTTTTGTAGATCTCAGGGCCTTATGCCCATCCTTTTTAGTTTCTGAGTCCCCGCGCCCATCGTCTTTTAGTTTCCGGGTCCCCGTGCCCATCGTCTTTTAGTTTTCGGGTCCCCGCGCCCATTGTCTTTTAGTTTTCAGGTCCCCGCGCCCATCGTCTTTTTAGTTTTCAGGTCCCTGCACCCATCATCTTTTTAGTTTCCAGGTCCCCGCGCCCATCGTCTTTTAGTTTTCGGATCCCCGTGCCCATCGTCTTTTAGTTTCCAGGTCCCCACGCCCATCGTCTTTTAGTTTTCGGGTCCCCGCGCCCATCGCCTTTTTAGTTTTCGGGTCCCTGCGCCCATCATCTTTTTAGTTTTCGGGTCCTTGCGCCCATCGTCTTTTAGTTTTGTGGAACCAAGTGCATCATGCATCATATGCACTGTCCTCAAGCATCACATCCATTACATCATCATGCATCTATTGCACCATGCATCATATCAGGCATCATTTACACTATCCTCAAGCATCACATGCAAAAAAATAAAAACAAAAACCTTTTTGTAGATCTCAGGGCCTTATGCCCATCCTTTTTAGTTTCTGGGTCCCCACGCCCATCGTCTTTTAGTTTTCGGGTCCTCGTGCCCATCGTTTTTTAGTTTCCGGGTCCCTGTGCCCATCATCTTTTTAGTTTTTGGGTCCCTGCGCCCGTCGTCTTTTAGTTTTCGGGTCCCCGCGCCCGTCGTCTTTTCAATTTTGGGTCCCCGCGCCCATTGTCTTTTCAATTCCGGGTCCCCGCGCCCATTGCTTTTTCAATTTCGGGTCCTCGCGCCCATTGTCTTTTCAATTCCGGGTCCCAGTGCCCATTGCCTTTTCAATTTTGGGTCCTCGACCTATTGCCTTTTCAATTTCGGGTCCCCGCACCCATCTGCCTTTAGTTTCCAGGTCTCCGTACCCATTTGCCTTTTCCTTTTCGGGTCCTTGCACCCTTTGTCTTTAAGTTCTGTCAAGCTTCGGCGGATACCCGACTCCGCAAGCTTTTTTCTTTTCAGGGCCCTCATATCCTGCATTTCTATCTTATTTTGATGACCATTGTGTCTTGCATCGATCTGCAGAGGAAAATTTTCATGTACAAAATTGAATCAATTCCTTTGCTTTCCATTTAGTCTAAATGTAAAGCAAAGGGGGGCAGCTGTTGATACCCAATTTTGTCCATAAAATTTTTGTTGCTTGGATCATTCAAACATTTTAATTCATAATAAAACAAAAGAAAGAACAAAAAAGAGAGAAAAGATGAATGAAAATCCAAAAGAAAAAAGAAAAAAATGAAAGGAAAAAGAAGAAATTTGAAAAGCTAAGATGTCTTCTTGTATCACAAAGTCCCACATTAGAGAGGCCATGTTCCTTCTCCCTCTCCTCTTCCTATATAAAGGAGTGGTTCTCAATGGTTTTAGCATCCAAAAATTTACACTCTTTGGCTTAATACAAAGTATAAGAGCTAGAGAAAATTATACTCTTGGGCTTAATACTAAGTATAAGAGCTAGAGAACTTTAGTAAAAAAAAATTTCTTGTAAGTGAGTTGCTTTTCAAGGTTTGATTTGAAGAGAACGTGTGGAGCCTTGTGCACCAACTTCTTTGAGCACATCATTTTTATACACCTTGGAGGTAAGTTTGCTTATTTTTTCTTGTGTTATTATCATTCATTATATATATGTGTTATTCATTTTAGCTTATTCATTTATTAGTTTGGTTTATTTATTTATTATTATCATTATTATTTTGTAAACTTTTTCGTTTAAAATTAACTCAATAATAAATTGGGATTAGCTGAGTTGTGACAGCTTGTTAATCCTATAACTTTTAGAATCATCTAAGTTGTGACAGCTTGATGATTCGAACATTTTTCTAAACATTAAAAAATTTGAATGAGTTTTCAAAATAAAAAATCTTTTCAAAATTAAAAAAAACAACCAACTCACAATTATTTTCTAAAGAACTACGTGACTTTGAGTTCCTCATTGTACCCGAGGATACGTAGGAGCAGAATTCTTATTCTGTCAAGCCAAAAAAATAAATTTTCATAATTTAGTTGTTTCTTTTTTTATTTTTTAAAGGGATAAAATAAATATATTTAAGATTATTAAAATTTGCACAACTAATTTAAGATACCGTTCTTGGAACGGGCAGTGTAGGGTGCTAACACCTTCCCTACCTGTAATCGATTCCTGAATCCAAACTTTCATTAAAGACCAGTTTTGCCCATTTTAAGGGTTTTTCTAATGTTTTCCCAAATGAAATAGACATTGGTGGGGACTCCATTGATTTTTAAAATCTTATTTTTTATTGGTCGTCCCGTTGCGATTTCAGTTGCGACATATAGCAATAGACACCTCAACTCAACTCAAAATGAAACAGTATTCAATCCAAAACTAACTATGAACTCACAGCTACATAAAGTTGAAAACTTCAATAGTTCAGAAGTAGTCTACAACATCACAATTGATACTTATTTGAGAAGTTCAAAACTTTAATGGTTACTGTAAACCATAGATTAACAACCATGAGACACCGTTTGCTTAAGAACACTATATGAGAAAAGAAGCAACAATAAAATCCCCTATTGTTAAGCTTGAAGATAGAAATAACAGTGACACAATGAAGATTTAGATTGCAATGTGAATATAAAGTCAAACAATGTACCATTAAACACGAATATAGAGTCTATGGAATCTTAATCTCAATTACAAACAATGTACCATAAAACACGGATAGAGTCAATTAGATATGAAAAAGAACAAAAAGGCAAAAGCTACTACAATAGACTCTTCCTAAGCAAAGTTTCTCTTAACTTGATAATGAGCAAACATATTCATTGCTAAAGTGTCACGAAATCTTGTCCATTCCTCAATGACTTGAACAACTGTGACCTCATCTGTGGTAGTACTTGCAACTCTTCCCCCTTGTTGATTAGTTAATTCCTCATCAACAATAGATAAAAACTCCAAGTCTTGGACCTCTAAAATTGGATCATTTTGTTGCTCATCTCTTATAAAATTATGTAGTATGAAATAAGCATTAATAATTCTTATTTGTGTTTTTATATCAAAAAATGAAGGAGTTCTTAATATACTCCATCTTTTTTTCAATATCCCGAATGATCTTTCAATTGCATTCCTTGCACTTGCAAGACGACGATTAAATAGCTCCTTGTAATTTTGAGGGATGTTTCCAGTCCATTCATTAAGATGATATATGGTCCCTCGATAAGGTGCTAAAAATCCTGGGCCATTAGTATATCCCGCATCCATAAGAAAGTATTTACCTATAATGGTTTTTAAGAAAATCAGAGTTGTATTTGATATATTGAATAAAGAATCATTATTTTCAAGATATTACCATTTAGAATTTGGAGACAGTTTTGACGACGTAAAGCATCTCGCAATACTTGAGAATCTCCTATCGACGCTTCCCACCCGGGTAACACATAAATAAACCTTAAATCTGAACCACAAGCTCCTAACACATTTGTGAAGATATCTCCCTTTCTATTTCGATATTTAGGCCTATCTTCAGCAGCAATTATTACTAGAATATGTGTCCCATCAAGTGCTCCAACACGATTCTAAAAAAATTTAAAAATCATTAATAAGTTGTAATCGTTGAAGATGTCTTATCATTAGGAAATTTAGCTTAACAATTGACAAAGTTACCTCAAACCATCTCCATTTGTTTGCCTCTGAGCCCTCTAGATTATAGTCATGAAACTTCAAATATTCCTTGCTCACTTTCATTATGGCTCGTAGGACATTATTGAATTGCCTACTAATAGTTTCTTTGGATCTGCAATAACTAAATTGCACTACTCTATACTTTAGGTTGTGAGCAAGGATATGTAAAAACATTGCCATAACTTCAGTTGTAGGGACATTTCTTGTTCTTACTAATCCCCCTTTCTCTTGTAAAATTCTACAAAGTTTAAAAAATGCCCATTTACTGACCCGTAGTCGTTCAATGCAATCTTTTTATGTTCCCCTATACAAACGATTAAGGAAATTACGCCTATCCAATTCCTAATTACGGGCTGGTTCCTTAACAAAATACTTCTCATAATACCAAGCTATTACACCCATGAGCATAACAATGATACTAACAACAATGACTTTTATTTTCTCCTCAAATTTTGCCTTCTCTTCTTCATTTCTTTTACATTTTCTTGAAATAACTGAGGTACCAACTGCACTAGTATCCATTTCTTCACAATCCACAACATTAATAACAATGGAGAATGAAGATTTTATGCAGGAGGCACATAAAGAAAATATAAAATATTTACATGATGAAGTAAAACGTCCATAATTGTTTAGTTATGTCCAGATGTAGCAACTGCATTCCAGAGACGCGTCTGAATCAGAATGATGCTGCTACTTCCAATTCTACATCTAACACTAATGGACAAAGGGGGTTTTGCTTCCATTTCATAACTTATTATAAATGGTATTGCCAATCTATACGAGAATATTAGCAATGTAACACCCTTGTGGGGATGTCACATTTATGATGCAATAAAATAAAAATAAATAAATATTACCCAAGTTGTAAAACATTTGTTACATAAATAATATGGGTTGTAAAAATTTTTCCTGTTAAGACAGAATATTACTAAATAAAATAACATGGAATATAAAATAAATAAACTGTCATCATACATAATATACATATGATTTTGTTTTAAGTAGTACAAGTAATTTACAGCTACAAAATATTTAACAAAAAGCAGTAAAGAGTTAATATAATACATAACATCCAAAAAGTGCCCAAGTGCACATCCCAAATTCCTAACCCTCTGAAGGATCACTCTTAGATGACACCTCAGGTGATAGGTATCCAGGATGTCTCGACGCTCTACGGACACGAGTCCGTGCTATCGACACACTGCTGATCTCACTAGGCGCATGGAACATCCCTTCCCAGTAACGCCTAATAGATAGCGGCAACTCTATGTGCAAATACAGAGTAGTAGTAAACGCAGGTTCCCCATCAAACTCTGATCATAGGGACACAGTCAAACGTCCCACATAGACAACCGATCCTCTGTCTTCACGCAATCGCCAGGCCTCTGATCCTCCGTGAAACTCAAGTCTCACGAACCCAAGAAATCCTGGCAACGCCATCCTCCAGATCAATCTAGCAGGTATGGGTGATCGGATGGTTCGCAATCGTCGAACTGATCCTCAGCTTGCTGTTGCTCCTCCTCCTCCTCAGGATATACAAAATCAAGAGGCTGATCCTCTTCCTCAAACTCTTTACAACATAAATTAAAAATACAGAAACAGTACATATAGAGAGGTGAGATAATCATACATCAATACCAGCATGGCAAATAAGAAAACGCCACATACAACAGATATTAAGCATATTATAATACAATAAAGCATACTATAACTTCATAAATAATGCAATATAATACAGAAATTCAATATAACCTTATCACAGAAATTTAGTACAACAGTATAATAATGTCAGAGATAATAATGTTATGATGCATGATGCAAATACAATACGACTCGTTCCTACTCCATGGAGCTAGACACAGATATCAGAGAGAATGACCCGCAAAGATCTATTAGTACCTCAGGTTGCCCAACCAAACTATTGCACTGTCTAACGTTGTGTCTATAGCCCACTGTCCAACATCGTGTAGTAGCACATAGTCCAACATCGTGTAACTACAGGCATTGTACTAAAATAGACTTTACAAGATCTTGATTAAGTATAGTGCGTGTCGAGATCACTAGTGTGTTGCCAGTTACCACAGCCCAGAGGAGCGACCAACTGTCCACATGTGGAATACTCCGCACACTAATGCCTCTAAGTTCATACGAAGAAATGAACCACACTACGCTTATCACATCGACAACACAGTGTAATTCGCCTCGTCAATCAAATCACCAATTATCAAGTAAATTGGCACAACTCAATGCATGAATAAAAATCATAATTACCAAAATACCTTGAATCTCAAAACATTCTCATATTTACGCAAATGCCCTCAATGGCAAAGATCTCAATTATACAGTACGTCCCACTTGACAGTACCATATCTCAATATGTTCGGGTCCACCACTTTGGCCCTACAGTAAAACTCGTTGTTCCAATTAATCACGTAGAAATTTTATCGCATTTTCACAATTTCGTCGTTTTTACAAACATTTTTAAATCGCGTAAATATATTTTGCTATTTTTAAAATTATGTAATATTTTTAAATCGTTTTCTCAGTCTCGTAAGATTTTTTAAATCATTTTCTTTACCGAAAAACTTTAAAATCTCTGTTTTAAAACTACGTAAGTTATTTTCACTACTTAAAACTACGTAAAATTAATTTTCCTTATGTTATAAATATAATATGAAACTTTCTCTTTTATTTGTCTGTTTAATAAATTTTGACAGCATTTTGTCTATAAAATCTATCAAAATTGTACTTTCTACGTTTTTCCTTTAAAAATTCATTTTCTTAGTTTATTATTACTAAATCCACTTTAGTAATTATCATTATACTTTAAAATTCCAAAGTAAGTATTTTTCAAGGGTTTTTATTCATTCTTCTTCTATGTCATATTTCCAATAAAAATTGGTTTACTTCTTTAAACATTGAAAATCCATTACACTGGCATTCTTTTTAGGTAAAACATTAAGTTTACACTTTAGAAAATAGATTTATATTAATTACACAATTACTAGGCATGTTGGCCGAATTTATTAAATTCTTGGCATTTGATCTTTGGATCATTTTTCTTCTTCTAAATCATTTTGTAATTCATTCATTAGCCTAGTTCCATTAAGTCCCTCCTTTAAAAAATGGTTGAGAACATTTTGGTTCCCTTTTCTTGGTTGAGGTTGTGAGCCTCTTCATGTGTTCTTTGCAACACTCATGCAAACCTCACATTTTAATCACATCCTAAGTAATAATCATGCAATATTTCACACATGCAATATATTTTAAAGCTTGTAGACATGCATACAAACAATATCAAACACAAGTAAGAAAGCTTTCAAATAACCAACACAAGTGAATCCTTATGGATTCTTCACACACATACAAGTCCATTTTCTCATCACCACACATGGTTGATGAGATTGAATCTCCCTCTTACCTTAAAGGAAGATAAAATCTTTGTTTTCTCCTTCCTAGTGATTTCGTGACTCTCCTTCAATAACCTAAAAGACCTTAAACAAAAATTTAAAGAGTTATAACTATAAAAGAAAATCATAAACCATGGATCAATCATGGCTTAGAACCTTGAAAAAGAGATTAGAAATGAAAAATAAGGATTTTCACCTTCTAGGAAAAATCTCCAAAGTAATTTTTCAAGCTCAAGATGATAGATTTAAGAAGAACTCTCAACTAGAGATGTTCTTAGAATATTGGTTAGGTTTGGAAAGTAAAGTTAGATAAAATTTTGGGTGGTTGGATGGTGTTGTAGATGGTGAGGCCGAATGGTCTCCAAGATGAACAACAATGGTGGTTTGTGTTTTTGGAAGAGAGAGAATAGAGAAAATGTGATAGCAAAGATGGAAATGAAGTGAAAATTGCTCTCCAAAGTGGTGCATGGCCGTGTAACTCAATGGAGAGAAAGGTGGCCATTTTGTTTGACTTCCAAGACTCCATCCAAGCCTTAGACTTCATCAAGGGTCAAGATTAAAACTTGATCACCAAGCTTGTCTTCCATTGGCTAATTCCAAGCCTTGTTACATGCCTTGTGATAAGCCTTGTCACAAGCCTTGTCATGTGTTCTTGAATGTTCCTCCCTAATGGTGATTAATTAAGCTACTAATCCCATTAAGCTTCTAAGCACACTTAACCTAACTTAACCAAATTAATTAGTTACCTTACTAATTAATTAACATTCTTATCCAAGCTTCAAGAGCCATTGATCATATCAATGGTTGGTATTAGGTAATAATATGATCAAATCTAAGCTATTAGATCTCATTTCCATGAAATTCTAACCATTAGATTCATCTTCAAAAATAAAGGGTCAAGATCTTCTCTATATTCTTCACATCCAATGGTTACAAATGCTTCTAACCATTTTTGTAAGACTAATCTCCACCATACAATTGATCAATGGTGGATATCCAAAGACTTCTTTAAGAAGCTTATCATTACAACCATAGATTAAATCAACGGTTGATATTAAAAACTAAACCTTTTCATCCAACGGTGCAAATCAAGTCAAGCCCTCATCGTTGACTTAGTTCTTATTGGCCCAAAATAAATCAAGTCACTAATGTTGACTACTTTTACTAAACGTGGGTCCCACAAAGTAATTGTGGGTCCTACAAACCAAAAGTGAGTCCCACAGACATTTTCGGGTCTACTACCATTTATTTATACTGACTAATAAAATAATATTATAATAATATAAAATTATTTTATTGCATAGTTAAATCCTAAAAATTAAAAGATTAACAACCATATCATTTAGAATTGGGTTTAGTAAGATCTCCCAGCTCCGAATAATTAAAATAAGATTTTCCCGGCCCGAAAATTATTATTTTCTTGACCCGAAGAAAATCACACAAAACACTCATATATGAACTCAAAACAATCAAATAATTTTTATATCATACAGAAAAACTTAAAACAGTACAATCAAGACATAACGGTCATTTATCCTAAAGTTGGGGTGTTACAGGCAAAGGGTGCAACAATTACATCTCAACGACTTATGCAAGAAAGATATCCCAAAAATCATCTGATCTATATATATATATCTTATAACATATAAAAGGCAGGTTTGAAAATTATATGCACAAAAATTAATGTCTCCATACATATAATCAGTACAAAAATTAGACAGAGAAAATGAAAGAAAAAGCACAACACACTCTCAGAACTCAACTCATTCAATATTGCAGACATCTACACTGACAAAATTAAACAGGGGTATTTATAGGAGGAGTTAATGTTTGACAGTGTGACATATTTTAGGCCTCGTTACCTGAAATACCCCTCCCTTGCTTCACATGAGAGTTGGGACTGAGACACAACATAAGCATGGGTGAGAGTGAATTGATATATTCCATTCCTAGCTTTTATGTGATAGGGTCTGTGGAGTATAACATAGTGGGGTTACTGACTTCCGTGAATAACTGAATATTTATCCAAACATAGTGGGGTGATGAAAGAAAATACAGTGATCAGAGAAATAGTTTGCGGCTTATACCATATGTATGGGGTGCACAAAGTTCTGGGAATTGAGGTAACATTTTAAGGACCATTATGTGTCTTTATTTGTAACAGTGACAGATTATTAGCTTCATTTGTCATTTTTCATAGGCATTAGATAGTTTTTGGTTATAGTGTTTCATTCAAGTCAGTAACACACATTGATTCATAAAAGAAAAAAGAGAAGACCTGAGACAGAAACCCCTCAAAAGGCCCAAAAAAGAGAAGGACTGAGACAGTAACACACATTGATTCATAAAAGATTACCTTCTATGAGACCTTTCCCTTGTATAAGATCTTCGGATTCGGAGGCTTCAGCACCACTCAGGGTGTAAACCCGACCTCCAGCCTGTGGTTTAGCGGTCCTTGCAACATTGACGGAAGGTTCCGCCTTAGGTTGATTGCAATAACGAGAAATGTGTCCAGGTTTCCTGCATCTGAAGTAGATCATTCCCTTAATAGTTGTTGGTTGTTAACCGTAACTCCGCAAGCGCACAGGTCGACAAGTAAAATATATTTGAGAGTATAGTATCGTGTCCCAAGGGATTGACAATTAGAATAATGCTAAAACTTAATCAAATTCCACAATATTTTATCCAAGCAATCGAGATATGAGAGTGAATTGTAATTAAAATAACAATTTAAAAGAAACAAAGGAAGAGAGCACCAAACACCAATTCCACAAGAGAAGATGAGAATGATTAAAGCCTAGGGGTCTCTATTCACTTACTACTTCAATGAATAATTGTAATTAACAAGCACCAATCAATGAAATGATATTTGTTGGCTAATAATCATCAATATATAAGAGCCTATGTCTTGGACAATTACCCATGTGAAACCTAGCTAATCTACTATGTGTCCATGTGAGTTAACATAAGATTCACTCATTGAGACTAATTATCAAACACTTGCCATGCATGACCAAAGGGTATGTGTCCATCCCCTTAGTTAAACATACATCAACCATACCATATCCATATTCACAACACCCTATTTCTAGTTCAATTGGAATATTAAAAATCATGCAATTGATGGCCAATCAATAACAAGCACTAAGCATAGATATGGATGAACAAAACCAATTTCATTGAAAGGATACCCAACTAATTACACATTAATCAAATCCATAACAAGATCCTAGAGAGCCCCCAGATTAGAGTTTAGTTACACATCATAAAAGAGGAGCAAACTAAGGAATTCAAGAAACCCATCAAATTACAAATCAAGAGAGAAAAGGAAAAGAAAGAACAAGAATAGTGAGAATCCAATGCCTGATCTTCCTCCTTGATCTTGATTCTTCACTTGAATCCTTCTATCTTCCAAGAGTTCCTCCTCCTCCCACTTGGTCTCTGGAAATCGTGCTTAGGTCCCAAAAATAGAAGATTCAGAAAAATGCTCTCAAAATCAGATAAAAATGGGCCAAAATCGCGAAAAGGGTTTTACCCACACCTAGGCGTGGATTTTCCACGCCTAGGCGTGGTTATGAATCACGTGCTGGCATCTGCTAGACACGCCTAGGCGTGGATTTTTCAAGCCTAGGCATGGGTGCCTCTATCTGAAAACCCTGAAATCTGAGAGTATCACACCTAGGCATGACTTTTCCATGCCTAGGCGTGGATGTCTCTACCTGAGTTGGTCTGAAAGCCTGAGAGGACCACGCCTAGGCGTGTATTTGTCATGTCTAGGCGTGGGTTGTCTCTCTTGCATCCTTCTTCATTTGAGCTCCTCTTTGCTTCCTCATCCCTTCCAAGGTCTTTCCCATCTGAGATACCTGTATCAAAACAATGCTAAAGTCCATCAAACCATAGTCAATCCAACTTCCATAAACATGATCTTCAAAGATTCAATTCTTAATCATTTGAATTAACAAGCTTAATTCACCAAAGTCATGCAATAATTGAACCTATGGCCTTGAAAACTTAAGGATAGCATGCTCAAATACAATCAAATTCAAGTGAATTAACTTCATTTTCTGAAGTTAACAATAATGCAGTCCCTCATTGATGCGTGCGGATGTAGTGATTAAAATTAAGATAAAAAGCAGTTGTCAGGCCCACCAGAAAATAAAAACCTTACAACTAGTTGTAGTTAGTAAGGGTCGATCCACAGAGAACCAATTCAATTAACACTATTAAACAATTCCCAATTTAGACTCGATTAACAATAAACAAGTAAAAGGGGGTTTTGGAGTTTTGATGAACAATGAACAGCCTTCAAAGATAACAATAAACAAACTGAAATCAACAATATAAGAAAATTGGTTAAGAGATTGAATCCACCACTAGATTTATATGATAATGTAAATCCACATATCCTTTTTATTCCAACATGCTCAATTATGTTTTTATGCAATTGTGATATTAAATCTCTCAAACTTCCTTTCACTCACGTGTTGGCCAATTTAGCAACCAAGCTTCAAATCAACTCCTAATCACTGATTAGTCATAAAGCAACCGCTACTTACAACTATCCAACAATTGCATTAAGATTTAGAAAACCAATTACACTAAGGTCTAATCACACACCTATGGATTAAATTACTTAGAACATATATTTCTCTAGATCTAATACCGCAACACGCATAATAAACCCAGATCTACCACTTTTATAACTGGCAAATAGCACAAAGATAATTATACCCACATGAACATCATACATCCCACTAGATCTACTACCATCAACCGCGCATAATAAACCTAGATCTACTACTTTGAAAGTAGGAACAAGTACAAAAACCTTCATACCAACAATAGATTCAAATATATGAATAAAAACATAACCTCTGTTGAAATAATCAAATATGCAAAGTTTACAACATTAATACTAGCGGTTTCATCACCCCCTTAACCAAGGGAGGTTTAGTTACACATAGCTAGAAAGAAATCACAAGAAAAACTATGAAGAAACAAGAAGAAACTATGAGAGAAAATGAAGGAGAGTTACCTGTTGTTCATGATAAATGGTGCCTTTTATAGAAGTCTAAGGTAACAAAATGACAAAGGAAAGTGGGTGGATGAGTGGGTGAGTGAGTGGAGTATTTGAGTGGATGGATTAGTGGGTTGGTTTAGTGGATTGGTTTAGTGGATGAGTGAGTGGAATGGTTGAGTGGTTGAATTAGTGAAAAATGATAAAGGACTTTTTGGTGAGTGGGAAATTATGGACATGAATGGGTGAGTGGATGGATGAGTGGATGGATTAGTGGATGAGTGGGTGAAGTGGTTAAGTGGTTGGATTAGTGTATGAGTGGATGAGTGGGTGAGTTAGTGGATGAGTGGATTAGTGGATGGATGAGTGGATAGTTGAGGACGAAAATTTCGTGTCTGACTTGGAAGCCAAACACGACCCACTATACTTCAGAACCACGAAAAGTGTTCTTCATGAAAGTTGTAGATCCTTGTCTTGGCTATAAAATGGATAGCTGGTTCGTCCAATTTGGCTTCCTTAAGCCCAAGATATGTCCCAAATACCGTAGGTTGCTCAAACCCAACTTCAGCACCTCTGTTCCGACTTGCAAGCTCAAAATGACCTACTAGACTTCTTTTTCTCAAAATGTGTTCTTCATGAAAGTTGTTTATTTGATCTTGACTATCCACTGTCCAAATTTCATCCCATATCCATTGTTAAATCTTGAGATATGATTTTATGAGTGCACACTGTTCGGATTCTACTGACAGAACCCGTATTCTGACTTCCATGTAAACTTAGGTCCCTTAGACATCTGAATCGGACTTCAAGCTCTTCATCAAAGTTGTAGAGCTTCCTCTTAGCTTTCCTACAAGGTAAAATTCATGTTCATCAGATATTAGGAACTCAAGTTATGGCCAAAATACAGAAACAGTGTCAAATCTCAATAATGCTGGAAATATTCAATTAGGACCAATTTGAGCTCAAACTCACAAAATCATGTCAAACTCAATCAATTAAGAATATGGAGAGTGTAAATGACTAAATATAAGGGTTTCTTAATGAATAAAATATGTGATTATCAAATTCCCCCACACTTAGCTTTTTGCACTCCTGGGCAAAACTCAAGACCAAAATTTTACAATCAAGAAGAACAACCAAAGGTTCAAGGGATCAAAACATTCATGAGTTAACAATTCTCCACATCTCAAACCAACAAGCAAGGTATCTTCAACATGAATCGAGAATGATAGATCTTCACAAGATTCCCTCTCAATCTCTCAAGTGTTTAAAGGGTAGGTATTTCACTCAATTCAACCCATGAAAATTACACTACCATAAGCTTGCTTATCTTCTACTTCTCCACTACTCAAAACACATGCATACACAAATCATGAGGACTTTATTCAAGGTTGTAGTGAGGTCAAGGTAACAGGAGAGGATAAAATGGATATGAGAAGATAAATACCAAAGAGAATAAAAGCAAATGAGAGGCGAGTTCAAATAACAAGCATAAAAGTTCATCCCAACTCTAGTGTATATCCCTTTACATATTCATTTCCCAATCCTTTTCTTTTTTTAAACACTTGGTTTTTTTTTTTTTTTTTTTTTTTTTTTTTTCTTTTTCTTTTATATATATGAACATAACTATATACATACATTTTTTTTTTTTTTTTAGGGCACTCTTTTCTTTCAACAACCATTTTGTACACACACCACACTTGTTCAAAAACTCATCCATTAACCAAGCTAATGTTCTTTTATTCCCTAAGGTAAAGTAAGAACACGATTTCTCATTTAAGGCACATGATGAGCTAGAAACAAGGAATGGTCAAATAAGCTCAAAGGGGTTAAGCAAAGGAAAATATACAAGGTTGGCAGGAATCGAGATTTTCAAGAAATCAAAAGAGTGCTTGATATCATATTGAAAACAAGGTTGGCTATTTGGTTAAACAAGCTAATTAAGAAAGAGGGCCTCAATCATGTTCATGCATGCAAGTGAAATGTAGCCTCAAAAAGAATCAAAGCAAGTTCTAGAGTGGTCATTAACATGAGTGAAAATCACACAAGAAAGAAGAGAATGGCATAAATGTTGAATCCATCCATTAGGCTCAAAATCTCACAAGGTATGCATCCATCAAACTCAATTCATCAATTTAATCATCCATCACCAAGCATATCAGTTCAAGAAGGGAGAAAAGTTATTCAATCATGCAATGAACCCCTTTTTTTTTTTCTTTTCTTTTTTTTTTTTTTTTTTTTTACAAAAGAACATGCTTTAAATCTCTCCCCACGCTTAATATAACATTGCCTTCAATGTGAAAGAGAGATATAGAAAAGAGCAACACAACTTGAAGCTATAAGAAGTGAATCAACGCCAAGCGAAAAGAAACACACTTGTCTTCTTATACGGACTCGAAAAGAAATCAAACAATAAAACTTTAGTACTAATTAGTTACTACCTAAAAAACTCCTTACTCGCCACCAATTAAGATGCGTCTCAAGAGTAAAATTACTCCTTACTCTTTGCCATCACTAATTAATTTAATAAGTACATGACAATCATATCATACTTTCCAAACAATTTTACAACAAATTTTTTTATTTTTTTTTATTTTTTTATTTTTTTATTTTTTTTTTATTATTTTTTTTTTTTGGTCAAACTATCCTTCCCCCCCCAACTAAATCACAACATTGTCCTCAATGTTAAAATATAGATGAGTAAAGGACAGAAGATATTACCTGTTGGAGAAAGCTGACACAAATTTAAACAGAAACAAGGTACAATAAAATCAAACCCATTAAAGATGAAGTCGCAGATCTGGCTTTTGTTTCTTGTTACTTCCTTCGCTGCTTCTGTTGACCAATCTATCTGAGCTAATACCGGATCGGTACATACTCAAAAGCTTCTAATTTATCAATGAGCTCATCAATAGTGGAGGCATGATAAGAAGTTGTCTTTTTGAAGGAGTGATAAATTTACGTGTTTACGATTTGTCAAGAAAAGATAACAAAAGATCAAAGAAATTATTAACATTCAACAAACCAATGGGTCTATGGTGGATGTTTAGTTCGGCCAAGAGACAATTTGAAAAATTTCTTCTAAAGTACCAAAACCACTGGTAAGACAATAAATGCATCGAAATTGTCAACCATTGTTTTCATTCGTCCATGCATAGATGTTACCCGAATTTCTTCTCCAACTGTCTTTCCAAATGATGTTATTTTCAAAGAAAAGGTTTAGGAATAACACCTAAAACCTGATTTTCCTCCTATAAAATCTTCATCAAGTGATACAATTAACCCACGACAACCTCCCCATATACAAGATGAATATTCCTCGCAAAGTGATCGACCAAGAGTTAGTGCGTTTACAAATTCTAATCCCTTCCCATAACTTTATTAAAAAAACACAACATTTTTGAGGTTACGAATAGAAGGTCCCATTCTATACTCTTCCTCCTTTGAGTGTTTCGAGTTGAAGGAAAATGGAGAAAATGGAGTGTTTAAGTAGGAAAAAGAATGGAAAGGGAATAATTGCACCTATGAGGGTAGGTTGGTGTCAAGAAAAGGTTGAAATTAAGAAACACGTAGAATCTTTTCTCCTTTTTTTTTTTTTTTTACTTTTTATTATTTTTTTTTTTTTTTTTTGTTTGACTTCAAGAAAACCATCAAGGTAAAGAAGTCTAGAAACCCCGAAGGACCCCGCTCAAAGGATCGTCTGTACAAAAATCAAAATACAACAAAATGATACAAAGATAAAAGAAATAGAAAATGATGACATACCAGTATGTACAAGTGTCCATGGCGTATCTTTATTTCGTTAGGAAATAGTATTGAGTGGAGACATCACGTCCTCTTTTTTTTTGTTTTTTTTTTGAGAGATGACATGAAGAAGAAGATTATGATATGTACAGATTGTTTGTGGATGTGGCTCACATCCGCCTCGGTTTTTAACGTCCAAGTTAACGCTTAAACGTCTTCTATGAGTCGAGGATAAGCTTCCCATCCAAT
This sequence comes from Ormosia emarginata, assembly GCA_029884605.1. NCBI lineage: Eukaryota > Viridiplantae > Streptophyta > Magnoliopsida > Fabales > Fabaceae > Ormosia > Ormosia emarginata. The sequence continues at coordinate 2,477,314 of JAQQTP010000013.1, read as the reverse complement.
TTTCTTAAAAACTCGCAAAAGGGTCTTTTAGAGTCGATTCCCAAGACTGTAGCGTTTTTCTTCATCCTTGAAGAGATTCCACAATTTAAGAATTTCACGATGCACCAATCCACAAGAATGCGTCTCAAGAGTCGATAAGATATCATCTAATGACTCCTTACTCACCCATTCTTAATGAAGAAAATTTTATCTTCTCTATTTGCGGAAACCATCCCCAAAGTATGACATCGCTTGTTACGGTTCCATCGTCCACATTTGTAACGGACTTGTAACCTTTTTTGCTCTTCTCCTTTTAGAATATGAACTTCTTCCAAGACCGGCATATATGAGTCAAATGAAATTGAGGACTCACCGCTAATCGAACCTTTGCTTCAATTATCCAGCGTATCATCTTTTGGCATACCTTTGTGCATTAACGGTCTCAATCTTTCACATCGAACTTTGTAGATTTTTCTCGAGCATTTTGAGGAAAAGAAAAAATGTTTTCTCGGGTTTGAAAGAATGACATCCATTTTGAAGGAGAAGAAGGATTCGGTTATTTTGAGAACCGAAAAATAAACCGACTTTAGAGTCACTAGTATCCGTATCCGCCACTTAACCTAAGCAACACAAAGAACTCAAGAACTTGATTTTCCAGGAATGGTTGAGTCTTTGTCCATTAACTTTACGCGCATTACATTCCTAGGATCCTCAATATTTACGGCCCAAAGGATACACGTGTTTGACAAAGAAAAGAACCGCGCCACCTAGATCTCAATTTTTCAAGGAGTAGGTGCAGATGATAATCTCAAAGCGTAGAACCTTTTTACCAATTTCCGCAACTTTTGCAAAAGGTGTAACAGACCTTGAATAAAGTAGGCCAATAAAATCCATATGCTTGTAAGATTTTCGCAGTTGTTGTCGTTTTAAAGAAAAGTGACCTTCACATGCTTCCGAGTGACAAAATTTAATGGCACTACCTACCTTATTGTCAGGTAGTGTACACACAATAGTTTTTTTTTTTTTTTTTTTTCAGATTCAAATGCTTACAACCAACAAACAGATAGAAACATAATCTAAGGAACTAATGAAAACACAAAATAAAAAGGGATAAAGAGAGCAAATCTGGTTGGGTTGCCTCCCAATGAGCGCTTAGTTTATTGTCCTCGGCTACATGATGATACTTTCACTGCTTGCCTCATATTGTGGAAGGATGAGGGTCATCACTTCCATCTCTCGCACCGTCGGGAAGTTCATGATATGGTTTGAGACGATGACCATTGACCTTAAATGCTTTGCCGAAATTTTCACTCTTGATCTCAACCGCACCAAAAGGAAAAACATTAGTTACCACAAACGGCCCAATCCACTTAGAACGCAGCTTTACCCGGAAATAATTTGAGTCTTGATTGGAATAGCAGGACTTTTTGTCCTCTGTGAAATTTCTTTCTCGGAAATCAATTGGTCGTGGAATGCCTTAGCTTTAGTCTTATAAATCGGGGCATTCTCAAAGGCCTCATTTCTTAGTTCTTCTAATTCCCGTAATCGGAACTTCCTTTGCTTTCCAAAGACCTTCCAATTCCATATTAACTTGTTTAATGGCCCAAGAAGATCGATGTTGCAACTCAACGGGCAAATGATGAGGGCTTTCCATACACCAACCGAAATGGTGACATGCCGATGGGAGTCTTATAGGCAGTCCTATAAGCCCATAAAGCATCTTCAAGTCGAGTGCTCCAATCCTTTCTTGAGGGATTCACTTGTCTTTTCAAGGATTGACTTAATCTCCTATTGGACACTTCGGTTGCCCATTTGTCTTGGATGGTAAGGAGTGGAAATTTTGTGCATTACTCCATATCTCTTCAATGAGCATCAAAGGTTTTGTTGCGAAATGGGTCCCTTGGTCACCGATGATAGCCAAACTTGGGGTCCCGAACCCGGAGAAAATATGTGACTTAACAAAATGAGTCAAGCGCAACGCTTTAGAATCATCGGATCGAGTGGCTTTTGCTTCCACCCATTTAGACACATAATCAACGATAAAAGAATGTATGTGAAACCAAATGAAGGAGGGAATGGTCCCATGAAATCAATACCCCACACATCAAAGAGTTCCACAAAAATGATCGGAGTCCGAGGCATTTGATTACGAGGACCAATATTACTCGTTCTCGACAATGGCCACAAGACTTACGAAGTTGTAAGGCGTCTTTGAAAATTGAAGGCCAATAGAAACCACTGTCAAGCACTTTATTGGCTGTCCTTTTCTACCGCCAAAGTGTCCTCCACATGCATAGGTGTGGCAAAAGGAGAGGATGGAGTGTGTCTCGAATCGGGAATGTACCTCCTAATGACTTGATCTCGCACAATGCTTCCATAAGTACGGTCATCCCGGATATAGTATTCTACAAATACTCCTTAATTTATCTCTTTGGGCCTTGTTCAAATCCTCCTGAAAGTCCTTAGTAACCAGGTAGTTAACAATGTCAAGATACCAAGGGATTATGGTGTTGACAACCATCAAATATTCATCCGGAAAAGTCTCCATGATAGGCATTTCTTCCTCTTCGCTTACCAATCTACTCAAGTGATCGGCCACCAAGTTTTCACTCCCTTTCTTGTCTTTAATCTCCAAGTCAAATTCCCGGAGCAATAAAATCCATCTGAGCAATCTAGGCTTTGCTTCTTTCTTTGTTAGAAGATACTTCAAGGCTGCATGATCTGAAAACACAATCACTTTAGAACCAATTAGATATGATCTAAATTTTTCTAAAGCAAATACAACAAGAAGTTCCTTTTCTGTGGTTGAGTAATTAAGTTGAGCATCATTTAGAGTCCTTGATGCATAGTAAATGGCATAAGGAACTCTATCAACTCGTTGTCCCAAGACATAATCTCCTACCGCAAAGTCACCGCATCACACATTAGTTCAAAAGGTAACTCCCAGGGGTGGCCCGATGATAGGTGCAACAGATTAACAACTTCTTGAGTTTATTGAAAGCTTCCATACATTTCTCATCAAAGTTAAAATTAACATCTTTTTGAAGAAGTCTCAATCGGGCAATGAGACTTTAGAAAAGTCTTTAATGAATCTCCGGTAGAAACCTCGCATGACCAATAAAAGAACGAATCTCCCGCACACTAGTGGGTGGTGGCAAAGAATGCATGAGTTCTACCTTAGCTTTATCTACTTCAATTCCCTAGCGTAAATTACATGACCTAACACAATACCTTCATTCACCATGAAATGACATTTTTCCCAATTCAAGTACCAGTGTTAGTGTCAATGCATCTTTTAAGCACCAAAGTTAAATGTTCCAAACAATTTTCAAAATCATTTCCAAAGACACTAAAGTCATCCATAAAAACCTCAATGATGTTTTCAATGTAATCGAAAATATACTCATCATGCATCTTTGGAAAGTTCCCGGTGCATTGCAGAGTCCAAAAGGCATTCGCCTATATGCAAAGGTACCAAATGGACAAGTGAATGTAGTCTTGTCTTGGTCTTCGGAGCTATGGCAATCTGATTGTAACCGAAAAACCATCCGAAAACAATAATAAGAATGACCACTAATCTTTCTAACATTTGATCAATGAAAGGTAAAGGAAAGTGGTCTTTTCTCGTGGCGGCATTCAACTTCCCGTAATCAATACAAACACGCCACCCTGTCTCGTAACCTAGTGGGAATAAGCTCATTTTCAGCATTTCTTACCACAAGAATTCCTGCATTTCTTTGGTACTACCCGACCGGGCTTACCCACTTGCCGTCGAAACGGGGTAGATCACCCCCACACTTAGGAGCTTCAAGATCTCCTTTTTCACAACCTCCATCATGGGAGGATTCAATCTCCGCCGAGGGTCTCTCACAAAGTTTAGTATCCTCCTCCATTAATATCCCGTGCATACAAATGGAGGGACTAATACCCTTGATATCGCCTATTGACCAACCAATGGCTGTCTTATGTTCTAAAAACGGCTACCGCTTCTCTTCTTGCTCTTGGGTGAGTGACTTTGCAATTATTACTGGAAGGGTGTCCTTCTCCCCGAAGAAGATGTATTTAAGATGATCGTGTAGTGCTTTCGGTCCAATTCAGTGTGCCCGCACAAATGTAAGGTTGAGGTATATCGAGTAACAGTAAATCAACAAAAGTTACCTCATGCTCTTCTCCTGAGTGGAAGAGAGCTCTTGTAAGGCAGAAGAACAATTTCATCAATGTCTTCACTCCATGGCTCTTCTTCACTCTTCTTTCTTTTCCTCCCGTACATCTAAGCTATGAGTTAGAATTGTATCAAGAGCATCAAAATGGTCGATCAAAAGCTACGAAAAATTAAAGAATCAAAAGGATCAAAAGAATCAATTAAACAAGCAGAGTGCACATCACTTGGGTATCTCATAGCTTCAAAAATATTGAATCTAATTAATTCCCCATCAAATTCCATTGTTAGAATTCCCGAGTGCACATCAATTTTTGTCCGTGCCTTTCAAAAATGGTCTTCCTAGCAAGATAGGAGCAGATTTGGGAGACTCATCCTCTTCCATGTCCAAAACATAGAAGTCTCGCGAAAACACTAATTCATTCACTGTACCAAAACATCTTCAACCACACCCTTAGGGTATGCATTAGATCTATCACCCAATTGAATAACAACACCAAGAGGGTTCCAAAGGACCCAAGTATAAAGATGCATAAATAGAATATGGCATGACATTTATAGATGCACCTAAATCAAGCATTGCCCTTTCAAACCTTGTGTTACCTATAGTGCATGGAATGGTGAATGTGCCGTGGTCCTTACATTTGGTTGGGAGTTTCTTTTTAATTACAAATTTCTAAACATTTTCTCCCACTTGGACCTTTTCATTTCCTTTTAACTTCCTCTTGTTAGTGCATAATTCTTTCGAAATTTTGTATATCTAGTACCTCGCTTAATGGCATCTAACAAAGGGATATTAACCTCTACCTTCCTAAAAGTCTCAAGTATTTCTTTTTCTCGCTTCTTCTTTCTTGGTTTTAACCAACCTACTAGGAAAAGAGCTTTAGTGACATATTTAGGAAGGGGTTCATAAATACTTACCTTAGGGGTTTTGGAAGTTTGCCCTTTATCATTTGCTTCTTTGGGTGGTTCATCCTTCTCTTGAATGATTGGTGGAAGAGAGGTAGGCTCATCCATCGTCTTTCCGCTTCTCAATGTGACAAAGACTAGCATTTTCCCTCGATTCACTTCATTTTGTGAGGGTAGTTTCCCTGAAGCTTGGCTTTGAAACTTGTTGAATTCTCAGTGGACAACTGTCCTATCTCGATTCTCGCAAGTTATTGATTGCATCCTTGTTTCTTGTTTGAAACTTTGTATAGTTGCATTTGTTTCTTGTTGGAACCGCAAATTATTAGTGGCCATTTGTTTTACTAGCTCCTCTAATGAAGGCTCGATTGCTTAGGAGCTTGAACTTGTCTTCTGTCTCTCGAGGGAAAGGTACTTGCCTTTGTTGGAATCCTGGAGGTCCATAAGTCGGAGGTTGATTTTGAGGTTGCTTTGCATAGCTGAAATTTGGATGATCCCTCCAACCCGGATTATATGTGTTTGAGTAGGGGTTGTAATTTTTTGAAAGTCCAAGATATCCCTCTCTTGCTCTTACCTCCTCATTTGTGTCTTCTTGGAGAGTGGGACACATATCGTTGGGATGTCCAGGATGAACAACAGATCCCACAAGCATGAACGGTGCTTTACCCGAATCCATTAACCGCCGAACCATAGCAGTCAATTGAGTCATTTGTCAGATTGTATACTTGGTTGTCTCTACTTCTTTCACTCTTCTTACTCTAGTGTCATTTCTAGAGTAGAATTGTTGAGTATTGGCAGCCATTCTTGAGATCAAGTTTCTAGCTTCTTGAGGAGTTTTATCAATCAATGCTCCTCTCGCTAGCAAAGATCAATCATGTTGCGATCCATCACTTGTAAGCCTTCATAGAAATACCGAATTAAAAGCCGCTCACTTATTTGATGATGAGGGCAAATAGTGAAACATAGCTTCTTAAATCTCTCCCAAGAGTCATGGAGTGATTCCCATGCCTTTGTTGAATACCACGATTTCTTTTCCGATTGTTGCAGCTTTTGAGGGGTGGAAGTATCTGTCTAGGAAAGTTCGGGCCATGTCCCGCCATGATTGAATGGATCCGGGTGGTAAGTAGTAAAGCCACTCCTTAGCCGAGTCTTTCAATGAGAATGGAAAAGCTCTCAACTTGACTTGCTCTACATGAATTCCCGGGTTTCATGCTAGAACATACCACATGGATTTCCTTCAAGTGCTTGTTGGGGTCCTCTCCGGTAATCCATTGAAAGATGGCAAGAGATGGATTAAACCGGATTTCAATTCAAATGCCTCTTCATTTTCAAGAATGTCTATGCAAAGAGGTCGTTGATCTAGATCTGGAGCACCCAATGCCCTTAAAGTGTTTTCTCATTGTCACTTCTTCATATTTCGATGGCTCAAATGTCTCTCGAACTTGATAGATCAATATAACGGCAGACTTCAATGTCGGCAGTGTGAGTTGGAAGTTAGCCTGGATGGAAGGGAAATTGAGGATGTGAAGTGAGTTGATCAATATAGTTCCTCAAATTTAGCAATCCTTCGTCTACTCCTTCAAGGGACATCAACACCTACAAAACACTCGAAAGAAAGATTAAAAATAAAATAAAATAAAATAAAATAAAAACAAATAAAAATAGGAAATAAATTAATAGTGTAATTGAAAAAATTGGTTCCCAAGAATCGCCAAAATTTACGATGCGTGCGGATGTAGTGATTAAAATTAAGATAAAAAGCAATTGTCGCTCACCAAAATAAAAACCTTACAACTAGTTGTAGTTAGTAAGGGTCGATCCATCCAGAGAACCAATTCAATTAACACTATTAAACAATTCCCAATTTAGACTACGATTAACAATAAACAAAAAAAAGGGGGGGTTTTGGAGTTTTGATGAACAATGAACACTTCAAAGATAACAATAAACAAACTGAAATCAACAATATAAGAAAATTGGTTAAGAGATTGAATCCACCACTAGATTTATATGATAATGTAAATCCACATATCCTTTTTATTCCAACATGCTCAATTATGTTTTTATGCAATTGTGATATTAAATCTCTGTTTTCCTTACGTGTTGGCCAATTTAGCAACCGCTCAAATCAACTCCTAATCACCGATTAGTCATAAAGCAACCGCTTCTTACAACTATCCAACAATTGCATTAAGATTTAGAAAACCAATTACACTAAGGTCTAATCACACACCGGGATTAAATTACTTAGAACATATATTTCTCTAGATCTAATACCGCAAATCACAAGATAATAAACCCAGATCTACCACTTTTATAACTGGCAAATAGCACAAAGATAATTATACCCACATGAACATCATACATCCCACTAGATCTACTACCGCAAACCATATTCATAATAAACCTAGATCTACTACTTTGAAAGTAGGAACAAGTACAAAAACCTTCATACCAACAATAGATTCGAAAATATATGAATAAAAACATAACCGTGTTGAAATAATCAAATATGCAAAGTTTACAACATTAATACTAGCGGTTTCATCACCCCCTTAACCAAGGGAGGTTTAGTTACACATAGCTAGAAAGAAATCACAAGAAAAACTATGAAGAAACAAGAAGAAACTATGAGAGAAATGAAGGAGAGTTACCTGTTGTTCATGATAAATGGTGCCTTTTATAGAAGTCTAAGGTAACAAAATGACAAAGGAAAGTGGGTGGATGAGTGGGTGAGTGAGTGGAGTATTTGAGTGGATGGATTAGTGGGTTGGTTTAGTGGATTGGTTTAGTGGATGAGTGAGTGGAATGGTTGAGTGGTTGAATTAGTGAAAAATGATAAAGGACTTTTGGTGAGTGGGAAATTATGGACATGAATGGGTGAGTGGATGGATGAGTGGATGGATTAGTGGATGAGTGGGTGGAGTGGTTAAGTGGTTGGATTAGTGTATGAGTGGATGAGTGGGTGAGTTAGTGGATGAGTGGATTAGTGGATGGATGAGTGGATAGTTGAGGACGAAAATTTCGTGTCTGACTTGGAAGCCAAACACGACCCACTATACTTCAGAACCACGAAAAGTGTTCTTCATGAAAGTTGTAGATCCTTGTCTTGGCTATAAAATGGATAGCTGGTTCGTCCAATTTGGCTTCCTTAAGCCCAAGATATGTCCCAAATACCGTACTTTGCTCAAACCCAACTTCAGCACCTCTGTTCCGACTTGCAAGCTCAAAATGACCTACTAGACTTCTTTTTCTCAAAATGTGTTCTTCATGAAAGTTGTTTATTTGGATCTTGACTATCCACTGTCCAAATTTCATCCCATATCCATTGTTAAATCTTGAGATATGATTTTATGAGTGCACACTGTTCGGATTCTACTGACAGAACCCGTATTCTGACTTCCATGTAAACTTAGGTCCCTTAGACATCTGAATCGGACTTCAAGCTCTTCATCAAAGTTGTAGAGATTCCTCTTAGCTTTCCTACAAGGTAAAATTCATGTTCATCAGATATTAGGAACTCAAGTTATGGCCAAAATACAGAAACAGTGTCAAATCTCAATAATGCTGGAAATATTCAATTAGGACCAATTTGAGCTCAAACTCACAAAATCATGTCAAACTCAATCAATTAAGAATATGGAGAGTGTAAATGACTAAATATAAGGGTTTCTTAATGAATAAAATATGTGATTATCACTCATGTAGTGATCCTTTCCACACTTCATGCATCTCGGCGGAGACGTCGTTGTTTGACCAGATCTGCCCGGACTTCCTCCAGGACTTCCACCTTGTGGCCTCTGTTGTTGATTTCCAGGTGGTCTGGAATAAGGCTTCTTCTGGTGATGGTTAGCGTTACTACTTCTTCTTCTTTGGGACCAAAAAGGCCCAAAGTTTCCGTTTCTTGCATCATGTGCCTGGTCCAAGTCTTCCACCCGACGACACGTATCAAGTAGTTCTGAGAACTGGGTGATCTTCAAAGTTACGACGACTTTCTTCACATCATGTCTCAAACCTTTCTCAAACTTTTGGCACTTCCATGCTTCATTCGGTTGATGTTGAAAGTAGGTTGAGAATTTGGACAAACTCTCCAACTTGGCAGCATATTCACTCACAGTTATATTTCCCTGCCTCAAACCAAGGAATTCCATCACCTTAGCATGCCTAGCACTTTCCGGGAAATACTTATTCAAGAACCTCTCCTTGAACAATTCCCACCTGATTGCTCGATTTTCAACCTCCAATATCCTCCGTTCTCTGGTCCACCAATCCTATGCATCCTCAATCAGCATGAACGCAGCATAAGTCACATTCCTATCGTTGGCACAGTTCATGCCCGTGAAAATCTTTTCTAGCTCCTTGATCCACATAGTAGCCTTCTCTGGATCATACTCTCCCTTAAATTGTGGAGGGTTAGTGCGATGAAATTCTGCCAGATTCTGGGCATCAGCAGTAGCCTCCAATTATTGTGCAGTCCTCGCTTGCTGTTGAGCCGTTTGTTAGTTTTGTTGCAGCATCGCTTCAGCCATCTTCTGGATTGCTTCAATTGCAGCAGCCATGTCTCCTCTACGAGCCATAATCCTTCTCAGATAAAGCTATACAAAATACAGAGAAAAGTCAAGTGTATCCTTACGGAATACCAAACACAGAGAATCACACAGCACAAACAAGACAGTCCAAAATCACATGACCCAAAAAAGACTTAAACTGGGGCTCTGATACCAAGACAGTGTAACACCCTTTTTTCTTAATACCGTGAAGAAGGAACGTCACACCATAATACTAAAGACATGAAATAAATTTGTAGAAAATAATAGTTACAGTGATTAATTTAGACCCGATCCATTGTTAACATAAGATTAAACAGTTTATATTCTTGGATGATAAAATAATCGAGTATTGAAATGTCTGTACGCATTTTTTTTTTGTATCATATAACAGTAAGGAGATAGTAACAATTATCAATGCGATAGAATTGAAACAGAATTTATAATCATACTTTCACTATATATATATATATATATTATATGCATCACCCGGTTTAGTTACATCACAAAATATACAAAAAATAAAAGTTTTACCCACCCAAGATAGTTACAAATTTACATCAATGAACTAGCAAAACATCAGGTTTTCCCAAAAAGAAAAACGGTTAGCCATCAGTAGCCACCAATAGTATCAGCCCCTAAGACTGACGAGAAGGGACCGTAGCCGGGTCCTCCTCAGGGTCCTCTTCATCCGACGAAATCACCATCGGAGCGACCAAATTTTGGGCAGAAGCCCAAGCAGTGGAGAGGAAAGAATCCTCTTGAGGGGTGTAGAACATATCAGTCTATATGTCCCTCACAGGTAGGTAAAATTCTAAAATAACAAAAGCCGAAAAATCAAATACAGGGGCGTCAGAATGACCCCAAGATAAAGACACCGCCAGCTTCCCGCAGTAGACATATCGATCAGTCTGCCCATGTAGGTGCCAACAATCTGGTCCTCCATGGAAGGTCAACTTCACGTACCCCAAAAAACGGTGTGGGCGTGACGACATCTTCAACAGCTCTAGTCGTAGTACGGCCAGAAACCTGGAAACTCAGTTGTTTCCTTCTCTTATTCACGAACGTCTTCTCAGAATCATATAAATAAACAGAAAGTATCGAAATACAGAAAGAGGTGAGACACCCAGCTTTTAGTACTAAAATGGCAACAAGAAAACAAAAAGGCGTTGGACGCCCACACATAAACACAGTTCATACATCCAATTATAGTAATAATTAAAATTAACAGTAAGAGTAGAACGACAGTAAATAGCATTAAAGACCATCAGCAATAGGCAAACAACATTAATATTTCCAAACAATTAAATAATTATTGCAGTAATAATAACAGATACTCTTCACAATTATAAATGCCTATGCATAATGAATTATGAGACTAACAGTTCACAATGCAAAGGGTACCAAAATTCTTACTCCATGGAGCTAGACATAAACATTTTCGGAGTGAATGATCAAGGAGTAATGTCAGTATCTCGTCAGCCTTTAAAAATAGTGTGCCCATCTCATAAAAATAGTTGCGCAAATGGCTTATACATGGCACCTCAATAGTTGATCGCGATATAGGACAACGTCTCAGTCTGGATCATCGGTGTGTTTACATCGGCTTATCCCACGGCCCTAGTGGAGCTACCACTGCCCATTGTGAGACACCCACACCCCGACGCCCCCAAGGCCAACTACTATGACCCTATGCTTAGTCTATTCGCACCCGCACATAGGTGTTATTCAAACTCCTAGGCATACATAGCCTTTTCAACAATGTCAAACGGACAACACATATGCATGACGACACAATGTACATCATACACGTTTATCAATGATGCATTCATCATAAGCATACCACAATGTATATATATCTATATATATATATATATATATATATTCATCATCAACTTATCGTAAGTCCATCAAATGCATATTATCAATTGCTTAGTCCCACATAGGGAATCACAACAATATAGAATCAATCCTCAACATCAATATGTATTTAGGGTTCATCTATTATCACAAGTCCATATTTTCAAAGTCTTAAACTTGGGTCAATTATGACAATGTTAAAGCTAAGTAACCCTTCAAAACCGTAGCACTCTCAAACAATATTTCTCAATTTAATTCTTCCACTTGATTATGGATTATGCATGTCTCTAAATTCTTAATCTCAAAAAAATGCACCAAGGTATCCTATAACCTCAAAATTTTCTCTCTAAAATCGTGGCCTCACTAGGCTTTCAAGTTCCAATTTTTCTTCCATTTTATGCACTAATTTCTTGATATATATTCACTCAAATTTTAGTTCACACAAAATCACTCCAATTTTCCTAAATTCCAAGCCAAAATCGTGGCCTCACATTGGGTTAGGAAACCCTCAAAAATCTTCATCCATTAATTCCAACATTATCATTCAACCTTTAATTTCATAAGCTTCATTTTATTGTGTACAAAAATCAATTTACATCCCTAATTTATAGTCAAAACCGTGGCTTCACATTAGGGTAGGAAACTCCAAATTTTCCATTTAACAACCCTAATATGATCAAACATTTTCAACACATCCAATACATTCAAGTTCACCATTCAAACATTAATCCAATTCAAGAATACATAAACATACAAAATCACCAAAACAAAGTAAGCATACAAAGGTTCCCTCACTACCATATTGGTTGAAGTGAGTAGTCTCCCTCTTACCTAAAGGAGAATCACAAAAATGGCTTCCTAGGTGCTCCTTGCTGGGTTCAGTTTTGAGCTTTCTAAACCCTAGGAATTTCAAGACAATGAATCAACATCAAGGGTGGAAAGAGAAGAGATCCATGGTCATCAAAGAGACAATGGAGCACGAAAATGAAGAGAAAGAAGAAGAAAAATGAAAACTTTACCTTAAAGCTTGAAGCTTTATCTTGGATGACAATGGAGGAATGGTTAGATTTTGAAGAAAATCTCTAGATAGGAAATGTAAAGGAGGTTAAGGTGAGTATGGAAATGGTCTTGATGAAGAGAAAAGTGAAGAAAATGGTCTCAAATGGGGGCTGCGAATTTCGGATGGGAGAAAGGAGAAGAAGAGAGAAGGTGGAGAAAATTTTGAAGAAGAAAACTATAGAGAGAAAATGTTGTAGGAGAAATCATATTTTTGGTAAATATTTGGTTAAGTGTGGAGGCAAATTTTTGCCTCCCCAAGGCAAGCATTTCTGCGGCAATGGAGAGAGAGAAGGAGTAAGTTTTTGCTTCCCCAACAAGCCAAGGGCATGCTTGGTCATTTGGTAGTCTAAGCTTCTCAAAGAAGCTTTGATTAAAATACTATAAATTTGAATTAAAGTGAGTTTGATTAGACTTAAAGTAGATTACATTAGGATAATGTGATAGGGTTTTTAATACATGTTATTATCTAATAGACAATTACTACAGTCGACAGAAGTCAGTATTAATTTATCTGACAAATGAAATTTACACAGTATTTTATTATTTTATCTGTTAAATTTTCTCAAAAAATGTAAAACCTCGTAAATCGAGTCCAGCCTTGGGTTTAGTAAGATCTCCCGTCGACGTTTTCACAGATCACGGTTCTCAGGAAAAATATCTCATTTTCCCGGCTCTGCTAGTTTGCATGCAAAATGAGGAATAATATTAAAATATTTCGCGTTCTTAGAAAAATCCAAAAAAAATTTCAAAAATCACAAATATTTGAAAATGAATATTTATCACAAAATAAATAAAATTTGGGGTGTTACAACTCTCCCCAATAAATAAGAATTTCGTCCTCGAAATTTTCATACCTTAGAATATCTCTGGGTATTGCTCTTTTATCTTGTCCTCTAGCTCCCATGTCGCATCTCCAGTTGCTTCATTCCAGATCACTTTCACCAATGAAATGTCTTTCCCTCTGAGTTGCTTCATTCTCCTATCCTCAATCCTCGCCAGAGTTGTTTCATAAGTCAAGTTTTTCTTTAATTGTACTAAATCGGGTGCTATGACATGATTATGACTCGGAATGTATTTTCAAAGTTGTGACACGTGAAAGACATTATGATTATTTGAAAGAAAAGGTGGTAAAGCTATTTGGTAAGCAACAGGACCTATCCGACGAAGAATTTGATAAGGTCCAAGGAATTTTGGAGTAGCTTTTTAGATTTGAGAACCCGACCAACCCTAGTAGTCTTAGGCGTGACTTTCAAGAACACATGCTCTCCTTCCTCAAATTCAAGAGGTTTTCTCCTTTTGTCTGCATAACTCTTTTGTTGACTCTGAGCCGTTCTCATCTTCTCTTGAATCATTTTAACTTTCTCAGTCATCTGCTAAATAAGATCAAGTCCGACCGTAAGTCGCTCTCCGTCTTGATACCAACATAAAGGTGTTCGACATCTTTATCCATACAGAGCCTCATAGGGTGCCATCCCTATGCTCGAATGGTAATTGTTGTTGTATGTAAATTCTATTAATGGTAAAATTTTGTCCCAACTTCCAGTCTGCTCTATGACACAAGCTCTCAACAAAACTTTCAATGATTGTATTGTTCTTTCTGATTAGCCATCAGTCTGAGGATGGTATGCAGAACTCAATCGTAGCTTTGTCCCCATTGCTTCTTGAAGACTTCACCAAAATTTTGATATAAATCTCGGGTCTCTGTCAGAAATGATATTTGTAGGCACACCATGTAGTCAGACAATTTCACCGATATACAACCGAATCAATTTTTCTAATGGATACCTTATGTTGATCGGCAAAAAGTGTGCTGACTTTGTAAGTCGATCCACAATTACCCATATTGAATTATATCCTCTTTTTGTCCTTGGTAATCTGATAACAAAGTCCATGGCAACACTATCCTACTTCCATTCAGGAATAGTCAAGGGTTGCAAAAATCCTGACGATCTTTGATGTTCAGTCTTTGTCTTTTGACAAACCAAACAGGACGATACGTATCTAGCGATATCTCTTTTCATCCTATGCCACCAAAATAACTTCTTCAAATCTTGGTACATTTTGGTCATTCCATGATGCATACTCAACTGACTCGTATGAGCATGTTCAAGAATATACTTCATGAGTTCTTCATCTTTAGGCACACAGACTCTACCTTGAAATCTCAAAATTCTATCGATCCCTTCTTCTAGTGTTGATACACCGCCCTGCTTTATCAGTTCTCTTTCTCCTTGTAAGAACTTATCAACCTTCTACCTTTCTCGAATGTCTTCTAGCAAATCATTCGAAATAATGACCATGTTCATGCAAATTTTTCCTAGCATTAGCTCCACAAAAGACCATACGTCTCTGAATTGTTCTATCAAATCTTTTTCCCTGATCATCATAGTAGAAACACTTATTGTTTTCCTGCTTAAGGCATCAGCCACAACATTCGCCTTCCCAAGGTGATACTGAAGTTGGAAATCGTAATCTTTCAGAAATTCTAACCATCTTCGTTGTCTCATGTTCACCTCTTTTTGATCATACAAATACCTCAAGCTCTTATGATCACTGAAGACGTTGAACGTTGCTCCATAGAGATAATGTCTCCATATCTTCAAGGAAAATACCACTGCAGCTAATTCTAAGTCATGTGTTGGGTAGTTCTTTTCATGCACTCGCAATTGTCTTGAGGCATAAGCCACCACTTTTTCGCCTTGCATAAGAACACAGCCTAATCCTTGTTACAAAGTGACACAGTACACCTAGAATGGTTAATTCGGATCAGGTAGAACTAACACTGGTGAAGTAGTTAGTCTCTTCTTCAATTCTTGAAAACTCTCTTCACAAGCATCCGTCCATTCAAAAGCTTGATTCTTCCTTGTGAGTTGAGTGAGAGGGCCAGCAATCTTAGAAAATCCTTCAATGAACCTCCGGTAGTATCCTGCTAATCCAACAAAGTTTTGAATTTCTATCATCGTCTTCGGTCTTTCCCATTGAAGAACAGCTTCTACCTTCGAAGGATCTATATCAATTCCTTCCTTTGAAATCACATAGCCCAAGAATTTAACTTCATCCAACCAAAACTCACATTTCAACAACTTGGCATATAGCTCTTTCTTTTTCAAGGTTTGAAGAACTATACTGAGATGCTCGGCGTGATCCTCTTCACAAGCATCCGTCCATTCAAAAGCTTGATTCTTCCTTGTGAGTTGAGTGAGAGGGCCAGCAATCTTAGAAAATCCTTCAATGAACCTCCGGTAGTATCCTGCTAATCCAACAAAGTTTTGAATTTCTATCATCGTCTTCGGTCTTTCCCATTGAAGAACAGCTTCTACCTTCGAAGGATCTATATCAATTCCTTCCTTTGAAATCACATGGCCCAAGAATTTAACTTCGTCCAACCAAAACTCACATTTCGACAACTTGGCATATAGCTCTTTCTTTTTCAAGGTTTGAAGAACTATACTGAGGTGCTCAGCGTGATCCTCTTCATTTTTTGAATAGATCAAGATATCATCGATGAAAACAATGACGAATCTGTCCAAATAAGGACGAAAGATTCTATTCATATAATCCATGAAAATAGCAGGTGCATTGGTCACACCAAAAGGCATCACCAAGTACTCGTAATGTCCATAACGAGTACGAAAAGCCATTTTAGGAATGTCTTCAACTTTCACTCTGATCTGATGGTAGCCCGATCGCAAGTCGATCTTAGAAAACACAGCTGCTTCCTTCAATTGATCCATCAGGTCATCTATCATCGGCAATGGATACTTGTTCTTAATCGTGACCTTGTTTAACTGACGATAATCCACGCATAATCTTGAAGTACCGTCTTTCTTCTTAACTAGCAATACCGGTGCTCCCCAAGGTGATACACTGGGTCTCACGAATTGCTTCTCCAAAAGCTCTTCCAGTTACTTCTTGAGCTCAGCTAGCTCTGCAGGTGACATTCGGTAAAGCGCTATGGAAATAGGGCCAGCTCCAGGTACAAGATCAATGGTAAATTCGATCTCCTGCTCCAGTGGTAATCCAGGTATATCTTTAGGAAAAACTTCAGGAAATTCTAGAACCACCGAGATTGCGTCCATATCTACCTCATTCTCGACCTTCAAAGAAGACAACAACATGTATCCCCTAGCTCCTTCTTTCAAGGAAGCTTTCACTTGGTTGGCCGACAAAAATCTAGAATTCTCATCCAAAGGAAAAACTATGGTTTTTCTAGAACAATCTAATAGGACATGGTTAGAAGATAACTAATTCATTCCTAGGATCACATCTAATTGAGATAGTGGCAAACAGATCAAATCAATAAAAAAGATTCGACCTTCAACAATCAATGGACAACTCAAACAAACCTTGGTGGTAAGAGCAGGTTTAGCAGTAGGAGTTGAAACAGTCAAATCAAAAGGTAAAGAAGACACAGGTAAACTAAGTCTTTTCACACAATCATAGGAAATAAAAGAATGTGTTGCACCTGAGTCGTACAGTACAGTTAAAAGATTACCTTCTATGAGACTTTCCCCTTGTATAAGATCTTCGGATTCAGAGGCTTCAGCACTACTCAGGGTCTAAACCCGACCTCCAGCCTGTGGTTTAGCGGTCCTAGTAGGATTGACGGAAGGTTCCGCCTTAGGTTGATTACAATCACGAGAAATGTGTCCAGGTTTCCCGCATCTGAAGTAGATCATTTCCTTAATAGTGCAGTCCCTCGTGTAGTGATCTTTCCCACACTTCATGCATCTCGGCGGAGACGCTGTTGTTTGACCAGATCTGCCCGAACTTCCTCCAGGACTTCCACCTTATGGCCTCTGTTGTTGATTTCCAGGTGGTCTGGAATAAGGCTTCTTTTGGTGATGGTTAGCGTTACTACTTCCTCTTCTTTGGGACCGAAAAGGCCCAAAGTTTCTATTTCTTGCATCACGTGCCTGGTCCAAGTCTTCCACCTGACGACACGTATCAAGTAGTTCTGAGAACTGGGTGATCTTCAAAGTTATGACGGCTCTCTTCACGTCATGTCTCAGACCTTCCTCAAACTTCTGGCACTTCCATGCTTCATTCGGTTGATGTTGAAAGTAGGTTGAGAATTTGGGCAAACTCTCAAACTTGGCAGCATATTCACTCACAGTTATATTTCCCTGCCTCAAACCAATGCCATCTCCTTAGCCTGCCTAGCACTTTCTGGGAAATACTTATTCAAGAACCTCTCCTTGAACAATTCCCACCTTATTGCTCGATTTTCAACCTCCCATACCCTCCGTTCTCCGGTCCACCAATCCTATGCATCCCCAATCAGCATAAACGCAGCATAAGTCACTTTCCTGTTGTTGGCACAATTCATGCCTGTGAAAATATTTTCCAACTCCTTGATCCACAGAGTAGCCTTCTCTAGATCATACTCTCCCTTAAATTATGGAGGGTTAGTGCGATGAAATTCTACCAGATTCTGGGATCAGTAGTAGCCTCCAATTGTTGTGCAGTCCTCGCTTGCTGTTAAGCCGTTTGTTGATTTTGCTGCAACATCGCTTCAGTCATCTTCTGGATTGCTTCGATTGCAACAGTCATGTCTCCTCTACGAGCCATAATCCTTCTCAGATAAAGCTATACAAAACATAAAGAAAAGTCAGATGTATCCTTATGGAATACCAAACACAGAGAATCATACAGCATAAACAAGACAGTCCAAAACCACATGACCCAAAAGAGACTTAAACTGGGGCTCTAATGCCAAGATAGTATAATGCCCCTTTTTCTTAATACCGCGAAGAAAGAATGTCACACCATAATACTAAAGACACGAAATAAATTTGCGGAAAATAATAGTTACAGTGATTAATTAAGACCCAGTCCATTGTTAACATAAGATTAAATAGTTTGTATTCTTGGATGATAAAATAATCGAATATTGAAATGTTTGTACGCATTTTTTTTGTATAATATAACAGTAAGGAGATAGTAACAATTATCAATGCGATAGAATTGAAACAGAATTTATAATCATACTTTCATAATATATATATATATATATTATATGCATCAGCATGTTTAGTTACATCACAAAATATACAAAAAATAAAGGTTTTACCCACTCAAGATAGTTACAAATTTACACCCATGAACTAGCAAAACATCAAGCTTCCCCAAAAAGATAAATAGTTAGCCATCAGTAGCCACCAATAGTATCAGCCCCTAAGAGTGACGAGAAGGGACCGTAGCCGGGTCCTCCTCAGGGTCTTCTTCATCCAACGAAATCACCATTGGAACGACCGAATTTCGGGTAGAAGCCCGAGCAGTGAAGAGGAAAGAATCCTCTTGAGGGGTGTAGAACATATCAGTCCACATGTCCCTCACGGATAGGTAAAATTCTAAAATAACAAAAACTGAAAAATCAAAGACAAGGGCGTCATAACGACCCCAAGATAAAGACAGCGTCAGCTCCCCGCGGTAGACACATCGATCAATCTGCACATGTAGGTGCCAGCAATCTGGTCCTCAATGGAAGGTCAACTTCACGTACCCCAAAAAGCGGCATGGGCGTGATGACATCTTCAACAGCTCTAGTCGTAGTGCGGCCAGAAACCCGAAAACTCAGTTGTTTCCTTCTCTTCCTCACGAACGTCTTCTCAGAATCATATAAATAAACAGAAAGTATCGAAATACAGAAAAAGGTGAGACACCTAGCTTTCAGTACCAAAATAGCAGCAAAAAAACAAAACGGTGCTAGACGGCCACACATAAACACAGTTCATACATCCAATTACAATAATAATTAAAATTAACAGTAAGAGTAGAACGACAGTAAATAGCATTAAAGACTATCAGCAACAGGTAAACAACATTAATATTTCCAAACAATTAAATAATTATTGCAGTAATAATAACAAATACTCTTCACAATTATAAATGCTCATGCATAATGAATTATGAGACTGACAGTTCACAATGTAAATGGTACCAAAATTCCTACTCCATAAAGCTATACATAAACATTTTCGGAGTGAATGATCAAGGAGTAATGCCAGTATCTCGTCAGCCTTTAAAAATAGTGTGCTCATCTCATAAAAATAGTTGCGCAAATGGCTTATACATGGCACCTCAATAGTTGATAGTGATATAGGACAACGTCTCAGTCCGGATCATCGGTGTGTTTGCAGCGGTCTATCCCACGGTCCCAGTGGAGCTACCACTGCCCGTTGTGAGACACCCGCACCCCGACGCCCCCAGGGCCAACCACTATGACCCTACGCTTAGTCTATTCGCACCCGCACATAGGTGTTATTCAAACTCCTAGGCATACATAGCCTTTCCAACAATGTCTAACGGACAACACAGATGCATGAGGACTCAATATATATCATACATGTTTATCAATGATGCATTCATCATAAGCATACTATAATGGTATATATATATGTATATTCATCATCAACTTGTCATAAGTCCATCAAATGCATATTATCAATTGCTTAGTCCCACATAGGGAATCACAACAACATAGAATCAATCTTCAACATCAATATGTATTTAGGGTTCATCTATTATCACAAGTCCATATTTTCAAAGTCTTAAACTTGGGTCAATTATGACAATTTTTAGGTTAAATAACCCTTCAAAACCGTAACACTCTCAAAAGTTATTTCTCAATTTAATTCTTCCATTTGATTATGGATTATGCATATCTCTAAATTCTTAATCTCAAAAAAATGCACCAAGGTATCCTTTAACCTCAAAATTTTCTCTCTAAAACCGTGGCCTTACTAGGCTTTCAAGTTCCAATTTTCCTTCTATTTTATGCATTAATTTCTTGATATATATTCACTCAAATTTTAGTTCACACAAAATCACTCCAATTTCCCTAAATTCCAAGCCAAAACCATGGCCTCACATTGGGTTAGGAAACCCTCAAAAATCTTCATCCACTAATTCTAACATTATCATTCAACCTTTAATTTCATAAGCTTCATTTTATTGTGTACAAAAATCAATTTACATCCCTAATTTCTAGTCAAAACCGTGGCTTCACATTAGGGTAGGAAACTCCAAATTTTCCATTTAACAACCCTAACATGATCAAGCATTTTCAACACATCCAATACATTCAAGTTCACCATTCAAACATTAATCCAATTCAAGAATACATAAACATACAAAATCACCAAAACAAAGTAAGCATACAAAGGTTCCCTCACTACCATATTGGTTGAAGTGAGTAGTCTCCCTCTTACCTAAAGGAGAATCACAAAAATGGCTTCCTAGGTGCTCGTTGGTGGGTTCGGTTTTGAGCTTTCAAAACCCTAGGAATTTCAAGACAATGAATCAACATCAAGGGTGGAAAGAGAAGAGATCCATGGTCATCAAAGAGACCATGGAGCACGAAAATGAAGAGAAAGAAGAAGAAAAATGAAAACTTTACCTTCAAGCTTGAAGCTTTGTCTTGGATGACAATGGAGGAAAGGTTAGATTTTGAAGAAAATCTCTAGATAGGAAATGTAAAGGAGGTTAAGGTGAGTATGGAAATGGTCTTGATCAAAAGAAAAGTGAAGAAAATGGTCTCAAATGGGGGCTGCAAATTTCAGATGGGAGAAGGGATAAGAAGAGAGAAGGTGGAGAAAATTTTGAAGAAGAAAACTAGAAAGAGAAAGTATTGTAGGAGAAATGATATTTTTGGTAAATATTTGGTTAAGTGTGGAGGCAAATTTTTGCCTCCCCAAGGCAAGCATTGTCGCGGCAATGGAGAGAGAGAAGCGGGAAGTTTTGGCTTCCCCAACAAGCCAAGAGCATGCTTGGTCATTTGGTAGTCAAAGCTTCTCAAAGAAGCTTTGATTAAAATACTATAAATTTGAATTAAAGTGTGTTTGATTAGACTTAAAGTAGATTACATTAGGATAATGTGATAAGATTTTTAATACATGTTATTATCTAATGAACAATTACTACAGTCGACAGAAGTCTGTATTAATTTATCTGACAGATGAAATTTAAACAGTGTTTTATTATTTTATCTGTTAAAATTTCTCAAAAAACATGAAATCTCATAAACCGTGTCCAGCCTCGGGTTTAGTAAGATCCCCCGTCGATGTTTCTACAGATCAAGGTTCTCGAAAAAAATATCTCAGTTTCCCAGCTCCGCTCAGTTTGCACACAAAATGAGGAATAATATTAAAATATTCTGCGTTCTCAGAAAAATCCAGAAAAATTCTCAAAAATCACAAATATTTGAAAATGAATATTTATCATAAAATAAATAAAATTTGGGGTGTTACACGTTGTAGATGGAAGTGGTGTGCGGCTCGCACAACACCAAAGGGGCGGGTCTGGTTCTTTGGGACGACCGTGGATGGAGGTGCCATGGTGGTGAGTTGGGTTCAAGATAGGCAACGCAAGGTGGATTTGTGCGCGACGGTGGTGGCATGCGGCGCAGATGGAAGTGGCATGCAGCTAAGACGAGAGAGAAGGGAGAGAACAGGTTGAGATGAGAGAGAAGGGAGAACGCGCTGAGACGAGAGAGAAGGGAGAGAACAGGAGATGCACGCGAACAGGAGAGAACGGGAATTTGGAAATTCCACCTAATTAGGTGGGAATTAGAATCCTTTTTTTACTGATAAAATACCTTCTAAAATTACCTATAATTTTTAAATTAATTTTGTAAAATATCCATACAAGTTATTTTATCATAAAGCATTTTAAATCCCTTATAAAAATACATTCCTTCCTTAAAATCCTCTATCCAAACATAGCCTAAGAGAAAAGGGAAATAAAAAGATAAGGAAATAGATAAGGTGTGGGACCTGTGTAATCTTGAGGCAAATGGTAGGTTTTACCACATGGTGGCCACCTCACGGAGTCACAGTTAAGTGGTCAAACAAAAAGACTTTTGTTTTCTAGATCAGTGTGTTGAACTTTGAAGCATGAGCCAAGAGAGAACTCTGCCTCTTGCTATTCCTCTTTTGAATATTATTTCATTTCAATTCATTTTCATGATATTTGAAAATTTCATCTAGTCCAGACTAGAGTCCAAGTCGAGGTTAGTAGTAATATTCATTTTTGAATCACAAAGTTAACGAGACATCTTTTGTGAAGCAAGGGTTCGTCTCACATGAGATTAGCAGTTGTTTTTTTTTTAACTTTCTATTATGGATCAATATCTTAGTATTTTGGACCCGACAAGAGCAGGTTGCGTCCATGATCCAATTTTCTTAAAGGCCCAAGAAGAGTCCAATGAAGTTAACTAAACCTGCCTTTTAGAAAGGGCAAATTATAACAAAATCCCTCACTTAATGAGGTAAATGGGAACAAATCATTTTTTAATTATCAAGATTCTTAATTATAAGGAAATGGAATCTCCCTCTATTACTTCCTACCAAGTAATCCCACACTATAAGTAAAGGGTTTAGTCACTCAAGTATGCATATATTCACACACTCTTTATTGTCATAGTGCAAATCCTAACTTGAGTGTCTGAGTGACTTGCAGGTATACCATCCCTCTTCTCTGTTGTCGCAAAAGGAGGCACCATTACCTTCAACCACTTTGACCTCAAGCAGGTACACTATCCTTGATCTCAGTTCAAAATATTGGTGTCGTATGTGGGAACTCTGTAAAACCTCCCTCACACTCTCAAGTTGTCTATCATGGTGGATCTTCTAGCAATGTGATCACGGTCAACTCAATCTTGATGCCAGACTTATTAAGCCAGGTAGATCTTAATCCTGTGAACCATAAACTCGATGGTCGATCTTCATCTTGCCTAACATTGTATTAAAGTTCCCTAAGCAATAAAGCTTGAAAAACCCCCTAAATGGTAAAGCCCAAAAAGGAGATTAAACTCCTCTATGTGGTAACACCCAAAAGGAGACCAAACTTCTCCAAAAGGTAAGCTCCCAAAGAGAGATTAAAGTCCTCCAAGCAGTAAAACCTAAAAAAGGACATTAAAGTCCCCTAAGCCATAAAACCCAAAAAGGAGGCAAAAGTCCTCTAAGCAGTTGACTCTTAAAGTCGTCCTTAGAGGTAAAGGCAAGTGACCAAACCCAAAAGGAGACTAAAAGTACTCTGAGAGGTAAAGTTAATACCTTGACAGGATTTCACCTCGGTCGGTGCCTCGGCCCGATCTCACCTCGACCTGATATCATCTTGACCAGTACCTCGATAAAAATCCACAATGGCCAGTATCTCGACAAGACTTCACCTTGGCCAGTACCTTGACTCGATCTCATCTCGACCAATACCTTTGTAGGGCTCCACCTTGACCAATACCTCAGCTCGAGCTCACCTCAGCTAGTACCGTGGTAAAGCTCCAGCTCAGCCTATACCTTTACAATAGCAAAGCATTAACCCATCCCGATCTGTATCACGACTTAACCAATAAAATCCGTTAAAAGAAAAATCAATAGAGAAAGAGTTTGCCTGCCTTTCAATTGTGATTTGTCAATGCCAACCATTCATTAACTCTGCACCAACATAAATTCTCTAATTTCCTCCGACCTTTCCCAAAATTACTCTCCCTAATGCTCTCCATAGTGACTTTATAAAACCTTCAATGAGGATGCAACCTTCTCCCATCCTATTTCATTGCCTTCCAACCTTTCACTCTATTTTATGGGTTTGTCTCATTTTGCTTCAAATAAAATAGCTTTTCCAGTGTTAACATGAAAAAACTTTTGTTACATGAAAAAAGGGTTGCAAATGGATAACTGCTTAGGACTCATTCATTGGACAACTTCTATTTTTCTTTTCCCCCTTTTTCCTTTTGGTTTTAGGGATGTTGATTATAGGGAAAAGATGGAACATTGATAGAAAGGTAAGTTAGTCAGTACTATGTTCCTTAAATAAAACAGTGTGTTAAGTGTCTGGGCATTCTTTTTTTTTATATATAGAATAAGTGTCTAAGTATTTGCTTTTTATTAGTCAAAATCCCTCTTGGTTTTAGTGATGATATTATGTACAATCAAGTAAAACTTCAAATATTCATGTTTCATATGAAGTGTTTTCCTATGCCATTTTTTGTTCAAAACTACCCATGTGGATGTTGCAGGTATTGACATGACCAAAAAAGAGACTTTTAAGGTTGAAACTTTTGTCTTGGTAAGCTATAGGTGGATTGTGGCAACCTTTGTGCACACTACTTTAGTAAACAAATTGGAGGATTTGTTATGTCTGCAAAGTTTTTGATCTTATCACTCATATAAGGGATGGATGCATAAAATATTCAATAAAAGAGTCAAAAAATATGAATTATATTATTAAATATAAAAAAATTCAAGTTAACAAATAAAAATATATTCACCTTTAAATTATTTAGTGAGTTAATATTAAATATATTATTTTAAATTAAGAGTAAATATACTCGTATTTGCTCATTTTAAAAGAGTATTTTCCTTTCATTATATAGGAAGAATTTTGAATAAAGTGAAAAAAATTATATTAAATATTAAATGCATCACAATAGTAGTTGTCATTTATATTATGATTCATAAGCAAAATAAAGTTTATATATATATATATATATATAAAAATATAGAAGATAGTAAAGCTAAAAGTGAAAATAGTTAGTATATTTATTATATAAAAATTAAAAATTAATAGAAAGATGAGTTAAAATTATAATATTAATGTCTATAAAATAATCATGAATCATATGTCAAGTACATGTCAAATATAAAATTTTTTAATTTTACTATTTTTGTCTTTGGTATAATTATACTAACCTCCCAGGATGTTAGTGTTTATAATATTAATATCTTTTTTGTTTGAAAAATTACTCATATCTCTCTTATTTTTTATTTTTATTAAAATTTTGTGTAATATTTATATATAAAATAAGGAAAATATATGTAATTTCGTAAATAAAGATAAATGTTAGAATATAATAATAATATATAAAATTAAGAATGAGAGTATAATTTTTAAATAAGAGTATATGTAATTAGTACTAACTTTATAAAAAATTCATGTAATTATTTTTTTATTTTTTAATAAATTAAATTGAATTATTGATACTTAAAAAAAATTAGTGAGAAAAGGGGTAAGCCCATGCTCCCCCTAGATCCGTCCGTCTCAGATTGAAGACCATATGGCATCTTTCATTTTGTTGTTCGAAGAAAGTAGAAACATGAAGTTTTCTTACGAGTATTTTTGTTGGTGATGAGATGTTGATGAATCAGAATGTGGTGGAAGATGCTAATAAGAGAAAGGTAGAAAAAGAGTTGGACATCCAAATTCTTGAGATGTTTCAATTTTTTACTTCTTTTCATATGTCTTTCAGTTCTGCAATGTCAGGAAAAAGGAGAAGTGGTGAGGAAATTAATATAATGATAAAATATTATGAATTTAGAATTTTGTTGATGCAAACTATCCTGCCTCCGGTCACTTCGGCAGATCCAATTTTATCAGTCTACATGACATTTTAAAAACATACATTTTGTTGAGAGTCATTAAGTGCATGTTTGGTTATATCTTTTTTAGTTGAAAATAGTTTTTTTTTTTTAGAAAAAATTATTTAATAGTATTTAATTATATTTGGTAAAATTAATTTAAATTTTTGTATAAAATTCAATATAAAATAAAAAAAATTTAAGTTAATTTTTATAATCTTTGAAGATTGAAATATGTGTTTGGTTCGGTTGTGAAAACTTTGATTATTTCAATAATCGATATAAAATCTTTTTGTTATAATCGATTTATTTTTATGTTTGGATATATTAACTGAAAAGTGATTTTAAATGAATCTATTTCATTTGGTTGATATAAAAAAAAATCACTTTTATGAATTAAATTATCAAAATAGGTATAGAATGATTAAAAAATTATTTGATTGAGGACAAAATGGTATTTATATATCAAAATGTAAAAAATAATCTATAAACTAGAATCATAAGTTTCAATCTTCAGCATTATAAAAATTAGCTTAAAAAAACTTTTATTTTACATTGAATTTCGTGCAAAAAGTTCGATTTTGTGGCATGATTAAACACTGTTGAAACAGTTTTTTTCCAAAAAAAAAATTTGTTTCCAGCTAAAAAAAGTGCAACCAAACATGCACTTAGTGTGTGTTTGGTTCAGCTGAAAACTTTGATTATTTCAATAATCGATTTATAGTTATGTTTGGATATATTAGCTGAAAAGTGATTTTAAATTAATCTATTTCATTTGGTTGATATAAAAAAGAATTACTTTTATGCATTAAATTACTAAAATAGGTATAAAATGATTAAAAAAGTTATTTGATTGAGGACAAAATGACATTTACATATCAAAATATAAAGAATAATCTATAAGTTAGAATCATAAGCTTCAGTGCATGTTTGGTTGCACTTTTTTTAGCTCGAAACAGCTTTTTTTTTTTTGGGAAAAAGCTGTTTCAATAGTGTTTAATCATGTTTAGCAAAATCAGCTTCAGCTTTTGCATGAAATTCAATGTAAAATAAAAAACTTTTTTAAGCTAATTTTTATAATGCTGAAAATTAAGTGTGTGTTTGGTTCAGCTATGAAAACTTTGATTATTTCAATAATCGATTATAATTGATTATTGTATAAAATTTTTTTGTTATAATCGATTTATTTTTATGTTTGGATATGTTAGCTGAAAAGTGATTTTAAATTAATCTATTTCGTTTAGTTGATATAAAAAAGAATCGTTTTTATGCATTAAATTACCAAAATAGGTATAGAATGATTAAAAAAGTTATTTGATTGAGAACAAAATAGTATTTACATATCAAAATGTAAGGAATAATCTATAAGCTAGAATCCTAAGTTTCAATCTTTAGCATTATAAAAATTAGCTTAAAAAAACTTTTATTTTACATTAAATTTTGTGCAAAAGCTGAAGCTGATTTTGTCAAACATGATTAAACACTGTTAAAATAATTTTTTTTTCAAAAAAAAAGTTAATCTAAGCTAATTTAATCTGAAACAAACATGTACTAAGTGCATGTTTGGTTGGACTTAAATTAGCTTTTTTTTAGAAAAAAAAAACTGTTTCAATAGTATTTAATCATGTTTGACAAAATCAACTTCAGTTTTTACAAGAAATTCAATGTAAAATAAAAACTTTTTGAAACTATTTTTTACAATGTTGAAGATTGAAACTTATTATTCTAACTTATAGATTATTCTTTATATTTTGATGTGTAAATATCATTTTGTCCCCAATCAAATAATATTTTTAATCATTCTATATCTATTTTAGTAATTTAATGCATAAAAGCGATTCTTTTTTATATTAACTAAACGAAATAGATTAATTTAAAATTATTTTTCAACTAACATATCCGAATATAAAAATAAATCGATTATAACAAAAAACTTTTATACAATAATCAATTATAATCGATTATTGAAATAATCAAAGTTTTCATAACAGAATCAAACACGCACAGATTATGTGATTTTGCTACATGCCTTCTTCAAAGTCATGTCCTTTGCAATCTGTCCCAAAATTCCATCAACTTTGAAGTCTAGCTCACTTATGATTATTTTTTTTCTTATTTGCTGTTGTCATACAGTTTTTCGCTATTGTTGGTAGTCCAGGTTGTTCGTATAACTTTGTACAACACAAGTGAAGTGGTTTCCAAACCAGATGTCAGGTACTCTTGCAACATTATTAGGAGGTGAAAACCAATTTATCTCACCTTCGCTAGCAATAGACAAAACCAATTTACATAAAAAAATGACAATACATTGTTCACAGAGGTGTTAGAAATAGATACCTTTTCTATAATAATTTGAAGATATATCAAGTATATGCCAGACAAGAAATTCAAATTATACACACTTATTATAGTTGAAAAATGCAGAACTTGATGACTGTATTTCCCCTTTTTAGTAGTTAATTAAAATAATTCTGATTTATTCATGATCATAGCCACGTTAGCAACTTAACGTGCCACAATAGTTTTGGTTTTCCATTTGAATTGAAGTTAACCAAGATTAAATTGCGTAATAGAATTAACTTTCAGTGACTTTTTGTGGGTTTTAAAAGTCCAGAGACTAATGTGACATTGAAAGAATATTTTGGGGACAAAGTGACGAGCAAGTGCACTTTTATAATGTCATTCATGGCCAGTAGCAGGTGGCTAGCTTTGCCATCTTATTTTAGTATTTTAGTGCTAATTCAGATCAGGTAGCCAATGCTAGTGCTTTTATGTGCGCAAATGTAATGAGTTGGTTACTTATCATCTATAGATCTTTTAGTTATAGCACCAAGAAACCTGCTAATGGAGTAGGCAAGATTTGTGGCTTCAAATTTTCTGGTTAAAAATATAAATATATTAATATAATTTCTAATATATTAAAAATCGTCAGCTCAAAAAAAATATTAAAAATGGAATAAAAATAGTTAAAAAAATTTCAAATAAATATAATAATAAATATCATATAAAAAAATACATAATTTAAAAATTTGTTATATGTTTTCCAGTCATTAATTTAATATTTTAATTTGTTAACATGTGACATTTTTAGTAACTATTTTTATGCCACATGTTACATAATGTGGCAAAAATTTTCACATGTTATCCTATGTGACAATTGCCACATTTTTTAAAAAATAATTAAAAAATATCAATCATCATATAACAAAATAAAAAACAAAAATAAGAAAAAAAGAAAAAAAAAACTCAAATACCCAAATAAATTACTTCATTCTTTCCATTTATTTTACAACAACTCAATGCTGCCTAAAGATCAAAATAAAAATCCTATAAAAATCAAAATGCCTGGAGAACATAGCTCTAACCATTTCTGGGTTTCGTCTATTCCATTCAACTTACTTCTCTCAAAGTTGCCTGAAGATCAAAATAAAAATGTTATAAAATTCAAATGCCTGAAAAACGTAATCCCAACCATTTCTGAGTTTCACTGTCTTCCTTCATTTTGATTATCCCAACATTGCTTTCTTACTCTTCACCATAACCTGAACAAGATCTCACCATGTCTCAAGCTTCATGCAATTTTTCCTTATATGGCAGAGTCTTCTGCAATTTTCTCTCAATCTTCCAATCAGCAGCTACCCATAAGAACAAAGTACAACATGAGGTAATGCCACATGAGGGGGGGCGAACAATGTGTGGGTTCTTGATAGGTGATTTTTAGGTTAGGGTCTGGAACAACAGGTGGCGGTGTGTGATGTAACACCCTCCCTAGGGTATCACATGTCTGACTCCCGACTCATAATCTGAAAAGAAGTTCGCACAAGGTTTGAGTTATAAAATGTGAGTTTTAAAATTTCTTCTTTACTGAAACACAAACTTACTGAAATTTATAGGTATTACTGAAAATATATTTAATATACAATATTGACACCAATTAATATTTAACAATTTAAAGAGAAATATAAAACTAACAGAAAATTCTCTCTTTTTAACAGTAGCAAATCCTATGACGGGTCCTACTTAATAGCACGGTACAACAATAACGAGAAAATTTAACATACTTATTCCTTCTTGTATCCATCTTGATGCATCAGATATCTGCTCCTTGTTAACACTGCACACCAACGAGTCCTGAATGACCATTCCTCCATGTTGTCACCAAAACTCAGAATATCTACCACCGGTTATGTCAAAGACAACTCGTTCCTTCTACTGTATAATTTTAACAATACAGACACAGCAAGATAACATAGCAAAGAGGTGAGATCACCTACACCAATACCAACATGGCAGCACAGAGATAACACAAACAACAATATCATACAGGGATATCATACCAGACTTCCAATAATATATTCAATATTAATCAACTATCATCATCCAATCATATATCAATCCAAACATTGTTCAATATACACAATAATGTCGTCAACATCATTTATCATCATCATCATCCAGTATTATTTAACAGTTCAGTTATTCCTTAATTTATATATCACACTGATATAAATGTACTCATATAATGCATGTGCATTTAGACTCAATGTTCCTACTCCATGGAGCTAAAACTCAGTTCGGAGAAATGATCGAAAAGATCTGTTGGTACCAAGTGCCTTAGACCACATGCTATAATTTGCACATCTAGCACATACACGACAGTCTTTATCAGATCTTGATTAAGAATAGTGTCTCGGTCAGGATCATCGGTGTGTCGCATCGGTCTAACCCACGGTTACAGTAGTGTTACTCATTGCCCACTGTAGGCAACCCGCACCCCGATGCCCCCAAGGTCAACCAGTGACTTACACTACGCATATCGCATCCACTCAAGAGGTGTACGTTTCTCCTAGGCAGTTAGCCATACTTTAGTCCATCGGACCATTCCAATGCATGTGTAATGCACCAAATACCAAATACCAAATCATAGATAGAATACCAATCACAGGTTTAACTCATAATTTTTTCAAAATATATTTTATACAATGCACTAATATCTCAGTGCAAGTCCAACCACAAGGGCCATACTTTTCAATTTCATTTGTTCAATTTAAATCATATGCTTCAACGCATATTTTTCCAATACGTAGAGTGCCCTAAATACCAAATACAGGCATCTCTTTCCAATGCATATAAAATGCATCAAAAGCCAATCGTAGGCAAAACTCGTCATTTTCTCACACAGTGTTCATACACTGTTTTGGCAGTAATCATCATGTTATCATGTTTTTATAGTCATAAAACACTTTTTGTCGTATTTTCACAATCGCGTAATATTTACAAGTTACGTTTTCACAATTCAAAAACATTTCGTTTATATTTTCACAATACCATAACACTTCTTTTACATTTTCACAATATATCGTAACACTTTTGTTATGTTTTTAAAATTCAAAACGCTTTTATTACGTTTTCACAATCCGTAACACTACTGATTACGTTTACAAAATTTCGTAACATTTCTGTTACGTTTTCAAAATGCTGCAACTCTTCTGTTGCACTTTTAAATCACATAATAATTTTTTTCAATGTTTTTCTCAATTGCGTAAAAATATATGTTTCTCAAATCGCATAGTATTTTTTCACTGTTTCAAAATCGCGTATCTTAAAAATCATTCTTTTAAGTCGCGTAATTCATTTTCCATCATTCTCAAAATATTTAAAGCACTTTCCAAATCTCATAGCAGTTTTCCGCCATTTTCACAATTGCGTAAAAATATTCTATTGCTGTTAAATCACGTAGTGATTTTTCAACAGTAGTTTAAATTACGTAAAATATTTAAAACTTTTTTGTCGTTCTCAAAATATTTAAACGTAATTCAAATCGCTTAAAAATATTTCAACGCATCTCTAATCGTGTAGAAATATTTTACCGTATTTTAAATCACGTAGAAATATTTTACTGTACTTCAAATTGCGTAGAAATATTTTACTGTATTTCTAAACACTTAGAAATATTTTACTGTATTTCAAACCGTGTACTTTAAAAATTACATTTTTAAGATACGTAAATAATTTTTCACCACAATTCCATTACAGAAAATATTTCTCACCCTTCAAAAATTCAATTTCCACTTTTCTCAAAATAATATAACTTTATACTTCATTTAATATATTTTCTTACTCAAGAAAATCTTTTTCCACAGTTCTTTACTCAAGAAATTCTTTTTCAAATATAACTCACAAAATCACTTTTCCATTGATTTAAATCAATGTTTCAAACTTTAAGAATTTCCTAACGTACTCCAAAACTCGAAAATCAATTATATGTTAGTAAATTTTCAAAACACCATTATATTCTTCATTTTTCCCAAATCATTTTTCAAACACAACCTTCTTCAAAATAAATTGAAGTATCACAAGCTTTTCAAAAATCGTAGGGTACTTAGCCATTGTAGCCATCAAATATTTTTCCTTCTAAATCAACTATTTATCATTTCTGTTTTTACACAAACAAAACCATTAAAATTTTGTTTTCAAAACCGAAACACCGATAGTTATAAAACCAAACATATTTGTTCAAATTCATTTTTACTTTCTTTGCAAATTCTTTTTCATTTTCTTTGCAAATCCTTTTTCACTTTCTTTGCAAATCCTTGCAATCAACATTACCCGTTTCGGTTTTCAAAATCAAGTTTAATAAACACTTAGAAACAGCATTGCCCATTTCGTCTAAAACTCATGTTTAGAAAAATACTTAGGATCTTTGTATACAAAATAAATCAATAAAAATAAATCAACCAAATCGTGTTCTTGTTCTCTTGAAAAACAAACCTTTAGTTTATTTTCCATATTCTTCAAATCATCCATTTTCATCATTTATAAAAATATTAATTTGTGAACACCTATTTTGAGGTGTCTTGGCCGAAATTCACCATGTTCTTAGGGACCAAAAATTAATTCCCTTGTTCTTGAAAAATTTCAACATGAACTCTAATCATGAGTGTCAAAACCGTGACCACTCCTCCTTGGCCATTGAAGCCAAAAATTTATTTCTTTCCTTCATCAAATCATGGCATACACATACATACACATCATATATATATATATATATCACAAACATACCATATTCTCATCATGCATAGTATAAGCATACCATCAAAGCCATAAAATCATGCAAAGCATACCAAGCATAGATAAATAATTAAAGCACATAAACACCCACAAATAAATTACAAGACCATGGATATGAATCCTCACATAGATTCACCATCCACCAAATATAAAACCATCTCTCACCACCACACTTGGTTGGTGAGATTGATCTCCTCTTACCTCTTGAAGATCCTGAAAAGCTCTTTGTTTTGCTTCTTTTTCCAAGTCCTTCACCACCAAGGGTTTCTCAAATACAAAACAAAATACATAAAAATTAGTATACTAAGCTTGATTAAGAGGAACCATGGATCAAACATGGTTTAGATCATGAAAAAGAGAGAAGAAATGAAGTTTCTTTACACTTCACCATAAATATCCCATAACTTTGATCTTGAAGAAAGTCCATGAAGATGAATGATTTAGAGGAAATCTTCAACATGAAAGTTGCTTAGAATAAGGTAAGGATTCAAGAAATATGGTTGTTTGAAATTAAAGAGTGATGGAAGGTATACTGGAGTGCTTGGCCGAAACTTAGAGGAGAAGAGAGGAGAGAAAATATTTGATGAAGTCTTGGCTTTTTGGAGGAGACAAAGATGAATTATGATAGCAAAATGCATGAAATGATTTTGGCCCCCTTTTTCCTAACGTTGTCGTGGAGAGTGAGTGATAATTGAGTAAATTATTTGAGTGTTAGTCAAAGACACCAAATAATTGGAGAGTTTTCAAGTGATAGTAAAAAACTTGGACCATTGGATCTTCTTCCTCCTTTAATCTTAGCCATTAGATAAAGCTACTAAATGGATGGTCAAGATCTCTCCATCCATGTTGCCATCCAAAGGTCACAATTGAAGTCCAAGCCATTATATAAGACCAAATTTCAACCATAGAATAAATTAATGGTTAAGATTCAATGTTGAAAGTCCAAGCAATTATTTGAAGCATTAAGCATTCTAAGCCATTGATTAATTCAATGGTTAGGATTAAGGTAGACTTTAAGTTAGAAGACTTAATCGAGGCCATTGGATCTTTCTCCTTTAAATTCTAGCCATTAGATGTGTCTCCAAAATGAAGGGTTAAGATTACTCCTTCAAACTTTACATCCAAGGGTCATAAATGGTCTTTGTCACTTTTTAAGACTAAATCTCCACCATAGATTAAATCAACATCCAATGGTCATAAATGGTCCTTGTTACTTTACAAGACCAAATCTTCACCCTTGATTAATTATTCATCCAATGGTCATAAATGGTCATAGTCATTTTATAAGACTAAATTTCTACCCTTGATTTAATCTCCATCTAACGGTTATAAATGATCTTATTCACTTTTAAGATCAAATCTCTACCGTTGATTAAATTAAGATCAAGTCTCCATCGTTGATAAACTCAATGGTGGATATCCAAACCACTAATGTTGACTTAAGTAATATAATATTTATTTATTTGTTTCTATCTGCTATTACCTTCTGAATAATATTTTACTATATTTTTATCACCCGATAATTAAATACAGTACAAGAAATTTTCTAAAACTATTTCTAGATTCAAGTTTAGTAAGATCCCCTGTCTCCGTCTAAACAATACAAATTTTTCTATGCGTAAAAAAATTTTCACGTTTTAGGACTCATCTCGGGCCCACCTAGAACCACTCGAACCTACAAATAGTCCAAAAACAGTCGGAGTATCATAAAAATTTCATAATCACCCATAAAATCACAAAAATTAAAAAACGCACAAATATCAAATTAGATTACATAAAATAGTTAAAACCTAACGGTAAAAATTAAATTACGTAAAGTTTTTCCCGGCCTGAAAATTTTTATTTTCCTGACACGGAGTAAATCACTCAAAATGATCAAATACGCTGATGGAATAATCAAAATAATTTTACAGTATCCAGAAATTACTAAACGGTAAAATTCTGTTAACTGTCAAAATTACTGTTCAAGAGATATAGAATTTTTAGGATGTTACAATACTCCCCCTATTACAAAAATTTCGTCCTCGAAATTTAAAAACCATGATTTCACATCCTCGGAATAAATACAACTATTCCTCTTCCATCTTTTCTTCCAGTTCCCTCGTAGTTTCTCCTCTTACGTTATTCCAAACGATTTTAACCATTGAAAGTTATTTATCTCTTGTTCACTTCTCCTGATCAAACAAATATCTCAATAAATTTTTTTCTACGGTTTTCCGTTACCGTCTTAACTTTTCATATTGACGAACTTCTTCAACTTTTGAAGAATCTACCACGCTTCCACTGCGCCACTTTGTACGATGACACGGATATAAATATAGGAATATCCTTTCTTGCAAGATATTCCTTCAATTGCAGGAGATGAAAGAAAACATCATGGAAGATAACAAAACGAATCGAATATGTTATCGAACATATCCAGCAAAGAATTGGATGTAACCCCAATTTTCAAGAATAGATTTTCTCTGAATTACTCACACTTTGTTGAAATAATCTCATAGGATATGGTTGAAAAATAACCAATCCATTTTCAAAGATCACATCTGTTTATAAAACATATCAAACTAACACAAAAATTTGATCTATCACAATAATTTGAATAACACCCGTAGCTAGATCGGCTAAGAATAGAAACAAAAATAAACAAATCAGAGGATTACGGATAACTCTAAAATATAATTGATCTACTCAATCATATTACACAAAGAACATGTTTCCTCACAAAGATATACACTATGATCAAAGAATTACCTCTTGCAGTACAGTCTCCCTTGTTTAGGTCTTCAGCTCAGAACACTCCCGTTCCATTCAGAGTAACAACTTCTTACTATCTAAAATTTTACTAACAGAAAACTCTATTTTCAAAGAGCATAATCTCTGGGAAAATGTGTCTAACTTTTCCTCAAATTGTTTCTTTGACGTACATTCCTTCATTAAGTACCTTCTTTCACATCACTTGCTGTTTTTGGTTTCCTCAATGGTTGTAAATACGTCTTCCGTTGAAATCAATTACTTTCCCAATATCCCTAAAAAAAATACCAGGTTCCGAGATTACGAAATCTTATATTTCAAGACTGATTCTCTTCCATCAGATCCTGAACTTCAACTTCCAGTTTTCGTTTTTCAGCGATCCTCTGTTCATGCAGTCGTCTTTCCACATTGCTCTTATAGTTGCAACTGCATTACTAGTAACATGTTCCGCTTCCACACGCGTACATCTACCACGAGTCATTTTCTTTCTTTAAAGATGGACGAACCAAAATACAATGGATCTGGTATCCATTGCAAACAATATTGTTTCCTTTCGGAAAACAAAAATACAGAGAACACAACACAAGCAAAATAAACCTAACCTCAAACCCCAAAAGACTCAAACTGTGCTCTGATACCAACTAATGTAACACCTTCCCTAGGGTATCACATGTCTGACTCCCGACTCATAATCTGAAAAGAAGTTCGCATAAGGTTTGAGTTATAAAATGTGAGTTTTAAAATTTCTTCTTTACTAAAACATAAACTTACTGAAATTTATAGGTATTACTGAAAATATATTTAATATACAATATTGACACCAATTAATATTTAACAATTTAAAAAGAAATATAAAACTAACGAAAACTCTCTCTTTTTTAACAAGAAGTAAACCCTATGACGGTCCTACTTAATAACGACGAACAACACTAACGAGAAAATTTAACATACTTATTCCTTCTTGTATCCATCTTGATGCATCGATATCTGCTCCTTGTTAACACTGCACACCATCGAGTCCTGAATGACCACTCTTCCATGTTGTCACCAAAACTCAGAATATCTACCACCCGTTATATCTAAGACAACTCGTTCCTTCTACTGTATAATTTTAACAATACAAACACAGCAAGACAACATAACAAAGAGGTGAGATCACCTACACCAATACCAACATGGCAACACAGAGATAACACAAATAGCAATATCATACAGGGATATCATACCAGACTTCCAATAATATATTCAATATTAATCAACTATCATCATCCAATCATATATCAATCCAAACATTGTTCAATATACACAATAATGTCGTCAACATCATTTATCATCATCATCATCCAGTATTATTCAACAGTTCAGTTATTCCTTGATTTATATATCACACTGATATAAACGTACTCATATAATGCATGTGTATTTAGACTCAATGTTCCTACTGCATGGAGCTAAAACTCAGTTCGGAGAAATAATCGAAAAGATCTGTCGGTACCAAGTGCCTCAGACCACGTGCTATAATTCTCATTTTTGCACATCTAGCACATATACGACAGTCTTTATCAGATCTTGATTAAGAATAGTGTCTCGGTCAAGATCATTGGTGTGTCGCGTCAGTCTAACCCACGGTTACAGTAGTGCTACTCACTGCCCACTATAGGCAACCCGCATCCCGATGCCCCCAAGGTCAACCAGTGACTTACAATATGCATATCACATCCACTCAAGAGGTGTACGTTTCTCCTA
The DNA here is from genome assembly GCA_029884605.1 of Ormosia emarginata. Lineage (NCBI taxonomy): Eukaryota > Viridiplantae > Streptophyta > Magnoliopsida > Fabales > Fabaceae > Ormosia > Ormosia emarginata. The sequence continues at coordinate 2,439,878 of JAQQTP010000013.1, read as the reverse complement.
GGTAGTTAGCCATACTTTAGTCCATCGGACCATTCCAATGCATGTGTAATGCACCAAATACCAAATCATAGATAGAATACCAATCACAGGTTTAACTCATAATTTTTTCAAAATATATTTTATACAATGCACTAATATCTCAGTGCAAGTCCAACCACAAGGGTCATACTTTTCAATTTCATTTGTTCAATTTAAATCATATGCTTCAACGCATATTTTTCCAATATATAGAGTGCCCTAAATACCAAATACAGGCATCTTTCCAATGCATATAAAATGCATCAAAAGCCAATCGTAGGCAAAACTCGTCATTTTCTCACACAGTGTTCATACACTGTTTTGGCAGTAATCATCATGTTATCATGTTTTTATAATCATAAAATACTTTTGCCATATTTTCACAATCGCGTAACATTTCTGTTACGTTTTCACAATTAAAAAATGTTTCTGTTATATTTTCACAATACCATAACACTTCTTTTACATTTTCACAATATCGTAACACTTTTGTTACGTTTTTTAAAATTCCAAAACATTTTTATTACGTTTTCACAATATCGTAACACTACTGTTACGTTTACAAAATTTCGTAACATTTACATTTCACGTTTTTCAAAATCTTTTCTTCTTACATTGACTTTTAAATCACATAATAATTTTTTTCAATGTTTTTCTCAATTGTATAAAAATATACGTTTCTCAAATCGCATAGTATTTTTTCACTGTTTCAAAATCGCATATCTTAAAAATCATTCTTTTAAGTCACGTAAATTATTTTCCATCATTCTCAAAATATTTAAAACACTTTTCGAATCTCATAGCAGTTTTTCGTCATTTTCACAATCGCGTAAAAATATTCTATTGCTGTTAAATCACGTAGTGATTTTTCAACAGTAGTTTAAATTATGTAAAATATTTAAAACTTTGTCGTCGTTCTCAAAATATTTAAACGTAATTCAAATCGCTTAAAAATATTTCAACGCATCTCCAATCGTGTAGAAATATTTTACCGTATTTCAAATCACGTAGAAATATTTTTACTATATTTCAAATTGCATAGAAATATTTTACTGTATTTCCAAACACTTAGAAATATTTTACTGCATTTCAAACTGTGTACTTTAAAAATTACATTTTTAAGATACGTAAATAATTTTTCACCACAATTCCATTACAGAAAATATTTCTCACCCTTCAAAAATTTCATTTCCACTTTTCTCAAAATAATATAACTTTATACTTCATGTAATATATTTTCTTACTCAAGAAAATATTTTTCCACAGTTTTTTACTCAAGAAATTCTTTTTCAAATATAACTCACAAAATCACTTTTCCATTGATTTAAATCAATGTTTTAAACTTTAAGAATTTCCTAACGTACTCCAAAACTCGAAAATCAATTATACGTTAGTAAATTTTCAAAACATCATTATATTCTTCATTTTTTCCAAATCATTTTTCAAATACAACCTTCTTCAAAATAAATTGAAGTATCACAAGCTTTTCAAAACCGTAGGGTACTTGGCCATTGTACCCATCAAATATTTTTCCTTCTAAATCAACTATTTATCATTTCTGTTTTTACACAAACAAAACCATTAAAATTTTGTTTTCAAAACCGAAATACCGATGGTTATAAAACCAAACCCATTTGTTCAAATTCATTTTTACTTTCTTTGCAAATTCTTTTTCATTTTCTTTGCAAATCCTTTTTCACTTTCTTTGCAAATCCTTTTTCACTTTCTTTGTAAATCCTTACAATCAACATTGCCCATTTCGTTTTTCAAAATCAAGTTTAATAAACACTTAGAAACAACATTGCTCATTTCGTCTAAAACTCATGTTTAGAAAAATACTTAGGATCTTTGTATACAAAATAAATCAATAAAAATTCCTCAAAAACCGTGTTCTTGTTCTCTTGAAAAACAAACCTTTAGTTTATTTTCCATATTCTTCAAATCATCCATTTCTATCATTCATGAAAATATTAATTTGTGAACACCTATTTTGAGGTGTCTTGGCCGAAATTCACCATGTTCTTAGGGACCAAAACTTGATTCCCTTGTTCTTGAAAATTTTCAACATGAACTCTAATCATGAGTGTCAAAACCGTGACCACTCCTCCTTGGCCATTGAAGCCAAAAATTTATTTCTTTCCTTCATCAAATCATGGCATACACATACATACACATCATATATATATATATATATATCAAACATACCATATTCTCATCATGCATAGTATAAAGATACCATCAAAGCCATAAAAAATCATGAAGCATACCAAGCGTAGACAAATAATTAAAGCACATAAACACCCACAAATAAATTACAAGACCATGGATATGAATCCTCACATAGATTCACCATCCACCAAATATAAAACCATCTCTCACCATCACACTTGGTTGGTGAGATTGATCTCCCTCTTACCTCTCAAGATCCTGAAAAGTTCTTTGTTTTTCGCTTCTTTTTCCAAGTCCTTCACCACCAAGGGGTTTCTCAAATACAAAACAAAATACATAAAAATTAAGATACTTAAGCTTGATTAAGAGGAACCATGGATCAAACATGGTTTAGATCATGAAAAAGAGAAAGAAATGAAGTTTCTTTACACTTCACCATAAATATCCCATAACTTTGATCTTGAAGAAAGTTCATGAAGATGAATGATTTAGAGGAAATCTTCAACATGAAAGTTGCTTAGAATAAGGTAAGGATTCAAGAAATATGGTTGTTTGAAATTAACGAGTGATGGAAGGTATACTTGGAGTGCTTGGCCGAAACTTAGAAGAGAAGAGTGAAGAGAAAATATTTGATGAAGTCTTGGCTTTTTGGAGGAGACAAAGATGAATTATGATAGCAAAATGCATGAAATGATTTTGGCCCCATTTTTCCTAACATTGCCGTGGAGAGTGAGTGAGAATTGAGTTAATTATTTGAGTGTTAGTCAAAGACACCAAATAATTGGAGAGTTTCAAGTGATAGTAACAAACTTGGACCATTGGATCTTCTTTCTCCTTTAATCTTAGCCATTAGATAAAGCTACTAAATGGATGGTCAAGATCTCTCCTTCCATGCTGCCATCCAAAGATCACAATTGAAGTCCAAGCCATTATATAAGACCAAATTTCAACCATAGATTAAATTAATGGTTAAGATTCAATCTTGAAAGTCCAAGCAATTATTTGAAGCATTCTAAGTCATTGATTAATTCAATTTAGGATTAAGGTAGACTTTAAGTTAGAAGACTTAATCTGCGCCATTGGATCTTTTTCCTTTCAATCTACCATTATTGATGTTGTGTCCAAAAATGAAGGGTTAAGATTACTCCTTCAAACTTTACATCCAAGGCCATAAATGATCTTTTGTCTTTTTTAAGACTAAATCTCCACCATGATTAAATCAACATCCAATGGTAATAAATGGTCCTCACATTCTTTCAAGACTAAATCTTCACCCTTGATTAATTATTTATTCATTGGTCATAAATGGTCATAGTCATTTTATAAGACTAAATTTCTACCCTTGATTTAATCTCCATCTAACGGTTATAAATGATCTTATTCACTTTTAAGATCAAATCTCCACTGTTGATTAAATCAAGATCAAGTCTACATCATTGATTAAATCAATGGTGGATATCCAAACCACCAATGTTGACTTAAGCAATATAATATTTATTTATTTTTTTCTATATGCTATTACCTTCTGAATAATATTTTTACTGTATTTTTATCACCTGATAATTAAATATAGTATAAAATACAGTACAAGAAATTTTCTAAAACTGTTTTCGGATTCAGGTTTAGTAAGATCCCTTGTCTCCGTCTAAACAATACAAATTTTTCTATGCGTAGAAAAATTTTCACGTTTTTGGACTCATCCCGCCACGTAGAACCACTGGACCCACAAATAGTCAAAATGGTGAGATATCATAAAAATTTCATAATCACCCATAAAATCACAAAAATTAAAAACGCAGAAATATCAAATCGATTACGTAAAATAGTTAAAACCTAACGGTAAAAATTAAATTACATAAAGTTTTCCGGCTTTCGAAAATTTTTATTTTCCGACACGGAGTAAATTACTCAAAACGATCAAATACTGTGACGTAGAATAATCAAAATAATTTTACAAGATCTCGTAAATTACTAAACAAGAAAATTACGTTAGCTAATCACAAAATTACTGTTTAAGAGATACGAAATTTTTAGGATGTTACATGTGATGGTGCGCCCAATGCTGGCCCGACGATGACTTGGGTTCGATGTGCAGATGAGGCAAGGAGCTTGTGGCGGATGTTTAGGGTTCTGGTGGTGGGAAGAAGTAGAGTTTGACGCTGATGGGTGGCTGGCCACCTATTGTAAAAAGTCTTTACTACACTACATGAATTACAACTATTAATTCTTAAAAAATGTCCCTAATGACTGGTTAATGCTCTTTAATTAGTGAATCAATTAGCTAGCTTAATTGATTAGATAAAATTTGAAAAAAAAATCCTTTCTTATTTTGGATTGCGGTTATCAAATGATAATTGCACATTTTATTGGTTCAAAGTATTCAGAATTAACCGTAAGAGATAAAATGAATCTCATTAATTTTTTTTAAATGTAAATACAATCTGAAATTTAATTCAGAGTCATATAATTTAAAATTGAACCTATCATTAATAATTAATTATCAATCTCCATAATTTTCTTTACAATTTCCCAAATTATCTCAGCCTAATGTTTATATATTTTATAATGTCTTCCATCATAGTGCAACTTGCTTCCATGCTATCCCATTATCGCTCAACTTTGGTCAATACTTAGCCCAATCCCCAATGTGCGGTGTTCTCTGCACTAGCCTCAACAATGTCATAAGAGGAATTGTCTGTGCTCGCGGACTTCATTTTGTGTATGTATTGAGTAACTGTGTGATATCTGCTATTGGTTTATACTGAATTAGGATTGGTGGTTGTTTGCATATACACACTGCGAGATTGAGCATCAGGTTGGAATAAATTATGCATTTAAAAGACAAAGTTATATTATAAATATTTTTTTAGATATATAAGTTGTTTAATAACATTTTATATTTAAATTATTTAGTATTTATATTGGAGTAAAATCCTTTAATAAAAATATTATATAATTTTAAATTAAACTTATAAATATTATTTTTCTTGATGAATTATTAAATATATTTTATTTAATAAATTTATTTTTATTTTTATTATTTAATTATGCACGGATGCAAAATTCTATTAGATGAAAGGGAAAGATATTTATCTTCAATATATAATTTTTTAATAGGTCACATACTATTTTCAATCAATTATTTGTATTGAAAATTATTTCAAATTTAAAATTGCACGTAATTATGTATAATTAAGAAATTATTAATTATATCTCACTGAAAAAATTAAATTATTAGTAATTTGTTTTATTTAATTTAATTTAATTGTACCCAGCTCAACATTCAATTTAATTGGTTAAACTGATTAAACTACGAGGTTATTGTTACAACAGAAATAGCCACTAAATTTAAAAATTTGAGAATTGTCACCAGTTTTTATTTTAAATTAAGAGCAAAATAAAAAACTTAAGAAAAATATATACGTTATAAAGATTGAATTTGAGAATCTAATTATATACAAGAAATAGTGGTAATATAACCTCACATCATTCATAATATATTTGTCTTAAAATAATTACCATAAATTAATTATATAACTTATTAATAATTTTCATATATTTATTTTACTATATTTTTTAAAAAATAATGAAATAGGAGAAACCAAACATGTCTCTAGTAATGCGCAGAGTTATTATTTTAAATAAAAAAATTTGAGAAGAATGAAGATTTTGACGAGCCTTCCCCAGTCAGTGTCTTTGTTCACGCAAGGGTTGTTCAAGAGAAAATAGAAGAGTGAGCTAACTGTTTGGGATTTGAACGGATATGGTGGGGTAAAAAATCTGGAGATTGCAAATGAAATAAGGCCACATGACTTGCGTGACATTATCTAAAAGAAAACTTAAAATGAAGATGGAAAAGCAGTTAACGTACCCTTAGATGAAAGGGAAAGATATTTATCTTCAATATATAATTTTTTAATAAGTCATATACTTTTTTAATATATTGTTTGTAATGAAAATTATTTCAAATTTAAAATTGTACATAATTAAGTATAATAAATAAATTATTAGTTATATGTCAATGAAAAAGTTAAATTAATAATTATTTGTTTTATTTTATATAATTTAATTATACTTAATTCAATTTATGATTTAATCAGTTAAATTTGTTGAACTATAAAATTATTGTTGTGACCAAAATCGTAATAAAAATAACAACTAAATTTAAAATTTGATAATTGACACTAATTTTTATTTTAAATCAAAAGAAAAATAAAAAAATTTAAGGAAAAAATATTTACAACACAAAGATTAAATTCGAGAATTTAATTATGTTTAAAAAAAAGTGATGATTTAACATTACAATATTTTTAATACATCTATTTTAAAATAATTATTGTAAATTAATTATGTAATTTATTAATAATTTTCATATATTTATTTTACTTCATTTCTAAAAAATAATAAAATAGAAGAAACTAAACTTTTTTTTATCAGCAGAAGAAACTAAACTGATTTCAAATAATGGGATCCATTATTTGAAACCTGTTTAGTTTGACGTTATCTAAAAGAAAACTTAAAATGAAGAGGGAAAAGTAGTTACCGTACCTTTAGATAAAAGGGAAAGATATTTATCTTTAATATATAATTTTTTAATAAGTCACATACTTTTTTAATCTATTGTTTGTATTGAAAATTATTTCAAATTTAAAATTATACATAATTATGTATAATGAATAAATTATTAGTTATATGTCAATGAAAAAGCTGAATTATTAATTATTCTTTTTATTTAATTTAATTTAATCATACTTAATTCAACCTATGTTTTATTCAGTCAAATTTGTTGAACTATAAGATCGTTGTTGTGACCAAAATCATATTAAAAATAACAACTAAATTTAAGAATTTGAGAATTGACACTAATTTTTATTTCAAATTAGAAGAAAAATTAAAAAAATTAAGAAAAAATATATACGTTACAAAGATTAGATTCAAAAATTTAATTATATTTAAGGAAAGGTAGTGATTTAACCTCACAACATTCCTAATACATCTATTCTAAAATAATTATCTTAAATTAATTATGTAATTTATTAATAATTTTCATATATTTATTTTACGTAATTTTTTTAAAAAATAATAAAATAGAAGAAACTAAACAGGTTTCAAATAAAGCACGGAGTTTATTTTAAATAAAAAAATTGGAGAAGAATGAAAATTTTGACGAGTCTTCCTTAAGATTGTTCACGCAAGGGTTAAAACCGTCCAGGCGACTAAGTTGTTCAAGAGCAAATACAAGAGTGGGAGTGAAAAAAGGCCACAGAGCTTGAGTGACATTATCTAAAAGAAAACTTAAAATGAAGATGGAAAAGTAGTTAACGTACCCATAGATGAAAGGGAAAGATATTTATCTTCAATATATAATTTTTTAATAAGTCATATACTTTTTTAATATATTGTTTGTAATGAAAATTATTTCAAATTTAAAATTGTACATAATTATGTATAATTAATAAATTATTAGTTATATGTCAATGAAAAAGTTAAATTATTAATTATTTGTTTAATTTAATTTAATTATTTACCCAGTTCAGTCTATGATTTAATCAGTTAAATTTGTTGAATTATGAGATCATTGTTGCGACTAAAATCACAATAAAAATAATAATTAAATTTAAAAATTTGAGAATTATAGTAATTTTTTATTTTAAATTATAAGAAAAATAAAAAAATTTAAAAAAATATCTACGTCACAAAAAATAAATTCAACAATTTAATTATGTTTAAGGAAAGATGATGATTTAATCACATAATATCCTTAATACATCTATCTTAAAATAATTATCTTAAATTAATTATGCAATTTTTTAATAATCCTCATATATTTATTTTACTTCATTTTTAAAAAGTTAATAAAATCGAAGAAACTAAACAGGTCTCTAATACTTGGCAGAGCTTTTATTTTAAATAAAAAAAATATTAGAGAAGAATGAAGATTTTGTCGAGTCTTCGTGGGACAGTGTCTTCGTTCACGCCAGGGTTGGCAATATCTAGTGTTGGATCTAGAAATTTTAGATAATAAAAATAAATATTTTTGTAGTTAAAATATATGTAAGTGAATTTGAGCGAATAATATTTTCTGTCATCGTTAGTTTACAAAAATAAAAAAAGGTGAAAGAAAAAAAATTTATATTATGAGTATATTAATATCAAATTTATGTGAGTATTGTTAAAAAATAAAAAATAATATTATATAAATATATTCATGTACTAAATCATGTGAGTATTGTTAAAAAATAAAAATAATATTATATTAATTTTATTTATTATTATTATGAATTTACTTATTTATTTACATATGAAACAAAAATTACATATATAAAAAAATAAAAAAATACAAATATATCTATATAAAAAAAAAGTTCTAAAATAGAATAAAAATATGTATCCCCACAACCTACTACATGGCTCCGTCCCTGGTAACCGTCCGGGCGACTAAGTTGTTCAAGAGCAAATATAAGAGTGGGAGAAGTCTTAATATGAAATAAGGCCACATAGCTTGAGTCACATTATCTAAAAGAAAACTTAAAAGGAAGATGCAAACGTAGTTAACGTACCCTTAGATGAAAGGGAAAGATATTTATCTTCAACATATAATTTTTTAATAAGTCACATACTTTTTTTAATCTATTATTTGTATTAAAAATTATTTGATATTTAAAATTGCACATAATTATGTATAATTAATAAATTATTAGTTATATCTCACTGAAAAAATTAAATTACAAATTATTTGTTTTATTTAATTTAATTTAATTGTACCCAATTCAACATTTGATTTAATCAGTTAAACTAGTTAAACTATGCGGTCATTGTTGTGATCGAAATCAGCACAAAAATAGAGACTGAATATAAAAATTTGAGAATTGCTATCAATTTTTATTTTAAATTAAGAAAAAATTAGAAAATCTAAGAAAAAATATCTTGTTACAAAATTAGTTTCAGAAGTCTAATTATGCACAGAAAAGAGTGGTGACTTAACCACACAACATCCTTAATATATCTGTCTTCAAATGATTATCTTAAGGTAATTATACAATTTATTAATAATCATCATATATTTATTTTATTCAATTTTAAAAAAAATAATAAAATAAAAGAAATGAAATTAAGAAAAATTAATTTTAACTTGACTTACGCTCTTACATATCCCTTAGTGCAATTGAGAAAATAAAGTCACTTAACTCTTTAAAAAATGATGTGGTTGATAAACTCTAATTATTTAAAAAAGGGTGATTTGTTTTATTTTGAAAAAAATAATAATTTCATTTAAATAATTTGAAACAACGAGTCATCACAACTCAGCTGACCCTTTTATTTTTGAAAGGTGAAGTTCGTCATAACGTTACAGAAATCACCCAAAATCTTGAGTTATAATGCTCTGATTTTTAAAGGAAATGTAATTTAAAAATTGTTACAAGAATGTTGCAAAGAGGAAATTTGAAGGAAACTCGAATAGTTAGATGTTAAGTAAAATAAAAGACTATTTATTTATTTTTTTGAAAAATTTCATTACTGAAAACAATAAAATGAAAGAAAACATTTACAATAAGGAATAAATGGAAACAACATTTGACTCCTACCAACAAAATTAAATTGGCAAAAAAGAAACATAAATTTTACAAAAAAAAAGGATTGGTGAATAAAGAGAGAAAGAATAAATGACCTTCAATGCCGTGAGATATATTTGTTAATTTCATCCCATTTAAAATTCACCTTACAAACCCAGCCTTTCCATTTTGAACCATTTCATTAAATTGATTGTGAGCAATTCAACCATATCCATTTGCAAAAAATTCCACTGTTAGTAATTGTAATATCCCTCAAAATAATAATAATAATAATTAAGGAGATATTATCTTCAAAAGTAATGATTACAAGCATAAAAATCAAGTCAATTAGAAAGATAAGTACATTTGGTGCTTCTAAAAATGACATATGAAAAAAATAAGTATCAAATAATGATTGAGAATCAACAAAAAAACATAAGGCTTAAGTTACTTCTCTATATAAACACGTCAAAGTACTTCAAGGAGAAGATTCTTGAAAATGTAATTTTGATCTTTAAGATAATAATGATTAATTACAATAGGAGATTTTTTTTTTTTGGAAAATTGTTTCTTTTGTGACATTAAACCACCTAACGTCACTCTCACTAATGTAAGATAAAGTAACATTTTGGCTCTATAAATACCCCACCCCTTCTCTTTCTTATTAGAAACACCCACCCAATTAACATAAAACACCAAAGTACTTCCACAGCTTTGTTTTTTCCACACTCAATCGAGAATTCGAAAATTCAACTTTTCCACAGTAGTACACTAACTTCAACCAGAAACTAATTTTCCCATTTCCACCTGTGAGTTACACTTTTGCAAAAAGGTAGGAAGGGTGAAAACTCATTCTTTTCTTTCATTCTACTGATCTTAATTATGATTTTATCTTTGATTTACCCCTATTAATTTCTTTGAATTGCTGACCCTTTCAAAGTTATTGCAGGATTTCTTATTGTCTTTCATTAGAACTTATGTTTCTGACTTTGTCTTTCTCTTTTGTTTCGATTTCAATTTCAATCTCTTTATGATTCTAATGAAATTCTGGTTGCCGTAAATACATTTTCGATTTCGATATTTGTTCTTCGATTTTGATCTTTGCTCTTCGACTTTGTCTTTCTCTTCTATTTTGATTTTGATCTCTTTATGATTTTATTGAAATTCTAGTCGCCGTAAAGACATTTTCGATTTCGATATCTGTTTTTCGATTTTGATCTTTGCTCTTTGACTTTGTCTTTCTCTTCTGTTTCGATTTCAATTTCAATACGTTTTTTATTTTGATATATGCTCTTCAATTTTGATCTTTACTCTTCGATTTGATCTCTTAATGGCTTTATAAAAAATTTTATCACATTCCTCTACTTTGTATTTCATATTTCAACAAAATCCTCTTGATTTGCTAAGTGTTCAAAATTATGAAATTTTATTAGCAAAATTTTTTTTAAGCTTACTAATGTTGTCTCATTATATTAATGAATCAGTGTGCAAGAGAATTTATTATTATGTCTATGATTAGAGAATATTGAGGGACTCCTCAATTAGATGCAAATTAATTATTATGATCATGATTAGAGAACATTGATGGACGTCTCGATTACAAAATATAAGAACATTGAGGGACGGATCGATTAAAAATATACACATTTGGTTGAGAACCTTAATAATGAGATGAGGAGAAAAATTATTGCTAAAATTATTTCCATAAATGATTTATGAAAATTTTACAAGTGTTGTTAAGTATTTTTCATGAAGTTAAAGAATTATGGATTTTTAGAAAGAAAAGTGAAAAAGAATGGTACAATGTTTTTCATATACGTGACGACTAAAATATCATTAGTTCAAAAGCTTTTAAACATTTTTGCTCATTCCTACTGAGTTTTATCTCACAAAATTTTGCGTGATGTCTCAGAAAATGCACACTTTGAGATTCATGATTGACCTACATGTCGAGCAGGTTTATATGCCCGACCTGGGGGACTATGTGTTTTTATTCATTGTAGGAGATCTTTGCCTGATCATTCTATTTTTTGATTAGTAGTAATTGTAACGCCCCTTTTTGGAGAGGGAACATCGCATTATTCAATATAAAAGAAAATACAGAAAATAAATTTTTAAACAATTAAGACCCGGTTCATTTAGTTCAAAATTAACTTGCTTAGTACATCAATACGTGAGTAAAATTGGCGGTATATATTTTTTGTTAATTTAACAATGCGGAATATGAATAACGGTAAAGAACAAAATAGTAAACAGAAACCCACATCTGAATAACATACACATACACATATATTTAGATGCCAAATATACTTTAGATACAGCCTGGAAATTTCCAAAAAGCAAAACTATACCTGCCCCATGGGATTAAACATATATACCCCAGAGATATCAGAATATACAGCCCACCAAAAATAATACATCAGGCCCCCAAAATAAAACACTGGTAGCCATCAGTAGCTACTAGTAAAATCAGTTCCTCAGATGAGGAGGAATCGTATCCGGGTCCTCAACAGGATCCTCCTCTTCAGAGGAAACCTCCATGGGAACCACGAAACCACGGGCAGGAGCCCAAGTAGAATCAAAAGAGTCCTCCCAAGGAGTGTAGTAACGATCACCCCACATCTCTCGGATGGGTAAGTAGAACTCCAGCCACAGACTGACATGGCAGGTGAGGATCGGCGCCTCATGATGTCTCCAGGCTAGGGCAATCGACACATCTCCCAGATAGACGCAGCGATCGGAGTTCAAGTTGATATGCCAGCACTCTGGCCCTCCAAGGAAGGTCAGACGCACATCACCTAGAAATCCGTGCATACATGCCGCCATCGCTTCAGTAGATGCTAGTCTTGTTCGGGCCATAAGCTAGGAAATTCGGGATCTTCTGCCTCCTTACTGTCATCTTCAATCAATGCAGTGTACACACAGACAACAAATAATAGAAATACATAAAAAGAGGTAAGACATCCTACCATCATTACCAATTGTAGCAGCCAGAAACAAAACGGCGCAACGCGCCCAAGTAGCAGTTCAGAAACAACATATCCAAGTAATAGGCAGTAAATTCAATAATAAGCAGATAAACAATTCCAGACAGTCATTTATTGCAACATTAAACAAAACAGTTCAAATTCACAAAGCAGTAATTATCAGATGATTTCATATTCCATAATGCATGTACACACGGTATTCAGAATCCTACTCCATGGGGCTAGACACAAACAGTCGGAGAGAAAGATCAGGAGACATGTCTGTAACTCGGCTTCCGCGGCCAAAGTGTTATACATCAATAATTTTCATGTGTACATCAGGCATTGTATAGACAGTCCACACTAGAACACTATATAGGACAGTGTCTCGGTCCAGATCGTCGGTGCGTTTGCATCGGTTTGCCCCACGGACAGAAGAGCTACTAACTGCCCATTGTGAAGGACTCGCACCCCGGCGCCCCCAAGGTCAAACATGACCTACACTAGTCTACTCGCACCCGCACTAAGGTGTGTTCAATCTCCTAGGCAACTTGGCCTTACAACAGTCCACAGGACATTCACAATGCATAAGACTCTATGCATGAACATATATAATTCACAATTTCACACAATTCCATAATATGCCACAATTGGCCAAGATAAGCATCAACACATGAATGGTCACTCACATAGACCCATAATGTCATAATATAAAGATCAAATCAATTGGTACATTCTTAGGTTCATTATGAATCCTAACTTAGAATTTGTTTCCCTTTTCAAGGTTCATGTCCAATCCAATTCTTACAATTAATTTAAATCTTCCAAGGTAATTTAATTTTATACAATTTGTAAATTATTCAAGTTCTTAGGCCTCACACTCTCTTGTTCTTCACTCACTTGTAATTACCTTAAGTCTTATGATAATCTCACTCTTAGTGCTTTAAAATTTATATAATCTTTGATTTTATTAAATCCTTCCAATTTATTAATTATCTACCACATTACATAGGTTTTTAATTTCATAATTGCTTATGCTTCCAAGTTACCAAAGTTACATAATTACACCTAAAAAGTCTTAGAGGTCATGGCCTTTCTAGGGATTCAATTCTCAAATCTTTTCAATTTATCACATTATAGGTTACACTCTTAATTCACTTAATCCTTTACTTGTTGCATTGATTCACCATTAACTCCAATTTTGGGCTCAAAACCGTGGCCCTCCTATAATTTCAATCTCAAATTTTCCTTCCATTAAATTTCATTTCTTCACTTGATTAATTTAAGTCTCATGCTTGTTACAACTTGTCCATATTTTACCCCATTCTTAACCCTCAAAACTGTGACCCTCCAAGAGCCACTCCAAATTCATTTTCTTCCATTTCAAGACATCCAATCTAATCCAATATACTATTATACACAACTAATCAATCCAATAGCATAAACAAAGTAAAATCAACACACAAACATACTAATTACAAAATTAAAGAATAACTCTCATTAGGGTTTTTGCACAAACAACACAACCAAGGTTCCTAGATGCTAAAAGAGGTTAAGGAGGAGTGTCTTCCTCTTACCCAAATGGAGAAATCAAGAGAAATCCCAAGAAAGCTCCTTGTAAATTTCGGATTTGCACCTCCAAAAACCCTAGAAATTTGGACATGATTAGAATAGCATATGGACTTGAAAAATGTGATGTAAGTGGCCATTAGCAGGCTCTTGAAACAGAAAATGAAGAGAAGAGAAGAGAGGTCTTGAAACTTACCCAAAAGCTCAAAGCTTGAAGCTTGAAGAAAGTGATGAAGATGATGGATTTTCAAGAAGCTCCAAGCAAGAAAAGTGTTTAGGAGGAGGAGAGGATTGAGAAAATGTAGTTGGATGAAAATTTTGTGAAGGTTGAGTGGGGAGAGGGAGGGCTGGCCGTAGCTTATGGTAGAGAGAAGGAGGAGAAGAAGAAAATGGAGGAGGAAGAAGGAAGGTAGAGAGAGAAAGGATTTAGGTTAAAATGAATCAAAGTGTGGTAAAAATTGATTAAATGAAATCAAACATTTCCCCCTTGTTTGGGCTGCTGCAGCCGTGCATAGAGAGAGAGGGAGGAGAGAGTTTTTGGCTTCCTTTGGAAGCTAAGGTTCATTTGGCCATTATTTGATCAAAGCTTCTCAAAGAAACTTTGATTATTTAACATTAAATTTGAATTAAAGTGAATGGATTAGACATGAAGTAGATTGCATTAGGATAATGTGATAGGATTTTTATTACATGCTATTATCCAATGGATAATAGTTACGGTTGACAGAAGTCAGTATTTAATTAATCTGACAGATAAATTTTTCGCAGTATTATTTTGTTTTATCTATTATAATTTCTTGAAAAACATAGAACCTCGTAAACTGTGTCCAGTCTCGGGTTTAGTAAGATCCCCCGTCGACATGTCCATAGTCCAAGGTTCTCGGAGGAAACATCGCGTTTCTCCGGTTCTGCTCAGTGCGCATGCAAAACGAGGAATATATTAAAATATTCGACGTTTCCGAAAAAATCCCAGAAAATTCTCAAAAATTACAAATATTATAAACTACTATTCGTCATATAACTTTCCAATTTTTGAAGCATTACAGTCATTTTCCTGACTCTGCTAAATGTTCGCACAAAATGAAAAATATATTAAATTATTCATCATTTCCGAAAAATTCCAAAAGAATTCACAAAAATCACAAATATTAGAAAATGACTATTTGTGGTAAAATAAATAATTTCCGGAGCGTTACACTGACCTCAACAATTCTCAACTCAGTGCGCACGTAAAACGAAAAATATATTAAAATATTCGTCGCTTCCGAAAAATTCCAGAAAAATTCCTAAAAATCTTGAATATTATAAAATGATGATTTATAATTAAACAGATATTTTTTGGGATGTTACAACACTCCCCTACTAAAAGGAATTTCGTCCTCGAAATTTACGTACCTCAAAATAGTTCTGGATGTTGCTCATTCATCTTGTCTTCCAGTTCCCAAGTTACATCACCAGTCGTCTCATTCCAGATCACCTTTACTAATGGAATCTCCTTGTCTCTAAGTTGCTTTATCCGTCGATTCTTGTAACACCCCTTTGGGGATGCCACACATATAGAGAAAAATAAAATAAATAAATAAAATCTACCCAAGTTATAAAACATTCATTACATAATAATATGGGTCGTAAAGTAATTCCTGATAAACAGATTATTAAAAATAAAATATTGCGGAAAACACAAAATAAACAGAACAACACCACTTATAACATACATATGTTCCAAGTTATAAGTTATACAAATAATTTACAACTACAATTACAAATATTTAAACAGAAATAGTAAATAAAAACAGTAAAAGAGTCTCAACATGAAAATGATCATCAAGAGACAAATATCCTGGATGTCTCGACTCTCGGCGATAATGAGATCGCGCAGTCGATACGAGTGTCATCTCACTAGGCTCAGTGGATATCCCACCCCAATGACGCCTAATGGATAAAGGTAACTCTAAATGTAGAAATACTGTCGTAGTCATGATTGGCTCTCCATCAAACCTATGGCGTAGGGTCACCGTCATCCGTCCTGCATACGTCACCGAGTCTCTATCTCCTCTCATGTGCCACGATAGCGATCCACCGTGAAACTCCAGAGTCACGAACCCCAAAAATCCGGGCACCGCCATACCAAAACTAATCAATCCAATGGATATGGATGATCAGATGGTTCTTGATCGTAAAACTGGTCGTCGATTTGCTGATCTTCCTCCTCCTCGGGGTACAAGACCTCAAGAGGCTATTCCTCTTCTTCTTCCTCAAACTCTTTATCACATAAAATAAATATACAGGAAACACATACAATAAAGAGGTAAGACAATCTAAAATCACCACAAACATGGCAAATAAGAAGACGACAAACAACATGTACACAGTTCATGCAATACGAAAAGCTATAACATTAATAAGTAACAGAGTAGTGTAAAGATTTAAAAAGATTTAAATATCCCAACAATATAACGTCATAGATAAAATAGAATAAGAAACAAATGATACAATACAACAATAGATAAAACAAATACAAGAAACAAATAAATCAATATCAATATCAATATCAATATAATAAACAAATAAAGACAAAAATAAATAGATAAGACAAAATAAATAAATAGATCCCAATAAATACATATAAAACATACCCTACTCCATGGAGCTAAAAACACACAAAGATATCGAGAGAAATGACTCGTAAAAATCTATTAGTACCATGGCTGCCCAACCAACTATTGCTTGTTGTCACACGCGTTGCGTCTATAGCCCCACGACACAGAATCCATCATCCAGGCGTGGTGTAGTTCACGGTCTCACGTTGTGGCACTACAGCAAATGTACTACTAGACTTTACAAATCTCGATTAAATATAGTGCGTGTCGAGTCCATTAGTGTGCTATCGGTTTACCACGGCCAAATGTGAGCTACCAACTCGTCCACATATGGGATACCGTACACTAACGTCTCCAAGTCCATTAGAACAATGAACCACACTACGTTTATCGCATCGACAACACGATGTGATTCGTCTCATCAACCAATCCACCAAAAATTTGGCATAAACACAATACATAATTCTAAAAATATGAAATTACGAAAATGCCCTCAAGATAATAATATGCCCTCAATGGCGTAAAATAGAAAGCACATGACGGGTTCACATTTTTTCCCGACAAAAAAAAATCCTCAAAAGCTCAGACGGGTTCACATTTTCCCGACAAATAAAAATAAATACAAGAATTCCAATCGCGTAGAAATTTTATCGCGTTTTCACAATCTCGTCGTTTTTATAAACGTTTTGAAATCGCGTAAGTATATTTTTCTGTTTTCAAAATCGCGTAGGATTTTTAATACGTTTTTTTCAATCGCGTAAGATTTTTAAATCATTTTCTTGACCGAATTCCTTAAAAAATATTGTTTAAATAAACAGAAATAATAAATAATACTTTTAAGCTATGCATAATATTTTTCATACCGTATACTGTCTTTTGGACATCTTTTCTATCTTATTTGTCCATTTTTACTAAAAATTGACAGTATTTTGCTTAAAAAATTATATTAATGGTTTTCTAATTTTACCGTAAAAATTCTGTTTATTGAATTTTTAAATCATATAATTAATCCTTTTGAAAACTACTAACATGCTTCAAAATACAGCATGAGCTATATGTTAGAATTTTTCGAAAGTTACTGTATTTCATTTCTAATAACAAAATCATTAGTTCTAAGTTCTCAAACTTATTTCTAATTGATTCTTTTCTTTAAAACTTATTTTAGAAAAATTCTTTTTTAACACATATTGCATCCTTATACTTAGAAAAAGTTTGGATTTAATTTTAGAAACCATGGATACTTGGTTTGGCATGTTGGCCGAATTTCCTAAATATTTTGAAATTGATTTCTAAATTATTTCTCATCTTCTAACTATATGTCAAACTTATTGTATTGTCTAAATTCATTTAACCATTGTTTTAGAAAATGGTTTTTGAAATCAACACATTCATTTTAGGCATGTTGGCCGAAAATATTTAGTTTTACCATTTGATTTCTAAATTCATTTTTCATGATCTAAACAACTTGAAACCTTCTTAATTCTCCTAGGTTAATTAAAATTCCTTTTAAGAAAATTAAGAGAACATTTTGGTTCTCCATTTTGTTAGTGGCCGTGAGCCTCATGGATGTGTTCTTTGGAACACACATGCATTTCCTTGACATGTTATTCACATCCTATACATTATCATGCAATTCTATACTTTATCATGCAATTCTAACACATGCAATATTATCAAAGCTTATAGACGTGCAAATTAAAGCTAATAGAAATGCAAAATTATTACAATCACCAAACAAAGAAAGCTACTAACAAACACCACATAACTACCAACAACACAAAAATTAACAAATATACACATAATAACCACATCACCACCGAATCCTTATGGATTCTACAAACACCACAAATTACTCCATCTTCTTACCACCACCAAGGGATGATAAGATTAGTCTTCCTCTTACCTTAAGTGAAGACTAAGGATTTGTTTTCACTCCTCCTAGGGTTCGGTTTCCTCCACCAAAGTACCTAGCAACTCAAACAAAAATCTACAAGTTACTAACCATGAAAAAGAACCTAAACCATGGATAAATCATGGCTTAGAACTTTGAAAAAGAAGAGAGGAAAGAAAAACATGAGATTTCACCTTCTAGGTAAAATTTTCAAGATTGGTTTCCAAGCTCCAAATGCAAGAATTTGCAAGAACTCTCAACTAGAGATGTTCTTAGGATTGTGTTTAGGTTTAGAAAAGTGGTTTAGATAAAATTTTGGATGGTTGGATGGTCAAGGAACAAGCTTGGCCGAAAATGGCTTCAAGGAAGCTTCAATGGTGTTTAGGGTTTTTGGAAGAGAGAGAAGAGAGAAAAGCATGAAAGATGAAGTGGTATTTTGGTCTCCTAACCCCACATGGCCGTAGACTTCATGCATGCAAGGTGGCCAAATGGTTGCCTTCATCCAAGCCATGGAATGCATCAAAGGCTAGGATTAAAACTTGCTTAACAAGCTTGTCTCCTATTGGTTGATTATTGATGACTCACAAGCCTAATCACACTGTTCATTAATTACCAAATTTAGTCAGCTAGTGAGTCACTTGTTCTGGAAAGTTCTACTGTTAATGATGATTAATTAAGCTACTAAGTTAACTGTTTAGCTAAACGTGGGTCCCGCAAAATATTTTCGGGTCTACTGTCACTAAGTTATACTGACTAATAAAATAATATTATAATATTATAAAATTATTTTATTTGACAGTCAAATCCTAAAAATTAAAAGATTATTTACTGTCTCATTCAGAATCGGGTTTAGTAAGATCCCCCAATTCTAAATAATAAAATAAGATTTCCCCGGCCCAGAAAAATATTATTTTCCTGCCTCGGAGCAAATCACACAAAAAGTTCATATAAAATCACAGACAGTAATATTGGACACTAAATCAAGTAGAAAACAATTAAAAACAAAGAAAAAAGAAGACAAACAACACGTTCGGGACGTAATGGTCATTTTCTCATTTTTTCCCACAACGTAGCTAATCATCCAAAAAGTTCAAATAAAATTACAGACAGTATTAATTGTCTGTATATCTTCTCGAAAAATTAAAACAATAGCTCGGAAAAACTTTTATTTTACCGTCTCGGAACAAATTACGTAAAAAGACCAAATAAAATTTGAGCCTGTATAAACGTATTTGTATTTCATGCAAAAATTGAGAAACAGTAAAATAGGGACACAACGGTCATTCACACAAAAACTTGAAAAACAGCAAATAGTACATTCGGAATATTTTCTAAAAATTAGGGTGTTACAATCCTCGATTCTCACAGGAGGCGCCTCATAGGTTAAGTTCTCTTTTAACTGTACTGTGTCCGGTGGTATGACATGACTTGGATCAGGCAAATATTTGCGAAGTTGTGACATATGGAAGACGTTGTGTATGTTGGAAAGAAAAGGGGGTAAGGCTATCTGGTAAGCTACTGGACCTATCCGACGAAGAATTTGGTAAGGTCCAAGGAATTTTGGGGTGAGTTTTCTAGATTTCAAAGCCCGGCCGACCCTAGTCGTGGGTGTGACTTTCAAGAACACATGCTCACCTTCTTCAAACTCAAGAGGCTTTCTCCTCTTGTCCGCATAACTCTTCTGCCGGCTCTAAGCAGTCTTCATCTTCTCTTGAATCATCTTGACCTTCTCAATCATCTGTTGAATGATATCTGGCCCAATCGTGAGACGCTCACCATCTTGGTACCAACACAATGATGTCCGACACCGTCGTCCATATAGAGCTTCATAGTGTTGGTGTATGCCCTAGTGGCCAATACATTTTGTTTGTATTTACATACATTATATTATGTTATTTTATATGAGGCATTTCATTTATTGTGTTCTTTTTGGTAGACATAATAAAGTCCTTAGAATAGTAAGTTTGATACCATAGAACATCAAGTGGATGACTTGATCATGAGATCCTATTGGATAAAATACTATTCTTAAATGTCCCTAGTCAAGTATTATTGTCAATTAGGACAACAATAATACATTGAGGCTAGTATGTGCGTAGACTGATGACCACATCTCACGGGTCATGGATATGAGATATCAAGTCTACACATGGATACATATTAGAGTAATGATGTATTGGACAGACCCGCCATGAGAATGCTACGTGGATCGTTACGTGAGTGTCATAAGCGATTCTCATAGTGATAATGGTGTATGTGGTCCTTTGACCTGAAATCACTACGATTCCTACATGAGGAGTTGTGTGTTTTAATGCCATCAAACGTCATCTGTAACAAGATGATCATAACGTTGGTTATTAGACATGCCGCAATACATGTGGAGGAATGTGAGTGACCTAGATGGGATTTGTCCCTCCTACATAACAGGAGCGATATCTTCGGGCCCCCTGATTGAGTGAGACTACGAAATGCATGGCCATGCTCAAATAAGTCAATATGAGATATTGATCTTATTTGCTATTACTATGTCTACTCGGGAATCAGGAAACTGAAGATTGAACTAAACAAGGGTGACACATTCCATGCCTTGTGTTCAATCTGGATATCTGGACAAAGGGACTAAACTATACGGAAACATTAGTCACAGATAGGTTATGTCAAATCACTGACATTCTCATTACTTGGGTAGCAGTGATGTGTTGCTAGATACCGCTCATTGTTTGTAATATTAAAATGAGATTTTAATATTACTACCAACGTCATGAGAACCTCGCAGGTCGCACACTTAGAACAAACTAAATTGGAGTAATCGTAATCCAAGTTGGACTCGGATTCAACTGTGGGCCTAACTCATGACAGATGGGTTTAGGGTTGCACCACTTACCTTGCTACTTGCTCACACTCACTTAAGGCAGCCTTTGTTATAAATAATACCGCTAAGGGGGCTGCTACTAGGTTACATCACAACCCTAGCCGCACTTACGTAAAGTGAGTGAGAGATAGTGAGGTCTTCTTCTCCTCTCTTCGCAGCTAGCACTACGAAAACAGAGGCGTGACTCCTTTTGCAAGTCTGTTCGTGTGGATACCGCAGAAACATCGTCGCTATTACGGTGTTGGTGATTCACCTCGCTTGTGTCTATCACGCTTCAAGAGGTAAAAAAATTTAAAAACTCGGATTATGGATTTTTCGCATGGATCCTGTAAGGGAATTCTGTTATTCCGCTGCGAGACTTTTGATCCGCAAATTCCCCTTTGAATTGTGGTGGATTATTGCTGTGAAACTTCGATAAATTCTGAGTTTTAGCAGTCGCTTCTTGCTATTGGGTAACCCTTTGGTTCTGTTGCACTATGACATCTGTCATCCTTTGGCGCTGCCCCGAACCCCGTTTCGTGGTGTGTGATATTCGAAAGTGCAATATTCAAAACTGTTTTTATAATTCGCAAAATAATAATGTGTTATTGCTTTGTGTTTATGTATTCTTAGAGATGCATGGTGCATGGTTATGGCCTTAGTCTTTATTTTATGCTTTTTGGTTATTTTAAATACGACCTGCGTGTCGTGCCTTTCTCTCTACATTCTGATTGTACATTCTCTTCTCATCTAACTCCCCTCGAATGTAAAAGAGGTTTCTATAATGTAATCTTCATGTGGAGACAAGGAGACGACATCAAGTGAGGACGTTGGTGGGAGACGCTTGGTGAAGCTGGCATTAATTAATGCTACTCTCTTAGAGGCCATAACCATGTCACATTTATTATATGCTTTATATGTATGAGATGCATGGATTATGTTTATGGTATGTTAAACAAGTTTAATAAATGGTGAGATCTAATAATAAAATTCCCTCAAAGAAAATATTAAGTCATTATGTGATGCCTTCCAATGCGTGACACTCGTCAAGACTAATATCGATCAAGTGTAGGTCTGCCAAAACAAGATGCCTTTATCTATATTAGTAAGATGCGATAGGATAATAGTAATATCCAATTGTCAACCATTGGGTTTGACTTAACTAGGCCATTTCAATAGGATTAAAGGCTTAGAGGTATGAAGTTGGGCTTTAGTCCATTAGATGGATTAGAATAAGTGTTATTCACCCAACTATCCAAGAGTTGCATGTGATGTAATTGGAAAGAGTTTCCTACCTAAATAACTGAATTTTGGGTGATCAGCCAAAGCTGACTCAAAACTAGGTGAAATATGGATCTTGGCCCACTAGGAAATCTTCCAATGGGATTTTCCAAGTCAATGCTGAGGGTCATTGATTTGAATAAAATAGTGGGAGACGTATTTAATTAAAAGACCTTGTTAAATATGTTTATAGCATAATACTTATATTTTGCATATTTCTGTTGATAGATTACCATGGCAACAAACACATCAAGTAACTTATCATTGCGATCGGTCCTTGAGAAGGACAAGTTGTCTGGGACAAATTTCCTAGACTGGTACAGGAACTTGAGGATTGTCCTCAAGCAAGAGAAAAAGTTGTATGTTTTAGAACAACCTATTCCTGAACCACCTGCTGCTAATGCCCCTAGAGCTGAAAGAGATGCTTATAAGAAGCATCAGATGATGCCTTGGACATTGGATGTCTAATGCTAGCCACCATGAACTCTGAGCTCCAAAAGCAACACGAGAACATGGAAGCATACGATATGATCGTACACCTCAAAAAGCTTTATCAAGAGCAGGCTAGACATGATAGATATGAGGTCTCCAAAGCACTCTTTCAGTGTAAGCTGGTAGAGGGAAGCCCTGTTGGTGCTCATGTACTCAAGATGATTGGGTACATTGAAAACCTTGAGAGACTCGATTTTCCTATGGGCCAAGAGTTGGCCACTGACTTAGTCCTGCAATCGTTGCCGGATAGTTTTAGTCAATTTGTCATGAACTACAACATGAATGAAATTGACAAACCACTACCAGAGTTGCTAAGCATGTTGAGAACTGCTGAGCAGAACATAAACAAAGGCAAAGGAAAGGCCATAATGATGGTCCATAAGAATAAGGGCAAGAAACAGCAGAAAAAGCCCCAGGACAAGTGGAAGGGTAAGGGCAAGGAAAAGTCCAAGCCTAGCACTTCTAGCTTGAAACCAGTGGGTGGAGTGGCTAAGGAAGGTACATGCTTCCACTGCGGTCAGATCGGACATTGGAAGAGGAACTGTGCCAAGTACCTAGAGGAGCTCAAGAAGAAGAAGGGAAGTGAGACTTCCACTTCAGGTATTTTTGTTATAGAAGTCAATTTATCTACTTCTGCATCATGGGTATTAGATACTGGATGTGGATCTCACATTTGTGTAAATGTGCAGGATCTAAAGAGCAGTAGACCATTGACTAAGGGCGAAGTCGACCTACGAGTGGGAAATGGAGCAAAGGTTGCTTTGCACTAGCCGTAGGGACTTATTTATTAGCTTTGCCAACCGGGCTTGTAATTGAATTGGATAATTGTTATTTTGTGCCTCGCTATTAGCAGAATATCATTTCTGTTTCTTGTTTGGACAAGAAGGGTTTTACTTTTATAATTAAGAACAAAAGTTGTTCTCTTTATTTGAATGATATTTTCTATGTAGTGCACATTTGAGTAATGGACTTTATGTCCTTGATCTCGAAACGCCCATTTATAACGTAAATACAAAGAGGTTCAAGTCAAATGATATGAACCCGACTTATCTCTCGGCATTGTCGTTTGGGCCATATAAATGAGAAACGCATTTCCAAACTCCATAAAGATGGATTCTTGGACTCGTTTGATTACGAATCATATGAGACATGTGAATCTTGTTTATTGGGAAAGATGACTAAGGCCCCATTCACTAGACAAGGTGAAAGGGCTAGTGATCTTTTGGGCCTCATACATAGTGATGTATGTGGGCCCCTAAACACACTAGCTAGAGGCGGTTTTCAATACTTCATTACATTTACTGATGATTTCAGTAGATATGGATTTATATATCTTATGAAGCACAAATCGAATCCTTTGAAAAGTTCAAAGAGTTCAAGAATGAAGTACAAAACCAACTTGGCAAGAGTATTAAAATCCTTCGATCGATCGAGGAGGTGAATACTTAAGCCAACAGTTTGATGATCATCTGAAAGAGTGTGGGATAATATCCCAACTCACTCCTCCTGGAACACCACAATGGAATGGTGTTTCTGAAAGGAGGAACCGGACCTTGTTGGACATGGTCCGATCCATGATGAGTCATGCAGACCTTCCAGGCTCCTTCTGGGGACATGCTCTGTTAACAACAACTTTCACACTTAACCGTGTTCCATCTAAGACGGTTCAACAGACACCATATGAGATGTGGACTGGGAGAAGACCCAGTATGTCTTTTATGAAGATTTGGGGTTGCAAAGCTTATGTGAAACGTCAAGTTTCTGATAAGCTTGGCCCAAAATCAGATAAATGCTTCTTTGTGGGGTATCCTAAGGAAACCAAGGGATACTATTTCTATAATCCTACCGAGGACAAAGTGTTTGTCGCACGGACTGCTGTATTCCTAGAAAAGGAGTTTATCTCCAAAGGAATCATGGGAGGAAAGTAGAACTTGAAGAAATTCAAAGTTCACAAAGTAGCAAATAACCAATGGTGGAAATAGAGCAGCCTCCACAAATCGTTATAGAACCACAATCCGCTCTAGTAGCACAAGACCCGCGTAGGTCTAACAGATACATCACAACCGAGAGAGATATGGATTTCTCATGACTCAACAAGGTGACGTATTACTCATGGATCAAGATGAGCCTCGTGACTTACCAGGGAAGCCATTATTGGCCCAGAATCTGAAAAATGGCTTGAGGCCATGAGATCTGAAATGGAATCCATGTATACCAACCAGGTATGGACCTTGGTTGACCCACCTGAAGGGATAAAACCCATTGGGTGCAAGTGGGTTTTTAAGAAGAAAACCGACATGGATGGTAATGTGCATACCTTTAAGGCGCGATTGGTGGCTAAAGGTTTCAAGCAAATTCATGGTGTAGACTATGATGAGACTTTTTCCCCAGTTGCGATGCTTAAATCTGTTCGGATCTTGCTTGCTATTGCAGCATACCATGATTATGAAATCTGGCAAATGGATGTCAAAACTGCTTTCCTTAATGGAAATCTTCTCGAGGATGTGTACATGACACAACCTGAGGGTTTTGCCACTCCACAGATGCTACAAAGGTATGCAAGTTGCAACGATCTATTTATGGATTGAAGCAAGCTTCCGTAAGTGGAATCTTCGTTTTGATGGTACAATCAAACAGTTTGGTTTTATCAAAAATGAAGAAGAATCTTGTGTCTACAAGAAGGTTAGTGGGAGCACAGTTGTCTTTCTAGTATTGTATGTAGATGACATACTACTAATTGGAAATGACATCCCTACCCTACAGTCCGTAAAGACTTGGTTAGGGAAGTGCTTTTCTATGAAGGACTTAGGCGAAGCCACCTATGTATTAGGTATCAGGATCTATAGAGATAGGTCGCAAAGATTGCTTGGCCTAAGTCAGAGTACATACATAGACAAAGTGTTAAGACGTTTTAACATGCATGAATCCAAGAAAGGACTCTTGCCTATGTCGTATGGTATAAGCCTATCTAAGGCTCAATCCCCTTCCACCCAGGATGAGAGGGATCGCATGAGTAAGATTCCATATGCATCTGCAATTGGATCTATCATGTATGCCATGTTATGTACTCGACCAGATATCTCGTATGCTTTGAGCATGACGAGCAGGTACCAGTCTGATCCAGGTGAGAGTCACTGGAGTGCTGTCAAGAACATCCTTAAGTACTTGAGAAGAACTAAGGATTCGTTTTTGGTATATGGAGCCGAAGAGGAACTAGTAGTAAAGGGTTACACTGATGCTAGCTTCTAAACCGATAAGGACGACTCCAGATCGCAATCGGGTTTTGTTTATTGCCTGAATGGTGGGGCCCGTGAGTGGAAGAGTTCAAAGCAGGAGACAGGCGATTCTACCACGTAGGTTTGAGTATATTGCTTGCCTCCAATGCAAAGAAAGGAGGTCGTTTGGATTAGAAAGTTCATTATTGAGCTTGGTGTAGTTCCTAGCATTATGGACCAAAGTGGACCTCTATTGTGATAATAATGGAGCCATTGCACAAGCTAAGGAGCCCGATCTCACCAGCCGATCCAAACATATACTTAGGCGCTTCCATCTCATTCGAGAAATTATCGATAGAGGAGATGTGAAGATATGCAGAGTACCAACAGATGATAACATTGCTTGATCCACTGACGAAGCCTCTTGCACAAATGTAAGCATGAGGGTCACACTAGGTCTTTAGGCATTAGAAATATGCTTGATTGGCTCTAGTGCAAGTGGGAGATTGTTGGTGTATGCCCTAGTGGCCAATACATTTTGTTTGTATTTACATACATTATATTATGTTATTTTATATGAGGCATTTCATTTATTGTGTTCTTTTTGGTAGACATAATAAAGTCCTTAGAATAGTAAGTTTGATACCATAGGACATCAAGTGGATGACTTGATCATGAGATCCTATTGGATAAAATACTATTCTTAAATGTCCCTAGTTAAGTATTATTGTCAATTAAGACAACAATAATACATTGAGACTAGTATGTGCGTAGACTGATGACCACATCTCACGGGTCATGGATATGAGATATCAAGTCTACACATGGATACATATTAGAGTAATGATGTATTGGACAGACCCGCCATGAGAACGCTACGTGGATCGTTATGTGAGTGTCATAAGCGATTCTCATAGTGATAATGGTGTATGTGGTCCTTTGACCTGAAATCACTACGATTCCTACATGAGGAGTTGTGTGTTTTAATGCCATCAAACGTCATCTGTAACAAGATGATCATAACGTTGGTTATTAGACATGCCGCAATACATGTGGAGGAATGTGAGTGACCTAGATGGGATTTGTCCCTCCTACATAATAGGAACGATATCTTCGGGCCCCCTGATTGAGTGAGACTACGAAATGCATGGCCATGCTCAAATAAGCCAATATGAGATATTGATCTTATTTGCTATTACTATGTCTACTCGGGAATCAGGAAACTGAAGATTGAACTAAACAAGGGTGACACATTCCATGCCTTGTGTTCAATCTGGATATCTGGACAAAGGGACTAAACTATACGGAAACATTAGTCACAGATAGGTTATGTCAAATCACTGACATTCTCATTACTTGGGTAGCAGTGATGTGTTGCTAGATACCGCTCACTGTTTGTAATATTAAAATGAGATTTTAATATTACTACCAACGTCATGAGAACCTCAGGTCGCACACTTAGAACAGTACTAAATTGGAGTAATCGAATCCAAGTTGGACTCGGATTCAACTGTGGGCCTAACTCATGACAGATGGGTTTAGGGTTGCACCACTTACCTTGCTACATCACTCACACTCACTTAAGGCAGCCTTTGTTATAAATAATACTGCTAAGGGGGCTGCTACTAGGTTACATCACAACCCTAGCCGCACCTACAGAAAGTGAGTGAGAGATAGTGAGGTCTTCTTCTCCTCTCTTCGCAGCTAGCACTACGAAAACAGAGGCGTGACTCCTTTTGCAAGTCTGTTCGTGTGGATACCGCAGAAACATCGTCGCTATTACGGTGTTGGTGATTCACCTCGCTTGTGTCTATCACGCTTCAAGAGGTAAAAAAATTTAAAAACTCGGATTATGGATTTTTCGCATGGATCCTGTAAGGGAATTCTGTTATTCCGCTGCGAGACTTTTGATCCGCAAATTCCCAACACATAGGGTGCCATCCCTATACTCGAATGATAACTGTTGTTGTAGGTGAATTCTATCAATGGTAGAACTTCATCCCAACTTCCAGTCTGTTCTATTGTACAAGCTCTAAGCAAATTTTCTAGAGATTGGATCGTTCTTTCAGATTGTCCGTCAGTTTGTGGGTGGTACGCTGAATTTAGACGTAATTTTGTTCCCAACGATGCCTGTAAGCTCTGCCAGTACTTTGAAGTAAACCTTGGATCCCTATCCGAAATAATACTCGCAGGCACACTATGCAGCCTAACGATCTCTCCAATATACAGCTGGGTCAACTTCTCCAGGCTGTACTTTATGTTGATCGGAAGGAAATGAGCTGACTTTGTGAGTCGATCAACTATTACCCAAATTGAATCGTGTCCTCTTCTTGTTCTTGGAAAACCCACAACAAAATCCATTGCAATACTGTCCCATTTTCATTCAGGAATAGACAACGGTTGTAGCAATCCTGCAGGTCTTTGATGTTCCACCTTAGCTTTTTGACAAACTAGACAAGTCGATACGCATCTAGTGACATCGCTCTTCATCCCATGCCACCAGAACAACTTCTTCAAGTCTTGGTACATCTTCGTTATGCCCGGATGCATATTTAGCATGCTGGTGTGAGCATGTTCCACAATATACTGCTTAAGCTCTTGGTCACGGGGAATGCAGACTCTACCCCGAAATCTCAGAATTCCATCCGTTCCTTCCTCGAATTCCGTTTCCTTACCTTGCTTCATTAACTCTCTCACTTCTTGCAAGAATTTGTCGACTTTTTGTTTTTCTCGTATGTCCTCCATTAGTTCACTTGAGATGGTAACCATATTCATACTAATCCTTCCGGGTTCCAACTTGACAAATGACCAAGTATCTCTAAACTGTTCGATGAGCTCTCTTTCCTTGATCATTAGTGCAGAAACACTGACGGTCTTCCTACTCAAGGCGTCAGCCACGACATTCGCCTTGCCAGGGTGGTACAACAGTTGAAAGTCGTAGTCCTTCAGGAATTCTAACCATCTTCGCTGTCTCATGTTTAGCTCCTTCTGATCATACAAGTATTTTAAACTTTTGTGGTCACTGAAGATGTTGAACGTTGCTCCATGGAGGAAATGCCTCCATATTTTCAGAGCAAAAACCACAACTGCCAGCTCCAAATCGTGCGTCGAATAATTCTTTTCATGCACTCGCAACTGTCGCGAACCATAAGCTACCACTCTTCTGTGTTGCATAAGAACAAACCCCAATCCTTGGTATGAAGCGTCATAGTACACCTCGAATGGCTCATTCGGATCAGGTAGTACCAATACGGGTGAGGTAGTCAGTCATTTCTTCAACTCTTGGAAACTTTGCTTGCAGTTATCAGTCCATTCAAAAGTCTTGTCCTTCTTTGTCAACTGAGTAAGCGGTCCGGCAATTTTGGAAAATCCTTCTATGAATCTTCTGTAATATCCGGCTAAACCCATAAAGCTACGAACTTCTGTCACTGACTTCGGTTGTTCCCACTGTAGCACTACTTCTACTTTGAACGGATCCACTGCAATCCCTTCCTTCGAGATCACATGGCCCAAAAACTTCACCTCATCAAGCCAAAACTCACACTTCAACAATTTGGCATTGATAAACACATATTTTATTCATTAAGAAACCCTTATATTTAGTCATTTACACTCTCCATATTCTTAATTGATTGAGTTTGACATGATTTTGTGAGTTTGAGCTCAAATTGGTCCTAATTGAATATTTTCAGCATTATTGAGATTTTACACTGTTTCTGTATTTTGGTCATAACTTGAGTTCCTGATATCTGAAAATCATGAATTTTATCTTGTAGGAAAGCTAAGAGGAAGCTCTACAACTTTGATGAAGAGCTCGAAGTCCTATTCAGATGTCTAAGGGACCTAAGTTTACATGGAATTCAGAATACGGGTTCTGTCAGTAGAATCCGAACAGTGTGCACTCATAAAATCATATCTCAAGATGTAATAATGGAGATGGGCTGAAATTTGGACAGTGGATAGTCAAGATCCAAATAAACAACTTTCATGAAGAACACATTTTCAGAAAAAGAAGTCTAGTAGGTCATTTTGAGCTTGCAAGTCGGAACAGAGGTGCTGAAGTTGGGTTTGAGCAACCTACGGTATTTGGGACATATCTTGGGCTTAAGGAAGCCAAATTGGACGAACCAGCTATCCATTTTATAGCCAAGACAAGGATCTACAACTTTCATGAAGAACACTTTTCGTGGTTCTGAAGTATAGTGGGTCGTTTTTGGCTTCCAAGTCAGACACGAAATTTTCGTCCTCAACCACCCACTCATCCATCCACTAATCCACTCATCCATCCACTAATCCACTCATCCACTCATCCACTCATCCACTAACTCACCCATTCATCCACTCATACACTAATCCAACCACTTAACCACTCCACCCACTCATCCACTAATCCATCCACTCATCCATCCACTCACCCATTCATGTCCATAATTTCCCACTCACCAAAAGTCCTTTGGCATTTTTC
The DNA here is from genome assembly GCA_029884605.1 of Ormosia emarginata. NCBI lineage: Eukaryota > Viridiplantae > Streptophyta > Magnoliopsida > Fabales > Fabaceae > Ormosia > Ormosia emarginata. The sequence continues at coordinate 2,408,808 of JAQQTP010000013.1, read as the reverse complement.
ACTAATTCAACCACTCAACCATTCCACTCACTCATCCACTAAACCAATCCACTAAACCAACCCACTAATCCATCCACTCAAACACTCCACTCACTCACCCACTCATCCACCCACTTCCCTTTGTCATTTTGTTACCTTAGACTTCTATAAAAGGCACCATTTATCATGAACAAGATGTAACTCTCCTTCATTTTCTCTCTTAGTTTCTTGTTTCTTCATAGTTTCTTCTTGTTTCTTCATAGTTTTCTTGTGATTTCTTTCTAGCTATGTGTAACTAAACCTCCCTTGGTTAAGGGGGTGATGAAACCGCTAGTATTAATGTTGTAAACTTTGCATATTTGATTATTTCAACACAGTTATGTTTTTATTCATATATTTCTAAATCTATTGTTGGTATGAAGGTTTTTGTACTTGTTCCTACTTTCAAAGTAGTAGATCTAGGTTTATTATGCGCGGTTGTGCGGTAGTAGATCTAGTGGGATGTATGATGTTCAAGTGGGTATAATTATCTTTGTGCTATTTGCCGCTTATAAAAGTGGTAGATCTGGGTTTATTATGCGCGGTTGCGGTATTAGATCTAGAGAAATATATGTTCTAAGTAATTTAATCCCTGGTGTGTGATTAGACCTTAGTGTAATTGGTTTTCTAAATCTTAATGCAATTGTTGGATAGTTGTAAGAGCGGTTGCTTTATGACTAATCGTGATTAGGAGTTGATTTGAGCGGTTGCTAAATTGGCCAACACGTAAGGAAAACAGAGATTTACTCTCACAATTGCATAAAAACATAATTGAGCATGTTGGAATAAAAGGATATGTGGATTTACATTATCATATAAATCTAGTGGTGGATTCAATCTCTTAACCAATTTTCTTATATTGTTGATTTCAGGTTTGTTTATTGTTATCTTTGAAGTTGTTCATTGTTCATCAAAACTCCAAAACCCCCTTTTACTGTTTTTTGTTAATCAGAGTCTAAATTGGGAATTATTTAATAGTGTTAATTGAATTGGTTCTCTGTGGATCGACCCTTACTAACTACAACTAGTTGTAAGGTTTTTATTTTCTGGTGGGCCTGACAACTGATTTTTATCTTAATTTTAATCGCTACATCCGCACGCATCAGGCATACAGTTCTTTCTCCTTCAAAATCTGAAGAATTATGCTGAGGTGTTCAGCATGATCCTCCCAATTCTAGGAATATATCAGGATGTCATCAATGAAAATGACAACAAACTTGTCCAAGTAAGGACGAAAGATCCTGTTCATGTAGTCCATAAAGATAGCAGGTGTATTTGTGACACCAAACGGCATCACAAGGTATTCGTAATGACCGTATCGGGTACGAAAAGCAGTCTTGGGTACATCCTCCGTCTTCACTCTTATCTGATGATACCCGGATCTCAGATCAATTTTAGAAAATACCGCTGCTCCCCTCAGTTGGTCCATCAAGTCGTCGATTCTCGGAAGAGGATATTTGTTCTTGATTGTCAGCTTGTTCAACTGCCTATAGTCCACACACAATCTCGAGGTACCGTCCTTCTTTCGAACCAACAACACTGGTGCTCCCAAGGGTGATACACTCGGCCTGACAAATTGTTTCTCCAAAAGCTCCTCTAGCTGTTTCTTAAGTTCCGCCAATTCCGTTGGCGACATCCGGTAAGGTGCTATAGACACGGGACCAGCTCCCGGTACAAGGTCAATAGCGAATTCTATCTCGTGCGTTGGCGGTAAACCAGGTACATTTTCGGGAAAGATTTCAGGAAACTCCTTCACCACAGGAATAGTGCTCAGATCAGCCTCGCTCTCGACTTTCAAAGAAGATAATAGCATGTATCCTTGAGCTCCTTCTTTCAAGAAAGCTCATACTTGGTTGGCCGTCAAGTATCTAGAATCTTCATCCACAAGAAAGACTATGGTTTTTCTAGAGCAATCTAATAGAACATAGTTGGAAGATAACCAGTCCATCCCTAAGATTATATCTAGTTGTGAAAGAGGTAAACAGATCAAATCGACAGAAAAGATTCAACCTTCAACAATTAAGGGACACTTCAAGCAGACTTTGGTAGTAACTACTGGTTTATCAGTAGGGGTTGAAATAGTCAAATCAAAGGGTAGTTCAGACACAGGTAAGCCAAGTCGTAGCACACAGTCATATGATATGAAAGAATGGGTTGCCCCAGAGTCATACAGTACTTTTAAAAGATTACCTTCTATGGTGCCTTCTCCTTGAATCAAGTCTTCGGATTCGGAGGCTTTAGCTCCGCTCATGGTATAAACTCGACCTCCGGCTTGCGGTTTCTTGGCTTGAGTTGCATTAACTGAAGGTTCAGCGTTTGTCTGATTGTAATCTCTAGACACGTGGCCTGGTTTACAACATCTGAAGCAGATGATTCCCTTGATCGTGCAGTCTCTTGTGAGATGATCTTTCCCATACTTTAGGCATTTGGACGGATATGTCACATTCTGACCAGTTCGGTTCCTAGAAGAACCTCCACCAGAACTTCCACCAGTTTGTTGCGGGTTTCCCGTTGGTCGGGAATAAGGCTTCTTTTGGAAGCGGTTCGAACTATTGCCTCCACCCCTTTGGAACCTCGCAAGCCCAAAGTTCTTGCTCCTAGAGTCCCTAGCCTGTTCCAAGGCCTCAACTTCATAGCATGTGTCCAACAGTTCCGAAAACACCTTCATTTTCAGGGTGATCACGGCCTTCTTCACTTCGTACCTCAGTCCCTCGATGAATTTCAAACACTTCTAGGCTTCATCGGTTTGATGTTGGTAGTGTGTTGAGAACTTCTCCAGGTTTTCAAATCTGGCCGCATATTCACTAACGGTCATGTTCCCTTGTCGCAGGTTGAGGAATTCCATCTCTTTCGCATGTCTCGCATTTGCAGGAAAATATTTGTCTAAGAACTTGTTCTTGAACACGTCCCATGTGATGTCAATTCCTTCAGCTTCCAGTGCTCTCTAAGCTCCGTTCCACCAGTCTTCGGCGTTGCCCACAAGCATGAAGGTAGCATAGTTCACCTTCATATCTTCAGCGCAATTCATACCACGAAACACTTTCTCCAGCTCTTTGATCCACATACTAGCCTTGTCTGGATCAAATTCTCCCTTGAATTACGGAGGGTTGTGGCGACGAAACTCTGCTAAGTTCTGTGCATCGGCAGTCGCCTCGAGCTGTTGAGCAGCTCTCTCTTGTTGCTGAGCAGCACGCTCATTCTGTTGGGCAATGACTTCTGCCATCCTCTGCATCGCTTCTATAGCAGCTGCAATTTCTCTACTTCTCGCCATCTCGCTTTTCTCTTAAATCAGATTACTGAAAACATAAGGAAAGTCAGAGGGATTCATTCAAAACACCAATCACAGAGATTCACACATCACAAACAAGACAGACTCACACACAAGACCCAATGTAACATAAACTGGGACTCTGATACCAACTTAATGTAACGCCCCTTTTTGGAGAGGGAACGTCACATTATTCAATATAAAAGAAAATGCAAAAAATAAATTTTTAAATAATTAAGACCCGGTTCATTTAGTTCAAAATTAACTTGCTTAGTACTTCAATACGTGAGTAAAATTGGCGGTATATTTTTTTTATTAATTTAACAATGCAGAATATGAATAACGGTAAAGAACAAAACAGTAAACAGAAACCCACGTCTGAATAACATACACATACACATATATTTAGATGCCAAATATACTTTAGATACAACTGAAAATTTCCAAAAAGCAAAACTATACCGCCCCATGGGATTAAACATATATACCCCGGAGATATCGAATATACAAACCCACCAAAAATAATACATCAGGCCCCCAAAATAAAACACTGGTAGCCATCAGTAGCTACCAGTAAAATCAGTCCCACAGATGAGGAGGACCCGTATCCGGGTCCTCAGCAGGATCCTCCTCTTCAGAGGAAACCTCCATGGGAACCACGGAACCATGGGCAGGAGCCCGAGCAGTAGAATCAAAAGAGTCCTCCCAAGGGGTGTAGTAACGATCACCCCACATCCCTCGGATGGGTAAGTAGAACTCCAGTCGTAGACTGACATGGCAGGTGAGGATCGACGCCTCATGACGTCTCCAGGCTAGGGCAATCGACACATCTCCCAGATAGACACAACGATCGGAGTTCAAGTTAATATGCCAACACTCTGGCCCTCCGAGGAAGGTCAGACGCACATCACCTAAAAATCTGCGCATACGTGCCGCCATCACCTCAGTAGATGCTAGTCTTATTCGGGCCAGAAGCCAGGAAATTCGGGATCTTCTGCCTCCTTACCGTCGTCTTCGATCAATGCAGTGTACACACAGGCAACAAATAATAGAAATACAAAAAAAGAGGTAAGACATCCTACCATCATTACCAATTGTAGCAGCCAGAAACAAAACGGCGCAACGCGCCCAGGTAGCAGTTCAGAAACAACATATCCAAGTAATAGGCAGTAAATTCAATAATAAGCGTATAAAAATCTTCCATGCAATCATTTATTGCAACATTAAACAAAACAGTTCAAATTCACAAAGCAGTAATTATCAGATGATTTCATATTCCATAATGCATGTACACACGGTAATCAAAATCCTACTCCATGGAGCTAGACACAAACAGTCGGAGAGAAAGATCAGGAGACATGTCTGTAACTCGGCTGCCGCGGCCAAAGTGCTATACATCAATAATTTTCATGTGCACATCAGGCATTATACAGACAGTCCACGCTAGATCACGATATAGGATAGTGTCTCAGTCCGGATCATTGGTGCGTTTGCATCAGTTTGCCCCACGGACAGAAGAGCTACTAACTGTCCATTGTGAAGGATACGCACCTCGACGCCCCCAAGGTCAAACATGACCTACACTAGTCTACTCGCACCCGCACTAAGGTGTGTTCAATCTCCTAGGCAACTTGGCCTTACAACAGTCCACAGGACATTCACAATGCATAAGACTCTATGCATGAACATGTATAATTCACAATTTCACACAATTCCATAATATGCCACAATTGGCCATGTTAAGCATCAACACATGAATGGTCACTCACATAGACCCATAATGTCATAATATAAAGATCAAATCAATTGGTACATTCTTAGGTTCATTATGAATCCTAACTTAGAATTTGTTTCCCTTTTCAAGGTTCATGTCCAATCCAATTCTTACAATTAATTTAAATCTTCCAAGGTAATTTAATTTTATACAATTTGTAAATTATTCAAGTTCTTAGGCCTCACACTCTCTTGTTCGTCACTCACTTGTAATTACCTTAAGTCTTATGATAATCTCACTCTTAATTCTTTAAAATTTATGTAATCTTTGATTTTATTAAATCCTTCCAATTTATTAATTATCTACCCCATTACATAGGTTTTTAATTTCATAATTGCTTATGCTTCCAAGTTACCAAAGTTACATAATTACACCTAAAAAGTCTTAGCGGTCGTGGCCTCTCTAGGGATTCAATTCTCAAATCTTTTCAATTTATCACATTATAGGTTACACTCTTAATTCACTTAATCCTTTACTTGTTGCATTGATTCACCATTAACTCCAATTTTGGGCTCAAAACCGTGGCCCTCCTATAAGTTTCAATCTCAAATTTTCCTTCCATTAAATTTCATTTCTTCACTTGATTAATTTAAGTCTCATGCTTGTTACAACTTGTCCACATTTTACCCCATTCTTAACCCTCAAAACTGTGACCCTCCAAGAGCCACTCCAATTCATTTTCTTCCATTTCAAGACATCCAATCCAATCTAATATACTATTATACACAACCAATCAATCCAATAGCATAAACAAAGTAAAATCAACACACAAACATACTAATTACAAAATTAAAGAATAACCCTCATTAGGGTTTTTCCACAAATAACACAACCAAGGTTCCTAGATGCTAAAAGAGGTTGAGGAGAAGTGTCTTCCTCTTACCCAAATGGATAAATCAAGAGAAATCCCAAGAAAGCTCCTTGTAAATTTCGGATTTGTACCTCCAAAAACCCTAGAAATTTGGACATGATTAGAATAGCATATGGACTTGAAAAATGTGATGTAAGTGGCCATTAGAAGGCTCTTGAAACTGAAAATGAAGAGAAGAGAAGACAGGTCTTGAAACTTACCCAAAAGCTCAAAGCTTGAAGCTTGAAGAAAGTGATGAAGATGATGGATTTTCAAGAAGCTCCAAGCAAGAAAAGTGTTTAGGAGAAGAAGAGGATTGAGAAAATGTAGTTGGATGAAAATTTTGTGAAGGTTAAGTGGGGAGAGGGAGGGCTGGCCGTAGCTTATGGTAGAGAGAAGGAGGAGAAGAAGAAAATGGAGGAGGAAGAAGGAAGGTAGAGAGAGAAAAGATTTAGGTTAAAATGAATCAAAGTGTGGTAAAAATTAATTAAATGAAATCAAACATTTCCCTCTTGTTTGGGCTGCTGCAGCCATGCATAGAGAGAGAGGGAGGAGAGAGTTTTTGGCTTCCTTTGGAAGCTAAGGGTCATTCGGTCATTATTTGGTCAAAGCTTCTCAAAGAAGCTTTGATTATTTAACATTAAATTTGAATTAAAGTGAATGGATTAGACATGAAGTAGATTGCATTAGGATAATATGATAAGATTTTTATTATATGCTATTATCCAATGGATAATAGTTACAGTTGACAGAAGTCAGTATTTAATTAATCTGACTGATACATTTTTTACAGTATTATTTTGTTTTATCTGTTATAATTTCTGAAAAAATGTGGAACCTCGTAAACTGTGTTCAGCCTCGGGTTTAGTAAGATCCCCCGTCGACATGTCCATAGTTTAAGGTTCTCGGAGGAAACATCGTGTTTCTCCGGTTCTGCTCAATGCGTACGCAAAACGAGAAATATATTAAAATATTTGACGTTTCTGGAAAAATCCCAGAAAATTCTCAAAAATTGCAAATATTATAAAATGACTATTCGTCATATAAATTTCCAATTTTTGAAGCATTACAGTCGTTTTCCCGACTCTGCTAAATGTTTGCGCAAAACGAAGAATATATTAAAATATTTATCGTTTCCGAAAAATTCTGAAAGAATTCACATAAATCACAAATATTAGAAAATGACTATTTGTGGTGAAATAAATAATTTCTGGAGCGTTACACTGACCTAAGCAATTCTCAGCTCAGTGCGCATGCAAAACGAGGAATATATTAAAATATTCGTCGCTTCCGAAAAATTTCAGAAAAATTCCTAAAAATCTTGAATATTATAAAATGAAGATTTATAATTAAACATATATTTTTCGGGATGTTACAGTAATAGAGTTTGTAAATTATTATATGTATAAAAGTAGCACTTTGTAGGCTTTTCATGATTTTTTTAGCACCATGTAAAGGCTTAGATGAGCCTAACTTTTGACTGTAGGTGCTAACTCACTTTAGAAATGCTACTCATACTTATGTAATGCATGCATATGTATTAACTACTAACTCTTGAAGGATTCTACCCTCTATTAATGTAAAATATTATAAACCAAACTAATATTAACAACAATTGTATGTATGATGAATTATCTCAAACTATTTAGTAAATATATTAGAGAAATAATTGTACTAATTATAAAAATTAGAGCAGGATATTACATTTTGGTATCAGAGTAGTTATCTAGGCAATGTGGTTTGGGAACCATTACTGCATTCTAATAAAATATTAATAAGTAAGATATTGCAGGGAAAAATGTCGCGCAGGTGGAATAATCCTAACCTTGAGGATAGGGTAGACTGGATGATGGGCATGCTGGCATAAATTGTAACTGCATTGAGAGAATAGACAATTACAACTAATTAATTTTTTCAATATATGCAAGAAAATAGAGGTCCAGAGTAAGATGCTCCTGTGATAAATCCAAATTTTCAAGGATTGTCTGAATTTCGAAAAGCTAATCCATCAACATTTAAAGGGGAATATGACTTAATTATCGCAGAAAACTAGCTCATGGAGCCAGAATTTTTTTTTACTATTTTAGGGTGTACTAATGCCCAAAGAGTAACTTTTGCTACGTATATGCTATTTGGAGAGGCTGAGCACTGGTGGCGTGGAACCAAAAGACTCTTAGAGACCCCAGATGCACCTATTACCTGGGAAGTTTTCCAAACTGCCTTTTCGGAATAGTATTTTCCTACTAGTGTTAGAAATGAGAAAGAAGTGGAGTTTCTACATCTACGACAAAGGACCATGATGGTCGGACAATACGTAGTAAATTTTGAAGAACTGACAAAATTCTTCTCTTATCTTCAGCTTCATCACAATGAAAAATAGAAGGCTACAAAATTTGAATTTGGATTGAGGCCAGAAATTAAAAAGGAAATAAGTAAGCTGGAAGTCAGACAATACTCTACACTGGTTAATAAGTGTAGAATTATAGAGAGAGATCTTTTGGAATATGAAGCTGAAAAGGTAAAATAATTTCAGCTTAAGCGTAAGTAGGAGGATGATAGAAAAGAATCGGAAATAATAAGTTTAGGCCAAAAATAAACAAAGGAAAACAGATCCAACCTAAAGTAAATTGCCCAAAGTGTGGAAAGCCACATGGAGACAAACCTTGCATGTTGGGACAACGCGTGTATGCCACACTTGTAGAAAGCCTAGACATGTATCAAAGAATTGCATATTCGGCATCAAGGGAAATCCTTCGACAAAGCCACAAGTTCCGGGAAGGGCTTTTGCTCTTAACAGTCGTGAAATAGATCAATCTCCAGATCTAATACAAGGTCAGTGCCTCATAAAAAAAATACTCTTTTAACTATACTGTATGATTCAAGAGCCACACACTCCTTTATATATAATTATTGTGTGAAAAATCTAGAATTACTTGTGACTGAGTTGTCTTATAATATTTATTAGTAACCACTCATACTAGAAATTGAGTCCAAACCTCTTATGCATGCCTAAATTGTCCTATTCTTGTTGAAAATAAACCTTTTGTTGCAAATTAATTTGTATGCCTTTGCAAAAGCTTGATATTATTTTGGGAATGGATTGATTATCCTCTAACCACGTGACACTAAATTACCTTGATAAATCTGTTTCTTTTCCCTCAAACTTTGACAAAGAAAAATACAAGTGTACCATTTTATCTGCCATTTAAGTTTGTAGGGATATAATGGAAGGAGTTCAAGGATATGTTCTCCTTCTTTCTTTTGAAACTAAGAGTGAGATGGATTTGAACACCATTCAAGAGTGAGATGGATTTGAACACCATTCAAGAGTGAGATGGATTTGAACACCATTCCTTTAATTATGCTTTGTTTGGATTGGGAGAGAAAATGGAAAGAGAGAAAATAGAGAGAAGAGAAAATGAAGAAAAAAATTACATTTTCTCTCTTATTGTTTGGATGAAGAGAAAAAGGAAAGAAAGAAAATGAGAGTTGAATAAAAAATAAAAGAATATAATATATAATTATATAAAATAACATATTTATCCTTATTAAATATATAATTGAATATAAATATATTATTTTATATTTTTAAATTAAATATTTTTAAAATTATATTAAGTAAATAAATACAATTTTTTAAAAATACTAATTTAAAAAATTAAATTTAAATTATAAATTAAATGTAAAATATTTTTTATTTAAAAAAATTCAATTTCTCTTTTTTTCCCCATCTCTGCTACCTATTCCCCTATTCACTTTAACCCCCAACCCCGTCCCCAGGTCCCCTGCTCCCCGTCCCCCCCCCCCTCCCTCTTTCTTTCTTCACCATTACAGCCATCCATCTCCAACCTCCAACCTCCAACCACCACATCATTTTCCCCACACACCATGTAAAACTAACCCCTCCAGCCAAAGCTCCCACCACCAAACCGAGTTCAACCCACCACCATTCGGACCAACAACCATTGCATGAGCCGCCCATCAAGCCCGTCGGATCCGCTGCGGGTCAGACGATGAGACGATGAGTGGCGCGGTGCGACGCGAGGGTCAGATCCGCTGCGGGTCAGACGACGAGCAGCGTGGTGCGATGTGGGGGTCGGATCCGCTGCGGTTCGGACAGTGAGATGACGAGCGGTGAGATAGAGCAGCGAATTGGGTCAGCAACGAGCGGCACGACGGAACCACGACTACGTCAACGACCAGCGGCGGCGCAACGAAACTGCGACTGGGTCAGCAACAAGCGGCGGCGCTACAAAACTGCGAATGGGTCAGGGACGAGCGGCGGCGCGACTGAACCGCTACTGGGTCAGCGACGAGCAGCGGTGCGACAACAAGGAGAAGGTTGGGGTAGAGTTGTAATTTTACAACTCCAGCCCTTCTTCTCGCCATTTTCTCCGCAGTTCAAGAAAGAAAATTTTCATGGTAGGTCCCACGCCCCATTTTTCTCTCTTCCTTGTTTTCTCTTCACAACCAAACGAGAGCAGAGAAAAAAATCTCTCCATTTTCTCTCCTCCTGTTTTCTTTCTTGTCATTTTCTCTTCAACCAAACGAACCATTAAAGATTACCCTGAAGCTTTTCCTTCAAATATATCCAACTTGCCTCCAAAAAGGGAAATTGAATTTTCCATTGACCTAATGCCAGGTGTAGGTCTCATTTCAATCGCACCTTATAGAACGTCCCATGCTGAACTAAGTGAACTTAAAAAGCAAATTGAGGAGTTACTTGGAAAATAATTTATAAGGCCTAGTGTATTACCTTGGGGAGCTCCAGTGATTTTAAGGAAAAAGAAGGATGGTAGTCATAGATTGTGCATAGATTATAGACAACTAAACAAAGTGACCATTAAGAATAAATATCCACTCCTTAGGATAGATGATTTGTTAGATCAAATGCGTGGAGCCTCAGTTTTTTGAAAAATAGATTTAAGGTCAGGATACCATAAGATTAGGATCAAGTCAGAAGATATTCCTAAAACAACTTTTAAGATGAGATGTGGGTATTATGAATATCTGGTGATGTCGTTTGGTTTAACTAATGCACCTGTTGTGTTTATGAATTATATGAATAGGGTGTTTAGGCCATACTTGGATAAATTTGTGGTAGTTTTCATTAATGATATTATGATTTATTTAAAAATAGAAGAGGAACATGGAATTCGTTTGAGAATAGTGTTAGAAATTTTGAAAGAAAAACAATTATATGCAAAATTTGAAAAGTGTGAATTTTGGACAAGAGAAATTAAATTCTTAGGACATGTGCTAAACCAAGAAGAAGTCGCAGTAGATCCTAGTAAAGTGGAAACAATCATGTATTAGGAGCAACCAAAGACAATAACTGAAATAACAAGTTTCTTGGGCTTGCCAGGGTACTACTGTAGGTTCAGAGAAGGATTTTCCTATATAGCTATGACATTGACTAGGTTGACCAGAAAAGGGACCCTTTTGTGTGGACACGTAACTAAGAAACGTAACTAAATGTACCTAAGTCTAACTAGATTGCCTAAGTGAACTAAAACTTAGTTTGCTCTTCTTTAGGTCATTCGGTTATGGCATCTTCAAGAAGGTCCAAGTCACTTGGTGACTCGATTTTCTACACCAATGAGAAGCAAGCTTGGAGACAAAGCCTTAGATATCCACCCTTGAGTACATCTAAGGCCATTAGGAGTCCTTGGTTGGTCAACAAAGAAGGCCACCTCCATTGAGCTCCACGGCTATGTATAGGATTAGGAGACCATTTCATTTTCATCTCCATCTTTGTTATCACCTAAAACCTCTCTTCTCTTTCTTCCAAGAACCAAAGACTCCATTTTTCCTTATTTTGGAGCTCACTGCCTCCACTCTTTTCTCATACCTCCACTCTTCTAAATTTTCATCTAACACTATTTCTCAAATTCAAACACCATTCTAAGCAAGTTTCATCTTGAGAGTTTCTTCAAAATAATTCATTTGAAGCTTGGAAAACTAACTTGGAGTTTCCTTCCTACAAGGTAAAAATCCTTGTTTCTTATTTCTAACTTGATTCTTGAAGTCCTAAGCCATGATTGATCCATGGTTTGTATTTTTCAACCATAGTTATGACTTGTTAAAATTGTTTGAGTTTGTTAGGGCTTTTTCTTGGAGTCACACGAAAATTACTAGGAGGAGTTTAGAAGGAGTTTGTCTTCCCTTAAGGTAAGAGGGAGAATTAATCTCATCAACCTTGTGTGGTGGTGAGAAAATGAATGTATTTGTGGTGAAGAATCTATAAGGATTCATTCACTTGTTTAATGTTTTTGCTTATTTGTGGTTGATTTTGTTTGTAAGTATGTCTATAGCTGTAAAATATATGGTATGTGTTCATAGATGTATGATAGTTAGTGTAGGATGTGAATAACATGTGAGGATTTGCATGAGTATTCCAAAGAATACAAAGGAAGCTCATGACTTCATCACTCCAAGGAGAACCAAAATGTTCTCAACAATTTTCTAAAGCTTGAATTAATTAACTTAGTTGAAATAAATAAATTTTATAATGACTTAGTGGATGGAAAATAATTTAAAGATGATTTATAAAAGGATACATTGAATTTCAGCCAACATGCCATTGGTTATACCTTTGATCCAAAATTATCATATTTAAGTGTAGACTAAGGAATTAATCTAAAGAGAACTCAATTTTAATGAATTTTGGAAAAACAAAATAAATGAACATTTTATTAGAAACTTAATTAGAGAAATTAAGTATGGATGAGAAATAAATTGAGTACTTGAAAAATACTAACGTAGAGCTCGCCCTTTGGGTTTTGAAGCGCGTTAGCAAGTTTCAATGTGTAAATATTGATTATGAATAAGAAAGGTAATTTTTAAAGGAAAATGTAGAAAATATCATTTAATGGATTTTCTAGACGAAATACTATCAAAAATTAATTAAATAATAGAGAAAGTTTTAAAATATAAATTTAGAACGTAAAGAAAATATTATACGTAGTTGGAAAATATTAGAATATCTTACACGTATTTAAAATGATGATTTTTAAGTTACGCGATTGAGAAAACGATTTAAAAACGTTATGTGATTGAGAAAATGATTTAAAAATACTATGCGATTTTAAAAACGTTGAAAAATACTTACGCGATTTGAAAACGTTTGAAAAAGGTGACGCGATTGTGAAAATACGATAAAATATTCACGTGACTAAAAGGAACAGTAAGTTTACTGTCGGGCCAAAGTGGTACTCAGACAAGTTGAGAAATAGTATTGTCAAGTGGAGACATACTATATTTGGAAATGTTGATAGTAAGGGTATTTGTGTAATTATGGTTCATATACATGCATTAAGAGATGTGTTAATTTATCTGAAATTGGTGATTGGCTGACGAGATGAATTATACCGTGTTGTGGGTGTGATAGGCGTAGTGCGGTTCATTTGAATGAACTTAGAGGCGTTAGTGTGCGGAGGATTCCACATGTGCACAGTTGGTAGCTCCTTTGGGCCGTGGTAATGGGCAACACACTAACGATCTCTACAAACACTATTCTTAATCAAGATCTTGTGAAGACTGTCTGGTATGATGCCTGTTGTGCACGACATTTTGATTGTGTACTACTTACACGACGATTTGACTGTGTGCTATTTACACGATGTTTGACTGTGTAATAGTTGGTTGGGGCAGCCTAAAGTACGGACAGGTCTTTCGAATCATTCTCTCTGATGTTCGTATTTAGCTCCATGGAGTAGGAATGAGTTTGTGTATATTTGCATATATGGTCTGCATCATAATGTGATTGTTTACAGTAATTTGAGATATTATGCATGATGTGATAATATAGATTATTGTATTAATTGCTATATATGTATGTACTGTCGTTTTCTATACTGTCATGCTGGTAGTGATGTAGATTGTCTCACCTCTTTGTGTACATTTTCTGTGTTATTATTTATGTTCCGTAAAGAGTTTGAGGAAGAGGAAGAGGAGCAGCCTTTAGATTATCAGTATCCGGAGGAACAGCATCCGAGCGATCAGTTTGAGGAAGGCGAGCCTCTAGATCATCCTTACGATTTGGATTGATTTAGTGGTTATGGCTTTGCCTGAGTTTTTGGGGTTTGTGAGACTTGAGTTTCACGGAGGTTCTGAGGCTTGGAGTCTACGTGAAGACAGAGGGTCGGTTGTTTATATGGGGTGTCTGACTGTGTCCCTTCGGAGAGAGTTTGATGGAGCACTGATGTTTACTACTACTTTTTATTTATATCTTGTGATGCCTTTGACTATTAGGCGTTACTGGGGAGGACGTTTTCATGCACCTAGTGAGATTAATAGTGTATCGACAGCACGGACTTCTGTCTATAGAGCTGCGAGACATTCAGGATTTCTATCATCCGATGATCCATCGAAGGAGGATTAGAATTCCTAGATGTATACTTGGGCTAGTTTGTATATAGTGTGATATCAAACATTTTACTGCTTTATTAAATATTTGTAGTCTATAAATTGTTTGTATACTTAAGATAAAAATTATATGTACTTTATGGTATGTATTTGATAGTTTGTTTTATTTCATGTACTGTCTATTTTATTTAATGATATAATGTATAAAAAGAAAAATTTTACAACTCATATTATTATATATGTGCTAAACGTTTTATAACTTGGGTAATATTTATTATAATTATCGCTAGTATGGTGTTACAGTAAACCTTTTCGAAACATAAAACAATTCTTATCAGTTTTGGCATAATCACAATAAAAGAACATTCAACATTTAACAATAATTAGAAAACGTAATAGAGAAAAATCAATTCCAAAACTAATGGACTATGTCGAGAATATATAAACTTATATTAAAGGCCTCATGTTAGGCAATATGCAGTAAACACCTTTGTCAACATTCGCAAAATAAGATTCCAATACAAAAAGAAAATACCAACAAGGTATACAACTCCTTACATAGCAAGTTCAGAATTCTAAAAAAAACGGCCCACATCACCATACAGCGTCCAATACAACCCAATACCATTACACTAAAAAAAATGGCATATAACAAGGCATAGTTGTCATAGCCTAATACCAACCAAAAAAAAAAACCCTAAGCCCCTTAGCCAACTTTTCTGTGTAAGCCTTACCCTACTCCTCCTTGTCTTGATTCTTGATGCTAATGCCCCTGATGTTGATGCCCCTTCACTAGGCTGAGTCATTGACATTCTTGTCAAAGTATGTGTGTGTCTCCTAAGTGGGAAAATTGAGCTTTGGGAACCAAGCTGGCTAGGACCACAACCCCTATGTGCCCTTGGGCCACTCACAGCAGGTATAGGATCACTTTGACTTACAATAATCGGACCAGTTGATGCATTTGCACTTGGAGCATTAGATGGAGTATTCCTAATTCTAGTATCAGATGGAACAATTCCAACACCACTATTTGGATTAGTTTCAGTTGGAGCAGTGAGATTAGTTGTAGTAGAACCACTGTCTACACTTGTTTTCTTCTTCTTTCTATTTGGATTTAGGGGTCTTTGGCACCCACAAGTATTATGGCCTCACATTCTAAAATTCCCACACTAGCATTGTTGTCCTTCCCTTGATACCCTATTTGGGTTATGAGGTTGCTTATCAGTGGCTCTCTTCCTAGCCTTCTTAGGTCTACCAACAGAAGTTCTAACCAAAGGAGGAAGGATTGGATCATAGTCAATTTGTGAGCACTCATCTTGTGAAGGTACAATGTTGATCATCACTCCATAACATTCCAAGAAAGTCTCCTTCATGTAACAGTCAACAACATAGTTCTTAAGTTGATCCCTTTGTGCATAAATGGCACTCACAACATGGGCACAAGGAATACCTACAGGAGATACAAAAAAACCAATCAATTACAAGTATGAATTATCCACACAATAATAGATATTTCATATGAGTTGTATGCCTGTTATGTCCTAGCTTTCGCAAGAACAAGTCCTACTCATCAAATCCACTACTTTCTTGCTTCCTTGTCATGTGTCAATTTCAAATTTTCTATTGCCATTCATATAGGCAATGCACAACACAACTGCTTCCTTTGACTTTTCAAGCTTTTGTTGAATTTGTGGACAAATCTGACCTTGATACTTGAGCATCCCATCTCTCTTTGTAGCAAACCTCTTCATTAACATCCTCATTATGGTTTCCATCATTGTGATTATGGGCTTGTCTCTGGTAGGCATTATTGTAGAGTTGAATGACTCTGTAATATTGTTCAATAGACTACCTGATTTAGCCCTTAGAGTGAATAAATGTCTTGACCATGTGTTTGCATCTCTTGCAGGTAACCAGTTGGTTGCTCCTTCATTCAGATTTCTTATTTTTTGCATGTGAAAGTCAAATTCAGGCTTGGTTGTGGCCCTTGCAGCATTCCATGGCAGATCTTTCAGCACTTGTCCCTTATATGTAAGGTTGAAGTTAGCATATAGATGCCTAAAACATAATCTGTGTTCAACCCCCATCTCCTCATCAAGTATAGAGTTCAGACCCTGCAAGCACATCAAGTAAGAAATCAGAAAGTAAGCATGGAGTTCAAACTTATGTAGCACAAAATCACATAAAGTAAGATGTGTCATTTTTGTTACCTTTTGCTTATCTGATATGAATACCTGGCCATTCTCCTCAATTGACCCAATATCCTCAAGTAACCTGTCCAAAAATCCTATCAAGCTATTTCTCAACTCAGCCTCAACTGCAAGATGGGCAATTGGGAACATGTTATCATTGGCATCCTTTGCCACTGCCACTAGCAATTGACCCCCAAAGCCAACTTTCAAGAATCACACATCCAATGAGATTATAGGCCTACAAAACTTCAGACCCCTTTTTGCAGGATCCAAACCGAAATAGTCTCTGAAAATAGCCATCCTCCTTCTTGATCAACATTGTTAAGCTAGGGTTGTATTGTAAGACTGCTGCAGCATAATTCTATAGTAAAGAATATTGAGTTGTTGTACTGCATTCAAGCTTCTTCATGGCCATCTTGTTTGCCCTATACACCTGGAACCTTAAAACAAAAATCTCATGTTCTTTAGCCACCTGATTAATGAAAGCCTCATTCTCCCATTTCCCCTTATGGTCTTGGATGTGGTCTTGGTACTTGGCAACTAACCACCTTGAATTGGCCTTGGTATTTTTGTTACCCCATCCACAATTTGCATGCTCATTGTTATACCATGACTTAATTTGGAAAGCATCTTCTTTTCTAGTCTTGGAGGCATACATTTTCCATCCACAATCTCTCTTGCACTGTATTGATATTTGAGTGCTCTCATTCCTCAAGAATTTGAAATCAATCATATTTTCAATACAAAAATGTCTTATAGCCTCCCTAAACACCTTATGACTTGCAAATTTCATTCATACTTGCAATTTTTTCTTCTTTATCATGTTAATGTATTGGTTGAACTCTGGAAACTTCCTCTTCCCCATTACCTTTCCTTCTTCTATACTAGAACCAGGGGGAGTAATTAGAGTGTCACTGTCCTCATATTCAGACTAATACTCCCCATCCCAATAAGGTCTAATATCAGCATTGGCAACATTATTGCCATTGCTGGCCTATCCTCCCTCACAATTTTCTTCATGTACTTGTCCATCATCATTCACTTCATTATCTCCATACAATCTCTCATTAACACCCATACAGTCCCTCATTTCTTCCTCAACTTCCCTTGCATGGTCCTCAAAAAATAGGTCATGAAGCTCCTCATTACTATCCTCAATATCACAACTAGTTAAGTCAACTTCACCATCTTCTTGAAGGTCTACAGGTCTAGTTTTTCTCTTAGGGGTCAGTTTTTGCTTCCCTTTCCCTTTTTATACTTGCTTCCCTTTTCCCTTCTCCTTTTATTTCCCTTTCTACCTAACAGAATGTGGTTCAGGGTCTAGTTCATTCTCATTTGTAGGCTCAGTTAGAATTGCAATTGGGTTAGGTTCTAACTCACATGCAGGTTTAGGGTTGGGTTCTAAGTGGGTTAGGATTGTGTTATGCTTACTCTCATGTTCA
The DNA here is from genome assembly GCA_029884605.1 of Ormosia emarginata. Classification (NCBI taxonomy): domain Eukaryota; kingdom Viridiplantae; phylum Streptophyta; class Magnoliopsida; order Fabales; family Fabaceae; genus Ormosia; species Ormosia emarginata. The sequence goes on along the minus strand of JAQQTP010000013.1, from coordinate 2,390,897 downwards.
ACAAGTACTTCAAGGGTTGGGTTAGGTCTTTTCTCCATAATTTTACATATCTTTCTAATATCATCATCACCAAATAATTTTCTTAGTCCATGAGTGAAAGTCTGACTAAGAAACTTATACCACAGATACTTTGGCTCTCCCATCCCAATCTCATTCTTTCTTACATAAGTAGTCAAATGTGTGCTAGACAACAAGTCATGATCAAAGTTATATAGCCTACGACACACCCTCTACATACCCCATAGGTGAGCTAAATTGTAATTTTCCTCCATAATGTAATAGAATTATTATCACAACCACCTATAAAGTGTAAAAAATATATTATACTACTCATTCATATAACTTATAAGCACATGTTATACTGCATTTCATAAAGCTTACAAGCATGTTATGCTACTTATTCATAAAGCATACAAACATGCTATACTACTCATTCATAAAGCATACAAACATGTCAAATTGCAATACATATGAAATTAGAGATTTTGCAAGTAATTCAGGAGTTCCAATCGACAGGGGGAAATGATGTCCTCAATATATAATCAACAATAATAGGCACCCAATCAATAAAGGGATGGAGAAGAGAATTTTGAAGAAAACAAATAAAAAAACTCATGTTGTAAGGTATATACAAATTGAAAATCAATGAAAAGAAATAAGAAGACGAACATTAAAGTAGGTTTATTTGTTCAAGCTTTTTTGAGGAAGCACATGGTTTAAGAAAATTTTAATTTACTAAGAGACTTTTCTAAGATACATATATTTGTCTCTTAAAAAAGTTTCAAGTTCTTGACTTGATGACTTTCAAAAATTCCAGATCTGTGACTTGATGTCTTTTCTTAAAAAAATTCAAAATCCTTGGCTTAATGACTTTCAAAAGTTTCAGGTCCATGGCTTGATGTCTTTTCATCAAAATTTCAAGTCCTTGACTTGATGGCCTTCACAAAATTCCAGGTTCATGGCCTGATGTCTTTCACAAAATTCCAAGTCTAAAGCCTGTTTTCTTTTCCTCAAAATTTCAAGTTATTGGCTTGATGACTTTCACAAAATTCCAATTTTGTGACCTAATGATCCTCTCAAAAATTATCAAGTCCTTAGCTTGATGGCTATCACAAAATTCCAAGTCTTTGGTCTGACGATGTGTAAAAAAAAATTCAAGTCCTTATTTTGATGACTTGTTTTTACAAAATTTAGGTTCATGGCCTAATGATCTTTGCTTAAAAAAAATAAAATAAAATAAAAGAATAATGTAGGAAAGTTTCACGCCATTTAATTTTTAGTCACATTGCCATATTACTTTAAAAAAGCTGCATTTAATTTTAGGCCCATTGCATTAATTTTTTTGGCACATGGCCCATTACATTCAATTTTATAGTTCATGACCCATTGCATTCAGTTTTCAGGCTCATGGCCCACTGCATCAGTTTTTGACTCAAGGCCCATTGCATTCAATTTTTGGCTCAAGGTCATTGCACAAAATTTTCTAGCTCAAGGCTCGCTACATTCAATTTCAAGGCTTATGGCCCACTGCATTTAATTTTTTAGCTCAAGGCCTATTACATTAGTTTTTGGCCTCAAGGCCTATTGCATTTTGCATGCACTTTCTAGCTCAACGTCTATTTTATTTCAGTTTTTTGGCTCAAGGCTATTTTCATTTAGTTTTCTAACTTAAACGTCCAATACATCTCGTTCCTCCAATTTTGCCCATCATTTTTAAATTTCAGGCCTTAGTTCTGCTCTAGTTTTTAAATTTCAAGCCTTAGCTCTGCTCAATGTTCTTTTTTTTAATTCCTGTTTTTAAGTTTCAGGCCTTAGCTTTGCTCAATGTTTTTTAAATTCTTATTTTTAAATTTCGGGCCTTAGATTTGCCCAATGTCTTTTAGATTTTAGGTCTTAGTTCCACCCAATATTTTTAATTTTGGGCCTTAACTCTACCAAATGCTTTTTAATTCCTATGTTTTTAAATTTCGGGCCTTAGATTTGCCAATTTTTTAAATTTCATGCCTTAATTCTTCCCAATATTTTTAAATCCGTGCTTTTGAATTTCGAGCCTTAACTCTGCCCAATGTTTTAAATTTCGGACCTTAGCCCTACCCAATATTTTTAAATTCCTTTTTTAAATTTCAGACTTTAGTTTTACTGTTTGCTTTCAAAATTCTTGCTTTTAGGTTCATGCCTCACCAAAAAGAAAAAAAAAAGTTATTTTCTTTTTACTTGCTTTTAGGTCCATTGTTTATGCATCTTTACATGTTTGCTTTGTCTCATGCATTCTAGGACAAAATGAGTGTCCATTTTCTTTACTCATTCCTTATTACGATTACATGAAGAATTACGGTTCTTCATGTTTTCTAATAAGAAATAAGTAAAAAGGGATAACTGTGAACTGCCCATTTTGACTAGGTCATTTTAAGTATTTTTGAAAAAAAATGAAAAAAAAGGAAGGAAAATGGTGGAGGGGAAATAAAGTAGCCCAATTCTAAAATTTTATGACCCAATTTTCAAATCCGATTCTTGATCCAATAAGATTCTCCATGCCCATTGAAAATTAAAAAAAATTAAAAAAAAAAAGAGAAAAGAAAAATGGGGATATGCTTTTAATGAGAAATCATGATTTGATATTCTTGAAAAAATAATTGAGGGATATGTTTTTAATAAGAAATCATGATTTGATATTCTTAAAAATAATTGAGGGAAGTGTTTTTAATGAAGAATAATGATTTGATACTCTTAAACAATAAATTCAAGATTTAAAAGGAAAATTTGAAATTAAGAGATTGTCATGGTTTAATCAAAAAGGGAAGGGAGGAATGTGTGAGAAATTATGATTCGATTTTCTTAAAATAAATAAATCATGAAATAATTTAGGAGGCTGATTTTGTTTGGATTTCTTATGATCAATTATCATTTAATAGGTTGATCTTTATATTGGAATTAGGGTTTTTAATAATTGCCTATAAATAAAACCCTTATCCTTTGACAAGGGAGGTGACAATTACACACAATGACACACAAGAAGGAAGGAATAGTTTCAGATGCAAAAAGCTATTGGTGAGATACTTGACCAAGCATGTGAGAGATAAAGAGTTGAAACAAGGGTCTTTCGAAACTAAAGATTTTGCTTCTCGTCACTCTCCTTTGATTTAAGGTATGTTCCTTGTTTCCTTTATTGTGCGACTGCAAACTTGAATATGGTTCCCAGTTATCATATTTATAATTTTACTTAGGTATAGCATTGGAGTGCATCAATAATGGTTTTGCTATTGAGTATTTGATGAGGCTTTACTTGATTCTAATTTGCTTATGCTAGTTTTCTTAGTTGGTCATTCATATTTGAATGTGAGTGTTGATACCCAATTTTGTCCATAAAATTTTTGTTGCTTGGATCATTCAAACATTTTAATTTATAATAAAACAAAAGAAAGAACAAAAAAGAGAGAAAAGATGAATGAAAATCCAAAAGAAAAAAAGAAAAAAAATGAAAGGAAAAAGAAGAAATTTGAAAAGCTAAGATGTCTTCTTGTATCACAAAGTCTCACATTGGAGAGGCCATGTTCCTTCTCCCTCTCCTCCTCCTATATAAAGGGGTGGTTCTCAATGGTTTTGGCATCCAAAAATTTACACTCTTTGGCTTAATACTAAGTATAAGAGTTAGAGGAAATTATACTCTTGGGCTTAATACTAAGTATAAGAGCTAGAGGACTTTAGTAAAAAAATTTCTCTTGCAAGTGAGTTGCTTTTCAAGGTTTGATTTGAAGAGAACGTGTGGGGCCTTGTGCACCAACTTCTTTGAGCATATCATTTTTATACACCTTGGAGGTAAGTTTGCTTATTTTTTCTTGTGTTATTATCTTTCATTATATATATGTGTTATTCATTTTAGCTTATTCATTTATTAGTTGGGTTTATTTTTTATTATTATTATTATTATTATTATTATTATTATTATTTTGTAAACTTTTTCGTTTAAAATTAACCCAATAATAAATTGGGATTAATGAGTTGTGACAACTTGTTAATCCTATAACTTTTAGAATCATCTAAGTTGTGACAGCTTGATGATTCGAACATTTTTCTAAACATTAAAAAATTTGAATGAGTTTTCAAAATAAAAAATCTTTTCAAAATTAAAAAAACAACTAACTCACAATTATTTTCTAAAGAACTACGTGACTTTGAGTTCCTCATTGCACCCGAGGATACGTAGGAGCAGAATTCTTATTCTGTCAAGCCAAAAAATAAATTTTTATAATTTAGTTGTTTCTTTTTTATTTTTTAAAGGGGTAAAATAAATATATTTAAGATTATTAAAATTTGCACAACTAATTTAAGATATCGTTCTTGGAACGGGCAGTATAAGGTGCTAACACCTTCCCTACCTGTAATCGACTCCTGAATCCAAACTTTTATTAAAGACCAGTTTTGTCTATTTTAAGAGTTTTTCTAATGTTTTCTCAAATGAAATAAACATTGGTGGCGACTCCATTGATTTTTAAAATCTTATTTTTTATCGGTCGTCCCATCGCGATTTCGGTTGCGACAGCTGGCGACTCCACTGGGGACATTTAGAGAGTCAAGTCTATTGATATTAGTTATGCAAATTATTAATAATTTTTATTTATTTATTTTACTCTTTTTGTCTTTGTTTTTTTTATTATTTATTTGTGAATATTTTTGTATGTAAATATTTGCTAGCATTATTATGTGTTTTTTTATTTATTTACTTGTATATATATTTTTTGTGCTTAATTGTTGAAACTTTAGGGTAGATGATTACTGGTTGGCTATTGTATGTATGTTCTACTTGATTGTTATTTAGGAAGGATGAGGTTAATTCTTAAGATTATGAAGTTTTGTATGCTCCCTACACCCACTGCACTTACACGTTTGTCACACAAATTCGAGTGGGGCGCTATACCCGGGTCTGAGTGAAGCTTAAGTTAGGTAGATGTTACGTAGTGGTAGCCATTTTGGATGTACATCTTGTTTGGTTATTGCGAAAACCTCATCTAGAGTGTGCCCTTTCCTGAATGTCCCACACCTAGTGGTTTACTCGCTATTTGTGGTCAACATTCTGAAAAGGGACTTAGCTCTTGAGGCCTTTAGAATAGTAGAGCCATCCAATGAAGTTTTCACGAATCAGAAAGACCCATAGATCCTTAAGATAAAATTCCTCAAATTTAAGGAATTTCCTTAGGACACAAAGGGAGCATACTTTTGTTTATTTATCTTTTTCTCATGACATTCATTCATGCATTTTCTTTATGACTTGCATTCTTCTGTCATTCATAGCATTCTTAGAAATAAAAAAATAAAAAATTTATCATTTTACATTATTATTCATGCATTTTTTTATAGAAAAAAAAACCAGTTCTAAAAAAGAATCATCATCTTGTATCACCATGACATTCATAACATTTTTTTAAAAAAAAAGAAAGAAAAAAATCCATATCATGACATTCATATCATTCATAGCATTTAAAAAAAAACAATATGCATATGTAGCCAATACTTTGCATACATGCCAACTTGGTTCAGTCAATACTGACATTTGCATACTCATATCATGTCTTCCCAAGCAGAAAAGAGACACTATAGCAGGAAAACTGTTTCCACGACACCCTTATAGGACTCGTTCCCAAGCAAGGATCATGGATGAGATAGAGCAAACTCAAGAGTTGAAGGATGAAGTGAACCAGCTTAGAGAGCAAATGTCCAAGATAATGGAGATGTTGCAATCTATGGAGAATAGAAGGAACACAAATGGGAATCCCTCAGCGGCAAACAAAGGACACCCAGCCGCACATCTTCACCCGCCTGGCTTCTCTCCAGCCCCTCTGCAATATCAAGGAGTTAATCCTCAAGGAGTTATGATGCCACTAACTATTTATCCAAACAGCACCACTCAACCTACTGTCACCAGTTCGCAGGGAACTCAGGCACCATTTTTCCCACCATATGGCCTCCCTCCTGGGTATGTACCACCATTGGCCACAAATCCCCTTGATAATAGCACTTCAGTAGTAACACCGATCCCAAACCCGCCAAATACTACTGAAACCCAGGTTGCTCAGCCAAGTGCTAATGAAACTCCACAAACACAACACTCATTCCCCTTCTTTCTTCCATCGTATGGTTTTCCTGCCAACTTTATGCCACCACAAGTGACCAATCCCCTGGACGGCAGCAATCCTACTACGAACTCTTTGACCACATCCCAACCACCTGCAAACGGAACCTTGCCAGCACAACATTTTATCCCAACTTTTATGCCACAATACCTATTAAACTCCTCTATTGAAAATTCCCAGTCCAGAGAGAAGTTGGAAACTATAGAAGAGAGACCGCGAGACATAGAAGGGGCAAGTAGCTATGGTCTCCTTGATGCTTCAGAACTCTGCCTTGTCCCTAATGTGGTGATCCCATCGAAGTTCAAAGTTCTAGATTTTGATAAATACAAGGGGACCACTTGTCCAAAGAACCATCTGACCATGTACATCCGCAAGATGGCTTCGTGTGCTCATGATGACAAGCTGCTGATTCATTTCTTCCAAGACAGCTTGATTGGGGCAGCTTCAAATTGGCACACTCATCTTGAGCGTGCCCATGTTCGATGTTTCAAAGACTTGGCTGATGCTTTCTTGAAGCAGTATAAGTACAACATTGATATGGCACCAGATAGACTACAATTGCAGAATATGGCTAAGAAGGATGTTGAAACCTTTAAGGAATATGCTCAGTGATGGAGAGAAATGGCTGCTCAAGTAGAGCCCCCATTGACAGAAAGAGAAATGGTGGCCACGTTCATTGACACTCTGCAACCACCCTTCTATGACAAAATGATAGGGAGTGTGTCATCAAATTTCTCGGACATAGTCATCATCGGAGAAAGAGTTGAGGGAGGAATGAGAAGTGGGAAGATCGTTGAAAGTTCAATAGGAACATTTAACGCCAAGAGGGGCCCGATGGGGAAGAAAAGAGAAGGAGAAACCCATGTTGTCACCTCTGATCAAAGAAATTTCATCCAAGGGAGATATAGCCAAACACCAGTGAACCATCAACCATCCTTCCAAACCCTTTTCACACCTTACCACCCATACTTTCCCACTACCCCACCGATTCCATATCCCCATCCTTATCACCTCCATGTCGCCAATGCTTCACACGTCCCTTATCCTCAACCTCATCACCCAATGAGGCCTCACCAAATATCATTTCCTACTCAATACCAGGCACCTCCTACCTTACCGCCTCAAACAACCCAACCCTGGACACAAAACTCAAACACAAACCAAAGAAGACCACCAAATAACCAAGAAAGGAAGCTTGCCAATATCGACCCAATCCCTATGACCTATACCGAGTTACTACCCTAACTCTTTCGTAACTCTCTCTTGGCTCCTTGCCCGACGAAGCCAGTGGAACCCCTATACCCTAAAGGTTTTGACCCAAATGCCAAATGTGATTACCATGCGGAAGCCGCAGACCATTCCACAGAAAATTGCAAAATGCTGAAGTTTAAGGTGCAAGACCTAATCGACGCCAAGTGGTTGAATTTCAAAGCAAATACTCCCAGTGTGGGCCATAACCCTTTGCCTAACCATGGGAATCCTACAGTTAATGCTATAGAGGAGTACTCTACACAGCTGCTTATAAGACGAGCAGCAGATGTCAAAACTCCCATGAGAGCCATTTTTGAAGAGCTGTGCAAATTCGGGATGATAGAAGTTTATATTGAAGAAAAAAGGGGTGACAAGAATGAAATAATGTGCAATCTCCATGGGAATATGGGGTATTCTATTAAGGAATGTGATGAGTTCAGACAAATCCTCTAAGATTTAATGGACATGCAACTAGTGCAAATAGGTCATCTATGTGACAATGGTGCCATAGGCATGGTGGATGAATGTGCTATTCCACAGTTTCAAGAAGGTCAGGAAGCCATAAACTCTTTGGTCACTTCCCTTGCTAACCCGGCTATCAAACCATTGGTTATCTATTACACTGCAAATGCGCCTTCGCCACCTCCATGTGGCCCGAGGCCCATCACCATTCAAGTTCCTAGTCCTTTTCCATGTAAGGACACCAGAGCAGTACCGTGGAATTATGATGTACAAGTCCTTGGAAATAATCTCACAAACGATCAGCAAAAAGTTGCATCTTGTTCGACCTCTAGTGTCACTAATATATCAGGGATTAGAGGGATGACACGAAGTGGTCGCATTTACACTCCTGACGAATTGCGAAAGGGGCAAGACGAAGAAGAAAAGAGAAATTACAAGGGGAAGAGCAATATAGGAGAGACTCCCATGGAGAATGATGTGAAAGAAAAAAGAGGGTTGACAAAGCCAGATGAGTATAAGAAAGAGGTATCTGATGAAGAAGTTTGTGAGTTCCTGAAGTTCATCAAGCAAAATGAGTATAGGGTGGTTGATCAGTTGAATCGCACCCCTGCAAGGATATCTCTCTTGTCCCTGTTGATGAATTCCGAGCTGCATAGAAAAGTGTTGATGAAGGAACTAAATCAAGCTCATGTTTTTCATGACATCACAGTCGACAAATTGGGTGGTATTATTGGCAACATTACTGCTGATAATTATGTTACTTTCACTGATGATGAGATACCTGCTGAAGGGATGGGGCACAATAAGGCGCTGCATATTTCCGTCAAATGCCAAGATCATATAATGGCTAGGGTGCTCATTGACAATGGTTCCTCTTTGAATGTAATGCTAAAATCAACTCTCTCCAAGTTGCCTTTTAATTGGACTTACATGAAGCTAAGTACAATGATCGTGAGGGCTTTTGATGGGACCCGAAGAGAAGTAATGGGAGAAATAGAGATCTCAATTCAAATTGGACCTACTACTTTTCATGTACTCTTCCAGGTGATGGACATCACACTAACTTACAATTGCCTCTTGGGACGACCTTGGATTCATTCCGCTGGGGTGGTGCCGTCCATTTTGCACCAGAAAGTGAAATTCATAGTGGGCAATAAACTGGTGATCGTATCGGGTGAAGAAGACCTATTGGTGAGTAAGCTCCCATCAACTCCTTACATTGAAGCTGCAGAAGAAGCTCTTGAAATAGCATTCCAAGTGTTCGAGGTCGTCAACACTATTTATGTAAAGGAAGGAGCTCGAATTCCAAAACCACAGTCATCTAGTGCATCCATAATGATGGCTAAGGTCATGCTTGAAAGAGGATATCAAAGTGGAAATGGACTGGGAATGAATAAACAAGGCATTGCAAAGTTTGTGCAGCTATGTGAAAATAAGGACAAGTTTGGGTTGGGGTATAAACCAACTAAAGCTGACAAGAGAAGGGTCATAGAAGAGAAAAGAGAGAAGAGGTTGGCTAGGTTGGAAAATCGGGAGCCTAAAGCTAAAGGGATCCCTATCTGTGACATCTGACGAAGCTTCCGAAGCGCGGGATTGGTGTTTTTGAACCAAGTGACCGTTATCGAAGATGATCAACCCATCCATCATGGTGTCAACCTGGTGTACCCTTGCTCCCCAGATGCAGAGCTCAACAATTGGGAGAGCGTTGATTTTCCCATGACCTTTGAAATTGTTTCAAAGTAATTCTGTAATGCTAATCCTATTGCTCTGCCCAAGGCTTTAGGGAGATATTTTGTAAAAGCGGGCTCACATGTTTTTATTTCAATATTTGCTATCAATAAAATGCATTTTCGAATTATCTTGCCTTTCAGTTTTTTGTTCAACCATTACATTAGCCTTTATTCATTACCTTTTTTTTACTTGTGTTGACATCAATAAATACAGATCTGAAAGTGACTCTCTTGAAAATGACAATGCTATGACCCCATTATATGATTTTGACCATCCCGTTAATCATATTGATGAGGATAATAATGACAATTGGGAACTCTCTCCTAAGCTAATAAGATTAATGGAACAAGAGGCCAAAAAATTCAACCCCATGAAGAGTCAACTGAAGTGATTAATTTGGGGACAGAGGATGATAAGAAAGAAATTAAAATTGGCACTTCCATGAAAGAAGAAGACCAAAGCAAGTTAGTTAAGCTCTTATCCGACTATCGCGATGTCTTCGCATGGTCATACCAAGATATGCCAGGCCTAGATGCTAGCATAGTTAAGCACAAATTGCTATTAAGACCAGAATGTCTTCCCGTCAAGCAAAAGTTGAGACGAATGAAACTAGAAATGTCCTTAAAAATTAGAGAAGAGGTCAAAAGGCAGTTTGATGCAGGTTTCCTCGTTGTCGCAAAGTACCCTCAATGGGTCGCCAACATCGTTCTTATCCCGAAGAAAGATGGAAAAGTACGGATGTGCATTGACTATAGAGATTTGAATAGGGTCAGTCCTAAAGACAACTTTCCTTTACCTCACATTGATATTTTGGTGGACAACACTGCTCAACATGTATTTTTCTCCTTCATGGATGGTTTCTCGGGATACAATCAGATCAAGATGGCACCAGAAGATATGGAGAATACCACATTCATCACTCTGTGGGGGACTTTTTGCTATAAAGTGATGCCGTTCGGATTGAAGAATGCCAGGGCGACTTATCAAAGGGCGATGGTGGCATTGTTCCACGATATGATGCACAAAAAAATAGAAGTTTATGTGGATGATATGATTGTAAAGTCAAAAATAGAAGAAGATCACATAACCGATCTGCAAAAGCTCTTTGAGCGGTTGAGAAAGTTCAGGCTCAGACTGAATCTCGCTAAGTGCACTTTTGGTGTGAAATCAGGCAAGCTCTTGGGGTTTGTGGTTAGCGAGAAAGGGATAGAAGTTGATCCAGATAAAGTTCGAGCAATCATAGAGATGTCAGCCCCTCGCACTAAAAAAGAGGTTCGTGGGTTTTTGGGGAGGCTGAACTATATTGCTAGGTTTATATCCCAGTTGACTGCCATGTACGAGCCAATGTCCAAGTTGTTGCGTAAAATCTAGACAGTAGAATGGAATGAGGATTGTCAGGTAGCATTTGAGAAGATCAAGCAGTATCTGCAAGAACCAATAGTTTTGGTACCTCTAGTGCCAGGAAGGCCTCTCATCATGTACTTGGCTATGTTGGATGAATCCATAGGTTGTGTACTGGGATAACACGATGAAACTGGTAAAAAGGAGCAGGCTATCTATTACTTGAGTAAGAAGTTTACCAACTATGAGGCAAAATACTCATTGTTGGAACGCACGTGTTGTGCCTTGGCATGGGCGGCCCATCGGTTGAGGCAGTACATGTTGTGTTACACCACATGGTTAGTGTCCAAAATGGACCCGATCAAGTACATCTTTGAAAAACCTGCCCTCACTGGGAGGATTGCACGCTGGCAAGTGTTGCTATCAGAATATGACATTGTCTACGTCACCCAAAAAGCAGTCAAAGGCAGCGCTTTGGCAGATTTCTTGGCTAGTCAACCAGTGGAAGATTATGGTTCTATGCAGTGTGAGTTTCCTGATGAAGATATAATGACTTTGTTTAGAGAAGAAGAATCCTCGAAAAAAGAAAAATGGACTTTGTTATTCGACGGAGCTTCTAATTCACTGGGGCATGGAGTTGGGGCCATACTGATTTCCCCTGAAAATAATTTCATTCCAATCACTGCTAGATTATGCTTTGATTGTACAAACAATATAGTTGAATATGAAGCATGTGCCATGGGAATCCAAGCAGCGATAGAATCAAAGGCAAAAGTTCTTGAGGTATACGGGGATTCTGCCTTGGTCATCCATCAGCTAAAGGGAGAATGGAAAACTCGAGATGCCAAATTGATCCCTTATCATGCTTACATCAAGGAGTTAATTGAACAACTTGATGAAGTCACATTCCATCATATCCCTCGGGAAAATAATCAGTTGGCGGATGCTTTGGCCACATTGTCGTCCATGTTCAACGTAAGCCATGATAAGGACTTGCCACTCATAAAAATGGAAAGTCGTGACCAACCAGCATATTGTTAAATGGTAGAAATGGAGTCAGATGGGAAACCGTGGTACCATGACATCAAATGTTTCATCAAGAGCAAAGAGTACCCTCCAGATGCTTCAAAAAATGACAAAAGAACCCTCAGAAGACTTGCAATGAGTTTCTTTCTAAATGGAGAAGTTCTCTACAAGAGGAACCACGACATTGTGCTGCTAAGATGTGTTGATATAGTGGAGGCAGAGAAAATCATCAGAGATGTCCATGAAGGTTCTTTTGGAACTCATGCAAGTGGACATGCAATGGCAAGAAAGATACTAAGAGCTGGGTACCATTGGTTGATAATGGAAACTAATTGCTTCAATTATGTGAAGAAGTGCCACAAATGCCAGACATATGCTGACAAGGTCCATGCACCGCCAGCACCTTTGAATGTTTTAACAGTACCCTGGCCATTCTCGATGTGGGGAATAGACGTCATAGGGCCCATTGAACCGAAGGCCTCAAATGGACATCGCTTTATTCTTGTTGCAATTGATTACTTCACAAAATGGGTGGAAACTGCTTCTTATGCCAATGTGACCAGGAATGTAGTGGTTAGATTTGTCAAAAAAGAGCTGATTTGTCGTTACGGTTTGCCAAGCAGAATTATCACTGACAATGCCACTAATCTAAATAATAAGATGATGAAAGAGATATGTGAGAGTTCCAAGATTGAGCACCACAATTCCTCACCCTATCGCCCCAAGATGAATGGGGTAGTTGAGGTAGCAAACAAGAACATCAAGAAGATTGTTCAGAAGATGGTTGTAACGTACAAGGATTGGCATGAAATGTTACCATTTGCACTGCATGGCTATCGCACGTCTGTTCGTACTTCAACTAGGGCAACCCCTTTCTCTTTGGTTTATGGAATAGAAGTGGTACTCCCTATTGAAGTGGAAATCCCATCATTGAGAGTGCTAATGGAGGCAGAATTAGAAGAAGCTGAATGGGTCCAAACTCGACTTGATCAGTTGAACCTCATTGAAAGAAAGAGATTAACGGCACTGTGTCATGGCCAGCTTTACCAGAAGATAATGATGAAAGCCTATGCGAAAAAGGTGCGTTCATGATAGTTTCAAGAAGGAGACCTAGTACTCAAGAAGACTCTTCCCATTTAAAAGGATCATCGAGGAAAATGGACTCCAAACTATGAAAGACCTTATGTATTGAAAAAGGCTTTCTAGGGAGGAGCTTTGATTCTCACAAACATGGATGGCGCAGATTTACTACTTCCTGTAAATTCGGATGCAGTCAAAATGTATTATGCTTTAAAAAAAACACCAAAAAAAAACCAAAACAAGAAAAGTGGCTCGCTAGGCTGAAAACCTGAAAAGGAGGTCTAGGCAAAAATTAGAGCGACCTACTAGGTTGAAAACTCGAAAAGAGCGACCTAGGCAAAAGTTATGGTCAAAGATGGTTTCTGACACATCCGGAGAAGTGGAGTCGCCTCGAGTCACAAACTGGGGCAGTTTGAGTTTCTTTATGCCAAACTAGGGCAGTTTGCATGGAGGGTCTTGTCATGAACGCTCCCAATGTGTGAAAACTGGGTCAAATCATGTTCTCGAAAATAGAAAATGGGGTGTTTAAGGTCTTATACATGAGAAATTTGCACTGATCATCCTAGAGAGCATCGCTGGAAGAGCTGGGAAAATATACTCCAACATTCTTTTGTAAACCTTTTAATTCTAACCTTTGTGGTACCGCCTTTCATGTAGTGTTCCTTCCCCTAATGATAGACCATTTTCGTTGCAACCCATTGTTGATTCAAATGCATTTTTCATGGTAGTTTTATAATGAGATGTGAAACATGTGATCATATTGCAAGAGCATTCAATTTTGTTTTAACAACCTTGGAAGGTCATGGGGAGTACGATGAATTTCCTGATAAGAATATTGATGAGAAAAAGAAGAATAACCAGGCAAATCATAAAACAAATTTTGTTACTGTTAAACCTTGATCATACTATGGGAAGAAGTCCTTAAGGGTGTTGTGGAACCAAGTGCATCATGCATCATATGCACTGTCCCCAAGCATCATATCCATTACATCATCATGCATCTATTGCACCATGCATCATATTAGGCATCATTTACACTGTCCTCAAGCATCACATGCAAAAAAAAAAACAAAAACAAAAACCTTTTCGTAGATCTCAGGGCCTTATGCCCATCCTTTTTAGTTTCTGAGTCCCTGCGCCCATCGTCTTTTAGTTTTCGGGTCTCCGTGCCCATCGTCTTTTAGTTTTCGGGTCCCCGCGCCCATCGTCTTTTAGTTTTCGGGTTTCCACGCCCATCGTCTTTTTAGTTTTCGGGTCCCTGCGCCCATCATCTTTTTAGTTTCCAGGTCCCCGCGCCCATCGTCTTTTAGTTTTCGGATCCCCGTGCCCATCGTCTTTTAGTTTCCGGGTCCCCGCGCCCATCGTCTTTTAGTTTTCGGGTCCCTGCGCCCATCATCTTTTTAGTTTCCGGGTCCTTGCGCCCATCGTCTTTTAGTTTTCAGGTCCCCATGTCCATCGTCTTTTTAGTTTCCGGGTCCTTGCGCCCATCGTCTTTTAGTTTCTGGGTCCCTGCGCCCATCGTCTTTTCAATTTCGGGTCCCCGCGCCCATTGTCTTTTCAGTTCTGGGTCCCCTGCGCCCATTGTCTTTTCAATTTCGGGTCCCCGCGCCCATTGTCTTTTCAGTTTCGGGTCCCCGTGCCCATTGTCTTTTTAATTCCGGGTCCTCGTGCCCATTGCCTTTTCAATTTTGGGTCCTCGACCCATTGCCTTTTCAATTTCGGGTCCCCGCACCCATCTACCTTTAGTTTCCAGGTCCCCGTACCCATTTGCCTTTTCCTTTTTGGGTCCTTGCACCCTTTGTCTTTAAGTTTTGTCAAGCTTCGGCGGATACCCAACTCCGCAAGCTTTTTTCTTTTCAGGGCCCTCATACCCTGCATTTCTATCTTATTTTGATGACCATTGTGTCTTGCATCGATCTGCAGAGGAAAATTTTCATGTACAAAATTGAATCAATTCATTTGCTTTCCATTTAGTCTAAATGTAAAGCAAAGGGGGGCAGCTGTTGATACCCAATTTTGTCCATAAAATTTTTGTTGCTTGGATCATTCAAACATTTTAATTCATAATAAAACAAAAGAAAGAACAAAAAAGAGAGAAAAGATGAATGAAAATCCAAAAGAAAAAAAGAAAAAAAAATGAAAGGAAAAAGAAGAAATTTGAAAAGCTAAGATGTCTTCTTGTATCACAAAGTCCCACATTGGAGAGGCCATGTTCCTTCTCCCTCTCCTCTTCCTATATAAAGGGGTGGTTCTCAATGGTTTTAGCATCCAAAAATTTACACTCTTTGGCTTAATACTAAGTATAAGAGCTCAAGGAAATTATACTCTTGGGCTTAATACTAAGTATAAGAGCTAGAGGACTTTAGTAAAAAATTTTCTCTTGCAAGTGAATTGCTTTTCAATGTTTGATTTGAAGAGAACGTGTGGGGCCTTGTGCACCAACTTCTTTGAGCATATCATTTTTATACACCTTGGAGGTAAGTTTGCTAATTTTTTCTTGTGTTATTATCTTTCATTATATATATGTGTTATTCATTTTAGCTTATTCATTTATTAGTTTGGTTTATTTATTATTATTATTATTATTTTGTAAACCTTTTCGTTTAAAATTAACTCAATAATAAATTGGGATTAGCTGAGTTATGACAGCTTGTTAATCCTATAACTTTTAGAATCATCTAAGTTGTGATAGCTTGATGATTCGAACATTTTTCTAACATTAAAAAATTTGAATGAGTTTTCAAAATAAAAAATCTTTTCAAAATTAAAAAAACAACTAACTCACAAGTATTTTCTAAAGAACTACGTGACTTTGAGTTTCTCATTGCACCCGAGGATACGTAGGAGCAGAATTCTTATTCTCTCAAGCCAAAAAATAAATTTTTATAATTTA
This sequence comes from Ormosia emarginata, assembly GCA_029884605.1. NCBI lineage: Eukaryota > Viridiplantae > Streptophyta > Magnoliopsida > Fabales > Fabaceae > Ormosia > Ormosia emarginata. Next base: position 2,374,985 of record JAQQTP010000013.1, on the reverse strand, counting down.
GTTGTTTCTTTTTTATTTTTTAAAGGGGTAAAATAAATATATTTAAGATTATTAAAATTTGCACAACTAATTTAAGATATCGTTCTTGGAATAGGCAGTGTAGGGTGCTAACACCTTCCCTACCTGTAATCGACTCCCGAATCCAAACTTTTATTAAAGACCAATTTTGCCTATTTTAAAGGTTTTTCTAATGTTTTCCCAAATGAAATAAACATTGGTGGCGACTCTATTGATTTTTAAAATCTTATTTTTTATCGGTCATCCCTTCGCGATTTTGGTTGCGACAGTGAATGAATGGGTTTCGGCTTTATTTTGATATGCTTTGTTGAATTGGTTGCTTATTTATTCATGTGATTGCTGTAACATCGTACTCTAATTTTTATCATTAGTATAGTTATTTCTCTAATACATTTAGTAAACAATTTGAGATAATTCTTCATATATACAATTGTTGTTAATATCAGTTTGGTTTATAATATTTTACATTAACAGAGTGTAGAATCCTTCAAGAGTTAGTAGTTAATACATATACATGCATCACATAACTATGAGTAGCACTTTTAAAGTGAGTTAGCACCTATAGTCAAAAGTTAGGCTCATCTAGGCCTTCATATGGTGCTCAAAACAAAACATGAAAAGCCTATGAAGTGCTACTTTTATACATATATTAATTTACAAACTCTACTACTACTCATCAAAAGCAGAACGATCAGGAAAAGATCTCCTACAGTGAATGAAAACACATAGTCCCCCTTATCAGGCATGTAAACCTGCTTAACGCGTAGGTCAATCATGAACCTCAGAGTGAGCATTTTCTGAAACACCACACAAAATTTTGTGAGATAAAACTTAGTATGAATGAGCAAAAATGTTTAAAAGTTTTTGAACTAATGATATTTTAGTCGTCACGTGTACGGAAAATATTTTACCACTCTTTTTAACCTTTCTTTCTAAAAATCCGTAATTCTTTAACTTCATGAAAAATACTTAACAATACTTGTAAAATTTTGATAAATCATTTATGGAAATAATTTCAGCAATAATTTTTCTCTTCATCCCATTGTTAAGGTTCTCAACCAAATATGCATATTTCTAATCGAGGTGTCCCTCAATGTTCTCATATTTCTAATCGAGGCATCCCTCAATGTTCTCTAATCATGGCCATAATAATTAATTTGCATATTTATAATCGAGGCATCTATTAATGTTCTCTAATCATGGTCATAATAATTAATTCTCTTACACATTGATTCATTAATACAATGGGACAACATTAGTAAGCTTAAAAAAAATTCAATTTTGCTAATAAAATTTCATAATTTTGAACACTCAGCAAATTAAGATAATTTTGTTGAAATCTGAAATACAAAGTAGAAGAAGGTGAGAAATTTTTTTATAAAACCATCAAGAAATCAAATCGAAGAGAAAAGATCAAAATTGAAGAACAGATAACAAAATAAAAAATGTATTGATTGAAATCGAAACAGAAGAGAAAGACAAAGTCGAAGAGCAAAGATCAAAATCAAAAAATAGATATTGAAATTGAAAATGTATTTATAACAACCATAATTTCAATAAAACCATAAAGAGATCGAAATCGAAATCAAAACAAAAGAGAAAGACAAAGTTGAAGAACAAAAATCAAAATCGAAGAACATATATTGAAATAAAAAATGTATTTATGACAACTAAAATTTTAATAAAACCATAAAGAGATCGAAATCAAAACAAAAGAGAAAAACAAAGTCTAAAACATAAGTTCTAATTAAAGACAATAAGAAATCTTGTAATAACTTTGAAAGGGTCAGAAATTCGAAGAAACTAATATAGGTAAATCAAAGATGAAACCAGAATTAAGATCAGTAGAATGAAAAAAGAAAATAATGGATTTTTACCCTTCTTACCTTTCTGTAGAAATGTAACTCACAGGTGAAAATGGAGAAATTAGTTTCTTGTTGTAGTGCGTTGTTGTGGAGAAGTTGAGTTTTAGAATTCTCGATTAAGTGTTGAAGAAACAGAGCTGTGGGAGTACTTTAGTTTTTTCTGTTAATTATGTGGGTATTTATTGTAAGAAAAAAGACAGGTGAGGGGGTATTTATAGAGCCAAAAGTCATTTTGCTTTACGTTAATAAGAGTGATGTTGGGTGGTTTGGTATCACAAGGGAAACATTTTTCCAAAAAAAAAAAACTCTTATTGTAATCATTCTTTATTACTTTACTGATCAAGATTGCATTTTTGGGAATCTTCTCCTTGAAATACTTTGATGTGCTTATATAGAGAAGTGACTTAAGCCTTATGATTTTTGTTAATTCTCAATCATTCTTTGACACTTGTTTTTTCCATATGTCATCTTCAGAAGCACCAAACATACTTATCTTTCCAATTGACTTGATTTTTATGCTTGTAATGATTATTTTTAAAGATAATATCTCCTTATTTATTTATTATTATTATTATAGTCTTTTGTCCACACAAAAGGGTTCCTTTTCTGGTCAACCTAGTCAATGTCATAGCTATATAGGAAAATCCTTCTCTGAACCTATGGTAGTACCCTGCTAAGCCCAAGAAACTTGTTATTTCAGTTATTGTCTTTGGTTGCTCCTAACACATGATTGTTTTCACTTTACTAGGATCTACCGCGACTTCTTCTTGGTTTAGCACATGTCCTAAAAATTTAATTTCTCTTATCCAAAATTCACACTTTTCAAATTTTGCATATAATTGTTTTTCTTTCAAAATTTCTAACACTATTCTCAAATGAATTGCATGTTCCTCTTCTGTTTTTAAATAAATCATAATATCATTAATGAAAACTACCACAAATTTATCCAAGTATGACCTAAACACCCTATTCATATAATTCATAAACACAACAGGTGCATTAGTTAAACCAAACAACATCACCAGATATTCATAATACCCATATCTCGTCTTAAAAGTTGTTTTAGGAATATCTTCTGACTTGATCCTAATCTTATGGTATCCTGACCTTAAATCTATTTTTCAAAAAACTGAGGCTCCACGCATTTGATCTAACAAATCATCTATCCTAAGGAGTGGATATTTATTCTTAATGGTCACTTTGTTTAGTTATCTATAATATATGCACAATCTAAGACTACCATCCTTCTTTTTCACTAAAATCACTGGAGCTCCCCAAGGTAATACACTAGGCCTTATAAATTATTTTCTAAGTAACTCCTCAATTTGCTTTTTAAGTTCACTTAGTTCAGCATAGGACGTTCTGTAAGGTGCGATTGAAATGAGACCTGCACCTGGCATTAGGTCAATAGAAAATTCAATTTCCCTTTCTGGAGGCAAGTTGGATATATCTGAAGGAAAAGCTTCAGGGTAATCTTTAACTAAAGGAATGGTGTTCAAATCCATCTCACTCTTAGTTTCAAAAGAAAGAAGGAGAATATATCCTTGAACTCCTTCCATTATATCCCTACAAACTTAAATGGCAGATAAAATGGTACACTTGTATTTTTCTTTGTCAAAGTTTGAGGGAAAAGAAACAGATTTATCAAGGTAATTTAGTATCACATGGTTAAAGGATAATCAATCCATTCCCAAAGTAATATCAAGCTTTTGCAAAGGCATACAAATTAATTTGCAACAAAGGGTTTATTTTCAACAAGAATAGGACAATTTAGACATGCATAAGAGGTTTGGACTCAATTTCTAGTATGAGTGGTTACTAATAAATTATAAGACAACTCAGTTACAAGTAATTCTAGATTTTTCACACAATCATTATATATAAAGGAGTGTGTGGCTCTTGAATCATACATCACAGTTAAAAGAGTATTTTTTAGTGTACTACTGTGGAGAAGTTGAATTTTCAAATTCTTGATTGGGTGTCGAAAAAACAAAGCTGTGGAAGTACTTTGGTGTTTTATGTTAATTGGGTGGGTGTTTCTAATAAGAAAGAGAAGAGGTGGGGTATTTATAGAGCCAAAAGTTACTTTGTCATACGTTAGTGAGAGTGACGTTGGGTGGTTTAGTGTCACAAAAGAAACAATTTTTCAAAAAAAAAAATCTCCTATTGTAATCAATCATTATTATCTTAAAAATCAAAATTACATTTTCAGGAATCTTCTCCTTGAACTACTTTGACGTGTTTATATAGAGAAGTAACTTAAGCCTTATGTTTTTTGTTGATTCTTAATCATTATTTGGCACTTATTTTTTTCATATGCCATTTTTAGAAGCACCAAACGTACTTATCTTTCCAATTAACTTGATTTTTATGCTTGTAATCATTATTTTTGAAGATAATATCTCTTTAATTATTATTATTATTATTATTATTTTGAGGGATACTACAATTACTAACAGTGGAATTTTTTGCAAATGGATATGGATTGAATTGCTCACAATCAATTTAATGAAATGGTTCAAAATGGAAAGGCTGGGTTTGTAAGGTGTATTTTAAATGGGATGAAATTAACAAATATATCTCACGGCATTGAAGGTCATTTATTCTTTCTCTCTTTATTCACCAATCCTTTTTTTGTAAAATTTATGTTTCTTTTTTGCCAATTTAATTTTGTTGGCAGGAGTCAAATGTTGTTTCCATTTATTCCATATTGTTCATGTTTTCTTTCACTTTATTGTTTTCAGTAATGAAATTTTTCAAAAAAATAAATAAATAGTCTTTTATTTTACTTGACATCTAACTATTCGAGTTTTCTTCAAATTTCCTCTTTGCAACATTCTTGTAACAATTTTTAAATTACATTTCCTTTAAAAATCAGAGCATTATAACTCAAGATTTTGGGTGATTTCTCTAACGTTATGACGAACTTCACATTTCAAAAATAAAAGGATCAAGTGAGTTGTGACGGCTCGTTGTTTCAAATTATTTAAATGAAATTATTATTATTTTTAAAATAAAACAAATCACCCTTTTTTAAATAATTAAAGTTTATCAACTCATCATTTTTTAAAGAATTAAGTAACTTTATTTTCTTAATTGCATCAAGAGATACGTAAAAGTGCAAGTCAAGTTAAAATTAATTTTTCTTAATTTCATTTCTTCTATTTTATTATTTTTAAAAAAATTGAATAAAATAAATATATGATGGTTATTAATAAATTGTATAATTAACTTATGATAATCGGTTTAGGACAGATATATTAAGGATGTTGTGTGATTAAGTCATTACCTTTTCCTGTATATAATTAGGCTTCTGAAACTAATTTTGTAGTATAGATATTTTTTCTTAGATTTTCTAATTTTTTCTAATTTAAAATAAAAATTGATAGTAATTTTCAAATTTTTATATTTAGTCGCTATTTTTGTGCCGATTTCGATCACAACAATGACCGCATATTTCAACTAGTTTAACTGATTAAATCAAATGTTGAATTGGATACAATTAAATTAAATTAAATAAAACAAATAATTAGTAATTTAATTTTTTCAGTGAGATATAACTAATAATTTATTAATTATACATAATTATGTGCAATTTTAAATATCAAATAATTTTTAATACAAATAATAGATTAAAAAAAGTATGTGACTTATTAAAAAATTATTTGTTGAAGATAAATATCTTTCCCTTTCATCTAATGGTACGTTAACTACGTTTGCATCTCCCTTTTAAGTTTTCTTTTAGATAATGTCACTCAAGCTATGTGGCCTTATTTCATATTAGACTTCTCCCACTCTTGTATTTGCTCTTGAATAACTTAGTCGCCCGGACGGTTACCAGGGACGGAGCCATGTATTAGGGTGTGGGGATATATATTTTTATTCTATTTTAGAACTTTTTTTTTTATATAGATATATTTGTATTTTTTTATTTTTTTATATGTGTAATTTTTCTTTCATATGTAAATAAATAAGTAAATTCATAATAATAAAAAGTAAAATTAATATAATATTATTTTTTATTTTTTAACAACACTCACATGATTTAGTACATGAATATATGTATATAATATTGTTTTTTAATTTTTAATAATACTTACATAAGTTTAATATTAATATACTCAGAATAATTTTTTTTTCTTTCATCTTTTTTTATTTTTATAAACTAACGGTGATAGAGAACATTATTCACTCAAATTCATTTACATATATTTTAACTACAAATTTTTTTTTTATTTTCTAAAATTTCTGAATTCGATACTAGATTACCAACCCTTGCGTGAACGAAGACACTGTCCCACGAAGACTCAACAAAATCTTCAATCTTCTCCAATATTTTTTTTATTTAAAATAATAACTCTGCCAATTATTAGAGACCTGTTTAGTTTCTTCTATTTTATTAATTTTTTAAAAATGAAGTAAAATAAATATATGACGATTATTAAAAAATTACATAATTAATTTAAGATAATTATTTTAGAATAGATGTATTAAGGATATTATGTGATTAAATCATCATCTTTCCTTGAACATGATTAAATTGTCGAATTTATTATTTGTAACGTAGATATTTTTTAAAATTTTTTTATTTTTCTTATAATTTAAAATAAAAAATTGCTATAATTCTCAAATTTTTAAATTTAATTGTTATTTTTATTGTGATTTTGGTCGCAACAATGATCTCATAATTCAACAAGTTTAACTGATTAAATCATAGACTGAACTGGGTATAATTAAATTAAATTAAATTAAATTAAGCAAATAATTAATAATTTAACTTTTTCATTGACATATAACTAATAATTTATTAATTATACATAATTATGTACAATTTTAAATTTGAAATAATTTTCAACACAAATAATAGATTAAAAAAAATATGTGACTTATTAAAAAATTATATAATGAAAATAAATATCTTTCCCTTTCATCTAGGGGTACGTTAACTATGTATCCATCTTCATTTTAAGTTTTCTTTTAGATAATGTGACTCAAAGCCTTATTTCATGTTAGACTTCTCCCACTCTTGTATTTGCTCTTGAACAACTTAGTCGCCTGGACGGTTACCAACCCTTGCGTGAACGAAGACACTGTCTAAGGAAGACTCGTCAAAATCTTCATTCTTCTCCAATTTTTTTTTATTTAAAATAAAAACCTTGCCTATTATTAGAGACTTGTTTGGTTTCTTCTATTTTTTTAAAAAAAGTAAAATAAATATATGAAGATTATTAATAAATTACATAATTAATTTAAAATAATTATTTTAAGATAGATGTATTAAGGATATTGTGAGGTTAAATCATCATCTTTCAAAAAATAATTAAACTCTCGAATCTAATCTTCGTAACGTAGATATTTTTCTTAAACTTTTATTTTTCTTTTAATTTAAAATAAAACTTGGTGATAATTCTCAAATTTTCAAATTTAATTGTTATTTTTATCATGATTTTGGTCGCAATAATGATCTTATAGTTCAAAAAGTTTAACTAATTAAATTATACGTTGAATTGGGTATAATTAAATTAAATTAAATTAAACAAATAATTAATAGTTTAACTTTTTCATTGACATATAACTAATAATTTAATAATTGCACATAATTATGTACAATTTTAAATTTAAAATAAGTTTCAAAACAAATAATAGAGTAAAAAAAGTATGTGACTTATTAAAAAATTTTATATTGGAGATAAATATCTTTACCTTTCATATAAGGGTACGTTAACTACGTTTCCGTCTTCATTTTAAGTTTTCTTATAGTGCGTTGGGAACCTAAAAAATAAGAAATTATTTAATTTGTAAATTAAATATAATTAAAATTTATGTTTGAAATATTAAAAAATAAGAAATAATTTAATTTTAAAATTTTTATAGATTTAATTCTTTCTATTTTAAAAATTTTATCAAATTTGATACAATTTGTTAGAATTTAATTTGATTTTAAATAAATAAATTATTTTATTCTTAATAACTATCTCTAATTATTTTTTATAATGATTAAAATATAAAATAATAAAATTAAATCAAATTAATTTTTATTTTATTAAATTTTAAATACAAAATTTGATTTCTAAATTAATTTAAATTATATATTTTTTAAAAATTTAAACACAAATTTTAATTTCTAAATCAAATTAAACCACATTAAATTAAATCGAATTATTTTTATTTTTAATTTTATTTATTATAAACACAACTTTAAATAATGTGACTCAAGCTATCTGGCCTTATTCCACTCTTGTATTTGCTCTTGAACAACTTAGTCGCCTGGACGGTTTCAAACCTTGCGTGAACGAACACACTGTCTGAGGAAGACTCGTCAAAATTTGCATTCTTCTACACTTTTTTTTATTTAAAATAAAAACTCTGCCCATTATTTGAAACCTGTTTAGTTTCTTCTATTTTATTAATTTTTTAAAAATGAAGTAAAATAAATATATGACGATTATTAAAAAATTACATAATTAATTTAAGATAATTATTTTAGAATAGATGTATTAAGGATATTATGTGATTAAATCATCATCTTTCCTTGAACATGATTAAATTGTCGAATTTATTATTTGTAACGTAGATATTTTTTAAAATTTTTTTATTTTTCTTATAATTTAAAATAAAAAATTGCTATAATTCTCAAATTTTTAAATTTAATTGTTATTTTTATTGTGATTTTGGTCGCAACAATGATCTCATAATTCAACAAATTTAACTGATTAAATCATAGACTGAACTGGGTATAATTAAATTAAATTAAATTAAATTAAATTAAGCAAATAATTAATAATTTAACTTTTTCATTGACATATAACTAATAATTTATTAATTATACATAATTATGTACAATTTTAAATTTGAAATAATTTTCAACACAAATAATAGATTAAAAAAAATATGTGACTTATTAAAAAATTATATAATGAAAATAAATATCTTTCCCTTTCATCTAGGGGTACGTTAACTATGTATCCATCTTCATTTTAAGTTTTCTTTTAGATAATGTGACTCAAAGCCTTATTTCATATTAGACTTCTCCCACTCTTGTATTTGCTCTTGAACAACTTAGTCGCCTGGACGGTTACCAACCCTTGCGTGAACGAAGACACTGTCTAAGGAAGACTCGTCAAAATTTTCATTCTTCTCCAATTTTTTTTTTTAAAATAAAAACCTTGCCTATTATTAGAGACTTGTTTGGTTTCTTCTATTTTTTAAAAAAAGTAAAATAAATATATGAAGATTATTAATAAATTACATAATTAATTTAAAATAATTATTTTCAGATAGATGTATTAAGAATATTGTGAGGTTAAATCATCATCTTTCAAGTAAACATAATTAAACTCTCGAATCTAATCTTCGTAACGTAGATATTTTTCTTAAACTTTTATTTTTCTTTTAATTTAAAATAAAACTTGGTGATAATTCTCAAATTTTCAAATTTAATTGTTATTTTTATCATGATTTTGGTCGCAATAATGATCTTATAGTTCAAAAAGTTTAACTAATTAAATTATACGTTGAATTGGGTATAATTAAATTAAATTAAATTAAACAAATAATTAATAGTTTAACTTTTTCATTGACATATAACTAATAATTTAATAATTGCACATAATTATGTACAATTTTAAATTTGAAATAAGTTTCAAAACAAATAATAGATTAAAAAAAGTATGTGACTTATTAAAAAATTTTATATTGGAGATAAATATCTTTACCTTTCATATAAGGGTACGTTAACTACGTTTCCGTCTTCATTTTAAGTTTTCTTATAGTGCGTTGGGAACCTAAAAAATAAGAAATTATTTAATTTGTAAATCAAATATAATTAAAATTTATGTTTGAAATATTAAAAAATAAGAAATAATTTAATTTTAAAAATTTTATAGATTTAATTCTTTCTATTTTAAAAATTTTATCAAATTTGATACAATTTGTTAGAATTTAATTTGATTTTAAATAAATAAACTATTTTATTCTTAATAACTATCTCTAATTATTTTTTATAATGATTAAAATATAAAATAATAAAATTAAATCAAATTAATTTTTATTTTAATGAATTTTAAATACAAAATTTTATTTTTAAATTAATTTAAATTATATATTTTTTAAAAAATTTAAACACAAATTTTAATTTCTAAATCAAATTAAACCACATTAAATTAAATCGAATTATTTTTATTTTTATTTTTATTTATTATAAACACAACTTTAAATAATGTGACTCAAGCTATCTGGCCTTATTCCACTCTTGTATTTGCTCTTGAACAACTTAGTCGCCTGGACGGTTTCAAACCTTGCGTGAACGAACACACTGTCTGAGGAAGACTCGTCAAAATTTGCATTCTTCTACACTTTTTTTTTTATTTAAAATAAAAACTCTGCCCATTATTTGAAACCTGTTTAGTTTCTTCTATTTTATTAATTTTTTAAAAATGAAGTAAAATAAATATATGACGATTATTAAAAAATTACATAATTAATTTAAGATAATTATTTTAGAATAGATGTATTAAGGATATTATGTGATTAAATCATCATCTTTCCTTGAACATGATTAAATTGTCGAATTTATTATTTGTAACGTAGATATATTTTTTTAAAATTTTTTATTTTTCTTATAATTTAAAATAAAAAATTGCTATAATTCTCAAATTTTTAAATTTAATTGTTATTTTTATTGTGATTTTGGTCGCAACAATGATCTCATAATTCAACAAATTTAACTGATTAAATCATAGACTGAACTGGGTATAATTAAATTAAATTAAATTAAATTAAATTAAGCAAATAATTAATAATTTAACTTTTTCATTGACATATAACTAATAATTTATTAATTATACATAATTATGTACAATTTTAAATTTGAAATAATTTTCAACACAAATAATAGATTAAAAAAAATATGTGACTTATTAAAAAATTATATAATGAAAATAAATATCTTTCCCTTTCATCTAGGGGTACGTTAACTATGTATCCATCTTCATTTTAAGTTTTCTTTTAGATAATGTGACTCAAAGCCTTATTTCATATTAGACTTCTCCCACTCTTGTATTTGCTCTTGAACAACTTAGTCGCCTGGACGGTTACCAACCCTTGCGTGAACGAAGACACTGTCTAAGGAAGACTCGTCAAAATTTTCATTCTTCTCCAATTTTTTTTTTTTTTAAAATAAAAACCTTGCCTATTATTAGAGACTTGTTTGGTTTCTTCTATTTTTTTAAAAAAAAGTAAAATAAATATATGAAGATTATTAATAAATTACATAATTAATTTAAAATAATTATTTTCAGATAGATGTATTAAGAATATTGTGAGGTTAAATCATCATCTTTCAAGTAAATATAATTAAACTCTCGAATCTAATCTTCGTAACGTAGATATTTTTCTTAAACTTTTATTTTTCTTTTAATTTAAAATAAAACTTGGTGATAATTCTCAAATTTTCAAATTTAATTGTTATTTTTATCATGATTTTGGTCGCAATAATGATCTTATAGTTCAAAAAGTTTAACTAATTAAATTATACGTTGAATTGGGTATAATTAAATTAAATTAAATTAAACAAATAATTAATAGTTTAACTTTTTCATTGACATATAACTAATAATTTAATAATTGCACATAATTATGTACAATTTTAAATTTGAAATAAGTTTCAAAACAAATAATAGATTAAAAAAAGTATGTGACTTATTAAAAAATTTTATATTGGAGATAAATATCTTTACCTTTCATATAAGGGTACGTTAACTACGTTTCCGTCTTCATTTTAAGTTTTCTTATAGTGCGTTGGGAACCTAAAAAATAAGAAATTATTTAATTTGTAAATCAAATATAATTAAAATTTATGTTTGAAATATTAAAAAATAAGAAATAATTTAATTTTAAAAATTTTATAGATTTAATTCTTTCTATTTTAAAAATTTTATCAAATTTGATACAATTTGTTAGAATTTAATTTGATTTTAAATAAATAAACTATTTTATTCTTAATAACTATCTCTAATTATTTTTTATAATGATTAAAATATAAAATAATAAAATTAAATCAAATTAATTTTTATTTTAATGAATTTTAAATACAAAATTTTATTTTTAAATTAATTTAAATTATATATTTTTTAAAAAATTTAAACACAAATTTTAATTTCTAAATCAAATTAAACCACATTAAATTAAATCAAATTATTTTTATTTTTATTTTTATTTTTATTATAAAACACAACTTTAAATAATGTGACTCAAGCTATCTGGCCTTATTCCACTCTTGTATTTGCTCTTGAACAACTTAGTCGCCTGGACGGTTTCAAACCTTGCGTGAACGAACACACTGTCTGAGGAAGACTCGTCAAAATTTGCATTCTTCTACACTTTTTTTTTTATTTAAAATAAAAACTCTGCCCATTATTTGAAACCTGTTTAGTTTCTTCTATTTTATTAATTTTTTAAAAATGAAGTAAAATAAATATATGAAGATTATTAATAAATTATATAATTAATTTAAGATAATTATTTTAAGATAGATGTATTAGAGATATTGTAAAAGTAAATCACCATCTCTCTTTGAACATAATTAAACTTTCGGATGTAATCTTTGTAATGTAGATATTTTTTTTAATTTTTTTTTCTAATTTGAAATAAAATTTAATGTCAATTCTCAAATTTTTAAATTTAATTGTTATTTTTATTACGATTTTGGTCACAAAGTTTAACCGATTAAATCGCAGTTGAATTAGGTATAATTAAATTTAAAAAATAATTGATAATTTAGCTTTTTCATTGACATATAACTAATAATTTATTCATTATACATAATTATGTACAATTTTAAATTTAAAATAATTTTAAATGCAAACAATAGATTAAAAAAAGTATGTGACGTATTAAAAAATTACATATTGAAGATAAATATCTTTCCCTTTCGTCTAAGGGTACGTTAACTACTTTCCCATCTTCATTTTAAGTTTTCGTTTAGAAAATGTCACTCAAGCTATGTGGCCTTATTTCATTTGCAATCTCCAGATTTTTTACCTCACGATATCCCTTCATATCCCAAAAAGTTAGCTCACTCTTGTATTTTCTCTTGAACAACTTAGTCGCCTGTACGGTTACCAACCCCTGTGTGAACGAAGACACTGCCTGGGGAAGACTCGTCAAAATCTTCATTCTTCTCCATTTTTTTTAAATTTAAAATAATAACTCTGTCCATTATTAGATACCTACTAATTTCTTCAATTTTATTTTTTTAAAAATAAATTAAAATAAATATATAAGAATTATTAATAAATTATATAATTAATTTAAAAAAATTATTTTAAAATAAATATATTAGAGATATTGTGAGATTAAATTATTATTTTTTTAATATAATTAAACTCTCAAATTTAATCTTTATGGCGTAGATATTTTTTTTATATTTTTTATTTTTATTCTAATTTAAAATAACAATTGATATTAATTCTCAAATTTTTAAATTTAATTATTATTTTTTTCTTGATTTTAGTCGCAACAATGACCTCATAATTCAATAATTTTAACTGATTAAATCATAAGTTGAACTGGATATAATTAAGTTAAATTAAATAAAACAAATGCTTAATAATTTAACTTTTTCATTGACATATAACTAATAATTTATTAATTATACATAATTATGTTTAATTTTAAATTTGAAATAATTTTCAATACAAATAATAGATTAAAAAAAGTTTGTGACTTATTAAAAAATTATATATTGAAGATAAATATCTTTCCCTTTCATCTAAGGATACGTTAACTACTTTTCCATCTTCATTTTAAGTTTTCTTTTAGATAATGTCACTCAAGCTATGTGGCCTTATTTCACTCCCACTCTTGTATTTGCTGTTGTTTTAGAAGTCTCACATTGATGGATTCTTGATAATAGAAGTTCTTGAAAACTTATATAAAGAGGCTTAAGTTTCTCTTGTATATTATCTCAAATTTTTTTTTTCTTTCTCTTGTATAGTTCTCTCCTTATATTTAGAGAGAGGTCTTGTAATTTATTCCTTATAATAAAAACTTTTTTTTACTCTTGTCCGTAATTTTTTCCTCATCATCATTAGAGGGTTTTTCACGTTAAATATTATGTGTCAGTTCTTCTTTTCTCAATTCTATTTTAATTGCGTGATATTATTTTCTATAACTCTTGTACTTAACATTTGCTATTGAACACTTTAGTCGCCTGGAAGGTTTCAACCCTTACGTGAACGAAGACACTGTCTGAGGAAGACTCGTCAAAATTTTCATTCTTCTCCAATTTTTTTTTATTTAAAATAAAAGCTCTGCCCATTATTTGAAACCTGTTTAGTTTCTTTTATTTTATTATTTTTTTAAAAATGACGTAAAATAAATATATGAAGATTATTAATAAATTATATAATTAATTTAAGATAATTGTTTTATGATAAATGTATTAAGAATATTGTGAGGTTAAATTATCACATTTTCTTGAACGTAATTAAACTCTTGAATCTAATATTTGAAACATAGAAATTTTTTCTTAAATTTTTTTATTTTTCTTCTAATTTGAAATAATAATTAGTGTCAACTCTCAAATTTTTAAATTTAGTTATTATTTTTATTATGATTTTGGTCACAACAACGATCTTATAGTTCAACAAATTTAACTGAACAAATCATAGGTTGAATTAGGTATAATTAAATTAAGTTAAATTAAACAAATAATTAAAAATTCAACTTTTTCACTGACATATAACTAATAATTTATTCATTATACATAATTATGTACAATTTTAAATTTGAAATAATTTTCAATACAAACAATAGATTAAAAAAAGTATGTGACTTATTAAAAAATTATATATTAAAGATAAATATCTTTCCCTTTCATCTAAGGGTACGTTAACTACTTTTCCATCTTCATTTTAAGTTTTCTTTTAGATAATGTCACTCAAGCTATGTGGCCTTATTTCACTCCCACTCTTCTATTTGCTCTTGAACAACTTAGTCGCCTGGACGGTTTTAACCCTTGCGTGAACAATCTGAGGAAGACTCGTCAAAATTTTCATTCTTCTCCAATTTTTTTAATTTAAAATAAACTCTGTCCATTATTTGAAACCTGTTTAGTTTCTTCTATTTTATTATTTTTAAAAAAATTACGTAAATAAATATATGAAGATTATTAATAAATTACCTAATTAATTTAAGATAATTATTTTAAAATAGATGTATTAAGAATGTTATGAGATTAAATCACTATCTTTTTTTAAATATAATTAAATTTTTGAATTTAATCTTTGTAACATATATATTTTTTCTAAATTTTTTTATTTTTATTCTAATTTAAAATAAAAATTAGTGTCAATTCTCAAATTTTTAAATTTAGTTATTATTTTTATTATGATTTTGGTCACAACAACGATCTTATAGTTCAACAAATTAAACTGAATAAATCATAGGTTGAATTAGGTATAATTAAATTAAATTAAATAAAACAAATAATTAATAATTCAGATTTTTCACTGAGATATAACTAATAATTTATTCATTATACATAATTATGTACAATTTTAAATTTGAAATAATTTTAAATACAAACAATAAATTAAAAAAGTATGTGACTTATTAAAAAATTATATATTAAAGATAAATATCTTTCCCTTTTATCTAAAGGTTACGGTAACTACTTTTCCCGCTTCATTTTAAGTTTTCTTTTAGATAATGTCACACTAAACCGATTTCAAATAATGGACCCCATTATTTGAAATGAGTTTAGTTTCTTTTGTTGATAAAAAAAAAGTTTAATTTCTTCTATTTTATTATTTTTTAAAAAATGAAATAAAAGAAATATATGAAGATTATTAATAAATTACATAATTAATTTAAAATAATTATTTTAAAATAAATGTATTAAGAATATTATAATGTTAAATTATCACTGTTTTTTAAACATAATTAAATTCTCGAATTTAATCTGTGTTGTAAATATTTTTTCTTAAATTTTTTTATTTTTATTTTGATTTAAAATAAAAATTGGTGTCAATTATCAAATTTTTAAATTTAATTGTTATTTTTATTACGATTTTGATCACAACAATAATTTTATAGTTCAACAAATTTAACCTATTAAATCATAGATTGAACTAAGTATAATTAAATAAAATAAAATAAAACAAATAATTATTAATTTAACTTTTTCATTGACATATAACTAATAATTTATTTATTATACTTAATTATGTACAATTTTAAATTTGAAATAATTTTCATTACAAACAATATATTAAAAAAAGTATATGACTTATTAAAAAATTATATATTGAAGATAAATATCTTTCCCTTTCATCTAAGGGTACGTTAACTGCTTTTCCATCTTCATTTTAAGTTTTCTTTTAGATAATGTCACGCAAGTTATGTGGCCTTATTTCATTTGCAATCTCCAGATTTTTGACCCCACCATGTCCTTTCAAATCCCAAACAGTTAGCTCACTCTTGTATTTTCTCTTGAACAGCCCTTGCGTGAACGAAGACACTGACTGGGGAAGGCTCGATAAAATCTTCATTCTTGTCAAATTTTTTTATTTAAAATAATAACTCTGCGCATTACTAGAGACATGTTTAGTTTCTCCTATTTCACTATTTTTTAAAAAATATAGTAAAATAAATATATGAGAATTATTAATAACTCATATAATTAATTTATGGTAATTATTTTAAGACAGATATATTATCAATGATGTGAGGTTATATTATCACTATTTCTTGTATATAATTAGATTCTCAAATTCAATCTTTATAACGTATATATTTTTCTTAAGTTTTTTAGTTTTCTCTTAATTTAAAATAAAAATTGGTGACCATTCTCAAATTTTTAAATTTAGTGGCTATTTCTGTTGTAACAATAACCTCGTAGTTCAATCAGTTTAATCAATTAAATTGAATGTTGAGCTGGGTACAATTAAATTAAATTAAATATAACAAATTACTAATAATTTAATTTTTTCAGTGAGATATAATTAATAATTTCTTAATTATACATAATTACGTGCAATTTTAAATTTGAAATAATATTCAATACGAATAATTGATTGAAAATAGTATGTGACCTATTAAAAAATTATATATTGAAGATAAATATCTTTCCCTTTCATCTAATAGAATTTTACATCCGTGCATAATTAAATAATAAAAATAAAAATAAATTTATTAAATAAAATATATTTAATAATTTATCAAGAAAAATAATATTTATAAGTTTAATTTAAAATTACATAATATTTTTATTAAAGGATTTTACTCCAATATAAATACTAAATAATTTAAATATAAAATGTTATTAAACAACTTATATATCTAAAAAAATATTTATAATATAACTTTATCTTTTAAATGCATAATTTATTCCAACCTGATGCTCAATCTTGCAGTGTGTATATGCAGACAACCACCAATCCTAATTCAGTATAAACCAATAGCAGATATCACACAGTTACTCAATACATACACAAAAAGAAGTCCGCGAGCACGGACAATTTCCTCTCATGACATTGTTGAGGCTAGTGCAGAGAACACCGCACATTGGGGATTGGGCTAAGTATTGACCAAAGTTGAGCGATAATGGAGTAGCATGGAAGCAAGTTGCACTATGATGGAAGACATTATAAAATATATAAACATTAGGCTGAGATAATTTGGGAAATTGTAGAGAAAATTATGGAGATTGATAATTAATTATTAATGATAGGTTCAATTTTAAATTATATGACTCTAAATTAAACTTCAGATTGTATTTACATTTAAAAAAAATTTAATGAGATTCATTTTATCTCTTACGGTTAATTCTGAATACTTTGAACCAATAAAATGTGCAATTATCATTTGATAACCGCAATCCAAAATAAGAAAGGATTTTTTTTTTCAAATTTTATCTAATCAATTAAGCTAGCTAATTGATTCACTAATTAAAGAGCATTAACCAGTCATTAGGGACATTTTTTAAGAATTAATAGTTGTAATTCATGCAGTGTAGTAAAGACTTTTTACAATAGGTGGCCAGCCACCCATCAGCGTCAAACTCTACTCCTTCCCACCACGAACCCTAAACATCCGCCGCAAGCTCCTTGCCTCATTTGCACATCGAACCCTGTAACATCCTGAATTTCTTATCTCTTAAACAATAATTTTGACAGTTAACAGAATTTTACTGTTTAGTAATTTCTGTGCACTGTAAAATTATTTTGTTTATTCCGTCACGTATTTGATCGTTTTGAGTGATTTACTCCGTGTTAGGAAAATAATAATTTTTGGACCGGATAAAATCTTTAAATATTTATTTCTCTTGACTGTTAATTATTTTTAATAATCTGACTTGATTTTCATATGTTTTCTAATATTTGTGATTTTTGTGGATGATTATGAATTTTTTTTATTGTATGTGGGCCCAGTGGCCATACGTGGGCCAGTGGGTCCATAAAAGTGAAAATTTTTCTACGCGTAGAAAAATTTGTCTTGTTTTTGACGGAGAAGGATCTTACTAAACCCGAATCTAAACAGTTTAAAAATTTTATTGTCTTGTGTTTTGTCTTGTATTTAATTTATCGAGGCGATAAAAAAATACAATAAATATATTCTTTCGTGGGGTTTTAGCAGATAAAAATATAAATTAAATTGTTTAAGTCAACCTTGGTGGTTTGGATATCCACCATTGATTTAATTAACGATGGAGACTTGATCTTGATTTAATCAATTTGGAGATTTGATCTTAAAAGTGAATAAGATCATTTATAACTATTAGATGGAGATTAAATCAATGGTAGAGATTTGGTCATATAAAGTATTATGACCATTTGTAACCATTGGATATAGAATTGATTAAGGGTGGAGATTTGGTCTTGTAAAGAATGAAGGGCCATTTATAACCATTGGATTTATATTTAATCAATGGTGAAGATTTAATCTTAAAAAGTGACAAAGTAATTATGACCCTTGGATTAAAAGTAAGAAGGAGTAATCTTGACCTTAATTTTGGAGACACATCCAATGATTAGAATTTAAAGGAGAAAGATCCAATGGCTCTAGATTAAGTCTTCTAAAATCAAAAGTCTACCTAAATCCTAACCATTGAATTAATCAATGGCTAGAAAGACTTCAAATAATGGCTTGAAAAATATGACAAATTATTGCAAGCAAGGATGAAGGGGGGGACGATTTTGTGCTTCATTTTGGAGCTAAAGAAAAACTTTATGTCATTGTTAAATGTCTTGATCAATTATACATAATTATTGATCATTTTCCTAAAGCAAAAATATTTTCTTTTTCTCCATGCAAGCTACGGTCATGCATCAAATTTGGAAGATAAATTTACATTCAAATAATACTTGAATTGTATAGAAGACAAAGAAAAAAAAAGCTTTATGACCATTATTACATGTCATGGTCAATATTACATCATCCTTGAATATAATTTCTTTGTTTGCATCCTTAAGAAATTTTTTGGAGGGAGGCCAAAATTTATTTCATGCATTATCACCTTCACTTTTCATCACACTCCACGGTCATACACTTGAGAAAGAAGACATTTCATTTCATTGTCTTCACTTTGTGACAAAAGGAAGCTATCATCTTTTAATGCAAAGCTTAGTCAATTTTAGTGACTTTCTTATGTACTATAGTCATCATCCTACTCAATATCTATTAAAGTTATCAAATAATTCTCACTTTCTCTCTTCTTGATATCCCACGGTCATATACTCAAAAGTAGGAGACAATACTCATTTATTGATTTCACTTATTCAATTGCTCATCATTCTATCCAAAGAACCAAGAACCAATACAATAAATTCTCTTATTTTCTCTTCTCCAAGCAAGTTTTGGTCAAGCACCTTAGAACCATCATCCAAATTTCTATCATTTCATCCAACTTGATTTTCTATACCTAAACACCATTCTAAGAACATCTCTAGTTATGAGTTTTTCCAAAATCATTCATCTTGGGCTTCAAATCCAAGCTTCAAGTTTCTATCAAAAATCAAAATTTCATCTTTGTGTTTCAAGAGAAACCATTTGGTCAAGACACTCAAAACCACCATCCAATCTCTTTTAATTTCATCCAACCATAGATCTTGAATCTACATGATATTCTAAGCAACTTTCATGTTGGAGATTTTCTCTAAATCATTCATCTTCATGGACTTTCTTCAAGATCAAAGTTATTGGGTTTTTGAGGTGAAGTGTAAGAAAACTTCATTTCTTCTTTCTTTTTCATGATCTAAACCATGTTTGATCCATAGTTCCTCTTAATCAAGCTTAGTATACTAATTTTTATGTATTTTGTTTTGTATTTGAGAAGCCCTTGGTGATGAAGGACTTGAAAAAAGAAGCAAAACAAGGAGTTTTTGAGGATCTTCAAGAGGTAAGAGGGAGATCCACCTCACCAACCAAGTATGGTGGTGAGAGATGGTCTTATATTTGATGGATGGTGAATCCATGTGAGGATTCCAATCCATGGTCATATAATAATTTATGTGTGTTTATGAGTTTTGATTTATTTGCTTTATCTTGATATCTTATCATGATTTTATGGCTTTGATGGTATCTTATATTATGCATGATGATGAGTATATGGCATGTTTATAGTTTTTATGATGAAATATGAATGTGTATCTCATGATGTATTGATGGAAAAGAAATCAATTTTTGGCTCCAAAAGCCAAGGAGAGGGCTACGGTTTTGATGCCCAAAATTAGAGATTCATGTTGAAATTTTTCAAGAATAAGGAAGTTGATTTGTTTAATGAAAATTATGAAGTAGAGAAAAAAATGAATTTTCTTGGTTCTAAAGGCTATGGGATTTTCGATCAAGACACCTCAACATAGGTGTTTATAACCAAAAATTTTCATGAAAGATTAAAAATTAGATTAATTTGAAGAGTATGAAAAATAAACAAAGGATAAGTTTTTTTAAAGAGAACAAGAACATGGTTTTGAAGGATTTTTATTAATTTATTTTGTGTAAAAAGATCCTAAGTGTTTTTCTAAACATGAGTTTTGAATGAAACGGGCAAATGTTGATTTTAAGGATTTGCAAAGAAAGTGAAAAAGAATTTGTAAAGAAAGTAAAAATGAATTTGAACAAATGGGTTTGGTTTTATAACCATTGGTATTTCGGTTTGAAGATAAAATTTTAATGATTTTGTTTATGTAAAACCATATCAATTTAGAAGAAAAAATATTTGATGGCTTCAATGGCCAAAGACTCTACGGTTTTTGGAGGTTGGAATAATTTTGATTTTATGAAACAAAGTAATTTTAAAGTGGAAACAAAATGTTTGAACAAAATGTTTTAGTATAAGGATTTGGAAAGGGAATCAGAGTGTTTTTATCACTTGAGAGAATTTTCTAAACGAAAGACAAAGAGAGGTTGAACATGTTTGAACTCTAATTTATTTTGAAGAATGATTTTGGAAGTGATTTGAGAAAAATAAAAAATATAATGGCAATTTGAAAAGTTACTAACGTATAACTTATTTTTGAGTTTTGAAAGTACGTTAGAAAATGTTAAGTTTTGAAACGTTGATTTATATCAATGGAAAAGTGATTTTATGAATTATATTTTGGAAAAGGATTTCTTGAGTAAAGAAATGTGGAAAAAGATTTTCTTGAGTAAGAAAATATATTACATGAAGTATAAAGTTATATTATTTAAGAAAAGTTGAAAAAGGAATATTTGAAGGTTGAGAAATATTTTCTGTAATGAAATTATGATGAAAAAAAATTATTTACGTATCTTAAAAACGTAATTTTAAAGTACGTGGTTTGAAATACAGTAAAATATTTTTAAGTGTTTGGAAATACAGTAAAATATTTCTACGCGATTTTAAATACGTTGAAATATTTCTACGCGATTTAAATTACGTTTAAATATTTTACGTAATTTGAATTACTATTAAAAAATCACTACGTGATGGAAAAGTGATGAATTATTTTTACGTGATTGTGAAAATAGCGAAAAATCATTATGTGATTTGAAAAGTGTTTTAAATATGAAAGAAAAAGATTTACGCGACTTAAAAGGATGATTTTTAAGTTACGCGATTTTGAAACAGTGGAAAAATATTATGGGATTTGAGAAACGTATATTTTTACGCAATTGAGAAAAACGTTGAAAAATTAGTACGTGATTTAAAAGTCAAATGAGAAGAGTTGCGGCATTTTGAAAACGTAACAGAAGTGTTACGATATTTTGAAAACGTAACAAAAACGTTTTGGAATTGTGAAAACGTAACGGAAATGTTGCGTAAATTTGGTGAAAACACGACGAAAGTGTTTTATAACTATGAAAATGTGATAACATGATTTTGCTATTGAAAATACAGTATAATTTGGTACAATTTATATGCATTAGAAAGAGATGCCTGTGATTGGATTTAGTGCATTATACATGCATTGGAAAAACATGCGTTGAGGCATATGATACATTGAACTAATGAAATTGAAAAGATTTGGCCCTTTGGGGTTGAACTTGCACCGATATATTCGTGCATTGTATATGGCCCTTGTGGTTGAAGAGGAATGAGAATTGATAGTGAGGTCTATAATGAATCTTGGGGCGTCGGTAGCGACGATCGACCAATGGACGGTAGCAGCGAGTACCATGTGCCACTTGGCGATTTCATCTGTTGCAACGCATTGACAATACCCGACAAGAACACGATTCTTTTCAACAACCCAAGATTGTCTTTGAAATTTAAGGTGACAATTGATGAGATTCTCCTCGAAATTGTAAAAACCTCCATGGAGTTGTTTTTAAAAAACTGAGTTTTTGTGTACATGCATAATCTGACATTTATATCTGTGTGATATATTAATTGAGGAATATTGACTATGACAAATGTTTTTGAATACTTGGATGATAATTAGACAATGTTGAGGGCATTATCGTAATTGTTGTTTATGATAATTGAACTGATAAATGATTGGATGATGATAGTTGATTAATGTTGATGGCATGATATATTTGTATGATATGCTGTTTGTGTTATCTCTGTGCTACCATGTTGGTATTGGCGTAGGTGATCTCACCTCTTTGTTATGTTGTTTTACTGTGTTTGTACCGTTAAAATCAAATAATAGAATGATCGAGTTGTCTTAGACATAACGGGCAATGAATACTCTGAGATGGGTGACAACAATAAGGAGTGGACATTTAGGACTCGAAGGTGTATAGTGTTGACAAAGAACAGATGTAGAACAGATGTCTGATGCAACAAGATGGATACACAACAGAATAAGTATGTTAAGTTTTAACATTAGTGTTGTACTGTGCTATTAAGTAGGACTCGTCATGGAGTTTGCTACTGTTAAAAAAAAAGTCTGTTAGTTTATATTTCTCTTTAAATTATGAAATATTAATTAGTGTCAATATTGCATAATGAATAGTTAAAATATAATTTTCAATATTACCTAATATTTTCAGTAAATTTATGTTTTAGTAAAGAAGAAATTTTAAAATCCACTTTTTATAACTCAAACTTTGTGCGAATTTCTTTTCAGATTATGAGTCGGGAGTCAGACATGTGATACCCTAGGGAGGGTGTTACATTAGTTGGTATCAGAGCACGGTTTGAGTCTTTTGGGGTTTGTGGTTAGGTCTGTTTTGCTTGTGTTGTGTTCTCTGTGTTATTGATTTCCGAAAGGAAGCAATGTTGTTTATAATGGATATCGATCCATTGTATTTCGATCCGCACGCCTCGAGAGAAAAAAAAAAGAAATGGCTCGGGATAGTTGTACTTGTGTGGAAGTGGAACATGTTACTAGTAATGTAGTTGCAGTTACGAGAGCAACGGGAGCAACGTGGAAGGATGACTGCAGGAACAAAGGACCGCTGTTCGGGGAAAGAAATGAAAGTTGAGGTTCAGGATCTAATGGAAGAGAATCAGTCTTAGAATATAAGACTACGTAATTTTGGAACCCAATATTTTTAAGGATATTTGGAAAGTGATTGATTTCAATGGAAGATGTATTTACAACCATTGAAGAAACCAAAGCGATGCGATGTGAAAGAAGGTACTTAATGAAGGAATGTACGTCAAGAAAATAAATGTTTATTTGAAATGGTTACATCTGGTTTCCATTTTATTTTGATTCGTCTATCTTTGAAGAAAAGAAATGACTCGTGATAGACGTACGCGTGTGGAGTGAGACATAATGGTGGTGATATGACTGCAATTTTGGAAGTAATACAAACAAGATGGTTGAAGCAATTATACAACAAACTCGAAGATTGTTCAAGAAGAATTGATTTCTTAAGCTAAGATTTTGTTAGAGTTAAATCAATCTTAGGATGAGAGACCAGTAACGTTGGACTATATTGGTTACGAAAAAAGGGAAATCGTAAGGTCAAGCGATTCCAACGGAAAACGTACTTGCAATCTCCAAGAAGTCAACAACAACAACAATCTTGTGGAGAAAGTACTAGTAATGACAGATTTAGTTTGACTGTGACATTTGCACCGAAATGTAAGAAGTGTGGAAAGGGGCACTTGAGAGCCTGGACACATTTCTAAATATTGTGTTCCAATGAAAACAGAGTTTTCTGTTAGTAAAATCTCAGATAGTAGGAAGTGTTTGGAGCGGAAGATTTAAACGATGGAGATTGTGTCATTGGAGCTAATCCTATAAACCCTACTGAATATTTCTGTGAATAACCTATTCCTTATGGCATATGATTGAGTAGATCAATTATATGTTAGAGTTATTTGTTATCCTCTGATTTGTTTAATTCTGTTTCTATTCTTAGCCGATCGAGCTACCCAAGTTATTCAAATTATTGTTATAGATCAAAACTTTGTGTTAGTTTGATCTGTTTCATAAACAGACGTGATCTTTGAAAACGGATTGGTTATTTTTCAACCATATCCTATGAGATTGTCTCAATACAGTGTTAGTGTTCCAGAAAAACTCATTCTTAAAAATCAGGCAAAATCAAATTCTTGTTGAATATGCTTGGTTACATATCAAATCGTGTTGCTATCTTCTTCTTTCTGACCTTCATAAATATTCTTTCATGTACTGAAATTTACAAGAAAGGATATTCCTATTTAAAATCTATGTTATAGTATTTGATAAATGCGGTTGAAAGGAGAACTCGGTTAGTGAGACATTTCCTGTTAAAGAAGCTAAAGCTGGAGAATGAAGTGATACGAGGACAAGGAAATTTTAAGTGATGCGTAACATCAGAATTTAAGATGTGTACTTGTTCGGAGGAAATGAAAGTTACAAGAGGAAAAGAAAAACTATTCTACACATGAATGGAGATTGGTAGCCGCTGTGTTTATTTTAGAAGTATGGAAATACTTTCTTTTTGGAGTAACATTTAACATCGTCAGTAATCATAAAAGTTTGAGATATCTGCTTGATCAGGAAAAAAAAATATTTGATCAAGAGATAAAGAACTTTCATTGGTTAAAATCGTTTGAAATAACGTAAGAGGTGAAACTACGAGGGAACTGGAAGAAAAGATAAAGGAATAATGTCATTATTTATTCCGAGGATGTGAAATCATGATTACCAAAATTTTTAGGACGAAATTTCTTTTTAGAGGGGGAGTATTGTAACACCCTAAATTTCCTATCTCTTAAACAATAATTTTGACAGTTAACAGAATTTTACTGTTTAGTAATTTCTGTGCACTGTAAAATTATTTTGTTTATTCCGTCAGCGTATTTGATCGTTTTGAGTGATTTATTCCGTGTTAGGAAAATAATAATTTTCGAGCCGGGGAAATCTTTAAATATTTATATCTCTTGATTGTTAATTATTTTTAATAATCTGACTTGATTTTCATATGTTTTCTAATATTTGTAATTTTTGTGGATGATTATGAATTTTTTTTACTGTATGTGGGCCCAGGTGATCCAATGTGGGCCCAGGTGGCCATACGTGGGCCCAGGTAGGTCCCGCAAAGTGAAAATTTTTCTACGCATAGAAAAATTTGTACTGTTTAGACGGAGACAAGGGATCTTACTAAACCTGAATCTAGAAACAGTTTTAAAAATTTTATTGTACTGTGTTTTGTACTGTATTTAATTTATCGGGCAATAAAAAAAATACAGTAAATATATTCTTTCGTGGGGTTTTAGCAGATAAAAATATAAATTAAATTGTTTAAGTCAACCTTGGTGGTTTGGATATCCACCATTGATTTAATTAACGATGGAGACTTGATCTTGATTTAATCAACGGTGGAGATTTGATCTTAAAAGTGAATAAGATCATTTATAACCATTAGATGGAGATTAAATCAAGGGTAGAGATTTGGTCATATAAAGTGACTATGACCATTTGTAACCATTGGATATAGAATTGATTAAGGGTGGAGATTTGGTCTTGTAAAGAATGAAGACCATTTATGACCATTGGATTTATATTTAATCAATGGTGAAGATTTAGTCTTAAAAAGTGACAAAGACTAATTATGACCCTTGGATTAAAAGTAAGAAGGAGTAATCTTGACCCTTAATTTTGGAGACACATCCAATGATTAGAATTTAAAGGAGAAAGATCCAATGGCCTAGATTAAGTCTTCTAAAATCAAAAGTCTACCAAATATTTACCAAAAATATCATTTCTCCTACAACACTTTCTCTCTCTAGTTTTCTTCTTCAAAATTTTCTCCACCTTCTCTCTTCTTCTCCCTTCTCCCATCCGAAATTTGTAGCCCCTATTTGAGACCATTTTCTTCACTAGATTGCTTAGTGTAACACCCCAAATTACTTTTATAACACACAGAAAACGTAAAACTGTACATTTAGGACAAAATTGTAATTTAGTAAAATTTAGGGTGTTACATTTACCACACCATTGCAACATGAAAATTGCAGTAACTGATTGTGATAAAACCCACATTACAAGGGTGTGTTAAGCCTGGACTTGTGCTTCCACTGTATTGTAACATCAACCTATAATTTCGGTGGTTGTTTAACTTATTGGAATTGTGCTTCCATTAGTTCTAATTACTTAGTTCTTTTTCTGATTTCCTACTATTAGAATTCTAGTATACTGAGATTTTGGTGGTCTATTGAACTTATTGGAATTGTGCTAGGTGTACTATGAATATGATTATTCATATCATTTGCATAAACTCATAATCAATTGAGAAATGCTGTAATTATTTCATTGAACAAGGTAAATTACATTGCATAACACACTGACTCCTTACATTCAAATTCATTACATCCAATCTCTGCTAACTCAATAATTCTCAATTGACAGATCTCTGCACCATCTTACTTACATAAAACATCCCTCTAATCCTACGTTAAAACTTCCAAAATACATCATAGCATTCATCAAACATTTCCATTACTAGAGACTAATAAACCAACAAACACAATCGTTATAGCAAACATCATCCCATACATCATATACAACTGATTCTTTTGTGACTCCAGCTTAGCCTTTTTGTGATTCAACCTTAGCATTTGACACACATAATTGAGCCTTCTTTGCTTCCAGTTCCATTGTTCCTTTTGAACAAACTGTTGAATTTTTTTTTAACTCTTTTCTCTGTAGGTGGATCATACCAAGCAAAGAAGTGGCAGTCATCTATGGAGCCATACCTGCTACAACCAAAGAACCTCCTTCTTAGGTTTCTTTCAGTCGATGAGGTTTGCACCTGATAAGGAAGGTCGCATTTGCAACTTTGAGTATTGGCACCAAAGCTTGTTGAACTCTTTGAAGACTGACTCTGTTGCATTTTCTCCACCAAGTTCGACCTTAATCGTTGCTCCCTCAATTGCTACTCATTCGTTGCTCAATGTTGCCCAAGGAGTTGAGTTATGGAGTTATAGGGTTTAGAATTGGGTGAGAGGAAGAAGAAGAACTCCTCACGTGCACATAATGTGCATCTCCCAAATGAACTTTATTCCCTAATTACCCTCATCTCATATGCACATCCTTTGGCTATTAGAGCTTCAGATGTGCACGAGTGGCACATGCTCATTTCCGTCCAGATTTTAACGTATGTTATCATTTTGTAGCAAAGTATGCAATTCGTAAATTAACGAGTCTATTTTGCATATTTTTAAAGTAACAGGATCAAAGTACACATCACGTATAGTTTATGCATATTTTTTGAAGTTTTCCCTTATTATTATTATTATTATTATTATTATTATTATTATTATTTAGATTTTGAAGCCTTATACAAGAATTTTATTGGCTTGAGCCGCCCAATAATTATTCCAAGGAAGATGGAGACATTATTCATGCCTATATAAACGATACCTAAACTAAAGAAAGTGCACAGCAGCATAAAAAGAGAATAAGAAACAAAAGCCAAAACTACTGAAAATGAGTTCCAATTGCAAACAGAATCAGCTTCCCACAGAGGTAGCAAAGGTCGACGATGCTTTCCTCTCTGCTTTGTTACTATGTTTTAGCCGGATTTTTCCTGCAATCCTAAATGCTGCTGTTGATCTCAATTTGTTTGAGATCATAGCTAAGGCACAGAGTTCAAGTGGTTCAAGCGTGTCTGCCTCTGAGATTGCTTCTAAGCTTCCAAACCAACACCCAGAATTGGCTAACAGGCTTGAGCGCATGTTGCCTGTGCTGGCCAGTTATTCTCTTCTGACTTGCTCTATTCGCACCAATGAAGATGGGAAGAAAGAAAGAGTTTATGCTCTCTCACCCATTGGTGAGTACTTCGCATATGATAATGGAGGCTCTTTGGGTCCACTCTCAGCTTTAATGCATCAAGGATATCATGACTTGTGGTAATTAAGCATTTCTTACTTAAACTGTTTTACAAATGAAGAAGCCATTGATTTAATACGATTTTGTGTTGTTTCTTATCAGGAAGGATGTAAAGGATGCAATTGTGGATCCAAATAATAATAACCATTTCCAAAAAGTCTATGGAATGCCACAATATCAATATATGGAAACAAATAAAGAGCTGACTCACATTTTTGACAAAGCATTCACCAGCGTCAGCCCATTAGAAATGAAGATCCTTAAACTATATAAAGGATTTGAAGGAGTATCGACACTGGTTGATGTAGGCGGTGGAACAGGGCAGACCTTAAAGCAGATTATCTCCAAGTATCCTTCAATAAAAGGAATTAATTTTGATTTGTCTCGTGTGATTCAAAATGCACCACCTCATCCAGGTACATATATCACTTTCTCTTTCTTTGTACAGCCTACAGTATTTTAAAGAATGGAATAAGTATGTTTTGCCAAAATTATTAGAGAAAAGAAGATGTAGATTTCTTGAACTATGATCTTTTTTTGTAAGTCTTTATTATGAATTTTAAAACATCGTTAATTAATCTTTAAATTTTAATTAATATTTAAATAGACTCTTTCATTTAAAATCGATTAATTCATTAATGATAATATTATGTGATAACATTTTATCTATTCATCTATATTAATTTTGAATTGTTTATTAATTTATTCATCAAAATATGATTTTAAATATATTTTATTCTTTAAAAAATAATAAAAATAAATTTATTTTTAAAAAAAAATTTGTTTTTTGTAAAAAAATATTTAAAATTAAGTTTTAATAAATAAATTAATGAACAGTTTAAATTAATGAATTAAACGATAAGATGTTATCACTTAATATTATCATTAGTAAATTAATATATCAAAATTAAATAAAAAGATTAATTAAAATTTAAAAACTAATTAAAAGATTTTATAGTTTGTAATAGAAATTTATAAAAGAATCAAAGTTTAAAAGATTGATGTACTCTTTTCCTAAATTATTAATTAGATAACACTCATTTTGTATGAAGGGATAGAGCATGTTGGAGGAGATATGTTTGAAAGTGTTCCAAACGGTGATGCCATTATGCTAAAGGTTAGCGAATTACATGAAAGTTCAAATTTATTTTTTTAAACAATTCAATACAACATAATCACATTTTTTTTTCTTTCTATCTTTAATCATTTCAGCTTGTATGTCATAATTGGTTAGATGAAGAATGTGTAAAGTTTTTAAGAAATTGCCACAAAGCTTTGCCACAACATGGGAAGGTGATTGTTCTGGACTATGTAATGCCAGAAGTCCCGAATTCAAGCAGTATGTCTAAGCATACTTCCGTCAACGACTTTCTCATGTTTATAGTAACTGGGGGAAAGGAAAGATCTGAAAAAGAATTTGAGAACTTATGTAGGAGCTCTGGATTTTCCAGATTTCATGTTGCTTGCAATGATTTCTCAGCCATGACAGGAGTGATGGAATTTTATAAATAAAAGTTGCTCAGCAGAAACTTGAAATCTTGATATGATGTGTTAGCAGTCTTGAAAAATATTCTGGAGGGGAAAAATAATGTATCAAAGCATAAAGAGACATGATGTCTAGTCTATTAAGAATCTATTTTTCAATGTCTCTCGTACATGTTTTCTTTTATTTTATATCAAATATAATGTTAGAAATAAATTGAGTTATACTATGTACACAATTATTAGATTTATAGTGATAACGCTTATTTTTGACAAAATAATTAATTTTTTAAAAAATTCTCTTTAAAAACTTTTAATTATAAACTATTTTAAATATAAAATAAGTTAATCTAACATATGCATAAAATTGGTAAATGTGACAAGATTTATGTGATACCCTATCTGAAAACCGAGTATTAGACGCAGTGAACTAACTGAGCTGTCTAAAAACCAAATCCAAAAATCAAAATCTAATTAAAATCAAATAAATTTGGTTCTTTTTTAATTGAGTTTTTGAAAGCCGATTGAAACGAATTTGATTTCGGATTTGATTTTCAAAACTGATCTAATTCATTTTAAACCGATTAATATTATATAATATATTTGTTTATTATAGAATTTATATTTTTACTTATAATAACTTTAATTTCTCCTACACTTTTTTATTTTACGTGATCAAATATTATTTTAAGTATGTGAAATGAACTATTTATACATTTTATTTTCTATTTTATTTTATTTTATTTTCATTTTAATAGGTTAAATTATTTTTAACTCACAAAAAAATGTGCTTAAAAAAATTTTAGGTTAAAAACCTATTAAATGGATCCAATCCAAATCAATTTAAATTGGATTAGATTGGTTCAATTTTTAAGATGTAACAAGTCAAATTAAATCTAAATCGATATAAATAATATTATTTGAATTGATTAACTTTTTAACTCAAAACTGATCTAAATCGAACTGTAAATACCCCTAACTAGTTTCAACTTTCAACAAGTCATGTCATTGCGAAACAAAATCAAGGTTTTAAAAATTGGACTGATCATTGAACTGGTAACGACACTGATTCATAGTTTAATAATTCAATTATGGTCAAATCGTATTTAAATTGAATTTTTTTTAGTTTATTATAATAATTTCAAATATATTATATTATAAAAATATATTTAAATATTTTTACATTATATGAATATTAAGTTTTTAATAATTTAATTTAAGAATAAGATGATATAATATAAAAGGTATACACTTGAGCCAAACAAGCCAGGTGGGCAGGTGGCGTTGAATGCTTATTTGAATTATCAAGACTAGATCTCGATCCCCATGGTGGTATTTTGAAATACTTTTGGTGATAAGGTTAAACTGGTCCAACAAAAAAAAATCATTAGTGGTCCAATTGGTTCACCAATTTGCAACTCGGTTTTCAAATGACCAGTTTAAAGGGCATGATTGGTAAGACTAGTAGACTGGTTCACGGTTGAACTAGTTGGATTGGCCCGTTCGATCTGATTTTCAGAGCACTGAACAAAATGAAGAATAGAACCTTAATCCCAAGGTTGGCCAGCGTCTCTCCAACCACTAGAATGAAGAGATTTTTATATAAACTTAAAATATTCAGTTAAATGTATTACATAAATTAATATTTAATATTTTTATAAATTTTTATATTATATAATTAAAAAAATTATATAAAAATATTAAATACTAATTAAATTAAAATACTTAATTTAAATACTCTAAGTTTAAATAAAAATTTCTCACTAAAACAATGATAGCAACTGATAAAAGTTGCTCATATTGTTTTTTAATTTTTAGTTCATATTCAAAACTTGAAAAAATGGAAAAAGAATTAAACTGTACTTGATGTTAGAATCAAATTAAAATTATATATTTCATATATCTATTAATGCATTTTTATTTTCTAAACAAGTTATACCCGGTTTAAGTTAAAGATAACTAAATTATTTTTGTTTTAATAAACTTATATACACAAATATTGTAACAAAAAAAGTATTTTAACATTAAATTCAAATACATAATTTTAGTGTAAAATATAGGATAAAACCTTATTTTCTTTCTTAAAGTTTGACCAAAGTTTTAAATTAGTCCCAAATATTTTTTTTTCAATTTCATCCTAAACGTTATTAAATCGTTTCAATATCATCTTTTTACTAACGACATCCATTTAATTAACAAAAAGTGGTGACCTAGATCACACATGGTTAATTAGGATCACTTATGGATCCCACGTGTTCAATTTAGGACTAAATTGAAACTTTGGTAAAATTATAGGGACAAAAACACGATTTTAACTTTGAATTTATTTAAAATCACATGCATCTCCATATTCTTCCTCAAATTTAGGAGCTAGGATTTTCAATTTAGAAGCTTAAGCACACTTCAAAATCATTCCTTGAAAATTAGAATACTCAACATCTTTGTATCCTCTCATTCAACCAAGAACACCACACTCCACCCCAACTCAACACCCAAAATAGAAATATCCCTAATAGGTAATAGTTGTGAATCACCAAACTTCCGATGAGCCAACACCGTCGTTCCCTTTCCCCTATGCGTATCTTTCTGCTATCCCTTATTCTAGAAACCAAAATCAACCAAGCAATGGAAGTGGATTGAGTAGATTATTGAGGGGATGAAAAGATGTTGAGTATTTTGATTTTTGGGAAATGACTTTGAAGTGTGCTTAAACTTTTGCAACTTATTCTGAAGTGGATTCAGAGGGTACCTAAGATAGGCACGTAGGTGGTGGTTTCCTCCTTGCATAGCTGCAATAAAGCATGTTGAACCAGGGGGGTGGGTACTTGTAAAGGGACTCCAACGCTCAAGTCAGGCAGTGCACAAGTAGGGTTTATGCAGTGAGATAACAAATACTTGATTAGGTTGACTTAGCCTGGTATTTATAAAGTGTGACTGGAATCATAATGAGATCAGTATTAAATGCAAGTATTTAGGATTTGTATCCTGTTAAGAATTATCTTCCTCTTATCACTGGAGAGCATCCCTATTATATAT
Organism: Ormosia emarginata; assembly: GCA_029884605.1. Classification (NCBI taxonomy): domain Eukaryota; kingdom Viridiplantae; phylum Streptophyta; class Magnoliopsida; order Fabales; family Fabaceae; genus Ormosia; species Ormosia emarginata. The sequence continues at coordinate 2,341,843 of JAQQTP010000013.1, read as the reverse complement.
GAATGTAGATATGGTGATTATCCACTGTTAGAGGCAGTTATGGATCCTATAATCTTATAAGATCATGATTGACAGTTATAAGAATTTGCACAGATCTAGTGATCTTTGTTACTACGACCCAATGCAATGTTTTGTGGGTTTACGACTCTGACCGGGGTATTGATGGTGGAGTCCGGTGTAACGCGTTCCAGGTGGATCCTACTGGATGGGATCCCAGATCACGGTCCAGAACAGTTGCCCCCAACTTGACGCTTAGATAGAACATGAGTGTCAAGGTATAAGTTTTATTGGGATCACAAGGCACGAGGTAGGCTAAGCCCTAGCTTTGATGCCAGGTTTCGCGGTGTCTCACACTAAGGCTGAGGTCCATTGTCGAATGTAAAATACCTCTGATTAAGCGTGCATCCTATACCCTTTAGAGAGAGAAAGCTTAAAGCTGCATGAAGAAATGATTGAGCGTGCATCCTAGACCCTTTAAAAACTCATGGTAATCGATTACCAAGGGGTGGTAATCGATTATCATCAACTTGGAAACTTGGTAATTGATTACCAAGTGATGGTAATCGATTACCACCATTCAGAGTTGGGATTTTTGCGAGCCAAAGGTAATCGATTACCAGGCTTTAGTAATCGACTACCGGTCTCCCAAAGACAGTTTTCACACTTCAAAAAGTAGAAGACTGGTTCTCAAACCTTCAAAACAATTCCAAAAACCTCTCAAACCAAATTTCCTTCTTGGAGGGACTTGTTTTAATCCAAAGCCTATTTCTCTTGCATTTTCAGAAATTTTTCAAAGAATCAATCAATTGTAAGTGAATTCCACCATTTTTCAGAGACTCACACTTGACATTTGTGTTAACTATTGTGCAGATAATTTCTTGAGCTAGTTGGAGGACTTAGTCATGATGGGGGCATCTGCAAAAGAAACTTAGGGGAGCCTCCAACGCTCAAGTCAATATATAATTCTCAAGGGAATCAAAGCAAGAAGATTATGCAGAAAAATTATGCAGAAAGAATATTGAATTTTAAATGCATGATTGATCTAGTATGCGTAGTTCTCTTCTTATATAAAAGAAAGTCTCTTTAGGCAAAGGTTTAGTGATGATATCAGCAAGTTGTTTAGAATTTTCAACAAATTCAAGTATGCAATCTCCTTTTTGAACATGGTCTTTAATGAAGTGATGCCTTATTTATATATACTTTGTTCTTGAGTTCAAAATGAGTTTTTTAGACAAATTGATTGCATTAGTATTTTATAGGGATGTGATCAAGCTGAAGTCCATATTCTAGAAGTCATTGCTTTATCCAAAGGATTTGTGCACAATAACTTACAGCTGCAATATACTCAGCTTCAGTTGTAGACAATGTCACACTATTTGTTTCTTGTTATGCCAAGAAACTAAAGAGCTTCTAAGCAAGTGGCATGTCCCACTAGTACTATTCCTCTCCATTTTATATTCAGCAAAATAAGAATCGAAATAACCAATTAGGCTACATGAGGCACCCTTGGGGTGCCACAAACCCATTTGGGAAGTGCCTACTAGATATTTCATGATTCTTTTTTATGCCACTTAGGTGTAATTCTTTTGGATTAGCTTGAAATCTAACACACATGTACATACTAAACATAATGTCAGGCCTACTAGCAGTAAGATAAATGAGAGAACCAATCATACCTTTGTACTTAGTGATTTCTACGGGTTCACCTCCTTCATCCTTGTCCAAGTAACAAGAAGTGCTCATTGGTGTAGCATATGCTTGGTATTTTCCATTCCAATTTTTTTGAGTAGTTCCTTACAGTACTTGACTTGACTTATGAACGCCACATCTCTAGTTTCTTTGATTTGGAGTCTAAGGAAAAAGTTAAGTTCACCTATCATAGACATTTCAAACTCATTTTGCATGATATTGACAAACTCTTTACAAAGAGACTCATTAGTAGCACCAAAGATTATATCATTAACATATACATGCATAAGGAGTATGTCATGCTTTTTATGCTTGATGAAAAGTAATATAACCATGGATAGAGAGATCATCCTAATCTGCAATATGACAACAATTCTGGCCAACTTCAGCAACAACAACAGTAGACCAGATATAATATAGCAGGCCTAAGCAAGCAATAGTTTCAACAACCAGTGAAACAACCTATGCAACAAAGTAGCAATTCAGAACCTAGCTTGACAGACTTAGTGAAGCAATTATAAACTAATAACATTCAATTTCAATAAAGAACCGAGACCACCATTTAGAACTTGGAGACTCAAATTAGTCAACTTGCAACTTCCATCAATGAATTGAAGACTCAAGGTTCTGATCAATTGGCCCTCCTATATAATTAACATTCCAAGAGGCAATGTGAGTGTCATAACCTTGAGAAGTGGCAAAGAAGTTAGTGATCCAACCAAACTCTAACCAGAGATTGTGCAGCAGCATTGTGCAGAAAAATCAACTTCAACAAACCAAAATTTTGCAGAAGATTCAATACAACAGAATATGAACCTGCATAGAATTCGAAGAAAAATATGAAGTTAATAAAAAATTCTACAGGAAAATTTGCTATTAGCATTCCTCTTCATTTTCCCAACAAAATGACTTAATCAAAAAAGATAACTAAAACTAAATTGGATAGGGAGATTATGAATACCTTTCGGAAGGTAGAAGTCAATATACCTATCTTAGAAGCGATAAAGTAAATTCTAAAATATGCTAAGTTTTTGAAGGAATTATGCACTCATAAGAGTAGGTTGAAAGGAAATGAGAAAGTGTGCATGAGAAGAATGTTTCTGCCTTGATCCAACCAAATATGCCTCTTAAATGCAAGGATCCTGGAACATTCACCATTCCTTGCACAATAGGCAACAAGAAGTTTACACATGCGATGTTGGATTTAGGTGCCTCAATTAATGTGATGCCAAAATCAGTTTATGAATCTCAGCAAATTAGAGAGTTGAAGCGAACCAGAATTATCATTCAGTTAGCAAATAAGAGCACAACTCATTCTATAAGAGTGCTTAAGGATGTTTTAGTAAGGGTAAATGATTTAATATTCCGAGCATATTTTTATGTTTTGAACATAGAAGATGAATTTGCATCTAGTCAACTCCCATTGATTTTAGGTAGACCTTTCTTGAAAATTGCAAAAACTAAGATTGATGTGCATGTTGGTACCTTTTCCATGGAATTTGGGGGATAACATAGTTCAATTTAATATCTTTGATGCCATGAAATATCCTTTAGAAAAGCATTCTATTTTTCAGTTAGACGTCATTGATTTGCTTGTTAATGATATGCATGTTGATATGCTAGTTGAATTTCCTAAAATTGTCAGATCTCTGGATAATGTTGATTTTTTTGGATGTTCTGTTTCTATTTGTGATGTGACTAGTATATGTGTCGCATGTTCTGAGATTTCTGTGTATATAAGAGATGATATTGTATGTTCTGAATTTTCTAATACTAAGGGACATGATTATGCTATTTTGGAGTATTATACATAGATTGCAAGTGATGTTGCAATTGAATCAGCAGAACTAGTTTCTTCAATCAGATTGATACCTTTAGTGCAACAACCACTTACCCTTGAGTTAAAGCCTCTACTTGAACATTTGAAGTATGTGTTCTTGGAAGTAGATGAGAAGCTACTAGTGATAATAACAAAGAATTTACAACCTGAACAAGAAGAGAAATTGTTGCAAATCTTGAAGCAGAGTAAGAAAGCCATTGGATGGACGCTGGCAGATATTCCTAGGATTATCCCTACCACATGCGTGCATTGGATTTTATTAGAGGAGGAAGCCAAACCAGTAAGGTAACCTCAAAGAAGACTTAACCCTTTAATTTTGGATGTGGTGAAGATAGAAGTGAGCAAATTATTGTCAACTAGCATCATTTACACCATTTCAGATAGCAAGTAGGTGAGTCTTGTAACACCCTGGGACTGCATGCAGGATTGATGAGTGTCTCCACAAACCAACACGAGTCTTTTCAGCGTACTTTGTCCTCACTCATACACTTCCTAGGAAACTTCCTAGGAGGTCACCCATCCCACAATTTCTCCAGGTCAAGCACGTTTAACCATGAAGTTCTTATGTTCTAGGCTCTCGAAAAGAAGTTGCAACTTGTTGATATGGCTACGCCAAATAATTCCTTTAAGCCATCCTCAACTATGCAGTCCATACCTACACAGTCTCTGAATCCCTCTCATTCTGGTGCGTATTCAGTTCATTCATGTGACCCTTCTCCTAGAAGCCTACCAGGAGCTGCTTATTGATGCTTTCTCTTTAGCACCGGCGACCACACTCCGCCCTCGTCGGCCCCGAGACATCACATGCCCACCAACTTCCGCTTGGTTTGTTCCTGAACCACACCGTACTGGGAGAGGTCCCGGCTCTGATACCATATGTAATGTCCCGGGACTGCTTGCAGGATTGACGAGTGTCTCCACAAACCAACACGAGTCTTTTCAGCGAGCTTTGTCCTCACTCACATGCTTCCTAGGAAACTTCCCAGGAGGTCATCCATCCCATAATTTCTCTAGGTCAAGCAAGCTTAACCATAGAGTTCATATGTTCTAGGCTCCCGAAAAGAAGTTGCAACTTGTTGATATGACTATGTCTAATCAATTCCTTTAAGCCTTCCTCAACTATACAGTTCTATACCTGCACAGTCTCTGAATCCCTCTCATTCCGGTGCTTATTCAATTCATTCATGTGACCCTTCACCTAGAAGCCTGCCAGGAGCCGCTTATTGATGCTTTCTCTTTAGCACCGATGACACCCTTGGCCTAGAAGCCTGCCAGGAGCCGTTTATTGATGCTTTCTCTTCAAGTGGGTAAGTCTTGTAAAGCCCTAGGACTACCTGCAGGATTGACGAGTGTCTCCACAAATCAACATGGGTCTTTTCAGCGTGCTTTGTCCTCATTCACATGCTTCCTAGGAAACTTCCTCGGAGGTCACCCATCCCACAATTTCTCCAGGTCAAGCACGCTTAACTATAGAGTTCTTATATTTTAGGCTCCCGAAAAGAAGTTGTAACTTGTTGATATGGCTATGCCTAATCAATTCCTTTAAGCCTTCCTCAACTATGTAGTCCCATACATGTACAGTCTCTGAATCTCTCTCATTCCAATGTGTATTCAGTTCATTCATGTAACCCTTCGCCTAGAAGCCTGCCAGGAGCCGCTTATTGATGCTTTCTTTTTAGCACTGGCGACCACTCCCCACCCTCGTCGACCCCGAGATGTCAAATACCCACCAACTTCCGCTTGGCTTATCCCCGAATCACACTGTACTGGGAGAGGTCCCATCTCTGATACCATCTGTAACATCTCGGGACTACCTGCAGGATTGACAAGTGTCTCCACAAACCAACATGGGTCTTTTTAGCGTGCTTTGTCCTTACTCACACGCTTCATAGGAAACTTCCCAGGAGGTCACCCATCCCACAATTTCTCCAGGTCAAGCATGCTTAACCATGGAGTTCTTATGTTCTAGGCTCCTGAAAAGAAGTTGTAACGTGTTGATATGACTACGCCTAATCAATTCCTTTAAGCCATCCTTAACTATGTAGTCCCATACCTGCATAATCTCTGAATCCCTCTCATTTCGGTGCATATTCAATTCATTCATGTGACCCTTCGCCTAGAAGCTTGTCAGGAGCCACTTATCGATGCTTTCTCTTTAGCACACACGACCACTCCCCACCCTCGTCGGCCCCGGGACATCACAACTCCAGTGCAAGTAGTTCTGAAGAAGACCAGGATGATTGTGGTCGTCAATGAGAAGAATGAGCTGGTCCCTACTAGTGTACAGAACAGTTGGAGAGTCTGTATTGATTACAGGAAGCTCAACCAAGCCACTAGGAAGGATTATTTTCCTTTGCCCTTCATTGATCAGATATTGGAAAGGTTGGCTGGCAAGTCACACTATTGCTTCCTAGATATATTTTCAGGTTACTTTCAAATTCACACAGCCTCGGAGGACCAAGAAGAGACAACCTTCACCTGCCCATTTGGCACGTTTTCTTATAGGAGGATGCCTTTCGGGCTTTGTAATGCCCTAGATACATTTCAACAATGTATGGTGAGCATTTTCTCTGACTTGTTAGAACACTGCATGGAAGTTTTTATGAATGACTTCACAGTTTTATGGATCTTCTTTTGATGCATGTTTAGACAACCTTGTTAGGGTTGTTGATAGGTGCATTGAGACACATCTTGTTCTTAAGTTTGAGAAATGTTATTTCATGGTAGAGTAAGGTATAGTCTTAAGGCATGTAGTTTCTAGAAAAGATATTGAAGTAGATAGAGCAAAGATCATTGTTATTGCCTCTTTACCCTACCTCGATTGTGTGCGGGAAGTGCTTTCCTTTCTTGGTCATGCAGGGCTCTACAGGTGTTTCATCAAGTACTTTAGCAAATTTTCCCTTCCATTGTCCAGGCTTCTTCAAAAAGAAGTCAAGTTCGAATTTGATGAGCATTGCAAGAAGAAATTCGTTTAGTTGAAGAAGAACCTGACCTATTCTCCTATTATTTAGTTGCCAAATTAGGAGTTTCATTTTGAACCAATGTGTGATGCCTCCAACTTTGCAATTGGTGCCATCCTTTCTTAACAAGTTGTCAAGCAACCTCATATGTTATCTTATGTCTCTCGTACTTTGGATTCTGCCCAAGCCAATTACACCACCACTGAAAAGAGCTTCTAGCAATTAGTTTTGCTTTAGATAAATTTTGTTCTTATTTACTGGGCACTAAAGTTATTGTTTTCTCTAACTATGCAGCCTTGAAGTTCTTGTCAAAGAAGCCTGATGATTTGTGGATAAAATACACATATCTTGTGCTTGATTTGAGGTGGACTTATATGTGCTTTGATTTATTTATGTTGGAATTTATGCCACATTTAATCTATTATCCTTGTTATCTCATGATTGGTCTTTCTCTATGTTTTTAGGTCCAAAATAGATGTTTTGACATGGCTCTATAAAGCTTTGGATGGATTCACTGTAATGGAGTTGAGCTCAGAATTTATATGACCAAGATTCGCAGAGTTTTTGACCTTTGCGGGATAAAATGAGCATAACTTGAGCTACAAAGGTCAAAACGAGGTGATTTCGGGGGATTAGAAAGATAAGAAAAAGAGCTACAACTTTCGTGAAGATAACTTCTGACTAGGAGACCGTGGCTCTTGATCACACGGCCGTGTGTCCTCCAACGTTGAAGTTACATTGTTTTTCCGATAGACACGATCCTGTCTAACTCAATAGAAGCTTCTGACTTAGAGACACGGTCGTGTCTCTTGGACACACGGTCGTGTCTCCCCTGAATGTGCAAATTACGCTATTTTTCAAGCTCACACAACCATGTCGAGCTTAGACACGACTGTGAGAGGTCTCTTGAGCCTAAAAACAATAATTTTTTTACCCCGAACGATTATAAATAGGGCAAAATCCCTAAACCAAAAGGAGAGTTTTGGCTAGAGACTTGTGTGACGGTAGGTTTTTAGAGGAGAGACACAAGGTTTAGAGGCAAACGCTTGGAAAGAAAGATCAAGAGTTATAGAAGATTAACTATTGATGTTCTTTTCTCCATTTTCATATTCTCTATCTTCTCTTTTTGTTTAGAAATCATGGTTGTTTCTTTAATCTTTGTTCTTGTTTGTGTTACAATTGCCATGAACGGCTAAATCCTTTTTCTAGGATTAGGATGAAACTCTCTATTTCTCTATTATGAATTGTTAATTTAATTCTTTTTTAATGGAAAATTATTGTTCTTGATTTATTCTTGGTATGCTTAATGCTTATGGTATATTGCACTCCAGATATACATGATCTTAGGCTTTAGGTGAATGATCGAAAGATGAAATCTAATTGCTTGATAATCCAAGAATTGAACTTAGGTATTGAGACCTAGATATATGCTTAAATCCTTTGAGGGTTAAATGATTATCACGAATCTTAATGGGTTGGAACTTGGATTAACTTCTATGAGAATATGATTGATGAAGTTTTAGCACGTTTTTAGTGCCAAGAAATTGGGCTTTAAATAATTTAGGACAAATCACCTTCAAGAACATAATTGAACATTAACAAAGATAGGATTACAATTTATCGTAGGGGGTAGTGTAGTGGATTCCAAGTCCTAGCCCTTTAAATCTTTGTTGAATCTTATCTTTTCTAGTTTCAATTGTTTACTTTATTGCTTTATTTTTCATCTTAATTTTAATTGAACTTTTACTATCAATTTCAATCTCTTAAATAATCAAAGTCACTGTAAGAATTAGTAATCAATCAATTCTCGTGGGAATGATCTTTATTTTACTACTTGTATGATTTATGCGCTTGCGGAAAGTCCACAACACCCGAAGTGAAGCCTAGACACATTTGGTGGATGTTTCTCTTACAGGAGTTTGATAATGAGATCATAGATAAAAGCGAAGCCGAAAACTTGGTGGCAGATCATCTGAGCCAGATCCCACAGGCAGTCACTCTTCCTATCCAAGAGACCTTCCCAGATGAGCAGCTTTTTCAGCTGCAAGGTAAGGACCCTTGGTATGCTGATTTAGTGAATTATTAGTTGCATCTGAGTTATATGCTTATTTTAAGGAGCATCAGATTGATAGGCTGAAGAGTAAGTCTAAATATTATGTATAGGATGATCCTTATCTATGGAGAATGTGTAGTGACCAAGTGATTAGACGTTGTGTTCCTGATCATGAGTTTCAATTTATTATCGCATTTTGTCATACCCTTGCACTTGGTAGTCACTTTGGACTGTAACGCACTACTAGGAAGATTTTAGACTCTGGATTGTGTTGACCCACCTTATTTCATGATGCCTTCAATTATTGTAAGTATTGTGAACAATGCCAATAAATAGGTAACATTTCTCATTGGAACGAGATGACTCAACAACCATTATTATTTGGTGAGATATTTGATGTGTGGAGCATTGATTTCATGGGCCCCTTTCTTAATTCCTTTATTTTTGTTTCTATTTTGTTAGCTGTTGATTATGTGCCTAAGTAGGTGGAGGCAAAGGCCACTCAGACTGATGATTCATATGTTGTTTTAGGCTTTGTCAGGTATCACATTTTCTGGAGGTTTGGAGTTTCATAAGCCATAATTGGTGACCAAGGCTCCCATTTTTGTAATAAGAACATGAAGGCATTGTTGAAGAAATATGGTGTGATGCATAAGGTTTTGACTCCATACCATCCACAAACTAATGGGAAAGCCGAAGTTTCGAATAAGGAGTTGAAACAAATCTTGGAAAAAATAGTCCAACCAAATAGATAAGATTGGAGCAAGAGGCTTGAGGATGCACTGTGGGCATATAGGATAGCCTTCAATACTCCTTTAGGCATGTCTCCCTATAGGATAGTCTTCGGTAAGACATGTCACATTCCAGTGGAGATTGAGCACAAGTCCTATTGGCCAGTAAAGAAGTGTGACCATGACTTGAACCAAGTCGGATCCCAAAGAAAACTCAAACTCTAAGAATTTGAAGAAATTTGGTTGGAAGCTTATGAGAACTCCCGTATCTACAAAGAGAAAACTAAAGCCTTTCATGATAAGATGATTGCAAGAAAAGAATTTGTGATTGGTCAAAAAGTTCTCCTTTACAATTCTCACCTTAAGCTCATGCCTGGTAAGCTCCGTTCTAGGTGGATCGGTCCTTTTATAGTCACTAAGGTTTTTCCTTGTGGTGTAGTGGAAATCATAAGTGAGGAAATAACAAAGCTTTCAAAGTCAATGGACATCACTTCAAGTAATTCTATGAGGGAGCTCAAGAGGGCATAGTGGAGGAAGCCCATTTGCAAGCGGCCATATACATCACTTGATAAGGATGTTTCTTCCTTCTCTCCTTTATTTTTACTTTCCGTAAAGTTATTGATGATTTGATTTTTTTATAAGCTTTACATTGAGAACAATGTAAGATTTAAGTGTGGAGGAGGAATTTACATTTTGTTTTTAATTTTACTGTTTCTGTTTTGTTTTTCAATTCTACTTTTTTTCTATTTTGAAAAAAATAAATATATATAAGAAATTGTGTTTTTAATTGCTTTCCAATAGAATTTTGAGTTTTGTGAAAGTTATGAGCATGCATCAATTAAAGTTAAAGGTTATAACAAAAGTGAATAAATTGTCTTTCATCTTGAGATTAACTAGTTGCGAAATAGAAATTAAATTGGTAGATTGAGTTTGATAGAAGCATACCTTTTGAGACTTTGAGCCTTTTAATGAATGGATTGAGCATTTGTGTCATTCTCTTATTTCTTGTGTGATTTTCACTCATGAAATTTGTTACTCTAGAGTTTGATTTGATTCTTTTTTAGACTATATTTTCACATGCATACATGAATATGATTTTGGAATTTTTCTTGAATTAGCTACTTTAGCCAAATAACCAACCTTGCATATTTTTCCTTAATTAACCCATTTGAGATTATTTGACCATTCCTTGTTTTTAGCTCATTACAAGCTTTAAATGGAAAACCATGTTTGTACCTAACCTTTGGCAATAGGAGAGCATTGACATTGTTATTGGAAGAGTTCTTGAACAAGTGTGGCGGTGTGATAATTAGTGTGCAAAGTGTTTTGTGAAAAGGAAAGAGTGGCCAATTGAAAAAAAAGAGAAGAAAATTGAAAAAAAAAAGAAAACAAAGGAAATGGTTGAAAAAAAAAAGAAAGGGGAAAAGAATATGTAAAGAGAATTTACATTACATGGAGTTAGGATAAATTTTCATACTTGTTATTTGAACTCATTCTCAATGTTCTTTTATTCTCTTTGTTATTTAACTTGTCATCTTCACATTATTCCCCACCCTTACCATGACCCCCTTACAACCTTACATAGAGTCCTCTTGATTTGTATGTGCGTGTATTTTGAGTAGTGAAAAAGTAGAAGATAAGTAAGCTTATGGTAGTGCATATTTTCATGGGTTGAATTGAGTGAAACACTTACCTTCTAAACCCTTGAAGGATTGAGAATGTATCCTATGAGGTTCTATCATTCTTGATTTATACTTTTCAATTGAAGTTACCTTGCTTATTGATTTGAGATGTAAAAAATTGTTACTTCATGAATGTTTTAATTCCTTGAAGTTTTGATTGCACTTCTTTCTTATAGACTTTTGCATTCTTGAACATCATTGGAAAGTGAGTCTTTTATAGTTTTTAACTTTTGAGTTTATGTTGTTGTTCCTTATTCCCTATGTTGAATTTCTAGTTTTGTCTAGGAGTGCAAAAGCTAAGTATGAGGGAATTTTATAAACATAATTTTCATATATTAGTTAACCCTCATATTTAGTCTCTTAGGTATCTTATATGCTTAATTGATTGGTTTTAGTCACATTTCATAAGTTTGGGTTCAAATTGGGCGTAATTGTATTTTTTAGCATTATTAAAAATTTTATACTATTTATGTATTTTGAGTAAACTTGAGTTTTAGACATCTAAAAATTATGAATTTTATCTTATAAGAAAACTGAGCCAAATCTCGACAACTTTGATGAAGAGCTCAAAGGCTGAATCAAGTGTCTAATGGGTCAGATTGGGCCACAAAGTCAGAATAGAGATATTATCGCTGGCACCTAGATGATCTGCAAAGATTGGGCCATGATTCGGGTTGTAGGTATCATTTGGAGATAAAACTGGTGCCATTTGAAAGCTGAGATATGTATCTTTGATTCTTATAAGACCATGTATAAAAAATGTGACATTTTGATGGTGTTTGTACCCTTTGAAGTCAATTGATGGGTTTAGAGAGCTATTAAGAATGTTTTAAGAATAATTCTCTCATCTTAAGCTCAAATTATGTAAATTAGGTGTCTAATTAAAGTTAAGAGGAAAAGGATTAACCCTAAGCTAAGGGAAAACTTGGATTTTTAATTTTATAGATAGTTATTTAAGTAGCAACAACAACCACGAAACAAAACTCTAATTTTCTCCTAGCTGCTCTTGCTTGTACTTCCTCTCTTCATTTTTCTTTTTCTCCTTTCTCTCTAGTTTTCTTTCTTTTATATTTTTCCTTTTCATCAATGGAGGGCTAGACCCTTTTAAATCAATCCTAGGGATTGACAATCTTGATGTTTAATTCTGAGATATTGTTTTGATTGTCTTACATTAAATTTCTAATCAAGTTTCTCTTTTACTTGTTGATCAAGTTTATTTTTTACTTGTTAATCAAGTTTATATTTTGACTTGTTAATCAAGTTACTCTTTGATTTTTTTAAATTTGAATTGAATTGCTTAATTTGATTTAGATGTTGATGTGATAATTGCATAATTACCACGTGTTTAATGAGGAATATAGAGACTAAACAACGCATCAAAGGCTTCTTTAATGTTATTTGTTAAGCTTAGTTTGTAACATCCTGAAAATTAATAATTTTGTGATAAACAGTCGTTTCATAATAATTGTGATTTTTGTGAATTTTTTTAGATTTTTCTGGAGACGTGGAATATTTTAATATTATTTCTCATTTTACGTGCACACTGAGCGGAGCCTGGAAAATGAGATATTTTTCCTAAGAACCTTGAACTGTGAAAACGTCGACGGGAGATCTTAAGAAACCCGAGGCCATACACGATTTATGAGATTTCACATTTTTCAAGATTTTTATTTGATAAATAAAAATTACAGAATAATTTTATTATCCGTTGGACAATAAATACTGATTTTTGTTAACTGTAATTTCCATCCACTGATAATAAATCCGATACAGTGTTAGTCATATTTTAGAGAACACTTTAATGACATCACAATGGTGACATCATCACCATGACATCACTTTGACTTTTCAAAAGGTGAACTTTGGCTTGTTGGGGAAGCTTGGAGGAAGCTTCCTTGAACTTTCCTATTGGCTTCTTCAAGAAGCCACATTTTCTCTTCTCCTCCTCTCCACCACATAATTTTGGGGCTCTTCGTGGCCACTCATTTTAATTCCATACACTTACATAAAATACATTTAATTACACATTTCATTCCATTTCAAATTTTACTATCACTTTCTCTCTCTACACTTTTTCTCTCAACCATTTTCTCATCTTTCTCTCTAACTCCACGACAATACCCATTTTGAGAGCCAAAATTTGTGCTTCTCACTTTACCATCTTCATTCCAATTTCAAAACACACAAAAAGCTACTACATTCTTTCGCCACTATTTCTCTCTCCATCTTCTTCGCTCAACTTTCTCTTGTTCTCTTCCCTCTCCAACCCCACGACCATGGTGGCTTGAAGGAGGCCAAACCCTTCACCTCACTTCATTCAACTACTCATTTGTTTATCTCATTATTCCTATCAAAAAGACAAAGCAAAAAGCTTTCACCTTTCTCATTATGAAGCTCACGGCCTCACCCCTCAAATATGCTCATCCATCTTCTTTAATTCCAACCAACTCTTGATCTTGAATCTAGACACCATTCTAAGCAACTTTTATGTTGTGACCATCACCAAAATCTACCATTTTCATTTTGTTCCATCAAGCTTTAAAGTTGGAGACTTTAAGGTAAAGTTCATAGCCTTTTCACCTTTCCTCTCCATTTTCGTGATTCTTGATCCCTTAGGTGATCAAGGGTTCCTTTTCTAAGCTTTGATGATGATTTTGGTGAGTTTTGATGTCCTTGGGGTTTTCTTGAAGGTGGAAAATGAAAATCAAGAACAAAGGAGCTTACTTTCTTGTATTGTCTTCAAGAGGTAAGAGGGAGATTTACTCATTTCGACCATTATTGGTGGTGAGAAGACTTTTGTGTGGTTATTGATGGAGAAATCCATATTGGATTGCTTACTTTATTTGATTGTTTTTCATGTTTGTGTGTTCTTGATTGAGATTAATAATGATTAGTTGTTTTGAATGCATTAAGGATGTTGGAATGCTTTGATAATGTAGGATTTAATAAATGAAAAATTTGAGGGTTTACTACCCTATTGAGAGGCCACAGTTTTGACCATGAATTTTAAGAGTTTGGATTGATTTTGTGTAAAATGAAACTTATGCAATTTGGTAATAAAGTATTGATGCTTGAAATGGACAAAATTGAGTTAGTAATGGACCTTGAAGGGCCACGGTTTTGAAGGGTTTCCTTGACCCAAAAGTTGCGAAATAAATCAAGACTTAGGAAATTGATAATGTCGAATTCATAATATGGAATTATGATATGTGTTGAACCATGTATATGAAGTTGTTGATATTGAGAATGGATTGTATGATATTGTGAGTCCATGTGTGGGACTAAGTACTTATTGATGTGTACTTGATTATATTGAGGCATGATGTTGTTGAGGATTGACTATATGTGTAACACCCTTGTGGGGATGTCACATATATAAAGAAAATAAAAGAAAGATAAATAAAATCTACCCAAGTTGTAAAACATTTGTTACGTACTAATATGGGTTGTAAAAAATATTTCCTGTTAAACAAAATATTATTAAATAAAATAATGCGAAAAAATAAAATAAACAGATCAACATCACTCATAATATACATATGGTCCAAGTTATAAGTTATACAAATAATTTACAACTATATCTACAAATATTTAAACAAAAACAGTAAACAGAAACAGTAAAGAGTTAATATATACATACGCAGACGCGCCCAAAAATACACATCATAAACATTTAATCCTCTGATGGATCACTCTCAGGAAACTCATCAGAAGATAAATATCCAGGATGACTCGACACTCGGCGGAAACGAGACCGCACAGTCGATACGATACTCATCTCACTAGGCTCAGTGGATACACCACCCCAATGACGCCTAAGAGATAAAGGTAACTCTAAGTGCAAAAACACAGTAGTCATCATCACTGGCTCTCCATCAAACATATGTCGTAGGGACACAGTCAGCCGTCCCACGTAAGTCACTGCGAGTCTCTATCTCCCCGCAGATGCCAAGCTAACGATCCACCGTGAAACTCGAGTGTCACAAAACCCAAAAATCCTAGCACCGCCATACCCAAACAAATCGGTCCATGGATATGGATGATCGGATGGTTCTTGGTTGTCGTGCGATCTTCACTTCTTTCGCTCTTCTTCCTCCTCGGGATACAAAATCTCAAGAGGTGTTCCTCTTCTCAAACTCTTTACCACGTAAATAAATATACGAGAAAACACATACAATAAAGAGGTAAGACAATCTAAAATCATCACAAACATGACAAATAAGAAAACGACAAACAACAGATATACGGTTCATGCAATATGAAAAGCTATAACAAGTAATTAGTAACGAGAATAGTATCACAACAACACATAATATCACGGATAAAATAATATCACGAGATAAGATAATATCACGATAAAATAATATCACGGATAAGATAATATCACGATAAAATAAAATAAGAAATAGACAATTTATCATAATAATAACCAAATAAAATAAACAGATAAAATAAAATAACATCCAAGATATAACCATATATAATATGACACGATCCTACTCTATGGAGCTAAACACATACATATATCAGAGAGAGAATGACCCGCAAAATCTATTAGTACCACGGCTGCCTAACTAAACTATTGCGCTGTCACACGTTGCGTCTATAGCCCCACGTCACATGGAATCCACCATCCAAGGCGTGGTGTAGTTTACGGTCTCACGTTGTGGCACTACAGGTAATGTACTATTAGACTTTACAAGATCTCGATTAAATATAGTGCGTGTCGTGTCCATTAGTGTGCTATCGGTTACCACGGCCCAAATGAGCGGCAAATTTGTCCATATATATGGGGATCCCGTACACTAACGTCTCCAAGTTCATAAAGACAATGAACCACACTACGTTTATCGCATCGACAACACGATGTGATTCACCTCGTCAACCAATCCACCAAAAATTGGCATAAACTCAATATATGAGAAATTACCAGAATACCCTCAATAAAAAAAATATCCTCAAAGATAAAAAGATACAAGATAAGTCCCATACGGACAAATCTTGTTCCAAAGCTGTCTGACGGGTTCACCTCATAGCCCGACAGCAGAAAAATACAGAAAATACCATTTTGGTCAATCGCATAGAAATTTTATCGCGTTTTCACAATCTCGTCGTTTTTATAAACATTTTTAAATCGCGTAAATTTATTTTTCTGTTTTTAAAATCGCGTAGAGTTTTTAATACGTTTTCTCAATCGCGTAAGATTTTAAATCTTTTTCTTGTCCAAATTCCTTAGAAATTACTGTTTAAATAAATAGAAATAATAAATAATACGTTTAAACTACGTAAAATATTTTCCATACCGTATACTGTCTTTTGGACATCTTTTCTATCTTATTTGCCCATTTTTACTAAAAATTGACAGTATTTTGCTTAGAAAAATATATTAATGGTTTCCTAATTTTTCCGTAAAAATTCTGTTTACTTAATTTTTAACCATATAATTTAATCCTTTTGAAAACCACTAACATGCTTCAAAATAAAGTATGAGCTATATGTTAGAAATTCTCAAAAGTTACTGTATTTCCTTTCTAATAGTAAAATCAATAATTTTAGTTGATTAAACTTAATTCAATTCAATTTGTTTCTTCAAAACTCATTTTAGAAAATTTCTTTTTAACATATATTGCATCTTTATACTTGGAAATGGTTTGGATTTAATTTTAGAAATCATGAATTCTTGGTTTGGCATGTTGGCCGAAATACATACTTGTGTCATTTGATGTCTAAATTCATTTTCCTTGATCTAAACAATCTTATATTTTGTTAATTTTCCTAGGTTAATTAAATCATATTTTAAGAAAATAATGAGAACATTTTGGTTCTCCTTTTGGTCAATGGCCGTGAGCCTTAGTGTGTTGTTCTTTGGAACACTCATGCATTCCTTAGCATGTTATTCACATCCTATACATTATCATGCATTTCTAACACATACAAATTATCAAAGTTTGTAGACATGCAAATCAAAGCTTGTAGACATGCAAATCAAAGCTTGTAGACATGCAAATCAAAGCTTGTAGACATGCAACTTCATACAAATTATTACAAACATCAAATAGGAAAGCTACTAACAACCACACAAACAAGCTACTAACAAACACAAACAAAGGAATCCTTATGGATTCTACAATCACAACAATCAATCTCCATCTTCTTACCACCACCCATGGATGATAAGATTTGTCTTCCTCTTACCTTAAATGAAGACAAAAATACTCTTTCACACCTCCTCTAGGTTTCAGTTTTCACTCCACCAAGTCACCTATCTAGCTTAAACAAAACTACAAATTACTAACCATAAAAGAGAGCTTAAACCATGGAGAAATCATGGCCTAGAACTTTGAAAAAGAGTTTAGAAATGGAAAACAAGAAATTTCACCTTCTAGGTAAAATTTTCCAAGTAGGTTTCCAAGCTTCAAATGAAGGATTTTGCAAGAACTCCCAACTAGAGATGTTCTTAGGATTGTGTTTAGGTTTAGAAAACTTGGTTGGATAAAATTTTGAGTGGTTGGATGGTGTAGAATAGGGCTTGGCCGAATAGAGCTTCAAGAAAGCTTCAATGGAGTTTAGGGTTTTTGGAAGAGAGAGAAGAGAGAAATTGCATGAAAGATGAAGTGATTTTTGTCCTCCAAAGGCCAAATGGCCGTGGACTTCAAGTCATGCAAGGTGTAGCCTTGCTTGGCTTCATCCAAGCCTTAGGATGAATCAATGATCAAGATTAAGCCTTGTTCACCAAGCTTTGCTCCCATTGGTTAATCCTAACCTTGTCACCATGCTTAGTCACTAATTAAGCTTAGTCATCTAGCTTAGTCACTATGTTCTTGAAAGTTCTACTACTAATGATGCTTAATTAAGCTACTAAGTTAACTGTTTTAACTAAGCGTGGGTCCCACAAAACATTTCTGGGTCCACTGTCATTTTATTATACTGATTAATAAAATAATATTATAATAATAAAAAATTATTTTATTTGACAGTTAAATCCTAAAAATTAAAAGATTAATTATCGTCTCATTTAGAATTAGGTTTAGTAAGATCCCCCAGTTCTGAATAATTAAAATAAGATTTCCCCGGCTCGAAAAATATTATTTTCCTGTCCCGGAGCAAATCGCACAAAAAGTCCAAATAAAATCACAGACAGTAATATTAAGCACTGTAACATATAGAAAAATTAAAAACAGTACAATCGGGACGTAATGGTCATTTTTTCATTTTTCCCCACGACGAAGCAAATCATCCAAAACGTTCAAATAAAATTACAGACAGTATTATATGTCTATATATCTCTCAGAAAAATTAAAACAGTAGCTTGAGAAAATTTTTATTTTACCGTCTCGAAACAAATTACGTAAAACGACTAAATAAAATTTTAGCCTGTAAAAATGTATTTGTATTTCATACAGAAAACAAGAAACAGTAAAATAGGGACACAACGGTCTTTTACACAAAAGTCTGAAAAACAACAAACAGAACATTCGGGACATTTTTCTAAAAATTGGGGTGTTACAATATGCCATTGTGATATGTTCCATGAGAAATATATACATTGTTAATGAATATGCTTGATATGCATTGTGTTATGAGGAACATGTAATTGATACACATACATGATGTAAATTGAGTCGTCATGCATATGTGATGTCCGTTGGACTTTGTTGGAAAGGCAATGTGTGCCAAGGAGATTGAATAACACCTTAGTGCGGGTGCGAATAGACTAAGCGTAGGTCATAGTGGTTGACCTTCGGGGCGTCGGGGTACGGGTGTTCCACATGGACAGTTATGAGCTCCTTTGTGCCGTGGGATAAACCGATGCAAACACACCGACGATCTGGACCGAGACGCTGTCCTATATCGCGATCAATTGTTGAGGTGCCATGTGTAAGCTATGTTGTGCAAATATTATTTTTGAGATGAAGCACTTTATTTTTAAGGCTAACGAGATACTGACATAACTCCTTGATCATTCTCTCCGAAATTTTTATGTTTAGCTCCATGGAGTAGGATTTTGATACCATATGCACATGCATACTGAGTCAACATATCATCTGACATTTACACATTTACCCATTTTCATGATGATGAAACTATTATTCATTTATATGATGATTGGACTATTGCTTTAAATGAGGTTATGATTATTTGAACTGTCTTGTTGTTTATTATCTGAGACTCTGGGACTGTTTCTTTTATTGTAGATCACTATTCCTGTTTAATATTGTTGCCTTGCTATGTGGGCATTCTGCGCCATTCTGTTTTCTTACTGCCGTATTGGTATTGAATGCTGGGTGTCTCACCTCTTTCTTGTACCCCTGTATTTATGTTTTATATTTATGATTTATAAAAGATCGTGAGGAAGATGAAAAAAGACCACACCTTTGCTGATTGTACTGGGTCGATTCATTATTTCCAATATGGTGTTTGGACGAGGTTTTTGGTTACGCACGGGTGCAACTTCATGGGAGTATTAATGCCGGGCTTGTCGACTAAGACTCCAAGTGTCACATATATATGGGGTTGCGACTTTGTCTGCTAGTATTACCTATCACAGGGTTACTACTTCCCCCTTTTAGTGCTTTTGTACACGTTACCTTTTATTTGAATATGTAAGTGCTATGTTTTGTGTTATTAGTGCTTTGGGTTAAGGACGAATATATTATATATGAAATATATTTTCCTTCAGTGGTTGCATAATTATGGTTGGGTACTAAGTATGCTTCATTTGAGGCTTATATTTTCTATTTATGTATAAGCGAAATTAAATTTTTGAAAAGATTGTTGTCGAGACTGTGACACACTTGGATTTAGTGACTGTGGTGTAATGACGATTGTGTTGTAGTTATTAGATCTAGGGGTGTTACATGGTTGAATTCTGAGTTTTAGATTAATTTAGGATTAGATAGGTGCATAATTCATTTAACCTTGATTAATTAAATTTTGGATGCTTATCTAGTAGAGAATTCATGGATCATCTTAAGGCCTCTTGATGTGATCTAAGACTAAGAATTTGATTAGCAATTAAATGGATTCATATTGATCAATGATGGATTAAATTCAAGATTAGTTGATTTTCTTGGATTGGTTGTTTACTTAATTTTGTTTACAATTTTGCAACCCTTTCCCCCCCTCTATTAACCTCCTAATTTGATTGCTTGATTAGAGTGATCTAATGACTTGACCCAGTTGTGCCTTATACTACAAGTATTTTGGTGAATCAGTTTTTAAATTAATTTAATTTGATAGTATCGACATCTATGACATATTAAGAAAGTTCCTGAAAGAACTTGAGAGAATTCATCTTGAAAAGGTTGTGAGAAAGTTCAAGAATGAGAAGATTCTCCACAAGGAGCAAATCAGAGTTAAAAGGAGTTTAACATCATCTAAGTTATCAAGATTAAACTTGAAGATGATGATGGAATCAAAGATCAAGAGGTGTTAAGAAACTTCAAGCTTGAGAAAGTTGTTGAGAAGGTTAGCCGGTATAAAGCGTGAGAGAGTTCCTGGGCAAAACTTAAGTGAGTGTGCTAACTCTGCATAAACAACAAAAGAATGACTATCTATCACAAGAAGAACAAATAACCGTTGGGAGCCTCTGACAGTTACTTTTTGCATGCTATAAAAGGCTCCAAGCTTAAAATGAAGAAGGTTGAACAATTGAAGAAGAATCTGAGTAAGAAAAAGCTCATACACGAAGAACAACTCTCTCACCTCTACCTACTATATTTTGAAACTTCTAAAATCCTTAGTAGGTGTGTTGTAGGCTCTGTAAAACTAAGTTTATACACTCTTTGAGTGATTTCGAGACTGACCCACTTGTATCGAACACTTAAAACCTATCTTTGATTGTTGAGTGTGTGTATGGTGAGCTTGTGGGTTGTGCAAGCCACTTGTAAGCTTAGTGAAGCTGTTTGTAAGAGCCTAAAGAGGCTTGGAAAGATAGAATACTTGTTGAAACACGCCTAGAGAGGCTGAGGAAAAATAATACTCGTTTGTAAGAGCTTAAAGAGGCTTGGTAAAAAAGAATACTTTGATATAGTAAAAATCCTAGTATTTGTTAGGTACTGGACGTAGTCCTAAGTGGTTTAAGGGTGAACCAATATAAATTTTGGTGTCTTGCTTCTCTTCCTTCACTCAAACTTTTTCCAATATATTCTAATATTGATTCTAAGTAAATTTGAGTTCTTCTCTACAAGAACAAAAATGTTTTTTGAGTTAAAGTAATCTTAACAAGAATCTCTCCTTATAAAGTATAAATATGTGTTTCTAGAATTGATTCTTACTGCTAAGAAAGGATTTTCAAAGTATAAGGTTTACTACATTAAGCTTTTAATCAGAAACTGCATTAAGCTTTTAATTAGAAAAGAATTATGAATTATAGTATGAAAGTGTGAGAGAGTTTAGTTTCATTCAACCAGTTAACTCTCTTACCCTATAATATTTATTCTTGTTCTCCCTTATTATGAACTCTCTCACCTAACTCCTATACTTCAAAGAAACCTTCTCACCTCCAAGTTTGTTAAACTTGAGAAAGGTGTGAGAAGTCTAAATTTTTTAGGTGAAAGTAACAAAATTCAAATCTCATTCTTGTGTTACTGCTAACTGCAATTAGTATCAGTGCTCAACCTTTTGGTTGAGCACACCTAACAATGTGAGAGGAAAAAATATCCTGAAGGAAGTATGGCAATGCAACAAGGATGTGGAATGTTCCTACCAGAGGGTTCTTTTACCAATAGACTACCTACTTTTGATGGAAAGGACTACTATTATTGGAATCAAAGAATGAAACTCATCATTGAATCCTAGTATGTTGATCTTCTGGATATTATAGAAACTAGTCCCTACATTCTTATGATAACTGGTGAAGGTGGAATCCAAGTTGAGAAGTCTAAATCTTAGTGGACAGAAGCTGAAAGAACAAGTTCCTTTTGAACTCTAAGGCAAAATTCTTTCTTACCTGTTTATTAAGTAGATGAGAGTATGACAAGATTGCTGGTTGTGCAATAACTGGAGGAATATGGGACACTCTTGTCATAGCCTATGAAGGAACAAATCACGTAAAAGAAGCTAAGACAAGCATGTTAGTACATTAATATGAAATGTTCAAGATGAAAGAATATGATAGCATTGATGAGATATTTGCCAGATTCATAGTGATTATGAATGATCTCAAGTCTCTTGGGAAGACCTACTCTAATCAAGAGCATGTGAGAAAACTAACGAGAAGCTTGCCTAAGGTGTGAAGACCTAAGGTGACTACTATACAAGAAGCCAAGGAATTATCAGTTTTAAGGCTGGATGAACTACTGGAATCCTTGAAAGTGCATGAGTAAGAGCTACCTGAAATGGAAGAAGATGCACAAGAAAAGGAAAGGGTGTTACTTTAAAGTCCACCCACAAGCTAGTCAAGCAATTCTCTTACTAACCCTTTTAAAGCTATCTTAGCTCCAGAATAGAATCTGAAGAAGAGAGTGAAGATGATGAATTTGATGAAGATGAGATCTCTTTCATATCTAGAAGGATACAGTAGATGTCGAGAAAGAAGAGAAGAAAGGGAAGAGGCTTCTAATCCAAAAGAGAATCTAAAAAGGGAGAATCTGGAAGTAATAACAAAAATCAAATAGTGTGCTATGAATGCAAGAAACTAGGTCACTTTAAATCTAAATGCCCACTTTTGAAGAAAAGACCTAAGAAGTTTTCAAAGAAGAAGGGAATGATGGCAGCATGATGACCCATGAAGTGAGGGAGATGAAGAGGAAATTGAAAATCTATGCTTAGTTGCTAGAGATAAGGAAAATGATGATGAGGCATCAGATACTGAAATATCTCAACCCTCTTATAATGATCTTAAAATAACTTTTGATAACATTCTTTCTGATTCAAACTTCTAGGCTCAAAATTTCATTGTCTTCAAAGCCAAAATGGCTGAGTTGTAAAAGGAAAATGATTTATTAAAGAGAGACAATGAAGCTTTAAGCAAGAGGACTAGATCCTTAATGAGGATGAATATAGAATTGGCAACATGGTCTAAGAAGGTTGAACCTTCTCACCAACCTTCTCAACAACTCTTTTAAGTGTCAGAAGAGAATGTGTTGTTGAAAAGGAAGGTAGAAATGCTGACCAATGACCTAGCCAAGTTTGTCAATGGTACCAAAAATTTTGAGAGACTTCTTGGAAGTCAACAATGTGTCTTTGACAAAGGTAGACTAGGATATAAGAGAGGGGAAAAATAGAAGCTGTATAAAAACCTTTTTGTGGCTGCTAAGAAGACTAAAGTGGTGTGTTTTTATTATGGAAAGGCTGGACATAAAGCCTCAAAGTGCTATGACAGAAACAAATCATAAAAGGTCTAACCATCTAACATGAAAAGACTCAAGAAAATTTGGGTACCTAAAGGCATACTACTTTCTGATGCAGGTTTTCCTAATTACAAAAAAGAAGAAGAATAGATGGTACTTAGGCAATGGATATTCAAGGCATATGACTAGAGACAAAAGCAAATTCCTCATTCTCTAGGACAAAGATAGAGGTGAAGTCACATTTGGAGATAATAGCAAGGCAAAAAGAAGAAGAATAGGTAAAATTAATAAGAAGAACTCTATTATTGTGGATAATCTATATTATGTAAAAGGTTTGGAACACAATCTTTTTAGCATAAGTCAGCTTTGTGACAATGGCTATGAAGTAGTGTTTGAACTAACAAAATGCATAGTTAGAGAAGCCAACAATGACAAAGCCCTCTTTTCAGGAAACTGAGACAAGAATGCCTATAGGATCATGTTAGAGGACTTTAGTAATCAAAATGTTGAATGTTTTTTGTCTATGAGTTCTGACAAGTGGCCGTAGCACAAGAGAGTTGGTCATGTAAACATGAATACCATCTCAAAGCTAGTAAAATATGACCTTGTGAGAGGCTTGCACAAAATAAAATATGAAAAAAGATATAGTATGTGAAGCATGCCAAAGAAGCAAGCAAACAAAGTTAAGTTCTCAGTCAAAGAATGTTGTCACAACACATACACCTCTAGAATTTATTCATATTGATCTTTGTGGACCTGCTAAGACTGCTAGCTCAGGTGGAAAGAGGTATGACTTTGTTATAGTTAATGATTTCTCATAATATACTTGGGTACTCTTCCTTAGAAGTAAGGATGATTCTTTTATGGCCCTTAAAACCTTTTGTAAGCAAGTTCAAAATGAAAAAGGTTTTTATATAATTTCCATAAGAAGTGATCATGGAGGAGTGTTTGAGAATATTTTCTTTAAATCCATTTGTGATGAAAATGGCATAGTTTATAATCTTTCTTCCCCAAGAACTCTACAACAAGATGGGGTTGTGGAAAGAAAAAATAGAACTTTGCAAGAAATGGCTAGGACTTTCTTATGTGACACTAACTTGCCAAAATACTTTTGGGCTGAGATAGTCAGCACCTCTTGCTATGTTCTAAATAGAGTTTCCATAAGGCTAATACTAAAGAAGACACTATATGAATTATGGAAAGGAAGGAAACCCAACATATTGTACTTTCATGTTTTTGGAAGTGAATGCTTTGTGTTAAATACCAAAGATTAGTTAGGAAAAATTGATTCAAATTTTGACAAATGCATCTTTCTTTGATCTCCTTAACATCTGAAGCATATAGAGTATAGAAATTGAGAACACAAGTTATTGAGGAAAACATGCATGTTGTATTTAATGAAACTAACTTTCTTAGTAAGAAATATAAACATGCAGACCGTGATGATGAATTTGAGAAGCTATCTCTTAATAGGAACAATGGTAAAAACGACAACAAGCAAGATAGGACAAGCTCAAGTGGCAAGAAGGATCATATCTTGGATGAGAAAGATGAGGCTGTGGATGAGATAGTTATGTCAGAAGCTGAGAGAGTTAATGAACCCCTTCACAAACTTTCTCACCAACCTTCTTAGCTCGCTAAAGACTGGAAGCTGCATCCTTCTCACCCAAAGGAGTTGATCATTGGAGAAACATTTGCTGGTGTCAGGGCCAGATCGGCCTTTAGGAGACCTAAGCACTCAAGTCAACTTGCTCTACTCTCTCAGATTAAGCCAAAAATCACTGAGGAAGCTCCCCAAGAAGAATCATGGATTGAGGCCATGCAAGAGGAGTTTAATCAGTTTAAGAGAAATAAAATGTGATCTCTAGTGCTTGCTCATAGAGATCATTCTTTGCTTGGCAAGAAATGGGTGTTTAAAGACAAGCCGAATGAAGATGGAATGGTGGAAAGGAACAAGGCAAGGTTAGTTGCTCAAGGTTATAACCAACAAGAACATATAGACTATGATGAAACCTTTGCCCTTGTAGCTAGGTTAGAAGGAATTAGAGCTTTCATTGCATATGTTGTATTTAAAGGCTTTAAACTATTTCAAATGGATGTTAAGAGTGCATTCTTGAATGGTGTCATAAATGAGGAAGTGTATGTCTATCAACCTCCTGGTTTTGTGGATGTTGAACATGCAGAACATGTTTATAAGCTCT
Source organism: Ormosia emarginata (assembly GCA_029884605.1). Classification (NCBI taxonomy): domain Eukaryota; kingdom Viridiplantae; phylum Streptophyta; class Magnoliopsida; order Fabales; family Fabaceae; genus Ormosia; species Ormosia emarginata. The sequence continues at coordinate 2,316,394 of JAQQTP010000013.1, read as the reverse complement.
CCAAAGCCCTTTATGGCCTAAAGCAAGCTCCAAGAGCTTGGTATGGGAGACAAAACATTTTTTTGTTAGAAAATGGTTTTAAAAGAGGAAAAATGGACACTTCTTTTTTTAGGAAACATTTAAAGAATAAACTATTAATAATTTAAATATATGTGGATGACATTGTATTTGGATATACTAATGAATACTCATGCAAATAAATTTTTGCGTTAATGAAAAGTGAATTTGAGATGAGCATGGTGGGTGAGTTGAAAATCTTTCTTGGCTTGCAAATCAAGCCAGACAAGTTTGAATCTTCTTCTATCAAGAGAAATATGCCAAAGACTTGTTGAGAAAGTTCAATATAGAAGGGGCCAAGCCAATGAAAACTCCCATGCATCCTTCAAATGTAATTGAGAAAGATGAGAAAGGTAAATTAGCAAGTGACAAGCTTTACAGAGGTATGATAAGCTCCTTCTTTACTTTATCTAATAGTAAGTAGGCCTGATATTGTGTTTATTGTGGGCTTATATGCAAGATTTCAATTAAAAGAATTTTTAAATATGTTCTTGGTACTTTTAACTATGGAATGTTGTATAAGAAAGGATATAGTTTTGATCCAGTTGGGTATTGTGATGCTAATTTTGCTAGGGATAAAGTTAAGAGGAAAAACACAAGTGGTGCATGTCATTTCCTTAGGAATGCATTAGTAACTTGGTCAAGTAGGAAGCAAAACTCAATAACCCTATCAATTGCAGAGGCTAAGTACATCTCTGCATCCAGCTGTTGGTTACTACTCTTATGGATCAAACATCAAATGGAGGATTACTCCATGAGGTATCACCGCATCCCTATCCTTTGTGAGAATACAAGTACCATTAACTTGTCTAAAAATCTTATTCAACATTCAAGATCAAAACACATTGATATAAAGCATCATTTTAATCAAGATCGTGTCTAAAAGGGTGATATAGAACTAAAATTTGTTGATACTGACCATCAATAGGCACATATCTTTACAAAATCCCTTAGTGAGGACATATTTTGTTTTAAAAGAGAAAACCTCAATATAATGCCTCTTAAGTGATTGATATTGAACTCTGTAAGGTTGTGATATGCTTCTTGCATTATAATTTGATGTTTAAGAATGTTTTTAATGCATGATAATATCTGTTTCTATCCTGAGAGTTTAGGGACTGTTGGGAATCTTGGTAAGGTTAGTGTCAGAAGGTGAGTGTTCATGAGAGAGTTGTGCCAAACCTCTAAACCTTAACTGTCTCACCTAAAACTATCATTTCATGATACTCTGCCAATGGCTAGTTTTTGAAACTAACTGACCTCTCTCTTCATCAAAGGGCAATTATTACCCTCCAATGGTAAAAATTGGCCACTAACGGTCATTTTTCTTTCTTCAAATTCTCGCAAACAAAGCATTAACCCAATTTAATCCATTTGTACCCACTCTTACTCAAGATCTTCATATTTTCTTTCATCTTATCTTCATCCCTTTCATTCTATCTTGCTCTTTACGACCAATGTTCTTAAGAATCTTAAGTTTACCTAACTTATATCCATCATTCTCTATGTAAAATGCAAGTCAAGCGCACAACAATGAGAACCAAGAACCTAACCATCACTCCTTCATCCCCCACTTCAAGTAAAGAACATCTAGCCTCATCCTTAACCTCTCTTGACCTTCTCCAAAATCTCAAACCTAGCATCAAATACAAACTCAAGCCCTAGTTGTAAAAAGAAGGCATTCCTTAAGGGTAATGTCAGGGGTTGTTAAAAGCATTGCTCCAAAGAAGAAGGCTATAATAGAGAAAGCTATTGTATTGGAGGAAAAAGAGAAAGAAAAAGTATCTTCTAAACCCACTAAGAAGAATGAGGAAAGTGAACTCTCTCAGAAGTTTCTAAGGCCCAAATATGAGAAAGAGGGTAGCAAGAGCTATACTGAATGGTTTAAAGGGAAGAAAATTACTCCTAGGAGTTGCATAAACTTTGATGAGATGGCCAAAGAGGGGAGAAACCTAAGACCCCATATAAGAATACTAGAATAGGGAGCATTCTTTGCCATCAATGAGAAGGTTTATCCTATTTTCTGTCAGAAATTCTATGCAAGTGCTACAATTGACAAGCACCAACCTGTAATCATCTCCAATGTTAAAGGGATCCAAATAAGATTGGATTTGGAGTCCTTAACAACCATTACCAAAGTACCAAACAAACAACTTGAAGCATCTGATGAAGAAGGATGGCATGGAGGTGCATGAGATGAAGTTGTAGACACCCTCTTCACCAATAATGAGTCAAGGCTGGCAAATGATTTGAATGCCACTACCAAGTTCTTGCACTCTCTCTACTACTTCATGGTGATGCCTAGAATAGGAAACATAAAAAAATCCATGAAGGTGATATGGTAATCATGTACCATATTAAGGAAAAGAAACCCCTCAACCTTCATTTCACAATACTGAAGTACATGATTGTTGTTATTGAGAACAGCAAAAGGGTTGCATGTAACATCCTCCCTAATCTAATAGCTTTAATTATTGATAAATAAGTTCAATAACACTTGTGTGAGTTACTTGTTAATTTTGGTGATTTTCTGGGTCAGGTTAATCATGATGCTATAACACAAAATGTGAAAATAACTCATAACTTAGCATATATGGCTTAGATAATGGAAATAAATATGAAAAATTTATGTCTAGGTCACAGATAATTAGAATGATCTATGGTAAATTTTGGAGAGTTAACTGAGCTAGTTTGGTATTTTAATAACACATGATAAGTGTTTAAAAGCCAAATTAAATAGGAAAGTAGCTTAAAAAATTATGAGATTTTGTGGAGATATCAAATAAAGGATGAAGAATATTTTGGAAATGAGTACAGGTTAATGTAGATACCTGTAAGCCTATTAACTTAATTCCTTAGGTTTAACTTAACTTAAGGAAGAGTAATAGAGCTTAAGTGACAGTTTATGGTGTATGAAAAATTATTGAATAATAAGTAAAAGGACTAAACGAAGTCCTAGAATTTTCTATAACACTTATGAAAGTTAGAAAATTCGTTAATAGAAGATCAAAGTATCCCTAAGAGATACAAAACTTCTACATAGCTACAAAAGTCAAATGATCTTATCTTATTTCCCTCTTTCACCATCTTTGGCTTCCAGCTCTTTCTTTCTCACTTTTCTTCACTCTATCACGTAATTTCTAGTAGCAGAAAGATAAGGAAGAAAGAAAAGAAAGAAAAAGGAAGGAGTGGAAGAAAGAAGAAGAAAGAAAAAGGACAAAAACTAAGAAAGAACAAGACAAGAGATAGAATACCATCCATATAGGAGTAGAGGTAGGGGTTGTTGTATATTTTTACCATGCTTTATCCATTTTGTTTCTTAAACTCTTGCATGGATGGATTGAATATGAGTTCTTATGAATCTCTATATGGAACTAGTTATATGTGTGTGTATCTAGGATTCATGAGCTTAAAGGTTAAACACATCAACAACCTTAGAACTTGAAATTTATGTTATGTTTGATATCATGGATATGTTTTTTTTATCTTATTTATCTCTGGGTTTTAGCTTGAATATGTGTGTATGATGATTGGTTTGAGTTATTAAGATATAGAGCAGAGCATGGCATGAGATAAAATTGGTTTCTACTGCAAAATGACATTAGCTAATCGATTAGCCCATATAGCTATTTGATTAAAGCTTTCTAGAATGGCCAACTCGTGGGTGCTAATCGATTAGACCAATAGGTCTATTCGATTAGGCTTTTCTGGAATGTCATGTTTAGGGTGCTAATTGATTAGACCAAGAGGTCTATTCGATTAGACACTTCTAGTAGTCCATGAATTTGGGATACTAATCGATTAATAGGGAAGTCTAATCGATTAGCAGGACATAAAATAGAGTCCAATATGGTACCATATGAGTCAAGTTGAATGAGATATTTACTAGGTCAATGTTTACTATGAATATGCATTTATTGACTTAGAGAAATTATGATTTTGTGCACATAGTTTCTTTGAGAATGAGAATTTTGTGCATTTAGTTACTTGTGGAATAGAGTAACCATTTTATGCAGTTGATATATGATGAATGAATGATATTGTGCACTTAGTTCTCTTATGCACTTAGTATAAATGAATCGTACACTTGCTACGATTGTGATGTGTACTAGAATTGTATTTCTCCTTTGAAATAATGAGGTTAAGTTAGTAATTGAATTTAAAGTTATAAGTACTCATGGAATAAGACATATTGGACATTTATCCTTGAAGAGGGTAGGAAAATGATCCTTAGTTACTATTCCTACATGAAGGATAACCTTCTGAATTGAATATTTAAATGTGGCATTAATGAGTTTTGGAGATGAGTATGGGGGAAGGGGACTAAAAATTCTAGTTATGAATAATGAAAATGACCCTTTATGAGGAAGGTGATCCTAAATTCATAGAAATTCCTCATTAGTTTCCTTATTGCCTTAGTTTCCCTCATAGTATGAATAAGGGTTACTCGGGATAATTCTGTGTAACAAAAAGAGATTGTTATAAATAGGTTAAAATGCACCAACATGAAAGTAGACTATCACCTAGTATATTGGTAGTCTGTGGCCTAAATTCACTCCCTATCATCATAATATAGAACCCCGAGTTATATGAGGTGGTCTTACCTTTTAAGGTTATTGATATGGGTTTTGAGAATGAGCTTAGAAAGAAGATAATTAAATGAGCACTAGTATGAGAATTATAAAAAAATGAATCATCATGGGAATGTTAATGATAAAGATCATGGAATTGATATGAGATTATGAAATTATTATAGTAATGTTGAATTAAAACTTACATCTGAATGTTCTTAGTATATGTAACCTATGATCTTTTGGTGATGAATGATTATGAATTATTTAGTAATGACAATAAATGAATCTCTGCCTTGGGAAGAGAAATGATTTATTTTGGCTATTGCCACTTTTCTATGTTATATTTTATATATTGAAATGATTGTTCCCCGAAGCAGGTAGAATTATTATGATGTCAGTATATATGTTAGATCTATTGAGAATTGTAGATTCTCACCCTATGTATTTGTATTTCCATGATCATTCTAGGAAAATAGTCTTCAGCAAAGTGAGACGAAGAATGTAGATGTAGAGTAGCTTTATTTCTACTTATGTACAACTGACTGTATACAGTATATAAGAATTTGTGCCTTTAGGGCCTAGTTTGTATATATTGTACAATGATGTACAAATTTGTAAAAATGAGAATCTTAGTTAAATGTATATTATTCTTCCCTCAATAGGCTCATATTTTTATATATATCATGAATGTTTTTAAAGAAGAATGATATTAGTTAGTTGTGATGTACCTAATCCTAATTACTAGAGTGCAGTTTTGGATATACTACTAGTATTAGTATTGGGACGTTACACTATAAGTTTTCCATATAGGATGCTCCTTAGGAAGCATTTGAAGCAAATACGCTTGGAAAAGAGAGAACCTGAGAACAAGGGATCAGAATTGAGATCCAAACTTAGGCATGATCGCCCAGCTAAACTTAAAATCCTTGCAAAGAAGAAAGAGAAGGTCGCTAAAAAAGTTGCTGAAGAGGAGGCTGAGAAAGTTGAGTCAGAAGGTGTTTCAGAAAAAACTATGATTGAAGAGATAATTAGTACGAAAAGAAAGAGAAAGACAAAATAAAAGGAGAAAAATAAGAAGAATGATGAAGAGAAGAGAAAGAAAAAGAAAATACAAGAAAATGATGAGAAGAAAAAGAAGAAGAAAGAGAAGGAAGTAAGAGAGAAAGAGAGTGAGAAGGTTACTAATGAATCCTCTCACCCTGAGGAACCCTCTCAACTTGAACCTGAACCCTCTTAGAGTAAGAGGAAACTCTCTCAAGAACTTGAAAGAGAACCCATTCTTAAAGAAAAACCCGAATCTGAACAAGCCCAACCCGCTGATGTGCTTCCAACCTCTCCACCACTCCATGAACTTGCTATTGATGCAGTAAAAAAACTTGAAGAGAACCTTGCTATTTGGTTTTTCTAATGTGGATCCGAGAGTTGCAATGGTAAGAATACTCACTCAAATCTCTTAAGATGGAAGTTTGACTCTTGAAGGACCACTAATCTCCCTTAGTCTTGTAAGAATTGAAGAGGAAGAGAGAATTCTTGAAGAAAAAGGGCAATGAGGAGAAAAAAAACAACAAAAAGTGGTTGTTGAAAAAGAACCCTCTCAGTAAGGAACTAAGAAGATTGGAGAAGATGAACCTTTTTAGTGTGCTGAGAAGGTTGCAATTCCTCAATCAATTCAATAGCAAGATGATGAGGCTACTTCTATACCCCATTCCCCTATCATCTATGCCTCACCTCGGCATCCCTCACCTATTTATGATGCCACTACTCTAAGAATTGAAAAGGAGTTAAACCCAAAGATAACCCTGATAGTTATTGAGGCTACCAAATTAGATGATATTTGTTAACCAATTCACCAAAAACTTATAGTATAGGGTGTAACCAGGTAGAGCCCTTAGATCACTCTAATTAATAAATAATATTAAGGGGTTAATAGGGGGTTTGGTTTGCAAGAATAATTAAAAGACTGTAATTAAAATGTTGTAAACAAAATGAAGGAAAACAACTAATCTAAGGGAATCAATAACTCTTGAGTTTTATTCATGCTTGGCCATTATGGACTCATTCACATGCTAACCAGATTCTTGTTATGCTCTACTAGATAAGCATCTAGCATTCAATTAATCAATGTTAGATGAAGTTAGCATCTATCCAACCCTAAATCAACCTAAAACTCAGCATTAGGCAATTCATCAAACAACTTTAGTGCATTGCCTAATTTCATGTGAAATACTCATCCAAGCAAGAATTCTCTGCTAAGTAAGCGCCTAGGATTTGGTCAATAAACAAAAAATCGATTAAGCATCCATTTAACCCTAAATCAATCTCATTCTAGAATTCATACTAGCTAGACGATACATCAAAGTCCTTTGATGCATTATCTAGTTTCTGTAAACACGTGATAGTTAAGCAACTATCATATGAACACCAAAATTAAGTTTAGCTCTCAGTCAAGATGTAACAGGATCAAGAGGAGGAGAGAAATTTGATTAACAATAAGAATGTAAACATTTATCACAAGATCTCAAAATTAAACATCAAGAATGTTTCAATCCCTTGGATTGATTACAAAGCTTTAGCTCTCCATGAATGGAGAGAACAAACAGAAAAGTAAAGTACAGAAATGTAAAAGTGCAGAAATGTAAAAGAGAAGTAAGAAGAGAGGAGAGTGGAAAGGAAGTACAAGCAAGAATGACTAACAGAAAATTAGGGTTGTATTTCATTGTTGCTACTACTGCTTAAATAACTATCTCTAAAATTAAAAATCTATGTTTGCCCTTAACTTAGGGTTAATCCTCTTCCTCTTAACTTTAATTGGACACTTAATTTTCATAATTTGAGCTTAAGATGAGAGAGTTATTTCCAAAACATTCTTAACAGCTCTTTGAACTCGTCCTCCGACTTCAAAGGGTGAAAACACCATCTAAACATCACACTTTTTATAAGATTTGAATATCTATTTCTCAGCTTTGAAATGGCACAAATTTCTGCTCCAAATGACACCTATAACCTGAATTATGGTTCAATCTTTGCACATCATCCAAGTTCTAGCGACAACATCTCTATTCTAACTTCGTGGCTCAATATGACCCACTAGACACCTGATTCAGCCTTTGAGCTCTTGATCAAAGTTGTATATCTCTCTCTCTCTCATATTTTCTACATGATGAAATTCATAATTTTTAGATGTCTAGAACTCAACTTACGCCCAAAATACAGAAATAGTGTAAAATTTTCAATAATGCTGAAAAATACAATTAAGCCTAATTTGAACCCAAACTTATAAAATGTAACCAAAACCAATCATTTAAGCATATAAGAGGTCTAAAGGACTAAATATGAGGGTTAACTAATATATAAAAATTATGTTTATCAAATTCTCTCACATTTAGCTTTTGCACTCCAGACATAAGTGGAAATCCACCAATAGGGAACAAAGGAAAAACAACACAAACTTGAAAGTGAAAAACTCGAGAAAAACTCACTTTCCAATGATGTTCAAGACTGCAGAAAGAGAGCAACAAAAAATGCAAGGAATTAAAACATTCATGAAATAACATTTCTTTACATCTCAAACCAACAAGCTTTTCACAGGCTTGTAACCTAAACCCTATATAGAGTCGAATCCACCTTTTCACCTTCATCATACTTGGACGACTTTGCTCCAAAATGAATTGGGGTGTTCTTGGGCTTACAAATCTTTATCTTGAACTTCTATAAAACTTTCTTAGCATAAGCTTCTTGAGAAATGAAAATTCCATCTCCATCTTTCTTAACTTCAATACCAAGGTAGTAGGACATGATAACTATGTCAGTCATTTCAAATTCTTGAGTCATCACCTTTTTGAAGTCTTCAAACATCTTTGGGTTGTTTCCTGTAAAAATCAAGTCATCCACATATAGGCATACAAGGAGAATGCTTCCATTTTTGCCTTCTTTGACATAGAGAGCAGGTTTTTGTGGGCACTTGGTGAAGCCATGATTTTGGAAGTACTTATCAATGTGGCTATACGAAGCTCTTGGAGCTTATTTGAAGCCATACAATGCCTTCTTTAACTTCAACACTTTATCTTCATGTCCTTTCACCATGTAACCCAACAATTGTGGGATATACACTTCCTCCTAAAGATAGTTATTCAAGAAGGTAGACTTGACATCTATTTGATAAGTTCTCCACTTCTTTTGGGTGGCTTAGGAGATGATCAATTTAATAGTCTCCAAGCGAGCAACGGGAGCAAACACTTCATCATAATCAACTCTATGTTGTTGGCTATAACCTTTGGCAACAAGCCTAACCTTGTACCTCTCTATTTCTCCTCAAGCATTTCTTTTAACTTTGTAAATCCACTTCATAGTAATTGCCTTTTGTCCCTTTGGAAGAGTAGAGAGTTCTCATGTGTCATTCTTTTGAATTGATTGAATCTCTTCATCCATTAAACATCTCCATTTCTAATCTTGCATGGATTCTTCAAAGTGTAGTGGCTCGGAATCGGCAAAAAGACAAAATATTGTATGCTCCACCATATGAGTTTCTTCATAAACTCTTTGTTCCTCTAGGTCCTTGTGATGAGTTACCAAGAGAAGATTGAACTTCATTATCATTGGGTGAAGGAGAAGGAGTAGCAACACCTTCTTGTTCTTCATGGTTAGACTCTTCTAACAATGGGAGTGAAGAATCCTCTTCATTATAAGGAACATCCCACTCCCATGAGCTTTCTTCATCAAAGTCAACATCTCTATGTTTGACAATATTCCAAATGGTAGGATTAAATAGCTTGTAACTTTTGGAGTTTGTGTTATAGCCAATGAAAACTAACTTCTCTATTTTATCATCAAGCTTTGTTCTTATCTCCTTAGGAACATGCATATAGGCAATACTTCTAGAAACACACAAGTGAGAGACATTGGGCTTTTCACTACTCCAAGCTTCTTGAGAAGTCATGTCATGAACACTTATTGAAAGGGATAAATTGGACAAGTACATAGCCTAAGCAACGACTTTGGCCCAAATCTCCTTAGGCATATTCTTGGCCTTGATCATGCTTCTTACGATATTGAGGATGGTTCTATTTTTTCGTTCTACTACTCTATTTTGTTGTGGTGAATATGGAATGGTGAGAAAAGGATGAATGCTATGAGTCTTACAAAATTTGTTAAACTCTATAAAAGTGAATTCTCCTCCTCTATCAGTCCTTAAAGCTTTAATGGCAAAGCCACTTTCGTTTTCCACTAGAGCTTTGAACTTTTGAAATGCTCCAAATGCTTCATCTTTTCTCTTCAAAAAAATAGACCCAAGTCTTGTGAGAAAAATCATCAATGAAAAGTAAGAAGTAATTGGATTTACCATGTGATGATGATTTGATTGGCCCACATATGTCCGCATGAACAAGTTGAAGTGGTTTAGTGGCTTTAAACATGGACTCCTATTGAAAAGACTTTCTCACTTGCTTTCCCAATAGACAACCTTCACATAATTGATTGGGTTGAACAATAAAAGGCGATTCTTGTACCATATTCTCCTTTGTCAATGCACTTAATCCTCCAAAATTAAGATGACCAAATCTCATATGCCAAAGCTAGGAGGAATCTTTGACACATGCCTTCAAGCATTTTGGGTGATCAGCTTTGGCATTGAGTAAAAACATTCTATTTTTTGACATAGCTACCCTTGCTATTAAGTTATATGATTCATCTCTCAAAGTGCAAGATGAATATCATATCCATTCTCAAGCAATTGCCCCATGCTCAAGATATTTACTTTCAAGGAGAGAGCATAATAGACTTGAGAAATAAATTTATGACTGCCATTTTTTTTTGTAAAGATGAGAAAATCACCTTTTCTTTCATTGGGAACCTTTGTATCATCTCCAAAAATGATTTGGCCTTTGTGTTTCTCATCAAAATTTGTGAATAACTCCTTGTTGCCAATCATGTGATTGCTAGCACCTGTGTCAACATACCATAATAAGTTATCTTCATCGCCTTTGTTTGCCAACAAGAGTAGCTCTTCCTCTTCCTCTTCCCTTACTTCAAAAAAATGTGCCTCTCCTTGGTTGTTAGGATAACTCCAACATTCATGAGCTTAATGGCTATATTTATGACAATTATGGTAGTGAACATTAGACTTTTCATACCTTCTTCCAATTCCCCTTCTAAAACCATTGCTTCCACGTCATTTTGATGTTTGTCATTGTTGGCTTGACTTTTCAGTGTCAAAGTTATGACCATCTGTTCCTCTTCCATGTCCATGGCCACAACCAAAATCTCCACCACAACCTCTTCCTCTTCCATAGCCATGACTTGGACCTCTTCCTCTTCCATGTGAACTAGTACGTCCTTGTCCTTTATCTTTCAAGGAGACCTTCGCTTGAAAAGCTTGGATTAGAGGTTACTTTTTTTTCAATATTTCTTCATAGGCTTGCAAAGATCCTTGTAGTTCATAAATGGTCTTTGTCTCCAAATTTTGTTATTGCTCAATAACCACAACAACAAGATCAAATTTTGACTCAAGAAAACGAATAATTTTCTCCACTATACAAGCATCTTCAATATTTTCACAATACCTCTTCATTTGATTAACGATTGCTAAAACTCTTGTAAAATAATCACGAATGGATTTAGTCTTTTTCATGAATTAAGATTCAAACTCACCTCTTAATGTTTGAAGGCTCCTTTTTACCTTATCAACGCCTTGGTGATACTTTGGGAGAATCTCCCAAGCTTGCTTTGCCTTAGTTGCATAAGAAACTTTTTCAAACATGCTATCATCCAAAGCTGCATGAATGATGCTAAGAGCATATTGATCCAATTTACAATTCCTTTGAAATTGGTTTCTTTGTGCCTTATTTAAGGCTCCTTCATTTGTAGGTTCTTCGTAGCCATTCTCTACCAACTCTCATACTTCTTGTGAGCCAAGAACTGCTCCCATACGAACACACTAATTATCAAAATCATCTTTTGTGAGTTTGGGAACCCAAGAGAGAAGAAGGTCATCTTCAAAGGATTAGTAGGCTCTTGATACCACTTTGAAGGATATAAAGGAGAATGATAGAGGAGGAAAAAGACTTCTAATGAAACTCACTTCAATTGGATTTCTTGGTTTGGCTTGAGTAGCACAAGTATAATGGTATTTATAGGTGTAGAGCATGTCTCTAGACTTATCCAATACAATGCACCTATTAAGCACATGTATCATGCATACACTGAAACTACAATTTCTTGAAACTTTGAGTCTTAGAAATTACAAGTGCATGAAAATTTAGACATATACATAGTGAGTATTTAATCAAGTTTATATTTCCAACATATGAGCCATTAATGCCTCTAGAGTCTCACACAAGCCATAATCCTTAGAGAAATCAATACTAGCAATTTTAAAGGAATTGTCTTGGCGTTCTGGAGATGATAATAAATTGTCTTCAAAATCCATTAAGTAGTCCTCTGATTTGGATATGACACCATCTTTCAACTAAGGGAGATCAAACATTCCTAGCGCCAAGTGGGAATCTTATGCCTTATTAAAATGACACCATCTTTCACCCAAAGCAAATCAAACTCTATATGGGTGGATTAATCTTTTAAGCATTTTTTATATCATATGGAAACAACTTTATTAAAGTAACTTCTAAATACCATATTGAGTTTTTGTATTGCATAAACTTCCAATGTAGTATTTCCTTTTCTAAGTTTTGGACTTTATTTTTATGATTTTGGTAATGATGAACAACACAGTATTTGTAGCAAGTGTCAGTAGTGGAAAGGTTTGTTACTACATGCATTTTGCTGATATAATTAACCCATTCAAATCAACTAAGGGCACATTTGGCACGATGTATATGGATTGATAGGATAAACTTATACAATACATGATTACGCCCAAAGGACAACGCGGTAGCTGTAGCACAACTTTGAGATGTTGATTCATAGAGAGACAAATTAAAAGAATAGCTAAAAGAACAAAGAAACTAAAGAAAAATATTAAATGATTAATAATAAATAAATATTAATTTTAAATACAAATTAAAGTAAAGCAAAATGATTAACAAACTCAAATTTGATGAATAGTATAGCATCGAGAATCCCTTGAACAAATCCGATATTTTAATTATTCTTAATTCATTGAACAACTCAATTGGGAACTCAATTTTCAAAATTTTCAATCAGAAAGTATAGATTTATAAACTAAAATTAAACTAAATATAACCCTTTGAAAAATCATTCACCACTTTAGAAAACGTAAATTATTATTCCTATTGAGAAAATTCAACGATGACAATATACTCAGGGAGTGATATTTTAGCAAAATAAATCAATATAGATAAATAAGTAATCTAAACATAATCAAAGAACTAAACTATTCAATAGAAAAAGCACGACTGAATCCATAAACAGAATAAATTCTATGATTATGTGGAGAAGAAAATATCAACAATGAATTTAGAATGTTAAAACAAAGGAGTTTCAGTAATTAAAGATTAAATACATAAATTAAAAATAAATTGAAAATACCATCTAGTGTGTAACTTCATCCCTAACTTTATTTGAGAATTTACTTCTCTAGACTATGATGATAGACAAATAAATTCTAGAGAAAAAGCCTTCAAGTCGGCTATCTCTGCGCGTCCTCTCCTTTTCCTGTGCTACGACCTCCTTTCTCTTTATCTATTAATAAGAGATTTCACCTAATAAGAATGTATCTTGCACAAAATCTAATTAATTGATCTCCAAATAATAAAAAGATATTGATTGGATTTAGGAAACCAATTTTAGGAAACTCAATCTCTTTAATTAGTCTCCAAATAATAAAAAGATATTGATTGAAACCAATTTTAGGAAACTTAATTTCCTTTTATTGAAGACATCCATATTTTCGTCTTTTTCTCTTTTTATTTGTTGTGGGTCCAAGTCTTAATTTCTTCTTTCAATTAAACCTGCTGCTAAATTGTCATTATTTTGTCTAAGATTTTTTTAACAAATTCCCTACAGTTATCATAGTAATTACATTAATGATTTCTTTAAATAAATAAATCAATAGTATTATAAAGTCACTAAAATTAAATATAATGAGATATAATAATGCCTATTTTTATAAGAAAGATAGATAAAAATTAGGCTATTATCACAACGCCCAATCAGCTTATTGCTAGTCTCCAACAATGGAAGCGATACTAAACAAAAGCTCACAGTGAAAATCATCCTACTTAAGAATACCAGTCATGTATCAGAACATCACAATTGCTAGAAAAACTTTACCATCATCAAACTCAAAGTATGTGAATAATATAGCTACTACGACATATACACATTGTCTCCAGATATCACAACTAGAACTCCCATCAAAAAACATCTTTCAACCATATACAATCCTTACAAGAGTTGCACTCAACAATGAAAATCACTCAGAAGTATGATGTCACTCATAGCAAGTATATGTCAGTAGAATACTAGCCAGAAATCAAAATAAATATCTTACATATAAAATGAATGAAAGAACATTAAGAAAAATAGAATAAATATCATTTAATGAAAAGATGCCAAGAAAAGTCTTTACATCACACCTTCAGATTAGTCATGTACATTGGAAGAACCATGCAATTCCTTAAGATCAAATAGGACTTTATTAAGCTTATAATGTAGGTAAAGGGAAAATATGAAGGCTAAGAAAAATAATGAAAATCAAAAGTGTTTTAAGAATATTTAGAAGTTTGATTTCTACACTTTCAACATAATTTTATTTACCTTCTTTAAATCACCTTTTTTTTTTACTTCTTTTCTCAATTTTCTCAACTTTGAGGTTTTTCAAAAAAAAAATTCCTTTTCTTTTTCTTGCACTTTCACTTTGCCTTTTTTCTTTTTTCCTTCCCTTATACCTTCCCATATTGCAATAATATTACTTCTTTCCTGAAACACATTGGGAAATTGTTAGGAAAGAAAGACTCAATAAATAGGCTCTCAAATGGGTGACTAGCGAAAATATGTGAAAGAACAAAAACATTATTCTAAGGCTCAAAATAAGAAACATGACCTAATATCATCTCTCAAGGAAACAACAATTCTACCAAATTCCATGACGTCATATTAAATGCAAGTGTGATATAAAACTTCTCTTTAGCCAAAACAATAATGAAACGATCTAGTGAAAAAAAAATCATGAACACCACAATAAACATTGAATGGCCAAGAAAACACTTCTTACAATAAAAATGAATGGCTCAAAACTCACTTGACAAAAATATGGTATCCACATACTTTAATCAAGTTTTCTAATTATTTCCATTTTCAACAAAGAGACATGCAGAAGCAACTATGAATAATGTGAAACAAGTTGAGTAAGATGATAGAAAAAAAATTCCTCACAAAGGTGGCATATTGGTAACATGACTGAAGTTCAAATAACTCCCTCCCCCAATCAAAACCAAACATTGTCCTCAATGTTTCAAATTAAATTCAGACTTAAGAAATAATCACCGATATGCATAAAAGAAATTATTGGGACAAAAATAAACAGAGTAATGGGGAGGAGTCACATACTTGAAATGTTTAGCGATTAAAAAAAAGATGATAAGAGGATAATTACACCCTAACAATTATTAATGACAAAAAAAAGTAAAATGAAATAAACAAGCATGCAAACTAATTTTTTTTCCACTTATTTTTTAGGTTTTGAATTTTTGAATTTTTTTTTTGGTTGACAACACTATTTACATCCCCATACAAAGGTTCCGAAATTTAGGAAACACTTAATCTGACTCAATAAAAACAAAAATGAAATACTAAAAACTTACCTTAGTTTTGGTAGACAAGATTGTCTACCAAAATCTCTTCTACATTTGGATCTTTCAACTCAAGTTACGGCTTCAACCACTGATCATTTACCTTCCTCTAAATTAATTTTATGAGAACATACTAGGAGACTAATACCTCTTATATTAGTAATGCTCCAACCTTTCTCAAGCAACTCCTCAAACTTTGATTGCCATGCCCGAGTGGCAAAATCCTGAGTTCTATAAAAAATAGCATAAATATCAACTACATTATATGGATTACTAATAGAATCAAACTCATAATTAATAAGAAAATATTCAAGGGGATCAAAATTATGGGCTGTTGAAACTCCACTATCCATGAGTTAGTCAATCATGTATATCTGGTGGTCCTCGTCATCATCTTCTAGTTGTTTTGTAATATGGAAGATATTCATCTTGAGAGTCATATTTCTGAAAGACAGCTTCAAGAGCCCATTCCTACAAATAATAAGAGCATAAGTAGTGGCAACGAAATACCTACCTAAAATCAAAGGAATTTTAGAAGTAATATCAATAGCAGAACTAGTGTTGAGGATTAAGAAATAGCATGATAATAAAATTTGTCAATTTGAATTAGAACATCCTCTACCACACCCCTGGATACTTTGACTGAACGGTCAGCCAATTGCAATACCATAATTGTTGGTTTGATTTCTCCTAACCCCAACAACAAATAAATAGAATCTGACATTAGATTCATGCTAGCTCCTAAACATAGCAAAGCTTGCCCAAACTCATGATTTCTGATGTTGCATGCATTGGTTGGACAATCAAGATCCTTGTACTTGAGAGGAATTCACTACCCAATTAGAGCATTAACTTGTTCTATCAAGAACATTGTCTTCTTCACATGGTACTTCTTCTTAACTGTACACAAATCCTTCAAAACTTTTGCATAAGTAGGAACTTGTTTAATCACATTTTACCTGCCTTAGATTCTTGCGGACTTCATTGTTAGGATCCAAAGTTCACTTGCTTTATTTTAAAGCTTGAGGGAATGGTACCTTAACAGGACTCTTTGTTACATCAGGTTGCTTGAGCAGCTCAGCATCACTACTATCTTGATTCTTTTCCATATCCTCTAATTTATTCGTTGTTGGAATGTGTAATGATTTATCACTTTGTGTCACAATGGCATTCACATCCTTCAAATTCTCTTGCGTCATGTGTTGACCATAGGGTGCAGACTGAGCTTGAGAAGGGAACTTACCTCACTCATTCACACTCAAGGAGTTCATCAATTTGGACACTTTTCTCTTTATCTCTTTGTTTTCTTCAACAACTTGTGTAATCAAAGATTCAAACTTTTGGTTAGTCTTACCTTTTGCCTTAATAAAAGAATGCAAAGTGTCTTCTAAAGGAGTCCTAGAAGATGAAGGTGCATGATATGGTGCATGATAGGATCTAGTGGGTTGTGCAGGCTTTTAAGACTTCTAACTAAAATTGGGGTGATTGCGCCATCCCAAATTATATGTATCAAAGAAAGGTTTAAAAGGCTTCTTGTATATACCTAAAGCATTACATTGTTCCTTGTACATCCTTCTCATCTCAACAAATGTGGAACATTTTTGGGTGAGGTGATCTATCTCGTCACACACAAAATATGGTCTAAAAGACTCTGCATGATTAGCCACATGTATTGTCTTTAAGTCCTTAGTATTTAACACCTCTAGCTCCCCAGTGAGCATCTTAACTTTAGCCTTTAGGTTATCATTTTCCATGAGATGGTAAATTCCACCTCCATTTGGGTTTCCTGCAAGTCGTGACCTATTTGTACTCTCAGTCCATTCCAAGTGTGAACTTTTTCAGCAAGCTTATTAAGGTATTCTATGGCCTCATCGGGATCTTTCTGTAAGAACTCATCATTACACATCATCTCCACAAGTTGGCATTCTCTAGGTGTAAGTCCCTCGTAAAAATAGCTCACTAAGCGTCAATTCTCATACCCATGGTGTGTAACATTCTCCTTAACATGTTAGTAATGTTTATGGATAGAAATAAGTTATAATATGTGTTTAACTTGTCCAAGTAATTTTGTGACTTTCTGAGTTAATTTAGACATTTTGCCGCAACACAGAACGTGTAAAATGACTATTTTAACTCAGAAAATAGTATAAATTGCTTAAATAATGAAAATAAATATGAAAAATTTATTTCTAAGTCACAAAAACATGAAATAAGGTGTAGTTAAAGTTTCAAGATAAACTGAGTTAATTTGATATTTTTAAGTACACTAGTTATATATTTTGATACCGAAATGACCTATAGCAGATATGAAAAATTATGAAAAATGATGAAATCAAAATTTAGGTGAATCCTATACTTTATTTTAATATCATTAAAAGTTAAAAAAATTGATTTAATAAAATCAAAATATTCCTAAGAGATATGAAGTTTCAATAACCCATATAAAAGTCATAAACGTTTATCAATTAATTGACTTTTATTACTCTTTCTCTCACACTTTCTACAATACCTCCAGCAAACAAAGGAGAAAGAAAAAAAAAACAGAGGCAGCCGTGCAAGCAACTAGAGAAGGAAAAGAAGGAGGGAGGAAGGAGAAATAGAGGAAGATCAAGCTTGAGCTTCCATAGTTTGGAGATTAGAGGTAAGGAAAACAAGAAAACATCTCTTAATTTTTTTCTTTCTTCTCTTGGTATTTTCGTTGGTTGATAATAGGAATATAGAGAAGTCTTTGATTATGATTCTTACCCATAATGGTTTTTGTTTGTGATTCTTGATTTCTATGTTGGTTTTCATCTTTTGGAATGGATGATGGATAGATTTTTGAATTGTGAAACCAGTAAAATCACAGGTGTATTTGCTTCATTTTCTTGGTTTGAAACCAGTAAAATCACGGCTGTATGTGCTTCATTTTTCTGGTTTGAAACCGGTAAAATAACCAATATGTTATGGCTTTTATGTGCTCTACTGTTCTGGTTTGAAACCGTTTAGACAACCGGCTGGATGTGCTTCATTTTCAGGTTGAAACCATTAAACGTGGTTGCTTCATTTTCTAGCTGAAAATAGTAACGTGATTGGCTTCATTTTTCTGAGTTGAAACCATTATACGTGATGGTTATATGCTTCATTTTCTGGTTTGAATTAGAATAATTGGTTCTCTTTACTATATACCTTGTTATGGGTTATTCCAAGAATCTAGTTTTTGGTAATTGTTGGTGTAAAATCCGAATGAAGCTATGGTGATACAATAATAACCAATTAACTTGAGATCATAATTGGTTATTTAAAGGCACAAAACTACAAACGAAACAGTACCCATTTAATAGATATTGTGTGCCGCGGCACTCTTTGAAAAAGCATCATATTTTTATGTTAAATGCAATATTTCATGATTCTAAATGGTGTGATGTATCAAAGCTAAATTGATGATACAAGCTCTTGAATACTTTCTATAAGAGGATGATTAAGGTTGAGACCTTAAGTTATGCTATGAATTGTTGATGGAAAACATCATAGATTATAAATGATCAAGAATAGATTTAACATATTTATGCATGTTTTAATTTTCAAACTTGTTATTTGATATTTTCATGTATTGTAATGTTATAACTTGGACAAGAGGGCTCCAAGTAACTTGGACAAAAGGGCACCAAGGATTATGTTAAAATATTGGTAATACAAAGAACAAAAGGGCGCCCTACTTACCTAGAACACAATACAAGGAATAGTAGGGCTTCTTGGAACAAAAGAGCTTCCTGGAAATTGTCAAATAATATGTGCTTTTCTAAAATAAAATTGTTTTTACAAAATCATATCATTAACATCCTAGGACACATCTTAGGCATATTCATGCATCCTCATGCATTGCATAATCATACATTATGTAATTTGACAATTGTATGGGCGATTGTCTTGTTTTGGGTGAAAGGGTTATTAAGTTGAATGACCACTTAAATTGATGATGGTTACATTTTTAATTTAAATTATGATGTTATGTAATTAATTAAAGTTGTTTTATTTAAATGAATTTGTTTATTAACTTCAGGAAGGGAAGGACTAAATTTTGGCTTGTGCTACCTTTCCAATTGTTTACTTATATACACGAACGAGTTTTTCCCTGAAATAGCTGGATTTATGATGATGTCATGTTTTAAATTACTACTGAGAATTACTATTCTCACCCAATTTTATTGTTTCCATGATAATCCAGCAAATCAACTTAACAGAAGTAAGGAAGGACAATGGAGATATAGTTAGCTATTTTGTTTATATGATACTGATGTATTTAGGTTACTAGTGTTGTATTGATATATATATTTATTACTTGTTATAGTTATTTGTATATCTCATACATATTTTGTAATAACGTAGTAAAGATCAAGTTTCCAGTTGTGTAAAATTACCTTGATCTCTTTACTGTTATTAAAGGCTCTATATACTTATACGATGGAAATTACAATACAGGTTAATATTCATGCTTAGATTTAGAAGTAATTATCCTGATACTATTTGTCTGAGTATATGGAAGAAATATACATAGTGATAGTTTTAGGGTGTTACATTTTGGTATCAGAGCAGTTCATCATGTCAAGCCGGGGAATGGACTGACTATGCTTTAGGGCATGTTTAAATGATTTGTTTGAGTTATGCATTCTTTTATATCTTATGGGAGATATTTAAATTGTATTGCATGACTTGCTTTAGGATTGATTGTTAATAGTTACTGACACACTGTTACATGATATTGAGATTGATCAACTCAATATTTATTGTTTCGTGTGAACAAAAAATTATGGCACTGCCTAAGTGAACAACAAGGGCTACTAATGAAAATGAAATGATATGTCTGAGATGGTCAGGACAATGATGGAGGCAATGAGGGCGCAAACTGAGGCTACCACTAGAATGATGGAGAGAATGGGGCAGAATCAGAATCCACCAGTTGAGGATTTGGGAGTAGTGAGAAATCAACAATTTCATGAATTGTCGGAATTTAGGAAGTTGAATCCCCCATAATTTCGAGGAGAGCCTGATCCAGTTAAGGCCGCAGAATGGCTTAGTGAGTTAGAAAAAATATTTGTGGTGATGGGATGTGCTGATGAACAAAAAGTGTCATTTGCTTCCTTTATGTTAAAGGGTGAAGCAGAGAATTGGTGGAAGAGTTCTAGGAGGTTGTTAGAAGTTGCGGGTACTCATGTGACCTGGGAAGTATTCAGAACAACTTTCTTAGATAAATATTTTCCAAGAAATGTGCAAGATGATAAGGAGGTGGAATTTCTTGAGTTAAAACAGGGTAATATCTCTATAGCCTAGTACGAAGCCAAGTTTGATGAACTTTCCAAATTCTCTTCTTATTTTCAGTTGAATCCAGATGAAAACTGGAGGTGTCTTAAGTTTGAGTCTGGGTTAAGAGATGAGATTAAGAGATTTGTAAGACCCCTAGAGATTAGGGATTTTTCCACCTTAATCAAAAAGTGTAAGATTGTAGAGTCAAGTGAGTCTAAGCCTCAAACTGAGCAAAAAATAGTGGCTTTTCAAAAGAGGAATAGAGGAGATGATAGATTTCAAGGAAGTGCATTTCGACCAAAGTTTCAACAAGATAAAGGTAAACAGGTGCAAACAGGGCAAGCAGGAGTTAGGGATTTCAAATGCCCTAAATGTGGAAAAAATCATGGAGAAAAACCTTGTTTGTTCGGTCAGAATGCATGCAATGTTTGCGGTCAAGAGGGGCACTTTGCTAAAAGTTGTCCACAAAGACAGAAAGCCACACCAGACCAGAGACCTCAAGCCAGAGGAAGAGTCTACACTCTGAGTGGTAAGGAAGCGGCTAAAACTCCCGATCTTATTCAAGGTACGTGTATCGTTAAGGATAATCTTTTAATTGTATTATATGATTCAGGAGCTTCTCATTCATTTATTTCATATGAATGTGTAAAGAGGTTGGAGTTACCTGTGTCTGAACTCTCCAGTACCTTGTCAGTATCCACTCCAACAAGAAAACCTGTAATTACTTCTTCCATATGTTTAAACTGTTGTGTTAAAATAGAAAATAGAATCTTCTTTGTGGATCTTATTTGCTTACCCCTTGTTGATATTGATTTCATTTTGGGAATGGATTGGTTGTCTTCCAACCATGTTATCCTAAATTGTTCCGATAAAACTTTAATGTTCATGTCAGATAAATCTCCTATACCTGTTTCCTCCGAGTCAGTGTTTTTAAATGCTAAACAAGTCAATCATTGTTTAGTAGAAGGGGACCAAGGATATGTTCTCCTATTTTCCATGAATGTTGAGATTGAACAAAGTTTAGAAGAGATACCTGTGGTAAGGGAATATCCAGAAGTTTTTCCTAAGAAAGTTTCAGAGTTGCCACCTGTAAGAGAGATAGAGTTTAATATAGATTTAGTGCCAAGAACCGGGCCTATATCTATAGCATCATATAGGATGTCTCCCTTAGAACTGGCAGAACTCAAAAAGCAAATAAAGGAGTTACTAGATAAACAGTTTATCCGACCTAGTGTCTCACTATGGGGAGCACCAGTACTCTTGGTAAAGAAAGAGGATGGGAGTATGCGGTTGTGTGTATATTATAGACAGTTAAATAAGGTTACAATTAAGAACAAGTACCCATTACCTAGGATAGATGACTTGATGGATCAATTAAGAGGGGCAATAGTGTTTTCAAAGATTGATTTGAGATCAGGATACCATCAAATCAGAGTTAGGGAATCAGATATTCCTAAAACTGCCTTTAAGACTTGTTATAGACATTATGAATATCTTGTAATGTCCTTTGGTTTAACCAATGCACCAGCTGTGTTTATGGACTACATGAATAGGATTTTTAGACCTTATTTTGATAAGTTTGTAGTTGTCTTCATAGATGATATTCTTATTTATTCAAAGACAACTGAGGAGCATGAAGAACATCTCAGGATCGTTCTAGAAATCCTAAAGGAAAAGAAATTGTTTGCTAAATTGTTGAAATGTGAGTTTTGGTTAGAAAAGGTGTAATTCTTAGGGCATGTGATATCCAAGGAAGGAATATCTGTTGATCCTAGTAAGGTTGAAGCAGTGTTGCAATGGGAGAGACCCACAACAGCAACAGAAATTAGGAGTTTCTTGGGTTTGGCTGGATATTATAGAAGGTTTATAAAGGGATTTTCCTAACTAGCTTTACCTTTAACTAGGTTGACTAGGAAAGGAAGTCCTTTTGTGTGGACACAAGCTTGTGAAGATAGTTTTCAAGAATTAAAGTTGAATCTCACTATGACACCTGTTTTAGTGATTCCAGATCCTCAAGAAGGTTTTGAAGTGTATTGTGATGCTTCAAGAATGGGATTAGGATGTGTCCTTATGCAGAAAAGAAAGGTAGTTGCATATGCGTCTAGACAATTAAGGCCACATGATGAGAGTTATCCCTCCCATGATTTGGAATTGGCAACAGTGGTGTTTGCTCTGAAAATTTGGAGGCATTACCTTTATAGTGTTCAATTTGAAGTTTTTAGTGACCACAAGAGCTTGAAATATTTGTTTGATCAAAAAGAGTTAAATATGAGAAAAAGGCGATGGATGGAATTTCTCAAAGATTATGATTTCGAATTAAAATATCATCTAGGTAAAGTCAATGTGGTAGCTGATGCACTTAGTAGAAAATCTCTACATGTGTCCTGGATGATGATTCAAGAAGCAGATCTTTTAGAACTATTTAGGGATTTGAGTCTAAAGGTAACTATGTATCCACATAGTCTCTATATGAGCAGGGTGGATATTATGAATGACTTAAGGACTCAAATTAAGGATGCTCAAGAAAGAGATGATTACTTGAAAAGAATTAGGGAGCAAATCTTATTAGGTGAACCTAAAGAGTTTAGTATAATAAATGATGGAATTATTATGTTTGGAGATAGGATTTGCATTCCTAAAGAGAATGATCTTAGAGAGAAGATTTTGGAAGAAGCACACAAGAGTAAATATACCATTCATCCAGGGGTAACTAAGATGTACCAAGACCTTAAAAGAATGTTTTGGTGGTTGGGAATGAAAGCAAATATAGCAGATTATGTGTCCAGGTGCCTAATTTGTCAGAAAGTCAAAATAGAACACCAGAAACCTTGAGGGCCATTACAATCCCTAATAATTCCAGAGTGGAAGTGGGAATGTATTACAATGGATTTTGTTATGGGATTACCAAGAACTCAACAGGGTTTTGATGCCATATGGGTGATTGTGGATAGATTAACCAAGTCTGCCCACTTTTTACCCATTAGAGCAAATATTTCTTTAAACAGACTAGCTCAGT
This sequence comes from Ormosia emarginata, assembly GCA_029884605.1. Lineage (NCBI taxonomy): Eukaryota > Viridiplantae > Streptophyta > Magnoliopsida > Fabales > Fabaceae > Ormosia > Ormosia emarginata. Next base: position 2,292,698 of record JAQQTP010000013.1, on the reverse strand, counting down.
TGTATCTGCAAGAAATAGTGAGATTGCAAGGAATTCCCACCAGTATAGTGTCAGACAGAGATCCTAGGTTTATCTCTAGATTTTGGAGAGCTTTACAACAAGCCTTTGGAACTAAATTGGATTTCAACACAGCTTACCATCCACAAACTGATGGACAGTCTAAGAGAATTATCCAAACCATGGAAGATATGCTCAGAGCTTGTGTATTAGAACGAAAAGAAAGTTGGGATAAATTCTTACCCTTGGTAGAATTTGCCTACAATAATAGCTATCATTCCAGCATAGGTATGGCACCTTATGAGGTGCTGTGTGGTAGGAAATGTAGGTCACCTCTATGTTGGTATAAAGTTGGTGAACAAACCATTCTAGGACCTGAATTAGTGCAACAAACAACAGAACAAATTAAGATGATCAGAGATAGATTGGTTACAACTCAAAGTAGACAAATGAGCTATGCTGATAAGAGGAGGAGACCTTTACAGTTCATGGAAAGAGAACATGTTTTCCTAAGAGTCACTCCTACTACAGTGGTTAGAAGAGCTTTGAAAACTCGAAAGTTAAACCCACGATTTCTTGGTCCTTATCAAATTTTAAAGAGAGTCGGTGTGGTGTCCCGGGGCTGACGAGGACGGGGAGTGGACGCCGGTGCAATAGAAACACGGACAAGGAGCGGCTCCTGGCAGGCTTCTAGGCAAAGGGTCCCATGAATGAACTGAATACGCACCAGAATGAGAAGGATTCAGAAACTGTGCAGGTATGAGACTGCATAGTTGATGATGACTTAAAGGAATTGATTAGGCGTAGCTATATCAACAAGTTGCAACTTCTTTTCGGGAGCCTAGAACATAAGAATTCCATGGTTAAGCGTGCTTGACTTGGAGCAATTGTGGGATGGGTGACCTCCTGGGAAGTTTCCTAGGATGCGTGTGAGTGAGGATAAAGTACGCTGAAAAGACCTATGTTAGTTTGTGGAGATACTTGTCAATCCTGCAGGCAGTCCCAGACGTTACAAATGGTATCAGAGACGGGACCTCTCCCAGTACGGTGTGGTTCGGGGATGAACCAAGAGGAAGTTGGTGGGCATGTGGTGTCCCAGGGCCGACGAAGGCGGGGAGTGAACGCCGGTGCAAGAGAAGCACAGACAAGGAGCGGCTCCTAGAAGGCTTCTAGGCGAAGGGTCCCACGAATGAACTGAATACGCATCAGAATGAGAGGGATTTAGAGACTGTGCAGGTATGGGACTACATAGTTGAGAATTGCTTAAAGGAATTGATTAGGCATAGCCATATCAACAAGTTGCAACTTCTTTTTGGGAGCCTAGAACATAAGAACTCCATGGTTAAGCGTACTTGACCTGGAGCAATTGTCGGATGGGTGACCTCCTGAGAAGTTTCCTAAAATGCGTGTGAGTAAGGACAAAGCACGTTGAAAAGACCCGTGTTGGTTTGTGGAGACACTTGTCAATCCTACAGGTAGTCCCGAACGTTACATGGTGAGGACACATACTTAACAACTCCTTAAATCTCTCCCAAGACTGATACAAAGTCTCACTGTCCTTTTGTGCAAAGGTGGAGATTTGTTTTTTTAAAGCGTTGGTCTTATGTTAGGAAAAATATTTATTAAAGAAAGCCTGAGTCATCTTATTCCATGACCCAATAGATCGTGGTCTCAACGAGTATAGCTAACTCTAAGCTTTGTCCTTCAAAGAGAAAGGAAAGAACTTAAGTCTCATAACATCATCAATTGCATTTTGACTAAGAAAAGTCGCAACTACTTCCTCAAACTCCCTTATATGCAAATATGGATTTTCATTTTCCAAGACATGAAAAGTTAGGAGTAACTGTATCATCCCTGTTTTAAAATTCAGTTAGGGAGTATTAGCTGGAAGCATGATGCATGATTGTGTGACTGTGGGTGTATAGTGGAGGTAATCCTGAAGGGTCCTAGTGGGTTGATTTCTGTGTTCGCTCATTTCCTTCGAATTAGAAGAAGTATCAAACAAATGAATAGAAAAATCAGACTTTGACTCTGACACATGTCTACGAGAAAACTAACCCAAAGCGTCTGTATACCTGTTCATGCAAGGTAGATAAAAAAGTGTAGCACTAAAAAAAAAACTACAGAAAGAAAAGAAAAGAAAATAAAATAAAGATGAGCAAGCTAAAAAAAATGAAGTTACCACCTTTACAAACTACTGAAAAGAAAAATTGCCTAGCAATTTTTTTACCGTCTCCCTAGCACCAACACCAAAATTTGATTATGCCCAAAGAATAACGTGGTAGTTGTAGCATAACTTTGGAGTGTCGATTCTACAAAGAGACAAATTAAAAGAATAGCTAAAGGAACAAAGAAACTAAAGAAAAATATTACATGATTAATAGTAAATAAAGATTAATTTTAAATACAAATTAAAGTGAAGCAAAGTGACTAATAGAAAAAGTACTTAAATTTAATAAATAGTAAAACGTTAGGAATCCCTTGCACAAATTTTGATATTTTAATTATTCTTAATTCATTGAATAACTCAATTGGGAACTCAATTTCCAAAATTTTCAATTGGAAAATATAGATTTATAAACTAAAATTAAACCAAATATAACCCTTTGAAAAATTATTCACCACTTTTAGAATACATAAATTATTATCCTTATTGAGAAAATTCAATGACGATAATATTCTTATGGAGCAATATTGTAGAAAAGAAGCAAATCAATATAGATAAATAAATGATCCAAACATAATCAAAGAACTAAACTATTCAATAGAAAAAAAATGATTCAATCCATAAATAGAATAAATTCTATGATTATTCAAAGAAGAAAATATCAACAATGAATTGAGAATGATAAAACAAAGGAGTTTTAGTGATTGAAGATTAAATACATAAATTAAAAATAAAATGAAAAAACCATCTAGTATGCAAGTTCATCCCTAACTTTACTTGAGAATTTAGTTCTCTAGACTATGATGATAGACAAATAAATTCTAGAGCAAAAACCTTCAAGTCTGTTGTCTCTACGCTTTCTCTTGTTTTCTTGTGTTGTGGCCTCCTTTCTCTTTGTACAAAATCTCCTTAATTAGTCTTGAAATAATAAAAAGATATTGATTGGATTTAGGAAACCAATTGTAGGAAACTCAATCTCCTTAATTGGTCTCCAAATAATAAAAAGATATTGATTGGATTCAGGAAACTTAATCTCATTTTATTGAAGGTTGTCATATTTTTATCTTTTTTTCTCTTTATTTGTTGTGGGCTCAAGTCTTGATTTCTTCCTTCAATTAAACTTGCTGCCAAATTATCATTATTTTGTCTAAGATTTTTTAATAGATTCCCTACAATTATCGCAATAAATAAATTAATGACTTCTTTAAATAAATAAATCAATAGTATTATAAAGTCACTAAAATCAAATATAATGAGATATAATAATGCCCATTTTTATAAGAAAAATAGATAAAAATGAGGTTATTATCTATACATTATGACTTTATCAGTTGTTTGGTGCGACCATAGTATTGTTTAAGCTTATTCAGCATATCCCTCCTATATATTAAAATAATATATAATGTAATTAGGCCTTGTGGGGTGGGATTTGGCCTGATTAAGTTTTGATAGATAAGCTCATATAAAAATACTTCCTTTACAACCCTTTCACTCGAATACCAATTCTTCGTTGTTTTCTCCTTTATAATGTCACCCAAGTTGTCGCCATCGTTCCCCACCAGTCGACCTCGTCTAAACCACCGCAACTAGGATTGTACAACTCCATCCATGGCCGCAGACCTCTACTGGTTGAACTGAACACACACCATCACGACCCGTCACTGCCTTCGTTCGCCATAGACAACTTCAATCACCCTACGAACCACCTTCTCTGCCATTAATCAAAACCACCACTGCTTAGCCGCTGGGTACTACCTCCACAACCTTGCTCCTGTTGAACTTGTAGCATTGCATCCCTTTTCTTAGACTCTGCTTCATCTCACACATAGGGAAATTTGCTCTTCCCATTCTTTTTCCTCTTTTTTTTTTATTTGAGTTTGTTATTATGAGTTAGGGCTTGGGTTAACTTAAGTCCAAGTTTGTTATCTAAAAGTGGACCTTTGTTTTAGTATGGATTAGATATTAGAGATTATAAGCTAGTGTTTTATTTTTTATTTCTCCAAAAATTAGTATAACATGATAAATTTGGATGAATGAAGTATATTTTTTATTAAAGGGTTTTTTTTTCAAAAGTGTTAATTTTTTATCATATCCAGTATTATATAATGTATCGGCAAACACATGATAGTATTATCTTATACAACACAATATCTTATACAATGTCACGCCAAACACTTGATAGTATTAAAATTTTATCAAGTCTTATACTATAAGGCCTAATACAATCAGGCCTTATCCTATCTTGTGTACTAAACGAACCCTAAGGTATGCAATGCCAAGAATGAATCATATGTCATTTCTCTTGTTCCATTTATATATGGCTAGATAGTGTTTCTATTAATGGAAAATTTACAACCAATGCTTTCAATTCAAATATATCCAATATCCTATTGACACACTTAATAATATCAAACACAAACACGTAAAACACATCCAAAGGTGGCACTATTAGGAAATTTACGTTTCCTAATTACTGTTGGGCATCATATTTATTTGATAATTATATTAGCTATTTAATTTATTAGGCTTGTTATTAAATGATCTAATTTAGTAAGGCCGTAGACTTCACAACTTGATGTGGGCTTAATGAGTCAATACCATATTGGCCCATTAGGGGATTATGGGAACCCTAATTGGTTAATATACGTTAGTATCGGTTATGGTCCCCAATATACCAAAATCATAACACAATTTCCCTTCTCTCCATCTGGAAGAGAGACGACGGTTCCATAGAAGAGTTAAGGTGATTTGGTTGAGGAGGATCACAAACCACCCCCTTGTTCGTGATTGAATGCCAGAAAGATTCCGCAACAATTGGTGATCAATAGCTATGGATCCAGGTATTTATGAAAATCTCAGAATCCTTGATAATTTGGCATGATGTAGATCCTAGGCCTTATGGTGTTTTGTTCTAGGGTATATGCATCTAAAATTTGTTTTAATGATTAAAGAATTAAAGAATCAATATCTAACAAGTGGTGTCAGAGTATCATTGTTGTTAGATTATTAGGATTTGTGGATTTTTCAGAGCATAGTTAGGATATTTTTTGATCTTCCTATAATGATTGTTTCTCCTAATTTTTATGAACCCTAATTATGAAATTTAGGGGCATAAGAATGTATTGGCTGAGAATGTGTGTTGGCATGAATTTCAAATTGGTTTTAGCGGCTTCCCTGTAGCCAATAATGTTTTGGTTTTATTATATATTTTATTCAACAAGAATGCCTTCTTGTACGTGAAAACAAGGCCACTATGCAATGGTTTCTTTTTTTTTAATAACTTTTATGAAATTCTTTTCAAAAGTAAGGATTTGATGTTCAACGTAAATTGTTTTGAATGGTCTGCACGAAACATGTGTTTTATTTTGCGGAAAAGTAAATTTTTTTTCTTGGTCGGTCTAGTATTTTTTAATTAAGTTAATTGAAACAATATGTTGCCAAAGTAACGCCTGTTGTGTAAATTAATTTGATTAAAATTACATGGATATTTGCATAAAGTTATTTATGCGAATTATGCTCGACCCAAAGGAAGACACAGTTTGGCCAAATAATGACATGCCTGTGGTGGTGAATATGTGACGATTATAAAGTTTTTATTTTTCATGTGAACAATAGTCGGTCCAAAGAAAGGTTGTTATTTGACAGAACTTATCATCAATATTTGATCATTGTATTGAGAGTACCACTTACAGTTAATTTCTCTGTCCAAAGATTAGGAACTAATGTTGAGCTAGGTATCTTTTGATGGATTCTCAATTTTGGATAATTGTTCATGTCTTATTTTTATTGATGTGCTTATTTATGTGAACATATTTGTTTATTTTGTTCTCTATCTAGTTTTTGTTGCTAGTGCTGTAAATATTTATGCTCAAGTCAATACCATTCCAATGCTGAATGAGACGAATTTCAAAGCCTAGAAAGAAGCCGTGGAGATAATTCTCGACTATATGGATTTAGATCTGGCACTTAGGACAGAGTGACCCGCTCCTACTTCGAAAAACCCTGATGAGGTTAAAATTAAGAAGTGGGATCACTCTAACCGAATGTGCTTGATAATCAAGAAGTGCTCCATTCCGGAAGCGTTTTGGGGCTCTATTGTTGAGAGTATGAATGCCAAGAAGTTCTTTGAAGAAATTGAGTAATATTTTACCAAGAATGAAAAGTTGGAAGTGAGTAATCTTTTGGCCAAACTTGTCTAAATGAAATATAAGGGAAAATGGAACATAAGGGAGTACATTATGGAAATGTCTAATCTTGCATCAAAGCTCAAGTCACTCAAGTTAGTGTTGTTTGAGGACTTGCTCGTGCACTTGGTTTTGATATCTCTTCTTGCATACTTTGGGCAATTCAAGGTGAGTCATAACACTCAGAAGGACAAATGGTCCCTCAATGAGCTTATATCTCACTGTGTGCAAGAGGAATAGAGGCTACAGAGAGATAAGACAGAAAGTGCTCACTTGACTTCGACCTCTCAAAACAACAAGAAGAAGAAAGCTAAGAATACTGCAGAAGGTTCTTCTCATCAGAAGAAATAGAAGAAGCAGGATAAGGAATTTACTTGCTACTTCTGCAGCAGGTTAGGACACATGAAGAAAGAGTGTCCCAAGGACGTCACCTGGCGTGTAAAGAAGGGTAAGTATTTCACTTTAGTTTGTTCTGAAGTTAATTTAGCTTCTATACCTAAGGATACTTGGTGGGTACTCATATAAGTATGTCTATGCAGGGTTGCCTATGGAGTCGACTGCCAAGTGATGACAAAAGATTCATCTTTGTGGGTGATGGCAATAAAGTTACAGTAAAAGCTATAGGAACTTTTAGATTACAATTGAAAATTGGATTTCATTTGTATTTGTTTGAGACATTTGTTGCACCGTCATTTAGACGGAATTTAATTTCTATTTCTAGTTTGGACAAATCAAGTTTTTCTTGTTCATTTGGTAATAATAAAGTTAGTCTCTATCAAAATTCATGTGTTGTTGATTCTGGTTCTTTGATTGATAATCTATATATGTTTGACATTGTTGGTTCCTATAATGAAATATTGCAAACAAATTCAAAAGGTACAAAGCAAAAATTAAATGAGAATTCAGCCATCTTATAGCACAAGCGTTTAGCTCATATCTCTAAACAGAGAATTCAGAGACTTACTGTCTCAAAAATAGTAAAAATTTGCTCCAAAACGACCATGGACCCGGAGAAGTCTGTGGGACCTGTGTTTAGTGAACTAGTCAATGTTTCTGGCTAGACTAAATTCTAAGCCAATGAGAACAAGTCAACAATGTAGCTTAAAAATTCTAAACCAATAGAAATTAAGTCCACAAAAGTGGTTAGACTTATTAAGATCAAACTAGAAAACTTAACCAAGTTAGCTTAAACTTAACTAAGTTAGCTTAAACTTAACTAAGTTAACATAGGAAGCTTGTTTAGTAACTAAATGAAGTAAACCTAGTTAGCTATCTACTTAGGTTTTAGTTAGATGATGTTCTAAAAATATCAAGACTAACCTAGTTAACCTAAGTAACTACATAGTTAGGCAAGTAACTAATCAAACTAACTAAATGCACCTAAATGTAACTAGATTTCATAAGTGAACACAAACTTAGTTACCCCCCTCCTTGGAGCAATTCGGCTAGAGCTTTCAAGAAGCATCAAGAAGGCTTAGTCATTGGATGACTAGGTTTTTCTAAACCAATTGGAGACAAGCTTGGAGCCAAAACCTTTGTTCTCCACCCTTGATCACATCTAAGGTGGTTAAGTGGTCTTGGAGGAGTCAACAAAGGAGGCCACCTCCTTTGAAGGAGCCTTACGACCATGCATAGGAAAAAGAGACCATTTTTCTCTTCATTCTCATTTCTTACTATCACTCAAAATCTCACTTTTCTCTCTTCAAGAACACCAAGTCCATAGCCTTTCTTCTTTGAGCTATTCGGCCAACACCACTTCCTACACCTATACTCATCTAAAATTTCTCTAACCTTATTTCTCAAACCCAAATAACTTTCTAAGAACATATCTAATTGAAAGTTCTTCCAAAATCTTTCATGTTAAGCTTGGAAAATCACTTTGGAGAGAGGTGAAACTTCTTGTTTCTTACTTCTAACTTCATTTCTTAGGTTCTAAGCCATGATTGATCCATGATTTGTATTTTTCTCCTATAGTTATAACTCTTAAAAATTTATTTGAGCATGTTAGGTTTCTTTGGAGGACCACACGAAATCAACTAGGAAGGGTTAGAAGGAGTTGTCTTCCTTAAAGGTAAGAAGGAGATTTGATCTCATCAACCTTGTGTGGTGATGAGAAAATGGATTATATGTGTGTGGAGAATCCATAAGGATTCACTTGTTTGGTTGTTTTAAATGCTTTCCTTATTTGTGTTTGATTTGGTTTATATATATGTTTATAGCTTTAAAATATATTGCATGTGTATATAAATGCATGATTATTAACATAGGATGTGAATAACATGTAAGGATTACATGAGTGTTCCAAAGAACACAAAAGAGGCTTTCAGCTTCTCCAAGAAAAAGAGAACCAAAATGTTCTCAACCATTTTCTAAAAGAAGGATTTAATGAATTTAGGTAAATTAATGAATTCCAAAATGATTTAGAAGATGAAAAATGAATTAAAGATCAAATGCAAAGATTTTGTTGAATTCGGCCAACATGCCTTTTCAATGGGTAATTAATCCAAAATTTGTTTTCTAAGTGTAGACTAGTTGTTTAACCTAAAAAGAATTCATTTGCAATGGGTTTTCAAGAACTAAATAAGTAAACGAATTTTTATTAGAAATATGGTATAAAAGAGAAATAAACAAAACTCTTGAAAAATACTTACCTTTAAATTTTAAAGTATGTTAGCAATTTTCAAAGTGTATTTTGTAGTCATAAACTAAACAAAAGAATTTTTAAAGGAAAACGTAGAAAATATCACTAAGTAGATTTACTAGACAAGATACTATCAAAATTGATTAAAAACGGTCAAGTAATAAATAAGGTTTCAAAAATAAAATTTATAACGAAAGGAAAATATTCTACGTAGTTTTAAAATATTAGAAATAACTTACGTTTATTTAAAATAATGATTTTTAAGCCTTACGGTTAAGAAAATGATTTAAAAATCTTACACGATTGAGAAAATGATTTAAAAACACTACACGATTTTAAAAACGTCAAAATATATTTACGCAGTTTAAAACGTTTGTAAAAGTGATGTGATTGTGAAAACACGATAAAATTTCTATGCGATTAATTGGAATAGTGAGTTTTGCTGTCGAGCCAAAGTGGTGGACTCGGACATGTTGAGATATGGTACTGTCAAGTGGAGATGTACTATATATTGGAATATTGATATTGAGGGCATTTTTGTAAATATGGTAACATTTTGAGACTAAGGGTATTTTTGTAATTATATTCATGCATTGAGAGTCGTGTCAATTGGTTGATATTGGCGATTGATTGACGAGATGAATTACACCGTGTTGTTGGTGTGATAAGCGTAGTGTAGTTCATTGAGTGGACTTGGAGGCATTAGTGTGCGAAGTATTCTACATGTGGACGGTTAGTCGCTCCTTTGGGCCGTGGTGACTGGCAACACACTAAGGATCCCGACACGCACTATTCTTAATCGAGATCTTGTGGAGATTGTTTAGTACAATGCCTATAGTGCACGACGTATTTGTACTGTGTACTACTACACGATGTTTTGGACTGTGGGCTATAGACACAACGTTGGACAGTGCAATAATTTGGTTGGGTAGCCTGAGGTACTGATAGTTCTTCCAAGTCATTATCTCTGATGTCTGTGTCTAGCTCCATAGAGTAGGAAATGAGTCATATGCATTTTCACTGTAGCATGCATCATAACGTTATTATTTGTGATATTGTGTATGGCATGTCGAATTGTGTTATTGTTTATGATACTGTGGTATGTATTATTATGTTAAATTGAGTTATTGTTTCATGATACTGTATTATGCATTATTGTATTAAACCGTGATATCTATTATATTATCATTTTCTTTATTGCCATGCTGGTAATGATGTAAGTCGTCTCACCTCTTTATTTGTATGTGTTTCTGTATTATTGTTATATTTTGTAAAGAGTTTGAGGAGGAGGAAGAGGAACAACCTCTTGAGATTCAGTATCCCGAGGACTATCAGCCGAGTGAGCAGTGTGAGGACGGCGAGCCATTGGACCACCCATATCATTTAGATTGATCTTGTGGTCATGACGTTGCTTGGATTTCTTGGTTTCATGAGACTTGAGTTTCACGGAGGTTCGGAGGCCTGGCGATTGTGCGAGGATCGAGGATCGGTGATTTACTTGGGACGTCTGACTGTGTCCCTGTGTGGAGAGTTTGATGCAGAGTCTATTTTTACTACTACTTTATATTTACATTTAGAGATGCCTTTAGAGCTGAGACGTCACTGGGGAAGACTTTTTCGTACACCTAGTGAGATCAGTATAGTGTCAACAGCACAGACTCTTGTCCGTAGAGCTGTGAGACATCCTAGATTTCTATCACCCGAGGTTTCCTCTGAGAGTGATCCTTCGGAGGGTTAGATGTAACGCCCCAACTTTTGGGTAAAAGACCGTTGTGTCCCTATTTTACTGTTTCTTATTTTTCTGTATGAAATACAGAAAAATAATACTGTTTGTTATTTTATTTGGTAGTTTTACATAATTTGTTTCGATACAGTAAAATAAAAATTTTATCAAATTACTGTTTTAAATTTTTCTGTATCAAAAAACAGATGTATAATACTGTCTAGTATTTTATATAATCGTTTTACGTATTTTTCTTCAAGACAAAGAAATCAAAATTTTTCTCGAATTCTTGTTTTAATTTTTCTGAAAGATATACAGCTATATAATACTTCTTGGATATTTTATTTGAACGTTTTGGACGATTACCTACGTTGTGGGAAAAAATGGAAAAATGACCGTTATGTCCCGAACGTACTGTTTTTGCTGTTTTTGCTGTTTTTAATTGTTTTCTTCTTAATTTAATGTCCGATAATACCATGCCTATATAATTTTATATGGACTTTTTGTGTGATTTGCTCCGGGGTAGGAAAATAATATTTTTCCTGGACCGGGAAAATCTGTTTTAATTATTCGAGGCTGCGGTGGATCTTACTAAACCCAATTCTCGAATGAGCCTAAAATTAATCTTTTAATTTTTAGGATTTAATCACAAATAAAATAATTTTATATTATTATAATATTATTTTATTAGTCAAGTATAAATAAGTGACGCAGACCGGAAATATTTTACGGGACCCACGTTTAGTCATCGAGTCTTTGTACACGTGGACCAATGAGGAGTTGGTCAAAATTAGTGGCTATGACTCATCGCAACGGGCCAATAGGACGATGACACGTGGCGTGACACCTCAGCATCATGACTCAGCAGCTTCTAGAAGGTTCCAGAAGTGCTGACTCGGCCTGTGACTCACCGCAGTGACTCGCCAGTTCCAGAAGCTTCTCTGATGACTCAGCGCTGTGACTCACCATTGATGATGCAGCCAATGATGCAGTTGTGATGCAGTCAGTGACTCAGCATGCTGACTCACCTGCTTTGGAAAATATCTACGCTGACTCGCCATGCTGACTCACCTGCTTTGGAAAATATCTACGCTGACTCGCCATGCTGACTCACCTGCTTTGGAAAATATCTATGCTGACTCATCTGCTCTAGAAAAATATCTACGCTGACTCGTCATACTGACTCATCGTAGTGAGTCACATGTTCTAGAAATTTCTCTTTGATGACTCGCTTTATGACTCATCAAGAGCAATCAGTAGAAGAAAAATGATTAATAATAATTACTATTCTGTTAGTTTAAAATAAAAATCTATGTATATTTTATTACCCATTAGACAATAGACATTGACTTTATAAGCAGTAATTATTGTTCATTGCTTATGATAAACCGAAAAATATCCTAAGCCTTCATTTTTTTTTTGGAGTCTATAAATAGGAGAGCCTTAGCTCATTTTCAACTTTGGCAAGAAGCTCTCACCTTCCTTTTCTCTCCATGTGCTCCACGGCCATGGCTTCCAAATGGAGACAATCTCCAACCATTCACCTTACTTACTCTTCTACACATCCTTTTCTCCAAAGAACCAAGACCAAGCAACCAAAATTCTCTCTCATTTTCTCTCCCCTTGATTCGGCTAAAGCACCAAGAACACTTCTCCAAATTTCTATAATTCCTACCAATATCATTTTTTGAATCCTCTCATCAATCCAAGACACTTTCATGTTAGGAATTTCTCAAGATTCCTTCATCTTCATCTTCCTATCAAGCAAAAACCACAAAAGCTCATATCTCTCCCTTTCTTCAAGCTCACGGCCAACCCTCAAAAATCACCTTCCAAGCTTCTAAAATTCTAAATGACCATAGATCTTGAATCTCCATACCATTCTAAGGAACTTTCATGTTGGAAGTTTTTCCTAAATCTTCCATTTTCTACCTTGTTCTTCAAAGCTCAAGTTTGAAACCATGAAGGTGAAATTCTTTAATCTTCATGTTTCTATCCATTTTAAAGTTTTAATCATGATTTTAATCCATGATTATTCTAGTTTAGAGCCTTAGGTATTAATATTGTATGTTTTCTTTGTTTTCAAGGAGCTCTTGGAGGAGGAAGCTTGCTTGAAGGAGACATACAAAGGACTTGGAGGTTCTACAAGAGGTAAGAGGGAGATTACCCTCATCAACCAAGTGTTGGTGGTGAGGAATATATGTGGTTGTGCTTGTAGAATCCATAAGGATTCGGTGGTGTGCTTGTTTTGATGTGTTAATTATTTGTGTGTTTGTTATTTGTGTGTTTGATAATTTGGTGCTTACTATTAGGTTGTTGTGTATTTGTTAGTAGTCTTCTTATATGATATTTGTAATAATTGCATGTCTACAAGCTTTAATTTGCATGTCTACAAGCTTTGATAATATGGCATGTGTTAGAAATGCATGATAATATATAGGATGCAAATAATATGTCAAGGATTGTATGAGTGTTCCAAAGAACACATTAACAAGGCTCACGACCATGATTTAAATGGGGAACCAAAATGTTCTCTTAATTTTCTTAAAAGGTAACCTAATTAACCTAAGAGCATTGGTAAGATATCCATTTGTTTAGATTAAGAAAAATGAATTTGGAAATTAAATGGCATAACCTTACATTTTCATCCAACATGTCTAACTTCAACACTTTGATTTCTAAAACTATTTTCTAGGGTAAGAATTAAATTAATGTAGACAATACAATAGATTAAACATGTATTTAAAAGGTGAAAAATAATTTGGAAATCAAATGCAAAGTTTTTATCCAATTCGGCCAACATGCCAAATTAGACATTCATGATTTCTAAAATTAATTCCAAGCTATTTTCAATCAAGAAGAAGCAATACAAGTTAAAGTAAATTTTCTACAATAAATTTTAAAGAAATAAAGTAGTTAGAATTAAGTTTAAGAGGTTAATACTAATGGTTTTTACTGTAAGAAGAAATACAGTAACTTTATAAAATTTCTAACGTATAGCTCATCGTGTGTTTTGAAGCACGTTAGGAATTTTCAAAAGTATAATTATTTGGTATTAATAAAAATGAAAAAGGGCTTTTAAATGGTAAATTTAGGAAACCATTATTATAATTTATTAAAAAAAAATACTGTCAATTTTTAGTAAAAACGAATAATTAAGATAGAAAAGATGTCCAAAAGACAGTATATCGCTATGAAAAATATTCTACGTAATTTGAAAGTACTAAATATTATTTCTGTCTGTTTTAAACAATTATTTAAGGAAGTTGGACAAGAAAACGATTTAAAAATCCTACGCGATTGAGAAAACGTATTAAAAATGCTACGCGATTTTAAAAACAGAAAAATATCTTTACGCGATTTTTAAACGTTTGTAAAAACGACGGAATTATGAAAATGCGATAAAATTTCTACGCGATTGACCGTTACTATATTTAATTTTCGCTGTCGGGAAAATGTGAACCCGTACAGGCTTTTGAGGTTATTTCGCTGTCGGGAAAAAGTGAACCCGTAAGGCTTTTTGCCATTGAGGGCATATTTTTATCTTGAGGGCATTTTCATAATTTCATATATTTGGAATTATGTTTTGTCTTTATACCAATTTTTGGTGTTTTGGTTGACGAGACGAATCACATCGTGTTGTCGATGCGATAAACGTAGTGTGGTTCATTGTTCTAATGAACTTGGAGACTTTAGTGTACGGATTCCATATGTGGACGGAGTTGGTAGCTCATTTGGGCCGTGGTAAACCGATAGCACACTAATGTACTCGACATTCACTATATTTAATCGAGGTTTGTAAAGTCTAGTAGTACATTGCCTATAGTGCCACAACGGGAGACCGTGAACTATACTACGCTGGATGGTGGATTCCCAGTCCGTAGGCTATTGACGCAACGTGTGACCGCGTAATAGTTGGTTGGGCAGCCGTGGTACTAATAGATTTTGCAAGTCATTCTCTCGATATCCGTGTTTGTGTGGTTTAGCTCCATGGAGTAGGATTGTATCTTATTGTATATGTTGATATGTGGTGCATTATTATCTTCTACTTATCTATTATCTTTTATTTGTTATTTCTTTTATCTCATTATCTTTTATCCGTGATATTTTTATTTGTAATCTTTCATATCTCGATATTAATTGTTTATATGTTGTATTTTGTCTGTGCACTATTGTATTTTTGTTCTGCTATGAGTCGTTGTTATTGAATTTAATCTTTATTTTTATTGTCTTGTTATGATATTATATATGGTATGAATTGTTATATCTATCCCGATAATGTTATTACTTGTTTATTTTACTAGGTTATATGTATGTTAGAAATATTTGTAAATTGATAACATGACTATAATTGTGATTATCTCATGTGTATGGAATGACTTTGTCATTCGTATTATTCTTTACTACCGTCTTCGGTAATCGGTGAAAGGGGATCTCACCTCTTTCCCGTGTGTTGTTTTTGTTTGGTTTGTATTCTTCGACCCGTATAGTAGGCGGAGCACATTCTTAACCCTAGGGGAAACAATATTCGAAGATGGTGGCGGCGTCATTGAGTGGTTTTCAAGTTTCAACAAGATGCGAGTTGGTGAAGGAACGACTATGCGAGTTGAATTTTTCTCGTTAGTGTTGTTACTGCGTGCTATTGGTAGTACCCGTCTTTGGGTTTACTACTCGTTTCTCGAGTCTGTAAATATTACGTTTTAACTTACATGAAATGATTGGTGATGTGTATGTTAATCTGTTAAATTTAATTTCCATTTTACTTAAAATTTCCGGTAAGTTTGTATTTCCGCGATAAGAAATTTTAAAATCCATATTTTGAAACTCAAAGCTTTTATAAAATAATTTTAATTAGTTTTAAGATTTATTTATTTTTTTCTTAAATGTGACGCCCTACGGAGGGTGTTACATTAGTTGGTATCAGAGCACGCTTAGAGTCTTTTTGGGGTTTGTGGTTGGGTTTGTCTTGTTTTTGTTGTGTGACTCTCTGTGCTTGGACTCCGAAAGGAGACAATGTTTCTTTGAAATGGTTACATCTGGTTTCCATTGTACTATGATTCGTCCGTCTTTGAAGGAAGGCAATGATTCATGGTAAACGTGCACGTGAGGAAGCAGGACATGATAGCGGTGATATGACTGCAACTATGAAAGCAAGGTAAAGAATAATTGAAGAAACAGTACAATATGACTTAAGGATTACTCAGCAGCGAGGAACGATAGCCGAGGATTAGAAGCAGACTAAGTCGAAATAAATCTTAGAATACGCAATTTTGTAACGTTAGACCGTATTAGTTCTGAAGGAGGCGAAGTCGTAAGGCCAAGCAAGTCCAGTGGAAAAACGAATTCGTGATCATCGGGAAGTCAACAACAACAATAATCTTGTGGAGGAAAAGCTAGCGGTAGCAAGTTTGGTTAGACTGTGACATCTGCACCAACGTGTTGAAAGTGTGAGGAAGATCATCTAACGAGGAGTTATGCAATCAAAGGAAAATCATCTGTTTTCAAGTGTAGGATGTCGGACGTTTTGTTGAACAGTGTATCTTGCTAAAAACGAAGTCATCTGTTAGTAACGTACGTGCTTCGACATCTTAAGTAGAGTGGAACATCGATTCTTCAAGTGGAGCAAAAGCATCTTAGGTTGCGGACCTAAACAAAGGAGATTGTGTCACAAAAAGGTGATTCTTTAACTATACTGTATAATTCCGAGAGTAGCATATTTCTCTATGGCATATATTGTGTGAGTCAATTAGAATTATTTGTGTCTTCATTATTCTTTTGGCCTGATTGTTTCTACTTCTGTTATTAGAACATGTAATTGAGAACTTGAGTTGCTTAAACCATCCTAAGTCTATTAAATAATTGAATATTTTCTGTTGATTCAATTTGTATGCTTCGTTCTCCAAACGGATGCAATTTAAAAATATGGATTGGGTATTTTTCCAACCATCCATACTGCATAGACTTATCGCTTGAATTGTTCAAGTTAAAAAGCTTACTTTTAAATTCATCGTACCATATCAATTTCTCTAGTGGATATGTTCGGTGGTATGGATGATTCTATCATCTTTTATTTTAATGTCTTCACGACATCTTTCATATACCGCAATTGCGAAAAATGTACTTTTGGTCTAACTCATTCTTTTATGATTAATTGACTATTTGGGTTGATTAGAGCTATCAATACCTTTGTTACCTTTTGATTTATCTATTTCGCTTTTGTTACCAAACCTATTGTTATTATCCAGTTCCTTAAACAATCTTTTCTCGTTAATCTAAACTGTCTACCTCTTTCGCGAGATAGATGTGATCTTATATATGGATTGGTTATCTTTAATCATATCCTATAGATTGTTTCAGTAAAACTTTGGTGTCCCAGAAATTTTATTCTTAAAATCAGGCAATGTCAAATTCTTTGTTAGACAAGTCTGATAACAATTCAGATAATTTCTCTACCTTTTCTTCTAAATTTTTATAATGTCCTTTTGTGTGTTGCAATTGTAAAGAAAGGATGTTTTTAGTCAAAATTATGTCATAAGTATCAAATACAGTATTGTTGAAAAAGAGAACTTGGATTGTGAGGCACTTCTAGTTAAAAGTAAAGGCAGAAGAGTGAAGCGGTACAAAAATAGGGATAATTTCAAATAGTACTGATCAGAGTAACGCGACGGAAGCGTAGTGGATAGTATCTTTCGTCTTTACTTAGACAGAATTGTCATTATCTTTATTAACGACATTCTGATCTATTCTCAAAATCATGAAGAATCACACTAAAATGCTAATCTGGAGTGGCGTAAACGGATGTGCAACGTGGAAACTAAAAGACAAGACAGAGGGACTGTTCAGAGACTACTACGAATTTCGGGACGAAATTCCTTTTTGGTGGGGGAGTGTTGTAACGCCCCAACTTTTGGGTAAAAGACCGTTGTGTCCCTATTTTATTGTTTCTTATTTTTATGTATGAAATACGAAAAAAATATCTTGTTTGTTATTTTATTTGGTAGTTTTACATAATTTGTTTCGATACAGTAAAATAAAAATTTTATCAAATTACTGTTTTAAATTTTTCTATATCAAAAAACAGATGTATAATACTGTCTAGTATTTTATATAATCGTTTTACGTATTTTTCTTCAAGACAAATGAAATAAAAATTTTTCTGAAGCATCTTGTTTTAATTTTTCTGAAAGATATACAACTATATAATACTTTCTTTGGATATTTTATTTGAACGTTTTGGACGATTACCTACGTTGTGGGAAAAAATAGAAAAATGACCGTTATGTCCCGAACGTACTGTTTTTGCTATTTTTGCTGTTTTTAATTGTTTTCTTCTTGATTTAATGTCCGATAATACTGTCTATAATTTTATATGGACTTTTTGTGTGATTTGCTTCGGGGTAGGAAAATAATATTTTTCCTGGACCGGGAAAATCTGCTTTTTAATTATTCGAGAGGCGGGGGATCTTACTAAACCCAATTCTCGAATGAGCCTAAAATTAATCTTTTAATTTTTAGGATTTAATCAAATAAAATAATTTTATATTATTATAATATTATTTTATTAGTCGAGATAAATAAGTGACGGACCCGGAAATATTTTGCGGGACCCACGCTTTAGTCATCGAAAGTCTTTGTACACGTGGACCAATGAGGAGTTTGGTCAAAATTGGTGGCTATGACTCATCGCAACGGGCCAATAGGACGATGACACGTGGCGTGACACCTCAACATCATGACTCAGCAGCTTCTAGAAGGTTCCGTGTCTTGACCGACGCCCACCGTGACTCACCGCAGTGACTCGCCAGCCCAAAGCTTCTCGATGACTCAATGGCCGTGACTCACCATTGATGATGCATCTGCCAATGATGCGGTTGTGATGCGATCGGTGACTCAATCTTGCCGACTCACCTGCTTTGGAAAATATCTACGCTGACTCGCCATGCTGACTCACCTGCTTTGGAAAATATCTACGCTGACTCGCCATGCTGACTCATCTGCTTTGGAAAATATCTATGCTGACTCATCTGCTCTAGAAAAATATCTACGCTGACTCGTCATACTGACTCATCGTAGTGAGTCACATGTTCTAGAAATTTCTCTTTGATGACTCGCTTTATGACTCATCAAGAGCAATCAGTAGAAGAAAAATGATTAATAATAATTACTATTCTGTTAGTTTAAAATAAAAATCTATGTATATTTTATTACCCATTAGACAATAGACATTGACTTTATAAGCAGTAATTATTGTTCATTGCTTATGATAAACCGAAAAATATCCTAAGCCTTCATTTTTTTTGGAGTCTATAAATAGGAGAGCCTTAGCTCATTTTCAACTTTGGCAAGAAGCTCTCACCTTCCTTTTCTCTCCATGTGCTCCACGGCCATGGCTTCCAAATGGAGACAATCTCCAACCATTCACCTTACTTACTCTTCTACACATCCTTTTCTCCAAAGAACCAAGACCAAGCAACCAAAATTCTCTCTCATTTTCTCTCCCCCTTGATTCGGCTAAAGCACCAAGAACACTTCTCCAAATTTCTATAATTCCTACCAATATCATTTTTTGAATCCTCTCATCAATCCAAGACACTTTCATGTTAGGAATTTCTCAAGATTCCTTCATCTTCATCTTCCTATCAAGCAAAAACCACAAAAGCTCATATCTCTCCCTTTCTTCAAGCTCACGGCCAACCCTCAAAAATCACCTTCCAAGCTTCTAAAATTCTAAATGACCATAGATCTTGAATCTCCATACCATTCTAAGGAACTTTCATGTTGGAAGTTTTTCCTAAATCTTCCATTTTCTACCTTGTTCTTCAAAGCTCAAGTTTGAAACCATGAAGGTGAAATTCTTTAATCTTCATGTTTCTATCCATTTTAAAGTTTTAATCATGATTTTAATCCATGATTATTCTAGTTTAGAGCCTTAGGTATTAATATTGTATGTTTTCTTTGTTTTCAAGGAGCTCTTGGAGGAGGAAGCTTGCTTGAAGGAGACATACAAAGGACTTGGAGGTTCTACAAGAGGTAAGAGGGAGATTACCCTCATCAACCAAGTGTTGGTGGTGAGGAATATATGTGGTTGTGCTTGTAGAATCCATAAGGATTCGGTGGTGTGCTTGTTTTGATGTGTTAATTATTTGTGTGTTTGTTATTTGTGTGTTTGATAATTTGGTGCTTACTATTAGGTTGTTGTGTATTTGTTAGTAGTCTTCTTATATGATATTTGTAATAATTGCATGTCTACAAGCTTTAATTTGCATGTCTACAAGCTTTGATAATATGGCATGTGTTAGAAATGCATGATAATATATAGGATGCAAATAATATGTCAAGGATTGTATGAGTGTTCCAAAGAACACATTAACAAGGCTCACGTCCATGATTTAAATGGGGAACCAAAATGTTCTCTTAATTTTCTTAAAAGGTAACCTAATTAACCTAAGAGCATTGGTAAGATATCCATTTGTTTAGATTAAGAAAAATGAATTTGGAAATTAAATGGCATAACCTTACATTTTCATCCAACATGTCTAACTTCAACACTTTGATTTCTAAAACTATTTTCTAGGGTAAGAATTAAATTAATGTAGACAATACAATAGATTAAACATGTATTTAAAAGGTGAAAAATAATTTGGAAATCAAATGCAAAGTTTTTATCCAATTCGGCCAACATGCCAAATTAGACATTCATGATTTCTAAAATTAATTCCAAGCTATTTTCATTCAAGAAGAAGCAATACAAGTTAAAGTAAATTTTCTACAATAAATTTTAAAGAAATAAAGTAGTTAGAATTAAGTTTAAGAGGTTAATACTAATGGTTTTTACTATAAGAAGAAATACAGTAACTTTATAAAATTTCTAACGTATAGCTCATCGTGTGTTTTGAAGCACATTAGGAATTTTCAAAAGTATAATTATTTGGTATTAATAAAAATGAAAAAGGGCTTTTAAATGGTAAATTTAGGAAACCATTATTATAATTTATTAAAAAAAAAATACTGTCAATTTTTAGTAAAAACGAATAATTAAGATAGAAAAGATGTCCAAAAGACAGTATACGCTATGAAAAATATTCTACGTAATTTGAAAGTACTAAATATTATTTCTGTCTGTTTTAAACAGTTATTTAAGGAAGTTGGACAAGAAAACGATTTAAAAATCCTACGCGATTGAGAAAACGTATTAAAAATGCTACGCGATTTTAAAAACAGAAAAATATCTTTACGCGATTTTTAAACGTTTGTAAAAACGACGGAATTATGAAAATGCGATAAAATTTCTACGCGATTGACCGTTACTATATTTAATTTTCATTTGTCGGAAAATGTGAACCCGTCTGAGCTTTTGAGGTTATTTCATTTGTCGGGAAAAAGTGAACCCGTCATGAGCTTTTTGCCATTGAGGGCATATTTTTATCTTAAGGGCATTTTCATAATTTCATATATTTGGAATTATGTTTTGTCTTTATACCAATTTTTGGTGTTTTGGTTGACGAGGCGAATCACATCGTGTTGTCGATGCGATAAACGTAGTGTGGTTCATTGTTCTAATGAACTTGGAGACTTTAGTGTACGGGATTCCATATGTGGACAGTTGGTAGCTCACGGGCCGTGGTAAACCGATAGCACACTAATGTACTCGACATTCACTATATTTAATCGAGGTTTGTAAAGTCTAGTAGTACATTGCCTATAGTGCCACAACGGAGACCGTGAACTATACTACGCCTGGATGGTGGATTCCCAGTGTCTGCCGTAGGCTATTGACGCAACGTGTGACCGCGTAATAGTTGGTTGGGCAGTAGTGGTACTAATAGATTTTGCAAGTCATTCTCTCGATATCCGTGTTTGTGTGGTTTAGCTCCATGGAGTAGGATTGTATCTTATTGTATATGTTGATATGTGGTGCATTATTATCTTCTACTTATCTATTATCTTTTATTTGTTATTTCTTTTATCTCATATCTTTTATCCGTGATATTTTTATTTGTAATCTTTCATATCTCGATATTAATTGTTTATATGTTGTATTTTGTCTACGTGCACTATTGTATTTTTGTTCTCTGCTATGAAATTTGTTGTTATTGAATTTAATCTTTATTTTTATTGTCTTGTTATGATATTATATATGGTATGAATTGTTATATCTATCCCGATAATGTTATTACTTTTTATTTTACTAGGTTATATGTATGTTAGAAATATTTGTAAATTGATAACATGACTATAATTGTGATTATCAGGTATGGAATGACTTTGTCATTCGTATTATTCTTTACTACCGTCTTGATGTACGGTGAAAGGGGATCTCACCTCTTTCCTGTGTTGTTTTTGTTTGGTTTGTATTCTTGACCGTATAGTAGGCGAGCACATTCTTAACCCTAGGGGAAACAATATTCGAAGATGGTGGCGCGTCATTGAGTGGTTTTTCAAGTTTCAACAAGATGCAGTTGGTGAAGGAACAGACTATGCAGGTTGAATTTTTCTCGTTAGTGTTGTTACCGTGCTATTGGTAGTACCGTCTTTGGGTTTACTACTTGTTTCTCGAGTCTGTAAATATTACGTTTTAACTTACATGAAATGATTGGTGATGTGTATGTTAATCAATCTGTTAAATTTAATTTCCATTTTACTTAAAATTTCCGGTAAGTTTGTATTTCCGCGATAAGAAATTTTAAAATCCATATTTTGAAACTCAAAGCTTTTATAAAATAATTTTAATTAGTTTTAAGATTTATTTATTTTTTTCTTAAATGTGACGCCCTACGGAGGGTGTTACATTAGAAATCTTTGATGTGCACTTGGGCATGTCTATAGTTGTATTATATTAACTCTTTACTGCTTTATTAAATATTTGTAGTTATAAATTATTTGTACGACTTAAAACAAAATCATATGTACATTATGGTGTGAGATAATAGTTTGTGTTATGGTCCGTGTTATTTTATTTATTGATATATTGTGTAAAAAGGAAAAAATAAAATTTACAACTCATATTAAGTATGTACTAAACGTTTTATAACTTGGGTAAGTTTTTATTTATTTTTATTTTATTTCATAAAAAATGTGACATCCCCACAAGGGTGTTACAATATTAAATTATGTTCAATTGAATTATTTATTGTAAATGATTAACTGCTGGTCTTGGTATGCGAATATTGAGAAATTGTGATTTCTCACCCCTATGTGTTCTCTACAAATCCAGGTGAAGACCCTAAAAAAGGTAAGGGCAAGAAAAGGAAGAAGCAGAAGGCTTAGTTTATCTACTATATTTATTTTTGAATTCAGCTTGTATATGTGTATCTTGCTGAATAGTTTGTAGAAGTTTATGTGTACAGTACAACTTAATAGCCAGTGATGTATGTATATATGATCTTTTTATCATATGAGGCTTTCTATAATGGCTATAAAGGTTATTATGGGTTTTTATTTTTATACATTTTTAGAAGTGACACTTTTAATGCGATTTATCTTGAAATATTCCATTTATTTTACGATAATTGTATTAGGGTGTTATACAATTCTTATATAATTGGGTGAATAACACTTATTCAAATCAATCTAATGGACTAAAGCCCAACTATATGTCTCTAAGCCTTCAATCCTATTGAAATGGCCTAGTTAAGTCAGACCCAATGGTTGGTAGTTGGATATTACCTTTATCCTATTACGTCTTACTAATATAGATAAAAAGCATCCTACTTTGGCAGAGCTACACTTAATCGATACTAGCCTTGACGAGTGGCACACATTGGAAGGCATCACACGATGACTTAATATTTGCTTTGAGGGAATTTTATAATTATTATTAGATCTCACCATTTGCTAAACTATTTAATATGCCATAAACATCCATGCATCTCATACGTGTAAAGCATAAAAAGAATGTGACATGGTTATGACCCTTAAGGCATTGATTCTCCCAAGCCAATGAGAGTATCAATAACTAAACCTAGGGAGCGAACCAGCTTCACCAAGTCTCCCAACCAATGTCCTTATTTGATGTCATCTTCTTGCCTCCACATCAACATTACATTTCAAAGAAACCTTGTTTTACATATGAGGGGAGTTAGGTGAGAAAAGAATGTACAACTAGAATGTAGAGAGAAAGGCAAGACACCCAGGTCATATTTAAAAATAACCAAAAGAGCATAAAAAGAGGACTAAGGCCACAACCATGCACCATAAACCACAAAGAACATATAAACTTAAAACAATAATACATTATTATTTTGTGAGTTATAAAAATAGAATTGAATATCGTGCTTTTGAATAACATACACTATGCAATGGGGGTCCCGCTGCCCGGTCAGCGGGCGAGGCTATCGTTAATCGAGGGTCAAGGGAAGGTCGCCCCTTGCGAGGCTCGAGGCAGCGCCCCGAAACCAAAAAATTTGAATCATGAACAATAGCTAAACCTCTTACACCTCTTTGACGACTAGGTTATCAACACTTGAACACTTATAGTCGCGCTGACATGAGCACTTCATGTCACGAGAAAACCCTTAACACCACTAATGTGCTATCCAGAAACAAGGTTTGCTTGACATCAACACTTGATGCTGCCGCAAAACAAGAAAAAGGTTCCAGAACCCTTGCGCCGCACCGCTGTGCAGAAACAAGGTTTGCATAACATCAAGACTTGATGCTGCTATAGACCAAGAACACGGATTCCAGAACCCTTGCTTAACGGAATATTTTTTGTGCAAAGGATTCATTCATTTTTTGAAATAACATATTAAAGATCATACTTTTTACCAAATAAAGAACAAGTAATCATGTTATTTCATACAACACATAAACAACAAAGACCGAATCATGGTTTCGCAAGTGGCTCTGATACCACTGTTGGGAATTACAGATACATCATGCAACGGAAAAACAAAAACAAAATTTCCACAAAGGATCCATGCGAAAAAGACCATAATCCGTGATATTTTGAGTTTACCAAAACTCAAAAAATCACGAATTATAGTCTTTTTCGCATGGATTCTTAGTAGGAATTTTGTTTTTTTGGCTGTGTGATGTATTTGCAATTCCCAATAGTGAGTAAACGTTAAATAGTGGATGAAAATTAAATTGAAAAAGGAAATAGATGGAAATGGACATTGGAAAGCTTCTTAGTTCAATTCCATAAGGTTTAACTTGACCCAAGAATGAATAGTGAAACTTAGTGTCTAATAAAGGTGTATAAGAAAAGTTAAGGAATGATGAGATAGAGAAATAAATGAAATCTTAGAATTTTCAATAATACCAGTGATGGTAAGAAAATTCGTTAAGGGAAGATTAAAATATCTTTAAGAGATATAATATTTCTGGTTGAATTTTCATTTCCTTCCCCTTTAAATACCTCACCGCCACTCCCTATCTCATTTTTTTATGCTTCTTTCTCATGTATCTCTCATCTCTCTCATGCTCATTTGCTTCCAACAAGAAAACAAAGGAGAGAAACAAGGGAAAATCAAGGGAAAGAAAGGAAAGGCAAAGGGTAGCAAAGATCAACAAGAAAGAAAGAAAGATAAAGGGGAGGAAAGTTCACCAAGAGGTAGTGGTTTTCCATTAACTTTTCTATTCCTATTTTGTCTTCAAAGTTTTGAAACTTATGACTTGTTTGATGATTTTGAATAGAAAAGTTAATGATTATATGTTGATTTAGGTATAATAGCTTAATTTCCTTAATTTGAATCTTAATGAACTTTTGATTTGAATAATGGATTTGAAACCCACTTTGAGAATTGATGTTCTGTGAGTGATTTGGATGCATTTTGGTGATGCCTTGATGTTGTTATGTATATGGGTTTGATTTGGGTTGGAATGGGTTTAAGACTCTATTTCCTATAAATTTCGAGCTTGTAATCGATTACAAGGGTCTTGTGATTGATTACCAAGCTTCTAGAGCTACGATAATGGCTTCTAGGTAGCATGTAATCGATTACAAGGCAAAGCTTCTGGAAGTGATGTAATTGATTACAAGGGCCTTGTAATCGGCCCCTATTTTGGGGTTTTTAATCCAAAAATGATGGAAACAAAGTTCTTTTCCCCGTGGGACCTAAATACAAACCTTAAACATTGATTTGAAAGATTGAGAATTACTTAAATGTGATATGATTATGCATCCAAACATATTTGAGAAATGATTTCATGATTTGATTGAATTAAATGAGATTGAACAATGAGATTAATTACCCATGATGAGAATGATAAATTTATGCACCTTATTGCATAGTTGATGATTTAATGAATAAAGATATTTGATGAATGAATTGTTTCTCATGGGTATCCCTTTGTGGAATTGGGCTGAGTGAGATTTTGGATATGCCTTAGACTTAGGGTAAGTCTTGGAAAATGGTATGAAAGAAATTGAGAATCTTTCTATACCATGGTAATTGAGGATGAGGAAGACCTCCTTCTTTACTTGAGCTTCCCTAGTCATCAACTGGTAGAGGATGACTTTACTACTTGGGGTGATCCTAAATCTGGGATAGTGTGAAGATTTTTGCGCGTCTTCCTTATCCCAGACAACTACTAATATGAGGATTTCTGTATGTCTTCTCTAATTTGGTAGTTGTAGTCCATCCTTATGTCTAGATTTGGGATTTCTATGCACCTTCTTTCCTAGACTGAGATTGACAGGGCCTAGTTATCCGGAGTAGTCTTGTATGACAAATTGATCGTCATAAATGGGTTGAAGTGCACCAACCTGAAAACATGCTACTACCAAGTGAATGAATGATATTATGAGCTCATAATTTTGAATATAGGATAAGACTTGATTCTTATTGACTTAATATATGATGAGATTTTCTTAGAAGAGATTGATGAATTGAGATTGGATAAATTGATTCATGATTTGAAGAGTTTTCATAAACAAGATTTATTGATAAGATTTTTAAGTTAATGATATTTCTGATTATTTGATAACATGATCTATAATTGAACGATATGAAACTTAAAGATATGATTTATGATGTGAATTTTGACAGTATGAATGATTTTCATAAAGATAAAATGAACTAACTATTTCGGAAAGAAGAAGGATTGGTTTTGGCTTTTTGTCACCTTCCTAGAAAGATAATAAATGTTTTGTAATGGATTTTTTCCTGAAATAGCTAGAATTGTTGCGTTGACACATTTTTAACTAAATTACTAATAATTTCATAATTTTCACCCCCTACATCTATGTTTTCTGTAATGATTCCAAGAAAGACCAACTACAGTCGAACAAGACGAAGATAGATAGAGCTTTGGAATGAAGATATAGTTAGTATCTTTGGTTTAGCTTTTTGTACCATGAATTGTATATTATGTAATGTTTAGCGATGTATAATTTGTATATAATTCATTTTATATTATATGTATTATATGTTTCCATGAAAGGTTCATATTTGATATAATATTAAATTATTTTATTGAAAATTTTGGATATTCATAAGTAATATGCCAAAATTCTAATTACTGATATGTAAACTGGATACATCGTTAGTGTTAGTAATTTGGGATGTTACAGTCTGCATTGGTATTATCGTTATCAGTATCATCATATGTAGGTGAAAGAGGTGCACAAGAGGATATAGGAGCACTGGTAGCTCTAGTTCGTGTAACATTCCCTTCAACATGTTAGACTAGTAAATGGTTACAGAGGTAGCTTAATACTTGTTTAACATGCCTGTTTAATTTTGTGACAGTTTGAGTTAGTTTAAACATTTTGTTGCAAGCCGAAAGGTGAAAAATAACTTAAAATGACCCAGATATTAGCATAAATGGCTTAGCTAATGGAAATAGATGTGGATAATTTATTTCTAAGTCACAAATGTGTATTCTGTGATGTGGTTTAAGTTTGAGAATTTTCAGAGTCAATTTGGTATTTTTAGACATACTGGTTATCTAATTTAAGCCAGAATGACTAGTCACAGATATGGAAAATGATGGTTTTGGTGCAACAATATTTTTAATGAATCCAATGATTTATTTGAAAGTTGTTGGGACTTGGAAAACTGGATTTAGCTAAAGTTGAGTGTTTTTAGCAGATCGAGAATTTTTAGTATAGTAACTAAAGGCCCTAAGCTATCCACAATTTAGCCTTTTTTCTTGACTCTCTTTTACGTGATATTTCAAGTCACTATTCTTACATTCTCATTCACTCTCTACGGTAAAAGCAGAACAAGGAGAGAAGGACGAGAAAAGAGAAAAGGAGGAAAAGAAGAAGAGGAAAGCTAAAGGGAAATGGAAGCTTGAGGACTTGTGATCAATCCTTCATCATCTCCACCATATTCTGCAACTTAAAGAGCTTGACGGTAGGGGTTCTTGAACTTAGTTTCATCTTTTTCCTCATTTCTCCATTAGGTTTGATTGAGATCTAACGTGTCAAATTGAGTTCTTGTGGTGTGATATGTGATTTTCTTGCTTGGATGAGTTATAAATGTTGTTTATGACTTGTTTATGCAAAGAGTATGGATTAGAAACTAAAACTATCCATTTTAGACCTAAAATGCTCAAAGTGTAGGTTTTGGGGTTTTAATGGGTGATTTTGTGTTTGGATCCAATTTTGATGAAGCTAATTGGTGTTTTGTGTTTCCTTCATGTTAGTGAACTTGTTAGGAACCTAAAATCACCTAGAAACTGGTTTGAAGCGATCAAAATCCATGATTTTTCCAAATGGAACAATACCACGCTTTGCAAAATTATGCAGAACCGTGCTTATGCCTGATGTAATCGATTACAAGGTTTATGTAATCGATTATAGAGCTTCTGGAAGGGATGTAATCGATTACAAGGTGAGTGTAATCGATTACCGGGGTTCTGGAATTTGTTGTAATCGATTACAACAAGGGTGTAATCGATTACCAAGTTTCTGACTTTGTTGTAATCGATTAGAACAATGGCGTAATCATTTATGAGCTCCCTGTTTATGGAAAAACCAAGTTTTTCTTGATGAGATCATTTGTGCAAGTCTTTTTGGATGTTATGAGACACTTCTAGAAAAAATTCTTGGGAAGAATTATCAACTTGCATATATGAAAAGTTTGGAAATGCTTAGACATTCAAAGTATGATAGAATGCCTAGGTTGGTGTTTAGAACTTTGGTCATCATGAGGTTGACTTCTAAATCACTTGTGAGTGATTATGTGATGTTCTAGATACTATTTAACTGGAAATATGAATCTTGCTACCGTTGTTGGATTAGTGAGGCTAAGGTTCTTATGTTCTGGTATTTAAATGTGGCTTGGATAATTAGTTTTCAAACTTGGTATTTATTAATTTCCTATGTATTGTGACCTTAGATGGTGTGCACAACCATATGGCTAGAGAACAAGGTGTTGATCTAGATTCTTGCAGCTAGTATGCTATTTTGGCTAGGGTTACCGGTATGGAGGTAACAATAGTACTCCTACGTGGGTAAGGGGAAAGTTTTTACCTATTACCAAGTGGGATTAGGCTTTTGGGCTTATTCTACTTTGTATATACAAGAAACAGAGGTTTTTGGGAAATTAAGCAAGTAGCTTGTGTTTTCAAATTTCAAAACTTGCATTTACATTGCATAAACATTATATTAATACTTGTTTGAGCATAACCATATCTCATCACATAAAGCATTGCATGGTTGACAATTATATGGGTAGTTATCATAGCGTAATCGATTGTTTGGTTTGTCATTTGTTTGATAATGACTTAGGATTCTATGAGCGATCTTTTGATGTTGTTGATTATCGGATACTTTTATTGTTTAATTTATTAATGTGCTCAGTTATTTATTTGTTGTAAATGATTAACTGCTGGTCTTGGTATGCGAATACTAAGAAATTGTGATTTATCACCCCTGTACGCTCCATGTAAATCCCAGTGAAGACCCTCCAAAACGAAAGGGCAAGGAAAAGAAGAAGCAGAAGACTTAGTTTAGATGTATGTATATATGATCTTTTTATCATTCAAGGCTTTCTATATTAATTATAAAGGTTATTATGGATTTTATTTTTATGCATTCTTTGAAGTGACGCGTTTAATGCAATTTGACTTGTAATACTCCACGTATTTTATGAAAATTGTATTAGGGTGTTACATTATGGTGTCATAGAAGTTCATCCTGTTGAGCCAGGGTATAGACTGTGTGTTATGCATTTCTTGTCTCTTGTTTGAGTATTGGTTTGTTAATAGCTACTGTTACATGGGTACATGATATTGAGGACTGATCAACTCAATATGTATTATTCTGTGTGTACAGGAAACTATGGCACTAAAACGAAAAGACTCGTCAGACAGGAAACTCATCTAACGAAGACCCTAGTATGGATGGAGCCTTTATGGCAATGGCTAAGGCTTTGAGGAACTAAACAACTGCTTATGTTGAAGCTATAAGAGAGCAAACTGCTACTACAAACAGGATATATGAAAGAATGTCGACGACTCAACATCAACCACCTACACCACCACCACACCATCAGGGGCAACCAAATCAGGAGGTAGCTGGGAGAAACTAGATGTTCCAAAATATCATTGAGTTTAGAAAATCTAATCCGTCTTTCTTTAAAAGGGAGTACGACCCGCTCAAAGCTGAGGGTTGGCTCAAAGAGATGGAGAGTATTTTTACGATCATGGCTTGTTCAGATGAACAAAAGGTGCTTTTTGCGACTTACATGCTGGAGGGTGAGGCAGAGGATTGGTGGGTAGATGCCAAGAGAGCTCTGGTGGCAGTAAGGACTCCTATTACGTGGGAGGTCTTTAAGAGATTGTTTTTTGAGAAAGTTCTTTTCACAAAACCTACAGAATGCCAAAGAGATGGAATTTCTTAGGTTGGAGCAAAGGAGTTTGTCTATTGGTCAGTATGTGGCCAAATTTAATGAATTGTCTAAGTTCTCATCTTGCATCAGACTTAACCCAAATAAGTCCTAGAAGTGCGTTAAGTTTGAGGAGGGATTGAGAGAAGACATTCAAAATGTTATCCTACCGCTGGAGATTCGAGACTTTGATACTTTGATTAACAAGTGTAGTATAATCGAAGGGCGCTTGAAGAAGCTTACTATGGAGCCTAAGTCACAAGATTTCCAAAAGAAAAAACGGGGTGATGATAAGTTCAAGAAAGGGACTTCCAAATCTAGCTTCCCTCAAGACAAGGGTAAGCAGATTCAGAAGCAGTTTGAGGGGCCTAAGTGTCCTAAGTGTGGAAAGTAGCATAGAGACTGATCTTGCTCGGTATGCTTTGTCTGTGGGCAACCTGGGCATTTTGCTAAGGACTGTCCATTAAAGAAGGAAGTTGTGCCCACCCAGAAGCCACAAGCCAGAGGGAGAGTGTATACTCTAGGTGGTGAAACGGTGACTTAATCTTCTGATCTTATTGAAGGTAAATGTATTATTCACAATCATCTATTAACTGTGATGTATGAATCGGGAGCATCCCACTCCTTTGTTTCTAATGATTGTGTGAAGGTATTGGATTTGCCTGTGTTTGAACTTTCTTATGATTTATTTGTATCTATGACCACTGGTAACCCAGTTACAACATCCAGAGTGTGTCTTGAATGTTGTGTAAAGGTAGAAGATAGGATTTTCCATGTAAACCATATCCGTTTGCCTTTAGTAGATATCGATGTCATCCTTGGAATGGATTGGTTGTCCGCCAAGCATGTAGTGTTGAACTGTTAGAAAAAATCCCTGGTTTTCTTGTCAAATATACCTACCAGAGTCGTTTCATCTGAGTCTATGTATCTCAATGCGAATCAGGTCAATATTTGTTTGAATAAGGGATCTTTAGGATATATTCTCTTATTATCACTAAGTGCTAAGGTTGAGCAAAGCATGAGTGATATATCAGTAGTGAGTGAATATTCTGAGGTTTTCCCAAGTGATATAGTGGAGTTGCCACCTGAGCAAGATATAGAGTTTACTATAGACTTAGTGTTTGGGATGGGACTTATCTCTATAACACCCTATAGAATGGCACCACTAGAGTTAGTAGAACTCAAGAAACAAATTGAGGATTTGTTGGACAAACACTTCATTAGGCCGAGTGTTTCTCCATGGGGAGCACTTGCGTTACTAGTGAAGAAAAATGATGGTACCATGATGCTATGTCTAGATTACAGACAACTAAATAAGGTGACCATTAAGAATAAGTATTTGTTGCCTAGGATAGATGATCTAATGGATCAGTTGAGCGAAGTTGTGGTTTTCTCAAAGATTGATCTTAGGTCTGGTTATCATCTGATAAGAGTTAGGGAAGAGGTATCCCTAAGACTGCTTTCAGAACTAGGTATGGGCATTATGAGTACCTCATGATGTCCTTTGGATTGACTAATGCTCCGGCTGTGTTCATGGATTACATGAACAAGATCTTTAGGCCCTACCTAGATCAGTTTGTTGTGGTGTTTATTGATGATATCTTAATCTATTCAAAGATAATGGAGGATTATGAACAACATTTGAGGATAGTGTTGGAAACACTTAAGGAAAATAGGTTGTTTGCCAAACTATTGAAATGTGAGTTATGGCTTTCACAAGTTCAGTTTTTGGGACATGTGATATCTTGAGAAGGGATTTATGTGGACCCAACTAAGATTGATGCAGTGTTGAAGTGGGAGAGACCCACCACTGTAACAGAGATCAGAAGCTTCATAGGCCTAGCGGGGTACTATAGAAGATTCATAAAGGGTTTTTCTCAGTTGGCACTGCCCTTGACTAGATTAACAAGGAAAGGTAGTTCTTTTTATTGAACTCAGGACTGTAAGGATAGTTTCCAAGCGCTAAAGGTAAAGTTGACTACTACACCGGTGTTGGTTATTTCGGATCTTCTGGAGAACTTTGAGGTGTATTGTGATGCTTCAAAAATGGGTTTGGGTTGTGTTTTGATGCAACATAAGAGAATTGTAGCCTATGCTTCAAGGCAGTTGAGACCTCATGAGGAGAACTACCCTACTCATGATCTGGAACTGGCTGCAGTAGTGTTTTTTTAAAAAACTTGGAGACATTACCTATATGGAGTTCAATTTGAGGTGTTCAGTGATCATAAAAGTTTAAAGTATTTATTTGATCAAAAGGAGCTGAACATGAGACAACGGAGATGGATGGAGTTTTTGAAAGACTACGACTTTGAACTAAAGTATCATCCGGGTAAAGCCAATATGGTGGCTGATGCACTAAGTAGGAAATTCCTACATGTGTCCCGTATGATGATCCAAGAAAGTGAACTTCTAGAGAGTTTTAGAGATTTGAGCCTTTCAGTAACTGTGTTGCCACATAGTCTCAGTGTGAGTCGAGTGGACATAGTCAGTGACTTTAGGACTCAAATCTTAGAAGCTCGGAAGGAAGATGATACTTTTAGTGATCTTAGTAAGCAGATCTTTTTAGGTAATTCTGGAGAGTTTAATATGACGGATGATGGAATGATTAAGTTTAGAGGTAGACTTTGCATTCCTCGTGACTCCGTGATCAAAGAAAAGATCCTTGAAGAAGCTCATTGTAGTCAATACTCTATACATCCGGGGACCACTAAGATGTATCAAGACTTGAAAAAATTATTTTGGTGGTCTGGAATGAAGAAGGACATCGCGGATTTTGTGTCTAGGTGCCTAACTTATAGAACACCAGAAACCCTCTAGACCTCTTCAATCTCTGGTTTTACCTGAGTAGAAATGGGATAATATCACTATAGATTTTGTGATAGGCCTGCCCAAGACTCAGTTAGGTTTTGATGCTATATGGGTTATAGTGGATAGATTAACTAAGTTTGCCCATTTTATACCCTATAAGGTTAACTACATCTTGGATAAACTAGCTCAGTTATACCTTCAGGAGATGGTTAAGTTACATGGTATTCCTCTTTCTATAGTTTCTGATAGAGACCCTAGATTCACATCTAGATTTTGGAGATCCCTGCAGAAAGCTTTTGGGACAAAGCTTAGTTTGAGCACAACGTACCATCCACAGACTGACGGTTAGTCAGAAAGGACTATTCAAACCCTAGAGGATATGCTAAGAGCGTGCGTGCTAGAGCAAAAAGGGAGTTACTATAAGTTCTTACCTTTAGTGAAGTTTGCTTACAACAACAGTTTTCATGCTAGCATAGGTATGGCACCGTACGTAACACTTTATGGCAGGAAGTGTAGGTCCCCTTTTATATTGTATGAGGTTGGAGAAGGAACCATTCTAGGTCTTGAGTTGGTGCAGCAGACCACAGATCAAATTAAAATGATCCGGGATAGATTGGTGAGAGCTTATAGTAGGTAGAAAAACTATGCTGATAAGAGGAGAAAACCTTTAGAGTTTAGTGAGGGAGATCATGTATTCTTGAGAGTCACTCTGCAACTGAGATTGGTAGAGCATTGAGAACATAGAAGTTGAACCCTCGTTTCATTGGTCCCTACCAAATCCTAAATAAAATTGGACCCGTAACTTACCAAATTTCCCTTCCACCCAACTTGTCTAACCTTCATGATGTTTTTCATGTGTCACAACTTAGGAAGTACAATCTAGATCCTTCACATGTCATAAGGAATGAATCTGTGCAGTTAAGAGAAGATTTATCTTATGCTATGCAGTCGATAAGGATTATGGACAGAGGAGTCAAAGAGCTTAGAGGTAAGCGGATTCCTCTAGTGAAGGTGCTTTGGGATGGTGCTGGTTTCGAGGGGGCAACTTGGGAGTTGGAGTCCCATATGCAGTAAGATTACCTGCAGTTGTTTATATGAGGTAAGCGATTTTGGGGGCAAAATCTTAAATAGGGGGGAGAAATGTAACATCCTCTTTAACATGTTAGACTAGTAAATGGTTACAGAGGTAGCTTAAGCTTGATTAACATGCCTGTTTAATTTTGTGACAATCTGAGTTAGTTTAGGCATTTTGTTGTAAGCCGAAAGATGAAAAATAGCTTAAAATGACCCAGATATTAGCATAAATGGCTTAACTAATGGAAATAGATGTGGATAATTTATTTCTAAGTCACAAATGTGTATTCTATGATGTGGTTTAAGTTTGAGAATTTTCAGAGTTAGTTTGGTATTTTTAGGCATACTGGTTGTCTAATTTAAGCTGGAATGACTAGCACAGATATGAAAAATGATGGTTTTGGTGCAACAATATTTTTAATGAATCCGATGATTTATTTGAAAGTTGATGGAACTTGGAAAACTAGATTTAGCTAAAGTTGAGTGTTTTTAGCAGATCAAGAATTTTCAGTATAGTAACTAAAAGCCCTAAGCTATCCACAGTTTAGCCTTTTTTCTTGACTTTCTTTTATGTGATATTTCAAGTCACTATTCTTACATTCTCATTCACTCTCTACGACAAAAGCAAAATAAGGAGAGAAGGAAAAGAAAAGAGAAAAGGAGGAAAAGAAGAAGAGGAAAGCTAAAGGGAAAGGGAAGCTTGAGGACTTGTGATCAATCCTTCATCATCTCAACTATATTCTACAACTTAAAGAGCTTGAAGGTAGGGGTTCTTGAACTTAGTTTCAACTTTTTCCTCATTTCTCCATATTAGGTTTGATTGAGGTCTAATGTGTCAAATTGAGTTCTTGTGGTGTGATATGTGATTTTCTTGCTTGGATGAGTTATAAATGTTGTTTATGACTTGTTTATGCAAATAGTATGGATTTGAAACTAAAACTATCCATTTTAGACCTAAAATGCTCAAAGTGTAGGTTTTGGGATTTTAATGGGTGATTTTGTGTTTGGATCCAATTTTGATGAAACTAATTGGTGTTTTGTGTTTCCTTCATGTTAGTGAACTTGTTAGGAACCTAAAATCACCTAGAAACTGGTTTGAAGTGATCAAAATTTGTGGTTTGTCCCAATGGAGCAATACCATATTCTGTAAAATTATTCAAAACTGTGTTTATGCCTGATGTAATCGATTACAAGGTTTATGTAATCGATTACAGAGCTTCTAGAAGGGATGTAATTGATTACAAGGAGAGTGTAATCGATTACCAGGGTTTTGGAATTTGTTGTAATCGATTACAACAAGGGTGTAATCGATTACCAAGTTTCTGACTTTGTTGTAATCGATTTCAACAATGGTGTAATCGATTACGAGCTCCGGGTTTATGGAAAAAATGAGTTTTTCTTGATGGGATCATTGTGCAAGTCTTTTTGGATGTTATGAGACACTTATGGAAATAATTCTTAGGAAGAATTATCAACTTGCATTTATGAAAAGTTTGGAAATGCTTAGACATTCAAAGTATGATAGAATGCCTAGGTTGGTGTTTAGAACTTTGGTCATCATGAGGTTGACTTCTAAATCACTTGTGAGTGATTATGTGATATTCTAGATACTATTTTACTAGAAATATGAATCTTGCTACCTTTGTTGGATAAGTGAGGCTAAGGTTCCTATGTTTTGGTATTTAAATGTGGCTTGGATAATTAGTTTTCAAACTTGGTATTTGTTAATTTCCTATGTATTGTGACCTTAGATGGTGTGCACAACCATATGACTAGCGAACAAAGTGTTGATCTAGATTCTTGTAGTTGGTATGCTATTTTGGTCAGGGTTACTGTAATACCCTTAAACACATGTTAGACGGGTAAATGGTTACCAAAGGTAGCATTTGACTTGTTTAGCATGTCAGTCAAGTTTTGTGACAAACTGAGTTCATTTAGGCACTTAGTTGCAACACAGAAGTTGTAAAGTGGCTTAAAATGACTCAGATAATAGCATAAGTTGCTATGTTGAGAGAAATAAAATAGAGAGTTTATTTCTAGGTCACAAATAAGCTAAGTAAGATGTGGTAAAAGTTTCAAGAGAATAAGAGTCAGTTTGGTATTTTTAGGCATACTGGTTGTGCGTTTTAATACCAAATGACTAGCAGCAGATATAGAAAATGATGACAATGGTGAAACAACAATTTAGATGAATCCTATGATTTATTCTAAAGTTGTTAGAAGCTGAGAAACTTGAATTAGCATAATTAGGGTGCCCTTAGTAGATATAAGTTTCAGAGTAGAAACTTAAGTTAACCTTTTTCCGTAATTCCCTCTATGTCCCACCCCTTATTTCTCTCTTCTCCCTTAGCAGAACCGAAACCAGAGAAAGGAAAGAAAGAAAAAGGAGAAAGGGGAAGAAGGGAAGAAGAAGAGGAAGAAGATCAAGATCAAGCTTCAGGATCAAGAGTCCTCAAGAGGTAGGGGTTTAAGATTTCGACTCATCTATTCTCTTTAGATTCTTTATGTATGCATATAAACAACCTAATATGCTAAATTGAGTTTTAGATGAGTTTGATGTGTTTGGCTTGCATAGACGTGTTTCTTTGGTCATTTATGACTTGTTCATAGCATAAGTTTAAGTTAGAAACTTAGAACAACTCATTTAGACCCTTGATTCACAAAGTGAGCCTTAAGTCAAACAATGAAGGATTTTGATCCATAATCCAAATTAAGAGGTTTAAGATAGTGATTGATGTTTCCTAAGTAGTAAAGAACTAGTTAGGAACTTAGAATCACTTAGAATTTGGATTGAAAAGGCTAGAATCCAAGAAAATGACCATTGGAACAGTACCACGGTTCTGCAGAATTCTGCAGAATTTGGTTTCTGCTATGGGTGCCGCGGCATGGGGTGTGTGGCGCCGCGGCATGAGACACACAAATCAGCCCAGTATTAGCACCCGAGAGCAGGGCACCGTGGCATGCAGATGCCGTGCCGCGGCGTGAGACCCTGAAGATCCAACAATGTTATTTTTGGATGTTTTGAAGTTCTAAAGTAAAGGGAATCATTTATATATGTTTCCTAAAGTGTGTTAAGGCACAAATAGGGATATTGTCAAGTGGAAAATATTTGCCTATCAAGTATGAGAAAGCATAGGCTTTTAAGCATCCTAAAGGAAAGGTTTGCTTTAGGTAATGACATTGCACCATAGGCAACTTAACGTTGCAATAGATATCACTTAAGATGTGATGAGATAGTGCAATGAAGATAAGTATACTAGGATGAATAATAGTATTCACTCTAGTAGAGAATGAGAAAGGTATGAACCTTAGGGGATCCAAGAGAAGTGGATTACCTTCGGAAGGTACCAAGAACCTTAGGCAACAAAGAGTTGCAAGTAAGAACCACTCTTGCATTAGATTCACTTGAGTGGAGACAAGATTGTGTATTAGTTCCAAAGAGGGAATGTTTAGGTACTAAGTCTCTTGTTAAATGAGACTTTGTGCATTGCTAAATACACAATAAGATGATTTGTGACTAAGAAGATGTCATAATCATAAGGCATAGTAGAAATATGTAAGAACTCATGTGTTAGCAAAGATGAGTTAGAAGTGCAAGATAAAGGGAATTTACTTCCTTAGACACTAACGAAAGTATGGAAGTTAAGTTCTTAAGCATTCCATGAGTTTGGAATAGTTAAAGAGGTATTAGGAACCTTAAGCACACAAGTGTAGTATAAGACCGGAAGTGTGATAGAAGGGAAAGCTAGATACAACCAGAATACGTATGTTAGCACACAAGTGTAGTATAAGCTACTACCAAAAGTGTGTTGGAAGGGAAAGCTAGATACAACCAGAATACGTATGTTAGCACACAAGTGTAGTATAAGCTACTACCAGAAGTGTGATAGAAGAGAAATCTAGATATAACCAGAATAAGTATGTTATACTTATTTAGATGCATGAATTACTCACTTTAGTTAAAGTTGAGTTAATTATGCAAAGTTTTAGAGAAATGCTCATTTATTTCCTTAAGCAAGGGTAGATGAGGCATTAGTTAAGATAGACTCTTTCACTAGGATGAGTGGAGTCTATAAGAGAGTAAGATGGTGTTTATGTAAGAGTTAAACATAACACTAAGCTTTTCACACACTAGTCAGTTAAGCTGATATGTATGTGAAGAGAAAGAACCTTAGTGCAACCAAGACTAGTGGTTGCCATAGGTAATTACCTTACACCTCAACAACATGGTGTTGCACTAGAAATCACTTAAGAGATACGAGTGATGAGGTGGTATTTAGGTACAAGTATGAGGAATAGTTTGGTAATGTTTACCTAAGAATGTAACATTATATGACGTGAGGTCATTTAGCCAGAAGGTAAAGAATCATAGAAGTTCCTAAGGGAACAAGTATTCCTAACCAAGTGCTAAGTTTAAATGTAGTATAAGGTTACAGATTCTCCTAATCACAAAGGGTAAATATAAGAAGCCAAAGTTCCTAGGAGAATATGCTTAGTTCGTAAAGGAACCAAGTATATAAGTACGAATGTAAGTCTATGAATTGGTCAAGTAGGATCGATCTGGTGAGTATCCTTTGATGTCATTCATGGAGGCAGAAGGAGATAGATGGGTGTCCGAAGGACTTTTGAGAAGGACATAACCCTGATGTCTCGATAGTGCCAAGGCCAAAGGAGATAAGTGGGAAATCCAAAGAAGCTCTTTGAGCAAGGATGAAGCCCGAATTTCTCAGCGTGCTAGGATATGTGTAATGTGGGGATAAGTTTTTGC
The DNA here is from genome assembly GCA_029884605.1 of Ormosia emarginata. Lineage (NCBI taxonomy): Eukaryota > Viridiplantae > Streptophyta > Magnoliopsida > Fabales > Fabaceae > Ormosia > Ormosia emarginata. Next base: position 2,253,555 of record JAQQTP010000013.1, on the reverse strand, counting down.
TCTAATTACCACTGGATGATATACTGACTAGTTCCTAGCAAACTTCTTTGTTTTCAAAATAAACTTTTGCATGTATTTAAAAACAAAACCCTGCATTTGCATTTCATTCACATGCTCTTAGGATTCCTTAGGCATATTCATATTACATATCATTTTCATTGCATTCACGGATAGTTGTATGGGCATTGTCCGTCACTATTAGTATGTAGTATAGAAGTGACGTCTCTAGTACTAATTATCTTTATATATCTTTGTCTATCTAGGATATATCTAGATATCTGTATTAGGATGTTACATTTTGGTATCAGAGCAGTTCATCCTGTTGAGCCGGGGTATGGACTGACTATGCTTAGGCATAAGTAGCAGTTTAGTAGAAAGTTATGCATTCTTTTATCTCTTTTTGAGATATGCAGATGGAATTGCATGACTAGCCTTAGGTATGTGTGCTAATAGCTACTGTCACACAGTTACATGATATTGAGCCTAGCTAACTCAGTATGTATTGTGCTGCGTGTACAGGAAACTATGGCAACTACCAGGCGAACCTATGAGACTAGGAGTCTGGTAAGAAGGAGAAAACCAGAGCTCTTAGAGAAATGGCTGCTGTGTTGAGAGAGCAGACTGCCATTAGTAGAAGTCTATCAGTAGTGATAGAATAGGACTCGCATAGTTAGTTGCGGGGACGAGAAGGAACTTTTGAGAGATCAGTATTTCTCAGAGTTCAGGAAAGTTACTCCTTTGTTCTTGAAAGGAGAGGTTGGTTCAGTCAGAGCCGAAAGGTGGTTTCATGTGATGGAAGAGATCCTTGAGGTCATGTCGTGCGCTGATGAACAGAAGGTGACCTTGCTTCGTAAGGGTTAGTAGGAGAAGCCGAAAGCTGATGAGATGAAGCAGAGAGGTTACTAGAGATGGTTAGTACTCGAACCACCTGAGAGGTGTTTAGAGTTACTTTCCTAGATAAGTAGTATTCCCTTGAGTTATAGAAAGCAAAGGAATAGGAATTCCTAAAGTTGGAGCAAGGGAATATTATTGAAGACCAGTATGCGAAGCAATTCAAAGAGTGTCAAGAGTTCTTTTCTTATTTTACGTCCAATCCAGATAAAGACTGGAAGTGAGTAAAATTAGAAGTAGAACTTGGAGAAGGCATTAGAAGAATTGCGATGCAAAAGGAGGTTATGTAATTCTTCGCTCTAGTCAGTGAATGCAGAGTTGTAGAAGTAGATAATCTTAGAGCCTCATTGGAACAAGAGTTAGAAGGTTCCTAAAGAGGAAAAGATCAGATGTTGTGATCAGTAAGGGTGCCTTTTGATCTCAATTTGTATTAGAGTTGCACAGTGAAAGCTTGGAGTGATGACAAGTATAAGTAGAGTGCTTTTAGATGAGCAACCCTACGGAAAAAGGTAAATTAAGCTTTAAGTCACTAAGATGTGCTAGATGTGGTAAGATACATGGATGTAGACCGTGTTTGAAGGGTAATCCATGTGCTGCATAAGTGAGTAACCAGGACATCATAAGGGAGATGCTTCTTGGAAAAAAGAAATGACGAAATCTTCCAACTTGGTATGAGATGAGAACATATGTAAAGAGAAATCTTTTAAGGTGTGTATAAGGAGAGAATAGATTTACTTTGTAGATCATGTTGATTTACTTTGTGAATCTAGTTTGCGTACCTTGTTGGTATGGTTTGGTTGCTTTAGGGAGAAGGATGATCAGGTAGATCAGTTGAGAGAAGCTTTGAATTTTCTCAGGAGATGATCTAAGACTTGGTTGTCATAGAAACATAGTAAAGAAGAGCAGATCTTCGAGAGTTTTCCAGGATTATGAAAGGATAAGAAGAGTATGTCAAAGGTAGTTTTGGAAACTTTTGGAAAAGAAGTGGTTAAGTACCAAGTAAGCCGAAAGTTAGTTTTGGATTACAAGTGGTACAATTTAAGAGCTATGTAATTTCTCAAGACAGAAATTGCAGAGAATTCTGGTATAGTTTAAGTAGAGGTACAATGGGTAGAGTAGCCATTGTATCCAAGAGTAGAGAATCCATCAGTAGATTTTCTAAGTTAGTGCTACCTGGTTTAGGCCAGTTAAGAAAGGTAGTACTCAGCAATGGACTCTAGATAGTGAGTTTGTTTTCCAAGAGTAGAAGAGAAGGTTGATTACTACGTCAGTTTTGGTAATTCCAAATTCCTGTGAGAACTTTGGGGTAGACAGTTATACTTCAAAGATAGGACTAAGGTGTATTCGATGCAATAGAGGTAGGTAGATGCCTACGCATCAAGGCAGTTAAGTCTGCAAGATAAGAACTACCCTAGGTATGATTTGGAATTAGTCACAGTAGTGATCATATAGTTTTGGAGACATAACTCATAAGGAGTTTAGTTTGAGATGCTCAACGATCATGATGGCTCAAGACGCTTATTGATCAGAGGAAGCTGGACATGAAGCTGGACATGAAGCTCAACTATCATCTTATGGAATGTTTCCATAGACCCTATGGTGAATATAGTACCATTGGTCGTCAATTTTACTCATCTTCAACTTTTGTAAAGTATGCTCATCAATGGACTCTAGTCCATTAGAGCTGGTGTCGTTCATTTCCTCAGATATAGGAACATGGAAGAATTCTAGAATCTTTGTTATCAGCATAGCATAGAGAAGGGGATGATTTTCCTTCTACGCATTCAGCATGTGCTGTATCACATAGTAGCCCTAGTTGATCGGTCTCCCAGAGTTCAAGGCCCACAAGGTAAGTACTTCATCAGTCTATACTTTGGAGTAATTCCCCCTAGCTATCAAGGCCCTCACCAAGATATAGTGCAGTACAAGGCTGTCCATTGTTAGCCCACTAGTCATTATCCTCTTAGTGTGCTTGTACCCAGTCCATAGCAAAGAATATAAGGAACTTTGGTACTCATACTCATTAGGCCATACCTTAGTAGACCTAGAGAAATTTACACCATCAAAAGTCAAGCTAGTGATCCTAGTCCATATATTATGCGTAATGACTATCCTTACTCTCTTGACCTCAGTAAATAGAGTGGAATTCTCATATCTCATATTAGCATAGAAAATGTGAACTAAATCTAGGTAACTGTCCCTCCTTATACTCAGAAAATCAATTAATCCAAGTTGCTCTATTATCCTAAAGCATTATAGTGGTTCCTTAGAGCAAAAAGAGGCAGTGAGATACCTAGGTTGAATGATTTTCTAGAGTAGGAAACCTTTTCCAGAAATTCTTTGCCATTTTCGTGCTTGGGAAGTGTTGGGAGAGGTCCATTCCCGGAATAGAAGCCTGTGGAGTTTGGGGTGCCTTACTTGTAGCGGCTCTTGTTCTTGGCCTCTTTGCCCTACTTGAAGATTTAGCTATTTTGGGAAGTAAAATTGGTGAAAGATTGGAAGGAAGGTGGAAGGGAAGGTGTTTGTGGTTGATTTATGTTAGGAAAGAATAGAAAATGTGAAGATTTGAGAGAAATTTGTGTTTTATAGAGTGGGTTTTTAGAGAGATAGTGGGTGACGTAATTTGAGGGTTTTTGATAGATTTCAGGATGTTTTAGTGAGTGAAAGGTTGGGGGTTTTGAGCAAAAGGTGTTTTTGGGTGATTTGGTGGTGGAAAGATGTGATTTGGTGAAGAAAAATGTGAGAAATTGAGAGATTTTTTATAGGGTTTGTGTGGGTTCTAGAGAGAGAAGGATGAGAAGCTGCGTTAGAATGGCTGAAATACGCCTTCTAACCTTTTAAAAACTTGTGGTAATTAATTACCACGAGGCTGTAATTGATTACCAGCATTTTGGGTGCATGGTGTTCGATTACTATAGGGTGGTAATCAATTACCACCATTCTGACTTTGCAAATTTTGCTTCACGGAACCTTGGTAATCGATTACCAAGCTCTTGTAATTGATTACCAGTCTTCCAAAAATCGATTACCAGTTTTCCAAAAATAGATTTCCCACTCTATTATGCAGAAGACCAACTCTCAAACACTTTCAACAATTCCTAAAGCCTAGTAAACCATAAATCCTTCTGGTAAAGACTTGTCTTTGTCCAAAAACCTTTTTTTTTTTGGATTTCTACCATTTTTGCCAAAGAAACACTCATTCCAAGTGATTCACACCATTTTTCCAAAGCTCAAACTTAGTCACTTTAGCATAAACTTGTGCAAACAAATCCTTGAGCAAATTGGAGGACTTAGTCATGATGGGGGCACTTGCAAAACAAATTTAGGGAAACCTCCAATGCTTAAGTCAGTATAGGATTCAAGAGATAAACAAAGCAAGAAAATTATGCACCAAAGATGTTCAGCTAAATGAAATGCATGATTGATCTAATATGCCTAGTTCTCTTCTTATATAAAAGAAAGTCTCTTTAGGTAAAGGTTTGGTAAAGATATCAACAAGTTATTTAGAAGTTTCAATAAACTCAAGCATGCAATCTCCTTTTTGCATATGATCGCTTATGAAATGGTACCTTATTTCTATGTGCTTAGTCCTAGAGTGCAAAATGGGATTTTTAGACAAATTGATTGCAATAGTGTTATCACATCTTATAGGGATGTGATCAAGTTAGAGTCCATAGTCTAGAAGTTGTTGCTTCATCCAAAGGATTTGTGCACAATAACTTCCAACTGCAACATACTCAGCTTCAACAGTAGACAATGTCACACTATTTTGCTTTTTGTTATGCCAAGAAACTAAAGAGCTTCCAAGCAAGTGGCATGTCCCACTAGTGCTCTTCCTATCCATTTTGCATCCATCAAAATTAGAATCAGAATAACCAATTAGACTACATGAGGCACCCTTAGGGTACCACAAACTCATTTGTGAAGTGTCAACTAAATATTTCATTATCCTTTTTACAACACTAAGATGTGATTCTCTAGGATTAGCTTGATATCTAGCACACATGCATACACTCAACATAATATCTAGCCTACAAGCAGTAAGATAAAGGAGTGAGTCAATTATACCTCTATACTTTGAGATTTCTACAGGTTTATCTCCTTCATCCTTGTCCAAATAACAAAAAGTGCCCATTGGTGTAGCCATATGCTTGGTATTATCCATTCCAAACTTTTTGAGCATCTCCTTGCAACACTTGAATTGACTTATGAAAGTTCTATCCTTTGTTTGCTTGATTTGGAGTCCAAGGAAGAAGTTGAACTCACCCATCATTGATATCTCAAACTTATTTTGCATAATGTTAGCAAACTCCTAACATAGAGACTTATTAGTAGCATAAAAAATTATGTCATCAACATATATTTGCACAAGGAGAATGTCATGCATTTTGTTTTTTATGAAGAGGGTAGTGTCAACGTTTCCTCTTGTGAAGGATTTTTCCAAAAGGAACTTGCTTAACCTTTCATACCAAGCTCTAGGAGCTATTCTAAGCCATACAAGACCTTTTTCAACTTAAAAACATAGTTGGATAGTTCATAATTTTCAAAACTAGGAGGTTGCTCCACATACACCTCTTCATGAATAAAACCATTTAAAAAAGAATTTTTAATGTCCATTTGATAAAGTTTGAAAACCATGATGCATGCAAATGCAAGTAGCATTCTAATGGCTTCTAATCTAGCTACGGGTGCATATGTTTTTATTCCTTATTATTACTCCCACTTCATCAAGTTTATTTCTAAAAACCCATTTGGTGTCAATAATAGGATAATCATTTGGTCTTGAAACAAGTTCCCAAACTTGATTCCTTTCAAATTGGTTTAGCTCTTCTTGCATAGCCAAGATCCAATTTTCATCACTAATAACCTCATCTATGTCTTCAGGTTCAACTTGAGAAACAAAAACTATGTGATTACATGCATCTCTAAGAGAGTTTCTAGTAGTTACCCCTTTTGAGACATCACCTATAACCTTGTCAAGAGGATGGTGCCTTGAAGTTCTCCATTCTCTTAGAAGACCATTTGATTGTTGCTCCTCTTGTTGTGGTGGTGCTTCCTCTCTTTGGCTTTCTTTCTTTTGCTCTTCTCTTTTGTTTCTCAAGTGAGTGTTGGATAAAATTTCTACAACATCATCAATACCATCCTTTCCTAACCCAATGGGGTTAGTTTCATCAAATGCAACATGTATTGATTCCTCAATGGTCATAGTTCTCTTATTATAAATTTTAAAGGATTTACTACTAAGAGAATAATCAAGAAATATCCCCTCATCAGATTTAGCATCAAACTTATCTAAGTTATCTTTACCATTATTTAAAACAAAACATTTACATCCAAAGAAATAAAGATGGGACAATACAAGAAATTCACAAATTAGCAAGTGAAATGTCCCTCGCAAAATATTTTTACGAGGGATTAGCGAGGGACACGTCCGTTGATTTTTTTTCATTGCTAAGTAGCGACAGAATGCATTCCCTCGCTAATCCATGGCTAAATGCATGTAGCGACGAAATGCATTTCCTCGCTAACTCGCTAAATACATATAGCGATGGGAATTTTCCTTGCTAATCCGTTGCTAACCTCTCTCAATTTTTTTTTTAAAAAATGGTGCTTGTATTCCCTCGCAAATTAGCGAGGGAAATTCTATTGCTATTTTGTCACTATAGTTTGGAAATCCGTATCAATTTTGGATCTAGTACAACCAAAATCCCTCGCTATTCCATCGGTAATCCCAGTCACAACAGCAAAAAAAAATGAAAGAAAAAAAAAAGTAAAAGCCACCAGATTCCTAGCTTAAATATAATAGTTACTTCTAACCAATGATATAAACATCAAATGGAAATAATACATTGTGAAGGCCAAGAAACAAGCATAAATCTTTGTGTGTAACTGATATTATATGACAAAGCTTGATTTTAGTGTATGTTCTAATCAGTTCAAATCAAACTTCAAACATGAAACATCTATTTTGTTTTGCTTCCAAAAGTAAATCCACACAATTAACTAATTCATAAGTTATTAGGATAGTCACTGAAAGGTATGTATAATTAAGAACTAAAAAAAGACATATACACACACACACACACACAAGGAAGGAAACGAAAATTAACTAATTTTAAAGATGGTCTCTTGAGGAATAGAAATACGTAAGTAATATAATGCAAGTATGATTAATTAAATAATCTTAATATAAAGGCCATGTTATATAAGTTTATTGGGCATGATAAAGTATTAAGGAAAAAGAAAGGTAAGCTTATTTACAATATTCAAGTTTTTAATACTAAAAATACATATACTGTTGCTACTAAACACAACAGATCATTAGGAATTTACAACATCGAAGTCTCCATATATCCAGTAATCTAAATGAAAGTTTTGGTCATATTCTTAAATCACAACTGATAATAGTTCAGAATACAAGTGAGGAGTAAGTCATGCGTGAACACCTAAATAGATAAGGTTGAATTCAAATAAATGCTAGAAACACAAGAGACCTGATTTTCCTTGCGGCCTAAACCTATTAAAAAGTTGTCAAGCTTTATATCATGGTGCAGAAAACCCTAGGAATGCATGTACTCAACTTTATTTATCTATGCAAACCAAATTGAGGGAAAGAGTAAAAATATAGCTGTTGTCTGTTAAAAGTATAGTTTTCTTAAAATTAAAGTCATACTTACTAGCTAATCTGTAAGCATTAGAACTATTTTCAGAGATAATTTCTTATTGCAATAGTTAAACAAGTCTTCAAGACTTGGTCCAAAAAGGTCAATTACCATGACATTCTAGTCACCCTCAACTCCAAAGCATTTTAAATGGGGTATACCAGCTTCAAAAAAAAAATAAAGAACACACTAATCAGACAAGCTCATAGACTACTAATTTTACTTCATGACAGTAAGGTAACCAAATGCTTGTCTTTCCTGCAAGAAAAGAAATTAGAGAAGTATAAATAAGGGAGAAAAAGGAAAGAACCAAAACTTACTTCCCCCTTGAAGAAGCATATACAATTTTGACTCAGTAAAGTTGAGGATGCTTGGTCTTCACAGATTCCTAACAAACCAAGGAAGAGAATGGAAAAAGTATTGGAAATAGCTTAACTTTGAAATAGCAAGATAGAAAATTGTCACAACACTTGGGTTGATTGAATATAGAACCAAAACTATGTATTATATTATACTCTACAGAAAATAATCTATGAGCAAAAATAAAAGTCCCAAAGTACAAATCCAAGACTTGCATTAACGATTTAAAGTAATTCAACTTTGACACATCATCACTAGACCAGTTGCTTAAAAGCAAAAGCAAATACAAAATGTTAGCCCAGCAAATGTACATTAATGTTGAAGCATGAAACAACATGTCAAATAATGACATATACAAATCAAGTCTTTGATTGAGGAATGGTTTTTTTTTAATCTTTTTTCCCCTTTGCCAATACATACAAATACAGTGTAATGATCACATAATTACGTAATAATATATGCTTTATGGATCACATAATCACATAATGCCCGACAATGCTCATTAAATAATAATCCTTTGAAGGTGTTCCAATCCCAATTTTAGCATAATAAAGCCTACAACAACACAATGCTCATATGACATATTATGCAGATTATGCAGCAGAGGCCAGTTTATGCAGCAGGGTTATATTTCAAATGTGAATGCAAGATTGATCCAATATTTCAAGATAAAAAGTATCTAACACAAGCATTCATTCAAATGCATGATTGATCACTCATTCCTAATTCTCCTCTTATATATGCACTTTAGGGCAAACAATGATCATATTAGGAATGTTATGTCAAGTACAAAAATATTATCATCAAACATGTCATTTCAAACAATAAGTGTACTTATCTATCATATTAACATATGTAAAGATATTTTCAAGATATAAAGTTAGAAAAGAACATCTTTAAAACAAGTTAAAGTATAGAACAAGTCTCCACTTATCCAAATGTTGCAAGTCCAAGCTTCTTGGAGACAATGGATAGAACTTGGAGTATTTTCTGATCTTGTGCTTGCAGCAGCCACTTTTGATATTCCAAAGTCCGTTCTTGGCCTTCAAGCACACCTACAACACACTTCAATTTTTGGCTTTTGGTACCCAAATTCTCTTGGGTCCTTGTGTGTTGGTCTTTGGCAAAGTGCCTTTGGGAACCCAAACCATTTTAGTTCCATTGTTATTATTGATATTCTTCCTCACATTACAAGTTGATGCACTATGTCCTTTCTTGCGACAATGAAAACACTTTATAAAAGGACTTATTGATGTACTTGAGGGAACAAAGAAATTCTTGTAAAGTTTTTGTTGATTTTTGGGATTGTACCCTAAACCAGCCTTTTGAAACACACATTTTTTATTCCCAAGCAATATGTTCAAATTATCTCTTCCAAGGGTAAATTTTGAAAGAGTATTTTTCAAGTCTTCAATTTCCTTTTCAAAAGTTTTGTATGATGAGCAAGAAAAGGATGTAGATGCATTATCAAGTAAAGAACATGTCATGCATGAGGAATTTGCATCAATGAGTCCAAGAGTTTCATTTTCAATTTTAAGTTCCTCAATTTCCTTATTTAAAATAGAGATTTTATTTTTAAAAGAGGAAATTGTTTTCTTAGATGATGAAATAAGTTTTGCAAGTCTCATAGATTCATTATGCAATTCTTCAAATGCATTTTGCAATTCATTATAGGAAGGAGAAAAATTTGATTCAGAATTTGAGGATGTTACCTCCATGTCATCTTCAACTTCCTCTTCTCCTCTATCCATGAAACATAGATTGGCTCTCTCATTATCCGAGCTATCGGTTGAATCCATGTCATTATCATCCCAAGCTATGTAGGCTCTTCTTTCTTTCTTTTCCTTTGAGTATCTCTTCTCATACTTCTCCACTTTCCTTTGATAGATTGGGCACTCCATCTTCATGTGACCCAATTCTCCACATTCATAGCATTTAGGAGTGGTTGAGGTTCCTTCCCCTTTGTGATAGGCATTCTTTGAGGGAAAGAGAGGTCTTCTTTGAGCTCCATTCTTTTTGAAGAATCTTCCAAACTTCTTTACTAGAAGACTAAGATTCTCCTTATTAATCTCCAAGTCATCTCCATCATCTTCATCATCATCATCATTGGCCTTTAGAGCAATTCCTTTCTTTTCCTTCTTGTCATACTTCTCATTTTGATTGAGCCTATTCAGCTCCAACTCATGCTCTTGTAGCTTTCCAAAAAGTGTGGCTAAGGTCATAGTTGCTAGATTTCTTGATTCCGAGATAGCCGTCACTTTAGGTTGCTAATCCCTACTCAAGAATCTTAATACTTTGTTAATAAGATCTTCATTAGGAAAAGTCTTTCTCAATGAAGCAAGATGATTTGTAATATGTGTAAATCATTTTTGCATTTCTTGAATGCTTTCAACTTGGTTCATTGTAAAAAGTTCATACTCATGAGTGAGAGTATTTATCCTTGATCTTTTCACTTCACTAGTACCCTCATGAGTTACTTGTAAGGTGTCCCACATTTCTTGGGCAGATTTATAATTTGAGAGTCTAAAGAACTCTTCATACCCCAAAGCTGTGGTAATGATGTTTTTAGCTTTCAAATTGTATTGAACCTTCTTTTTATCATCATCCGTCTATTCACTTCTTAGTGTATTAATTCTTACACCATTTACAACTTGTGTGGGTACAAAATGTAATTAGACATATGCCTTTGGAGATTTGTTTTGATGATAACAAACATGAAGACTAAAATGAAGATGATAGAAAGACCAAGTCCAAGATCGCATAAGAATAGCTTTAGGACTTAGGATCTTTTTGTACGGAGCTCACTTTAATATCTCTCAGTTTTGAAAGAAAAATAAGTTTAGTATAATCAAGTGTTTTTGAAATAAATCAGTTTCTATTATTTTACTCAAACAAAGATTATTCTATTTGAATAAACATTTCCACGAGCTTCTGTTTTAACAGCCTTATGCGAATATGGCTCCTGCTATTCGAATAATAATTTTTAGCTTCCTTTTGTATTCTAAAATGCTATTCGAATAACAGTTTTTCAAAGCTTCTGTTTTCTTAAAGCTTTATTCGAATAAACCACTTCCTATTCGAATAAAAGGACCTCCAGAAAGGCTTCTCTTGAATGTATTATTTGAATAACACAGTAATTATTCGAATAATCTAAGTTTTTCAGAATCTGCTTATTAAAGTGTTATTCGAATAAACTTAAGGTTATTCGAATAACCCATATCAGCTGGCTTTTTACGAAGTGTCACAAATAGTGTTATTCGAATAGAGGTTTCATTTATTTGAATAGACACGAATTTTACGAACACGGATGTGGAAATTATGTTTGAAATTTTGAGTATTAATTACCCCCAACAGTTATTTCTTTGAATTTTCTCTATAAATAGAAGCCTTGGGTCCTCTCTAAAACTACCCAATACTCTGATTATTTTTCTACTTGCTCTATCCTGTGAAATTATTTTCTACGCTCTATTTTCGATTAAAACTTTGAGATATTTTTGTGAGAGCTCCATTAGCAGTTCAACTTGTGTAATTTACTCTGAGTGAGAGTTTTTCTTCTTTATCTATTTCTCTGATATATTGTAGTGAGGGTGAGGTATCCCTTAGAACAAGGGTGAGGTATCCCTTGTTGTAAAGAAGGTGAGGTATCCTTCAAAGGGGTGAGGTATCCCTCTAGTAAATAGGGTGAGGTATCCCTGTTGTGTAAATGCTACAAGCACCTGTTTTAAGCTTGTATTGAATAGTGAAAAATCTCGAACTGTGTTTCGAGGACTGGACGTAGACCACAAGTGGGTTAGTGGTCGAACCAGGATAAATATTGTGCCTGCTTCTCTCTTCTTAATCTCTTTACTTTACGTAATTTTATTTTATTGCACATTTATTTTCTGCTGTTCTTAAAATTTCCTTTCTTCATCTCATTTCTTTTGTGCTTTTATTTAATAAGTTTCAATATTTGTATTTTAATTAAAAGAAGTTTTGTGAAAAATTTTGTACTCAATTCATCCCCCCTCTTGAGTACTGGAAGCCACTTGGGTAACACAAAAGGACCATTTTCAACAGCATCCCACACATCTAAGTCAATAGCTTCAATAAAAATTTTCATTCTTTCTTTCCAATAAGCATACCCATCCCCATTGAAAAATGGAGGTTTATAAAGAGAAGAACTTTCATAAAAACCATTTGAAGAGGCCATCATTTTCTCTTGAAGCTGCTAAGCTCTTTACATAAGAGCCTAGCTCTGATACCACTTGTTACTAAGTGGCCTTAAACTCAAGAGGGTGGTGAATTGAGTTTATGAAAAATTTTCGCAAATCTTTCGCAAAGCACTTGATAATCAAATTTTCGTTGAAGCTATTGTTTAATTGAAGTGAATAGATAGATGCGATCAAATGAAACATTACAAATAAACAACCCAAGATAGAAAGAATTCTAGCAAGGCTAATTAACAAACTCAACTCTAGCATATATAGTTAAAGCACAAAGTAAAGAGATAGAGTTTAGAAGAACAAACACAAAGATTTATCCTGGTTCAGCCACCCCTTGTGACTTACGTCTAGTCCTCAAGCAAACAACTCGAGATTTTCCACTAAACTTCAACCTTGAATGGGTGCTTGAAAACCTTTACACAATAGAGCACTCACCACACCTTGGGATACCTCACCCTTTGTGCTTGAGCCTCAAAATAGGGATACCTCACCCCCTTTACAACCTTTGAAGGATACCTCACCTTCAACAAGGGATACCTCACCCTTTACAATCTTTGAGAGATGCCTCACTCTCTTTTCTCTAGAGGGGTACCTCACCCCCTTTACAAAGAAACAAAGTGTTTACAAGATGAAACTCTCACAAGAGTAGATTACACAAAGTGAAGCCCTATGATGCTCTTCAAGAATATCTTAAATATATATACAAAAAAAGAGCAAAAAAGATTTAATGATGATTCTCGGATTAGAGTACTTGAATGATGTTTCTCAATTGTTGGTTAGCCACAAATAATGCCCCAAGAAGTGTATTTATAAGTTTTCAGAACAATAGAGCTGTTAGGGGATTTTGTGGCAACATTAAATGTCAAGAAAATATAGCCGTTGGGCAAGTTAGCATGCTGGTAATCGATTATAGGGTTCTGGTAATCGATTACATGGCAGATAGAACGTGTTCTTGGCTTTCTGGGCTTGTGGTAATCGATTACATGACTTGTGTAATCGATTATCTGACTTAATGATAATCGATTACAATACTGATGTAATCGATTACATGGCCCTTTGAACGTGTTCTTCCCTTTCTGGGCATATGGTAATCGATTACAATATTGTGTGTAATCGATTACACGTCCTCTGACTTACTGGTAATCGATTACTAAGAGTGTGTAATCGATTACTTTCCATTTTGAACATATTTTTCAAGCCTAAAAGAGCATCCATGCCATTTCTGACTTTAAGAAACTTAGATTGATTAATATTGGTATATGTTTAGCATGATCCAAGATTAAAAACAACATCTTTTTAGAATATGAACTTTGAAAAACAAGTTGATTGAAAACATCTTTAGAAAATCATTTGAGATATAATTGAGATACCTTGAGAGCATTTCACATTGATGTTCTAAGACCTATATCTAATATACCTTTTTTGATCTTGGTCTTCTTTTTTTGGTCTTAGTCTTTTCTTTTGATCTTGGTCTTCTTCTTTTGGTCTTAGTCTTTTCTTTTGATCTTGGTCTTCATCTTTGACTTTGTTATCATCAAAAACTCATTTGATATGCTTCAAGACATAAGCATTCACATTCTCCCCCTTTTTGATGATGACAAAATAAACATTGAAAAGAGAGAAATATTTGCATTTATTTATCTATCAAAGATTAAGGGCAACTCTCCCCCGTAATATATGCATGAGATAGGATAAATGATTTTCATGTAAAAGTGCAAAGCTCCCCTGTACACATGCAACATATTTCACTAATCTCTCCCTCGTTGGCATTATCAAAAACAACATAAGCATTCAGCATTGTAAAATCATTTCAGCCCAGCAGGATCAATATCAGAGTATAAGCAGTTTAGCATATTAATATATGATACCAAAGCAAATGCATATGAAAAAGAAATCGTAGATAGTTTTTATCATTTATTCCAAAAGAATTCAGAGTCATATACAAGAGCAAATGAGGTTAAAAAAAAATAAGCATAAGGAAAGCATCATGAAGGAATAGAACATCAAGATTAAGCATGATTATAAAATAAGAGCTTTGTAATCGATTACCCTTTTATTGTAATCGATGACACATGTTCTGTTTTCCTTGTAATCGATTACAAAGTTTGTGTAATTGATTACATGCTCTCTGGGAATGTCGTAATCGATTACATTGGAGGTGTAATCGATTACCTACTTTCTGATTTGGCTTGGAACGCTTGGCAGAGCCTTTGTAATCGATTACAAAGATCTTGTAATCGATTACCAGATTTTGCATTTCAAACAGTTAAGGACCAATTTTAAACCTTTCAATTTTGTTCCAAAGCATTCCAAATCAATTCCAAACATCATGCAAGCATATAATCCAATCAGATTTTGATCCAAAACTCATATTTATGCAAAAACATCACTTTTACCAAGAATTACACCTTTTTTGTGGATTAGTGAAGTTTTTAAGCTTTTTGAGGATCTTTGGCATGATGAAGTACCTGCAAAATAGCTAAAGGGGAACCTCTGACACTTAAGTCAATATTAGATTCAAAATTGATTAAATTAAGGTAGTTGTGCAGCAAAAACACCATATTATGCAGCAAGTTTCAGATTATGCAGCAAGAAAACAGATTATGCAGCAGAGTTATATTTCAAACATGAATGCAAGATTGATCCAATATTCCAAGATCAAAGTATCTAACACATGCATTCGTTCAAATGCATGATTGATCAATTATTCCTAATTCTTCTCTTATATATGCACTTTAGGGTAAACAATGATCATATTAGGAATGTTATGTCAAGTACAAAGATATTATCATCAAACATACCATTTTAAACAAGAAGTGTACTTATCTAGCATATTAACACATGTAAAGATATTTTCAAGATATAAAGCTTAGAAAAATACAATTTTAAAACAAGTTAAGGCATAGAACAAGTCTCCACTTATCCAAAGATTGCAAGTCCAAGCTTCTTGGAGACAAGGAAGAGAACTTGGAGTAATTTATGATCTTGTGCTTGTAGCAGCCACTTTTAAGGTTCCAAATACAGTTCTTGGCCTTTAAGCACACCTATAACACATTTCAATTTTTGGCTTTTGATACCCAAGTTTTCTTGAGTCCTTGCGTGTTAGTTTTTGGCAAAGTGCCTTTGGGAACCCAAACCATTTTAGTTCCATTCTTATTATTGATATTCTTCCTCACATTACAAGTTGATGCACTATGTCCTTTCTTGCCACAATGAAAACACTTTATAAAAGGACTTGTTGATGTACTTGAGGGAACAAAAAAATTCTTGCAAAGTTTTGGTTGATTTTTGGGATTGTACCCTAAACCAGCTTTTTGAAATACACATTTTTTATTCCCAAGCAATATGTTCAAATTATCTCTTTCAAGGGTAAATTTTGAAAGAGTATTTTTCAAGTCTTCAATTTCTTTTTCAAAAGTTTTGCATGATGAGCAAGAAAAGGATGTAGATGCATTATCAAGTAAAGAACATGTCATGCATGAGGAATTTGCATCAATGAGTCCAAGAGTTTCATTTTCAATTTTAAGTTCCTTATTTATAATAGAGATTTTGTTTTCAAAAGAGGAAATTGTTTTCTTAGATGATGAAACAAGTTTTGCAAGTCTCATAGATTTATTATGCAATTCTTCAAATGCATTTTGCAATTTATCATAGGAAGGAGAAAAATTTGATTCAGAATTTGAGGATATTACCTCCATGTCATCTTCAACTTCCTCTTCTCCTCTAGCCATGAAATATAGATTGGCTCTCTCATTATCCGAGCTATTGGTTGAATCCATGTCATTATCATCCCAAGCTATGTAGGCTCTTCTTTCTTTCTTTTCCTTTAAGTACCTCTTCTCATACTTCTCCACTTTCCTTTGATAGATTAGGCACTCCATCTTCATGTGACCCAATTCTCCACATTTATAGCATTTAGGAGTGGTTGAAGTTCTTTCCCCTTTGTGATAGGCATTCTTTGAGGGAAAGGGAGGTCTTCTTTGAGCTCCATTCTTTTTGAAGAATCTTCCAAACTTCTTTACTAGAAGACTAAGATTCTCCTCATTAATTTCCAAGTCATCTCCGTCATCTTCATCATCATCATCATCATTAATCATGGAGGAGGTGGCCTTTAGAGCAATTCCTTTATTTTCCTTCTTGTCATACTTCTCATTTTGATTGAGCCTATTCAGCTCCAACTCATGCTCTTGTAGCTTTCAAAAAAGTGTGGCTAAGGTCATAGTTGCTAGATTTCTTGATTCCGAGATAGCCGTCACTTTAGGTTGCCAATCCCTACTCAAGCATCTTAACATTTTGTTAATAAGATCTTCATTAGAAAAAGTCTTTCCCAATGAAGCAAGATGATTTGTAATATGTGTAAATCGTTTTTGCATTTCTTGAATGCTTTCACCTTGGTTCATTGTAAAAAGTTCATACTCATGAGTAAGAGTATTTATCCTTGATCTTTTCACTTCACTAGTACCCTCATGAGTTACTTGTAAGGTGTCCCACATTTCTTGGGCAGATTTACAATTTGAGACTCTAAAGAACTCATCATACCCCAAAGCTGTGGTAATGATGTTTTTAGCTTTCAAATTGTATTGAACCTTCTTTTTATCATCATCTGTCCATTCACTTCTTGGTGTATTAATTCTTACACCATTTATAACTTGTGTGGGAACAAAAGGACCATTTTCAACAGCATCCCACATATCTAAGTCAATAGCTTCAATAAAAATTTTCATTCTTTCTTTCCAATAAGCATACCCATCCCCATTGAAAAAGGGAGGTCTATAAAGAGAAGAACTTTCAGAAAAACCATTTGAAGAGGCCATCACTTTCTTTTGAAGCTGCTAAGCTCTTTACACAAGAGCCTAGCTCTGATACCACTTGTTACCGAGTGGCCTCAAACTCAAGAGGGGGGGTGAATTGAGTTTATGAAAAATTTTCCCAAATCTTTCGCAAAGCACTTGATAATCAAATTTTCATTGAAGCTATTATTTAATTGAAGTGAATAGATAAATGCGATTAAATGAAACACTTACAAGTAAACAACCGAAGATAGAAAGAATTCAAGCAAGGCTAAATAACAAACTCAACTCTAGCATATCTAGTTAAAGCACAAAGTAAAGAGATAGAGTTTAGAAGAACAAACACAAGGATTTATCCTGGTTCAGCCACCCCTTGTTACATACGTCCAGTCCTCAAGCAAACAACTCGAGATTTTCCACTAAACTTCAAGCTTGAACGGGTGCTTGAAAATCTTTACACAATAGAGCATTCACCACACCTTGGGATACCTCACCCTTTGTGCTTGAGTCTCAAAACAGGGATTGTAACGCCCCTTTTTGGAGAGGGAACGTCACATTATTCAACATAAAAGAAAATGCAGAAAATAAACTTTAAAGCAATTAAGACCCGGTTCATTTAGTTCGAAGTTAAATTGCTTGGTACTTTAATACGTGAGTAAAATGGGCGGTATATATTTTTTTGTTAATTTAACAATGTGAAATATGAATAACGGTAAAGAACAAAACTGTAAATAGAAACCCACATCTGAATAACATACATATACATATATATTTCGATGCCAAATATATTTTAGATACAGCCTGGAAATTTCCAAAAAGTAAAACTATACCCGCCCCATAGGATTAAACATATATACCCTAGAGATATCAGAATATACAGCCTACCAAAAATAATACATCAGGCCCCCAAAATAAAACACTGGTAGCCATCAGTAGCTACCATTAAAATCAGTCCCTCAAAGGAGGAGGGATCGTGTCCGGGTCCTCAGCAGGATCCTCCTCTTCAGAGGAAACTTCCATGGGAACCACAGAACCACGGGCAAGAGCCCGAGCAGTAGAATCAAAAGAGTCCTCCCAAGGGGTGTAGTAAGGATCACCCCACATTTCTTGGATGGGTAGGTAGAACTCCAGCCGTAGGCTGACATGGCAGGTGAGGATCGGCACCTCATGACGTCTCCAGGCTAGGGCAATCGACACATCTCCCAAATAGACGCAGCGATCGGAGTTCAAGTTTGATGTGCCAGCACTCTGGCCCTCCGAGGAAGGTCAGACGCACATCACCTAGAAATTCGCGCATACGTGCCGCCATCGCCTCAGTAGATGCTAGTCTTGTTCGGGCCAGAAGCCAGGAAATTCGGGATCTTCTGCCTTCTTGTCGTCGTCTTCGATCAATACAGTATATGCACAACTAGCAAGTAATAGAAATACAAAAAAAAAGGAGGTAAGACATCCTACCGTCTTTACCGATTATAGCAGCTAGAAACAAAATGGTGCAACGCGCCCATATAGTAATTCAGAAGTAGCAAATACAAGTAATAAGCAGTAAATCCAACAGTAAGCAGATAAACAGTTCTAGGCAGACATTCATTACTATAATGGTACAAACAGTTCAAGTTCACATAGGGCAGTAATTATTAATAGTAAAGTATGTCATGATGCACATGCATACTTTCCCAATTCCTACTCCATGGAGCTAGACTCAAACAGTCAGAGAGAAAGATCAAGAGACATGTCTGTAACTCGGCTGCCACCGCCAAAGTGCTATACATCGATAATTTCCAAGTGCACATCAGGCATTGTACAGACAGTCCATGCTAGATCACGATATAGGACAGTGTCTCGGTCCGGATCGTCGGTGCGTTTGCATCGGTTTACCCCATGGGTAGAAGAGCTACCAACTACCCATTGTGAAGGACCTGCACCCCGACGCCCCCAAGGTCAAACATGACCTACACTAGTCTACTCGCACCCGCACTAAGGTATGTTCAATCTCCTAGGCAACTTGGCCTTACAACAGTCCACAGGACATTCGCAATGCATAAGACTTTATGCATGAACATGTCTGATTCATAATTTCATACAATTCCATAATGTGCCACAATTGGCTAAGATAAGCATCAATATACAAATGGTCACTCGCATGGACCCATAACATTATAATATAGAGATCAAATCAAATGGTACATTCTTAGGTCCATCATGAATCCTAACTTAGAATTGTTTCCCTTCTCAAGGTTCATGTCCAATCCAATTCTTACAATTAGTTTAATCTCCCAAGGTAATTTAATTTCATACAATTTGTAAATTATTCAAGTTCTTAGGCCTCACACTCTCTTGTTCTTCACTCACTTGTAATTACCTAAGTTTTATGACAATCTCACTCTTAGTCCTTTAAAATTTATGTAACCTTTGATTATATTAAATTCTTCCAATTTATTAGTTGTCTACCTCATTACATAGGTATTTAATTGCATAATTACTTATGCTTCCAAGTTACCAAAGTTACATATTTACACCTAAAAGGCCTTAGAGGCCGTGGCCTCTCTAGGGATTCAATTCCCAAATCTTTTCAATGTGGAAATAGGTTTGCCTCAATGGTTTAATATGTTAAGTTTTGATGATGACAAATACAAGACAAAAAGAATGATGCTTATGCTTAATAGATGTGCTTGATAGATGACAAATGCATCACAAAAGAATATTGATCATGTTTCATATATGTGCTTAAAAGAGATATATTGGATCATGCATGATTATGTACTTTATTTAGTTATACTTCACTTAATAATCATGCAATGAGATATATGCAACATTCTTATATGCACGTTATACTAATTAGAGTTATACATTTATAAATCATGCATATTAAGATATTAAGTTATGAATTTGGACTAACTATGCTTGTTTTAAGTGAGTAATACTTTGTAGGATAGTCCAAGTATTAAGAATGAGCATTGCAACAAGAAAGCAAAAGATCACAATCATGCTCAACTCAAGAAGAACGAAAATGATAAGATGTTCCAAGCGTTTGCAAGATTTGAAGAGAAGAATTTTTAGAAGCTTGGATTACATCAAGAATTGATGATGGCAAAAGATCAAGTCCCAAGGTTCTTCAAGAATAGCTTATAGGACTTAGATCTTGTGTAAAGGTAAAAAGGAATCATACTAAGCTCAAATATGTTTTAACATCTTTAAAAGTGTTTCTTACATGTTTTATGGCCAACAAACTATTTTTGGAAAGTTAGTCTTGATGGTAGTTCAAACCTTTGAAAAATAGCCAAGTTTGTGTTTTGCAAAACTGACATTTAGTTATTATTTTGATCATAACTTTCAAAATACTTTGAGTTTTGTTATGAAACTTATTTCATATGAAAATAGACTCAAATATCTTTCCAATGAGTGGTCATTTACTTTAAACGGATAAGAAATGAAGAAGTTATGACCATTTGCTTTAAACTATGAAATATAGTCAAGTTTGAGTTTTGAAAAACTGACCTTTGGTCACTCTTTTGATCATAACTCTCAAAATACTTTGAGTTTTGTTGTGAAATATTTCATTTGAAAATAGACTCAAAGATCTTTCCAATGACTGGTCATTTGCTTTAATCGGATAAGAAATGAAGAAGTTATGACCTTTTAAAGTCACTTTGAAACAGAAATGCTGTAATCGATTACACAAATCCTGTAATCGATTACAACGTTGATAAAGCCCATGTCGATTACACGAAGTGTGTAATGGATTACCAAGTGCCCGTAAACGTTTCTAACGGCTATAAACGGCTAGTTTTCATAAAAAATCATTTCTAAACACTACCAACGGCTATTTTATCATTTGGGCTCTATATATAAGTGATATTTGAAGTATTTACATCCTAAGAAACACAAGAACACTATACTTGATCCTTGAATCATCAAAATCATATTTTGAGCTTTAAAGTGTGAATCCTTGATACCCATAGTTCTTCAATTTGTATTATCCACTCTTGAGAGAGTTTCTTATTATCCATACTTTGTTCTTCAAGTTGTATATCTACTCTTGTGAGAGTTTATAATTTTTCTCTTCATCTCAAAATCATTGTAAGAGGGTGAGGTATCCCTCAAGAGAGAAAAGGGTGGGGTATCCCTTGTAGTGAGGCTTAAACACAAAGGGTGAGGTATCCCAAAGGTGTTGTGAGTGCTCTTGAATGTAAAGGTTTTTCAAGCACCTGTGAAGCTTGAAGAGTTGGAGGCTCTAGCACAAGGGTGAGGTATCCCAAGGTGTGAGGAGTGCTCTTGCTTGTACAAAGGTTTTCCTAGCACCCGTGAAGTTTAGGAGATAGTGAAGAAAATCTCAAGTTAAGCTTGGGGACTGGACGTAGGCTATAAGTGGATTGGTGGCCGAACCAGGATAAATCTTGTGTTTGATCTTCTCAACTCTATCTCTTTACATTTGTGCCTTAATTATATATGCTTGAGTTGAATTTGATATCTAGTTTATTTACTTGATTTATCCTATAGCCCAAGTAGTATTTGTGAAATCTATAATAGTTGCACCTTTGTTAAACTTATTTCGCTGTATTTATTAATTGAGTTATTCAAAATGCTTAATTTCTCAAAGTTGCATTAAAATTTGTAATCACCCAATTCACCCCCCCTCTTGGGTGATGGTTGTCATGGCTAACAAGTGGTATCAGAGCTTCGTGCTCTGGTAAAAGCTTAATCACTTGGAGTTAAAGATCCTTGTTTGTTTGGCAACCATTAAAAGCTTTTCAAATGGAAAGTTTTGAAATTAATAAACCACCATTCTTTGATGGTGTGAATTTTGTTTATTGGAAAGCTAGAATGAAAATTTATATACAATCTATTGATATTGATTTGTGGGATATTGTGCTTGATGGATTTACTTGCAAATCAAAACAAACTTGGAATGCCTATGAAAAGAAATGCTTTTCTTTTAACATTAGAGCTATGCAAATTTTGAGAAATTGTTTAAATGATGATGCTTATGCTAAAATTAAGAATTGCTCTAGTGCTAAAGATATATGGGATGCTCTTGATTCTATCTATCTTGCTAATAATGATTTTGTGTATAAAGTTGCATATAGAGAGCAAGAAGAGCAAAAACCTCTAGAGGAAGACAACTTTGAAAAATGTCTTCAAGAACATGTTCAAAGCAAGAAAATGAGCTCAATGCCTCTTGGTGATGATGGTGCTCAATTTGAAGAAGAGGCAAAGCAAAACAAAATTGAGAAAGATGATGTTCTTGAATGCTTGATGGACAACAATAAGAAAGATGATGATTTCCTCAAAGAGCCAAGCATGCTACAAATTAAGACTACCTCCTATATGGCTATAAAGGACTTTGAGGTAAATAATGCTAAACTAGAATATAATCCTTCTTATTATGAGCTACAATGCGCATATGATGAAATATATGATGGTTTGTTGAATTTAGAAAAGAAAAACTTATCTTGTTTGGAAAACATTTCCTCCATTGAAAATGAAATTGAAACTTTGAAAAATGAATATGCTTTTCTTGATGAGGAAATGCCTTTGAAAAGTGAAACCTCAACTTCTTGTGAAAAGTGCATTGATTTAGAAAATAAAGTTGAGGACTTATCTTTTGAATTTGTCAAAGCTAATGATTCTAATTGCTTACATTCTATGCTTGTAAATGAGAATAAAATCAATGTTATTCCACATGAAAACTCAAGCAAGGCTTATGGCAAAAATAGTTTAGAATGTAAAAATAACAAAAGGCTTAAGTTTTCCAAAGATGATTTTCAAAAGACCAAATCATCATTAAATTCAATTGTTTGCAATTTTTGTGGTCATCTAGGACATATTTCTCATTTATGCAATTATAGAAGAAATTCTTATATGAGAAATACTATGGTATGGGTTCCTAAAGATCCTAAAGGCCCTAATACTAACATTCAAGGACCCAAGATAAAGTGGGTACCAAAAAGTCCTCCTAGTGTTTCAACTATGCAAAAAATTTCTCAAAAGGATGGACAAATTGGTCAAAGGATAGAAGAACCATCAAGAAGAATTCTTCCAAAGCCTAATGGTAGAAATTTTGGTCAAAGAAGGAAGATGACTTCAACCAAAGCTTCTCAAGTACAAAATGTAGGACTTGTAAAGTTCAAAACTCCAAAAGAGAAGCAATGGGTAAGAAAAAGTATTTCCTTGATTACAAAGGCCAAGGTATCAAAAGTTTTGACCTCTTATACACATTCACTTATAAAGTCAATGAATTTGAGGTATATTCCTTGTAGGCCTTAAGTGAATGATAGAATCATGTGTACTTGGTAAAATATGCATATATTGTTTAGCACATGATTATGTTCATTCTTATTGTACCATAGCTCATTAATTTGTTATACATCTTGGTACATAAAGTTCTACAATGCCTAAGTTCACTTCTTGTTTGGAATAGCTCATTTGATGAAAATATCTTAGAACTTGGCATATTGGATCAATCATGCATCTAACTCTTGCTAAAAATAATTTTTGCTGCATAATTCATCACTTAGTTGCATAATTTGTCCCTCTGCTATATAATTTGTTTTCCTGCTGCATAATCTGAAATTCGCTGCTTAATATGGTGTTTCTACTGCACAACCACCTTGATTAAATCAATTGTGAATCGAATAATGACTTGAGCGTTGGAGGTTCCCTTTTAGCTATTTTGCAGGTACTACATTATGCCAAAGATCCTCAAAAAGCTCAAAAACTTCACCAATCCATCAAAATGATGTAATTCTTAGTAAAAATAACAAATTTGCATAATTATGTGTTTTGGTTCACAATCTAGTTGGATTATATGCCTACATGCTGTTTGAAATTGATTTGGAATGCTTTGGAACAAATTTGAAAGGTTTAAAATTGATCTTTTTCTGTTCAAAATGCAAAATCTGAGTTTTAGCAAATTGGTAATCGATTACAATACCTTTGTAATCGATTACAAGGGCTCTGCCAAGCGTTCCAAGCCAAGTCGAAAGCATGTCGATTACACCTCCAATGTAATCGATTACAACAATTCCAGAAGGCATGTAATCGATTACACCACATATGTAATCGATTATCGAAATCGAACATGCGTAATCGATTACACACACATTGTAATCGATTACACAGGCTTTAAAAATGAGTTTCAGTGCGCAAAAAGCCATATTTCCTTTGTTACTCACATTTTCTCTTAGTATGTGCTTAATAATCAATGAAATGAAATACTTTTGCCCTTGTGAACTCATTTATTATTATTTGCTCATGAATTTGGTACAATGACTAACCTCTATGGATCCAAAATTGGTGGATACCAAAGAAAGTTCTTTGAATTGAGTTGTAGGGTGACTATTTATTCAAGCATGCATTGAAGTGAAATACAACTACGCCACTTGAGGTTGAAAAATTTGAAATAGTCCAAGTTCTCCAAGAGTAATGAAAACATAAAAGGATGGCATGGAGAACCACAATATTCTCAAGGAGCCTTGATGCATATAAGTTAGAATCACCTACAAAAACTCAAAGAGTACACTTTTGGTGACATCAATCTCTTATCCTTATCTATACTTTAAATTGAATATCATGTGATATTTGGAGAAGTAGAGAGTTGTTTTTACATGCCTTACATGATCATTGTTTGCCTCAAAATGCTTATATATGTTTTGATGATGATCATGTCTTTTTTGACAAACTTGAATCTTGCTTTGAAAATGCTTAAACTATGCTTTTTGATTCAAGTATATATATCCTTCTTTTGTTCTTGTTAAAGCAAACATTGCATGGTTGATAATGTGGTACATGTTTTACATTGTATATCAACCTAAATTATGCTTGTAAATAAGTTTAAATGATATTTGATGCTAACCCATGTTTTAGAGAACTTTTGAAATATAGTCATCAAATATTGAAATGTCAAGCATATGTGGATAAATGAGAAATGTTGAAGGAAGAGGAACATGAGGAGACTTTCTTCAAGTGAAATGGAATGAAATACTCAATGGAAGAAAGTACAAACGCAAAGGACAAATAAATGAAGAACATTCTAAAGAAACATCACTCTCTCAATAAGTATCTCTATCCCTAAGCTATTATGGTATTCTATATGTTATGGATTGTATGATACTTGTTGATAAATTGATCTTAAATGATTAGATGCTTTCCATACATGTGAAGTATGCTTAGCATTGACAAAGTGCCTAATTGGATATTAACTTGCTAATTTTTGTCATTGCATATAGGGTGGATGATATTAGTTCTATACATACTTTGATCCCTATAACATATTTCCTCAATGTGAATGTTTGATATCAATGATTCTCTTGATTTGTGGTTTCTTTGTAGTATAACACCTATGATTCTCATGCTCTTGTCTTAAAAAGAATATGTGGTTTCAATATAAAATCCTTCTACCCTTCTAAAATGCTTTTGAAAATATAATGTGGTCTTATAAAATTCTTTTTGAAAGGGGGAGAAGTTTTAAAATGGTTTTTGATTGATAGATTAAGAATATAATCTTTATGGTAATATGCTTACATGGTCTTGGCATGCATATTTTCCTTTATCTATCTTGTGCTTAAATAAGGGGGAGCTTATCTTACATATCATTCTTCCATATCCTTATTAACTAAGAACATATGCATAACTATGTTAAACTATTATGTTTGATATTTTGATAATATGCATATTTTGAGGGGGAGCCTAGTTCTTAAATTATTGCTTATATCTCTTGGCTTACATCCTTACTTGACATGAAGTATTTTATTGTCAATACTATCAACATGTCAACAAAGATCATCTCTTATTGTCTTTCCCTCTATCAATGAAAGGAGGTAAACATTCTTAAACTTTATATCTTTTGACTCTTTCATTGAAAAATGCTTGATATGTGACAAGTTGTATGATCTTTCATTTGAAAACCTCAAATCCATGATCTTACACGAATATTTTGTAACTCCTAACAAGTGATATCAAGTGGTACTTATTTATCATGTGGTATGCAAGATATTATATGCTAGACATAATTTCTTAAGCTCATTGCTATCATGTGCTAAATGTTGATGTACCAAAATATGACAAGTTTTGCATGAATGATCTTTTATATCTTGAAAACATACTTATTTCATCTCTCTATTCTTGAATCATGTGTAGAATCAAATAAAGGGAGACAATTATGTTTTGAATAACTTGAAGAAGCTTTTGGTTTTGATGATCTTACTCTTTTTGACAACACGAGTTTTATCTATAATGGGAGTGAAAATATTATCTTTTCTTCCTAAGCCTTTTTGTTGATGTCAAATAGGGGGAGTGAAAATTGGAAATAAAAATATGTTTTTATTGTTTGAAATGCTTACATGAATATCTATTTTTCTGTATTGCATATTTTTCTTTAGTGATTTGTCATCATCAAAAAGGGGGAGATTGTGGAAATAGGTTTGCCTCAATGGTTTAATATGTTAAGTTTTGATGATGACAAATACAAGACAAAAAGAATGATGCTTATGCTTAATAGATGTGCTTGATAGATGACAAATGCATCACAAAAGAATATTGATCATGTTTCATATATGTGCTTAAAAGAGATATATTGGATCATGCATGATTATGTACTTTATTTAGTTATACTTCACTTAATAATCATGCAATGAGATATATGTAACATTCTTATATGCATGTTATACTAATTAGAGTTATACATTTATAAATCATGCATATTAAGATATTAAGTTATGAATTTGGACTAACTATGCTTGTTTTAAGTGAGTAATACTTTGTAGGATAGTCCAAGTATTAAGAATGAGCATTGCAACAAGAAAGCAAAAGATCACAATCATGCTCAACTCAAGAAGAACGAAAATGATAAGATGTTCCAAGCGTTTGCAAGATTTGAAGAGAAGAATTTTTTAGAAGCTTGGATTACATCAAGAATTGATGATGGCAAAAGATCAAGTCCCAAGGTTCTTCAAGAATAGCTTATAGGACTTAGATCTTGTGTAAAGGTAAAAAGGAATCATACTAAGCTCAAATATGTTTTAACATCTTTAAAAGTGTTTCTTACATGTTTTAATGGCCAACAAACTATTTTTGGAAAGTTAGTCTTGATGGTAGTTCAAACCTTTGAAAAATAGCCAAGTTTGTGTTTTGCAAAACTGACATTTAGTTACTATTTTGATCATAACTTTCAAAATACTTTGAGTTTTGTTATGAAACTTATTTCATATGAAAATAGACTCAAATATCTTTCCAATGAGTGGTCATTTACTTTAAACGGATAAGAAATGAAGAAGTTCTGACCATTTGCTTTAAACTATGAAATATAGTCAAGTTTGAGTTTTGAAAAACTGACCTTTGGTCACTCTTTTGATCATAACTCTCAAAATACTTTGATTTTTGTTGTTAAACTTATTTCATTTGAAAATAGACTCAAAGATCTTTCTAATGACTGGTCATTTGCTTTAATCGGATAAGAAATGAAGAAGTTATGACCTTTTAAAGTCAGCTTTCGAAACCAGAAATGCTGTAATCGATTACACAAATCTTGTAATCGATTACAACGTTGATAGAAGCCCTGTAATCGATTACCAAGTGCCCAGAAACGTTTCTAACGGCTATAAACGGCTAGTTTTCATAAAAAATCATTTCTAAACACTACCAACGACTATTTTATCATTTGGGCTCTATATATAAGTGATATTTGAAGTATTTACATCCTAAGAAACACAAGAACACTATACTTGATCCTTGAATCATCAAAATCATATTTTGAGCTTTAAAGTGTGAATCATTGATACCCATAGTTCTTCAATTTGTATTATCCACTCTTGAGAGAGTTTCTTATTATCCATACTTTGTTCTTCAAGTTGTATATCTACTCTTGTGAGAGTTTATAATTTTTCTCTTCATCTCAAAATCATTGTAAGAGGGTGAGGTATCCCTCAAGAGAGAAAAGGGTGGGGTATCCCTTGTAGTGAGGCTTAAACACAAAGGGTGAGGTATCCCAAAGGTGTTGTGAGTGCTCTTGAATGTAAAGGTCAAGCACAAGCTTGAAGAGTTGGAGGCTCTAGCACAAGGGTGAGGGTATCCCAAGGTGTGAGGAGTGCTCTTGCTTGTTGTACAAAGGTTTTCCTAGCACCCGTGAAGTCTAGGAGATAGTGAAGAAAATCTCAAGTTAAGCTTGGGAACTAGACGTAGGCTATAAGTGGATTGGTGGCCGAACCAGGATAAATCTTGTGTTTGATCTTCTCAACTCTATATCTTTACATTTGTGCCTTAATTATATATGCTTGAGTTGAATTTGATATCTAGTTTATTTACTTGATTTATCCTATAGCCCAAGTAGTATTTGTGAAATCTATAATTGTTGCACCTTTGTTAAACTTATTCCACTGCATTTATTAATTGAGTTATTCAAAATGCTTAATTTCTCAAAGTTGCATTAAAATTTGTAATCACCCAATTCACCCCCCTCTTGGGTGATGGTTGCCATGGCTAACATTCAATTTATCATATTATAGGTTACACCCTTAATTTACTTAATCCTTTACTTGTTACATTGGTTCATCAATGACCCCAATTTTGGGCTCAAAACCGTGGCCTCCCTAGAAGTTCCAATTCCAAGTCTTTCCTTCCATTGATTTCATTTTATCACTTGATTAATTTAAGTCTTATACTTATTGCAAATTTTTCCACAAATTACCAAATATTTAGTCCAAAAATCGTGGCCTCTCTAGAGTGGTTCTCAATTGTTTTTCTTCTATTTTCAAGTCATACCATCCATTCCAATACATCAATATACACAACCAACCAATCCAATATCATGAACATCA
This sequence comes from Ormosia emarginata, assembly GCA_029884605.1. Taxonomy (NCBI): domain Eukaryota; kingdom Viridiplantae; phylum Streptophyta; class Magnoliopsida; order Fabales; family Fabaceae; genus Ormosia; species Ormosia emarginata. The sequence continues at coordinate 2,224,840 of JAQQTP010000013.1, read as the reverse complement.
TAAAATCAACATGCACCATATAAATCATCTAATTTAAAGAATACCCCACATTAGGGTTTTCTCACAAACAATTACAACCAAGGTTCCTAGATGCTAATAGAGGTTGAGGAGGAGTGTCTTCCTCTTACCCAAGTATAGAAATCAATAGAAACTCCAAGAAGTCTCCTTGAAATTTCGGATTGCACTTCTAAAAACCCTAGAAATTTTGACTTGATTAGAATAGCATATGGACATGAAAAATGTAATGTAGATGGCCATTAAGAGACTCTTGAAACTGAAAATGAAGAGAAAAGAAGAAGAATCATGAAGCTTACCCAAAACTCCAAACTTGAAGCTTGAAGAAAGTGGTGAAGATGGTGGATTCTCAAAAAGCCCCAAGCAAGAAAGGTGTTTAGAAGGAGGAGAGGATTAAGAAAATGTAGTTGGTTTAAATTTTTGTGATGGATGAGTGGGGAAGAAGAGGGCTGGCCGTAGCTATGGTAGAGAGAAGGAGGAGAAGAAGAAAATGGAGAAAGAAGAAGAAAGGTAGAGAGAGAGAGTGATTTTAGGTTAAATGAATTTTTGAGTGTAAAATGAATTAATGAAAAGCAACACATTTGTCTCCTAATTGGGGGCTGCTGTCGTGCATGGAGAGAGAAGTGAGGGAGAGTGTTTTGGCTTCCTTTGGAAGCCAAGGGCCATTTGGTCATTGTTTGGTCAAAGCTTCTCAAAGAAGCTTTGATTATTTAACATTAAATTTGAATTAAAGTGAATGGATTAGACATAAAGTAGATTGCATTAGGATAATGTGATAGGATTTTTTTTACATGCTATTATCCAATGGATAATAGTTACAATTGACAGAAGTCAGTATTTAATTAATCTGACAGATGAATTTTTCGCAGTGTTGTTTTGTTTTATCTGTTATAATTTCTTGAAAATCGTGAAACCTCGTAAACTGTGTCTAGTCTCAGGTTTAGTAAGATCCCCCATCGACATGTCCATAGTTCAAGGTTCTCGGAGGAAACATTGCGTTTCTCCAATTCTGCTCAGTGCGCACGCAAAACAAGGAATATATTAAAATATTCGACGTTTTCGGAAAAATCTCATAAAATTCTCAAAAATTGCAAAAATTATAAAATGACTATTCGTCATATACTTTTTTAATTTTTGAAGCATTACAATCGTTTTTCCGACTCTGCCCAATGTTCACGCAAAACAAGAAATATATTAAAATATTCATCGTTTCTGAAAAATTCTGAAAGAATTCACATAAATCACAAATATTAAAAAAAGACTATTTGTGGTGAAATAAATAATTTCTGAAGTGTTACATTGACCTCAGCAATTCTTAGCTCAGTGCACACGTAAAACGAGGAATATATTAAAATATTCGTCGTTTCCGAAAAATTTCAGAAAAATTCGTAAAAATCATGAATGTTATAAAATGATGATTTATAATTAAACAGATATTTTTCGGGATGTTACAAGGATACCTCACCCTTTTCACTAGAGGGATACATCACTCCCTTTACAACCTGTGAAGGATATCTCACCTTCAACAAGGGATACCCCACCCTTTACAATCTTTGAGAGATGCCTCACTCTCTTTTCTCTTGAGGGATACCTCACCCCCTTTACAAAGAATCAAAGTGTTTACAAGATGAAACTCTCACAAGAGTAGATTACACAAATTGAAGCCCTATGATGCTCTTCAAGAATATCTCAAATATATATACAAAAATAGAGCAAAAGAGATTTAATGATAATTCTCGGATTAGAGTGATTGAATGATGTTTCTCAATTATTGGTTAGCCACAAATGATGCCCCAAGAAGTTTATTTATAAGTTTTTAGAACAATAGAGTCGTTGGGGGCTTTTGTGGCAACATTAATTGCCAAGAAAATATAGCCGTTAGGCATGTCAAAATGCTGGTAATCGATTACAGGGTTCTAGTAATCGATTACATGGCAGATAGAATGTGTTCTTGGCTTTCTGGGCTTGTGGTAATAGATTACATGACTTGTGTAATCGATTACACGCCCTCTGACTTGATGGTAATCGATTACAATATTGATGTAATCGATTACATAGCCCTTTGAACGTGTTCTTCCCTTTCTGGGCATATGGTAATCAATTACAATATTGTGTGTAATTGATTACACGTCTTCTGACTTGCTGGTAATCGATTACCAAGAGTGTGCAATTGATTACTTTCCATTTTGAACACATTTTTCAAGCCTAAAAGAGAATCCATGCCATTTCTAACTTTAAGAAACTTGGATTGATTAATATTGGTATATGTTTATCATGATCTAAGATTAAAAACAACATCTTTTTAGAATATGAATTTTGTAAAACAAGTTGATTGAAAATATCTTTAGAAAACCTTTTGAGATATAATTGAGATACTTTGAGAGCATTTCACATTGATGTTCTAAGACCTATATCTAATATGCCTCTTTTGATCTTGGTCTTTTTCTTTTAGTCTTGGTTTTTTCTTTTGATCTTGGTCTTCATCTTTGACTTTGTTATCATCAAAAACTCATTTGCTATGCTTCAAAACATAAACATTCACAGAGAGTAGATTGTACCAAAGAAAATGGGAATATAAAGTCATAAAGATTTGTATTAACAAGTCTTTTGTTAAGGTACTTTGTGACATTGTAGCAGACCCGTAAGTATTGATTAAGCTATCTTAAAATGTAATAATGTACCAAGAAGTGGTGATAGATATGGCCATGAGAGCATATTGTAAATGCAACATATTTTGAAAAAAAATGAATTCAGGCAAAAATCATATTCATACAAAAATCAAATTAGTTCATAGAACCAAAAACCAAATCATACAACATAGTAATCTAGCATAAATATTGATTCAGGCATTTCCTTAAACAAATTGAAGGCAAGTGTGCATATACATTAAATCCTCAAGGTTCACGCAGCCCACACTTAACAGGGCCTCAATCATTATTCAATAAAGCTTGCAAATAAGCATCAGAGAAAGGGAAAAAAATACTGAAGAATGAACCGTAGATCTTGCTGGAGAATCAAGGCCAGATATCTCGCCAAAGTTGTCGGTGATGAACTAGAGAGTGTCTAGGACAGAGAGTCTTCAAGAGCCATTTGAGATCTTTGTGAATCACTATGAGTTAGTCACAAACAAATCCCATGATGAACAAAACCCTAATTTGAAATGAAATTATGATAAAAAATGATTAAAAGCTAGGTGATGAAACCCACAATGGTGGCTGGGCAAAACCAAAATTGAAACCCACTGCGACCAAAACTAGGCAAAGAAAGAATAAAAGCACAAACTTACCTAAGTAGACATAGAAGTGGCAAAAATGCTAAACCCATAGTGGTGGTTGGGCAGAGCAGATGCGGTGGATGACCTAGGGTTTAGGTCATGTGTTGTAGTGCTTGAATGGGGAGAGTCTGGTTGCGTCTTGTCATGCTCAGATAGGGAGAGTCTAGTCCTGTGTTATCGTGCTTGGATGGGAAGAGTCAGTTGCGTGCTGCCATGCTCAGATAGGGAGAGTGGTTGTGTGCTGGGATTGGAAGAATGGTCTCATGCTAGGATTAAGAGAGAAAGATTGGATTGGGATTTTAAGATTTTTTGAGTTAGGGATTTTGAGATTGAGAAAGGATTCTATGTTTACAGTGCCATGTGGTTATGTGAAGGAACGAGTGGGAGAAAGAAGAAAACTAAAGAAGAAAAATGGAAGAAGGCTTACCTAGCGGTCACGTAGCTGTGGATGTGGTTGCGTGGTCGCGTTGCTGCCTCACTCGTCGCTTGTTGTTGTAGAAGGAGGGGACAAAGGGCATAAATTCCAGATTTCTTTCTTTCTGACTTTATCATTTTCTAATTCTAACTTTACCAAAGTTTTTTTTCTCTTTATTTATCAGGTTTTTCGAGGGATTTGTGACAAAAATATCCCTCGCTAAAATTTTTTCAAGTTAGTGAGGGAAATGTTCCGTTGTAAATCCCTCGCTAATCATAATTTTTTTTAGCGAGGGAAACTTTCCATCGCAAATCCCTCGCTAATCACCAGTTTTTTGCAGTGTTGTTTTGTTTTATCTATTATAATTTCTCGAAAATAGTGAAACCTCGTAAACTGTGTCTAGTCTCAGGTTTAGTAAGATCCCTCGTCGACATGTCCATAGTTCAAGGTTCTCGGAGGAAACATCGCGTTTCTCCGGTTCTGCTCAGTGCGCACGCAAAACGAAGAATATATTAAAATATTCGACGTTTCCGAAAAAATCCCAAAAAATTCTCAAAAATTGCAAAAATTATAAAATGACTATTCGTCATATAATTTTCCAATTTTTGAAGCATTACAGTCGTTTTTCCGACTCTGCTAAATGTTCACGCAAAACGAAGAATATATTAAAATACTCATCGTTTCCGAAAAATTCCGAAAGAATTCACATAAATCACAAATATTAGAAAATGACTATTTGTGGTGAAATAAATAATTTTCGAAGCGTTACACTGACCTCAACAATTCTCAGCTCAGTGCGCACGCAAAGCGAGGAATATATTAAAATATTCATCGTTTCTGAAAAATTCCAGAAAAATTCCTAAAAATCATGAATGTTATAAAATGATGATTTATAATTAAACAAATATTTTTCGGGATGTTACAACACTCTCCTACTAAAAGGAATTTCGTCCTCGAAATTTACGTACCTCAAAATAATTCTGGATGTTGCTCCTTCATCTTGTCTTCCAGTTCCCAAGTTGCATCACCAGTCGTCTCATTCCAGATCACCTTTACTAATGGAATATCCTTGCCTCTAAGTTGCTTTATCCGTCGATCCTCGATTCTCACAGGAGGTGCCTCATAGGTTAAGTTCTCTTTTAACTGCACTGTGTCCGGTGCTATGACATGACTTGGATCAGACAAATACTTGCGAAGTTGTGACACATGGAAGACATTGTGTATGTTGGAAAGAAAATGGGGTAAGGCTATCTGGTAAGCTACTGGACCTATCCGGCGAAGAATTTAGTAAGGTCCAAGGAATTTTGGGGTGAGTTTTCTACATTTCAAAGCCCGGCCGACCCCAGTCGTGGGTGTGACTTTCAAGAACACATGCTCACATTCTTCAAACTCAAGAGGCTTTCTCCTCTTGTCCGCAAAACTCTTCTGCCGGCTCTGAGCAGTCTTCATCTTCTCTTGAATCATCTTGACCTTCTCAGTCATCTGTTGAATGATATCCGGTCCAATCGTGAGACGCTCGCCATCTTGGTACCAACACAATGGTGTCCGACACCGTCATCCATACAGAGCTTCATAGGGTGCCATCCCTATACTTGCATGGTAACTGTTGTTGTAGGTGAATTCTATCAATGGTAGAACTTCATCCCAACTTCTAGTCTGTTCTATTGTACAAGCTCTAAGCAAATCTTCTAGAGATTGGATCGTTCTTTCAGATTGTCCATCGGTTTGTGGGTGGTACGCTGAACTCAGACGTAACTTTGTTCCCAATGATGCCTGTAGACTCTGCCAAAATTTTGAAGTAAACCTCGGATCCCTATCCGAAACAATACTCATAGGCACACCATGCAGTCTAACGATCTCTCCAATGTACAGTTGGGTCAACTTCTCTAAACTGTACCTTATGTTGATCGGAAGGAAATGAGCTGACTTTGTGAGTTGATCAACTATTACCCAAATCGAGTCGTGTCCTCTTCTCATTCTTGGCAAACCCATAACAAAATCCATTGCAATGCTGTTCCATTTCCATTCAGGAATAGACAATGGTTGTAGCAGCCTTGCAGGTCTTTGATGTTCCACTTTGGCTTTTTAACAAACTAGACAAGTCGATACGCACCTAGTAACGTCGCTCTTCATTCCATGCCACCAAAATAACTTCTTCAAGTCTTGGTACATCTTTGTTATGCCCGGATGCATATTTAGCATGCTGGTGTGAGCATGTTCCACAATATACTGCTTAAGCTCTTGGTTACGGGGAATGCAGACTCTACCTCGAAATCTCAGAATTCCATCTGTTCTTTCCTTGAATTCCGTTTCCTTACCTTGCTTCATTAACTCTCTCACTTCTTACAAGAATTTGTCGACTTTTTGTTTTTCTCGTATGTCCTCCATTAGTTCACTTGAGATGGTAACCATATTCATACTAATCCTTCAGGGTTCCAACTTGACAAATGACCAAGTATCTCTAAACTGTTCGATGAGCTCTCTTTCCTTGATCATTAGTGCAGAAACACTGACCGTCTTCCTACTCAAGGCGTCAGCCACGACATTCGCCTTGCCAGAGTGGTACAACAGTTGAAAGTCGTAGTCCTTCAGGAATTCTAACCATCTTCGCTGTCTCATGTTCAGCTCCTTCTGATCATACAAGTACTTTAAACTTTTGTGGTCACTGAAGATGTTGAACATTGCTCCATAGAGGAAATGCCTCCATATTTTCAGAGCAAAAACCACAGCTGCCAGCTCCAAATCGTGCGTCGGATAATTCTTTTCGTGCACTCGCAACTGTCGCGAAGCATAAGCTACCACTCTTCTGTGTTGCATAAGAACCGACCCCAATCCTTGGTACGAAGCGTCATAGTACACCTCGAATGGCTCATTCAGATCAGGTAGTACCAATACGGGTGAGGTAGTTAATCATTTCTTTAACTCTTGAAAACTTTGCTCGCAGCTATCAGTCCATTCAAAAATCTTGTCCTTCTTTGTCAACTGAGTAAGCGGTCCGGCAATTTTGGAAAATCCTTCTATGAATCTTCTGTAATATCCGGCTAAACCCACAAAGCTACGAACTTCCGTCACTGACTTCGGTTGTTCCCACTATAGCACTGCTTCTACTTTGGATGGATCCACTGCAATCCCTTCCTTCGAGATCACATGGCCCAAAAACTTCACCTCATCAAGCCAAAACTCACACTTCGACAATTTGGCATACAGTTCTTTCTCCTTCAAAATCTGAAGAATTATGCTGAGGTGTTCAACATGATCCTCCTAATTCTGGGAATATATCAGGATGTCATCGATGAAAACGATAACAAACTTGTCCAAGTAAGGACGAAAGATCCTGTTCATGTAGTCCATAAAGATAGCAGGTGCATTCGTGACACCAAACGGCATCACAAGGTATTCGTAATGACCGTATCGGGTACGAAAAACAGTCTTGGGTACATCCTCCGTCTTCACTCTTATCTGATGATACTCAGATCTCAGATCAATCTTAGAAAATACCGTTGCTCCCCTCAGTTGGTCCATCAAGTCGTCGATTCTTGGGAGTGGATACTTGTTCTTAATTGTCAACTTGTTCAACTGCCTATAGTCCACACACAACCTCGAGGTACCGTCCTTCTTTCGAACCAACAACACTGGCGCTCCCCAGGGTGATACACTCGGCCTGACAAACTGTTTCTCCAAAAGCTCTTCTAGTTGTTTCTTCAGTTCTGCTAATTCCATTGGCGACATCCGATATGGTGCTATAGACACGGGACCAGCTCCCGGTACAAGGTCAATAGCGAACTCTATCTCGCGCGTTGGCAGTAAACCAGGTACATCTTCGGGGAAGATTTCAGGAAACTCCTTCACCATAGGAATAGCGCTCAGATCAGCCTCGCTCTCGACTTTCAAAGAAGATAGTATCATGTACCCTTGAGCTCCTTCTTTCAAGAAAGCTCGTACTTGGTTGGCCGTCAAGTATCTAGAATCTTCATCCACAGGAAAGACTATGGTTTTTCTAGAGCAATCTAACAGAACATGGTTGGAAGATAAGCAGTCCATCCCTAAGATTATATCTAGTTGTGAAAGAGGTAAATAGATCAAATCGACAGAAAATATTCGACCTTCAACAATTAGGGGACACTTCAAGTAGACTTTGGTAGTAACTACTAGTTTATCAGTAGGGGTTGAAACAGTCAAATCAAAGGGTAGTTCAGACACAGGTAAACCAAGTCGTAGCACACAGTCATATGATATGAAAGAATGGGTTGCCCCAGAGTTATACAGTACTTTTAAAAGATTACCTTCTATGGTGCCTTCTCCTTGAATCAAGTCTTCGGATTCGGAGGCTTCAGCTCCGCTCATGGTGTAAACTCGACCTCCGGCTTGCGATTTCTTGGCTCTAGTTGCATTGACTGAAGGTTCAGCCTTTGTCTGGTTGCAATCTCTAGACACGTGGCCCAGTTTACCACATCTAAAACAGATGATTCCCTTGATTGTGCAGTCTCTCGTGTAATGATCTTTCCCACACTTTAGGCATTTGGAAGGATATGTCACATTCTGACCAGTCCGGTTCCCAGAAGAACCCCCACCAGAACTTCTTCCAGTTTGTTGCGGGTTTCCCGTTGGTTGGGAAGAAGGCTTCTTTTGGAAGCGGTTCAAACTATTGCCTCCACCCCTTTGGAACCTCGCAGGCCCAAAGTTCTTGCTCCTCGAGTCTCTAGCCTATTCCAAGGCCTCAACTTCACAGCATGTGTCCAACAATTCTAAAAACACCTTCATTTTCAGGGTGATCACGGCCTTCTTCACTTCGTACCTCAGTCCCTCGGTGAATTTCCAACACTTCCAAGCTTCATCGGTTTGATGTTGGTAGTGTGTTGAGAACTTCTCCAGGTTTTCAAATCTGGCCGCATATTCACTGATGCTCATGTTTCCCTGTCTCAGGTTGAGGAATTCCATCTCTTTCGCATGTCTCGCATTTGCAGGAAAATATTTGTCAAAGAACTTGTTCTTGAACACGTCCCATGTGATGTCAGTTCCTTCGGCTTCCAGTGCTCTCTGAGCTCCGTTCCACCAATCTTCGACGTTGCCCACAAGCATGAAGGTAGCATAGTTCACCTTCTTATCTTCAGCGGAATTCATACCACGAAAGACTTTCTCCAGCTCTTTGATCCACATACTAGCCTTGTCTGGATCAAATTCTCCTTTAAATTGCGGAGGGTTGTGGCGATGAAACTCTGCTAAGTATGTGCATCGGCAGTCGCCTCGAGCTGTTGAGCAGCTCTCTCTTGTTGCTGAACAGCACGTTCGTTCTGTTGGGCGATGACTTCCGCCATCCTTTGCATTGCTTCTATAGCAGCTGCCATTTCTCCACCTCTTGCCATCTCGCTTTTCTCTTAAATCAGATTACTGAAAACATAAGGAAAGTCAGAGGGATTCATTCAAAACACCAATCACAGAGATTCACACAGTATAAACAAGATAGACTCACACACAAGACCCAAAGTAACATAAACCGGGGCTCTGATACCAACTTAATGTAACACCCCTTTTTAGAGAGGGAACGTCACATTATTCAACAAAAAAGAAAATGCGGAAAATAAACTTTTAAGCAATTAAGACCTGGTTCATTTAGTTCGAAGTAAATTGCTTAGTACTTTAATACGTGCGTAAAATGGGCGGTATATTTTTTTTTGTTAATTTAACAGTGCGAAATATGAATAACGGTAAAGAACAAAACAGTAAATAGAAACCCACATCTGAATAACATACACATACATATATATTTAGATGCCAAATATATTTTAGATACAGCCTGAAAATTTCCAAAAAGCAAAACTATACCCGCCCCATAGGATTAAACATATATACCCCAGAGATATCAGAATATACAGCCTACCAAAAATAATACATCAGGCCCCCAAAATAAAACACTGGTAGCCATCAGTAGCTACCATTAAAATCAGTCCCTCAAAGGAGGAGGGATCGTGTCCGGGTCCTCAACAGGATCCTCCTCTTCAGAGGAAACCTCCATGGGAACCACAGAACCATGGGCAGGAGCCCGAGCAGTAGAATCAAAAGAGTCCTCCCAAGGGGTGTAGTAACGATCACCCCACATTTCTCGGATGGGTAGGTAGAACTCCAGCCGCAGGCTGACATGGCAGGTGAGGATCGGCACCTCATGACATCTCCAGGCTAGGGCAATCAACACATCTCCCAGATAGACGCAGCGATCGGAGTTCAAGTTTGATGTGCCAGCACTCTGGCCCTCCGAGGAAGGTCAGACGCACATCACCTAGAAATCTGCGCATACGTGCCGCCATCGCCTCAGTAGATGCTAGTCTTGTTCGGGCCAGAAGCCAGGAAATTCGGGATCTTCTACCTCCTTGTCGTCGTCTTCGATCAATACAGTATACGCACAACTAGCAAGTAATAGAAATACAAAAAAAAAAGACGTAAGACATCCTACCGTCTTTACCGATTATAGCAGCTAGAAATAAAATGGTGCAACGCGCCCATATAGTAATTCAGAAGTAGCAAATACAAATAATAAGCAGTAAATCCAACAGTAAGCAGATAAACAGTTCTAGGCAGACATTCATTACTATAATGGTACAAACAGTTCAAGTTCACATAGGGCAGTAATTATTAATAGTAAAGTATGTCATGATGCACATGCATACTTTCCCAATTCCTACTCCATGGAGCTAGACTCAAACAGTCAGAGAGAAAGATCAAGAGACATGTCTGTAACTCGGCTGCCACGACCAAAGTGCTATACATCGATAATTTCCAAGTGCACATCAGGCATTGTACAGACAGTCCACGCTAGATCACGATATAGGACAGTGTCTCGGTCCGGATCATCGGTGCGTTTGCATCGGTTTACCCCATGGGTAGAAGAGCTACCAACTACCCATTGTGAAGGACCCGCACCCCGACGCCCCCAAGGTCAAACATGACCTACACTAGTCTACTTGCACCCGCACTAAGGTATGTTCAATCTCCTAGGCAACTTGGCCTTACAACAGTCCACAGGACATTTGCAATGCATAAGACTCTATGCATGAACATGTCTGATTCACAATTTCATAGAATTCCATAATGTGCCACAATTGGCTAAGATAAGCATCAATATACAAATGGTCACTCGCATGGACCCATAACATTATAATATAGAGATCAAATCAAACGATACATTCTTAGGTCCATCATGAATCCTAACTTAGAATTGTTTCCCTTCTCAAGGTTCATGTCCAATCCAATTCTTACAATTAGTTTAATCTCCCAAGGTAATTTAATTTCATACAATTTGTAAATTATTCAAGTTCTTAGGCCTCACACTCTCTTGTTCTTCACTCACTTGTAATTACCTTAAGTTTTATGACAATCTCACTCTTAGTCCTTTAAAATTTATGTAACCTTTGATTATATTAAATTCTTCCAATTTATTAGTTGTCTACCTCATTACATAGGTATTTAATTGCATAATTACTTATGCTTCCAAGTTACCAAAGTTACATATTTACACCTAAAAGGCCTTAGAGGCCGTGGCCTCTCTAGGGATTCAATTCCCAAATCTTTTCAATTTATCATATTATAGGTTACACCCTTAATTCACTTAATCCTTTACTTGTTACATTGGTTCATCAATGACCCCAATTTTGGGCTCAAAACCGTGGCCTCCCTAGAAGTTCCAATTCCAAGTCTTTCCTTCCATTGATTTCATTTTATCACTTGATTAATTTAAGTCTTATACTTATTGCAAATTTTTCCACAAATTACCAAATATTTAGTCCAAAAATCATGGCCTCTCTAGAGTGGTTCTCAATTGTTTTTCTTCTATTTTCAAGTCATACCATCCATTCCAATACATCAATATACACAACCAACCAATCCAATATCATGAACATCATAAAATCAACATGCACCATATAAATCATCTAATTTAAAGAATACCCCACATTAGGGTTTTCTCACAAACAATTACAACCAAGGTTCCTAGATGCTAATAGAGGTTGAGGAAGAGTGTCTTCCTCTTACCCAAGTGTAGAAATCAATAGAAACTCCAAGAAGTCTCCTTGAAATTTCGGATTGCACTTCTAAAAACCCTAGAAATTTTGACTTGATTAGAATAGCATATAGACATGAAAAATGTAATGTAGATGGCCATTAAGAGACTCTTGAAACTGAAAATGAAGAGAAAAGAAGAAGAATCATGAAGCTTACCCAAAACTCCAAACTTGAAGCTTGAAGAAAGTGGTGAAGATGGTGGATTCTCAAAAAGCCCCAAGCAAGAAAGGTGTTTAGAAGGAGGAGAGGATTAAGAAAATGTAGTTGGTTTAAATTTTTGTGATGGATGAGTGGGGAAGAAGAGGGCTGGCCGTAGCTATGGTAGAGAGAAGGAGGAGAAGAAGAAAATGGAGAAAGAAGAAGAAAGGTAGAGAGAGAAAGTGATTTTAGGTTAAATGAATTTTTGAGTGTAAAATGAATTAATGAAAAGCAACACATTTGTCTCCTAATTGGGGTCTGCTGTCGTGCATGGAGAGAGAAGTGAGGGAGAGTGTTTTGGCTTCCTTTGGAAGCCAAGGGCCATTTGGTCATTGTTTGGTCAAAGCTTCTCAAAGAAGCTTTGATTATTTAACATTAAATTTGAATTAAAGTGAATGGATTAGACATAAAGTAGATTGCATTAGGATAATGTGATAGGATTTTTATTACATGCTATTATCCAATGGATAATAGTTACAGTTGACAGAAGTCAATATTTAATTAATCTGACAGATGAATTTTTCGCAGTGTTGTTTTGTTTTATCTGTTATAATTTCTTGAAAAATCGTGAAACCTCGTAAACTGTGTCCAGTCTCAGGTTTAGTAAGATCCCCCATCGACACGTCCATAGTTCAAGGTTCTCGGAGGAAACATTGCGTTTCTCCAATTCTACTCAGTGCGCACGCAAAACAAGGAATATATTAAAATATTTGACATTTTCGGAAAAATCCCATAAAATTCTCAAAAATTGTAAAAATTATAAAATGACTATTCGTCATATAATTTTTCAATTTTTGAAGCATTACAGTCATTTTTCTGACTCTGCTAAATATTCACGCAAAACGAAAAATATATTAAAATATTCATCATTTCCGAAAAATTCTGAAAGAATTCACATAAATCACAAATATTAAAAAATGACTATTTGTGGTGAAATAAATAATTTTCGGAGTGTTACACTGACCTCAGCAATTCTTAGCTCAGTGCACACGTAAAACGAGGAATATATTAAAATATTCGTCGTTTCCGAAAAATTTCAGAAAAATTCGTAAAAATCATGAATGTTATAAAATGATGATTTATAATTAAACAGATATTTTTTGGGATGTTACAAGGATACCTCACCCTTTTCACTAGAGGGATACATCACTCCCTTTACAACTTGTGAAGGATATCTCACCTTCAACAAGGGATACCTCACCCTTTACAATCTTTGAGAGATGCCTCACTCTCTTTTCTCTTGAGGGATACCTCACCCCCTTTACAAAGAATCAAAGTGTTTACAAGATAAAACTCTCACAAGAGTAGATTACACAAATTGAAGCCCTATGATGCTCTTCAAGAATATCTCAAATATATATACAAAAATAGAGCAAAAGAGATTTAATGATAATTCTCGGATTAGAGTGATTGAATGATGTTTCTCAATTATTGGTTAGCCACAAATGATGCCCCAAGAAGTTTATTTATAAGTTTTTAGAACAATAGAGCCGTTGGGGGCTTTTGTGGCAACATTAAATGCCAAGAAAATATAGCCATTAGGCATGTCAAAATGCTGGTAATCGATTACAGGGTTCTAGTAATCGATTACATGGCAGATAGAATGTGTTCTTGGCTTTCTGGGCTTGTGGTAATCGATTACATGACTTGTGTAATCGATTACACGCCCTCTGACTTGATGGTAATCGATTACAATATTGATGTAATCGATTACATAGCCCTTTGAACGTGTTCTTCCCTTTCTGGGCATATGGTAATCGATTACAATATTGTGTGTAATCGATTACACGTCTTCTGACTTGCTGGTAATCGATTACCAAGAGTGTGCAATTGATTACTTTCCATTTTGAACACATTTTTCAAGCCTAAAAGAGAATCCATGCTATTTCTAACTTTAAGAAACTTGGATTGATTAATATTGGTATATGTTTAGCATGATCTAAGATTAAAAACAACATCTTTTTAGAATATGAATTTTGTAAAACAAGTTGATTGAAAATATCTTTAGAAAACCTTTTGAGATATAATTGAGATACTTTGAGAGCATTTCACATTGATGTTCTAAGACCTATATCTAATATACCTCTTTTGATCTTGGTCTTTTTCTTTTGGTCTTGGTTTTTTCTTTTGATCTTGGTCTTCATCTTTGACTTTGTTATCATCAAAAACTCATTTGCTATGCTTCAAGACATAAACATTCACAGAGAGTAGATTGTACCAAAGAAAATGGGAATATAAAGTCATAAAGATTTGTATTAACAAGTCTTTTGTTAAGGTTCTTTGTGACATTGTAGCAAACCCGTAAGTATTGATTAAGCTATCTTAAAATGTAATAATGTACCAAGAAGTGGTGATAGATATGGCCATGAGAGCATATTGTAAATGCAACATATTTTGAAAAAAAATGAATTCAGGCAAAAATCATATTCATACAAAAATCAAATTAGTTCATAGAACCAAAAACCAAATCATACAACATAGTAATCTAGCATAAATATTGATTCAGGCATTTCCTTAAACAAATTGAAGGCAAGTGTGCATATACATTAAATCCTCAAGGTTCACGCAGCCCACACTTAACAGGGCCTCAATCATTATTCAATAAAGCTTGCAAATAAGCATCAAAGAAAGGGAAAAAATTACTGAAGAATGAACCGTAGATCTTGCTGGAGAATCAAGGCCAGATATCTCGCCAAAGTTATCGGTGATGAACCAGAGAGTGTCTAGGACAGAGAGTCTTCAAGAGCCATTTGAGATCTTTATGAATCACTATGAGTTAGTCACAAACAAATCCCATGATGAACAAAACCCTAATTTGAAATGAAATTATGATAAAAAATGATTAAAAACTAGGTGATGAAACCCACAATGGTGGCTGGGCAAAACCAAAATTGAAACCCACTGCGACCAAAACTAGGCAAAGAAAGAATAAAAGCACAAACTTACCTAAGTAGACATAGAAGTGGCAAAAATGCTAAACCCATAGTGGTGGTTGGGCAGAGCAGATGCGGTGGATGACGTAGGGTTTAGGTCATGTGTTGTAGTGCTCGAATGGGGAGAGTCTGGTTGCGTCTTGTCATGCTCAGATAGGGAGAGTCTAGTCCTGTGCTATCGTGCTTGGATGGGAAGAGTCAGTTGCGTGCTGCCATGCTCAGATAGGGAGAGTGGTTGTGTGCTGGGATTAGAAGAGTGGTCTCATGCTAGGATTAAGAGAGAAAGATTGGATTGGGATTTTAAGATTTTTTGAGTTAGGGATTTTGAGATTGAGAAAGGATTCTATGTTTACAGTGCCATGTGGTTATGTGAAGGAACGAGTGGGAGAAAGAAGAAAACTAAAGAAGAAAAATGGAAGAAGGCTTACCTAGCGGTCACGTAGCTGTGGATGTGGTTGCATGGTCGCGTTGCTGCCTCACTCGTCGCTTGTTGTTGTAGAAGGAGGGGACAAAGGGCATAAATTCAATATTTCTTTCTTTCTGACTTTATCATTTTCTAATTCTAACTTTACCAAAGTTTTTTTTCTCTTTATTTATCAGGTTTTTCGAGGGATTTGTGACAAAAATATCCCTCGCTAAAATTTTATCAAGTTAGTGAGGGAAATGTTCCGTCGTAAATCCCTCACTAATCATAATTTTTTTTAGCGAGGGAAACTTTCCATCGCAAATCCCTCGCTAATCACTAGTTTTTTCCACCTTGAATGTGTTATTTTGAATTTATCTAGTTAGCGATGGATTAGCGACGGAAATATCCCTCGCTAAATCACGAATTTCTTATAATGAGAAATGTTTGGTTTCCTTCCTTTATATAGTTCATAAGGGATTTTCTTTAAAATTGACTTTATTAAAGCCCTATTCTTTACATAACAAGTAGTACTTACCGCATTTGCCCAAAAATACTTAGGAATATTTGTTTGATTGAGCATAGTTCTTACTAACTCCTCTAAAGATCTATTTTTCCTTTCAATCACTCTATTTTGTTGTGGAGTTCTAGAATCAGAAAAATTACGCTCAATGTCATTTTCCTTGCAAAACCTTTCAAATTCTTAGTTTTCAAATTCCCCACTATGATCACTTATTATGAATGTAATGTTACAACTTTTCTCATTTCGAATAATTTTTGCAAGTTTTCTAATTGCATAAGAGACATCATTCTTATGAGCAACGAATAGTGTCCATTTATATCTAAAATGATCATCTACAATCACAAAAGCATAGTAATTACCCCCAAAGCTCGTAGTTCTTGAAGGTCCAAAAAGATTAATGTACAAAAGTTGTAAAGGTCTAGTAGTAGAAATAACATTTTTAGCCTTGAAAGAGACCTTTACTTCTTTTCTCTTTTGACATGCATCACAAAGTTTGTTTTTTTTTAAATTGAGCTTTGGTAGACCAATTACCAATTCTTTAGAAACTAGTTTGTTTAGATGATCTATGTGAATGTGGGCAATTCTCCTATGCCATAGCCATGAATCACTCTCCTTACTCATAAGACATCTAGCATCTTGAGAGGTAATATCATCAAGTTTAATCATATATATATATTATCAACTCTATGGCCAACAAACTTAACTTGTTGTCATCCTTACCTTCAATTATGCAATAATTAGAGTCAAAGATGACTCTATTTCCCTTATCATACAATTGACTTATGCTTAGTAAGTTATGTTTGAGTCTTTCCACATACAAGACATTATCAATTGAAGTAGAGAGATTCTTACCAACTTTTCCAACTCCAAGACTCCTTCCTTTATTGTTGTCCCCATAAGTAACATGACCATGCTTCTTGGGAGCAAGAAAGGAGAACTTAGATCCATCACCCGTCATGTGCTTGGAGTAGCCACTATCAAGGTACCAATTTGAGTTATTAGCTTTCAAGCACACCTACAAAATATGTTCAAATTTTGATTTTAGGTACCCAAACCTTTTTTGGTCCTTGGGTGTTAGTTTTGGGCAATGAGCCTTTTGGAACCTATATCTTCTTTTATCCAACATATGATTTCTTCCTAATTCTAGATGTAGATGCACTATATGTCCTTTTCTTCCACAATGAAAGCATGTAATAAAAGGACTACTTGACATACTTTAAGAAACAAAGAACTTATAAAATTTTTGTTGTTTCTTAGGATTGTAACCCAATCCAGCTTTATCAAACACACATCTTTATTTTCCAAGTATGATATTCAAGTTTTCTCTACAAAAAGTAAATTTAGCAAGAGTATTTTTCAAATCTTTAACTTCTTTTTCTATGGATAATCATGAATGAAATAAAGAAGATGAAGATGGAGCATCCTTATGTGAAAAGCAAGTGAGTCTGAGGAATTTGCATCAATCAACCCAAGAGCTTCATTTTCTAATTTCAATTCCTCAATTTCTTTGTTTAAAGTAGTAATTTGGTTTTCAAGTGAGGAAATTGTTTTCTTCGAACATTAAACCATTTTTGCAAGCCTCGTGGATTCTTCATACAATTCCTTAAAGGATTCTTGCAATTCATCATAAGAATGTTGAGATTCAAGAGTTTGAGAATCTACCTCAAGATCAGCCTTGGCCATGAGACAAAGGTTGGCTACTTCAACTTCCGATTCATCCAAGGAGTCCATGTCATTGTACTCCAAAGCAGCATATTCTCTTCTCCCTTTACTCTCTTTGTTAGGTCTTCTTTCAAACTTTTCTACCTTCTTTTGGCTTAGAGGGTAATCCATTTTCATGTGATCAGGTTTCCCACATCCAAAGCAAGTGAAAGGAGTTAGAGTTGAGCTCTCACCTTTTACATAATTCTTCTTTGGAGGAAATGGTGGTCTTCTCCTATTTCCTTTCTTCTTTAGAAACCTTACAAATCTTCTAACCAAAAGGTTGAAGGTCTCTTCATTCATCTCTAAGTCATCAACCTCATCTTCATCATTGTGGGATGAGGATGCCTTTTGAGCAAGACCCTTTTTCTTTCTATCAACATTTTCATTTTGGTGAAGCCTTGATAATTTCATTTCATGTTCTTATAGCTTCCCGAAGAGTGTTGGAAGAGTCATTGTGGCAAGGTTCCTTGATTTAACAATTGAAGCTCTACTTAAACATCTCAAAAAATTGTTAATTAAATCTTCATTTGGAGAAGTTTTTCCTAATGAGGCAAGATGATTAACAATATGAGTGAATCTCTTTTGCATATCTTGTATGCTCTCATTTTGATTCATTCTAAATAATTCATACTCATGTGTGAAAGTATTTATTCTAGCCTTTCTCACCTTACTAGTTCTCTCATGGGTGACTTGAAGAGCATCCCACATTTCTTGTGCAGTTTTGCAGTTGGAAATGCGAAAGTACTCATTATACCCTAGAGCACTAGTGTTGATGTTCTTTGCTCTAGCATTATTTTGTACTATCTTTTTATCATCATCAGTCCATTCAGCTCTAAGCTTATCAACTTGTCTACCATCAACAAACTTGGTAGGAATAAAGGGACCATTTTTAATGGCATCCCAAACATCAAGATCAATAGCTTCAATGAAAAATTTCATTCTCTCTTTCCAATAAGTATAACTGGTGCCATTAAAAGCTAGGAGGCCTATTAATTGAGGAACCTTCAGGTAAAACATTTTGAAAAGAAGCCATCACTCCTTTTGAATCTGTTAAGCTCTTTAAACAAGAGTCTAGCTTTGATGGCACTTGTTACCAAGTGGCTTCAAGAATCAAAAGGGGGGTGAATTAAGTATTTCAAAATGTTTCACAAACAAGCCTCTTTTAATTTTCTTTGAAGCTATTTTCTTTGAGTTGAATAGATTTATGATAATAACAAGTTCACACACAAGCCTAAGTAGAATGAATGAAGAGAAGAATATAATTGGCTATTAACCTATGAAGATTTTGTTTTGATGATAACAAACATGAAGATGTTGCAAGATCAAGTCCAAGACCTTAAGAATAGCTTTAGGACTTAGATCATTATGTAAAAGTATAAAGTGGTTCACACTAATGCCCTAAAAATTACTTTTCAAAGAAACCAAATAAGACACATGTTTTCAAGGTTTCAAAATGGTTTTTGGTTTCCAAAGAAACAACCTTTAAGTGTCCAAAAGCTTATAAGATCATTTGGAATCATTTGACAATGTTTAAAAGCTATATGAAATGATTTTCAAATAGTTTATTTGAATAAGAGTTTTCTTATTCGAATAACCAAAGTCAGAGATGCTAAATCTTCCATCTTGATAAGCTTTATTCAAATAAAGCCCTGCTTCATTCGAATAAAGATTTAAAACTAACTTGGCGCGAAAGGGTTATTTGAATAACTCCTTGGTTATTTGAATAACACGTTTTCCAGAAACCAAACATTAAATGGTTTATTTGAATAACAAGTTTGTTATTCAAATAACAAGTTTTTTTGAAAATTGTTTTTAAAAGGGTTATTAGAATAACATAAGTGTTATTCGAATAACACATTCCAGAGGCAAAATTGCCTATGTGCTATTTGAAGCTTTATTCGAATAATAAAGTTATTATTTGAATAAGAGCTTGCACCAAAAATATAAATAATAGCTAGTTTGCAACCATTAATGCTCCACTAACCTCCCCAATAGCTCTAATCTTTAATGGGTTATAAATAAAAGTTGTTGGGCATTTATGGAGGTTAGCAAATCAATTTGAAAAACCTTGTTTGAGCATTAATACGGGCTTTCATAGCCTTTTCATCATATACTCTATTTTTGGGGTTTAAAGTGTGAATCCATATGCCCTTTGTTCTTCAATTTGTATTATCCACTCTTGAGAGTATTTCTTATCATTCATACTTTGTTTAATCTATAAAAAATGGTGAGGTATCCCAAGGTGTGGTGAGTGCTCTATTTTGTAAAGGTAGCAAGCACCTATTGAAGCTTGAAGTTTTAGTGGAAAATCTCGAGTGATTGCTTGAGAATTGGATGTGGGTCACAAGGAGTGGCTGAATCAGGATAAACCTTGTGTTTAATCTTCTAAACTCTACTCCTTTACTTTTGTGCACTGTTTTATTTATTTGCTTGAACTCTATCTTTCTTGGTTGATTCATTTGTGAGTGAAAACATTTAATCTTCTTTATTTATTCATCTCTATCAATCAATAGCTTCAACAAAATTAGTAATCAAGTGATTTGCAAAAGATTTGTGAAATTATTTTACAAACTCAATCCACCCCCTCTTGAGTATTGAGGCCACTTAGTAACAAGTGGTATTAGAGGTAGACTCTTGTGTAAAGAGCTTAGTAGCTTCAAGAGAAATGATGGCTTTAAATGGTTTTACTTCTGAAGGTACTTCTATAAATAGACCTCCCTTTTTCAATGGGGATAGTTATACCTATTGGAAAGAAATAATGATAACTTTTATTGAAGCTATTGATCTCAATGTGTGGGATGGTGTTGAAAATGATCCTTTTATCCCCCCACACGTATGGTTGATGGTGTGAAAATCAATTCAACAAGAAATGGATAGACTGATTAAGAAAAGAAAAAGGTCCAATATAACTTGAGAGCCAAGAACATCATTACCACTTCCTTGGGGTATGATGAATTCTTCAGGGTGTCAAATTGTAAGACCACCCAAGAATTGTGGGACACTTTACAAGTAACACATGAAGGTACAAGTGAAGTGAAAAGTCAAGAATAAATACTCTCAGTCACGAGTATGAACTCTTTAGAATGAATCAAGGAGAAAGTATTCAAGAAATGCAAAAAAGGTTCACACACATTGTAAGTCACTTTACTTCATTGGGAAAATTTTTTTCCTAATGAAGACCTTATTAACAAAGTCTTGAGATATTTGAGGAGGAATTGGAAACCCAAAGTAACAACTATTGCGGAATCAAGGAATTTGTCAACAATGTCATAGCCACTCTATCTGGGAAGCTCCAAGAGCACGAATTAGAGCTAAATATGCTCAATCAAAATGAGGAACATGATAAGAAGAAAAAGAGAATTGCACTCAAAGCCATCTCCTCCACAATTAATGATGATGATGAAGATGGTGGAGATAGAATAGAAAACCTTGAATTGAATGAGGAGAATATTAGTCTTCTTGTAAGAAAGTTTAGAAGATTCCTTAAGAAGAAAAGAATTAAAAAAGGTCATCTTTCCCTCCAAAGAAGACTTATCATAAAGGAGAAGGAACCTCATCAACTCCAACATATTATGAATATGGAAAATTGGGGCACATGAAGATCGAATGTCCCATGTACCTAAAGAAAACGAAGAAGTTTGAGAAGAGGCCTTCTAAAGAAAGGAAAAGAAGGAGAGCCTACATAGCATGGGAGGACAACGATATAGATTCTACTAATAGTTTGGAAAATGAAGAAGCTCATCTATGTCTCATGGCTAGAGGAGAAAAAGAAGAAGAAAGTGACATCGAGGTAACTTCTTTTAACCTAGACTATTCACCTTCGTATAGTGAATTACAAGATGCGTTTGAGGAATTGCATGATGAATCTATGAGGCTCACAAAGATGGTTTTATCTTCAAACAAAATAATCTCCTTATTTGTAAACAAAATTTCTATTTTAAACAATGAGATTATGAACTCAAAATTAAGAATAAGAGTCTTGGTTTAATCAATGCTAACTAATCATGCATAACTTATTTTTCACATGATAATGCATCCACACCCTCATCTTGCTTATCATGCAAAGCATTTGAAAAAGAAATAGAGGATTTAAATAATACTCTTTCAAAATTTACCTTTGGAAAAGACAACTTGAATGTGTTGTTAGGAAAACAAAGATGTGTTTTCCAAAAATCTGGTTTAGGGTATAATCCCAATAACCAACAAAAGTCTTCCAAGAATTTCTTTGTTTCCTCAATTGCATCAAGTAGCCCATTTGTTAAATGCTTTCACTATGGAAAGAAAGGGCACAGTGCCTTAACATGCAATGTTAGGAAAAACATAAACACTAAAGTTGGGACTAAAATGGTTTGGGTCCCTAAGGGCACCTTGCCTAAATCTAACACACAAGGACCCAAGAAAATTTGGGTACCAAAAGTTAAAATCTAAATGTTTGTAGTAGGTCTACTTGAAGGCTAAGAGCTCAAGTTGGTATCTTGATAGTGGATGTTCCAAGCACATGACCAGAGATGACTCTAAGTTTTCCTTCCTTGTCCCCAAGAAGAATGGACATATTACATATGGTGACAACAACAAAGGGTCTTGGAAAGTTAGTAAAATTCCTTTCTCCTTTATGGATAAGGTTTTACTTGATGAAGGGCTTAAACATAATTTGCTTAGCATTAGCCAATTATATAATAAAAGAAATAAAGTTATATTTGATTCAAATTGTTGCATAATTAAAGGTAAAAATGATAAACAAGTTAAGTTTGTTAGTAATAGGGTCAATAACATATTCATAATTAGCCTTTGATGATATATCCTCAAATGATGCGAAATGCTTTATGAGTAAGGAAGATTATTAATGCTTATGGCATAGAAGAATTTCTCATATTCACATGGATCACTTAAGTAAGTTGGTCTCAAAAGAGTTAATGTTGTTTCAACTACTAGACCTTTATAACTTTTGCATATGGATCTTTTTGATCCCTCTAGAACAATGAACTTTGGTGGGAATTACTATGCACTAGTGATTGTGGATGATTTCTCTAGGTTTACATAGACATTATTCCTATCACACAAAAATGATGTTTTTCCATCTTTTGAAAGACTTGCCAAAGTTATCCAAAATGAAAAAAGTTTTTGTATTGCATCTATAAGAATTGATCATGGTAGTGAATTTGAAAACCATGATTTTGAAACCTTTTGTGAAGAACATAACATTGAGCATAATTTTTCTGCCCTTAGAACTCCTCAACAAAATGGAGTTGTAGAAAAGAAAAATCGATCTTTAGAGAAATTGGCAAGAACTATGCTCAATGAGGCTAACTTTCCTATGTACTTTTGGGCTGATGTGGTAAGTACCGCTTGTTGTGTTATGAATAGGGCCCTAATAAGGCCAATTTTAAAGAAAACTCCTTATGAATTGTATAAGGGAAGCAAACCAAATGTTTCTCACTTTCATGTCTTTGGATGCAAATGCTTTGTTTTAAACAATAGAAATTATAACTTGGGGAAGTTTGATGCTAAGTCTGATGAAGGAATATTTCTTAGCTATTCAATGCATAGTAATGCTTTTTAGAATTTATAATAAAAGAACTATGACCATACAAGAGTCCATTCATGTTGCCTTCAATGAAACTAATCCAAATGGTCGAAGAAAGGATTTAGTTGATGATGTTGAAGAAATCTTAGCAAGAACACACATGGAGAATCAAGAGAAAAAGGCCAAGAAGCAAGAAGAGAGGCCCTTTGATTCCCCAAGGAAAGAGGATTCACAGATCATAGACCTTCCCAAGGAATGGAGGACATTAAGATATCATCCTCTTGACAAGGTGATAAGTGATGTATCAAAAGGGGTAACTACTTGTAACTCTCTTAGAGATGCATGTAATCATATGACTTTTGTCTCTCAAGTTGACATAAAGATATAAATGAGTCCATTAATGATAAACATTGAATCTTGTCCATACAAGATGAACTAAACCAATTTAAGAGAAATCAAGTTTGGGAATTAGTTCCAAGGCCTAATGATCATCCCATAATTGGCGCCAAATGGGTCTTTAGGAACAAACTTGATGAAACAAGCTTAATAATAAGAAACAAAGATAGGCTTATTGCTAAAGGATATAATCAAGAAGAATGCATAGATTATGAGGAAACATATGCTTTCGTAGCTAGATTAGAGACCATAAAAATGCTACTTGTATATGCATGCATCATGGATTTCATACTTTATCACATGGACGTCAAAAGTGCTTTCTTAAATGGTTTCATACAAGAAGAGGTGTATATGGAACAACCTCCTGATTTTGAAAAAATTGCCTAACTATGTTTCTAAATTGAAAAAGACCTTGTATGTCTTAAAACAAGCTCCTAGAGTGTGGTAAGAAAGGTTGAGCAAGTTCCTTTTAGAAAATAGTTTCTCTAGAGGAAAGGTTGACATATTGCCTTCATCAAGCATAAGAAGCATGACATAGTTCTTGTTCAATAACCCAATTCCTAATCATGATGGAAATGGGGTAAATGCTTTGAAGATGGAAGGATCACCAATAAGAAGGGTCATGAGCTTGCGCACACTAATGGCTAAAATATTCAAAGGGTTAAAGAAAGCAAGTTATAGTATCATTGCACCAGCTGGCATGATGAAAGAAGAGGATAAGCAGGATGAAGAGTCAAGTTGTGCTTATCATTGTGGAGGAATAGGACATGATATCGAGAACTGTTGAGACTTTAAGGTTTGAATCTAGGGATTGCTCGCTTTAGGAGTAATACAAGCTAGACAAGAGATAGTTTCCTCTAAAGAGGTCAATGTATAGTTGGAGGAAAGAATGGGGAGTATGACTCTGGAAGAAAGAATGATATGGACAGGATGAAGCATATTCTTCACCTAGGGGAAATATTCCCAACACTAGCTGAGGTAATCATATTTGAAGAAGTCATTTGCCCCTGATGTCATCTCACTATTAATGCATTGCATGAAGAAGGCCTAGAAGAGTACAAGGCAATCTGTCCTTTTACTGATGAGGAGTCACTGAAGAACTGGTGATCTGAACCAATGATTGATGTGATTATTTCCAAGTAATTGTCTAGTTATATTGTACTAAGCATATATTTAAGACTAGTTATGTTTTGAGCTTATATTTATGTTATTTGAGACATTAACTAAATGAATTTGCATGAATATTCAACATTCCTCCTCGTTGCACTTTTGGCTTGTCTTTTTGCATTTATCAGTTTTCTTTTTCTTTTATGTATAATATCTTGTTGTTGGTTGTAACACCCCGAATTTCTTATCTCGTAAACAGTAATTTTGACAGTTAATAGAATTTCACTATTTAGTGATTTCTGAGCGCTGTAAAATTAATTTGATTATTCCGTCAACGTATTTGATCGTTTTGAGTGATTTACTCCGTGTCAGGAAAATAAAAATTTTTGGGCCGGTAAAACTTTACGTAATTTAATTTTTACCGTTAGGTAATTATTTTACGTAATCTGATTTTATATTTGTGTGTTTTATAATAATTGTGAATTTTGTGGATGATTATAAATTTTTTTTTACTGGTTGTGGGCCCAGGGGATGTATGTGGGCCCAAGTGGCCATACGTGGGCCCAGGGGTCCCACAAAGTGAAAAATTTTTCTACGCATAGAAAAATTTGTACTGTTTAGACGGAGACAGGGGATCTTACTAAACCTGAATCCGGAAACAGTTTTAGAAAATTTCTTGTACTGTATTTTATACTGTATTTAATTATCAGATGATAAAAATACAGTAAAAATATTATTTGTAGGATACAAGAATAAATATTACACTGCGTAGTCAACAAAGAGAGCTTGACTTGATTTATACCCTTGGATGAGAATACTTAGTTTGAATATTAACCATTGATTTAATCAAAGGTTAAGAAACAAACTTAATAAAGGAGCCTTGGATAATAACCATTGATTTAATCAATGGTGTGAGAATAAGCTTGGTTAGGAAGACTTTGATATCAACCATAGATGTAATCAAAGGTGTAGAATTGGTCTTGAAAAGTGACAAAGACCATTTATAACCATTGGATTTAGATTAAATCAAGGGTGGAGATTTAATCTTAAGAAGTAACAAAGACCATTTATGACCATTGGATGAAGAATCAATCAATGGTGGAGATTTGGTCTTCTAAAGTAGCAAAGACTAATTAGGACCCTTGGATTTAAAGTTTGAAGAAGCAATCTTGACCCTTAATTTTGGAGACACATCTAAAGGCTAGAATTTAAAGGAGAAAAATCCAATGGCCTAGATTTTGTCTTCTAAAATTAAAAATCTACCTAAATCCTAACCATTGAATTAATCAATGGCTAGAAAGGCTTCAAATGATGGCTAGAAAAGATGACAAATTATTAAATGTATCATGAAGGAGGGGGGACGGTTTTTGTAATGAATTTGGAGCAAAGGAGACTTTAGGACCATTATTTAATGCTTTAGTCAATTTTTGATGACTTAGCACATATATTATATGACCATGCATTTCTTTTTGGAGACAAACTACCCTTTATTGTTTTGTTTGCATTCTTAAAAGTCATTTGGAGGGAGCACGGTTTTGAAGAAAACAAAGAAGAAGGAGACATTTTGAGTAGCCTTTTTAGGCCAAAGAAAAATTTGAAGATTATTAAGTACCTATCTTGATCAATCTTCATCATTTTCCAAAAGCAAGACTTAGCAAATTATTTTCTCCTTTCTCTCCAAGTAAGGCTACGGTCATTCACTCTAAAGAAGACCAAAGAATTCATTTTCATGTTTTCTATTATTACATCCTCACCTTTTCTTTCAAGTTTCAAGAAGCAAAACCAAAGAAAACTCCATTTCTCTCCCAAAATAACACCATTCGGCCAAGCTCTCCAAGAAGCACCTTCCATCACTTTTAATTTCATCCAACTCTAGATCTTGAATCTCCATGATATTCTAAGAAACTTTCATGTTGGAGATTTTCTAAATCATTCATCTTCAACCTTGTTCTTCAAGCTAAAGATTGAAGCTTTAATGGTGAAATTTGGTACTCTTCACCTTTCTTTTGATTTTCAAGGTTCTAACCATGATTTTAATTCATGGTTCTCTTATTCAAGTCTTGTATATTAATTATTTGTGTGTTTTATTTTGTATTTGAGAAGCCCTTGGTGGTGATGGACTTGGAAAAAGAAGCAAATCAAGAACCTTTGGAGGATCTTCAAGAGGTAAGAGGGGATCCATCTCACCAACCAAGCATGGTGGTGAGAGATGGTATTTTATTTGATGGATGTGGAATCCATGTGAGGATTCATATCCATGGTCATGTAATTAATTTGTGGGTGTTTATGAGCTTTGATTAATTTTCTATGCTTGATATGCTTTGCATGATTTTATAGCTTTGATAATATGCTTGAGATGCTATACATGCTTTTATGGCTTTGATGGTATGCTTATATTATTTATAATGAAATATATATGTATATGCCATAACTTGATGGTGGAAAGGAAATTGATTTTTGGCTCCAATAGCCAAGGAAGAACTACGGTTTTGATGCCCTTTGTTTAGGGTTCATGTTGAAAATTTTCAAGAACAAGGAAATTGATTTTTGGATCCCTAGAACTTAGTGAATTTTGATCAAGACACCTCAACATAGGTGTTTACAAATTATATTTTTATGAAAGAATAAAATGGGATTGATTTGAGGAATATGGAATATAAACTAAAGGTTTGTTTTTCAAGAGAACATGAACACAATTTTAGAAGAATTTTTATTGATTTATTTTGTATACAAAGTTTTTAAGTGTTTCACTAAACATGAGATTTAAATGAAAATAGCAATGATGATTTAAAAGGATTTGCAAAGAAAGTGAAAAATAAAAATGAGCAAATGATTTGATTTCAAAGACTGTGAGTCTTACGTTTTTGTAAAAGATTTTAATGGTTTTGTTTGTGTAAAATCCTATCAACTTAAAGAGAGATAATGTTTTCATGACTTCAATAGTCATGCCCACGTTTTTGAAGATTTGAAATGTCTTGATTTTATGAACAAGTTTCCAAAATGAACTCACTTTGTTTTCAAAGAGATTTGATTTTAATACAAGAAGTTTGGAAAGGGAATCAGAGTGTTTTATCACTTGAAAAAAAAAATGGAGAATATAACTTTGAATTTTTGGAAAGCGTTAGAAATTTTAAAGTTAAAAACATTGATTAAAATCAATGGAATTGTGAACTTGTGAAATAAATTATGAAAAAGGATTTTCTTGAATAAATTATTTTGAGAAAGATGGATTTTGGAAATGATTTGGGAAAAATGAAAAATATAATAATTTAACGTTTTCTAACATATGAATCATTCTTTGGGTTTTGGAGAGTGATTTTGTGGATTATATTTTGGAAAGGTTTTCTTAAAAGAGAAAATGTGAAAAATGACATTGGAAACGATATTGAGTTTTTTAAAAGTCCAAAATAATATTTGGAATATTGAGGTATATTTTACGTAGATTTCAAAATGACGTTTGGAATATTAAAGAATATTTTGCGTATTGGAAAAATAGTGAAATTATGAAATGTATTGCGAAAAAGATTTTCTTGAGTAAAGAAATGTGGAAAAAGATTTTCTTGAGTAAGAAAATATATTAAATGAAGTATAAAGTTATATTATTTTGAGAAAAGGTGAAAAGGAATTTTTGAAGGTTAAGAAATATTCTTTGTAATGAAATTATGGTGAAAAAAATTATTTACGTATCTAAAAAATGAAATTTTTAAGCTACGCAATTTTGAAATACGGTAAAATATTTCTACGCATTGGAGATGCGTTAAAATATTTTTAAGCGATTTGAATTACGAAACGACGAAAAAGTTTTATTACGTAACGAATATTTTTACGTGATTATGAAAATAGTGAAAATCATTATGAGATTTGGAAAGTGTTTTAAATATTTTGAGAATGATAGAAAATGATTTACGTAACGTAAAATAATGATTTTTAAGTTACGCAATTTTGAAACAGTGGAAAAATATTAGGAGATTTGATAAACGTATATTTTACGTGTTTGAGAAAAAGCGTTGAAAGATTAGTGCAACATAAGAGTTGCAACATTTTGAAAACGTAATAGAAGTGTTACGGTATTGTGAAAATATAACGAAACGCGTTTTAGAATTTTGAAAACGTAACAGAAGTGTTACAATATTTTGAAAACGTAACAAAACGTTTTAGAATTGTGAAAACACTGGCGAAAGTGTTTTATAACTATGAAAATGTGATAACATGATTTTTGCTGTTGAAAATACAGTATAATTTGGTGCAATTTATATGCATTGGAAAGAGATGCCTGTGATTGGATTTGGTGCATTATACATGCATTGGAAAAATATGCGTTGAAGCATAAGATACATTGAACAAATGAGAATGAAAAGATTTGGCCCGTTGGGGTTGGACTTACACGGATATATTCGTGCATTGTATTATGGCCCTTGTGGTTGAAGAGGGAATGTGAATTGATAGTGAGGTCTATGATGGATCTTGGGGCGTCAAGGCGCGGTCGACA
The DNA here is from genome assembly GCA_029884605.1 of Ormosia emarginata. NCBI lineage: Eukaryota > Viridiplantae > Streptophyta > Magnoliopsida > Fabales > Fabaceae > Ormosia > Ormosia emarginata. The sequence goes on along the minus strand of JAQQTP010000013.1, from coordinate 2,195,807 downwards.
GTGGATATCTGTCTGTGGGCTAAGGCTGGACCATATGCCACTTGGCGATGCAGTCCGTTGCAACGCATTGACGATACCCGACAAAGCACGATTCTTTTCAACAACTGGAAGATTGTCCTTGGGCTAAGGCTGACAATTGACAGAGCATTCTCCTCGAAATTGTGAAAACCTCCATGGAGTTGTTTTTGAAAAATTGAGTTTTTGTGCATATGCATAAATCCGAGGCATTTATATCATTATGATATTAATTGAGGAATATTGGTTATGACAATTGTTTTGAATAATTAGATGATGATAGTTGATTAATGTTGATAGCATGATTTTAATATTGTATCTGTGTGATAACCATAATGATGATGGCATGATTGTAATTATGATATGATATAACCGTATGATATTGTTGTTTGTGTTATCTCTGTGCTGCCATGTTGGTACTGGTGTAGGTGATCTCACCTCTTTGTTATGTTGTTTTGGCTATGTCTGTATTATTAAAATTATACAGTAGAAAGAACGAGTTGTCTTAGACACAGCGGGTGACAAATACCTCTACGTTTGGAGACAACATCAGAGAATGACCTTGCAGACAGTGTTGAAACGGAAAAGATGTTTGAGGACAAGGAACAGACTTAGAACAAATGTCTGATGCTTCAAGATGGACATTCCGATGGACACTCTGAGATTGGGGACAACAATAAGGAGTGGACATTCATGACTCGTTGGGGAGCAGTATTGACAAGGAGTAGAGTTCTGATGTATCAAGTTTGATACAGGAGAAGGAACAAGTATGTTAAATTCTCATCGTTAGTGTTACACCGTGCTATTAAGTAGGACCCGTAATGGGTTTGCTACTGTGGAAAAAGAAAGAACAAAAGAGTCTGTCAATTTTATATTTCTCTTTAAATTGTGAAATATTAATTAGTGTCAATATTGTATATGAATCTGTTTCAATACATTTTTCAGTATTACTTATAAATTTTCAGTAAGATTAAGTTACTGCAAGAAAAGAAATTTTAAAAACTCAACTTTTTATAACTCAAACTTTGTGCAAACTTCTTTTCAGATTATGAGTCAGGAGTCAGACATGTGATACCCTATGGAGGGTGTTGCATTGGTCCTTTTATATAATTCTGGATTTGTCATTCCTACTCTATTTTGCCTTTCTAACTCCACATAAATTACTTTCTAGGGATTTGAGTCTTATAGAAAGTTCACCTCATGAAAGGGACCTCAAAAACTCATCAATTGATTCCTCTATGATGTTTGATGAAGAAGACCTTGGATTTGGTGAAGAGGAAGAAATTTTGAAAAATTTGCAAAATTACTAGAATATTAAGAGAAAGAATTTGACTTGAATAATGAGGTAGCAAAAGTGATCAACATGGGGATAGAAGAAGAGAAAAATGAGTTGAAAATAATGGAAAACCCCAAGCATGACGAAATTATTGCACTATTAAAAAAATATATAGATGTCTTTGCTTGGTCTTATTGGGTATGCCTGGATTAGATCTAGAGATATCGCCACATAAAATCCCACTATGTCTGATTGTTGAGGCAAAGAAGCAGAAGTTAAGGAGGATGCATCTTGATATGTCCCTAAAGATCAAGAAGAAGTCCCCAAGCAATTGGAAGCAGGATTTTTGAAAAGGAACAAATAAGTAATCACTTGGTGTGCATTATCTTTTTTTCTCGAAATTAAAGTTTTGAAAATAAACAATCATGATTTGAAAATGAAGATTGATGATCTTTCTCTATCCTTTATAAAATTTCATCATCTTTATTATCCCTTGTTACCCTTTTTGAGCTTAAAAATTTTCTTCAAAGAACCTTGGACAAGGATCACCCCTATTGTAACACCCTCCTTAGGGCATCACATTTTCGACTCCCGACTCATAATCTGAAAATCAATTCGTAAAAGGTTTAAGTTATGAAAATATGGGTTTCAAAATTTCTTTCTTGTTGAAATATAAACTTACTGAAATTTATATGTAATACTGAAAAATATATATTGAAACAGATTCATATACAATATTGACACTAATTAATATTTCACAATTTAAAGAGAAATATAAAACTAACAGACTCTTTTTTTTAACAGTAGCAAACCCCATGACGGGTCCTACTTAATAGCACGGTACAACACTAACGTTAAAACTTAACATACTTGTTCTGTTGTGTATCCATCTTGTTGCATCAGACATCTGTTCTACATCTGTTCTTTGTCAACACTGCACACCTTCGAGTCCTAAATGTCCACTCCTTATTGTTGTCACCCATCTCAGAGTATTCATTGCCCGTTATGTCTAAGACAACTCGATCCTTCTATTATTTGATTTTAACAGTATAGACACAGCAAAACAACATAACAAAGAGGTGAGATCACCTATGCTAATACCAACATGGTAGCACAAAGATAACACAAACAGCATATCATACAAATATATCATGCCATCAATATTAATCAACTATCATCATCCAATCACTTATCAGTTCAATTATCATAAACAACAATTACGATAATGCCCTCAACATTGTCTAATTATCATCATCATCATCCAAGTATTCAAAACAACTGTCATAGCCAATATTCCTCAATTAATATATCACACAGATATAAATGTCAGATTATGCATGTGCACAAAAACTCAGTTTTTCAAAAACAACTCCATGGAGGTTTTCATAATTTCGAGGAGAATGCTCTGTCAATTGTCAGCCTTAGCCCAAAGATAATCTTCCAGTTGTTGAAAAGAATTGTGTTCTTGTCGGGTATCGTCAATGCATTGCAACGGACTACATCGCCAAGTGGCACAGGGTACTCGCCAGTTGTCCACTGGTCGACCGCCGCGCCTCGACGCCCCCAAGATCCATCATAGACCTCATTATCAATTCTTATTCCCTCTTCAACCACAAGGGCCATATACAATGCACGAATATATCAGTGCAAGTCCAACCCCAAAGGGCCAATTCTTTCCAATTTCATTAGTTCAATGTATCATATGCCTCAACGCATGTTTTTCCAATACATGTATAATACACCAAATCCAATCACAGGCATCTCTTTCCAATGCATTTAAATTGTACCAAATTATACTGTATTTTCAACAGCGAAATCATGTTATCACATTTTCATAGTTATAAAACACTTTCATCATGTTTTCACAAAATTGCGCAACATTTCCATTACGTTTTCACAATTCCAAAACGTTTTTGTTACGTTTTCAAAATATCGTAACACTTCTGTTATGTTTTCAAAATGCCGCAACTCTTCTGTTGCACTTTTAAATCACATACTAATTTTTCAACGTTTTTCTCAATCGTGTAAAATATACATTTCTCAAATCCTATAATATTTTTCCACTGTTTCAAAATCGCATAACTTAAAAATCATCCTTTTAAGTCGCGTAAATCATTTTCTTTCATTTTCAAAATATTTAAAATACTTTTCAAATCACATAATGATTTTCTTCTATTTTCACAATCACGTAAAAATAATTCATCACTTTTCCATCACGTAGTGATTTTTCAATAGTAATTCAGATTACGTAAAATATTTAAACGTAATTCAAATCGCGTAGAAATATTTCAACGTATTTAAAATCAGCGTAGAAATATTTTACTGTATTTTTAAACACTTAGAAATATTTTACTTGTATTTCAAAATTACGTTTTTAAGATACTGAAAATAATTTTTACACCACAATTTCATTACGTAAAAATATTTCTCAACCTTCAAATATTCCTTTTTCAACTTTTCTTAAATAATATAACTTTATACTTCATGTAATATATTTTCTTACTCAAGAAAATCTTTTCCACATTTCTTTACTCAAGAAATCCTTTTCCAAAATATAATTCATAAAATCACTTTTCCATTGATATAAATCAACGTTTCAAAACTTAACATTTTCTAACGTACTTTCAAAACTCAAAAATAAGTTATACGTTAGTAACTTTTCAAATCACCATTAATTTCACAAATACAATAAACCAAGGGCTTCTCAAATACAAAATAAAACACACAAATAATTAATATACAAGACTTGAATAAGAGAACCATGAATTAAAATCATGGTTAGAACCTTGAAAATCAAAAGAAAGGTGAAGAGTACCAAATTTCACCATTAAAGCTTCAATCTTTAGCTTGAAGAACAAGGTTGAAGATGAATGATTTAGAGAAAATCTCCAACATGAAAGTTTCTTAGAATATCATGGAGATTCAAGATCTAGAGTTGGATGAAATTAAAAGTGATGGAAGGTGCTTCTTGGAGAGCTTGGCCGAATGGTGTTATTTTGGGAGAGAAATGGAGTTTTCTTTGGTTTTGCTTCTTGAAACTTGAAAGAAAAGGTGAGGATGTAATAATAAAAAGCATGAAAATGAATTCTTTGGTCTTCTTTAGAGTGAATGACCGTAGTCTTACTTGGAGAGAAAGGAGAAAATAATTTGCTAAGTCTTGTTTTTGGAAAATGATGAAGATTGATCAAGATAGGTACTTAATAATCTTCAAATTTTTCTTTGGCCTAAAAAGGCTACTAAAAAATGTCTCCTTCTTCTTTGTTTTCTTCAAAACCGTGCTCCCCTCCAAATGACTTTTAAGAATGCAAACAAAACAATAAAGGGTAGTTTGTCTCCAAAATGCATGGTCATATAATATATGTCTAAGTCATCAAAAATTGACTAAAGCATTAAATAATGGTCCTAAAGTCTCCTTTGCTCCAAATTCATTACAAAACCATCCCCCTCCTTCATGATGCATTTAATAATTTGTCATCTTTTCTACCATCATTTGAAGCTTTCTAGCCAAAATTCTTTTTTAGGTTTTTTAATTTTAGAAGACAAAATCTGGTATTGGATTTTTCTCCTTTAAATTCTAGCGTTTAGATGTGTTCCAAAATTAAGGGTCAAGATTGCTTCTTCAAACTTTAAATCCAAGGGTCCTAATTAGTCTTTGCTACTTTAGAAAAAATCTCCACCATTGATTGATTCTTCATCCAATTACATCAAAATGGTCTTTGTTACTTCTTAAATTAAATCTCCACCCTTGATTTAATCTAAATTCAATGTTATAAATGTTCTTTTACTTTTCAAGACCATATTCTACACCTTTGATTACATCTATGGTTGATATCAAAGTCTTCCTAACTTTCTCACACCATTGATTAAATCAATGGTTATTATCCAAGCGCTTTTTATTAAGTTTGTTTCTTAACCTTTGATTAAATCAATGGTTAATATTCAAACTAAGTATTCTCATCCAAGGGTATAAATCAAGTCAAGCTCTCTTTGTTGACTACGCATGTAATATTTATTCTTGTATCCTACAAATAATATTTTTACTTGTATTTTTATCATCCATAATTAAATATAGTATAAAATACATAAGAAATTTTCTAAAACTGTTTCCCGGATTCAGGTTTAGTAAGATCCTGTCTCCGTCTAAACAAGACAAATTTTTCTATGCGTAGAAAATTTTTTCACTTTGTGGGACCCACACAGGGCCCACGTTGGCCACTTGGGCCCACATACATCTCCCCTGGGCCCACAACCAAGAAAAAAAATTTATAATCATCCACAAAATTCACAATTATTATAAAACACACAAATATAAAATCGATTACGTAAAATAATTACCTAACGGTAAAAAAAATTACGTAAAGTTTCTTTTTTATTTTCCACACGGATAAATCACTCAAAACGATCAAATACGTTGACGGAATAATCAAATTAATTTCATCATAAAAACACTAAATAAAATTGCCATTAGCATACTTATCATACGAGATAAGAAATTCGGGGTGTTACAACTATAAACATGCCATATACTCATCATGCATAATATAAGCATACCATCAAAGCCATAAAATCATGCAAAGCATATCAAGCATATGCAAATAAATCAAAGCTCATAAACGCACATAAATTATTACATGACCATGGATTGGAATCCTTACATGGATTCACCATCCATCAAATATAAGACCATCTCTCACCACCATACTTGGTTGGTGAGGTGGATCTCCCTCTTACCTCTTGAAGATCCTCAAAAACTCATTGTTTTGCTTCTTTTTCCAAGTCCTTCATCACCAAGGGCTTCTCAAATACAAAACAAAATACATAAAAATTAGTATACTAAGCTTGATTAAGAGGAACCATGGATCAAACATGGTTTAGATCATGAAAAAGAAAGAAGAAATGAAGTTTCCTTACACTTCACCTCAAAAACCCAATAACTTTGATCTTGAAGAAAGTCCATGAAGATGAATGATTTAGAGAAAATCTCTAACATGAAAGTTGTTTAGAATAAGGTAAGGATTCAAGAAATAAGGTTGGTTGAAATTAAAGAGTGATGGAAGGTAGATTGGAGGGTCATGGCCGAAACCTAGAGGAGAAGAGAAATGGAGAGAAAATTGGCAAAGAAAGACCAAGAATGAGTAATAATGGTGGTCTTCAACTTTGCTACCCACTTAAGCCACCAAAACCGGAGCCGCCCCTCCAATGCATTCTTCTTGAATGCAAATTGATCAATAATGATCAATAATGATACACCATTGACCATGACATGTAATAATGGTCATAAAGTTTTGTTTCTTTGTCTCCTAAACAATCCAAAACCATCCCCTTCCATGCATGCTTCTCCTTGTGCATTTAATTATTTGTCATCATTATTAGCCACCATCTAGAGCATTTCTAGCCATTGATTAATTCAATGGTTAGGATTTAGGTAGACTTTTGATTAGAAGACTTAATCTAGGCCATTGGATCTTTCTCCTTTAAATTCTAGCCATTAGATGTGTCTCCAAAATTAGGGGTCAAGATTACTCCTTCTTACTTTTAATCCAAGGGTCATAATTAGTCTTTGTCACTTTTTAAGACTAAAACTTCACCATTGATTAAATCTAAATCCAATGGTCATAAATGGTTCTTGTTACTTTACAAGACCAAATCTCCACCCTTAATCAATTCTATATCCAATGGTTACAAATGGTCATAGTCACTTTATATGACCAAATCTCTACCCTTGATTTAATCTCCATCTAATGGTTATAAATGATCTTATTCACTTTTAAGATCAAATCTCCACCGTTGATTAAATCAAGATCAAGTCTCTATCGTTAATTAAATCAATGGTGGATATCCAAACCACCAAGGTTGACTTAAGCAATTTAATTTATATTTTTTATCTGGTAAAACCCCACGAAAGAATATATTTACTGTATTTTTTTTATCGCCCGATAAATTAAATACAGTACAAAACACAGTACAATAAAATTTTTAAAACTGTTTCCAGATTCAGGTTTAGTAAGATCCCATGTCTCCGTCTCAACAGTACAAATTTTTCTATGCATAGAAAAATTTTCACTTTGCGGGACCCACCTGGGCCCACATACACCCCCTGGGCCCACAAACAGTAAAAAATTTCATAATTATCCACAAAAATCATAAATATTAGAAAACGCACAAATATCAAATCAGATTACGTAAAATAATTAAAACCTAACGGTAAAAATTAAATTAGGTAAAGTTTTCCCCAGCCCGAAAATTTTTATTTTCCTGACACGGAGTAAATCACTCAAAACGATCAAATACGCTGACGGAATAAACAAAATAATTTTACAAAGGTGCACGAAAATTACTAAACAAGAAAATTAATTAGCTTGTCAAAATTTTTGTTTAAGCGATAGGAAATTCAGGGTGTTACAATACTCCCCCTCTAAAAAGAAATTTTGTCCTCGAAATTTTGGTAGTCATGATTTCACATCCTCGGAATAAATAATGACATTATTCCTTTATCTTTTCTTCCAGTTCCCTCGTAGTTTCACCTCTTACGTTATTCCAAACGATTTTAACCAATGAAAGTTCTTTATCTCTTGATCAATTTTTTTTTCCTGATCAAGCAGATATCTCAAACTCTTATGATTACTGACGATGTTAAATGTTACTCCAGAAAGAAAGTATTTCCATACTTCTAAAATAAACACAGCGGCTACCAATCTCCATTCATGCGTAGAATAGTTTTTCTTCAAATGATTTCAATTTCCTAAAATCATACCCTACAACTCTTCTATTCTGCATAAGCACATATTTTAAGCTCCGATGTAATACGTCACTGTTCACCTCTAATGGTTCACTAGGATTTGATAAAACTAATACTAGAGAAGTACTTCAAACATATTTCAATTCCTACAAAATTTTCTTATATGCATCAGTCTATATGAACGCTTAATCCTTTCTGAGAAGCTGGGTGAGAAGTCTTATGATCCAAAAATTTTCCTTTCTGAGACATGTTATCCAACCAAGGAGCTATATGCTACAAAACACTCAAAGAAACCCTAGATCTCTCATCTGAAACCCTAGTCACCATCACTATCCAAACCTCAATCCCCTCCTATAAAAACCTATAACTCACACACAGAAATTCAAAAATGAGTTCACACTCACAGCTAACACCCTAGCCAATTTTTTTCATTCATCACCTTTACCATCTTCAACATCGAACCTCACCTCACCTTCATCATCAACCTCATAACCACCCCATAACCTCCATAACCACCACCACACCCACTTCACCAACAACACCCATTTCAACATCAAGCCCAAATAGAACCACACTACACTATAAACACCATCACAACACCTCACCAAACCACCACAACGTCCAAGCCTCCACACAGCCCCTTCAACCCATCCTTACCTAACCATAACCAAACAACCACCACATAGCCCATAACCACCCCACTATAACCATCTCACCCCAAACCACCATCAACAACCATTAACCACCCATCAAAAGCCACCATTACCGCCCCATCCACACAAACCGTGACTCACCACGTTCCTCACCAAATCACCCTCCAACCTCTACCCTGTAACCAATAGCCACCACCTCAGAACGCCTCAGCAACCAAACTCCATGCAAGCCACCCTTCACTTGTGTGACCACGCTACACTAAGCCCCATCATCACGCCACCAGCCCAGCCAGGCCATTATTGTTGTCTGCTTCACCAAAACAATGAAGACCTCGTGCTGTCCATCACTAGCCAGCTTCACTGTTCCACCTCTGCCCCCACGTGAGATGCATCGCAACCGTACCACCATCTTCGTTGTCTGTCAGTAATTGTCCGATCCACACCGTCCAAAACATAAAGACCCTAACCAGGACCTGCGCATTGCCACTTTCAACCACTGCGCAGATCCGGGAACCACCATGAAGACTGAGGCCACCATCACACCAGACATCTTCCAACCAGATCCAAGCCACCACATATCATCCACACCACCCACCACCTTCTAACAACCGGCCACCATCCTTGCAGCGACCATATGACCATCAGATCCGGCCAGACCGAGCCCAGCCACCACAAGTCATCCTTTCATCGTTGCCTTTGCGTTGAAGACCAGGTTCATCTTTCTCTATTTTATGCTTTCTGTGTTTTTTTATGTTTTAATACCTTTTTTTAAAGAAAGAGAAAATGAAAAAAAGGAAAGTTCTAAAAGAAGGATCCTTTGTTAAGCATCTCTAGTTTTTGCTAAAAAAATATAGTAAAAATAATAAAAATAAAAATAAAAATAAAAGAAAATATTTTGAATTCCTTTAGATTTAGTTCGCTTTTCATTTCGTTATGTATGTTTGTTCAATGGCATGACATAGTGTTGATTTTAAATTTTGGTTGTTAGTGCACATTTCTTGTTTTTTTAGTTATTAAAAATAAATTTCAAAAAAAGTTGTTAAATGATGCTTTTCTTTTTACGAAAAAAAATTATTTTAATTAATGCAATGACTAATAATGATGATTGAGTAGCAGATGCTATCTTCAATATCGTTTAGATCATAAGAGTTTATTAAGTATTCTAGTACTAACTTAAACTCTGTGCAAGAATTGATTTATTTTCAAACAAAATTTCTTTTCAAAAATTCTTTTTATAATTAAAATTAACCAACCCACAATTATTTTCTAAACAAGTACGTGACTTTGAGTTCCTCATTGCACTCGGAGATACGTAGGAGCAGAACTCCTATTTCGTCAAGCCAAAAAATTAAATTTTCATGAATTAGTTGTGTTTTTTTAAATTTATCTTTTAACAAAAGGAGTAAAACAAATATATTTTGAGATTATTAAGTTTTGCACAACTGACTTAAGGTACCATCTCAAAACAGATGTATTAGGGGTGCTGTAGGATTAAGTTTTCACCCTTCCCTATGCGTAATAGACTCTTGAATCCACTCTAGTTTCAAAGGCTATTTTCTAAGAAAGGTTTTTTAATTTTTCCTAATTTAAATAAAATTGGTGGCAACTCCACTTTCTATTTTTATCATATTTTTTTCACCGCTCCTGTCATGAATCTCTCGGTTGCGACAAGTTCTAATATCTTTTCTTTTACATGCAGGGTAGGTGCACTCGATCCTTTTCATTTGAATCTCCTTCTATGAGCCAAGAAACTTCACCAATGAGTATTTTATCTTTACTACAGTTTTAGTTCAACCTTTGTTTGTCAATTCATCTATATTCCCAATTCGGCATAAGTCAACACTTCTCTAGGCGAAAGAACTTGTCCTAAGAAAATTGTTGAAGTTAAGGTAATACTTTGTCACATTTGCATTATGTTAACCGTTGAGTATTTATGACTATCACCATTTTAAGGGAAGAGAAAGCTTGAAGTAGTCACAAAAGGACTAGTAATTCCCCGATAGAGGTTTAATGCGGGTATGATTATTATAAATTCACATGACTTTGTCACCTTAATATTTAAGCGATCTTGTGAACTAGTCACTCATAATTAGTATTTAACTTTTATAGGAAAAGGCAAAGGACTTCACTAGAAGAGAATTCTTAAAAGTGATTATTCTAAAGAGATTCCTCCCCTCAGATTGACGATGGAAGGCCAGTCTTTTTCTTTCCCTCCACCAGAAGCTACCTTAACTGCCCTTTAAGGCACCACAGAAGCAAACTCTCCAGTTTTAGAAATTGAAGAGAATGTTCCCTCACCTATTTTTCTTACACATAAATAGCCTATTATTAAGCCTAGAGAGTCATTGTTCCTAAATCAAGAAACTATTGAAGTGGTAATTAAAGCTACCATCTCTCTTGTTGACCAGAATCCAATTGATCCATCAAAGGCAAGAAGGAGTGGTGTTATAGATGTTGCCACCTCAAGTGATCCTGAGAGTTTACCTAGCCAAGGCTCATCTTCTTTTGATAGTATTCTTAAGAAGGACCTCCTGGCCGAAGATCCCTTTGAAGAAGTTTGGTTCAAAGCCAAGGAGGAGTCCCCGAAGAAGAAAGATAATAAACTACTCATGGATCATTAGAAGTTTATTGGCAATATTGGCTTCCTCTTGAACAGACCTTTGGAGGCCATTGTCAATGATGCAAATGCAAATGCAAGAGCTCAATCCTTTCACCATCTTGAATATTTTGATAGCGCAAAGGATGATATCATGCCAAGCAGGTTACACAAGTCCCTTCAACATGTCAGTGCACAATGGCACTCTATTTTTTCCTCCTATGATGTTGCAAAAGCAAGCATGAAGCACCTTGATACTTATCTTGAGCAAAAGAAAGCTCTGGTAGAGAAGATTTATGAGGGCCACCACAAATACAAGGTAGGCTATAGGAGATTAATGGAGTTGATTGAATGTAAAAACTGCTTTGATAAAGAAATTATTGATTTGCACGTGGCTTTGCGCTAAAAGGAAAAAGAAGTAGAGCGACTTAGGAGCTTGCTTGAGAAGCATGATTTAGAACACAAAGCCATTACCAAGAATGAGAATGATCTCCAGCAAGAAGCCTCTCAACTAGGTCAAGCTATGAACCCTTGTATACTAAGTATGCAGATGCGTATGATGGCAATAAAGAGGCTATAGCCAAGTGAGATCACCTCGAATTGAGTTAGCGTGCCTTATAGGTCATGTTCCAAATAGATAAACTGCACTATGAGAGGCAGATGGGATGATATTTTCTTTTTGGGGGAATGTTAAGGTACAATGATTTTTATAATTGTTCTTTGATATGTGTATATGTTTGGTGTAACGCCCCTTCTTTCTCCCTTAGCCATAATGGGTAAGAAGAAGGAACGTCGCACTATAGTGAAACGACGCACAAATGATTTCGAAAAGTTTGAACACTTTTTTTTCTCTCTCTTTTTTTTTTTACATAAATCCGATTGAAATTTCCATTTAATGTACATATACACCTTTTTATAAATATATCGCGTGATTGATTTAAAATTAAGAGTTCCTCTTTCATATGAAGCTTCTTATCGAAAAGTTAAAGAGAAATCAACATGTAACGGGACATACAACCATGTACAATATAGATAGCTACATACTTTGTACCATAATTACAAGCATGTTTAAATTACATTTCCAAAAGACATACAAAAAGCAAAATGTGTTCCTACCCCAAGAGATACAAATATCTACCCGCTAATCCAATAATACGTCAGGCTCCCTCAAAATAAACGGATAGCCATCAGTCTAAAAAAACCAACCCTAAGACTGCCTGGAATGAGAAGGAACCGTAGATGGGTCCTCCTCAAGGTCCTCGTCGTCCGACGAGACATCCATCGGGACGACAGAACAGTGGGCAGGAGCCCGGGCAGTAGACAAAAAGGAATCCTCACGAGGGGTATAATACATTTCACCCCACATGTCCTCACGGGCATATAGAACTCCAGCCATACAAAAACATGAAAATCAAAAATAGAAGCAGTGTAGCGTCCCCATGCCAAAGACACCGTCAATTCGCCGTGGTACACACATTGATCAGTCTGCACGTTGATATGCCAGCAATCCGGACCACCATGAAAGTTGATCCGCACATAACCAAAAAATCCACGGGGGCGAAAAGACATTCTCAAAGAATCACGTATTAATCGAGATAAGGCCAGAAACCTTGAAGCTCAGTAGCTTCCTTGTTCTCCTCACGAGTGTCTTCTATAGAGCATACAATTCAACCAAGATACAAAATAGAGAAAAGTACCGAAAGAGGTGAGATTCCCAGCTTTCAGTACCAACAAGGCAGCAAGAAAATAAACGACGTCGAACGCCCACATAAGACACAGTTAATACGTACAGGTATAGTGATACATGAAAGCAATTAATGAGAGTAAAGCAACAAAGAACAGTAGTTCACATCATCCATAGCCAACTAGCAACACTAGCATTACCAAGAATCAAATAAATATCACAATCATAATAGTAAACACATAATCCAATCATGAATGCTCAATGGACCATGTGACTGACAACTCACAATGCAACAAGGGTACCGAAGTTCCTACTCCATGGAGCTAGACATAAACATTTTCGGAGTGAATGATCAAGGAGTAATGCCAGTGTATCATTAGCCTTAAAAATATAGTGTGCTCATCTCATAAAAACATTTTGCGCAAAATGGCTCACACATGGCACCTCAACAGTTGATCGCGACATAGGACAGCATCTTAGGCAGGATCGTCGGTGTGTTGCATTGGTCTATCCCACGGCCCCAGTGGAGCTACCACTGTCTATTGTGAGACACCCACACCCCAACGCCCCCAAGGTCAACAACATATGACACCTACGCTTAGTCTATTCGCACCCGCACATAGGTGTTATTCAAACTCCTAGGCAACATAGCCTTCTCAACAATGTCCCACGGACAATACACATGCATGATGACACAATGTCCAATCATGTATGTTCATCAATGATGCATTCAGCATAAGTCTTTCCTCAATGGCACATAAGCATTATTCCATGTCCAACATGACATATCAATAATACATTTATTAAAACATTGCCTCAATGGCACATCATCATTCTTATCTCATTGAGTACTACATCAATAATCTCAGCATCAGCATGTATTCCTCAGTACACACATATCACAATTCCCATATCAGAGATCTAAGGATTCCCTATTTAAAAATCATTTCTTCCTTATTGGGGTGAATGCACCTTCCTATCATAAATTAATAAAGTAAAATCCTTGAATCCAGGGTTTTTAGGTTATGTTTGAGTTACAAAGGACAAAGAACCACCATCTCAACCATTTCCATTTCACGTAAATCTCATTTTTGGTCTTGGTAATCGATTACATGACACCTTTGTAATCGATTACACCGAGAAATGTAACCTCAGTGTCGGTTACAATCTCATTGTAATCGATTACGTGATTCCTGAATCACGTTTCGTAACTTCAAGGCACCGGTAATCGATTACACAACCGTGGTAATCGATTACCAATTGACAGAACCTCCGTGTCGATTACCCACGGTTGTGTAATCGATTACGTGATTCCCAAGCAGTACCATTTTGTGACATCAGAGGCTTGGTAATCGATTACACTCTTCTTGTAATCGATTACAAGCTAAACAGAATCTCAATGTCGATTACACACCAGATGTAATCGATTACCAGATTTCCAGAATCACGATTTTGTATCTTTAAGAGCTTGGTAATCGATTACAAGCCCCGTGTAATCGATTACCACGCGTAAGTTTGCAGAAAAATAGAGTTCTCAGGTCCTCTAACTCAAACCAAACCATTCCTCATCATATTTAATCAACAAGATACTCGAATACACCTTCAAATCATGCAAGAGACATCAATAAATCATACAAACCCAACAAAATACATTATCATCAAGAACAACATAAAAATGAGAGAACTTTATACATGGATTCCAAAAATCAACAACAATACACATATAAGACATTCCCTTACTACCAAGGTTGGTTGAAGAGGATCATCTCCCTCTTACCTATATGGAAAACAACACAATGTGCCACTCCTTCTTGTCTTAGATTTTCGTTTTCCCTCCTTCAAGAAAACCCCAATGTGAGTGATCACCACAATGTTCACTCAAACCATGAAAAATAGGTTCTTGGTCACCAAGGTGGCCAAGAGAAAACGAAATAGCAAGGAAATGGAAGAAAGTTGAAGACTTTACCTTAAAGCTCCAAGCTTTTGCTTTAATGGTGGAAGAGAAATGGAAGAAGAAGAAGAAGAGGAACCAAGGGATAACAACCAAGGAGAATAGTTTTGAAAGGGTGGAAGGAACAAGAAAATGTGATTGGTTTGGCAAATGAGGAAGTTGGTCTTCCAATGTGATAGTGTGTGTGTGTTCGGTGGAGAGGAAGAAGAAGAGAGAAAAAGAGAGAAATGGGTATTTGGGTGTAGAGAAATGAGTGAAATATGAAAGTAATGGAAGGGAAATATTTGGACTCCCCCCCTTGTAGTGTCTGCCGTAGAAGAGTGAAAAAAAAGGAGAGAGAAAAATATGTTGCAAGGGAAATTGCTAGGAAGCTTCCCATAATAAGCTTGGATTAAATTTAATCTCTCTTTTGAAATTAAAACTAATAGGTGTGATACAAAAATTATATTTTGAATAATGTGATAATATTTTTAATACATGTTATTATTTATTGGACAATAGTTGTAGTTGGTAGAAGTCAGCACTACAAATTTGACAGATAAATTCCTCACAGTGTTTTATTATCTCATCGGCTAAGATTTCTCGAAAAATGTAAAACCTTGTAAACTATGTCCGGCCTCGGGTTTAGTAAGATCCCCTGTCGACGTTTCCATAGTTCAAGGTTCTCGAAAAAAATATCTCATTTTTCTGGTTCCGCTCAGTACACACGTAAAACGAGAAATATATTAAAATATTCTGCATTTTCAGAAAATTCCAAGAAAATTCCAGAAAATCACAAATATTTTTAGAATGAATTCTGATAATAGAAAAGTAAATTTTGGGGTGTTACAACTCTTCCCAACAAATAGGAATTTCGTCCTCGAAATTTTTCATACCTTAAAATAATTCGGGATATTGCTCCTTCATTTTGTCCTCTAGCTCCTACGTCACATCTCCAGTTGCTTCATTCCAGATTACCTTCGCTAGTGCAATGTCCTTTCCTCTGAGTTGCTTTGTCCTCCTATCCTCAATCCTTACAGGAGTTGTCTCATATGTCAAGTTTTCCTTCAATTGTACAGAATCAGGTGCTATGACATGATTAGGGTTTGGGATATACTTTCTGAGTTGAGACACATGAAAAACATTATGAAGGTTTGAAAGAAAAGGAGGTAAAGCTATTTGGTAAGCAACAGGACCTATCCGACGAAGAATTTGGTAGGGTCCAAGGAATTTTGGGGTGAGTTTTCTAGATTTGAGGACACGACCGACCCCAGTCATAGGTGTGACTTTCAAGAAGACATGCTCTCCTTCTTCGAACTCAAGAGGTTTCCTTCTTTTGTCCGCATAACTCTTCTGCCGACTCTGAGCCGTCTTCATCTTCTCCTGAATCATTTTAACCTTCTCAGTTGTCTGCTGAATGAGTTCAGGTCCAACGGTAAGCCGTTCTCCATCTTGATACCAGCACAGAGGCGTCCGACACCTCCGCCCATATAAAGCCTCATAGGGCGCCATCCCTATACTTGAATGGTAACTGTTGTTGTAGGTGAATTCCACCAATGGCAAAATTTCATCCCAACCTCCAGTTTGCTCTATCGCACAAGCTCTCAGCAGATCTTCTAACGACTGGATTGTTCTTTCCGATTGACCATCAGTTTGTGGATGGTAGGCAAAACTTAACTGCAACTTTGTTCCCATAGCCTCTTGAAGACTTTGCCAAAACTTCGAGGTAAACCTCAGGTCTCTATCGGAAACAATACTCATGGGTATCCCATGAAGTCTAACAATTTCACCAATATAAATCTGAGTCAACTTCTCCAACGGATATCTTATGTTGATTGGCAGGAAGTGAGCTGACTTCGTAAGTCGATCCACTATTACCCATATTGAGTCATATCCTTTCCGAGTTCTTGGTAACTCGACAACAAAGTCCATGGCGATGCTATCCCACTTCCATTCAGGAATAGCCAAGGGTTGTAGTAATCTAGCTGGTCTTTGATGCTCAATCTTCGTTTTCTGGCAAACCAAACAAGATGACACACATCTAGCGATATCTTTTTTCATCCCATGCCACCAAAATAACTTCCTCAAGTCTTGATACATCTTGGTCATTCCAGGATGCATACTTGGCGAGCGCCGAACTCAGTCAAAATTATAACCGAAGTTATTACCTAAACTTGTAGTATAGTGAACAACACCGGATCGTCTCCTCAAGGATCGTAGATGCAATTTGATCAAATCAAGTGAAAGTTAGAAAAAAGGGGGGGTTTTGATGGTTCAAGGATCGCATGGATGAGATTTAAAGAGAAATAACAATTAAAAGAACAGTCAATTCAGAAATCTATCCGAGATTGGGTGGATTCAATCATAGACCTTTCAACAAACACCGAAATACATTTGAATGGTTAACTTGGATCTAACCGAGATCTCTCGCATCGATCCGAATTCATACTAGACAATCGTCCGTAATTCAATTGACAAGTGATAAACACAAATCTGCAATCGCACCATTCATGTAAATATATGTCAATTTAAGCACCGAATTCAATTAACCTAGGCACAAATCAGTAACCTAACCTCTTCAATTACGTGATTAGTTTAGATCAATCAGTTCTAAGTTTCATCACAAATCTCAATCTTCGCTCATCACAATACTTAATCTTAAACCAAGATCAAATCGATCAAACATAAACAGAATCACCATTCATGCATTCAAGATCAAGAGAACAGAAGAAGAAGAGAAGAGGAATTCAAATATAAATCAAATACATTACATAAACAAGGTCTCAAGAATCCAAGCCACAATCTCTTCAAGAGTCCTGAATTGACTAGAAGTGACTTAGCTCTCCATTACAATGAAGGAAAAATATACAAGAACTATGAAAAGCTATTTCTAACACCAAGTGTATGTTGTGTTTAGAGCTCTCCTCATGCTTCCTTTTATAGAGGATTCAGAGTAGTAGTAGATGGGTAGATGGGATTAGTAGGTGGAATTAGTAGGTGAGCTTGGTAGGTGAACTTGGTAGGTGAGCTTGGTAGGTGAACTTGGTAGGTGAGCTTCCTTGTCTCCGAAAGTATTCATTGCTGAACTCATTGATTTCGTCATTTTTGAGCCAAATGGTCTTCATGAAAGTTCTAGGAAATTGTCTAAGCTTTCCAATGGCTCTAGAAGCACCCAAAAATTCGTCCTACAGCCCAAGATATGACCCAATTACTACAGACTGCTCAGGACCAGTTTCAGCACCTCTGTTTTGACTTTCAGACCCAATATCTCCATCAAGGAGCCCGAATCAAGTTTTGTGTTTGTCATGAAAGTTGTACATATGGGTCTTAACTTTCAGATCACCAATTTTCAGCCCATTCTATAAACCCAAACTCGAATTATGTTCTGGTTACTACACACTGTTCGGGTTCCAGTTCACAAATCCCGTATTCTGATTTCCATGCCCAATTAGCTCCACTAGATGTCTGAATTTGACTTCGAGCTCTTCATCAAAGTTGTAGAGCTCTCTTTTATCTTTCCTACAAGGTAAAATTCATAATTATCAGACATTTAGAACTCAAGATATGGCCAAAATACAGAAACAGTGTAAGACTCGAATAATGCTGAAAAATCAATTAAGTCCGATTCGAGTTCAAACTTACAAAACATAATCAAATTCAGTCAATTAAGTACATGAAGAGTGTAAATGACTAATAATGAGGGTTTCTTAATGAATAAAATATGTGATTATCAAATTCCCCCACACTTAGCTTTTTGCACTCCTGGGAAAAACATATAAAACTAAAGTTAGAAGACAAAGACAAACGACACAAACTTAAAAGTTAAAAACTCTAAAGGACTCAATGAAGCAAGAAGAGCAACAAGAAATTCAAGGGATCAAAGCATAAATGAGGTAACATTTCTTCACATCTCAAACCAACAAGCAAGGAAACTTCCGTTGAAAAGAATGAATTAAGAATGATGGATCTTCATAAGATTCCCTCTCAATCTCTCAAGTGTTTAAAAGGTAGATATTTCACTCAATTCAACCCATGAAAATTACACTACCATAAGCTTGCTTATCTTCTACTTCTCCACTACTCAAAACACATGCACACACAAATCATGAGGACTTTATTCAAGGTTGTAGTGAGGTCAAGGTAACAGAAGAGGATAAAATGGATATGAGAAGGTAAATACCAAAGAGAATAAAAGCAAATGAGAGCTGAGTTCAAATAACGAGCATAAAAGTTCATCTCAACTCTAATGTATATCCCTTTACATATTCATTTCCCAATCCTTTTCTCTCTTTTTTTTTTTATATATATATATATGAACATAACTATATACATACATTTCTCTTTTTTTTTTTTTTTTTTTTTTTAGGCACTCTTTCTTTCTTTTTTTTTTTTTTTCAACAACCATTTTGTACACACACCCCCACACTTGTTCAAAAACTCATCCATTAACCAGGCTAATGTTCTTTTATTTCCTAAGGTACAGTAAAAACACGATTTTTCATTTAAGGCACATAATGAGCTAGAAACAAGGAATGGTCAAATAAGCTCAAAGGGGTTAAGCAAAGGAAAATATACAAGGTTGGCGGAATTAGAGAATTTTCGAGAGATCAAAAGAGTGCTTGATATCATATTGAAAACAAGGTTGGCTATTTGGTTAAACTAGCTAAGAAAGAGGGCCTCAATCATGTTCATGCATGCAAGTGAAATGTAGCCTCAAAAAGAATCAAAGCAAGTTCTAGAGTGGTCATTAACATGAGTGAAAATCACACAAGAAAGAAGAGAATGGCATAAATGTTGAATCCATCCATTAGGCTCAAAATCTCACAAGGTATGCATTCATCAAACTCAATTCATCAGTTCAATCATCCATCACCAAGCATATCAGTTCAAGAAGGGAGAAAAATTATTCAATCATGCAATGAACCCCATTTTTATTTTATTTTTTTTTTTATTTTTTTTGAATTTTTTTTTAAATTTTTTTTTTAACAAACGAAAAGAAACAGAAACATGCTAAAATCTCTCCCCCACACTTAATGTAACATTGTCCTCAATGTGAAAGAAAGAGATAGAAAAGAGCAACACAACCTGATAAGAAGTGAATCAACGCCTAGCGAAAAGAAACACACCGTCGAAGGTCGCATCGACCACGAAAAGAAATCAAACAAGAAAACGTTAGTACTTCCACAAGTCAATACTAATTAATTACTACCTAAAAAACTCCTTACTCTGCCACCAATTAAGATGCGTCTCAAGAGTAAAATTACTCCTTACTCTGCCATCACTAATTGGTTTAATAAGTCCATAACAACCATATCATACTAAACAAAACAACAACAAATTTTTTTTTTTTAAAAAATCAAACCCATTAAAGAGAAAGTTTCAGATCGGGCTCTTGTTTCTTGTTACTTCCTGTTGACCAATCTATCTGAGCTAATACCTGATCAGGTACATACTCAAAAGCTTCTAATTTATCAATGAGCTCATCAACAGTGGAGGCAGAGATAAGAAGTTGTCTTGCCAAGGAGTGATAAATTTACTACCACACTTTGTCAAGAAAAAATAACGAAAGATCAAAGAAATTATTAACATTCAACAAACCAATGGGTTTATGGTGGATGTTCAATTCGGCCAAGAGACAATTTGAAAAATTTCTTCCAAAGTACCAAAACCACCTGTAAGGCAATGAATGCATCGAGTGTTCAAGCATTATCTTCATGCGTTCATGCATTGATGATACCTTAAGTTCCTCCCCAATTGTCTTTCCAAAGTGATGTTCTTTGAGCTAAAGTTTCAGGAATGATACCTAGAACTCCGATTGTCTCTTACAAAGGCGCAAGTGATACACCCCCATTAACCCACGACAACCTCCCCCATATACAAGATGAATATTCCTCGCAGCAAGTGATCGACCAAGAGTGCTAGCTGCGTTTACAAACTCTAATCCCTTCCCATAACTCGACCCACAAAAACACGGACATTTTTGAGGTTACGAATAGAAGGCCCCATTCTATACTCTTCCTCCCTTTGAGTGTTTCGAGTTTGAAGGAAAATGGAGAAAGTGGAGTGTTTAAATAGGAAAAAGAATGGAAAGGGAATAATTGCACCTATGAGGGTAGGTTGGCGGTTTGTCGAAAAAGGTTGAAATTAAGAGACACAGAGAATTTTTTTTTTTTTTTTTTTTTTTTTTTTTTTGACTTCAAGAAAACCATCAAGGTAAAGAAGTCTAGAAACCCCGAAGGACCCCGCTCAAAGGATCGTCTGTACAAAAATCAAAATACAACAAAATGATACAAAGATAAAAGAAATAGAAAATGATGACATACCAAGTATGTACAGTCTCCATGGCGTATCTTTATATTACGCGTCATGAGTGCAATAGACATCACGTCCTTTTTTTTTTTTTTTTTTTTTGAAATTGTTAAAAAAAACTTGATGAAAGATGAGTGTATACTTACTTAAGATTGGGATGGAGGTAGTCTGCTCTTTCGGCTTTGTGACGAGCGCCGAACTCAGTCAAAATTATAACCGAAGTTATTACCTAAGCTTGTAGCATAGTGACAACACCGGATCGTCTCCTCAAGGATCGTAGATGCAATTTGATCAAATCAAGTGAAAGTTAGCAAAGGGGGGTTTGACAGTTTAAGATCGTACTTAACAAAATTAATGGAAGAAATGACAATTAAAGAGTAGTCAATTTAGAAACCTATCCAAGATTGGGTGGATTCAATCATAGACCCTTCATAGAACACTTGAAGTGCAATTGAATTGTTAATTTGGATCTAACCGAGATCTCTGGCATCAAATCCAGAATTCATACTAGACGATCGTCTAGAATTCAATTAACAAGTGATAAACACAAATCCGCAATCGCACCATTCATGAAAATCTATGTTAATTTCAAGTACCGAATTTAATTAACTTAGGCACAAATCAGTAACCTAACCTCTTCAATTCTCGTGATTAATTTAGATCAATCAGCTTCTAAGTTTCATCACAAATCTCAATCTTCATTTATGTGATTAGTTTAGATCAATTAGTTCTAAGTTTCATCACAAATCTCAATCTTAAACTAAGATCAAATTAGATCAACATAAATAGAATCACCATTCATGCATTCAAGATCAAGAAGAAGAAAGAAGAAGAAAGAAGAAGAAAAGAGGAATTCAATTACAAATCAAATACAATACATAACCAAGGTCTCAAGAATCCAAACCACAATCTCTTCAAGAGATCTAAATTGACCGAAAGTAGCTTAGCCCTCCATCACCATGAAGAGAAGCATCAAAATATACAAAAGCTATGAGAAACTATGAAGAAACTATGAAGAAACAAGAAACTAAGAGAGAAATGAAGGAGAGAATTCATGTTGTTCATGATAAATGGTGCCTTTTATAGAAGTCTAAGGTAACAAAATGACAAAGGGAAGTGGGTGGATGAGTGGGTGAGTGAGTGGAGTGGTTGAGTGGATGGATTAGTGGGTTGGTTTAGTGGATTGGTTTAGTGGATGAGTGGGTGGATTGGTTGAGTGGTTGAATTAGTGAAAAATGCCAAAGGACTTTTGGTGAGTGGAAAATTATGGACATGAATGGGTGAGTGGATGGATGAGTAGATGAGTTAGTGGATGAGTGGATGGAGTGGTTAAATGGTTGGATTAGTGTATTAGTGGATGAATGGGTGAGTTAGTGGATGAGTGGATGAGTAGATGAGTGGATTAGTGGATGGATGAGTGGATTAGTGGATGGGTGAGTGGATGGTTGAGGATGAAAATTTCGTGTCTGACTTGGAAGCCAAAAACGACCCACTATACTTCAGAACCACGAAAAGTGTTCTTCATCAAAGTTGTAGATCCTTGTCTTGGCTATAAAATGGATAGCTGGTTCGTCCAATTTGGCTTCCTTAAGCCCAAGATATGTCCCAAATACCGTAGGTTGCTCAAACCCAACTTCAGCACCTCTGTTCCGACTTGTAAGCTCAAAATGACCTGCTAGACTTCTTTTTCTCAAAATGTGTTCTTCATGAAAGTTGTTTATTTGGATCTTGACTATCCACTGTCCAAATTTCAGCCCATCTCCATTATTACATCTTGAGATATGATTTTTTTGAGTGCACACTATTCGGATTCTACTGGCAGAACCCGTATTCTGACTTCCATGTAAACTTAGGTCCCTTAGACATCTGAATCAGACTTCGAGCTCTTCATCAAAGTTGTAGAGCTTCCTCTTAGCTTTCCTACAAGGTAAAATTCATGTTCATCAGATATTAGGAACTCAAGTTATGGCCAAAATACAGAAACAGTGTCAAATCTCAATAATGCTGAAAATATTCAATTAGGACCAATTTGAGCTCAAACTCACAAAATCATACCAAACTCAATCAATTAAGAATATGGAGAGTGTAAATGACTAAACATAAGGGTTTCTTAATGAATAAAATATGTGATTATCAAATTCCCCCACACTTAGCTTTTTGCACTCCTGGGCAAAACTCAAGACCAAAATTTTACAATCAAGAAGAACAACCAAAGGTTCAAGGATCAAAACATTCATGAGTTAACAATTCTCCACATCTCAAACCAACAAGCAAGGTATCTTCAACATGAATCGAGAATGATAGATCTTCACAAGATTCCCTCTCAATCTCTCAAGTGTTTAAAAGGTAGGTATTTCACTCAATTCAACCCATGAAAATTGCACTACCATAAGCTTGCTTATCTTCTACTTCTCCACTACTCAAAACACATGCACACACAAATCATGAGGACTTTATTCAAGGTTGTAGTGAGGTCAAGGTAACAGAGAGGATAAAATGGATATGAGAAGATAAATACCAAAGAGAATACAAGCAAATGAGAGCTGAGTTCAAATAACAAGCATAAAAGTTCATCCCAACTCTAGTGTATATTCCTTTACATATTCATTTCCCAATCCTTTTTTTTTTTTTTTTTTTTTTTTTTTTTTTTTTTTTAAACACTTGGTTTTTTTTTTTTTTTTTTTTTTTTTTATATATATATATATATGAACATAACTATATACATACATTTTTTTTTTTTTTTGGCACTCTTTTCTTTTTCAACAACCATTTTGTACACACACCCCCACACTTGTTCAAAAACTCATCCATTAACCAAGCTAATGTTCTTTTATTCCCTAAGGTAAAGTAAGAACACGATTTCTCATTTAAGGCACATGATGAGCTAGAAACAAGGAATGGTCAAATAAGCTCAAAGGGGTTAAGCAAAGGAAAATATACAAGGTTGGCAGAATCGAGAATTTTCAAGAAGTCAAAAGAGTGCTTGATATCATATTGGAAACAAGGTTAGCTATTTGGTTAAACTAGCTAATTAAGAAAGAGGGCCTCAATCATGTTCATGCATGCAAGTGAAATGTAGCCTCAAAAAGAATCAAAGCAAGTTCTAGAGTGGTCATTAACATGAGTGAAAATCACACAAGAAAGAAGAGAATGGCATAAATGTTGAATCCATCCATTAGGCTCAAAATCTCACAAGGTATGCATCCATCAAACTCAATTCATCAATTCAATCATCCATCACCAAGCATATCAGTTCAAGAAGGGAGAAAAATTATTCAATCATGCAATGAACCTCTTTTTTTTCTTTTTTTTTTTTTAGAATTTTTTTTTTTTTTTTTTTTTTTTACAAACGAAAAGAAACAGAAACATGCTAAAATCTCTCCCCACACTTAATAGAACATTGTCCTCAATGTGAAAGAAAGAGATAGAAAAGAGCAACACAACCCGATAAGAAGTGAATCATCGCTAAGCGTAAAAGAAACACACTCACAAGTCTGCAGCATCGACCTTGAAAAGAAATCAAAAAAAAAAACGTTAGTACTTCCACAATGCAATACTAATTAATTACTACCTAAAAACTCCTTACTCGCCACCAATTAAGATGCGTCTCAAGAGTAAAATTACTCCTTACTCGCCATCACTAATTGGTTTAATAAGTCCATGACAATCATATCATACTAAACAAAACAACAATAATTTTTTTTTTTTTTTTTTTTTTTATCAAACTCATTAAAGAGAAAGTTTCAGATCGTTTTTTGTTTCTTGTTACTTCCTTCGCCGCTTCCCGTTGACCAATCTATTCGAGCTAATACCTTATCGTGTACATACTCAAAAGCTTCTAATTTATCAATGAGCTCATCAATAGTGGAGGCAGAGATAAGAAGTTGTCTTGCCAAGGAGTGATAAATTTCTGCTCCACACTTTGTCAAGAAAAAATAACAAAAGATCAAAGAAATTATTAACATTCAACAAACCAATGGGTTTATGGTGGATGTTCAGTTCGCCCAAGAGACAATTTGAAAAATTTCTTCTAAAGTACCAAAACCACTGGTAAGACAATAAATGCATCGAATTGTCAACCATTATTTTCATTCGTCCATGCATAGATGTTACCCGAATTTCTTCTCCAATTGTCTTTCCAAAGGATGTTATTTTCAGCCAAAGGTTTAGGAATAACACCTAAAACCCGATCGCCTCCTATAGAAGCAAAGCAAGTGATACAAATTTCATTAACCCACGACAACCTCCCCATATACAAGATGAATATTCCTCGCAGCAAGTGATCGACCAAGAGTGCTAGTCAAGCGCTTACAAACTCTAATCCCTTCCCATAACTTGACCCACAAAAAACACAGACATTTTTGAGGTTACGAATAAAAGGCCCCATTCTATACTCTTCCTCCCTTTGAGTGATTCTGAGTGTGAAGGAAGATGGAGAAAATGGAGTGTTTAAATAAGAAAAAGAATGGAAAGGGAAATAATTGCACCTATAAGGGTAGGTTGATCATGTTGTCGAAAAGGTTGAAATTAAGAGTCACAGAATCTTTTCTCCTTTTTTATTTTTTTTTTTTTTTTTTTTTTTTTTTTTTTTTTTTTTTTGACTTCAAGAAAACCATCAAGGTAAAGAAGTCTAGAAACCCCCGAAGGACCCCGCTCAAAGGATCGTCTCGTACAAAAATCAAAATACAACAAAATGATACAAAGATAATAGAAAATGATGACATACCAGTATGTACAGCTTTCCATGGCGTATCTTTATACTCACACATGAGTGCAAGAGACATCACGTCCTTTTTTTTTTTTTTTTT
This sequence comes from Ormosia emarginata, assembly GCA_029884605.1. Taxonomy (NCBI): domain Eukaryota; kingdom Viridiplantae; phylum Streptophyta; class Magnoliopsida; order Fabales; family Fabaceae; genus Ormosia; species Ormosia emarginata. The sequence continues at coordinate 2,169,797 of JAQQTP010000013.1, read as the reverse complement.
TTTTTTTGAAATTGTTAGAAAAACTTGATGAAAGATGAGTGTATACTTACTTAAGATTGGGATGGAGGTAGTCTCCGCTTTTTTCTGCTTTGTGCCAAAGCATTGTTGACCAAGATTCGACCCATTCAAGACCAAATAAGAACATGTGGCTCCCAAAAGGGACAAGTGGCCATAATACGACCGTCCTCACATGTGGATACAATCTACCTTCTTTGTTTTTCAATTAAGAAGGCTGGATCAGATGCATGCATTTCCCCATTCACGGTTTGTGTTACCAAAGCCAACCCTAAGAAGTATACATTTTTTTTTTTTTTTTTTTTTCATTTTTTTTTTTTTTTTTTTTTTGAATTTTTTTTCTCATTTTTTTTTTTTTCATTTGTTTTTTTTTTTTTTTTTTTTTGTAAAATGCCATGAAGAAGAAGAAGAAGAAGATGATATGTACAGATTGTTTGTGGATATGGCTCACATCCGCCTCCTGTTTAACGTCCAAGAATCGCTAAACGTCTTCTATGAGTCGAGGATAAGCTTCCCATCCAATTTTCTTATAAATTGGCAAACAGGGTCTTTTAGAGTCGATTCCCAAGATCAGTAGCGTTGTTGTTCATCCTTGAAGAGATTCCACAATTTAAGAATTTCTCGATGCACCAATCCACAAGAATGCGTCTCAAGAGTCAATAAGATATCATCTAATGACTCCTTACTCACCCATTCTTAATGAAGAAAATTTTATCTTCTCTATTTGCGGAACCATCCCCTTAGTACGACATCGCTTGTTACAGCTCCATCGTCCACATTTGTGACAGACTTGTAACCTTTTTGCTCTTCTCCTTTTAGAATATGAACTTCTTCCAAGACCGGCATATATGAGTCAAATGAAATCGAGGACTCACCGCTAATCGACCTTTGCTTCAATTATCCAACAGACATCTTCTCGGCATACCCTTGTGCATTAACATTCTCAATCTCTCACATCGAACTTTGTAGATTTTTCTCGAGCATTTTGAGGAAGAGAAGGAAAATGTTTTCTCGTGTTTGAAAGAATGACATCCATTTTGAAGGAGAAGAAGGGTTCGGCTTATTTTGGGAAATCGAAGAATAAACCGACTCAAGAGTCACGGAGTACCGTATCCGCCACTTAACCTAAGCAACACAAAGAACTCAAGAACTTGGTTTTCCAGAATGGTTGAGTCTTTGTCCATTAACCTTAAGCGCATTACCATTCCTAGGATCCTCGCATCGATGCCGAGAGGATACGCGTGTCCGACAACAAAAGAACCACGCCACCTAGATCTCAATTTTCCAAGGAGTAGGTGTAGATGATAATCTCAAAGCGTAACTTTTTGACCAATTTCCGCAGCCTTTTGCAAAAGGTGTAACAGACCTTTAATAAAGTAGGCCAATAAAATCCATACCGCAAGATTTTCACAAGAAGTTGTTGTCGCCGAAGAAAAAAAAAATGACCTCCACATGCTTCGAGCGACTCTACCTACTTCATTGTCTAGCACACAAATTTTTTTTTTTCTTTTTTTTTTTTTTTTTTTTTTTTTTTTTTTTTTTTTTTCCTTTTTTTTTTTTTTTTTTTTTTCCTTTTTTTTTTTTTTTTTTTTATTCATAATGCGGATGGAGAAGGTTCATCACCTCCACTTCGCATTCTCTCGGAAGTTCATGATACTGCTTGAGGCGGTGTCCATTTACGATGAAAGCTTTGGCGACCTCACTTTTAATCCGAACAAAGACACTGAAGGAAAAACATTAGTAACAATAAATGGTCCATCCCATCTAGACCTTAATTTGCCGTGCATGAGTCTGGCGGGAGTTATAGAGAAGAACTTTTTGACCAATCTCAAATGTTTTCCTCGTAATCAACTTATCATGGAAGGCTTTGGTCTTCTCCTTATAAAGTTTGGAACTTTCATAAGCCTCCAAGCGGATCTCCTCCAATTGCCGCAGTGCAGCCTTCCTCTCCATACCGCTTGATTTAGGTCCAAGTTGCACCTTTTCACCGCCCGCAATGCTCGATGCTCAATTTCCACCTACAGTGGCATGCTTTTCCAAAAACAATTCGATATGGAGACATCCCGATTGGTGTCTTATAAGCAAATCCCAGCAAGCCCATAAAGCATCCTCAAGCCTCTTGCTCCAAATTTTCTCGTTAGGTTGAACTGCCTTCTCTGAGTATCCGCTTAATTTCTCTGTTGGAGACTTCGGCTTGCCCATTGGTTCGGGGGTGGTAGGGTGTAGAAACCTTGTGTTGGACTCCATACTTCTTCATCAAAGCCTCCATGCTTCGATTGCAAAAATGTGAACCTTGATCACTAATGATGGATCTCGGACTCCAAACCTACATAAAATCAGATCTAATAAAATCCACAACAACTTTAGAATCATCATCCGAGTGGCCTTAGCCTCCACCCATTTAGATACATAATCCACAAAGAAGCGTAATGTAAACAAAACCAAATGATACAGAAAAGGACCCATAAAGTCAATACCCCAAACATCAAAAATCTCACAATAATAAGGGTTTCGGGGCATTTCATTCCTACGAGAAGTATTCCCTGTTCTCTCGGCATTGATCACAAGATTTGCAAAACATATATGCATCATGAAATAGAGTGGGCCAATATAATCCAGAGTCTAAAACTTTTCTAGCAAATCCGTTGAGGACCGAAGTGGCCGCCACATGCAAGTTTATGACAAAAGCTAAGAATGGAATGGAATTCATCATCGTGCACACATCTCCTAATTACTTGGTCACCGCAAAATCTCCATAAGTAAGGATCATCCCACACATAATACTTTGACTCACTTTTCAATTTATCAATCTTAGCCTTAGTGAAATGTGCAGTATTGCTTTAGCAACCAAGAAATTAATCAAATCAAGAAACCAAGGGATGTTGCCTTGCAGCTTGAAAAGTCAAGCTCATCGTGGAAAACATCATGGATGGGAAAACATCCGCCTCCCTTTCAATTCGACTCAAGTGATCACCACCAAATTCTCCGCTCCACTCTTGTCACGATCTCAATATCAAACTCCCGGAGGAGCAACATCCACCTAATCAACCGGCTTGGCATTGGGCTTTTTCAGAGAAACTTCAATGCCGCATGATCCGAAAACACAACCACTCGGAACCAAGCAAATATGATCGAAATTTATCTAAAGCAAAAACAATTGCTAAAAGTTCCTTTTCGGTTGTGGTGTAGTTGATTTGTGCAGATCTAAAGTTCTCAAGCATAGGAAATGACATGAGATACTTTACCGACCCTTTGTGCAAGAACAGCCCCAATGCATAATTAGAGGCATCACACATCACCAATGGAAGTGTCCAATCCGGCGGTTGGATGATAGGTGTACTGTCAATGCCTCGCTTCAATTGATTGAAGGCATCCCGGCACTTCTTGTCAAAGTGAAACTCCACATCTTTTTGCAAGTAGTTGGATAGCGGAAGTGCAATTTTGCTGAAATCCTTTATGAACCGCCGATAGAAACCTCGCATGACCAAGGAAAGAACGAATCTCCCGCACGCATGTGGGGTAAGATAGGCATGAAATAACATCTATTTTTGCAGGATCTACCTCAATACCCTCACGAGATATCACATGCCCTAAGACTATACCTTGTTCTACCATGAAATGACATTTCTCAAAATTTAGAACGAGGTTAGTCTTAATGCATCTATGCAAGACCCGAGCCGACTATCTAAACATGCATCAAAGGAAGATCCATAGACAAGAAAATCATCCATGAATACGTCCATGCAATTTTCTAAAAATCGAAAAGATACTTACCATACACCTCTCGAAAGGTGCCTCGAGCATTGCACGCACCAAAGGGCATCCTCCTATATGCAAATGTGCCAAATGGACAAGTGAAAGTAGTCTTCTCTTGGTCTTCTCGGGGCTATATGAATCTGAAAATAGCCCGAATATCCATCCAGAAACAATAATGTGACTTGCCGCCTAACCGCTCCAACATCCGATCAATGAAAGGCAATGGAAATGATCCTTTCTCGTAGCCTGGTTGAGCCGCCTATAATCAATGCAAACTCGCTAACCGTTTTGAACTCGTGTGGGCACAAGCTCATTGTTCTCGATTCGCAACCACCGTGACCCCGCATTTCTTGGGAACCACTTGCACCTGGCTCACCCATTGACCGTCCGATATGGATAAATAATGCCACCTTGAAGCAGCTTTGTAACTTCCTTCTTTACCACATCTAGAATCGTGGGATTTAGTCTCCTTTGGGGTCAGTGTCTAACCGGTTTAATCCCTTCTTCCAATAAAATCTTATGCATGCATGTGAGGGGCTAATACCAGAATATCTCAAAGAGTCCATCCGATGGCTTGCCTATTCTCGCCTCAAAATCAAGTAATTTTTCTTCTTGATCGTGTTGTAGGTTTTTAGCAATGATCACCTAGTTGTCTCACCATCTCCCAAATATGCATATTTAAGATGGTCTCGTAAAGTCTTCAACTCCAAGGATGGAGGTTGTACAATGGAAGGTAACAAGTGATCTCAAACAAATAACTCAAAGAACATTAATTTCAAGATGGTACCGACTCTCATTCTCAATTGTTGCATCATCAAGCAACAGTATCATTACTCATAACAGAATAAATCTCAAGACATGCAAAGACATGGTTCATCATCACAAGTGGCACATGTATCACAAGAAACAGAACCAAGATAGTCAACAATATCGTGGAATTCAAAGATATAAATCAAGATAGACATCATCAACCAAAGATCTCAATCATATCAACATGGAAAACAGTAATGCTCCTCTGGGGGTGTCTCATGGCATCAAAAATGTTAAATTGTACCAAATTGTCGCCAAACTCCATAGAAAGGGTGCCAAGATGCACGTCTATCTTGGTCTTGGCGGTCTTGAGGAATGGTCTCGCCTAGAATCAATGGAGCATGGTTTGTTGGAGACTCATCTTCCATGTCCGTAATGTAGAAATCTCGCCGGAAAAATCAACTCATTCACCCGAACTAACACATCTTCCAAAGACACCCGTAGGATGAGCAAGGGCTCTATTTGCCAACCGAATCACGATACCAAAGGGTTGCAAAGTACCGATGTTTAAACACTTATACACCGACACGGGCATGACATTGATCGAAGCACCCAAATCTAGCATTGCATGCTCAAATCTAGAGTTGCCAATTGTGCAAGAAATTGTGAAGGTTCCAGGATCTTTGCATTTCTCGTGGCATGCTTGGCGTAATCATTGCGTAAACATTTCTTCCCATGCCGATCTTCTCATCCCCTTTCAACCTTCTCTTATGAGTGCACAACTCCTTGAGAAATTTAGCATATTTTGGAATTTGCTTGATTGCATCTAGGAGGGGAATATTGATTTCCACTTTCCCGAATGTCTCCATGACTTCTTTTTCCATTTCTCGCTTGCATTGTTCTCTTGGATTGTGTGATCCTATTTGGAAAAGGCAATGGAATGGTAACATCTGAATTCTCTGCAATTTTCTTCGGAGGCACAGATTTCTGGACTGAATTATCCATTTCCTGGTCAATTTCTGATTGCTGTAAGGTTGGAACATCAACTTCTTTGCCACTTCTCAAGGTAATTGCACTTACGTTGCCTCTTGGATTGTTGACTGTTTGTGAAGGCAATTGGCTAGAACCTTGACTCTTTAGCTCGCTCACAGTGGTTGCCAGCTGCCCGATTTGAGTTTGTAAATTCTGAATGTTGGCACTGACGTTCACTGAACCGAATGTTATTTGTGGCCATTTGTTTCATCAGGTCTTCCAATGATGGCTCAGCTGGAGTGGATTGGACAGACTGCTGAACAGGTTGCTGTTGTCTGAATGCAGGGGGTATTTGTTGGTATTTGTTGCTTGGACCTGTAGCTTGGTATCTAAATTGTTGTTGCTGCTGGTGGGGCTGTTGTTGCTGCTGGTGGGGCTGTTGTTGCTGGCTAGGATTCCCATATCTCAAATTGGGATGGTCTCGCCAACCAGGATTATAAGTACTAGAAAATGGATCATATCTAGATTGTTGCTGTTGTTGCTGATATTGGGGTCTACCAGAAAAACACCACCGCAAAGAACACATTGATCCGGAAAAGCGGACCATCTTCCCGAAGTGTAGGGCATGAATCAAGAGGGATGAGATGAATTAGAGCAAATTCCACACACCGATGCAAATATCCGCATGGGTGGTTGTTGACCCACCGCTATCCGTCTTACCAAAGAAGTCAATTCATCTAGTCTCGTGTTCCATTCTTTGTTGGTCCATATGAGATGCTTGAATTTCATTAACTCCTCCGGGTTGCGGTGATGATCCGCGAGCCAAATCGTTGGGTATTGGCCGCCATGTTTGCTATCGATCTCTTGCAAATGCGGTAGGAGTTTTGTCTACTAAGGCTCCTCCAGAGGCAAAGATCGATCATGCTTCTATCATTTGGCAAAGAAACCCTCATAAAAGTATTGAATCAAGAGCTGGTCACTAATTTGGTGATGAGGGCGCTTGAACACAACTTCTTGAATCTCTCCCAATTCATGCAAAGTCTCACCGTACATCCGTCTCGATGCCACATATATCCTTCCTAATTGCAGCAGCTCTCGAGGCAGGGAAGAATCTCTCCAGAACAACCTCTTCATGTCATTCCAACTTCGACCGAACCTGGTGAAAGATAAAACAACCAATCTTTGGTCGCATCGACAAGTGAGAAGGGAAATGCCCTTAACTTGATGTGTTCCTCGAGATGCCTTGTGGCTTCATGGTTGAACACACAACATGGAACTCTTTCAGTGCTTATGAGGATCTTCACCCGCAAGACCATGAAACTTTGGTAACAAGTGTATCAAACCAGATTTCAACTCAAAATCTGCATCAAGATCGATATTGAATGCACAAAGATTGGTAAGATACATCAGAGCAAAGAAGTTCCTTAAGGGTTCTATTATGCATGTTATCACCATGATTTCAGTGATTACTTAAGTTATCGTGTTCACTCCCAAAATTAGGTTCAGAATTAACTCGAATTTATCACACGAGCTCTAATTAATCTATGCAAGGTCCTATCAATCTCGTGGATCAAGATCAAGCAAGATATCGATTGGACCTAGTCATGCATCAACTAAAGCACAAAAACACAAAACCGCAACTAAGCAAAATACACTAAACAACACTCAAAATATGCAAAAATAAATCTAGTTAATATGTCTAAACATTTTTAAAAATTATGGAATCAACACAGTAACAAAATCTACATAAAAATGAAACTAGAAAATGCAATAAAAAATATTAAAAAATTGAAAAAGTGGTCTAAATGATAGAATTTCGAAAAACCAGGGGTGACCTCACAGTTTACTGTGAGTCTTGTTTATCAAGCTGTTTTCCTTCAACCGACCAAGTTACAGCTCATTCTGGGCATGTTTCAGTTCGAAAATTGCAATAGTTACCCGTAATCACCTGCTTTCCGCCTTTCCTAATTCAAAAAATTCAAAAGCTAAGATAAAAATGTTAGTATGGTATGAACAATGTTAGTAAATGAAAAATAACTGTTAGAATAGGTAAGAAAAAAAAAAAAAAAAAAAATTAGTAAGGTTACTCAAAATGAAAAGATTACACCTACGAGCTCCCCAAGAATCGGCCAAAATCTTGACGAGCGCCGAACTCAATAAAATTATAACCGAAGTTATTACCTAAGCTTGTAGCATAGTGACAACACCGGATCGTCTCCTCAAGGATCGTAATGCAATTTGATCAAATCAAGTGAAAGTTAGCAAAAAGGGGGTTTGACAGCTTTAAGATCGCACTTAACAAAATTAAAGGAAGAAATAACAATTAAAGAGTAGTCAATTTAGAAACCTATCCAAGATTGGGTGGATTCAATCATAGACCCTTCATAGAACACTTGAAGTGCAATTGAATTGTTAATTTGGATCTAACCGAGATCTCTCATCAAATCCAGAATTCATACTAGACGATCGCCTAGAATTCAATTAACAAGTGATAAACACAAATCCGCAATCGCACCATTCATGAAAATCTATGTTAATTTCAAGTACCGAATTCAATTAACTTAGGCACAAATCAAGAACCTAACCTCTTCAATTCTCGTGATTAATTTAGATCAATCAGTTCTAAGTTTCATCACAAATCTCAATCTTCATTTATGTGATTAGTTTAGATCAATTAGTTCTAAGTTTCATCACAAATCTCAATCTTAAACTAAGATCAAATTAGATCAACATAAATAGAATCACCATTCATGCATTCAAGATCAAGAAGAAGAAAGAAGAAGAAAGAAGAAGAAAAGAGGAATTCAATTACAAATCAAATACAATACATAACCAAGGTCTCAAGAATCCAAACCACAATCTCTTCAAGAGATCTAAATTGACCGAAAGTAGCTTAGCCCTCCATCACCATGAAGAGAAGCATCAAAATATACAAAAGCTATGAGAAACTATGAAGAAACTATGAAGAAACAAGAAACTAAGAGAGAAATGAAGGAGAGAATTCATGTTGTTCATGATAAATGGTGCCTTTTATAGAAGTCTAAGGTAACAAAATGACAAAGGGAAGTGGGTGGATGAGTGGGTGAGTGAGTGGAGTGGTTGAGTGGATGGATTAGTGGGTTGGTTTAGTGGATTGGTTTAGTGGATGAGTGGGTGGATTGGTTGAGTGGTTGAATTAGTGAAAAATGCCAAAGGACTTTTGGTGAGTGGAAAATTATGGACATGAATGGGTGAGTGGATGGATGAGTAGATGAGTTAGTGGATGAGTGGATGGAGTGGTTAAATGGTTGGATTAGTGTATTAGTGGATGAATGGGTGAGTTAGTGGATGAGTGGATGAGTAGATGAGTGGATTAGTGGATGGATGAGTGGATTAGTGGATGGGTGAGTGGATGGTTGAGGATGAAAATTTCGTGTCTGACTTGGAAGCCAAAAACGACCCACTATACTTCAGAACCACGAAAAGTGTTCTTCATCAAAGTTGTAGATCCTTGTCTTGGCTATAAAATGGATAGCTGGTTCGTCCAATTTGGCTTCCTTAAGCCCAAGATATGTCCCAAATACCGTAGGTTGCTCAAACCCAACTTCAGCACCTCTGTTCCGACTTGTAAGCTCAAAATGACCTGCTAGACTTCTTTTTCTCAAAATGTGTTCTTCATGAAAGTTGTTTATTTGGATCTTGACTATCCACTGTCCAAATTTCAGCCCATCTCCATTATTACATCTTGAGATATGATTTTTTTGAGTGCACACTATTCGGATTCTACTGGCAGAACCCGTATTCTGACTTCCATGTAAACTTAGGTCCCTTAGACATCTGAATCAGACTTCGAGCTCTTCATCAAAGTTGTAGAGCTTCCTCTTAGCTTTCCTACAAGGTAAAATTCATGTTCATCAGATATTAGGAACTCAAGTTATGGCCAAAATACAGAAACAGTGTCAAATCTCAATAATGCTGAAAATATTCAATTAGGACCAATTTGAGCTCAAACTCACAAAATCATACCAAACTCAATCAATTAAGAATATGGAGAGTGTAAATGACTAAACATAAGGGTTTCTTAATGAATAAAATATGTGATTATCACTTTGTGCCAAAGCATTGTTGACCAGTATTCGACCCATTCAAGACCAGCGCAACATAGGGCTCCCAAAAGGGACAAGTGGCCATAATACGACTGGCTGCCTCACATGTGGGATACAATCTACCTTCTTTGTTTTTCAATTAAGAAGGCTGGATCAGGATGCATGCATTTCCCCATTCACGGTTTGTGTTACCAAAGCCAACCCTAAGAAGTATACATTTATTTTATTTTTATTTTTATTTTTTTTGAATTTTTTTTTCTCATTTTTTTTTCATTTTTTTTTTTCATTTTTTTTTTTTGTAAAATGCCATGAAGAAGAAGAAGAAGAAGATGATATGTACAGATTGTTTGTGGATATGGCTCACATCTGCCTCTGGTTTAACGTCCAGTAACGGCTTAAACGTCTTCTATGAGTCGAGGATAAGCTTCCCATCCAATTTTCTTATAAATTGGCAAACAGGGTCTTTTAGAGTCAGATTCCCAAGATCAGTAGCGTTGTTGTTCATCCTTGAAGAGATTCCACAATTTAAGAATTTCACGATGCACCAATCCACAAGAATGCGTCTCAAGAGTCAATAAGATATCATCTAATGACTCCTTACTCACCCATTCTTAATGAAGAAAATTTTATCTTCTCTATTTGCGGAAACCATCCCCTTAGTACGACATCGCTTGTTACAGCTCCATCGTCCACATTTGTGACAGACTTGTAACCTTTTTGCTCTTCTCCTTTTAGAATATGAACTTCTTCCAAGACCTAGGGCATATATGAGTCAAATGAAATTGAGGACTCACCGCTAATCGGACCTTTGCTTCAATTATCCAAAGGTACATCTTCTCTGCATACCCTTGTGCATTAACATTCTCAATCTCTCACATCGAACTTTGTAGATTTTTCTCGAGCATTTTGAGGAAGAGAAGGAAAATGTTTTCTCGTGTTTGAAAGAATGACATCCATTTTGAAGGAGAAGAAGAGTTCAGGTTATTTTGGGAAATCGAAGAATAAATCGACTCAAGAGTCACTTTCAGTACCGTATCCGCCACTTAACCTAAGAACACAAAGAACTCAAGAACTTGGTTTTCCAGGAATGATTGAGTCTTTGTCCATTAACCTTAAGCGCATTACCATTCCTAGGATCCTCGCATCTCGATGCTCGAGGATACGCGTGTCCGACAACAAAAGAACCACGCCACCTAGATCTCAATTTTCCAAGGAGTAGGTGCGGATGATAATCTCAAAGCGTAACTTTTTGACCAATTTCTCATAGCAATGCTTTTTGCAAAATGTGTAACGTACCTTTAATAAAGTAGGCCAATAAAATCCATACCGCAAGATTTTCGCAGCTTGTTGTCGCCGAAGAAAAATGACCTCCACATGCTTCCGAGCGACTCTACCTACCTCATTGCTCGGCACACAAATGTTTTTTCTTTTGTTTTTTTTTTTTTTTTTTTTTTTTTTTTTTTTTTTTTTTTTTTGCATAATGCGGATGGAGAAGGTTCATCACCTCCACTTCGCATTCTCTGGAAGTTTATGATACTTGCTTGAGGCGGTGTCCATTTACGATGAAAGCTTTGGCAAAGTGACCTCACTTTTAATCCGAACAGCACTGAAGGAAAAACATTAGTAACAATAAATGGTCCATCCCATCTAGACCTTAATTTGCCAGTGCATGAGTCGGAGGCGGGAGTTATAGAGGAGAACTTTTTGACCAATCTCAAATGTTTTCCTCATAATTAACTTATCATGGAAGGCTTTGGTCTTCTCCTTATAAAGTTTGGAACTTTCATAAGCCTCCAAGCGGATCTCCTCCAATTGTTTGCAGTACCGCAGCCTTCCTCTCCATACCGCTTGATCTAGGTCCAAGTTGCACCTTTTCACCGCCCAGAATGCTCGATGTTCAATTTCCACCGGTAGGTGGCAGGCTTTTCCAAAAATAATCCGATACGGAGACATCCCGATTGGTGTCTTATAAGCAGTCCGGTAAGCCCATAAAGCATCCTCAAGCCTCTTGCTCCAGTCCTTTCTGTTAGGTGAACCGTCTGTACCTTTTTCCGAGTATCCGCTAATTTCTCTGTTGGAGACCTCGCTTGCCCATTGGTTTGGGGGTGGTAAGGTGTAGACACCTTGTGTTGGACTCCATACTTCTTCATCAAAGCCTCCATGCTTCGATTGCAAAAATGTGAACCTTGATCACTAATGATGGATCTCGGACTCCAAACCTACATAAAATCATGATCTAATAAAATCCACAACAACTTTAGAATCATCACCGAGTGGCCTTAGCCTCCACCCATTTAGATACATAATCCACAAAGAAGAATGTAAACAAAACCAAATGATACAGAAAAGGACCCATAAAGTCAATACCCCAAACATCAAAAATCTCACGTGCAATAATAAGGGTTTCGGGGCATTTCATTCCTACGAGAAGTATTCCCTGTTCTCTGGCATTGATCACAAGATTTGCAAAACATATATGCATCATGAAATAGAGTGGGCCAATATAATCCATAGTCTAAAACTTTCCTAGCAGTCCGTTGAGGACCGAAGTGGCCGCCACATGCAAGTGTATGACAAAAGCTAAGAATGGAATGGAATTCATCATCGTGCACACACCTCCTAATTACTTGGTCACCGCAAAATCTCCATAAGTAAGGATCATCCCACACATAATACTTTGACTCACTTTTCAATTTATCAATCTTAGCCTTAGTGAAATGTGCAGTATTGCGTTAGCAACCAAGAAATTAATCAAATCAAAGAAACCAAGGGATGTTGCCTTGCAGCTTGAAAAGTCGCTCATCGTGGAAAACATCATGGATGGGAAAAACATCTCGCTTCCCTTTCAATTCGACTCAAGTGATTAGCCACCAAATTCTCTCGCTCCACTCTTGTCACGGATCTCAATATCAAACTCCCGAGGAGCAACATCCACCTAATCAACCGGCTTGGCATTGGGCTTTTTCGGAGAAACTTCAATGCCGCATGATCCGAAAACACAACCACTCGGAACCAAGCAAATATGATCGAAATTTATCTAAAGCAAAAACAATTGCTAAAAGTTCCTTTTCAGTTGTGGTGTAGTTGATTTGTGCAGGATCTAAAGTTCTCGAAGCATAGGAAATGACATGAGATACTTTACCGACCCTTTGTGCAAGAACAGCCTCCTAATGCATAATTAGAGGCATCACACATCAGCTCAAATGGAAGTGTCCAATCTGGCGGTTGGATGATAGGTGTACTGGTCAATGCCTGCTTCAATTGATTGAAGGCATCCTGGCACTTCTTGTCAAAGTGAAACTCCACATCTTTTTGCAGTAAGTTGGATAGCGGAAGTGCAATTTTGCTGAAATCCTTTATGAACCGCCGATAGAAACCTGCATGACCAAGGAAAGAACGAATCTCCCGCACGCATGTGGGGTAAGATAGGCATGAAATAACATCTATTTTTGCAGGATCTACCTCAATACCCTCACGAGATATCACATGCCCTAAGACTATACCTTGTTCTACCATGAAATGACATTTCTCAAAATTTAGAACGAGGTTAGTCTTAATGCATCTATGTAAGACCTGAGCCAGACTATCTAAACATGCATCAAAGGAAGATCCATAGACAGTAAAATCATCCATAAATACGTCCATGCAATTTTCTAAAAAATCAAAAAAGATACTTACCATACACCTCTGAAAGGTGCCTGGAGCATTGCATAGACCAAAGGGCATCCTCCTGTATGCAAATGTGCCAAATGGACAAGTGAAAGAAGTCTTCTCTTGGTCTTCTGGGGCTATATGAATCTGAAAATAGCCCGAATATCCATCCAGAAACAATAATGTGACTTGCCAAGCCTAACCGCTCCAACATCCGATCAATGAATGGCGGCGGGAAATGATCCTTTCTCGGTAGCCTGGTTGAGCCGCCTATAATCAATGCAAACTCGCTAACTGTTTTGAACTCGTGTGGGCACAAGCTCATTGTTCGATTCGCAACCACCGTGACCCCGCATTTCTTGGGAACCACTTGCACCTGGGCTCACCCATTGACCGTCGATATGGGATAAATAATGCCGCCTTGAAGTAGCTTTGTAACTTCCTTCTTCACCACATCTAGAATCGGGGATTTAGTCTCCTTTGGGGCTCCTTAACTGGTTTGATCCCTTCTTCCAATAAAATCTTATGCATGCATGTGGAGGGACTAATACCAGGAATATCTCGCAAGAGTCCATCCGATGGCTTGCCTATTCTCGCCTCAAAATCTGCAGTAATTTTTCTTCTTGATCGGGTTGTAGGTTTTTAGCAATGATCACCTGGAAGTGTCTCACCATCTCCCAAATATGCATATTTAAGATGGTCTGTAAAGTCTTCAACTCCAAGGATGGAGGTTGTACAATGGAAGGTAACAAGTGATCTGGAAACAACTAACTCAAAGAACATTAATTTCAAAGATGGTACCGACTCTCATTCTCAATTGTTGCATCATCAAGAACTGTATCATTACTCATAATGAATAAATCTCAAAGACATGCAAAGACATGGTTCAACATCACAAGTGGCACATGTATCACAAGAAACAGAACCAAGATAGTCAACAATATCGTGGAATTCAAAGATATAAATCAAGATAGACATCATCAACCAAAGATCTCAATCATATCAACATGGAAAACAGAATGCTCCTCTAGGGGGTGTCTCATAGCATCAAAAATGTTAAATTGTACCAAATCGTCGCCAAACTCCATAGAAAGGGTGCCAAAGATGCACGTCTATCTTGGTCTTGGCGGTCTTGAGGAATGGTCTCGCCTAGAATCAATGGAGCATGGTTTGTTGGAGACTCATCTTCCATGTCCGTAATGTAGAAATCTGCTGGAAAAATCAACTCATTCACCCGAACTAACACATCTTCCAAAGACACCTGCGGGATGAGCAAGGTGGCTCTATTCGCCAACCGAATCACGATACCATGGGTTGCAAAGTACCGATGTTTAAACACTTATACACCGACATGGGCATGACATTGATCGAAGCACCCAAATCTAGCATTGCATGCTCAAATCTAGAGTTGCCAATTGTGCAAGAAATTGTGAAAGTTCCAGGATCTTTGCATTTTCGTGGCATGCTTGCGAGAATCATTGCGTAAACATTTCTTCCCATGCTGATCTTCTCATCCCCTTTCAACCTTCTCTTATGAGTGCACAACTCCTTGAGAAATTTAGCATATTTTGGAATTTGCTTGATTGCATCTAGGAGGGGAATATTGATTTCCACTTTCCCGAATGTCTCCATGACTTCTTTTTCCATTTCTGCTTGCATTGTTCTCTTGGATTGTGTGATCCTATTTGGAAAAGGTAATGGAATGGCAACATCTGAATTCTCTCGCAATTTTCTTCAAGGGCACATTTCTCGGACTGAATTATCCATTTCCTGCCGTTTTTGGTCAATTTCGATTCTTTGTAAGGTTGGAACATCAACTTCTTTGCCACTTCTCAAGGTAATTGCACTTACGTTGCCTCTTGGATTGTTGACTGCTTGTGAAGGCAATTGGCTAGAACCTTGACTCTTTAGCTCGCTCACGTGGTTGCCACCGCCCAATTTGAGTTTGTAAATTCTCGAATGTTGGCACCGACGTTCACTGAACCGAATGTTATTTGTGGCCATTTGTTTCATCAAGTCTTCCAATGATGGCTCACCGGGAGTGGATTGACAGATCACAACAGTGTTGTCGTTGTCCAATGCGCAGGGGGTATTTGTTGGTATTTGTTGCTTGGACCTGCGCAGCTTGGTATCTAAATTGTTGTTGTTCCGGTGGGGGCCGTTGTTGTTCTTTGGCTAGATTCCCATATCTCAAATTGGGATGGTCTCGCCAACCAGGGATTATAAGTGCTAGAAAATGGATCATATCTAGATTGTTGTTGTTGTTGCGATATTGGGGTCTACCAGAAAAACACCAGCCGCAACAACACATTGATCTGAAAAGCGGAACCATCTTCCCGAAGTGTAGGGCATGAATCAAGGATGAGATGAATTAGAGCAAATTCCACACACCGATGCAAATATCATCGCATGGGTGGTTGTTGACCCACTTGCTATCTCTCTTACCAAAGAAGTCAATTCATCTAGTCTCGTGTTCCATTCTTTGTTGGTCCATATGAGATGCTTGAATTTCATTAACTCCTCTGGTTGCGGTGATGATCCGCGAGCCAAATCATTGGGTATTGGCTGCCATGTTTGCTATCGATCTCTTGCGGCGGTAGGAGTTTTGTCTACTAAGGCTCCTCCAGAGGCGATCGATCGATCATGCTTCTATCATTTGGCAAAAGAAGCCCTCATAAAAGTATTGAATCAAGAGTTGGTCACTAATTTGGTGATGAGGGCGCTCGAACACAACTTCTTGAATCTCTCCCAAGATTCATGCAAAGTCTCACCGTACATCCGTCTCGATGCCACATATATCCTTCCTAATTGCGCGGCTCTCGAGGCGGGGAAGAATCTCTCCAGGAACAACCTCTTCATGTCATTCCAACTTCCACCGAACCTGGTGAAAGATAAAACAACCAATCTTTGGTCAGC
The DNA here is from genome assembly GCA_029884605.1 of Ormosia emarginata. NCBI lineage: Eukaryota > Viridiplantae > Streptophyta > Magnoliopsida > Fabales > Fabaceae > Ormosia > Ormosia emarginata. Next base: position 2,153,652 of record JAQQTP010000013.1, on the reverse strand, counting down.
ATCGACAAGTGAGAAGGGAAATGCCCTTAACTTGATGTGTTCCTCGAGATGCCTTGTGGCTTCATGGTTGAACACACAACATGGAACTCTTTCGGTGCTTATGAGGATCTTCACCCGCAAGACCATGAAACTTTGGTAACAAGTGTATCAAACCAGATTTCAACTCAAAATCTGCATCAAGATCGGGATATTGAATGCACAAAGATTGGTAAGATACATCGGGAGCAAAGAAGTTCCTTAAGGGTTCTATTATGCATGTTATCGCCATGATTTCGGGATTACTTAAGTTATCGTGTTCACTCCCAAAATTAGGTTCGAAATTAACTCGAATTTATCACACGAGCTCTAATTAATCTATGCAAGGTCCTATCAATCTCGGGATCAAGATCAAGCAAGATATCGATTGGACCTAGTCATGCATCAACTAAAGCACAAAAACACAAAAACTGCAACTAAGCAAAATACACTAAACAACACTCAAAATATGCAAAAATAAATCTAGTTAATATGTCTAAACATTTTTAAAAATTATGGAATCAACACAAAACAAAATCTACATAAAAATGAAACTAGAAAATGCAATAAAAAATATTAAAAAATTGAAAAAGTGGTCTAAATGATAGAATTTCGAAAAACCAGGGGTGACCTCACAGTTTACTGTGAGTCTTGTTTATCAGGCTGTTTTCCTTCAACCGACCAAGTTTCAGCTCATTCTGGGCATGTTGCAGTTCGAAAATTGCAATAGTTACCCGTAATCACCTGTTTTCCGTCTTTCCTAAATCGAAAAATTCAAAAGCTAGGATAAAAATATTAGTATGGTATGAACAATGTTAGTAAATGAAAAATAACTGTTAGAATAGGTAAGAAAGAACAAAAATTAGTAAGGTTACTCAAAATGAAAAGATTACACCTACGAGTTCCCAAGAATGACGGCGCCAAAATTTTAGCGGCGCCGAACTCGATCAAAATTATAACCGAAGTTATTACCTAAACTTGTAGTATAGTGAACAACACCGGATCGTCTCCTCAAGGATCGTAGATGCAATTTGATCAAATCAAGTGAAAGTTAGAAAAAAGGGGGTTTTGATGGTTCAAGGATCGCAGGACAGATTTAAAGAGAAATAACAATTAAAAGAACAAATAATTCAAATCTATCCGAGATTAGGTGGATTCAATCATAGAGCTTTCAACAAACACCTGAAATACATTTGAATGGTTAACTTGGATCTAACCGAGATCTCTCGCATTAGATCCGTAATTCATACTAGACAATCGTCCGAATTCAATTGACAAGTGATAAACACAAATCTAATCGCACCATTCATGTAAATATATGTCAATTTAAGCACCGAATTCAATTAACCTAGGCACAAATCAGTAACCTAACCTCTTCAATTACGTGATTAGTTTAGATCAATCAGTTCTAAGTTTCATCACAAATCTCAATCTTTAGTTCATCACAATACTTAATCTTAAACCAAGATCAAATCAGATCAAACATAAACAGAATCACCATTCATGCATTCAAGATCAAGAGAACAGAAGAAGAAGAGAAGAGGAATTCAAATATAAATCAAATACATTACATAAACAAGGTCTCAAGAATCCAAGCCACAATCTCTTCAAGAGTCCCGAATTGACTAGAAGTGACTTAGCTCTCCATTACAATGAAGGAAAAATATACAAGAACTATGAAAAGCTATTTCTAACATCAAGTGTATGTTGTGTTTAGAGCTCTCCTCATGCTTCCTTTTATAGAGGATTCAGAGTAGTAGTAGATGGGTAGATGAGATTAGTAGGTGGAATTAGTAGGTGAGCTTGGTAGGTGAACTTGGTAGGTGAGCTTGGTAGGTGAACTTGGTAGGTGAGCTTCCTTGTCTCCGAAAGTATTCATTGCTGAACTCATTGATTTCGTCATTTTTGAGCCAAATGGTCTTCATGAAAGTTCTAGAAAATTGTCTAAGCTTTCCAATGGCTCTAGAAGCACCCAAAAATTCGTCCTACAGCCCAAGATATGACCCAATTACTACAGACTGCTCAGGACCAGTTTCAGCACCTCTGTTTTGACTTTCAGACCCAATATCTCCATCAAGGAGCCCGAATCAAGTTTTGTGTTTGTCATGAAAGTTGTACATATGGGTCTTAACTTTCAGATCACCAATTTTCAGCCCATTCTATAAACCCAAACTCGAATTATGTTCTGGTTACTACACACTGTTCGGGTTCCAGTTCACAAATCCCGTATTCTGATTTCCATGCCCAATTAGCTCCACTAGATGTCTGAATTTGACTTCGAGCTCTTCATCAAAGTTGTAGAGCTCTCTTTTATCTTTCCTACAAGGTAAAATTCATAATTATCAGACATTTAGAACTCAAGATATGGCCAAAATACAGAAACAGTGTAAGACTCGAATAATGCTGAAAAATCAATTAAGTCCGATTCGAGTTCAAACTTACAAAACATAATCAAATTCAGTCAATTAAGTACATGAAGAGTGTAAATGACTAATAATGAGGGTTTCTTAATGAATAAAATATGTGATTATCAATACTCAACTGACTAGAATGAGCATGTTCAAGTATGTACCTTCTGAGTTCTTCATCTTTAGGCACACAGACCCTTCCTTGGAATCTCAAAATCCCATCACTTCCTTCCTTCAATGTTGACACACCACCTTGCTTTATCAATTCTCTTTCTTCTTGCAGGAATTTATCGACCTTTTGTTTCTCTCGAATATCATCCATCAACTCATTCGAGATAGTGATCCTATTCATGCAGATTTTACCTGGTGTTAACTTTACAAATGACCATACGTCTCTGAATTGCTCTATCAAGTCCTTTTCTCTAATCATCATAGTAGCAACACTAATCGTCTTTCTACTCAAAGCATCGGCCACCACGTTCGCCTTTCCAGGATAGTACTGAAGTTGGAAATCGTAATCTTTCAAAAATTCTAGTCATCTTCGCTGCCTCATGTTCAGCTCCTTCTGATCGTACAGGTACTTCAGACTTTTGTGGTCGCTGAAGACGTTGAATGTGGCTCCATACAAATAATGTCTCCATATCTTCAATGCAAACACCACTGCAGCTAATTCTAGATCATGTGTTGGGTAGTTCTTCTCGTGCACTCGCAATTGTCTTGAGGCGTAAGCCACCACTCCTCCATTTTGCATAAGAACGCACCCCAAACCCTGATACGAAGCGTCACAGTACACTTCAAATGGTTCACTAGGATCCGGTAAGACTAGCACTGGTGACGTAGTCAGCTTCCTTTTTAACTCTTGGAAACTTCCTTCACAGGAATTGGTCCATTCAAAAGCTTGGTCTTTCTTGGTGAGTCAAGTGAGCGGTCCAGCGATTTTGGAAAATCCCTCAATAAACCTCCGGTAGTATTTGACTAATCCAATGAAGCTTCGAATTTCCGTCACTGTAGTTGGTCTTTCCCACTGTAGCACAACTTCTACCTTTAAAGGATCCACTGCAATCCCTTCCTTCGTGATTACATGACCTAAAAACTTCACTTCATCCAGCCAAAACTAGCACTTGGATAGTTTCGCATATAGCTCTTTTTCCTTCAAGATCTGGAGAACTATGCTGAGGTGCTCAGCATGGTCCTCGCGACTTTGTGAATAGATCAGAATATCGTCGATGAAGACAACAACGAATTTGTCTAAGTAAGGACGAAAGATCCTATTCATGTAGTCCATAAATATCGCAGGTGCATTTGTCACACCAAAAGGCATCACTAGGTACTCTTAATGACCATAACGAGTACAGAAAGCCGTCTTAGGAATATCTTCCACTTTCACTCTGATTTGGTGATATCCCGATCGTAGATCGATTTTGGAAAACACAGCTGCTCCCTTCAATTGGTCCATCAAGTCATCTATCCTTAGCAATGGATACTTGTTCTTGATCGTAACGTTGTTTAACTGACGGTAGTCCACGCATAATCTTGAAGTCCCATCTTTCTTCTTGACCAACAATACAGGTGCTCCCCAAGGTGACACACTGGGTCTCACGAATTTCTTCTCTAGGAGTTCTTCCAACTGCTTCTTAAGTTCCACGAGTTCTGCTGGTGCCATATGGTAAGGCGCCATAGAAATAGGGTCAGCTCTAGGTACCAAGTCGATAGCAAACTCGACCTCACGTTCCGGTGGCAAACCAGGTACGTCTTCAAGGAAAACCTCAGGAAAATCTCAAACAACAGAGATTGCGTCCACATCAACTTCACTCTCAACTTTCAAAGAAGATAACAACATGTATCCTCGAGCTCCTTCTTTCAGGAAAGCTTTCACTTGGTTGGTGGTCAACATAGCCTTCTCAACAATGTCCCACGGACAATACACATGCATGATGACACAATGTCCAATCATGTATGTTCATCAATGATGCATTCAGCATAAGTCTTTCCTCAATGGCACATAAGCATTATTCCATGTCCAACATGACATATCAACAATACATTTATTAAAACATTGCCTCAATGGCACATCATCATTCTTATCTCATTGAGTACTACATCAATAATCTCAGCATCAGCATGTATTCCTCAGTACACACATATCACAATTCCCATATCAGAGATCCAAGGATTCCCTATTCAAAAATCATTTCTTCCCTATTGGGGTGAATGCACCTCTCTATCACAAATTAATAAAGTAAAATCCTTGAATCCAGGGTTTTTAGGTTATGTTTGAGTTACAAAGGACAAAGAACCACCATATCAACCATTTCCAGCTCAGAAAACTCATTTTTGGTCTTGGTAATCGATTACAACACCTTTGTAATCGATTACCTGAGAAACAGAACCTCTGTAATCGATTATAATCTCATTGTAATCGATTACGTGATTCCCAGAATCACGATTCGTAACTTCAAGGCCCTGGTAATCGATTACACAACCGTGGTAATCGATTACCAATTGGACAGAACCTCCGTAATCGATTACCCACGGTTGTGTAATTGATTACGTGATTCCCAGCAGCACTATTTTGTGACATCAAAGGCTTGGTAATCGATTACACTCTTCTTGTAATCGATTACAAGCTAAACAGAATCTCTGTAATCGATTACACACCAGATGTAATCGATTACCAGATTTCCAGAATCATGATTTTGCATCTTTAAGAGCTTGGTAATCGATTACAAGCCCCGTGTAATCGATTACCACGCGTAAGTTTGCAGAAAAACAGAGTTCTCAGGTCCTCTAACTCAAACCAAACCATTCCTCATCATATTTAATCAACAAGATGCTCGAATACACCTTCAAATCATGCAAGAGACATCAATAAACCATACAAACCCAACAAAATACATTATCATCAAGAACAACATAAAAATGAGAGAACTTTATACATGGATTCCAAAAATCAACAACAATACACATACAAGACATTCCCTTACTACCAAGGTTGGTTGAAGAGGATCATCTCCCTCTTACCTATATGGAAAACAACACAATGTGCCACTCCTTCTTGTCTTAGATTTTCATTTTCCCTCCTTCAAGAAAACCCCAATGTGAGTGATCACCACAATGTTCACTCAAACCATGAAAAATAGGTTCTTGGTCACCAAGGTGGCCAAGAGAAAACGAAAATAGCAAGGAAATGGAAGAAAGTTGAAGACTTTACCTTAAAGCTCCAAGCTTTTGCTTTAATGGTGGAAGAGAAATGGAAGAAGAAGAAGAAGAGGAACCAATGGATAACAACCAAGGAGAATAGTTTTGAAAGGGTGGAAGGAACAAGAAAATGTGATTGGTTTGGCAAATGAGGAAGTTGGTCTTCCAATGTGATGGTGTGTGTGTGTTCGGTGGAGAGGAAGAAGAAGAAAGAAAAAGAGAGAAATGGGTATTTGGGTGTAGAGAAATGAGTGAAATATGAAAGTAATGGAAGGGAAATATTTGGACTCCCCCCCTTGTAGTGTCTGCCGTAGAAGAGTGAAAAAAAAGGAGAGAGAAAAATATGTTGCAAGGGAAATTGCTAGGAAGCTTCCCATAATAAGCTTGGATTAAATTTAATCTTTCTTTTGAAATTAAAACTAATAGGTGTGATACAAAAATTATATTTTGAATAATGTGATAATATTTTTAATACATGTTATTATTTATTGGACAATAGTTATAGTTGGTAGAAGTCAGCACTACAAATCTGACAGATAAATTCCTCACAGTGTTTTATTATCTCATCGGCTAAGATTTCTCAAAAAATGTGAAACCTTGTAAACTGTGTCCGGCCTCGGGTTTAGTAAGATACCCCGTCGACGTTTCCATAGTTCAAGGTTCTCGGAGAAAATATCTCATTTCTCCAGTTCCGCTCAGTATACACGTAAAACGAGAAATATATTAAAATATTCCGCGTTTTCAGAAAATTCCAAGAAAATTCCAGAAAATCACAAATATTTTTAAAATGAATTCTGATAATAGAAAAGTAAATTTTGGGGTGTTACATTTGGCCTTGGTGACAATTTAGACTGGCATTTTTATTTTATGTATTTTTGGCCTATACTTTTTTAGATATTTCCCATTGATAGCCTCGATACATCAACCCGTATAAACTTCTAATAGTTGACATCGTTGCCAGAATAACAATGTGTCACCTTGAATGGTCCCTCCCAATGAGGACTCCATTTACCATAAGTTTGGCTGCATTGGTCAATGAGTAGAATCACTTTCCAGTCTAGGTCACCAACGATAAAACTTAAGCTTTTGATTTCTTATTGTAATTCAAAACATTCTTATTTTTATGTTGAATAAGATGATTGTGAATATCCAATTTTGTCCAGGTCATTAACACTTTTTTATTTAAATAAATAAATAAAAAATAAGAAAATAAAAAACAAAGAAAAGAAAAAAGAAAAAGGAAATAAAAAAAAAATAAGACCCAACTTTCTTGCATAAACCTATGTCTCATAACCCGACCCATCGACCCATTATCCAACCCATGACCTATATGCTACTAAACACCCAAAGAAGCCCTAGTAGCCACCACTAGGCCCATCTCTTAAACCCTAGCCACCATCACTTTCCAAACCCTAATTTCCTCCTATAAAAACTCATAACCCACACATTTTTTCTAGACACAAATTTAGACACCAATTCACATACAAATTAACAAACACACAAAAAAATACCCTAGCAATGCTTGTTCCTTCCTTTCTCCACCCTACGGCAGTAAACTCCTCACAATCATCACCAAACCATTTTGACTATTTCCTTTCACCGTCCTCAACCACCTTAACCAACCATCACCTTCAATGTCAAACGTCCACCAAAATGAACTCCAACACCACTTTCCTCTATCTCTGCCACAACTCCTCACTACCCATAACGATCTAAAACACCATGCACGTCCCAACAACCATCATCATCGTTCTCCAACCACCAAACAACCACTATTCTTCACCTATAAATAACACCTATAACCACCCCCGCACCACCATCCTTCATCAACCAACCACCACGTACGCTTACCTCCACCCCGTACACACTAATAGCCAACCAATCCATCTTCATCACCATCCTCCACCTAAACAAAACCACCTTGCCACTACAAATCACCATTCATCACCTTGTAACAACTGCGACGCAGCCTCCAAAAGCCGGGCAAGCACCACGTATGCACCACCCGCAAACCATGACACGCTCTGCCACGCATACCAACGTGCACCAGTAACCCACCTTACCCTTGAAATTAGACCACCACGCTTCTGCTATTTCATCCTAAGCCTCCACATTGAGCCGGAGCTCAAACAAAATCACTCCATCACAGGACCATCTTCCTCTACCATGCGTGTAACATCCTTAATATAATTACCAATAACGTATTCAGAAGTATGCATTAGTAATTTAAATTAGGCATGTCACGTAATATTAATAAAATAACTTTAGATTACATATATATATAAACATTATACAGAAAATATGAGCCTGTGAGGTTGAGATAATGTACATATACAATATAAAGTACGTTATACCGATTACAACACAGTACACAACAATTACATATTTTGATACAAAATACTAAATATACATCACAAAATTCATAATAACTTAAAAATCTATTCTACATCTCTTTTCTTCATATGCTAGTTGAAATACGCGTACCTGTAAATATTATGGAAAAATAAATAGAAAGGGGTGAGAATTCTAAGAATTCTTAGTAATTCTTATTTAAAATACTTTTAGTTATTTTAGGAAAAAACACATTTCAAAAACTCAAGTTATATATAAGTTAGAAAGGTGGCAAACTGTCAAATCTAATCCTTTCTCTTCCCGAAACAGAATTTCAATTATTAATAGTTTTCAAAAACATTTATTAACAAACATCACAATTTATATTCATAATACTTTCAGAAACAATTTCCAAATAAGAGCTATAATCTCATATTCATTTAATGGTCCTTATAATAACATTAAATCAAAATATGAAATACAAATGCAAATCCACTCCAAATCCATTTCAAATCCATCTCAAATCCATTCCAAATCCATCTTAAATCCATTCCAAATCCATCTCAAATTCATTTCAAATCCATCTCAAATTCATTTCGATGCTCATTTTGTTACTCACTTATTCCCACAAAACTCATATCACATGCACCGTAATAGGTGAAAGCCACCTCATATAGCTCGTGTTCTATATTAATAGTATCCTATAAGGGAAACATAGTGAGGAAACATAATAAAGTATTTTCAAGAATACAGGATCCCCTTCCTTATGGAGGATCATCTCTGTGATTCTAATGAAATTTTGGATACCCTTCCCCCATACAGGATCAACTCCAAAATTCACTATACCAAGTGAAACAACAGTTCACATAAAAAGGATACTAAGTGGGAAAAGCATATCAAAACTATTTCTGTCCCAATCAAGGATAAAAGTCCAAAATTCTCGTATACAATTCAATTTCAATTCTCATGGCATTGATCATTCAATCACATTCACTTGCAAACTTTAATTCTCAAGTAACAAAAAATATGGAATAATCGATTTTCATTTTAAATGGCTATATAATGTACGCATAAATAGATCATTCATACTTAGTTCAAAATGGATTCAATATCAAAGTATGGTGTCACAACATATAAAATTCATATATATACATTACATAACTTTATTCACATTCTCATAATCAAAACTAACAAATTGATAATTTTGTCATGCCCCACACACCTAGTAGCCTTGGTTTCATTGCTGTAACAGAAAAAAAAAATGATGTTTAAGCAAGGCTTTGGGTGCAAAACTTGTAAATTCTTGCACCTTATAAATTCTTGTTCCAATCACTTACAATAATCAAAGGAACCTTTCACCACACTTTTACTTTCACCACAAGGGATCAAAATAGTCTCCAAAGTCCATTAAACACTAGCTTAATTTTGGTATAGAACATGAACATGAAAATAAAATGAAAATAGCATAAAATAGCACCCAAAATAGCAAAAAAAAAAAAATAGAATCAAAACATCATAAAAATAGCAACCAAATCAACATAAAAATAGAACCAAAATAGCAAAAACAATAACAACATAGCAAAGCAACAACAAGACAACAACAATAACAAATTAGCAAAATAGCAAGACGATATAGCAAAGAATAAAGAAACAATTGCAATAGCAAAATAGCAACAACAACAACAACAAGAAGACAACAACAACAACAACAACAACAACAAAATAGCAACAAAAATACACAACAACAACAACAAAACAACAATAAGAATGAAATAAAAAAAATATGATTCTTCCATCAATTCCTTATTTTGGTCATGGGTTATTAAGGCAATATTTTTTCCATAAGTTTCATTATGTCAATTTACAAAATTCATCTAACATTCATTAGAGAAAGAAGCACAAATTGGAGACAAGCCATAACAAGTTTAACACAAAACTCCCCTTCATTTTTTTTCCTTGGTTAGCCGTGACATCATAGGCATATAAAACAGAATTTTATCTCAAGAAAAACCTAGAAGAATGAGATCAAATTTGGAGATAAACCCCTACCTTATCTCTTCTTGATAGCTAATGTTTTCTTGCCCTTGATTCTTCTTCCTCTTGTCTCCTTTTTCCTTGTGGTTTCTCTTTGTTTTCTTTCTCTTTTCTTATGGTTGCTACTGGTCACATAGAATAGAGGAGAGAATGGAGTGAAGGAAACATGACATATTAGGAAAATAAGGAAAACATGAGTAAGAAAAGTCAATATAATTCAGGAGAAAGAATGAAACTTTTGCATTTGTTAGGAACACTTTAATCTTCCAAAGCTAGGTTTTTAAGTGTCCACAAATGTTATAAAAAAAATTTAGAACTCAATTTAATCCTTGGATCCATTTTTTCATAACTTTCCATATACTGTTATTTATCAGTTAAGCTTCATTACTTGATCCCAAGTTAAATTAAACTGAGGGATTACGTAAATATGCTTACTGATACTTATCTTAGTTGATATTTTATACCAAATTATTCTCCATATCTTACTTGTCACCTCCATGAAATTTTATAATTTTTTGAGTTACTTAGTTGTTCTATAACTGTTCTAGCTATTCCTCTTTGGTATCCTTAAAAATACCAAACTAGCTCAGTTGATTCTCCAAAATTTACTACAACTCTTATCAATCATTTATAGCTAGGAAATAAATCTTTCATATTTATTTCTATTATATCAACTATTTATGCAGAAACTTTAGCTTATTTTTCACATTCAGTGTTATAAAACCAAGCTCAAACTAATCCAGAAGGCTACCCGAATTAATAGATAACTCATACCAAAGTTATTGAGCTTCTATAATCTTGATTAGGGGTATTAGGTTAAGGATAATGTTACAATGTGCACCATCGTGCAAGCTGCCACCACGCCACGCGCGGCCTTCTTCTAGTCTAGCCACCACTCTTCTAGTTGAGTCATCAATGCAAAGTCATGCCACCCACGCGACCAAACCCAGCGTCTCCTCAGACTCAAACACCAATAACACCCGACGCCACCATCGCATAACCATGACCCCAATGCCCATCAATCGGATCTGCTCTACCACGCCAAGCCACGAGCCATAATGCTTATCAGATCCGTCAACCCAGACCTGCAACAGCCATTGTGCTCACCAAAACCAGACTTGCGAAGCCCCAAACTAGTTCACCGCAAACCACCACAGATCCTTGTGCAATGAGCCACCGCAACTCCACGTCGTCAACCTGCAACCTTCACTGCCATCTCTGCACGTCTGGCGCCCTAGATTCTGTCTACCATCCACCACTTCCTTTTTCTACATCCCCAATCACCAAATCTGGGTTATGTTTCTCTTCTTCGTTTGCTTTCCTTTCTAGTTCTAAAACATATTTTTTTTAGTTGGCTAAGTGTGTTGTTGGTTTAGATAATTTTACAGTGCTTTGTTAAGCATAGAAAAAAAATGAAAAATACAAAAAAAAAATGAAAATACGAAAAAGAATAATAAAAAATGAAATAAGCAAAATTAGGAAGAGTAAAATAAAAATTAGGCATAGTAGTTATCCTAATAATAAAATAAAATGAAATACAATAAAAAATGAAGAAAAATTAAAAATTGTTTTGAGTTGTTTTGTTTATGATGCTTATATTTAATCTTATTTATTTTATTGTATTTACCTGGCTCATGGCATGACAATGTGTTGTTTTAAAATTACGGTTACTTGTTTATCCTTGTGCATTCCTCTTGTCTTTAAATGATTAAAAATATTTTAATTAATGTAATGACTAATGATAATGATTGAAAGGCGGATGCTATCTTCAATATCATTTGGATCATAAAGGTTTATTGAGTAGTCTAGTACTAACTTAAATCCTGTGCAACAATGGATTTGTTTTCTAACAAAATTCCTTTTCAAAAATTCTTTTCATAATTAAAATTAACCAACCTATAATTATTTTCTAAAGAACGATGTTGCTTTGAGTTCCTCAATGCACCCGGGGATACGTAGGAGCTGGAATTCATTTCTGTCAAGCCAAAAAAAAAAATTCACAAATTATTTGTCTTTTTAGCTTATCTTTTTAAAGGGGTAAAACAAATATATTTTAAGATTATCAAGTTTTGCACATTTGACTTAAGGTACTGTCTTAGAAATGATGTGTTAAGGGTGCTGTGAAATTAAGTTTTCACCCTTCCCTATACATAATCAACTCTCGAATCCAATTTGGTTTCAAAGACTATTTACTAAGAAGCGCTTTCTAATTTTTCCTAATCCAAATAAAATTAATGGCGACTCCATTTTCTATTTCTATTTTTTTTAAATCCCATATTTGTTCGTTGTTCCCGTCGTAAATCTCAGTCACGACAAATGGTGGCTCCACTGGGGACACTTGGAGAGTCAAGCCTGTTGTTGCAAGTTGTGCAAATTATTAATAACCACTATTTATTTATTTTACCCTTTTTGTTTTTGTTTTCTTATTTATTTGAAAATAGTTTTATCTAGTACTTTTATGTAAATATCTAATAGCATTATCTCGTGTTTATTTTGACGTGATTTACTTGTATATATTTTTTTTCATATTTTATGCTTGATTGTTGAAACCCTAGGATAGATGATTGCTGGCTGGCTGTTATATATATGTTTTTGCAGGTTAGGGGGTAATTTTTCTTAAAAAAACTTTGTACAGGTTTGTATGCTCCCTCACACAATCACCAACACCTACTTGACATACTTTTTGGGCTTTATACCCAAGTCTATGCAAACTTGAGGAATAAGAGAGGTCTTGACTTTTGTTATTAATGGGCCTTATGCTCACTTGATATTTGTTGAGACACTACTTAGATTGTTACCAGTATCATGGACTAGTCATATTGAGAGGGTTTATAATTACTTGCGATTAATTCATGAATTGGGTCCTTGTATTTCAAGATAGGGACAATTTGGGGACCATGACTTTTTAGAACTTTAGATCTATCTTGAAAAATATTGCACTAATAGATTGAACATAATAACTTCCAAAATTAGAGTCATGACCTTGAGGAAGTCCAACCATTAGGTTCCACCTAACTAAGACATGAAGGGAGTGTATTTCTTCTTTATCTATCTATTCATCAAGTCATTCATTCTTGCATTCTTTTTTTTTTCAAAAAAAAAAGAATCATCTTGCATTTTTATGGCATTCATAGTATTCTTTAAAAAAAAGACATCATCTTGCATTTTCATGGCATTCCTAGCATTTTTTTAAAAAAAAATAGAAAGAAAAAAATGTTTTCATCACGAAGTTCATTCATTTCATCTTATGCATCTCATTCATTTCATCTTATTCTTTGTTTAATGTTATCGTGTTTTAACAAATCAAATTTGTTCAGGAACCATTGTGCGACTTAGGAAAAGAAGAGACCAATCAAACCTGAGTTTACAATGCCAGATCTTGAACTAGAATGACTGCTAGTAATCCTGAGGCAACGAGAAATTTGAGTAAGGAAGTTGATGACATGCAGGAGTCTCTTAGCTTAATCAGTGGAAAAAGGGGTTCAAATGGGGTTAAAGCATATATAAGTGTGCCACTGATCCTCTCCATGATAATTGCCCCGACATTCTCGATTGTTACCTCCTGCATTGCTGTGGGGATTTACGAGCAACCACATCAAACAACATCGGTAGTCATGCCTATTGGGGAGGGTATCGCGCCTTGGAAGGTGCTCATAATGAAATCCCTAGTTATGCTGGACTTACCTAGGAACAACCACATATGTCTATTCCGGGGTAGGCAATAATGCCTCACTCTGGGAATAGATCAAGGCAATCAAGGGCCTTAGTGCTTATAGACCACTCAGAATAGAAGAACTGCGTCCTACCACATATGTCGTGATCCTTAAAAACTTCAAGATTCTTGATTTTGCCAAGTATTACAAGAGTGACAACCCTCGGTTTCAGTTGATCAGTTATGGAACTAAGATGGTTATTTGGTCTAAGGATGATAAGTTTCTTATCAACTTTTTCCACAAGAGTCTTACAAGCCCTACTTTAGAGTGGTATCTTCAATTAGACCACTTTAAGATGTCTCATTGGATGGAATTAGCTAATCTATTCATGGATAAATACAAGTTCAATCTAGATGTAGCTCCTACCTGGGAATAGTTAAGCTCAATGTATAAAAGAAATGAGGAACCTTTCAAGCAATATGCACAAAAGTGAAGAGCCTAGGCGGCTCTAGGTCAACCCCCATTGACACTGTCCAAGATATGTTCATATTTCTTGGGAACCTTGGGAAATCCTTTTATCGGGGCAATGGTTGAAGTAGCCTATAAAGATTTTGCTGACTTGATCACTGTAGGAAAAAGGATTGAGATTTTAGCCAAAGCTGGGAAGTTGCCAATGAGCAATGCAGAGAATACCGCTCCTAAGAAGGAATTCTAACCTGACAAAAAAGAACCAACACTGAATTATGTCTAACACAATAGACCTTCAGACCTTGATATTCTCCACAATACCTAAGTCATCAACCACCATATAACCCTAACCTTTACTTTCCATATCAAACACCTATGCCTCCTTATTACCCACCCCACCAAATTGTGTCAACCACAAACATCACCCCAACTCCACAATTCCAAATCAACAATGTTTCCATGCCACAACCATATGTACTAACTCACCTAAACTATACCCGATATTCACCTGCACCTCTGCAAAATTACCCAAACCACCCACAACCTCGGTCAAACTTCTAAAATCAAGGTCATTTCGATCCCCAAAACCTACCCCATTTCCCAAGATTATCCATTTCAAATACAGACTTATTCCAAAGGTTGTTTGATGCCTACCTCATCTAGGGAAATCTTGTACATCCCCCAGAACCACTGTTCCCAATGTGGTATAACCTGAATTTAACTTACAAATACCATATGGGTATCCCAGGGCACTCAATTGAAGATTGTGAATCTTTCAAGACTATAGTAAAGAAGCTAATTGCTTATAGAAAACTTGATATTCAAGAGGATGTTGGACCCAGTATTGTCAACAACCCAATTCCTAATCATGGTGGAAGGAATATGGTAAATGCTTTGGAGATGGAAGGATCACTAATAAGAAAGGTCATGAGCTTACGTACGCTAATGACTGCAATATTCGAGGGGTTGAAGAAAACAGGTTATAGTATCATCGTACCAGCTGCAATGATGAAAGAAGAGGAGAAGCATGATGAAGAGTCAAGTTATGATTATCATTATGGGGGAATAGGACATGAAATCAGGAATTGTTGGGACTTTAAGGTTCGAATTCAGGGATTGCTCACTTTAGGAGTAATATAAGCTAGACAAAGGGAAGCTTTTTCCTAAGAGATCAATGTGGTTGAACGCTTTGTGCTTAAGGTGCCACCTCTCCACCAAGCTTCGACACTAGGAATGGTAGTAGTGATAGTCAAGAAGCCAACGCCATTTGCTTATAGTGATACCCACACAGTGCCATGGAATTATAAAACTAAGGTAGAGATAAAGGGAGTCGGGGAAGAGACTTCGAGGGCCCGAGTTGCTGAGATACATCAGGAGGAAGAGTTGGTGACTAATATAGTTGAAGTTAGAAGAATTACAAGGAGTGGGCAATGTTGTAACCAAGGAGAAGTGGAGAAGAGGAAGAATGTTAAAGAAGGGAATAGGGAGGAAACCTCAAGAGAATAAGAGAAAGGGAAGGAAGAGGAAGAATAATTCATAAAGATCATGAAGCAAAGTGAATATGATGTGATGGAATAGTTGAAGAAGACTCCAGCCAGAATATCTCTATTGTCACTCATCTTGACATCTAAGTTGCATCGGAAGGCATTACTAAGAGTTTTGAATGAGGTCGATGTCAAACCTGATGTTACTCTTAAAAATGTTGTCAACATGGTGGACCTGGTGAAACACGTCAACATGTTCACATTTACTGATGAAGAGATCATCTCTCAGTTTGATAAAAATCCACGAGCCTTGCACATAACCCTTAAATGTAAAGGGTATATAGTTTCAAAAGTTTTGATTGATGGGGGGTCAGCACTGAATATCCTACCCAAGTCGACTTTAACCTTATTATCAATAAGTAAGGATGAACTGTCACCTCAAGAAATGGTGGTGCGAGCCTTTGACAAAAATAGGAGAGGAATTTTGGGAAAGATGACATTGCCACTAGAGATTGGTCTGAGTAATTTTCAAGTGTTGTTCCAAATTATAGGTATTGAGCCTAGTTACACCATGCTCCTGAGAAGACCATGGATCCATGCCACTAGTGCTATTCCTTCCACTCTGTATTAGAGTGTAAAATACATCAAAAATGGGTCAGTCATTACCATACATGGAGAGGAAGAAATTATGTTGTCAAAACCAATTTCAGTGTCATGTGTGGAGAGCGTAGAGAAATATGAGGAGAATTTGTGGCACAATTTTGAAGTAGTTAAGACTGGACTTGGTAGGGATGAAGCCCTGACACAAAGTGTAAATTAGGTAGTGGCCCAAATTATGGCTAATAGTGGATACCAGGAAGGAAAAGACTTGGCCTTACAATTACAAGGTACTCGATCGCTAATGTCTTTCCCAGAAAGATAGACCAGTTTGGGTTGGGGTACAAAGCATCTCTGGAGGAAAGAATATGGAGCATGGCTCTTGGAAAAAAGAATGATAAGGGTAAGATGAAACACATTCCTCATCTGAGGGAAACATTCCTAGCACCATCTTACTATTAATGCATTGCATGGAGAATGTAACATCCTAATTTTCATTTTTTCTATACAAATATTAATTTTCTAATTTTTATGATTTTTGAGAATTTTTCTGAGATTAAAAATATTTTATTATTATTTTAAGCCGTCTGTGGGACCCACGGTGGGCCCGGAAACACTAAAAAATTTTATTGGCAAAAAAATTTTGTACTGTTAATACAGGGTCGGGGGATTTTATTAAACTCGAAACTGGATATAGTTACTAATTTTTCTTATACTGTGAATCTATTATTCACTGTATAATAATTACCAATTTGTGAGCCGTAATTTTATTCTGTGAGTAATAAATTTTTATAGCTTTAGCTAGGTACTAGTCATGTGATGGCCATGTGTCATTAGATAGTAGAAGTCAAATTTGGTGGCTAGTCATAAAAATTAACCAATGGTAATAAGTCAACAAAAATGACTTGTTTAAATTAGTTACTAAGCTAGATGAATTAGTAAGCTAACCTAAGCTTAAATGGTCACAAATTAAAACAATTATTGGATAGCAATTTGCATAGAATTCCACAGCAATGAAAGAGTTTCTAGGACATTCAAAAAGTTAGTGAATCATCAAATGTTGACCAAAAGCAAGACTTGGTGCCATGTGTTTGATTTTGCACCTTGATTGACCATGCAAATAATTTTCCCATGCTAGCACTAGCACTCCACGGCAAGGAGCTCTAGGATAGACTATCACAATTATATCACCTTTGTCTCCTAAGCTATTATCTTCATCTCTTCATTTTCCACACTTAGCCAAAACTTCATTTCTCTCCTCCAAAGACACCATTCGGCCAACACCTAGAGACCACCCCTCCAAGCTTCTAAAATTTTATCCAAGCTTATTTCCTACACCTAAACATCATTCTAAGACACTTCTATGTTGAAGACTTAAGCAAAATCCTTCATCTACTACCTTTTCTACAAGTTAGTGTTCTTGAGATTTCAAGGTAAAAGTTCTTCTTCTTTGTTTCTAATTTGGTTTTTGAGTTTCTAAACCATGATTGTTCCATGGTTTCTCTTCTTCAAGCTTTGTTTGTGACTTTGGTTGGTTTAAGTTTGTTAAGGTTTTCCTTTGGAGCCACACGAAATCCATAGAAGACCAGGCAAGAAGGAGTTTTGTCTTCCTTGAGGTAAGAGGGAGATTAGCCTCATCAACCATATGTTGGTGGTGAGGAGATGACTTTGTTTGTGGTGAAAAATTCATAAAGATTTATTCACTTGTATAGTTTAAGTTTGCTTTGTTTGTGGTGGTTTATGCTTGGTTTATTTTTAAAGCTTTGATTTATGCTTGTTTATTTGATTATATGTTGGTTTACTTGGTTATATGCTTGATTATATGCTTCCATAAGTATGACGGTATTTGTGTGAAGTGGGATATGATTATTATGATGAGAAAATTTTATGACGGTTCCAAAGAACCTAGGGGAGGCTCACGGTTTTGACTATCACTAAGGAAACAAGATGTTTCAAATTATTTCTTAAGTTATGGATTAATGAACTTAATGGTGAGAAATTGGATTAAAGGTTTTGTAAAGGATTTTGATGATGAAAAATGGTTTTGTAAAGGATTTTTGTGATGAAAAATGGTTAAGTTTGTATATGAAATATAAACATAATTTTCGGCCAATACATCAAAATGAAGTATTTTAAATCCTAGATTATTTTACTAAGTGTGGACTTTGGAAATTAGTTAACAAGAATTTGATTTAATGAATTTTTAGTAGAAAAAAGAAACTAGATTTAATGGTTGGAATTAACTTAGTATGTTAAAGCTTTAATATTTATGTATATCAAAGAAATCAAATTTTTGAAAAGAATCATAGAAAATAATACGTAAAGAATTTTTAGAAAGGAAATATTTTCAAGAAGGTCAAAGTGCATATTTTATATATAGACAATAATTCGTAAAGGAATTTTAGGAAGAAAATATTTTCAAGAAGGCCAAAATGTATAATTTATGTAAAAAATTTTATAAATAAATTTAGAATGTTAAGAAAATATTTTACGCAAGTGAGAAAATATTTTACGTAAGTGAAAAATGCTAGAAAACTATTATACGATTTAAAAACGCCTATTTTAAGCTACGCAATTAATTTTTACACTACGCGATTGAGAAAAAATGATTTTTAATATTTATGTGATTTAAAAACGTTTGATGATATTTACGTAATTTAGAAAATGTTTGAAATTATTTTCACAGTTTAGAAAACGTTTGAAAATATTTACGCAATTGCAAAAACATTGAAAAATATTTACGTAATTTAAAAACGTAAGAAAAATGTTACGCTATTTCAAAAATGCGATAAAATGTTTACGCGATTGAAAATTATAGCAGTTGGCTGTCGGGCTGTTGTGGTGGGCCCCATTATGTTGAAAAGTGATACTGTCAAGAAATGACGCGTATATGTGAAATACTGTAAAATAATGGAAAATTGTATGTGTTGGATCATACATCTTGCATGAAAAATTGTATGTGTTGAATCATACATATTGCATGGAAAATTATATGTGTTGGATCATACATCATGCATGGAAAAACATGTCAATTAAGGCAATTGGCCTAGGAGATGGAAATTACACCGTTGTGCGGGTGAGAATTGCGTCATTACGATCTTCAGTGATCTTGGAGACGTCAGGATGTGGAATGTCATATGTGGCTAGTTGGTAGCACCACTGCATCATGGTATCCTTTTCAAATACCATGATTTGGTTGAGAGTGTCTGTATCAGCCATGTTGCGCACCATGATTTGATATGTTGGCATATGATTTGAGGCTAACGATATGCAGACATGTACTCCCTATCATTCTCTCTGAAATTGTGGTTAGCTCCATGGAGTAGGAAATGGGTCGTTGTACACATGCATAGTGACTTAGCATATTGATGTGATAACTATGCTTATTTGATATGTTATTTATGGTGTTATAATGTATCTGTATGATATAATATTGTATCTATATTATTTGCTATCATTTTCTATACTGCCTCATTGGTATTGATGAAAGGGGATCTCACCTCTTTGTTGTATTGTTCTATTTGTTTCTATTTGATGTTTATGTCGGTAAAGACTACGATGGTGGCAAGGAAGGATCAGCTAGGTCTCTTTAGACTACAGTTTCTTGATGGTATTGCTGTTGCTTGGTATGTTCATTGGGACTCTGGATATATAGAGTATTGTGGTGATATTACTGTATTTGTACGTAGGATCTGCCATGGGATCGTTACTTCTTACTTTACGGCTGCATATGTAGAGCTCATTTTACCTATCAGGGAGTTGTGAAATGATCTTTGCTATACTTCTCGGGATGAGTACGAGGTATATTTTACTCGAATTTCTATCCGTCGAGACATTCCTGGCTAGGGAATCTGTCTTTTGAGAAGGTCTTTTATTTTTAGAGTTTGTGAACTTGGGCCAAGTCAAGTTTTATATGGTTTATGTAATGAAAATATTCATATTCTATGATATGTACAAGAGATATATGTTATTCTATTCTTGCATCTTATGTTACTTTAATTTGGTAATTTTATGTTATCCACGAAAAAGGAATTTTGAAATTCGTAATGCAATAATATTTAAATATTTTATAATATCTAAAATATGGTGTGTTAGTTTTAATTACATTTATGTTTAAAGTTTTTATTTATTATCTGTTATTCCTCAAAAGAAATTTTAAAATCAGTGTTTTTATAAGATTAATTCTTTTACAACTTGGATAAGTTATATTAGGATTAGTCTTAAATGTGATACCCTATAGTGGGTATTGCAAAGAAGGCCCAGAAGAGTGCAAGGCAATCCATCCTTTTCCTAATGAGGAGTCACTGAAGAACTGGCAATCCAAACCAATGATTATGTGATTGTTTTCAAGTAATTGTCTAGTTATATTGTACTAAGCAAATATTTAAGATTAGCTATGTTTTGAACTTATATTTATGTTATTTGAGACATTAACTAAATGAATTTGCATGAATATTCATCATTCCTCCTCGTTGCACCTTTGGCTTTTCCTTTTGCATTTATCAGTTTTTATAATCTTGTTTTGTCATTCCTACTCTATTTTTCATTTCCAACTCCACACAAAATTACTTTCCAAGAATCTGAGTCTTATAGAAAGTTCACCTCATGAAAGGGACCTCGGAAACTCATCAATTGATTCCACTGCGATGTTTGATGAAGAAGACCCTAGATCTGGTGAAGAAGAAGAAGTTGTCAAAAAATTTACAAAATTACTGAAATATTCAGAGAAGGGATTTGACTAGGATGGCGATGTAGCAAAGGTGATCAACATAGAAACAGAGAAAGAGAAAAAAGGAGTTGAACATGGTAGAAAACATTGAGCGTGAAGAAATGATCTCATTATTCAAAAAGTATATGGATGTCTTTGCTTGGTTTTATCGGGTATGCCTGGATTAGATCCGTAGATAACATCACATAAAATTCCACTATATTCGAATGTTGAGGCAAAAAAGCATAAGTTAAGGATGATGCATCTTAATATGTCCATGAAGAGGAACAAGTAGGTAATCACTTGGTGTGCACTATCTTTTTGTCTCGAAATTAAAGTTTTGAAAATAAACAATCATGATTTAAAAATGAAGATTGGTCATATTTCTTTTTCTTTTACAAAATTTCATCATCTTTATTATCCCTTGTTACTCCCTTTTTGAGCTTGAAAGATTTCTTTAAAGAACCTTGGACAAGGATCACCCCAACCCTAGGAGTTAGCATAAAGTAAAATAATGATTTCTAAAAAAAAGATTATGAAAAATGAAATGCTCATAGTAAAGGAAAATGATGAAGTGAAAAAAGGAAGAGAATACAAAAGTGAGCAAAAAGTGTTAGTGTTCTTGATAATGCCAAACGCAATTGACAAAGCTTACTAAGGATCCTTGGTCCCTTGCAGCCCTTAAACACTTGTTTGAGTCTTATAACTTTTCTTTCATAACCCTTAACCTTAACCACATTACAAGCCTCAAAAAGTCCATTTTGATCAATGAAAGGTTGTTGTCATTTTCATTAACTTTAATTTTGAGACAAAAGGTTCATGCTTTTCCAAGTTTTCAATTCATTACTCATAAAAAAAAGAGAGAGCCTGTTAGGTTAAAAACCCGAAAGGGCGACCTAAGCAAAAGTTAGGGAAAATAACTAGGAAAAATTTCAAAGAAAGTTGACTTGAAGCTCCTTGAAGGGTTCACCAAACTGGAACAATTTTTATTTGCATTTGATTGATTACACAGGGGCAACTTCATTTGAATTTAATTGGCTATACTTAGGCAAATTTTCTGAAGGATTAAGGAGAAGATGTGTTGAAGGAAGTAGCAACAAAGACAACGGTTAAGTTATCAAGCAGTTGTAGGGAATCAATTGGATGAGGGGCAAGGAACCAATACTTGGGCAAATTTTTTATAAAAATCCTTGCAACTTTCTTTTGTTTCTATGCTTTCATTTTTCAAGTATGTGTCCTACCAAAAATTCATATACGGTTAAATTACTAGAGTAATGAAAGGAAGTTTGTTCATTCAACGAATTTCTGTCCATTCATGAATGCATGTTTACTTATTAAGTTATGTCTTAAATAAGATAAATTTAAGGTCAACAGTTTGATTTAACAATTCTACAACAATCCTTCAATGATTGAGTTGGATTAAAAGATATCAGTAGCTCAAAGTACATATTACAATGTGGCATTTGTTGGAAATGATTATAATACTAGCTACATAAGCTCTCAAGGTAAAAAAAGAAGAAGAAGAATGAAGAAATGAAGAAGGGAAATAAGCAAATCAAAAGGATTCCAAGTCAACTAAAGGATCTGATGAAGAAAAACACGTAAATAAGAGTTTGATTGGTCAAAGGTTTCTAGAGTTATCATTGGTTCAAATGACTTTTAATAAATTGAAAAAGGGAAAATAAAGAAAAAAAAAAGAGAGAAAAGAAAAGAGAGAAAAAGAGAGAGAAGAAAAAGATTTTAAGTCCATGTCTAATTGGCACAAATGTTTTCATGTCATTTATTTTGAGCGCATCGGCTCCCTGCATTTTAAATTCTTTTGAGCGCATTGACTTCATGCATTTTAAATTTCTGTCATTTATTTTAAGCGTATTAGCTCTCATCATTTTAAATTTCTGTCATTTAATTTTGAGTGCATCGGCTTTTTGCATTTTAAATTCCTTTTGAATGCATCGGTTTTTTGCATTTTAAATTCCTTTTGAGCGCATCGGCTCCTTGCATTTTTAAATTCTTGTCATTTACTTTTGAGCGCATCGACTCTTTACATTTTAAATTTCTGTCAAATTCTTTTGAGTGCATCAGCTCCATGCATTTTATATTTCTGTCATTTACTTTTGAGCGCATTGATAAGTCCATATTTTGTAGTCTCAAACCAGATAAGTTATGGTCATTTGCTTGTGTTTATTGGTGAATTTTAGATCAATCCTTATCATTGTATTCAATTTTTGCAGATTGAAAGGGGTTTATCACATTTAAAGTGAAAGCAGGTGAAGTCACTGCGTTTTCAGAGCAAAAGAATATCATTTTTGGCTTAAACAAGGCCCTATGTCAACTCAGAAGCGATTCTTGAGTTAGACACAACACAATCTAACTTGAAGAATGTCTCTGACTTGGAGACACAATCGTGTCTCTGGGAGAAACGGTCGTGTCTCCCTGACGTTGAAGTTACGTTGATTTTTAGGTGTCACATGACCATGTCGAGCCTAGACATGACCGTGTGAAGCCTTCTACACATTAAAACATACAGTTTTTTCCCTTACTAATATAAATAGCAGTGAATCCCTAAACCTAAAAATACTTTTGGTGGCAGCACACTTTTGGGAGAAAAATCGCAAGAAAGGATTACTAGGAATCTTTGGAAGACAACTATGAAGAGATGGCATAATTCATGAAGACTTGAAGATCACAATCTCCATTAAAGGGGTTTTGATTTCTCTTCCATCTAGTTTTTCCCCTTTCTTTAGGTTTTTCCTTCCATGAATTTGTATTATGATTTGGGTTTGTTATTGAATATGAATAAATAATCCCATAAGCTAGGGCTATTGGGAATCTTGTTTTCTAATTAATTGGTTTTGAATTCGAATTTGATTAAGATAATTTTATTGTATTGCTTGAATTCTTGTCAAGACTTGATCAATTTTGGCATCCTTTAATTCATTGTTTGACTGATGACTATCCACAACTAATGAGTGGATTCATATAATAAAACTAGGATTAGGTTGGTGAATGATCAAACATCAATTTATTCTACCAATTGAATGGACAATTAGGTTAGTTCATCTCTTGAATTGGTGCTTAATGCATTCCTAGTTAATTTAACTAAATGACCAAATAAGTGATTAATTAGGAATAGAATGTTGTTTATCCATGACCATTGGGACTCAATAGCAACTAAGAGAATTTGGCAAGAGAATTACCTTACATCATAAATGAATGAAAACTCGATTAATTGGATTCAAGTGTACCTTGCGCCCTAGTTTCCCTCTAAGTGATTTATCTCTACGTTGATTAATCTTCCATCATTCTTCTTTAATTGTTGTTTGATTTTATTTTGAATTTCTCTTTATACCTACGATTGTTTAAATAACCAAGGGTTTAGCAAATCTAGTAATTACCTCTTATTCCTCGTGAGATCGACAACCGGGACTCAAGTCTTATATTATTATACGATAAAGTGCACTTGTTCTTAGTGTATTTTACGCGTATCAAGTTTTTGACGCCGTTGTCGGAGAATAATTTTGGTAATATTAGAAGCAAAAAGCTCTAGTTAATTTAGATGAACTTTTATTTTATCTCTTATTTTATTTATTTCAAATTGTTTGTCACTTTATCTCCCTGCTTATATTTCTTGTTTATGCTTACTTATTCTCAATCTCCTAATCTGCAATTTGATCTAGAAATTGAGAAAACAACTCGTAGGTTAAGAAAGTACTCTCATACTAAAGTTGTGGCTGAAGAAGCTATAACGAGGATAGAGAGACAAACAGTTGATGGAACTAATAAAGAACAAGCTACCCCGCGGAGCAGACAATGCTCGAATATTCCATGTCCACGGTTGGAGGATACGAAGGAAGTATTACAAGACCAGCCATGGCGGCCAATGTAACACCCTCGATAACATGTTATGCTTGTATAGGGTTACAAAGGTAGCCTAATACTTGCTTGACATGCTTGTGAAGTTTTATGACAAACTGAGTTAGTTTAGGCACTTTACTGCAACACAAAAGGTGGAAAATGGCTTAAATGACTCATATTATGATTTTAAAGGTTAAGTTAAGGGAAATAAATATGGATAATTTATTTCTAGATCACAAATGAGTTAAGTATGATGCAGTTAAAGTTTGAGGGTAAACTGAGTTCGTTTGGTATTTTTTAAGCACACCAAGTGAATGTTTTAATACCAGATGGACTTAGTGTAGATATGAAAAAGTATGAAAATGTTGATTATGAAATGCAACACCCTAATACTAATACTAATAACATGTCTAGAATCATACCTCAGTATTTAGCATTAGTGATATCTCTTTAAAACTAATATCAAGTTTTTGAAAACAAACCTAGCTTATACGAAAATATAAGCTTGTTACCTATTTAATCATACACATATATCGAAAAGACTCTTATACAAATAAGTAGTTCTTAATATAAATAATACATAAAATGCCTCCATGGAAAAATATATTCAAACTTTACATATTGTTATATTTAATAATTACATCTAAGTTCTTTCTTCTCCAATACTGGTCTTCCTTTCTTCATGCCAAACCTTCGGGTTCCTGGAAATAATTAGGAAATAGAAACATATGGGATGAGAATTTAAAGAATTCTCAGCAGTTTACTGAAGACATGACATCATAATATTTCTAGCTATTTCGGGAAAAAATATATCCTTTGCTTAAAATTCAACATGAATATATTTATATAAGTTAGAGATGTGGCAAACGACTAAATTTGGTTCTCTCTCTTCCCGAAATAGAGGTTCAATTATTATCCTTAATAAGAATCATTTGCATAATTCAATCAATCAAACAGTTTCAAACTCAATTCATTATCTCAATCAATTTAAGCATTAGAACTAAGTATATATATATATATATTCATCTTTCGTAATAAAACCTAAGATAACAATAACCCATTACAACTAAATACCTCAACACAAACACCTTATTTCATTCTTTCGAGATACCCTCAAAGTAAGTATTAACCATGGTCTTCATTAACTTGATTCTAAAAAAAGCAAGATAATTTCCCATACAATTGTCATTTTATGCTATGCATGATAATATATGAGTATGCCTAAGAAATGCCCTAATGTATGCTTATGCAATGTTAGTAAAAATATTTTATTTTAAGAAAACTCATGATATTTGCACATTTCCAAGACAACCTTTGGTCCTTATATTTCCTTTGGGTGTTGGGAAAACCTTTGTTCCCAGGTAAAATGAGGTATTGGGAAAACCTTTGTTCCTTAACCTCCCTTAATACCATAACCCTAGCTTCAAGAGCACCTTTGGCTCAAGCTAAATATGTGGAAATAGCAAACATCAAGTTTGAAAAGCAAAACATGCAAAAATAGTTAAAACCATTCCTTCATTTACCTTTCAAATAATCAAGACGTTCCTTGCATAATAATGAAGTAAAATCTCACTCATCCAACCTTTCATTTATACATTATATTATATACTTATAGAGAGTAAGTAATTCACTCAACCTCAATCTACCCTTATTCTTTCATTATTATACTTCTAAACATCATTTACATATATCATTCATCTCATACAAAATATATATTATAATTATCATCATATAGTTCAACTTTGGGTTCAATAAATAATACAATTCAAGATTACTTAGTTAATAGTAAGTCTCGTCCAAAACTAAGTTTAAATGCCATCTTTACAATTTCGTCCATAAATTGTAATCTCTATAAGCAATTTAAGTCACAAAGGGTATAGAGACAAATAGAGTCACACTAATTAATAATTTCTCTTTTCTTAATTAAGTATGGTGGTGACCCCTTCAAAGCAAAACAGGCAGCATTCTTCCCTTATATTTTCATCATCAATCAACCTTCCATTCAAGTACAAAAGCTATTGGAATACAATCAACTATGGGCTAGCACCAAGTCACATTTTTTTAGCATAAATCAAGCCACAATTACATGCTTTAAATCATCATAAAAATTGGTTAAAATAGGGCAGCAACTATCCTAACAATTCAGCCCAAGTACACTATGAGACCTTCATTTTCTTATAATGTTCAACATCACAATTCAACATAAATATCAATAGAATTTAAATGAATGATTCAAAGAAATTATGTATAGCCCTTAAACCCAATTTAGTCGTGAACCATAGAAGCTCAAGACATCAATCAAATTCATAAACTTTCAATATAAAATGAGATACAAATTATTGACAAAGAAATTGGTCTAGCCGTGGAAGCATAAACAAGACTAATTTTTAAAGTGTGAACACGTGAAACACACATCTATATACATGACATCTTTCATTAAAATCCAAGAAATTCAAAGTCAATGGAATAGAAAACATATGGCAGCTCAAACCAAGTCATGGCCATGAATACAAACTCAAAAGTCTATAAAGGCTGCTTAAGGAAATTTGAGCATGAATATTAACCCCAACAGATAATAAATAGAGCTTTGAGAAGATTTTAAATGTGAACATGAAAATTAAGGCATTCGACTCTCATTTGGTCTTGAATATCAAAACATATATTTAAAGTCAATAAAGGATTTATAATATCCTAGCCTTGACCATGAGCTCCATGCATCAAATTAAATTCAAAATTCATAGAAAAGAATAACATAATGATAGAGGCCAAAACACAATTTAACAAAGGATTGCTCTTTATTTTCCATAGACTGACCATAAGTTACAAATCCAACAAGAACCAAAATTTCATTTCAATTTCAAGCAGAGAAAGTAAACAAACAGACACCAAATCAATATATATATATATATATATATATATATATCAACTCAATAACATCATAATCATATCATATAAACATTTATAGCTTAATAAATAGGTTTCAAACCCTTTTTCAAAACTAATCAAATTTCATTAGGAATCAAATTACAATATTTTCAGAAAACTCAAGAAATCAGAAAGAAATGAAAATAGCAAGGAAAAACCTCTTACCTCACTTTCCATGGCTCATTGATTTTGTTCCTCCCTTCCACATCCTCCTTCTTCTCCATCTTTTTTCTATTTTTCTCACCATTTTCCTTCTGTTTTCAACACCCAAATAAACAAAAGAGTGATAGTCAAAGAACCAGAAAAGAGAAAAGATGGTCAGATATGACCTAGTCAAGCGATGGTGACGCACAGCCTTAATCGATGACGAAGTGGGCGGGTGTGAACGAATCTATGGACTAGGGACACAACGAGCAAGGGAACAAAGAGTGTACGAATGAGGGAGAGAATGGGCGGACGAACAGGGAGAGGGTACGAAAGAAAAAGCAACAAGAACAGATGAGTGTGTGGGAGATGAGAAAGAGAGCGAAAATATGAGAGATAGGAAAAGGAAAAGTTTCATCCTACTACGTACAGTACCCACACCCATTTCAATATCGGGTACTGTTCATGGGCCCACCCATGAACAGTACCAAATCATGTTTCTGTCTCTTTTTTTTTAAGTATATGTCTATTAACCAACTTCTCTACGTCGTTAACCACTTTTTTGTTCTTCGTTAACCAACTTATTTCACGAGCATAGAAATCATGTGGTAAAATCTTGTGTCATTAACCAACTTTTGTAGGTCATTAACCATGTTTTTGTTCTTCATTAACCAACTTTGTTTCTATACTCGTGAAAAAAGTTAGTTAATGAAGAACAAAAAAGTGGTTAATTACATATAGAAGTTAGTTAATGACACAAGATTTTACCACATGATTTCTATGCTCGTGAAATAAGTTGGTTAACGAAGAACAAAAAAGTGGTTAACGACGTAGAGAAGTTGGTTAATGGACATATACTAAAAAAAAAAAAAACAGAAGCATGATTTGGTACTGTTCATGGGTGGGCCCCATGAACAGTACCCGATGTTGAAATGGGTGTGGGTACTGTACGCGGTAGGATTATCGGGGTTGATAGAAAAATGAAGAGGATGAATAGTGGATAGGATAAGAAATGAGAGGCTTAAAATGGTGGGAAGAGAATTTGTATAAAATTCACCTAAAACTTTTGTCTCCTAGTAACACTTTATTCTTTTGAAACCAAATTTTTTTTAACTTTCATGAGTGTTTGAAAAATCACAGATCTTAACTAAATTCATATATTATAATTTTTGTAATTTTCTGTACACTGTTATTCAACAGATAAATTGCACTATTTCTTTTAAATTAAATCGAACCTATAAGGTAAGTAAATGTAACTACCTTAATTTTTTTTATATTGATAATCACATATTTTATACATTAATAAACTCTCATTTTTAGTCATTTATACTCTCCATGCACTTAATTGATTAAGCTTGGTTGTGTTTTGTAAGTTTGGACTCAAATTGGACTTAATTGATTTTTTTCAGCATTATTTTTGTCTTACATTATTTCTGTATTTCAGTCATATCTTGAGTTATAGATGTCTTATGATTATGTATCTTATCTTGTAGGAAAGATAAGAGAGAGCTCTACAACTTTCATGAAGAGTTCTAGGGAAAAATCAGACATCTAATGGAGCTAATTGGGCTTGGAAGTCAGAACACGAGTTTTGTGACTGGAACTCGAACATTGTGCAGTAATCATTGCATAAATTGAGTTGAAGGAACTGAAATGAGGTAAAAATTTGGCATCTGAAAGTTAAGACTCATATCTATAACTTTCATGAAGAACACAAGAGCTCATTCAGACAACTTGGAGGTCATATTGGATCTTGGAAGATGCTGGTGGCATTGGAAAACTGAGACAATTTCCTAGAACTTTCATGAAGACCACTTTGCTTTGTTCTGACGTTATCCATGAGTTCATCACTGAATGATTTCGGAGACAAGAAATTTCAATAATTTTCCACTCAAAAATGTTCTTTGGCATTTTTCACTCATCCACCCACTCATCCACTCACTCATTAATCAATTCCCTTGTCATTTTGTATCCCTAATCCTCTATAAAAGGGACCATAGGTAGATCATTTGGAGAATCTTGGTTTTAGATTAAGTTCATGCTATTATGTTATTTACTTATAGTAATTTTCTTTTGTTGTAAATAGAAGTTATGATCGTCTTCTTCTTCTTCTCTCTTTCTTTCTTCTTGCTCATGGGTAGCTAATTTTCATCTTATTTGGGTGAAAGAGTGAAGTTTTTTGTAATAAAATAAGGTTAGATTAATTTCTTTCTTGTGCTTAAATGATATATTATCAAGTGATCATTAGTATTTTGCTTCCAATTAATTTAGAAACCCTCCTTGTAAAGT
The DNA here is from genome assembly GCA_029884605.1 of Ormosia emarginata. Classification (NCBI taxonomy): domain Eukaryota; kingdom Viridiplantae; phylum Streptophyta; class Magnoliopsida; order Fabales; family Fabaceae; genus Ormosia; species Ormosia emarginata. Next base: position 2,123,543 of record JAQQTP010000013.1, on the reverse strand, counting down.
AGAGTTCTTGATTCATTGTAGACAAGTGGCACAATGAATGCTTGAACCCATTTACAAGTTTTGATGTTGGTAAATAATTAAAGGAACCATAATATAACTACGTATATAATTCTAAATGGACTTTGAATGTTTTATTCTCCGATTGGAACCTCCGTTGTGCGTGGATTTCAATTGAGTTATAAAAAGAATTAATCTTGTCCTTAATTTATTACCAAAAGTGGATCTTCGAGCCCAAGCAAGTTCTTTAATTTAATTGTAAACAAGTTTTATTATCTTTATTGTTGTGACAAAACCTTCCCTTACCTCAAAGAATTTTTCTTCATCAATTCTCTGTGGATCGAACTCGGACTCTCGAGAAATTTATTATTTTAGACAACCTGTACTTGGGTTTGCATCCTTTAATCTGCATTAAGTTTTTGGCACCATTGCCAGGGACGTGATTTGAAGTTTTAATTTATTAAGGTTCTCATTCTTTAATAAAATATATTCTCTCTTCTCCCTCACCAGAGCAAAAGATCGGCTTGCCGATCCTTCAGTTTTTACTAACTCTCTAACTTTCTAATTTACTAACTTGCTAACATACTAACTTTCTAACTTTTATATTTATGTCTTTTATTTGTGCTTACTAACTTTCTAACTTTTTATATTTATGTCATTTATTTTTTCTATCTAACTTTTTAATTTATGTCATTTAATTTTGCTTTCTGACTTACTAACTTGTACATTATTTTTTTAATTTTTTATTTTTAAGTCATTTATTTATGCTTAATATTTAATGGCTGGTGTAAACCACCAACTTGTACATTATTTTTTCTATTTTAAGTCATTTATTTATGCTTAATCGGTATTGTGATTTAAATTCTGGTCATTTAATTAAAATTAATCCTGGTTCTTTATATATTGATTTGTTTGAATCATAATCATACACAATTGACATAATGGCTAAAAATGAAAGTGTACATGATGAACATGAAAATCAACTGTTACGAACCATGCGTGAATATTTGCAACCACCTCGAAATTCTAGTCCATCATGATTTATCTTTCCACTCAATGCTAACAATTTTAGATTTAAGCCAAGTATGATTTCTTTACTTCCTAATTTTCGTGGTTTAGAATCTGAAAGCCCATATTTACATCTAAAAGAATTTGAGGAAGTATGTATTACTTTCAATGATCAAAATTGCACTGAAGAGATTGTTAAGCTTAAATTGTTTCCTTTTTCTTTAAAAGATAAAGCAAAATCTTGGCTTAACACTTTGAAACCAAGATCAATTGACACATGGCAAGAAATGCAAGGTGAGTTCTTAAAGAAATTTTTTCCAACACATAAAACCAATGCTATGAAAAGACAAATTCAAAATTTTTCCCAAAATTCATATGAAGCATATTTTCAATGTTGGGAATGATTTAAAGATTTGTTAAATTCTTGCCCACATCATGGTTTTGAAAAATGGTGCACTGTAAGCTTCTTTTATGAAGATTTAACACCTGAAACTAAACAATTTGTGGAAACAATGTGCAATGGTGAGTTTCTTGATAAAGAACCTGATGAAACTTTAGATTATTTAAACTAGTTAGCTGAAAATTCTCAATCTTGGCATGGTACTACTATTTCTAAAAATTCAATTAGATCTAACCTTGCAAGTGCTAATAAAGAAAAATGAAGGTTCACCAGTTTGGCTAATAAACAATTAAATTTCTTCAAGAAGAATATCTAAATGCTAGGTTCACCAGTTTGGCTAAAAAAATTGAAGCAATGGAATTAAGAAAAGCAAAAGAAATCAAATCTGTGTAAAATGAAGAAATTTGTGGCATTTGTGATGACTTAGGACACTCAACACATGAATGTCCTAAGATTCCTGCTTTTAAAGAAGTTGTACATGAGCAAATAAATGCAATGAATAATTTTAAAAAGACATTTACCTCTTCTTTTTCAGATTCATATAATTCGGGATGGAGAAATCACACGAATATTAGCTGGAGGAATGATAAGCAGTCACAATTCGTGCAACCACCACCTCCTCAGGTATAACAAGACTCTCAAAATTCTTAAGAATATGCACCTTATATCCCACCATATAGGAAAAATCTTGAAGAAACACTGCATGCATTCATAGAAAAGTAAGAGGCCATTAATAAACAAAACAATCAAACTATGATTGAAATAAAATAAACTCTTGCTAAACTTTCTTCTGCACTCACCATTCATGAGAAAGAAAAATTTCTTTCTCAACCTCAACCAAATCCCAAGGGTTAGTACAGTCTAAATGACGAGAGTTTAGAAAACCAACAAATAGATCAAGTCAAGTCAGTGATAACTCTTAGGAGTGGAATGATTGTTGAAAAACAAATTCCCGAACCTTGTGAAAAAGAAGATGAACCAATTCCCCAAGAAAATGAAGAAGTTGACCAAAAAGAGACCAAACTCTCACTTGCACCCCCATTTCCTTAAGCATTAAACAATTCAAGAAAATTGAACCATAACATTGAAATTTTTGAAATTTTAAACAAGTGAAGGTTGATAACTCCACAATGTGTAGTTATTTGTGCCCCATATCTGTTTTTCTTTGATTGCTAAAGTCCTTGTATTCATGCATATTTGGAAGGTTTTGCGCTTATATTTGTTATATCCAATTCTGATACCTTTCCTATATGATATTAAGCAAACTATGCGTATTATGTTATTGATTAAGTGAATTTGTATCTGTTACTTATTTGGTGTTTTCTTTATATTAGGAAGGGCTCCAAACAAGATGATATATGGAGCAATTGAGCTGAAATGGGAAGAGGAAGCCAAATCTGCATCCCAGCATGTCACGCTGTGGCGCTGAGGAGCGTACGCCGTGACGCGTTCCTCCCCTGCATCAAGGTCAGAGGGCACGAAGAATTGAGCACTGCGGCGCAATTAAATCAATACCGTGACATCCCTGACCTAAATTGCCACGCATCGCGATGTAGGCATGTTAATGTCGCGGCATGCCTCTGTTTTTCTAAGTCTATAAATAGATTTTTAGCAGATTTTATGAGAGAGCTTCGTGGGAGCCTTGCTAAGTTAGAGAGGTTGCAGCCTGAACTTTATTTTTGGGCATATTGGAGGCCTATGGAGGCTAGGTTGGATGCCATCTTCCTCATGGAAGGAGATTAAAGCTTCAAGGATGATATCTATGGATTCCTTCCTTTTCTCCCTTTGTTTCTCCTCTCTTCCCTATCTATTGAGCATGTATTTTTGTTGTAAATTCGTGTTCAATGGATTAGCAGCTGTATTTAGGAAATACTTTGGATCTTTCTATGAATATTGATGTTTATGTTATCTTTTGAGTATTTATTGATGTTTGGTTTTGTTCTTCCATGCCTATGCTTAATGCTAGCTCTTGTTTAGCTAATAATTGCATGATCTTAATTGATGCAAATGAACTAGACATAGGGATTTGTGGATATGGATATGGTATAGTTGATGCATGTTCAACGAGTTCAATTGGCTTGGATGAGTTGATTCGTTAACTGGATAGAAATATACCTTTTAGCCATGTATTAGCATGTGTTTGAGAATAGACCGTTCATTAGTAGAGTTTATACTAGTCCTCATGAAAACATAAGAAACATAGTGGATTAGGTAAATGACACCAAGGTTGATTGACCTAGACATAGGCTTTTAACTAAATCAGATTCTCAAGCTAACTTAATAATTCATTGATGTTGCTTATAAGGATTGCATATCATTTGTATGAAATAGGAGGTGAAGAAGGATTTCCCAGATCTCTAAACCATTATCTTTATTGCTTTTGTAGTTTAGATTTAGATTATTTATTCTTTCTCTATTTTATATGTTCTTTGATAGAATTTAGCTAAGCTATTGGTTGTTACTTAGTAAAAGAAGCCATATATCCTCGTGGGAACGAATTTATACTCCGTATCTGTATTACTTGAATGACCCGTGCACTTGCGGTACATAAATGGTCTAACAAGTTTTTGGCGCCGTTGTCGGGGATAATAGTTTAATTCTATATTGCTAATGTCAACAATGAGTTTGGTTAGTTCTAATTCAAGTTGTATATAATCTATGTTAATTTAAGTCTCTTTATGTTATTGCTTTAGGTTCAATAAAGAAGTTAGATGATCCTAATCATATGAGGTCCTTCAGGGAATTCGCGACTCCTCAAAAGGATAAGCCTTGGATCAAGTTTAAGAAGACTACTCATCCGCACAATTCATTTTGGTGATAAAGTCCAGCCGGGACTATAACTCAGGCCCTTCTTGGGAGGGAACCCAGGTTTTTATGTTTTTATAAATTAGTATGTGTTTAGTAAGTTTTAAGTTATAAATATGTAGTAAGTTTAGTTTTGTAGCTTTAGTTAGTTTTTAGGCTTTTCTTTAGTTTAAAGTCTTAAATATGTTAGTATCTTTGATTTTTATATTTTTGTAGTTAGTATGTTTGATTGTAGTATCTTTAGTTAGTTTTAAGTCTTATATATGTTAGTATTTTGATTGTAGTAAGTTTTAGTTACTTTTAAGTTTATGTTTAGTTTTAAGTTAAATATAGGTTAGTATGTATGATTTTGTGTTTTAATACATTTTAGATATCCATTTTGTGTTTTAGCCTTTTGGACAAGTTTGAGAGGTGTTGAGGACCTCTTTGGGCAAAATTCTACAGTAAAACTGAGTTTGCTGCAGAATTTTATAGGCTGGCTCCTCACGCCACGACTTTAACTTTGTAACGCCGCGGCATGATAGTTATTTGTGCGCATTTGAGCCAAATTCCAGAGAGCTCAGCGCCGCAACGTGGTAATGTTAACTCCGCAACGCTCACCTGCTGAACTTGTTAAAAAAAAGAGAGCTATTTGTTTTGGGTGCTACTGAAGGCACCTATTCTGATCAAATACCGTGGCATGGATCCTGTAACACCCTTGTGGGGATGTCACATATATAAAGAAAGATAAATAAAATCTACCCAAGTTGTAAAACATTTATTACGTATTAATATGAGTTGTAAAATAATTCCTGTTAAACAGAATATTATTAAATAAAATAATGCAGAAATATAAAATAAACAGAACAACATCACTCATAATATACATATGGTCCAAGTTATAAGTTATACAAATAATTTACAACTACAACTACAAATATTTAAACAGAAACAGTAAAGAAAAACAGTAAAGAGTCAATATATACACACGCAAGCGCGCCCAAAAATACATCATAAATATTTAATCCTCTGATGGATCACTCTCAGGAAACTCATCAGAAGATAAATATCCAGGATGCCTCGACACTCGGCGGATATGAGACCGCGCAGTCGATACGAGTGTCATCTCACTAGGCTCAGTGGATACACCACCCCAATGACGCCTAATGGATAAAGGTAACTCTAAGTGCAGAAACACAGTAGTCGTCATCACTGGCTCTTCATCAAACCTATGACGTAGGGACACAGTCAGCCATCCCACATACGTCACGGAGTCTCTGTCTCCTCGCATATGCCAAGCTAACGATCCACCGTGAAACTCGAGTGTCACAAACCCCAAAAATCCTGGCACCGCCATACCCAAACTAATCAGTCCAATGGATATGGATGATCAGATGGTTCTCGGTCTTCGTACTGATCTTCGGCTTGTTGCTCTTCTTCTTCTTCAGGATACAAAATCTCAAGAGGCTGGTCCTCTTCCTCAAACTCTTTACCACGTAAAATAAATATACAGAAAACACATACAATAAAGAGGTAAGACAATCTAAAATCATCACAAACATGGCAAATAAGAAAACGACAAACAACAGATATACAGTTCATGCAATATGAAAAGCTATAACAGTAATTTAATAACAGTATAGTGTAAAGATCTAATTATCATAACAACACATGATATAACAGAGATAAAACAATAACACATACAATATAATATCACGGATAAAATAAATTCGAGAAACGCAGACAATTTCTCGAATCAATAACCAAATAAATAAATAAACGATAAAATAAATAATGTTCAAGATATAATTAAATGCAACATGGCACGATCCTACTCCATGGAGCTAAACACAAATAGATATCAGAGAGAGAATGACTCGCAAAATCTATTAGTACCACGGCTGCCCAACCAAACTATTGTGTTGTCACACTTTGCGTCTATAGCCCCACGTCATATGGAATCCATCATCCAAAGCATGGTGTAGTTCACGGTCTCACATTGTGGCACTACAGGCAATGTACTATTAGACTTTAGGAAATCTCGATTAAAAATAGTGCGTGTCGAGTTCATTAGTGTGCTATCGGTTACCACGGCCCAGCGGAGCAACCGACTGTCCATATATGGGATCCCGTACACTAACGTCTCCAAGTTCATAAGAACAATGAACCACACTACGTTTATCGCATCGACAACACGATGTGATTCACCTCGTCAACCAATCCACCAAAAATTGACATAACCAAGATATCCTCAAAGATAAAAAGATACAGTAAGTCCCACCGGACAAATACTGTTCCAAAGTCTGTACGGGTTCACCTCATAGCCCGATAGTAGAAAAGAGAAAAAAAATAACAGAAAATTCCATTTTGGTCAATCACGTAGAAATTTTATCGCGTTTTCACAATCTCGTCGTTTTTACAAACGTTTTTAAATCGCGTAAATTTATTTTTATGTTTTCAAAATCGCGTAGAGTTTTTAATAAATTTTCTCAATCGCATAAGATTTTTAAATCATTTTCTTGTCCAAACTCCTTAAAAATTACTGTTTAAATTACTGTTTAAATAAACAGAAATAATAAATAATACATTTAAACTACGTAAAATATTTTCTATACCGTATACTGTCTTTTAGACATTTTTTTCTCTCTTATTTGCCCGTTTTTACTAAAAATTGACAGTATCTTGCTTAGAAAATTATATTAATGGTTTCCTAATTTTTTCGTAAAAATTCTGTTTATTTAATTTTTTTTAAACCATATAATTAATCCTTTTGAAAACTACTAACATGCTTCAAAATTACAGCATGAGCCATATGTTAGAAATTCTCAAAAGTTACTGTATTTCATTTCTAACAATAAAATCAATAGTTTTAATTCAAGACACTTAATTCTAATCAATTAATTTCTTTAAAACTCCTTTTAAAAAAATTCCTTTTTAACATATATTGCATTATTTTGATTGAAAAAGGTTTGGAATTGATCTTAGAAATCATATATAAGTAGTTTGGCATGTTGGCCTAAACATAAAATTATGTCATTAGATTTCTAAATTCATTTTCCTTAATCTAAACAATGTGATACCTTGTTAATGTTCCTAGGTTAATTAAATCTCATTTTAGGAAAATTAAGAGAACATTTTGGTTCTCCATTTTGGTCATGGCCGTAAGCCTCAAGGTTTGTGTTCTTTGGAACACTCATGCAATCCTTGACATATTATTCACATCCTATAAATTATCATACATTTCTAACACATGCAATATATTTCTAACACATATAACCTAAATCAAAGCTTGTAGACATGCAATCAAAGCTTGTAGACATTTATTACAAACATCAAATAGGAAAGCTACTAACAAATACACAAACACATAAACAAGCTACTAACAATCACACAAATGAATCCTTATAGATTCTACAATCACAAAAATCACACTCCATCTTCTTACCACCATCCATAGATGATAAGATTAGTCTTCCTCTTACCTTAAATGAAGACTAAAACTCTTTCACACCTTTCCTTATGTTTCGGTTTTCTCCTTCAAGTCACCTAACAAACTTAAACAAAAATCTACAAGTTACTAACCATAGAAAGAGAGCTTAAACCATGGAGAAATCATGGCTTAGAACTTTGAAAAAGAGTTTAGAAATAGAAAACTAGAAATTTCACCTTCTAGGTAAAATTTTCCAAGTTGGTTTCCAAGCTTCAAATGGAAGATTTTGCAAGAACTCTCAACTAGAGATGTTCTTAGGATTGTGTTTAGGTTTAGAAAACTTGGTTGGATAGAATTTTGGGTGGTTGGATGGTGTAGAACAAGGCTTGGCCGAATGGAGCTTCAAGAGAGCTTCAATGGTGTTTAGGGTTTTTGGAAGAGAGAGAAGAGAGAAATTTGCATGAAGACAAAGTGATTATAGCCTTCCTAAGGTGGCTTGGCCGTAGACTTCACTCTATGCAAGGTGTCATGGATTTGGCTTCATCCAAGCCTTAGAATGGATCAAAGGCCAAGATCAAAACTTGGTTAGCAAGCTTGGCTCCCATTGGTTCATCCTTGCCTTGTCATTAGCCTTAGTCACCATGCTTAGTCACTAATTAACCTAGTCATCAAGCTTAGTCACTTGTTCTAGAGAATTCCTTCACTAATGATGTTTAATTAAGCTACTAACTTAACTGTATTAGCTAAACGTGGGTCCCGCAAAACATTTTCGGATCCACTGTCATCTAATTATACTGACTAATAAAATAATATATAAAATTATTTTATTGACAATTAAATCCTAAAAATTAAAAGATTAATTATCGTCTTATTCAAATTGGGTTTAGTAAGATCCCCCAGTCTGAATAATTAAAACAAGATTTCCTAGGCCGGAAAAATATTATTTTTCTCGTCTAGAACAAATCGCACAAAAAGTCCAAATAAATTCACAGACAGTAATATTAAGCACTGTAACATATAGAAAAATTAAAAACAGTACAATCGGGACATAACGATCATTTTTTTCATTTTTCCCCACGATGAAGCAAATCATCCAAAACGTTCAAATAAAATTACAGACAACATTAATTGTCTGTATATCACCCAGAAAAATTAAAACAGTAGCTCGAGAAAATTTTTATTTTACCGTCTCGAAGCAAATTACGTAAAACGATCAAATAAAATTTTAGCCTGTAAAACATATTTGTATTTCATACAGAAAAACAAGAAACAATAAAATAGGGACATAATAGTCATTTACACAAAAACTTGAAAAACAACAAACAGAACATTCGGGACATTTTTCTAAAAATTGGGGTGTTACAGATCCTATGTGTTGCGGTATGTTATGTTGTAATGTACATTTTGTACAAGATTAGTTTATTTTAAGTGTTTATTAAATATTTATAGTATACTCAGTTCTCACATTTCAGATGTTTATAGGCTCAAGTACCCTGGACACACTGGAAAGTGAGGACTTTGTCTCACTTTGGTTTAGGGGAGTGTCATTACATGATTTGATTACTATGATGTATTATGTATGCATGTGATGATATTTTCTAGATGCAGTTATGATAGCCACCATGTTTCTATGAGTTTTTATTTGTTTTGGTTATTACTGATAGGCTTGCAAAGCAGATTCAATTTTTACTATTATGCAAATGATGTGATGCATGTTAAATTGAAAAGTTTAATCTATTTGAATGCATGCTTTATTGCAAAAGACTGCTGGTATTGTTTTGGTTGTTCATGATATGAAAGGTTGCTATTTACCCCTTTATGAGTGAAACCTTATGTGATCTTGAAGCATGTGAAACAGTTTAGTTGCTTTTCATGTATGATCTACATCTCACTTAGATGCAAGTGTAACTTTGAGTATGATAAGAGTGCATGTTTAGAGAAAGTTTATGGATGTACATGTAGAGTTTCGATGATCCTAGAAGTTGTTTTTAAACTCTCTTGAGGCAAAATCCTAGATTGTGCATGACTGAGGAAATGATTAGGGCATTCTTTGGACTGATTGAGCTTTTCAAGCCTACCCTGAGTGATGATATCTCTAGGTCCCATTTTGAAGCCTGTTAATTGTTTGACCCTATATGTTTTTCATTCACCCATGTATTCCTTAACCTGTTAACCATTCTAATGCATGTGAAAGCATTGCATTTTCTTCCTACCTTAATGTCTGTTGATTACATGATGTGTATTTCTTGAAGTGAGTCCAGTGAGTAGGGGTATGTATGTTTAAGAAAAATAAGCCTGAAGGAACCAAATGCAATCAAAAGGAAAAAAAAAAGAATTGCTATGTTCAAGTAAAAACAAAAAGAAAAAAAAAAGAAAATGAGAAGAGAGAAAAGCAAAGCAAACAAAGAAAGAAGAAAAGCTAGAAATGAAAAGCATTGAATGGTTTTGATGAGTTCTAATCTTTCAAAGTCTTTTTGGAATACCCTGTGAATCTCTCTTGAGCTCAAGTCTTGAAATCATATATGTATGTATCTCAATGTTTGTATGTATCCTTTCCCTTCTTTTTTTACACCCATACCATGGCCTAACATTACAAGCTGTAAAGACCCTCTTGATCCTCAGTTATGTGTGGTTTACATTAGTGGAGAGAGAGTTTAGGATGAATTTTATGGATCATATGATTCATAAGCAATGAAACGGTTAGTATTGTTTAGTTGTGAATGATTTGATGCTGAACTTAATCGTGGTGTGAAGGTTCATAAACAATATGGAATCATGGAGGTTCGACATACTCGACGGTATCCAAAATATGACCCCTTCATATTTGCTCAAAATGCAAATCAAGTGTATTATGCACCTTACCCTGAAAAAATAAAAGACAAGGCTAATTGGTGGGTTGTCATTAAAACTAAACCAAGAGGTACTGTTGATGCTCGATATGTAATACCCCGAAAATTCATATTTTATTTATTTCGGTTGATTCTTAATTATTTTGAATAATCCGACTCGACTTTAATGAATTTTATGATTGTTGTGATTTTTAAGAATTTTTGGAAAATTTTACTTTTTTGATTATTTTAATATTATTTTGGGGCTGTATGTGAGACTTTGTATTTTATTTCTTTTTGTCAGTCTTTAATGATTTTTACTAATCTGACTTGATTTCCATAAGTTTTATAATATTTATGATTTTGTGGATTATTATGAGATTTTATTATTTTAATAGTATTCTCGGGCTATATGCAGGCCCGGGGCAGGTCCGGAAAAATAAAAATTTTCTATGGATAGAAAATTTTGTACTATTGAGACAGAGATGGAGGATCTTACTAAACTCGAATCCAGAAACAGTTTTTAAAATTTTCTTTTACTGTATATTCTACTATTTTATTTATTGGGTAATAAAAATACAGTAGTCCATCCGTTAATATTTATCGAAAAATATCTACGTAAAATATCTAGGTGAGAATATCTAAGCTTTTGGGAAATATCTTGAGATTAGTCAACAAAGAGGGCTCGACTTGATTTTGCACCCTTGGGTGAGAAGACTTAGTTTTGAATATCAACCATTGATCTAATCAACGGTTGAGAAACAAACTTAATGAAGAAGCTTTGGATGATCACCATTGATTTAATCAATGGTGTGAGAGTAAACTTAGTTAGGAAGCTTTGGATGTTCACCATTGATCTAATCAATGGTTGTAAAGACAAGCTTAATAAGGAAGGCTTTGGATATCCACCCTTGATTTAACCTACGGTGGAGATTGGTCTCACAAAATGGCTAGGACCATTTGTGACCATTGGATGGAAAGTGTGTAGAGAATATCTTGACCCTCCATTTTTGAAGATGGATCTTATGGCTAGGATTTCATTGAGAAGAGATCCAATGGCTTAGATTTGATCATATCACTTGGAAGCTTATACCAAACATCAACCATTGATTTAATCAATGGCTCTTGAAGCCTAAAATGGTGGCTAATGTATTTGGACAACTCCTAAGTGTACAAGGGGGGAGGCCACGGTTTTGAAGACCAAAATGGCTATAGGAAAGTGTTCATTTCATTTTATTACTCATCTTTCTCATATCCTCAGCAAAAGCTTCACAAAAATTTTCTCTCCTTTCCTCTTAACAAGCTCACGGCCAAGGTGGAGAAAATCACCCTCCCATCTTCAATAATTTCTATCAACCTTACTTCTCAAATATTCTCATCATTCTAAGACTATTTCTAGTTGAAAACAAAGGCTAGATCATCCATTTTCAAGGAGTTCTTTCAAAGCCAAATACAAAAACTCTTACCTTTCTCTCCCACAAAGCTCACGGCCAACCACCATAAAAATACCTTCCAAGCTTCAATAATTTATACCAACCTAGTTTCATGAATCCTTACCTTATTCTAAGCAACTTTCATGTTGGAGACTTTCTCTAAATCATCCATCTTCAAGTACTTTTCCTAAGATCTAAGTTTGAAGGGTAAAATGTGAAGTTCTTGATATTCTTTTCTAGATCTTATATTTAAAGTTCTAAACCATGTTTTGATCCATGGTTTTCTTTTTCAAGCCTTAGATATTGATTATGTATATTTACTTTGATTTTTAAGAAAGCTTTTGGTGGTGAAGGACTTGTACAAGAAGCAAAGCAAGGAGCTTTGGAGGTTTCTCCAAGAGGTAAGAGGAAGATTACCCTTATCAACTATGTGTTGGTGGTGAAGAATGGATGTATGTGTGGTGAAAAATCCATAAGGATTATTTCACTTGTTTATTTAAGAGCTTTCCATAATTATGATGGTTTGGTGATTGATATATTTATTGCTTTGATAATATGTTTGAGTATGTGTTTATGATGCATGATGATTTGTGTATATAATTAAGATGTGAATTACATGACAAAGGAAAATGTGTTGGTTCCAAAGAACCATAGAGGCCTCACGGCCTTAAATTAATTTTTAGGAGCAAAAGATTTTAAGTATTTTACTAATGATGAGTTTGAGATAAAAAGGGTAATAAGTTAATGATTTCAAGGATTTGCAAAGAAAGTGGAGATGAAAATGAACAAGGATTTTATGATAAAGCTACTTGTGATTTTCGACTCATATGCCAAGGATTGGTAAATGAAGTTAAAAGAATGATTTTAAAGAGTAATCTTAGATGATTATTTGTAAAGGATTTAAGAAATGGAAATTTCGTTTATGAAAGGGAAAGAGAGGTTGAAAATGTTTGAACTTCCACTTATTTTGAAGAAGACTGATTTTAGAATTGATTTGAAAATTATGGAGTATATATTGGTGACATAAAATTTACTAACGTATAGTTCACTCTTTGGGTTTTGGAGTGTGTTAGGAAATATTAAGTTGGAATAATTAATTTGAAGGAATAGTAATTTTGGGGAAATAATGAAAAATATTACGTAGAGGATTTTTCAGTGAAGAAAATGTGAAAAATGAAGTTGGAAATGGAATTGATATTTGAAAAGTCCAAAATGATGTTTGGAATATTGAGAAATATTTTACGTAGTTGAAAAATGGTTTACGCGACTTAAAAATGTGGTTTTAAGTTACATGATTTTGAAAACGATGGAAAATCGCTACGCGATTTTGAAAACGTGTAAATATTTTACGCGATTGAGAAAACGTCAGAAAATGATTATGTGATTTGAAAACATAACAAAAGTGTTATGCGATTTTGACAACGCGTTAAAAATGTTACATGATTGAAAATACAGTAAAGTTACTATAAGAATTGATGTACTGGACCCAGATCTATTGATGATTTTAATGATGAAATTGAGATGTGTATTGAGACATATGATGAAATTGAACAGAACTTGCATTAAGATATTCATGCATTGAACAAAACTTGCATTGAGGTATTCGTGCATTAAACAAAATTGTATTTGGGATATTCGTGCCTTGAACAGAATATAGCTTATAGCTATTATGGCCCTTGTGGTTGAAGAGAGAATGAGAAAGACTGGAGATTGTCTGTGGGCTAAGGCTGGACAATTAATAAGAACATTCATCTCGAAATTGTGAAAACCTCCATGGAGTGGGAAATTGGTCTAGTATGCATACACATGAGTCAGAACACATATTGTTATGGCATGATAAACGTTCATATGGTGTGACATCATCATTTTATATACTGAGGATATCTGTTATGATGAAATTAGGACTGGTGATTTAACTGAGATATATGTTTACCGGAATTGTGATGAATTGATAACGAAGTGTGATGAATTGATAACAAATTGTGATGAATTGATAATATGAATAAAACTGTCATATATGTGGGTATGGAATGACTTTGCCATTCGTATCATTCTTTGCTACCGTACTAGTAATGATGAAAAGGGATCTCACCTCTTTGTTATATTGTTTTGTTGTGCTTGTATTGTTAAAAAATTATATAGTAGATGGAACGAGTTTCTTAGACGTGACTGGAGGCAAATATTCTGTGTTTGGTGATAACATCGAGGAGTGACCACCCCAGATTAGTTAGTGTGCAGTTTTGAGGATGAACAAATATATGACGCATCAAGATGGATACAAGACGGAATAAGTATGTTGAGTTTTTCTCGTTAGTGTTTTACCGTGCTATTAAGTTGGACCCATCATGGGGTTTGCTACTGTTTAAAATTAAGTCTGTAAGTTTTATGTGTCCTAAATAATTGTTAAATATCATGTGGTGTCAATAATGTATATTAATCAGTTTAAATATATTTTTCAGTATTACCTATAAGTCTCAGTAATTTCTGCGAAAAGAAATTTTAAAACCCATGTTTTATAACTCAAACCTTTTATGAACTGATTGTCAGATTATGAGCTTGTAGTCGGAAATGTGATGCTTTATGGAGGGTGTTACACTATATGCATTAGAGGTTGCATATCAAGATGCTGCAACCTATGTGGATTTTATAACAAATGATGACCCTCTTGCCAACTTAAGAGATGAAGAAGGTGATCATCATGAGGTAGAAGCTGATGTCGGCGAGGATGAGGAGGAAGATGAGGTAGAAAGTAATGAAGGAGATGATAAGGAGGAAGATGAATTTGATTTTGACAATGATTCTGAAAATAACAATGAAGATGAAGATCTTCAACAATATGAATTGCTTGATGATGATCATGACGACGATGATGGTGATGAAGGTGATGACTATGATGATGATGATGATGCTAATCATGAATATGATTAGTGTTTGTTTTTTTCATTTGATAACAAAAGGTAAATTAATTGTGTTTTGTATTTTGCACCAAGGAATTATTATTTATTTGATAAGCATTTAAATTTACATTCCATTTGTGTTCATTGCATATGTCTGAGAGAGCTCGAGGTAAAGGAAATGTTTTTAAGAGTCGCCCCAAAAAGCAACAGCCAGTGCGACCGGTGGGGCATTCTACTTCTCACCCACCTTTAACCTCTACTAGTTCTCCATCTCCTGCTACTACTCCATCACCCACATTACCAGCATTTAGTGTTTTGATCACAAGTGCACTAACACCACCTCTTACTCAACCATCTCACCGTGTGGTGCCTCCGACAGAGGAGTCTCATCACAATATTGGATCATCTATTCCTCCAACAGATGTAGGATCTATACTTGGATCAAGTCATACTCAGGATGCATCGGATACACAAATGCCTGGTAGCAAACCAATTTTATATCTAGAAGGAGATGGGTATGTATAAGTAATATTTTTTTAAATTACATTACTATGTTTGATATATTATAACTAAACACCTGTATTGTTTGCAGATTCTTGCCTTCGCACCTGGCAGCAAATGGAATCAGTGAAATCTTCAAGAGCCATTATTTAGAGCCATGAACATCATGGAAAAGGATAGGTGATACAAGAGATTTGTGGTTTGCAGAGTTTATGGTAATTTTCAAATTTTTATTTCTGCAATTTAAAATTTGATAGACCTTTTTTTTGTCATAAACAATTTGCTTACTCATATTTATTCCAGAGGAAGTTTACTATCATTCCACCAGATAATTATAGGGCTAGAAGAAACTTTGAGAAACGGGGTGCAGCATTGTTGAAGAATGTTATGGAAAAGGCTCGCAAGAAAATAGAGAGACCAAGTTGGCTTGGACATGACATATGGGAGACATTGTGTACACATTGGGAAAGTGAGGCTTTCAAGAAGAAAAGTGTAATTGCAAAAGCCAATTGGGCATCTGATTGTGGAGGATATGGAACTTCATATCACACCAGTGGCTCTATTACCTCATCTCAGCATAGAGCTAATCTGGTTAAGTTTATTAATATCTTGCATTATTGTCGAAGTTGTCTAATATGGTTAAATTTACTAATATGGTTTTGTTACAATTGCTGCAGACTAAGTAGAATGGTGTTGTTCCATCAGCACCAACATTGTTTCGCCATACACATTGACGTAAGGATCACACATGGGTGGATAGGAGATCAGAGCATATAGCTATAAGCAATTGTTTAACTATGCTATCATCTCAAATTGAAATTAAACAAGCTTGCATCTTTTAACATGTGATTGAAATCACGTTTATTCTTATACTTTATGTCATGGCTTATATTATGTTAGACTTATGTGTTGCTTTAACTTTTTGCATTAATTAGTGTCATATTGGTATTGACAGGCCAAATTTGCAAACGAAATGCAAGAAATAACCCAAAGAGCATTAGAGCAGGGAACTCCTCTCCCAAATGAGTTAGATGTGTAGCGCAATGTGGCTCGAGTGAAAAAAAGGTAAAATATATGGTCTTGGAATTGAGTCAACCATAGTGGCTGGAAGACCACAATATCGTGGCTCAAGTTCTTCATCATTTGACTAGGTACAAAGAGATGAACTTGAAGAATTAAGAAATGAGAGAAATGAGCTTCGAGCTCAAGTGGCAGTTAATAAAAGACCGATTGAGGAGACAAACTGGCTGGTACGAGAGATGATACAGTCGATGAACTTTCAGCTTTGTCAAACATTTCCTATGAATGATGGAGCAGAAGAGGATGACGACGACGACAAAGGCAAGGAATAGTTTTTATTATTAGAGTTTAGTTTGTGTTGTGTTCAATTTTCTTACATTTGAAATGTTGTAGTAATGAGATGTTGTAGACAATGCTTACTTTAGTTTATTCTAGAATGTCTTGATGTTTAAATGAGATATTCTAAAGACTAAATTAGTTTAGTTTACGTTATTTTTTATTTATGTGTTTGGTTATATGAGATTGTTGACTGTTATTTATTAGGTGTTTTAAAAATTTGAATTTTAATAACTTTAAAAATAAATATGAATTCATATTACAAATTAGAGACCGAATTAAGGACCAATTATATAAAAAATTACATTTAGAGACCGATTTAGTGACCGATTATATAAAATATATAAATATATTCTTCCTTTTTAGAGACTGATTTAACAGTCTCTAGTTTAGAGACCAATTTAGTGATCGATTTTATAAAATATATAAAATATTTATCTTTTTTAGAGACTGATTTAGAGACTGATAAATCGTCTCTAATTTAGAGACCGATTTAGTGACCAATTTTATAAAATATATAAATATTCACATTTTGTAGAGACTGATTTAGAGACCGAAAAATCGGTCTCTAATAAATCAGTCTCTAAATCCATCTCTAGTGTAATTTTTTGAAAAAAAAATCGACCAATTTTTGACTAACATTAAAGACTGATTATTTTTAAAAAATCGGTGTCTAAATCAGTCTCTAAATTTAGCGACCAACAATTTCGGTCTCTAATATTTAGCGACGAGCGTTTTAGCAACCAACAATTTTGATCTCTAATATTTAGCGATGAGCGTTTTAGCGACCGATTTTTCAGTCTCTAAAACTCAAATTTCTAGTAGTGATCATCACCTCACCTTCATCAATCTTATCACCACTCCATACTCATCCCAACACAACAAGCCAAACAGCCAAACCACCACCCAACCCACCACACTTTAGTACGTGTCACCTCACCGTGAAAGCCAAACCGTGACCAACTACCAGGTTCGGATCCACCCTATTCGCGACAATAATTTTTGATGCCATCGAATATGCGAACTGGAACCACTCCCCTATCCGAACTAGTCCCCCAACCCAGATTGCAACACTGTGCAAGCTGCCACTGCACCGGTGAGCCTACAACTCAGATCTGCACACGAACCAGTAGCCACTTGAAAGCAGCACCGTAACTCCGTCCTTCTACGTATGAACCTCCACCCTATACGACCGTCGCTCCACCATGTCTTCATCTTCAACAATTGCGCCACCCACGTGAAACCACCACGCACTACCCCATCTCACTATCCAGCTGCTACCAAATCACCACGTCCCTGCAGTACGAGTTCAACTGCGCCACCTCAACCTTATTCGTCGCGCCACCACCCTCTCCGACTAGCCACTGTCGTCGCACGATCGCTTCGTTGTCCGTCTTAGCACTTCCAACAACCCAAGTACGACTCTCCTTTGCTTTCTTTTGTTTCTGTGTGGTTTCGTTTTCAATTTTTTTATGTTGGTTTAAGTTTTTTTTATTGCTTTTGATAGTTTGGAGTTAGGTTTCATAGTGTCGGCCTTGGTAGTTTTTAGAATGTTGATACAAAAAAAAAAAGAATAAAAAATTTACTGTTTTGGGTTTATGTTTAAAGGAGTTTTGGTTATAATATGTTAGGCTGAATTGATAAAAAAAATTAATTAAATGAAAAATATACCCAAAAAAATAGAAATGAGAAAAATATAAAAAAGAAAAAAAGAGAGAGAAAATGAAAATTATAAATAAAACAAAAAGGATAAAAAATAGATAAAGATAAGATTGTGGGTTGGTTTGACTTGAAATTTTTTTTTGTCTTTGTTGATTTATTTAGTTGCTTGATTGTTATTCCAATTGGCACGTTGTTTGAATTAATCCATTATTAACAAGTTTGCTTTGGACACTTTGTTTTTTTTAATTAATTAAAATCAATCAACCTAGACTTATTTTCTATAGAACTATATGACTTTGAGTTCCCTACTACACTCGGGGATACGTAGGAGTAGAATCTCTATTCTGTCAAGTTATAATGTTTTTTTTTTCTTTTAAAAGTAGTTATAATGTTATTGCAAAGAGGATGGGCTCGTGGTGGTTCACGATTGGGTCTACTTTGGCTTTGGTGGCTATCAAGGTGGTTGGTTTTGTTTCAGGAGGGGGTGTTGTGGTGACGAGGTTCGACTTTAACAGAGGTGTGGACGTTTTGGATGATGGAGTGGTGGCTACTAATGGTGGCTGGATGTTAATTTCTGAGTTAATGTTAGTTTTTTGTAGTTTTCTTGAGTTTTCTGTGTATGTGGTTCTTTAGTTATATGCTTGGTGCTTAATGAATACGACTGCTAGCATATGTCAGTGTTGAATGAGGGTGCTATGTATGGTTTTCTGGTTTTAGTGCAATGGTTGTGTGTGGCGTGGAACCCCTGTTTGCTCTGTTAGGTAGAATGATTATATTAAAGGAGTAGAACCCTTGTTTGCATGTCATTTATTAGTGAGTCCTTGATTGCTAAATCATTGTGTTGTTTCCATTGTTTTTTTTTTGTCACTTGTTGCTCCTACACTTGACACCCTTCTTGAGATTTAGGCCGCATCCACTGTACTGCATATGGTGTCTAAAAAAGAAATAAATTATATATGTCATCTATATGAGCACTCTTAAGTTAATAGACTAACTGATTGAAAGCAATTTGTTTTTGTAACATAACATTAGTCAGATGCAACATGATCAACTACAAGTCATTTTGTAAATATTGTGTAACTTACTTTGCCTTTTGATAATTTGTTATGCATGGAATCCAGGCCATAAAGCACCATTTTATGCATAGAATTCTATCGTAAATAGTCTAGTTTATTCCACAAAAAGTTTTTATTCTACAAAAAAATGCTATAATCAACTAAACCATGATAGTGGTACTCAAATGATCTTTAAAATTATTAATGTAGCAGTTACAATTTTGTAGTAGTTTGTAATTTTGTTTATTAGTTACAATATCATTTCAGCAAATCATTGATGTAAATATTTCAGCAACATTCAACAACATTCCATAACTCCCAAAAACTCTGAACAAAATTGTTTATGACATTGAAGTTATAATGAGAGTGTATTGAGCCAATTGAAGAAAGTCAATGCATTGCAAGTCTTGTTAGTACAAATGTTTTTTCCCACATAATGAATAACCTGCATATGTCTTGTTGACCTGATCTATTTGTTTTTGTGTTTCTTAGGAAGATCTCCTCATTGTCCCTTACTTTCATGTTTCGTCATTGATTTTCTTTACATTTTAAAATTTCTCATACAGTTCAGACCTAAACTAAATTTTATAGTTCACAAACCTGGATTTACATGCAGCAACTAGTATGGAAGAGAAATTTTAGTATAAGAGAGGTTATTAGAAACTGAAAATTGTGCCTTGGTTATTTTTGGTTGGAAAACTTCAAGAGACCTAAATTTAGTTTTTGGTTTTGATAGACAACTAACTATATGATAAAAAATAAATTCCAAGAGTTTTTAAAGCAATAGACAAATATATTCCTTCCTTCATTATTGGACACATGCATATAGCAATTTTATGGGGTTTATAGGCTATGTTAATTTAGCTCATTTCTTCTTCTGACCAGATGTCATTAGTTGCCATTTGGTTCTATAGACAGTCAAGTCAACTCACATGGGGAGAACTAATAATTGTGCTTAGGATTAGGAAGGAAATTTTAAGACTATTGTATTCATATTTGAGTTTCGTTGTAAATAGAAGTTGGCATATTAAAAGTTGTATTACATCCTGTTTCACTTCTTATCCTAGGAGTCCCTAAAGATTTACTACATGTGCCAATGTGGGTTCTACATCTATAGCATTACTGTTATTCTCACATGGGAGACTCAAAGGAAGGATTTTGCAGTGATGTTTTCTCACCATGTAATTATTGTTTTCCTGATTGGGTGCTCATATCTAACAAGGTAATATCATAGCCTTATTTTTAGTTGAAGATTATACCATGCCAGTAACCTTAAATTTGGAACTTAATTATTTATTGTTGTTGTTTTACATAAGCATGAAAATCTCATGTGGTGGCTCATATTTGATGCTCATTACTGATAACACAACTAAAATCAGTTTAAGAGTGTTTCTTTTTATATCTATTATAGAATTTAGGACACTAATGTTGTTTTGTCTCCTAAGTAATATGCATAATTGTAGTTTGTGTGCTTGAAAGTTGAAACCAATAAATTGAAAGTCTGAGTTTGGAAATATTTTTTGGATGGTCCTTTAACTGGATGAAGATTTGTTTAACCATGTCCTTCTGAGAGTTACTGTTGAATTTATGAAAAAACATTTAGTAAATGTATTACATGGCCTTCTTATACTTATGCCATATGATAAAGCTTCTGTTGTTGTAAAATATATTAAGCAGCATATGTTATTTCTTGAAACTTCTAGATGCCCTTAGTGATGGTTGAAACATTAATATAAGTTACTCCTAATTTTGTGCAACTTTTTTATGCCAGACTGCTAGTGGCACATATTGCATTTGTAACCTCTTTGTGTAATGGTAGGATTGCATTTCCTGATTGATGCAATAAAACTATCCATTGTTAATACTTAATACTTAATAGCTATATGTCTTGGATTTGAGTCTCTGTAAAATGCTAAAAAACTATCATAGAACTGATAATTAAAGCTATTGTATATGTGCAAGCATGCCCGTGTGTATCTAGATTCCTGAAATGTGAAATGTTTATGCAATGTTACATGATCCATGGAATCTGGTTTCAGTCAAAGAATAATGGGGTGGACACTAATAAGCACTTGTAGTAAAGGGTGGGAGATGTTTCCAAGTCATATTGAAATTTGGGCCAATAGAAAAATCTGGTGTCTAAAAACAGTATTTGGATAGAAACTGTGATTTCAAGGGCTGGTTGAAAAGTCAATTAAGTGCTCAAAATTATAAGTTTCAACACTGAAAATGATTTAGTGGTGTTTGTTTAATACTTACTAAAAGTGAAATTAAGTGATTAAGTGCTAAAAACATTCAGCACCTTGGAGTTTGCTGAATATATTTAGCACTTAGGAGGTCTTTGTTTCAGTGTATTTGCCTTCATTACCTCAACGAAGAGAAAATATGCCTAAATTTTTATATGCAGTTTTGTCAAGTAGCCAATGTCGTTTGCTTGAAATTGTCAGATTGTCAGTCATTCTAATGGTAGTTTCCTTTAATATTGAATTGCTTTATTTTAATTTTTGTAGATTATTATTGTTACATGTGGTATTATGTACTTCTGTTCACCGCTGTACTCATGTTAAATTCAGTTGTCATGAAATTCAACTTACCATTTTCATTGGACCTATTTTATGACTTAGAAATTAGTTATGCTGACCTGTAAACTGTGTTATCTGGTTGATTAAAATAAAATATGAAAATCTTTATAGTTAACATGCTTTCTGGGACCCAACAGAAATCATTATTGATAGAAATGGTCAATTTTATTATTTGGTGTTGTAATTGCATTTTCATGTCACTGATCATCTGAAAGCAGTAGCCAAGTATATTAATGTTAGGGTGACCCCTATAGTTGGGGGATTTTAGCATAAAAACAGGAGAGACTTTAAAAGTAAGGCCTGAGATTATTGTTGGGACTCCAGGGAGGTTATCGGAACTTTTATGTCAGTTGGAGAAAAACATCTAGCCAAGGTAATTGCTAAAGTTATGCACTATGAAGTTTGAGCATCATTGAATTTATATTTATGAGGATTAAATAATTGTTTTGATGAGTAATAATCCATTTGATAAATGCCAAGGGGAAAACTGAAGTATATTGGAAAACTGGAAGTATTTAATAAGTAGCCCTCTTACCTTGCAAAAATAAATTTTAAAAAAATATCAATAGTGACGAAGACAAAAGAGCACCTAAATTTTCTATGATTATCAAGGCATATTTTATGTAATCACTATTTATGTTAGAACATGAGAATGCCATTATCAGATAATATCACTTGTTTATCATCATGTCTTAAATTTACTGGATTTGAGTCAGTCAGTGTTAATCAGCAATAAGGCTTTTTGATTGGCCTACTTTTTAGTTTCTTGATCTAATAATTTGTTTCTAAATGTTATAAATGAAAGTTCCTAAACCTCTTCCATTTTCAAGAAAACTTTGACACTTGAAGAAACAAGAGTGGTACTGCAACAGTGGCTTAAACTAGTAGAAAATTAGTTTTTACTGGTTTCATGTAAAAACCAGTTCAGAACTAGTTTAAATTGGTTTTTAAACTATTTTTTGAATCGGCTCTAAAGCCTAAACCAGTTCTAAACCAGTTTTTGTTAAATTTAGTCCATTCTTGAATGAGTTTCTTTATTAATTTTTTAAATTTTGTTTTCGTGTGTATAGATGATTGAGGTTGAACTTTCAGACTTTTGAAATAAGAGGTAAAATATATGGTCTTAGAATTGAGTCAACTGCAATGGCTAGAAGACCACAATGACTCAAGTTCTTCATCATTTGACTGGGTGCGAAGAGATGAATTTGAAGAATTAAGAAGTGACAGAAATAAGCTTCGGGCTCAGGTGGCAGATAATAGGAGATAGATTAAGGAGACAAACTGGCTAGTACGAGAGATGATGCAGTCGATGAACTTTCAGCCTTCTCAAACATTTCCTGTAACTGATAGAGCAGAAGAAGAGGAGGACGAGGATGAGAATGAGTTTTTATGATTAGAGTTTAGTTTGTGTTGTGTTCAACTTTTTTATATTTGAAATGTTGTAGTAATGAGATATTGTAGACAATGCGTAGTTTAGTTTATTGTAGAATGTCTTAATGTTTAAATGATATATTCTAAAGACTGAATTAGTTTAGTTTACATTATTTTTTATTTATGTTTGGTTATATATGAGATTGTTCGTTGTTGTTTATTAGGTGTTTTAAAAATTTGGATTTTAATAAATTTAAAAATAATTACAAATTTATATCACCAATTAGAGACTGAATATATAAAAAAAGACATTTAGCAACCGATTTAGAGACTGATAAACTAGTTGCGTAAGATATTGAGCCTTTTAGAGACTAATTTAGCGACCGATAAATCGATCTCTATTTTAGAGACCGATTTATTGACCGATTTTATAAAATATATAATATATTCATAGTTTTAGAGGCCGATTTAGAGACCGATTTAGAGACCAATAAATCAGTCTCTAGTTTAGAGACTGTATTAGCGACCGATTTTATAAAATATATAATATACTCATGCTTTTAGAAACCGATTTAGAGACTAATTTAGAGACTGAAAAATTAGTCTCTAAAAAATCAGTCTCTAAATCAGTTTCTAATGTACTTTTTTGAAATATAATTGACCAATATTTGACAAAAAATTAGCCACCAATTTAGAGACTAAAAAAATTAGTCTATTTAAAATCGGTCTCTAATATTTAGCGGTGAGACTTTTAGAGACCAATTTAAATTGGTCTCTAAATCAGTCTCTAACTATTTTAGAGACCGATTTTTCAGTCTCTAAAAGCGAAATTTTTAGTAGTGTAAATGGGCTTAAATGATATTTGATGATAGCTTATGACTTAAAGAACTTTTGATTGCAAGTCTCTCTATATATTTCAAATATAGCCATCAAATATTTATATACAAGCATATGTGGATAAATGAGAAGAGTTGAATGGAGTTCAAATGTAGAAGAAGATAAAGGAGACTTTCTTCTAGTTAAATGGAATGGAGTATTCAAAGGAAGAAAGCTCAAAATTAAAGGATCAATAAATAAAAACATCACTCTCTTTCTAACTTGATAAGTATCTCTATCCCTAAGCTATTGTGGTATTTTATATGCTATGGATTGTATGATGCTTGTTGATAAATTGATCTTAAATGATTAGATGTTTTCCTTACATGAGAAGTATGCTTAGCATTGACAAAGTACCTAATTGGATATTAACTTGCTAATTGTATCATTGCATATAGGGAGAATGATGTTAGTTCTATACATGCTTTGATCCCTATAGCATATTTCATCAAGGTGAATGTTTGATATATATGATTCTCTTGATCTATGGTTTCTTCATGCTCTTGTTTTCAAAAGAGTTTCTAGTTTGATGAAAAAGGTTTTTTTAAAGCAAAATCTCTTATCATATTTGAAAGAAACTTTTCAAGTTCCATATCCTTGACAATCTTTTGAACTTGTCTTAAGACCTTGAAAATATTATCACCTTCTAAATGTCTTGAAAATTTAGAAATCATTGAATATGTGCCATAAATGTAGTACTCTCTTCTTTTGTTTTGAAAAAAATTATTAAATCTTGAGAGAATGTTTAAGAAAGTTTCCGAATAAATCTTTTGAAATGTTCTATAGAGTCCATCTTGATTCTTCAAAAGATAAGGTTTGTTCTTCAAAGTGTTTTATTTTCTCAAGACTCTTATTCAATGAGAAAGAAAGGATATGTACTTTCATATGTTCTTTTGACTTGGGTTTGATTTCTCTCAAGGAATATGTGGTTTTAATATAAAACTTCTCTACCCTTCTAAAATGTGTTTGAAAATGTAATTTGTTCTTCTAAAATTCTTTTTGAAAGGGAGAGAAGTTTTAAAATGGTTTTTGATTGATGGATTAAGAATAAGTATCTTTTTCCTGACTTTACTTTATGATAATGTGATTACATAGTCTTGGCATACATATTTCACTTTATCTATCGTGTACTTCAATGAGGGGGAGCCTAGCTCTTAAGTTGTTTATATCTCTTGGCTTACATCCTCATTTGACATAAAGTATTTTATTACTATCATATGCTAAATGTTGGTGTACCAAAATATGACAAGCATTGCATGAATAATCTTTTATATCTTGAAAGCATGCTTATTTCATCTCTATATTCTTGAATCATATGTAAAATCAAATAGGGGGAGATAGTTATGTTTTGAACAACTTAAAGAAGTTTTCGTTTTGATGATCCTACTCTTTTGGGCAACATGAGTTTTATATATAGAATGAGAGAAAATATTATCTTTCCTTCCTAAACCTTTTTGTTGATGTCAAATAGGGGGAGTGAGAATTAGAAAGAAAAATATGTTCTTGTGCTTATTGTTTGATATGCTTACATGAATATCTATTCTTCTATATTGTTCAACATATTTTTCTCTAGTGATTTGTCATCATCAAAAAAGGGGAGATAGTAGAAATAAGTTTGCCCTAATAGTTTAATATGTTAAGTTCTAATGATGACAAATACAAGATAAAAAGAATGATGTTTATGCTACATAGACGTGTTTAATAGATTATGTTGGATCATGCATGACCATGTACTCCATACTGTTATATTTTATATAAGAATCATGCATATTCTTTATAGCATCTTTTATAGGATATATCCAATAATATTGGATTTGACTCTCTTTAAATGAAAATGTGCAAAGTGTTCGTTGTTGCATCCTAAATAGAGCATATCTATTAGTAATTGACAAATGTTTTATTTGGATGTGTCTATGAAATTCTTATATGCATGTTACACAAACTAAAGTTATACATTTATGAATCATGCATATGAAGATATTGAATTATGAATTTAGACTAACTATGTTTATTTTAAGTGAGTATTATTTTGTAGGATAGTCCAAGTACCAAGAGTGAGTATTGCAACAAGAAAGTAAAATATCAAAATTATACTCAACTCAAGAAGAATGAGAATGATAAGTTGTCCTAATCATTTTCAATATTTGAAGAGAAGAAATTTTTGGAAGCTTGGATTACATCAAGAAACCTAAGGACTAGAATTGGTATATTTTCCTTTTAGGTTTTCTCCTATGTAAAGATAGAGGTTTTATAAGAAAAGAGCTCAAATATGTTTTAAATCTTTACAAATAGTTCTTACATGCTAAAATGCCCAACAAACATGTTTTGAAAAGCTAGTCATGGTGACAGTTAAAAACTATGAAAAATAGTCAAGTTTAAGTTTTGAAAAGCTGACATTTGGTTACTCTTTTAGACATAACTTTCAAAATACTTTGAGTTTTGTTCTGAAACTTATTTTATATGAAAATAGACTCAAATATATTTCCAATGAGTGGTCATTTGCTTAAAACGAATGAGTAATGAAGAAGTTGTGACCATTTAAAGTCAGTTTTCGAAACTAGATTGTAATAATCGATTATAACACGTAAATAATTGATTAGGACGAGCCCAGAAACGCTTCCAATGGCTATAAAAGGCTAGTTTTCATAAGAAATCATTTCTAAATACTATCAATGGCTATTTTATCACTTAGGCTCTATATATAAGTGATGTTTGAAGTTTTTACAACCCTTGAATACTTGATTTGATCATTGAATTATCAAAATCATATTTTGGAGCTCTTTATTACAAAATCCTTGTATTCCTTTGTTCTTCAAGTTTTATATCTACTCTTGTGAGAGTTTCTAATATTTCTCTTCATCTTAAAATCATTGTAAGAGGTAAGGTATCCCTTAAGAGAGAAATGAGTGAGGTATCCCTTTGAGTGAGGCTTAAACACAAAGGGTGAGATATCCCAAAGGTATTATGAGTGCTCTTGAATGCAAAAGTTTTTCAAGCACCTATGAAGCTTGAAGAGTTGGAGGCTCTAGCACAAGGGTGGAGGATCCCAAGGTATGAGGAGTACTCTTGCTTGTACAAAAGTTTTCCTAGCACCTGTGAAGTCTAGGAGATAGTGAAGAAAATCTCAAGTTAAGATTGAGAACTTGATATAGGCCACAAGTGGTTGGTGGTAGAACCATGATAAATCTTTATGTTTGCTCTTCTCAACTCTATCTCTTTTCTTTAATGCTTTACTTTTATATGCTTGCTTGAATATTATTCATCTTGGCTTCAAAATGCTTAATTTCTTAATGGTGTTTTAGAAATCTATAATCGCCTAATTCACCCCACTCTTGGGTGATGGTTCCCATGGCTAACAACCCATGCACCACCATCCTTCATCAACCAACCACCACGCGCACCTACCTCCACCCTATACACACCAACAACCTCCCAAGCCATCTTCATCACTGTCTTCCACCTAAACAAAACCACCTTGCCACTACAGACCACCATCCTCCACCCTGTAACCACTGCGACACAACCATCAAAAGCCAGGCAAGCACCACATCTACACCACCCCTAAACTGTGAGACCATCTGCCATGCACCACCAACGTGTACCAGTCACCCACCTTACCACTGAAATTAGACCACCACACCTCTGTTGTTTCATCCCAAGCCTCCACACCATGTTGGAGCTGAAACAAAATCACTTCATTGCAGGATTGTCTTCCTTAGCCATGCGCACCACCGCGTGAGCTACCACTGTGCCACTCGCGGCCTTCGGCTAGATCTAGCCACCACTTTTCTTATTGAGCCATTAATGCAGAGTTGCGCCACCTACATGACTAAACCTAGCATCTCCTCAGACCCAAACGCCAACAGCACCCAAGGCCACCGTGACACAACCGTGACCCCAACGCCCATCAATCAAATATGCTCCACCATGCCAAGCCATGAGACACCATACTCATCAAATCCGTCGACCTAAACCTACAATAGCCACCATGCTCACCAGAACCAGACCCGTGAAGCCCCAAACTAGTTTACCGCAAACCACTATAGATCCTCGCACAATGAGCCACCACAACTCCAAGCCATCAACTAGGACCCTCACTGCCATCTTTACACATCTGGTGCCCTGGAATCTAGTTGTCGTCCGCCACTCCCCCTTTCTATGTCCTTAATCACTAGGGCTGGGTTATGTTTCTCTTCTTTGTTTGCTCTCCTTTCTAGTTCTTAAACCTTTTTTTTTAGTTGGCCAAGTTTGTTGTTGGTTTAGATAATTTTAGAGTGCTTTGTTAAGCATAGAAAAAAAGAACAAGGAAAAATACAAAAAACATGAAAATACAAAAAAATTAAAAAATGAAAAATAAAATA
The DNA here is from genome assembly GCA_029884605.1 of Ormosia emarginata. Lineage (NCBI taxonomy): Eukaryota > Viridiplantae > Streptophyta > Magnoliopsida > Fabales > Fabaceae > Ormosia > Ormosia emarginata. The sequence goes on along the minus strand of JAQQTP010000013.1, from coordinate 2,095,002 downwards.
AATAAAATTAGGAAGAGTAAAATAAAAATTAGGCATAATAGTTGTCTTAATAAAAAATAAAATAAAATAAAATAAAAAATGAAGAAAAATTAAAAATTGTTAAAAATAAAAATAAAAATTATTTTGAGTTGTTTTGTTTATGATGCTTATATTTAATCTTATTTTTTTTTTATTGTATTTACCTAACTCATGGCATGACAATGTGTTGTTTTAAAATTGCGGTTATTTTTTTATCCTTGTGCATTCCTCTTGTCTTTAAATGATTAAAAATCTTTTAATCAATGCAATGACTAAAGATAATGATTGAATAGATGATGTTATCTTCAATGTCATTTAGATTATAAGGGTTTATTGAGTAGTCTAGTACTAACTTAAACCCTGTGCAAGAATGGATTTATTTTCAAACAAAATTCATTTTCAAAAATTCTTTTTATAATTAAAATTAACCAACCTGCAATTATTTTCTAAAGAACGATGTGGCTATGACTTCCTCATTGCACCCGGGGATACGTAGGAGTGGGAATTCATTTTTTTCAAGCCAAAAATTAAATTTTCACAAATTATTTGTCTTTTTAGTTTATCTTTTGAAGGGGTAAAACAAATATATTTTGAGATTATTAAGTTTTGCACAACTGACTTAAGGTACCGTCTTAGGATGAATGTGTTAGGGGTGTTGTGGGATTAAATTTCCACTATTCCCTATACATAATCGACTCTTGAATCCAATCTAGTTTCAAAGACTATTTTCTAAGAAGGGTTTTTCAATTTTTTCTAATTTAAATAAAATTGGTGGCAACTCTATTTACCATTTCTATTTTTTTTAAAATCCTATATTTGTTCGTCGCTCCCGTCGCAGATCTTGGTTACGACAATGATCCAATGCCATTAGTGCCCTTCTGTTAGCTAATCCAACTAATCATACATCTTATTACAATATTCCTCCGAAGGCATTTCTTCTTGTTTTTGCACCCTTAAAGATTGAACATTTATTTTTACTAGTAATATTGCATCTTGCCTATATACCAGTTTATTTGGGGCTATTGTCGTCGACTCTTTAGACGATGTTCAACAAGCCCATAACACTTAGTCTAATATCTCATGCCAACTTCTTGGATGTCGACCAATGTGTTTCTCTATAAGATTGATAAGAAACTTAATCGTAGTCTTTGATTGCTCATTTACCTGTACATAATAGGGTGTAGAGGTTAACATTTTGATTCCTCATGATTAAGCATACTCTATCACCTTGCATGTAAACAATATACCCTAGCCAATTGTAATTGTTTATGGTATCCCAAATTGACACAAATGTTCTTTTCTATATAATCGATTACATCATTTTGGATAACCTTTTTCTTGGACACAACCTCCACTCATTTAGTAAAGTAAATCAACTGCAACTAGGATATATATATGCCCCTTAGAGGAAGACGAGTGTATTTGACCAATGATATCCATGGTCCATTCTTGAAATGGCCATGGCTTAATAATTGAATGTTACTAGGCATCAAATGGATGTTGTATAAGGCCACAGTTTTGATATTCTAAATAGGGTTTTGAATATCTATGCAATCATTCTACATAGAAGGCCAAATGTAGCCTCATTGACGTAGCAACCAATTCATTTTATGGCCTGCTTGATGGGCTCCACATATTCCTTTGTGTACTTCTCACATGGCAATGTAAGCTTCTTTGTTGCCCAAATAGGCTAATAAGCTTCTATCGACTAACTTGTAACATAAAATTCCATCGACAAGTACATAATTGAAGGCCTTTATCCTAAGTTTCTTATTAGCTTGTGTGTTTAGATTGTTCAAGTATTTAATCAAAGGTTTTCTCCAATCATTCGAGTCCACATTGTTATCAACCTTAAGAAAAATGATTTCTCTTTGGCTCATAGGCAACAACGAAGTATTGACCTCAATCAATTGGGTTAAGGTCAATGTAGACACTTTATACCTAGATGCCAATTGAGCTAACTCATTCACAACTTCATTTTATGTTCTTGCTACATGTGTAAATTCGATCTCATCAAACTTAAAGGCTAGTCTTGTAGCCATTGCAAAGTAATTGGCCAAGTTTTTGTTTGTACACTGGTATTATTGAGTCATTTGTTTTATCGCCAATTAGGAATCCCCAATGACTTCGACATTCCTGCAGCCCATTTGAAGTAGAATCTCAAGGCCTATAATTAAGGCTTCATATTTAGCCTCGTTATTTGAACACTTGGGACTGATTTGGAATCTGAACATTATTAAGTTCCCTTCAGGGCTTAGTATAAAAATACCAATGTCTACACCCTTTTGGTGGCTAGAGCCATCAAAGTACAATCTCCATCACTTTAAACCGACATATGGAGTTATGGCCTTAGAATGATGATCAACCACAAAATTAGTTAACACTTGTCCTTTCATTGATTTCTTAGGTACATATTGTTGTGAGAATTCAGATAGAGCAACTGCCTATCTCCCAATTCTGTTGTGAGTAAATGGCTTAGACAACATGTACTTAAAAATATTAATGTCAAAAAGGACATACACTTCAATAGGTAACAAGTTATATTTCAATTTCATACATGAAGAGTACAAGACTAAACATAATTTTTTCTATATAACTACAATTCTTTTTAGCCTCGACTAACATGTAGCTATAGTAAAATATCAACTGCTCAACACCAACTGCACCATCTTAAGCAAGAAAGCATCCAATGGTATCATGTGTCACTAAAATATATAGTTTTAACAGTTTACCAAGTTCTAGAGCAGTCATTATTGGAGGATTAGCCATGTATCTTTTTATTTCATCAAAGACTCTTTGATGTTCCAAGTACCATATGAACTCTTCCTCTTTCTTAAGTTTCAGTAATGGAGAATATATCCTCAGCCTACCTGACATATTCGAAATGAATCATCGCAAGAAGTTGTGCAACACCCACTGTAGGGTATCACATTTAAGACTAATCCTAATATAACTTACCCAAGTTGTAAAAGAATTAATCTTGTAAAAACACTGATTTTAAAATTTCTTTTGCAGAATAATAGATAATAAATAAAAACTTTAAACATAAAATGTAATTAAACTAACACACCTTACATTACATATTACAAAACCTTGTTCACAAATAATTTACATAATTACACCTCCAAAAGTTATATATACAATACACACCAAAATAAAACTACTAAACTAGAACTCCATCAAACTAAAGGTTCAGGCTCTTAGTGGGATCCTCCTCCTCCTCCTCCTCCTTCTCAGTGTTGTCATCAAAGAAACCTAGCGAATACAGCACACGCCTAGTTGGTGTCCTGGCAGTCGACATCATGGATTCCTCGTGTGGAGTATAAGTATTATTATTCCTACTCCAAATCTCACGTATAGGCATATAAAACTCTAAATGCACAGACACATGTTGTGTCATGACAGGAGTACCATCCCTAGTACCACTTAAAGTCAAAGCCAGATCCCCAGTATACACAAACCTTTCCCTGTCTAAGTTAACCCGCCACGCATCAATCCCTCCGTGGAATCGAACCGTGACAAACCCTAAAACTTGGCGCCTCGCCGCCATATTAAGCAAATATAGAAAACTAGCTACTGATAGTAAAAAGACTTATCAATCTCCTCGTCTCCTCGGTCTTCATCAAATACATACCATACATAAATACAATATAATAAAGAGTTGAGATCCCTTTTCATCAATACCAATGAGGCATTATAGAAAATGACAGTAAAAGATACAGATACAATATATCACATACAGTCATTTCATATTATATCATAGAAAACATGTTAAATAGGCATAATTGTCACATCAATATGCTGACCCATTATGCAGGTGTACAACGACCCAATTCCTACTCCATGGAGCTAAACATAATTCCGGAGAGAATGATAGGGAGTACATGTCTGTATACCATTAGCCTCAAATCATGTGTCGTTTATCATATCATGGTGCGCAACATGGCTAATACAAGACACTCTCAACCATATCACGAAAAGAGTAGTAACTCCGTCAAGATCGTCGGTGTGTTTGCAAAGGATACCACGACGCAGTGGTGCTACCAACTGGCCACTTATGACATTCCACACCCCGACGTCTCCAAGATCACTGAAGATCGTAACTATGCAATTCTCCCCTCCACAAAGGTGTAATTTCCGTCTCCAAGGCCCATTGCCTTACTTGACATGCTTTTTCATGCATGATGTATGATTCAAAAATACATACAACTATTATTTTACAGTATTTTATAATTATGCGTCATTTCTTAACAGTGTCACTTTCCAACATAACGGGCCCACCATGATAGCCCGACAGCCAACTGCTGTAATTTTTGATCGCATAAACATTTCATCGCATTTTTGAAATAGCATAACGTTTTTCTTATGTTTTCAAATAACGTAATTATTTTTCAACGTTTTCATAATCGCGTAATTAATTTCAAACGTTTTTAAATCACCTAAATATTTTCAAATATTTTCTAAATCACATAAATATTTTCAAACATTATCTAAAATTGCGTAAACATTTAAAATCATTATTTCAATTGCGTAACGTAAAAATCAATTGCGTAGTCTAAAAATAGTGGTTTTTAAATTGCGTAATAGTTTTCTAGCATTTTTCACTTATGTACAATATTTTCTAAATTTTCTAAACTTATTTATAAAATTCTTTACGTAATTATGCATTTTGGCCTTCTTGAAAATATTTTCATTTCTAAAAATCCTTTATGTATTATTTTCTTTGGTTCTTTCCAAAAATTTGATTTATTTGATTTAATTAAATAATATAACTTACATACTAATTTAATTCCTGCCATTAAGTCCATTTTCCTTTTTCTACTAAAAATTCCTTAACTCTAATTCTTGTTAACTAATTATCAAAGTCCAGACTAGATAAAATAATTTATGGTTTTAAAATACTACACTTTGGTATGTTGGCCAAAAATTAGGTTTAAGTTTCATATTCATACTTAATCATTTTTCATTACTAAAATCCTTTACAAAACAATTTTTTATCATCAAAATCATTTACCAAAACCTTTAGTCAATTTTTTATCCTTAAAATCATTAATCCATAACTTAGGAATTAATTTGAAACATCTTGTTCCCTTTGTAGTAGTCAAAACCGTGAGCCTCCCCTAGGTTCTTTGGAACCTTCATATGATTTTCCTCATCATACAACTCATATTCTACTTTACACAATAATCATCATACTTATGGAATCATATAATCAAGCATACAACCAAGTAAACAAGCATAAATCAAAGCTTTAAAAATAAGCCAAGCATAAACCACCACAAACAAAACAAGCTTAAACCATACAAGTGAATAAATCCTTATGGATTTTTCACCACAAACAAGGTCATCTCCTCACCACCAACATATGGTTGATGAGGGTAATCTCCCTCTTACCTCAAGGAAGACAAAACTCCTTCTTGCTTAGTCTTCTATGGATTTCGTGTGGCTCCAAAGGAAAACCCTAACAAACTTAAACCAAACCAAAGTCACAAACAAAGCTTGAAAAAGAGAAACCATGAAACAATCATGGTTTAGAAACTCAAAAACCAACTTAGAAACAAAGAAGAAGAACGTTTACCTTGAAATCTCAAGAACACTAACTTGTAGAAAAGGTAGTAAATGAAGGATTTTGCTTAAGTCTTCAACATAGAAGTGTCTTAGAATGATGTTTAGGTGTAGGAAATAAGCTTGGATAAAATTTTAGAAGCTTGGAAGATTAGTCTCTAGGTGATGGCCGAATGGTGTCATGGAGGAGAGAAATGAAGTTTTGGCTAAATGTAGAAAATGAAGAAATGAAGAGAATGGCTTAGGAGACAAAGGTGATATTATTGTGATAGATAGTCTATCCTAGAGCTCATTGTCATGGAGTGCTAGATCTAGCATGTGGGAAATTATTTGCATGGTCAATCAAGGTGCAAAATCAAACACATGTCATCAAGTCATGCTTTGGTCAACATTTGATGACTCACTAACTTTTGAATGTCCTAGAAGCTCCTTCATTACTGTGGAACTCCATGCTAATTACTATCTGATAATTGTTTTAATTTGTGACCATTTAAGCTTAGGTTAGCTTACTAATTCATCTAGCTTAGTAACTAATTTAAACAAGTCATTTTTGTTGACTTATTACCATTGGTTAATTTTTATGACTAGCCACCAAATTTGACTTCTACTATCTAGTGACACATGGCCATCACATGACTAGTACCTAACTAAAGCAATAAAAATTTATTACTCACAGAATAAAATTACAGCTCACAAACTGGTAATTATTATACAGTGAATAATAAATTCGCAGTATAAGAAAAATTAGTAATTGTATCTGGTTTCGGGTTTAGTAAGATCCTTCGGCCTCGCATCAACAATACAAAATTTTCTGGCCAATAAAAATTTTTAGTGTTTCTGGACCCACCGTGGGCCCATAGACGGCCTAAAATATTACTAAAATATTTTTAATCTCATAAAAATTCTCAAAAATCACAAAAATTAGAAAATTAATATTTGTGCAGAAAAAATGAAATTTGAGATGTTACAAGTTGATCTTTCCTAGTAAAGATTGCATCCTTTTTGTTTTGCGGTGGTCATGTTTCTATGATCGCCTTGGCTTTTTTCTTGTTTATCTCTAAGCCTTTCTTGAACACAAGAAAGCCAAGGAAGTTTGTTTCTCAAACATTAAAAACACATTTAGTTGGATTCATTTTTAAATTATGTTTTCTGATTCTTTCAAAGGAATTTTGCAAATCCAACAAATGATTTCTGTAACATACCTATAATTAAGATAACATATTAAGAATTGAATATATATGTATCATTAGTAATGTGACTCCCGTTACCCTATACAATCCACCTTATGCCCAACAAACAAACCAGATAGGATAAAGTGCATCATGTATCCATTTCTATATCCCTTTAACAGTTTGGTTATGTTACTAACTTTTTTTAACCAACTTGTATTTTTTATTTATTTGTTCCCCTTTTAAACGACTCGTCATCATACTTAGTTCTTTAGCTCTATTTTAATCTTTAATTAAGTTATTTAACTCTCATGGTGAGATAGGTCAGAAACCTTTAATCAGTGTGCAATGGAAATTAGTTCTATTAGACATATCTAATATCTTAGAGTGATTCCTAATTGGAAGAACTCTAATATCTTTCATGCTTAATCTACTAAGTTCTACCAATGATAACTCCATAGAATGTAGTTATTTGTGTCCTATTTCTGTGCTTTATTGATTGCTTGTCCTTATTGTTATGCATTGTTGGAAGGCTTTAGGCCCATTTTCATATAAAATCCATGTTGAGGTCTACCTTTTTATCAATCTTGTTAAAATTCTTCCTAATCTTTGATTGGATTGAGTTTGATTGCATTTGTATTTGACTGATTGATTTCTCAATTGCAAGATGGGCCCAAAAGAATCAAATTGATGCAAACCAAGGCTCTACATTGGAAGAGAAATCACAAGAAAAGCTTCAGTGGCTCATGCCACGGCGCTGGCATGTTTGCACCACGGCATGCTGCTCTCTGCTTGTGCACCATGATAACCCGAGGCCTTCGTGTCGTGGCATGGTAGCTTAACATCGCGGAGGTGGTAACCTAATTTTTGTGCATCACGACACGTGTTGTGTAACATCGCACCGTGAAGCGCAAAATCTGCAGGCCTTTAAATACTTTGTATGCAGATTTTAGATGGAGAGCTTTTTAGGACTTTACTTTTTTACTCTTTTAGCTTTTGTCTCTTAGCATAGTGAGCTAGGTAAGCGACATAGGGTTAATCGACCTAGACATATGCTTTTAACTAGTTAGTTTCTCAAGCTAACCTAATCTGGTTGTTTGTATTGCTTAAAAGGATTACATGTTATCAATTGAAGTAGGGAGTGAAGAAGGATTCCCTATTTTCTCAACCATATCTTTATCTTTTCTTTTTGCTTTGTAGTTTAAATAATTAACCCATTTTCTAATTTACGTTGCTTGAATAGAATCAATTAAGCTGTAGGTTAATATTTAGCTTTAGAAAGTAACCATAGTCCTTGTAGGAACCATCTCTACTCATCATTTTTTATTACTTGAGCGACCCATGCACTTGCGGTTAGCAAAAGAGTTACCAACAAGTTTGTAACTCACTATTAAGTTTTTGGCATCGTTTTCAGGGACAATGGTTAATTTCTATATTGCTAATATTGATAACGAGCTTTGTTAGTTCTAATTCAAGTTTTTTTTTTCTTTTATTACATTTTGATGTAAGCTTTCATTCTTTTGTCACTACAACAAAAAGGAACTTTAGCGGCAATTCTTTAGCGGCCATACACTAATTGCCAGTAATACATTTTCTAAATTAATAATCTTCCGGCAAATGAACAATGGCCACTAAAACTTCTAATTTTAATGGCAAATATAACAAATAGCTTCTAAATATAACCAGTTGGTCGGCAGGAACACTTTCTATTCCCTCCAAATATTTTTCCTTCTCCAAACTCCAATCTATCATTCTCTCCACTTTCTCCACCAATCTCTATCAAAACCCCAATCCCCAAATTCCCCAATCGTTGAACCCAATCGGTTGGGTGGGAACCTTATTCTCCCTCCATTTTCATTCTCATTCCCATCTTTCATTCTCTAGAGTATGCCGTAGCGGATACGCCTGAGGCGCCAAAGAAGAATAAGAAGAAGAAGACGGCCAATGCGCTAGCGGATTCGGCTTCCGATGCACCTGCTGATTCGCCGGATGAAGCCGCCGATTAGAGCGTCGACGAAAGTAACACCGCCATTAGGTTTGACGATGTGAGATACATAAACTTTATTATGGTTGTCGCTTTGGTTTTTAGCTGCTTTGAGTTCTGTAAAACAAAACTTACAACTTATATGTTGCTTTAATTTATTTTTTAAAAATATTTTTGCTCTTTTTTTGAGTTAGGAAATAAAAGGGGATTTGAAATGCTATTCCTTTTTTTTTTCTAGTAAGTGTGTATTTTTATTTGTTTATTGTTGTATTTGATGATGTTGTAATTTTGGTGATGAGAGAGCGGAAAATTGACACGGTTGTGAATGTTAATGTAAACATTTGTTTACTGTTATGATGGTTGGTCGCCTTTTTTCATAATAATGTAGCTGCTTATGTAGAAATTTGTTAATTTGTCAATTCTCATGTAAATAGTGTGAGCTGTGAAGCTGAAACTTGAGTTTGACTTTGGTTTGATATGAAAATGAAATGGTCCATAACTCCTTGTTCATGTTCATGTTCTTGTTTTTTCCTTCAATTATTGCTTCCTTTGTTATGGTTGAGCGCTTTTAGGTTGTTTTATGATTAAGATAGGAATTGAGTGAAATCATGAGAATTGACTGACACCCTCAAAGAGTCACGCCTCCAACTAAATTTCTAGGCTTAAAGATTTCTTTTTGTTTGTTGCAAGTTAGAAACAATGTGTTCCATTCTTCTGTTGTTGCCGACAAAGACAAAGGTGGATCCTTTCACAGTGCTTGTTTTGTCTTGATCATTGCTTGGTACAGCTTTAAAGTCTGATGTGTGTTCCCACCCAAAGACCCACCATCGCCTCCCCAGCCACGCAGATCTGCAACACCGCGTCTGCCACCACACATATCCGTGAGCCACCAGCTCTAGAAAGTGGAATGCTCGCGTGTTTCAGGCCTCGCTCCCTTATGTCTGGTTTCAAGGACTAGTGTGCTTTAGGACTAGTGTGCTTTCCCTTGTTAGTACCTTGTGTGACCGAATCATTAATAGAAGCTGGAATCAAGGGCGCAACTGGTTTGCAAGTATGATTTCCCCTGTAAGCTGTAAGTTCCGGCTACTCTTTCCTCTTTATTACGCTCTGTTTGTTTTGTTGTTATTATATTTTTCATTCTATGTTACATTTTTAAACAATTTTTAGAATAATAACATTCATGAATTTGTAATATCCGGTTCTTGCTTTTGAGAAAACCGTGGTCACTTCTCTGCATTAGCATTAACCATGCTTTGAGGCTTTTTCTTTCAGTGATACATATATTAATATATGTATCACATATATTAAGTGTACAAGTTGTTTCATGCATTTGTAAATAGCCCTGTGGGCTAGTTCTAAGAATGGTTTTCGCTGACTTTGAAGGTCAATTCCATGGCTGGACGCGCAACGTTTTTATTTTTTTATGTATAATAAACTAATAGAGATTTGTATTAGCAAGCCGATCTATGGTAAAGTATCTGGAAAGTAAGATTACTACTTAGAGTAAAGGTCTTTGAATAGAGAGCTTGTAGAGACATTTTGCCTACTAGATGAAGATTAGCGTCTAAAGGTATTAATGTGGGAATAGGGTGCTACCCTTTGCCAAGGTAATGGGGAGAACATGAAACATTTTTTTATGGAGTGCCCCTTTATGACTTAAGCAATCTATGTGGCTGGTCTGTTAGAGCACCCTAGCAATAAAAGGTGTTTTAGTAGCCAAATGGACATAACATTTTTAGTAGCCCCTTAATGACGTTTAAATCTCACTGTAAATGACAAATGGACATAACATTTTTAGTAGCCAAAACAAATGTCAATAAAAGGCATATTTTTTACCGATAATAAAATGAGTCTTTACCGGCAATAACAAAGGTTATTAAAGACATGGACAATAGGAAAATCCGAGGTTGTTTTAGCGGCCATTACAATTGTCAGTAAAAAGGTATACTTTTTACCGGTAATAAAATAGGTATTTATCAGCAATAACAAAGGTCGTTAAAGACATAGAAAAAGGCAAATCTAGAACTGTTTTAGCCGCCATTACAATGGTCGGTAAAAGGCAAACTTTTTACTGGCAATAAAATAGGTCTTTACTGGCAATAACAAAGGCCGCCAAAGACCTCGAAAAGCCAAACGTAGGGCTGTTTTAGCGGCCAAAACAATGGCCGGCAAATAATTGCCGCTAAAAGGCATCACTTTTACCGGCTATAAAAGGGGTCTTTACCGGCACTCCATATAATGGCCGGGAAAAGCTTTACCGACACTGGATACAGCGGCAAATAATTAATTGCCGGTAAAAGTTTTTGCGACAATTCTTATTGCCGCTAAAAAGCATATTTATTGCCGCTAAAAATCTTTTTTGGTGTAGTGTGTGAATTAGGTACCATCAATGGCAGAACACAATGATCATACAAAGCCTCTAAGGGAGTTTGCTACTCCTCAAATGGAAAATCCTTAATCAAGTATCAAACAGCCTCCCATCTGTGCAAATAATTTTGAAATCAAACTGGTCATTATCCAAATGATTCGGACATCTGTACAATTTGGAGGTTTGCCAAGCAAAGATCCCAATGCACATATGTCAAACTTTCTGGAAATCTACGACACTTTCAGACACAATGGAGTCTCAGAAGATGCCATTCACCTTAGGCTCTTTCTCTTCTCTCTCAGAGATTGAGCCAAGAGTTAGTTGCAGTTTCTACCTGCGGGATCTATAACCACTTAGGCAGATATATGCAAAAAAATTCTCAATAAATACTTTCCTCCGGCCAAGACTGCTGGGTTGGTGAATGACATCACTTCATTCACCCAATAAGAATATGAATCCTTGTATGAAGCTTGGGAGAGGTACAAGGATCTACTTAGATGGTGCCTACACTATGAAATTCCTCCTTAGCACCAGATTTACTCCTTTCACAAAGGCTTACTTCCTCACCATCGTCCAATTGTGGATGCGGTTGCAGGTGGTTCGTTATTGAGTAAATCTTTTGATGAAGCATACCAACTGTTGGAAGAATTGGCCGCTAACAGCTACCAATGGCCTTCAGCAAGAAACACTCAAAGGAAGGTAGCTGGAGTTCATGACATTGATGCACTTACATCTTTGTCAGCTCAAGTGGCATCATTAGCAAACAAGTTGGGTAGTTTGGGTACAGGCCCTAATCAAAGCCCCTTCATGCTGTGTGATCGATGTGGAGACAATCATGCCACCGATAGATGCCCTGCCATTTTGGAGAATGTTCAATATATGGGAAACTATCAGTCACCTCAGAACAACCCCTACTCATAGCAATATAATCTTGGGTGGAAAAACCACCCTAATTTCTCATAGAGGGACAACCAAGGGCCAACATCTTCATCTACTGGCAATGAGAGACCGCCTTGTCCTCCTGGTTTCTCATCGCAAGTAAGGCCACCTATGCAAGAAAGGAAGCCAACATTGGAAGACATGTTCATGCAATTTATGGTTAAAACTGATTCATATATAACTAAAACTGATGCTCATCTGGTCAAAAGCGGTTCTCTTCTTTAGGGCCAAACATCTTCAATCAGGGCTCTTGAGACACAAGTGGGGTAGCTAGCCAATGCAATAAACAATAGGCACCTGAGGACTTCTTTAGGTGATGAAACTAATAATCCTAAGGGCAAGGAGATTTATCACGCCATATCACTGATGAGTGGCAAAGACATTGAAGGGAACCCCAAGACAAAGCTATTTCAAGAAAAAGTTAAGAAGAAAAGAGATGAAGAGGTTGTAATGAGTAAGGAGGATGAAGACTAGACAAAGGAAGTCAAGCCTTATGTTCACCCTCTACCCTTTCCTAATCAGCAAGCTAAGTAGAAGTTGGATGCTCAATTCAGTAATTTTTTGGAGATTTTCAAGAAACTTCACATTAACATACCTTTTGCAGAGACATTGGAGCAGATGTCGACTTATGCAAAGTTTATGAAGGAAATTTTGACCAAGAAGAGAAAACTTGGTGATTATGAGACTGTGGAACATCTGAGGAGTGTAGTGTCATCCTGCAGAATAAGCTTCCTCCTAAATTACAAGATCCAGGAAGCTTCACAATTCCTCGTGTTATTGGAGAACATTTCTTTGGGCAAGCTTTATGTGATTTGGGGGCAAGCATTAACCTTATGCCCCTATCTATCTTCCAAAGACTAGGCTTGAGGAGTGCAAGCCAACTTCAGTTACCCTTCAGCTAGCTGATCGCTTATATGCTTACCCGAGAGGAGTTGTGGAGGATATGTTGATCAAGGTTGATAACTTTATTTTCCTTGATGATTTCATTATCCTTGATATGGAGGAAGAGAGGAATGTTCCATTGATCTTGGGCCGACCATTCCTTGCCATGGGGAGAACTCTCATTGACGTGCAGAAATGTGAGTTAACTATGGTAGTGCATGATCATGAGGTAACATTTAAGATTTTTAAAGCAATTGACATGCCTAATGATCATGAGGTATGCTCCTACATTGGTGACGTTAGTCAAGTTGTCAACCATGCATTTCATGTTATTAAAAATTCCCCATCTTTAAATTTGTCATATGATCCTGAGCATTTTAATAGGGATGATAGTAGGAAACATTTGGCCACTTGGTTTTTCTCCTGAGTTTTGCAGGTTATCAAAGTTTGAGCCTTTGGGGATCAAAGCATCTAAAGATGCATCAATGCCTACCATTAAGGAGCTTTCAAATCTTGACTTGAAGCCCTTGCCCAACCATGTACAATATACTTATTGGGGAAGACCACCAGAGAATATTCATAGGGAGGAGACCTCCCTCAAACAACTTGCCCCAAGTTGAAGAAGCAGAAAAAGTCCTGTCTGGACTATAAAAAATACACGTTTTTGGGATGGATCCACCTATATGTGTTTCATTCTTCTGTTTTGAGTCTAGTATGTAATGTATTTGAATTGGAAATTTCATGCTATTTTGTTGATGCATGCATGTATTAAACCTACTAGACAGTTTTTATAGTGGTGGAGGCCTCATTGAGGCAAATGTGGGTGTTGTGTGGAGTTTGCTGAAGAATTTTGCAGTCAGACTTCTCACATCACGGCGGTCGCTTTATTGTGCCGCGGCGTTCTAGCCTTTGCCCTATCAGGGTTTGGAGACAAAGAGCATAACGCCGCTGCGTGACTTGTGAATGTCGCGACTAGTAGTCTACATAAAAAAATGTGTTTCACTGACGCACGTCGCGGTGCTGGTTAGTTCACACCGCGGTGTTCTGGGCGTAATTTGCTTAAAAAAGGAATAGGGTTTGTGCCACAATGCAAACCCTCCTTCTCTTTCCCTCTACATTTTCTCTCAAAATTTCCCCTCACTCTTTCTCCCACAATCTCACATTCCTGTTTTCTTGCATCCTCATGCATCCCATTCATCCATTGCCACCTCCAAGTATTCAATTTTCTCCCTTTTCTCCCTTTATTTTTGCATTTTTTGTTTCTATTTTAGTTTTTTTTAGTTTTAGGTTCTATTTTGTTAGTTTTTATCATAGTTAATAAGTGTTTTGTTTAGTATATGTTTGCTTTTTGTTGGTATTAAGTTGCATTTGGGGTTGGGTGTTGTTGTGGGCTATAGTTAAGTTGTACTGTTTGTGCACACCGCGGCGTGGCTTGTGAATGTCGTGACGTTCATTTGAATTTCTTTTAGTGCTGCAGTGTGGAACCTTAACGTTGCAGTGTTGGTTTGAATATACTTGAATGCCATGGTGTTAGTATCAATGTCGTGGCGCTACCTGGATTTCTTTGAATACCGTGGCACTAGTATCAATGTCGCGGTGTTTGCCTCTATTTTCTAGCAATTAAGTGTTTTAATTGTCTTATTAATTTCATTGCTCAATTCTGACCCTCTCATTTCTTTTTCAGGTCTATGTACTTTCAAAATGGGTCCTAAATGGGTTAGACACGAGAGCAGCAGGTAACACAGGGAGCCTTCTCCCCGTTGAGAGTTTGACTGCACAGGTTTATTTCGGCTGTGGCGTAAGACTGCTATGGGATTCTAGTCTCAATGAGTATTATTGTTGAGAGAGGCTTCAACTTCAGGGAGTCCATACAGGCGGACATTAAGGCCACCATTCGTCAGCACCAGTTGGGGGAGTTTGCCAAACACCCAAACAGGGCCCCATTACCCTTAGTTCGTGAGTTTTATGTGAACCTTGCATTCACTCACCTTGAGTCCACCACTATCGACGTGCGAAGGCACCACGTTTCTTTTTTTTCTGAATCTACTAGAGCGGCACTGTCCTTGCCCCATCCTCCTGAGATATGTGAGTATTCAGAGTTCATTTGATGGGAGCCAGAGGAGGGGATCGACTTGCAGGTAGTCACGATTCGTATATACACCGTCGAGTCACAGTCGGTCATCTGGACCATGTCACAGCAGGGCTGAGCGCGGTATTTCTCTCGTGCTTGCTTGGCCCAGGAGGCCAAGGCCTGGTGCCACTTTATTTGCACCAAGATTTTGTCCTCCGACAACCTGTTAGAGGTCACGTGCGATAGGGCCATTCTGATCTATACTATATTGTAGCGATGTTCGATTGATGTAGCGAACATTCTCCAGAGGCAGTTGCAGAGGTCGGTCAGCGAGCAACGCAGCCTTTTCTTCCCCTCCCTCATTCATTGGGAGGGTTAGTGCAGCTCCCCCAGCCACAATAGTACACCATAGAGCCCCGAGGCAGGCGTAGAGAGTAGCCCATATGGCCCAACTTCCCCAGGATGTGGATGATGTGCGCGTCAAGCTTCGCTAGGTGGCCGCCATGCAAAGTTACACAGTCGATACTATTAGGTGGCTGGCAGAGCACCTTCACATGTCTATTCATGACTTCTCCATCCCACCCTACAATACCCAACTACAATACCAAAACAGACAAATCATAATCGACACAGAGCAATATTGGCCACCAAATTCATACCCTTCTCCCAAACCTAACATAAATAGTGTACTCATAGTGCATATGAAATAGTGAAATAAAAATGAACAAAGAGAAGGGATAAAAGAAATGAAGTAGAAAATGTCATTCTAGCTATTGTTGGGTTTCTCCTCAAGTGTTGCATCATCCATTACATAATCGAGCTCGAGGAAGTTAGCCATGAGAAGCCTCTGTTGCTCAGCTTGCCACCATCTCTAGGTCTACACCAGATAGTCAAAACAAGACAAAATAATGTCATAAAAGTTGGTCTTTAATAATAATAATAATAATAATAATAATAATAATAATAATAATAATAATAAAAAATCATGAATCAATATGGGCATACTAGTGAAGAGTGTGAGGAGAAATGGCGATAGAAGGATAACGATAGATGGTGTCGCACTAAAGTGGCACCAATGCAACAAGGGAGTGTGGTGAGGGAGATAATAGCGAAAGTGGGTGAGAGGGTGACGGAGTGGAGGAAAGAATTCTTTGAGGTAAGGAAATGTTTTGTCACAACAATTTGAGGCTGAAGTGGCCGCCATGCAAAGTTACTTAGTCGATACTGTTAGGTGGCTGGCAGAGCACCTTCACATGTCTATTCATGACTTCTCCATCCCACCCTACCCTCCCTATGACGATGTTGGCCCTTTACATCAACACAAGGATCTAGCGGCTCATCATAATGATAACGGTGGTGATACTGAGCCACTTCTAGATCATGATGATAAAGGTGATGATATTGAGCCCTTTCCAAATGATGATGATGAGTAGTCTTATGCATTCAGGGCATCCTGGTTTATTTTGTTGTTATTTACTCTTATTATGTATGCTATATAGTAAGGACATGGTTTCCCTTAGGTTTGGGGGGTATCTGGTTATTTTGATTGATATTGACTGGTTATTTTGGTTGAAATTCTATTAGTATAGTTATTGATATTTTTTGTTATTTTTTTTGTTTATTATGTGATTTGGTGCACGTAATGGCTAATTTGCATGTTCGATATTGTGAAATTATTTGAATGCATAACATGATGCCTTTAGCTAGTGTAATGATTGCCCAATGATAATTAAGGATACAAATTAACCTCAAATTTTTCTGTGAATCCTTATGCGATCTTTGAAGTATGCTAATCAATCTAGATTCTTTTTATGCATGATGTGTTTTCTATCCTGATGCTTGTTTAGCTTCGGATTAGATTTGAGTACTTTTCTAGAGAATGTTTATAGTTAGTACATGTGGAAATGTCTTTTATCTTTGAAATTGTTTTGCAACTTTCTTGAAGCGAAATCCTAGATTGTGTATGATTGAGGAAATGATTAGGGCATTCTTTGGACCAATTAAGCCTTTCAAGCTTATCCTTACATGATGATACCTATAGGTCCCCTTTGAAACTTTTTAATTGTTTGGCCATATTTGTTTTTTACCACCTTCATTTTGCTAACCTCATGTAGCCTTTCTAATGCATATGAAAGCATTGTATTTCTTTTCCTTCCCTTTATGTTTGCTGGGTGCATATTATGTTATTTCTTGACTTGAGTCCAATATTAGGGTGCTAATGCATGTTCATTATATGAATGGCTTGAAGGAACCATGTGTTGTGAAAGAAATTGGTTAAGGAAAAGAGAAAAAAAGAAAAAGAATGAGAAAAAAAAAAGAAAATTTAAAACCAAAATCCAAAAGGCAAAACAAATGAAAGAGTGGTTCTGAAGAGTCTGGTTATTTCATTTTGTGCACCTTTTTTGTATCAATTAGTGACTCAAGTCTTGAAATCGCATGTTTATGTTTCTCAATGTTTGTTTGTTACCCTTTCCCCTTTGTTCCATAACCATGGTCTTACATTATAAGCTGTTAAAGACCCTTTTGATGCTCAATTATGTGTGATTTATGTTAGTGGAGAGAGAGTTGCATTATAATCTTGTGGATTCTTTTGATTCATATCCATGTGTTTGCTCACAAACTTATCTGGTTGAGTATGATTTGAACTGAAGAGGTTTTGCTTACATGTTTGTGGGAAATAAGGTTATGTATGATTTGAAGCTTTGATTGTTGGTATGATAGGGATTGTGTATGTGTGGACTAGATTATGAGGCATGCGTATTCTTTGAGGTTTAACGCAATCATCATACACTAGTGTTGAAGCAGAAATTGTCTTTGATAGTGTAGTCTGACTTTGTTTTACTCAAGGACTAACAAAAATCTAGGTTTGGGGGTATGATAACTCCATAGAATGTAGTTATTTGTGCCCTATTTCTATGCTTTATTGATTGCTTTATCCTTGTTGTTATGCATTATTGGAAGGCTTTAGGCCCATTTTCATATAAAATCTATGTTAAGGTCTGCCTTCTTATCAATCTTATTTAAATTCTTCCTAATCTTTGATTGGATTGAGTTTGATTGCATTTTTATTTGACTGGTTGATTTCTCAATTGCATGATGGGCCCAAAAGAACCAAATTGATGCGAACCAAGGCCATGCATTGGAAGAGAAATCACAAGAAAAGCTTCAGTGGCTCATGCTGTGGCACTGGCATATTTGCGTCATGGCGTGCTGGTCTATACCTCTGCACCCTGATAACCCGAGGCCTTTGAGCCGCAGCGTAACACCTTAACCGCGTGTGTTGTGTAACGCCGTAGTGTGAAGCGCAAAATCTATGGACCTATAAATACTTTGCACGCAGATTTTAGAAAGAGAGCTTTTTAGTACTTTACTTTACTCTTTTAGCTTTTGTCTCTCTGAGAACCCAGTGGCTAGGACTTCATTTTAGGGATGAAAGAGAGCAAAAGGAGCCAAGATTGGAGGTCATCTTCATCTTGGAGGGTGATTCAAGCTTCAAGGCTCACCCCATTGGGCTTCATCTTCTGTTCCTTCTCCTTTTCTCTTCCCTTTATCTTGAACATGGATTTTTGTATTATATTTTCGTGTTCAATAAGTAGCTAAGTTGTGTTTAAGGTATTCTTTGGATCCCCCTATGGATATTGAATGATTTGTACTATTTTGAGTTTATATAAATGATTTGAGTTTTGTTCTATCATATGATGCTTAATGCTCTTATTTGTTTGATCAGCTCTTAGATGAATTGATGAAATCTAATGAGCCTAGACATAGGACTTTGGGTTTTAGATCATACGTATAGTAGATGCATGTTTGATTTTATTCCAATGGCGGAATAGATTAATTCGCTAATGGGATAGATATATACCTCTTAACTATGCATAGTCATAGTTGAGAATGAATCTTAATGCTTATTGTTTGCTCTGGTTCTCATGGACGCATAGTGAGCTAGGTAAGCGACATAAGGTTAATCGACCTAGACATAGGCTTTTAACTAAGTTAGTTTCTTAGGCTAACCTAATTTGATTATTTGTATTGCTTAAAAGGATTACATGTTATCAATTGAAGTAAGAGGTGAAGAAGGATTCCTTATTTTCTCAACCATATCTGTATCTTTTCTTTATGCTTTGTAGTTTAAATAATCAATCAATTTTCCAATTTATGTTGCTTGAATAGAATCAGTTAAGCTATAGGTTAATATTTAGCTTTAGAAAGTAACCATAGTCCTCGTGGGAATGATCTTTATTCATCATTTTTTATTACTTGAGCGACCTGTACACTTGCGGTTAGTAAAAAAGTTACCAACAAGGTTGGCAACCTACCAATAACTAACATAAGAATATATAAGTCAAGATACTGGCTCTTTAGGCCTTCCACTAGTCATTATTTGTCAGTTTGTAAGTACAATAAGTCTATAGAACATAAACAAAGCACTAGTACTCTAGACAGTCATCGAGTCATAACATCAAAAGACAAGTAGCAGCAGCAAAATGTGATATAGCACTAGGCAGTTAGACATCTATATTCAGATATATCAAATAAGCACAAATGTATATACAATCAAAATGAGATCTAGGTGTCAATCTCTACCCTACTCTTTCTAGTCCAATATCATGAAACTCAAACCAGCTCCATCCCCTGGCAGACTAGGGCATATATAATGTACACCTTGATGATCCCTAGAAATGATTAGGTGTTGGTGTCAATAGAATACACCCACTCATCCTCAACAAAATCAAAATAGACACCAAACAAAGGCATCTTCAAGATCTAGATATATCATGGAAACATATACAAGGGGTGAGGATTTTAGAAATTCTCTGTAATACTTTATGAAAATGTCATCGTAAAAAATCCAACTACCTCAGATTGAAAAGCAGATAAAAAATATAAGTTAATAAATCTTATAAAGTTATTATCTAGAGGCAGAGGTTCATTTTAAGCTAGTCTTCTTCATATGATCATAAAAATCAATAATATCTTATAAAGATAATCTCAATGCAATACATATGCAATGCTTGTCACTCAAGTCGTTAGGCATAAATTTCTACAATTTCCTTATAAGGCAACCTTTGTTCTCTTGAGGCAAGCTTTGTCCTCCGAGGGGGAATGACCACCCTCTAAAGGGGAATAAGCCTCCTTCTGCAAGATAGTTTGTTTGTCATACATGAGCTACCCCACTCTTAGTAGTCATACATACTACACAGTGCCTATCCAAGCAAAGTGAATTCTATCGTTTCACATACTTTGATAAGGACCTTACTACTTTAGGTAAGACACATTTATCCATTAATTAGGAGTGCATACTATTTTTAATGAGCAATGTATAATGCATATCTTTCTCATAATATATAGCTACTAAGAGCATCAATTGTCATTATCACATCCTCATATCATTATATTCATATAATAGCCATAACAGGGCATGTAACATTATATTATATAGTTACTATCACCAATGAACAATCTCAAGCATACTTCAAGCCTCACTAGAGATAACTTGGCAATCAAGTAACACATACACATAACTCTTAGCATACATAAGCATTGTTTTAGAACATAATAGTTCTCTACGAGGATTTTGACCTTAGGGAGTAACTGAGTACTCATTTCTCATTAGTCTTAGGTTAATTATGCATTAATTAACCTCTTAAGATATATAATTACTTGTCCGAGTCATTTAAATATCTGAGCCTAGGGTTAGGGTCAACCTTAGTTATCGGGTGTAACTAGGGTTATCCTGACCTGAAGCCAATTCAAAGCTATAGGCCACCTGGGCCCGACATTGATCCAATTAGCTTGTCTCTATCAAGTGGTGGCCATGGTGGTTCAAAACCACCATGGACCACCATGGATGGCCACTCACGGTCGTGGCCTCTACCATGACACATATTTTCTAAAAAATTTCGTTCAAGGGTGGTGGCCGCCATGGCCACCCCCACCATATATCCTCCATCACCGCCACCAAGGGGTTGTGGTTTTCATCCTTTAAACACCTCAAGAATAACCTTAAACTCTTCCCTTCACACCTCGAGCCACCACCATGGCACTAAGGCCATCCATAGCTAGGATAGCCACCTAGAAAGTAGCTATCATTTATGACCTTTCTTGGCCAACTATGGCTTCTACTAGCATCTCCAAGCTTCCTAACCCTTCGATCCTCATCAAGAATTCTACTAAAATAAGAATCAAGGAGGAAAAAGATGAGAGAAAATCAAAATCCCTACTGGTTTTCTAGTGAGGTCGTGGTTTGGGTTTGGGTGGAAGGAGCTGAACCAGCAGTGCAAACTTGGGCAAGTGGTGAAGGAAGGTTGTACGAGATCTTCTCTGGTTGCTGATTGGGCATGCAGTGGCGGTGAGGGGTAGTAGAGGAAGTTTTTCTCTCTAAAATGAAGGAGAAGAAGTGTAAATGGTGAAAGAAGGTTGTTTTATGTGGCTTATAAGCCATTTTCGCAGGTAGGGAGGTAGTTTTGGGGAGTAAGACCATATGTCTCATTGCTATGGCAAGTTGCCTCGATAGCTTGGGCAATAAGTTATCACAATAGGATTCTTTCGGGTTGTTTCGAGTCTGAAAACGGGTCCTGTGTAGAGCGCAACTGCCCTAGGTTCCTAATTTAGAACTCATTAGTTTCCTAGGTTTGCATTTGGGACCTCTAACAGTCCCATGTAGTGCTTAGGACCCCCATGCACTAAACCTAACTGCAAAAACTATGCCTACGTGTCTTAATAACTCTCAATTTCACTTCATATTATTTATCTTAAATTTAATTCATTTAAGATACCTAATATAACTTTCAAATTATTTTGACGAATAGGAATTAAGTTTAATGGACTACTTTTGATGCATGAAATTTTATTGGTCTAAGACTAATAATTACTTATTTTAAATAATATAATTATATCTTATTTAATTTCTATTTAATATAATTATATTCTAATTATTCTAATTATCATAATTATATTAATAAACTCATACTTAATATTCTAAAATATATTATTTAATTAATTTAATTATCCTCTAAATTACTTAGTTAAATTACTAACTAATATTTAATTAACTTAATTTATATTTAATTAATATCTCTAATATTCATAAAATATGACTTATGCCTTAATAATTATAAATAAGCTTATTTATATTTATTTTAACTAAATCATATATTTATTAATAATTATCTCATGTTTTAAATAATTATTTTAATTATTCCTATAAGATAACTTGTTCGCTAAGTTATCTGTCTACTTGCATATATAAAGCAATCAGACAAGTAGAAACACCATTGTAGTACGCCAAGCGACTCATACAAACAAGTAAGAAGGTGGGATGTTACAAGTAACAATATTAATAAAATAAAATAAAATAACCATATTCATTAGAGATAAATTTTAATACTTGTTAGATAAAGAGTAAATATAAGAGGAATTTTATCTAACAAAAAGATAAGAATTTTTTAAAATCAAAAGCATCAATGAAAGACACACATAAATAACAGGAGATACACCAATATATACACAAATTGTAACACCCCCTAGTCTATATAACACGTTTAGACTAGTCAAAAAAGGACTAGATAAACCAAAGTTTTCCACAGTTTCTATTCACAGTTTCTTAACTTCACTTAAGCTAATGTTTTTCTCTTTACCATATTGTATTTTAGGTCTATTTCCTTCCCAAAGCCTATTAAGGGTTATTTAACTCTCTTAGTCAGCTAGGCCGAAAACCTATAAAACATTTATTTTATTATAACTTTACTTTCATATTTCTTATTACTTTTTCAGAGTTCCTCTTGGTAGGACTCCTTAATAATTATCTCTTTCACGTGAATCAAGAGTACCATACAATGATCTATCCAACTATTCAAAATACATTCAGAATGACTAATACAATATATGTATCCATATCATAGGTACACACATAGTACAATTCCAAATATAACCCAAATAAATCAAAACTAAACAATGGCAATATCCTAGGGCCTTCTCAAAGCAAACAAAGTATCCCAATGTCAGACAACCACAACCTCAAGACTAAGTTGTCGCTGGCTCAGTACTTGGAATATCATGGAATTTATAAAATAGGGTGAGAATTCTAAGAACTCCTAATAATTCTAACAAATAGGTGTCATCATGATAGTTCCAGCTACTTCGACAATTTATAGAAATCTTATAGAAAATTTTTAGGATTTCTTAGAAAGTGACAGAAGCCCAAACAACTTTTATTTCCAAGGTAGAGGTTCATTTTAACAGCAACAATAGCATATAAGCTTTACCATAACCACACAGAAAGAAACAGAATATTAATAGAGTATGATAGAAAGTAATAGAATACTGGAAGAAGCATAAACAAGCTATCTAGATGCAATACAGTCAACATAAAGTGCTCATTTAAACTTTTTGTCTTTCGTAAGCTTTTTCCCATCTTTATCTCATATTCGAGAGGGAATTACTCATCCTCAGGCATTCATAAATAAGGAGGGAATTACTCATCCTCATCCTATCCTTGGCAAAGGTTTTTTCTCACTTCTTTGCCTTTGGCAGAATGCTTTTCTCACTCCTTTGCCCTGACAAGGTGATTTTCTCACTCCCTTGCTTCATTATTCTTAGCTAAGTGTTTTTCTCACTCATTTGCCCTTAGCAGAGTCCTTTTCTTACTCCTTTGTCTTACTTTGAGAAAAGCATTCTTAGGACACCTCTCTTATATAGCGGATGGGGGTTTTTATTATAAGAGGGTGAGAGGATGGGAGGAGTAAATCTTAACCATACAACTATATATAGATGGTCAAGTTTAAAAGTTACTTAAAGATCATGTGACCACTTAAAACAGTCACATACATTTATGTTCTAATCTTGATCATTCATGTAAGACCCAATGATCAATATTCACTTATCTCACCTCTTACAATAAGTACTCTTCTCACCAAATACGTTTCATATATATATATATATATATTGAAACTAGAATTTGAGATTATTTATATGGTTAATCAATTTACTATAAAATTCATTCCTAGCTCTCTATCTCCCTTCATGGCCGAACACTCCAAACCACCAAACAATTTACATACAAGGCTCAATTCAAGGCATTCAAGAATCTTTTGATCATGTTCAAAAAATAGAATAGAAGATGAACATCAATTTCACCTTTCTCCCATAGTTGCCCGCAAATTCACCTATAAAGATATCAATATGCAAGACTATCATCCATCAAGAATCAAGCCACAACTTCAAATATCAACAACCAACAAGTAGAAGAACATGAAGGAGGAAGCAAAGACTCCTACCTAGGCTCCCTAGTGTGTGGTGGAATTGAAGAGAAAGATGACGAACTTGACTTGATGGTGCGACTCTTGGCACCAATGGAAAGAGCTTAAGGAGTTAAGCATTTTTCCTATCTATAGCAAGTTCAAATGACCGCTCCATGACATCTTGCCACGCCTCAAAGTTTCAGCCATGGCCTCCTTCTCACTCTCATCTGCTACCCTCTCTTTATTTCTTTTATTCCTTTTCTTTTCTTTCTTCCATCGCCTCACTACTATCCTTTTCTTAAGTTTCTTTTGTCCTTTTCTTTATTTTGTTTCTTTCTTTCTTCCATCTTCTTCCTTATATTATTTTCTTTTACTACTTAGCTTATAAGATAAGCCTGAATGTGTGGGTGAGTGTACATAAATGACGGTGTGTTTTAAAGGGTGAGGGACGTGAGAGGCTCTTAGGTAGATTTTAGATAGAGTTTAGTCACTTTAAGTTATATAATTATAATCCGTGCATATCCTAAATCACATTAAGATTTATTAAAAATTCCATGCAAATCCTATGATCCTTGTTTACTAACTATAATTACTAAAATTACATTATTGAGCTCTAAGCTCATCATCTTACATGTAACATAATCATTTATGTACCAATTCATTTTTTGAATATTTGTTATTATTCTAAATTCTTTAAACCCATAAAATTGAAGATATTAAGTGCTTCTTTACCATATAATTTATTGATCTAACTTTGTTATTTAAATACAATATTATATATAAATAATTATTATATTAATCTAATTTTATTACTAAACACAAATTAATATAATTGGATATTTTAACTAGTGAATCTAATCATTCATTTAATTAATTAGTTAATTTACTAATTAATTTTTTATTGGCTTAATGTCTATTTTATTAAATTCTCCATTAATCATAAAAGCTAATATATATCTTAACAATTATAATAATCCTATTTATAATTATTTAAATCAATTCCCTATTTATTCTTAATTATCTCATATTCTGATTAATTATTCTAAATACTATGAGAAAATTCACTCACTAAGTTATTTGACTACAGGCACACATATTGCAGACTTACACACATAAATCACAATAACAATTACTAAACGGTGCTTTCTATGGTACCCATTAACTTAGAAAGGTTTAAGAACCCTTCTTAATTGGACCACTTAAAATAAGACATGTGTTTAACTAATGTCCACCTCATTAATAAACTTTTTTATTTCTTTTAAGTACTTCCTATATTTCTTTTTATAAATTTGCCCCTCAGATCTTTTAATAAATATATTTAATAAATTTGTTAAAATTATCATATTCTAATTACTAAATTGAAACACCTTAATTCAACTCTAAATGTAAGGATGAACCCTAAATCATCTAACCTCAAATTTGTCCTATTGTAAGAACCCTAACTCTCTATCATCTTTATACGTGTCTTTGTAGCTCATCACCAACGAATTCATCTCCTATCTTCTCCTTGTTCAGTCGCGCTCCACCCAATTGAATCTCCACTTTGTCAGTTAGACCAGGTCAACTGAAGCAAGCTTGACCATTATGGGTTCATTAACTTCTTTCTCTATTTTTCATTTATTTTGTCATTAGATTATGCAAAATGACGTGTTTGAAGATATTGTTGTTGTGTGAAGTCTGAGATTCAAATCTCTAGCCCCAATTTCACCCACCTAATCTTCTCTGCAATAGTTCCTTGGCTTCTCTGGCTCTTCACTAAAAGTGACTTTGGGTCTTACTATTTCAAGTAGATGGCATCTAATTGTTCTTATTTTCTTCTCTTGTCATCTAGCTACTCTTCCAAATGAAGCTAAGAAAATGGAAGAAATGGAGCTTGACTGAATCAACGAATTGGAATAAGAAAGTGCAATTCTAGAGTCTTCATTTTCAAAATCAAGCATTGTGCTTGCTCTAGTATTTGTGATTGATAGTATACTCACACACCTTGCAAGGTTAGCCATATGATTGGATAGAGCCTTAGCTTGTTTTGTACTGTTTTTATACCTTAAATTAATCTTAAAGACTTAAAATGGTGTAGGACCCAACTATATGATTAGTGAAAGAACATGTATTAGATGGATTTTGATAAGATATGAAAGCATCTTAGCTTTCCTATAGACCCTTGTGTAACAGCCTTCTTAGGATGTCACATTTACAATAAATATAATAAACCTTATCCAAGCTATAAATCATTTCTTAACATATAATAATATAAGTTGTGAAATTTTTATTTTTGTACATTATATCATAAAATGAAATAAACAGAACATGAAGTGAAACAAACTACTAAATACACACCATAATTATACATAGGATTTTGTCTTTAAAGTACAAATATTTACATACAACAAACTGTTTAATAAAGTCGTAAACTGTTTGAGTCATACAAAACATAAACTAGCCCAAGTGCACATCTAGGAATTCAGATCCTCCAAATGATCCTCCTCTGATGGATCATCGGATGACAGAAATCTCAGATGTCTTGCAGCTCTACGGACAGGAGTCCGTGTTGTCGACACACTACTAAGCTCACTAGGGGCATAGAAACGACCACCCCAATAGTGCCTAATAGTCAAGGGCAACTCCAAATGCACATAGACGGTAGTAGAGAACATCAGACCACCGTCAAACTCCCTATGGAGGGACACAGTCAAACGCCCCACATACACAACTGACTCCCTATCATCTCGTAGACGCCAGGCATCGGAACCTCCATGAAATTGTAGTTTCACAAATCCCAAAAACTATGGTAAAGCCATATTGTGTCACAATCAATTCAAATGATATGGATGACCTAAAGGCTCGCCCTCCTCGCACAGGTCACTTGGATGCTGCTCCTCTTTGTACTAACAGTCCAGAGGCTGCTCCTCTTCTTCTTCCTCAAAGTCTTTACAGAACATAAATAATAATACGAAAAATGCATATAAAGAGGTGAGACAATCTACATCACTACCAGCATGGCAATATAGAAAATGACAGTACATACAGATATAACAATTGATACAACAATTCATATTATCACATCATACAAAATATCTCAGAGCAAATATAAATAATCACATCATGATGCAGACCATATATGCAAATGTACACAGGCTCATTCCTACTCCATGGAGCTAACTACACACATCAGAGAGAATGATCCGGAAGACATGTCTGTAGCTCCGACTGCCCAGCCAAATATTACATAGTCAAATGTCGTATAAATAGTACACAATCAATACATCGTGTACAACAAGCATTGTACCAAATAGTCTCCACTAGATCCTAATTAAGAATAGTGCTTGTCGAGATCGCTAGTGCGTTGCCCGTTACCATGGCTCAGATGAGCTACCAACTGTCCACATGTGGAATCCTCCACACACTAACGCCTCCAAGTTCACTCAAAGAACCACACTATGCCTATCACACCTGCACTACGACGTAATTCATCTCGTGAGCCAATTGCCAATTCCAACCAAATTGACACATTTCACGATGCATGTGCATGAACCAAAGTACACAAATAACAATGTTATTACTATTTCTCATAATAGTACGCCATCACTTGACAGTACTATTTTTCAACATGTCCGGGTCCACCAATTTAACCCGACAGTAAACTAATGTTACTCTCAATCGCGTAAATATTTTATTGTGTTTTCATAATCGCGACACCTTTTCCAGTGTTTTCAAATCGCGTAAATATTTTTCGACATTTTTAAAATCGCGTAGTGTTTTTAAATCATTTTCTCAATCGCGTAACATTTTTAAATTGTTTTCTCAATCGCGTAACGTTTTTAAATCGTTTTCTCAATCGCGTAGTTTAAAAATCATTATTTTAAATACGCGTAAGGCTTTTCTAATCTTTTTCAATTACATAAAATATTTCTTTGTTTTCTAAATTAAATTTTGAAACTTTTTCCATTATATATTTATTTCTAAATTTATTTACAGCATTTTGTCTAGAAAATCCATTAAGTAGTATTTTCTACGTTTTCCCTTAAAATTTCCCTTCTTAGTCATAACCAATATTTACACCTCGAAACTTACTAACGTGCTTCAAAACCCAAAGGGTGAGCTATACATTAGTACTTTTCAAGTATTCATTTTATTTCTCATCCTTACTTAATTTCTCGAATTAAGTTTCTAAAATAATTTCATTTATTTTGTTCTCTAAAATTCATTGAAATTAAGTTCTCTTTAATTTAATTATATAGTTCACACTTAGAAAATTATTTTAGATCAAAGGTATCTCAAATGGCATGTTGGCCGAAATTCACTGTGTCTTTTATAAATCATCTTGAATTATTTTCTACTATCTAAGTCCTTGTGAAAATTATTAACCCAATTAAATTAATTAATCCATGCTTTAGAAAATAGTTGAGAACATTTTGGTCCTCTTTGTGGTGGTGAAGCCGTGAGCTTCATGTGTTCTTTGGAACACTTATACAAATCCTCAACATGTTATTCACATCCTACAATAGCTATCATACATTCCTAAACACATAACAAATATATTAAAACTATAGACATGCTTGCAAACAAAATCAATCACAAATAAGAAAAACTTTAAAACAACCGAGTGAATGAATCCTTATGAATTCTTCACCACAAATACATCTATTTTCTCACCACCATACAAGGTTGATGAGATTAAATCTCCCTCTTACCTCTAAGGAAGACAAAACCTTCTTGGACTTCCTCCTAGTGATTTCGTGTGGCTCCAAGAAAAACCCTAACAACCTCAAACAATTTGTTTTCCAAGCTTCAAATGAATGATTTTGAAGAAACTCTCAAGATGAAAGATTCTTAGAATGATGTTTAGATTTGAGAAATGGTGTTGGATGAAAATTTAGAAAAGTGGAGGTATAGATTAGAGGTGTTGGCCGTGAGCTTCAAAAGGAGAAGCTATGGTGTTCTTGGTTCTTAGAAGAAAGAGAAATGAGATTTGTGTGATTGAAAAGATGATGAAGAAATGAAAAATGGTCTCCTAACTCTATGCATAGTTGTGGAGCTCAATGGAGGTGGCCACTTTAGTTGACCTTCTAAGACCTCCTAATAGCCCTAGATGAGATCAAGGGTTAATATCCAAGGCTTTGTCTCCAAGTTTGCTTCCTATAGGTTTAGAGAATCAAGTCACCAAGTGTATTGAACCTTCTTGAAGAGTCCATAACCAAATGGCTCAAGGGAAAGCAAACCAAATCTTGGTTCACTTAGACATCTAGTTAGGCTTAGGTGAATTTAGTTAGGTTTCTTAGTTACTTAGCTAACCATTTAGTTACTTAGGATAACTAACCATCTTCTTGATTTAGCTAGAACCTTCTCTAACTAAGACTTTAATGAATAGCTAACTAGGTTTATTCCATTTAGTTACTACTTAGGCACTTTGAATTAACTTAGTTAGGTTTAAACTAAGTTAGGTTTTTCTAGTTACTAACCAATAAGTCCAACCATTTTTGTGGACTAACATCCTATTGGCTTAGAAATTCAAGCCATTTATGTTGACTAGCTCTCATTGGCTTAGAAATAATTCTAGCCAATTTCGTTGACTGATTTCTATTGGTTCACTGAATTATAAGTCACAAAGACTTTACCGGTTCTTATTGTCCTCTGGGCAGAAGCTACTGCTCCTAAGTCAGTAGGTACTGTCCACCGAACAATAAAATAATATTAAAAATTAAAATATTTTTATTTTACAAACAAATTCTAAAAATTAAAAGATTGATACACGTATCACTCGAAATTGGGTTTAGTAAGATTCCCCAGCTCCGAATAATCAGATAAAGATTTTCTCCGACCTGAAAATTATAATTTTCTTGACTTGGAGTAAATCACACACAACAATCAAATACAATCACGAAACAGTTAAATTAATTTTATAGCACAAAAAAAACATAAAACAGTACATTTTGGACAATATCGTAATTTAGCCAAAATTTGGGATGTTACACCTTGTGTCTAGTATGTTCATATCACCTCTTATAGAATTTTACGAGCCATCATAAATTCCTAAATCAAGCAAATAACCCTCATTCCAACTGCTAAAAAAACTTTTTATGAGTTTATTCATGTTTCCTATGTTACTTCTATCAGTTCAATACTTTTTGGAAGAGTTAGTGTTATTGCTCCTTTTTGAGGAAGATGTGAAGGTAGTGAAGCCATTCTTTTTTAACTTTTGCAATGAATGAAATTAAATCTATTTGTGAGACTCATAATTTTTTTTTTTAAAAAAAATACATATAATTATGTTTTAAAGGTAATTCTTTACTATTTAAACAAAACTAATTCTTTTAATTTAAACTAAACATGTAGCAAGTGCTTAACAATTCTAAATTACAATGCTACTTTCTTGAGTGGCCAAAGTTCTACGTAGTAGTTATCCTTGTTAGAGTTTGATTCTTTAATTCTTTAATCTTTAAAACAAATTCTAGATGCATACACCCTAGAGCAAAACACCATAAGACTTAGGATCTACATCATGCCAAATTATCAAGGATTCTTAGATTTTCATAAATACCTGGATCCATAGCTATTGATCACTAACTGCTACGGAATCTTTCCAGCAATCAATCACAAACAAGGGGTTGGTTTGTGATCTTCCTCACCCAAATCGTCTTAGCTCTTCTATAGGATCGTCGTCTCTCTTCCAAATAGGGAGAAGGGAAACTGTGTTATGATTTTGGTATATCAGGGACCATAACCATTTCTGATGTATATTAACCAATTAGGGTACCCATAATCCCCTAATGGGCCAATATGGTATCTACTCATTAAGCTCACATCAAGTTGTGAAGTCTACCGGCCGGCTCACTATATTAGATCACTTAATAACAAGCCCAATAAATTAAATAGCTAATATAATTGTCAATTAAATATGATGCCCAACATTAATTAGGAAACATAAATTTCCTAACAATCTCCCACTTAGGCTTCATATTATTCCTGAAACAATTATACTACAAATTCTTTAGGCACGCATTCGTATGCTATTTATCTTTAGACTTCTCCTTAATACAATTTGGTCCATCTCATATATTAGCTATGGAACCACTGCAGCTTTTATCACAATCAAGCGTAACTAAACCACAATGATCACCATAGCAATATACTTCATGACATAGATCAAATATGAATGAGTAGTGTGGAAATTACATGCAATGTGATCTCAGACATGCCTATTTCCAATGGATCCTTCTTTAGTCCTTAGTGAGATCAATCCAAAGTCCTTAAATGCAACACTAACATTGCATATACAAAGCATAAACAAGTTCAAAAAGTAGAATCATAAACCATCAACTTTATTCTGCAGAAAATCAAATAACACAATATCCAAAGTAAAACATAGAACATAAAAAGATTCCTACTAAACTAAGGCATCCTTAGGAATAATACGCATATGAACAGTATGCTCATGAAAAACCTTAGGTGTCAAGCCCTTAGTTAATGGATCAGGTAGCATAAAGTTTGTCTCTGTATGTTCTATAAAGATTTGTCTATCTTGAACTCCTTATTTTACAACTAGAAACTTGATGTCAATAAACTTCGACTTTGTCGAGCTCCTATTATTGTTGGAGTAAATAACTACAGAGTTATTGTCACAATAAAATCTTCAGTTGCCTATCAATGCCATCAACCACACACAAATTAGTGACAAAGTTTCGTAGCCATATCCCATGGTTGGACGCCTCATAACAAGATATGAACTCCATTGCCATGGTCGAAGAAGCTATAAAAGTCTGTTTAGTAGACTTCCATGAGATAGCTCCTCCAGCCAACACATAGATGTAGCCTGATGTGGAGCATTTGCTATCTTGACATCCCGTAAAATCGAAGTCAGAGTACCTGATGATCTCTAAACTGTCAGATCTCTTATAAGTGAGCATATAGTCTTTTGTTCTTTTCAAATAACGCATCATGCATTTGGCCGCTTTCCAATGTTGCATACTATGATTGCTCAAATATCTTCCTAAAACTCCCACTATAAATGTTATATCAGGACGAGTACAAACTTGAGCATACATTACACTCACTACCGTTGATCCATAAGAAATCTTTTGTATCTCTTTCATTTCAAGATCATTATTGGGCACTGTTTGAGACTAAACTTGTCTCATTTAGCAATGGGTGTGTCTCCTGGTTTACTATCTTTCATGTCGAATCTGTAGGGAATTTGCGGATCAAAAGTCTCGCAGCGGAATAACAGAATTCCCTCTCAGGATCCATGCGAAAAATCCATAATCCGAGTTTTTAAATTTTTTACCTCTTGAAGCGTGATAGACACAAGCGAGGTGAATCACCAACACCGTAATAGCGACGATGTTTCTGCGGTATCCACATGAACAGACTTGCAAAAGGAGTCACGCCTCTGTTTTCGTAGTGCTAGCTACGAAGAGAGGAGAAGAAGACCTCACTATCTCTCACTCACTTTCGTAGGTGCGGCTAGGGTTGTGATGTCACCTAGTAGCAGCCCCTTAGCGATATTATTAACAAAAAGGCTGCCTTAAGTGAGTGTGAGCAAGTAGCAAGGTAAGTGGTGCAACCCTAAACCCATCTATCATGAGTTAGGCCCACAGTTGAATCCGAGTCCAACTTGGATTCGATTACTCCAATTTAGTCTTTCTAAGTGTGCGACCACTGCGGTTCTCATGACGTTGGTAGTAATATTAAAATCTCATTTTAATATTACAAACAATGAGCGGTATCTAGCAACACATCATCACGCTACCCAAGTAATGAGAATGTCAGTGATTTGACATAACCTATCTGTGACCAATGTTTCCGTGTAGTTTAGTCCCTTTGTCCAGATATCCAGATTGAACACAAGGCATGGAATGTGTCACCCTTGTTTAGTTCAATCTTCAGTTTCCTGATTCCCGAGTAGACATAGTAATAGCAAATAAGATCAATATCTCATATTGACTTATTTGAGCATGGCCATGCATTTCGTAGTCTCACTCAATCAGGGGGCCCGAAGATATCGCTCATGTTATGTAGGAAGGACAAATCCCATCTAGGTCACTCACATTCCTCCACATGTATTGCGGCATGTCTAATAACCAACGTTATAATCATCTTGTTACAGATGACGTTTGATGGCATTAAAACACACAACTCCTCATGTAGGAATCGTAGTGATTTCAGGTCAAAGGACCACATACACCATTATCACTATGAGAATCGCTTATGACACTCACGTAACGATCCACGTAGCGTTCTCATGGCGGGTCTGTCCAATACATCATTACTCTAATATGTATCCATGTGTAGACTTGATATCTCATATCCATGACCCGTGAGATGTGGTCATCAGTCTACGCACATACTAGCCTCAATGTATTATTGTTGTCCTAATTAACAATAATACTTGACTAGGGACATTTAAGAATAGTATTTTATCCAATAGGATCTCACGATCAAGTCATCCACTTGATGTCCTATGGTATCAAACTTACTATTCTAAGGACTTTATTATGTCTACCAAAAAGAACACAATAAATGAAATGCCTCATATAAAATAACATAATATAATGTATGTAAATACAAACAAAATGTATTGGCCACTAGGGCATACACCAACAGAATCTATTTAAGACTTTCTCGATATAGCTCTTTTGTGACAACCTAAGGATACCTTGAGAGCGATCTCTTAGTATCTGAATACCCAATACAAAAGAAGCGTCCCTAAGATCTTTCATCTCGAAATTCTTCGTTAGAAATTTCTTGGTTTCATATAATAAGCCTATATTGCCGCTAGCAAGTGGAATATCATCGACATATAACACTAGGAAGATGTATTTACTCCCACTGAACTTGTGATATACATAGTCATCAATGACATTTGCCTCAAAACCACACGAGGTAATGACTTGATGGAACTTGTGATATCATTGATGGGAAGCCTATTTGAGACCATAAATAGATTTCTTTAGCTTGCATACCATAGACTTTGGGTCACTTGACATAGTTTTCTGGTTGTGCCATGTAAATCATTTCGTCAATGTTTCTGTTTAGAAATGCAGTCTTGACATCCATATGATGTAACTCCAAATCAAAATGAGCTGCCAGTGCCATTATTGTCCTAAAAGAGTCTTTCGAGGATACCGGAGAAAAAGCTCTTTGTAGTCAATGTCATCCTTTTGAGTAAAGCCTTTAGCAACAAGACGAGCTTTATATTTCTCGACATTACCCTTTGAATCCCTCTTGGTCTTAAATATCCATTTACAACAAATGGGCTTTGCGCCTACAGGAAATTCGATGAGATCCCAAACATCATTGTCCTTTATAGACTTAATCTCATCCTTCATGGCATCAATCCACTTTTGAGAGTTAGAACTGTGCATAGCTTGACATAAGTTGATTGGATCATCCTCTATTAAACTAACGCCATCCTCATGTTCTTGGAGAAAGACGATGTAATCATTTAATATCACGCTTCTCCTCTCTCTAATGGATCTCCTTAATGGCACTTCTTAAGGTTGTTGAATTTGTTCTGTAGGTGGTGCTTAAGGAAGAACCTCATCAATGTTGACTTGTTCTAGAACAATGTCAGGAATAATAGCTTGAACATTATTGTCTAATACCGGAACTGTTTCTTGATCAGTGATAAGTACAAGGACTTGATCACTGTCAATAATAGGTTCTTCTTTGAAGACAACATTCCTTATATTTTCTTCCCCCTCAAACTCAACTTCCTCAAGGAATCTCGCATTTCCCGTTTCAAAAAAGGATCTTGATGTGGGATTGTAAAACTTATACCCCCGAGAGCATTCAACATAACCAACGAAATAGCAACTAACCATTCTTGAGTCCAGTTTTCTTTCATGCGGCCTATAAGGTCATGCCTCAGCTAGATAACCCTAAATGAGCAAGTGCCTTATGCTAGGCTTTTTGCCAGTCCAAAGCTCATAAGGGGTTTTGGTTAGTGCTTTGCTTAGTACCCTATTTTAAGGATATAAATTGTGGTCAATAAGGCTTCTCCCCAAAGTGACTATGGCAAGGAAGAATGACTAATCATACTTCTTACCATATCCTTAAGAGTCTGGTTTTGTCGTTCTACAACATCATTCATGTTGGGTTTGCCCGGTATGGTGTATTACGAGATAATTCCACACTCATTGAGGAAAAGTGCAAAAAGTCCTGGGCATTGCTCTCCTGATCCGTCATGTTTGCCATAACATTCACCACTAGGATCAGATTAGACAACCTTAATTTTCTTTCCAAGTTGAAGTTCAACTTCAACCTTAAAGGACTTGAAAACGTCTAGGGATTGAGACTTCTCATGTATTAAATATAGGTAATCATACCTAGAGTAATCGTCTATGAACGTAATAAAGTATTATTGTCCATTCCAAGAAGGCATAGGGAAAGGACCACAAATATCCGTATGTATTAGTTCTAAGACATCCTTAGCTCTTTCGGCACCTAATTTCCTTATGTTTGTTCGTTTTTCCCTAATACACTCAATACAGACTTGAAAGTCTGACAGATCTAAGGGTTCAAGAATTTCATCTGACATAAGCCTCTGAATTCTCTGTTTAGAGATATGGCCTAAACGCTTTTGAACTTGTTTGCAATATTTCATTATAAGAACCAACAATGTCAAGCATATATAGATTATCAATTAAAGAACCAGAAACAACAACACATGAATTTTGATAGAGACTAACTTTATTATTTCCAAATGAATAATAAAAACCTGATTTGTCCAAACTAGAAATAGAAATTAAATTCTGTCTAAATGACGGTGCAACAAATGTCTCAAACAAATCCAAATGAAATCCAGTTTTCACTTATAATCTAAAAGTTCCTATAGCTTCTTCTGCAACTTTATTGTCATTGCCCATAAAGATGAATCTTTTGTCATCACTTAGCGATCGACTTCACAGGCAACCTTGCATAGACATACTTATGTGAGTAGCAGCACCAGAATCTACCCACTAAGTATCCTTAGGTACAGGAGCTAAATTAACTTTAGAACAAACTAAAGTGAGAAGCTTACCCTTCTTTACACGCCAGGAAGCGTACTTGGGATACTCTTTCTTCATGTGTCCTAACTTCTTGCAGAAGTAGTAAGTGAATTCCTCATCCTGCTTCTTCTGTTTCTTCTGATGAGAAAAACCTTTCGCAGTATCCTTAGCTCTCTTCTTCTTCTTATTCTGAGAGGTCGAAGCCAAGTGATCATTTTCTGTCTTATCTCTCTACAGCCTCTCGTCCTTTTGCACACAATGAGATATAAGCTCATTGAGGGACCATTTGTCCTTCTGAGTGTTAAAACTAACCTTGAATTACCCAAAGTGTGCAGGGAGATCAAAACCAAGTGCATGAGCAAGTCCTCAAACAGTTCTAACTTGAGTGACTTGAGCTTTGATGCAAGATTAAACATTTCCATAATGTACTCCCTTATGTTCCCTTTGCCCTTATATTCCATTGAGACGAGTTTGGCCAAAAGATTACTCACCTTTGACTTTTCATTCTTGGAAAAATATTGCTCAATTTCCTCAAGGAACTTCTTGGCATTCTTGCTCTCGGCAATAAAGCCTGAAATGCTTCTAGAATAGAGTGCTTCATGATCATCAAGCACATTCAGTTAAAGTAATCCCACTTCTCAATTTTAACCTCATTAGGGTTTTCCAAAGTAAGAGTGGGTTGCTCCATCCTAAGTGCTAGATCTAAATCCATACAGCTGAGAATTATCTCCATGGCTTCTTTCCAGACTTTGAAATTCGTCCTATTCAGCATTGGGATAGTATTGACTTGAGCAGAAATATTTAAGAACTAGCAACAGAAACTGGATAGAGAACAAAATAAACAAACATATTCACATAAATAAGCACGTCAAAAAAAAAATAAGACATGAACAATTATCCAGAATTGAGAATTCATCACAAGATACCTAGCACAACATTAATTCCTAGTTGTTGGACAGAGAAATTAACTGTAAGTGGTACTCTCAATGCAATGATCAAATATTGGTGATAAGTTCTATCAAACAACAACCTTTCTTTAGATCGACTATTGTTCATATGAAAAATAAAAACTTTATAATCGTCACATATTCACCACTGCAGGTATGTCATTATTTGGCCAAATTGTGTCTTCCTTTTGGTCGAGCATAGTTCACATAAATAACTTTACGCAAACATCGATGTAATTTTAATCAAATTAATTTACACAACAAGGGTTACTTTGACAACATATTGTTTCAATTAACTTAATTAAAAATACTAGACCAACCAAGAAAAAAAATATTTTTTTATCAATACAGGTCACGACCGTATTACTCAATACGGCCTGGCTGTGTTCCATTCTGTTAAGATTACCAAATTCAATCTTGACGTATTACGACCATGGACCCCAACACGGGTAGACCGTGTAGCTTACTGAAAAAAAATTTACTTTTCGCAAAAGAAAACACATGTTTCGTACAGACCATTCAAAACAAATTACTTTAAACATCAAATCCTTACTTTTGAAAAGAATTTCATAAAAGCTATTTAATAAAAAAGAAACCATTGCACGGTGGCCTTGTTTTCACTTACAGGAAGGCATTCTTGTTGAATAAAATATATAATAAAATCAAAACATTATTGTCTACAGGGATGCCATTAAAACCAATTTGAAATTCATGCCAACACAAATCCACAAATCCTAATAATCTAACAACAATGACCACTTTGATACCACTTGTTAGAGTTTGATTCTTTAATTCTGTAATCTTTAAAACAATTTTAGATGCATATACCCTAGAACAAAATACCATAAGGCCTAGGATCTACATCATGCCAGATTATCAAGGATTCTTGGATTTTCATAAATATCTGGATCCATAGCTATTGATAATCAACTGTTGCGGAATCTTTCTGGCAATCAATCATGAACAAGGGGGTGGTTTGTGATCTTCCTCAACCAAATCACCTTAGCTCCTCTATAGGACCATCGTCTCTCTTTCAGATGGGCAGAAGGGAAACTATGTTATGATTTTGGTATATTGAGGACCATAACCGTTTCTGACGTATATTAACCAATTAGGATTCCATAATCCCCTAATGGGCCAATATGGTATTTACTCATTAAGCCCATATCAAGTTATGAAGTCTACGGGCTCATTAAATTAGATCACTTAATAACAAGCCTAATAAATTAAATAGCTAATATAATTGTTAATTAAATATGATGCCCAACATTAATTTGGAAACATAAATTTCCTAACAATCCAATACCATTATAACCTATTATGCTTTTATTACATGGAAAACAATTATGTAGGTAGGATAGAAGGACTAGGAATGAAAAGGGCAAAGTGAAGGTGAAGGGGACGTCTTAAGAAGAAGAGATTGAGATGGTCATTGAACATTGTGTGACTTTGTCTAAGGTGTTGGAAAACTAAAATATCAAGTCAGATAGCAATACTAGATACCCTAGTACTTTACATAATAAACAAAGGGGTATTGAGGATGTAATGGTTGATCCTTGCTAATTTTAGTCAGATGTCCATTGCCCTGGTAATATTATTAATAACATTATTACTGTGAAACTGATTTTTGAATGGACTTATGGCATAACATCAAAACTTAACTTTGCCACATTATTGATACACGAATAGAGTTTCTGCAACTTCTAGGATTTTGTATAACAGTAAAATGAAATATAGTTTTTTGCATCCTGTAGAATTTTGAGAAAGGATAAAAGCAAAATACCAAACTAGCATCTAAGTTTCAATTGCATAATAAAATAAGTATTAACCTGAAATCTGATCATAAATATCAATAGCCTATTGCTTCTGAATATTTGATAGTTTCTTGTATTGCATTCTCTTGACGGTTGCAGCCACAGTAGGAACCACCACACATGCATTTGAAATAGAATTAGTAACTGGAATTTTTCTTTCTTATACTGAGCTAAGGGTTGAACCATCAATAATGCTTAGCTACAATATTCCTAGTCTTCTTGCTTGTTCTTGTAAAGCATTTGCAATATCAACATTGCTTGTTGCCTGTGCTTTTCCTCTACCTTGACTAAGTGAAGAACCACTTAATCGTTGCTTTATTCATTCAGTTGACTATAAATCCTATGCCATACCCATGTCATTACAAGTGTGGACACATGTTATGATTCTCTTGTGCTGCCCTTTTGTTGAAAAATTTTCAATTTATCTTAGTTAGAAATGTTAGGTATTTATTATTTTTTTATAAAAAAATTCTGCTTCAACTTGCTCTTTTTGTGATGGATCTTTTTGTTTTTGTTTATGTTTCTATTATGCAATTGCATATTTATAGTGAATCCGTAGCGTCGGATTAGGGAACTCAATGGGGAAATTAGGTGTGGAGCTTGGAGAATGAAGTATAGAAGGCCTTGGGAGATGGTTTTGTGTATCTACGGCTTCCCAACAAACATGTCTGCTCTTCAGATCTGATACTACTTTCTATATATATAATGTGTTTGTTGACTAAAAATATTTGAAGCTTTATGATTGGGGTAGTTGGTTTGCTTGAGCAAGTTAAATTTAGTAGAGTGTGAGTGTGAGGATGTAAGATTCCATTTGGTGTTTTGGTATCGTTGGGGGAGAGTGAACGAAGATCTCAGGAGGAAAGAACTGCAGTTTGCTTCCATTTTTTTTCTTTTTTATGAAGTAATAAGCATGAAGACTTATGAATATTGAAAGTTTGTGAGTTCATTGACTTACTCACTACTAGGCTTGATTATGAATCCATTACAATGTTTACCATTTACCTGTTACCAAGTGGCTTCAATACTCAAGAGGGGGGTGAATTGAGTTTATAAAACAAGTTTGCAATTCTTTCACAAAAAAGCTTAAATATTGATTTTCGTTGAAGCTATTAATTATTAGAAGTAAGTGAATAGATAAGATAGATAGATATTGCTCACTAATGAACTAACCAAGAAAGAAATAAGCAAATGCACAAATATAAATAGAAGGGTTTAGAAAATCAAACACAATAATTCGGCCACTAATCCACTTGTGACCTACGTCCAGTCCTTAAGCAACCACTCAAGATTTTTCACTATATCTTCAAGCTTCAATAGGTGTTTGACAACCTTTACAAACTTGAGCACTCAACACCTTGGGATGTCTCACCCTTGTGCTTGACCCTCTATTTCCAAGGGATACCTCACCTTTATAACTTTGAGGGATACCTCACCCTCTCTTCACAGATTAGACAAGGATATAGATTAATAGAAGCTTTCTCAAGAGTGGATAATACAACTTGAAGTCCTATGGGTGTTAATGATTCACTTGATAATGACCAAGACAGAGAATTGATGAACAGTGATAGTGAAACTCGTATTAATGCTCAACTCAATTTTTTAGGTTGATTGATCGACCCCCATAAATGCCTAACAACTTGTATTTAAAGCACATTTATGAATAGAGCCAATGGAAGGTAGTTGGGAGCATTAATGGCAACTTTCTATCCGTTATTTGCTTTTTTGGTTTGTGTTCTTATTCGAATAACAACTTTGTTATTCGAATAAGACTTCAAATAGCTCAGGGGCAATTTTGCCTCTAGAACGTGTTATTCGAATAACACTTATGTTGTTCGAATAACAACTTAAAAATTGGTTTCTGGAAAAGCTTGTTATTCGAATAATACTATGGTTATTCGAATAAGCCTTTTTAGAAATGCTTCTGAGAAAATCGTGTTATTCAAATAGCACTTGTGTTATTCGAATAATGCCTTACACGCCTTGATGATTTTGAATTATTATTCAAATAACACAGGGTATTATTCGAATAACCCTCAATCATGTGAGATTTTTTGGCTTCTCTGACATTTGTTATTCGAATAACAGAAGATGTTATTCGAATAAGCCTTTAGAAAATCATTTTTTATAGCTTTTAAACATTGCAAATTGATCTTAAATTATCTATTAAACTTTGGGCACTTTGTGTTTGTTTCTTTGAAAACCAAAAACCAATTTGAAGCCTTAAGAATATATGCGCTATTTAAGTTCTTTGAAAAGGTTAATTATTGAGCTTTAGGTGAATCATTTATACCTTTACATAATGATCTAGGTCCTATAACTAGTCTTGAAGGTCTTAGACAAGATCTTGTCATATCTTCATGTTTGTTATCATCAAAACCAAGTTCTTCATTAGTCAATGGCCAATCACATTCTCCCATTTTTTGATGATGTCAAACCAAGCATTTGAGAAAAGGGTTAGTTCAAATAAATTGAAAAAGGTTTTCGAAGCTTACTCCCCTTTTATTTTTCAGGAGGTGAGTTAGATAAGAGTTTTTGTGCAGCTCCCCCTTTCTTTTGGATTCCCAAGACCTGATTTATAGTTACCTATTCTTTTCTCAAGACATGCTAAAGATGTTAGATGTGTTCTTCTCCCCCTGTTGTCATGATCAAAAAGATGGGACAAGAGAAGTGCAACACAGGCAGATATGCAATCAAACATTTAATTTAACTATTGAATCAATAACTAGAGGAATAGACCAATCAGGAATATGCAATCAAAGATCATTAGTCATTTCATTGGTAAAAAATTTAGCCAAATACATTAATGGTTGCATAAGAATGATTTTCCAGAAACAAAACATCAAAAAGCAAAAAAAAAAAAGGATTCCTAAGAACTAAGGATCCTAGAAGTAAGTGTCTGGCGGAGGTAAAGGAGTGGTGGGAGCCTGTCCAGACATCAAAGTTCCAAAGGCAGCCTGTTCTCACTCAATCCCCTCAAGCCTGTCAAAGATAATGTTGTTGGTGTTCTCAATGTACACCTTGAGGTTGAGTATGGTTGACATAAGCTGGTCATTTGTCACAAGACTAGCAGCAAGAACATCAGCAGTAGTAGCAGCATTTTCAAGAGCATCTTTAGGAGCATCTTCAAGAGCACTAGCCACAGCTTCTTCCAGTTCATTGGGATACATCCATCCTCCGACATCATTTGGGACCATCTTCATTTTCTTCAGAGTGTATTCCTCGAAGATGTTGAAGTAGGTCAGCTTCACTGGGCGCTTAGTTTCCCAGATTGTGGCAAACTTCTTGAGAAAGGCAGAAATAAGAAGGGCATAAGGCAAATTTGAATTCTCTTGATTCTTTACCTTCATCATATATTCCCTAATAAAATTGGGTCAGTTAACCTTCCAATTTTTTCTCAGCACCCAAAGCATGAAAATATCATCTTCTGTGAGATAGGTGTAGTTGCTGCCACGAGGTCTGTGAATGTGGACGTATGCGTAATGGAGCAACCTATCCTGACTATTCAACATCCCACTTTTTAATCCAACTTTAGGCCATTGCGTGCCAGGCTTTACGATGAGAGGCATGGCTTCTTCGTTGACATACTCTTGTACGTATGGTCTATTGTCTTCTTCAATGGCTGTTCCTATTGCATTCAAGTTGAAGTGCTCCATCCAGTCCGCCGGTGTGATTACAATTGGTTGGTCCTTGACTTCAGAGATGATATTTGGACCATCCAACCTCAAATTGCAATAAAACATCTTCACCAGGTCAAGAAAGATAATGTCTTTGCAGCTACATAACTGGATTACACCTTGGTGGTCAAGGAAATCCAGGAACTCGAAACCACCTTCATCTTCAAAGAATTTATGATCCAAATACTTGGGTTACATGATGTTTCTATTCCACAACTACTCCCGAAAGCGCTTCAAGTCATCTGGGTTGGACGAGAGACGTCGAAGGTCAAGGGGGTTATCAGAGGGAGCGGTCTTCGTACGTGGACGTTTGGATTAGGAGGTCATTTGAGAGCTTGAAGGGTGGATTGGGTGTTTTGATGGAAGGGGAAGGGGTTTTTAGAAAGAGAATGAGGAGGGATGATGGTGGGTCATGGAGGAAGAAGCAGAGGAGGAGGGAAATCTTTAGAAATGAAGTTCAAAAACATGGGGATTTTATTTATATCTCGCATGTTATTCGAATAACCATAGTGTTATTCAAATAACAAGATGGTAGGCCAAAAGTTTTGGTCATTCTGCCAAACATTATTTGAATACTTAAGAGGAGGTGAATTGAGTTTATAAAACAAGTTCGCAATTCTTTCGCAAAACACTTAAATATTGATTTTCGTTGAAGCTATTAATTATTAGAAGTGAATGAATGGATAAGATAGATAGATATTGCTCGCTAATGAACCAATCAAGAAAGAAATAATCAAGTAAGGAAAAAAGCCAATGCACAAATATAATACGAAGGGTTTAGAGAAACAAACACAATAGTTTATCCTGGTTCGGCCACCAATCCACTTGTGACCTACGTGTGTTGAAGCTCAAGGGACATGGCTTTCTGCCATATGATATTCGAATAACAAAAAAACATTATTTGAATAATGATCTATTTGGAGCTACCTGTCAAGCCTTATTCGAATAACATATTAAGGAACATAGTTCGTGGGAAGTTTCTATAAGACATTATTCGAATAAGGAAGGCCTTATTCGAATAAGGCAAATATTTGAAACAAAAATGAGAGTTATAAGAGCATGTTATTCGAATAGGATTCTTCTTATTCGAATAAAGCAATCATTCAGGCATCAGTTAAGTACAATTTTAGCATCAGATTGAGGAGAATTCTTACCTGATCTTGTGAAGTACCTGCAAAATAAATTTGGGGAAACCACTGACGCCCAAGTTAGTAATGATTTAATGGAGATAAATCAAGGATAAAACAATGCAAGCATTCATTCATATGCATGATTGATCAATTATGCCCAATTCTTTTCTAATGAAATAGAATGCTTCTTTTGCTAGAGTTTTAGTGAAGATATCAGCTAGTTGCTTAGTTGTTTCCACAAATTCAAGCATACATTCACCTTTTTGAACATGGTATCTTATGAAATGATGTCTTATTTCTATGTGCTTTGTTCTTGAG
This sequence comes from Ormosia emarginata, assembly GCA_029884605.1. Classification (NCBI taxonomy): domain Eukaryota; kingdom Viridiplantae; phylum Streptophyta; class Magnoliopsida; order Fabales; family Fabaceae; genus Ormosia; species Ormosia emarginata. The sequence goes on along the minus strand of JAQQTP010000013.1, from coordinate 2,050,897 downwards.
TGCAAAATAGGGTTTTTTGACAAGTAGATTGCACTAATGTTATCACACCTTATGGGGATATGATTCAGCTAAAGACCATAGTCTAGAAGTTGTTGCTTCATCCAAAGGACTTGAGCACAACAACTTCCAGCTGCAACATATTTAGTTTCAGCTGTAGATAGTGCCATACTATTTTGTTTCTTACTATGCCAAGAAACAAGTGAGCTTCCAAGCAAGTGGCATGTTCTACTAGTGCTCTTCCTATCCATTTTACATCTAGCAAAATCAGAATCAGAATAATCAATCAAGCTACATGAGGCACCCTTAGGGTACCACAATCCCATTTGTGACGTGCTTATTAGATATTTCATAATTCATTTTACAGCACAAAGGTGAGATTCTTTGGGATTTGCTTGAAATCTAGCACACATGCATACACTAAACATGATATCTGGCCTACTTGTGATAAGATAAAGGAGTGAGCTAATCATACCTCTATACTTGGTAATTTCTATAGATTTATCTCATTCATCCTTGTCCAAGTAACAAGAAGTGCCCATTGGTGTAGCCATTTGCTTGACACCTTCCATTCCAAACTTCTTAAGTAACTTCTTGCAATATTTGAATTGACTTATGAAAGTCTCATCCTTTGTTTGCTTGATTTGAAGACCAAGGAATAAGTTGAGCTCACCCATCATAGAATCTCAAACTCACTTTGCATGATATTAGTAAATTCTTTACAAAGAGAGTCATTAGTAGCACCAAATATAATATCATCAACAAATATTTGAACAAGAAGAATGTCATGTTTTTTATGCTTGATGAAAAGGGTGGTGTCAACCTTTCCTCTAGAAAAGTCATTTTCCAAAAGAAACTTGCTCAACGTTTCATACCAAGCTCTAGGAGCTTGTTTCAAATCATACAAGGTATTTTTAAGTTTAAAAACATGGTTGGGTAGTTCAAAGTTTTCAAAATCGGGAGGTTGATTCACATACCCTTCTTCTTGTATGAAACCATTTAAAAAGGCACTTTTGACATCCATTTGAAAGAGTTTAAAATTCATGATGCATGCATATGCAAGTAGCATTCTAATGGCTTCTAATCTAGCTACAGGAGCATAAGTTTCTTTATAATCTACTATTTCTTCCTTATTATAACCCTTAGCTACAAGCTTGATTTTGTTTCTTACTATTAAGCCCGTTTCATCAAGTTTGTTCCTAAAGACCCATTTGGTGTCGATTATGGGAATATCATTGGGCCTTGGAACTAATTCCCAAAGTTGATTCTTCTCAAATTGGTTTAGTTCATCTTGCATGGCCAAGATCCAATGTTCATCATTAATGGCCTCATTTATGTTTTTAGGTTCTTCTTGAGAGACAAAAGTCATATGGTTACATGCATCTCTAAGAGAGTTACGAGTGATTACCCCTTTTGATACATCACCTACCACTTTGTCAAGAGGATAATATCTTGATGTTCTCCATTCCTTGGGAAGGTCCATGATTTGAGAATCCTCTTGTCTTGGGGAACCATATGGTCTTTTTTGTTTGCTTCTTGACTTCTTTTTCTTTGTCCTCTAGGTGAGTCCTTGCCAAAATTTCTGCAACATCGTCAACAAACTCTTTTCTCAACTCATTTGGGTTAGTTTCATCAAATGTAACAAGTATGGACTCTTCTATGGTCATAGTTCGTTTATTATAAACTCTAAAGGCCTTACTATGCATAGAATAGCCAACAAATATTCCCTCATTAGATTTTGCATCAAACTTCCCCAAGTTATCCTTTCCATTATTTAAAACAAAGCATCTACATCCAAAAATATAAAAGTGTGAGACATTTGGTTTCCTTGCTTTGTATAATTCATAGGGGGTTTTCTTTAAAATTGGCCTTATTAGAGCCCTATTCATAACATAACAAGCGGTGTTAACTGCATCCGCCTAAAAATACTTAGGAATGTTGGCCTCATTGTGCATAGTTCTTGCCATTTCTTCTAAAGATCGATTTATCCTTTCTACAACACCATTTTGTTGTGGTGTTCTAGGGGCTGAAAAATTATGCTCAATGCCATGTTCATCACAAAAGGTTTCAAATTCATGGTTTTCAAACTCACCACCATGGTCACTTCTTATGGATCCAATACAAAAACCTTTTTCATTTTGGATAACTTTGGTAAGTTTTTTGAATGATTGAAAGGCATCATTTTTGAGACACAAATAATGTCCATGTAAACCTAGAAATGTCATCCACAATCACTAAGGCATAGTAATTTCCACCAAAGCTCATTGTTCTAGAGGGACCAAAGAGATCCATGTGCAAAAGTTGTAGAGGTCAAGAAGTTGAAACCATATTTTTAGCTTTAAAAGAGACCTTTACTTGTTTTTCCTTTTGACATGCATCACAAAGTTTGTCTTTTTCAAATTTAAGCTTTGGAAGTTCAATTACTAGTTCTTTTGAAACTAACTTATTTAAGTGATTCATATGAATGTGAGCGATTCTCCTATGCCATAACCATGAATCATTTTCTTTAGTCATAAAGCATTTAGCATCATTTGAGGAAATGTCATTGAGGCTAATCATGTATATATTATTGACCCTATGACCAACAAACTTGACTTATCATCCTTTCCTTCAATTATGCAACAATTAGAATCAAATATCACTTTATTACCCTTATCACACAATTGACTAATGCTAAGCAAGTTATGTTTGAGTCCTAAAAACAAGCAAAACATTATTAATGGATGAGGAAGGGATCTTACTAACTTTACCAACTCCAAGGATCTTTCCTTTGTTGTTGTCACCATATGTCACTTGGCCACTCTTCTTGGGGACAATGAAGGAAAACTTGGAGCCATCACTGGTCATATGCTTGGAGCAACCACTATCAAGATACCAAATTGAGCTTTTGGTCTTCAAGCTCACCTACAACACACACTCAAGTTTTAACGTTTGGTCCCTAAATTTGTCTTGGGTCCTTGTGTGTTAGAGTTAGACAAAGTGCCTTTAGGAACCCAAACCATTTTAGTTCCAACCTTGGTGTTTTCGTTCTTTCTAGCATTACATGTAGATGCATTATGTCATTTCCTACCACAATAAAAACATTTGATAAAGGGCCTAGTTGATGTACTTGAGGAAACAAAGAGATTCTTATAAGATTTTTGTTGGTTATTAGAATTGTACACCAAACCGGCCTTTTGAAAAGCACATCTTTGTTTCCCTAGTAACATATCAAATTGTCCCTTCCCGTTGTAAATTTTGCAAGTGTATTTTTCAAATCCTTAATTTCATTTTCAAATTCTTTACATGATAAATAAGATGAGGATGTGGATGCATTATCATGTGAAGAACAAATCGTGCATGATGAGTTAGCATCAATAAGCCCAAGAGTCTCATTTTTAATTTTAAGTTCTTCAATCTCTTTGGTTAAAATAAAAACTTTGTTTGATAATAAGGAGATTGTTTTGTTAGAGGTTAAAACCATTTTAGTGAGACTCATGGATTCATCATGTAATTCTTGGAATGCATCTTGCAATTCACTATATGAGGGAGAGGATTCAAGATTAGATGAAGTTACCTCGGTTTCACTTTTTTTTTCTTCTTCTCCACTTGCCATGAGGTAAAGATGAGCTTCTTCATTTTCTAAATCATCGGTGGAATCCATATCGTTGTCTTCCCAAGCAATGTATGCTTTCATTCCTTTTCTTTCCTTGGAAGGTCTCTTTTCATATTTCTCCATCTTCTTTTGATAAACCAGGCACTCCATCTTCATGTGCCCTGGTTTTCCGCATTCAAACAAGTTAGAGTAGATGAAGCTCTTTCTCCCTTTTGATAAGTCTTCTTAGGAGGAAAATGTGGTCTTCTTTGAATTCTTTTCTTTTTGAGAAATCTTCTAAACTTTCTCACAAGAAAACTAAGATTTTTTTCATTTAGCTCAAGATTTCCTACTTCATCTTCATCATCATCATCATCATCATCATCTTCAATTTGGGACGAGGTGGCTTTGAGAGCAATCCCCTTCTTCTTTTTGTCATGCTCCTCACTTTGATTTAGCCTATTGAGCTCCAACTCATGTTCTTGGAGTTTTCTAAAGAGGGTGGCTAGAGATATTGTTAATAAATCCCTTGATTCTATAATCGCCATCACTTTGGGTTGCAAATTCCTACTTAAACCTCTCAACACTTTGTTAATAAGATCTTTATTAGGAAATGTCTTTCCCAATGAAATAAGATGGTTTACAATGTGTGTGAATCTCTTTTGCATATCTTGAATACTTTCTCTATGGTTCATTCTAAATAATTCATATTCATGAGTGATGGTATTTATTCTTAATCGTTTTACTTCACTTGTGCCCTCATGGGTTACTTGTAGAGTATCCCATATTTCTTTAGCGATCTTACAATTTAACACCCTAAAGAATTCATCATACCCCAAGGATGTGGTGATGATGTTCTTGGCTCTCAAATTGTATTGAACCTTCTTTTTGTCCTCATCGGTCTAATCACTTCTTGGTGGATAAGTTCTCACACCATCAATAGTATGTGTGGGAACAAAAGTACCATTTTCAATGGCGTCCCACACATCTAAATTAATAGCTTCAATAAAAATTTTCATCATTTCTTTCCAATAAGCATAACAATTCCCATTAAAAAAGGGAGGTCTATTTATAGAAGAACCTTCATTAGAAAAACTATTTGAAGCCATCTTTTCCCTTAAAGCGGCTAAGCTCTTTATACAAGAATCTAGCTCTGATACCACTTGATACCAAGTGGCTTCAATACTCAAGAGGGGGGTGAATTGAATTTATAAAACAAGTTCACTATTTCACTAAACGCTTAAATATTGATTTTCGTTGAAGCTATATTAGAAGTGAGTGAATGGATAAGATAGATAAATATTGCTCACTAATGAACCAACCAAGAAAGAAATAATCACATAAGGAAAAAAGCCAATGCATAAATATAAAGAGAAGGGTTTAGAGAATCAAACACAATAGTTTATCCTGGTTCGACCACCAATCCACTTCTGGCCTACGTCTAATCCTCAAGAAACCACTTGAGATTTTCCACTATATCTTCAAGATTCAATAGGTGTTTAACAACTTTCACAAACTTGAGCACTCAATACCTTGGGATGTCTCACCCTTGTGCTTGAGCCTCTATTTCCAAGGGATGCCTCACCCTCTCTTTACAGATTAGACAAGGATATAGATGAATAGAAGCTCTCTCAAGAGTGGATAATACAACTTAAAGTACTATGGGTGTTAATGATTCACTTGATAATGACCAAAACAGAGAATTGATGAACAATGATAGTGAAACTCATATTAATGCTTAACTCAGTTTTTCAGCTTGATTGATCAACTCCCATAAATGCCCAACAACTTGCATTTAAAGCACATTTATGAATAGAGCCAATGGAAGGTAGTTGGGAGCATTAATGGCAACTTTCTATCCGTTATTTGCTTTTTTGGTTTGTGTTCTTATTCGAATAACAAATTTGAATAGCTCAGGGGCAATTTTGTCTATGAAATGTGTTATTCGAATAACACTTATGTTATTCGAATAACAACTTAAAAACTAGTTTCTGGAAAAGCTTGTTATTCGAAAAATACTATGGTTATTCGAATAAGCCATTTTAGAAATGCTTATGAGAAAATCGTGTTATTCGAATAACACTTGTGTGATTTGAATAATGTTTTACGCCCCTTGATGATTTTGAACTGTTATTCGGATAACACAGGGCATTATTTGAATAACCCTCAATCAAGTGAGATTTTTTGGCTTCTCTAACATTTGTTATTCAAATAACAAAAGATTTTATTCGAATAAGCCTTTAGAAAATTATTTCTTATAGCTTTTAAACATTGTCAATTGATCTCAAATGATCTATTAAGCTTTTGGGCACTTTGTGTTTGTTTCTTTGAAAATCAAAAACCAATTTGAAACCTTAAGAATATGTGAGCTATTTGAGTTCTTTGAAAAGGTTAATTATTGAGCTTTAGGTGAATCATTTATACCTTTACATAAAGATCTAGGTCTTATAACTAGTCTTGAAGGTCTTGGACAAGATCTTGTCACATCTTTATATTTGTTATCATCAAAACCAAGTTCTTCATTAGTTAATGGCCAATCACATTACCAATAGTGCAAATCCTTCCTATTTAATTCCATACAAGGATCAACTTTATTTTTGGTGTGGCACCCATTGCCAATAGGACTAATGTGCAGAACTTGGCAACTAACAAGTTTTCAAAGAGGAATTATTCATGCTAAAAAATACACTTGTTAGATTCATGCACTTTGTGATTAACTGCAACTAGAAAAGGGTGTCATTTTTCTATTTTCTTCAAAGGGAATAGAGTATTTGCTAACAGCAACTAGAAAATTAAGTCACAACTTCAAACTTCTTCCGGGGGAATAATAGTGGCGAGCGCCGAACTCAGTCAAAATTATAACCGAAGTTATTACCTAAACTTGTAGTATAGTGAACAACACCGGATCGTCTCCTCAAGGATCGTAAATGCAATTTTATCAAATTAAGTTAAGTTAGAAAGGGGGGTTTTGATTGTTCAAGGATTACAATGACAAGATCTGAAGAAAAATAACAATTAAAAGAATAGAATTCAAAATCTATCCGAGATTGGGTGGATTCAATCATAGACCTTTCAACAAACACCTGAAATACATTTGAATGGTTAACTTGGATCTAACCGAGATCTCTGCATCGATCCGAATTCATACTAGACAATCGTCCATAATTCAATTGACAAGTGATAAACACAAATCTGCAATCGCACCATTCATGTAAATATATGTCAATTTAAGCACCGAATTCAATTAACCTAGGTACAAATCAGTAACCTAACCTAACCTCTTCAATTACGTGATTAGTTTAGATCAATCAGTTCTAAGTTTCATCACAAATCTCAATCTTCAGTTATGTGATTAATTCAGATCAATCAGTTCTAAATTTCATCACAATACTTAATCTTAAACCAAGATCAAATCAGATCAAACATAAACAGAATCACCATTCATGCATTCAAGATTAAGAGAACAGAAGAAGAAGAGAAGAGGAATTCAAATATAAATCAAATACATTACATAACCAAGGACTCAAGAATCCAAGCCACAATCTCTTCAAGAGTCCCGAATTGACTAGAAGTGACTTAGCTCTCCATTACAATGAAGGAAAAATATACAAGAACTATGAAAAGCTATCTCTAACACTAAGTGTGTGTTGTGTTTAGAGCTCTCCACATACTTCCTTTTATAGAGGATTCAGAGTAGTAGTAGATGGGTAGATGAGATTAGTAGGTGGAATTAGTAGGTGAGCTTGGTGGGTGAGATTGGTAGGTGAGCTTGGTAGGTGAGCTTCCTTGTCTCCGAAAGTATTCATTGCTGAACTCATTGATTTTGTCATTTCTGAGCCAAATGGTCTTCATGAAAGTTCTAGGAAATTGTCTAAGCTTTCCAATGGCTCTGAAAGCACCCAAAAATTCGTCCTACAGCCCAAGATATGACCCAATTACTACAGACTATTCAGGACCAGTTTCAGCACCTCTGTTTTGACTTTCAGACCCAATATCTCCATCAAGGAGCCCGAATCAAGTCTTGTGCTTGACATGAAAGTTGTACATCTGGGTCTTAACTTTCAGATCACCAATTTTCAGCCCATTCTATAAACCCAAACTCGAATTATGTTCTGGTTACTACACACTGTTCGGGTTCCAGTCACAAATCCCGTATTCTGATTTCCATGCCCAATTAGCTCCACTAGATGTCTGAAATTGACTTTGAGCTCTTCATCAAAGTTGTAGAGCTCTCTCTTATCTTTCCTACAAGGTAAAATTCATAATTATCAGACATTTAGAACTCAAGATATGGCTAAAATACAGAAACAGTGTAAAACCCGAATAATGCTGAAAAATCAATTAAGTCCGATTCGAGTTCAAACTTACAAAACATAATCAAATTCAGTCAATTAAGTACATGAAGAGTGTAAATGACTAATAATGAGGGTTTCTTAATGAATAAAATATGTGATTATCAAATAGCCAAAGTAATTTCAATGGCTAAAGGGTCATTTGGGCATAACAAATTTAAAAAATGTTCAGTCTAATGCAAGTGACTTCCTGTAGTGCATGTTTCTTTCATTTTGCCAACTTGACAAGCAACTTTGCCACTGATCATTTATGAAAATAATTAACAGATTTTGATGAGAAATTGCCTTAGTTCTTGTTATTCTTTATGTATTTCATATATTTCTAGCATTTGATTGTGTTTATTAAAGGGGTAGTGATCGGCTATTGCACTACAAATTTTATTTTAAAAAAATAGTTTTGTTAACATGCTTTCTTAAGAAATAGGATCCTTATAAAATAATTTATTTTTTTGTATGAAAAAAAGGCTTAATTATCTTCTTTTTCAAGTCCAAATGAAACTAAAGGATTAAATGTTGAAACAGGGTCCAAACGCCAATCTAAGTAAGGCTTAAAGGGGTGGTGGCTCACTATTTTGCTACAAATTTTATTTTATTTTATTTAAAAAAAATTAGGCTTGTCAACCTGCTTTCTTAATAAATAGGACCATTAAGAAATAACTTTTTTTTGTTAGAGAAAAAATACTTAGTTATCATCTTTTTCAATTCCAAACAAAACTAAAGGACTAAAAGTCCAAGCAAGGCCCAAAATACAAATCTAAATGACACTTAAAGCAGTGGTGACCTGCTATTACGCTATGAATTTCATTTTATTTTTTCAAAAAATTAGCTTTGTCAACTTGCTTTCTTAAGAAATAGGATCCTTACAAAATAAATTATTTATTTTTTTGTAGAAAAAAGAGAGTTAGTTATCCTATTTTTCCAGCCTAAACGAAATCAAAGGGTGAAATGTCCAAGTCGAGCCCAAACACAAATCTAAATGGGGTTTAAAGGGCTGGTGATCCGTTATTACGCTACAAATTTTATTTTATTGTATTTTTTTAAAAAAAAATAGGTCTGTCAATTTGCTTTCTTAAGAAATAGGACCCTTACAAAATAACTTTTTTTTGTAGAGAAAAAAGGCTTAGTTGTCATCTTTTACAAGCCAAAATGAAACCAAAGGATTAAAAGTCCAAGTAGGACGCAAAACACAAATTTAAATGGGACTTAAAGCAGTGGTGGCCTGCAATTACGCTACAACTTTTATTTCTTTTAAAAAAAATAGCTTTATCAATCTACTTTCTTAAGAAATAGGATCCTTACAAAATATTTTTTTTTTGTAAAAAAAAAGACTTAGTTATCCTCTTTTTCTAGCCTGAACAAAACCAAAGGGGGAAATGTCTAAGTAGGACCCAAACACAATTCTAAATGGAGCTTAAAGGGTTGGTGGCCCGATATTTTGCTACAAATTTTTTTTTATTTTATTTTTAAAAAATAGTTTTGTCAACATACTTTCTGAAGAAATTGGACCCTTACAAAATAACTTATTTTTTTGTAGAAAAAAAAGGTTTGGTTATCCTTTTTTTCAATCCTAAATGAGACCAAAGGGTGAAATGTCCAAACAGGGTCTAACCGCAAATCTAAATAGGAATTAAAGGGGTGGTGGCCCGCTATTATGCTTCAAATTTTATTTTATTGTTTTTTTTTTAAAAAATAGGTTTCTTGTATTGCATTCTCTTGACGGTTACCGCCACAGTAGGAACCACCACACATGCATTTGAAATAGAATTAGTAACTGGAATTTTTCTTTCTTGTACTGAGCTAAGGGTTGAACCATCAATAATGCTTGGCTGTAATATTCCTAGTCTTCTTGCTTGTTCTTGTAAAGCATTTGCAATATCAACATTGCTTGTTGCTTGTGCTTTTCCTCTACCTTGACTAAGTGAAGAACCAATTAATCGTTGCTTTATTCATTCCTTTGACTATAAACCCTATGCCATACCCATGTCATTACAAGTGTGGACACATGTTATGATTCCCTTGTGCTGCCCTTTTGTTGAAAAATTTTCAATTTATCTTAGTTAGAAATGTTGGGTATTTACTATTTTTTTTATAAAAAAATTCTGCTTCAACTTGCTCTTTTTGTGATGGATCTTTTTGTTTTTGTTTATGTTTCTATTATGCAATTGCATATTTATAGTGAATCTGTAGCGTCGGATTAGGGAACTCAATGGGGAAATTAGGTGTGGAGCTTGGAGAATGAAGTATAGAAGGCCTTGGGAGATGGTTTTGTGTATCTACGGCTTCCCAACAAACATGTTTGCTCTTCAGATCTGATACTACTTTCTATATATATAATGTGTTTGTTGACTAAAAATATTTGAAGCTTTATGATTGGGGTAGTTGGTTTGCTTGAGCAAGTTAAATTTAGTAGAGTGTGAGTGTGAGGATGTAAGCTTCCATTTGGTGTTTTGGTATCGTTGGGGGAGAGTGAACGAAGATCTCAGGAGGAAAGAACTGCAGTTTGCTTCCATTTTTTTTTCTTTTTTATGAAGTAATAAGCATGAAGACTTATGAATATTGAAAGTTTGTGAATTCATTGACTTACTCACTACTAGGCTTGATTATGAATCCATTACAATGTTTACCATTTACCTGTTACCAAGTGGCTTCAATACTCAAGAGGAGGTGAATTGAGTTTATAAAACAAGTTCGTAATTCTTTCACAAAAAGCTTAAATATTGATTTTCGTTGAAGCTATTAATTATTAGAAGTAAGTGAATAGATAAGATAGATAGATATTGCTCACTAATGAACTAACCAAGAAAGAAATAAGCAAATGCACAAATATAAATAGAAGGGTCTAGAAAATCAAACACAATAATTCGGCCGCTAATCCACTTGTGACCTACGTCCAGTCCTCAAGCAACCACTCAAGATTTTTCACTATATCTTCAAGCTTCAATAGGTGTTTGACAACCTTTACAAACTTGACCACTCAACACCTTGGGATGTCTCACCCTTGTGCTTGACCCTCTATTTCCAAGGGATACCTCACCTTTATAACTTTGAGGGATACCTCACCCTCTCTTCACAGATTAGACAAGGATATAGATTAATAGAAGCTTTCTCAAGAGTGGATAATACAACTTGAAGTCCTATGGGTGTTAACGATTCACTTGATAATGACCAAGACAGAGAATTGATGAACAGTGATAGTGAAACTCGTATTAATGCTCAACTCAATTTTTTAGGTTGATTGATCGACCCCCATAAATGCCTAACAACTTGTATTTAAAGCACATTTATGAATAGAGCCAATGGAAGGTAGTTGGGAGCATTAATGACAACTTTCTATCCGTTATTTGCTTTTTTGGTTTGTGTTCTTATTTGAATAACAACTTTGTTATTCGAATAAGACTTCAAATAGCTCAGGGGCAATTTTGTCTCTAGAACGTGTTATTCGAATAACACTTATGTTATTCGAATAACAACTTAAAAACTGGTTTCTGGAAAAGCTTGTTATTCGAATAATACTATGGTTATTCGAATAAGCCTTTTTAGAAATGCTTCTGAGAAAATCGTGTTATTCAAATAGCACTTGTGTTATTCGAATAATGCTTTACACGCCTTGATGATTTTGAATTGTTATTCAAATAACACAGGGCATTATTCGAATAACCCTCAATCATGTGAGATTTTTTGGCTTCTCTGACATTTGTTATTCGAATAACAGAAGATGTTATTCGAATAAGCCTTTAGAAAATCATTTTTTTATAGCTTTTAAACATTGCAAATTAATCTTAAATTATCTATTAAACTTTTGGGCACTTTATGTGTGTTTCTTTGAAAACCAAAACCAAATTTGAAGCCTTAAGAATATATGCGCTATTTAAGTTCTTTGAAAAGGTTAATTATTGAGCTTTAGGTGAATCATTTATACCTTTACATAATGATCTAGGTCCTATAACTAGTCTTGAAGGTCTTAGACAAGATCTTGTCATATCTTCATGTTTGTTATCATCAAAACCAAGTTCTTCATTAGTCAATGGCCAATCACATTCTCCCATTTTTTGATGATGTCAAACCAAGCATTTGAGAAAAGGGTTAGTTCAAATAAATTGAAAAAGTTTTTCGAAGCTTACTCCCCTTTTATTTTTCAGGAGGTGAGTTAGATAAGAGTTTTTGTGCAGCTCCCCCTTTCTTTTGGAATCCCAAGACCTGATTTATAGTTACCTATTCTTTTTTCAAGACATGCTAAAGATGTTAGATGTGTTCTTCTTCCCCTTTTGTCATGATCAAAAAGATGGGACAAGAGAAGTACAACACAGGCAGATATGCAATCAAACATTTAATTTAACTATTGAATCAATAACTAGAGGAATAGACCAATCAGGAATATACAATCAAAGATCATTAGTCATTTCATTGGTAAAAAATTTAGCCAAATACATTAATGGTTGCATAAGAATGATTTTCCAGAAACAAAACATCAAAAAGCAAAAAAAAAAAAGGATTCCTAAGAACTAAGGATCCTAGAAGTAAGTGTCTGGCGGAGGTAAAGGAGTGGTGGGAGCCTGTCCAGACATCAAAGTTCTAAAGGCAGCCTGTTCTCACTCAATCCCCTCAAGCCTGTCAAAGATAATGTTGTTGGTGTTCTCAATATACACCTTGAGGTTGAGTATGGTTGACATAAGCTGGTCATTTGTCACAAGACTAGCAGCAAGAACATCAGCAGTAGTAGCAGCATTTTCAAGAGCATCTTTAGGAGCACCTTCAAGAGCACCAGCCACAGCTTCTTCCAGTTCATTGGGATACATCCATCCTCCGGCATCATTTGGGACCATCTTCATTTTCTTCAGAGTGTATTCCTCGAAGATGTTGAAGTGGGTCAGCTTCACTGGGCGCTTAGTTTCCCAGATTGTGGCAAACTTCTTGAGAAAGGCAGAAATAAGAAGGGCATAAGGCAAATTTGAATTCTCTTGATTCTTTACCTTCATCATATATTCCCTAATAAAATTGGGCTAGTTAACCTTCCAATTTTTTCTCAGCACCCAAAGCATGAAAATATCATCTTCTATAAGATAGGTGTAGTTGCCGCCATGAGGTGTGAGAATGTGGGCGTATGCATAATGGAGCAACCTATCCTGACTATTCAACGTCCCACTTTTTAATCCAACTTTAGGCCATTGCGTGCCAGGCTTTACGATGAGAGGCATGGCTTCTTCGTTGACATACTCTTGTACGTATGGTCTGTTGTCTTCTTCAATGGTTGTTCCTATTGCATTCAAGTTGAAGTGCTCCATCCAGTCCGCCAGTGTGATTACAATTGGTTGGTCTTTGACTTCAAAGATGATATTTGGACCATCCAACCTCAAATTGCAATAAAACATCTTCACCAGGTCAAGAAAGATAATGTCTTTGCAGCTACATAACTGGATTACACCTTGGTGGTCAAGGAAATCCAGGAACTCGAAACCACCTTCATCTTCAAAGAATTTATGATCCAAATACTTGGGTTAGATGATGTTTCTATTCCACAACTACTCCCGAAAGCGCTTCAAGTCATCTGGGTTGGACGAGAGACGTTGAAGGTCAATGGGGTTATCAGAGGGAGCGGTGTTCGTACGTGGACGTTTGGATTAGGAGGTCATTTGAGAGCTTGAAGGGTGGATTGGGTGTTTTCATGGAAGGGGAAGGGGTTTTTAGAAAGAGAATGAGGAGGGATGATGGTGGGTCATGGAGGAAGAAGCAGAGGAGGAAGGAAATCTTCAGAAATAAAGTTCAAAAACATGGGGATTTTATTTATATCTCGCATGTTATTCGAATAAACATAGTGTTATTCAAATAACAAGATGGTAGGCCAAACGTTTTGGTCATTCTGCCAAACATTATTTGAATACTTAAGAGGAGGTGAATTGAGTTTATAAAACAAGTTCGCAATTCTTTCACAAAATGCTTAAATATTGATTTTCGTTGAAGCTATTAATTATTAGAAGTGAATGAATGGATAAGATAGATAGATATTGCTCGCTAATGAACCAATCAAGAAAGAAATAATCAAGTAAGGAAAAAAGCCAATGCACAAATATAATAAGAAGGGTTTAGAGAACCAAACACAATAGTTTATCCTGGTTCGGCCACCAATCCACTTGTGACCTACGTGTGTTGAAGCTCAAGGGACATGGCTTTCTGCCATATGATATTCGAATAACAAAAAAACATTATTTGAATAATGATCTATTTGGAGCTTCCTGTCAAGCCTTATTCGAATAACATATTAAGGAACATAGTTCGTGGGAAGTTTCTATAAGACATTATTCGAATAAGGAAGGCCTTATTCGAATAAGGCAAATATCTGAAACAAAAATGAGAGTTATAGGAGCATGTTATTCGAATAGGATTCTTCTTATTCGAATAAAGCAATCATTCAGGCATCAGTTAAGTACAATTTTAGCATCAGATTGAGGAGAATTCTTACCTGATCTTGTGAAGTACCTGCAAAATAAATTTGGGGAAACCTCTGACGCCCAAGTTAGTAATGATTTAATGGAGATAAATCAAGGATAAAACAATGCAAGCATTTATTCATATGCATGATTGATCAATTATGCCCAATTCTCTTCTAATGAAATAGAATGCTTCTTTTGCTAGAGTTTTAGTGAAGATATCAGCTAGTTGCTTAGTTGTTTCCACAAATTCAAGCATACAATCACCTTTTTGAACATGGTCTCTTATGAAATGATGTCTTATTTCTATGTGCTTTGTTCTTGAGTGCAAAATAGGGTTTTTTGACAAGTTGATTGCACTAATGTTATCACACCTTATGGGGATGTAATTCAGCTAAAGACCATAGTCTAGAAGTTGTTGCTTCATCCAAAGGACTTGAGCACAATAACTTCCAGCTGCAACATATTTAGTTTCAGCAGTAGATAGTGCCACACTATTTTGTTTCTTGCTATGCCAAGAAACAAGTGAGCTTCCAAGCAAGTGGCATGTTCTACTAGTGCTCTTCCTATCTATTTTACATCTAGCAAAATCAGAATCAGAATAATCAATCAAGCTATATGAGGCACCCTTAGGGTACCACAATCCCATTTGTGACGTGCCTATTAGATTTTTCATAATTCGTTTTACAACACAAATGTGAGATTCTTTGGGATTTGCTTGAAATCTAGCACACATGCATACACTAAACATGATATCTGGCCTACTTGCGATAAGATAAAGGAGTGAGCTAATCATACCTCTATACTTGGTAATTTCTACAGATTTATCTCATTCATCCTTGTCCAAGTAACAAGAAGTGCCCATTGGTGTAGCCAATTGCTTGACACCTTCCATTCCAAACTCCTTAAGTAACTTCTTGCAATATTTGAATTGACTTATGAAAGTCTCATCCTTTGTTTGCTTGATTTGAAGACCAAGGAATAAGTTGAGCTCACCCATCATGGAATCTCAAACTCACTTTGCATGATATTAGTAAATTTTTTACAAAGAGAGTCATTAATAGCACCAAATATAATATCATCAACAAATATTTGAACAAGAAGAATGTCATGTTTTTTATGCTTGATGAAAAGGGTGGTGTCAACCTTTCCTCTAGAAAAGTCATTTTCCAAAAGAAACTTGCTCAACCTTTCATACCAAGCTCTAGGAGCTTGTTTCAAATCATACAAGGTATTTTTAAGTTTAAAAACATGGTTGGGTAGTTCAAAGTTTTCAAAATTGGGAGGTTGATCCACATACCCTTCTTCTTGTATGAAACCATTTAAAAAGGCACTTTTGACATCCATTTGAAAGAGTTTAAAATTCATGATGCATGCATATGCAAGTAGCATTCTAATGGCTTCTAATCTAGCTACAGGAGCATAAGTTTCTTCATAATCTATGCCTTCTTCTTGATTATAACCCTTAACTACAAGCTTAATTTTGTTTCTTACTATTAAGCCCGTTTCATCAAGTTTGTTCCTAAAGACCCATTTAGTGTCGATTATGGGATGATCATTGGGCCTTGGAACTAATTCCCAAACTTGATTCTTCTCAAATTGGTTTAGTTCATCTTGCATGGCCAAGATCCAATGTTCATCATTAATGGCCTCATTTATGTTTTTAGGTTCTTCTTGAGAGACAAAAGTCATATGGTTACATGCATCTCTAAGAGAGTTACGAGTGATTATCCCTTTTGATACATCACCTACCACTTTGTCAAGAGGATAATATCTTGATGTTCTCCATTCCTTGGGAAGGTCCATGATTTGAGAATCCTCTTGTCTTGGGGAACCATATGGTCTTTTTTTTTGCTTCTTAACTTCTTTTTCTTTGTCCTCTAGGTGAGTCCTTGCCAAAATTTCTGCAACATCATCAACAAACTCTTTTCTCGACTCATTTGGGTTAGTTTCATCAAATGCAACAAGTATGGACTCTTTTATGGTCATAGTTCGTTTATTATAAACTCTAAAGGCCTTACTATGTATAGAATAGCCAAGAAATATTCCCTCATCAGATTTTGCATCAAACTTCCCTAAGTTATCCTTTCCATTATTTAAAACAAAGCATTTACATCCAAAAACATAAAAGTGTGACACATTTGGTTTTGCTTGCTTTGTATAATTCATAGGGGGTTTTCTTTAAAATTGGCCTTATTAGAGCCCTATTCATAACATAACAAGCGGTGTTAACTGCATCCGCCTAAAAATACTTAGGAATGTTGGCCTCATTGTGCATAGTTCTTGCCATTTCTTCTAAAGATCGATTTATCCTTTCTACAACACCATTTTGTTGTGGTGTTCTAGGGGCTGAAAAATTATACTCAATGCCATGTTCTTCACAAAAGGTTTCAAATTCATGGTTTTCAAACTCACCACCATGGTCACTTCTTATGGATCCAATACAAAAACCTTTTTCATTTTGGATAACTTTGGTAAGTTTTTTGAATGATTGAAAGGCATCATTTTTTAGACACAAATAATGTCCATGTAAACCTAGAAAAGTCATCCACAATCACTAAGGCATAGTAATTGCCACCAAAGCTCATAGTTCTAGAGGGACCAAAGAGATCCATGTGCAAAAGTTGTAGAGGTCAAGAAGTTGAAACCATATTTTTAGCTTTAAAAGAGACCTTTACTTGTTTTCCCTTTTGACATGCATCACAAAGTTTATCTTTTTCAAATTTAAGCTTTGGAAGTCCAATTACTAGTTCTTTTGAAACTAACTTATTTAAGTGATCCATATGAATGTGAGCGATTCTCCTATGCCATAACCATGAATCATTTTCTTTAGTTATAAAGCATTTAGCATCATTTGAGGAAATGTCATCAAGGCTAATCATGTATATATTATTGACCCTATGACCAACAAACTTGACTTGCTTATCATCCTTTCCTTCAATTATGCAACAATTAGAATCAAATATCACTTTATTACCCTTATCACACAATTGACTAATGCTAAGCAAGTTATGTTTGAGTCCTAAAAACAAGCAAAACATTATTAATGGATGAGGAAGGGATCTTACTAACTTTACCAACTCCAAGGATCTTTCCTTTGTTGTTGTCACCATATGTCACTTGGCCACTCTTCTTGGGGACAATGAAGGAAAACTTGGAGACATCACTGGTCATATGCTTGGAGCAACCACTATCAAGATACCAAATTGAGCTTTTGGTCTTCAAGCACACCTACAACACACACTCAAGTTTTAACGTTTGGTCCCTAAATTTGTCTTGGGTCCTTGTGTGTTAGAGTTAGGCAAAGTATCTTTAGGAACCCAAACCATTTTAGTTCCAACCTTGGTGTTTTTGTTCTTTCTAGCATTACATGTAGATGCATTATGTCATTTCCTACCACAATAAAAACATCTGATAAAGGGCCTAGTTGATGTACTTGAGGAAACAAAGAGATTCTTATAAGATTTTTGTTGGTTATTAGAATTGTACCCCAAACCGGCCTTTTGAAAAGCACATCTTTGTTTTCCTAGTAACGTATTCAAATTGTCCCTTCCCATTGTAAATTTTGCAAGTGTATTTTTCAAACCCTTAATTTCATTTTCAAATTCTTTACATGATAAATAAGATGAGGATGTGGATGCATTATCATGTGAAGAACAAATCATGCATGATGAGTTAGCATCAATAAGCTTAAGAGTCTTATTTTTAATTTTAAGTTCTTCAATCTCTTTGGTTAAAATAAAAACTTTGTTTGATAATAAAGAGATTGTTTTGTTGGAGGTTAAAACCATTTTAGTGAGACTCATGGATTCATCATGTAATTCTTGGAATGCATCTTGCAATTCACTATATGATGGAGAGGATTCAAGATTAGATGAAGTTACCTCGGTTTCACTTTTTTTCCCTCTTCTCCACTTGGCATGAGGTAAAGATGAGCTTCTTCATTTTCTAAATCATCGGTGGAATCCATATCGTTGTCTTCCCAAGCAATGTATGCTCTCATTCCTTTTCTTTCCTTGGAAGGTCTCTTTTCATATTTCTCCATCTTCTTTTGATAAACCAGGCACTCCATCTTCATGTGCCCTGGTTTTCCGCATTCAAACAAGTTAGAGTAGATGAAACTCTTTCTCCCTTTTAATAAGTCTTCTTAGGAGGAAAATGTGGTCTTCTTTGAATTCTTTTCTTTTTGAGAAATTTTCTAAACTTTCTCACAAGAAAACTAAGATTTTCTTCATTTAGCTCAAGATTTCTTACTTCATCTTCATCATCATCATCATCATCATCTTCTTCAATTTGGGACGAGGTGGCTTTGAGAGTAATCCCCTTCTTCTTTTTGTCATGCTCCTCACTTTGATTTAGCCTATTGAGCTCCAACTTATGTTCTTGGAGTTTTCTAAAGAGGGTGGCTAGAGATATTGTTAATAAATCCCTTGATTCTATAATCGCCATCACTTTGGGTTACAAATTCCTACTTAAACATCTCAACACTTTGTTAATAAGATCTTTATTAGGAAATGTCTTTCCCAATGAAATAAGATGGTTTACAATGTGTGTGAATCTCTTTTGCATATCTTGAATACTTTCTCTATGGTTCATTCTAAATAATTCATATTCATGAGTGATGGTGTTTATTCTTAATCGTTTTACTTCACTTGTGCCCTCATGGGTTACTTGTAGAGTATCCCACATTTCTTTAGCGATCTTACAATTTAACACCCTAAAGAATTCATCATACCCCAAGGATGTGGTGATGATGTTCTTGGCTCTCAAATTGTATTGAACCTTCTTTTTATCCTCATCGGTCTAATCACTTCTTGGTGGATAAGTTCTCACACCATCAATAGTATGTGTGGGAACAAAAGTACCATTTTCAATGACGTCCCACACATCTAAATTAATAGCTTCAATAAAAATTTTCATCATTTCTTTCCAATAAGCATAACAATTCCCATTAGAAAAGGGAGGTCTATTTATAGAAGAACCTTCATTAGAAAAACTATTTGAAGCCATCTTTTCTCTTAAAGCGGCTAAGCTCTTTATACAAGAATCTAGCTCTGATACCACTTGATACCAAGTGGCTTCAATACTCAAGAGGGGGGTGAATTGGGTTTATAAAACAAGTTCATTATTTCACTAAACACTTAAATATTGATTTTCATTGAAGCTATTAATTATTAGAAGTGAGTGAATGGATAAGATAGATAAATATTGCTCACTAATGAACCAACCAAGAAAGAAATAATCACGTAAGGAAATAAGCCAATGCACAAATATAAAGAGAAGGGTTTAGAGAATCAAACACAATAGTTTATCCTGGTTCGGCCACTAATCCACTTCTGACCTACGTCCAATCCTCAAGAAACCACTTGAGATTTTCCACTATATCTTCAAGATTCAATAGGTGCTTAACAACCTTCACAAACTTGAGCACTCAACACCTTGGGATGTCTCACCCTTGTGCTTGAGCCTCTATTTCCAAGGGATGCCTCACCCTCTCTTTACAGATTAGACAAGGATATAGATGAATAGAAGCTCTCTCAAGAATGGATAATACAACTTAAAGTACTATGGGTGTTAATGATTCACTTGATAATGACCAAAATAGAGAATTGATGAACAATGATAGTGAAACTCGTATTAATGCTCAACTCAGTTTTTCAGCTTGATTGATCAACTCCCATAAATGCCCAACAACTTGTATTTAAATCACATTTATGAATAGAGCCGTTCGAAGGTGGTTGAGAGCATTAATGGCAGCTTTCTATCTGTTATTTCCTTTTCTGGTTCGTGTTCTTATTCGAATAACAACTTTGTTATTTGAATAAGACTTCAAATAGCTTAGGGGCAATTTTGTCTCTGAAACGTGTTATTCGAATAACACTTATGTTATTCGAATAACAACTTAAAACTAGTTTCTGGAAAAGCTTGTTATTCGAATAATACTATGGTTATTCGAATAAGCCATTTTAGAAATGCTTATGAGAAAATCGTGTTATTTGAATAACACTTGTGTTGTTTGAATAATGTTTTACGCACTTTGATGATTTTGAACTGTTATTCGGATAACACAGGGCATTATTCGAATAACCCTCAATCAAGTGAGATTTTTTGGCTTCTCTAACATTTGTTATTCGAATAACAAAAGATTTCATTCGAATAAGCCTTTAGAAAATAATTTCTTATAGCTTTTAAACATTGTCAATTGATCTCAAATGATCTATTAAGCTTTTGGGCACTTTGTGTTTGTTTCTTTGAAAATCAAAAACCAATTTGAAACCTTAAGAATATGTGAGCTATTTGATTTCTTTGAAAAGGTTAATTATTGAGCTTTAGGTAAATCATTTATACCTTTACATAAAGATCTAGGTCTTATAACTAGTCTTGAAGGTCTTGGACAAGATCTTGTCACATCTTTATGTTTGTTATCATCAAAACCAAGTTCTTCATTTGTTAATGGCCAATCACATTACCAATAGTGCAAATCCTTCCTATTTAATTCCATACAAGGATCAACTCTATTTTTGGTGTGGCACCAATCGCCAATAGGACTAATGTGCAGAACTTGGCAACTAACAAGTTTTCAAAGAGGAATTATTCATGCTAAAAAATACACTTGTTAGATTCATGCACTTTGTGATTAACTGCAACTAGAAAAAGGTGTCATTTTTCTATTTTCTTCAAAGGGAATAGAGTATTTGCTAACAGCAACTAGAAAATTAAGTCACAACTTCAAACTTCTTCCGGGGGAATAATAGCCAAAGTAATTTCAATGGCTAAAGGGTCATTTGGGCATAAAAAATTTCAAAAATGTTCAGTCTAATGCAAGTGACTTCCTGTAGTGCATGTTTCTTTCATTTTGTCAACTTGACAAGCAACTTTGCCACTGATCATTTATGAAAATAATTGACAGATTTTGATGAGAAATTGCCTTAGTTCTTGTTATTCTTTATGTATTTCATATATTTCTAGCATTTGATTGTGTTTATTAAAGGGGTGGTGATCGGCTATTGCACTACAAATTTTATTTTATTTTATTTTAAAAAAAATAGTTTTGTTAACATGCTTTCTTAAGAAATAGAATCCTTATAAAATAATTTATTTTTTTGTATGAAAAAAGGCTTAATTATCTTCTTTTTCAAGTCCAAATGAAACTAAAGGATTAAATGTTGAAACAGGGTCCAAACGCCAATCTAAGTAAGGCTTAAAGGGGTGGTGGCTCACTATTTTGCTACAAATTTTATTTTATTTTATTTAAAAAAAATTAGGCTTGTCAACCTGCTTTCTTAATAAATAGGACCATTAAGAAATAATTTTTTTTTGTTAGAGAAAAAATACTTAGTTATCATCTTTTTCAATCCCAAACAAAACTAAAGGACTAAAAGTCCAAGCAAGGCCCAAAATACAAATCTAAATGACACTTAAAGCAGTGGTGACCTGCTATTGCGCTATGAATTTCTTTTTATTTTTTCAAAAAATTAGCTTTGTCAACTTGCTTTCTTAAGAAATAGGATCCTTACAAAATAAATTATTTATTTTTTTGTAGAAAAAAGAGAGTTAGTTATCCTCTTTTTCCAGCCTAAACGAAATCAAAGGGTGAAATGTCCAAGTCGAGCCCAAACACAAATCTAAATGGGGCTTAAAGGGCTGGTGATCCGTTATTACGCTACAAATTTTATTTTATTGTATTTTTTTTAAAAAAATAGGTCTGTCAATTTACTTTCTTAAGAAATAGGACCCTTACAAAATAACTTTTTTTTGTAGAGAAAAAAGGCTTAGTTGTCATCTTTTACAAGCCAAAACGAAACCAAAGGATTAAAAGTCCAAGTACGACGCAAAACACAAATTTAAATGGGACTTAAAGCGGTGGTGGCCTGCAATTACGCTACAACTTTTATTTCTTTTAAAAAAAATAGCTTTATCAATCTACTTTCTTAAGAAATAGGATCCTTACAAAATATTTTTTTTTGTAAAAAAAAAGACTTAGTTATCCTCTTTTTCTAGCCTGAACAAAACCAAAGGGGGAAATGTCTAAGTAGGGCCCAAACACAATTCTAAATGGAGCTTAAAGGGGTGGTGGCCCGATATTTTGCTACAAATTTTTTTTATTTAATTTTTAAAATATAGTTTTGTCAACATACTTTCTGAAGAAATTGGACCCTTACAAAATAACTTATTTTTTTGTAGAAAAAAAAGGTTTGGTTATCCTTTTTTTCAATCCCAAATGAGACCAAAGGGTGAAATGTCCAAACAGGGTCTAAACGCAAATCTAAATGGGAATTAAAGGGGTGGTGGCCCGCTATTATGCTTCAAATTTTATTTTATTGTTTTTTTTTAATAAATAGGTTTGTCAACCTTTTTTCTTAAGAAATAGAACCAATAAGAAATAACTTATTTTTTTTGTGGAGAAAAAAAGGTTTAGTTATCCTCTTTTTCAAGCTCAAACGAAACTAAAGCACTAAAACTCAACGTAGGACCCAAAACACAAATCTAAATGCGACTTAAAGTTGTGGTGACCCATTATTGTGCTACGAATTTTATTTCTTATTTTTAAAAAAATTAGCTTTGTCAACTTGTTTTCTTAAGATATAGGATCCTTATAAAATATTTTTTTTTTGTAAAAAAAAGACTTAGTTATCCTCTTTTTCCAGTCCAAACAAAACCAAAGGGTAAGATGTCCAAGCAGGCCCAAATGCAAATCTACTTAAAGGAATGATGGCCCGCTATTACCTTACAAATTTTATTTTATTTTATTTTTTTTAAAAAAAAGTTTGATAACATGCTTTCTTAAGAAATAGGACCCTTACAAAATAACTTATTTTTTTGTAAAATAAAAGACTTAGTTATCATCTTTTGCAAGCTCAAAAGAAACTAAAGATCTAAAAATCTAAGTAAGGCCCAAAATGCAAATCTAAATGGGACTTGAAGCGGTGGTGGACCGTTATTGCACTACAAATTTTGTATTTTTTTTAAAAAAAAAAGATTAGCTTTGTCAACATCTTTCTAAAGAAATACGATCCTTACAAAATAATTTATATTTTTTGTTGAAAAAAATACTTAGTTAACCTTTTTTTCCAACCCAAACGAAACCAAATGTTGAAATGTTCAAGTAGGGGTTAAACTCAAAATACAAAGTTAGGATAAAGAGGCAATAGACAGAGATGGAACGCCCAAGCAAAGAAGGACACTGCATTTTGGCCCTTACTTAGACATTTCATCCTTTGGTTTCGTTTGGGCTAGAAAAAATGATAACTAAGCCTTTTTTTTTAAAAAAATAAGTTATTTTGTAAGGGTCATATTTCTTAACAAAGCAGGTTGACAAACCTAACTTTTTTTAAAAAAATAAAATAAAATAAATTTTGAAGCGTAATAGCGGGCCACCACCCTTTAAGCCCCATTTAGAACTGCGATTGGGCACTGCTCGGACATTCATTTCACCCTTTAGTTTCATTTAGGCTGAAAAAAAGGATAACTAAGTCTTTTTTTTTTAAAAAAGGTAAATTATTTTGTAAGGATCCTATTTCTTAAGAAAGCATATTGGCAAATTATTTTTTTTAAAAAAAATTATAATAAAACTTACAGCGCAGTAGGTAGTCACGACTGCTTTAAGTCCCATTTAGATTTCCATTTTGCGCCCTGCTTAGACTTTTAGTCCTTTGGTTTCGTTTTGGCTTGAAAAAGAGGATAATTAAGCCTTTTTTTAAAAAAAAAATAAGTTATTTTGTAAGGGACTTATTTCTTAAGAAAGCAAATTGACAAACTTAACCTTTTTTAAAAAATAAAATAAAATAAAATTTGTAGCGTTATAATGGGCCACCACCCCTTTAAGCCCTATTTTGATTTACGATTGGGCTCTGCTTAGACTTTTCACCCTTTGGATTCATTTTGGCTGGAAAAAAGGGGATAACTAACTCTTTTTTTTCTACAAAAAAAAATAAATTATTTTGTAAATATCATATTTCTTATGAAAGCATGTTAACAAAGTTTGTAACATCCCGAAAGTTTATAATTTTAGAATAAATGATCATTTTACAATATTTGGGATTTTTAGGAATTTTTCTGGATTTTTCGGAGAACGCAGAATATTTTAATATTATTCTTCATTTTACGTGCACATTGGGCAGAATTGGAAAACGACTGTAACGCTCCCAAAGTTGAAAAATTTTATTACGAATAGTTATTTTTTAATATTTGTGATTTATGTGAATTCTTTCAGAATTTTTCGGAAACGATGAATATTTTAATATATTTTTTATTTTGCGTGCGTATTTAGCAGAATCGGGAAAATGAAATATTTTTCCCGAGAACCTTGAACTATGGAAACGTCGACGGGGTATCTTACTAAACCCGAGGTCAGACATAGTTTTCAAGGTTTCATGTCCTTCGAGAAATTTTAACAGATGGAATAATAAAACAATGCGAAGAATTAATCTGTCAGATTTGTTAATGCTGACTTCTGCCAACTATAACTATTGTCCAATAAATAATAACATGTAATAAAAATCTTATCATATTATTCAAAAATCTACCTTGAGTTAAATCTATTAGCTCTATTTTCATAATAAAGATTAAATTAATTCCAAAAACTCTTTTGGGAAACTTCCAAGAAATTTCCTCCCATTTCCCATTTCTCTCTCTTCCCTCTCCCCATTCTTCTACACGGCAGATGGCTATTTTGGGAGCCTAAAATGCCCACTTTTCTCATTCTTACTTTTATCACTCCACCCTCACACTTCAAACACTCTTCTCTTCTTCTCCTTGCTTCACCACTGTACACA
Source organism: Ormosia emarginata (assembly GCA_029884605.1). Lineage (NCBI taxonomy): Eukaryota > Viridiplantae > Streptophyta > Magnoliopsida > Fabales > Fabaceae > Ormosia > Ormosia emarginata. The sequence goes on along the minus strand of JAQQTP010000013.1, from coordinate 2,025,774 downwards.
CACTCATTGGAGATCATCTCCATTGTTTGCTACAACTAAACTCATTTCGTGTTTTCTTCTACCATTCGAAGACCATCCTTTGGTTCTTCTTCTTCCACTATCCACCATTGAAGCTAAAGCTTTGAGCATGGAGGTAAAGTCTTCACCTTTCTTTCACTTTCTTCTCATTTTCGTTTTTTCTTGGTCACCTATGAGATCAAGAACTCATTTTTCCATGGTTTGAGTGGACATTATGGAAATCACTCACATTGGTGTTCTTCTTTAAGGGGAAAACGAAAATCTAGGGCAAGAAGAGGTAACACCTTGTGTTGTCTTCCAAATAGGTAAGAGGGAGATGATCCTCTTCACCCAATCTTGGTAGTAAGGGAATGTCTTGTATGTGTGTTGTTATTGATTTCTGAATCCATGTATAAAGTTCTCTCATTTTTATGTTGTTCTTCATGATAGTGCATTTTGTTGGGTTTGTATGATTTATTGATGCCTCTTACACGATTTGAAGATATATTTGAGTAACTTGTTGATTAAATATGATAATAATTGGTTTGGTTTGAGTTAAAGGACCTGGAGAACTCTATTTTCTGCAAGTTTACGCGTGGTAATCGATTACACGGGGCTTGAAATCGATTACTAATCCTTAAGGGTATGAAATCAGGATTCTGGAAATCTGGTAATCGATTACGTCTTGTGTGTAATCGATTACAGAGATTCTGTCTAGCTTGTAATCGATTACTAGAGTGGTGTAATCGATTACCAAGCCTCTGATGTCACGAAATGGTGCTTCTGGGAATCACGTAATCGATTACAACTTGTGGGTAATCGATTACGGAGGTTTTGTCCAATTGGTAATCGATTACCAGGCTGTAATCGATTACCAGGTCCTTGAAGTTACGAATCGTGGTTCTGGGAATCACGTAATCAATTACAATGAGATTGTAATCGATTACAGAGATTCATTACATTACTGTAATCGATTACCAGGGTGATGTAATCGATTACCAAGACCCAAAAATGAGATTTTTGAGCTGGAAATGATTGAAATTATGGTTCTTTGCCCTTTGTAACTCAAACATAACCTAAAAACCCTGGATTCAAGGATTTTACTTTACTTAAATGCGATAGGAATATGTATTCATATCGATAGAGAAGAAATGATTTTGAAAATGGAATTCTTGGATCCATGACATGGAAATTGTGGTATGTGTGTAATAAGGAACATATATTGATACTGAGAATTATTAATGCAAGTGTGATTCCCTATGTGGGTTATGCACTTATTGATTTAGTGCTCAATGAGATAAGAATGATGATATGCCATTGAGGCAATGTTTTAATAAATGTATTGTTGATATGTCATGTTGGACATTGAATAATGCTTATGTGCCATTGAGGCAATGCTTATGTCGAATGCATCATTGATGAACATATATGATTAGACATTATGTCATCATGCATATGTGTTGTCCGTGGGACATTGTTGAGAAGGCCATGTTGCCTAGGAGTTTGAATAACACCTTTGTGCGGGTGCGAGTAGACTAAGCGTAGGTGTCATATGTTGTTGACCCTGGGGGCGTTGGGGTGTGGGTGTCTCACAATTGACAGTGGTAGCTCCACTAGGGCTGTGGGATAGACCAATGCGACACACCAACGATCCTATCTAAGACGCTGTCCTATATCGCGATCAACTGTTGAGGTACCATGTATGAGCCATTGCGTAAACAATTTTATGAAAGAAAGCACACTGTATTTTAAGGCTACTGATATACTGGTATTACTCCTTGATCATTCACTCCGAAAATGTTTACGTCTAGCTCCATGGAGTAGGAACTTTGGTACCCTTGTTGCATTATGAGTTGTCAGTCACATGGTCCATTGAGCATTTATAATTGGATAATGTGTTTACTATTATGACTGCGATATTTATTTGACTCTTGGTAATGCTAATGTTGCTAGCTGGCTATGGATAATGTTAACTATTGTTCTTTGCTGCTTTACTCTCGTTAATTGCTTTCGGGTATTACTGCATTTGTATGTATTAACTGTGTCTTATGTGGGCGTTCGACGCCGTTTATTTTCTTGCTGCCATGTTGGTACTGAAAGCTGGGAATCTCACCTCTTTCCTATATTTGTGCATTTCTGTTTTACATTTATATTTGATAAAAGATCGTGAGGAAGATAAAGAGGGACCATACCTTGGTTGATTGACTTGAGCATCTGGACAAGATTTCATCGACTACGTAAGAGTGCAGTCACGTGGTGGCATTGATGCCTGTCGTGTCAACTGGGACGCCGTGTGTCATGTGCATATGGGGTTGCGGCCTTGTCTACTGGTAGTACCCATCCTTGGGTTACTACTCCTCCCCTTTAATGTTTTTATTCCCACTGTATTTTATTTGACTCTGTAATTATTATATTATATGTTATCAGTGATTCGTGTAAATTGGCTATAAACTATATATATAAGGAACGTGATTTCATTCCAATGGTTGTATTAAGGGTTGAATACATTTATATTTCATTCATGGCTCGTATTTTCTACTTATGCATAAATGCGAAAAATAAACTCGTCAATTTGAAAACTACTGTTATCATGACTGTGACACACCTGGATTTAGTAACTGTGGTGTAATGACGATTGCGCTGTAGTTAGTATATTTAGGTGCGTCACAAAGTTAATTTTTTAAAAATAAAATAAAATAAAACTTGTATCGCAATAGTGGATCACCACTGCTCTAAGTCCCATTTAGATTTGCGTTTTGAGCCCTGCTTGGACTCTTAGTCCTTTGGCTTCGTTTTGGCTTGAAAAAGATGATAACTGAGCCTTTTTTTCTACAAGAAAAAAAGTTATTTTGTAAAGGTCCTATTTCTTAAGAAAGCAGGTTGACAAACCTAATTTTTTTAAAATAAAATAAAATAAAATTTGTAGCGGGTCACCAACCCTTTAAGCCCTATTTAGATTTGCGTTTGGTGTAACACCCTCCGTAGGGCATTACATTTATGATGAATTGTAATAAAACCTTACTGAAGTTACAAATCATTTATTAACATATAATAATATAAGTTTTAAAAATTTTCTTTTTGTATATTATATCATTAAATAAAATAAACAGAACATGAAATAAAACAAACTACTAAATACACGCCATAATTATACATATAATTTTGTTTTTAAGGATATAAATAATTACACACTACAAACTGTTTAATAAAGCTGTAAACTATTTGACTCAAAATAAGTCACGAACTAGCCCAAGTACAGAACTAAAAGTTCTGATCCTCCGAAGGATCCTCCTCTGGTAGATCATCGAAATACAGAAACCTTGGATGTCGTGCAGCCCTACGGATAAGAGTTCGCACAATCGACACACTACTAAGCTCACTAGGGGCATGGAAACGACCACCCTAATAGCGCCTAATAGATAAGGGTAACTCTAAATGTACATAAACAATTGTAGAAAACATAGGAACTCCATTATATTTCCTACTGCGAGACATAATTAATCATCCCACATAAACAACAGACTTTCTATCCATTTGTAGACTCCAGGCTTTGGAGCCTCCTTGGAACTCCAGTCTCACGAATCCCAGAAAACTCGATAGCATCATGTCACGTCAAAATCAATCCAAAGAATAAGGATGATCAAGAGGCTCGCCCTCTTCGCACTGATCACCAGCATGTTGTTCCTCCTCGTACTGATAACCCAAAGGTTGCTCCTCTTCTCCTTCCTCAAAATCTTTACCGAGCATAATAATAATACAAAAATGTATACAAAAAGGTGAGACAATCTACATCATTACCATCACGGCAGTATAGAAAATGACAGTACATACAGATATAGCATTCAATACATCAAATTATGTTATCACATCATACACAATACCTCAGATCAATTATCACATCATGATGCAGACCAAATATGTATATGTACACAAACTCATTCATACTCCATAGAGCTACTTATAATTTTCAGAGAGAATGATCTAGAAGATTTGTCTGTAGCTCCGATTGCCCCAGCCAAGTACTACACAGTCTATTCATCGTGTACAACAGGCATTGTACCAGACAGTCTACGCTAGATCGTGATTAAGAATAATGCTTTGTTGAGATCGCTAGTATGTTGCCCGGTACCACGGCCTAGATAAGCTACCAACTGTCCACATGTGGAATCCTCCGCACACTAACGCCTCCAAGTTCAATCAATGAACAACACTATGCCTATTGCACCTGCACTATAGTGTAATTCATCTCTTTGGCAACTTATCAATATCAACCAAATTGACACGTTTTTTCTATGCATGATGCATGATCCAAAAGTACACATATAACAGTGTTATCATTATTTCTCATAATCACACGCCATCACTTGGCAGTACCATTTTCTAACGTAACCGGGTCCACTACATTAACCCGACAGCAAACTGCTGTTATTTTCAATCGCATAAATATTTTATCACATTTCTACAATCACGTAACCTTTTTCCAATGTTTTCAAATCGCGTAAATATTTTTTGATGTTTTTGCAATTGTGTAGCATTTTTAAATCATTATCTCAATCGTGTAGGGATTTTAAATCGTTTTCTTAATTGTGTAGTTTAAAAATCATTATTTGAAATACACATAAGGTTTTTCTAATATTTTTCAACTGCGTAAAATATTTCTTTGCTTTCTAAATTAAATTTTGAAACTTTCTCCATTATATATCTATTTTTAGTCCTATTTATAATATTTCCTTAATAGAAATTCTCTAAGTAATATTTCCTACAGTTTCCTTTAAAAATTACCCTTCTTGGACATAACCAATATTTACAGCTTGAAACTTGCTAATGCGCTTCAAAACCCAATGGGTTAGCTATATGTTAGTACTTTTCAAGTATTTATTTTATTTCTCATCCTTACTTAAATTTCCCTAATTAAGCTCTAAAATAAATTCACTTCATTTTATTCTCTAAAATTCATTAAACTAAGTTCTCATTAATTTACATAGTTCCATGCTTAGGAAATAATTTTGGATAAAAAATTACCATGAGTAGGCGTGTTGGCCGAAAATCATTATATATTTTATAAATCATCTTTAACTATTTTCTATCATCTACTTCCTTGTAAAAATTCTTAATCCAATTTATTATTATTAAATCACTTAATCCATGAGTAGAAAAATAATTTAAAACATTTTGTCATCTTTGTGGTGGTGTAGGCCGTGAGCCTCATGGGTTCTTTGGAACCCTCATGAAATTCCTTATCATGTTGTTCACATCCTACTACATACAATAACTATCATACCTTCACTAAAACATATAATCAAAGCTATAAACATGCTTGCATAAAAAATCATCACAAATAAGAAAAGCTTTAAACAATCAAGTGAATGAATCCTTATGGATTCTTCACCACAAACAAATCTATTTTCTCACCACCAAGACATGGTTGATGAGATTAAATCTCTCTCTTACCTTAAGGTAGACAAAAATCCTTCTTGCTTGATCCTATGGATTTCGTGTAGCTCCAAAGAAATCCCTAACAAACTTTGAACCAAACCAAAGTCACAAACAAAGCTTGAAAAAGGAAAACCATAGATTAATCATGGCTTAGAACTTTAAGAATCAATTTAGAAACAAGAAACAAGGATTTTTACCTTGTAGAGTAGAAACTTCAAACTTGATTTCCAAGCACTAGATGATTGATTTTGATGAAACTTATAACATGAAAGATGTTTAGAATGATGTTTAGGTTTAAGAAGTGGTGTTGGATAAAATTATAGAAGAGTGGAGGTTGGGTTATGGTGTGGAGGCCGTGAGCTCCTTGAAGGAAAGCAATGGAGTTTTTGGCTCTTGGAAGAGAGAGAAAGGAGAGAATAGATTTGTGTGATAGAAATGATGAAGATGAAATGAGATCCTATCTCCTTATGTGCTAGCTGTGGAGGTGCAAAGAGAGGAAGGTAAAATATTTACTTGATATTTTTACCATGTAGATAACTATGGAAGCTAGATATTTATCTTAAGTGATAGGCTTTAAAAATTTAAGCCTTGAACATTCTTTGAAGGTGTCTTGGCCGTGGAATGCTAAAGGGAAAAGCAAACCAAGTTTGTTTCATTTAGTTACCTAGTTAAGCTTAAGCTAACCTAGTTTCTAATTCCATTGCTTCTAATTAAATTAAGCTAACTTAGTTAGATTTCCTAGTTACTTAAGTGTGAGTAACAAGCTTCTAGAATGTACCAGAAAATCTTGTAACAAGAATCCCTAAAGAATAGCAAACTAAGTTTCATTCCATTTAGTTACTACATATAATCAAGACTAACTTAGTTAGGTTTTCTAGTTTCTAAGCTAACTAGTCCAACCATTATTGTTGACTAGATCCTATTGGGTTAGAAAAATCAAGCCACTGGGTTTGGCAAGTTGTAAGTCACAAAGACTTCTCTGGTTCCTATTGTCCACTGGGCAGAAGCGACTACTTTTAATTTAGTAGGTAATGTCCAACAGATAATAAAATAATACTAAAATATAAAACATTTTTATTTCGCAGATAAATTCTAAAAATTAAAAGATCAGTACACATATCACTTGGAATTGAATTTAGTAAGATCCCACAGCTCCTAATAATCAGATAAAGATTTTTCCTGACTCGAAAATTATTATTTTCCTGACTCAGAGTAAATCACTCACAAAGATAAAAAACAGTCACAGAATAGTCAAAATAAATTTACAGCACACAGAAATTATAAAACAGTACAATTCAGACATTATTGTAAAATAGCAAATTTTGGGGTGTTACATTTAAGCCTTGCTTGGACATTTCGCCATTTGGTTTTGTTTGGGCTAGAAAAAGAATATAACCAAGCCTTTTTAAAAAAAAACATTATTTTGTAAGGGTCTTATTTCTTAAGAAAGCATGTTGACAAACCTAATTTATTTATAAAATAAAATAAAATAAAATTTATAGTGTAATAGCGGGCCACCACCCCTTTAAGCCCTATTTAGAATTGTGGCTTGAACATATCACCCTTTAGTTTCGTTTAGGTTGCAAAAATAGGATAACTAAGTTTTTTTTTCTACAAAAAAAAATTATTCTATAAGGATCCTAGTTCTTAAGAAAGCATGTTGATAATGCTATTTTTTTTTTAAATAAAACTTGCAGCGCAATAGCAGGTCACAACTGCTTTAAGTCCCATTTAGATTTGTGATTAGGCTTTACTTGGATTTTTCACCCTTTGGATTCATATGGGCTGGAAAAAGAGGATAACAAACTCTATTTTTTTACAAAAATAAAATAAATTATTTGTAAAGATCCTAGTTCTTATGAAAGCAGGTTGACAAAACTAATTTTTTTTAAAAATAAAATAAAATTTGTAGCGCAATAACGAGTCACCACCGCTTTAAGTCCCATTTAGATTTGTAACGCCCCTTTTTGGGAGGGAACGTCACATTGTCAAACAAAGTAAAATGCGGAAATTAAATAATTAACGATTAAGACCCGGTTCATTTTAATTAATTAATGTTTAACCATGTGAGCAAATTTGGCAATATTTTTTTTTTTATAATAATAATAATGATACTACAGAGTGCGGATAAAAGTAACGAATAAAACAATACATAGAGATTTGCTTTGAATAGCATGCATATATATATCTAGAGTTTAATACAAATTGTTTCATAAATACAAGCACTGCCATCATCAAAAAGCAAAACTATACCCACCCCAAGGGAAACATGCATATATACCCACATGCGGATACAAAATATACAGCCCAAATCAAAAGAAAGATACATCGGGCCCCCAAAAACAAAAACACCGCGCAGCCATCAGTAGCCACCAATGATCATCGACCCCTCAAATAGAAAGGGACCGATTCAGGATCATCAGGAGGACCCTCATCAGGATCTTCCTCATCCGAGGACTCATCCATAGGAACCACGGAGGCGCGGGACGGAGCCCGAGCGGTGGAATCAAACGAATCCTCCCGCGGGGTGTAGTAACGGGGACCCCACATCTCCCTGATAGGCAGGTAAAACTCCAAGCGTAAGCTGATGTAGCAAGTGAGGACCGGTGCCTCATGGCGTCTCCAGGCAAGTGATACAGACACGTCTCCCACATACACACAACGGTCGGAGTTTAGGTTGATGTGCCAACACTCCGGCCCTCAGGAAGGTCGGCGCACATCTCCCAAAAATCCGCGCGTGCGTGCGGACATCGTCGCATCAAAGTCAATCTGTGCGGGCCGGAAAGCCGAGGAAGGCGAGGCTCTTCCGTCTCTTCACCGTCGTCTTCGATCGTACGGGGTGCACATAAAACTGACAAGTAATAGAAGCACGGGGAAAGAGGTAAGATATCCTACCATCAATACCAATACAGAACCAAGAACCGAATCGGCGCATAACGCCCACGTAGCATGTAAAGGCAATAAATAAGCTTTTAAACGGATAACCCGGTCGAGGCAATCATTAATAAAGGTAATGAATAATTCATAATATCCAGCGAGTTAAATATCGGGTAAACAATAATTTTCAGATGTCGAATATTCCATGATGCATGGACTCAACATTCAATTTCCTACTCCATGGAGCTAGACTCAAACAATCGGAGAGAAAGATCGGGAGACATGTTCCTGACTCGGTAAAGAGCCCGAGTGCTATCAATAATTTTCCACGTGCACAATCATGGCATTGCACGGACATTCTACACTAGATCACGATATAGACAGGTGTCAAGTCCGGATCGTCGGTGCGTTTGCATCGGTTTGCCCCACGACGAGGAGCTACCAACTGCCCATTGCGAAGGACCCGCACCCCGCGCCCCAAGGTCATAACAAGACCCACACTTGTCTACTCGCACCCGCACTAAGGTGTGTTCAATCTCTAGGCAACTTGGCCTTACAACAGTCCACACGGACATCACAATGCATAAGACACTATGCATGCTCATGTATGATCCACAATCTCATACGAATTCATAATATACCATAATTGATCAAGAGAGTGCAATAAGCAAATTTGCATCCAAGAAGAACCCAATATCCACATAATATCAATTTATAATTCAAGGAACACATTATGGGTCCATTATGGATTTCTAAAATCTCCAAGTCTTATGAAATTCATCTCATTGGTTCATTTACTTGTCATTTGATTCAAGTTACTTGATTCTTATAATTACCTTCCAAGCTTAGCTCATTTCCTAAGTCTCCACCACAATCCATCATGAATTTATTGTTACAAGTTTCCTATTATCAATCTACATTTTAAATCGCTTGATTAACTCAAGTCTTGACATCTCAAATTTGTTAATCTTTTCCCTCATTCAAGCCCTCAAAACCGTGGCACTCAAGAGAGTCTTAGATCACAATTTTCTTCTCACTAATTTAGTCTTCCTTTACTTAACCTACCTAGCATTATTCTTGGCACCATGACAACCAAAATTCTGCTCCTAAAACAACCCAAAACCGTGGCAAGGCACTTACCAAGGTTTAACAACCAGAATTTTGTCCATTTAAACCAACCTTAACTACTTGATTTTATTAGCCATGCATTGATCAAAAATTAAGCATTACTTCCACTCATTTTCCCAAACAAAAACAGCCCCAAAAACAAGCCAAAAACCGTGACTCACTCAAGGTTCCAACAACCAGAATTTTATCCATTCAAATCAACCTTAACTACTTGATTAAATTAGCCATGCATTGATCACAAATTAAGCTTCATTTCCATTCAATTTCCAGCACACAACCAGCCCAAAACAGAGCCAAAAACCGTGGCACTCCAAGGGTCCAAAGAAACCAGAATTTTTCAGCATTCATACATGGTTTCCAATCACAAAATTACACAATCAATCAACCACTCAAAGCTAAATCAAAATCACATTCAAGAAACCAATTTCAAGCAAGTTCAAGAACAACCACCATGTGGTTCTTCTTCCAAAAATTAAATACAAGATTCCTAGTTGCTAAAGAGGTTGAGGAGGATTAATCTTCCTCTTACCAAGTTGATGAACCAAGAAACTCCAAGAATCACCCTTGATTTTCGGATTTGGAGCACCAAAAACCCTAGAAAATTTGGTCCAAGTTAGAACAATGAAATGGTGTGTAAAAAGAAGAAGAAAATGGCCAATAAACCAAGGAAAAACAGAAACGAAAATGGGAGGGGAAGGCTGGAATTTTTCAGCCATGGGAGCTCACCTTCAAGGCTTGAGGAATGGTTGAAGATGGAAGCTTTTCTTGAAACTCCAAGCACCAAAGATGAAGAGGAGGAGTAGGAGATTAAGGAAATGTGGTTAGATTAAATTTTTGTGAAGGTTAGGTTTCATGGGAGAGGGCTGGGTTGAGGGGTCTTTGGAAGGAGAAGAGAAATATGTGAAAAAGAAAGGAGAAGAAGAGAACGTAAATGAAGAAGCAAAATGTGTTTTTGGTGATATTATGTCAATTGATTTATTTGAATAATTGAATCCAATTTCTTTCTCCAATTTGGGCTGCAGACCACGTAAGTGAGAGGGAGAGAAATGAGTGGGAAAAATTTGGCTTCCTTTGGAAGCTAAACACTTGGTCAAAGCTTGGGTCAAAGCTTGTTAAGGAAGCTTTGATTAAAATACACTTAAATTTGAATTAAAGTGAGTAAATTAAATATAATGTAAATAGCATTAGGATAAGGTGATAGTATTTTTATTACACACTATTATCCATTAGATAATAGTTACGGTTATGCAAGTCGGTATTTAATTAATCTTACATGATGAATTCTTCATTTGTATTGATTTAACGTCTGTAAGATTTCTCGGAAATTTGCGAAACCTCGTAAAACTGTGTCAAGTCCATTTTAGTAAGATCCCCGTTGACTTATCCATAGTCCAAAGTTCGCAGAGAAAACATCGCGTTTTCCGGTTCGGTCAGGTGTGCACGCAAAACGAGGAATATACGGTAATATTCGACGTTTCCGAGAAATTCCCAGAAAATTCTCAAAAATTGCAAATATTATAAAACGACTATCCGTCATATAAATTTTCAATTTTTAAAGCGTTACCATTCGTTTTCACGACTACTGCTCGAGTTTCACGTAAAATGTAAGAATATATTAAAATATTCGTCGTTTCCGAAAATTTTAGAAAAATTCCTAAAAATCAAGAATATTATAAAATGATGATTTATGATCAAATATGTATTTTTCGGGATGTTACAACACTCCCCTACTAAAAGGAATTTCCCTCGAAATTTTCATACCTTAAAATAATTCTCGGATGTTGCTCCTTCATCTTGTCTTCCAATTCCCAAGTCGCATCACCAGGTTGCTTCATTCCAAATCACCTTTACCAATGGAATCTCCTTGCCTCGTAGTTGCTTTATCCGTCGATCCTCGATTCTCGCAGAGACGTTTCATAGGTCGGGTTCTCTTTTAACATCTTGTGTCCTTGCTATAACATGACTTGGATCGGGTAAATATTTACGAAGTTGTGACACATGGAAGACATTGTGTATGTTTGAAAGAATAGGGGTAAGGCTATCTCGGTAAGCTACTTTGGACCTATCCGTGAAGAATTTGGTAAGGTCCAAGAAATTTTGGAGTGAGTTTTCTAGATTTCAAGGCCCTGCCGACCCCGGTCGTGGGTGTGACTTTCAGGGAACACATGCTCACCTTCTTCAAACTCAAGAGGCTTTCTTCTCTTATCCGCATAGCTCTTCTTAAGGAGCTCTGAGCAGTTCTCATCTTCTCTTGAATCATCTTGACCTTTTCAGTTGTCTGTTGAATGATATCCGGTCCAATTGTGAGACGCTCTCCATCTTGGTACCAACACAACGGCGTTCGACACCGCCTTCCATACAGGGCTTCATATGGTGCCATCCCTATACTCGCATGGTAACTGTTGTTGTATGTGAACTCTATCAACGGCAAGATTTGGTCCCAACTCCCAGTCTGCTCAATAGTACACGCTTTAAGCAAGTCCTCTAGAGATTGGATCGTCCTTTCCGATTGTCCATCGGTTTGTGGGTGGTACGCTGAACTCAGACGTAACTTTGTTCCCAGCGATGCCTGTAGACTTTGCCAGAATTTTGAAGTAAATCTCGGATCCCTATCCGAAACTATACTCGTAGGCACACCATGCAGTCTGACAATCTCTCCAATATACAGTCGGGTCAGCTTTTCCAAACTGTACCTTATATTAATCGGGAGGAAATGAGCCGATTTTGTAAGCCGATCGACTATTACCCAAATCGAGTCATGTCCTATCCTTGTCCTTGGCAATCCTACAACGAAATCCATTGCAATGTTGTCCCATTTCCATTCAGGAATAGACAACGGTTGTAGCAGATCCAGGCAGGTCTCGATGTTCCACTTTGGCTTTTTGACAGACTAGACAAGTCGATACACATCTAGTAACGTCACTCTTCATTCCATGCCACCAGAATAACTTTTTCAAGTCTTGGTACATCTTCGTTATGCCTGGGTGCATATTCAGCAAGCTGGTGTGGGCATGTTCCACAATGTACTGCTTCAGTTCTTGATCACGGGGAATACAGACTCTACCCCGAAATCTCAGAATTCCATCAGTTCCTTCTTCGAATTCTGTTTTCTCACCTTGTTTCATTCGTTCTCTCACCTCTTGCAAGAATTCATCGGCCTTCTGCTTTTCCCCTATGTCCTCCATTAGCTCGCTTGAGATGGTAACCATATTCATACAAATTTTTCCTGGCTTCAATTCCACAAACGACCACTCATCTCTAAACTGTTCAATGAGCTCCTTTTCCTTGATCATCAGGGGAGAAGCACTGATAGTTTTTTGCTCAAGGCGTCAGCCACAACGTTCGCCTTACCAGGGTGGTACAACAGTTGAAAGTCATAATCTTTCAAGAATTCTAACCATCTCCGTTGTCTCATATTCAGCTCTTTCTGATCGTACAAGTACTTCAAGCTCTTGTGGTCACTGAAGATGTTGAATGTCGCTCCATAGAGGAAATGTCTCCATATCTTCAGAGCAAAAACCACAGCTGCCAACTCCAAATCATGAGTCGGGTAATTCTTTTCATGCACTCGCAACGTCGCGAAGCGTAGGCTACCACCTTTCGGTGTTGCATAAGAACAGATCCCAATCCTTGGTACGAAGCGTCACAATACACCTCGAACGGTTCATTCGGATCGGGTAACACTAATACGGTGAGGTAGTCGGCCGTTTCTTCAACTCTTGAAAACTCTGCTCACATTTATCGGTCCATTCGAAAGCTTGATTCTTCTTCGTCAATTGAGTGAGCGGTCGGCAATCTTGGAAAACCCTCTATGAACCTCCGGTAATATCCGGCTAAACCAACGAAACTACGGACTTCCGTCAACGACTTCGGTTGTTCCCCGCTTGCATCTTGCTTCTACTTTGCATGGATCCACCGCGATTCCTTCTTTTGAGATTACGTGACCCAAAAACTTCACCTCATCAAGCCAAAACTCGCACTTGACGAAATTGGCATACGGTTCCTTTTCCTTCAAAATCGAAGAACTATCTTTGAGGTGCTCGGCATGATCCTCCTGATTTTGGGAATATATCAGGATGTCATCAATGAAGACGACAACGAACCTATCCAAGTACGGACGAAAGATGTGGTTCATATAGTCCATGAAAATAGAAGGCGCATTCGTCACACCAAACGGCATCACAAGATACTCGTAATGACCGTATCGCGTACGAAAAGCAGTCTTGGGTATATCCTCCGTCTTCACTCTTATCCGATGATACCCAGATCTCAAGTCAATCTTCGAAAATACCGCCGCCCCTTTCGGTTGGTCCATCAAGTCATCAATTCTCGGTAGAGGATATTTGTTCTTACTTGTCAACTTGTTCAATTGCACCGTAATCCACACACAATCTCGAGGTACCGTCCTTCTTTCGAACTAGTAACACAGTGCTCCCCACGGAGACACACTTGGTCTAACGAATCTGCTTCTCCAAAAGCTCTTCTAGGCGCTTCTTAAGTTCGGCTAATACATCGGTGACATTCGGTGCGGTGCTATAGACACGGGACCAGCTCCGTACTAGATCAATAGCAAACTCGATTTCACGTGCGGCGGTAAACCGGTACTTCTTCGGGAAGATCTCGGGAAATTCCTTCACTACCTAATAGTACTCAAATCAGCCTCACTCTCGAACTTTCGAGAGAAGATAATAGCATGTACCCACGAGCTCCTTCTTTCAAGAAAGCTCGTGCTTGGTTGGCCGTCAAGTATCTAGAATTCTCATCCACGGGAAAGACTATGGTCCTACTAGAACAATCTAACGAGAACATGGTTGGAAGATAACCGGTCCATCCCTAGGATTATATCTAACTGTGAAAGAGGTAAACAGATCAAATCGACGAGAAAAGATTCGACCTTCAACAATCAAAGGACACTTCAAACGGACTTTGGTAGTAACTACCGGTTTATCAGTGGGGGTTGAAACAATCAATTCAAAAGGTAGTTCAGACACAGGTAAACTAAGTCGCAGCACACAGTCATATGATATGAAAGAATGGGTTGCCCCAGAGTCATACAGTACTTTTAAAAGATTACCTTCTATGGCGCCTTTTCCTTGAATCAAGTCCTCAGATTCGGCAGCTTCGGCTCCGCTCATAGTGTAGACTCGTCCTCCGGCTTGCGGTTTCTTGGCTCGAGTCGCATTGACTGAAGGCTCAGTCTTTGCCTGGTTACAGTCTCTGGATATGTGGCCTGGTTTGCCACACCTAAAGCAGATGATCCCCTTAATCGTGCAATCTCTTGTGAGATGATCCTTCCCACACTTCAGGCATTTGGATGGGTAGGTCGTATTCGACCGATTCGATTCCCGGAAGAACCTCCACGAGACTTCCACCGGTTGGTTGATGACTCCTCGTTGGTCGGGAATAGGGCTTCTTCCGAAAGCGGTTTGAACCACGCCTCCACCTCTTTGGGACCGTACGAGGCCCAAAGTTCCTGTTTCTCGAGTCTCTAGCTTTGCTCCAAGGCTTCAACTTCGCAGCACAGTGTCTAACGGTTCGAGAATACCTTCATTTTCAAGGTAATCACGGCTTTCTTCACTTCGTACCTCGGTCCTTCGGTGAATTTCCAAAACTTCCGGGCTTCATCGGTTTGATGCTTTGGTAATGTGTTGAAAATCTCTCCAAGTTTTCAAACTTGGTGCGTATTCGGCCGACAAATCATGTTCCCCTGTCTCGGGTTGAGGAACTCCATCTCCTTTGCGTGTCTCGCATTCGCAGAAAGTATTTGCCCAAGAATTTCTCCTTGAACAATTCCCAGTGACCTCTGCTCCTTCGGCTTCTAACGCCCTTTGAGCTCCATTCCACCGGTCTTCGGCATTTCCGAAAGCATAAAAGTCGCATAATTTACCTTCTTGTCTTCCGCACAATTCATGCCACGAAAGACTTTTTCCGGTTCCTTGATCCATAAATTAGCCTTGTCGGGATCAAACTCCCCTTGAACTGCGGAGGGTTATGACGACGAAATTCTGCTAAGTTTTGCGCATCGGCGGTCGCCTCAGCATTGAGCGGCTCTTTCTTGTTGTTGAGCAATTCGTTTTGTTGCGCAATGAGTTCCGCCATCCGCTGCATTGCTTCCACAAAGAAATGCAATATCTCCACCTCTTGCCATTTTGCCTTTCTCTTAAATTAGATTACGAAAACATAAGAAAAGTCGAGAGGAATCCACTCAAGACACTCACCACGAGAGATTCACACAAAGACAAAACAAGACAGACTCACACTCAAGACCCAAAGAAAACATAAACCGGGGCTCTGATACCAACTTAATGTAACGCCCCTTTTTGGGAGGGAACGTCACATTGTCAAACAAAGTAAAATGCGGAAATTAAATAATTAACGATTAAGACCCGGTTCATTTTAATTAATTAATGTTTAACCATGTGAGCAAATTTGGCAATATTTTTTTTTTTTTATAATAATAATAATGATACTACAGAGTGCGGATAAAAGTAACGAATAAAACAATACATAGAGATTTGCGCCTGAATAGCATGCATATATATATCTAGAGTTTAATACAGTTGTTTCATAAATACAAGCCTGGCCATCATCAAAAAGCAAAACTATACCCACCCCAAGGGAAACATGCATATATACCCACATGCGGATACAAAATATACAGCCCAAATCAAAAGAAAGATACATCGGGCCCCCAAAAACAAAAACACTGGCAAATTGCCATCGGTAGCCACCAATGATCATCGACCCTCAAATAGAAAGGGACCGATTCGGGATCATCGGGAGGACCCTCATCGGGATCTTCCTCATCCGAGGACTCATCCATAGGAACCACGAGGCGCGGGACGGAGCCCGAGCGGTGGAATCAAACGAATCCTCTGCGGGGTGTAGTAACGGGGACCCCACATCTCCCGATAGGCGGGTAAAACTCCAAGCGTAAGGCGATGTAGCAAGTGAGGACCGGTGCCTCATGGCGTCTCCCGAGCAAGTGATACGAGACACGTCTCCCACATACACACAACGGTCGGAGTTTAGGTTGATGTGCCAACACTCCGCCCTCCGAGGAAGGTCGCGCACATCTCCCAAAAATCCGCGCGTGCGTGCGAGACATCGTCACGGTCAAAGTCAATCCTGTGCGGGCCGTAGCGGGGAAGGCGAGGCTCTTCTCTCTCTTCACCGTCGTCTTCGATCGGTACGGGGTGCACATAAACAAAGCAAGTAATAGAAGCACGGGGAAAGAGGTAAGATATCCTACCATCAATACCAATACAAAGAACCAAGAACCGAACGGCGCATAACGCCCACGTAGCATGTAAAGGCAATAAATAAGCTTTTAAACGAGATAACCGGTCGAGTGCAATCATTAATAAAGGTAATGAATAATTCATAATATCCAGAGCGGTTAAATATCGGGTAAACAATAATTTTCGGATGTCGAATATTCCATGATGCATGGACTCAACATTCAATTTCCTACTCCATGGAGCTAGACTCAAACAAATTAGAGAAAGATCGGGAGACATGTACGTGACTCGGCTGCCGAGGCCGGTGCTATCAATAATTTTCCACGTGCACAATCATGGCATTGCACGGACATTCTACACTAGATCACGATATAGGACGGTGTCAAGTCCGGATCGTCGGTGCGTTTGCATCGGTTTGCCCCACGACGAGGAGCTACCAACTGCCCATTGCGAAGGACCCGCACCCCGACGCCCCCGAGGTCATAACAAGACCCACACTTGTCTACTCGCACCCGCACTAAGGTGTGTTCAATCTCCTAGGCAACTTGGCCTTACAACGAGTCCACACGGACATCACAATGCATAAGACACTATGCATGCTCATGTATGATCCACAATCTCATGCGAATTCATAATATACCATAATTGATCAAGAGAGTGCAATAAGCAAATTTGCATCCAAGAAGAACCCAATATCCACATAATATCAATTTATAATTCAAGGAACACATTATGGGTCCATTATGGATTTCTAAAATCTCCAAGTCTTATGAAATTCATCTCATTGGTTCATTTACTTGTCATTTGATTCAAGTTACTTGATTCTTATAATTACCTTCCAAGCTTAGCTCATTTCCTAAGTCTCCACCACAATCCATCATGAATTTATTGTTACAAGTTTCCTATTATCAATCTACATTTTAAATCGCTTGATTAACTCAAGTCTTGACATCTCAAATTTGTTAATCTTTTCCCTCATTCAAGCCCTCAAAACCGTGGCACTCAAGAGAGTCTTAGATCACAATTTTCTTCTCACTAATTTAGTCTTCCTTTACTTAACCTACCTAGCATTATTCTTGGCACCATGACAACCAAAATTCTGCTCCTAAAACAACCCAAAACCGTGGCACTTACCAAGGTTTAACAACCAGAATTTTGTCCATTTAAACCAACCTTAACTACTTGATTTTATTAGCCATGCATTGATCAAAAATTAAGCATTACTTCCACTCATTTTCCCAGCACAAAAACAGCCCCAAAAACAAGCCAAAAAAACGGTGACTCACTCAAGGTTCCAACAACCAGAATTTTATCCATTCAAATCAACCTTAACTACTTGATTAAATTAGCCATGCATTGATCACAAATTAAGCTTCATTTCCATTCAATTTCCAGCACACAACCAGCCCAAAACAGAGCCAAAAACCGTGGCACTCCAAGGGTCCAGCAAACCAGAATTTTTCAGCATTCATACATGGTTTCCAATCACAAAATTACACAATCAATCAACCACTCAAAGCTAAATCAAAATCACATTCAAGAAACCAATTTCAAGCAAGTTCAAGAACAACCACCATGTGGTTCTTCTTCCAAAAATTAAATACAAGATTCCTAGTTGCTAAAGAGGTTGAGGAGGATTAATCTTCCTCTTACCAAGTTGATGAACCAAGAAACTCCAAGAATCACCCTTGATTTTCGGTTTGGAGCACCAAAAACCCTAGAAAATTTGGTCCAAGTTAGAACAATGAAATGGTGTGTAAAAGAAGAAGAAAATGGCCAATAAACCAAGGAAAAACAGAAACGAAAATGGGAGGGGAAGGCTGGAATTTTTCAGCCATGGGAGCTCACCTTCAAGGCTTGAGGAATGGTTGAAGATGGAAGCTTTTCTTGAAACTCCAAGCACCAAAGATGAAGAGGAGGAGTAGGAGATTAAGGAAATGTGGTTAGATTAAATTTTTTGTGAAGGTTAGGTTTCATGGGAGAGGGCTGGACGCAGGGGCTGCTGGAAGGAGAAGAGAAATATGTGAAAAAAGAAAGGAGAAGAAGAGAACGTAAATGAAGAAGCAAAATGTGTTTTTGGTGATATTATGTCAATTGATTTATTTGAATAATTGAATCCAATTTCTTTCTCCAATTTGGGCTGCAGACCACGTAAGTGAGAGGGAGAGAAATGAGTGGGAAAAATTTGGCTTCCTTTGGAAGCTAAACACTTGGTCAAAGCTTGGGTCAAAGCTTGTTAAGGAAGCTTTGATTAAAATACACTTAAATTTGAATTAAAGTGAGTAAATTAAATATAATGTAAATAGCATTAGGATAAGGTGATAGTATTTTTATTACACACTATTATCCATTAGATAATAGTTACGATTAGCGAGAAGTCGATATTTAATTAATCGACGGATGAATTCTTCATTTGTATTGATTTAACGTAATGTCGTAAAGATTTCTCGGAAATTTGCGAAACCTCGTAAACTGTGTCAAGTCCCGGGTTTAGTAAGATCCCCGTTGACTTATCCATAGTCCAAAGTTCGCAGAGAAAACATCGCGTTTTCCGGTTCGGTCGATGTGCACGCAAAACGAGGAATATACGGTAATATTCGACGTTTCCGAAAAATTCCCGAGAAAATTCTCAAAAATTGCAAATATTATAAAACGACTATCCGTCATATAAATTTTCAATTTTTAAAGCGTTACATCGTTTTCACGACTCTGCTGAAGTTTCACGTAAAACGAAGAATATATTAAAATATTCGTCGTTTAGAAAATTTCAGAAAAAATTCCTAAAAATCAAGAATATTATAAAATGATGATTTATGATCAAATATGTATTTTTCGGGATGTTACAAGATTTGTGTTTTGAGTCTTGCTTGGACTTTTTGTCCTTTGGTTTCATTTAAGCTTGAAAAAGAGGATAACCAAGCTTTTTTTTTTACAAAAAATAAATTTATTTGTAAGGGTCCTATTTCTTAAGAAAGCCATTTGACAAACTTAATTTTTTCTAAAAATAAAATTAAATTAAATTTGTAGCGTAATAGCAGGCTATCACCCATTTAAGCCTCATTTAGTTTTGTGTTTGGGTCCTGCTTGGACATTTAATTATTTGGTTTCGTTTGGGCCAGAAAACAAAGATAACTAAGCTTTTTTTTTTACAAAAAAAAAGTTATTTGGTAAAGGTCCTTTTCTTAAGAAAAAAAAGTTGACAAACCTCATTTTTTTAAAAAATAAAATAAAATAAATTTTGTAGTGTAATAGTGGACCACTACCCCTTTAACCCCCAATTAGATTTGCCTTTGGGCCCTGGTTGGACATTTCACCCTTTGATTTCATTTGGGCTGAAAAAAAAAGATAACTAGCCTTTTTTTCTACAAATTTTTTTTATAAGGGTCTTATTTCTTAAGAAAGCAGGTTGATAAGCCTAATTTTTTTTTAAAACAAAAAACAAAAAATTTGTTGCACAATAGCTGGTTACCACATTTAAGTCCCATTTAGATTTGCGTTTGGGCCATGCTTGGACATTTCATCCTTTGGTTTCGTTTGGGCTGGAAAAAGAGGATAACTATGTCTTTTTATTCAACAAAAATAAATAAATTATTTTGTAAGGTTCTTATTTCTTAAGAAAGCAGGTCGATAAAGCTAATTGTTTTTTTTAAACATCTGTAGCTCAATAGCAGGCCACCACCGCTTTAAGTTCCATTTAGATTTGCATTTCAGGCCTGCTTGGACTTTTAGTCCTTTGGTTTTGTTTGGGCTTTCAAAAGAGGATAACTAAGCCTTTTTTTTACAGAAAAAAATAAGATAATTTGAAAGGGACTTATTGTTTAAGAAAGTAGGTTGACAAATCTAATTATTTTTAAAAAATAAAAAAAATAAAATTTGATAGGTAATAGTGAGCCACCAACCCTTTAAGCCCAATTTAGATTAGTGGTTGGGCCTGCTTAGACATTTTATCCTTTAGTTTCGCTTGGGCTTGAAAAAGAGGATAACTATGCCTCTTTTTTTCTACAAAAAAAAAAGAATTATTTTGTAAGGGTCTTATTTCTTAAGAAAATAAGTTGACAAAGCTAATTTTTTTTTTTAAAAAATAAAATTTATAGCATAATAGTGGACCACCACCCCTTTAATAAACACAATCATATGTTAGAAATATATGAAATACGTAAACAAAAACAAGAACTAAGACAATTTCTCGTCAAAACCTGTCAATTATTTTCATAAATGATCAGTGGCAAACCTACTTGTCAAGTTGGCAAAATGAAGGAAACAGACTCCACAAGAAGTCACTTGCGTTGGACCGAACATTTTTTCAATATGTTACACTAAAATGACCTTTTAGCCATTGAAATTACTTTGGCTATTATTCCCGTGGAAGAAGTTTGAAGTTGTAACTTAATTTCTAGTTGTTATAAGCAATGACTCTATTTTCTTTGAAGAAAATAAAAAAATGACACTCTTTTTTGGTTATTGTTAATCGCAAAGTGCATGAATCTAACAAGTGTATTTTTTTAGCATGAATAATTCCTCTTAGAAAACATGTTAGTTGCCAAGCACTGCACATTAATCCTATTGGCAACTGGTGCCACACCAAAAATAAAGTTGATCCCTGTATTGAATTAAATAGGAAGGATTTGCACTATTAGTAAATGGTAAACATTGTAAATGATTCATAATCAAGCCTATTTGTGAGTAAGTCAATGAACTCACAAACTTTCAAAATTCATAAGTCTTCATGCTTATTACTTCAGAAAAAAGAAAAAAAAATGGAAGCAAACTGCAGTTCTTTCCTCTTGAGATTTCATTTCACTCTCCCCCAACAAAACCAAAACACCAAATGGAAGCTCACAGCCTCACACTCACACTATACTGAATTTAACTTGCTCAGGGAAACAAACTACCCTAATCATAAAGCTTCAAATATTTAGTCAACAAACACGTTATATATATAGAAAGCAATATCAGACCTAAAGAGCAGACATGTTTGTTGGGAAGCCGTAGATACACAAAACCATCTCCCAAGGCCTTATCTTCTTCGTTCTCCAAGCTCCATACCTAATTTCCCCCACTGAGTTCCCTGATTTGACGCTGCAGATTCACTGTAAATCTACAATTGCATACATAGAAACACAAACACAAAGATGAAAGATCCATCACAAAATGAGCAAGTTGAAACAGAATTTAAAAAAAAAACAAATAGTAAATACCCAACATTTCTAATCAAGAAAAATTGAAAATTTTTCAACAAATGGGCAGCACAAGAGAATCATAACATCATAAAGTGTCCACACTTGTAATGACATCCGCATGGCGTAGGGTTTACAGTCAAATGAAAAAATAAAGCAACAAATAAGTGGTTCTTCACTTAGTCAAGGTAGAGGAAAAGCACTAGCAACAAGCAATGTTGATATTGCAAATGCTTTACAAGAATAAGCAAGAAGACTAGGAATATTGCAGCCAAGCACTATTGATGGTTCAACCATTAGCTCAGTACAAGAAAGACAAATTCTAGTTACTAATTCTATTTCAAATGCATGTGTGGTGGTTCCTACTGTGGTTGCAATCATCCAGAGAATGCAGTACAAGAAACTACCAAATATTTAGAAGCACTAGGCTGTTGATATTAATGATTAGATTTCATGTTAATACTTATTTTATTATGCAATTGATACTTAGATGCTAGTTTGGTATTTTGCTTCTATCCTTTCTCAAAATTTTGCAGGATGCAGAAAACTATATTTCATTTTACTATTTTGCAGAATCCTACAAGTTGCAGAAACTCTATTCGTGTATCAATAATGTGACAAAGTTAAGTTTTGATGTTATGCCATAAGTCCATTCAAAATCATTTTAATAAAAATAATGTTATTAATAATATAACCAGGGCAATGGATATCTAACTAAAATTAACAAGGATCAACCATTACAAGGTCTATGTCCTCAATACCCCTTTGTTTATTATGTAAAGTACTAGGGCATCTAGTATTGCTATCTGACATGATATTTTAGTTTCTAACACCTTAGACAAAGTCACACAATGTTCAAAGACCATCTCAGTCTCTTCCCCTTAAGACGTCCCCTTCACCTTCACTTTGCCCTTTTCATTCCTAGTCCTCCTATTCTACCTACATAATTGTTTTCTATGTAATAAAAGCATAATAGGCTATAATGATATTGGATAACTACTACGTAGAACTTTGGCCACTCAAGAAAGTAGCATTATAATTTACAATTGTTAAGGACTTGCTATATGTTTGGTTTAAATTAAAAGAATTAGTTTAGATTTTAAAGTATTATTTTAAAAGTTAGTTTAAAAGAATTAGTTTTGTTTAAATAGTGAAGAATTACCTTTAAAACATAATTATATGTATTTTTTTAAAAAAAAATTATGAGTCTCACAAGTAGATTTAATTTCATTCATTGCAAAAGCTAAAAAAGAGTGGCTTCACTGCCTTTACATCTTCCTCAAAAAGGAGCAATAACACTAACTCTTCCAAAAAGTATTGAACTGATGGAAGTAACACAGGAAACATGAATAATTTCACAAAAAGTTTTTTTAGCAGTTGGAATAAGGGCCATTTGCTTGATTTAGGAATTTATGATGGCTCATAAAATTCTATAAGAGGTGATATGAACATACTAGACACAAGGGTCTACAAGAAAGCTAAGATGCTTTCATATCTTATCAAAATCCATCTAATACATGTTCTTTCACCAATCATATAGTTGGGTCCTACACTATTTTAATTCCTTAAGATTAACTTAAGGTATATAAACAGTACAAAATCATAACATAGAAATATAAACAGGCTAAGGCTCTAAACAATCAAAAGGCTAACCTGGTAAGGTGCATAAGTATACTATCAATCATGAACAACAGAGCAAGCACAATGCTTGATTTTGAAAACGAAGACTCTATAATTGCACTTTCTCATTCCAATTCAACTTCTAGAAATTTTTTATTTAGAGACAGAATTTAGAGATAGAACAAATTCCGTCTCTAATAGAGACAGAAATAGAGACGGATTTGATGAATTAGAGAGGGAAAATAAAACTTAAAATTTAGAGACAGAATTTAGAGACGGAAATTATCCGTCTCTGAATTTTTTGTCTCTAATTCTATCTCTATTTGATCAATTAAAAGTCAAATATACTTAGAGACGGATTTTAGAGACAAAATTTATCCGTCTCAAATTTTTCTATATCTAATTCCATCTCTATTTAGTCAATGTGATGCTTTAAAAAGTCAAATATGCATAGAGATAGAATTTAGAGATGAAATTTTTTCATCTCTGAATGTTTCATCTATATTTAGTCAAATAAGTATTTAAAAAGATCAAAATATATTAGAGACGAAATCTTGTTTTCGTCTCTAATATTTCTAACTAAATTCCTAAATTCCTAATTCTAACTCAGAATCGAGAATCCCCATTTCTCCCTTGCCCTAATTCTAACTCAGACCACCATTTCTCTCGTTCCTTCATCTCTATCTCCATCTCCGTCCGCGTTACCTCTCTGAGCTCGTGCTTCCTTCCTCATTCCCTTTCTGAGCTCATGCATTGTTTGGTCTCCATCTCTATGCTTGTTCTGGTATGTTCCCCCTCCATTCTCACCTCGTTGTCGCTCATGTTCTCTACTCATTCTCGGTCCATCTCTCAGGTTGTGCTAGCACGTTATCAGCTCTCCATCTCTCAGGTCATTCTATCTCGTTCTCGACTCTCAATCACAACTGCTTTCTCTTACTTTTACACCTACAGATCAGGTCAGATCTAAATCTCATAGCTCTATCTCAAATTTTACATAGTATGCTCTCAATCAAATTTTTTATTTGACTTCTCCTGGTCACCTTGTAGTTGCAGTTTAAGGGGATTTTGGATTTGGATTTAGTGCTATTGAAGTTGAGGTATATGCTATAATCATGTCCATGCTTCTTACTATACATTATAATCTAAACTCGAGAGTGTGTATATATTTGTCTGTGTGTGTTTTATGTTCCTTTTATTGTCTAATTCAAACTGATTTTTCCCTTTTAACTCATGAATTACTATGACTATTAAAGTGAGATGTGTTAAAAAGTTAAATAGTAGTCATAGTCAATTGTCATACTGAAATTGAGCTAGTTAATGAATATGTTTTTTCTCCTTTGCCAATTTGTGGGTAAAATTGAAGTGAGTGGCACCCATTTTGATTTTCTCAAGTGATTGCCCTAAACTACATTACATCAACACGATCTTCAGATTATTTTCTCTTTTTACAATTATTTCAAAAATAAAGTAGATCTTTTTTCCTGAGCCACTAGTTTTTCATGAAGAAGCTTATAGGTCATCATTCTATTATGTGGTGTCTTATATTAATTAAGGTATTTACATTTAGGATGTTATGCACTATTTTCTAACAAAGTGTGTTGAGGATTACTGGGGCTAGATAGCATCAAACTATTAAGTCTAAGGAAGTTGACTTTTTGGAATATAAAAGGCTAGTCACCTTACACTGGTATTAGTGTTTCTTTGATGGATACATTTGTGCTATGCCTTGTGTATGGCAAGTTAAATTTCTTGAAGGAGGTGTAAATCTAAATTTATTCCTAAAATTTTCATGTAGTTTTCCTATGTAGATATGGCTACCTAGATGATACAATCCTTTCAGGATAATGACTGTATTTTATTATAATCCTGGTAATTGTTGTTGGTCAATGTTCATGGTTAATCATTTCATATTCCATAATTATCTGCAAGCCATTTTTAATTTCATGAGGGGTTAACACGAGACTGCTAATTGGTCTTAAGTTTTTGCACTCTTGATGAACCATCCTTTATTGAATAATTGGTCTTAAGTTTTTGCACTCTTGATGAACCATCCTTTATTGAAAGGAAAACACCATATGATTAACAGTTGTTACACATTGAAAGTATCTTGTGATTTATGTAAATTGTCTACCCTTCAGAATCTAGAACATTTAATTTTTACTGGGTTGTTCTGTATCGACACTGGCTGTTTTATTTTGTGTAGTTCCTTTTGCCAGCTTTTTTGCTATTCGATGAAGCCTAATTATTGTTTTTTCATTTCAACTATCTTTGTAATTATGAGATAGTTCTGCAGACTGCATGGAAAGCTGGTAGGGATGGAATTGAGGCGGGCACTAATCTGGTTCCTGTAAGTTAGAATGTACTTTCAAACTTTAAATATCAATCATTTGATCCATTCTAGCTATTATTTTTTTGTTAATGTTTCTCTTTTCTTTTCTTCTCTTTCGTGATGCTAGAATTCTATACCAAGACCAATAACAAGGATTTCAGTAACTATTGTGGCTTTGACTATTTCACTTGTTGTACTCAAGTCTGTCCTCTCTATAACTTTCTTTGTATTAGTAAGTCATCAATTTTAATTTTTTCCATCAAATTAAAATTTCTGGATTGTTATTCAAGTTTTACATTACATATTCTTCATACGGAATCAATTGTCATGCTCATGCATTATGGTGAAGGTACTTTTTGTTTACTACTTCTACTTCAGTATTGAGAAAGTGAGAGAGATTGGAAAATCTAGATCACAATGTCAATTCTAGAGCACTAGCACTGCCTACCTACCCAAAATAGAGGAACCCCACATAACAAAATATAAAGAATCGTTTCTTTTTCAGTAAATATGTCATGACTAAGCAGTGTTAATTCCTGGTACAACAATCCAATTTAATTGTTCATAGCAAGATAGTCAAGGGTCATTAATCTATAACTGAATTTTTCCACAGAATTTTGTCTATACCTTGCTAGAATAAACTCATTCATAAGACTCATCAAGAATTATGTTTGTTGCCTGGTCAAAACCAAACTTCTCTGCTCATCTCGTCGTTAGTTAGAATAAGAAAGCAACAATTACATATTAGGAAAATTTGGCCTGTATTCTTAAGACTTCCTTCGTTATTGCTCTCACCTTTCCTGGCCAGGTTCACACACAAGGCAGTCTTCCATAGGGTGACCACTTTCATGACCTTAACTTGCACTCAACTCTGTTGTTGAGTCTAAAACTCATACAACTTTGAAAGAGTAAAATTTCTGGGCTTTAAATTATCATATAACCATAATGTAAGTAAGTAATGAAGCCTTAAAGTCATTAACACATAATATAAAAATTTAGCATGAAACTAGCAACTTGTTCAGTTCATTTAAAGACTATGAGTTGCACCCGAAGCTCTTCGATAGGCCAAACTGAAAACAGTTTGAAAAGGCAGTCAAGGATAGACTTCACAACATTGAAAACAGAGTATGAGATGAGTAGAATGATAAGAAACCGTGAGCATAAGGGTACAACAAGGATTTAGGAGTTTTAAGAAAATAGTGAGAATTCCCATTTCCTACCTATGTTTGTGTAAGTGGGATGGTTTGTAAATTGTTAGTGGTTTAGTTCAGGGAATTTTAGGAAATGATTAGCTTATGTGTTTGTATTGTGATACTTGTTCAAACAATAGGTCATGTTGTAGCTTAAAACTTGAATCACTGGATTTACTTGAGATTAAGTAAATAAAGGGGATGTGTTCTCATTTGCTATCTTGTAAATGAGGTTAACTGTTGATTTGGATGTCAAGCTTTATGTGAAAAAAATGTTTTCAGCAAGCAAGTAGATGTTGCAGGTTTAATTAGAGAATGCATAATTAGTTTTGGTTGAGTTGTTAATTTTATGAGTTGTTAACTGATGGTTCTTTCTTTTCATGTGGTTCTATTTGTAAACACATCCTTGTTTGAATAGGTAAATATTGTTATACTCCTATTTATTTTTTCTCCTATATTTGCCTGAGTTAATGGCTAATAGAATCATGTGTGTTCTTAGTGTAGTGCCACAAATAAAACTTGGGTCTTGATGCAACCAAAGGTGAAGGGGCCAGACTCATCTTTAAAGACGGTACATATTCTCAACACTTATATATACTACACATAAAGAAATTTATGTTTTCTTTGTGTGTGTGAGTATATATATATAAGATCATGGGAAAAACAGAGGGGGAGAAGGGAGCAGGATGAAGAGAAGTAGGATGCAGACAGACTGCTTACATAATAATGAAATGCAAAAAATTAAATAACAAAATGATTTAAAACATTAAAGTGAAAACCAAAAGTACATCAGAGACGACGAGATTCGGCGAAGGGATGAGAAGAGAAGAATAGATTACATAAAAGATAAAGAAAGATTGAAACTTTATTACACTGAATAAATATTATAAGATTAAAGGGAGAAGGGAGAAGGGAGAAAGGAGAAGGGAGAAGGGAGGAAGACTCACTTGCTCTTGGTTCTCTCTTAGGATTGTCTAAAGGATGGTAATAAGAAGGTAAAATTTAGGATGCCTTACATCAGAAATGGCAGAGCCTTAAATAGATGAAAATTTTACTATTATAAACAGTAAAATGATAAAAGCCGCTCTAGTGAATAGTAGCAAACAGTGATGTGCCGCTTCTGCTACAATGAACAGTGTACAGGACCCTGCTACAGAAACCAGCCACAGGGATGACTATTCATTGAGGTCAAGATCGACATTTTCAAAGTCGATATTGTGACAGTCATCTTCGTTCAGATTGTAAGAATCGGATGCAACATCAGAGTCTTTCTGGGAGTCTTCTTCAATGTGTTGAAGGTTGATACAGAGATTTTTCTCAAAATCTTCTTTAGAAGTTGTGGCAACAAGTGCTGCTGTTGCTTGAGCCTTTTGATTAAGGAAGACATTGGTTTTAGGATCCGCAAGTTTCAAGAGTTTAGGATTCTGATCAAACCATGCTTTGATATGTTCAGGAGTGGCGCAAGATGCATCAAATTTAGGCCACCATTTGACAAATGCTTGCCTTTGCAAGGTTGGAAGATGATGATGATGATATTAACTTTTCCTGTATTTGAATTGCCAAGAAAAGATCCATGAGAGTGATAGTTTGGAAAAGAAATGCAAATCAGATGGCCAAGGATCATTGGTAAGATCAATCCTTGATAGAAAATATTCAAAACCCTCAAGAACAGCTTCAGGAAGGATTGCTTGGACAGGACCAAAATAGAATCGTCATTGATGAAACCAATGAAGGAAGTCATACTTGGTGTCTTGTTTGAAGTAGAACATCCAGGAATGTTTACCACTGTCATTTTTGAACCAAAAAGTTTTAGTCCATGCTTGAAGGTAATCCCAGAAATTAAAATCGATTGGATAAAGTTTGGAGAATCTTCTTGGTTTATAAAGGTTGTTTACCCATTCTTTCGGAGAAATAAACTTCAAAATTTGGCAGGTTGAATAGTTGATGATGTTCTTGTCATTTGGATCTCTGAAATGCTTCAAAGAGACAGATTTAGTATCAACAAGGATGAATTCATAAAACTGTTAAGTTTTATAAGGAGTTTCGGGTTTGAACAAAAGGCCTTTTGAAAAAATCTTTTGAGGGATATTGTTTGGGGTTACATCAAAGATTTCTGGTTCCATTTGCATAACAAACCAGAATGCATCCTTTTAAACATATGTAGTTTGTGTTTGGATGGGTGCTGGTACAGGTTGGGACATGACAATTCCTTTGCCAGGGGAATTGATAATGATTTCATCATTTTTAAGTTTGTGGACAATTGTCTTAAGGTCGTCACCTTCAGAGGCAATTTCAGCCCAAGATTGTTTAGGTAATTTGTTGAGGCCTTGCTGCTGGAAAGCCTGTATGGTTTAGATTGGAAATGCATAAACGTTACTTGTTTGTTTATCAGATTGTTTCTGGGTGGATGACCTAGTTTGGGTGGATTGGATCTGAGTGGATGACTCAGCAGGGGTGTGTAACACCTTTGTGGGGATGCTATATTTACGATGCAATAAAATAAAAATAAATAAAATATTACCCAAGTTATAAAACATTTAGTACATACTTAATATGAGTTGTAAAATTTTTCCTTTTATACTAGATATTGTTAAATAAAATAACACAAAACATGAAATAAAACAAACTTATTATCACACACATAATATACATATGATTTTGTCTTGAGTTATACAAATAATTTACAACTACAAATATTTAAAGAAAGTAGTAAAGAGTTAGTATAATACAAAACATAGACATGCCCAAGTGCACCTCAAAGAGTTCTAACCCTTCGAAGGATCACTCTCAGAGGGAACCTCGGGTGATAGAAATTCAGGATGTCTCACAGCTCTACGGACTGGTGTCTATGCTGTTGATACTATACTGATCCCACTAGGGGTACAGAAAAGTCCTCCCCAGTAACGCCTCAGATCCAAAGGCATCTCCAGATGTAGGTACAAAGTAGTAGTAAAAACTGGCTTAGCATCAAACTCTCCACATAGGGACACACTCAAACGTTCCAAGTAGATCACCGATCCTCGATCCTCTCACAATCGCCAGGCCTCCGAACCTCCGTGAAACTCCAGTCTCATGAAACCAAGAAATCCCGGCAACGCTATGATCACAGAATCAGTCCAAAGGATATGGATGATCGGATGGCTTGCCCTCGACAAACTGATCGTCCGTTTGCTGATCTTCGGGATACAAAATCTCAAGAGGCTGTTCCTCTACCTCTTCCTCAAACCCTTTACAAAAATAAAATAATAATACAGAAACACATACAAATAAAGAGGTGAGACAATCTTACATCAATACCAGCATGGCAAATAAGAAAACGACAATACAACAGATATCACAATTTAATACAATATAGCATACCATAACATCATAGATAATAGCACAATTTAACACAAGAATTGCATACCACAGTATCATAAATAATAACACAATTCAACACATCATACACTATCATAAATAATATCGTTATGATGCATGTCACAAATGCAAATGCAATATGACTCATTCCTACTCTCTGGAGCTAGACACAGACATCAGAGAGAATGACCCGAAGAGAACTATCAGTACCTCGGCTGCCCAACCAAACTATTACACTGTCCAACGTCGTGTCTATAGCCCACAGTCCAACATTGTGTAATAGTACACAATCCAAACACGTCGTGCATTACAGGCATTGTACTAAACAGTCTGCCCAAGATCTTTATTAAATATAGTGTGTGTCGAGATCATTAGTGTGTTGCCAGTTATCACGACCTAGAGGAGCGACCAACTGCCCACATGTGGAATACTCCACACACTAATGCCTCCAAGTTCACACAAGATGAACCACACTACGCTTATCACACCGACAATACGGTGTAATTTGTCTCGTCAATCAATCGCCAATATCAACCAAATTGGCACAACTCTTAATGCATGAATAAGAACTATAATTACCAAATTACCCTTAGTTTCCAAATATTATCATATTTATAAAAACGCCCTCAATCCCAAAAATTTCAATATATAGTACGTCACCACTTGACAGTACCATATCTCAACATGTCTGGGTTCACCACTTTGGCCCGACAGCAAAACTCACTGTTTCAATTAATCGTGTAGATATTTTATCGCGTTTTCACAATTGCATCACTTTTACAAATGTTTTTAAATCGCCTAAATATATTTTGCTGTTTTCAAAATTGTGTATCGTTTTTAAATTATTTTCTCAATCGCGTAAGATTTTTAAATCATTTTCTTAACCGTAAAGCTTTAAAATCTCTATTTTAAAACTGCGTAAGCTATTTCTTATACTTTTAAGCTACATAGAATATTTTTCTTATGTTATAAATATATTATAAAACATTCTCTTTTATTTGTCTGTCTCTAATAAATTTTTTACAGCATTTTGTCTATAAAATCTATTAATAATATATTTTCTACGTTTTTCCTTTAAAAAATTCCTTTGTTTAGTTTATTACTACAAAATACACTTTGAAAATTGTCATTATACTTTAAAACTCAAAGGTAAGTATTTTTCAAGAGTTTTGTTTACTTCTCTTCTATACCATATTTCTAATAAAAATTAGTTTACTTCTTTAAGTCTTGAAAATCTATTACAATTGTATTCTTTTTAGGTTAAACATCTAATCTACACTTAGAAAATAAATTTTGAATTGATTACACATTAAAAAGGCATGTTGACCGAATTTATCAAAACCTTGGCATTTGATCTTTGGATCATTTTTCATCTTCTAAATCATTTTGGAATTCATTAATTTACCTAAATCCATTTAATCCTTCTTTTAGAAAATGGTTGAGAACATTTTGGTTCTCTTTTTATGGTGAAGAAGAAAGCTCCATGGTTGTGTTCTTTGGAATACTCATGCAAACCTTACATATTATTCACATCCTAATTAATAATCATGCATTTATCCACACATGCAATATATTTTAAAGCTATAAACATGCATACAAACAATATCAAACACAAGTAAGAAAGCATTTAAACAACCAAACAAGTGAATCCTTATGGATTCTTCACACACATACAATCCATTTTCTCATCACCACACATGGTTGATGAGATTAAATCTCTCTCTTACCTTAAAGGAAGATAACTCCTTCTAATCCTTCTCCTATGGTTTTCGTGTGGCTCCCTCAAAAATCCTAGCAACCTTAAACAAATTTTAAAAAGTTATAACAATAGGAGAAAAACATAAACCATGGATCAATCATGGCTTAGAACCTTAAAAATCAAGTTAGAAATGAAAAACAAGAATCGTCACCTTGTAGGAAAAATCTCCAAATAAATTTTCCAAGCTTAAGATGAAGGATTTTGGAAGAACTCTCAACTAGAGATGTTCTTAGAATGTTGTTTAGGTTTGAGAAAGTGGGTTAGATAAAAATTTTGAAGGTTGGATGATGGTGTATGGGTGTTTGGCCGAATGGTCTTCAAAGGAGAAAGCAAGAGAATGGTTCTTGGTGTTCTTGGAGAAAAGAAAGATTAGAGATAAAAAATGACTAAGTTGATGTTCTCTTCACTATGCATGGCCGTGCACTTCATCAAGGGAGATGGCCACCTTGTTTGACTTCTCCTAACACCTAATAGCCCTAGATTTGATCAAGGGTTAATTTACAAAGCTTTACCTCCAAGCTTGTCTCTAATTGAAGTAGGAAAACCTAGTCATCCAAGTGACTAAGCTCTTCTTGAATGTTCTTGAACCTCCTTGCTTAAGCTTGGCCGAATGGCCCTAAGGAGAGTAAACCAAGTTTGTGTTCACTTAAGCCATCTAGTTACATTTAGGTGCATTTGTTTAATTTGTTTAGTTACTTTCCTAACTATATAGTTACGTAGGTGAACTAGGTTAGTCTTGATATTTTCTAACTAGAACTCAAATAGATAGCTAACTAGGTTACTTCACTTAATTACTACATAAGCTTCCTATGTTAACATAGTTAGGTTTTAAGCTAACTTAGTTAAGCTTTCTAGTTTGATCTTAACAAGTCCAACCATTTTTGTGGACTTAATTTCTATTGGTCTAGAAATTTGAAGCCTACATTGTTGACTTATTTCTATTGGCTTTGAATTTAGTCTAGCCAGAAACGTTGACTGGTTCACTAAACGCGGGTCCCACGGACTTTTCCGGGTCCATGGTTATTTTGGAGCAGATTTCTACTATTTTTGAGACAGTAAGCACTGTCAAATAAAATAATATTATAATAATATAAAATTATTTTATTGCACAGTTAAATCTTAAAAATTAAAAGATTAACATTCGTATCATTCGGAATTAGGTTTAGTAAGATCCCTCAGCTCCGAATAATTAAAATAAAATTTCTCCAGCCTAAAAATTATTATTTTCTTGACTCGGAGTAAATCACACAAAACACTCAAATATAATCATGAAACAATCAAATAAATTTTATAACACAAAAAAAAATATAAAACAGTACGATCAGGATAAAATGGTCATTTATCCAAAAGTTAGGGTGTTACAAGGTGGATGACCCAGATGAAGATTTCTTTGTTAGCCCTGTAAGGACTAATTTGCCTTTTCCCCTTCCACGAGAAGAGGATGTAGAGCCTCCTCGAGGCATGCTTCTATTTTCCTTGAAGATATTCACAAGTAAGATAATCAGGTAAGGTGTTTGAAGATTCCTTGATATATTCAATATCGAAATCAAAGACACTCAGAATGGCTTGTCATCTTGCAAAGATTTGTTTAGAAGCTAAATTCTTAACATCCTTTAACAAAATGTCTTTAGCAGATTTATAATCAACACAAATTAAAAACTTTTGGTTCAAAAGATCAGATTGAAATTTTGTTATGCTCAAAACAATTGCTAAAATTTCTTTTTTTCACAGTTGAATAATTCTGCTGAGCATAATTCTAATGTTTAGATGCATATGCAATGACATGTTCTTTGTTTGCGATTTTCTGTTTGAGAATGCCACCATAACCTATGTTAGAGGCATCAATTTCGATAATTTTGAAGGCTTGAGGATTAGGCAGATAAAGGCATGGAAGAGACTTTACTTGAGATTTAATTTGTTTGACAATACCTATATGGACGTCCGACCAAGGAGGTGGATTAGATTTTAGATGGTCATGCAAAGGTTTGATAAGATTACTAAATTGAGGAAAGAAGTCAGCAACATAATTCAAGCAACCAAGGAATCGTTGCAATTGATTTTTATTAATGATTTGATTTGGGAATTTATCAGCAATTTCAATGACTCGATTGATTGGGTTGATAGTTCCTTAATAAATATTATGACCAAGAAACCTGATCTGGGTTTGAAACAGATTAATTTTTTATTTAGATACAGCTAAACCATTTCTTTTAATTACATTAATAAAGATATTAATGTGTTTAAAGTGTTGATCAATTGATTGAGAGTAAACCAATACATCATCAATATAGACAATTGTGAAGTTTGAATATGAATTAAAGATTTCATTCATAATTCTTTGAAATTCTAAAGGAGCATTCTTTAGACCAAAGGGCATTACATTCCGTTCAAACTGCTCGAAAGGTACAGTGAAAGTCGTCTTATAGCGATCACTCTCATTGAGTTGGATTTGCCAGAATCCTGATTTCATATCAAACTTAGAAAAGATTTTGGCAGAATGCAGTCGTTTGAGAAGATCTTTCTTGTTTGGAATAGGATACCTAATCCATTGAAGAGCTTGATTAAGAGGTTTATAGTTTATGACAAGGCGAGGAGTACCTCTTTCGATTTCTACTAGTTTGTTGACATAGAAGGTTGAGCAAGACCAAGGAGACTTACTCTTTCTAATAAGACCTTTGGATAAAAGATCTTTGATTTCAGTTTGACAGTAGTCAAGAAGTTCATGGCTCATTTGGATAGGACCAGCTTTAGTTGGGATTTGGCGATCATTGAAGTCTTTCTCATATAGAAGATCAACCATATGCTTCTTTCTTTTCCAAAACGCATTTGGCATATTAGAACAGATTGAATCTTGAATCCGTATATGGAGAGTTTGAATGTGTTTCTGAACTTGAGGTTGAGAAAGCTAAGATTCGATATTTTTATAAGAAATTTCTTCCTTAAGATAATTTATCTATTTTTGTTTATAGTTAATTAGATTAATCATTGGATTAAGACTTTTAAGAGTTGGTTTTCCGATAAACAGAAAACAGATAGTTTGCCCAAGATGGTGGGTAATAATGCCCTTGTCAGTAATTTGCAGAGGGAAGAGAGACCTAATGAACGGAGTTCCTAGGATAACTTCACCTTTCAGATTTATGACAAGAAGAAAGGATGTTTCAACTTGAAAACCTTAATTTTCAATAATTGCAAAAGAGAATTTATATTGTATTTTCAGTTTGGAACCACTAGCAGTACTGAGCCGCTCAGTAGTTTTTTCAAAGTACTTTGTCAGAACCATTCCCTCCAAAATACAATTTGAATCTGCGCCTGTATCAGATAAGGCAACAGTATTTAAGACAAAATCATCAATTTTGATGTTTATGTTAATGAATTTTTTTTGAATTTTTAGTTAATTAATGATGTCACAAAATGCTTCATCATTTTCATCTTCTTTAGATTTTAGGAGGATTGTAGTTTCAGGAATCTTTTCAGAATTTTTAGATTCAAAATCAGTTTGTATATCACCTAACCAGGAGATGATAAGATGATGAAGTTTTTGTTGTTCTTTAAGTTCCTTAACTTCAATCTTAAGGCTATTAATTTCATACTGAAGATCATGAAGTGTCACGGGTTTTTTGGAAGAAGTTTTTCCAAGCTTCTTAATTGTTTCTTTAAGATCATATTTGTTTTTTATGATTGGATTTTTGATAGTTTTGGAAGAGCTTCAATAATGGATTTAAGTTTTTTGAAATAGATATTTCATTCTTTAGGATTTTGGATAGAATTAAGAACCTCAAATAGAAGATCTTGTTCTTTAGTCAAGACATTGATTGTTGGAGAGTCTGAGTCTCCATCAGACGATGATATATCATCATCTTGAATTTGGTTTAAATCCTTAGAAAATTCTTTTTCAGAATCTTCCTCAGATGATTCAATTAAAAGATTGTTAAGTTGTTCAACAACAACTTGATCAAGATTTAAGGCATTAATCTTTTTCTTAAGTCGACAATATTTGCTAATGTGACTAGGTTTGCCATAATTATAGCAGATTATAGGTTTTTTAGGGACATTAACATTGTCGATTGGAGGTTTTGACTTAAATTCTTGCTTAAGTCTTCTGGGTTTGGTTAAAGCTTTATGCCTAAAGTACTTAGATTTTTTGTTTTGGGTATGAACTTGTTTTGGTTTAGTTTTCTTCTTGCTAGCACAAGGAAGACCGAATTACTCGCAGAAGTTTCCAAGCTCCTGCTTTGTTTGAGCTTTTTCTCTGGTAAGTTGAGATTGAATCTTATCGTCTTGACAGATCTTAAGGGCTACCTTTTGTACAAAGGCAATGAGTTGACTATAACTCAATTGCTCATAAGGAATTTCACCATTAAGGGATTGACTACAAATTTTATCTCTAACTTTGTCACCTAGAGATTTAGGAAGACTTGAAAGGAATTTCTCCTTCTAGAATGGTTGTTGATAGTCTTCTCTTGTGTATACCCTAGTTAGAAAGGTATCTCGATACCATCTAAAGTCAACAAGAGTTTTACATTTAAGATTAGACAAGAGTTCAACAGATCTATCATGCCAGATGGATGGATCACCTATAAAATGTTGGACTATGGCAAAGATTATTGCATTGACAGCATCAAGGATGGGTTTGCCGTCATTAAGGATTGGATATCCTTCAAGATCAAGTTTAACAGCATTTGTGATGTTGTTCCATTGGGTATCAGTGAGATAGTGGTCCCACCAATCTTTGAGTTGACCAGTAAAACCGGTAACAAGGACTTCCATGATTACTTGATCGCTATATTCGTAAGAGGTTTGATAGTCTGTAGACACCATTGTCATTTCGTGGAGAGTATTAAGAATCTGATACGCAGTTTTCCCATCAATATCCCAGACATAGATATTGTTGGTGCTGAAAGATTTAAATGTTGGGTCCTGTTCTTCAAGCAAAATGTCTGGAGTAGTCACTCTTTGATAATAGAGTTTTGAAGGATTTTTCCAGTTAAGAACTTAACTAATAACTGGGTTGACTTTAATGACAGAACTTTGTTCAAATTAACAATCTGGCTCAGACTGGGATTCAGATTGCTTGATAGTATTAATGATTAAGGGTTTAGAAGTTTTTGACTCTTGAGATGGAAGTGTATTAGGAACAATCATCTGAGTCTTGAAGATAGGGCATCAGCTAATTCAGAATTAGGGATGTCTTCTACGATTTTAATAGAATCATTTTTAAGAAGTTTTAAACTTTCTTTAAGTTGCTTAGAAACCTTAAATGGTTTAAAGATGGGTTTTTCAATTGAAGTTTTTATAGTTTTTTCTCCAGAATTTGAAGGTTTATCTTCATGTTTTTTTTTTATTCTTAAGTTCTTTTCCTATGATTTGTTCACCTGAGATTTGAAGATATTTATTTATATAATTATTTTGTTCCATATGACCTTTAATGTTTTGAGGACCTATGGGTTCGTCATCTAGTTTGTATTTAATAGGATTTGCGATGACAGGTTTACTAGTTTTATCTTTCTTATCAAGAAAATAAGAACTTTGAGGAGGAAGGACAGATTTGACAAAAGTTTCATCTTTGCGATGTCAGACGGTTAAGACGTTAATAGATAGATCCTTCATAAGACCAATGCTCCAAGGATAAACAATTTCATTCCTAGTTAAGTAGGCGTGAAACCAATCAAAGAAAGGAACATTTTGTTTAATGTTTTCCATAAATAAATACCATTTATTTTGGATTTTAGTTTTGTTATTACCCTTATAATTTTCAAAAAACCATTTCCTTTGAGGCATCCATGCCTCGGAAAAGAAGTCTTTCTTAAGGGTTTCTTTATTAATTACGAATAGTGTATTAATCATGGACATCATTCATATCTGAGTAAGTTGGAGAGAGAGTAAATCTTTGGTCATTATTATAACACCCTTATGGGGATGTCACATATATAAAGAAAATAAAAGAAAGATAAATAAAATCTACCCAAGTTGTAAAACATTTGTTACGTACTAATACGGGTTGTAAAATAATTCCTGTTAAACAGAATATTATTAAATAAAATAACATGAAAACATAAAACCAACAGAACAACATCACTCATAATATACATATGGTCCAAGTTATAAGTTATACAAATAATTTACAACTACAACTACAAATATTTAAACATCAGCAGTAAACAGAAACAGTAAAGAGTTAATATATACATACACAGACGCGCCCAAAAATACATCATAAATATTTAATCCTCTGATGGATCACTCTCAGGAAACTCATCAGAAGATAAATATCCAGGATGTCTCGACTCTCGGCGGTAACGGGACCGCTCAGTCGACACGATACTAATCTCACTAGGCTCAGCGGTCACACCACCCCAATGACGCCTAATGGATAAAGGTAACTCTAAGTGTAGAAACACAGTCGTCGTCATCACTGGCTCGTCATCAAACCTATGACGTAAGGACACAGTCAGTCGTCCCGTATACGTCACGGAGTCTCTGTCTCCTCGCATATGCCAAGCTAACGATCCACCGTGAAACTCGAGTGTCATGAACCCCAAAAATCCTGGCACCGCCATACCCAAACTAATCAGTCCAATGGATATGGATGATCAGATGGTTCTTGATCGTCGAACTGATCTTCGGCTTGCTGATCTTCCTCCTCCTCGGGATACAGAATCTCAAGAGGTTGTTCCTCTTCCTCAAACTCTTTACCGCGTAAAATAAATATACAGAAAACACATACAATAAAGAAAAAGGTAAGACAATCTAAAATCATCACAAACATGGTAAATAAGAAAACGAAAAACAACAGTTATACAATTCATGCAATATGAAAAGTTATAACAAGAATGTCGATGTGAGAATAGAGAAAAGATTTAAATATCACAACAACACATAATATCACATATAAAATAAAATATCCCGGATGAAATAATATCACGATAAAATAATAGAACGTATAAACAATCATCATAATACTAACCAGATAAAATAGACAGATAAAATAAAATAAAATAATATTCAAGATATACTCATATGAAATATGACACAATCCAACTCCATGGAGCTAAACACAAACAGATATCAGAGAGAGAATGACTCGCAAAATCTATTAGTACCACGGCTGCCCAACCAAACTATTGCGCTGTCACACTTTGCGTCTATAGCCCCAAGTCATATGGAATTCATCATCCAAAGCATGGTGTAGTTCACGGTCTCACATTGTGGCACTACAGGCAATGTACTATTAGACTTTATGAAATCTCAATTAAATATAGTGCGTGTCGAGTCCATTAGTGTGCTATCGGTTACCACGGCCCGGGAGCGACCGATTTCCATATATGGGATCTCGTACACTAACGTCTCCAAGTTCATAAAGACAATGAACCACACTACGTTTATCGCATCGACAACACGATGTGATTCACCTCGTCAACCAATCCACCAAAAACTGGCATATCCTCAAATTACCAGGATATCCTCAAAGATAAAAAGATACTGAAGTCTCACCGGACAAATCTCGTTCCAAAGCTGTCGTGACGGGTTCACCTCATAGCCCGACAGCAGAAAAAATACAGAAAATCCAGAAAGAATATAGAAAATACCGTTTCGGTAAATCGCGTAGAAATTTTATCGCGTTTTCACAATCTCGTCGTTTTTACAAATGTTTTTAAATCGCGTAAATATATTTTTCTGTTTTCAAAATCGCGTAGAGTTTTTAATACGTTTTCTCAATCGCGTAAGATTTTTAAATCATTTTATGGCCCAAATCCCTTAAAAATTACTGTTTAAATAAACAGAAATAATAAATAATACGTTTAAACTACGTAAAATATTTTTCATACCGTATACTGTCTTTTGGACATCTTTTCTATCTTATTTGCCCGTTTTTACTAAAAATTGACAGTATTTTATTTAGAAAATTATATTTAATGATTTCCTAATTTTTTCATAAAAATTCTATTTACTTAATTTTTAACCGTATAATTTAATCCTTTTGAAAACCACTAACATGCTTCCAAATTATAGCATGAGCTATATGTTAGAAATTTTCAAAAGTTACTGTATTTCATTTCTAACAGTAAAATCATTAGTTTTAATCCTTAAACTTAATTCTAATCAATTTGTTTCTTTAAAACTCATTGTACTAAAATCCTTTTGGCATTTATTACTTAACCTTAGTTGAAAACAATTCTATAAATTAAAACACATTTAAATTTGGCTTTTTGGCTGAAAATCATTCTATGCTTTATACTTCATTCCTAATTATTTCCATACATTTAATCTCTTATAAAACTCTTAATCTAGTTTATTTTTATTAAATTATCAAGTCAATAGTTAGAAAATAAATTTGGATCAAAAGTATGTGGCATGTTGGCCAATTTTAACAAAGTCTTTGCATTTGATCTCCAAATTATTTTTCATCTTCTAAATCCATGTCAAATTTATTGTAGTACCTAAATTCATTAAATCAGTATTTTAGAAAATGGTTTAGAATTGATTTTAGAAATCATGGATCTTTGGTTTGGCATATTGGCCGAAATATACACTTTGTGTTACTTGATTTCTAAATTCGTTTTCCTTGATCTAAACAATGTGATACCTTGTTAATGTTCCTAGGTTAATTAAATCTCATTTTAGGAAAATTAAGAGAACATTTTGGTTCTCCATTTTGGTCATGGCCGTAAGCCTCAAGGTTTGTGTTCTTTGGAACACTCATGCAATCCTTGACATATTATTCACATCCTATAAATTATTATACATTTCTAACACATGCAATATATTTCTAACATATATAACCTATGTCAAAGCTTGTAGACATGCAATCAAAGCTTGTAGACATGCAAATTATTACAAACATCAAATAGGAAAGCTACTAACAAATACACAAACACATAAACAAGCTACTAACAATCACACAAAAGAATCCTTATGGATTCTACAATCACAAAAATCACACTCCATCTTCTTACCACCATCCATAGATGATAAGATTAGTCTTCCTCTTACCTTAAATGAAGACAAAATATTCTTTCACTCCTCTTCTAGGTTTCGGTTTTCTCCTTCAAGTCACCTAACAAACTTAAACAAAAATCTACAAGTTACTAACCATAGAAAGAGAGCTTAAACCATGGAGAAATCATGGCTTAGAACTTTGAAAAAGAGTTTAGAAATAGAAAACTAGAAATTTCACCTTCTAGGTTAAATTTTCCAAGTTGGTTTCCAAGCTTCAAATGGAAGATTTTGCAAGAACTCTCAACTAGAGATGTTCTTAGGATTGTGTTTAGGTTTAGAAAACTTGGTTGGATAGAATTTTGGATGGTTGGATGGTGTAGAACTAGGCTTGGCCGAATGGAGCTTCAAGAGAGCTTCAATGGTGTTTAGGGTTTTTGGAAGAGAGAGAAGAGAGAAAGTTGCATGAAGACCAAGTGATTTTGGTCTTCCAAAGGCCAAATGGCCGTGAACTTCATGCCATGCAAGGTGTAGCCTTGCTTGGCTTCATCCTTGCCTTAGAATGCATCAAAGGCCAAGATCAAAACTTGGTTAGAAAGCTTGGCTCCTATTGGTTCATCCTTGCCTTGTCATTAGCCTTAGTCACCATGCTTAGTCACTAATTAACCTAGTCATCTAGCTTAGCCACTTGTTCTAGAGAATTCCTTCACTAATGATGCTTAATTAAGCTACTAAGTTAACTGTATTAGCTAAATGTGGGTCTCGCAAAACATTTCCGGGTCCACTTTGTCATCTAATTATAATCTTGATTAATAAAATAATATACAAAATTATTTTATTGACGATTAAATCCTAAAAATTAAAAGATTAATTATTGTCTCATTCAGAATTGGGTTTAGTAAGATCCCCGGTCTGAATAATTAAAACAAGATTTCTCCGCCCGAAAAATATTATTTTCCGTCTCCGAGCAAATCGCACAAAAAATCTAAATAAAATCACAGACACAGTAATATTAAGCACTGTAACATATAGAAAAATTAAAAATAGTACAATCGGGACATAACGGTCATTTTTTTATTTTTCCCCACGACGAAGCAAATCATCCAAAACGTTCAAATAAAATTACAGACAGTATTAATTGTCTGTATATCACCCGAAAAAATTAAAACAAGAGCTCAAGAAAATTTTTATTTTACCGTCTCAAAGCAAAATACGTAAAACGATCAAATAAAATTTTAGCTCAGAAATATATTTATATTTCATACAGAAAAACAAGAAACAGTAAAATAGGGACATAACAGTCATTTACACAAAAGCTCGAAAAACAGCAAACAGAACATTCGGGACATTTTCTAAAAATTGGGGTGTTACAATTATTATCTTCCTGATGGTAGATAGGTTTGGGAAGGGTCGATGATGTCTCTAGCCCCTGCAGATTAATTGTAGAAGAAGATCCTATAGTTGAGAATGATTTTCTAGACAAAACAGATCTAAAATTATCAGACCTTGATGAATTAGATCTAAAAGATCTAGATAAACTAAAAGAGTTTCTCCTATCAAAGTTTAACTCAACTTTTCCCTATTGGTGTTGAATTATCTCAAAAAATTTTGGTGATTCTCTGGGTAAAGCTGGTGCAGCTTCATCCATTGTCCATTTTTGAGGGAGAGCTACATCCTCCCAATGGATCATTTTAGGGACAACTACGTTGGCCTTAGATGTGTTAGTTAAAAATAATGTTGTTACATCATTTTCTTTCAATTTTAGAACTTTAGACATTGAAGAATTCATTACATTGTACTGAATCCTATAGATTAAGGTTAAAGGGATAGATCCAGGCTTCATGTCTAAGCCACAGATTTTTAGGTTTAGGAATAGGGCGTCAAGAATGTTTTTGTCAAGAAGACTTACCATCCTATTTGGATAACAGTTGAAATAGATTGGACCATGACTTAAGCTGGTTTCTACGGTTCCAAGCAAAGAGTCATGGAATTGATTATCACGAACGTCTCTGAGACAGAGAAGAACAGATGTGTTAAGACCTTCACAGATTAACAGCTTGACAGCAACCTACACACATCCAATATGTAGAAAATTGTATTTATTTTTATGTTTTTTAATGGATTCTTCAAACAGAAGATGAAATTCTTCGTCATCACTTTTGATTATGATTTGTTTCTCTACAATCCTAATTATATAATCAGAACTCCTAAAAAATCTACTTTCAGGTTTGTAGAGTTCGTTTGTGGAAATTTTTGGGATTTCCCACTTGTCAAAATCTTGATTAATGTCTTCAAAATGAATTTCTTCATTAAAGATGTCAGGTTTAGATGTTTTAGTTTGTTCTTCAGAAAGAGAAGAGGATGAGGATTGAGATGACCTGATTGATAATTTAGAAAAGGATGAAGACAAAGATCGCAACATGATAGCAAGAGTAAAAGAGCAGAAAAGTAGAGAATATGTAAACACGGAAATATAAATACAGGGAATAAAAGATCAGAAGCAAATATGATGTATAGACCCTCGATATCATTGCCATCATTTAGATCCATAAAAGCAAAAATGAGAAATTTAAGTTAAATTTTATCTTCTAAACTAGATCTTAAGATTATCATTTTATTTCATACTTTGATTTAGATCTGAACTATTTATCAGTTACTGAACTATATTTTAACCTTTTAAGTCCTTAATTATTTCCAGATCTACAACCACCGCAAACATTTACCAGATCTTAGCCCGAGGTCACCACCATACCCAAAGTATCACTACCTATGGAAGCATCGTCGAATTAGACTTACTGCCCTTCACCACCAGGTCTTACTACTACAACCCCACAACATAGATCCAACACGGGTATTATGTATCGTCCAGTCCAAGAAGTGGTAACATAAACTACGTACTTTCCAGATCCAGCTATAATAACAAGGATTAACAGATTATAACATAGTTCAGCAAGGAAATAAACAACAACAGATAAAGATCAAAGCATTATCAGATAATAACGTTAGTTTCTAGTTCAATAAGATAAAAGCAACTTAAATCCGTTCATTTACTTTCCTACTTCCCCATCAGTCTCTGATACCAGAGTTATAGGGCGAAGATCACGGGAAAAATGGAGGAATGGAGCAGGATGAAGAGAAGTAGAATGTAGACAGACTGCTTACATAATAATGAAATGCGGAAAATCAAATAACAAAATTATTTAACACATTAAAGTGAAAATCGGAAGTGCGTCAGAGACGTCGAGATCCTGCGAAAGGATGAGAAGAGAAGAATAGATTACATAAAAGATGAAGAAAGATTGAAACTTTATTACACTGAATAAATATTACAAGATTGAAGGGAGACGGGAGAAGGGATATATATATATATATATTGTGTATATTATGATTAATATATTGTTTATGTGACCATATGTTAAACCAATCAGTATGTTATGAATATATCATTTTGATGAATATTTGGTTATTTGATGATTAAATGAGTTGTTTGCTTATTAAGCGAGCTGCTCATTGTTCAAATGGGCTGAGTTGTCTTTTAGGTCATGAAAATTGAAAAATAAAAAAGAAAG
Source organism: Ormosia emarginata (assembly GCA_029884605.1). NCBI lineage: Eukaryota > Viridiplantae > Streptophyta > Magnoliopsida > Fabales > Fabaceae > Ormosia > Ormosia emarginata. Next base: position 1,981,160 of record JAQQTP010000013.1, on the reverse strand, counting down.
AAGATAGGTGTGCCTTAAAAAACAAATTTGGACTAAACTAAAAGATCGATCTAATCTAAACTAATTTATTTAATTGCTAAGTTGAATGTGTTTGTGTTTGCTCTTGAATTAGTTCTAGTCTTTGACCATTTGAATGCTTTTGTAGAGGCTGCATTGCGACATTACCTCCATTGCTACTAGGCATAGAATTCTTAACTTTCAGCATATCCAGAGTTTCAACATACTTTTGAACTCTTTCTACCTTCAAGATGTTTTCATTAACATCAGAACCAGTAATTTAAGAACTAGTAACAAAAAAAGACCAAAATGTATGAAATGTTTACCTGCATTTTCCTCTGTAACTTCACATCCCCATCAGATAGAGAAAGCTTGCATTATTCAATAGGTAAAGAAAACTATAAAAGAATCAAAATAATTAAATATCAACTGAAGCAGCAAATTAAACACACAATCAATCAGCTGACTACTAAAAGGGGAAAGTGATCTTACCAAAATGTCTTTCATCTAGGCTTTGTTTCACTTGCACAATAAAAAATATTTCAAAATACCAGAGAATATGACAAAACACTAAAAAATATATTTACCTAAAAAAATGGATGAAACTTCCCTGAGCATGCTTTGACAACCTCTTGTCCAACACCTAAGATGTCATTAATATTACTGGCAATAGATATAAGCATTTGTGCATCATCCTCTGAACCAGCATCAAGGAAACTTAGAAAAATCACTCAGAAGAAAATCACCTGGATCAATGAGTGCTTCCCTAAAAGGCTTAAAGTTCAACACCTTCGGTTGTTTGACCTATGTGACAATACCACCTTTCTCATAGATACCATAATTTGTGGTGTCATCTTCAAGAGTAAATGAATATGCTCTAGCATTTTTAATCTTCCTTGGCTTTCCATCATTCAATTCTTTCATACTATGAACTTCAAAGAATACAACAAGACCTATATCCTGAAACTCAAGCCTCTCATCATCAACACAGGATACTAGAGTAGGGTTGTCATTGCTGATGGATGTAATAATGCCAGTATGGGGTTCATCTCCATCAACATCAACAACAGTGAACTCAGGCCCGAAATAACAGAACACAGAACCAAAAAGGCCTCTAACTTCAGTTTTAATAAAAGTAATATGAGGCTGATGACTGTGGCAATAATCATTGCACTCAATGTCTTTCTCCAGACTAATATCAGTGAAAACAACAACCTACAAAACAGTAAATAAACAAATAAAAATATATCAAAATAAATCAGATACAAATGCATTTATAGAGATAGATTTTGCAGCTTTCTACATCTTAGCATTCTTCGTCATCACTAAGTACCTCTTCTCTTGGCTAATTGGGTCTTCCACTAGCACTATCTTTGATTTGTCCTTGACCCCAACTATGTCAAGGAAAGCTTTTGAACCCCTCTCCTTGTCTTTATAAAATAGCTTTTGGTCTCAATGGTGTAACCTAGTTGGCCCTGACAACATTTTCTTCAATTCCCCTGCAACATCATGAATAAAAATCAGCTTTTTGCATAATTAGTTAGGAAATATTGCTAAGTTGTATTACTTTATTTTATTCTTGGCTTTATTATCTTTTTTTCCCTAATTTCTATCTTTGATTGTAGTAGAGGAATTAAAATAGGAAATTTTGTTGAGTTGCTCTAGTTTTCATTATAGGAGAAATGCCTAAATATATTGAATAATTTATTTCTATTACTTTTAGATAAGCATATGGCCTAATTCAAGTCATTTATCTCTTTCAACTCTAAACTAAAGTTTACTGAACTTATTGTTAGGAAAATGTACTTGATCTCTGTATACTGAGAATGATAATATGTTATGACCCTTTGATTGTTACGATTTGTGTACTTGATCTATTTTAGTTCTGATATCTGTTGGTGTATGCCCTAGAGGCCAATAAATTTTGTTTGTATTTACATACATTGTATTATGCTAATTTTAATATATCAGGCATTTCATTTATCGTGTTCTTTTTTTATAAACATAATAAAGTCCTTAGAATAGTAAGTTTGATACCATAGGACATCAAGTGGATGATTTGATCATGAGATCCTATTGGATAAAATACTATTCTTAAATGTCCCTAGTCAAGTATTATTGTTAATTAGGACAACAATAATGCATTGAGACTAGTATGTGCGTAGACTGATGACCACATCTCACGGGTCATGGATATGAGATATCAAGTCTTCACATGAATACATATTAGAGTAATGATGTATTGGACAGACCCGCCATGAGAACGCTACGTGGATCGTTACATGAGTGTCATAAGCGATTTTCATAGTGATAACAGTGTATGTGGTCCTTTGACCTGAAATCACTACAATTCCTACATGAGGAGTTGTGTGTTTTAATGCCATCAAACGTCATCTGTAACAAGATGATTATAAAGTTAGTTATTAGACATACCACAATTCATGTGGAGGGATGTGAGTGACCTAGATGGGATTTGTCTCTCCTACATAATAGGAGTGATATCTTCAGACCCCCTGATTGAGTGAGACTACGAAATGCATGGCCATGTTCAAATGAATCAATATAAGATATTGATTTCATTTATTATTACTATGTTTACTCAAGAATCAAGAAACTGAAGATTGAACTAAACAAGGGTGACACGTTCCATGCCTTGTGTTCAATCTAGATATCTGGACAAAGGGACTAAACTACACGTAACATTGGTCACAGATAGGTTATGTCAAATCACTGACATTCTCATTACTTGGGTAGCAGCGATGTGTTACAAGATAGCGCTCACTATTTATAATATTAAAATGAGATTTTAATATTACTACTAACGTCATGAGAACCTGCAGGGTTGCACACTTAGAGCAGACTAAATTGGAGCAATAAGGATCCAAGTTGGACTCAGATTCAATTGTGGGCCTAACTTATAACAAATGAGTCTAGGATTACACAGCTTACCTTGCTACTGCTCACACTCACTTAAGGCAGTCACTATTATAAATAGTACTGCTAAGGGGGTTGCTAGTAAGATAATACAGAACCCTAGCCGCACCTATAGAAAGTGAGTCAGAGAGAGACAGGTTTCCTTCTCTTCTCTTCGCAGCTAGCACTATTGTAGAGAGGTCAGACTCCAAGACTGTGGACATTGGATGTTTTGCAAGTCTGCTTGTGTGGATACCCCAGAGACATCGTCGCTATTACGGTGTTGGTGATTCATGTCGCTCGTGTTTATCGCACTTCAAGAGGTAAATGTTTTAAAACTTGGATTATGGCTTTTTCGTATGGATTCTATGAGAAATTTTTTATTATTCTGCTGCGTGATGTATCTACAATTCCTAATAGTGGTATCAAAGACACTTGTGAAACCATGATTCGATTTTTCTACTCTTCTTGTTATATGAAATAACATGATTCGTTGATTTCTTTTCGTAAAAGATATGATCTTTATATGTTATTTCTAAAATTGAAATAATGCTTTATGAAACTATGTCCTGTTTGATTTGTTGTTTACGAAACATGTTGTTGTTTTTGAAACCATGAAGATGTTCATATGATTATGTGAAAAACCATTTTGAAAGCTTTCTATTTCTGTGTTTTTTCTAGTATATGTATGTATGTGATATGTATGATTCTATGAAAAATCGTTTTGAAAGTTTTCTGTTTCTGCATTTTTTCTAGTATATGTATATATGTGATATATATAATTTTGTGAAAACCATTTTGAATGCTTTCTGTTTCTGCATTTTGGAAACCTTGTTTCCGGTTTGTGGCGGCATCGAAGCAAGCCTTGACTGCCTTCACAGAACAGCAGAGACGCAAGGGTTCTCAAATCCTTGTTTCTACACAAAGGCACAATGCAAGGTATTGGAAACCTTGTTCTTGGTTTGCGGCAGCTATGAGGCTTCCTCATGACATGAAGTGTTCATGTCTTCACGCGTTCTAGAAACCCTGTTTCTGGATAAGTGATGGCAGTTGTGAGGAACCCCTGCGGCACATGAAGCGTTCATGTGTTTGCGGGCTTTAGGGTTCAAGTGTTGTTGCCCTAGCCGTCACAGAGGCAAATGGGGTTCAACTCGAATTTTTGTTCAAGAAACTAGTAGTGGTATATGAATGAAAAATTTTAGACCGGGGCGCTACCCTGAACCCCATTGTGTGGTGTGTGATATTCGAAACTGCGATATTCTAAACCGTTTTTATAACTCACAAAATAATAATGTGTTATTGCTTTGTGTTTATATGTACTTAGTGATACATGGTGCATGGTTATGGCCTTCGTCTTTTTTTTATATGTTATTTTGGTTATTTTAAATACGACTTGTGTGTCGTGCCTTTCCCTCTACATTCTGATTGTACATTCTCTTCTCACCTAACTCCCCTCGAATGTAAAAGAGATTTCTATATAATGTAATCTTGATGTGGAGGCAAGAAGATGGCATCAAGTGAGGACGTTGGTGGGAGACGCTTGGTGAAGCTGGCTTAGTTAATGCTACTATCTTAGAGGCCATAACCATGTCACGTTTATTATATGCTTTATATGTATGAGATGCATGGATGATGTTTATGGTATGTTAAACAAGTTTAATAAATGGTGAGATCTAATAATAAAAAATCCCTCAAAGTAAATATTAAGTCATTATGTGATGCCTTCCAATGCGTGGTACTCGTCAAGACCAGTATCGATCAAGTGTGGGTCAGCCAAAGCAGGATGCCTTTATCTATATTAGTAAGACGCGATGGGATAAGAGTAATATCCAATTGCCAACCATTGGGTCTGACTTAACTAGGCCATTTCAATAGGATTGAAGGCTTAGAGCATGGAGTTAGACTTTAGTCCATTAGATGGATTAGAATAAGTGTTATTCACCCAACTATCCAAGAGTTGCATGTGATGTAACTGGAAAGAGTTTCCTACCTAAATAATCGAATTTTGGGCGATCAGCCAAAGCTGACTCAAAGCTAGGTGAAATATGGATCTTGGCCCACTAGGAAATCTTTCGATGGGATTTTCTGAGTTAATGTTGAGGGTCATTGATTTGAATAAAATAGTGGGAGGCATATTTAATTAAAGACCTTGTTAAATATGTTTATGGCATGATACTTATATTTTGCATATTACTGTTGATAGATTACCTTGGCAATAAACATTTCAAGCAACTTATCATTACGATTAGTCCTTGAGAAGGACAAGTTATCATGGACAAATTTCCTAGACTGGTATAGGAAGGATTGTCCTCAAGCAAGAGAAAAAGTTGTATGTTTTAGAATAGCCTATTTCTGAGCCACCTGCTACTAATGCCCTTAGAGCTGAAAGAGATGCTTATAAGAAGCATCAAGATGATGCCTTGGACGTCGGATGTCTAATGCTAGCCACCATGAACTCTGAGCTCCAAAAGCAACATGAGAACATGGATGCCTACGATATGATCGTACACCTCAAAAAGCTCTATCAAGAGCAGGCTAGACATGAGAGATACGAGGTCTCTAAAGCACTATTTCAGTGCAAGCTGGTAGAAGGAAGCCCTGTTGGTGCTCATGTACTCAAGATGATTGGGTACATTGAAAACCTAGAGAGACTTGGTCTTCCTGTGGGCCAAGAGTTGGCCACTAACTTAGTCCTGCAATCGTTGTCGGAAAGTTTTAGTCAAATTCTCATGAACTACAACATGAATGAAATTAACAAATCACTACCAGAGTTGCTAAGCATGTTGAGAACTACTGAGCAGAACATAAAGAAAGGCAAAGGAAAGGCCATAATGATCGTCCAAAAGAATAAGGGCAAGAGACATTAGAAAAAGCCCAAGGACAAGTGGAAGGGCAAGGGCAAGGATAAGTCCAAGGCCAACACTTCTAGCTTGAAAACAGTGGGTGGAGTGGCTAAGGAAGGTACATGCTTCCACTGTGGTCAGACTGGACATTGGAAGAGGAACTGTGCCAAGTACCTAGAGGAGCTCAAGAAGAAGAAAGGAAGCGAGACTTCTATTTCAGGTATTTTTGTTATAGAAGTCAATTTATCTACTTTTGCATCATGGGTATTAGATACTAGATGTGGATCTCACATTTGTGTAAATGTGCAGGATCTAAAGAGCATTAGACCATTGACTAAGGGCGAAGTCGACCTACGAGTGGGAAATGGAGCAAAGGTTGTTGCACTAGCCGTAGGGACTTATTTATTAACTTTGCCCACTAGGCTTGTAATTGAATTAGATAATTGTTATTTTGTGCCTGCTATTAGCAGGAATATCATTTTTGTTTCTTGTTTGGACCAGAAAGGTTTTACTTTTATAATGAAGAACAAAAGTTGTTCTATTTATTTGAATGATATTTTCTATGGTAGTGCACATCTGAGTAATGGACTTTATGTCCTTGATCTTGAAACGCCCATCTATAAAATAAATACAAAGAGGTTCAAGTCAAATGATATAAACCCGACTTATTTCTAGCATTGTCGTTTGGGCCACATAAATGAGAAACGCATCTTCAAACTCCACAAAGATGGATTCTTGGACTCGTTTGATTTCGAATCATATGAGACATATGAATTTTGTTTATTGGGGAAGATGACTAAGGCCCCATTCACTGGACAAGGTGAAAGGGCTAGTGATCTTTTGGGCCTCATACATAGTGATGTATGTGAGCCACTAAACACATTGGCTAAAGGCGGTTTTCAATATTTCATTACATTTACTGATGATTTCAGTAGATATAGATTTGTATATCTTATGAAGCACAAATCAGAATCCTTTGAAAATTTCAAAGAGTTCAAGAATAAAGTGCAAAACTAACTTGACAAGAGTATTAAAATCCTTCAATCAGATCGAGGAGGTGAATACTTAAGCCAACAGTTTGATGATCATCTGAAAGAGTGTCGGATAATATCTCAACTCGCTCCTCCTGGAACACCACAATGGAATGGTGTTTCTGAAAGAAGGAACCGGACCTTGTTGGACATGATCCGATCCATGATGAGTCATGCAGACCTTCTAGGCTCTTTCTAGGGATATGCTCTATTAACAGCAGTTTTCACACTTAATGTTCTATCTAAGACGGTTCAACAGACACCATATGAGATGTGAACTGGGAGATGGCCTAGTATGTCTTTTATGAAGATTTGGGGTTGCAAAACTTATATGAAACGTCAAGTTCTAATAAGCTTGGCCCTAAATCAGATAAATGCTTCTTTGTGGGGTATCCCAAGGAAACCAAGGGATGCTATTTCTATAATCCTACCGAGGGCAAAGTGTTTGTCGCACGAACTGCTGTTTTCCTAGAAAAGGAGTTTATCTCCAAAGGAACCAGTGGGAGGAAAGTAGAACTTGAAGAAATTCAAAGTTCACAGAGTAGCAACGAACCGATGATGGAAATAGAGTAGTCTCCACAAGTCATTGTGGAACCATAATCTGCTCTAGTAGCACAAGACCCGCGTAGGTCTAACAGGATACATCATCAACCAGAGAGATATGGATTTCTCATGACCCAGCAAGGTGACGTATTGCTCATGGATCAAGATGAGCCTGTGACTTACCAGGAAACCATTATTCGCCCAGAATCTAAAAAATGGCTTGAGGCCATGAGATCTGAAATGGAATCCATGTGTGCCAACCAGGTATGGACCTTGGTTGACCCACCTAAAGGGGTAAAACATATTGGGTGCAAGTGGGTTTTCAAGAAGAAAACTGACATGGATGGTAATGTGCATACCTTTAAGGCGTGATTGGTAGCTAAAGATTTCAAGCAAATTCATGGTGTAGATGTAACACCCCGATGTAGGGCGTCACATTTACGACAAATTAAAATAAAAACTTTCCCAAGTTATAAATTGTTTGATAATAAATACAACACGAGTTGTAAAATTTTAGTTATGTATTCTAAGAAGATCAATAATCATCCTATACAAATCCAATCATCTTCCATTATTGTTTCAACCTTCGTCCTATGGCCATTTCTTCTTGCGGAAAACATTACTAAATAAAATAAAATAAAACAGAACATGAAATAAAATACATTATTACATACATACCATAATATCCATATGGTTTTGTTTTGAAAAAAATAAAAATTAAATCATAAACCGTTTGACCCAAAAGAGTAGATAACAGACTTGCCCAAGTCCAACAGACTAAGAAAACCCAAAAAATACAGTACAGACATAACCAAAACAAAATAATCACGCCAACTAGTAAGGATAATCCAACAGCCCGTCTCCTTCGTGCTGGTGCTCGGGTTGCTGCTTCTCTCATAGAAAATTTAGAGGTTGATCTTCTTCATCGTCTTTACCATACATAATAATAATAACACAGAAATACATACAAAAAGGTGAGACAATCTGTCATCATTACCATCAAGCAGTATAGAAAACGATAAATACAAACAGATATGTCATCAAAACATGTTATTACAACATATATAACATTTCATAGAATATATCAGAATAAAATAATATACAGACTCATAATGCACATGTATACGACACAAACCTACTCCATGGAGCTAAACATAACCAATCAGAGGGAATGATCCCAGAAGAACCTGTCTGTCAACTCGGCTGCCGTGGGCCACGTGCTACACAGTCAAATTCATCGTGGCTCGCACAGTACACAGTCAAACTCATCGTGTACTACAAGCATTCTACAAGACCGTCCCCAACAAGATCATGATTAAGAATAGTGCTTTGTCGAGATCATTAGTGTGTCATGTCCAGTACCACGGACCAAAGGAGCTGCCAACTATCCACATGTGGAATTTCGTACACCAATGCCTCCAAGTTCAATAAATGAACAACACTACGCCTATCGCACCCAAACAGGGGTGTAATTCATCCTCTTAGGTATAACTTGTCAATGACATCAAAAACAACATATTCCTCAATGCATGGTGCAAGACTCAAAATTCACATATATCATAATATTATCCAATCACATGGTCAAGTGCCATAACTCGACAGTATCACTTTTCAATATAACCGGGTCCAACCCGACAACATACCGCTGTTATTTTCAATCGCGTAAATATTTTTTTCGCATTTTCACAATCTCATCAACGTTTTCAAATTGCGTAGGTCTTTTCTCATATTTTTCTCAATCACATAAATATTTTTCAACATTTTCAAATAGTGTAGGTATTTTCCTATGTTTTTAAAACCATTTTCTAAATTACGTAACATTTTTAAATCATTTATCAATCGCGTAAATTAAATATCACCATTTTAAATATGCGGAAAGTATTTCTACTATTTTTCACCATATAAAATATTTCTTGACATTAATTTTTGAAACTTTCTGAAATTAAGAATATTTGTTTTTATAAAATACTTAGAGCTCTAAATCAATTTTAAAACGTATTCTCCATTATCATAATAAAAAATAAATAAATTGAGTTCTTGTTAAATAAATCTTTTAAAACTACCTTTAAGAAAATATATATATTTTTTATCTAAATACTAATTCTTGACTTGTTGGCCCAAAATTAATTTATGTTCCATAACCAAATATATAATCATTTCCTATCTCATTTTTCTTTGTAAAAATTTTTAATCCAATTATTTGTTACTTAATCCTCTAAAATCTATACTTGAAAAAAATAATTTTAGATTAAAAGTATATTGAATGGCATGTGACCGAAATTTACTATGTCTTCAACAAATCAAGCATTTGAAAACACATACATCAAAATCAATCATACAATAAAGTAAAATCATAAACAATCAAGTAAATGAATCCTCATGGATTCTTCACCACACACAATCCATTTTCATATTACCAAAATAGTTTATGAGATTAAATCTCCCTCTTACCTCTTGAAGACTATCCTTCTTGAAAGCTTCCTTAGAAAATTTAGTGTGGCTCCAAGAAAATACCTATCAAGCTTAAACAATTTACAAAATACAAAACTAAGCTTGAGAAAGAATAACCATGGATCAAGCATGGCTTAGAAATTTAAAAACAAATTTAGAAATAGGAAACAAGAATTTTACCTAATAGGGTAGAAATTTCAACCTTGATTTCCAAGCTCAAGATTGTTGATTTTGAAGAAACTCACAACATGAAAGATGTTTGGAATGGTGTTTAGCTTTAGGAAATAAGGTTGGATAAAATTATTGAAGAGTGGAAGTGTGATTTGGGAGTGGTGGCCGAAAAGCTCAAGAAATGGAGAAAAGATGAAGTTCTTCTTTGTGTTCTTGTGTTCTTGAAGAAAGAGGATAGAAAGAATAGATAGGAGTGATGGAAAATGAAGTGGAGAGGTCTCCTACACTATATATAGCCATGTGGTGCATTGGAGGAGTGGGTGGAATGATTTGTGATAATTGCTTGGTGGAGCACTCAAGGAGACAAGGTGGTGCATGCTAGCTCACTAAAGTGTTTGATTAAGTGTGATGGAATCAAAATAGATGGCCTATACACATGCAATTGCCGTGGAGTTACTTGGAGAGAATGGATGGAAATTCATTGAATATTTGAGTGGGAGACAAGGTAGTTGAAGGATGACTAGACTCCAAGTGATCATGAATGATAGAATGCATTATTATGCATTATTTGAAGAATCATTTGCCTTCTTTGAGAGACATGGTTGTGTGGCCTTGGTGGAATTCACCAACAAAAGAATTCCATTCCATGTTATAATGAAGTGCATGAGTTGTAGGTGGGTCAAAGTGTTTTATCACTTTGGTTTCTAAATTAAACATACTAGGTCCACTAACATGATTATAGAATCTAGGTAAATAGAAAACTTAATTACTAAGGCTAGGTATTTAGGTTTATGATTTCACCTATAGTAAGTAGATTTATAATCTTAACCTAAGGTAAATAGATTTATGACTTTAACCTAGGGTGAAAATTTTTTTTATAACTTTAACCGATGGTAAATAAATTTATAACTTTATCCTAATGTAAATAGGTTTATAACTTTAACCTAAGGTGAATAAATTTATAATTTACCTAAGGTAAATAGATTTATGATTTTACCTACGTCTATTTCTCTATGTAGATTTTAACCAGTAGTTAATTTTGAATTGACAAAAATTACTGCAGTAAAAACTAATTTTTTACTGTCTAAAATTTACTATGGTAAAAATTAAATTTTTACTGTGGTTCAATAATAACGCGTATCTAGATAAATTTTCAAACAACGAAGATTTTCGAATACTGTTTCTGGTTTCGGGTTTAATAAGATCCCTCGACCCCACGTGAACAGTTCAAAAATTCATCTGGCCTAGGAAAATTTTTATTTTCCTGACTCGGAGTAATTCATACACAAAGATCAAAAACATTCATAGAACAGTTAAAATAAATTTACAGCACACAGAAATCACAAAATAGTACAATTTAGTCATTACTGTAATTTATCAAAAATTGGGGTGTTACAGTAGACTATGATGAGACTTTTTCCCCAGTTGTGATGCTTAAATCTGTTCGGATCTTACTTGTTATTGCAGCATACCATGATTATGAAATCTAGCAAATGGATGTCAAAACTGCTTTCCTTAATGGAAATCTTCTTGAGGATGTGTACATGACATAACCTGAGGGTTTTGCCACTCCACAAGATGCTAGAAAGGTGTGCAAGTTGCAACGATCTATTTATGGATTAAATCAAGCTTCCAGAAGCTAGAATCTTCATTTTGATGATACAATCAAACAGTTTGGTTTCATCAAGAATGAAGAAGAATCTTGTGTCTACAAGAAGGTAGTGGGAGCACAGTTATTTTTCTGGTGTTATATGTAGATGACATACTACTAATTGGAAATGACATCCCTACCCTACAGTCTATAAAGACTTGGTTAGAGAAGTGCTTTTCTATGAAAGACTTGGGTGAAGCCATCTATGTATTAGGTATCAGGATCTATAGAGATAGATCGTAGAGATTGTTTGGCCTAAGTCAGAGTACATACATAGACAAAGTGTTAAGACGGTTTAACATGCATGAATCCAAGAAAGGACTCTTGCCTATATTGCATGGTGTAAGCCTATCTAAGGCTCAATCCCCTTCCACCTAGGATAAGAGGGATCGCATGAGTAAGATTCCATATGAATCTGCAATTGGATCTATCATGTATACCATGTTATGTACTCGACCAGACATCTCGTATGCTTTGAGCATGATGAGCAAGTACCAGTCTGATCCCGGTGAGAGTCACCATAGTGCTGTCAAGAACATCTTTAAGTACTTGAGAAGGACTAAGGATTTGTTCTTGGTATATGGAGCTAAGGAGGAACTAGTTGTAAAGGGTTACACTGATGCTAGTTTCCAAACTGATAAGGACGACTCCAGATAACAATTAGGTTTTGTTTATTGCCTGAATGGTGGGGCTGTGAGTTGGAAGAGTTCAAAGCAAGAGACAATCACCGATTCTACCACAGAGGCTGAGTATATTGCTACCTCCAATACAGCAAAGGAGGCCGTTTGGATTAGGAATTTCATTATTGAGCTTGGTGTAGCTCCTAGCATTGTGGACCCAATGGACCTCTATCGTGATAATAATGGAGCCATTGCATAAGCTAAGGAGCCCAAATCTCACAAGCGATCCAAACATATACTTAGGCGCTTCCATCTCATTCGAGAGATCATCAATAGAGGATATGTGAAGATATGCAAAGTACCAATAGATGATAACATTGCCGATCCATTGACGAAGCCTTTTGCACAGCAGAAGCATAAGGGTTACAATAGGTCTTTAGGCATTAGACATATGCCTAATTAGCTCTAGTGCAAGTAGGAGATTGTTGGTGTATGCCCTAGAGGCCAATACATTTTATCTGTATTTACATACATTATATTATGCTAATTTTAATATATGAGGCATTTCATTTATTGTGTTCTTTTTTTATAAACATAATAAAGTCCTTAGAATAATAAGTTTGATACCATATGACATCAAGTGGATGACTTAATTGTCAGATCCTATTGGATAAAATACTATTCTTAAAAGTCCCTAGTCAAGTATTATTGTTAATTAGGACAACAATAATGCGTTGATACTAGTATGTGCGTAGACTGATGACCACATCTCACGGGTCATGGATATGAGATATCAAGTCTTCACATGGATACATATTAGAGTAATGATGTATTGGACAGACCCCCTATGAGAACGCTACGTGGATCGTTACGTAAGTGTCATAAGTGATTCTTATAGTGACAATGATGTATGTGGTCCTTTGACCTGAAATCACTATGATTCCTACATGAGGAGTTGTGTGTTTTAATGCCACCAAACGTCATCTGTAACAAGATGATTATAAAGTTAGTTATTAGACATACCGCAATTCATGTGGAGGGATGTGAGTGACCTAGATAGGATTTGTCCCTCCTACATAACAGGAGTGATATCTTCAGACCCCCTGATTGAGTGAGACTACGAAATGCATGACCATGTTCAAATGAGTCAATATAAGATATTGATCTCATTTGTTATTACTATGTCTACTCAAGAATCAGGAAACTGAAGATTGAACTAAACAAGGGTGACACGTTCCATGCCTTGTGTTCAATCCAGATATCTGGACAAAGGGACTAAACTACACATAACATTGGTCACAGATAGGTTATGTCAAATCACTGACATTCTCATTACTTGGGTAGTAGCGATGTGTTACAAGATACCGCTCACTGTTTGTAATATAAAAATGATTTTAATATTACTTCCAACGTCATGAGAACCTGCAGGGTTGCACACTTAAAGCAGACTAAATTGGAGCAATAAGGATCCAAGTTGGACTCGGATTCAATTATGGGCCTAACTCATAACAGATGAGTCTAGGGTTGCACAGCTTACCTTGCTATTGCTCACACTCACTTAAGGTAGTCACTGTTATAAATAGTACTGCTAAGAGGGCTGCTAGTAAGATTTTACAGAACCCTAGCTGCACCTACAGAAAGTGAGTCAGAGAGTGACAGGTTTCCTTTTCTTCTCTTCGCAGCTAGCACTGTTGTAGAGAGGTCAGACTCCAAGACTGCAGACGTTGGATGTTTTGTAAGTCTATTCGTGTGGATCCCGCAGAGACATCGTTGCTATTACGGTGTTGGTGATTCACATCGCTTGAGTTTATCACGCTTCAAGAGGTAAACGTTTTAAAACTTGGATTATGGCTATTTCGCATGGATTCTGTGAGGGAATTTTTATTATTCCGTGGCGTGATGAATCTGCAATTCCCAACAAGATCGCCTTGACTCCTTGTTCTACGCATAAAAAAGAAACAACTCCTGAAAATTCAAAGCAAAATAAAAGAAAGTTAAAATAAAATAAGATCAAAAATAAAAATAAAAATTGGCTAAATAAACCAAATTGCTACCCGTTTTAATATCAACACGATCCTTGGCAACGGCGCCAAAAACTTGTTATGAATTTTCTGCAAGCCCACGAATTGTACAAGTAGTAAAATAAGATTGTTCCTAGGAGGATCGATTGATTACTAACTCTTACGGCTATTTTGATTATTTAAGCGAGTGAAATTGATAGAAAAGGTTCAATTAAAATTAATATGAAAACCAAAACAATAAAGTGAACAATTGAAACTAGTAAAGATTAGATTCAACAAAGATGTAAAAGCCTAGGACTCGAAATCCACTACACTATCCCCTACAATAAATTGTAATCCTATCTTTATTAATGTTCAATTACGTTCTTGAAGGCGATTAGGCCTAAATTATTTAAAGCTCAATTTCTTGGCACTAAAAATGTGCTAAAATCTCATCAATCCTATTCTCATGGCAATTAATCCAAGTTCTAACCCATTAAGATTCTCGACAATCATTTAACCCTCGAAGGATTTAAGCCTATATCTAGGTCTTAATTCCTAAGTTCAATTCTTGGATTATCAAGCAATTAAATTTCATCTTTCGATCCTTCACCTAAAGCCTAAGATCATGTAAATATGGCACGCAACATACCACAAGCTTTAAGCATACTAAGAATGAATCAAGAACAATAATTTCATTAATAAAGAATTAAATTAACAATTGATAATAGGAAAATAGAGAATTTCATCCTAATCCTAGAAAAGGGTTTAGCCATTCATGACAATTGTAACACAAACAAGAACAAGGATTAAAGAAACAACCATGATTGATAAACAAAAAGAAAAGATGGAAAGATGGAGATAGGGAAAAGAACTTCAATGGTTGATCTTCAAAGAGTCTTGCCTTTGCCTTTAAAGCCTTCGCCTATGAATCCTTGCGCTTTTCCTCTCAAAACATGTCGTCACACAAGTCTCTAGCCAAAAGTCCCCTTAGGTTTAGTGTTTTTGCCAAATTTATAACGATTTGGGGGTAAAATTTCTTTTTTCTCACGTCAGAGAGACTCACAGGGTCGTGTCTCCCTTCGACACGACCATGTCTTGTGAAATCTACATTCAATGCTTTTAAGTGAGACTCAATCGTGTGTCATTGAGACACGGCCGTGTCAAAAGCTTTATGAGGTTAAGACAGGGTCGTGTCTGGTGCCAGGATTGCGTAACTTCAACGTTAGGGGGGAGACACAGTCGTGTGACCAAGAGACACGATCGTGTCTCCTAGTCAGAAGCCTTCTTCAAGTTAGACAGGGCTGTGTCTAACTCTTAAATCGCTTCTGAGTTGACACAGGGCCCTATCTAAGCTAAAATTGTTCTCTTTTACTCTAAAAATGAGATATCTTCGTTTGCTTTCACTTTAAATGTGTTAAATCTCTCTTATTCTGTAGAAACGAAGATAATTGATAAGAATCCATTCAAAATTCATCAATAATCATAATCAAATCATCATAAATCACCCCTTTAATGGCTATAAAATACAAGCTTATCAAATTCCCACACACTTGAACATTGCTTATACTCAAGCAAATAATATGAATCAAAATCAAGATTAAACTAAACATCAAGAAACAAGAATCAAGGGAAATTCCACAATTTAAAAATTTAATGAATGCTCAGCAATCAAATCAAATCAAACAAGAAAGTCTAGCACTTAATACAATTAGAGCAAAGAGATCACTCAAATTTCTCAAACAATTGAGGTCATTTATCTTTCCATCTCTCAAGTGTTTTAGAGCAAAGAGATCACTCAAATTTCTCTTAACAAATGCATGACCATAAGCTTGATTATCAATCTCATCTCCACTTTTAAGTTCATATACACAACATGAATCAAAAGGACTTCCATTGGTTGTAATGAGGCCAAGGGTACAGTAAATGGTAGGAAAAGGATGAATAAAGGTAAAGAAAGTTTGTGGATAAAGCTATACAAAGCAGAATCAGGTTGGAAAGATGATTAACAGAGCATAAAGCACAAAGTCATTCTCACTTTCAACCAGATTATTCTCACTATACTTCACCAATCAAACCTTTTTATTTCTTTTTCCTTTTCATAATTTTATTGTTCTCTCTTTTTTTTTATTTAACTCCTGAGGATGAAAACAATATTTTTATGACTTCTCAATTACCACATTAGTTGCTCAGAAGAAATTCAACTTGATTAATCAATAAGGTGTCTAAGAAAAATTAATTTCAGGCTCAAATGGGGCAACTATGGGATCATTTATCAATGCAACTATGGAAGTTATGAAAGAATTAAGCCTAGGTGCCTCAATCATGTTCAAGTATGTATGTGAATTAATAAAATCTCAACAAAATATCAAATCAAGTTCTAGCACACATAAATCAATAGAATATTCACTTCAGAAGAAAAATAGGATTTTGTGTATGAAAAATCTAATAATTAAGGGCTTAAAACTCACTTTCTGGCTTAAGTTAGTAAAGAGAATAAATTGCAAGCAGACATGACTAATTTTCCAAATAAAGTGCTAGATTTTTCAACATTCAATTGAAAAAGAAATTACCTTGCACAAAAATTCAATTCATTAGCAAGGAATTTCCCTCTCAAACATGTTTCAATCAACTCAGAAATAATCAAGAAAATAGCAATTAAGATCAAGCATGATTTGGTACAATACTCAAGTGTCATTTAATATGCAATATCATCAATTAAGTACATCAAAATTTAAATGCACTCCCCTATACTTAAGATTTACATTGTCCTCAATGTAAAAAGTAAAGCAAAAAGAAAAGCAAAATGAGATACTGAAACTTTCTTGAAAATAATATAGGAATGACATCATGTAGGGGTGGGGGTGGTGGATCCTAAGGAAATCAAGATGCATGGAATGCGAAGAGTCAGTCGAACTGGGAAGTCATATGATCCCTAAAACTAGCTGCTTAGCTACCATAAGACTCAAATCATAATGGACATGCTATTGAAAGTCAACTTGGCTAGCCTCCATACGAGCAAGGTGGTTAATCAAGTTAGCCAGTATATGAGGAGGCATCTATGGAGCATCAACCGCAGCAGTAGGGGAGGATCAGCAGGATTAGGATCAACAGTGGCAACGTCATCCTCTGGTGGTGGAGAAAGTGGATCTGTAATAGGTCCATCGTGGAGTGCCCAGTGGCCAGGAGCAACCTCGTAAACAAGGCCTAGACGAATCAGCATAGCTCGATCAATTGGCTCCATCGGTTTGGCGAGATGGGCGTTAGGATGAAGGGCATCAAGGTTCCAGGTGAGTTTAGTAATGTAAGAGCCCATAGGAATGTACATTTGTTTGGCCCTTCCCTTGGACTTATCAATCTTCAAAACATGCTGGAGGTAACGATAACCGATGTTGCAATGGTGCCATGCCCCAAGCAGCACAAGTAGAAGAGGTCATTTTTTGTGACAACCCCAGTGCTGTGAAATTGCCCCGAGATGCTGTGAGATATGAAATGGTGGATCCACCTCAAAGCGGGGTCATGGAGAGAAGAGGATTTAGAAATGCTGGGGTTGTAGGGGTTAGGTACCTGTCGAATCTCACCCCAGAACTCATTATCAATAAAGGTACATGGATAGTCCATATAGGCGTTCTGGTAAGCAAAAGACTGAATGGACACCACGGTCTCAAAGCCTATAGCAATGTTAAACTCATTCAAGGACATGGCAAAGGGATGCCGGTTAAGTCTGAACTCGATGGTACCCGGCTGGTCGATAGTCTGACACTCATAAGATACCAAGAGTGTAAAGAGAAACTTGAGGGTGGGCTCCACATATGCGTCGCAGCAGATGGAGGTGAACAATTCCCACCCAGCTCGAGCCAAATGAGCATGGTCCATATATTTGTTGGTGATGATGGAGTACTGGCGGAATTGCTCATACTTTTGGCGGTGAGCTCGAGAGTCAAACTGAAGGAGGCGAGCAACTTCCATTGCTGAGTGGGAAGGAACAGAGCTATCGTTGGCCTTTTGGTATTTTAGGGCCATTGTACCTGAAAAATATAAAGGAAAATATCATCAATCAAATTAGAATCTGAGAAGTAAAGTAGAAAAACACCAAAAACATACAACCAGAGATAATGTTGAGGTAAACAGGAACCAAAACAACACAAAATATTCAGATCAGAAAAATACCAGTATGCACAAAAGTAAGCAGGAATTTGGGCAGCATGACCCCAACATATGGAGAACAACTAGCATGAGCAGGCAGACATATATCAATCAGTATAATCAAATAGGCATGGACAAGGCCGCAATGAAAAGAAAACAACCAGCATGCAAAATGAACAGTGGCATGCAAAATAATGGGCAAACCAAAATCCAAGAAGCCAAAGGCAAAATCAACCAGATATAGCAATAGGGAATTCTAACAAGGCAATCAAAGCAAATGGCAAGGCAGATAATAACCAGGCGAAATCAGCAAACAATATCATAAATTACAAAATAAAATCCTAACTAAAAGAAAATAAAAATAAGAAGAAAAGGGCGAAAAATAAAGTATGGAAATTAAAATAAAGGAAAATAAAACAAATTTCCAATCATAAAAATTATCAAGCTAATAAAATAAAATAAAATAAATAAAAAAAAAAGAAAAATAAAATGAGAACTTGGTAGAGGAGATACACTTGGTGGAGAAAAAAAGGCAAATAGGGTTTGAAGGGTACGGTGGTTGTGGAGGTAGAGAGTGGTGGGTTACGGTGGTGGTGGTAGGGAGAAATAGAAAAGGGAAAGGAAGGCTAGGCATTGTGGGTCACTCGTAAATGGTGTATGTGGTGGGATTTGGGGTTTAGGGCATGGTGGGATATACACGTGGAATGGGATTGAGGGGGAAGTGGGATTGGGTATGGTGGTGGAAGGAAGAAAGAATAGTGGTGGTGGGTTTTTGGTGTACAATGGGAGGAGAGATTACGGTGTGGTGGGTGAGAGGAATGGAGGGGTTATGATGGATGGAGGTTGGTATGTGCATTTTGATGGTGGTGGCTATGGAGTGGTGGGTGGTAATGGAGGTAGAGGGGACGGCGGTGGAAATGGATTACGATGAAGGGGAAATAAGGAAGGGGCGGGGAACGACGGAGAATGGGGCAAATGGGATTTTGGGGAGGGGAGTTCAGAGTGAAATGGACGAATAGCGGGTTATGTTTTAAAAAAATCAATTTTTTTTCAAATATTAAAAAAGGACACGGCCATGTCGAATACAAACACGGTCGTATCTCTGCCTAGAAATCAAACAAAAGCGTTAGGGTTGTTAGACACAGTCGTGTCTAACTCCCTCAAAGCTTCTATGATGGTCACACAGTCGTGTGTCATTAAGACACGGCCGTGTCTCCTACCAGAGTTCAAACAGAAGCATTTTGGAAGTTAGACACAGTTATGTCTAACTCCTGAATCACTTCTGGAAAGGGGAAAACCAAAAGTAAGTAAAAAACAAAATAAGTGTAATGACTAAAAATGCAAAAAGGAACTAAAAGGAAAGCAAAAGAAGGGATAGAAACACAGGTTGCCTCCTGTGAAGCACTAATTTAAGGTTAGTTTTACCCCTCATATCATTTAAGCTGGAGGTGAATGATCAAAAAGGGGTTGAGTGACTCTTTTCTCGATAGGATTCCTAATGAAGTAAGGCTTCAATCATTGACCATTTACTTTGAAAGCTCCACTATCCTCACTCCAAACCTCAACAGCTCCATGGGGAAACACCTTAAGCACCTTAAAAGGGCCTAACCACTAAGATTTCATCTTCCTAGGAAAAAGCTTCAAGCATGAGTTGAATAAGAGGACCAACTCTCCTTCTTGGAACTCTCAGTGCAAGATATGCTTGTCATGCCAATACTTTGGTCCTATCCTTGTAAATCTGAGCACTCTCATAAGCATCAAGGCACAATTTATCCAACTCATTAATTTGTAGAAGACGTTGAGCTCCAGTGTCCTTCATATCAAAATTCAGCATCCGAATTGCCCAAAAAGCCTTGTGTTCAAGCTCAACTGGCAAGTGACAGAACTTACCATAGACTAATCGGAGTGGTGTGATTCCAATTGGAGTCTTGAAAGCTATACGGTAAGCCCATAAAGCATCATCAAGTTTCAAAGACCAATCCTTACGAGACTTGCTTACCGTCTTTTCAAGAATCTGTTTGATTTCCCGGTTAGAGATCTTTACTTGGCCACTTGTTTAGGGGTGGTAAGGTGTTGCAATGCAATGAGTCACCCCTTATTTCTTCAACAAACTTTCAAATTGATGGCTGTTGAAGTGTGAACTGTCGTCACTAATGATGGCTCGTGGTATACCAAACAGTGCCTTATTGATATGCATGCTTCCAATTGAGCTTAAAATTGAGAAGCTACCCAAATCCTTAAGCTTAGGGGGAAGCTTGTTTTGGATGATTGCACTGCATTCTTCCGTTAAAGCAATGGTCTCGTAATCTTCAAGCTTCCTCTTATTTAAGAGAATCTCATTCAAAAACTTAGCATAAGAAGGCATTTACGAGAGAGCTTTTGTAAAAGGAACATTAATGTAAAGCTTCTTTAGTACCTCCAAAAATCTTCCAAATTAATGATCAAGCTTTGCCTTTTGAAATCTTTGAGGGAATAGCAAAGGGGGAACATATGCTTTTGGAGGAACATACTTTTTGGTGCTTCCTTCTTCTCCTTCCTTGTCCTCGCTCTTCTCTTGCTTCTCTTCCATCTCAATGGTGTCCTTAGCCTCAAGCTTTTCTTATTTAGTGGGGCTTTCAAGTTTCTTACCACTTCTCAATGAAATTGCTTGAATGTGTTCCCTTGGGTTAGTCTCCGGTTGACTTGGGATTCGCCCTTGAACTATGTTGAACAAGCTTACTTGTTGGGCTATTTGAGTTTCAAGCAATTTAGAGTGAGTGACCATTTGATCAAGTCGATTATGAATTTTCTAACACCCTCATTAGGGCATCACATTTCCGACTCCCGACTCAAAATCTGAAAAGAAATTCACACAAGGTTTGAGTTATAAAAAGATGGGTTTTAAAATTTCTTCTTTACTGAAACGTAAATTTACTGAAAATATTAGGTAATACTGAAAATCATATTTAAACTGATTAATATACAATATTGATACCAATTAACATTTCGCAATTTAAATAGAAATATACAACTAACAGACTCTTTTTTTTTTAACAGTAGCAAACTCCATGACGGGTCCTACTTAATAGCACGGTACAACACTAACGTTAAAACTTATCATACTTATTCTGTTGTGTATCCATCTTGTTGCACCAGACATCTGTTCTACATTCTGTTCTTTGTCAACACTGCACACCTTCGAGTCCTGAATGTCCACTCCTTATTGTTGTCACCAACCTCAGAGTATCCATCGCTCGTTATGTCTAAGACAACTCGATCCTTCTATTATTTTATTTTAACAGTACAGACACAGCAAAACAACATAACAAAGAGGTGAGATCACCTACGCCAATACCAACATGGCAGCACAGAGATAACACAAACAGCAATATCATACAGATATGTCATACCAGAATTTCAATAATGCACTCAACACTAATCAACTATCATCATCATACTATTAACATTATTATCATCACACAATAATCACAATAATGCCATCAACATGATTTTCATCATCATCATCCAAGTATTCAAAACAATTGTCATAGCCAATATTCCTCAATTAATATATCACACAGATATAAATATTCAGATTATGCATGTACACAAGACTCAGTTTTTTAAAAATAACTCCATGGAGGTTTTCACAATTTCGAGGAGAATGCTCTGTCAATTGTCAGCCTTAGCCCAAAGACAATCTTCCAGTTGTTGAAAAGAATCGTATTCTTGTCGGGTATCGTCAATGCGTTGCAACGGACTGCATCGCCAAGTAGCACAGGGTACTCGCCGGCTGTCCACTGGTCGACCGCCGCGCCTCGACGCCCCCAAGATCCATCATAGACCTCACTATCAATTATCATTCCCTTTTCGACCACAAGGGCCATATACAATGCACGAGTATATCCGTGCAAGTCCAACCCCAAAGGGCCAAATCTTTTCCAATTTCATTTGTTCAATCATATGCCTCAACGCATATTTTTCCAATGCATGTATAATGCACCAAATGCCAATCACAGGCAAAACACGTCATTTTCTCACACAATGTTTATACACTGGTTCCACAGTAATCATACTGTATTTATAACAGCGAAATCATGTTATCATATCTTCATAGTTATAAAACACTTTCATCGTGTTTTCAAAATTGCGCAACATTTCCGTTTCATTTTCACAATTCCAAAATGTTTCTGTTACGTTTTCACAATTCCAAAATGTTTATATTACGTTTTCAAAATATCGTAACACTTATGTTACGTTTTCAAAATTCTGAAACGTCTTTGTTATATTTTCACAATACCGTGACACTTCTGTTACGTTTTCACAATACAGTAATATTTCTGTTACGTTTTTAAAATACCGCAACTCTTCTGTTGCACTTTTAAAACACGTACTAATTTTTCAACATTTTTCTCAATCGCGTAAAAACATACGTTTCTCAAATCGCATAGTATTTTTCCACTGTTTCAAAATCGCGTAACTTAAAAATCATTCTTTTACGTCACGTAAATCATTTTCTATCATTCTTAAAATATTTAAAACACTTTCCAAATCTCATAACAATTTTCCCCCATTTTCACAATCGCATAAAAAATATTTTATCGCTATTCAATCACGTAGTGATTTATCAACAGTAGTTCAAATCACGTAAAATATTTAAACGTAAATTCAAATCGCGTATAAATATTTCAACGTATTTAAAATCACATAGAAATATTTTTCCATATCACGTACCTTAAAAAATCACGTTTTTAAGATACGTAAATAATTTTTCACCACAATTTCATTACAGAAAATATTTCTTGACCTTTAAAAATTCCTTTTTAACTTTTCTCAAAATAATATAACTTTATACTTCATTTAATATATTTTCTTACTCAAGAAAATATTTTTCCATAGTTCTTTACTCAAGAAATTCTTTTTCAAAATATAATTCACAAAATCACTTTTCCATTGATGTAAATCAACGTTTCAAAACTTTACATTTTTAACGTATTTCAAAACTTGAAAATAAGTTATACATTAGTAAATTTTTAAAATACCATTATATTCTCCATTTTTTCCAAATCAATTCTAAAATCAATTTTCTTCAAAATAAATTAAGATTCAAACCCTTGCAACTTTTCTTTTTCATTTTCATATGAAAGTTCATTTCTCAAGTGATAAAATACTTTGATTCCCTTTCCAAAATCCTTATACTAAAACATTTTGTTCAAACATTTTGTTTCCACTTTAAAATTACTTTGTTTCATAAAACCAAAATTATTCCAACCTCCAAAAAATCATAGAGTCTTTGGCCATTGAAGCCATCAAATATTTTCCTCCTAAATTGATATGGTTTTACACAAACAAAACCATTAAAAATTCTTTATTTTCAAAACCGAAATACCGATGGTCATAAAAACCAAACTCATTTGTTCAAATTCATTTTTACTTTCCTTACAAATCCTTTTTCACTTTCTTTGCAAATCCTTAAAATTATCATTACTATTTTCATTTAAATCTCATGTTTAGTAAAACACTTAGAAACTTTTTACATAAAATAAATCAATAAAAATCCTTTTAAAACTGTATTCATGTACTCTTTGAAAAATAAATTCTTTGTTTATTTTCCTTACTTTTCTAAACATCCATTTTCATCATTCAAGAAAATATTAATTTTGTGAACACCTATTTTGAGGTGTCTTGTTCGAAATCCGCCATGTTCTAAGTACTCAAAAATCAATTCTTTTGTTCTTGAAAATTTTCAACATGAACCCTAATCAAGGGCATCAAAGCCGTAGCTCTTCCTTGGTTATTGGAGCCAAAAATCAATTTCCTTTCCACCATCAAGTCATGGCATATACATATATATTTCATTATAAATAATATAAGCATACCATCAAAGCCATAAAAGCATGTATAGCATATCAAGCATATCATCAAAGCTATAAAATCATGCAAAGCATATCAAGCATAGAAAATTAATTAAAGCTCATAAACACCCACAAATTAATTACATGACTATGGATATGAATCCTCACATGGATTCCACATCCATCAAATAAAATACCATCTCTCAACACCATGCTTGGTTGGTGAGATGGATCTCCCTCTTACCTCTTGAAGATCCCCAAAAGCTTCTTGATTTGCTTCTTTTTCCAAGTCCTTCACCACCAAGGGCTTCTCAAATATAAAACAAAACACAAGTTAATTAACATATCAAGCTTGATTAAGAGGAACCATGGATCAAACATGGTTTAGATCATGAAAAAGAGAGAAGAAAATGAAGTTTCCTTATACTTCACCTCAAAAACCCAATAACTTTGATCTTGAAGAAAGTCCATGAAGATGAATGATTTAGAGAAAATCTTCAACATGAAAGTTGCTTAGAACATCATGTAGATTCAAGATCTATGGTTGGATAAAATTAAAAGAGATTGGATGGTGATTTTAGGGGTTTTGACCGAATGATATCTCTTGAAGAACAAAGATGAAATTTTTGATTTTTGATAGAAACTTGAAGCTTAGATTTGAAGCTTAAGATGAATGATTTTGGAAAAACTCATAACTAGAGATGTTCTTAGAATGATGTTTAGGTTTAGAAAATCAAAACTAAAAGATTAGAAGAGGAAACATGAAATTTACCATATTTGGTAGAATCTTGAAGCTTGGATTTGAAGTACTAGATGTTGGATTTTGAAGAAACCTTCAACATGAAAGTTGTTTAGAATAAGGTAAGGATTCAAGAAACTAGGTTGGATGAAATTTTTGAGTGATGGAGGGTGTTCTTGGGTGTCAAGACCAAAGCATGCTAGAAGGAGAAGGAGAGAAAATTTTCTAAGAGACTTTGCTTGAAGGAAAGTTTCAAGAATGATGAAGTATGGTCAATAATGACCAAAGGTGACCAATATGGTCTTCAAAGCTCCTAAATTCAGACCACAACCGTAGCCCCCCCTTCTTGCATTCTTCTTGAGTGCAAAAATCAAAAGTAAGCCATTATGATGTCTAACTTGACCAAGACATGCAAAAATGACATAAAGCTTGTCTCTTTGTCTTCTAAACACTCCAAAACCATCACCTTCTCTTCATAATGCATTCAATAAAGTTGTCTTCATTATTTGCCACCATTTGAAGCATTTCTAGCCATTGATTAATTCAATGGTTAGGATTTAGGTAGATTTTTAATTTTAGAAGACTAAATCTAGGCCATTGGATTTTTCTCCTTTAAATTCTAACCATTAGATGTGTCTCCAAAATTAAGGGTCAAGATTGCTTCTTCAAACTTTAAATCCAAGGGTCCTAATTAGTCTTTGCTACTTTAGAAGACCAAATCTCCACCATTGATTGATTCTTCATCCAATGGTCATAAATGGTCTTTGTTACTTTTTAAGATTAAATCTCCACCCTTGATTTAATCTAAATCCAATGGTTATAAATGGTCTTTGTCATTTTTCAAGACCAATTCTACACCTTTGATTACATCTATGGTTGATATCAAAGCCTTCTTAACTAAGCTTATTCTCACACCATTGATTAAATCAATGGTTATTATCCAAGGCTTCTTTATTAAGTTTGTTTCTTAACCTTTGATTAAATCAATGGTTAATATTCAAACTAAGTATTCTCATCCAAGGGTATAAATCAAGTCAAGCTCTCTTTGTTGACTACGCAGTATAATATTTATTCTTGTATCCTACAAATAATATTTTTACTGTATTTTTATCATCCGATAATTAAATACAGTATAAAATACAGTACAAGAAATTTTTTAAAACTGTTTCCGGATTCAAGTTTAGTAAGATCCCCTGTCTCCGTCTAAACAGTATAAATTTTTCTATGCGTAGAAAAAAATTTTCTTTGCGGGACCCACCTGGGCCCACGTATGGCCACCTGGGCCCACATACCCCTTACAGGGCCCACAGACAGGAAAAATTTCAAAATCATCCATAAAATCACAAAAATTATAAAATGCACAAATATCAAATCAGATTACGTAAAATAATTACCTAACGGTAAAAATTAAATTACGTAAAGTTTTTCCCTACTAAAAATTTTTATTTTCCGACACGGAGTAAATCACTCAAAACGATCAAATACGCTAACGGAATAATCAAAATAATTTTACAGTATCCAGAAATCACTAAACAGTGAAATTCTGTTAACTGTCAAAATTACTGTTTAAGAGATACGGAAATTTGGGGTGTTACAATACTCCCCCTCTTTACAGAAATTTCGTCCTCGAAATTTCATGACCATGATTTCACACCCTCAGAATAAATAATGACATTATTCCTTTATCTTTTCTTCAGTTCCCATGTAGTTTCACCTCTTACGTTACTCCAAACGATTCTAAACCATTGAAAGTTCTTTATCTTTTGTTCACTTCTCCTGATCAAACAAATATCTTAATAATTTTATTTTCTACGGTTTGCCATTACTGTCTTAACTTTTCCCATAGACAGACTTCTTCAATTTTTGAAGAATCCACCACGCTTCCACTGCGCCACTTTGATATTCTGATCTGGATATACATAGGAATATTCTCTCTTGCAAAATATTCCTTCAATTGCAGTAGATGAAAGAAAACATCATGAAAAAGAACAAAACGAATTCGAATATGTTATCAAACATATCCAGCAAGGAATTGGATGTAACTCGATCTTCAAGAATGAATTCTTTGATACCAATACAGCGGCTACCAACCTTCATTCATGCCTAGAATAGTTTTTCTCAGATAACTTCCAACTAATGTAATGTATTACTTAAAATTTTCTTATCCTCGTATCACTTCATTCTCCAGCTTTAACTTCTTTAACAGGAAACGTCTCACTAACCGAGTTCTCCTTTCAACTACATTATATCAAATACTATGATATGGATTTTAAATAGGAATATCCTTTCTTGCAAAATATTCTTTCTTGCAAATGCAATATATGAAAGAACATTATAGAGGTTTAGGAAGAAAAGGTAGCGAAATGATCTAATATGTTACCAAACATATTCAACAAGAATTTGATTTTGCCTGATTTTCAGGAATGAATTTTTTCTGAAATACTAACACTGTATTGAGACAATCTCATAGGATATGGTTAGAAAATAACCAATCCATTTTCAAATATCATGTCTGTTTATGAAACAGATCAAACTAACACAAAGTTTTGAGTTTTTGAAAGATCACATCTGTTTAGGAAATAGATCAACCTATATAAAAATTTTGAACGACAAATCAAACTAACACAAAGATTTGATCCATAACAACAATTTGAATAACTTGAGTAGCTCGATCGGCTAAGAATAGAAACAGAAGTAAACAAATCAGAGGATTACGAATAACTCTATCATATAATTGATCTACTCAATCATATGCTATAAGGAATAGGTTATTCACAGAAATATTCAGTATGGTTTATAGGATTGGCTCTAATGACACAATCTCCATTGTTTAAATCTTCCACTCCGAACGTTTCCTACTATCTGAGATTTTACTAACAGAAAATTCTGTTTTCATTGGAACTCTATTTTCAAAGATTGTGTTCCAAACTTCTCGTACTTAAAACAAATTATTTCCTTGGACGTACAATCTTTCGTTAAGTGCCCCTTTCCACACTTCTTACATTTCGGTGCAGATGTCACAGTCAAACTAAACCTGTCATTATTAGTACTTTCTCCACAAGATTGTTGTTGTTCTTGACTTCTTGGAGATTGCAAGTACATTTTCTGTTGGAATTGCTTGACCTTACGATTTCTCTTTTTTCGTAACTAATATAGTCCAATGTTATAGGGTCTCTCATCCTGAGATTGATTTAACTCTAACAAAATCTTAGCTTAAGAAATCAATTCTTGTTGTGGAACAATTTTCTGAGTTTTGTTGTATAATTGCTTCAGCCACTGTTTGTATTACTTCCAAAGTTGTAGTCATATCACCATCATTATGTCTCGCTTCCATATGCGTACGTCTATCACGAGTCATTTCTTTTCTTCAAAGATGGACAAATCAAAATAAAATGGAAATCAGATGTAACCATTTCAAATAAACGTTTGTTTCCTTGACGTACATTCCTTCCTTAAGTACCTTCTTTCACATTCACTTACTACCTTTGGTTTCCTCAATGGTTGTAAATACATCTTCCATCGAAATCAATCACTTTCCTAATATTCCTAAGAAAATATCAGGTTCCGAGATTACGAATTCTTATATTCCAAGACTGATTCTCTTCCATCAGATCCTGAACTTCAACTTCCAGTTTTCCACTGAACAGCGGTCCTTTGTTCGTCCAGTCATCCTTCCACGTTGCTCCCGTTGCTCCCGTAGCTGCAATTGCATTACTAGTAACATGTTCTACTTCCACACAAGTACAACTATCCCGAGCCATTTCCTTTTTTTTTTCTCTCGAGGCGTGCGGATCCAAATACAATGGATCTAATATCCATTATAAACAGCATTGTTTCCTTTCGGAAAACAATAACACAGAGAACACAACACAAGCAAAACAGACCTAACCACAAACCCCAAAAGACTCAAACCGTGCTCTGATACCAACTAATGTAACACCCTCATTAGGGCATCACATTTCCGACTCCCGACTCAAAATCTGAAAAGAAATTCACACAAGGTTTGAGTTATAAAAAGATGGGTTTTAAAATTTCTTCTTTACTGAAACGTAAATTTACTGAAAATATTAGGTAATACTGAAAATCATATTTAAACTGATTAATATACAATATTGACACCAATTAACATTTCACAATTTAAATAGAAATATACAACTAACAGACTCTTTTTTTTTAACGGTAGCAAACCCCATGACGGGTCCTACTTAATAGCATGGTACAACACTAACGTTAAAACTTATCATACTTATTCTGTTGTGTATCCATCTTGTTGCACCAGACATCTGTTCTACATTCTGTTCTTTGTCAACACTGCACACCTTCGAGTCCTGAATGTCCACTCCTTATTGTTGTCACCAACCTCAGAGTATCCATCGCTCGTTATGTCTAAGACAACTCGATCCTTCTATTATTTTATTTTAACAATCTGATGACACACAAAGAAACAACATAACAAAGAGGTGAGATCACCTACGCCAATACCAACATGGCAGCACAGAGATAACACAAACAGCAATATCATACAGATATGTCATACCAGAATTTCAATAATGCACTTAACATTAATCAACTATCATCATCATACTATTAACATTATTATCATCACACAATAATCACAATAATGCCATCAACATGATTATCATCATCATCATCCAAGTATTCAAAACAATTGTCATAGCCAATATTCCTCAATTAATATATCACACAGATATAAATGTTCAGATTATACATGTTTACAAGACTCAGTTTTTTAAAAATAACTCCATGGAGGTTTTCACAATTTCGAGGAGAATGCTCTGTCAATTGTCAGCCTTAGCCCAAAGACAATCTTCCAGTTGTTGAAAAGAATCGTGTTCTTGTCGGGTATCGTCAATGTGTTGCAACGGACTGCATCGCCAAGTGGCACAGGGTACTCGCCAGCTGTCCACTGGTCGACCGCCGCGCCTCGACGCCCCCAAGATCCATCATAGACCTCACTATCAATTCTCATTCCCTCTTCGACCACAAGGGCCATATACAATGCACGAGTATATCCGTGCAAGTCCAACCCCAAAGGGCCAAATCTTTTCCAATTTCATTTGTTCAATCATATGCCTCAACGCATATTTTTCCAATGCATGTATAATGCACCAAATGCCAATCACAGGTAAAACACGTCATTTTCTCACACAATGTTTATACACTGGTTCCACAGTAATCAAAATGTATTTATAACAGCGAAATTATGTTATCATATCTTCATAGTTATAAAACACTTTCATCGTGTTTTCAAAATTGCGCAACATTTCCGTTTCATTTTCACAATTCTAAAATGTTTCTGTTACGTTTTCACAATTTCAAAATGTTTATATTACGTTTTCAAAATATCGTAACACTTATGTTACGTTTTCAAAATTCTGAAACACCTTTGTTATATTTTCACAATACCGTGACACTTCTGTTACGTTTTCACAATACAGTAACATTTCTGTTACATTTTCAAAATACCGCAACTCTTCTGTTGCACTTTTAAAACACGTACTAATTTTTCAACATTTTTCTCAATCGCGTAAAAACATACGTTTCTCAAATCGCATAGTATTTTTCCACTGTTTCAAAATCGCGTAACTTAAAAATCATTCTTTTACGTCACGTAAATCATTTTCTCATTCTTAAAATATTTAAAACACTTTCCAAATCTCATAACAATTTTCCCCCATTTTCACAATCGCATAAAAAATATTTTATCGCTATTCAATCACGTAGTGATTTATCAACAATAGTTCAAGTCACGTAAAATATTTAAACGTAAATTCAAATCGCGTATAAATATTTCAACGTATTTAAAATCACATAGAAATATTTTTCCATATCACGTACCTTAAAAATCACGTTTTTAAGATACGTAAATAATTTTTCACCACAATTTCATTACGTAAAAATATTTCTTGACCTTTAAAAATTCCTTTTTAACTTTTCTCAAAATAATATAATTTTATACTTCATTTAATATATTTTCTTACTCAAGAAAATATTTTTCCATAGTTCTTTACTCAAGAAATTCTTTTTCAAAATATAATTCACACAATCACTTTTCCATTGATGTAAATCAACGTTTCAAAACTTTACATTTTCTAACGTATTTCAAAACTTGAAAATAAGTTATACGTTAGTAAATTTTCAAAACACCATTATATTCTCCATTTTTTTCCAAATCAATTCTAAAATTAATTTTCTTCAAAATAAATTAAGATTCAAACCCTTGCAACTTTTCTTTTTCATTTTCATATGAAAGTTCATTTCTCAAGTGATAAAATACTTTAATTCCCTTTCCAAAATCCTTATACTAAAACATTTTGTTCAAACATTTTGTTTCCACTTTAAAATTACTTTGTTTCATAAAACCAAAATTATTCCAACCTCCAAAAAATCATAGAGTCTTTGGCCATTGAAGCCATCAAATATTTTTCTCCTAAATTAATATGGTTTTACACAAACAAAACCATTAAAAATTCTTTATTTTCAAAACCGAAATACCGATGGTCATAAAACCAAACCCATTTGTTCAAATTCATTTTTATTTTGCTTACAAATCCTTTTTCACTTTCTTTGCAAATCCTTAAAATTATCATTGCTATTTTCATTTAAATCTCATGTTTAGTAAAACACTTAGAAACTTTTTACATAAAATAAATCAATAAAAATCCTTTTAAAACCGTATTCATGTACTCTTTGAAAAATAAATTCTTTGTTTATTTTCCTTACTTTTCTAAACATCCATTTTCATCATTCAAGAAAATATTAATTTTATGAACACCTATTTTGAGGTGTCTTGTTCGAAATCCACCATGTTCTAAGTACTCAAAAATCAATTCTTTTGTTCTTGAAAATTTTCAACATGAACCCTAATCAAGGGCATCAAAACCGTAGCTCTTCCTTGGCTATTGGAGCCAAAAATCAATTTATTTTCCACTATCAAGTCATGGCATATACATATATATTTCATCATAAATAATATAAGCATACCATCAAAGCCATAAAAGCATGTATAGCATATCAAGCATATCATCAAAGCTATAA
Organism: Ormosia emarginata; assembly: GCA_029884605.1. NCBI lineage: Eukaryota > Viridiplantae > Streptophyta > Magnoliopsida > Fabales > Fabaceae > Ormosia > Ormosia emarginata. The sequence goes on along the minus strand of JAQQTP010000013.1, from coordinate 1,949,162 downwards.
AATCATGCAAAGCATATCAAGCATAGAAAATTAATCAAAGCTCATAAACACCCACAAATTAATTACATGACCATGGATATGAATCCTCACATGGATTCCACATCCATCAAATAAAATACCATCTCTCACCACCATGCTTGGTTGGTGAGATGGATCTCCCTCTTACCTCTTGAAGATCCCCAAAAGCTTCTTGATTTGCTTCATTTTCCAAGTCCTTCACTACCAAGGGCTTCTCAAATATAAAACAAAACACAAGTTAATTAACATATCAAGCTTGATTAAGAGGAACCATGGATCAAACATGGTTTAGATCATGAAAAAGAGAGAAGAAAATGAAGTTTCCTTATACTTCACCTCAAAAACCCAATAACTTTGATCTTGAAGAAAGTCCATGAAGATGAATGATTTAGTGAAAATCTTCAACATGAAAGTTGCTTAGAACATCATGTAGATTCAAAATTTGTGGTTGGATGAAATTAAAAGAGATTGGATGGTGATTTTAGGGGTTTTGACCGAATGATATCTCTTAAAGAACAAAGATGAAATTTTTGATTTTTGATAGAAACTTGAAGCTTGGATTTGAAGCTTAAGATGAATGATTTTGGAAAAACTCATAACTAGAGATGTTCTTAGAATGATGTTTAGGTTTAGAAAATCAAAACTAAAAGATTAGAAGAGGAAACATGAAATTTACCATTTTTGGTAGAATCTTGAAGCTTGGATTTGAAGTACTAGATGTTGGATTTTGAAGAAACCTTCAACATGAAAGTTGTTTAGAATAAGTTAAGGATTCAAGAAACTAGGTTTGATGAAATTTTTGAGTGATGGAGGGTGTTCTTGGGTGTCAAGACCGAAGCATGCTAGAAGGAGACGGAGAGAAAATTTTCTAAGAGCTTTGCTTGAAGGAAAGTTTCAAGAATGATGAAGTATGGTCAATAATGACCAAAGGTGACCAATATGGTCTTCAAAGCTCCTAAATTCAGACCACAACCGTAGCCCCCCCTTCTTGCATTCTTCTTGAGTGCAAAAATCAAAAGTAAGCCATTATGATGTCTAACTTGACCAAGACATGCAAAAATGACATAAAGCTTGTCTCTTTGTCTTCTAAACACTCCAAAACCATCACCTTCTCTTCATAATGCATTCAATAAAGTTGTCTTCATTATTTGCCACCATTTGAAGCATTTCTAGCCATTGATTAATTCAATGGTTAGGATTTAGGTAGATTTTTAATTTTAAAAGACTAAATCTAGGCCATTGAATTTTTCTCCTTTAAATTCTAGCCCTTAGATGTGTCTCCAAAATTAAGGGTCAAGATTGCTTCTTCAAACTTTAAATCCAAGGGTCCTAATTAGTCTTTGCTACTTTAGAAGACCAAATCTCCACCATTGATTGATTCTTCATCCAATGGTCATAAATGGTCTTTGTTACTTTTTAAGATTAAATCTCTACCCTTGATTTAATCTAAATCCAATGGTTATAAATGGTCTTTGTCATTTTTCAAGACCAATTCTACACCTTTGATTACATCTATGGTTGATATCAAAGCCTTCCTAACTAAGCTTATTCTCACACCATTGATTAAATCAATGGTTATTATCCAAGCTTTCTTTATTAAGTTTGTTTCTTAACCTTTGATTAAATCAATGGTTAATATTCAAACTAAGTATCCTCATCCAAGGGTATAAATCAAGTCAAGCTCTCTTTGTTGACTACGCGAAGATAATATTTATTCTTGTATCCTACAAATAATATTTTTACTTGTATTTTTATCATCGATAATTAAATACAAGATAAAATACAATACGTGAAATTTTCTAAAACTGCTTGTTCCTGATTCAGGTTTAGTAAGATCCCTTGTCTCCGTCTAAACAGTACAAATTTTTCTATGCGTAGAAAAATTTTTTCTTTTCAGGACCCACTGAGCCCACGTATGGCCACTTGGGCCCACATACCTTTTGGGGCCCACAGACAGGAAAAATTTCAAAATCATCCATAAAATCACAAAAATTATAAAATGCACAAATATCAAATCGAGATTACGTAAAATAATTACCTAACGGTAAAAATTAAATTACGTAAAGTTTTCCCCACTTAAAAAATTTTTATTTTCCTGACACGGAGTAAATCACTCAAAACGATCAAATACGCTAACGGAATAATCAAAATAATTTTACAGTATCCAGAAATCACTAAACAGTGAAATTCTGTTAACTGTCAAAATTACTGTTTAAGAGATACGGAAATTTGGGGTGTTACAAATTTGCTTGATTAAGTCCCCATGTTGTTGCACCTGAGTTTGAATGACTTGATTCTGCTCCTTTTATGTAACTATAAAAGTCTCTATAAGAGCTTCTAAATTAGACTTTGCACCTGAGAAGTTTGGTGAGGTTATTGGAAACTGGGTGGTGGTCTATTGTTGGATGGAGCCCCTCTATTTTGTTGGTTACCATAGGAGAAATTAGGATGGTTTCTTTATCTTGGATTATAAGTGTTGGAGAAAGGGTTACCTTAAGCCTTGAGATTGCTATTTTGCACATAACTCACTTGCTCCAAAGATGAGTCTTGTGAATAAGTCTCCACCGAATTGCATTTTGAAGTCATATGTCCTCCTCCACATGTGTCACAAGTTATATTAGGGGTAGTGACAGCATTGACATTTAGCTTTTCAAGTGATTTTGTCAAAGCATCAAACTTGGCATTCAACATATTAATAGCATCAAGCTTTATCATTCCGGCTTACTTCTTCAAAGAGGATCTCTCATTTGGCCACAACTAAATATTCAAAGTCACTTCATTGATCAAACTCTTTGCCTCTGTTGGAGTCTTGGCCATCAAAGCACCGCTAGCTGCGACATCAAGAGCTGTCTTTATAGAGAAAGACAACCCAACATAGAATGTTTGCATAACAATAAAATCCTGTAGGCCATGATGTGGACATTGATGAATAAGATCATTATACATCTCCCATGTTTCATAAAGATATTCATCTTTCTTTTGAGAGAAGGTAGTGATGTCTTGGCAGAGCTTTATTGTCTTTCTAATCGGGTAATACTTGTCCAAGAAGGCTTGCTACATCAAGTTCCAAGTGGTGAGTGAATTAGGGGCCTCTGAGTGAATCCACTTCTTGGCTTTCCCCCTAAGAGAAAAAGGAAAAAGTCTGATCCGTATTGCATCCCTTAAATCTCTATTAATTTTTATACTGTCACATAACTCCAAGAACTCATCCAAATGCTGATTTGGGTCTTCAGTTGGTGACCTGCTGAATTGCAATTGTTGGACCATCTGGATCAATGAAGTCTTGATCTCGAAGTTGTTGGCTTCTATCCTTGGTCTAACAATGGAAGACTGACGAGCATTAGCATTGGGAGTTCCATAATCCCCCAACCTTTGCTTTGGATTGGCGACTTGGTTAGTGTTGTCCGCCATGTTGTCTTCCTCAAATCCCTGTGTTTTTCTTTCTCTTCTAATATTACGAAGTGTCCTCTCAATCTCAAGATCAATGGGGATAATAAGATTAGCTTGACTCCTCGTTCTACACATAAGAAAGAAACAACACTTGAAAATTCAAAGAAAAATAAAAGAAATTTAAAATAAAATAAGATAAAAAATAGAAATAAAATAAAATAAAAATTGCTTAAATCAACCAAATTGCCGCTTGTATTAATATCAACACGATCCCCGGCAACAGCGCTAAAAACTTGTTGTGAATTTTTCGCAAGCGCACGGATCATACAAGTAGTAAAATAAGATCATTCTCACGAGAATCGATTGATTACTAACTCTTACGGGTATTTTGATTATTTAAGCGAGTGAAATCGATAGAAAATGTTTGATTAAAATTAATATGAAAAACAAAACTATAAAGTGAACAATTGAAACTAGTAAAGATTAGATTCAACAAGGATTTGAAAGCCTAGGACTCAGAATCCACTACACTACAATAAATTGTAATTCTATCTTTGTTAATGTTCAATTATGTTCTTGAAGGCGATTTGTCCTAAATTATTTAAAGCTCAATTTCTTGATATTAAAATCGTACTAAAATCTCATCATCTCATTCTCATGGCAATTAATCTAAGTTCTAACTCATTAAGATTCATGACAATTGTTTAACTCTCGAAGGATTTAAGCCTATGTCTATGTCTCAATTCCTAAGTTCAATTATTGGATTATCAAACAATTAGATTTCATCTTTCGATCATTCACCTAAATCCTAAGATCATGTAAATATGGCGTGCAACATACCACAAACATTAAGCATACCAAGAATGAATCAAGAACAATAATTTTATTAACAAAGAATTAAGTTAACAATTCATAATAGGGAAATAAAGAGTTTCATCCTAATCCAAGAAAAGGGTTTAGCCGCTCTTGGCAATTGTAACACAAACAAAAACAAGGATTAACAAAACAACCATGATTGATAAACAAAAAAAAAAGATGGGATGATGGAGATGGAGAAAAGAACTTCAATGCTTGATCTACAAAGAGTCTTGCTCTTGCCTTTAAAGCCTTCTCCTATGAATCCTTCTCAAAACCTACTGTCACACAAGTCTCTAGCCAAAAATTCCCTTAGGTATAGTGTTTTTGCCCAATTTATAACGATTTAAGGGAAAATTTTCTTTTTTTTTCACGTCAGAAGGACTCACAAGGTCGTGTCTCCATTCAACACGATCGTGTCTTGTGAAATCTGCGTTCAATGCTTTTAAGTGAGACACGGTCGTGTGTCATTGACACACGACCGTGTCTCATAGTCAGAAGCATTATGAGGTTAAGACAGGGTCGTGTCTGGTGCTAGGATTGCATAACTTCAATGTTGGGGGAGGGAGAGACACGGTCGTGTGACCAAGAGACATGGTCGTGTCTCCTAGTCAGAAGCCTTCTTCAAGTTAGACAAGGTTATGTCTAACTCCTAAGTCGCTTCTGAGTTGACACAAGGTCCTATCTAAGCCAAAATTGTCCTCTTTTGCTCTGAAAATTAGATATCTTTGTCTACTTTCACTTTAAATGTGTTAAATCTCTCTTATTCTGCAGAAACAAAAATAATTGATAAGAATCCATTCGAAATTCATCAATAATCATCATAAATCATTCATTTAATGGCTATAAAATACATGCTTATCACCAATAGGTGGTGGCATCACCACCTCAACCTCAATCAAACCTCAAAACCCCTTCCTCATCAAGAACAGCCACCTCGTGGCCTTCGAACAGCACTAAGGTCACGACGACCTTGGCCTTGGTCGTGGCCTCCATGGCTTGGGTAGTGGCTTCCATGGCCAAAAGGAGTTACCAACCATCCCGTAACTATACAATAAACATCATTAACCATGAATCAAAAGGAGGAATGGCAAGAAACCCTTACTTGGTGTAACACCCCTTTGGAGGATGTCACACATAAAAGAAAATAAAATAAATAAAAATAAAATCTACCCAAGTTGCGGAATATTTGTTAAAACTATTACGGGTTGTAAAAATAATTCCGATAGACGAAATATGTAATAAAAAGATAATACGAAAAATACGAAATAAAAAAAAACATCATCACTAATAATATACATATGGTTAAGTTATAAACCGTACATATAATTTACAACTAAGACTACAACTATTTAAACAAAAACAAGAAAGAAAACAATAAAAGAGTTAATATATACGTAGACATACGCTGACGCGCCCAAAAAAAAAAACATCATGATTATCTACTCCTCTGATGGATCACTCTCGGTGTGAAAATGATCATCGGAGATAAATATCCTCGATGTCTCGACATACGGCGATAACGGGATCGCGCGCCGACACGATGCTTATCTCACTAGGCTCAGGGTTTTCAAAGACCCCAATAACGCCTAATGGATAAGGGTAACTCTAAATGCAGAAAAAGCATCGTCGTCGAAATCGGATCTCCATCAAACTGATGACGTAGAATCACAGTCATACGTCTAGCATAGGTAACAGAAGCACGATCTCCTCGTAAATGCCAAGCCAGATCACCTCCATGGAATACCAGCTCTACGAATCCCAGAAATGCAGGCGTCGCCATCCCCCACACAATCAATCCAGAGGGTATGGATGATCGGATGGTTCTTGCTCGTAAACCGATCGTCGGTCTGATCTCCCTCTTCCTCGGGTACACGATCTCAAGAGGTTGTTCCTCCTCTTCCTCTTCAAACTCTTTACCGCATAAAAATAAATAGAGAATAGACACATACAATAAAGAGGTAAGACAACATAAAATCATCGCAACATGGCAAATAAGAAGACAACACATAACTACTACACACGGTTCATACAATATGAATAAGCTATAACAAGAATACATATTAAATATCCTAGTGTTTCGAACATCACGAGATAACACAAATAAAGAAATTCACACGTATAAATCAATCTTACGGATAAAATAAGATAAGAAATAGACAACTAACATAAAAATTATCAGATAAATACAAATAGAGAAAATGTAAAAACATCCAAGATGTTACTAGATAAAGATAAATAGAGAAAAATGGAATATGATCCAAGATATACTCAAATACACCAAAACACAACCCTACTCCATGGAGCTAAACCCAAACAGATATCAGAGAGAATGACTTGCAAAATCTATTAGTACCACGGCTGCCCAACCAACTATTACGCGATCACACGTTGCGTCAATAGCCTACGACACCGGAATCTACCATCCAGCGTAGTATAGTTCACATCTCCGTTGTGGCACTATAGGCAATGTACTACTAGACTTTACAAACCTCGATTAAATATAGTGAATGTCGAGTACATTAGTGTGCTATCGGTTTACCACGGCCAATGGAGCTACCAACTCATCCACATGTGGGATCCCGTACACTAAAGTCTCCAAGTTTATTAGAACAATAAACTACACTACACTTATCGCATCGACAACACGATGTGATTCGTCTCATCAACCCAAAACACCAAAAATCGGTATAAAGACAAAACATAATTCCAAATATATGAAATTACGAAAATGCCCTTAAGATAGAAATATATGCCCTCAATGGCGTAAAGCACATGACGGGTTCACTTTTTCCCGACAAAGAAAATAACCTCAAAAACCTGTACGGGTTCACGTTTTCCCGACAGCGAATAAATACGGTAACGTTCAATCGCGTAGAAATTTTATCGCGTTTTTGAAATTTCGTCGTTTTTACAAACGTTTAAAAATCGGGTAAAGATATTTTTCTGTTTTTAAAATCGCGTAACATTTTTAATACGTTTTCTCAATCGCGTAGGATTTTTAAATCATTTTCTTATTCGAATGCCTTTAAAATTACCATCTAAACAGATAGAAATAATATTTAGTACATTTAAACTACGTAGAATAATTTTTCATACCGTATACTGTCATTAGGATATTTTGACTATCCTATAGGTTCAATTTTTACTAAAAATTGACAGCATTTTGTTTATAAATTTATAATAATGATTTTCTAAATTTTTCATAAAATTTCTATTTACCTAATTTTTAACCATTTCATTAAATTCTTTTTGAAATCTCTAACATGCTTCAAAACCGAAAGTGAGCTATATGTTAGAAAATTTCTTAACATTACTGTATTTCCTTCCTAATGATAAAATTATGAATTTTAACCCTTTAGACTTACTTCTAATCAATCGGTTCCTTCATAAATTATTATAGAAAATTTCTTCTTAACTTGTATTGTTTCTTTTTAATTGAAAAAGGTTTAGAAACAAGTTTTTAAAATCATGAATTCCTATAGTGGCATGTTGGCCGAATTTTATAAAACTTTTGCATTTGATTTCCAAAATGTCTTTCACCTTTTAAATCATATCAAATGTATTCTATAGTCTAAGTTCATTAAATCATTTTAGAAAATAGTTATCTATAGTCAATTTAATCCTTTAGGCATGTTGGCCCCAAAATACTAGGTTTGTACCATTTGATTTCTAAATGCATTTTTCTTTGATCAAATCAATTAGAAACTTTCTTGATTCTCCTAGGTTAATTAAGCTACACTTTAGGAAAAATCAAGAGAACATTTTGGTCCTCCAAACTTGTCATTGCCGTGAGCTATTGGATTGTGTTCTTTGGAACACTCATGCAAACTTACACATGTTATTCACATCCTAAACCTTATCATACAATTCTATTACATGCATTTATATCTCTAACACATGCAAAATATTTCTAACACATGCAAAATATTTCTAACACATAAACCTAATTTAAAGCTTATAGACATACAATCAAAAGCTATTAGGCATGCAAAATTATTACAATTACCAAATAAGAAAGCTATTAACACATAACACTTAAGCTACTAGCAACCACAAAAATTAACAAATACACATCAATAAACACACCACAACCGAATCCTTATGGATTCTACAAACAACTCATCTTCTTACCACCATCAAGGGATGATAAGAATTGTCTTCCTCTTACCTTAAATGAAGACAAAAACTTGCTTTCTCACCTCCTTAGGTCACGGTTTTCACTCCACCAAACACCTAAAAATTTCAAACAAAACCTACATGTTACTAACCATGAAAAAGAAGCTAAACCATGGAAAAATCATGGCTTAGAACTTTGAAAAAGAAGAAAGAAAAGAAAAGTATGAAATTTCACCTTCTAGGTAAAACTTCCAAGGTTGGTTTCCAAGCCTTAGATGGAAGAATTTGAAGAAACTCCCAACTACAAAGGTTCTTAGAATGGTGTTTAGATTAAGGAAACTTGGTTAGAAAAAATTTTGGATGGTTGGATGGTTAGGAAATGAGCTTGGCCGAATATGGTGGAGAAAATGGGCAAGAATGGTGGCTAGGGTTCTTGATGAGAGAGAAGAGAGAAAGTGATGAAGACAAAGTGATATTTTGGTCACCAAAGGCCTCTTGGCCGTGGACTTCAAGTGGGGTGCAAGGTGGGCACCTTGCTTGGCTTCATCCAAGCCATTGGATGAATCAAAGGCTAAGATTAAGCCTTGGTGAGCAAGCCTTCTTCTCATTGGTTAGCTTATGGTGACTCACATGCTTTGAGTCACACAAGTATTTAATTTTCTGCACGAGTCACTAGTGAGTCACTGTTCGAAAGTTCTACACTTACGGTGATTAATTAAGCTACCGATCTAACTGTTTCGCAATTGTGGGTCCCGCAAAATATTTTCGGTCCATCATGTCACTAAAACATATCTTGACTAATAAAATAATATTATAATAATATAAAATTATTTTATTTGACAGTTAAATCCTAAAAATTAAAAGATTATTTTTAGTCTCATTTAGAATCGGGTTAAGTAAGATCCCCCAATTCTAAATAATCAAATAAGATTTTCCCCGGCCCGGAAAATATCATTTTCCTGCCTCGGAGCAAATCGCACAAAAAGTCCATATAAAATCACAGACAGTATTTTCTGGCATTAAATCAAGAAGAAAACAATTAAAAACAGACAAAAACAGAGAAAACAGTACGTTCGGGACGTAACGGTCATTTTCCCATTTTTTCCCACAACGTAGGTAATCGTCCAAAACGTTCAAATAAAATATCCAGCAGTATTATTTAGCCAGTATATCTTTCGAGAAAAATTAATACAATAGTTCGAGAAAAATTTTTATTTTACCGTCTCGAAGCAAACTACGTAAAACGATCAAATAAAATTTGAACCTGTATTATCGTAGTTGTTTTCATACAAAATTCAAGAACGTAAAAATAGGGACACAACTGTCATTCATACAAAAGCATGAAAAACAGAAAACAAGACATTCAGAATATTTTCTAAAAATTGGGGCGTTACAACACTCCCCAACAAATAAAAATTTCGTCCTCGAAATTTGATGTTCATCCAAACAAATGAGGATACTTGATCCTTCATTTTATCTTCCAGCTTCCCAAGTAGCTTCACCCGTCACATCATTCCATATAACTTTTACCAAATTCGATCATCTTCCCTCGAAGCTGCTTTACCTTTCTGTCCTCTATCCTGATAGGTAAAGTTTCGTAAGTCAAATTCTCCTTTAACTGTACATCATCTAATTGTATAACATGTGTCGGATCTGGCATATACTTCCGTAACTGAGACACATGAAACACGTCATGCAAATTGGATAGAAAAGGCGGCAAAGCAATCTGGTATGCTACAGGACCAATACGTCGGATAATCTGATATGGTCCAATGAATTTAGGAGTAAGCTTCTTAGACTTAATTACTCTTCCGACACCAGTCGTAGGAGTAACTCTCAGAAACACATGCTCACCCTCCTCAAATTCAAGAGGTCGCCTTCGCTTATCCGCGTAACTCTTTTGTCTGCTTTGCGTCGTCCTCATCTTCTCTTGTATCATCTTGACTTTATCCGTAGTTTGTTGTACAAGCTCCGGTCCAACAGTCGTACTTTCTCCATCTTGATACCAGCATAACGGCGTTCGACATCGTCTTCCATACAATGCTTCATAAGGTGCCATTCCAATGCTCGCGTGAAAACTATTGTTGTAGGTGAATTCTATCAAAGATAAAAATTCATCCCAACTTCCCCGTTGTTCCAAAACACAAGCACGCAATAAATCCTCCAAAGACTGTATAGTTCTTTCAGTCTGACCGTCAGTCTGCGGATGATACGCTGAACTCAGTCGTAACTTAGTTCCCATAGCTTCTTGTAGACTTCGCCAAAATCTTGACGTAAACCTCGGATCTCTGTCAGAAATTATACTTGTCGGTACACCATGTAGTCTGACAATTTCACTGATGTACAACTGGGTTAATCTCTCCAATGAATATTTAATATTGATTGATAAGAAATGAGCCGATTTCGTAAGTCTATCGACTATAACCCATATTGCGTCATGACTTCTCCTTGTCTTTGGCAAACCAGTAACGAAATCCATAGAAATGCTGTCCCATTTCCATTCTGGAATCGATAATGGTTGCAACATCCCAACTGGTCTTTGGTGTTCAACTTTCGACTTTTGACAAACTAGACAAGTTGACACGCATCTAACAACATCACCCTTCATTCCATGCCACCGAATAACTTCTTCAAGTCTTGATACATCTTTGTTATGCCTGGATGCATACTCAATGACTAGTATGGGCATGTTTCACAATATATCTTCTCGCCTCGGTTACGAGGAACACGACTCTACCCCGAAATCTCGTAATTCCATCGCTCCTTCCTTGAACTCTAGTGTCTCGCCTTGTTTTATCTCGCTCCCTTATTCCTTGTAAAAATTTATCGGCATTTTGCTTTTCCTTTATGTCTTCCATCGCTCGCTCGAGATAGTAACCATGCTAACACGATCTTCCCTGGTTTCAACTCAACAAACGACCACTCATCTCTAAACCGTTCAATGAGCTCTTTTCTTTAATCATTAGCGCAGAAACACTAATAATCTTCCTGCTTAAGGCATCGGCCACGACATTCGCCTTACCAGGGTGGTATAAAAGTTGAAAATCGTAATCGTTCAGAAATTCCAACCACCTTCGCTGCCTCATATTCAATTCCTTCTGGTCGTACAAGTACTTCAAACTCTTGTGATCACTGAAAATGTTGAACGTTGCTCCATAGAGAAAGTGTCTCCATATCTTCAAAGCAAAAACTACCGCAGCCAATTCCAAATCATGCGTAGGATAATTCTTTTCATGAATCTTCAATTGCCGAGAAGCATACGCCACCACATTCCGGTCTTGCATCAACACGCATCCTAGTCCTTGATAAGAAGCGTCACAATACACATCGAAAGATTTCGTCGAATCTGGTAGGATTAACACCGGCGCAGTTGTTAACCTCTTCTTCAACTCTTGAAAACTAGCTTCACGTTCTTCCGTCCATTCGAAAGCTTGACTTTTCCTCGTTAGTTGTGTAAGCGGTCCAGCAATCTTGGAAAAACCTTCGATAAATCTCCGATAATAACCAAGAAGTCCAACAAAACTTCGAACTTCATTCTTGTCTTAGGTCTCTCCCACTCGTAAAAACAGTCTCCACTTTCGATGGGTCCACCGCTATACCTTCTTTAGAAATTACGTGACCAAGAAATTGAACTTCTTCTAACCAGAACTCACACTTAGACAACTTCGCATACAATCGCTTCTCTCTCAAAATCAAGAACAACACTCGGATGTTTAGCATGCTCTTCCTTCGATCTAGAATAGATCGAATGTCATCGATAAAAACAACGACAAATCTGTCTAGATACGGACGAAATATCCTATTCATATAATCCATAAATATGGCAGAGCATTCGTCACCCCGAATGGCATTACCTGATACTCATAATGTCCATAACGAGTTCGAAAAGCAGTTTTCGGTACATCTTCCCCTTTTACACGAATCTGGTGATAACCTGATCGTAGATCTATCTTGGAAAATATCACAGCTCCTCTTAATTGATCCATCAAATCGTCGATTCTTGGAAGCGGATATTTATTCTTGACAGTCACCTTGTTCACCGCCGATAGTCCACACAAAGTCGCGACGTTCCATCCTTCTTCTTGACCAAAAGTACTGGTGCACCCCATGGGGAAACACTAGGTCGTACAAATTCTTTCTCCAACAGTTCCACTAATTGCTTTTTCAGCTCCTCCAACTCTACTGGCGACATACGATATGGTGCAATTGAGATAGGACCTGTTCCCGGTACTAAATCAATTGAGAATTCGATCTCCCGCTCAGGCGGTAAACCAGGTACATCTTCAGGAAAAACGTCCGGAAAATCGTTGACAACAGGAATAGTATTCACATCCTTCTCATTCTTAACTTCTAGAGAAGACAATACCAGATATCCCTGCGCTCCATCTCTCAATAAAGATTTGACCTTAACAGCAGTTAAGAATCCAGACTCTTCTTCCTTAGGAAAAACTATAGTTTTCTTTGCACAATCTATGAGGATATGGTTAGAACATAACCAGTCCATCCCTAATATTACATCTATCTCAATGAGAGGCAAACAAATCAAATCAACCAAAAACAAACGGCCCTTCACAACAATAGGACAATCCAAACAGATCTTAGAAGTAACTACAGGTTTAGCAGTTGGTGTAGATACATTCAACATAACATTCAGAGAAGACATAGGCAACTTCAACCTTTCCACACAATCATATGCAATAAAAGAGTGTGTAGCACCCGAGTCATACAAGACAATGTAAGATTACCTCCAATGTCTCCTTCTCCCTGAATAAGATCATCAGACTTAGAAATCTCAGATCCCACCATTGTATATACTCGTCCTCCAGATCTCGGTTGAGTACTTCCGATTTTTGCTTGATTAGCTTTAACATACCGAATGTTGGTTTTCTCTCCTGGGCCGTGGACAATCCTTTGCTATGTGCCCGTGTTGTTTACAATTGAAACAAATGCACCTTTAATCGTACACTCGGGAGAAATATGACCTTTCTTCCCGCACTTAAAACACGTTGGCGTAAACGCCACCCTGCGTCCAGCTCCACTACCACTTGCACTTCCGCTAACGGATGGTCGTTGAGATTGACTTCTGTTGGCTCGATATACGGCTTACGCCGAAACCGATTTGCATTACTACCTCCACCTCTCTCGGAACCTTGTCGGTCCAAAATTCCGATTTCTTTGATCTCTAGATGGCTCTAACTCTTCAAGTCGAGCACACGCATCCACCAACGCATGAAACTGAGTCATCCTCAAAGATACCACTCCTCGTTTCAGTTCCACCCTTAAACCCGATTCAAACTTCCCGCATCTCCACACATCATCTTGTCGTGTCTGAGCATAATCTGAGAATTGAGACAAACTCTCAAATTTTGTGGCATACTCATTCACCGTCATATTCCCCTGTCGCAACCCAAGAAATTCCATTTCCTTGGCATGCCTAGCACTTGCAGGAAGAAAATATTTATCCAGAAAAGTATTAGAAAATACTTCCCAAGTGATTTCAGTCCCTTCAGCTTGCAACACTCGGCGGATTCCTCTCCACCAATGTTCTGCATCTCCTCTCAGCATGAAAACAACATAAGTCACTTTCTTTTCATCCGTACATCTCATCCCCTCAAATATTCTCTCTAAATCTTGCATCCACTGACTCGCTTTCTCCGATCCACCTCGCCTCTAAATTGTGGCGGATTATGACGCCTAAATTCGATAAATTTAGGGCATCTGCGTAGCATCTTGTTGTTGGGTCGCTCTCAAATTTTGCTTTGAGTAATCACTTCACCATCTCGCCGCATAGCCTCAAGAAGAACCAACATCGGATCCTCATCTCGATTTACGTTAGCACGTCCTCTCGCCGACCAGCCATCTCCTTTCTTCAAACATAACAAAACAAAGTCGATACATCCTTTAAGATATTTCCAAAAGGATATAAATCACAAAGATCACAGAGAATCACACAAAGAAACAAAAAAAAACAGACCCAACCACAACCCCAAAAGACTCTAACTTGGGCTCTGATACCAACTAATGTAACACCCCTTTGGAGGATGTCACACATAAAAGAAAATAAAATAAATAGAAATAAAATCTACCCAAGTTGCGGAATATTTGTTAAAACTATTACGGGTTGTAAAAATAATTCCTGATAGACAGAAATATGTAATAAAAAGATAATACGAAAAATACGAAATAAAAAAAAATCATCACTAATAATATACATATGGTTAAGTTATAAACTGTACATATAATTTACAACTAAGACTACAACTATTTAAACAAAAACAAGAAAGAAAGCAATAAAAGAGTTAATATATACGTACATACGCTGACGCGCCCAAAAAAAAAACATCATGATTATCTACTCCTCTGATGGATCACTCTCGGTGTGAAAATGATCATCGGGAGATAAATATCCTCGATGTCTCGACATACGGCGATAACGGGATCGCGCATCGACACGATGCTTATCTCACTAGGCTCGGGGTTTTCAAGACCCCAATAACGCCTAATGGATAAGGGTAACTCTAAATGCGTAAAAAAGCGTCGTCGTCGAAATCGGATCTCCATCAAACCGATGACGTAGAATCACAAATACGTCCAAAGATAGGTAACGAAGCACGATCTCCTCGTAAATGCCAAGCCGATCACCTCCATGGAATACCAGCTCTACGAATCCCGAAATGCAAAGGCGTCGCCATCCCCCACACAATCAATCCGGAGGGTATGGATGATCGGATGGTTCTTGCTCGTAAACCGATCGTCGGTCTGTGATCTCCCTCTTCCTCGTGGTACACGATCTCAAGAGGTTGTTCCTCCTCTTCCTCTTCAAACTCTTTACCGCATAAAAATAAATAGAGAATAGACACATACAATAAAGAGGTAAGACAACATAAAATCATCGCAACATGGCAAATAAGAAGACAACACATAACTACTACACACTCATACAATATGAATAAGCTATAACAAGAATACATATTAAATATCCTAGTGTTTCGAACATCACAGAGATAACACAAATAAAGAAATTCACACGTATAAATCAATCTTACGTATAAAATAAGATAAGAAATAGACAACTAACATAAAAATTATCGATAAATACAAATAGAGAAAATGTAAAAACATCCAAGATGTTACTAGATAAAGATAAATAGAGAAAAATGGAATATGATCCAAGATATACTCAAATACACCAAAACACAACCCTACTCCATGGAGCTAAACCCAAACAGATATCGAGAGAATGACTTGCAAAATCTATTAGTACCACGGCTGCCCAACCAACTATTACGCGATCACACGTCGCGTGCGTCAATAGCCTACGACACTGGGAATCTACCATCCAGGCGTAGTATAGTTCACAGTCTCCCGTTGTGGCACTATAGGCAATGTACTACTAGACTTTACAAACCTCGATTAAATATAGTGAATGTCGAGTACATTAGTGTGCTATCGGTTTACTACGGCCCAACGGAGCTACCAACTCATCACATGTGGGATCCCGTACACTAAAGTCTCCAAGTTTATTAGAACAATAAACTACACTACACTTATCGCATCGACAACACGATGTGATTCGTCTCGTCAACCCAAAACACCAAAAATCGGTATAAAGACAAAACATAATTCCAAATATATGAAATTACGAAAATGCCCTTAAGATAGAAATATATGCCCTCAATGGCGTAAAGCACAGACGGGTTCACTTTTTCCCGACAAAAAAAATAACCTCAAAAACCCAGACGGGTTCACGTTTTCCCGACAGATAAAAATAAATACGGTAACGTTCAATCGCGTAGAAATTTTATCGCGTTTTTGAAATTTCGTCGTTTTTACAAACGTTTAAAAATCGGGTAAAGATATTTTTCTGTTTTTAAAATCGCGTAACATTTTTAATACGTTTTCTCAATCGCGTAGGATTTTTAAATCATTTTCTTATTCGAATGCCTTTAAAATTACCATCTAAACAGATAGAAATAATATTTAGTACATTTAAACTACGTAGAATAATTTTTCATACCGTATAATCATTAGGATATTTTGACTATCCTATAGGTTCAATTTTTACTAAAAATTGACAGATTTTGTTTATAAATTTATAATAATGATTTTCTAAATTTTTCATAAAATTTCTATTTACCTAATTTTTAACCATTTCATTAAATTCTTTTTGAAATCTCTAACATGCTTCAAAACCGAAAGTGAGCTATATGTTAGAAAATTTCTTAACATTACTGTATTTCCTTCCTAATGATAAAATTATGAATTTTAACCCTTTAGACTTACTTCTAATCAATCGGTTCCTTCATAAATTATTATAGAAAATTTCTTCTTAACTTGTATTGTTTCTTTTAATTGAAAAAGGTTTAGAAACAAGTTTTTAAAATCATGAATTCCTATAGTGGCATGTTGGCCGAATTTTATAAAACTTTTGCATTTGATTTCCAAAATGTCTTTCACCTTTTAAATCATATCAAATGTATTCTATAGTCTAAGTTCATTAAATCATTTTAGAAAATAGTTATCTATAGTCAATTTAATCCTTTAGGCATGTTGGCCCCAAAATACTAGGTTTGTACCATTTGATTTCTAAATGCATTTTTCTTTGATCAAATCAATTAGAAACTTTCTTGATTCTCCTAGGTTAATTAAGCTACACTTTAGGAAAAATCAAGAGAACATTTTGGTCCTCCAAACTTGTCATTGCCGTGAGCTATTGGATTGTGTTCTTTGGAACACTCATGCAAACTTACACATGTTATTCACATCCTAAACCTTATCATACAATTCTAATACATGCATTTATATCTCTAACACATGCAAAATATTTCTAACACATGCAAAATATTTCTAACACATAAACCTAATTTAAAGCTTATAGACATACAATCAAAAGCTATTAGGCATGCAAAATTATTACAATTACCAAATAAGAAAGCTATTAACACATAACACTTAAGCTACTAGCAACCACAAAAATTAACAAATACACATCAATAAACACACCACAACCGAATCCTTATGGATTCTACAAACAACTCATCTTCTTACCACCATCAAGGGATGATAAGAATTGTCTTCCTCTTACCTTAAATGAAGACAAAAACTTGCTTTCTCACCTCCTTAGGTCACGGTTTTCACTCCACCAAACACCTAAAAATTTCAAACAAAACCTACATGTTACTAACCATGAAAAAGAAGCTAAACCATGGAAAAATCATGGCTTAGAACTTTGAAAAAGAAGAAAGAAAAGAAAAGTATGAAATTTCACCTTCTAGGTAAAACTTCCAAGGTTGGTTTCCAAGCCTTAGATGGAAGAATTTGAAGAAACTCCCAACTACAAAGGTTCTTAGAATGGTGTTTAGATTAAGGAAACTTGGTTAGAAAAAATTTTGGATGGTTGGATGGTTAGGAAATGAGCTTGGCCGAATATGGTGGAGAAAATGGGCAAGAATGGTGGCTAGGGTTCTTGATGAGAGAGAAGAGAGAAAGTGATGAAGACAAAGTGATATTTTGGTCACCAAAGGCCTCTTGGCCGTGGACTTCAAGTGGGGTGCAAGGTGGGCACCTTGCTTGGCTTCATCCAAGCCATTGGATGAATCAAAGGCTAAGATTAAGCCTTGGTGAGCAAGCCTTCTTCTCATTGGTTAGCTTATGGTGACTCACATGCCGAGTCACACAAGTTGTATTTAATTTTCTCACTTGAGTCACTAGGCCCGAGTCACTGTTCGAAAGTTCTACAAACTTACGGTGATTAATTAAGCTACCGATCTAACCGTTTCGCTAATTGTGGGTCCCGCAAAATATTTCCGGTCCATGTCACTAAAACATACTTGACTAATAAAATAATATTATAATAATATAAAATTATTTTATTTGACAGTTAAATCCTAAAAATTAAAAGATTATTTTTAGTCTCATTTAGAATCGGGTTAAGTAAGATCCCCCAATTCTAAATAATCAAATAAGATTTTCCCCGGCCCGGAAAATATCATTTTCCTGCCGAGCAAATCGCACAAAAAGTCCATATAAAATCACAGACAAGTATTTTCTGGCATTAAATCAAGAAGAAAACAATTAAAAACAGACAAAAACAGAGAAAACAGTACGTTCGGGACGTAACGGTCATTTTCCCGTTTTTTCCCACAACGTAGGTAATCGTCCAAAACGTTCAAATAAAATATCCAGCAGTATTATTTAGTCAGTATATCTTTCGAAAAAATTAATACAGTAGTTCAGAAAAATTTTTATTTTACCGTCTCAAGCAAACTACGTAAAACGATCAAATAAAATTTGAACATGTATTATCGTAGTTGTTTTCATACAAAATTCAAGAACGTAAAAATAGGGACACAACTGTCATTCATACAAAAGCATGAAAAACAGTAAAACAAGACATTCAGAATATTTTCTAAAAATTGGGGCGTTACAACACTCCCCAACAAATAAAAATTTCGTCCTCGAAATTTGATGTTCATCCAAACAAATGAGGATACTGATCCTTCATTTTATCTTCCAGTTCCCAAGTAGCTTCACCCGTCACATCATTCCATATAACTTTTACCAGCTCGATCATCTTCCCTCGAAGCTGCTTTACCTTTCTGTCCTCTATCCTGATAGGTAAAGTTTCGTAAGTCAAATTCTCCTTTAACTGTACATCATCTAATTGTATAACATGTGTCGGATCTGGCATATACTTCCGTAACTGAGACACATGAAACACGTCATGCAAATTGGATAGAAAAGGCGGCAAAGCAATCTGGTATGCTACAGGACCAATACGTCGGATAATCTGATATGGTCCAATGAATTTAGGAGTAAGCTTCTTAGACTTAATTACTCTTCCGACACCAGTCGTAGGAGTAACTCTCAGAAACACATGCTCACCCTCCTCAAATTCAAGAGGTCGCCTTCGCTTATCCGCGTAACTCTTTTGTCTGCTTTGCGTCGTCCTCATCTTCTCTTGTATCATCTTGACTTTATCCGTAGTTTGTTGTACAAGCTCCGGTCCAACAATCATACTTTCTCCATCTTGATACCAGCATAACGGCGTTCGACATCGTCTTCCATACAATGCTTCATAAGGTGCCATTCCAATGCTCGCGTGAAAACTATTGTTGTAGGTGAATTCTATCAAAGATAAAAATTCATCCCAACTTCCCCGTTGTTCCAAAACACAAGCACGCAATAAATCCTCCAAAGACTGTATAGTTCTTTCAGTCTGACCGTCAGTCTGCGGATGATACGCTGAACTCAGTCGTAACTTAGTTCCCATAGCTTCTTGTAGACTTCGCCAAAATCTTGACGTAAACCTCGGATCTCTGTCAGAAATTATACTTGTCGGTACACCATGTAGTCTGACAATTTCACTGATGTACAACTGGGTTAATCTCTCCAATGAATATTTAATATTGATTGATAAGAAATGAGCCGATTTCGTAAGTCTATCGACTATAACCCATATTGCGTCATGACTTCTCCTTGTCTTTGGCAAACCAGTAACGAAATCCATAGAAATGCTGTCCCATTTCCATTCTGGAATCGATAATGGTTGCAACATCCCAGCTGGTCTTTGGTGTTCAACTTTCGACTTTTGACAAACTAGACAAGTTGACACGCATCTAACAACATCACCCTTCATTCCATGCCACCAGAATAACTTCTTCAAGTCTTGATACATCTTTGTTATGCCTGGATGCATACTCACAGACTAGTATGGGCATGTTTCACAATATATCTTCTCGGTTCTCGGTTACGAGGAACACAGACTCTACCCCGAAATCTCGATTCCATCGCTCCTTCCTTGAACTCTAGTGTCTCGCCTTGTTTTATCTCGCTCCCTTATTCCTTGTAAAAATTTATCGGCATTTTGCTTTTCCTTTATGTCTTCCATCGCCTCGCTCGAGATAGTAACCATGCTAACACGATCTTCCCTGGTTTCAACTCAACAAACGACCACTCATCTCTAAACTGTTCAATGAGCTCTTTTTCTTTAATCATTAGCGCGAAACACTAATAATCTTCCCGCTTAAGGCATCGGCCACGACATTCGCCTTACCAGGGTGGTATAAAAGTTGAAAATCGTAATCGTTCGTAAATTCCAACCACCTTCGCTGCCTCATATTCAATTCCTTCTGGTCGTACAAGTACTTCAAACTCTTGTGATCACTGAAAATGTTGAACGTTGCTCCATAGAGAAAGTGTCTCCATATCTTCAAAGCAAAAACTACCGCAGCCAATTCCAAATCATGCGTAGGATAATTCTTTTCATGAATCTTCAATTGCCGAGAAGCATACGCCACCACATTCCGGTCTTGCATCAACACGCATCCTAGTCCTTGATAAGAAGCGTCACAATACACATCGAAAGATTTCGTCGAATCTGGTAGGATTAACACCGGCGCGCAGCTTGTTAACCTCTTCTTCAACTCTTGAAAACTAGCTTCACGTTCTTCCGTCCATTCGAAAGCTTGACTTTTCCTCGTTAGTTGTGTAAGCGGTCCAGCAATCTTGGAAAAACCTTCGATAAATCTCCGATAATAACCAGCAAGTCCAACAAAACTTCGAACTTCATTCTTCGTCTTAGGTCTCTCCCACTGTAAAACAGTCTCCACTTTCGATGGGTCCACCGCTATACCTTCTTTAGAAATTACGTGACCAAGAAATTGAACTTCTTCTAACCAGAACTCACACTTAGACAACTTCGCATACAACGCTTTCTCTCTCAAAATCTGAAGAACAACACTCAGATGTTTAGCATGCTCTTCCTTCGATCTAGAATAGATCAGAATGTCATCGATAAAAACAACGACAAATCTGTCTAGATACGGACGAAATATCCTATTCATATAATCCATAAATATGGCAGGAGCATTCGTCACCCCGAATGGCATTACCGATACTCATAATGTCCATAACGAGTTCGAAAAGCGCTTTCGGTACATATCTTCCCCTTTTACACGAATCCGGTGATAACCTCGATCGTAGATCTATCTTGGAAAATATCACAGCTCCTCTTAATTGATCCATCAAATCGTCGATTCTTGGAAGCGGATATTTATTCTTGACAGTCACCTTGTTCAGCTGCCGATAGTCCACACAAAGTCGTGACGTTCCATCCTTCTTCTTGACCAAAAGTATTGGTGCACCCCATGGGGAAACACTAGGTCGTACAAATTCTTTCTCCAACGCTCCACTAATTGCCTTTTCGGCCCCTCCAACTCTACGGCGACATACGATATGGTGCAATTGAGATAGGACCTGTTCCTGTACTAAATCAATTGAGAATTCGATCTCCCGCTCAAAGGTAAACCAGTACATCTTCGGAAAACGTCCGGAAAATCGTTGACAACAGGAATAGTATTCACATCCTTCTCATTCTTAACTTCTAGAGAAGACAATACCATATATCCCTGCGCTCCATCTCTCAATAAAGATTTGACCTTAACAGCAGTTAAGAATCCAGACTCTTCTTCCTTAGGAAAAACTATAGTTTTCTTTGCACAATCTATGAGGATATGGTTAGAACATAACCAGTCCATCCCTAATATTACATCTATCTCAATGAGAGGCAAACAAATCAAATCAACCAAAAACAAACGGCCCTTCACAACAATAGGACAATCCAAACAGATCTTAGAAGTAACTACAGGTTTAGCAAGTTGGTGTAGATACATTCAACATAACATTCGAGAAGACATAGGCAACTTCAACCTTTCCACACAATCATATGCAATAAAAGAGTGTGTAGCACCCGAGTCATACAAGACAATCGAAAGATTACCTCCAATGTCTCCTTCTCCCCGAATAAGATCATCGACTTAGAAATCTCGGATCCCACCATTGTATATACTCGTCCTCCGGATCTCGGTTGAGTACTTCCATTTTTTGCTGATTAGCTTTAACATACCGAATGCAGGTTTTCTCTCCTACTGTGGACAATCTTTGCTTTGCTATGTGCCCAGGTTGTTTACAATTGAAACAAACCGCACCTTTAATCGTACACTCGGGAGAAATATGACCTTTCTTCCCGCACTTAAAACACGTTGGCGTAACGCCACCCTCCGTCCAGCCTCCACTACCACTTGCACTTCCGCTAACAGATGGTCGTTGAGATTGACTTCTGTTGGCCTCGATATACGGCTTACGCTGAAACCGATTTGCATTACTACCTCCACCTCTCTGGAACCTTGTCGGTCCAAAATTCCGATTTCTTTGATCTCTAGATGGCTCTAACTCTTCAAGTCGAGCACACGCATCCACCAACGCATGAAACTGAGTCATCCTCAAAGATACCACTCCTCGTTTCAGTTCCACCCTTAAACCTGATTCAAACTTCCTGCATCTCCACACATCATCTTGTCGTGTCTGAGCATAATCTGAGAATTGAGACAAACTCTCAAATTTTGTGGCATACTCATTCACCGTCATATTCCCCTGTCGCAACCCAAGAAATTCCATTTCCTTGGCATGCCTAGCACTTGCAGGAAAATATTTATCCAGAAAAGTATTAGAAAATACTTCCCAAGTGATTTCAGTCCCTTCAGCTTGCAACACTCGGCGGATTCCTCTCCACCAATGTTCTCGCATCTCCTCTCAAAGATGAAAACAAAGATAAGTCACTTTCTTTTCATCTGTACATCTCATCCCCTCAAATATTCTCTCTAAATCTTGCATCCACTGACTCGCTTTCTCCGGATCCACCTCGCCTCTAAATTGTGGCGGATTATGACGCCTAAATTCAGATAAATTTAGGGCATCTGTTTGTAGCATCTTGTTGTTGGCTGCTCTCAAATTTTGTTTGAGTAATCACTTCACCATCTCGCCGCATAGCCTCAAGAAGAACCAACATCGGATCCTCATCTCGATTTACGTTAGCACGTCCTCTCCTCGACCAGCCATCTCCTTTCTTCAAACATAACAAAACAAAGTCGATACATCCTTTAAGATATTTCCAAAAGGATATAAATCACAAAGATCACAGAGAATCACACAAAGACAAACAAAAACAGACCCAACCACAACCCCAAAAGACTCTAACTTGGGCTCGATATTAACTAATGTAACACCCCTTTGGAGGATGTCACACATAAAAGAAAATAAAATAAATAGAAATAAAATCTACCCAAGTTGCGGAATATTTGTTAAAACTATTACGGGTTGTAAAAATAATTCCTGATAGACGGAAATATGTAATAAAAAGATAATACGAAAAATACGAAATAAAAAAAAAACATCATCACTAATAATATACATATGGTTAAGTTATAAACTGTACATATAATTTACAACTAAGACTACAACTATTTAAACAAAAACAAGAAAGAAAACAATAAAAGAGTTAATATATACGTACATACGGTTGACGCTTAAAAAAAAAAAAAAACATCATGATTATCTACTCTCTCGATGGATCACTCTCGGTGTGAAAATGATCATCGGAGATAAATATCCTCGATGTCTCGACATACGGCGATAACGGGATCGCGCAGCCGACACGATGCTTATCTCACTAGGCTCGGGGTTTTCAAAGCACCCCAATAACGCCTAATGGATAAGGGTAACTCTAAATGCGAAAAAAGCGTCGTCGTCGAAATCGGATCTCCATCAAACCGATGACGTAGAATCACACCATACGTCCAAAGATAGGTAATGTAAGCACGATCTCCTCGTAAATGCCAAGCCAGATCACCTCCATGGAATACCAGCTCTACGAATCCCAGAAATGCAGGCGTCGCCATCCCCCACACAATCAATCCAGAGGGTATGGATGATCGGATGGTTCTTGCTCGTAAAACTGATCGTCGGTCTGCTGATCTCCCTCTTCCTCAGGGTACACGATCTCAAGAGGTTGTTCCTCCTCTTCCTCTTCAAACTCTTTACCGCATAAAAATAAATAGAGAATAGACACATACAATAAAGAGGTAAGACAACATAAAATCATCGCAACATGGCAAATAAGAAGACAACACATAACTACTACACAGTTCATACAATATGAATAAGCTATAACAGTAATACATATTAAATATCCTAGTGTTTCAGAACATCACAGAGATAACACAAATAAAGAAATTCACACGATAAATCAATCTTACAGATAAAATAAGATAAGAAATAGACAACTAACATAAAAATTATCGATAAATACAAATAGAGAAAATGTAAAAACATCCAAGATGTTACTAGATAAAGATAAATAGAGAAAAATGGAATATGATCCAAGATATACTCAAATACACCAAAACACAACCCTACTCCATGGAGCTAAACCCAAACAGATATCGAGAGAATGACTTGCAAAATCTATTAGTACCACGGCTGCCCAACCAACTATTACGCGATCACACGTTGCGTCGAATAGCCTACGACACCGAATCTACCATCCAGCGTAGTATAGTTCACGATCCCCGTTGTGGCACTATAGGCAATGTACTACTAGACTTTACAAACCTCGATTAAATATAGTGAATGTCGAGTACATTAGTGTGCTATCGGTTTACTACACGGCCCACGGAGCTACCAACTCATCCACACGTGGGATCCCGTACACTAAAGTCTCCAAGTTTATTAGAACAATAAACTACACTACACTTATCGCATCGACAACACGATGTGATTCGTCTCGTCAACCCAAAACACCAAAAATCGGTATAAAGACAAAACATAATTCCAAATATATGAAATTACGAAAATGCCCTTAAGATAGAAATATATGCCCTCAATGGCGTAAAGCTCGTACGGGTTCACTTTTTCCCGACAAAGAAAATAACCTCAAAAACCTCACATACGGGTTCACGTTTTCCCGACAAATAAATAAATACGGTAACGTTCAATCGCGTAGAAATTTTATCGCGTTTTTGAAATTTCGTCGTTTTACAAACGTTTAAAAATCGGGTAAAGATATTTTTCTGTTTTTAAAATCGCGTAACATTTTTAATACGTTTTCTCAATCGCGTAGGATTTTTAAATCATTTTCTTATTCGAATGCCTTTAAAATTACCATCTAAACAGATAGAAATAATATTTAGTACATTTAAACTACGTAGAATAATTTTTCATACCGTATACTGTCATTAGGATATTTTGACTATCCTATAGGTTCAATTTTTACTAAAAATTGACAGCATTTTGTTTATAAATTTATAATAATGATTTTCTAAATTTTTCATAAAATTTCTATTTACCTAATTTTTAACCATTTCATTAAATTCTTTTTGAAATCTCTAACATGCTTCAAAACCGAAAGTGAGCTATATGTTAGAAAATTTCTTAACATTACTGTATTTCCTTCCTAATGATAAAATTATGAATTTTAACCCTTTAGACTTACTTCTAATCAATCGGTTCCTTCATAAATTATTATAGAAAATTTCTTCTTAACTTGTATTGTTTCTTTTTAATTGAAAAAGGTTTAGAAACAAGTTTTTAAAATCATGAATTTATAGTGGCATGTTGGCGAATTTTATAAAACTTTTGCATTTGATTTCCAAAATGTCTTTCACCTTTTAAATCATATCAAATGTATTCTATAGTCTAAGTTCATTAAATCATTTTAGAAAATAGTTATCTATAGTCAATTTAATCCTTTAGGCATGTTGGCCCCAAAATACTAGGTTTGTACCATTTGATTTCTAAATGCATTTTTCTTTGATCAAATCAATTAGAAACTTTCTTGATTCTCCTAGGTTAATTAAGCTACACTTTAGGAAAAATCAAGAGAACATTTTGGTCCTCCAAACTTGTCATTGCCGTGAGCTATTGGATTGTGTTCTTTGGAACACTCATGCAAACTTACACATGTTATTCACATCCTAAACCTTATCATACAATTCTAATACATGCATTTATATCTCTAACACATGCAAAATATTTCTAACACATGCAAAATATTTCTAACACATAAACCTAATTTAAAGCTTATAGACATACAATCAAAAGCTATTAGGCATGCAAAATTATTACAATTACCAAATAAGAAAGCTATTAACACATAACACTTAAGCTACTAGCAACCACAAAAATTAACAAATACACATCAATAAACACACCACAACCGAATCCTTATGGATTCTACAAACAACTCATCTTCTTACCACCATCAAGGGATGATAAGAATTGTCTTCCTCTTACCTTAAATGAAGACAAAAACTTGCTTTCTCACCTCCTTAGGTCACGGTTTTCACTCCACCAAACACCTAAAAATTTCAAACAAAACCTACATGTTACTAACCATGAAAAAGAAGCTAAACCATGGAAAAATCATGGCTTAGAACTTTGAAAAAGAAGAAAGAAAAGAAAAGTATGAAATTTCACCTTCTAGGTAAAACTTCCAAGGTTGGTTTCCAAGCCTTAGATGGAAGAATTTGAAGAAACTCCCAACTACAAAGGTTCTTAGAATGGTGTTTAGATTAAGGAAACTTGGTTAGAAAAAATTTTGGATGGTTGGATGGTTAGGAAATGAGCTTGGCCGAATATGGTGGAGAAAATGGGCAAGAATGGTGGCTAGGGTTCTTGATGAGAGAGAAGAGAGAAAGTGATGAAGACAAAGTGATATTTTGGTCACCAAAGGCCTCTTGGCCGTGGACTTCAAGTGGGGTGCAAGGTGGGCACCTTGCTTGGCTTCATCCAAGCCATTGGATGAATCAAAGGCTAAGATTAAGCCTTGGTGAGCAAGCCTTCTTCTCATTGGTTAGCTTATGGTGACTCACATGCTTTGAGTCACACAAAGGTATTTAATTTTCTCACGAGTCACTAAATGAGTCACTGCTCGAAAGTTCTACAAATTACGGTGATTAATTAAGCTACCGATCTAACTGTTCATAATTGTGGGTCCCGCAAAATATTTCCGGTCCATCATTCACTAAAACATATCGACTAATAAAATAATATTATAATAATATAAAATTATTTTATTTGACATTAAATCCTAAAAATTAAAAGATTATTTTTAGTCTCATTTAGAATCGGGTTAAGTAAGATCCCCCAATTCTAAATAATCAAATAAGATTTTCCCGCCCGGAAAATATCATTTTCCCGCCTCGAGCAAATCGCACAAAAAGTCCATATAAAATCACAGCAGCATGATTTTCTCGCATTAAATCAAGAAGAAAACAATTAAAAACAGACAAAAACAGAGAAAACAAGACGTTCGGGACGTAACGGTCATTTTCTCGTTTTTTCCCACAACGTAGGTAATCGTCCAAAACGTTCAAATAAAATATCCAAGAAGATTATTTAGTCAGTATATCTTTCTAAAAATTAATACAAGAGTAGGCTCGAAAAAATTTTTATTTTACTGTCTCAAGCAAACTACGTAAAACGATCAAATAAAATTTGAACCTCAGTATTATCGTAGTTGTTTTCATACAAAATTCAAGAACAGAAAAATAGGGACACAGCGGTCATTCATACAAAAGCATGAAAAACAGAAAACAGTACATTCAGAATATTTTCTAAAAATTGGGGCGTTACACTTGGCATCCTAGGTGATCGCAGCAAAGGTGTATGAGTGGTGGTATTCTGTGGCTCTTGGTGCAAGGTGGAAGTGATAAGAAGGGTTAGTCCTCACTTGGTGGTGGCTGGTGATTGGCGGTGTTGCATGCGGCAGCTCCTCCTCCTCCATGTCTCCATTGCCCCTTGCTCTCTCTCTCTCACTCCCCCCTCTCTCTAACTCCTCAAAAACGTGGGCTCTTGTGTTGGTGATGTAACATCTTATAATTATTAGTATTTGTTAATTGATTTATTACTATAAAATATTAGTTTGCCTTATTTTAGAGATATAATAAAATTTATTCTTTCTTTAATTCATTTCAATTTAAAAAGTTTTATAAGGTTATTTTTATTATTGAATTTATTTAAATTTATTTCCTATTGAATAAAACTTACAATTAGTAAACATATAAGCGCTATCCATTCACATAGCACTAATGTACATCTATAGGTATCAAGTAGAGAGCTGTGCTTTTATCTTTTTACAGGTGTACCACTTACTACAATATGTACAATGTCTATAAAAAAGAAACACACTTTGTCAGGTCAAACCAAAAAGAGATAGTGTCACTATCGGGATCACGACGAAATGACGAGAAAAATAAGTTTATTTAGAAAATGAAAGGAGTTGCCATCAATTTTATTCTTAAATTAGAAAAAATTAGAAAACTTTTTTTTGTTCATGAAAAATTGATCTTTTAAAAGAGAAATTATATTCGGGAGTCTAATTTTGCATAGGAAATGATGAAGACTTAACTCCACAACACCTCTAATATATCTACTCTAAAACGGTTAGCCTAGTTAATTACACAATTTATTAATACCCTTTGAAGGTTTATTTTACTTTTAAACAAATGATGAAATTTCAAAAAGGTGGAAAAAATATAAAAAAGAAATATTTCAAAAAGCTTAAATTGATTTTTATTTTACTTTTTTTTCTACAAAGAAATTAAGTTTAACCACATGATGAAATTAAAACCATGAAAAGGAAGGAAAAAAAACGAAAATTAAGTTGATTTTTATTTTATTTATTTCTTTATCTATTTATTTAAAAAAAAATTTTCTTTTTCACTTAAAATTAGTTGACATATAGAGCCTTATTTTTTGAAATTTTTATTTATTTAGCGCGAAATTAAAATCTAAACCCATGAAGTTAATAAACTGCACAGTTGAGTTAACCCTTTTTTTTTTTCATTCGACAGTGAAACTCGACGTATTGCCAAAAGATGTCACTACCAATTACTTATGCCTCAATTATTTGGATGCTTTAAACGCAACTTACTTGATTTCAAGGAGAGATGATTTTGTTACCTTTATTTTTTTTATTACCAAAAAAAAAAATAAATCGCGTGTCAAACTAGGCTCACGAGTCTGCACTTTCGATAATTTTTTCATGGATGCAAAATCCACTTAACAATGCATATGTTCAACAAGCTTAAGTACAGCAGAAATAGTTGAAAGATTATTCTCAAAACATCTCTTATCATAACCTGAGAAGATGTATGAGGAATTAGCCCACATTAGAAACATGCAATTTAGGATAATCTTTCAACTAGGCTCAAGAGTCTGCACTTTCGATAATTTTTTCATGGATGCAAAATCCACTTAACAAGCTTCTTGCCGAAGTTATGAGGAATGAGTGACCAACAAGACCACCATAAAAGGATACATCTTGACACACACAAGAAGATGACAATGCATATGTTCAACAAGCTTATGTACAGCAGAAATAATTGAAAGATTATTCTCAAAACATCTCTTATCATAACCTGAGAAGATGTATGAGGAATTAGCCCACATTAGAAACATGCAATTGTGCTAATTTTCCCCATGATTCAGCATCCACAAAATGTTAGAAGCAAGAAAGTAAAGATTTCCCCAATTATTTTTACCCACTTACGGCATAAACAACATCCTTTAATCAAGTTCTTGCTGTGTCCTGCATTCACAAGCATTTCCAAGCCACACCCATGCTTCTATCTAGCTAACAAAATTATTGGCATTTTAGAAAAATACGATTCATTCAGAGACTTTAAAGTATATTACATAACCAGAAACAAAAGCCTCCATCATTAGCGAGTTAAGGTTGCGTTTTACCAAGTGTGCATGCTTCCAAATAATAACCCCTAGCCCAGCAGCTATTATCTTCCAATTCGTCAATCAAGAGAAATCTAAAACTAGTATCAAGTTAACAATTCATTACCTCTTTGCAAGTGCACACAAAACATCCTATAATCCTAACCACCTAAACCAGCAAATCATAAGTGAGCCTAGAAGAAGGAATCAAGGCATGTCATATGTCAACTTCTACAAGTACTTAACAGATCATGTACACAAATATTTGAAAAAAATTGGAGATGCTACTCATTAACTGTCAAATGATTTGAGGAGTCAAGAGTATGCAAGGGAAAAACATTAAACTTTAGCAATCATGGAAATGCAACATGCTGTCCATTCATTGTTCATCAAGGAGTCACTCGAAAGAGATTAAACAATGACCCTCATCTATACTTCAACAGTTACCATCATTTTTAAAGACTCAAGGCACCTCAACATTTAAGCACAACATCAAAGACTCGGATCCTCCTCAACTTTCGCAGTTTTTATTCAACCAAAATCATAAACCCCACATCTTGTACCTGAAATAGACCCCATCCTGTTGACAAATTCTTTTATTTCCTAAACACAAGTTGGCATGTTCGTGTTAATGCTTACAAAACCACAAAATAACACAGCATTTTAGATCATTGAGAACCCATGCATTCAATGAAACGATGCCAAATAAAACCTCTCTTTTTTTTTTCGATGCATGTACCAAGTGAAACTTAATAACAACAAAATTGAAGCATCAAGCTAACAGTTTATCAACTCAAAATTCGAACAACTGAGTATGCAAAATAAATAAATAAATAAACATTTATCTCATAACTCAGTCTTTGCATCAAACAGTTCAAGGGTAGCTCAGTTTCAACATAGAGACAAGCGTGCAATGTTTCACTATACAGGTTGTGTGCAACTAGAACAAGCACTAAAATTAAAGAAACAAGTTACAAACACCATAAACCAATTTCAACAGCATAAAATAATAATAATAATAAATGAATTAAATTACTCAATTTGTATAAGGGTAATACACTAAATTTCCTTCATCCAATATTCTTAATACAAAGGGAAAAAAAACAAAAACAAAAAAAACAAAAATTACCAAACAAGTTCCTTCCAAAAGGCTGTGTACAACAGCTACAATAACCTTGCTACCAAACTCTCAAACTTTCAATGTCTCTAAAAATACAACAACTCAGAATTTCGTCTTTCTTGTTTGATTTTTCGTCCTTCCAGGGCCCCAGCCCCTTTGCTTGAACTTTCCCTGGAATTTTTAGGTAGCCATTAACGGGGAGAAGGGATTGGTCTAGTATTGTCCAATAGGCTAGAGGAGGAGTAGGGTCCTTGAGTGTACTATATGGAGCCTTCTGACACCTTTGCCAATTTCACGCAAAATCTCCCAAAATTTCTTCATCAACAGTCCTCTGCAAGGTTCCTTTTAATCTCCACCGCTCACCCAAGACGCGGGAAGTCAGCAATGTTGGCTGAGAGTTGATTTCGACCATGGAGCCATAAATGCATAGGTTGAAAGTCTTGCTTCTGCAGAGGTATTTCTTCGGGTTAGTACTGTACAGTGGGTATAGACATTGCAGGCTAGGTGAAGAAAAAGGAAGAGGCTAGGGTTTGAGGGGCGCTGCTAGGGATTGCATAGATAAAGAGAGGAGAGACTGCTAGGGTTATTTTGGTATTTAGAAGAAGGTATTGGGTCTTGGGCTGATGGATTGATGGTTTTGGAGCATTTTCATTATTGGGTCATCCTGAGCTACCACAAGTGAGCAATGGGTCTTCGAGCCTTAAAACTTGAGGCCAAATTAATTTTTTTTCATTTATTTGTTTAAAAATTTTATTTAAAAAAAATTACAGGTAAAATTAAGTGTTTATATATAGGTCTAAAACAAAAAGTACTATATCCCACTACATGCTCACATCAAGTGGTGCATACAAGTCTCAGTAGTTTACATAACAGTACAACTACATAATATAGAAATAAAGAAAGGTAGTAATCTGGATTAGTAATACAAGAGTGTTATCATTAAGGTTTATCATTCAGTCATTGTCAATATCAACCAACAGAGTAATCAAAGACATCACTACTTCTCAAGAAATACTATATAAATAATAAGAATTTTATAATTCCCCATAAGAAATACAAAATAACTAAAATATAAATCAAAGTTTTTCTAACTATGACAAATCACATAAAACACTTTATATTGTAAATCAAAACATAATATATAAATGTGATGATATCAGTATAGCAATTCTGTTTAAATAGAACATTTAGCAACAAAACATAGTGATAAATGTTTATATCATGCCATATGATACTTTATGCAATGCAATATAAAAATACTACATAAGATGATGGTGCTTGATTTCTGAATTAAGAGAGCTCTCTATACTAAGATGTCTCTTAGTCTCCAAGGCCCTTTCTTACACCTGGCACATCCTTGGGCATAATTTTTCCACACAGGCTGTCTCACAAATTCATTTCCACACAAGCTCATTATCAC
Organism: Ormosia emarginata; assembly: GCA_029884605.1. Lineage (NCBI taxonomy): Eukaryota > Viridiplantae > Streptophyta > Magnoliopsida > Fabales > Fabaceae > Ormosia > Ormosia emarginata. Next base: position 1,916,676 of record JAQQTP010000013.1, on the reverse strand, counting down.
CACACAGGCTTTATCAAGAACATAATATATGTTAAGCTCATCTAGGTCTTAGGATTCCTTACCTTTTGGATCACCTTTTAGCTTTGCACATTCTTTGCTAACGCATAATACTTGAGTCATTGTCATACACCAAATTGAAATATCAATTATCAATTTTATCAATAATCATAGTATGACACATTTTGAGCATTAATTGTTAAGAGAAATCCTAAGCCTAGTTAATTGAAAAATTCGGCCATATAGCTTAAATCACAAGCATTCATCAAATCTTTAAAGTGCATGCTAAAATCATCTTCATTTCATGAGTAAATGCTATAGGTAAGTCAATTCAAGTAATTAAACTTAAGATGCCTAATTGGAATATTCATGGCCGAAACTTCCTAAGGAAGTTTTCTTCAAAATTCCTTATTTCAGTAATTAATTACTATATAATTTTTTAAAGTATAACCTTGATTAAACTTTAATTATATATTAAATTCATCAAATCTTCACTTTTCAAATTACGGTTCTTGAACTCTATTACCCTAACCCTTGGTTACCATAATTCATGATAAAACTTCATCAAACTAATTAATATCATACATTGACAAGACCAAGGAACAATTCTAAATAATTACCCCATAATTTATTTAAATCTAAGCATTCTTCCAAGTTCACTTGATCACGTAAGTAACCTCAAATAGAGATACAAGTACATAGAAGTCAAATTGTAACACCCCAGAAATTATTTGTTTCCTGATTTATATTCATTTTATAATATTTGTGATTTTTGTGAATTTTTGTGAATTATTTAGGTGACTTTGATTATTTCAGTATATTTCTTGATTTGCGTGCATATTAAGAGGAGTCGAGAAAATAAAATATTTTCTTCAAGGCTAGAAAATCTTGGGCTGTGGAAACGTTGACGGGAGATCTTACTAAACTCGAGGTCGGACACAGTTTACGAAGTTTCATTTTTTGAGATTTTATCTGATCATAAATAAAATCGCAGTACGTTTTATTATCCGTTGGACAATAAATATTAGTTTGGTTAACTGCAACTTTTGTCCATTGAATAATATCTTTTAGTGAAATGCTAGTCATCTTTTCTAGATAGTTCACTTTATGTGACATCACTTGGATGACATCATCATTTACTTTTCAAAAAGGTGAAATTTGGCTTCTTGAAAAAGCTTTGTATGAAGCTTCCTAAGCAAACTTCTTTTTGGCTTGTTGGAGAAGCTTGTCTCCCCTCCACCCAAGGAAGGCCCATGGCCAAAGAGAGAGAGAGAGGAGTCTTCTTGTGTAAGGTTCCACTTTTATTCATCTCTTTCATTTTCCTTTCATCTTTCTGCCTTAACCAAAAAGCTACTCACTTTTCTTCTCTCATTTTTTCTTTTCTCTCTAGTGGTTCACGGCCAAGGCCTTCTTGGAGGACCAAATTGTGACTCAAGTTCATCCATTATTCATCCATCATTCTCTTCTATCAAACACTCAAGAAAACTATACTCAAAACCTTCATTTTTCTCCTCTTTGTGAGCTAAGGTCAAGACACCCAAGAACACCATTCACTTTTATTCATCCTAAATCAACCACACACATTGGTGAGTGACGAGCGCCGAACTCAGTCAAAATTATAACCGAAGTTATTACCTAAACTTGTAGTATAGTGAACAACACCGGATCGTCTCCTCAAGGATCGTAGATGCAATTTGATCAAATCAAGTGAAAGTTAGAAAAAAAGGGGGTTTTGATGGTTCAAGGATCGCAGTGACAGGATTTAAAGAGAAATAACAATTAAAAGAACAAATAATTCAATTAATCTTCCCGAGATTGGGTGGATTCAATCATAGACCTTTCAACAAACACCTGAAATACATTTGAATGGTTAACTTGGATCTAACCGAGATCTCTCGCATCGATCCGTAGAATTCATACTAGACAATCGTCCGTAATTCAATTGACAAGTGATAAACACAAATCTGCAATCGCACCATTCATGTAAATATATGTCAATTTAAGCACCGAATTCAATTAACCTAGGCACAAATCAAGAACCTAACCTCTTCAATTACGTGATTAGTTTAGATCAATCAGTTCTAAGTTTCATCACAAATCTCAATCTTCGATTCATCACAATACTTAATCTTAAATCAAGATCAAATCGAGATCAAACATAAACAGTAATCACCATTCATGCATTCAAGATCAAGAGAACAAAGAAGAAGAGAAGAGAATTCAAATATAAATCAAATACATTACATAACCAAGGTCTCAAGAATCCAAGCCACAATCTCTTCAAGAGTCCCGAATTGACTAGAAGTGACTTAGCTCTCCATTACAATGAAGGAAAAATATACAAGAACTATGAAAAGCTATTTCTAACACTAAGTGTATGTTGTGTTTAGAGCTCTCCTCATGCTTCCTTTTATAGAGGATTCAGAGTAGTAGTAGATGGGTAGATGAGATTAGTAGGTGGAATTAGTAGGTGAGCTTGGTAGGTGAACTTGGTAGGTGAGCTTGGTAGGTGAACTTGGTAGGTGAGCTTCCTTGTCTCCGAAAGTATTCATTGCTGAACTCATTGATTTCGTCATTTTTGAGCCAAATGGTCTTCATGAAAGTTCTAGGAAATTGTCTAAGCTTTCCAATGGCTCTGGAAGCACCCAAAAATTCGTCCTACAGCCCAAGATATGACCCAATTACTACAGACTGCTCAGGACCAGTTTTAGCACCTCTGTTTTGACTTTCAGACCCAATATCTCCATCAAGGAGCCCGAATCAAGTTTTGTGTTTGTCATGAAAGTTGTACATATGGGTCTTAACTTTCATCACCAATTTTCAGCCCATTCTATAAACCCAAACTCGAATTATGTTCTGGTTACTACACACTGTTCGGGTTCCAGTTCACAAATCCCGTATTCTGATTTCCATGCCCAATTAGCTCCACTAGATGTCTGAATTTGACTTCGAGCTCTTCATCAAAGTTGTAGAGCTCTCTTTTATCTTTCCTACAAGGTAAAATTCATAATTATCAGACATTTAGAACTCAAGATATGGCCAAAATACAGAAACAGTGTAAGACTCGAATAATGTTGAAAAATCAATTAAGTCCGATTCGAGTTCAAACTTACAAAACATAATCAAATTCATCAATTAAGTACATGAAGAGTGTAAATGACTAATAATGAGGGTTTCTTAATGAATAAAATATGTGATTATCAAATTCCCCACACTTAGCTTTTTGCACTCCTGGGCAAAACATATAAAACTAAAGTTAGAAGACAAAGACAAACGACACAAACTTAAAAGTTAAAAACTCTAAAGGACTCAATGAAGCAAGAAGAGCAACAAGAAATTCAAGGGATCAAAGCATAAATGAGGTAACATTTCTTCACATCTCAAACCAACAAGCAAGGAAACTTCCGTTGAAAAGAATGAATTAAGAATGATGGATCTTCATAAGATTCCCTCTCAATCTCTCAAGTGTTTAAAAGGTAGGTATTTCACTCAATTCAACCCATGAAAATTGCACTACCATAAGCTTGCTTATCTTCTACTTCTCCACTACTCAAAACACATGCACACACAAATCATGAGGACTTTATTCAAGGTTGTAGTGAGGTCAAGGTAACAGAAGAGGATAAAATGGATATGAGAAGATAAATACCAAAGAGAATAAAAGCAAATGAGAGATGAGTTCAAATAACGAGCATAAAAGTTCATCTCAACTCTCATGTATATCCCTTTACATATTCATTTCCCAATCCTTTTCTCTCTTTTTTTTTTTTTTTTTTTAGGCACTCTTTCTTTCTTTCTTTTTTTTTTTTCAACAACCATTTTGTACACACACCCCCACACTTGTTCAAAAACTCATCCATTAACCAGGCTAATGTTCTTTTATTTCCTAAGGTACAGTAAAAACACGATTTTTCATTTAAGGCACATAATGAGCTAGAAACAAGGAATGGTCAAATAAGCTCAAAGGGGTTAAGCAAAGGAAAATATACAAGGTTGGCAGGAATTAGAGAATTTTCGAGAGATCAAAAGAGTGCTTGATATCATATTGAAAACAAGGTTGGCTATTTGGTTAAACTAGCTAAGAAAGAGGGCCTCAATCATGTTCATGCATGCAAGTGAAATGTAGCCTCAAAAAGAATCAAAGCAAGTTCTAGAGTGGTCATTAACATGAGTGAAAATCACACAAGAAAGAAGAGAATGGCATAAATGTTGAATCCATCCATTAGGCTCAAAATCTCACAAGGTATGCATTCATCAAACTCAATTCATCAATTCAATCATCCATCACCAAGCATATCAGTTCAAGAAGGGAGAAAAATTATTCAATCATGCAATGAACCCCTTTTTTATTTTATTTTATTTTATTTTTTTTTTTGAATTTTTTTTTAATTTTTTTTTAATAAACGAAAAGAAACAGAAACATGCTAAAATCTCTCCCCCACACTTAATGTAACATTGTCCTCAATGTGAAAGAAAGAGATAGAAAAGAGCAACACAACCTGATAAGAAGTGAATCAACGCCTAGCAGAAAAGAAACACACTGTCAGTGCCGCATCAGACCCTGAAAAGAAATCAAACAAGAAAACGTTAGTACTTCCACAAGTCAATACTAATTAATTACTACCTAAAAACTCCTTACTCGCCACCAATTAAGATGCGTCTCAAGAGTAAAATTACTCCTTACTCTGCCATCACTAATTGGTTTAATAAGTCCATAACAACCATATCATACTAAACAAAACAACAACAATTTTTTTTTTTTTAAAAATCAAACCCATTAAAGAGAAAGTTTCAGATCGGGCTCTTGTTTCTTGTTACTTCCTTCGCTGCTTCCTGTTGACCAATCTATCTGAGCTAATACCTGATCAGGTACATACTCAAAAGCTTCTAATTTATCAATGAGCTCATCAACAGTGGAGGCAGAGATAAGAAGTTGTCTTGCCGAAGGAGTGATAAATTTCTGTTCCACAGCTTTGTCAAGAAAAAATAACAGAAGATCAAAGAAATTATTAACATTCAACAAACCAATGGGTTTATGGTGGATGTTCAGTTCGGCCCAAGAGACAATTTGAAAAATTTCTTCCAAAGTACCAAAATCACCTGGTAAGGCAATGAATGCATCGAGTGTTCAAGCATTATCTTCATGCGTTCATGCATTGATGATACCTTAAGTTCCTCCCCAATTGTCTTTCCAAAGTGATGTTCGTTGAGCTAAAGTTTCGGAATGATACCTAGAACCCGATCGTCTCTTACAAAGGCAAAGAAGTGATACAGCCCCCATTAACCCACGACAACCTCCCCCATATACAAGATGAATATTCCTCGCAGCAAGTGATCGACCAAGAGTGCTAGCTGCGTTTACAAACTCTAATCCCTTCCCATAACTCGACCCACAAAAAACACGACATTTTTGAGGTTACGAATAGAAGGCCCCATTCTATACTCTTCCTCCCTTTGAGTGTTTCGAGTTTGAAGGAAAATGGAGAAAATGGAGTGTTTAAATAGGAAAAAGAATGGAAAGGGGAATAATTGCACCTATGAGGGTAGGTTGGCGGTTGTCAGAAAAGGTTGAAATTAAGAGACACAGAATCTTTTTTTTTTTTTTTTTTACTTCAAGAAAACCATCAAGGTAAAGAAGTCTAGAAACCCCAAGGACCCTGCTCAAAGGATCGTCTGTACAAAAATCAAAATACAACAAAATGATACAAAGATAAAAGAAATAGAAAATGATGACATACCTGTATGTACAGCTCCATGGCGTATCTTTATACTTTACAAGCGTCATGAGTGCAAGAGACATCACGTCCTTTTTTTTTTTTTTTTTTTTTTTGAAATTGTTAAAAAAAAAACTTGATGAAAGATGAGTGTATACTTACGTAAGATTGGGATGGAGGTAGTCTGCTCTTTCGGCTTTGTGCCAAAGCATTGTTGACCAATATTCGACCCATTCAAGACCAAATAAGAACATAGGGCTCCCAAAAGGGACAAGTGGCCATAATACGACTGGCTGCCTCACATGTGGATACAATCTACCTTCTTTGTTTTTCAATTAAGAAGGCTGGATTAGGATGCATGCATTTCCCCATTCACGGTTTGTGTTACCAAAGCCAACCCTAAGAAGTATACATTTTTTTTTTTTTTTTTTTTTTGAAATTTTTTTTTTCTCATTTTTTTTTTCATCATTTTTTTTTTTCATTTTTTTTTTAAAATGCCATGAAGAAGAAGAAGAAGAAGAAGATGATATGTACAGATTGTTTGTGGATATGGCTCACATCTCGCCTCTCGGTTTAACGTCCGAAGAATTGCTTAAACGTCTTCTATGAGTCGAGGATAAGCTTCCCATCCAATTTTCTTATAAATTGGCAAACAGGGTCTTTTAGAGTCGATTCCCAAGATCGTAGCGTTGTTGTTCATCCTTGAAGAGATTCCACGCTTTAAGAATTTCACGATGCACCAATCCACAAGAATGCGTCTCAAGAGTCAATAAGATATCATCTAATGACTCCTTACTCACCATTCTTAATGAAGAAAATTTTATCTTCTCTTTTGCGGAAACCATCCCCTTAGTACGACATCGCTTGTTACAGCTTCCATCGTCCACATTTGTGACACACTGTAACCTTTTTGCTCTTCTCCATTTAGAATATGAACTTCTTCCAAGACCGGGGCATATATGAGTCAAATGAAATTGAGGACTCACCGCTAATCGGACCTTTGCTTCAATTATCCAAATAAGACATCTTCTCGCATACCCTTGTGCATTAACATTCTCAATCTCTCACATCGAACTTTGTAGATTTTTCTCGAGCATTTTGAGGAAGAGAAGGAAAATGTTTTCTCGTGTTTGAAAGAATGACATCCATTTTGAAGGAGAAGAAGGGTTCGGTTATTTTGGGAAATCAAGAATAAACCGACTCAAGAGTCACGAGTACCGTATCCGCCACTTAACCTAAGCAACACAAAGAACTCAAGAACTTGGTTTTCCAGGAATGATTGAGTCTTTGTCCATTAACCTTAAGCGCATTACCATTCTTAGGATCCTCGCATCCGATGCCGAGAGGATACGCGTGTCCGACAACAAAAGAATCACGCCACCTAGATCTCAATTTTCCAAGGAGTAGGTGCGATGATAATCTCAAAGCGTAACTTTTTGACCAATTTCTCGCAGCCTTTTGCAAAAGGTGTAACAGACCTTTAATAAAGTAGGCCAATAAAATCCATACCGCAAGATTTTCGCAGCTTGTTGTCGCCGAAGAAAAATGACCTCCACATGCTTCCGAGCGACTCTACCTACCTCATTGTCGGGCACACACTGTTTTTTTTTTTTTTTTTTTTTTTTTTTTTTTTTTTTTTTTTTTTTTTTTTTTTTTTTTTTTTTTTTATTCATAATGCGGATGGAGAAGGTTCATCACCTCCACTTCGCATTCTCCGGAAGTTCATGATACTGTTTGAGGCGGTGTCCATTTACGATGAAAGCTTTGGCAAAGTGACCTCACTTTTAATCCGAACAAAGACTGTAAGGAAAACATTAATAACAATAAATGGTCCATCCCATCTAGACCTTAATTTACCAGGCATGAGTCGGAGGCGGGAGTTATAGAGGAGAACTTTTTGACCAATCTCAAATGTTTTCCTCGAATTAACTTATCATGGAAGGCTTTGGTCTTCTCCTTATAAAGTTTGGAACTTTCATAAGCCTCCAGCGGATCTCCTCCAATTGTTGCACTGCAGCTTCCTCTCCAAACCTCGCTTGATCTAGGTCCAAGTTGCACCTTTTCACCGCCCGCATGCTCGATGCTCAATTTCCACCGGTAGGTGGCAGTGCTTTTCCAAAATAATTCGATACGGAGACATCCCGATTGGTGTCTTATAAGCAAATCCCAGTAAGCCCATAAAGCATCCTCAAGCCTCTTGCTCCAAATTTTCGTTAGGTTGAACTGTCTTCCGGAGTATCCGCTTAATTTCTCTCGTTGGAAACCTCGGCTTGCCCATTGGTTTGGGGGTGGTAAGGTGTAGAAACCTTGTGTTGGACTCCATACTTCTTCATCAAAGCCTCCATGCTTCGATTGCAAAAATGTGAACCTTGATCACTAATGATGGATCTCGGACTCCAAACCTACATAAAATCTGCGTGATCTAATAAAATCCACAACAACTTTAGAATCATCACCCGAGTGGCCTTAGCCTCCACCCATTTAGATACATAATCCACAAAGAAGCGTAATGTAAACAAAACCAAATGATACAGAAAAGGACCCATAAAGTCAATACCCCAAACATCAAAAATCTCACGAATAATAAGGGTTTCTCGGGCATTTCATTCCTACGAGAAGTATTCCCTGTTCTCCGGCATTGATCACAAGATTTGCAAAACATATATGCATCATGAAATAGAGTGGGCCAATATAATCCGTAGTCTAAAACTTTCCTAGCAGATCCGTTGAGGACCGAAGTGGCCGCCACATGCAAGTTTATGACAAAAGCTAAGAATGGAATGGAATTCATTATCGTGCACACACCTCCTAATTACTTGGTCACCGCAAAATCTCCATAAGTAAGGATCATCCCACACATAATACTTTGACTCACTTTTCAATTTATCAATCTTAGCCTTAGTGAAATGTGCAGTATTGCGTTAGCAACCAAGAAATTAATCAAATCAAAAAACCAAGGGATGTTGCCTTGCAGCTTGAAAAGTGCTCATCATGGAAAACATCATGGATGGGAAAAACATCTCGCTTCCCTTTCAATTCGACTCAAGTGATTAGCCACCAAATTCTCCGCTCCACTCTTGTCACGGATCTCAATATCAAACTCCTGGAGGAGCAACATCCACCTAATCAACCGGGGCTTGGCATTGGGCTTTTTCAGGAGAAACTTCAATGCTGCATGATCTGAAAACACAACCACTCTGGAACCAAGCAAATATGATCGAAATTTATCTAAAGCAAAAACAATTGCTAAAAGTTCCTTTTCGGTTGTGGTGTAGTTGATTTGTGCAGATCTAAAGTTCTCAAGCATATGAAATGACATGAGATACTTTACCGACCCTTTGTGCAAGAACAGCCCCCAATGCATAATTAGAGGCATCACACATCACTCAAATGGAAGTGTCCAATCCGGCGGTTGGATGATAGGTGTATGTCAATGCCTCGCTTCAATTGATTGAAGGCATCCCGGCACTTCTTGTCAAAGTGAAACTCCACATCTTTTTGCAAGTAAGTTGGATAGCGTAAGTGCAATTTTGCTGAAATCCTTTATGAACCGCCGATAGAAACCTCGCATGACCAAGGAAAGAACGAATCTCCCGCACGTGTGGGGTAAGATAGGCATGAAATAACATCTATTTTTGCAGGATCTACCTCAATACCCTCACGAGATATCACATGCCCTAAGACTATACCTTGTTCTACCATGAAATGACATTTCTCAAAATTTAGAACGAGGTTAGTCTTAATGCATCTATGCAAGACCCGAGCCGACTATCTAAACATGCATCAAAGGAAGATCCATAGATAGTAAAATCATCCATAAATACGTCCATGCAATTTTCTAAAAATCGAAAAGATACTTACCATACACCTCTGAAAGGTGCCTGGAGCATTGCATAGACCAAAGGGCATCCTCCCGTATGCAAATGTGCCAAATGGACAAGTGAAAGTAGTCTTCTCTTGGTCTTCTCGGGGCTATATGAATCTGAAAATAGCCCGAATATCCATCCAGAAACAATAATGTGACTTGCCGCCTAACCGCTCCAACATCCGATCAATGAATGGCAACGGAAATGATCCTTTCTCGGTAGCCTGGTTGAGCCGCCTATAATCAATGCAAACTCGCCAACCGTTTTGAACTCGTGTGGGCACAAGCTCATTGTTCTGATTCGCAACCACTGTGACCCCAGATTTCTTGGGAACCACTTGCACGGGCTCACCCATTGACTGTCAGATATGGGATAAATAATGCCAGCTTGAAGTAGCTTTGTAACTTCTTTCTTCACCACATCTAGAATCAAGGGATTTAGTCTCCTTTGGGGCTGTCTAACTAGTTTGATCCCTTCTTCCAATAAAATCTTATGCATGCATGTGGAGGGACTAATACCAGAATATCTGCAAGAGTCCATCCGATGGCTTGCCTATTCTCGCCTCAAAATCTGCAGTAATTTTTCTTCTTGATCGTTGTAGGTTTTTAGCAATGATCACCTAGGAAGTGTCTCACCATCTCCCAAATATGCATATTTAAGATGGTCTCGATAAAGTCTTCAACTCCAAGGATGGAGGTTGTACAATGGAAGGTAACAAGTGATCTCAAAAACTAACTCAAGAACATTAATTTCAAAGATGGTACCGACTCTCATTCTCAATTGTTGCATCATCGCACTGTATCATTACTCATAACGTAATAAATCTCAAAGACATGCAAAGACATGGTTCAACATCACAAGTGGCACATGTATCACAAGAAACAGAACCAAGATAGTCAACAATATCAGGGAATTCAACATATAAATCAGTATAGACATCATCAACCAGCATCTCAATCATATCAACATGGAAAACAGAATGCTCTTCTAGGGGGTGTCTCATGGCATCAAAAATGTTAAATTGTACCAAATCGTCGCCAAACTCCATAGAAAGGGTGCCAAAGATGCACGTCTATCTTGGTCTTGGTGGTCTTGAGGAATGGTCTCGCCTAGAATCAATGGAGCATGGTTTGTTGGAGACTCATCTTCCATGTCCGTAATGTAGAAATCATTGGAAAAATCAACTCATTCACCCGAACTAACACATCTTCCAAAGACACCTGCAGGATGAGCAAGGGCTCTATTCGCCAACCGAATCACGATACCAAGTGGGTTGCAAAGTACCGATGTTTAAACACTTATACACCGACACGGGCATGACATTGATCGAAGCACCCAAATCTAGCATTGCATGCTCAAATCTAGAGTTGCCAATTGTGCAAGAAATTGTGAAAGTTCCAGGATCTTTGCATTTCTCGTGGCATGCTTGGCATAATCATTGCATAAACATTTCTTCCCATGCTGATCTTTTCATCCCCTTTCAACCTTCTCTTATGAGTGCACAACTCCTTGAGAAATTTAGCATATTTTGGAATTTGCTTGATTGCATCTAGGAGGGGAATATTGATTTCCACTTTCCCGAATGTCTCCATGACTTCTTTTTCCATTTCTCGCTTGCATTGTTCTCTTGGATTGTGTGATCCTATTTGGAAAAGGTAATGGAATGGCAACATCTGAATTCTCTGCAATTTTCTTCAAGGGTACGTATTTCTTGGACCGAATTATCCATTTCCTGCCGTTTTGGTCAATTTCTGATTGCTGTAAGGTTGGAACATCAATTTCTTTGCCACTTCTCAAGGTAATTGCACTTACGTTGCCTCTTGGATTGTTGACTGTTTGTGAAGGCAATTGGCTAGAACCTTGACTCTTTAGCTCGCTCACGCTGGTTGCCACCGCCCAATTTGAGTTTGTAAATTCTCGAATGTTGGCACCGACGTTCATTGAACCGAATGTTATTTGTGGCCATTTGTTTCATCAGTCTTCCAATGATGGCTCACCGGGAGTGGATTGGACAGATCACCGAATGTGTTGTCGTTGTCCGAATGCAGGGGTATTTGTTGGTATTTGTTGCTTGGACCTCGCAGCTTGGTATCTAAATTGTTGTTGCCGCCGGTGGGCCGTTGTTGCCGCCGGTGGGGCCGTTGTTGCCGGCTAGGATTCCCATATCTCAAATTGGGATGGTCTCGCCAACCAGGATTATAAGTACTAGAAAATGGATCATATCTAGATTGTTGTCATGTTGTTGCCGATATTGGGGTCTACCAGAAAAACACCACCGCAAAGAACACATTGATCCGGGAAAAGCGGGACCATCTTCCCGAAGTGTAGGGCATGAATCAAGTAGGGATGAGATGAATTAGAGCAAATTCCACACACCGATGCAAATCCGCATGGGTGGTTGTTGACCCATCGCTATCCGTCTTACCAAAGAAGTCAATTCATCTAGTCTCGTGTTCCATTCTTTGTTGGTCCATATGAGATGCTTGAATTTCATTAACTCCTCTCGGTTGCGGTGATGATCCGCGAGCCAAACTCATTGGGTATTGGCCGCCATGTTTGCTATCGATCTCTTGCGACGGTAGGAGTTTTGTCTACTAAGGCTCCTCCAGAGGCAAAGATCGATCATGCTTCTATCATTTGGCAAAGAAACCCTCATAAAAGTATTGAATCAAGAGTTGGTCACTAATTTGGTGATGAGGGCAAATTTCGAACACAACTTCTTGAATCTCTCCCAAGATTCATGCAAAGTCTCACCGACATCCGTCTCGATGCCACATATATCCTTCCTAATTGCAAAGCAGCTCTCGAGGCAGGGGAAGAATCTCTCCAGAACAACCTCTTCATGTCATTCCAACTTCGACCGAACCCGGTGAAAGATAAAACAACCAATCTTTGGTCGCATCGACAAGTGAGAAGGGAAATGCCCTTAACTTGATGTGTTCCTCGAGATGCCTTGTGGCTTCATGGTTGAACACACAACATGGAACTCTTTCAGTGCTTATGAGGATCTTCACCCGCAAGACCATGAAACTTTGGTAACAAGTGTATCAAACCAGATTTCAACTCAAAATCTGCATCAAGATCGATATTAAATGCACAAAGATTGGTAAGATACATCAGAGCAAAGAAGTTCCTTAAGGGTTCTATTATGCATGTTATCGCCATGATTTCGTGGATTACTTAAGTTATCGTGTTCACTCCCAAAATTTGGTTCAAATTAACTCGAATTTATCACACGAGCTCTAATTAATCTATGCAAGGTCCTATCAATCTCGGGATCAAGATCAAGCAAGATATCGATTGGACCTAGTCATGCATTAACTAAAGCACAAAAACACAAAAACTCGCAACTAAGCAAAATACACTAAACAACACTCAAAATATGCAAAAATAAATCTAGTTAATATGTCTAAACATTTTTAAAAATTATGGAATCAACATAGAACAAAATCTACATAAAAATGAAACTAGAAAATGCAATAAAAAATATTAAAAAATTAAAAAAGTGGTCTAAATGATAGAATTTCGAAAAACCAGGGGTGACCTCACAGTCTCATGAGTCTTGTTTATCAGGCTGTTTTCCTTCAAACGACCAAGTTTCAGCTCATTCTGGGCATGTTGCGCTTTGAAAATTGCAATAGTTACCCGTAATCACCTGCTTTTCCGTCTTTCCTAAATCGAAAAATTCAAAAGCTAGGATAAAAATGTTAGTATGGTATGAACAATGTTAGTAAATGAAAAATAACTGTTAGAATAGGTAAGAAAGAACAAAAATTAGTAAGGTTACTCAAAATGAAAAGATTACACCTACGAGGTCCCCTAAGAATCTACGGCCAAAATTTTGACGAGCGCCGAACTCACAAAAATTATAACCGAAGTTATTACCTAAACTTGTAGTATAGTGAACAACACCGGATCGTCTCCTCAAGGATCGTAGATGCAATTTGATCAAATCAAGTGAAAGTTAGAAAAAAAGGGGGGTTTTGATGGTTCAAGGATCGCAGTGACAGGATTTAAAGAGAAATAACAATTAAAAGAACAGTTAATTCAAATCTATCCGAGATTGGGTGGATTCAATCATAGACCTTTCAACAAACACCTGAAATACATTTGAATGGTTAACTTGGATCTAACCGAGATCTCTCGCATCGATCCGTAATTCATACTAGACAATCGTCCAAAATTCAATTGACAAGTGATAAACACAAATCATGCAATCGCACCATTCATGTAAATATATGTCAATTTAAGCACCGAATTCAATTAACCTAGGCACAAATCAGTAACCTAACCTCTTCAATTACGTGATTAGTTTAGATCAATCAGTTCTAAGTTTCATCACAAATCTCAATCTTCGAGTTCATCACAATACTTAATCTTAAATCAAGATCAAATCGATCAAACATAAACAAATCACCATTCATGCATTCAAGATCAAGAGAACAGAAGAAGAAGAGAAGAGGAATTCAAATATAAATCAAATACATTACATAACCAAGGTCTCAAGAATCCAAGCCACAATCTCTTCAAGAGTCCCGAATTGACTAGAAGTGACTTAGCTCTCCATTACAATGAAGGAAAAATATACAAGAACTATGAAAAGCTATTTCTAACACTAAGTGTATGTTGTGTTTAGAGCTCTCCTCATGCTTCCTTTTATAGAGGATTCAGAGTAGTAGTAGATGGGTAGATGAGATTAGTAGGTGGAATTAGTAGGTGAGCTTGGTAGGTGAACTTGGTAGGTGAGCTTGGTAGGTGAACTTGGTAGGTGAGCTTCCTTGTCTCCGAAAGTATTCATTGCTGAACTCATTGATTTCGTCATTTTTGAGCCAAATGGTCTTCATGAAAGTTCTAGGAAATTGTCTAAGCTTTCCAATGGCTCTGGAAGCACCCAAAAATTCGTCCTACAGCCCAAGATATGACCCAATTACTACAGACTGCTCAGGACCAGTTTCAGCACCTCTGTTTTGACTTTCAGACCCAATATCTCCATCAAGGAGCCCGAATCAAGTTTTGTGTTTGTCATGAAAGTTGTACATATGGGTCTTAACTTTCAGATCACCAATTTTCAGCCCATTCTATAAACCCAAACTCGAATTATGTTTTGGTTACTACACACTGTTCGGGTTCCAGTTCACAAATCCCGTATTCTGATTTCCATGCCCAATTAGCTCCACTAGATGTCTGAATTTGACTTCGAGCTCTTCATCAAAGTTGTAGAGCTCTCTTTTATCTTTCCTACAAGGTAAAATTCATAATTATCAGACATTTAGAACTCAAGATATGGCCAAAATACAGAAACAGTGTAAGACTCGAATAATGCTGAAAAATCAATTAAGTCCGATTCGAGTTCAAACTTACAAAACATAATCAAATTCAGTCAATTAAGTACATGAAGAGTGTAAATGACTAATAATGAGGGTTTCTTAATGAATAAAATATGTGATTATCAGTGAGTCCTTAACCTAGTTCTTCATTGTTCATCCTTATTTCACTTCCATAAAGGTGAAAGCACAAAAAGTTCTCTCATTTTTCTCTCCGTAGAATTTTTGGCCAACACCACAAGAACCACTAATCCATTTTCTTTAATTTCATCCATCCACATTTCTTGAAGACTTTTTCATGTTGTAACCATCTTCTAAATCTTCCATCTTCAAGCACTTTTTCAATATCAAAGTTTAGGGCTTTTAAGGTGAAAATCTCTCCATTTTCATTTTTCTCTTGATTTCAAGGTTTCTAACCCAAGTAATTTTCGGCCATGCCTTGTTTATAACTTATTTGTGGTGTATGGATGTTTGAAAACTCCTAGGGTTTGGTTTTGGTGTTGGATGAAATCATCAAAGAGACTTAAAGGAGCTTCCTTTTGATCTTCTCTTGAGGTAAGAGGGAGATTAACCTCATTGACCAAACATGGTGGTGAGAAAATCGAAATTTTGTGTGTGTAAGTAAAGAATCCATATGAGGATTCCTTCACTTGATTGTGTGATTATAGTTTGTGCTTACTTGTTGATTATGTGCTTATTTACTATGTGTGATCATGTGACTTTAACTTGATTTGTGTTCATTTAGCTTTATGTGGTTATATTATGTTGATAATATGCATGAATTGTTATGCTTGCTTGTTGTCTATATGCAGTTATGATAATATGCATGAAATTATTATGGTAGAATTTTTATGGTTGAAATAATGCTATGAATCATTTGAGAAAGGAAAGAAATTTTAGTCCTAATGACCACCAAGGCTCACGGCCTCTATACCCATTTTGGGTGATCCAAGTTAAAAATATTGGGTTAATTATGAATTTATAAGATTAGGCAACTAGAAATTTGGTTAAGGGCTTACAAAGTGGAAAAAGAAATGAGTAAGGTTTTATAATTTAAAAAGGAAGTGATTTTCGATGGTGGAGACTAATTTAGGATGAATGTTTGAAACTTAAAGTATTTTGTTTAAAAATATTTTCAAGAGGAATATGGAACGTATAATTGTTATTAGATAAATAATGATTTTTATAAGAAATGGAAAAGAAGTTTTAAAAGTGATTTGAGATCTAAAGTATTTTATTTAAGAAGAATGGAATAAAATTTTATTATTAGATAACAATGATTTTGATTGAGACAGTAGAGGATAAGTTTTAAAAGTGATTTGGAAACTCAAGACATTCTGTTTAAGAGAACTTTAGTAAAGGTAATAGAGAAAGCTTTCAGTAAATTAATATAATGCAAATTTTGGGGAGAACATTGAATAATGTTTATGCGATTGTGAAAATAGCAGTTTGCTATCGGGCCGACGTACTGGACCCAGTTTTGTTAAAATATGATTTATGGCCCATGGTGGCTTGAGTTATGCATTGAATTATCGTGCATTAAACATTATAATACATTGAACATTATACACTGTTTTGTTGTTGTGCCGATATGCTGGACCTAGGTGGATAAGTGTTATTATGTAATTGTATGGGCGGTTATATAATATCATTGATACTAATGGTATCAGACAATTGTATGGACGGTTGTTCTGATATCATTGGGAACAATACAAATGGTGGTTTGAGTTATGCATTAAGTTATCATGCATTGAACATCATACAATTAGTGTCTGTATGGCTTTTGTTGTCATAGAGTGAATGAGAATCGAGTAGTGTGATCCAAGGGAAGGATCTTAGGGTGCGTCAGGGCAAGGTGATTCATTTAGTGACCTAGTTGTCACACTAAATACCTCTGGCCATGAAGAACAGTTGCAACGCACTGACGAGGAGCCGACAAGCACTATTTCTTTTCGTGGTCCAGCATAGACTGTCATTGAGGGTGGTATATCTTCTAGAACGTTCATCTTTGAATTTGAGTATTAGCTCCATGGAGTAGGAACTGGTTTATTATGTATACACTGTTGGGAATTTGCGGATCAAAAGTCTCGCAGCGGAATAACAGAATTCCCTCTCAGGATCCATGCGAAAAATCCATAATCCGAGTTTTTAAATTTTTACCTCTTGAAGCGTGATAAACACAAGCGAGGTGAATCACCAACACCGTAATAGCGACGATGTTTCTGCGGTATCCACACAAACAGACTTGCAAAAGGAGTCACGCCTCTGTTTTCGTAGTGCTAGCTGCAAAGAGAGGAGAAGAAGACCTCACTATCTCTCACTCACTTTCTGTAGGTGCGGCTAGGGTTGTGATGTAACCTGGTAGCAGCCCCTTAGCAGTATTATTTATAACAAAGACTGCCTTAAGTGAGTGTGAGCAATAGCAAGGTAAGTGGCGCAACCCTAAACCCATCTGTCATGAGTTAGGCCCACAGTTGAATCCGAGTCCAACTTGGATTCTGATGACTCCAATTTAGTCTGTTTTCAGTGCGCGACCCTGCAGGTTCTCATGACGTTGGTAGTAATATTAAAATCTCATTTTAATATTACAAACAAGGAGCGGTATCTAGCAACACATTACTTCTTTGCTACCCAAGTAATGAGAATGTCGGTGATTTGACATAACCTATCCGTGACTAATGTTTCCGTGTAGTTTAGTCCCTTTGTCCGGATATCCGCATTAAACACAAGGCATGGAATGTGTCACCCTTGTTTAGTTCAATCTTCGCTTTCATGATTCCCGAGTAGACATAGTAATAACAAAT
This sequence comes from Ormosia emarginata, assembly GCA_029884605.1. NCBI lineage: Eukaryota > Viridiplantae > Streptophyta > Magnoliopsida > Fabales > Fabaceae > Ormosia > Ormosia emarginata. Next base: position 1,898,971 of record JAQQTP010000013.1, on the reverse strand, counting down.
AAGATTAATATCTCATATTGACTCATTTGAGCATGGCCATGCATTTCGTAGTCTCACTCAATCGGGGGCCCGAAGATATCGCTCCTGTTATGTAGGAGGGACAAATCCCATCTAGGTCACTCACATTCCTCCACATGTATTGCGGCATGTCTAATAACCAACGTTATAATCATCTTGTTACAGATGACGTTTGATGGCATTAAAACACACAACTCCTCATGTAGGAATAGTAGTGATTTCAGGTCAAAGGACCATATACACCATTATCACTATGAGAATTGCTTATGACACTCACGTAACGATCCACGTAGCGTTCTCATGGCGGGTATGTCCAATACATCATTACTCTAATATGTATCCATGTGTAGACTTGATATCTCATATCCATGACCCGTGAGATGTGGTCATCAGTCTACGCACATACTAGCCTCAATGTATTATTGTTGTCCTAATTAACAATAATACTTGACTAGGGACATTTAAGAATAGTGTTTTATCCAATAGGATCTCACGATCAAGTCATCCACTTGATGTCCTATGGTATCAAACTTACTATTCTAAGGACTTTATTATGTCTACCAAAAAGAACACAATAAATGAAATGCCTCATATAAAATAACATAATATAATGTATGTAAATACAAACAAAATGTATTGGCCACTAGGGCATACACCAACATACACATGGTCAGTACACATATTGTCGTGGCATGATCAACAAACATATTGTGGTGGCATAATCATTATATGTCTATGGTGGATATCTGTTGTTATAGTGCTGTTAATGTTTATATTATTGTGGGATATGCTTTCTGATGATATTTATGAAATTGATAACTTGAACATATCTACATTATCTATATGTATGGAATGACTTTGTTATTCGTATCATTTTCTTCGCTGCCATTTCGGTATGCGATGTAGGGGATCTCACCTTTCTGTTGTATTGTTTTGGGTTACAATTATGTTGAAGAAGATTATGAAGGAAGGCAAGGTTGAATAGTCTGGATTTTCGTGGATTGATTACTGATTTAGGTGATGGCGTCTAGACGAGATTTCTTTGGTTACGTGTGGGTACGGCTTCCTGGAGGCATCGATGCCTGGCGTGTCGACCATGACATCGAGTGTTTCGTATATAGAGGGGAGGTGACTCTACTTAGAAGTGGGGTTACTACTTTCACCTTTAATGCTTTTGTGCATGTGGAATTCTCTATTCCCATTAGAGACATGTGGGGTGATCGGCATTACACCCTTAGGGAGGATTCTAGGGAGTCAACTGCTCAGGCTCCCGTTCCTCGTGACATGGCTCGACCAGGGAATTTGCCCATTCTAGTTCCAAAGGAAGACCAAGTGGGGGATATTACTCTTCAGGTGTTTGGACTTGGGTCAGGTCGAGTTTTTATGTGGTAGTTACACGTCTCCTGTTATTTGAATATATAAGTATTATGTTTGGTGTTATCAGTACTTTATGTTATACATATATATATATATATATATGAGATGTAATTTCTTTCAGTGGTTGTACTTTAAGAGTTGTGTACTAAATATATTTCATTCGTGGCTCATATTTTTTATATATGCACAATGATTAAATTTTGTAAACCTGTTATTGAGTTGTAGCACGCCTAAATTTAGTGACCATGGTATAATGACATCATGGAGATTTGAGAGGTTAGGAAGAAGAGCAATTTGATAGGCTACTATGGAGGAAGGAAGAGCAGGTTCCTCTGGAGGAAGTGGAGTTTTGAGAGGATGACATCAAGACCTAGTTTCTTCGGTTACGTGAGACTACAGTTCCACGGTGGAGCTGGAGCATGGAGGACTAGTCCCAATGAGAGGGGACTTATATATCAAGGAAATCTGACAGTCAACATGAGCCGGGAATTTCATGGAGGTCCGTTTGTTTTCGTAACTATATATGTACATGTCGAATTTTCACTGTCAATCAGGCAGTATTGGGATACTAGGTATTATGTCCCAATGGAGATTGGTATTGTGTCGTCTGCTCAGACACCTGTCCGTAGGACTTCGCGTCGTACTGGATTCTTTCCTACTGAGGAATTTGAGGAGGACCTGTCTGAGGGTTCTGCTGTCTAGTTTATACTTGGGCAGTATGTTAGTTTTATATTATGTTCAAATACTTTGAGAACTTGGTTTGTATATAAATAATGTTGACAATACTTCTATAATGTACATGATGTAAATCATGTGTGATGATGTATAATATTTTTATTTTCTGCTACGTTTATTTTATCGATATCAAAGAGGAAAAAATTTTACAACTCATATTTTTATAACATCACATTTTATAATGGAAGGGGTAATTTGGTAATTGAGTAACATAAATGTGGCATCCTACAGTGGGCGTTACACCTTCTTTCTAAGCTAATTTAGGCATAAGATACTAAGGGTTGAAGTTAAGAACTTAAGCTTCTTTTCTTCAATTTCTTGATTGTTGAAGCTTTTAGAAATTCAAGAGATGATTCTTGAGAATTTGTTGAATTTTCCTTGAATTTTCTTCTATTTATCTTTTCCTTCTTCTTTCTTCATTTTCTTCTCTCTTTTATTTTTTCTCTTGGCTGAATTCTCTCTTCGCTTAGTTCTAAATATTTTTCTTTTAAATCTTGAAGATATTTCTTAATTAAGTGTTTAGATGTTAGTTAAGTAGGTTTAATTTTCCAACCAATAAGGAGTAGATTAGTGTAACTAGTAGCCAACCAAATTAAGACTAATGTCTTGCACGGTGTTTAAATCCTGTTGGTTAATCATTATTTTATTATTTCTTTCTAACCAGTTAGTCAAACAAACTAAACAAGTTCAATTCTAATTAGTCTTGTTCATTAGGGTTTACTAACCCTTTTTGGAGAAAAATACCCCTAGTGAGACTTTCAAAATTATAATTTTGTCATTAATAAATCTAAACACTTCCATTGGGCATTTTGACCTATACTCTCACATCTAGGCAGTTTTTTGTACTCTTTTAAACATAGGTGATTAATAAATAGGTAGTCACAGATAAAACAACGCAAATAAATTAATTTTTATGCAGTACATTTTAGTACTTATAGACCACTAAAATATCCATATAAATTAACTGAAGAGGAATGTTACATTTCTCCCTCTATTTTGAAAAAAAAAATTCCCTTAAATTTTAGTTACCTGTGATAAATAATTCTGGGCAATTTTGCTACATTACTTCTTCTATCTCCTAAGTTATTTCCTTTGGAGTCAATCCTTCCCATAGGACTTTAATCAAAGGAGCTATTTTTCCTCTTAAGTGTTTATAATTTGTATCAAGAATCTGTACGGGTCTTACAAAATATGTTAAATCATCTCTTAATTGTATTAACTATTCTTCTATGACATGTGAAGGATCATGATGGTATTTTCTAAGTTGTGACACTTGAAACACATCATGGAGATTTGAGAGGTTAGGAGGAAGAGCAATTTGATAGGCTACTGGACCTACTCTTTTCCGAATTTGGAATTGACCTGAAAATTGAGAACTTAATTTCTTAGATTTTAGGGATCTACCAATTCCAGTCATTGGATATATTTTAAGAAAGACATGTTCTCTTTCTTGAAATTTTAGAGGTTTTCTATTTTTATTTGTATAATTCTTTTGACTACTTTCTACAATAACCAATTTCTCCCTAATTTTCATGATTTGGTCAGAGGTTTTCAATATTATTTTAGGTCCTAACAAATTCTTTTCCCTTACTTCATACCAACACATGGGCGATCTACATTTTCTACCATATAGAGCTTCGTAAGATGTCATCCCAATACTAGAATGATAACTATTATTGTAAGCAAACTCTATTAATGGCAGATAATTATCCCAACTCTTAGTCTGTTCTATGACATATGCCCTAAGCATATCTTCTAAGGTTTGAATGGTTCTCTTAGTTTGACCATCTGTTTGAGGATGATAGGTTGTAGTAAAATAGAGTCTAGTTCCAAAAGCTTTCTATAAAGTTCCCCAAAATCTAAAGGTAAATCTAAGATCCCTATATGAGGTAATAGTAAGGGTATGCCATGTAGCTTCATAATCTCATTAATATAAAGTTGAGCTAATTTATCTAATGGATATATGGCTTTTATTGCAAGAAAATATGCTGATTTTGTTAATCTATCTACAATTATCCAGATAACATCATGTCTTGATGATGTTCTAAGTAACCCCATCATAAAATCCATTGACACACTATCCCACTTCCATTCTAGTATTTGTAGGGGTTGCAAAGACTTGGTGGTTTTTGGTGTTCTACTTTGATCTTTTGACATGCTAAACATTTTGCAACATATTAAGTTATTTCGTTTTTCATTTCATGCCACCAAATTTCTTTCTTAAGGTCTTGATACATCTTTGTAGTCCTAGGGTGAATTGTGTACTTACTTTTATAAGCTACTTCAAAAATCGTGTTTTAATTTCTTTATCTTTTGGAATGCATAATCTTCCTTGGAATAGAATGACCCCATCTTTATCTAAATAGGAATATTTTTGTTTCTTTAGCTCAATTTGATCTTTTATGGTCTGTAGAAATTTGTCTACATTTTGAGCTTCCTAAATTTGAGTTCTAAAGTCACTAACAATATGTACTTTATTCATATTCATATATATATATATATATATATATATATATATATATAACCTGGTTGTTGAGTTACTAAAAGATTCATGTTCTTGATTTTTTTCTAATAATTATATTTCTTTAATCATCATGGAGGACATGTTCAATGACTTTCTGCTAAGTGCATCAACCACCATGTTAGCTTTCCTAGGGTGTTATTTCAATTCAAAATCATAATCTTTTAAAAATTTCATCCACCTTTTTTGTCTCATATTTAATTCTTTCTAATAAAAAAATATATTTCAAACTTTTATGATCACTATACACTTCAAATTTAGCTTCATACAAATAATGTTTCCATATTTTTAAAGCAAAAACCATAGCTGCTCTCTAAATCATGAGTAGGGTGATTTTTCTCATGTGGCCTAAGTTGTCTAAAGGCATACACTACTACTCTTTTGTTTTGCATTAAGGCACATCCAAGTCCTTTCTTAGATGCATTATTATACACCACGAATTTTTTTTAGGGTTTAGAATTACTAACACTGGGGTAGTAGTAAGCCTAATTTTTATTTCTTGAAAATTATTTTCACATTCACCACTCCACACAAATGGACTCCCTTTTCTAGTTAATCAAGTTAAAGGCAATACTAATTGAGAAAACCCTTTTATGAATCTTCTATAATTCCCTACTAATCCCAAGAAACTTCAAACTTCTATAATGGTTGTGGGTCTTTCTCAATGAATTACTGCTTCTATTTTATTAGGATCTACTGAAACTCCTTACTTAGACACCATATGCCAAAAACTTAACTTCTTGTAATCAAAATTCACATTTTTCCAGCTTACCAAATAATTATTTATCTTTTAGAATTTGAAGAACTATTCTAAGATGATATTCATGTTTGTCCTCAGTCTTTAATAGATGAGAATATCATCTATAAAGACTACAACAAATTGGCCCAAATAGGGTCTGAAAATTCTATTCATATAGTCTATAAAAACTACAGGGGCATTGGTTAGTCTAAAGGGTATGATTAAGTATTCATAATGTTCATACTAAGTTTTGAAAGCAATTTTGGGTATATCCTCTTGCTTAATTCTAATATAATGATACCCATACCTCAAATCTATTTTACAAAAAACCAAGACTCCCCTCAATTGATCTAACAAGTCATCGATTCATATAAGTGGATATTTATATTTAATGGTTACATTATTTAACTATCTATAATCTATACATAATCTAAAACTTCTATATTTCTTTTTTACAAAATGAACTAGGGCTCCCTAGGGTGATACACTAGTTCTAATGAAATTCTTAGCTAATGATTTTTCAATTTGTTTCTTAAGCTCATTCAATTCTAATGCAGACATTCTATAAGGTGCAATGGATATAGGACCTATACTAGGCACTAGGCCAATGGAGAAACTAATCTCCCTTCCTGGTGGTAAATTAGTGATCTTAAATGGAAACACTTCACGATATTCTCTAACCACAAGGGTATTTCTATGTTTTGTTCAATTTTCACATCAGAGTGGAATATAAGAACATATCCTTGAGCTCCATTTTACCAAGTGGCTTCAAACTCAAGAGGGGAGTGAATTGAGTTTGTAAAGGATTTTGCAAAATTTTCCAAAAATACTTATTTATTAATTTTTGTTGAAGCTATTAATTATCAAAAAAGACTAGATAGAAGAGGATGACAACTTTTCACACCAAAGATGCCAAAAATCAAAGTATTCAAGAGAACAAACAACTATTAAGATACAAATGTAAAATAGACAGGGTAGAGAGAAGAAAACTCCAAGATTTATACTAGTTCAGCCACTCCTTATGACCTACATTCAGTCCTCAAGTGATACACCCGAGATTTTCACTAGACTTCAAGTTTCAATAGGCTTCTGCAGCCTTTACATCCAAGAGCACCCATAACACCTTTGGGATACCTCATCCTTAGTGTTTAAGTCTCACAATAAGGGATACCTCACCTTTTTCTCTCTTGAGGGATACATCACCCTCTTACAATGATTTTAAGATGAAGAGAAAGATTAGAACTCACAAGAGTAAATAATATAAATTGAAGTCTAAGAGGTAGCAAGATGATCACGCTTTAAGCTCAAAAACAAAGAAGTATGAATGAAGACTGTTATAGTTCGCAATAAATGCTCAAGAAAGTTTTTCAGAGTAATATCCAACTCCACTTGAGTCTCCAATGCTTTGTATTTAAAGCCTAAGTCATTAAAGAGCTATTGTGAGTGAGTTGGTAGCATTTAATGAGAGCTACTAGCCATTATTACTGACTTTAGAAACCTAGATAATCAATTATTGGAAGCTCATAATCAATTATTTGTGAGATAGCACAAAATAGTATGTTTCTAGAATACCAATAATCCATTATTGGTTAGCCATAATAGATTACTAGTTTTTAATAATAAAAGGCATGAAATAGCCTTTTTAACTCAATAATCGATTATTGTATGATTAGCCACAATCGATTATTACTTTTTAATAATAAAAGGCATGAAATAGCCTTTTTAACTCAATAATCGATTATTGTCATACAATAATCGATTATTGCTTGAAAGATAAAAAAAACTTGGCATTCTGACTTTTAATAATTGATTATGGTTATCCTTATAATCAATTTTTGGCTTAAAACCCATAACGGGGCATTTTACTGAGCCCAGATAATCGATTATGACAAGCTCATAATTGATTATCTAGCATCTAACTTCACTAAAAAACTTAGCCAGCATAAGCTAAATGCATCCAATTATTCCAAAACAATTTCAAACACATAAAAGCCATTTTGTTTGATTCTAAAAGCATTTTTAACAACTTGAAAACACATTGATTCATTAAATGTTATCTTGGGGTTTTGAAAAACAGATTTAGAGCTCAGTGTGAACCATGTTTACCTATACATGAGATCTAAGTCCTATAACTAGTCTTGAAGGATCTTGTACTTGATCTTGCATAAATCTTCTTGTTTATGATCATCAAAACCATTGACAATTGCCAATTACACTCCATTTCTCAAATACTCCTTAACTTGATTGGCTGTAAAAAAAAGGATTCTTTCAGTGTTTGTGTGTATACTTTAACTATAGGAGATTTCATAGATTTTTCATGACAATCTAAAGTATCACAATTTGTAGACATCTAATCCATTCCATAAATAACATCAATGCCAGATGGTGGTAAGCAAATCAAATCCACAATTGACAGATAACATTGTAAATAGATTTGAGAAGTTATAACTTTTCCTCCTGTAGGAGTAAAAATTAATAGATCATAAGGTAATTCACAAACAAGTCCAATTGAGTCACACAACTCAAAGACACATAAGAATGAGTGGTTCTTGAGTCAAATAATGCAGTCAAGAGTTTATCTTTTATTAAGCACTTACCATGTATCAGATCTAGAGAATTAGTAGCTTTTTCTCCACTTAGAGTAAAAACCCTTCCTTTGGCCTCTAATCATGGTAAAGGATTGTTCACCTTATTTTGGTTATACTTCCTAGAAAAATGTTCTGGTTTGCCATAATTAAAGCATACTTTCTGTCCCCATAAACAAGGCTTATTACCGTGATTGTTGCCACATTTTCCAAAATTAGGTGCTGAAGAACTTGATTGTACTTGCTTCCCTTTACCCTGATTTAACTTATACCAAAAATTTTCATCCTTTTGTTACAAAGTGGCTTCAAAACTCAAAAGGAGGGTGAATTGAATATTTTAAAACTTTTCGCAAACAAGCCTTTTTTAATTTTCTTTGACGCTATTTTCTTTGAGTTAAATGGATTTATGACACTACACAAGCTTAAATAGAATGAATTACTGAATGGAAGAAATAAGCAACAAGAATGCAAAAGCAACAAATGTAACACCCCAAAAATTGTTCGTTTCATGATAAATAGTCATTTTATAATATTTGTGATTTTTGTGAATTTTTTCAAAAATGTTGATTATTTTAATATATTCTTCGATTTGCGTGTGTGCTGAGCGGAGCCGGGAAAATAAAATACTTTCCCTGAGGCTGGAAAACCTTGAACTGTGAAAACATCGACGGGAGATCTTACTAAGCCCGAGGCCGAGCACAGTTTACGAGGTTTACGTTTTTTGAGATTTTTATCTGATAACTAAAAATCGATATACATTTTATTATTCGTTGAATAATAAATACTGATTTTTGTTATCTGTAATATTTGTCCATTGGATAATAGCTTGTAGTAAAATGCTTATCTTCTTTTCAAGAGTGTTAACTTTATGTCACATCTTGTTGACTTCTGCAAAAAAAAAGCTTGTACAAAGCTTCTCAAGGAAGCTTTGCCCAAGCTTCTAGAGGAAGCTTCCTCTTCCGTCTCTCCCATGCAACTCCACGACCAAGTGGAGAGAAATGTGACAAATTTGTCACATTTCCACTTATGTCATCCATCCTTTCTCATTTCAAAAACCCTAAACACTTTTATATCACTTTCTCTCTCTATTTTCTCTCTTCTCTCACTTTTCTCTCAAACGCTTCTCTTCTCTTTTCTCTCCTCTCCTCCACGGAAGCCTCATACCATTTCTCACCATGGATGCTTGATTTCAAGCAACCATCTTGCTTGGATCCACTTCTTCCTTTGAAGACTTTCATTTCTTGTTGGAATCACCTTCAAGGAGCTCACTTTTTCTCTCCATTTTTCTCCTCTTCCACGGCCAAGACTCACCATTTTTGGCCATCCACATTTTCTGGCTCAATTAATCTTGTTTCCTACATCTTCTCATCATCTTGAACCTTTTCTCTTTTGTGACCATCACCTAAATCTACCATTTTCATCTTCTTCCATATAGCCCTAAGATTTGGAGTTTTAAGGTAAAGTTCATGACTTTTCTATTTTTCTTTCTTATTTTCGTGATTCTTGGTCACCTTTGTGACCAAGAACTTCTCTTTTCAAGTCTTGATTTATTTATTGTGAATGTTTGATCATCATAGGGTTTTTGGTGGTGGAGACCGAAATCTATAAGGAGCTTCAAGGAAGTTCCTTTCTTGTTTTCTCTGTAGGTAAGAGGGAGAACATCTTCATCAACCACTCATGGTGGTGAAGGATGAAATTTAGGTTGAAGGTGGAGGATCCATAAGTGGATCTCTCCACTTGGTTGTTTGATTTTTGTGGTTTGTAACTATGTACTTGTATGATGTTATTATTGGTTATGATGCTATTATGTGATATTGATGAATGGTGATAGTTTGTATGTTTGAAATCATATGTGGTAGACAAGAGATTCTTACCCCTTTGGACATGTACCTCACGAACTTATGGCCTAAAATTGAGAATCAAGATTAAACCTTTGAACTAAATTAAGACTTGAATAATCAAGTGATGAGTGATTGAAGAAATGATAAGAACTTTTGGGGTCTAGACACCTTGGTGTGTGTCTCGGTCAAGAGAAGAAAAAATGGGAAACCTATGACAAAAATGGTAGTGAATTGGAACTTAGAAGTTTAGGTTTAAAATGGATTGATTGATGAATTAAAATGATGGAATAAGAAGATGAATATTGGGTCCAATGATCTTAGGGTTTACAGCCATTTAGAGTAACTGAAATAAAATTTTGTATCAAAATGGAATTTTGAACAATTAAGTGATTAAATGTTTAATTAGGAACTCATAAGATGGAAAGGGAAAAGAAATGAAATCTTACCCTCAATACCAAGAGTGAATCTCGGTCAATAAAGGCAAATGAGTGAAAGTGAGATTTTGAGAATCATAAGACATTTAGTTAAATAAGTTTTATTAAGAACAAAGAGAAGGACTAATTGAATTAGGGAAACAAGAATTTCGAGTGTAAGGGAGGTTTTGAGAAACATAAAATATTCATTTTAGGTGAATTTTATTAAGGACAAAGAGAAGAACTTTTGAATTAGAATAATAAAGATTAAGTGAAAGATAGGAGGATATATTCCCTAGAGAAGCTCGATAGGAAAAGTGTTGAAGTTGAGGTGTAATTCTTATACTAACTTTGAAGGTTCAACGTCTATTTTAAAATGGTAACAGAAGTTTTACTTGATGGAAGAACAATAATAAAACTTTATGAGACAATGGTATTACAAAATTGAAAATGAATGACAACTTTGTTATCGGGCCCACGAGTGGGACCCAAAACTGTGGATGACTATTATGTCCAATGATGGATGGTTGGAAAGTACCCAATCCAAATTTTTAGATCGCATCTGTTTTGTGAAAGAGGTATACAAATTGAATTAATAGAAAAGATTCAACGTCTTCCGCTGGAATTGCTTGACTTTACGATTTCTCCTCTTTTGGAACTAATATGGTCCAACTTTATAGGGTCTCATATCCTGAGACTGATTCAACTCTAACAAATCTGAGCCTCGGCCATGAATTCCTATTGTTGAACGAGCCTCTGAGTTTATTGTATAATTATATCAGTCGTTCTCCGTATTGCTTTCATAGTTGCAGTCATATTACCACTATCATGTCCCGCTTCCTCACGTGTACGTCTACCATGAGCCATTGCCTTTTCTACAAAAACAGGCAAATCAAAACACAAGAGAAACCAAAGTAACCATTCCAACCAACATTGTCTCCTTTCAGAGTCCAAGCACATAGAGTCATACAACACAAACAAGACAGACCTAACCACAAAACCCCAAAAGACTCTAACCGTGCTCTGATACTAACTAATGTAACACCCTCCGTAGGGCATTACATTTCCAACTAAAAACTTAAAATCTGAAAGTCATTTCATAAAAGCTTTGAGTTCTAAAATATGGATTTTAAAATTTCTTTTCACCGACAATATAAACTTACCAAAAATATAAGTAATACAGAAAATAGACTGAACTGATTAATACACACATTTACTTATACCACATAATATTAAATAAAATTTAAAACATAAAACTTACAGACTCAAAGAAACAGTAGCAAACCCAATGACGAGTCTTACTTACTGGCACGGTAACAACACTAACGAGAAAACTCAACATACTTGTTCCATTCCTCCACCAAACTGCACACTGTCAAAACTGAGAAGATCACTCCTCGACGCTGTCACCGACCGCAGAACATTGCCTCCAGTTAAGTCTAAGAAGCTCGCTTCGCCTACTATACGAATTTTAACAATACAAACACAACTAAACATTATAGCAAAAAGGTGAGATCCCCTTTCATCAATACTAGTATGGTAGCAAAGAATGATACAAATGACAAAATCATTCCATATACATAGATATCACAAATATAATCATGTTATCAATTTATCTTCAAAAAACATATTTCATAATAATATAAACATTAATGGTATTTTAACAACAGATATTAATAATATATATATAGTGATTATGCCACCAGGATATGTACCTTGACAATGCCACAACAATATATATACCGACTATGCACATGCACAATGCATTATCTTCCTACTCCATGGAGCTAAACAACTTTAGATATGAATGGCCTAGAAGATCTGCCCACCTCAATGACAGTCAACATGGACGCGAAAGCAATAGTGTTTTGTCGGGATATGTGCCAGTGCGTTACAATGGTTTATCATGGCCAAAGATGTATAAAGTGACAAACAGGTCACTATGAATCCCTGCGCCCTAACGCCCTCAGTAGATCCCCCACTGGATCACACTACCTGTTCTCATTCACTCCTATGCAACAAAAGCTATAATAGCCACCGACTATACAATGTTCAATGCATGACAATTCAATGCACAACTCAAGCCACCATTATACTGTTCATAATAATATTAGAACAACAACTCATTCAATTGTCTAATACTATTAGTATCAATGATATTATATAACTGCTCATTCAATTACATAATATCAATGATATACCCAGGTCCAATATGTCAGCCCAACAGTAATCTGTTGTTTTTCTCAATCGTGTAACCTTTTTATCGCATTTTCACAATTGTGTGATGCTTTTGTCACGTTTTCAAATCACATAAATATTTTCCAACGTTTTTCCAATCACATACAAATATTTAAATGTTTTCAAAATTGCGTAGCTCAAAAATCATTATTTTTGAAACGCGTAAGGTTTTTCTACTATTTTTCACTGTATAAAATATTTCTTAATGTTCTAAATTAAATTCTGAAAATTTCCAAACTAAAAATATTATTTGGACATCATTTTCCATTTTTCTTATAAAAACTACTCCAAATAATAATTTTTGACATTTTTCTCAAAATCTGTATTATTCGAATTTAATAAAAGCTTCTATTGTTACCTTTACTAAAATCCTTTTAAATAGAATACTTTGAGCTATAAATCACTTTAAAAACTTATTCTACATTATCATAAATCAAAATAACTTTTATCTACTAAAAACTTTGTTCTATTCTCTTTAAATAAATTACTTGAATTCTTAAATCACTTTTAAAAACTCCTTTTTCAATTCTGTCATTAAAATCATTCTTTACCCAATAAAAGCCATATATTTTCATATTCCTCTTAGTAATACTTTCTAATATTTTCTTCACAAAAATTTACATTACCATAATTTAATCAAATCTTAGAGATCAAAGTCTTCCAACGCGCTTTAAAACCTCAATGGGTGAGCTATACGTTAGTAACTTCAAAGTATAAATTTATTTCCCATCATAATCTAAATTCATTAATTTAATCAATTCCAAAAACTAGTTTACTTTCTTTTTATATTTCAAAATTCACTAAATTGAGTTCCTATTAATTAATCCTTTAAGACTACACTTGAGAAACTATTTTTGATCTAGAATATCAATTCTTAGCTTGTTGGTCGAAATTCAATCTTTGCTTCATCATTGAATATTTATTCATTTTCTATCTCATTTTTCTTTGTAAAAATCTTTAATCCAATTACTTATTACTAAATCATCTAAATTTACACTTAGTAAAACATTTTCAATTGGTTTGCTCTAAATCAAGAGTAAAGGTCGTGAGCCTCTTTATGGCCATTGGGACCAAAATTCTTTTCTTTGCAACATATATCATAATTTACACGTATCATTTTAATCATATTTATACTACCATATGTTCATGCATATTATTCAAGCAATAATACTCATATTAAGCAATTTATCATAAGGCAATCAAAATCATACTAATCAAACAATAAAATCATGCAAAACTATCAAAGAAATAAAATCACATATAACATAACATAGAACACTTAAGCATACACAACCAAGTGAATAAATCCTTATAGATTTTTCACCACACACAAATCCACTCCTCACCATCAACATATGGTTGATGAGGGTAATCTCCCTCTTACATTGGAGAATCCACCAAAGCTCCTTGTATGTCCTTCTTGAATCCACTTTTCTCCACTAAGAGCTTCATAAAAATCAAAGTAAACACACATAATCAACATCTAAGGCTTGAATAAGAAAATCATGGATCAAAACATGTTTTAGAATAAGAAAATAAAATCAATGGTGAAAATCCCTTGAACTTCACCTTAGAACCTTAGAACTTAGGCTTAGAGAGAACTCCTTGGAGATGAATGCTTTTGATCAAGGCTTCAACTACAAAGTATCTTAGGATGATGTAAAGATACTAGATGTAAGGTTGTTTGAAATTATAGAAGAGTGGAGGGTGGTGCAAGGTGGTTTGGCTGTGGGGCTTAGAAGAGAAAATAAGAGAAAATTTGAGAGCTTTGCTTCAATAATGGCTTTAGGAAAGATGATAGGAATGCATTTAATGAATTAAGTCACATCTTTGGCCTCCTAAAGGGGCCATGGCAATGAGCCCCCTTGGTCTAAGAAGTGTCCAAGTTCATTTCAAGTCATTATGCTTGATTTTCAAGTTTTCCATCCATTGGCTATCAAGAGTCTTAGCCACTTTGTGAGACTCACCACCACCATTGATTCCATCAAGGGTTGAAATCAAATCCTTCTCCTCTAAGTCTTGCCATCCAAGGGCGCAAACAAAAGCCTATGCCACTATTGTTGACTCCATCTTGCTTCATTAGTAAGCTTCCTTTCCATTGGTCCTTCCTAAAGGTGCCTTAACCATTGATTAAATCAAGGATAGATAATCAAAGCCTTCACCTCTAAGCTTGTTTCCTATTGGTTCTTCAAAAGTTGTCATAACCATCAAAGTAGACTAGCATTTTCCTTGGTTGGGTGGTTACTAACTTGATTCCTATTGGTTGCCATTTTTGTTGACCAATTTCTATTGGTTGCTCTTGAAAAGTCTTTGCCACAAATGTTGACTTAATCTTATTAGTTGGTCTTGGTTCTATAGCTTTCCTATTGGTTCATCAAAGATGATTACTTCTAATTGGTTTATCAAATGAAGACTAGATTCTAATTGGTTCATCAAGGAAGACTAAATTCCTATTGGTTCAATAGATAACCATCAAATTTGACCAATTCTTATTGGTTCATTTCAAAGAGACTAGTTTTCTATTGGTTCTTGGAAAGTCCAAGTCACTAAGTTGGACTTATCATCACCATTGGTTTGATCAAGGGTGGAGGTTCGAAGGCTTCACCTCTAAGCTTGCACTAGATATTTTTCGGTAAATATCAACTGATGGACAATAACTACTGTATTTTTATTACTTAATAAATAAAACAGTAGAATATATAGTAAAAGAAAATTCAAAAACTGCTTTCGAATTCTGGTTTACTAAGATTCCCTATAGATTTTTCATTTTTTCGGGACCGCCTCGGGTCCGCATACAGCCCAAGAATACTATTAAAATAATACAAAATATAAAAAACACACAAGAATTCAAAAAAATCATAAAAATTATGAAATTCATGAAAATCAAATCAGATTAGCAAAAATCATTAAGGATTGATAGAAATAAATAAAATACGAAGGTTTATATACAACTCAAAATAATATTAAAATAATCAAAAACGTAAAAACTCCCAAAAATTCCTAAAATCACAAAAATTATAAAATTCATGAAAGTCAAGTCAGATTACTAAAAATATTTAAGAATCGACCGAAATAAATAAAATACGAATTTTTGGGGTGTTACACGAACCATATTGGTTCCGAAGGAGAAGAAATCGTAAGGTCGAGCGATTTCAGCGAAAACCATATTCACGACCATCGGGGAAGCAACAACAACGACAACTACATGAAGGTAGTGCTAGTGGTGGCAGATCCAGCCAAACCTTGGCATTTTTACCAAGATGTAAGAAGTGTGGAAAGAACCACTCAACGAGGGAGTGTAAGATCAATGGGGTAATCTGTTTCAAGTACGAGAAGCCTGGACACATTTTTAGAGACTGTGCTCCACCAAAGAGGAAGTCTTCTGTTAGTAATGCACATGCTTCAAGACCTCAAGCTGAAGGGAAAGCTTATACCCTGAGTAGAGCGAAAGTTTCCTAGACTAAAGATCTAAACAATGGAGATTATGCCACGGGAGGTGATCCCTTGATTGTGCTGTATAATTCTGGGGGGCAACCTATTCCTTTATGGCCTGTGATTATGTGAATCGATTAGGGTTATCAGTGTCTTTGTTACCTTTTGACCTGTTTATTTCTACTCCTATTACAAAACCTATTGTTACTACCTAGTTGCTTAAACTATCCTATTTATGTTAAGACCAAATCTTTCATGTTAATTTGATCTGTTTACCTCCTTCTCAAATAGACGTAACCTCAAGAATGAATTAGTTATTTCTTATCATATCCTGTTGGATCATTCTGATAAAACCTTAGAGTTTCCTGAAACTGAGATTTCTGGATTTTAACGACCAACCAAATTAAAGTTTATATTGAGAGAAGGAGCCTAAGGATGAATGTTACTATCTTCTTTGGAGGTCAAAAGTAAGGAGAATATGAATGTCACTCTTGTAGTCAATGAGTTTCTCATGATGAGCTCCAGTGCTATCAGTTAAGAAGAAGAATGCAACTTCTCAAAGATGTGTGGACTATCGCCAGATGAACAAGATCACGATCGAGAATGAGTATCCTCGAAAAAAGATAAATGATTTGATAGATCAGTTGAAGGGAGCTGCTGCATACTCTAAGATTGATCTACGATCTGATTATCATTAGATTCACGTGAAAGTAGAGGATGTTTCCAAAACGGCTTTTCGAACGCGCTACGGGCATTATAAATATCTTGTAATGCCATTTGGAGTGATGAATGCACCTGCTGTATTTATGGATTACATGAATCAGATCTTTTGTTCTTATCTAGATAGATTTGTCATTGTCTTTATCGATGGCATTCATTTTTTTTCAAAAATTGGGAGGAATATGCTGAACATCTCGGTATATTTCTCCAAATTTGGAAGGACAAGAATTTGGACGCCAAGTTGTCAAAGTGCAAATTCTGGTTGGAGGAGTTTAAGCTTTTGGGTCATAAGATTTCAAAGGAAGGAATTGTTGTGAAACCATCGAAGATTGAAACAATTCTTCAATAGGAAAGATCGAATACCGTAACGAAGGTTCGTAACTTGTGGGACTAGCCTGATATTATCAAAGAGTTACCGAAGGATTCTCCAAGATGGCAGAACCTCTCACCCAGCTTACAAAAAAAGAACCAAGCTTTTCTATGGACCAACACATGTGAAGAAAGTTTCTAAGAATTGAAGAGGCGACTAACCTCTTCGCCAGTATTGATTCTGCTTGACCCCAACAAACCATTTGAATTGTTTTGTGATGCTTCACATCAAGGATTAGGATGTGTGCTCATGAAAAATAAGAAGGTTGTGGCATATACTTCTAGACAATTGAGAGTGCATGAGAAGAATTACCCAACTCATGACTTAGAGCTGGCTGCAGTGGTGTTTACTCTGAAGATATGGAGACACTTTTTTTATGGAACAACGTTTCAACATCTTTAGCGATCATAAGAGTCTGAAGTATTTATGTGACCAAAAGGAGCTGAACATAAGGTAGAGAAGGTGGCTAGAATTTTTGAAAGATTATTGCTTCCAGCATCAGTATCATCTTGGAAAGGTGAATGTCGTAGCAGATACCTTGAGTAGGAAGATGCTTAATGTCTCTGCTGTGATGATTAAGGAAAAAGGAATTAATAGAGCTAATTCGGGAACATGTGATTGTTAGTGAACTTGGCACCAAAAAAGATTAGTTTGAATGTGGTTATTATTTCAAGTGAGTTAATGAAAGAAATCTAAGGGAAATAGTAAGGCGGCATCTTTTGCAAAATGAGAGGGAACTGATGAAGCGAGACATTGTGTCAATAGTTGAGGAAAGACTTAACAAAATCCCAAGGTTCAAAGACAGAGTTTGTGTACCTAAGGAGCCGAAACTTAGGTATGATAAATTTCGAGGACGAAATTTCTTTTTAGAAGGGGAGAGTTGTAACACCCTAAAAATTGTTTGTTTCATGATAAATAGTCATTTTATAATATTTGTGATTTTTGTGAATTTTTGTGGATTTTTCCAATAATGTTGATTATTTTAATATATTCCTTGATTTACGTGCACACTAAGCGAAGCCGGAAAAATAAAATATTTTCCTCGAGGCTAGAAAACCTTGAACTATGGTAATGTCGATGAGGCATCTTGCTAAACCCGAGGCTGGGCATAATTTACGGGGTTTGTATTTTTCGAGATTTTTATCTGATAACTAAAATCGTTGTGTATTTTATTATCCACTAGATAATAAATACTAATTTTTGTTATCTGTAATATTTGTCCATTGGATAATAGCTTGTAGTAAAATGCTTATCATTTTTTCAAGAGTGTCAACTTTATGTCACATCATGTTGACTTTTGTAGCAAAAAGCTAGACAAAGCTTCTCAAGGAAGCTTTGCCCAAGCTTCTAGAGGAAGCTTCATTTTCCCTCTTTCCCATGCAACTCCACACTTATGCCATCCATCCTTTCTCATTTCAAAAATCCTAAACAATTTTCTATCACTTTCTCTCTCTATTTTCTCTCAAACCCTTCTCTTCTCTTTTCTCTCCTCTCCTCCATGGTAGCCTTACACCATTTCTCACCATGGATGCTTGATTTCAGTCAACCATCTTGCTTGGATCCACTTCTTCCTTTGAAGAATTTCATTTCTTGTTGGAATCACCTTCAAGCAGCTCACTTTTCTCTCTATTTTTCTCCTCTTCCACAGCCAAGACTCACCATTTTTGGCCATCCACATTTTCTTGCTCAACCAACCTTGTCTCCTACATCTTCTCATTATCTTGAACCTTTTCTCTTTTATGATCATCACCTAAATCTACCATTTTTATCTTCTTCCATAAAACCCTAAGATTTGGAGTTTTAAGGTAAAGTTCATGATTTTTCTATTTTTCTTTCTTATTTTTGTGATTCTTGGTCACCTTTGTGACCAAGAACTTCTCTTTTCAAGTTTTGATTTATTGATTATGAATGTTTGATCATCCTAAGGTTTTTGGTGGTGGAGGCCGAAATTTACAAGGAGCTTCAATGAAGTTCCTTTCTTGTTTTCTTTTTAGGTAAGAGGAAGAACATTCTCATCAACCACTCATGGTGCTGAGGGACAAAATTTGGGTTGAAGGTGGAGGATCCATGTGTGGATCTCTCCACTTAGTTGTTTGATTTTTGTGGTTTGTAACTATGTACTTGTATGATGTTATTGTTAGTTATTGTAACGCCCCTTTTTGAGGAAGGAAAAAAAGGACAATGCAAAATAAATCATAAATTAAGACCTGGTTCATTTTAATATAGAAAAGCCTGCTTAGTTAGTAAATCATATAAATAATTTGGTGAATTCTTTTTTTGTGTTGTTTGCTTTGAGAAAAGAAAATGTTAAAACATAATTACAGTAGAATCCACATCAGAAATAAACCATGCATCATTCATACATATATACTGATATCATCATTGTGTAGTTACATCATCAGATATACAAAATAAGTAAAAGCTTTACCCGCCCTAAAATGGTTACACATATACAGCCTACCAAAAAAGTCAAAATATCAGGCCCTCAAAAGATTTACAGATAACCATCAGTGGCTATCGACAACATCAACCCCTAAAGCTAATGAGAAGGAACCGTGGCTGGGTCCTGCTCGAGGTCTTCATCATTAGAGGAAATCCTCATCGAAGTAGCCAAGTTACAGGCGGGGGCTCGTTCAGAGGATAAAAACGAATCCTCATGTGGAGTGTAGTAAAGATCACTCCACATATCATGAACAGATAAATAAAACTTTAAATGAACATTTACAGTGCAAGTTAAAACAGGTGGGTCATAACGACCCCAAGCCAGAGACGTCGTCACATCCCCACGATAGACGCAGCGATCCGTACACAATTTGATGTGCCAGTAATCTGGATCTCCATGAAAAGTCAACTTAACATAACCCAAAAAGCTACGTGGTCGGGACGTCATGCTCCAAAATAGGTACTAATCAAAATCGGGCCAAAAGCCGGGGAACTCGTGCACTTCCCCTTCTTCATCAATGTCTTCGGAGAACAAGTAAATATACAGAATAACGAAAATACAGAAAAGAGGTGAGACACCTTACATTCAATACCAATTATGGCAGTAAAGAAACAGAATAGTGTAAGACACCCACATATCATGGCGGAAATAATAATCAGTACCAAAACTTAAATAATAAACAACTCAACATTTTCAGGCATGTTATAATATTAATAAAACAACAGTTTATCATCAAGTGAATAAATAAATATCAAATGATATGTTGACTCACTATGCACGTGCACATGGTACCACAATCTAACATTCGGTACTATAATTTCTACTTCATGGAGCTAAACACAAACATCAAAGAGAATGATCAAGGAGACATGCCAGTATCTCGTCAGCCATAAAATCAAGTGCTTTCTAGAAAAATTCATAATTTGCGCATCGAGGCTTTATACAACGGCATTCTCACAAGATCGCGATATAGGACAGTGTCTAGGTCTAGATTGTTGGTGCATTTGCATCGGTCTATCCCACGGCCTAGAGGAGCTACCAAATTATGGAACACCCGCATCCCAACACCTCCAAGGTCAACGATATGAGCTACACTAGTCTATTCACACCCGTACTAAGGTGTGATTCAATCTCTTAGGCATACAACCTTACAACAGAGCCCATCGGACTTTCACAATGCATGACGACTCAATGCATATATATATATATATATATATATATATATATATATATATATATATATATATATATATATTCAAAAAATGATATACTTATTCATAACATATCACAATTTGGTCAAGTTGAACATCAATAATTCCTTAGTCCTACTCATGAACCCAAAATAACATAGCATCAAGTTCTCAAAAGTGGTAAAACACTCCTTAAGGTTCATTATGGAATTTTACTTTAGCTTAACAATTCTCATAAAATATTTCTCTAGAGGAATTCTCTTAATTAATCAAGTTCTTTACTTTAGTTTAATTGTAATATCTTTGTATTGGAGTCCTAGCATCATCTCACATTTATCTGGCTAATTCTGTTCTAGGCGCCTAGGCGCTCTGTCTTCAGTGCCTGAGCGCTCACTGAGCTGCGCTACTAGAAATACTTCTGGGCATTGGGCGCTTAAGCATCCAAGCTTCAACACCTGAGTGCTGGTTGAGCACTTGGGCGCTCACTGCACAACGCCTCGTGCATCAACAAGAATTCTGCAAAACTCATTTCTGCAGAATCTTGATCCCATTTCAAGGCTTCTCATCAATTTCAAACAATCCAATACATGGTTCATAGTCATCATGGTACAAAAATGAAAATAAATAGATTCATAGTCATCAAAACACACAATGAAAATCCATAGATTCATACAAATCAAATAACAACAAAATCATGAAAATAATACAACCAAAAGAGTAATTCCATATGGATTCCCTCATCAACAACATCAAACAAATGTTTCCTCACCACCAAGATAGGTTAAAGAGGATTATCTCCTTCTTACCTAAGGGAAGAACAAAAAAAGACTCCTTGGTAGCTTCTTGGTGGATTTCGGCCAAGACCTCTCCAAAAGCCCTAAAAATGCAACTCAACAAATCAACACCAAAGCTTGAGAAAGAAAGGATCCATGGTCATGGAAATGAACATAGAAACGAAAAAGAAGAGAAAGAAAGGATCAAGAGATTTACACTCAAAAGCTCCAAACTTGGTCTCCAATAGTGGAAGATGAAATAGGAAGAACTAGTGGATGACCACCAAGGGAAAGTGTCTTAGGATGATGAGAGGAAATAAGAAATAAGATTTGTTTAGCAAACAAATGGAGATGGTCTCCAAGTGTGGGTGGTGCCGTGGAGGAAGAAGAAGAGAAGAAAAGAGAAATGGTGGTAGGAAAGTTGGAGAGAGGATGAAGAATGAGAAGGTAATAGAAAAGTTATGTGGTTGAAATTTAGGGTAGAAAGATGATAAAGTGGAAAAGCCATTTTTGGCTCCAAAATGGCCATCATGGTCGTGTGGTGTGTGTGGGTGGACACAGAAGAGGAAGCTTCATTGAGAAGCTTGGTAGGATGAAACTTCCATGAGAAGCGTTGATTAAATTAATCATTCTTTTGAAATAAAGTTAAAGGATGTGACATAAAGTAGATTTTGGATAAGATGATAGGACTTTCCACTTCAAGCTATTATCCAATGGACAACTGTTACAAATAGCAAAGCCAATATTAATTGTCATACAGATAATAAAATGTACAACAATTTTTATTTATCAGATAAAAATATCAAAAAACGTAAACCTAGTAAACTATGCCTGACCTCGGGTTTAGTAAGATCCCCTATAGACGTTTTCACTGTTCAAGGTTTACCAGCCTCGGGGAAAATATTCCATTTTCCCAGCACCGCTCGCGCACACGCAAAATGAAAAATATATTAAAATATTCAATGTTTCCAAAAAAATCCACAAAAACTCACAAAAATCACAAATATTATAAAATGACTATTTATCACAAAATTATCAATTTTCGGGGTGTTACAGTTATTATGCTATTATGTGATATTGATGAATGGTGATACTTTGTAGGTTTGAAATCATGTATGGAAGATAAGGGATTCTTACCCCTTTGGACATGTACCTCACGACCTTATGGCCTAAAATTGAGAATCAAGATTAAACCTTTGAACTAAATTAAGACTTGAATAATCAAGTGATGAGTGATTGAAGAAATGATAAGAATTTTTGGGGTCCAGACACCTTGGTGCGTGTCTCGGCCAAGAGAAGAAAAAATGGGAAACCTATGACAAAAATGGTAGTGAATTGGAACTTAGAAGTTTAGGTTGAAAATGGATTGATTGATGAATTAAAATGGTAGAATAAGAAGATGAATATTGGGTCCAATGACCTTAGGGTTTACGACCATTTAGAGTAGCTAAGATAAAATTTTGAACAATTAAGTAATTAGATGTTTAATTAGGAACTCATAAGATGGAAATGGAAATGAAATGAAATCTTACCCTCAATACTAAGAGTGAATCTCAGCCAATTAAGGAAAATGAGTGAAATTGAGGTTTTTAGAATCATAAGACATTTAATTAAATAAGTTTTATTAAGAACAAAGAGAAGGACTAATTGAATTAGGGAAACAAGAATTTGGAGTGTAAGGGAGGTTTTGAAAAACATAAAATATTCATTTTAGGTGAATTTTATTAAGGACAAAGAGAAGAACTCTTGAATTAGATAAGGATTAAGAGAAAGATAGGAGGATATATTCCCTAGAGAAGCTCGATAGGAAAAGTGTTGAAGTTGAGGTGTAATTCTTATACTAACTTTGAAGGTTCAATGTCTATTTTAAAATGGTAATAGAAGTTTTACCTGATGGAAAAACAATAATAAAACTTTATGAGACAATGGTATTACAAAATTGAAAATGAATGACAACTTTGTTATCGGGCCCACGAGTGGGACCCAAAACTGTGGATGACTATTGTGTCCAATGATGGCTTATAATTATGAAATTTCTGTGATATTAATGATTTTGTATACGTGTGTGCATTGAGGCATTCATCATACCTTGTGAAGTCCTGTGGACTATTGATTAAGGCTGTATAAGCCTAGGAGATGAATTACACCTCAGTGCGGGTGCGATTGGCCTAGTGTAGGTCATTTGTTGACCTTGGGGGCATTGGGGTGCGGGTTTTCCACAATGGTCAGTTGGTAGCTCCACTGCGTTGTGGATAAGACCGATGCCACATACCGACGATCCGGACCAAGAAACTTACCCCAATCACGATCCGGCGTAGACTATCTCGTATTAAGCCTAGTGTACAAATTAAGAAAATTATGATTTTTTAGCACTAGGGCCAAGGCTACCGAGATACAGACATGTTTTTCTGGATCATTCTCTCCGATAAATTGTGTTTAGCTCCTTGGAGTAGGAAATGAGTACATTGTGTACATGCATGGTCAATCTACATACCGTGATGACATTTATATTTGTTCATTTATCTGATATTTGATGAAATGGTTATCTCTTGAATTATCTTTTGAATGATGTATCAAGCTGATATTTAATTGTTAATGTTATTTTATCCTGCTGATATCTGTATTTGCTGCTTATTGTATTTGGATGGTATTACTGTCTGTACTGTCTCCATGCTGCCATAATGGTATTGATGTAGGAGTTCTCACCTCTTCATTATGTCATTATGTTTTATATTTATGCTTGATAAAAGATCGTGAGGAAGAAAAAGAAGGACCACCCCCTTATTTATTGGACTAATTTACTGTGTCAATATGGCGTCTGGATAAGAATTCTTTAGTTACGTGCGGGTGCAGCTTCATGGGGACATTGATGCCTAGCACATGACCGCGACACCGAGCACCTTACCTATCATGGGGAGTTGACGTTGTCTAGGAGTAGTACCTATCTTGGGGTCAATACTCTCACTTTCAGTGCTTTTCTACATGTGAAATTCTCTATGCCCATTAGAGATTTGTGGGGTAATTAGTATAATACCCCTATAGAGGATCCTATAGAGTCGACTGCTCGGACTCCTGTCCATCGTGACTTGCCTCGACAGGGGGAATTGCACGTTTTGGTTCTGGAGGAAGATCAAGTGGGGGATTGTACCCTCCAGGTGTTTGGGCATGGGCCATGTCAATTCTTTATATGGTAGTGTACATGTTTTCTTCTATTCGGTATGTAAGCATTATGTTTTGTGCTAATGGTACTTTATGTTAAGTATATGTATATATATGATGTACTTTTCCTTCGGTGGTAAAATTTTGGGAGTTGTGTACTAATTATACTTCATTCCTGGCTCATATTTTCTATATATGCACAATGATTAAATTTGTAAACCTGTTGTCGAGTTGTAGCATGCCAAAATTTAGTGACCATGGTATAATGACGTTTGTGTTGTGGTTATTAAATCAAGGGGTGTTACATTAGGTGGTATCAGAGCAGTTCATCTTATTGAGTCGGGGTATGGACTGACTATGCTTAGACATATTAGAGGCTTTTCTTTGTGTTGTGCACTTCCTTGTCTCTTGGTTGAGATGATGGGAAAGGAATGCATGGCTTGCCATAGGTTGAAGGTTAGTAGCTACTGTTATACAATTACATAATATTGAGGACTGACCTACTCAATATATAATGTTCTGTGTAGACAGGAAACTATGACTTCACCTAGCTGTATTAGGAGAATAAGACTTCTTTTAGTAAGAAGTCCAACTAGTATGACTGAACTCTTTTAGAATTTGTTGCATCTACACCTTTTGTTGTGATATTTCTAGAGCCCAAGCTTGAGTCCTTCAGGCTTATGGTTAAGTTTGTTTGGTTTGTGTTGCGTGATTCCTTGTGTTTGGTTTCTGAAAGGGTCCAATATTGTTTGAAAGGGATTGCGATTAATTTTTGTTATGCTTTGATTCATCTATCTTCGAAGGAAAACAATGGCTCGCGATAGGCATACATGTGTGAATGCAGGGCGCAACAACAATGGGATGGCTGCGACTACAGAAGCAATGCAAAGAATGGCTGACGTAACAGTACAACAAAATCAAAAGGCCACTCAGCAGCAGGAATTGATAGCCGAGGCTCAGATTGAGTTAAATTAGTCTCTAGATATAGGACCCCATAACATCAGACCATATTGGTTCCGAAGGAGGAAAAATCATAAGGTCGAGCGATTTCAGTGGAAACCATATTCACGACCATTAGGGAAGCAACAACAATAGCAACTACATGAAGGTAGTGCTAGTGGCGACAGATTCAGCCAAACCTTAGCATTTTTACCAAGATGTAAGAAGTGTGGAAAGAACCACTCAACGAGGGAGTGTAAGATCAATGAGGTAATCTGTTTCAAGTACGCGAAGCCTAAACACATTTCTAGAGATTGTGCTCCACCAAAGAGGAAGTCTTCTGTTAGTAATGCACGTGCTTCAAGACCTCAAGCTGAAGGGAAAGCTTATACCCTGAGTAGAGCGAAAGTTTCCTAGACTAAAGATCTAAACAATGGAGATTATACCACAGGAGGTGATCCCTTGATTGTGCTGTATAATTCTGGGGGGCAACCTATTCCTTTATGGCCTATGATTATGTGAATCGATTAGGGTTATTGATGTCTTCGTTACCTTTTAACCTGTTTATTTCTACTCCTATTATAGAACCTGTTGTTACTACCTAGTTGCTTAAACTATCCTATTTATGTTAAGACCAAATCTTTCATGTTAATTTGATCTGATTGCCTTATTCTCAAATAGAAGAACCTCAGGAATGAATTACTTATTTCTTATCATATCCTGTTGGATCATTTCGATAAAACCTTTGAGTTTCCTGAAACTGAGATTTCTGGATTCTAACGACTAACCAAATTAAAGTTTATATTGAGGGAAGGAGCCCAAGGATGCATGTTACTATCTTCTTTGGAGGTCAAAAGTAAGGAGAATATGCATGTCACTATTGTAGTCAATGAGTTTCTCATGATGAGCTCTAGTGCTGTTAGTTAAGAAGAAGAATGGAACTTCTCGGAGATGTATGGACTATCGCCAGACGAATAAGATTATGATCGAGAATGAGTATCCTTGGAAAAAGATAGATGATTTGATGGATCAGTTGAAGGGAGCCGCTACATACTCTAAGATTGATCTACGATCCAATTATCATTGGATTCATATGAAAGTAGAGGATGTAACACCCTAAATTTCCTAACTATTTGACAATAATTTTGACAGTTAACAGAATTCTACTATTTAGTGATTTCTGTGTACTGTAAAATTATTTTGATTATTCCGTGAATACATTTGATCATTTTGTGTGATTTACTCCGTGTCAAGAAAATAATAATTTTCGGGCCGAGGAAAATTTTACGTATTTTAATTATTACTGTTAAGTCTTAATTATTTTACGTAATCTAATTTGATTTTCATAAGTTTTATAATTTTTATTATTTTGCGGATGATTATGAAATTTTTATGTTTCTTTGATTATTTTAATATTATCCATGGGTTGTCTGTGGGCACAGGTGGGTCCAGAAAAGTGAAAATTTTTCTACAATCAGAAAATTTTGTACTGTTGAGATAGGGACGGGGGATCTTACTAAACCCAAAACTGAAAACAATTTTTAAAATTTTCTTTTACTGTGTTTTGTACTGTATTTAATTATCGGGCGATAAAAATACAGTAAAAATATTATTCATAGGGTTATAGCAGATAAAAAAATAAATATTGTACTGCATAGTCAACATTACTGGTTATGACAACTTTATGATAGACCAATAGGAAGCAAGCTTAATGTTGAAGCCTTTGAATATCAACCATCGATTTAATCAACGGTGGAGAATTGCTCTTATAAAATGGCTAGGACCATTTATGACCCTTGGATGTAAAGTATGAAGGAGTGATCTCGACCCTTCATTTTGGAGATACATTTAATGGCTAGGATTTGAAGGAGAAAGATCTAATGGCCTAGATTAAGTCTTCTAATCTAAAGGCTATACCTAGAATCTACATTAATCCTAACCATTGATCTAATCAATGGCTAAGAATGCTTAAAATGGTGGCTAGTGAGATTGGTCACTCAAGGAGTGTGCATGGAGGGGGGGACGGTTTTTGGTGATGGTCTTAAGCCAAAGCAAAGTTTGAAGACCATTATTGATCATTCCAAAAGCTAAACTTCTCAAAACATTTTCTCTCCATTTCTCTTCTTCTCTAGCTCAAGGCCATGACCCCAAGAACCCACCATCACTCTTCAAAAATTTTAAGCAACCTTACTTCTTGAATCTATACCTCAATCCAAGACACTTTGTAGTTTAGGCCAAGTTCTAAATCCATCATCTTCAAGGACTTTCTTTAAGAGCAAAGTTATAGGGTTTTTGAGGTGAAGTGTAAGGAAACTTCACTACTTATCTCTTTTTCATGTTCTAAGCCATGTTTGATCCATGGTTTACCTTGTTCAAGCTTAATATGCTAATAAATTTGTGTTTTGTTTTGTATTTGAGAAGCTTTTGGTGGTGAAGGACTTGGAAAAAGAAGCAAAGCAAGGAGCTTTTGAGGTTCTTCAAGAGGTAAGAGGGAGATGCATCTTACCAACCAAGTGTGGTGGTGAGAGATGGTTTTGTATTTGATGGATGGTAAATCCATGTGAGGATTCATATCCATGGTTGTGTAATTATTTGTGGGTTAAACATGTGTTTGATATATTTGTTCATGCTTTGTATAATTTGCATGATTTATTTCTTTTGTTTATGGCATGCTTGTGATATATATAATGAATATGTATATGTATGCCATGATTTGATGATGGAAAGGAAAATAATTTTTGGTTCCAAAGAACCATAGAGGCATCACGGCCTCAAATTAATTTTGGGAGCAAGAGATTCTAAGTATTTTACTAATTATGAGTAATACGTTGATGATTTTAAGGATTTGCAAAGAAAGTGGACATGAAAATGAACAAATGAATTGGTTTTAAAGACCAAGAGTCTCATAATTTTTTTGAAGGAAATTTTAATGGTTTTGTTTATGTAAAAACAAGAATGGTACTTAATTGATTTAGAAGGAAAAATATTTGATGGTTTCAATGGCCATGTACCACGGTTTTGAAGGCTTGTAAGTGCCTAGATTTTATGAAATAAAATGATTTCAAAGTGGAAATGTAATTGATCTAGTACAAGGATCAAAGAAATGGAAACAAAGTGTTTTATCACTTAAGAAATAGAAATGTTGGTTATGAAAAGAAAACAGAGGTTGTAAGGATTTGAACCTCAAATTATTTTGGAAGAGGATTGAATTTGAGAATTTATTTTGAATTATAAAGGAAATGTTGATGATTTAAAATTTACTAACGTAAAACTCATCCTTTGGGTTTTGGAGTGCGTTAGGAAATTTTAAGATTTGAAACATTTATTCAATGAAATGGTGAATTTGTGGAATATATTGCAAAAAGGATTTTCTTGAGTAAGAAAATGTGGAAAATAATGTGAGAAGTCATATTATTTTGAGAAAGGTTGAATTGAAATTTAGAATGTTGAGAAATATTTTACGTAGTGGAAAAATGGTGAAAAATGCTTTACATAACTTAAAAATGTGATTTTTAAGCTACGTGATTTGAAAAATGTTTAAATATTTCTATGCGATTTGAAAAACATTAAAATATTTCTACGTAATTTGGAAAGCATTTAAATATTTTTACGTGTTTGAGATATTGTTGAAAAATTGCTAGGCAATTTAAAAATGGTAGAATATTTTTACGTGATTGAGAAAACGTTGAAAAACCACTACGTGATTGAAAAATGATGAAATATTTTTACGTGATTGAGAAAATGATGAAAAATCGCTACGCGATTTGAAAACGCAATGGAAATGTTGTGGAATTGTGAAAACGTAACAGAAATATTGGGCGATTGTGAAAACGTGACAAAAGTGTTGCGCGACTATGAAAATGCGATAATGTGATTTTGCTATTGAATATACAGTATGATTACTGTTGAACCAGTGTATGGACACTGTATGAGAAAATGATGAGTTTTGCCTGTGATTGGCATTGGTGCATTTTACATGCATGGATCAGTGTATGGATACTGTATGAGAAAATGATAAGATTTGCCTGTGATTGGCATTGGTGCATTATACATGCATTGGAAAGATATGCAGTGAGGCATATGATGAAATTAAAAAATATGCATTGAGGCATATGATGAAATTGAACATAATTGCATTAAGATATTCGTGCATTGGACGAAAATATAGCTGATATCCATTATGGCCTTTATGGTCGAAGAGAGAATGAGAATTGAAAAGTGAGGTCTATGATGGATCTTGGGGGCGTCAAGGCGCGGCGGTCGATCCAGTGGGCAGTGGCAAGTACCTTGTGCCATGTGGCGACGCAATCCGTTGCAAAGCATTGACGATACCCGACAAGAACACGATTCTTTTCGAAGACTGGAGATTGTCTGTGGGCTAAGGCTGGACAATTAACCAAAAAGACTGGAGATTGTCTGTGGACTACGACTGGGCAATTAACCAGAGCATTTTTCTCGAAATTATGAAAACCTCCATGGAGTAGGAAAGTGAGTCTTTGTGCACATGCATAATCTGAATATTTATATCTGTGTGATATATTAATTGAGGAATATTGGATGATGATGATGATAAATAATATTGATGGCATTATTGTTATTATCATGTGATTTGAATAATGTTAATGGCATAATTATAATTATTATTTATTATATTTATTATGATAAATAATGACTGAGGGCATTATCGAAATTAATATTTATTACGTCTGTGTGATGACAATAATGTTCAGGGCATGATTGTATTTATGGTATGATATACCTGTATGATATGTTGGATATGTTATCTCTATGCTACCATGTTGGTATTGGCGTAGGTGATCTCACCTTTTACTGTATTGTTTTGTTGTGCTTGTATTGTTAAAAATTATATAGTAGATGGAACGAGTTTCTTAGACTTGACTGGAAGCAAATATTCTGAGTTCGGTGACAACATCGAGGAGTGGTCATCCCAGATTCGATGGTGTACAGATTTGAGGAGGAACAGATACATGACACATCAAGATGAATACAAGACGAAATAAGTATGCTGAGTTTTCTCATTAGTGTTTTACCGTGCTATTAAGTACGACCTGTTACGGGGTTTGCTACTGTTTAAAATTGAGTCTATAAGTTTTATATTTCTTGAATAATTGTTAAATATTAAGTGGTGTCTGTTATATGAGTTTTAATCAGTTTAAATTTATTTTTCAGTATTACTTATAAATATCAGTAAGTTTATGTTTCTGCGAAAAGAAATTTTGAAACCCACCTTTTATAACTCAAACCTTTTATGAAATCATTTTTAGATTATAAGTTGGTAGTCGGAAATGTGATGCCCTAAGGAGGGTGTTATAGAGGATGTTTCCAAAACGGCTTTTCGAATGTGCTACGGGCATTATGAATATCTTGTAATGCCATTTGGAATGACAAATGCTCCTGCTGTATTCGTAGATTACATTAATCAGATCTTTCGTTCTTATCTAGACAAATTTGTCGTTGTCTTTATCGATGACATTCTGATTTATTCTCAAAAATCGGGAGGAAAATGCTGAACATCTTGGTATATTTCTCCAAATTTGGAAGGACAAGAATTTGGACGCCAAGTTGTCAAAGTGCAAATTTTGGTTGGAGGAGGTTAAGCTTTTTGGTCATGAGATTTCAAAGGAAGGAATTACTATGGAACCATCGAAGATTGAAATAGTTCTTCAACGGGAAAGACCGAATACCGTAACGGAGGTTCGTAACTTGTGGGACTAGCCTAATATTATCGAAGAGTTACCAAAGGATTCTTCAAGATGGCAGAACTTCTCACCCAGCTTACAAGAAAAGAACCAAGCTTTTCTATGGACCAACATATGTGAAAAAAGTTTCTAGGAATTGAAGAGACGACTGACCTCTTCGCCAGTATTGATTCTATCTGACCCCAATGAACCATTTGAAGTGTTTTGTGATGCTTCACATCAAGGATTAGGATGTGTGCTCATGAAAATAAGAAGGTTATGGCATATACTTCTAGACAATTGAGAGTGCATGAGAAGAATTACCTAACTCATGACTTAGAGCTGGCCGCAGTGGTGTTTGCTCTGAAGATATGGAGACACTTTTTGTATAGAACAACGTTTAACGTCTTCAGTGATCATAAGAGTCTGAAGTATCTGTTTGACCAAAAGGAGCTGCACATGAGGCAGAGAATGTGGCTAGAATTTTTGAAAGATTATGGCTTCCAGCTTCAGTATCATCTTGAAAAGGTGAATGTCGTAGCAGATACCTTGAGTAGGAAGATGCTTAATGTCTCTGCTATGATGATTAAGGAAAAAGGAATTAATAGAGCTAATTCAGGAATATGTGAGTGGACTTGGCACCAGAAAAGATTAGTTTGAATGTGGTTATTATTTCAAGTGAGCTAATGGAAGAAATCTGAGGGAAATAGTAAGGAGACATATTTTGCGAAATGAGAGGGAACTGATGAAGCGAGACGTTGTGTCAATAGTTGAGGAAAGACTTAACAAAATCCCAAGGTTCAAAGACAGAGTTTGTGTACCTAAGGATCCGAAACGTAGGTAAGACAAATTTCGAGGACGAAATTTCTTTTTAGAAGGGGAGAGTTGTAATACCACGAAAATTATTCGTTTCATGATAAATAGTCATTTTATAATATTTGTGATTTTTGTGAATTTTTGTGGATTTTTTCGGAAATGTTGATTATTTTAATATATTCCTCGATTTTCATGCGCACTGAGCAGAGCCGGGAAAACAAAATATTTTCCCTGAGGCTAGAAAACCTTGAACTATGGAAACGTCAATGAGGGATCTTACTAAATCTGAGGTCGGGCATAGTTTACGAGGTTTGCGTTTTTCGAGATTTTTATCTGATAACTAAAAATCGCTGTACATTTTATTATCCGTTGGATAATAAATACTGATTTTTGTTATTTGTAATATTTATCCATTGGATAATAGCTTGTAGTAAAATGCTTATCATCTTTTCAAGAGTGTTAACTCTATGTCACATCATGTTGACTTTTGCAGCAAAAAGACAAAGCTTCTCAAGGAAGCTTTGCCCAAGCTTCTAGAGGAAGCTTCATTTTCCCTCTCTCCCATGCAACTCGATTGCCAAGTGGAGGGAAATGTGACAAATTTTGTCACATTTCCACTTATGCCATCCATCTTGTCACATTTCCACTTATGCCATCCATCATTTCTCATTTCAAAAACCCTAAACACTTTTCTATCACTTTCTCTCTCCATTTTCTCTCTTCTCTCACTTTTTTCTCAAACTCTTATCTTCTCTTTTCTCTCTTCTCCTCCATGGCAGCCCTACACCATTTCTCACCATGGATGCTTGATTTCAAGCAACCATCTTGCTTGGATCCACTTCTTCCTTTGAAGACTTTCATTTCTTGTTGGAATCACCTTCAATGAGCTCACTTTTTCTCTCCATTTTTCTCCTATTCCATGGCTAAGACTCACCATTTTTGGCCATCCACATTTTCTTGCTCAACCAACCTTGTTTCCTACATCTTCTCATCATCTTGAACCTTTTCTCTTTTGTGACCATCATCTAAATCTACCATTTTCATCTTCTTCCATAAAGCCCTTAGATTTGGAGTTTTAAGGTAAAGTTCATGACTTTTCTATTTTTCTTTCTTATTTTCGTGATTCTTGGTCACCTTTGTGACCAAGAACTTCTCTTTTCAAGTCTTGATTTATTGATTATGAACGTTTGATCATCCAAGGGTTTTTGGTGGTGGAGGCCGAAATCTACAAGGAGCTTCAAGGAAGTTCCTTTCTTGTTTTCTCTTTAGGTAAGAGGGAGAACATCCTCATCAATCACTCATGGTGGTGAGGGACGAAATTTGGGTTGAGGGTGGAGGATCCATGTGTGGATCTCTCCACTTGGTTGTTTGATTTTTGTGGTTTGTAACTATGTACTTGTATGATGTTATTGTTGGTTATGATGCTATTATGTGATATTGATGAATGGTGATACTTTGTATGTTTGAAATCATATGTGGAAGACAAGGGATTCTTACCCCTTTGGATATGTTTCTCACGACCTTATGGCCTAAAATTAAGAATCAAGATTAAACCTTTGAACTAAATTAAGACTTGAATAATCAAGTGATGAGTGATTGAAGAAATGATAAGAATTTTTGGGGTCTAGACACATTGGTGTGTGTCTCGGCCAAGAGAAGAAAAAATGAAAAACCTAGGACAAAAGTGGTAGTGAATTGGAACTTAGAAGTTTAGGTTGAAAATGGATTGATTGATGAATTAAAATGATGGAATAAGAAGATGAATATTAGGTCCAATGACCTTAGGGTTTACGGCCATTTAGAGTAACCAAGATAAAATTTTGTATCAAAATGGAATTTCGAACAATTAAGTGATTAGATGTTTAATTAGCAACTCATAAATTAGAAAGGGAAAAGAAATGAATTCTTACCCTCAATACCAAGGGTGAATGTTGGCCAATTAAGGAAAATGAGTGAAAATGAGGTTTTGAGAATCATAAGATATTTATTAAGAACAAAGAGAAGGACTAATTGAATTAGGAAAACAAGAATTTGGACTGTAAGGGAGGCTTTGAGAAACATAAAATATTCATTTTAGGTGAATTTTATTAAGGACAAAGAGAATAACTTTTGAATTGGAATAATAAGGATTAAGTGAAAGATAGGAGGATATATTCCCTAGAAAAGCTCGATAGGAAAAGTGTTGAAGTTGAGGTGTAATTCTTATACTAACTTTGAAGGTTCAACGTCTATTTTAAAATGGCAATAGAAGTTTTACCATATGGAAGAACAATAATAAAACTTTATAAGACAATGGTATTCCAAAATTGAAAATGAATGACAACTTTGTTATCGGGCCCATGAGTGGGACCCAAAACTGTGGATGACTGTTGTGGCCAATGATGACTTATAATTATGAAATTTCTCTGATATTGATGACTTTGTATATGACTGCGGGATTTAAAGGATGCAAACCCAAGTGCAGATTATCTCAAGTAATAAATTTCTCGGGAGTCCGAGGTCGATCCACAGGGAATTAATGACAAAAATTAATTGAGGTAAGAAAATGATTTGTCACAACACCAAAAGTAATAAAAGATGTTCACAAATGAATTTAAGAACTTGCTTGGGTTAGGAGATCAACACTTGGTAATAAATTAAAGGCAAGATTATTTCTCTTTATAACTCAATTGAAATCCACACACAACGGAGGTTCCAATCGAAAAATATAACATTCAAAGTTCAATTATAAATGCAATCATATTATGATTCCTTTAATTATCTACCAACATTTGTAAAAGAGTTCAAGCATTCACTGTGCCTATCCTATTGTCTACAATAAATCAAGATCTGCATTATACAAAGAAGGTTTCTAAATTGATTGGAAACAAAATACAACACATATAATGTCCATTTGATAATATATCATTTAAGCACAAGAAATTGAATCATCTAACCTTATTTCATTACTAAGAGCTTCACTTTTTCACTCAAGCAAGATGAACATTTAGTTACTCATAGATAAGAAGAAAGAAAGAGAGAAGAAGAGAAAGATGACCATAGCTTCAATTTAGAGCAACAGAAAATTACAACAAAGGAAAATAATAAATAAGCATAACCATAACTTCTAAAAATTAAGCCTAACACCAAGAGTACCAAATAATCAGACAATGGTGCCTTTTATAGAGGATTAGGGATACAAAATGACAAGGGGGTTGATTAAGAGTAGGTGAGGAGTAGGTGGAGTGGTTGGATGAGTAGTTGAGTGGTTGGATTATTGAGATTCTTTGTCTCCAAAATCATTCATTGCTTAACTCATGGATTTCGTCATCAAATGGAAAAGTCATCTTCATGAAAGTTGTAGATATGGATCTCAACTTT
Source organism: Ormosia emarginata (assembly GCA_029884605.1). Lineage (NCBI taxonomy): Eukaryota > Viridiplantae > Streptophyta > Magnoliopsida > Fabales > Fabaceae > Ormosia > Ormosia emarginata. Next base: position 1,863,603 of record JAQQTP010000013.1, on the reverse strand, counting down.
CAGATGTCTACATTTCAGCTCATTTCACCACCTACAACCTGAGATATGGCCTAATTACTATACACTATTCAGGCCCAGTTTCAGCAACTTTGTTTTGACTTCCAGACCTAATATCATCTCCAAGATGTCCGATCTGAGTTTTGTGTTCTTCATGAAAATTGTAGATATCGGTCTTAACTTTCAATTATCCAAATTTCAGCCCAAATAAGTTCCTACAGCCTGAGTTATGCTTTGATTACTGTACACTGTTCAGGTTCCAGTCACAAAACTCGTGTTCTGACTTCCAAGCCCAATTAGCTCCACTAGATGTCTGAATGAGACTTTGAATAAACTCAAGATATGACTAAAATACAGAAACAATGTAAGACCTAAATAATGCTGAAAAAATCAATTAAGTTCAATTTGTGTCTAAACTTACAAAACATAACCAAACTCAATCAATTAAGTGCATAGAGAGTGTAAATGACTAAAAATGAGGGTTTATTAATGTATAAAATATGTGATCATCAAATTCCCCCACACTTAGCTTTTTACACTCCTGGGCAAAACACATAAGACCAAAGTTAGGAAACAAAGAAAAAACGACATAGACTCAAAAGTTAAAAACTCTAAAAGACTCGATGAAGCAAGAAGAGCAGCAAGAAATTCAAGGGATCAAAACATTAATGAGGTAACATTTCTTCACATCTCAAACCAACAAGTAAAGAAACTTCAGTTGAAAAGAATGAATCAAGAATGATAGATCCTCACAGAATTCACTCTCAATCTCTCAAGTGTTTAAAAGGTAAGTATTTCACTCTATTCAACCCATGAACAATAGCACTACCACGAGCTTGCTTATCTTCTACTTCTCCGCTACTCAAACTGTAACACCCCTCGTAGGGCATCACATTTCCGACTACCAACTTATAACCTGAAATTGATTTCATAAAAGGTTTGAGTTATAAAAGGTGGGTTTCAAAATTTCTTCTCGCTGAAACGTAAATTTACTGATATTTATAGTTAATATTGAAAAATATATTTAAACTGTTTACAACTCATATAACAGACATCACTTAATATTTAACAATTATTCAAGAAATATAAAACTTATAGACACAATTTTAAACAATAGCAAACCCCATGACGGGTCCTACTCAATAGCACGATAAAATACTATCGAGAAAACTCAACATACTTTTTCTGTCTTGTACCCATCTTGACGCATCATATTTCTGTTCCTCCTCAAATCTGTACACTATTGAATCCAGAATGGTCACCCCTCAATGTTATCACTAATCTCAGAATATCCACTTCCCGTCATGTCTAAGACAACTCGTTCCTTCTACTATATAATTTTTTAATAATACAAACACAACAAAACAATATAACAAAGAGGTGAGATCACATACGCCAATACCAACATGGTAACATAGAGATAACACAAACAACATATCATACAGATATATCATACCATAATTACAATCATGCCATCAACATTATTGTCATCACACAGGTACAATAATTACAATCATGCCATCAACATTATTATCATCATCATCATCCAATATTCCTCAATTATTATATCACACAGATATAAATATTCAATATTTACGATAATACCCTCAACATTATCTAGGTATTTAACAGTTCAATTATCATAACCAATACTCAATAATGATGTATATGTTATGCAGGTGCACATAGACTCAATGTCCTACTCCATGGAGGTTTTTACAATTTCGAGAAGAATGCTCTGTTAATTGTCAGCCTTAGCCCAAAGACAATCTTCCAGTTTAGCCCACAGACAATGCCCAGCCTTAGCCCACAGATAATGTCCAACTTTTGAAAAGAATCGTGTTATTGTCGGGCATCGTCAATGCGTTGCAACGGACTGCATCGCCAAGTGGCACATAGTCCAGCCTTAGCCCACAGACAAATGTCCACTGTCGACCAGCACTATTGACGCCCAAAGATCCATCATAGACCTCACTATCAATTCATATTCTCTCTTCAACCATAAGGGTCACAATAGCTTTTAGCTATTAATTTTTTTTGTTCAAAATTCAACATATGCCTCAATGCATATTTTTCAATTTCATCATATGCTTCATTGCATATCTTTTCAATTTCATCATATGCTTCATTGCATATCTTTTCAATGCATATTCAACGCACCAATGCCAATCACAAGCAAAATTCATCGTTTCCAATGCATGTTCAATGCACCAATGCCAATCACAGGCTAATTTCATAATTTTCTCATACAGTGTCCATACACTGATCCAATAGTAACCATACTGTATATTCAATAGCAAAATCATATTATCGCATTTTCATAGTCGTGAAACACATTTTGTCATATTTTCACAATCGCGCAACATTTTTGTTACATTTTCAAATCGCGTAGCGATTTTCCATTGTTTCTCAATCACGTAAAAATATTCTATTCATATTTCAATTATGTAGTGATTTTTCAACATTTTCGTCAATCACGTAAAAATATTCCACCATTTTTAAATCGCGTAGCGATTTCTTAAGAATATTTCAAACGCGTAAAAATATTTAAACGCTTTCCAAATTGCGTAGAAATATTTCAATATTTTTCAAATTGCGTGGAAATATTTAAACGTTTTTCAAATCGTGTAGCTTAAAAATCACGTTTTTAAGTTACATAAATCATTTTTCACCATAATTCCATTTCGAAAAATATTTCTCAACCTTCAAAAATTCCATTTCAACCTTTCTCATAATAATATGACTTTGTACTTCATTTTCCACATATCCATATTCAAGAAATCCTTTTCGTAATAAATTCCACAATTTCACCCTTCCATTGAATTAAATCAATGTTTTTAACTTTAAAATTTACTAACGCTCTCCAAAACCCAAAGGATGAGTTACACGTTAGAAAATATCAAATCATTATTATATTCTCTATTTTTCTCAAATCAATTCTAAAATCAATTCTCTTCAAAATAAATTAAGGTTCAAACACTTTCAACCTCTCTTTTCTATTCACATACGAAAATTCCATTTTCTCAAGTGATAAAACACTTTGATTCCCTTTCCAAAAATCCTTGTACTAAATCAAATTATATTTCCATTTTGAAAATCACTTTGTCTTCATAAAATCAAGGCATTACAAGCCTTCAAAACCGTGGTACATGGCCATTCAAACCATCAAATATTTTTCCTTCTATGTCAATATGGTTTTATACAAACAAAACCATTAAAAATTCCTTAACAAAACCGTGAGACTCATAGTCTTTGAAATCAAATCATTTGTTCATTTTCATTTTTCACTTTCTTTGCAAATCCTTAAAATCATCAACTCGTTGCTCTTTTCATTTAAAACTCATGATTAATAAAATATTTAAAATATTTTTATTTAAAAATGTCCTTGAGTTCCATTAAATTCCATTCTTGTTTTTACACAAAATAAATCAATAAAATTTTTTCTCAAAACCGTGAACACTACTTCTTGAAAAATAAACCCTTTGTTTATTTTCCTTACTTTTCTAATCATCCAATTTTATCATTCATAAAAATATTAATTTATGAACACCTATTTTGAGGTGTCTTGGCCAAAATTCCTCTTGGTCTTTGGAACCAAAAATCATTTTCCTTTCCATCATCAAATCATGACATATATACATAATCAACATATATATCACAAGCATGCCATAATCAAAAGCAATAAATCATGCAAATCATACCAAGCATAAGCAAATAATCAAAGCACATAAACACACACAAATTATTACATGACCATGGATATGAATCCTCACATGGATTCACCATCCATCAAATACCCAAACCATCTCTCACCACCATACTTGGTTGGTGAGATGGATCTCCCTCTTACCTCTTGAAGAACCTCAAAAGCTCCTTGGTTTGCTTCTTTTTCCAAGTCCTTCACCACCAAAAGTTTCTTAAACACAAAACAAAACATATATTTATTAGTAAATCAAGCTTGAACAAGAGAAACCATGGATCAAACATGGCTTAGAACATGAAAAAGAGAGAAGAAATGATGTTTCCTTACACTTCACTACAAATACCCTATAACTTTGCTCTTGGAAAAACTCCTTGAAGATGAAAGATTTAGAGAAAGTCTCCAACATGAAAGTTGTTTAGAATGAGGTAAGGATTCAAGAAATAAGGTTGTATGAAATTAAAGAGTGATGGAAGGTTAGTTTAGAGTGCTTGGCCGAAACCTTGCTTGGAGAAGAGATGGAGAGGAATTTTTGCTAAGCTTTGCTTTAGGAAAGTTCATGAATGATGAAGAATGATCAATAATGACCAAAGGTGAACAATTATGGTCTTCAAATGTTGCTTTAGTTTCTAAATGCAGCACCAAAACTATCCCCCCTCCATGCACTCTTCAAAGAGTGACCAATCTCCTAGCCATTGTAACGCCTCTTTTTCCTCCCTTGTATCATAACGGGTGAGAAGAAGGAACGTCGCACTATAGTGAAACAACAACAAAAATTGACAACGGAAAATTTGAACATTTTTTTTTCTTTCTTTTTCTTTTAACATAGCTCCGGTTAAAACTGCCATTTAATATACATATACACCTGTTTGTAAATATATCGCGTGATTGAGTTAAAATTAAAAGTTCCTCTTTCATATAAAACTTCTTATAAAAAACGTCAAAGAGAAATCAACATGTAATGAAACATACAACCATATACAATATAGATAGTTACATACTTTGTACCAGCATTACAAGCCTGTTTAAATTACATTTCCAAAAGATATACAAAAAAAACAAAATGTGTACCTACCCCAAGAGATACAAATATATCTACCCATTAATCCAGTAGTACGTCAGGCTCCCTCAAAATAAACAGATAGCCATCTGTAGCCATCAATTTACAACCAATCCTAAGACTGCCTGGAATGAGAAGGAACCGTAGATGGATCCTCCTCAGGGTCCTCGTCGTCCGACGAGACATCCATCGGGACGACAGAACAGCGAGCAGGAGCCCGGGCAGTAGACAAGAAAGAGTCGTCACGTGGGTTATAGTACATATCCGCCCACATATCTCTTACAGGCATATAAAATTCTAACCACACAAAAGCATGAAAGTCAAAAATAGAAGCAGTGTAGCGTCCCCATGCCAAAGTCACCGCCAATTCGCCATGGTACACACATCGGTCAGTCTGCACGTTGATATGCTAGCAATCCGGACCACCATGAAAGTTGATCCGCACATAACCAAAAAATCCACGGGGGCGAAAAGACATTTTCAACAACTTCGGTCTTAATCGAGATAAGGCCAGAAACCTTGAAACTCAGTGGCGTCCTTGTTCTCCTCACTAGTGTCTTCTAGAGAGCATACGATTCAACCAAAATGCAAAATAAAGAAAAGTACCAAAAGAGGTGAGATTCCTAGCTTTCAGTACCAACAAGGCAGCAAGAAAATAAACGGCGTCGAACGCCCACATAAGACCCAGTTAACACGTATAGGTATAGTAATACATGAAAGCAATTAATGAGAGTAAAACAACAAAGAACAGTAGTTAACATCATCTATAGCTAACTAGCAACATTAGCATTACCAAGAATCAAATAAATATCACCGTCATAATAGTAAACACATTATCCAATCATGAATGCTCAATGGACCATGTGACTGACAACTCACAATGCAACAAGGGTACCAAAGTTCCGACTCTATGGAGCTAGACATAAACATTTTCGGAGTGAATGATCAAGGAGTAATGCCAGTGTATCGTTAGCCTTAAAAAAATATAGTGTGCTCATCACATAAAAACATTTGCGCAAAATGGGTCACACATGGCACCTCAACAGTTGATCACGACATAGGACAACATCTCAGGCAGGATCGTCGGTGTGTTGCATTGGTCTATCCCGCTCCAGTGGAGCTACCACTGTCTATTGTGAGACACCCACACCCCGACGCCCCCAGGGTCAACAACATATGACACCTATGCTTAGTCTATTCGCACCCGCACATAGGTGTTATTCAAACTCCTAGGCAACATAGCCTTCTCAACAATGTCCCATGGACAATACGCATGCATGATGACACAATGTCCAATCATGTATGTTCATCAATGATGCATTCAGCATAAGCCTTTCCTCAATGGCACATAAGCATTATTCAATGTCCAACATGACATATCAACAATACATTTATTCAAAACATTGCCTCAATGGCACATCATCATCCTTATCTCATTGAGTACTACATCAATAATTCTCAGCATCAACATGCATTCCTCATTACACACATACCACAATTTCCATATCATGGATCCAAGGATTCCATATTCAAAATCATTTCTTCCTATTGGGGTGAATGCACATTTCTATCACAATTTAGTAAGGTAAAATCCTTGAATCCAGGGCTTTTAGGTTATGTTTGAGTTACAAAGGACAAAGAACTATAATCTCAATCATTTCCAGCTCAAAAATCTCATTTTTGGTCTTGGTAATCGATTACATCACCCTTGTAATCGATTACCCGAGAAACAGAACCTCCGTAATCGATTACAATCTCATTGTAATGGATTATGTGATTCCCAGAATCACGTTTCGTAACTTCAAGGCTCTGGTAATCGATTACATAACTGTGGTAATCGATTACTAATTGGACAGAACCTCCGTAATCGATTACCCACAAGTTGTAATCGATTACGTGATTCCCAGCAGCACCATTTCGTGACATCAGAGGCTTGGTAATAGATTACACTCCTCTTGTAATCGATTACAAGCTAAACAGAATCTCTGTAATCGATTACACACCAGATGTAATCGATTACCAGATTTCCAGAATCACGATTTTGTATCTTTAAGAGCTTGGTAATCGATTACAAGCCCCGTGTAATCGATTACCACGCGTAAGTTTGCATAAAAACAGAGTTCTCAGGTCCTCTAACTCAAACCAAACCATTCCTCATCATATTTAATCAACAAAATACTCAAATATACTTTCAAATCATGCAAGAGACATCAATGAATCATACAAACCCAACAAAATACACTATCATCAAAATCAACATAAAAATGAGAGAACTTTATACATGGATTCAAAAATCAACAACAATACACATACAAGACATTCCCTTACTACCAAGATTGGTTGAAGAGGATCATCTCCCTCTTACCTATTTGGAAAACAACACAATGTGCCACTCCTTCTTGTCCTAGATTTTCGTTTTCCCCCCTTCAAGAAAACTCCAATGTGAGTGATCACCACAATGTTCACTCAAACCATGAAAAATAGGTTCTTGGTCACCAAGGTGGCCAAGAGAAAACGAAAATAGCAAGGAAATGGAAGAAAGTTGAAGACTTTACCTTAAAGCTCCAAGCTTTAGCTTTAATGGTGGAAGAGAAATGGAAGAAGAAGAAGAAGAGGAACCAAAAGATAACCAACAAGGAGAGTAGTCTTGGAATGGTGGAAGGAACAAGAAAATGTGATTTGTTTGGCAAATAAGGAAGTTGGTCTCCAATGTGAGGGTGTGTGTGTATGTACGGTGGAGAGAAAGAAGAAGAGAGAAAAAGAGAAATGGGTATTTGGGTTTAGAGAAATGAGAGTGAAATATTGAGACAATGGAGGGGAAATATTTGGGCTTCCCCCTTCTAGCTTCTGCCGTAGAAGAGTTGAAAAAGGGAGAGAGAAAAATGTGTTGCAAGGGAAATTGCTAGGAAGCTTTCCATAACAAGCTTGGATTAAATTTAATCTTTCTTTTGAAATTAAAACTAATAGATGTGATACGAAAATTAGATTTTGAATAATGTGATAATATTTTTAATACATGTTATTATTTATTGGACAATAGTTATAGTTGGTAGAAGTCAGCATTACAAATCTGACAGATAAATTCCTCACAGTGTTTTATTATCTCATCTGTTAAGATTTCTCGAAAAATATGAGACCTTGTAAACTGTGTCTGGCCTCGGGTTTAGTAAGATCCCCCATCGACGTTTTCATAGTTCAAGGTTCTCGGAGAAAATGTCTCATTTCTCTGGTTCCGCTCAGTACACACGTAAAACGAGAAATATATTAAAATATTCTGCGTTCTAAAAAAATTCCAAGAAAATTCTAGAAAATCACAAATATTTTTAGGATGAATTCTGATAGTAGAAAAGTAAATTTTGGGGTGTTACAACCATCATTTTAGGCAATCTTAACCATTGATTAGATCAATGGTTAGGATTTAATGTAGCTTCTAGGTTTAGGCTTAGATAGAAGACTTAATTTAGGCCATTAGATCTTTCCTCCTTGAAATCCTAGCCATTAGATGTGTCTCCAAAATGTAGGGTGAAGTTACTCCTTTAAACTTTACATCCAAGGGCTATAAATGGTCCTAGCCACTTTGTAAGTCTAAATCTCCACCGTTGATTAAATCAAGATCAAGTCTCCATCGTTGATTACATCAATGGTTGACGTCCAAGCCAATAATGTTGACTTAAGCAGTATAATATTTATTTTTCTATCTGCTATTATCCCTCGAATAATATTTTTACTGTATTTTTATTGTCCAATAATTAAATACAGTACAAAACACAGTAAAAGAAAATTTTAAAAACTATTTTCGGATTCAGGTTTAGTAAGATCCCCCGTCTCCGTCTAAACAGTACAAATTTTTCTATCTGCAAAACAATTTTACTTTACGGGACCCACCTGGGCCCACGTAAGGCCATTTGGGCCCACAGACAGCCCAAAAACAATCAAAATAATATAAAAATTTCATAATCACACAAAAAATCATAAATATTATAAAACGTATGAAAGTCAAATCAGATTGTTAAAAATAATTATCAATCAATAGAAATAAATACATAAAGATTTTCCCTGGCCCGAAAATTATTATTTTCCTGACACTGAGTAAATCACTCAAAACGATCAAATACGCTGACGAAATAATCAAAATAATTTTACAGTACACAGAAATAACTAAACAGTAGAATTCTATTAACTATCAAAATTACTATCAAATAGTTAGGAAATTTGGTGTGTTACAATACTCCCCCTCTAAAAAGAAATTTCGTCCTCGAAATTTGATAAACCTGATTTCACACCCTCAGAATAAATATGAACAATGCTCTTTTATCTTTTCTTCCAACTCTTATGTTGTTTTTCCACTGAAAAATTGTTCCAACCTTTGAAAAATCCACCGTAATCCCTTCCTTAGAATTACGGAACCCAAAACTAAACTTCACTCAACCAGAATTCACATCTCAACAACATATCATATAACTGCTTCTCCTTTAGAACTTGGAAAATCACACTGAGATGGTCAATATGTTCCTCATGATTTTGAGAATAGAACAGAATGTCGTTAACAAAGAAATAATGACATTTCTGTCTAGATAAGAATGAAAAATTATACTCACCTAATCCATGGATATTGTCAAAGTATTTGCCACTCCGAACAGCATCACTTGAAATTTCCTTATCCTTGTATCGCTTCACTCTCTTGCCCTTGCTCTTAACAGGAAGTGTCTCACACATCGCGTTCTCTTTCAACAACACTTACCAGATACTATGACATGGATTTGAATAGGAATTTCCTTTCTTGCAATTTATTCTTTCTTGCAAATTGTGATACATGAAAAACATTGCGAAGATCAGAAAGAAAAAGAGTAACGAAACTATTTGATATGTTACCGAACATATCCAACAAAGAATTTGATATAACCCGATTTTTAGGAATGAATTTTTTAGAATACTAACACTTTACTGAGATAATCTCATAGGATATAGTCGGAAAATAACCAATCCGTTTTCAAAGATCAACCTTATTTATGAAAGAGATAGACAGATCAAACTAACACAAAGATTTGATCCATAACAATAATTTGAATACCTAGAGTAGCTTGATAGGCTAAGAATAGAAACAGAAATAAACAAGTCAGAAGATCATGAAGACACAGATAACACCAACATAAATTTGATCCACATAATCATATGTCATAAAGAATAGATTGCTGCCAGAAATATACAACATGGTTAAAGAATCACCTTCTGCAGCACAGTCTCTTTTGTTTAGGTCTTCAGCTCGGAACACTCGTTCCATTCGACGTATCGACTCTCCCTACTACCTGAGATTTTACTAACAGAAAACTTCATTTTCAATGGAATACAATCTCTGAAAATGTGTCCAAACTTCCCGCACTTAAAATAAATTATTTCTTTGGACGTACAATCCTTCGTTAAGTGCCCTCTTTTCCATATCTCTTACATAATAATAAAGACGTCACGGTCCAACTGGGTTTACTACTACAAGCACTTTCTTCACACATTTGCTGCTGCTGCTACTTTCCTGGTGATCGTAACTACGTTTTTCACTAAAATCAATTACTTTCCCAGTATTCCTCTTTTGGAATACCTAGATTCCAAAATTACGAAATCTTGTATTTCAAGACAGATTCTCTTTTATCAAATCCTGAACCTCAACTTCCAATTTTCGTTGTTCAGCGATCCTCTGTTCCTGTTGTACTATCACGTCAGTTATCCTCCGCATTGCTCCCGTAGTGGTAACCATATTATTAGTGCCACGTTCCGCTTCCACACTCGTATGTCTACCACGAGCCATTTCCTTTCTTCAAAGACGGACAAATCAAAATAAAATGGATACCAGATGTAACCATTTCAAATAACATTGTTTCTTTTCGGAATTCAAAAACACAGAGAACACAACACAAGCAAAATAGACTTAACCACAAAACCCAAAAGACTCAAACCATGCTCTGATACCATCTAATGTAACACCCCCCGTAGGGCATCATATTTCCGACTACCAACTTATAACCTGAAAATGATTTCATAAAAGGTTTGAGTTATAAAAGGTGGGTTTCAAAATTTCTTCTCGCTGAAATGTAAATTTACTAATATTTATAGTTAATATTGAAAAATATATTTAAACTGTTTACAACTCATATAACAGACATCACTTAATATTTAACAATTATTCAAGAAATATAAAACTTACAGACTCAATTTTAAACAGTAGCAAATCCCATGACAGGTCCAACTCAATAGCATGGTAAAACACTAACGAGAAAACTCAACATACTTTTTCCGTCTTGTACCCATCTTGACGCGTCATATTTCTGTTCCTCCTCAAATCTGTACACTGATGAATCCAGAATGGTCACCCCTCAATGATATCACCAATCTCAGAATATCCACTTCCCATCATGTCTAAGACAACTCGTTCCTTCTACTATATAATTTTTTAATAATACAAACACAACAAAACAATATAACAAAGAGGTGAGATCACCTACGACAATACTAACATGGTAGCACAGAGATAACACAAACAACATATCATACAGATATATCATACCATAATTACAATCATGCCATCAACTTTATTGTCATCACATAGGTACAATAATTACAATCATGCCATCAATGTTATTATCATCATCATCATCCAATATTCCTCAATTATTATATCACATAGATATAAATATTCAATATTTATGATAATACCCTCAACATTATCCAGGTATTCAACAGTTCAATTATCATAACTAATACTCAATAATGATGCATATTTTATGCATGTGCACATAGACTCAATGTCCTACTCCATGGAGGTTTTCACAATTTCGAGAAGAATACTCTGTTAATTGTCAGCCTTAGCCCAAAGACAATCTTCCAGTTTAGCCCACAGACAATGCCCAGCCTTAGCCCATCGACAATGTCCAGCTTTTGAAAAGAATCGTGTTATTGTCGAGTATCGTCAATGCGTTGCAACAGACTGCATCGCCAAGTGGCACATAGTCCAGCCTTAGCCCACACACAAATGTCCACTGGTCGACCGCCGCGCCTTGACGCCCCAAAGATCCATCATAGACCTCACTATCAATTCACATTCTCTCTTTAACCACAAGGGTCACAATAGCTTTCAGTTATTAATTTTTTTTGTTCAAAATTCAACATATGCCTCAATGCATATTTTTCAATTTCATCATATGCTTCATTGCATATCTTTTTAATTTCATCATATGCTTCATTGCATATCTTTTCAATGCATATTCAACGCACCAATGCCAATCACAGGTAAAATTCATCATTTCCAATGCATGTTCAATGCACCAATGCCAATCACAGGCTAATTTCATAATTTTCTCATACAGTGTCCATACACTGATCCAACAGTAACCATGCTGTATATTCAATAGCAAAATCATATTATCGCATTTTCATAGTCGTGAAACACATTTTGTCATATTTTCACAATCGCGCAACATTTCTGTTCCGTTTTCAAATCACGTAGCGATTTTCCATCGTTTCTCAATCACGTAAAAATATTCCATTCATATTTCGATCACGTAGTGATTTTTCAACATTTTCATCAATCACGTAAAAATATTCCACCATTTTTAAATCGCGTAACGATTTCTTAACAATATTTCAAACGTGCAAAAATATTTAAACGCTTTCCAAATTGCGTAGAAATATTTCAACATTTTTAAAATCGCGTGGAAATACTTAAACATTTTTCAAATCGCGTAGCTTAAAATTCATATTTTTAAGTTACGTAAATCATTTTTCACCATAATTCCATTACGAAAAATATTTCTCAACCTTCAAAAATTCCATTTCAACCTTTCTCATAATAATATGACTTCGTACTTCATTTTCCACATTTCCATGTTCAAGAAATCCTTTTCGTAATAAATTCCACAATTTCACCCTTCCATTGAATTAAATCAATGTTTTTAACTTTAAAATTTACTAACACTCTCCAAAACCCAAAGGAAGAGTTACACGTTAGAAAATATCAAATCACTATTATATTCTCCATTTTTCTCAAATCAATTCTAAAATCAATTCTCTTCAAAATAAATTGAGGTTCAAATACTTTCAACCTCTTTTTTCTATTCACATACGAAAATTCCATTTTCTCAAGTGATAAAATACTCTGATTCCCTTTCCAAAAATCCTTGTACTAAATCAAATTATATTTCTACTTTGAAAATCACTTTGTTTTCATAAAATCAAGGCATTACAAGCCTTCAAAACCGTGGTACATGGCCATTCAAACCATCAAATATTTTTCCTTCTAAGTCAATATGATTTTACACAAACAAAACCATTAAAAATTCCTTAACAAAACCATGAGACTCATAGTCTTTGAAATCAAATCATTTGTTCATTTTCATTTTTTACTTTCTTTGCAAATCCTTAAAATCATCAACTCATTGCTCTTTTCATTTAAAACTCATGATTAATAAAATACTTAAAATATTTTTATTCAAAAATGTCCTTGAGTTCCATTAAATTCCATTCTTGTTTTTACACAAAATAAATCAATAAAAATTCTTCTCAAAACCGTGAACACTACTTCTTGAAAAATAAACCCTTTGTTTATTTTCTTTGCTTTTCTAATCATCCAATTTTATCATTAATGAAAATATTAATTTATGAACACCTATTTTGAGGTGTCTTGTCCAAAATTCCTCTTGGTCTTTGGAACCAAAAATCAATTTCCTTTCCATCAAATCATGACATATATACATAATCAACATATATATCACAAGCATGCCATAATCAAAAGCAATAAATCATGCAAATCATACCAAGCATAGGCAAATAATCAAAGCACATAAACACACACAAATTATTACATGACCATGGATATGAATCCTCACATGGATTCACCATCCATCAAATACCCAAACCATCTCTCACCACCATACTTGGTTGGTGAGATGGATCTCCCTCTTACCTCTTGAAGAACCTCAAAAGCTCCTTGGTTTGCTTCTTTTTCCAAGTCCTTCACCACCAAAAGTTTCTTAAACACAAAACAAAACATATATTTATTAGTAAATCAAGCTTGAACAAGAGAAACCATGGATCAAACATGGCTTAGAACATGAAAAAGAGAAAAAAAAAGAAGTTTCCTTACACTTCACCACAAATACCCTATAACTTTGCTCTTGGAAAAACTCCTTGAAGATGAAAGATTTAGAGAAAGTCTCCACATGAAAGTTGCTTAGAATAAGGTAAGGATTCAAGAAATAAGGTTGTATGAAGTTAAAGAGTGATGGAAGGTTGGTTTAGAGTACTTGGCCGAAACCTTGCTTGGAGAAGAGATGGAGAGAAATTTTTGCTAAGCTTTGCTTTAGGAAAGTTCATGAATGATGAAGAATGATCAATAATGACCAAAGGTGAACAACTATGGTCTTCAAATGTTGCTTTAGCTTCTAAATGCAGCACCAAAACCGTCCCCCCTCCATGCACTCTTCAAAGAGTGACCAATCTCCTAGCCATCATTTTAGGCAATCTTAACCATTGATTAGATCAATGGTTAGGATTTAATGTAGCTTCTAGTTTTAGGCTTAGATAGAAGACTTAATTTAGGCCATTGGATCTTTCCTCCTTGAAATCCTAGCCATTAGATGTGTCTCCAAAATGAAGGGTCAAGATTACTCCTTCAAACTTTACATCCAAGGGCTATAAATGGTCCTAGCCACTTTGTAAGACTAAATCTCCACCGTTGATTAAATCAAAATCAAGTCTCCACCATTGATTACATCAATGGTTGATGTCCAAGCCAATAATGTTGACTTAAGCAGTATAATATTTATTTTTCTATCTGCTACTACCCCTCGAATAATATTTTTACTGTATTTTTATTGTCCGATAATTAAATACAGTACAAAACACAGTAAAAAAAATTTTCAAAAACTATTTTCGGATTCAGGTTTAGTAAGATCCCCCGTCTCCGTCTAAACAGTACAAATTTTTCTATCCGCAGAAAAATTTTACTTTACGGGACCCACCTGGGCCCACGTAAGCCCACTTGGGCCCACAAATAGCCCAAAAACAATCAGAGTAATATAAAAATTTCATAATCACACACAAAATCACAAATATTAGAAAACGTATAAAAATCAAATCAGATTATTAAAAATAATTAACAATCAAGAGAAATAAATACATAAAGAATTTCCCGGCCCAAAAATTATTATTTTCCTAACACGGAGTAAATCACTCAAAATGATCAAATATGTTGATGAAATAATCAAAATAATTTTACAGTACACAGAAATCACTAAACAGTAGAATTCTGTTAACTGTCAAAATTACTGTCAAATAGTTAGGAAATTTGGGGTGTTACACAAACCACATGCATACAAAAATCAAGAGGACTTTATTCAAGGTTGTAATAGGGTCATGGTAAAAGAGAGGAGATAATATGGATATGGGAAGATAAATAACAAAAAGAATAAAAGAGCGTTATGGTACAATTAGAGTGGAGAAAATGTTTGAGAACATTCATTATTAAGGATAATCACCAATATTTGACTAATGTTTTGTTGAAGATCAATCCCAAATTGGTGAATTGAATTCATTGTTAGACTTGAACATTCTCCTTTTCTTCCTGTTGTTTCCAAGCTTCCACCTTTATTTTAGACTCTGATACTCCTTTGATTACAACGGCGGTCAATTTTTTTTTTGATCATTTTGCACACACACCCCCACACTTATTCAAGAACAAGGCCAATGCTCTTTTATTCCCTAAGGTTGGGTAAAACATGTTTTTCTTTTCTTTTTTTCTCTTTTTTTTGAAGGCACGAAATGAGCTAAAAATAAGGAATGGTTAAATAAGTTCAAAGGGGTTACACAAGGCAAAATATGTAAGGATGGCTATTCGGTCAAAGTAAGTTCTAAAGTAACAATTCCATGAGTGAAAATCACACAAGAAAGAACAGACTTATACAAATGTTCAATTCACTCATCAATAGGCTCAAAATCTCACAAGGCATATTTCTATCATTCTCAATCCATTATATCAACATTCATATCCAAGCTTGTGATTTTTAAGAAAGAAGATAATTTATTCAACCATGCTATAATCCCTGAATTTCAATTGCTTCAAAGGATGTGAGAGTGCATTCACTTGAATCTTTCAAAGGAAATCAAACAGCAAAACTTTGTTATTGTAACACCCTAATACCGGTAACCTAGTATATCAAAATATACCTGGATAAGCAATATTAGTTATGCTACTTCTAACTTAACATAATACTAATCTATATCATTTAAACAAATAATAATGGAGAGCCTTGCGGAAAACTAAAAGTTATACATATAACATCGCCACAAAAAAGGCTTATTGTATACATAACTTCCTGAACAGCTAAAAGCGCGTAAATAAAATACAAGCTTTTAAACTAGAAAACATGAAAACTATCTTTGTCTTCATACTTCTTCTTCTTGCCTTTGGATGAACTTCCACCTGGATTTACATGGCAACAAACGGGGTGAGAAATCACATTTCTCAGTATAAGTATACCAAAACCAGTAGTTTAAACATTCAAAATGAATAAACCCAACTGAACTAATATTTTCTGCATAAGAAACAATTACAACTCTCTCTTTATGTAACATTCTTTAGCAAACTATATTTTTTCTTTGATAACCAAAACCACGATGATATCAAACAACCGCCCATACAGCTGTCACCGATAGCACAGAGTAACACATACACCACAATCACGCAAATATATTCAACCCAAACAAAATATTACATAATGCAATGATGGAATGATGTATGTTTATGCTCAAAGAAAAGTGTATGATAGTGTGGGTGCAATGTCATGAATACTCAACTAATCCCCCTAGGCGTAGAGGAATTCTGCCATGGTAACATGTGACCCTTATAGCCTACTTTTAGGAACGAAGTCTATCATCACAACACCTAACCTCCTAGACCCTAGGCATAGAGGAATTCTGCCATGATAACCTGTGATCACAACACATGACCTCCTACACCCGTAGATCACTAAGTAATCTATCTTAACTAGGTGGATATCGCCATCAAACTGAGTGGATGCCTCCACTACCTGCTCTCTAGAGATTATCAAGCATATGTGAAGTGTGATGTGTGTGTAAATACGGAGTTATGCCCTAACTCTAACATAACCACCACATGCTCTCGTACTAAGTCCCTCTTGCATTACTAACTCCACTTCTTCTCTGTAGGAGCATTTCATGCACTACGACATTGAACCAATGCCAACTAGACTTTGTACACTGCTATCTTTGCATTACTAACTCTCTGTCACTCTTTGAGAGCTCTTCATGCACTATGGCATTCACCCTTGCCAACTAGGGTCTATGGCACTTAACTTTTGCCAACTCGACACCTCGGCTCTTATCTCTTGCCACTTAGGCACTATGGCACTCTACTATTGCCATCTCGGCACCTTGGCCTTTAACTCTTGCCACTTAGGTACTATGGCACTCTACTATTGCCATCTCGGCACCTTGGCCCTTACTCTTGCCACTTAGGCACTATGGCACTCTACTATTGTCATCTTGTTTCTTAAATCTCTTATCACGTCTCTTATGATCTCTGTGTAACTTTAAGTTGCATAAGAAGCTAAACTCTTGATTTCTGGCAATCCATGTCTAATGGATGCACAACTATACTCTATTTTTTTCTTGTATACCTCTAGGTTTTTCTATATGAGAAATATCTTCTCTAGTGCCTCAACACTCTCTACTAGGCATAACCAAAGGGTTCCATCCACTAGGATCTCAAAACATCCAAAAACAACATTTTGGAGCTTCAGGGTCTCACGCCGTGGCACAAAACTTCTCACGTTGTGGTACCCAACTCTCAAGTGCAACTTCTGGACAGAAAACTGCCCCACGCCGCGGCATGCCATGATCCACGCTGCGGCATGCTCACGCCTCAGGCCACGCCTTGGGCCATGCCATGGCATGACATGCAGAACTCAGTTTCTGTAGAATTCTATAGAAACTGTGCACTGTTCTCTTCAACTTTTCTCATCTTGCAATCATCAAAAATTGGTTCCTAGGTGATTTCTAGCTTCACCAACATCCTTTAAATGTGTTGTAACACTATTACAACCTACTAATTCTCTTGATTTGGATTAAACACCAAAAGTCACCCTCTTGATTGTTCATGACCTAGGTTCAAACTCAAGAACCAACTAGCTCCATTCTATGGATAAATCCATCTATCTTATTCTCATTAAACTGAAAACATACTAACTTAGTCCTTGAAATCAAGAACCAAGCCAAAAAACATGGATTTGACTACTCAAACCCCTATTTCCATTCATAAAACCTATGTCCATTCAAGATGAATCAAAGGAATAGATGATTAGAAATCCCCTACCTCTTATCTTGGATGATCAATCTTCAAGCTCTATGCTTTTATCTTGATCTTCCCTTAATCTTCTTTCTTTTCCCCCTTCCTTTCTCTCCTTTCTTCCTTTGGTTTCTCTCTTCTTTCTTTTCTCCTCTCTATTCTATTTCCTGACTCTCTAATATCTCAACCATGAGATATTAAACAAGGGAATGCAAATATGACTTCTCTTAAATAAACACTAAAACCTCGATCTGCTAAGAACACTCAGATTCCACCAAATCTAGTATTCTAACCTCCAACAGATTCAAAATAAATCTTAGGATTCATTAAAAATCATGTTGTACTTTTTCTCCACTTTTCCATATCTGCTAGGGTCAATCCGATATTCAAATGCACAACCAGTATGCCTAAAAATACCAAATCAACTCCGAAAATTCTCAAACTTTAGCCACACCTTCCTTAACTCATTAGTAACCTAGAAACAAATTATCTAAATCTGTTTCCCTTCAAATAGCAGTTTATGCTATTCTCCGAGTCATTTTAAGTGACTTTTCACCCTCCGAGTTGTAACAAAGTGCCTAAACTAACTCAGTTTGTCACCAAACTTGACCGACATGCTAAACAAGTAATATATTACCTTTGTAACTAATTACAAGCCTAACATGATTTTCTAGAATGTCACAGTTACTTTCACAAATAAACACTAAATAGTGACTACCCCAACTAAGATGCGTCTCAAGAGTAATAAATTGTTTCCAAAATTTACTCCTTACTCTGCCATCACTAATTGGTTTTACTACGAATAGGTTTCTGACAATCATATCACTAAGCATACTTCCCAATTTAGATGCGCCTTAGGAGTAAAATTACTCTTTACCCTGTCATCATTCATTGGTTTAGTAAGTCCATGACAATTATATCATACTTCCCAAAAAAGAAATTTTTTTTTGGCCAACTATCCTTCCCCCCCAACTAGATCACAACATTGTCCTCAATGTTAAAATATAGATGAGTAAAGGATAGAATATATTACCTGTTAGAGAACTCTGACACAAATTTAAACAGAAACAAAGTACGATAAATAAAATCAAAGGTAAAGGAAAGCTATAAACGAAGTGTCAAATCTGGAATTCTTTTCATCCTGCTTCCCTCACTGCTTCTTGCTGACCAATCTATCTGAGCTATTGTTGGATCAGGATCAGAGATCAAAGGTAAAGGATTTTTTTTTGTTTTTTTTTTATTTTTTTTGTTTGTTTGTTTTTTTTTTACTTCAAGAAAACCATCAGGGTAAAGAAGTCTAGAAACCCCTGAAGGACCCTGCTCAAAGGATCGTCTTTATGTACAGTTTTTATGACGTATCTTTATACTATACGTCATGAGTGCAGTAATGGCATATCTTTATACTGCATGTCACCAGTGCAGTAGACACTCGCATCCATTTATTCGAAGAAAGGAGAAATAAGAAACCATTGTGGGTTTCCATCCTGGGTCTGGAACCTAGAGAGCTCACACTTGGGCTTGTAACATCAACAAAGATGCTAAAATCTGAAACCCGTAATGTCCAAGATCCAGAACGTCCCATCCCAGGGCGCTAAGAGCCCCTTCTAATAAAAGAGATGATCAAGCTCAGATGCCTCATACGCTTTGGTAGCCGCGGGTTACTTCTCACTAATAATTAGAGTGGGACGCTTCTGCCTGTCCATCAACTCCATAGTGCCTAGATGGTAAATATTGGGTTATGAAGTGCGGCTCTCTACAAAGCATGGTACACAAACCTTTTTTTAAGGACCAGCATGCGGTCCACTCGAGTCAATGACGGGTCAGCCAAAGGCTGGGGCTCCATAACTAATTAAAGCCATGGTACTCCTTCTGGATCGCCCTTGTTCAGACATTTTTTTTTCTCTCTCTTTTTTTTTTAAAGAAAACATGAAGAAGAAGAAGAAGATAATATGTACATATTGTTGTGGATATGGCTCACATCTGCCTCTAGTTTCACGTCTAGTAACGGCTTAAATGCCTTCTATGAGTCGAGGAAAAGCTTCCCATCCAATTTTCTTATAAATTGGCAAACAGGGTCTTTTAGAGTCAGATTCCCAAGACTGTAGCGTTTTTCTTCATCCTTGAAGAGATTCCACAAATTAAGAAGTTCACGATGCACAAATCCATAATAATGCGTCTCAAGAGTCAATAAGATATCATCTAAGGACTCCTTACTCAGTCCATTCTTAATGAAGAAAATTTTATCTTCTCTGTTTGCGAAAATCATCCCTAAAGAATGACATCGCTTGTTACAATTCCATCGTCCATATTTGTGATAGACTTGTAACCTTTTTGCTCTTCTCCTTTTAGAATACGAACTTCTTCCAAGACCTGGCATATATGAGTCAAATGAAATTGAAGACTCACCTGCTAGTCGGACCTTTGCTTCAATTATCCAGCGTAAATCTTCTGGTATACCCTTGTGCATTAACAGTCTCAATCTTTCATATCTAACTTTGTAGATTTTTGTCAGAGCATTTTGAGGGAGAGAAGGAAAATGTTTTCTCAGGTTTGAAAGAATGACATCCATTTGAAAAGAGAAGAAGGATTCAGTTATTTTGGGAAACTGAAAAATAAACTGATTTGAGAGTCATGGAGTACCATTATCCACCACTTAACCGGCAACACAAAGAACTGCAAAAACAAGGCAACAAAATTAGAATAAATTCTATTCATAACAAGGATCAGAAAGAGAGATGAATTCTACCTCATCAACTTGGTTGTCCATAAATGGTTTGAGCCTTTGTCCATTGACTTTAAACACATTACTATTCATAGGATTCTCAATATCTACGGCCCCATGAGGATACACATGTTTGATAACAAAAGGACCACTCCACCTAGATCTCAATTTTCCAGGGAATAGGTGCATGCAAGAATTATAAAGCAGAACTTTTTGACCAATTTCAAAAGATTTTCTCAAAATTGTCTTGTCATGAAAAGCTTTTGTTCTGGCTTTATAAATTTTTGAGTTCTCATATGCATCATTTCTCAATTCCTCCAATTCAGTTAATTGCAATTTGCGTATCTTGCAAGCATCATCAAGATTTAGATTGAAAGCTTTAATGACCCAAAATACTTTATGTTCCAATTCTACAGGCAAGTGACAAGGTTTTTCATAGACTAAGTGATAGGATGACATGCCTAGAGATGTTTTGAAAGCAGTATGGTAAGCCCAAAGTGCGTCGTTTAGTCTTAAAGACCAATCTTTACGATTTAGGTTAACCGTTTTTTCCAAAATTTGTTTAATCTCCTTATTTGCCAATTCAACTTGTCCACTTATCTGAGGGTGATAAGGGGTGGTAATTTTGTATGTAATACCATATTTCTTCATTAAAGATTCAAATGGTTTATTGCAAAAATGTGTTCCCCCATCACTGATGATAGCTTAAGGGATTCCAAATCGACACAAGATATTTTCTTTTAAAAATTTGAAAACAATTTTTTGATCATTGTGTTGGCATGGAATCGCCTCAATCCATTTTGAGACATAATCAACTGCAACCAAAATATACATATATCCAAATGAAGATGGAAATGGGCCCACGAAATCAATTCCCCAACAATAAAAAATTTCAATGACAAGGATGAGGTTCAGAGGCATCATGTTTCTCTTTTAAATTGAGCCCATCTTTTGATAATTTTCACAACTTT
The DNA here is from genome assembly GCA_029884605.1 of Ormosia emarginata. NCBI lineage: Eukaryota > Viridiplantae > Streptophyta > Magnoliopsida > Fabales > Fabaceae > Ormosia > Ormosia emarginata. Next base: position 1,841,802 of record JAQQTP010000013.1, on the reverse strand, counting down.
TGCAAAAAGTATAGCAGTCTTTAAATAAAGTGGGCCAATAAAATCCACATTGCAAGATTTTTATAGCTATTTTCTTTGAAGAAAAGTGACCTCTACATGCTTCTGAGTTACAAAATTTAATGACACTACCTATGTCATTGTCAGGCACACATTTTCAAAAGATTTGGTCAGAACAATATTTGAACAAGTATGGATCATCCCAATAAAAATTTTTCACCTCTGTCAAAAATTTCTTTCTATCTTGGTGCGTCCATTGGGGCGGCATCTTTCCTGTTACAAGAAAGTTGACTATGTTAGCAAACCAAGGCATGGAATTAATAAAAAATAAAAATTCATCAGGAAAAGAATCATTGATAGGTGTGCTATCAAAAGGTGAGCCTATTGTAAGTCTGGACAAATGATCAGCAACAACATTTTCGGCTCCTTTCTTATCTTTTATTGTGATGTTGAATTCTTGAAGCAACAAGATCCACCGTATCAATCTTGGTTTGGCATCCTACTTAGACATCAAATATCTAACAACAGCATGATTGGTGAAAATCACAATAGAAAAACCCATTAAGTAAGATCAAAATTTGTCCAGTGGAAAAATTACAGTAAGTAGTTCTTTTTCAGTAGTAGTGTAATTCATTTGTGCACTATTTAAAGTTCTACTTGCGTAACAAATCACATGAGGCTTACCTTCCTTTCTTTGGCCTAAAACAGCGCCCACAACAAAATCACTAGCATCACACATCAACTCAAAAGGCAAAGACCAGTCAGGAGATTGCATGATAAGAGCAAATGTTAGAAGACCAATTAATTTTTTAAAAGATTTTTGACATTCTTGAGTCTAATCAAATGGTGCATCTTTCAACAGAAGATTACATAATGGTCTAGATATAGCACTAAAGTCCTTAATGAATCTTCTGCAAAATCCTGCATATCCTAAAAAGGAACGAACTTCTTTAACTGTTTTTGGGGAAGGCAAATGGGCAATTAATTCAACTTTGGCCTTATCAACTTCAATTCCTTTAGAAGATATCACATGACCTAACACTATTCCTGAGGTAACCATGTAATGACATTTTTTCCAGTTTAGCACAAATCCATTTTCTTCGCATCTTTTAAGAAATTTTTCCAAATTATCAAGACAATTTTCAAAAGAATTTTCAAAAACTGTCAAATCATCCATGAAAACCTCTAAATAATGCTCAATCATATCACTAAAAATACTTAACATGTATCTTTGGAATGTTGTCGGAGCATTACAAAGGCCAAAAGGCATTCTTCTATATGCAAAAGTACCAAATGGACATGTAAAAGTGGTCTTTTCTTGATCTTCCAATGCAATTAGTATTTGATTATAACCCGAATAACTATCAAGAAAACAGTAGTATGGATGTCCTGCTACCCTTTCCAGAATTTGATCAAGAAATGGCAAGGGGAAATGATCTTTCCTAGTAGCAGCATTTAATTTTCTAAAATCAATACACATACGCCAACTAGATGAGACTCACGTAGGTATTAATTCACCCTTATCATTTTCAACCATTGTTATTCCAGATTTCTTAGGCACAACTTGTGTAGGGCTTACCCATTAGCTATTAGAGATAGGATAGATAATTCCAACATCAAGCAATTTAAGGACTTCAGCTCTAACTACCTCTTTCATATGTGGATTTAATCTTCTTTGAGGTTGTTGAGAAGTTTTAGCATTATCCTCTAAATGTATTCTATGCGTACAAATTAATGGATTAATGCCTTTTATGTCCTTTAATGTCCATCCAATTGCACTTTTATGCCTTTTAAGTACTTCTGTTAACATACCTTCTTGTTCTTCAGTAAGAGACGAGGAAATTACCACTGGAAAGTTTTGCTTTTCTCCCAAAAAAGTGTACTTTAACCTAGCAGGTAATGGTTTGAGTTCTGATATGGGTACTTCTTCATGAGCCTTATCATTCATGGGTTTTAGCTCTTCAAATCTTAGCTTCCATCCCTTGTACTCCATTACCTGTGTACAATCAAGGAAAGAACATATTTCAGAGATATCATCTTCTAATTGCATGTCTAACTCAAATGAATTGACTAAACAAATTTGTAATGGGTAAGAAGAACTCCTTGTTTGAAGATGATCATCTATAATAGCTTCAATTCCTTCAACTTCCTCCTTTTCATCAAGGACTTCCTGTAGTTGCTTGCACTTGTTAAAAACATTGAGCTCCAGTGTCATGTTTCCAAATGTTAGTTTCACCACTACATTTCTGCAATTTATCAAAGCATTAGATGTTGCTAAAAATAGACGGCCTAAAATAACAGGAATTGACTTACAACTATCAACCATAGGTTCAGTATCTAAGATAATAAAATCCACAGGATATATGAATTTATCCAGTTGTACCAACACATCTTCCACTATTCCTCTTTGAATTTTAATTGATCTATTGACAAGTAGAAGAGCTACATAAGTTGGTTTTAACTCATCTAAGTTGAGTTGCTGATAAACTGAATATGGAAGCAAATTGACACTAGCACTAAGATCAAGTAAAGCTTTTTCAATTTTTTGTTCTCCAATAATACATGAAACTGTAGGATAACCTGGGTCTTTATATTTCAACGCATTATTATTCTGAAGAATGGAGCTTACCTGTTCAGCCAAAAATGCTTTCTTTTTCACATTTAGTTTCCTTTTAACAGTGCATAAGTCCTTCAAATATTTAGCATAACAAGGAATCTGTTTGATAGCATCTAACAGAGGAATATTGATCTTCACTTGTTTCAAAATTTCAAAAATTTCAGTGTGGTGGTCCAATTTCTTTGGATTATTCAATGCTTGAGGAAATGAGGGTGAAGGCAAGAGTTTGGTCTCCTTTTGGTCAACTTCTTCATTTTCTTGGGCAATTGGTTCATTTTCTTTCTCACAAGGTTCAAGAATTTATTTTTCAACAACCTTTCCACTCCTAAGAGTTATCACTGACTTGACTTGTTCTATTTGTTAGTTTTCTGAACTCTCCTTATTTAGACTGTACTGACCCTTGGGATTTGGTTGAGGTTGAGAAGGAAATTTTCCTTTCTCGTGAATGGTGAGTGCAGAAGAAAGTTTAGCAAGAGTTTCTTTTATGTCAGTCATGGTTTGATTGTTTTGTTTATTAATGGTCTCTTGCTTTTCTATGAATGCATGCAGTGTTTCTTCAAGGTTTTGCCTATATGGTAGGACATAAGGTGCATATCCTTGAGAATTTTGAGAGCCCTGTTGTGCCTGAGGAGGTGGTGGTTACACGAATTGTGACTGATTATTATTCCTCCAGCTGAAGTTTGGGTGATTTCTCCATCCTGGATTGTATATATCTGAAAAAGAAGAAGTAAATGGCTTTTTAAAATTATTCATTGCATTTACTTGCTCATGTACAACTTCTTTAAAAACAGGAATATTTGGACATTCATGTGTTGAGTGTCTTAAGTCATCACAAATGCCACAAATTTCTTCATTTTGCACAGATTTGATTTCTTTTATTTTTCTTAATTCTATGGCTTCAACCTTTCTAGCCAAACTGGCAAACCTAGCATTTAGATCTTCCTCTTGACTAAGGTGATTTTTTCCTTTATTAGCACTTGCAAGGTTAGATCTAATTGAATTTTTAGAAGGGTTAGTACTATGCCAAGATTGAGAATTTTCAGCCAAGTGGCTTAAATAGTCTAAAGCTTCATCAGGTTCTTTATCAAGAAACTCACCATTGCACATTGTTTCCACAAATTGTTTAGTTTCAGGTGTTAAACCTTCATAAAAGAAGCTTATAGTGCGCCATTTTTCAAAACCATGATGTGGGCAAGAATTTAATAAATCTTTAAACCGTTCCCAACATTGAAAATATGCTTCATTTGAATTTTGGGAAAAATTTTGGATTTTCCTTTTCATAGCATTGGTTTTATATGTTGGAAAAAATTTCTTTAAGAACTCACCTTGCATTTCTTGCCATGTGCTAATTGATCTTGGTTTCAAAGTGTTAAGCCAAGATTTTGCTTTATCTTTTAAAGAAAAAGGAAACAATTTAAGCTTAACGATCTCTTCAGTACAATTTTGGTCATTGAAAGCAATACATACTTCCACAAATTCTTTCAGATGTAAATATGGGCTTTCAGACTCTAAACCATGAAAATTAGGAAGTAAAGAAATCATACCTGGCTTGAATCTAAAATTATTGGCATTGAGTGGAAAGATAAAGCAAGATGGACTAAAATTTCGAGGTGGTTGCAGATATTCACGCATGGTTCGCAACAGTTGATTTTCATGTTCATCATGTACACTTTCATTTTCAGTCATTGTGTCAATTGTGTGTGATTGTGGTTCAAACAAATTAATATATAAAGTACCAGGATTAATTTTAACTAAATGACCAGAATTTAAATCACGATACCAATTAAGCATAAATAAATGACTTAAAATAGAAAAAATAATGTACAAGTCTACAGTTTACACCAGCCATTAAATATTAACAAGGATGTGGTATAAACCAACCACCCAATAAATATTAACAAGTAAAAAGTTAGATAATTGATAAAGTAAAAAGTTAGATAATTAGAGAGTTAATAATTAGTAAGTTAGAAAGTGCAGAAAGTAAAATACAAAAAATAAAGTGCAAAAAATAAATTATAAAAAATAAATTACAGAAAGTAAATTGTAGAAAATAAATTTAAAATATGAAAACTGGAGAGAGGCAGAGCCCCACCAGAGCCGGCGAAAGAGAAAAGAAGAAGAAAGATTATTTCGTTATGTTAGAAAGCAATAATAAATAACAAAAATTAAAAAGTTAGAAAGCAGAAAATAAATGACGTAAATTAAAAGTTAGAGGGTAGAATATAAAAGTTAGTAAGCAAAAATAAATGACATAAATTAAAAGTTAGTAAACATAAGTAAATGACATAAATATAAATGTTAGAAAGTTAGTATGTTAGCAAGTTAGCAAGTTAGTAGGTCAGGAAGATAGAGAGTTAGAGAGTTAGTAAAGAAACTGAAGGATCGGCAAGCCGATCTTTTGCTTCGGTGAGGGAGAAGAGAGAATAGATTTTATTAAAGAAAAAGAACCTCAATAAATTAAAACTTCAAATCAAGTCCCCAGCAACGGCGCCAAAAACTTGACTGCGGGATTTAAAGGATGCAAATCCAAGAGCAAGTTGTCTCAAGTAATAAATTTCTCGGGAGTCCGAGGTCGATCCACAGGGAATTGATGAAGAAAAATTAATTGAGGTAAGAAAAGGATTTGTCACAATACCAAAAGTAATAAAAGATGTTCACAAATGAATTTAAGAACTTGCTTCGGTTAGGAGATCCACTCTTAGTAATAAATTAAATGCAAGATTATTTCTCTTTACAACTCAAATGAAATCCACACACAACGGAGGTTCCAATCAGAAAATATAACATTCAAAGTTCAATTATATATGTAATCATATTATGATTCCTTTAATTATCTACCAACATTTGTAAATGAGTTCAAGTATTCACTGTGCCAATCCTATTGTCTACAATAAATCAAGATCTCCATTATACAAAGAAGGTTTCTAAATTAATTGGAAACAAAATACAAAACATATAATGTCCATTTGATAATATATCATTTAAGCACAATAAATAGAATAATCTAACCTTATTTTATTACCAAGAGCTTCACTCTTTCAACTAAGCAAGATAAAGATTTAGTTCCTCATAGATAAGAATAAAGAAAGAGAGAAGAAGAGAAAGATGAACATAGCTTCAATTTAGATCAAGAGAAAATTACAACAAAGAAAAATAATAAACAAGCATAACCATAACTTCTAAAAATTAAGCCTAACACCAAGAGCACTAAATAATCAGCCAATGGTACCTTTTATAGAGGATTAGGGATACAAAATGACAAAGGGGCTGATTAAGAGTAGGTGAGGAGTAGGTGGAGTGGTTGGATGAGTGGTTGAGTGGTTGGATGATTAAGATTCTTTGTCTACAAAATCATTCATTGCTTAACTCATGGATTTCGTCATCAAATGGAAAAGTCATCTTCATGAAAGTTGTAGATATGGGTCTCAACTTTCAGATATCTAAATTTCAGCTCATTTCACCACCTATAGCCCAAGATATGGCCCAATTGCTGTACACTATTTAGGCCCAATTTCAGCACCTCTGTTTTGACTTCCAGACCCAATATCACCTCCAAGATGTCCGATCTGAGTTTTGTGTTCTTCATGAAAGTTGTAGATATGGGTCTTAAGTTTCAATTATCCAAATTTCAGCCCAAATAAGTTCCTACAACCTGAGTTATGCTCTGATTACTGTACACTATTCAGGTTCCAGTCACAAAACTCGTGTTTTGACTTCCAAGCCCAATTAACTCCACTAGATGTCTGAATGAAACTTTGAGCTCTTCATCAAAGTTGTAGAGCTTTCTCTTAGCTTTCCTACAAGGTAAAATTCATAATTTCTAGACATCTAGAACTCAAGATATGACTAAAATACAGAAATAGTGTAAGACCCAAATAATGCTAAAAAAATCAATTAAGTCCAATTTGAGTCTAAACTTACAAAACATAACCAAACTCAATCAATTAAATACATAGAGAGTGTAAATGACTAAAAATGAGGGTTTATTAATGTATAAAATATGTGATCATCAGTATACGGGTGTGCATTGAGGCATTCATCATACCTTGTGAAGTCTTGTGGATTATTGATTAAGGCTGTATGAGCCTAGGAGATGAATTACACCTCAGTGCGGGTACAATGGGCCTAGTGTTGGTCATTTGTTGACCTTGGAGGCATCGGGGTGCAGGTTTTCCACAATGGTCAGTTGGTAGCTCCACTGTACCGTGCATGAGACCGATGCCTAACACCGACGATCCGGACCAAGACACTTACCCTAATCACGATCCAGTGTAGACTATCTCGTATTAAGCCTAGTGTACATATTGAGAAAATTATGATTGTTTAGCACTGGGGCCCAGGCTGCCGAGATATAGACATGTTCTTCTAGATCATTCTCTCCGATAAATTGTGTTTAGCTCCATGGAGTAGGAAATGAGTACATTGTGTACATGCATAGTCGATTTGCATACCATGATGACATTTATATATGTTCATTTATATGATATTTGATGAAATGATTATCTCTTGAATTATCTTTTGAATGATGTATCAAGTTGATATTTAATTGATAATATTATTTTGCCTGGTGATATCTGTAATTGCTGCTTGTTGTATCTGGATGGTATTACTGTCCGTACTGTCTCTATGTTGCTATAATGATATTGATGTAGGAGTTCTGACCTCTTCATTGTGTCATTCTATTTTATATTTATGCTTGATAAAAGATCGTGAGGAAGAAGAAGAGGGACCACCCCCTTATTTATTGGGCTAATTTACTATGTCGATATGGCATCTGGACGAGAATTCTTTGGTTACGTGTGGGTGCAACTTTATGGGGGCATTGATGCCTGGCGCGTGATCGCGACACCAAGCGCCTTACCTATTGTGGGGAGGTGACTTTGTCTAGGTGTAGTACCTATCTTGGGGTCACTACTCTCACCTTCAATGTTTTTCTGCATGTGGAATTCTCTATGCCCATTAGAGAACTGTGGGGTAATTAGTATAATACCCCTACAGAGGATTCTATGGAGTCAACTGCTCGAACTCCTGTCCGTCGTGACTTGCCCTGATAGGGAGAATTGCTTGTTTTGGTTCCGGTGGAAGATCAAGTGAGGGACTGTACCTGCCAGGTGTTTGGGCATGGGCCAGGTCAATTCTTTATATGGTAGTGTACATGTTTTCTTCTATTGGGTATGTAAGCATTATGTTTTGTGCTAATGGTACTTTATGTTAAGTATATGTATATATATGATGTACTTTTCCTTCGGCGGTAAAATTTTGGGAGTTGTGTACTAATTATACTTCATTCGTGGCTTATATTTTCTATATATGCACAATGATTAAATTTGTAAACCTGTTGTCGAGTTGTAACACGCCAAAATTTAGTGACCATGGTATAATGACGATTGTGCTGTGGTTATTAAATTAAGGGGTGTTACAATAAATAAGCTTGAATGTAAATAGATAAGGGTTAAGAAGATTATAAACAAAGATTTATACTAGTTCAATCACCCTTGTGATTTACGTCCATTTCCTAGGATCATCCACCTAGGATTTTCCACTATAATCAAGCTTCACATGGTGCTTGATAAACCTTTCACATATTAAATGCTTGGGAGATGTTTTTCAGAGTATTAGCTAACTGCAATAAGTGTCCCCAAGACTTGAATTTATAATCCTTAATGAAAAAGATCCATTGGGGGTCATTTACTTAGGCATTAAATGCTCTGAAACTAGTCGTTGCTAGTTTCAAACTTGTGGTAATTGATTATCAACATATGGTAATCAATTACCAAGCTTTTAAAATGTGTTATTAGCTTTCTAGGTAGGTGGTAATCAATTATCAGCATATGATAATCGATTACCAAGCTTCTGTGAGTAGTGGTAATCGATTACCAAGCTCTTGACTTTTGAAAAACAGGTTCCCGCATGTATGTAATCAATTATTAGGTCTTGGTAATTGATTACCAGCTTTCAAAAAAGTTGTTAATTGATTATCAAGCCATTGGATGTGATTACAATAATCCTAGAACCTATTTTTGAGCCCAATTAAGCTTGGTAAACATTTTCAACTTAGAACACTTGGATTTTTAAAAGATTTAATTTTCATGATCCAAGGTTAAAACATCATTTGTTTAAAAAAGTACCCACCAATTAAAATAATTTTCAAGAGAACTCTTTCAAAAACATTGTAAAACATTTTGAGATATTTAGAAAGTTCTTAACATAAAGACTCTAAGCCCTATAAACTACACCATTTAAGGTTCCTTTGGACTTGGCCTTTGTGTAACACCCCAAGAATTCGTATTTTATTTGTTTTGGTCGATTCATAATTATTTTGAGTAATCCGACTCGACTTTTGTGAATTTTATGATTTTTGTGATTTTTAGGAATTTTTGGGAGTTTTTACGTTTTTTATTATTTTAATATTATTTTTAGGCTGTGTATATAAGCCTTCGTATTTTATTTCTTTCTCTCAATCCTTAATTATTTTTACTAATCTGATTTGATTTTCATGAGTTTCACAATTAATTTGATTTTTGGGAATTTTTGGGATATTTTAGATATTTTGAATATTTTAATATATTTTAGATATTTTAAGATATTTTGAATATTTTATTATATTTTGAGATATTTTAAGATATTTTGAGATATTTTAAATATTATATTATATTTTTGATATTTTGGTATATTTTGAATATTTAATATATTTCTGATATTTTGGGCTGTATGCGGGCCTAGAAAAATAAAAAATTTTATTAGCCAGAAAGCTTTGTACTGTTGATTCGGAGCCGGGGGATCTTACTAAACCCGAAACAGAAAACAGTTTTTGAAATTTGTTTCCCTACGATTTTATCTGACAAATAAAATCGGGGTATGTTTTATTATCCATTGGATGATATCTTTCTTGAAAAATATCTAGTAGATGATTCTAGACGTGAGCCTAGTCACTCACTCTAGAATATTCTAGACGATGACTCATTGTTTGGTGACTCACCTAGGTGACTATCCTAGTGACTCGCCATGTTCCAGAAGCAGTGACTCGCCATGTTCCAGAAGCAGTGACTCGCCATATTCTGGAAGGTTGTAGAAACGCTGACTCGCCCTGTGACTCGCCACAGTGAGTCACACGTTCCAGAAGGTTCCATGCTGACTCAGCTGATGACTTAGCTGATGACTCGCCATGCTGACTCACCTGTTCTAGAAAATATCTATGCTGACTCATCATGCTGACTCATCGTAGTGAGTCAAATGTTCTAGAAGTTTCTCTTTGATGACTCGCTCTGTGTCTCATCAAGGGCAATCAGTAGAAAATGATCAACAATAGTTGCTACCCAGCTAGAATAAGAGAAAAATCTAGGTATATTTTATTATCCATTGGACAATAGACACTGACTTTATAAGCAGTAATTATTGTTCATTGCTTACAGTATACCGAAAAATATCCTAAGCCTTTATCTTTTTCATGAAGTCTATAAATAGGAGGCTTTTGGTTTATTTTCAACTTTGGCAAGAAGCTCTCACCTTTTTTCTCTCCTTGTACTCCACGGCCATAGCACCTAAATGGAAGGCAACCTTCATTCATTCATCTCACTTGCTCTCTTACACATCCTTTACTCCAAAGAACCAAGAACAAACAACCAAAACTCTCTCATTTTCTCTCCTCCATAGATTCGGCCAAGTACCAAGAACAACTCCCCAAACTTCAATAATTCCTATCAATATCATTTCTTGAATCCTCTCATTGATCCAAGACACTTTCATGTTAGGAATTTCTTAAGATTTATTCATTTCCATCTTCCTATCAAGTAAAGAACACAATAGCTCCTATCTTTCTCTTCTCCAAGCTCACGGCCAAGAGGCCATGGTTCTACCATCACTCTTCAATAATTTACACCAACCATATACCTTGAATCCTTACCTTGTTTCAAGACACTTTGTAGTTGGAGTCTTGATCAAAATCACCTATCTTCAAGGAGTTCTTTCAAAGCCAAACACATAACTCTCACTTTTCCTCTCTATGGAAGCTCACGGCCAACCCCACAAAATCACCTTCCAAGCTTCAATAATTCTAGACAACCTTAGATCTTGAATCTCCATACAATTCTAAGGAACTTTTATGTTGGAGATTTTCCCTAAATCATTCATCTTCATCTTTGTTCTTCAAGCTCAAGGTTTGGAGTTTTAAGGTGAAGTTTATGAAATTTTCACTATTAATTTTATTCTTTCCTTCTAAACCATATTTTGATCCATGGTTTTTCTTATTTAAGCCTTAGATATTAATATTTCATGTTTTCTTTGATTTTCAAGAAGCACTTGGTGGTTGAAGTTCATCATGAAGAAGACAACAAGAGGGCATACAAGGAGCTTTGGAGGTTTCATCAAAAGGTAAGAGGGAGATTACCCTCATCAGCCATCTGTTGGTGGTGAGGAATGGATGTGTTTGTGGTGAAGAATCCATAAGGATTCATTCACTTAGTTGTTTAATGTCTTTCCTATTTGTGATTGACTATGTGTGCAAGCATGTCTATAGCTTTAATATTTTATATGTGTTTTATGATTGCTTTAATATATGGTATGTGTTCATAGATGCGTGATAGTTAATGTAGGATATGAATAATATGTTGAAGATTTGCATGAGTGTTCCAAAGAACACATATAGCTCACGATTTTCACTATCCCAAAGAGAACCAAAATGTTCTCAATTATTTTCTAAAGCAAAGATTAATAAATTTAATTAGTAATGATTTCCACAAGGACTTAGTTAGTAAAAGATAATTTAAAAATAATTTAAACATAGTAAATTTTGGTCAACATGCCAATTTGAGACATTTTTTATCTAAATTATTTTAAGAGTAGATTATGTAATTTAATTAAAGGAGAACTCAATTTAATAAATTTAGAAATATAAAAAGAATGATTTTAATGATGATAAATTGGATTAAGAATTTTTATAGGAGATTAAATGATGAGAAACAATAAAATATGATTTTAATGCATAGAATGATTTTGGGCCAACATGCCTACTTATGATGTTTTAATCCAAAACTAATTTTTTTAAGTGTGGACTTATGTAATTAATTTAATGAGAACTTAATTAGATAGATTTTTTATAAACAACGAAAAGTAATTTAATTTTAGAGATTAAATTAATGAAATTAAGTAATGGTATAAATACTTGAAATGTACTAACGTATAGTTCACTCATTGAGTTTTGAAATGCGTTAGCAAATTTTGAGATGTAATTATTAGTTATGATTAAGAAAAGTAAATTTTGATGGAAACGTAGAAAATATCACTTAATTTTCTAGATAAAATGTTGTCAAAAAATTAATTAAAAATGGACTAATAATAGAGAAAGTTTCAATATAAAATTTGAACATAAGGAAAATATTCTACGTAGTTTAAAAATATTAAAAATAGCTTACGCAGTTTTACAATAATGATTTTAAAGCTTTACGATTAAGAAAATGACTTAAAAATCTTACGCGATTGAGAAAATGATTTAGAAACACTACGCGATTTTAAAAACAGCAAAATATATTTACGCGATTTAAAAATATTTGTAAAAGTGACGTGATTGTGAAAACGCGATAAAATTTCTACACGATTAAATGGAACAGTGAGTTTTACTATCAGGCCAAAGTGGTGAACTCGGACATGTGGAAATATGGTACGTCAGGTGGGAACATACTGTATCTGAGATTATTGCCATTGGGGGCATTTGTGTACGTCAGGTGGGAATGTACTGTATTTGAGATTATTGCCATTGAGGGCATTTGTGTAAATATGAGAATATTTTGAGACTAAGGGTAATTTGATAATTATTATTTTTATTCATGCATTGAGTTGTGCCAATTTGGTTGATAATTGGTGATTTGATTGACGAGGCGAATTACATCGTATTGTCGGTATGATAAGCGTAGTGTGATTCATTTTGTGTGGACTTGGAGGCATTAGTGTGCGGAGTATTCCACATGTGGACAGTTGGTCGCTCCTCTGGACCGTGGTAACTGGCAACACACTAGTGATCTCGACACACACTATACTTAATCAAGATCTTGTGAAGACTATTTTAGTACAATGCCTGTAGTTACACGATGTTTGGACTGTGTGCTACTACACGATGTCTGGACTGTGGGATATAAACACAACGTAAGACAGTGCAATAGTTTGGTTAGGCAGCCTAAGGTACTGATAGTTCTTTCCGGATCATTCTCTCTGATGTCTGTGTCTAGCTCCATAGAGTAGGAATGAGTCTATGTATATTTGCATATGTGGTTATTTATATTCAATGTTGAGATATTATGTATGATGTGTTGATGTGAGTTATTATGCATGATGTGATTATATGGTTTATTGTATCAATTGTTATATCTATCATGGTAAAGTTATTACTGTTCATTTTATTACAATATATATTTATTGGGATTATTTGTAAATTGATAACATGATTATATTTGTGATATCTGTGTGTATGGAATGACTTTGTCATTCGTATCATTCTTTGCTACCGTACTGGTATTGGTGTAAGGGGATCTCACCTCTTTGCTGTATCATTTTGTTGTGTTTGTATTATTTAAATTCGTATAGTAGGTGAAACGAGTTTCTTGGACTTATTGGAGGCAATGTTCTGAAGTTGGTGACGACGTCAAGGAGTGATCTTCCAGGCTTCAACAGGATGCAGTTGGTGGAGAAACGGAACATGTATGTTGGGTTTTTCTCATTAGTGTTGTTACCGTGCTATTAGTAGTACCTGTCTTTGGGTTTGTTACTGTTTCTCTGAGTCTGTAAGTTATATGTTTTATTTCTTCATTGGATATTATATAGTATAAATAAAGCTGTGTAATAATCTTTTCAGTTTATTTTCTGTATTACTCATACTTCGGTAAGTTTAGGTTTCCGTAAAAAGAAATTTTGAAATCCATATTTTAGAACTCAAATCTTTTATGAAATAATTTTTTTCAGGTTTTAAGTTTTTAGTCAAAAATGTGATGCCTTATGGAGGGTGTTACACTTTGGCTTGACTTTGTTATCATCAAAACCTTCATGATCTTCATGATATAAGCATTCACACCCTTAACTTCTCATCTTCCCTTTTTCTTTTAAATAAAAATTATTTTCTTTCTATGCATTCATTTTTAATAAATTCTTTTCTATTATTTTGCATTTATTCACTAACACAGAATAATTTCTATTCTCCAAAACTCCCACTGCACTCCATATTTTTACTTTCAATTTAGACTCAAACTTTACTGCTTTCTAGGTTTCATCTTGATTATACCTCAAATATGAAGAAAATTTTGATAGCTCCTCAAATTTAGCCACTTACTAACCTATTGACATTTCTCCCTTCCTTAAATGCAGAAGCTTCATTTCCTTATAATTTCTAACACTAATTGGAAAATATTTGTCTTAAAAGGTGTTTCGAAAATCCTCCTAGGTTATCTAAGTTCCCTGAGCTTCAAGTAAAACTCTAGCTCTTCTCCACCAATGCTCAACCTCTTCTACTAACCTATAAGTAGCATAAATAACCCTTTGGCAATCAATACACCCCAATGCCATAAATATTTTCTCCAACTACATTATTCATTCTTCAACTAAAGTTGAATCATAGTCTCCTCTAAAAGATAAGGGTTTAGCTTTCTTAAACTCAGATAAACCCCTAAACTGAGGATTCCCCACAAGGTTACTACTCCCTAAATCTCCAATCCCATTATCTCCATTATTATTGTTACCATTCACATTCTCTTATAATTGTTGGAGAATTCTATTAGTAGTTGCCGCTTGTTCTCTAATAGTAGTGACCATTTCTCCTATAGGGCCCATTACTCCCTCATTATTGGGAGTTTGATTACATCTATTTTCCTATACACATAGACAATTACATATTGAGGTAATTAGTCTTAATATCACGGTACTAGTGGCCAAGAATTCACAATACCATACATAGACAAATATTCATAAGTACAATTTCAAAAATACTTATCTAACCTATGCACTAATGCATAAAAAGTACTTTGACCCATGATCCTAGGTACACTTGGACAACTGTTGTGATACCATAAATTTATCGTCTTTTAATTATTAGTATATATTAATTGATATTATTACTATAAAATATTAATTAGCCTTATTTTAGAGATGTAATAAAAAATCTTCTTTCTTTAACTCATTTCAATTTAGAAACTTTTATAAGGTTATTTTTAGTATTAAACTTATTTAAATTAATTTCTAATTGAATACAATTTATAATTGTAACACCCTCCTTAGGGCATCATATTTCTGACTACCAACTCCCAATCTGAAAATGATTTCATAAAAGGTTTGAGTTATAAAACATGAGTTTTAAAATTTCTTTTCACGGAAACATAAACTTACTGATATTTATAAGCAATACTGAAAAATAGATTTAAACTGATTAAAACTCATATAATAGACATCACGTAATATTTAACAATTACTTAAAAAATATAAAACTTATAGACTCAATTTTTAATAGTAGCAAACCCCATGACGGGTCCTACTTAATAGTACGGTAAAACACTAACGAGAAATAATTAACATACTTATGCCGTCTTGTGTTCATTTTGATGCACCATATATCTGTTCCTTCTCAAAACTGTACACCAATGAATCCAGAATGATCACTCCTCCATGCTGTCACCAATCTCAGAATATCTACTACCCGTCATGTCTAAGACAACTCGTTCCTTCTACTATATAATTTTTTCAATAATACAAACACAACAAAATAATATAACAAAGAGGTGAGATCACCTACGCCAATACCAACATGGTAGCATAGAGATAACACAAACAACATATCATACAGGTATATCATACCATAATTACAATCATGCCATCAACATTATTGTCATCACACAGGTACAATAATTACAATCATGCCATCAATATTATTATCATCATAAGAGATGTTAATTTAAGTGGAACTTTATAATGATCTCATAAGAATCGTTAAGCTAAAGTGAAACCCCGAAATGAACTTCAAAAAGTGCGTTGTTACGCTTGAGAGTTTAATACTATGCTATTGTGGGTCCGTGTTTGGGACTAAAATTATGTTGATGCTTAAATTGGCCAAATTGTCGCATGTATGGAAAATATATCATTATTGTTAGATATACATGATTGTGCATGGAGTCAACATGCATTAAACATTATACACCTTTTGTTGTTATGCCAATGTATTAAAGCCTAGTGGATCAGTGTTATTGCATAATTGTATGGGTGGTTATGTAATATCATCAATACTAATGGTATTAGACAATTGTATAGACAATTGTTTAATATCATTGGGGACAGTACAATGATGGCTTGAGTTATGCATATTGTAACACCCACCGTAGGGTGCTACATTTATGTTACTTAACCAAATTACCCCTAAGTTATATAATGTGATGTTGTGATAAAAATATAAGTTGTAAATTTTTTTCTTTCTTCTTTGATAACTATAAAATAAACTTAGTGGAAAATAAAATATTATACATCATCACACATAATTCACATCATCAAACATTACAAACATACTGTCAGGATTATTTATATACAGATCAAGTTCTCAAAGTATTTAAACATACTTAAATAATTAAACGACTTGCCCAAGTCTAACTAAACAGCAAAACCCTCAGTCGGGTCCTACTTAGACTCCTCAGCAGGTAGGAATCCGATTTGACGCGAAGGCCTACGGACATGTGTCCGAGCAGATGACACAATACTAATTTCCATTGGGACATAGTTTCTAGTATCCCAATGCCGCCTAATAGACAGCGAAAATTCCACATTCACAAAAATAGTTACAGAGAAAAACGGATCCCCATGAAATATCCTGCTAAAGTTTACTGTCAGGTGTCCCTTATAAATTAGTCCCCTCTCATTGGGACTAGTCCTCCACGCTCCAGCTCCACCGTGGAACTACAATCTCACGTAACCGAAGAAACCAGGTCTTGATGCCATCTCGTCAACACTCCGCTTCCTCTAGAGCCTGCTCTTCTTCACGCTCTTGTTCAACCCTTTGCTCAGTGTCTTTACAAATATATTTACAGTACCAAATAAACATACAAAGAGGTGAGATCACCTACGCCATTACTAATATGGTAGCACAGAGATAATACAAACAGCTTACCATACAGATATATCATACCATAATTATAATTATGCCATCATCATAATGTATTCAAATAACAGATACAATAAATAACATTTACCATCATGCCATTAACAATATTATCATCATCATCATCTAAGTATTTTTTCAACAGAACAATTGTCATAGCCAATATTCCTTAATTAATATATCACATAGATGTAAATGCTCAGTTTCATGCATGCGCACATAGACTTGATGTCCTATTACATGGCGCTAATACTCAGTTCAGAGAAGTTGATCCGAAAGATCTGTCTGTACCAAAATGCCTCAGACCAAGTGCTACAATTCTCATTTGTATTTGCACATTTAGCATATACACGACAATCTTTACGAGATCTCGATTAAGAATAGTGTCTCAGTCAGGATCATCGGTGCGTTGAATCGGTCTAACTTACGGGAAGAAGAGCTACCAACCACCCATGTAAGCAACCCGCACCCCGATGCCCCCAAGGCCAACAAGTGACTTACACTACGTATATCGCACCCACTCAAGAGATGTACGTCTCTCCTAGGCAAATAGCCTCATACAGTCCATCGGACCTTTCCAATGCATGTTCAATGCACCAATGCCAAACATAGGCAAATTTCATATACAGTGTCCATACCCAAGTTTATGCATATAAAATGCACCAATGCCAATCACAGGCCAAAATTTATCATTTTTTCATACAGTATCCATTCATTGGTTCAACAGTAATCCTACTATATATTTAATCGCAAAAATCATATTATCGCATTTTTATAGTCGCGCACTACTTTTGTCGCGTTTTCACAATTTTGCAACATTTCTGTTACGTTTACAAATCACATATAGATTTTTCAATGTTTTCATCAATTACGTAAAAATATTCCACTATTTTTAAATTACGTAGTGATTTTTCAACAATATTTCAATCATGTAAAAATATTTAGACACTTTCCAAATTGCATAGAGATATTTCAACATTTTTCAAATTGTGTGAGAATATTTAAACGTTTTCCAAATCGCGTAGCTTAAAAATCACATTTTTAAGTTACGTAAATCATTTTTCACCATTTTTCAACTTTGTAAAATATTTCTCAATTTTTAAAAATTCCTTTTCAACACTTCTCAAAATAATATAACTTCTCACATTATTTTTCACATATCTTACTCAAGAAAATCCTTTTCGTAATTTATTCCATAAAATCATCATTTCATTGAATTAAATCAATGTTTTTAACTTTAAAATTTACTAACGCTCTCCAAAACCCAAAAAATGAGTTATACGTTAGAAAATCCCAAGTCACCAATGTATTCTTTATAATTCCAAATCAATTCTAAAAATCAATTCTCTTTAAAATAAATTGAGGTTCAAATACTTTCAACCTCTCTTTTCCATTCACATATGAAATTTCCATTTTTCAAGTGTTAAAACACTCTGATTCCCTTTCCAAATTCCTTGAATTAAATCAAGTTATATTTCCACTTTGAAAACCACTTTGTTCATAAAAATCAAGGCATTTCAAGCCTTCCAAAACCGTGGTACTTGGCCATTGAAACCATCAAATATTTTTCCTTCTAAATTGATATGGTTTTACACAAACAAAACCATTAAAACTCCTTACCAAAACCGTGAGCTCAAGTTCTTTGAAAACAAACCATTTGTTTATTTTCCTGGTTTTTCTAAACAACAAATTTTACCATTCATGAAAATAATAATTTGTGAACACCTATTTTGAGGTGTTGAGGCCGAAATCCTCATGGTCTTTGGAACCATAATTTGTTTTCCTTTCCAACAATTTTTTGGCATATCTATATACATATTCAACATATATCACAAGCATGCCATAATCAAAGCAAATAAATCATGCAAAAATCATACCAAGCATAGGCAAATAATCACCCACAAATAATTTCATGACCATGGATATGAATCCTCACATGGATTCACTATCCATCAAATATAAAACCATCTCTCACCACCATACTTGGTTGGTGAGATGGATCTCCCTCTTACCTCTTGAAGAACCACAAAAAAACTCTTTGCTTTGTATTTTGAACAAGATCTCCACCAACAAAAGTCTCTTGAACATAAAACAAACACAAAGAAATTAGTATATCAAGCTTGAATAAGAGGAACCATGGATGAAACATGGTTTAGAACATGAAAAAGAAGAGAAGAAATGAAGTTTTCCACAACTTCACCTTAAGAACCCTAAAACTTGCTCTTGGAAAATGTCCTTCAAGATGGAAGATTTAGAGCTTAGTGTAAACTACAAAGGTTCTTGAATTGAAGTAAGATTCAAGAAATAAGGTTGTTTAGAATTTTTGAGTGATGGAAGGTGTTGCATGGGTACTTGGCCGTGAGCTTAGAGAAGGAGAGAAATGAAGAGAAATTTTGATAACTTTGTTTCTTGAAAATGTTCAACAAAGACCAAGGTGATCAATAATGACTAAAGTGATCAATTATGATCTTCAACTTGTGCTTTAGCTTCTAAATGCAGCACCAAACCGTCCCCCCCTCCATGCACTCTTCAAAATGCAACAAATCTCCTAGCCACCATTTTAGGCAATCTTAACCATTGATTAGATCAATGGTTAGGATTTAATGTAGCTTCTAGGTTTAGGCTTAGATAGAAGACTTAATTTAGGCCATTGGATCTTTTCTCCATGAAATCCTAGCCATTAGATGTGTCTCCAAAATGAAGGGTCAAGATTGCTCCTTCAAACTTTACATCCAAGGGTTATAAATGGTCCTAGCCACTTTGTAAGACTAAATCTCAACCGTTGATTAAATCAAAATCAAGTCTTCACCATTGATTACATCAATGGTAGATATCCAAGCCACTAATGTGGACTATGCAGTACAATATTTAATTTTGTATCTGTTATTGTCCTTCGAATAATATTTTTACTGTATTTTTATCACCCGATAATTAAATACAGTGCAAAACATAGTAAAAGAAAATTTTAAAAACTGTTTCTGGATTCAGGTTTAGTAAGATCCCCCGTCTCCGTCTCAACAGTATGAATTTTTCTGATTATAGAAAAATTTTTACCTTTCTGGACCCACGATACAACCTCCTGGGCCCACAAACGGATAACGCTAAAATAAACAGAGTAATATAAAAATTTCATAATCACACACAAAATCACAAAAATTAGAAAATGCATAAATATTAAATCAGATTACGTAAAATAATTAAGACTTAACAGTAACAATTAAATTACGTAAGATTTTCCCCAGCCCGAAAGTTATTATTTTCCTGACACGAAGTAAATCACACATAACAATCAAAAGTAGTCACGGAATAATCAAAATAATTTTACAGTACACAGAAATCACTAAATAGTAGAATTCTGTTAACTGTCAAAATTACTGTCTTATATTCAGGAAGTTTGGGGTGTTACAATACTCCCCCTCTAAAAAGAAGTTTCGTCCTCGAAACTTGATAGACTTGATTTCACACCTCAGAATAAATAGGGATACTGCTCTTTTATCTTTTCTTCTAGTTCCCATGTAGCTTCACCACTTACATTGTTCCAAACGATTTTAACCAATGAAATTTCCTTACCTCTAAGTTGCTTTGTTCTTCGATCCTCAATCTTAACTGGAAACGTTTCATAGGTTAAGTTTTCCTTCAGTTGTACTGTGTCTAGCTTAATAACATGGGTAGGATCAGGAATATATTTCTGTAATTGCGATACGTGAAATACATTATGAAGATTCGACAGAAAAGGTGGTAATGCAATCTGGTAAGCTACCGGACCTACTCGACCGAGTATCTGATACGGCCTAATAAACTTTGGAGTAAGCTTATTGGACTTAAGTACTCGTCCAACTCTAGTCATAGGTGTCACTTGCAGAAATACATGGTCACCCTCTTCAAACTCAATCGATTTTCTCCTTTTATCAGCATAGCTCTTTTGCCAAGTTTAAGTCATTCTCATCTTATTTTGTATCATCTTCACTTTCTCAGTTGTCTGTTGAACAATCTCCAGTCCTAACACAACATTTTCACCGTCCTGATACCAACACAATGGTGTTCTGCATCGCCTCCCATACAATGCCTCATAGGGTGCCATCCCTATACTCAAATGAAAACTGTTGTTGTATGTGAACTCTATCAAAGGTAAGAACTCATTCCAACCTTCACTTTGTTCTAGAACACATGCCCTCAACAAGTCTTCTAACGATTGAATCGTTCTCTCTGACTGGCCATCAGTCTGTGGATGGTAAGCAGAACTCAGTCATAGCTTTGTTCCCATCACTTCTTGCAAACTATTCCAAAATCTCGACGTAAACCTCAGATCTTGATCCGAAATAATACTGGATGGTACACCATGAAGACTAACAATTTCACTGATGTACACTTGGGCTAACTTTTCCATCGAGTACTTAATATTAATCGGCAAAAAGTGCACCGACTTTGTAAGCCGATCAACAATTACCCAAATAGAATCATAACTTTTCCGAGTTTTTGGTAGTCTTATCACAAAATCCATTGCTATGTCATCCCATTTCCATTCAGGAATAGGCAAAGGTTATAACATTCCCGAAGGTCTTTGATGTTCCACCTTAGCCTTCTGACAGACTAAACAGGATGATACATATTTAGCAACATCCTTCTTCATTCCTTGCCACCAATATAATTGTTTTAAATCCTGGTACATCTTTGTGGCTCCTGGATGCATACTCAACTTACTCTTGTAAGCTTCATCCAAAATCAATCTTCTAAGTTCGGGATCATTAGGTACACAAACTCTGCCTTGAAACTGTTACCCAAGTGGCTTCAGTACTCAAGAGGGGGGGTGAATTGAGTATTTAAAAATTTTTCGCAAAAGCCTTAAACAAATAAACTATGCTGAATTTAAATAATAAAAGGCGTGAATAAGATGAAGATAAGAAGAACAACTAGAAATTAAATTGCAAGATATAATAAATAAAGTGCAGAAAGACAAAAGATTAAGGAAAGAAGAAAAGCGAGGCATGATGTTTATCCCGGTTCGACCACCAACCACTTGTGGCCTACGTCCAGATCCCCCGAAACACAGCTTCGAGATTTTTCACTATTCAATACAAGCTTAAAAATAGGTGCTTGCAACCTTTACACAATAGAGCACTTTTCACACACGGGGAAACTCTACCCTTGTGCTAAAGCCTCAGCCTGCAGGATACCTCACCCTTACACAAACCTTAGAGGGATACCTCACCCCCTTTGAAGGATACCTCACTTTCTTTACAACAAGGGATACCTCACCCTTTTACTGAGGGATACCTCACCCTCACAATACAGTATATCAGAGAAATAGATGAAGAAGAGAAACTCTCACTCAGAGCAAATATTACAACTTGAAGCACTATGGAGCTCTCTAAGGATATCTCAAGATTTTGGCGAAAAAAGCACAGAAAATAAGAGAAAATAGTGAATCACATTTTTGACACAAGCAAAAATAATTCAAGTGGTTGGGCGACCTTTAGAAGAGACCCAAGGTCTCTATTTATAGAGCATTTGAGAAAAAGAGCCGTTTAAACAATTAATATCCATTTAAATTTGAATTATAGCTGTTTCTTTCTATTTCGGAAATCCTGTGGTATTCGAATACCATCAGGAGGTATTCGAATACCGTATTCGAATACCATTAGAGGTATTCGAATACCTCTGATTAAAAAGCCTTATAAAAACGTGATACTAGGATGTTATTCGAATACCTTTAAATGGTATTCGAATACCTCGGTTGAAAAAAGGCTTTTAACATTTTTAAATGCTTTCAAAACCATGATTTGGATTTGTGATATTTAATTTAAAACAATTTTGAAAATATTTCTTTGTGTCCAAAATCAATGAGATATCCAATGAGTCTCCTTACAAAGACCTTAAGTCCTAAAGCTAATCTTGAAAACCTTGGACTTGATCTTCTCATCATCTTAATGTTTGTTATCATCAAAATCATTGTCCATGTCAATTGCTAGCCAATTACATTCTCCCCTTTTTGATGATGACAAACTAACATTTGAGAAAAGCATTAGTTCATATAAATTGAAATTCACAAAGTTAGTTTAGAGATACTTACTCCCCTCTTTTTCATAAGAGGTGATTTATATCGAGATGTGCATGTGCACAGCCTCCCCGTACTTTTGGAATCCAATTTCTATTTTTGTTTTGATTTTTTTTTTGACTTTTCTCAAACAAAGACATTTAAACTTGTTCTCCCCCTTTTGTACATTTGATACCATTCTCCCCCTTTTGTCATGATCAAAAAGATGGGGCAAGTATTTTTCTCCCATTTTATCATATTAAACAATATATGCATGTCCTCAAGTTGAATGAATTTTGTCCATTTAAATTTATGCTTGAGGTAGTGTCCTACAACAAAATTCAGAGTGCTTTCATTGGTATCCATTAATGTTGGATCCATAGGGGTTAGTCAAACTCATAAGCCAATAAGCATTTAAAACAATGAGGCAAAAGCAAAGAAATGATTCTCAAGGGCAAAAATATATTTATCGATTAATTTGGCCAAGAAATCACTTGTTTGATATCATTTGTTATCATTTGTTATTACTTGTTATTATGTTCATACCACTTTGATATCACTTGTTGTCAAAATGTAAAGCATTTACCACTTGTTTGATATCACTTGTCAAGATGTTCTAAGCATTTACCACTTGTTAACAAATTCTTATAAATCTGACATATGTCAATAAAAACATAGATATTAAATATTTCATATACCACTTATTGCACTTGTTCGTATATCAAAACAATAGCCAATTACATTGAGCATATTTTAGAAAAAAATAAAAGGGCAAGAACAAGCCAAGAAATATGCATTTAGGAACATCATGTGATTTTCATATAAGGCATAAATGAAGGCTTGATGAAATAAGATTAAAAGCATGTTATTTGCATTGCATATGCAAGAAAAAAGAATAGAAGCAGAAACGAAACAGAGAACACGTCGTAAAAACTTGCTTTCAGCCATGTGGTATTCGAATACCTCTTGCCGTATTCGAATACCTACCACAATTTATAAACTCCAGAAGGAGCAAGTATTCGAATGCCTTGGAAGGTATTCGAATACTCCAGAGGCATGTGAGAAACTCTGATGCAATAATTATCTGGTTATTCGAATAGTTATTCGAATGCTCTAGCTTTATAAAGACATAATATTGATGTACTGATGTATGGTATTCGAATACCTTATGATGGTATTCGAATAGACCTATCAGAAAAACATGGATTTTGACGTACAGATGCAATGGTATTCGAATACCACAGGGAGGTATTCGAATAACTCAAACATAAAAAACATATATTTTACGTCCAGAAGGTATATTTGAGATATGAAAACTTACCTTTTGATACCACTTGTTACCTTTTGATGGAAACACAAAGAAAATACCGTAAGAGAGCTTGCCTTATTATTTGCTATCATTGTCTTATCTGTTCCAATGATTAAGAGCTTATTTCATGGTTGCAACTTCAAGCTTCATGGAAAGAAGGAAGAGAGCTTAAAGTTATTTCCGGTCTTGTGCTCGCAGTAGCCATTTTAAAAAATGCCGAAGTCAGTTCTAGGCTTTCAAGCACACCTGCAACACAATTTAATTTTTGGTTTTTGGTACCCAAATTTTCTTGGGTCCTTGAGTGTCAGTTTTGGGCAATGTACCCTTTGGAACCCAAACCATTTTTGTCCCAATTTTTGTGTTAACATTCTTTCTTGCATTGCATGTTGAAGCACTGTGACCCTTCTTTCCACAGTAAAAACATTTGATAAAAGGACTACAAGAAGTGCTTGAATAAACAAAGAAGTTTTTATAAGATTTATGCTGATTTTTCGGGTTATAACCAATTCCAGCTTTTTCAAAACAACCCTTTGTTTTCCTAATAAAATATTTAAATTATCTCTTCCACACGTGAATTTGGCAAGGGTGTTCTTTAAACTTTCAATTTCATTTTCAAGCAAATGACATGAAGAACAAGAATACAAAGTTGAAGCATGTGAGGGATGAGATGAGCATGCATCAATAATTCCCAAAGTTTCATTTTCAATTTTTAGTTCTTCAATCTCTTTATTTAAAATAAGAATTTGATTTTCTAAAGAAGAGATAGTTTTCTTAGATAAAGAAATTAATTTAGTGAGCCTTATTGATTCGTCATGCAATTCTTCAAAGGCATCTTGTAATTCATCATAAGAAGGAGATAAGTCAGAATTTACCTCGTTGTCGCTTTCTTCTTCTTTTTCTTGTCCTTTGGCCATAAAAACATAGATGGGCTTCTTCGCTATCTGAGCTATCAGTGGAGTCCATGTCCTTGTCATCCCATGCTATGTAGACTCTTCTTTCCTTGGAGGATTTCTTTTCAATTTTCTTTGGGGGAACAGACAGTCTTCTTTGAGTTCCCTTTTTCCTGAGAAATTTACCAAATTTTCTTACCAAAAGGTTGAGGTTTTCTTCATTTAATTCTATGTTGTCCACGTCATCTCTATCGTCTTCATCTTTATTATTGATAGTGGAGGTGGTGGCTTTGAGTGCAATTCCCTTTTTCTTCTTGTCATTTTCTTCACTTTGACTTAGTCTGTTTAGTTCCAATTCGTGCTCATTGTAACACCCCTTTGGAGGATGTCACACATAAAAGAAAATAAAAGAAATAGAAATAAAATCTACCCAAGTTGTGAAACATTTGTTAAATATTATTACGGGTTGTAAAATAATTCCTGATAGACAGAAATATGATATAAAAAGATAATGCGGAAAATACGAAATAAAAAAAAAACATCATTACGATAATATACATATGATTAAGTTATAAGCTGTACAAATAATTTACAATAAGGACTACAAATACTTAAACAAAAACAGTAAGGAAAGCAATAAAAGAGTTAATATATACAGACATACGCTGATGCGCCCAAAAAAAACATCATGGTTATCTAATCCTCAGATGGGTCACTCTCAGTATGAAAATGATCATCAGGAGATAGATATCCCAGATGTCTCGACACACGGCGATAACGGGATCGCGCAGTCGATACGATGCTTATCTCACTAGGCTCAGGGTTTTCAGCACCCCAATAACGCCTAATGGATAAGGGTAACTCTAAGTGCAGAAATAACGTCGTAGTCATAATGGGCTCTCCATCAAATCGCTGACGTAGAATCACGGTCACACGTCCTGCATATGTCACAGAATCACGATCGCCTCGTAGATGCCAAGCCAGAGCACCTCCATGAAATACTAGCTCTACGAACCCCAAAAATCTCGACGCCGCCATCCCTCACAATCAATCCAGAGGATAGGGATGATCGGATGGTTCTTGATCGTCAACCGATCGTCCGCTTGCGACCTTCCTCCTCCTCGGGGTACAAGATCTCAAGGGGCTGATCCTCTTCCTCAAAGTCTTTACCGCGTAAAATAAATAAACAGAAAATACATATAACAAAGAGGTAAGACAACATAAAATCATCACAACATGGCCAATAAGAAGACGACAATCAACATATATACAGTTCATGCAATACGAAA
This sequence comes from Ormosia emarginata, assembly GCA_029884605.1. NCBI lineage: Eukaryota > Viridiplantae > Streptophyta > Magnoliopsida > Fabales > Fabaceae > Ormosia > Ormosia emarginata. Next base: position 1,815,550 of record JAQQTP010000013.1, on the reverse strand, counting down.
AGCTTTAACAATTATAATAACAGATTGAAGTAAAATTTAGATATCATAACAATATATCACACCATAGATAAAACATCACAGATAAAATAAGAAAGATAAAAATAAACAGATAAGATATAATAAAAATAACCAAATATAGAAATAGTAACCAGATAAAATAAACAAATAAAATACGGATAAACAGTTAAAATAGAAATAAATGGATAAGATGAAAATAAATAGACATAGAGATAAATAAACAATATAACAAAACCCTACTCCATGGAGCTAAAGAAAACACAAGTATCAGAGAGAGGAATGATTCGTAAAATCCACTAGTAGCACGGCTGCCCACCAACTATTGCTCTGTCACACACGTTGCGTCTATAGCCCCACGACACAAGAATCCATCATCCAGGGCGTGGTGTTTCACGGTCTCACGTTGTGGCACTACAGGCAAATGTACTACTAGATTTCACAAATCTCGATTAAATATAGTGTATGTCGAGTACCATAGTGTGCTATCGGTTTACCACGGCCCAACGGAGCTACCAACTGTCCACATGTGGGATCCCGTACACTAAAGTCTCCAAGTTCATTAGAACAATGAACCACACTACGTTTATCTCATCGACAACACGATGTGATTCGTCTCGTCAACCAATCCACCAAAAACTTGGCACACATAGATAGAAAGCACATGCGGGTTCACATTTTTCCGACAAAGAAATAAATTCCCAAAACACATACGGGTTCACATTTTCCCGACAATGAGATAAATTTTCAAAAGCACATGCGTACGGTTCACATTTTTCCGACAGCGAAAGATCCTCAAAAATAATCTGTACGGGTTCATATTTTCCCGACAGCATAAAATAAATATAGTAACGGTCAATCGCGTAGAAATTTTATCGCGTTTTCATAATTCCGTAGTTTTTACAAATGTTTTAAAAATCGGGTAAAGATATTTTTCTGTTTTTAAAATCGCGTAGCATTTTTAAAACGTTTTCTCAATCGCGTAGGATTTTCAAATCATTTTCTTATTCGAATGCCTTTAAAATTACTGTTTAAAAGACGAAATATTACTTAGTACATTTAAACTACGTAGAATAATTTTTCATACCGCATAATGTCTTTTGGATATTTTTGCTATCTTATTGGTTCATTTTTACTAAAAATTGACAGTATTTTGTTTAAAATATCATAATAATGGTTTCCTAAATTATCCATAAAATTTCCATTTACCTAATTTTTTAACCATATCATTTAATTCTTTTTGAAATCTCTAACATGCTTCAAAACCTAAAGTGAGCTATATGTTAGAAAATTTCTCAACATTACTGTATTTCCTTCCTAATGATAAAATTATTAGTTTTAATCCTTTAAGCTTAATTCTACTCAATTTGTTTCTTCAAAAACCATTATAGAAAATTTCTTCTTAACTTGTATTGTCTCTTTATGATTGAAAAAGATTTGAAATCAAGTTTTAGAAATCATGATTACCTATAGTGGCATATTGGCCAAATTTCATAAAACTTTTGCATTTGATTTCTAAATTGTTTTTCACCTTCCAAATTATATCAAATGTATTATATTGTCTAAGTTCATTAAATCATATTAGGAAATAGTTAGCAAGAATCAATTTAATCCTTTAGGCATGTTGGCCCAAAATACTAAGTCTTTACTATTTGATTTCTAAATGCATTTTCTTTGATCAAATCAATTTGAAACTTTCTTGATTCTCCTAGGTTAATTAAGTTACACTTTAGGAAAAATCAAGAGAACATTTTGGTCCTCCAAACTTGTCATTGCCGTGAGCTATTGGATGTGCTCTTTGGAACACTCATGCAAATTTAAACATGTTATTCACATCCTATATATTATCATACAATTCTAACACATGCAATATATTTTCTAACACATGCAATATATTTTCTAACACATAAAACCTAAATTAAAGCTTATAGACATGCATTCAAAAGCTAATAGACATGCAAAATTATTACAATCATCAAACAAGAAAGCTACTAACATACATCACATAGACTACTAGCAACCACAAAAATTAACAAATACACATCAACAAACACACCACCACCGAATCCTTATGGATTCTACAAACATTCCATCTTCTTACCACCACCAAGGGATGATAAGAATTGTCTTCCTCTTACCTTAAATGAAGACAAAAGGCTTGCTTTCACACCTCCTAGGTCACGGTTTTCACCACCAAAAATACCTAGAAATCTCAAACAAAATCTACATGTTAATAACCATGAAAAAGAAGCTAAACCATGGAGAAATCATGGCTTAGAACTTTGAAAATGAAGAGAGAAAAGAAAAGCATGAAATTTCACCTTCTAGGTAAAACTTTCAAGGTTGATTTCCAAGCCTTAAATGGAAGATTTTAAAGAAACTCCCAACTAGAAAGGTTCTTAGAATGGTGTTTAGATTAGGAAAACTTGCTTAGAAAAATTTTTGGATGGTTGGATGGTGTAGATAGTGTCTTGGCCGAAAATGGTGAAGAAAATGAACAAGAATGGTGGCTAGGGTTTTGATGAGAGAGAAGAGAGAAAAGTGATGAAGATGAGTTGTGATTTTGGTCATCCAAGACCTCTTGGCCGTAGCCATCAAGTGAGGTGCAAGGTGGGCATCTTGCTTGGCTTCATCCAAGCCATTGGATGAATCAATGGTCAAGATTAAGCCTTGGTGAGCAAGCTTGATTCCTATTGGTTGGCTCTTGGTGACTCACAAGCCTAATCACCCAGTGCATTTAATTTTCTCATTGAGTCACTAGTGAGTCACTAGTGAGTCGACTGTTTCTGAAAGTTCTACCGCTAACGGTGATTAACTAAGCTACCGATCTAACCGTTACGCTAATTGTGGGTCCCGCAAAATATTTTCGGGTCCACTTGTCACTAAAATATATCTTGACTAATAAAATAATATTATAATAATATAAAATTATTTTATTTGTGATTAAAATCCTAAAAATTAAAAGATTATTTTTAGTCTCATTCGAAATCGGGTTTAGTAAGATCCCCCAATTCTAAATAATAAAATAAGATTTTCCCGGCCCCCGGAAATATTATTTTCCCGCCTCGAGCAAATCACACAAAAAGTCCATATAAAATCACAGAGATATTATCGGACATTAAATCAAGAAGAAAACAATTAAAAACAACAAAAACAGCAAAAACAATACGTTCGGGACGTAACGGTCATTTTCCTATTTTTTCCCACAACGTAGGTAATCGTCCAAAACGTTCAAATAAAATATCCAAGCAAGATTATATAGTTGTATATCTTTCAAAAAATTAAAATAAGTAGCTCGAAAAAATTTTTATTTTACCGTCTCAAGCAAATTACGTAAAACGATCAAATAAAATTTGAGCCAGTATTATCGTAATTGTTTTCATACAGAAATCGAGAACAGAAAAATAGGGACACAGCGGTCATTCACACAAAAGCATGAAAAACAGCAAACAGTACATTCAGAATATTTTCTAAAAATTGGGGCGTTACACTCATGAAGCTTTCCAAAGAGGGTAGCCAGAGACATCGTTGACAAGTCCCTCGATTCTGAAATAGCCGTTACTTTGGGTTGCCAAATCCTGCTAAGACATCTCAACACTTTGTTAATCAAATCTTCGTTAGTAAAATTCTTTCCTAATGATGCAAGATGATTAACAATGTGGGTGAACCTCTTTTGCATTTCTTGAATGCTTTCTCCTTGGTTCATAGTAAATAATTCATATTCACGAGTTAGAGAATTGATTCTCGACCTCTTAACTTCACTAGTACCCTCATGGGTAACTTGTAAAGTGTCCCACATTTCTTTAGCAGTTTTGCAATTTGAAATTCTAAAAAATTCATCATGCCCCAAGGCTGAGGTAATGATGTTTTTGGCTACTAAGTTATTTTGAACTTTTCTTTTATCATCTTTAGACCAATCACTTCTAGGTGTCTCGGTTTTTACACAATTGACAACACGTGTAGGTATAAATGCGCCATTTTCGACAGCATCCCACACATCTAGATCAATAGCCTCTATAAAGATTTTCATTCTTTCCTTCCAATATGCATAACCATCCCCATTGAAAAAGGGTGGTCGATTTATGGAAGTTGCTTCTGATAAAACATTTGATGAAGCCATGTACTCTTAAAGCGGCTAAGCTCTTTATACAAGAGTGTAGCTCTGATACCACTTGTTACCCAAGTGGCTTCAGTACTCAAGAAGGGGGGTGAATTGAGTATTTAAAATTTTTTCGCAAAAGCCTTAAACAAATAAACTATGCTGAATTTAAATAATAAAAGGCGTGAATAAGATGAAGATAAGAAGAACAACTAGAAATTAAATTGCAAGATATAATAAATATAGTGCGAAAAGACAAAAGATTAAGGAAAGAAGAAAAGCAGACACGATGTTTATCCTGGTTCGACCACCAACCACTTGTGGCCTACGTCCAGTCCCCAAAACACAGTTCGAGATTTTTCACCATTCAATACAAGCTTAAAAACAGGTGCTTGCAACCTTTACACAATAGAGCACTTTTCACACACAGGGAAACTCTACCCTTGTGCTAAAGCCTCGGCACTGCAGGATACCTCACCCTTACACAAACCTTAGAGGGATACCTCACCCCTTTGAAGGATACCTCACCTTCTTTACAACAAGGGATACCTCACCCTTTTACTGAGGGATACCTCACCCTCACAATACAATATATCGTAGAAATAGATGAAGAAGAGAAACTCTCACTCAGAGCAAATATTACAACTTGAAGCACTATGGAGCTCTCTAAGGATATCTCAAGATTTTGGCGAAAAGAGCATAGAAAATAAGAGAAAATAGTGAATCACGTTTTTGACACAAGCAAAAATAATTCAAGTGGTTGGGCGACCTTTAGAAGAGACCCAAGGTCTCTATTTATAGAGCATTTGAGAAAAAGAGCCTTTTAAATAATTAATATCCATTTAAATTTGAATTATAGCCATTTCTTTCTATTTCAGAAATCCTGTGGTATTCGAATACCATCAGGAGGTATTCGAATACCATTAGAGGTATTCGAATACCTCTGATTAAAAAGCCTTGTAAAAACGTGATACTAGGATGTTATTCGAATACCTTTAAATGGTATTCGAATACCTCTGTTGAAAAAAGGCTTTTAACACTTTTAAATGCTTTCAAAACCATGATTTGGATTTGTGATATTTAATTTAAAACAATTTTGAAAATATTTCTTTGTGTCCAAAATCAATGAGATATCCAATGAGTCTCCTTACAAAGACCTTAAGTCCTAAAGCTAATCTTGAAAACCTTGGACTTGATCTTCTCATCATCTTAATGTTTGTTATCATCAAAATCATTGTCCATGTCAGCTAGCCAATTACAGAAACTTCAAAATTCTATTAGCACCTTCGATAAATTCCACCTCTACACCTTGGCTCTTTGCTTCTTTTGCTTCTTACAAATACTAGTCACTGTTTTGTCCATCTCGTATTATATCCATCAAATCATTTGAAATGGTGATCATGTTTACATGCATCCTTCTTGGCGTAAGTTTCATAGATAAACGCATATCCCAAAATTCTTCTATCAGTTCCTTCTCCTTAATCATCATAACAGAAGCACTAGCATTTTCCTGCTCAATGCATTTGCTATGACATTCGCCTTTCCGGGATAATACTGTAACTGAAAGTCATAATCCTTTAGAAACTCTAGCCAACGCCTTTGTCTCATGTTCAACTCTTTCTGGTCAAACAGATACTTCAAACTTTTATGATCACTAAAAACAGTGAACGTTGCCCCATAGAGAAAATGTCTCCACACTTTTAACGTAAACACTACAGCTGCCAACTCCAAGTCATGAGTCAGATAATTCCTCTCATGATTTTTCAACTGCCTTGAAGCATAAGCCACCACTTTACGATTTTGCATAAGTACACAACCCAATCCTTGGTACAAAGCATCGCAATATACATCGAAAGGTTCATTTGGATCAGGTAGAATCAATACCAGTGACGTAGTCAATCATCTTTTCAACTCTTGAAAACTTTCTTCGTATACATTAGTCTATACGAACGGTTGATTCTTCCGTGTAAGTAGGGTAAGAGGTCCTGCTATCTTCCAAAACCCCTCAATGAACCGTCTATAGTAACCAACTAATCTGATAAAACTACGGATTTCTATTATAGTCATTGGTCTTTCCCATTCCAAAATTGTCTCCACCTTTGAAGCATCAACTTCAATTCCTTCTTCCGATATCACGTGTCCCAAAAATTGAACTTTGCTCAGCCAAAATTCACATTTGGATAACTTGACATACAACTTATTCTCCTTCAAAATCTGGAGAACCACTCTGAGATGTTCAGCATGTTCCTCCTGACTTCGAGAATAAATCAAAATGTCATCTATAAAGACAACAACAAACTTGTCCAAGTACGAACGAAAAATTCTATTCATAAAGTCCATGAATATGGCAGGTGCATTCGTCACACCAAACGGCATCACTAGATATTCATAATGCCCATATCTTGTCCGAAATGTAGTTTTGGGAATATCTTCCACTTTCACATGAATCTGGTGATACCCAGATCGTAAATCAATCTTAGAAAATATTGCGGCTCCTCGCAATTGATCTATCAGATCATCTATCCTTGGAAGTGGATATTTATTCTTAATCGTAATCTTGTTCAATTGTCGGTAGTCTACACATAGTCGAGAAGTCCCGTCCTTCTTTTTAACTAACAATACTGGAGCTCCCCATGGTGACATACTAGGTCTCAAATTGTTTCTCCAACAAATCCTCCAGTTGTTTCTTAAGCTCTGCCAACTCTACTGGCGACATCCGATAGAGCGCAATAGATATAGGTCCAGCTCCAGGTACTAAATCAATAGAAAACTCAATTTCTCTTTCTGGCGGTAGTCCAGGTATATCTTCAGGAAATACCTCAGGAAATTCATTGACCACAAAAATATCCTTCAAGACATCTTCACACTGAGCCTCCAAAGAAGATAACAATAGATACTCATGATCTCCTTCCTTCAAACAAACTTCTACTTGAGTTGCCGTTAGGAATCTAGGATCTTTAGCCTCAAGAAATACTAATGTCTTATTCGAACAATCAATTAGGATATGGTTAGAAGATAACCATTCCATTCCTAAGATTACATTAATCTTGGAAAGAGGCAAACAAATTAAATCCACATGAAAGATTCTATCCCTAACACATACAGGACAATTCAAATATACTTTTGTAGAAATCATAGGCTTATCAGTTGGAGTAGCAACACTCAAATCATATGGCAATGTAGTCACAGTCAATCCCAAATGCTTCACACAATCACATGCAATAAAAGAATGTGTTGCTCCAGAATCATAGAGTACGGTTAAAGAATTACCTTCAATAGCACACTCCTCCATGATTAAGTTCTCAGATTTTGCGGCTTCTTCTCCGCTCATAGTATACACTCGACCACCCGCCTGTGGCCTTGCAGTACGAACATTTCCCACATAAGGTTCTCTCTTTATTTGGTCACAATCCGTGGATAAATGTCCAAGTTTCCCACATCTAAAATAAACAATTCCTTTATAATGACAATCCTTAGTCAGATTGTTCTTCCCACACTTGTAACAACTATACATAGGAGTTCCAGCTTGACTTGCCTTATTGCCACCAGAACTTCCTCCCACAAATTGCTGCCGGTTCTAATTTCTTACCGGTTTTACATACGGCTTCTGTTGAAAATGGTTTCCTCCACTTCTCTTTCCTCTCTGGAATCTTGTAAGTCCAAAGTTCTTATTTCTCGCTGCTCGCTGTTGATCAATCTCCTCAACCTTACGGCACTTGTCCAACAATTTTGGAAACTGCTCAATTCCCAGGGTTGCTACAGCTTGCTTAATGTCAAGCTTCAATCCTTTCTCAAATTTTCTACACTTCCAGTCCTCATCTGGGTGCATTTGGAAATATCTCAAAAACTTAGATAAGCTCTTGAACTTTGCCGCATACTCACTAACAGACATTACTCCTTGCCTCAGACTAAGAAATTCCATCTCCTTAGCATGACGTGCACTTGTTGGAAAATACTTTGCCAAAAACTTCTACCTAAAGAGCTGCCATGTCACAATTCTTCCTTCAGCTTCTAACAATCTTCGGGCTCCTGCCCACCAGTTTTCACCATCTCTGACTAACATAAAAGTCACAAAGGTCAGCTTGTGTTCATCAGTACATCCCATACCTTCAAATATTTTCTCTAATTCCTGGATCCACAATTTAGCTTTCTCCGGGTCAAATTCTTCCCGAAACTTCGGTAGATTATTCTTACAGAATTCAGATAAACTGTGAGCATCCTCAGTTGCCCTTTGATTTTGTTGTGCAACGACATCAGCCATCCGTTGCATCGTTGCTACAGCTGCAGCCATATTCTGGTTATCATTACCAGCATTTTCCATTTCTGTTCTAGTATTGACACATCCTCGTCCTTGTCCTGCCATTACTTTATCTACTCAAATTGGACAGCACAAAGAAAGCAAGGTCAATCTTCAAACAATAGTGTTTCTCTTCAGAAAACAATAACAGAGAATCACACAACACAAACAAGACAGGCCTAACCACAAACCCAAAAGACTCTAACTTGGGCTCTAATACCAACTAATGTAAAACCCACCGTAGGGTGCCACATTTATGTTACTTAACCAAATTACCCCCAAGTTATATAATGTGATGTTGTGATAAAAATATAAGTTGTAATTTTTTTTCTTTCTTCTTTGATAACTATAAAATAAACTTAGCGGAAAATAAAATATTATACATCATCACACATAATTTACATCATCATACATTACAAACGTACTGTCAGGATTATTTATATACAGACCAAGTTCTCAAAGTATTTAAACATACTTAAATAATTAAACGACTTGCCCAAGTCTAACTAAACAGCAGAACCCTCAGTCGGGTCCTCCTCAGACTCCTCAGCAGGTAGGAATCCGATTTGACGCGAAGCCCTATGGACAGGTGTCCAAGCGGATGACACAATACTAATTTTTGTTAGGACATAGTTTCTAGTATCCCAATGCCGCCTAATAGACAGCGGAAATTCCACATGCACAAAAATAGTTACAGAGAAAAACGGATCCCCATGAAATATCCTGCTAAAGTTTACTGTCAGGTGTCCCTTATAAATTAGTCCCCTCTCATTGGGACTAGTCCTCTACGCTCCAGCTCTACCGTGGAACTGCAATCTCACGTAACCAAAGAAACCAGGTCTTGATGCCATCTCATCAAAACTCCGCTTCCTCTGGAGCCTGCTCTTCTTCACCCTCTTGTTCAACCATTTGCTCAGTGTCTTTACAAATATATTTACAGTACCAAATAAACATACAAAGAGGTGAGATCACCTACGCCATTACCAATATGGTAGCACAGAGATAATACAAATAGCTTACCATACAGATATATCATACCATAATTATAATTATACCATCATCATAATGTATTCAAATAACAGTACAATAAATAACATTTACCATCATGCCATTAATAGTATTATCATCATCATCATCCAAGTATTTTCTCAACAGAACAATTGTCATAGCCAATATTCCTCAATTAATATATCACATAGATGTAAATGCTCAGTTTCATGCATGCGTATATAGACTCAATGTCCTACTCCATGAAGCTAATACTCAGTTCGGAGAAGTTGATCCAAAAGATCTGTCTGTACTAAAATGCCTCAGACCAAGTGCTACAATTCTCATTTGTATTTGCACATCTAGCATATACACGACAGTCTTTACGAGATCTTGATTAAGAATAGTGTCTCAGTCAGGATCTTCGGTGCGTTGCATCGGTCTAACTTATGGGAAGAAGAGCTACCAATCACCCATGTAAGCAACCCGTACCCCGATGCCCCCAAGGTCAACAAGTGACTTACACTACGCATATCGCACCCACTCAAGAGGTGTACGTCTCTCCTAGGCAAATAGCCTCATACAGTCCATCGGACCTTTCCAATGCATGTTCAATGCACCAATGCCAAACATAGGCAAATTTCACATACAGTGTCCATACACCAGTTTATGCATATAAAATGCACCAATGTCAATCACAGGCCAAAATTTATCATTTTCTCATACAATGTCCATTCACTGGTTCAATAGTAATCCTACTGTATATTTAATCACGAAAATCATATTATCGCATTTTTATAGTCGCGCACCACTTCTGTCACGTTTTCACAATTTTGCAACATTTCTGTTAAAATCACATATAGATTTTTCAACGTTTTTATCAATTACGTAAAAATATTCCACCATTTTTAAATCACGTAGTGATTTTTCAACAATATTTCAATCACGTAAAAATACTTAAACACTTTCCAAATTGCGTCAAAATATTTCAACGTTTTCAAATCGTGTGGAAATATTTAAACGTTTTTCAAATCGCGTAGCTTAAAAATCATATTTTTAAGTTACGTAAATCATTTTTCACCATTTTTCAGCTTCGTAAACATTTCTCAATTTTTAAAAATTCCTTTTCAATACTTCTCAAAATAATATAACTTCTCACATTATTTTTTACATTTCTTACTCAAGAAAATCCTTTTCATAATTTATTCTATAAAATCATCATTTCATTGAATTAAATCAATGTTTTTAACTTTAAAATTTACTAACGCTCTCCAAAACCCAAAAAATGAGTTATACGTTAGAAAATCCCAAGTCACCAACGTATTCTTTATAATTCCAAATCAATTCTAAAAATCAATTCTCTTTAAAATAAATTGAGGTTCAAATACTTTCAACATCTCTTTTCCATTCATATATGAAATTTCTATTTTTCAAGTGTTAAAACACTCTGATTCCCTTTCCAAATTCCTTGAATTAAATCAAGTTATATTCCACTTTGAAAATCACTTTGTTCATAAAAATCAAGGCATTTCAAGCCTTCCAAAACCGTGGTACTTGGCCATTGAAACCATCAAATATTTTTCCTTCTAAATTGATATGGTTTTACACAAACAAAACCATTAAAACTCCTTACCAAAACCATGAGCTCAAGTTCTTTGAAAACAAACCATTTGTTTATTTTCCTAGTTTTTCTAAACATCAAATTTTACCATTCATGAAAATAATAATTTGTGAACACCTATTTTGAGGTGTTGAGGCCGAAATCCTCATGGTCTTTGGAACCAAAATTTGTTTTCCTTTCCAACAGTTTTTATGGGATATATATATACATATTCAACATATATCACAAGCATGCCATAATTAAAGCAAATAAATCATGCAAAAATCATACCAAGCATAGGCAAATAATCAAAGCACATAAACACCCACAAATAATTACATGACCATGGATATGAATCCTCACATGGATTCACCATCCATCAAATATAAAACCATTTCTCACCACCATACTTGGTTGGTGAGATGGATCTCCCTCTTACCTCTTGAAGAACCACAAAAAAACTCCTTGCTTTGTATTTTGAACAAGATCTCCACCAACAAAAGTCTCTTGAACATAAAACAAACAGAAAGAAATTAGTATATCAAGCTTGAATAAGAGGAACCATGGATGAAACATGGTTTAGAACATGAAAAAGAAGAGAAGAAATGAAGTTTTCCATAACTTCACCTTAAGAACCCTAAAACTTACTCTTGGAAAATTCCTTCAAGATGGAAGATTTAGAGCTTGGTGTAAACTACAAAGGTTCTTGAATTGAAGTAAGGATTCAAGAAATAAGGTTGTTTAGAATTTTTGAGTGATGGAAGGTGTTGCATGGGTACTTGGCCGTGAGCTTAGAGAAGGAGAGAAATGAGGAGAAAGTTTGATAACTTTGTTTCTTGAAAATGTTCAACAAAGACCAAGGTGATCAATAATGACTAAAGTGATCAATTATGGTCTTCAACTTGTGCTTTAGCTTCTAAATGCAGCACCAAACCGTCCCCCCCTCCATGCACTCTTCAAAATGCAACAAATCTCCTAGCCACCATTTTAGGCAATCTTAACCATTGATTAGATCAATGGTTAGGATTTAATGTAGCTTCTAGGTTTAGGCTTAGATAGAAAACTTAATTTAGGCCATTGGATCTTTTCTCCTTGAAATCCTAGCCATTAGATGTGTCTCCAAAATGAAGGGTCAAGATTGCTCCTTCAAACTTTACATCCAAGGGTTATAAATGGTCCTAGCCACTTTGTAAGACTAAATCTCAACCATTGATTAAATCAAAATCAAGTCTCCACCATTGATTACATCAATGGTAGATATCCAAGCCACTAATGTTGACTACGCAGTATAACATTTATTTTTGTATCTGCTATTGTCATATGAATAATATTTTTACTATATTTTTATCACCCGATAATTAAATACAGTGCAAAACATAGTAAAAGAAATTTTTAAAAACTGTTTTTAGATTCAGGTTTAGTAAGATCCCCCATCTCTGTCTCAACAGTATGAATTTTTTTTATTATAAATTTTTTTTACCTTTCTAGACCCATGCGGGGCCCACAAACAACCTCCCTGGGCCCACAAATGGCCCACGGATAACGCTAAACAGAGTAATATAAAAATTTCATAATCACACACAAAATCACAAAAATTATAAAATGCACAAATATCAAATCAGATTACGTAAAATAATTAAGACTTAACAGTAATAATTAAATTACGTAAGATTTTTCCCAGCCCGAAAATTATTATTTTCCTGACATGGAGTAAATCACACACAATGATCAAAAGCAGACACGGAATAATCAAAATAATTTTAAAGTACACAGAAATCACTAAACAGTAGAATTTTGTTAACTGTCAAAATTACTGTCTTATATTTAGGAAGTTTGGGGTGTTACACATATTTGCATTAAACAATTTGCTCAATCAATGATTGTTCAAATGCTGAATGAGCCTATGATTATGCATTGAATCAGTATACATTGAACAAATTGCTCAGTCGATGACTGTTAAAAGGCTAAATGAGCCTATGAATGAGAATTAAATAGTGTGGTCTATGATGGATCTATAGGGGGCGTAAGGCGCGGTGAAAGCTGATTGCATGCTTTACGGGCCCAACAAATCACTATTCTTTTTTATGGAGAATGAACGAGAATTGATTATATTACGATCCCGTGGAAGGATCTCTGGGTGCGTCAGGGCGCGGTGATCCATCTAGTGACCTGTTTTGTCATATTGTATACCCCTGGCCGGAAAGCCGATTGCAACGCACTGACGAGGAACTGACAAGCACTATTTACTTCGTGGTCCCGTGGACTATCATTAAGGTGGACAAATCTTCTAGAACGATCATCTTTGAAATGGAATAGAAAATCTTGGTACCAAGTACACATGCATTGTGAATCGGCATATCATTTGCCACTCATTTATATGATGATTTTACTATTGTGTTATTGATGTCATGATTATCTGAAATGTTCTAATTGTTCATTATCTAAAATTATGTTGCTGTTTTCTCTTATCATATGTGATTATTACTATTCAATGTTGTTATTCTGCTATGTGGGTGTTCTGTGTCGTTCTGTTTCTTTACTGCCATAATTGGTAATGTAAGTAGGATGTCTCACCTCTTTCTTGTATTCTTGTATTTTTGTTATATCTATATATTTGATAAAAGATCATAAGGAAGAAGATGAGGGACCACATCCTTACTTGTTGGATTGAGCTGATTCATTATTTTTGACATGGCGTCTAGACAAGATTTCTTCGATTACGCACGGGTACAACTTCGTGGAGGCATTGATGCCTGACATGTCGATTGGGACTTCGAGCATCACGTACCATTTTGGGGTTGCAGCTTTATCTGCTAGTAGTACCTATCCCAGGGTTACTACTTTCCCCTTTTGTGCTTTAGTACTCGCTATATTTTATTTGAATATATAAGTACTATATTTAGTGTTGTCAGTGCTTTGTGTTAAGGATGAATATGTTATATATGAAATATGTTTTTCTTCAGTGGTTGTAATTTAATGGTTGGATACTAAATATGCATTCATTTGGGGCTTATATTTTCTATCTATGTATAAAGGAAATAAATTTTTTTGTAAATACTATGTTTGAGATTGTGACACACCTGGATTTAGTGACTGTGGTGTAATGACGATTATGTCATGGTTATTAGATCTAGGGGTGTTACATTAGGTGGTATCAAAGCAGTTCATCCTGTTGAGCCGAAGTATGGACTTGCTATGTTTAGGTATATTAGAACTTTTGTATGTTATGCACTTCCTTGTCTCTTGATTGAGATGATAGGAAAGGAATGCATGGCTTGCCATAGGTTGAATATTAGTAGCTACGGTTATATAGTTGCATGATATTGAGGACTAGCCTACTCAATATGTAATGTTTTGTGTGTACAGGAAACTATGACTTCACCTAGGCATATTAGGAGAATAGGAAATTCTATTAGTAAGAAGATCAAGAGGTTTTGGAAAGCTGATCTTCTGGAGAAAGGAATAACTAGTGTAAGTTTGGTTTGAGAGGTTGTTTAGGGGTTAATGACTTGCAAGAGGTTACACCATAGGAGGCATAATGATGAAGCTCGAGTTGGAGACCGTTAGGATTCGTGGATTAGGCTTATCTTGTTTGAATTGTATGATTCTTTTTGTGTTTGGTTTCCAAAAGGGAACAATGTTGTTTGAAATAATTACATTTGCTTTGTTGTGTCATGTTTTGTCTGCCTTCGAAGAAAGTCAATGGCTCGCAATAGATATACAGGGGCGATGGCTCGTGATGGACGTACACATGTGAGCACAAGACGAAATAATGGAAGTATGGCTGCGACTGTAGAAGAAATGCAAAGGATAACTGAGATGATGACTCGCCAAGGTCAGAGGGCCGCACAGTAGCAAGAATTGGAAGTTGAGGTTCATAATCTGTTGGAGGAAAGTCGGTCTTGGGGTAAACTTGGACTACCTAGATTCCAAAAGAGGAATAATAGAAAGGTTAATCAGCCTAAGCAGAAACCATATTCATGATTATCAAGAAAGCAACAACAATGTCCAACTCATGGAGAAAGTGCTAGTGGTAGTAGATCTAGTCAGACCTCGACATTTTTATCAAGATGTAAGAAATGTGGAAAAGACCATTTAATGAGGGAGTGTAACATCAAAAAGATAATCTGCTTTAGGTGCGGAGAGCCTGAGCACGTTTCTAAACATTGTGCTTCAGCGAAAAAGTCTTCTGTTAATGATGTGTGTGCTTCAAGATCCCAAGCTGAAGGGAAAGATTACATCCTGGATGGAGCAAAGGTTTCCCAAACTGAAAATCTAAATGATGGAGATTGTGCTGCAAAAGATGATCCCTTGATTGTGCTGTATAATTCTAGGGACAACCCATTTCTTTATAGCGTATGACCGTGTGGATCATTTCGATTCATCTGTGTCTTCAATTGTCTTTGACCTAGTTATTTCTACTTTTGTTACCAAGACTTGTTGATGATACTTGAATTTGTTTAACCTATCCTATTTCTGTTAAAGATCGAATCTTTTGTTGATTTGACTTGCTTGCCTAAAATCACACCTATTAGAGTTCGTAATTTTAGGGATAGATTGGTTATTTTCTAGTTATGTTCTGCTAGATCGTTTTAATGAAAACCTTAGTGATTCCTGAAACTAAGACTTTTGAGTCGTAACGGTCAACAAAGTTGAAGCTTTGCGAGGAAAAGGAATTCAAGGATACATGTTATCTCTTGTGAAGGACAAAAAACAAGGGGGATATGAATGCTACTCTAGTTGTAACACCCTAACTTTTGAGTTAAGTACGATATTGTCCTAAATGTACTGTTTTATATTTTTTGTGAGTTATAAATTGAATTTGACTATTTCGTTATTGTATTTGATCATTGTGTGTGATTTGCTCCGAGTCAAGGAAATAATAATTTTTTGGCCAAAAAAATCTTATTTTAATTATTCAGAGCTGAGGGATCTTACTAAACCCAATTCTGAATGACACGTGTATTAATCTTTTAATTTTCAGGAATTAACTGTACAATAAAATAATTTTATATTATTATAATATTATTTTATTTGGCAGTACCTACTATCTCGAAAATAGTAGAAATCTGCTCCAAAATGGACCATGGACCCGGAAAAGTCTATGGGACCCATGTTTAGTGAACTAGTCAACGTTTCTGGCTAGATTAAATCCTAAGCCAATAAGAGCTAGTCAACATTAGTGGCTTGAAATTTCTAGACCAATAGGAAGCAAGTCCACAAAAATGGTTAGACTTGTTAGTTTATGACTAGAAGGCTTAACCAAGTAAGCTTAAACCTAACTAAGTTAGTATAGGAAGCTTATGTAGTAACTAAATGAAGTAAACCTAGTTAGCTTTCTATTTAAGTTCTAGTTAGAGAAGGTTCTAAAAATATCAAGACAAGGCTTAGTTATGCTAAGTTACTAGATAGTTAGGCAAGTAACTAAGCAAACTAATCTAATGCACTTAAGTGTAACTAGATTACATAAATGAGCACAAACTTGGTTTGCTTCTCATTAGGCCATTCGATCAAGCATGTTCAAGAAGGATCAAGAAGTGCTTAGTCACTTGATGACTTGATTTCCTACACCAATGAGAAACAAGCTTGGAGGCAAAGCTTTGAATATCAACCCTAGATCACATCTAAGGTCATTAGGTGTTAGGAGGAGTCAACAAAGGAGACCACCTCCTTTAGGGAGTCCTACGGCCATGCATAGTAAAGGAGAACATTTTACTTAGTCATTTTTCATCTTCAACCTTTCTTTTCTCCAAGAACACCAAGAACAACTCTCTAGCTTTCTTCATTGAGCCATTCGGCCAACACCATAAACCCACACCTATACTCATCTAAAATTTTACCTAACCTTATTTCTCAAATCCAAATATCATTCCAAGAACATCTCTAGTTGAGAGTTCTTTCAAAAAAATTCATCTTGAGCTTGGAAAACCATCTTTGAAGATTTTCCTACAAGTTGAAAATCTTTGTTTCTTATTTCTAACATGATTTTTGATGTTCTAAGCCATGATTGATCCATGGTTTATATTTTTCTCCTATAGTTATAACTCTTTAAAATTTGTTTAAGCTTGTTAGGAACTTTTTGAGAGCCACACGAAATCAACTAGGAAGGGTTAGAAGGAGTTGTCTTCCCTTAAGGTAAGAGGGAGATTTAATCTCATCAACCATGTGTGGTGATGAGAAAATGGATTGTATGTGTGGTGAAGAATCCATAAGGATTCATTCATTTGGTTGTTTAATGCTTTCTTATTTGTGGTTGATTTTATTTGTAAGCATGTCTATAGCTTTAAAAATATATTGCATGTGTTTATAGATGTATGAATATTATTGTAGGATGTGAATAACATGTAAGGATTGCATGAGTGTTCCAAAGAACACAAAAGGAGCTCACGGCTTCTCCAAGAAAAAGAGAACCAAAATGTTCTCAATCATTTTCTAAACAATAATTTAATGAATTTAGGTAAAACAATGAATTTGAAAATGATTTAGAAGATAGAAAATGATTTAATGACCATTTGTAAAGGATATGGTGAATTCGGCCAACATGTCATTCAATGTATATTTGATTTCCAAAATTATTTTCAAAGGTAGGTTAAATAGTTAACTACAAAAAATTTAATTTTAATGAATCTTTGGAGAATAAAATGAATGAACTTAGTTTTAGAATCTTAAATTAGAAGAATTTGTTATAAGTAAGAAATAAAGTAAACACTTGAAAAATACTAACGTAGAGCTCACTCTTTTGAGTTTTCAAGCACGTTAGCAAGTTTCAAGGTGTAAATAAAGGTTAAGGTTAAAATATGTAGTATTTAAAGAAAAACATAGAAAATGTCATTTAATGAATTTTCTAGACAAAATGTTGTCAAAATTTATTAAAAATAGACAAATAAAAGAGAAAGTTTTATAATATATTTATAACGTAAGAAAAATATTCTACGTAGTTTAAAAGTATTAGAAATAGCTTACACGTATTTAAAATAATGATTTTTAAGCTATACGGTTAAGAAAATAATTTAAAAATCTTACGCGATTGAGAAAATGAGTTAAAAACATTACGCAGTATTTAAAAATGTCAAAATATATTTATGCGATTTAAAAATGTTTGTAAAAGTGACGCGATTGTAAAACGCGATAAAATTTCTACGCAACTAAATGGAATAGTGAGTTTTACTGTCGGACCAAAGTGGTGGACCCAGACATGTTGAGATATAGTACTGTCAAGTGGAGACGTACTATATTTGTAAATATTGAGACTGAGGGTATTTATGTAAATATGGTGAAATATTGAGACTGAGGGTATTTAAGTAATTATGGTTCTTATTCATGCATTGAGAGTTGTGTCAATTTGGTTGAAATTGGCGATTGTTGACGAGATGAATTACACCGTGTTGTGGGTGTGATAGGCGTAGTGTGGTTCATTTATTGAACTTGGAGGCGTTAGTGTGCAGAGGATTCCATATGTGGACAGTTGGTAGCTCCTCTGGGTCGTGGTAACGGGCAACACACTAATGATCTCGACAAGCACTATTCTTAATCAAGATCTTGTGGAGACTATTTGGTACAATGCCTGTAGTGCACGATGTATTTGGACTGTGTACTACTACACGATGTTTTGGACTATAGGCTATAGACACGACGTTGGACAATGTAATAGTTTGGTTGGGCAGCCTGAGGTACTGATAGTTCTTTTCAGATCATTCTCTCTGATGTCTATGTTTAGCTCTATGGAGTAGGAATGAGTCAGTATACATTTACATTTATGATCTACATTTTTATGTTTACTATAACTTGTGATAGCATGTATGATGTGTTAATTTGAGGTAATGCATATGATGTGATAGTGTGTATTATTGTGTTAAACTGTGATATCTGTTTGTATTGTTGTTTTCTTTATTGCCATGCTGGTAATGATGTAGATTGTCTCACCTCTTTGTATATGTTTCTGTATTATTATTATATTCTATAAAGAGTTTGAGGAAGAGGAAGAGGAGCAGCCTCTTGATATTCAGTATCCTGAGGAGCACCAGCCGAGTGATCAGTTCGGGGAAGACGAGCCGTTAGATCACCCGTACTATCTGGATTGATCTTGTGGTCATGACGTTGCCCAGATTCTTTGGTTTTGTGAGACTTGAGTTTCACGGAGGCTCTGAGGCCTGGCGATTGCGTGAGGATAGAGGATCGGTAGTCTACGTGGGGCGTCTGACTGTGTCCCTGTGTAGAGAGTTTGACGGGGAGCCTATTTTAACTACTACTTTGTATTTACATCTTGAGATGCTGCTGACTCTTAGGCATTATTAGGGAGGAATTTTTCATGCACTTAGTGAGATCAGTAGTGTGTCGACAGCATAAACTCCTGTCTGTAGAGCTACGAGACATCCAAGATTTCTGTCATCCGATGATCCATCTGAGGATGATCCTTCAGAGGGTTAGAAATCTTTGATGTGCACTTTGGCATGTTTGTATATTAGTATGGTATCAAACTTTTTACTACTTTGTTAAATATTTGTAGTGTAAATTATTTATTCAACTTAAGACAAAATTATATCAATATTATGGTGTGTGATAATAGTTTGTTTTATTTTATGTTCTGTGCTATTTTATTTAATGATATCCAGTATAAAAAGAAAATTTTTATAACTCATATTATTTATGTACCAAACGTTTTATAACTTGGGTAAGGTTTTATTTTATTGCATCGAAAATGTGAGATCCCCACAAGGGTGTTACACTAGTAGTCAATGGGTTTCGCATGATGAACTATAGTGCTGTCAGTTAAGGAGAAGAATGGAACTTCTCAGTGATATGAGGACTGTTGCCAATTGAACAAGATTACGATTAAGGATGAGTATTCTCGGAAGAAGATAAATGATTCAATGAATTGGCGAGAAAGGAGTCGTTGTTTTCTTCAAGATAGATGTACGTTCTGGTCATCATTAGATTCGTGGGAAGTTGAGGATGTTCCCAAAATGTTTCTTTTTTCGAACACGTTATGAGCATTATGGGTATCTCGTGATTCCGTTTGGAGTGACAAATGCTTCTGTCGTATTCATAGATTGCATGAATCAGATTTTTCGTCCTTACCTAGAATAGAATTATCGTTGTCATTAATGATGACATTCTGATCTATTCTCGAAGATATGGAGAAACACGTTGAACATCTCGATATAATTTTCCAGACTTTAAATGAAAAGAAGTGTACGCCAAATTTTCAGAGTACGAATTCTCGGTTGAGGAGGTTCAGTTTTGGATCATGAGATTTCAAAGGAATGGATTGTTATGGATCGGTCAAAAGTTGAAGTAGTTTTACAATGGGAAAGACTGGAGACCATAATACCCTAGTAACTTGCAAGGTTAGTTGGTTTTATCGAAGAAGCGTCGATGGATTCTCCAAGACAGTAGAACGTCTTACTTAACTTACAAGAAGAGAATCAAACTTTTCTATGGACCAACACATGTGAAGAAAGATTTCAAGAATTGAAGAGATATTTGAATACTCCACCAGTTTTAGTTCTACCTAATCCCAAGGAACCGCTTGAAGTGTTTCGTGATACTTTACATCAAGGTCTAGGATGTGTGTTTATGCAAAGTTGGGAGGTTGAGACTTACACCTCGAGGTAGTTAAGGGTACATGAGAAGGATTACCCACTCATGGCTTGGAGTTAGCCACAATTATAATTGCTCTAAGAATATAGAGACATTTTCTGTATGGAGCAACATTCAACGTCTTTAGCACTCTCAAGAGCCTGAAGTATCCATTTGACAAAAAAGGAACTAAACATGAGACATAGAAGGCGATTAGAAATTTTTAAGGAGTACCTCTAGCTTTAGTGTCATCCTAGAAAAGTAAACATCATAGCAGATGCTTTGAACTAGAAACTACTTAATATCTTCATTATGATAGTCAAGGAGAAGGTTAATGGAGTAATTCAAGGACAAGTGGTTGTTATTGGAAATGACACCGGATGAGGTATGTCTAGATATAATTACTATTTCGAATGATCTGTTGGGAGAAATTTGAGAGAAGTAGAAAGTGATCAATTTCTACAAGACAAGAAGGAGCGACCAATATATATCAAGATCTAAAACAGAAGCATTGGTAGCAAAGGATGAACAGAGACGTTACTAAATGTGTGTCATCTTGCCTGAGTTGCCAACAAACTCACTCCTAAATTCTTCGGACTATATCAATTTCCTCTTTGGATTGGTCCAGTAGCCTATCAACTGATTTTGTCGTCCTTTCTTTCTAATTTTCATAATGTCTTCCATATGTCATAATCGCAAAAGTATATCCCCGATCCAGCCATGTCATCTAATTGGGCACAGTACAATTAAAAAAGAGTTTAATCTATGGGATACTTCCTATAATGTTCAAGGCTAGGAGAGCAAAGCAATGCAGAGACAAAGAGATCACATTAGTAAGCATGATCTGAATTGACGTGACTAGAGATGCGACGTGAAAGTTAGAAGATAAGATGAAGAAACAACATCCATGTTTACACTAAGGAATGAAAATTTTGAGGACGAAATTTTTATTTGAAGGGGAGAGTTGTAACACCCCGAAAATTAATAATTTGACGATAAATAGTCGTTTTATAATATTTATGATTTTTGCGAATTTTTTTGGATTTTTTTTAGAACACAAAATATTTTAATATTATTCCTTATTTTACGTGCACGCTAAGTGGAGCCGAGGAAATGAGATATTTTGCTTGAGAACCTTGAACTGTGAAAACATCAACGGGGGATCTTACTAAACCTGAGGCCAGACACGATTTACGAGATTTTATATTTTTTGAGATTTTTATCTGATAAATAAAAATCGTAGAATTATTTTATTATCTGTTGAACAATAAATACTAATTTTTGTTAACTGTAACTTTTGTCTATAGATAATAAATCTGACACAGTATTAGTCATATTTTAGAGAATACTTTAATGATATCACAATGGTGACATCATCACTATGACATTACTTTGACTTTTCAAAAGTAGAAGCTTAGCTTGTTGGAAAAGCTTGGAGGAAGCTTCCTTGCACTTTCCTATTGGCTTCTTCAAGAAGCCACATTTCTTCTCTCCTCCTCTCCACCACACATTTTTTACGGCTCTTTGTCACCACACATTGTAATTCATACACTTACACAAAATACACTTAATTACACATTTCGTTTTATTTCACTTTACTATTACTTTCTCACTCTATTTTCTCTCTTCATCTTTTTCTCTCAACTTTCTCCTCTTCTCTTCTCCTTCACCCTCTCCACGACACCACCATCTCCACCCACCTCTGCCATGGCAAAAATTTCAAGTTTTCATTTTTCTTAAGCTACTACTCATCCTAGACATCATTCTTCTTAGATCCATCCATAAAGATCACATCTTCATCATTTTCTCTCTTCTTTTTCTCCTTTACCCTCACGGTTTTTGTAGCCTAAATAGGTGACCATCACCATTTTCATTTTCTCACTTCACCATCACCATTTATACACACTTCTTCTCATTCTAAATGTAACGCACCTAGATCTAACAACCGCGGCACAATCGTCATTACACCACAGTTACTAAATCCAGGTGTGTCACAGTCATGATAACAGTAGTTTCCAAAATTGACGAGTTTATTTTTTCTTCCTTTTTCGCATTTATGCGTAAGTAGAAAATACGAGCCATTAATGAAATATAAATGTATTCAACCCTTAATACAACCATTGGAATGAAATCACGTTCCTTATATATATATAGTTTATAGCCAATTTACACGAATCACTAATAACATAGAATATAATAATTACAGAGTCAAATAAAATACAGCGGGAATAAAAACAATTAAAGGGGAGGAGTAGTAACCCAGGGATGGGTACTACCAGTAGACAAGGCCGCAACCCCATATGCACATGACGCACGGCGTCCCAGTTGACACAACAGGCATCAATGCCATCATGCGGCTGCACTCTTACGTAGTCGACGAAATCTTATCCAGATGCTCATGTCAATCAACCAAGGTATGGTCCCTCTTCACCTCCTTCACGATCTTTTATCAAACATAAATGTAAAACAGAAATGCATAAATATAGGAAAGAGGTGAGATTCCCAGCTTTCAGTACCAATATGGCAGCAAGAAAATAAACAGCGTCGAACGCCCACATAAGACACAGTTAATACATACAAGTACAGTAAAACATGAAAGCAATTAACGAGAGTAAAGCAGCAAAGAACAATAAATAACATTATCCATAGCTAGCTAGCAACATTAGCATTACCAAGAGTCAAATAAATATCGCAGTCATACACATTATCCAATTATAAATGCTCAATGGACCATGTGACTGACAACTCACAATGCAACAAGGGTACCAAAGTTCCTACTCCATGAAGCTAGACATAAATATCTTCGGAGTGAATGATCAAGGAGTCATGCCAGTGTATCGTTAGCCTTAAAAATAGTGTGCTCATCTCATAAAAACATTTGCGTAAAATGGCTCACACATGGCACCTCAACAGTTGATCGCGATATAAGACAGCGTCTCAGGCCGGATCGTTGGTATGTTGCATTGGTCTATCCCACGGCCCCAGCGGAGCTACCACTGTCTATTATGAGACACCCACACCCCAACGCCCCCAGGGTCAACAATATATGACACCTACGCTTAGTCTATTCGCACCCGCACATAGGTGTTATTCAAACTCCTAGGCAACATAGCCTTCTCAACAATGTCCCACGGACAATACACATGCATGATGACACAATGTCCAATCATGTATGTTCATCAATGATGTATTCAGCATAAGCATTGCCTCAATGGCACATAAGCATTATTCAATGATCAACATGACATATCAAGAATATATCTATTAAAAATATTGCCTCAATGGCATATCATTATTTCTTATCTCATTGAATACTGAATCAATAGCTGCATAACCCACATAGGGAATCACACTTGCATCAATAATTCTCACTAGGAATATATGTTCCTACATACCACAATTTCCATGTCGTGGATCCAAGAATTCCATTTTCAAAATCATTTCTTCTCTATTGGTATGAATACATATTCTTATCGCATTTAAGCAAAGTAAAATCCTTGAATCCAAGGTTTTTAGGTTATGTTTGAGTTACAAAGGATAAAGAACCATAATCTCAATCATTTCCAGCTCAAAAATCTCATTTTTGGGTCTTAGCAATCGATTACATCACCCTGGTAATCAATTACCAACGTAACAGAATATCTGTAATCGATTACAATCCCATTGTAATCGATTACATGATTCCCAGAACCACAATTCGTAACTTCAAGGCCCTGGTAATCGATTGCACAGCCGTGGTAATCGATTACCAATTGGACAGAACCCTCGTAATCGATTACCCACAAGTTGTAATCGATTACGTGATTCCCAGAAGCACCATTTCGTAACATCATAGGCTTGGTAATCGATTACACCATTCTTGTATTCGATTACAAGCTGGACAGAATCTCTGTAATCAATTACATACAAGATGTAATCGATTACCAGATTTCTAGAATCACGATTTCATATCCTTACGAGCTTGGTAATCGATTACAAGCCCCGTGTAATCGATTACCACGCGTAAACTTGCAGAAAACAAAGTCCTCCAGGTCCTTTAACTCAAACCAAACCAATCATTATCATATTTAATCAACAAGTTATTCAAATATACCTTCAAATCATGCAAGAGGCATCAATAAATCATACAAACCTAACAAAATGCACTATCATCAAGAACAACATAAAAATGAGAGAACTATACATGGATTCAGAAATCAATAACAACACACATATAAGACATTCCCTTACTACCAAGATTGGTTGAAGAGGATCATCTCCCTCTTACCTATTTGGAAGACAACACAAGGTGTTACCTCTTCTTGCCCTAGATTTTCGTTTTCCCCTTCAAGAAGAACACCAATGTGAGTGATTTCCATAATGTCCACTCAAACCATGGAAAAATGAGTTCTTGATCACATAGGTGACCAAGAAAAATGAAAATAAGAAGAAAGTGAAAGAAAAGTTAAGACTTTACCTCCAAGCTCAAAGCTTTAGCTTCAATGGTGAAAAATGGAGGAAGAAGAAGAAGAAGAACCAAGGATGGCCATAAGGAAAATGGTCTTGGGATGATGGAAGAAAGCTAGATGTAGAAGTGGGGAAGAAAGGAAATGAAGATGGTGAATGGTGAGGGTGTACGATGGAGGAGGAAGAAGAAGAGAAGAAGAAGAGAAGGAAAAGAGAGAAAATATTAGGAAGATGAAAGTGAATATTGGGTTCCAATATTACCTCTACCGTGGAGAAGAGTGAGGAGGGAAGAGAGAAAATTGTGTCAAATAGGAAGCTTCTTGGAAACTTCCTACAAGGGGTTTTAATTAACTAAATTCTCTTTTTCTTCTTTCTTGAAAATAAGACTAAAAAGGGTTTGACACAAGGTAATTTTTTTAATAATGTGATAAGATTTTCATTACGTGTTATTATTTATTGGACATGATTATAGTTGGCAGAAGTCAGCATTAACAAATCTGACAGATAAATTTTCTTAGTGTTTTATTATTTCATTTGTTAAAATTTCTCGAAGGACGTGAAACCTTGTAAACTGTGTCCGGCCTCGGGTTTAGTAAGATCCCCCGTCGACGTTTCCATAGTTCAAGGTTCTCGATAAAAATATTTCATTTTCCCGACTTTGCTCAATACGCACGTAAAACGAGAAATATATTAAAATATTCGTCATTTCCGAAAAATTCTGAAAGAATTCATATAAATCACAAACATCAGAAAATGACTTTTCGTAATAAAATTTTCTAACTTTGTGAGCATTACAGTCCTTTTACCAATTCTGCCCAATGTGCATGCGAAACGAGGAATAATATTAAAATATTCTGCGTTCTCTGAAAAATCCAGAAAAATTCCTAAAAATCTCAAATATTGTAAAATGATCATTTATTCTAAAATTATAATTTTTTGGGATGTTACAACTCTCTCCTTCAAATAGAAATTTTGTCCTCGAAATTTTCATTCCTTAGGATAAATATCAACGTTGTTTCTTCACCTTATCTCTTGACCTCCATATCGCGCTTCTAATCACATCAATTCAATTTGTTATTACTAATGTGATCTCCCTGCCTCCATGTGGTTTTGCTCTATCGCACAAGCTCTCAGCAGATCCTCTAATGACTGAATCGTCCTCTCTGATTGGCCATCAGTCTGTGGATGGTATGCCGAACTCAATCGCAACTTCGTTCCCATAACTTCTTGAAGACTCTTCCAAAACTTAGACGTAAACCTTGGATCTCTATCGGAAGTGATATTTGTGGGCACACTATGAAGTCTGACAATTTCACCAACGTATATCCGACTCAACTTTTCTAATGGATATCTTATGTTGATTGGCAAAAAGTGGGCTTATTTTGTAAGCCGATCCACAATTACCCATATTGAGTCATTTCCTTTCTTAGTCCTTGGCAACCCGACAACAAAGTCCATGGAAATACTATCCCATTTCCATTCGGGGATAGTCAAGGGTTGTAACAGTCCAGCTGGTCTTTGATGTTCAATCTTCGTTTTCTGGCAGACTAAACAAGATGACACGCATTTAGCAACGTCTTTCTTCATCCATTGTTACCATCACTTCTGTTTTAGATTTTGATATACCTTGATCACTCTGGTGTGTAAACTCGGTTTACTCTCATGAGTTTCATTGGGAATAAACTCCTTAAGTTCTGAATCATCTGGTATTGCAACCTTCACATGTGAACATTAAGATTCTATCGAGTTCCTTCCTCGCATTCTGGCACCATGCTTCGTCTTAATAACTTCTTCTTGTCTTGTAGAAATTGGTCACTATTCTACTTCTCTTGAATCCTTCCCAACAGATCATTCGAGATAGTGACTATATCTAGACATACCTCATCCAGTGTCATTTCTAATGACAGCCACCTGTCCTCGAAATACTCTACTAATTCCTTCTTCTCAAGCATCATAATGAAGGCATTTAGGTAGTTTCCGGTTCAAAGCGTCCGCCATGGCGTTTTCTTTTCCAAGATGACTCTAAAGTTAGAGATCATGTTCCTTCAAAATCTTTGGTCACTTCTCTGCCTCATGTTTAGTTCCTTCTCATCGAATAAATACTCCAGGTTCTTGTGATAGCGCAGGGCATTGAATATTGCTCCATATAGAAAGTGTCTCTATATCCTTAGAGCCGATATAACCGCTGCTAATACTGGTTCGTGAGTCGGCAATTCCCAACGCACCTCCAACAACCTTGAGGCATAAGTTATAACTTCTCAACTTTGCATGAACATTCATCCTAAACCTTGATGTGAAGCATCCCAAAAACACTTCGAATGTTTCACTGGGATCGGGCAATATCGAAATCAAAATATTTCCTCAATCTTTGAAAAAATTTCTCCGCCTGTGATGGTCTGTAAAAGTTTTGATTCTTTTTTTGTAATCGGAGCAAGTTGCTCTACTAGCTTCGAGAATCTGTCGATACTCCTTCGATAAAACCAACTAATCCCACTAGCTATGAATCCCCCTCACGGTTTCCGATTTTTCCTTTTGGGGAACTGCGTCAACCTTCTTGTGAATCCACACAATTCCTCCATTTGGAATTTCATGATCCAAAACGGAACTTCCTTAAACGAGAATTCGCACTCTGATACTTTGGCACTTAATCCCCCTTCTTTAAGGTCAGGAAAACTATATCGAGATGTCCAATGTATCTCCCCATATCTTCGTGAATAGGTTAGAATGTCATCATTAATGACAACGACATTTCCGTTCTAGGTAAGGATAGAAAATACAATTCAGGTTGTCCAAGAATACAACAAGAGCGTTTGTCACTCCGGTTGACATCACGGGATACCCATAATGTCAAAAGCACACTCGAAAAATCATCTTGGGGATATTCTCTATTTCCACGAATCCATCAGTGACCAGGACACACATCTATCTTGGAGAGAACAACGATTTCCTTCTCGCTGATCCATCAAATCATTCACCTTCCTCCGAGAATACTCATCTTTGATCATAATCTTGTTTAACTGGCGATAATCCTCGTATCACCGAGAAATTTTTATTCTTCTCCTTAACTGGCAGCATCTTAGCTCAACATGCGGAACTCTTTAGCTATTAGAGTGGCATTTATATTCCCTTTACTCTTGGTCCTCTACGGAGAACATTACATGTACCCTCAGGCTCCTTTCCTTTATGAGGCTTAGACGATGTTGGCCGTTACGAGTTTAAAAGTCTTAGTTTCAAAAATCTCTAAGGTTTTTATCGGAACGACCTAGCCGACAATAATCAGAAAACTACCGATCAATTTCTAAAATCATGAACTCGAATAGATATGATTCGAGGTAACCAAGATAGGTTAACAAAAGACTTGATCTTTAGTAGAAATAGGATAGATTACACAACTTAGGTGTCGACGACAAGTCTTAGTAACAGAAATGGAAACAACTAAGCCTAAGATAATAAAGATAAGGATGGATCCAAGTGATCCATACGGTCACAAATTGTAAAAGGAGGGGTTACCCCCAGAATTATACAGCACGATTATAGGATCATCATTTGCGGTATAACTTCCACGGTTTAGATCTTCGAATTTTGAAGTCTCAGCACCTCCCAGGGTATAAGTTCTGGCTTCTGCTTGTGATTCTACAGCCCTTACAACATTGACTGAAGAATTTGCCTTTGCTTGGTCGCAGTTGCGGGAGACGTGTCCAGGCTTTCCACATTTAAAACAGATTATCCTTTTGATCTTACACTCCCTCGTGAAGTGTTCTTTTTCGTATTTCATACATCTTGGCGAAGATGTCGGGGTCTGACTGGATACACCACCACTAGTACTTTGTCCAGGAGTTGGTTGTTGTTGTTTCCCTGATACCCGTGCGTATAGTTTCCACTTAAACTGGTTAACTTTTCTATTATTCCACTTTTGGAATCTAGGCAGTCCAAGGTTGTCCCAAAGCCGACTATCCTCCAACAGATTCTGAACCTCAACTTCCAATTCTTGTTGTTGCGTGGCCCTCTGATCTTGGTAAGTTGTCTCCGCAGCTATCATTTGCCTTTCTTCTGCAGTTGTAGCCATACTCCTATTGTCTCGTCCTGCGCTCACATGTATATGTCTGTCACGAGCCACCGCCCTTGTATGTCTACTGCGAGCCATTGAATCTCTCTGAAGATGGACATAAATATAACAAACACAAAATTACTTCAAACAACGTTATCTCCCTATGAAAACCAAATACAGAGAGTCACACAATTCATACAATTCAAGCAAGACAAGTTCAACTCCATACATCCTAACAATCCCCAGCTCGAACTTCTTCATTCTGCTTCCACAACGTAATCCCTCGTAAGCCGTCAACTTCCAAACTGCTTCTCGAGTCTAGTTTACACCAACTATTTCTTTCTCCAGAAGATCGGTTTTCCAAAACCTTTTGATCTTCTCACAAAAGAAATCCTATTTTCCTAACACAAGACGCCTAGGTGAAGTCATAGTTTCCTGTACACACAGAACATTACATATTGAGTAGGCCAATCCTCAATATCATGCAACTGTATAACAGTAGCCATCAACATTCAACCTACGGCAAGCCATGCATTCCTTTCCCATCATCTCAATCAAGAGACAAGGAAGTGCACAACAGACCAAATTCTAACATGCCTAAACATAGCAAGTCCATACCCGGCTCAACAGGATGAACTGCTCTGATACCACCTTAGTGTAACGCACCTAGATCTAACAACCGCGGCACAATCGTCATTACACCACAGTTACTAAATCCAAGTGTGTCACAGTCATGATAACAGTAGTTTCCAAAATTGACGAGTTTATTTTTTCTTCCTTTTTCACATTTATGCGTAAGTAGAAAATACGAGCCATGAATGAAATATAAATGTATTCAACCCTTAATACAACCATTGGAATGAAATCACGTTCCTTATATATATATATAGTTTATAGCCAATTTACACGAATCACTGATAACATAGAATATAATAATTATAGAGTCAAATAAAATACAGTGGGAATAAAAACAATTAAAGGGGTGGAGTAGTAACCCAAGGATGGGTACTACCAGCAGACAAGGCCGCAACCCCATATACAGATGACGCACGGCGTCCCAGTTGACACAACAGGCATCAATGCCACCACGCGGCTGCACTCTTATGTAGTCGACGAAATCTTGTCCAGATGCTCATGTCAATCAACCAAGGTATGGTCCCTCTTCACCTCCTTCATGATCTTTTATCAAACATAAATGTAAAATAGAAATGCACAAATATAGGAAAGAGGTGAGATTCCCAGCATTCAGTACCAATATGGTAGCAAGAAAATAAACAGCGTCGAACGCCCACATAAGACACAGTTAATACATACAAGTACAGCAATACATGAAAGCAATTAACGAGAGTGAAGTAGCAAAGAACAATAAATAACATTATCCATAGCCAACTAGCAACATTAGCATTACCAAGAGTCAAATAAATATCGCAGTCATAATAGTAAACACATTATCCAATTATAAATGCTCAATGGACCATGTGACTGACAACTCACAATGCAACAAGGGTACCAAAGTTCTTACTCCATGGAGCTAGACATAAATATCTTCGGAGTGAATGATCAAGGAGTCATGCCAGTGTATCGTTAGCCTTAAAAATAGTGTGTTCATCTCATAAAAACATTTGCGCAAAATGGCTCACACATGGCACCTCAACAGTTGATCGTGATATAGGACAACGTCTCAGGCCGGATCGTTGGTGTGTTGCATTAGTCTATCCCACGGCCCCAACGGAGCTACCACTGTCTATTGTGAGACACCCATACCCCAACGCCCCCAGGGTCAACAACATGTGACACCTACACTTAGTCTATTCGCACTCGCACATAGGTGTTATTCAAACTCCTAGGCAACATAGCCTTCTTAACAATGTCCCACGGACAATACGCATGCATGATGACATAATGTCCAATCATGTATGTTCATCAATGATGCATTCAGCATAAGCATTGCCTCAATGGCACATAAGTATTATTCAATGATCAACATGACATATCAACAATATATCTATCAAAAACATTGCCTCAATGGCATGTCATCATTTCTTATCTCATTGAATACTGATAATCACATATTTTATTCATTAAGAAACCCTCATTATTAGTCATTTACACTCTTCATGTACTTAATTGACTGAATTTGATTATGTTTTGTAAGTTTGAACTCGAATCGGACTTAATTGATTTTTCAGCATTATTCGAGTCTTACACTGTTTCTGTATTTTGGCCATATCTTGAGTTCTAAATGTCTGATAATTATGAATTTTACCTTGTAGGAAAGATAAAAGAGAGCTCTACAACTTTGATGAAGAGCTCGAAGTCAAATTCAGACATCTAGTGGAGCTAATTGGGCATGGAAATCAGAATACGGGATTTGTGAATTGGAACCCGAACAGTGTGTAGTAACCAGAACATAATTCGAGTTTGGGTTTATAGAATGGGCTGAAAATTGGTGATCTGAAAGTTAAGACCCATATGTACAACTTTCATGACAAACACAAAACTTGATTCGGGCTCCTTGATGGAGATATTGGGTCTGAAAGTCAAAACAGAGGTGCTGAAACTGGTCCTGAGCAGTCCGTAGTAATTGGGTCATATCTTGGGCATGGGACGAATTTTTGGGTGCTTCCAGAGCCATTGGAAAGCTTAGACAATTTCCTAGAACTTCCATTTGGCTCAAAAATGACGAAATCAATGAGTTCAGCAATGAATACTTTCGGAGACAAGGAAGCTCACCTACCAAGTTCACCTACCAAGCTCATCTACCAAGTTCACCTACCAAGCTCACCTACTAATTCCACCTACTAATCTCATCTACCCATCTACTACTACTCTGAATCCTCTATAAAAGGAAGCATGAGGAGAGCTTTAAACACAACACACACTTAGTGTTAAAGATAGTTTTTCATAGTTCTTGTATATTTTTCCTTCATTGTAATGGAGAGCTAAGTCACTTCTAGTCAATTCGGGACTTTTGAAGAGATTGTGGCTTGGATTCTTGAGACCTTGGTTATGTAATGTATTTGATTTATATTTGAATTCCTCTTCTCTTCTTCTTCTGTTCTCTTGATCTTGAATGCATGAATGGTGATTCTGTTTATGTTTGATCTGATTTGATCTTGGTTTAAGATTAAGTATTGTGATGAACTGAAGATTGAGATTTGTGATGAAACTTAGAACTGATTGATCTAAACTAATCACGTAATTGAAGAGGTTAGGTTACTGATTTGTGCCTAGGTTAATTGAATTCGGTGCTTAAATTGATGGATTCAACATTTATGTCATTCTCTTCTTTCTTGTGTGATTTTCACTCATGTTAATGACCACTCTAGAACTTGCTTTGATTCTTTTTGAGGCTACATTTCACTTGCATGCATGAACATGATTGAGGCCCTCTTTCTTAGCTAGTTTAACCAAATAGCCAACCTTGTTTTCAATATGATATCAAGCACTCTTTTGACCTCTTGAAAATTCTCTGATTCCTGCCAACCTTGTATATTTTCCTTTGCTTAACCCCTTTGAGCTTATTTGACCATTCCTTGTTTCTAGCTCATTATGTGCCTTCAATGAAAAAAATCGTGTTCTTACTTTACCTTAGGGACTAAAAGAACATTAGCCTGGTTAATGGATGAGTTTTTGAACAAGTGTGGGGGTATGTGTACAAAATGGTTGTTGAAAAAAAAAAAAAAAAAAAAAAAAAAGAAAAGAAAAGAAAGAGTGCCTAGAAAAAAAAAAAAAAAAAAAAAAGAAAAATGTATGTATATAGTTATGTTCATATATATAAAAAAAAAAAAGAGAGAGAGAAAAGGATTGGGAAATGAATATGTAAAGGGATATACATTAGAGTTGAGATGAACTTTTATGCTTGTTATTTGAACTCAGCTTTCATTTGCTTTTATTCTCTTTGGTATTTATCTTCTCATATCCATTTTATCCTCTTCTGTTACCTTGACCTCACTACAACCTTGAATAAAGTCCTCATGATTTGTGTATGCATGTGTTTTGAGTAGTGGAGAAGTAGAAGATAAGCAAGCTTATGGTAGTGCAATTTTCATGGGTTGAATTGAGTGAAATACCTACCTTTTAAACACTTGAGAGATTGAGAGGGAATCTTGTGAAAATCCATCATTCTTAATTCATTCTTTTCAACGGAAGTTTTCTTGCTTATTGGTTTGAGATGTGAAGAAATGTTACCTCATTTATGCTTTGATTCCTTGAATTTCTTGTTGCTCTTCTTGCTTCATTGAGTCCTTTAGAGTTTTTAACTTTTAAGTTTGTGTCGTTTGTCTTTGTCTTCTAACTTTAGTTTTACATGTTTTGCCCAGGAGTGCAAAAAGCTAAGTGTGGGGGAATTTGATAATCACATATTTTATTCATTAAGAAACCCTCATTATTAGTCATTTACACTCTTCATGTACTTAATTGATCTTGAACTCGAATCGGACTTAATTGATTTTTCAGCATTATTCGAGTCTTACACTGTTTCTGTATTTTGGCCATATCTTGAGTTCTAAATGTCTGATAATTATGAATTTTACCTTGTAGGAAAGATAAAAGAGAGCTCTACAACTTTGATGAAGAGCTCGAAGTCAAATTCAGACATCTAGTGGAGCTAATTGGGCATGGAAATCAGAATACGGGATTTGTGAATTGGAACCCGAACAGTGTGTAGTAACCAGAACATAATTCGAGTTTGGGTTTATAGAATGGGCTGAAAATTGGTGATCTGAAAGTTAAGACCCATATGTACAACTTTCATGACAAACACAAAACTTGATTCGGGCTCCTTGATGGAGATATTGGGTCTGAAAGTCAAAACAGAGGTGCTGAAACTGGTCCTGAGCAGTCTGTAGTAATTGGGTCATATCTTGGGCTGTAGGACGAATTTTTGGGTGCTTCCAGAGCCATTGGAAAGCTTAGACAATTTCCTAGAACTTCCATTTGGCTCAAAAATGACGAAATCAATGAGTTCAGCAATGAATACTTTCGGAGACAAGGAAGCTCACCTACCAAGTTCACCTACCAAGCTCACCTACCAAGTTCACCTACCAAGCTCACCTACTAATTCCACCTACTAATCTCATCTACCCATCTACTACTACTCTGAATCCTCTATAAAAGGAAGCATGAGGAGAGCTCTAAACACAACACACACTTAGTGTTAAAGATAGTTTTTCATAGTTCTTGTATATTTTTCCTTCATTGTAATGGAGAGCTAAGTCACTTCTAGTCAATTCGGGACTCTTGAAGAGATTGTGGCTTGGATTCTTGAGACCTTGGTTATGTAATGTATTTGATTTATATTTGAATTCCTCTTCTCTTCTTCTTCTGTTCTCTTGATCTTGAATGCATGAATGGTGATTCTGTTTATGTTTGATCTGATTTGATCTTGGTTTAAGATTAAGTATTGTGATGAACTGAAGATTGAGATTTGTGATGAAACTTAGAACTGATTGATCTAAACTAATCACGTAATTGAAGAGGTTAGGTTACTGATTTGTGCCTAGGTTAATTGAATTCGGTGCTTAAATTGACATATATTTACATGAATGGTGCGATTGCAGATTTGTGTTTATCACTTGTCAATTGAATTCGACGATTGTCTAGTATGAATTCGGATCGATGCGAGATCTCGGTTAGATCCAAGTTAACCATTCAAATGTATTTCGGTGTTTGTTGAAAGGTCTATGATTGAATCCACCCAATCTCGGATAGATTTCTGAATTGATGTTCTTTTAATTGTTATTTCTCTTTAAATCCATCAATCATTCCTTGAACCATCAAAACCCCCTTTTTCTAACTTTCACTTGATTTGATTAAATTGCATCTACGATCCTTGAGGAGACGATCCGGTGTTGTTCACTATACTACAAGTTTAGGTAATAACTTCGGTTATAATTTTGATTGAGTTCGGCGCTCGTCAAATACTGAATCAATAACTGCATAACCCACATAGGGAATCACACTTGCATCAATAATTCTCACTAGGAATATATGTTCCTACATACCACAATTTCCATGTCATGGATCAAAGAATTCCATTTTCAAAATCGTTTCTTCTCTATTGGTATGAATACATATTCTTATCGCATTTAAGCAAAGTAAAATCCTTGAATCCAGGGTTTTTAGGTTATGTTTGAGTTACAAAGGATAAAGAACCATAATCTCAATCATTTCCAGCTCAAAAATCTCATTTTTGGGTCTTGGTAATCGATTACATCACCCTGGTAATTGATTACCAACGTAACAGAATCTCTGTAATCGATTACAATCTCATTGTAATCGATTACATGATTCCCAGAACCACGATTCGTAACTTCAAGGCCCTGGTAATCGATTACACAGCCGTGGTAATCGATTACCAATTGGACAGAACCCCCGTAATCAATTACCCACAAGTTGTAATTGATTACGTGATTCCCAGAAGCACCATTTCGTAACATCATAGGCTTGGTAATTGATTACACCATTCTTGTAATCGACAAAGCTGACAATCTCATGTCGATTACACACAAGATGTAATCGATTACTAGATTTCCAAAATCACGATTTCATATCCTTACGAGCTTGGTAATCGATTACAAGCCCCGTGTAATCGATTACCACGCGTAAACTTGCAAAAAACAAAGTCCTCCAGGTCCTTTAACTCAAACCAAACCAATCATTATCATATTTAATCAACAATGTTATTCAAATATACCTTTAAATCATGCAAGAGGCATCAATAAATCATACAAACCTAACAAAATGCACTATCATCAAGAACAACATAAAAATGAGAGAACTTTATACATGGATTCAGAAATCAATAACAACACACATACAAGACATTCCCTTACTACCAAGATTGGTTGAAGAGGATCATCTCCCTCTTACCTATTTGGAAGACAACACAAGGTGTTACCTCTTCTTGCCCTAGATTTTCGTTTTCCCCTTCAAGAAGAACACCAATGTGAGTGATTTCCATAATGTCCACTCAAACCATGGAAAAATGAGTTCTTGATCACATAGGTGACCAAGAAAAACAAAAATGAGAGGAAAGTGAAAGAAAGGTTAAGACTTTACCTCCAAGCTCAAAGCTTTACCTTCAATGGTGAAAAATGGAGGAAGAAGAAGAAGAACCAAGGATGGCCACAAGGAAAATGGTCTTAGGATGATGGAAGAAAGCTAGATGTGGAAGTGGGGAAGAAAGGAAATGAAGATGGTGAATGGTGAGGGTGTACGGTGGAGGAGGAAGAAGAAGAGAAGAAGAAGAAGATAAGGAAAAGGGAGAAAATATTAGGAAGATGAAAGTGAATATTGGGTTCCAATATTACCTCTGCCATGGAGAAGAGTGAGGAGGGAAGAGAGAAAAATGTGTCAAATAGGAAGCTTCTTGGAAACTTCCTACAAGGGGTTTTAATTAACTAAATTCTCTTTTTCTTCTTTCTTGAAAATAAGACTAAAAAGGGTTTGACACATGGTAATTTTTTGAATAATGTGATAAGATTTTCATTACGTATTATTATTTATTGGACATGATTATAGTTGGCAGAAGTTAGCATTAACAAATCTGACAGATAAATTTTCGCAGTGTTTTATTATTTCATCTGTTAAAATTTTTCGAAGGACGTGAAACCTTGTAAACTGTGTCTGGCCTCGGGTTTAGTAAGATCCCCCGTCGACGTTTCCATAGTTCAAGGTTCTCGGAAAAAATATTTCATTTTCCCGACTTTGCTCAATACGCACGCAAAACGAAGAATATATTAAAATATTCATCGTTTCCGAAAAATTCTGAAAGAATTCATATAAATCACAAACATCAGAAAATGACTATTCGTAATAAAATTTTCCAACTTTGGGAGCGTTACAGTTGCTTTGCCAATTCTGCCCAATGTGCATGCGAAACGAAGAATAATATTAAAATATTCTGCGTTCTCCGAAAAATCCAGAAAAATTCCTAAAAATCCCAAATATTGTAAAATGATCATTTATTCTAAAATTATAAATTTTCGGGATGTTACACTAAACATTTTCTCTTTAGAGATCTTCTTCAAAATCCATCATCTTCTTCACTTTCTCTCAAGAACAAAGTTTGAGACTTTGAAGGTAACTCTTTGATTCTTCACTTGCTCCTCCTATTTTTCGTTTCTATGGCCATATTTATGAGCATGGATCTCTTCTTTTTCAACCATTGGTGTTGATTCTTTGAACTTGATTTTTAGGATTTTTGGAGCCCCAAAACCAAGCCACCAAGAAGCCATCTAGGAGGCCATTTTCGTGTTCTTCCCTTAGGTAAGAGGGAGATAATCCTCTTCACCCTATCTTAATAGTGAGGAAATATTTTCTTTATGTTGTTGATAAGGAATCCATGTGGGATTGCTCTCTTGGTTGTAATGTTCTTCATGATTTTGTGCTATTTTGACTTGTACGATTTATTGATTGTTATTATATGTCTTGATGATTATGGATTATATATATATCTTGTTTGGACTAATGTATGGAAAATGTAGGGTTTTCCTACCATTTTGGGGGGCCATGGCCTTAGGGCTAATTTTGAGGATTTAAGGTTGATTTTAGAGACATTGGAACTTGGGTGGTTAGGTGTTAAAGAATTGATGATTGTAATGGAAAAATTTTGGGACTTCTCACTTGGGAGGCTCACGGCCTATAGGAGATTTATTGGTTTAAGTTGTGATCTTTGTGCAACCTTGGGTCTTAAGTGTTTAAATGATAAGTGATCAACATTGTGGTGAAGAAAAAATAGTTAGACTTTGTTATAATGAGGCTCACGGATTCTTAAGGCAAAATGCCACAAAATGTAGTGCTAAAATGGAGACTTAGATGATTAGAGAATTCTAGATTCACTAAGAGTTCATAAAATGAAAAGAATAAAGAATAAGACTTTATTTTATGGATTAGAATGATTTTGATCATAAGGGAAGAATAAGAGAATTTATGTACCCTTTGTTGGTGTATGCCCTAGTGGCCAATACATTTTGTTTGTATTTACATACATTATATTATGTTATTTTATATGAGGCATTTCATTTATTGTGTTCTTTTTGGTAGACATAATAAAGTCCTTAGAATAGTAAGTTTGATACCATAGGCCATCAAGTGGATGACTTGATCGTGAGATCCTATTGGATAAAATACTATTCTTAAATGTCCCTAGTCAAGTATTATTGTTAATTAGGACAACAATAATACATTGAGGCTAGTATGTGCGTAGACTGATGACCACATCTCACGGGTCATGGATATGAGATATCAAGTCTACACATGGATACATATTAGAGTAATGATGTATTGGACAGACCCGCCATGAGAACGCTACGTGGATTGTTACGTGAGTGTCATAAGCGATTCTCATAGTGATAATGGTGTGTGTGGTCCTTCGACCTGAAATCACTACGATTCCTACATGAGGAGTTGTGTGTTTTAATGCCATCAAACGTCATCTGTAACAAGATGATTATAACGTTGGTTATTAGACATGCCGCAATACATGTGGAGGAATGTGAGTGACCTAGATGGGATTTGTCCCTCCTACATAACAGAGCGATATCTTCGGGCCCCCGATTGAGTGAGACTACGAAATGCATGGCCATGCTCAAATAAGTCAATATGAGATATTGATCTTATTTGCTATTACTATGTCTACTCGGGAATCGAAACCGAAGATTGAACTAAACAAGGGTGACACATTCCATGCCTTGTGTTCAATCTGGATATCCGGACAAAGGGACTAAACTACACGGAAACATTGGTCACAGATAGGTTATGTCAAATCACTGACATTCTCATTACTTGGGTAGTAGTGATGTGTTGCTAGATACCGCTCACTGTTTGTAATATTAAAATGAGATTTTAATATTACTACCAACGTCATGAGAACTTGCAGGGTCACACACTTAGAACAGACTAAATTGGAGTAATCGGAATCCAAGTTGGACTCAGATTCAACTGTGGGCCTAACTCATGACAGATGGGTTTAGGGTTGCACCACTTACCTTGCTACTGCTCACACTCACTTAAGGCAGCCTTTGTTATAAATAATACTGCTAAGGGGGCTGCTACTAGGTTACATCACAACCCTAGCCGCACCTACAAAAAGTGAGTGAGAGATAGTGAGGTCTTCTTCTCCTCTCTTCGCAGCTAGCACTACGAAAACAGAGGCGTGACTCCTTTTGCAAGTCTGTTCGTGTGGATACCGCAGAAACATCGTCGCTATTACGGTGTTGGTGATTCACTTCGCTTGTGTCTATCACGCTTCAAGAGGTAAAAAATTTAAAAACTCGGATTATGGATTTTTCGCATGGATCCTGTGAGGGAATTCTGTTATTCCGCTGCGAGACTTTGATCCGCAAATTCCCAACACCCTTAGTGCAATTTTAAGTGAGCATAATTGATTAGATTAAGGAACTTGAATAGTCTAAAGGAATGAAGATTTAATAAGGACTTCAAGAGAATCCCTCTAGAAAATAAAATTCATAAGAGATGTTAATTTAAGTGGAACTTTATAATGATCTCATAAGAATTGTTAAGCTAAAGTAAAACCCCAAAATAAACTTCAAAAAGTGCATTGTTATGCTTGAGAGTTTAATACTATGCTATTTTGGGTTCGTGTGTGCGACTAAAATTATGTTGATGCTTAAATTGGCCAAATTGTGACATGTATGGAAAATATATCATTATTGTTGGATATATATGATTGTGCATGGAGCCAACATGCATTGAACATTATACACCTTTTGTTGTTATGCCAATGTATTAAACCCAGGTGGATCAATGTTATTGCATAATTGTATGGGCAGTTATGTAATATCATCGATACTAATGGTATTAGACAATTGTATGGGTGATTGTTTAATATCATTGGGGACATTACAATGATGGCTTGAGTTATGCATATTTGCATTGAACAATTTGCTCAGTCAATGACTATTAAAAGGCTGAATGAGCCTATGATTATGCATTGAATCAGTACGCATTGAACAAATTACTCAGTCGATGAGTGTTAAAAAGTTGTATGAGCCTATGAATGAGAATTGAATAATGTGGTCTATGATGGATCTATGGGGGGCGTAAGGCGTGGTGAAAGCTGATTGCACGC
The DNA here is from genome assembly GCA_029884605.1 of Ormosia emarginata. NCBI lineage: Eukaryota > Viridiplantae > Streptophyta > Magnoliopsida > Fabales > Fabaceae > Ormosia > Ormosia emarginata. The sequence goes on along the minus strand of JAQQTP010000013.1, from coordinate 1,775,384 downwards.
ATTACGGGCTTGATAAATCACTATTTTTTTTGTGGAGAATGAACGAGAATTGATTATAGTGCGATCCCGTGGAAGGATCTCTGGGTGCGTCAGGGCGCGGTGATCCATCTAGTGACCTGTTTTGTCATATTGTATACCCTTGGCCGGAAAGTCAATTACAACGCACTGACGAGGATCCGATAAGCACTATTCACTTCGGAGTCCCATGGACTGTCATTAAGGGGGACAAATCTTCTGGAACATTCATCTTTGAAATGGAATAGAAAATCTTGGTACTAAGTACACATACATTGTGAGTCGGCATATCATTTGACACTCATTTATATGATGATTATACTTTTGTGTTATTGATGTCATGATCATCTGAAATGTTCTAATTGTTCATTATCTAAAATTCTGTTGTTGTTTTCTCTTATCGTATGTGAATATTACTATTCAATGTTGTTGTTCTGCTATGTGGGCATTCTGCGTCGTTCTGTTTCTTTATTGCCATAATTGGTAATATAAGTAGGATGTCTTACCTCTTTCCCCGTATTCTTGTATTTCTATTTTATATATATATATATATATATATATATATATTGATAAAATAAAAGATCGTGAGGAAGAAGATGAGGGACCACATCCTTACTGGTTGGATTGAGCTGATTCATTATTTTTGACATGGCATCTGGACGAGATTTCTTCGATTATGCACGGGTATAACTTTGTGGAGGCATTGAGCCTGACATGTCGATTAGGACTCCGAGCATCACGTACCATTTTGGGGTTGCGACTTTGTCTACTAATAGTACCTATCCCAGGGTTACTACTTTCCCCTTTTGTGCTTTAGTACTCGCTATATTTTATTTAAATATGTAAGTACTATATTTAGTGTTGTCAGTGCTTTGTGTTAAGGATGAATATGTTATATATGAAATATATTTTTCTTCAGTGGTTGTACTTTAATGGTTGGTTACTAAATATGCATTCATTCGGGGCTTCTATTTTCTATCTATGTATAAAGGAAATAATTTTTTTTGTAAATACTATGTTTGAGACTATGACATGCTTGGATTTAGTGACTGTGGTATAATGACGATTGTGCCGTGGTTATTAGATCTAGGGGTATTACAAGTACACATCAATTTTACTTTTTGGATTGGAAGAGCCTGGAATTATGATAGTTAAGAACATGAACTCTCTTCTCATGCACATCCACAGAGGTGGATTGTAAAGAGTAATGATTACTGGCCAATATGAATAAGTCCTACCTGTTTTGTCAAATGGAGCAAATCCATCGGCACATAACCCTAGCCTCACATTTCGAGGTCTTCTGCAAATTCAGGATATGTTTCATCAAAATATTTCCAAGCTTCTCCATCAGATGGGTGGGACAAAGACCTCGTGTCCCTCTCATTCTGACGATGCCATCTCATTTGAGATGCCATTTGCATTGAGGAATAAAGTCGTTGTAGCCTTAGGATAAGTGAGAAATACCATATTTTTTTCTGAGGAATTTCTTTGACCTTATCGTTTCTAGTGATGCTTCTATAACGGTCCTCGCCATAAAATCTACAACTATGAAGATTCTCATAAGGAGGATGATAAAACATGCATCCATTTGGACAACAGGAAATCTTTTTGCAACCCAACCCTAGTCGTTCCACTGCTTTTTTTACACAGTAGAAGTTTCTAGGCATTAAATTATTATTTGGCAATGAATTTCCCATAAACTCCACCCATTGATTAAAACAAGTCTCGGAGATATTGAAATCAGATTTGATACTTAGAGTTTCACATGCAGCTGACAATTCAGAGTAATTGTCACAACCATCATACAAGAGAGCTTGTGCAGGTGACAATATTTCAAAAAATCTTTCTGCTTCTGGGTTAGGATCTTCCCTTATTTGTTCTGCATAACCAAACCATTATTGCTCAATGTAATTGCCAATAAATGGTCCAACAGCATCCATTACCATCTGCTCATACTTATTGAAGTCTTCCCTTACCCCACTACTTCCATATTATGAGTTATCTACAATGGGAGGCCTTGGTTCGTCATGGTTAGTCCAGTAATAGTAATCACTCGTAAACCCCTTCATACACAAGTGTGCCTTGATGTCATCAACAAAGTGATACGCCTTACGTTCGCATTTTTTACATGGACACCTCAACTTTCCTATTGTTTTAAATTGTTCTTGTGCACAAACTCAACAAACTCGTTAACCCCCGCCATGAACTCATCTATAACTCTTCTCTTATCAAGACCCACCCTTTTATCCATTCACTTCCGATGCTCAAGAACTTCCATTATGTTTCTAATTTAAAGATAGACAAGAGACATGCCAATCAAAATACACCAGCCCACTATTTCAATAAAATTTAAATAGTTAGACCGAATTAGAAATAACCTACTTCAAAGATATAGAGTGCTTTTACTATAAGGCAGACCTTATACAAAGATATTGTTAGGAATTACGGATATATCACGAAGCGGAATAATAAAAATTCCCTCACAGAATCCATGTGAAAAAGCCATAATCTGAGTTTTAAAACATTTACCTCTTGAAGCGTGATAAACTCGAGTGACGTGAATCACCAACACTGTAATAACGACGATGTCTCTGCGGTGTCCACATGAACAAACTTGCAAAACGTCCAACATTTGCAGTCTTGGAGTCTGACCTCTCTACTATAGTGCTAGCTGCGAAGAGAAGAGAAAGAAACCTATCACTCTCTGACTCACTTTCTGTAGGTGCGGCTAGGGTTCTGTAATATCTAACTAGCAGCCCCCTTAGCAATACTATTTATAATAGTGACTGCCTTAAGTGAGTGTGAGCAGTAGCAAGGTAAGCTGCGCAACCCTAGACTCATCTGTTATGAGTTTGGCCCACAATTGAATCCAAGTCCAACTTCAATCCTTATTGCTCCAATTTAGTCTGCTTTAAGTGTGCGACCCTACAGGTTCTTATGACATTGGTAGTAATATTAAAATCTTATTTTAATATTACAAATAGTGAGCGGTATCTAGCAATACATCGCTGTCACCCAAGTAATGAGAATGTTAGTAATTTGACATAACCTTTCCGAGACCAATGTTTCCGTGTAGTTTAGTCCCTTTGTCCATATATCTAAATTGAACACAAGGCATGGAATGCGTCATCCTTGTAAAGTTCAATCCTTCGTTTCTTGATGCCAGAGTAGACTTAATAACAACAAATGAGATCAATATCTCATATCGACTCATTTAAGCATAGCCATGCATTTCGTAGTCTCACTTAATCAGGGCCCCCGAAGATATCACTCCTGTTATGTAGGAGGAACAAATCCCATCTAGGTCACTCACATCCCTCCACATGAATTGTGGTTTGTCTAATAACTAACTTTATAATCATCTCGTTACAGATGACATTTCATGCATTAAAACACACAACTCCTCATGTAGGAAACGTAGTGATTTTAGGTCAAAGGACCATATACACCATTATCACTATAAGAATCGCTTTTGGCACTCACGTAACGATCCATGTAGCGTTCTCATAGCAGGTTTGTCCAATACATCATTACTCTAATATGTATCCATGTAAAGACTTGATATCTCATATCTATGACGCGTGAGATGTGGTCATCAGTTTACGCATACACTAGTCTCAATGCATTATTGTTGTCCTAATTAACAATAATACTTGACTAGGGACATTTAAGAATAGTGTTTTATCCAACAGGATCTCACGATCAAGTCATCCACTTGATGTCTTATGGTATCAAACTTACTATTCTAAGGACTTTATTATGTTTATCAAAAAATGACATAATAAATGAAATGCCTCATATATTAAAATTAGCATAATACAATATATGTAAATACAAACAAAATGTATTGGCCTCTAGGGCATACACCAACAGATCTTATTATCCCCATTGATCTTGAGATCGAGAGGATGCTTCTTAATATTAGAAAAGAAAGAAGAACACAAGGATTTAAGGAAGACAACATGGTGGACAACACTAACTAAGTCGCCAATGCAGAGTAAAGGTTTAGGGATTATGGAACTCCCAATGCTAATGCTCATCAGTCTTCCATTGTTAGACCACGTATAGAAGCCAACAACTTCGAGATCAAGACATCCTTGATCCAGATGGTCCAACAATTACAATTCTGCGAGTCACCAACTGAAGACCCAAATCAGCATTTAGATGAGTTGTTGGAGTTGTGTGACACTATTAAAATTAATGGGGTTTCAACAGATGCTATGTGGAGCAGACTTTTTTCTCTTTTCTCTTAGGGGGAAAGCCAAGAAGTGGATTCACTCAGAGGCCCCTAATTCACTCACCACCTGGAACTTGATGGATAAAGCCTTCTTAGACAAGTATTACCTTATTGGAAAGACAATAAAGGTCTACCAAGACATCACTACCTTCTCTTAAAAGGAATATGAATCTCTTTATGAAGCATGGGAGAGGTATAATGATCTTATTCGTCAGTGTCCACATCATGGCCTATAGGATTTTGTTGTTATCCAAACATTCTTTGCTTGGTTGTCTTTCTCTACAAAGGCAGCTCTTGATGCCATAGCTGGCGGTGCTTTGATGGCCAAGATTCCAATAGAGGCAAGGAGTTTGATCAATGAAGTGGCTTCGAATATTTATTTGTGGCCAAGTGAGAGATCCTCTTCGAAGAAGCAAGCCAGAATGATAGAGCTTGATGCCATTAATATGCTGAATGCCAAGTTTGATGCTTTGACCAAGTCACTTGAAAAGCTGAATGTCAATGTCGTCGCTACCCTTGATATAACTTATGACACATGTGGAGGAGGGCATATGACTTCAGAATGCAATTCAGTGGAGACTTATTCTCAAGACCTGTCTTTGGAGCAAGTGAGTTATGTGCAAAATGGCAATCTCAAGGCTCAAGGTAACCCTTCTCCAACACTTATAATCCAGGATGGAGAAACCACCCTAATTTCTCCTATAGTAACTAGTAAAATAGAGGGAGTCCATCCAATAATAGACCACCATCCGGTTTCCAACAACCTTAACAAACTTCTCAAGGTACAAATTCTATTTTAGAAGCTCTTATGGAGACTTTTATAGTTACACAAAAGGAGCAGAATTAAGCCAATCAAGCTCAGGTGCAACAACATGGGGAGTCAATCAAGCAAATTCATAATCGTCTTGATTAATTTGCCACTCACTCTAAAGTGCTTGAAACTTAAATAGCCCAACAAGTAAGCTTGTTCAACATGGTTCAAGGGTGAATCCCATGTCAACTGGAGACTAACCCAAGGGAACACGTTCAAAAAATTTCATTGAGAAATGGTAAGAAACTTGAAGGCCCCATTAAAGAAGAAAACCTTGAAGCTAAGGACACCAATGAGAAGGAAAAGAAGCAAGAGAAGAGCAAGGACAAGGAAAGAGATGAAGAAAGCACCAAAAAGTATGTTCCTCCGAAAGCATATGTTCCCCATTTGCCATTCCCTCAAAGATTTCAAAAGACAAAGCTTGATCATTAATTCAGAAGATTTTTGGAGGTACTAAAGAAGCTTTACATCAATGTTCTTTTTACCGAAGCTCTCTCCCAAATGCCCTTTTATGCTATGTTTTTGGAGGAGATTCTTTCAAATAAGAGGAAGCATGAAGATTATGAGATCGTTTCTTTAACGGAAGAATGCAGTGCAATCATCCAAAACAAGCTTCTTGTAACGCCCCTTTTTCTCAACACTTGCGAAGAAGGAACGTCACACCATAGTAAAGTGAAACATGAAACGAATAAATTAAACCGCGAAAAATAGTAATTGTTTTTAAACTCATGGACCCGGTCCATTTTATGGTTATTTAAATTCCTTTACAAATGTCACTATATTTTTTTTGTTTATTTAATTTAAATCATATCATTCCCAAGTAGAGTCAAAAGAGTTAATTTAAGAATCCATTACATATAGACATAATAATTAGAACAGTCGCAATAAAGAAACTGACGTAAGTTAAACCATACACAATATATATATATATATATATATATATATATATATATATATATATATATATATATATATATATATATATATATATATATATATATTCATATTTATATGCATAAGCCTGTTTAATTACATTTCAAAATATACAAAAAGCAAAAGCTTAACCTACCCAAGGTAGTTATAAATTTACATCCATCAATCTAGCAAAACATCAGGCTCCCCCAAAAAGATAACGAATAGCCATCAGTAGCCACCGACAGAATCAGTCCCTAAGACTGACAAGAAGGGACCGTAGAAGGGTCCTCCTTAGGGTCCTCTTCGTCCTATGAAATGTCCATCGGAGCGACAGAGCAATGGGCAGGAGCCTGAACAGTGGAAAGAAAAGAGTCATCACGTGGGGTGTAGTACATGTCAGCCTACATATCCCTAACGGGCATATAAAACTCTAACCAAACAAAGGCATAAAAATAAAAAATAAGGGCATCATAACGACCCCATGCCAAGGATACAATCAACTCTCCATGGTACACACAATGGTCTATCTGCACGTTTATGTCTGTGTATTGCCTAAAAATCCAAGAGGGTGAGGCGTCATCCTCAGCAAGCTTCAATCTTAGTCTGGCTAAAACCCGAGAAACTCAGGAGGTTCCCCTTCTTCACATGTGTCTTCTCAGAAGTAAACAGGTCGGCAGAAATAAAGGAAACACAGAAAGAGGTGAGACACCCAGCTTTCATTATGAATATGGCAGTAAGAAAACAAAACGGCGTTGGACGTCCACAGATAACACAATTTATACATTTGATAACAGTAATATTAAATTAATAGTAAAAGCAAAGAAACAACAATTAATTATATTAATTGTAATAACGGGCTAACCACAGTTATTCCCAGCAGTCAACAGTTCAAATAATCAAATAATTATTGCAGTAATAAGGGCAGTTATATTCACAGTTATAAATGTTCATGCTCAATGAATTATGAGACTGATAGTTCACAATGCACAAGGTACCAAAAATCCTACTCCATGGAGCTAGACATTAACATTTTTTGGAGTAAATGATCAAGGAGTAATGCCAATATATCGTTAGCCTTAAAAATATAGTATGCTTCATCTCATAAAAACGTTTGCACAATTGGCTTATACATGGCACCTCGATAGTTGATCGCGATATAGGACAGCATCTCAGTCAGGATCGTTGGTGTGTCGCATCGGTCTATCCCACGACCCCAGTGGAGCTACCACTGTCTATTGTGAGACACCCATACCCCGACGCCCCCAAAGCCAACCACTATGACCCTACGCTTAGTTGATAATCACATATTTTATTCATTAAGAAACCCTTATGTTTAGTCATTTACACTCTCCATATTCTTAATTGATTGAGTTTGGTATGATTTTGTGAGTTTGAGCTCAAATTGGTCCTAATTGAATATTTTCAGCATTATTGAGATTTGACACTATTTCTGTATTTTAGCCATAACTTGAGTTCCTAATATCTGATGAACATGAATTTTACCTTGTAGGAAAGCTAAGAGGGAGCTCTACAACTTTGATGAAGAGCTCGAAGTCTGATTCAGATGTCTAAGGGACCTAAGTTGACATGGAAGTCAGAATACGGGTTCTGTCAGTAGAATCCGAACAGTGTGCACTCAAAAAAATCATATCTCAAGATGTAATAATGGAGATGGGCTGAAATTTGGATATTGGATAGTCAAGATCCAAATAAACAACTTTCATGAAGAACACATTTTGAGAAAAAGAAGTCTAGTAGGTCATTTTGAGCTTGCAAGTCGGAACAGAGGTGCTGAAGTTGGGTTTGAGCAACCTACGGTATTTGGGACATATCTTGGGCTTAAGGAAGCCAAATTGGACGAACCAGCTATCCATTTTATAGCCAAGACAAGGATCTACAACTTTCATGAAGAACACTTTTCGTGGTTCTGAAGTATAGTGGGTCGTTTTTGGCTTCCAAGTCAGACACGAAATTTTCGTCCTCAACCATCCACTCATCCATCCACTAATCCACTCATCCATCCACTAATCCACTCATCCACTAACTCACCCACTCATCCACTCATACACTAATCCAACCACTTAACCACTCCACCCACTCATCCACTAATCCATCCACTCATCCATCCACTCACCCATTCATGTCCATAATTTCCCACTCACCAAAAGTCCTTTGGCATTTTTCACTAATTCAACCACTCAACCATTCCACTCACTCATCCACTAAACCAATCCACTAAACCAACCCACTAATCCATCCACTCAAACACTCCACTCACTCACCCACTCATCCACCCACTTTCCTTTGTCATTTTGTTACCTTAGACTTCTATAAAAGGCACCATTTATCATGAACAAGATGTGTAATTCTCTCCTTCATTTCTCTCTTAGTTTCTTGTTTCTTCATAGTTTCTTCATAGTTTCTCATAGCTTTTGTATATTTTGATGCTTCTCTTCATGGTGATGGAGGGCTAAGCTACTTTCGGTCAATTTAGAACTCTTGAAGAGATTGTGGTTTGGATTCTTGAGACCTTGGTTATGTATTGTATTTGATTTGTAATTGAATTCCTCTTTTCTTCTTCTTTCTTCTTCTTTCTTCTTCTTGATCTTGAATGCATGAATGGTGATTCTATTTATGTTGATCTAATTTGATCTTAGTTTAAGATTGAGATTTGTGATGAAACTTAGAACTAATTGATCTAAACTATCACATAAATGAAGATTGAGATTTGTGATGAAACTTAGAACCGATTGATCTAAATTAATCACGAAATTGAAGAGGTTAGGTTACTGATTTGTGCCTAAGTTAATTGAATTCGGTACTTGAAATTAACATAGATTTTCATGAATGGTGCGATTGCGGATTTGTGTTTATCACTTGTTAATTGAATTCTAGACGATCGTCTAGTATGAATTCTGGATTTGATGCAGAGATCTCGGTTAGATCCAAATTAACAATTCAATTGCACTTCAAGTGTTCTATGAAGGGTCTATGATTGAATCCACCCAATCTTGGATAGGTTTCTAAATTGACTGCTCTTTAATTGTTATTTCTTCCTTTAATTTTGTTAAGTGCGATCTTAAACTGTCAAACCCCCCTTTTTGCTAACTTTCACTTGATTTGATCAAATTGCATTTACGATCCTTGAGGAGACGATCCGGTGTTGTCACTGTGCTACAAGCTTAGGTAATAACTTCGGTTATAATTTTGACTGAGTTCGGCGCTCGTCAATTTTGGCGCCATATTGCTTGGGATTAGTAAGTGTAATCTTTTCATTTTAAGTGTTTTTACTAACCTTTGCTTTTTATTAACTTTTCTAACAATGGACCATGCATAATGGAATCAAAACTTGAGGAGTTGACTTCTTTGGTAAGACATATAGTAGTGAGACAACAATTACCTGTGCAGGAAGCTACACTTGTGTGTAACATTTGTTTTTGTTCATCTCACCCCACATATGCATGCCCTACACTTCAGTATGGTAGTTCTGTTTTTCCAGATCAATTTGTTTCAGCAGCTGGTTATTTTCCTGATGAACTACAGTTCCAGCAGCAGCAACAAAGTTATGATCCCTTCTTCAACACATACAACCTTAGCTGGAGAGACTATTCGGATCTAGGATATGGCTATGCGGCATCACAACAACAGCAATCATTACAATATGAGCAACCATTCCAACAAATAACAAGTCCAACAACTACAAAACTTGAGCCTTCATTAGAGGACTTGATTGAATTCCAAATGTAATTTCACTATTTCAGATTTAACAACCCAAATTGAGCAATTGACAGTCACTATTAATGAACTAAGAAGTCAAGAGTCAGACCAACTCTCTTCCCAAACAATTCCCAACTCCCTGCATTCTAATTGCCATATTGATTTACCTGCAGATTTAGTTGAGGAAACTCATGATGAGTTGTGTCTTGAATTTCCTGATTTTATTGGTTTTAATGAGTCTATCAATTGCAACTCATGTACTGATTGTGACGGTAATATAGAATGTGTTGCATGTGCTGAGATTTCTGCATATTTGAAAGTTGATGATTCTGTTTATGCAGCATCTAATGATATTGAAGGGTCTATCAGCAATGCAGTTGCAGAGTCTACAACACATAGGGAGGTGGAGTTGAAGGCCATTGAGGAATTTTCAAAGAAGGAGGAAAAGCAGCATATGACAGTAACTACTGAAGTGGATTTTGTTTTTGGGTCATGGTCCAATATAATCAATGAAAGCAGAATTGCCAAATTACACGTGTTGCATGTCATTGGTGAAGTCAAGGAAATTAAGAAAGACCAATGGGAACCCAATGGGAGCCCTTATGCTTCAAGTTTAACTTGGTCATTACACTTCAATCAATGGGACCCTAGTGAAAGCTATCATGTTGTGTCAACCATAACTTGGTCATCACGTTTCAACCAATGGGATCCTGGTGGAGTCTTTTCACCAACCTCAATTAATAAGACCAATGGACACCATCTCAAGCCGGAAAATGTGGAAGTGAAAGTGATGGGCTTTTACCATCCACATTATAAAGATCACTAAGAAGTGTCCCAATGTCGAGCTAACGACGTTAAACAAGCGCTTATTGGGAGGCAACCCAACTAGATTTGCTTTTAAGAACTTTATGGAAATTCTTCCTTATTTTTCTTCTTCTAGCTGTTTTTGTATTTTAGTTTCAAATGCTACTCATGTGTTTCGTGAGTCGTGTTCTGTCAAGCAGCTTTGATTCTTGCGCATCTTTTCTCGCTTGCCATTATCTCGCCCCTCATCGGGTTGTGTTGCTCTTTTCTTTCCGATTTATTTATCACTTTCACATTGAGGACAATGTCTATATTAAGTGTGGGGGAGAGATTTTAGCAAGTTTTTTTTTTGTTAAAAAAAAAAGAAAGGGTTCATTGCATGATTGAATAACTTTTCTCCCTTCTTGAACTGATATGCTTAGTAATGGATGATTGAATTGATGAATTGAGTTTGATGGATGCATACCTTGTGAGATTTTGAGCCTAATGGATGGATTTAACATTTATGCCATTCTCTTCTTTCTTGTGTGATTTTCACTCATGTTAATGACCACCCTAGAACTTGCTTTGATTCTTTTTGAGGCTACATTTCACTTGCATGCATGAACATGATTGAGGCCCTCTTTCTTAATTAGCTACTTTAACCAAATAGCCAACCTTGTTTTCAATATGATATCAAGCACTCTTTTGACTTCTTGAAAATTCTCGATTCTTGCCAACCTTGTATATTTTCCTTTGCTTAACCCCTTTGAGCTTATTTGACCATTCCTTGTTTCTAGCTCATTATGTGCCTTAAATGAGAAATCGTGTTCTTTTATTCCCTAAGGTAAAGTAAGAACATTAGCTTGGTTAATGGATGAGTTTTTGAACAAGTGTGGGGTGTGTGTACAAAATGGTTGTTGAAAAAGAAAAGAGTGCCCAAAAAGAAAAAAAAAATGTATGTATATAGTTATGTTCATATATATAAAAAAAAAAAAAAAAAGAAAAAAAAACCAAGTGTTTAAAAAAAAAAAGGATTGGGAAATGAATATGTAAAGGGATATACACTAGAGTTGGGATGAACTTTTATGCTTGTTATTTGAACTCAGCTCTCATTTGCTTTTATTCTCTTTAGTATTTATCTTCTCATATCCATTTTATCCTCTCATGTTACCTTGACCTCACTACAACCTTGAATAAAAGTCCTCATGATTTGTGTGTGCATGTGTTTTGAGTAGTGGAGAAGTAAGAAGATAAGCAAGCTTATGGTAGTGCAATTTTCATGGGTTGAATTGAGTGAAATACCTACCCTTTAAACACTTGAGAGATTGAGAGGGAATCTTGTGAAGATCTATCATTCTCGATTCATGTTGAAGATACCTTGCTTGTTGGTTTGAGATGTGGAGAATTGTTAACTCATGAATGTTTTGATCCCTTGAACCTTTGGTTGTTCTTCTTGATTGTAAAATTTTGGTCTTGAGTTTTGCCCAGGAGTGCAAAAAGCTAAGTGTGGGGGAATTTGATAATCACATATTTTATTCATTAAGAAACCCTTATGTTTAGTCATTTACACTCTCCATATTCTTAATTGATTGAGTTTGGTATGATTTTGTGAGTTTGAGCTCAAATTGGTCCTAATTGAATATTTTCAGCATTATTGAGATTTGACACTATTTCTGTATTTTAGCCATAACTTGAGTTCCTAATATCTGATGAACATGAATTTTACCTTGTAGGAAAGCTAAGAGGGAGCTCTACAACTTTGATGAAGAGCTCGAAGTCTGATTCAGATGTCTAAGGGACCTAAGTTGACATGGAAGTCAGAATACGGGTTCTGTCAGTAGAATCCGAACAGTGTGCACTCAAAAAATCATATCTCAAGATGTAATAATGGAGATGGGCTGAAATTTGGATATTGGATAGTCAAGATCCAAATAAACAACTTTCATGAAGAACACATTTTGAGAAAAAGAAGTCTAGTAGGTCATTTTGAGCTTGCAAGTCGGAACAGAGGTGCTGAAGTTGGGTTTGAGCAACCTACGGTATTTGGGACATATCTTGGGCTTAAGGAAGCCAAATTGGACGAACCAGCTATCCATTTTATAGCCAAGACAAGGATCTACAACTTTCATGAAGAACACTTTTCGTGGTTCTGAAGTATAGTGGGTCGTTTTTGGCTTCCAAGTCAGACACGAAATTTTCGTCCTCAACCATCCACTCATCCATCCACTAATCCACTCATCCATCCACTAATCCACTCATCCACTAACTCACCCACTCATCCACTCATACACTAATCCAACCACTTAACCACTCCACCCACTCATCCACTAATCCATCCACTCATCCATCCACTCACCCATTCATGTCCATAATTTCCCACTCACCAAAAGTCCTTTGGCATTTTTCACTAATTCAACCACTCAACCATTCCACTCACTCATCCACTAAACCAATCCACTAAACCAACCCACTAATCCATCCACTCAAACACTCCACTCACTCACCCACTCATCCACCCACTTTCCTTTGTCATTTTGTTACCTTAGACTTCTATAAAAGGCACCATTTATCATGAACAAGATGTGTAATTCTCTCCTTCATTTCTCTCTTAGTTTCTTGTTTCTTCATAGTTTCTTCATAGTTTCTCATAGCTTTTGTATATTTTGATGCTTCTCTTCATGGTGATGGAGGGCTAAGCTACTTTCGGTCAATTTAGAACTCTTGAAGAGATTGTGGTTTGGATTCTTGAGACCTTGGTTATGTATTGTATTTGATTTGTAATTGAATTCCTCTTTTCTTCTTCTTTCTTCTTCTTTCTTCTTCTTGATCTTGAATGCATGAATGGTGATTCTATTTATGTTGATCTAATTTGATCTTAGTTTAAGATTGAGATTTGTGATGAAACTTAGAACTAATTGATCTAAACTAATCACATAAATGAAGATTGAGATTTGTGATGAAACTTAGAACTGATTGATCTAAATTAATCACGAGAATTGAAGAGGTTAGGTTACTGATTTGTGCCTAAGTTAATTGAATTCGGTACTTGAAATTAACATAGATTTTCATGAATGGTGCGATTATGGATTTGTGTTTATCACTTGTTAATTGAATTCTAGACGATCGTCTAGTATGAATTCTGGATTTGATGCAGAGATCTCGGTTAGATCCAAATTAACAATTCAATTGCACTTCAAGTGTTCTATGAAGGGTCTATGATTGAATCCACCCAATCTTGGATAGGTTTCTAAATTGACTGCTCTTTAATTGTTATTTCTTCCTTTAATTTTGTTAAGTGCGATCTTAAACTGTCAAACCCCCCTTTTTGCTAACTTTCACTTGATTTGATCAAATTGCATTTACGATCCTTGAGGAGACGATCCGGTGTTGTCACTGTGCTACAAGCTTAGGTAATAACTTCGGTTATAATTTTGACTGAGTTCGGCGCTCGTCATTAGTCTACTCGCACCCGCACATAGGTGTTATTCAAACTCCTAGGCATACATCGCCTTTCTAACATTGTCCAATGGATAACACATATGCATGATGACTCAATTTCAATCATGCATGTTCATCAATGATGCATTCATCATAAGCATATCACAATGGTATATAAATATATATATACACATACATATTCACTTCTCAACATCATCACATCATGATATTAACAAGTACATAATCAACAAGTGCTTGGCCCACATAGGGGTCCACAATAGCATAGAATCAATTTCCATGTTAATACATATTTCAAGTGTTCATCTAGTATCACAAGTCCACATTATGGATCCACATTTTCAAAGTCTTAAGCTTTGATTAATTATAACAATTTTAGGTTAATTTAACCCTTCAAAACCGTGACCTTCTAAGTGTTATTATCCACTTTGGTTCTTCCACTTCATTAAGAATTATGCATGTCTCTAATCTTGGATTTCTAAATATGCACCAAGGCATCATTTAGCGTCAAGGTTTTCTCTCTAAAACCGTAGCCTTCAATGGTCTTGACATTATGCATTAGTTAATTGATATCTAATCACTCAAATTTCATTTCACACAAAATCAATCTAATTCCTTAAATTCCAATGCCAAAACCGTGGCATCAATTTGGGGTAATAAACCCTTAAAATTTTCCTTTCATAAATTTTAATGTTATCATTCAACATCTATTTTCATAAGCTTTATGTATTTGTGTACAAAACAAATTCACAACCCAAAATTTCTATCCAAAATCGAGCCACCATGTTAGGGTAGGAAACTCCAAATTTTTCATTTAGCAACCCTAACATGATCAAGCATATTTAACACTTCCATTTGACTCAAGAACACCAATCAAACATTAATCAAATCCAAGGGTACATGAACAAGCAAAATCACAAAACAACATGAACATACAAAGGTTCCCTCACTACCAAGATTGGTTGAAGTGAGTAATCTCCCTCTTACCTAAGGAAGAATAACAAAAATGGTTTCCCTCAAGCTCCTTGAAGATTCGGTTTCAAGGGCTCCAAGAACCCTAATTTTTCAATCACCAAGAATCAACATTAAGTATAGAAAAGAATGGATCTTTGGTCTCCATTGAGACCCTAGAGCACAAAAATGAAGAGAAAAAGGAAGAAAGATGGAAGCTTTACCTCAAAGTTAGAAGCTTTACCTTGGAAGACAATGGAGAAAAGGTTAGATTTTTGAAGAAATTTTCAAAAGAGAAAGGGTAGAGAAGGTGAAGGTGAATGTAGAAATGAGTTTAGTGAAGAGAAAAGATGAAGATCAATGGTCACAATGGGGTCTACAATTTCGTAGCTATAAAGGAGTAGAGAGAAGGAGGAGAAACTTTGAAGAAGAAAAGGTTAGAAAGAGAGGTGAATAGGTGAAGTGGAGTTATTTTGAGTGGATTAGGTTAAGTGGGGAGGCAAAATTTATGCCTCCCAAGGGCATAGTAGCCGCGGCAATTGAAGAGAGAAGAGGGGGCAGATTTTGGCTTCCCATGCAAGCCTAGGGTAAAGGTGTCTTTTGGGCCAAAGCTTATCAAAGAAGCTTCTTAATTAAGATACAAAATTTGAATTAAAGTGAGCTTGATTAGACATAAAGTAGATTACATTAGGATAATGTAATAGGATTTTTATTACATGCTATTGTCCAATGGATAATTACTACAGTTGACAAAAGTCAGTATTAATTTATCTGACAGATGAAATTTACACAACATTTTATTATTTTATCTGTTAAATTTTCTCGAAAAATATAAAACCTCGTAAATCGTGTCCAGCCTCGGGTTTAGTAAGATCTCCCATCGACGTTTTCACAGATCAAGGTTCTCGAGAAAAATATCTCATTCTCCTGGCTCCGCTCAGTTTGCATATAAAACGAGGAATAATATTAATATATTTCGCATTCTCAGAAAAATCCATAAAAATTCCAGAAAATCATAAATATTATATAATGAATATTTATAATAAAATAAATAAATTTTTGGGTGTTACAACTCTCCCCGACAAATAAGAATTTCGTCCTCGAAATTTTCATACCTTAAAATAACTCTGGGTATTGCTCCTTTATTTTGTCCTCTAGTTCCCAAGTCGCATCTCCGGTCGCCTCGTTCCAGATCACGTTCACCAATGAAATGTCTTTCCCCTGAGTTGCTTCATTCTCCTATCCTCAATCTTTACAGGAGTTGTTTCATAAGTCAAATTCTCCTTTAATTGTACCGAATCAGGTGTTATGACAAAATCAGGACTTGGAATGTATTTTCGGAGTTGTGACACATGAAAGACATTATGGAGATTTGAAAGGAAAGGGGGTAAGGCTATTTGGTAAGCAACAGGACCTACTCGATGAAGAATTTGGTAAGGTCCAAGGAATTTAGGAGTGAGCTTTCTAGATTTGAGAACCTGACCGACCCCAATCGTAGGCGTGACTTTCAGGAACACATGCTCTCTTTCTTCAAATTCAAGAGGTTTTCTTCTTTTGTCCGCATAACTCTTTTGTCGACTTTGAGTTGTTCTCATCTTCTCCTGAATCATCTTGACCTTCTCGGTTGTCTGTTGAATAAGATCAGGTCCAACGGTAAGTCACTCTCCATCTGATACCAGCATAGAAATGTTCGACACCTTTGTCCATACAGAGCTTCATAGGGTGCCATCCCTATACTTGAATGATAACTGTTTTTGTAGGTGAACTCCACCAACGGTAAGATTTTATCCCAACTTCTAGTTTGCTCTATAGCACAAGCTCTAAGCAGATCCTCTAATGATTAGATTGTTCTTTCCGATTGACCGTCCGTCTGAGGATGGTAGGCAAAACTCAATCGTAACTTTGTTCTCATCGCTTCTTGAAGACTCTGCCAAAACTTCAATGTAAACCTCAGATCTCTGTCAGAAATAATACTTGTAGGCATACCGTGAAGTCAGACAATTTCACCAACATATAACTGAGTCAACTTCTCCAATGGATATCTGATGTTGATCGGTAAGAAGTGTGCTAACTTTGTGAGTCTATCCACAATTACCCATATTGAGTCATATCCTTTTCTTGTCCTTGGTAATCCGACGACAAAGTCTATGGCAATGCTATCCCATTTCCATTAGGGAATAGTCAAGGGTTGTAAAAATCCTGACGGTCTTTAATGTTCAATCTTTGTCTTCTGACAAACCAAACAAGATGATACACATCTAGCGATATCTCTTTTCATTCCATGCCATCAAAAGAGTTTCTTCAAATCTTGGTACATTTTGGTTATACCAGGATGCATACTCAACTTGCTTGTATGAGCATGTTCAAGGATGTGCTTCCTCAGTTCTTGATCTTTTGGTACGCATACTCTACCTTGGAATCTTAAAATTCCATCACTTCCTTCTTCTAATGTTGAAACACCGCCCTACTTTATCAGCTCTCTTTCCTCTTGCAAGAACTTGTCAACCTTCTGCTTCTCTCGGATGTCATCCATTAATTCGCTCGAGATCGTGACCATGTTCATATAGATTTTAGCCGGCGTCAACTCCACGAAAGACCATATGTCTCGAAATTGTTCTATCAAGTCTTTCTCTCTGATCATCATGGTAGGAACACTGATCATCTTCTTACTTAAAGCATCGGCCATAACATTCGCCTTCCCAGGGTGATACTAAAGTTGGAAGTCATAGTCTTTCAGGAATTCTAACCATCTTCGTTGTCTCATGTTTAGCTCCTTCTGGTCATACAGATATTTCAAGCTCTTGTGGTTGCTGAAGACATTGAACGTTGCTCCATACAGATAATGTCTTCATATCTTCAAAGCAAACACCACTACAGCTAACTCCAAGTCGTGCGTTGGGTAGTTTTTCTCATGCACTCGCAGTTGTCTAAAGGCATAAGCCACCATTTTGCTGTCTTGCATAAGGACGTATCTCAATCCTTGATATGAAGCGTCACAATACACCTCAAATGGTTCATTTGGATTAGGCAGAACTAACACTGGTGAAGTAGTTAGTCTCCTTTCAGCTCTTGGAAGCTTCCTTCGCAAGCATCTGTCTATTCAAAAGCCTGATTCTTTCTGGTGAGTTGAGTGAGTGGTCTGACAAACTTGGAAAATCCTTCAATGAACCTCTGGTAATATCCTTCTAATCCAACAAAGCTTCGGATTTCCATTACCATCTTCGGCCTTTCCCATTGTAGAACAGCTTCTACCTTCGATGGATCTACAACAATCCCTTCTTTCGAAATCATATGGCCTAAGAATTTCACTTCATCCAACCAAAACTTGCAACACCCTAATGGGGATGTCACATTTCCGAACAATAATAATAAAACCTTTACCCAAGTTGTAAATTATTACGTAATATATAATAATATAGGTTGTAAAAATATTCTTTTTGGACCTTATATTATAAAATAAAGTAAACAGTACATAAAATAAAACAAACTATTACATATACACCATAATTATAGATACAAATAATTTACATATTACAAACTATTTAATAAAACAGTAAACTGACTGGTTTAAAGCAAACCATAAACTAGCCCAAGCATAACACTAAAAGTTTTGATTCTCCGAAGGATCTTCCTCGGGGAGATCGTTAGAATATAGAAAACCTCGGTCAACGTTATCTCACGTCACAATCAATCCATATGATATGGATGATCTCAAGGCTCGCCCTCCTCAAACTACTCGTTCAGTTGTTGTTCGTACTGACAATCCAGCGGCTGCTCCTCTTCTACTTCCTCAACGACTTTATAGAACATAAATAATAATACAAGAAAAATATATACAAAGAGGTGAGACAATCTACATCATTACCAGTATAGCAGTAAGAAAACGACAAAACATACAGATATAGCAGTTAAAACAACAAAATCATATTAGCATAACATATATCATATCTCAACCAAGTATAAATGTCATAGATGCAAAATATCATAAATCAAATTATAACTATTCACACAGTGATGCAGATTAAATATGTCATGTTCTCAGACTCATTCCTACTCCATGGAGCTAAACACAAACATCAGAGAGAATGATCCGGTAGACATGTCCGCACATCAGGCTGCCTCAACCAACTGTTACACAGTCAAATACGTTGTGTAAACAGCACACAATCAAATACGTCGTGTGAATGGCACACGGACAAATACGTCGTGTGAATAGTACACAAATACGTCGTGTACGTCCAGGCATATTACCAGACAGTCCCCAATAGATCCTGATTAAGAATAGTATTTGTCGAGATCACTAGTGTGTGTTTTCAGTTACCACGGCCCAGAGGAACTACCAACTGTCCACATGTGGAATTTACTGCACACTAACGCCTCCAAGTTCACCTCATGAACACACTACGCCTATCACACCCGCAACACGGTGTAATTCATCTCGTCAGTCAATTGTCAATTTCAACCAAATTGACATACCACTCTATGTATGTAATGATCCATAATTACAAAAATACCCTCAGTATCACCATAAATCATAATTACATAAATATTCTCATTATCACTATAATTACAAAAATACCCTTAATATTAATAATTCCAAAAATAGTATGTCTCCACTTGACAGTACTATTTCCTAACATGTCCGGGTCCACCACTTTGCCCTGACAGTAAAAACTTACTGTTTCCATAAGTCGCGTAAAAAGTTTATCGCCTTTTCACAATTACGTCACATTTGACAAACGTTTTTCAATCGCGTAAATATTTTTCAACGTTTTTCTCAATCGCGTAGTTTAAAATCCACTATTTTAAATACGCGTAAGCTATTTCTACTATTTTTCACTGTACAAATATTTCTTGACACTCCAAATTAAATTTTTAAACTTTCCAAAACTAAAAATACTATTTAGACATTATTTTTCATTTTTCTTTACAAAAATTACTCTAAGTAATAATTTCTAACGTTTTTCTCAAAAATTCGATTTTAATAAATTCTTCTGCAGTTAATTTTATTCTTTAACTACGTAAAATACTTCTTTGCTTTCTAAATATCATTTTGAAATGTTCTTCATTACTTGCTCATTTTTAACCAATTTTGATAGCATTTCATTTAGAAAATCCACTAATTGATATTTTCTACGTTTTCCTTTTAAAAATTCCTTTATTTAATTATATCCATAAAATACACTTTAAAAATTGCTAACATACTTTAAAACTCAAAAGTAAGTATTTTTCAAGTGTCAAAAATTTATTTCTTTTCTATACTAAACTTCTAATAAAAATTTGTTTACTTATTTGGTTCTTGAAAATCCATTGTAAATAAATTCTTTTTAGGTTAATAAACTACTTTACACTTAGAAAATAAATTTTGGATCAATTAAACATTAAAAATATATTTTGGCCGAAAATCACCATTTTTTTACAAACCATGTTTAAAATTATTTTTCATCCATTAAATCATTGAAAAATCCTTTAACTTAATTAGATCAATTAAGTTATCCTTTTAGAAAATGGTTGAGAACATATTGGTTCTCTTTTCATAGTAAAAAAAAAACATAAGCTCTTCATCTTGTGTTCTTTAGAACACTTTTGCAAATCTCAACATAATTGCACATCCAACAATAATTATCATAGATCCATGAACATATACATATATTTATGAAACACATACCATATATTAAAGCAATAATAAAACACATACCAAATATCAAAGCTATAAACATGCTTGTATGCATAATAAACCACAAATAGAAAAGAAAATAACATGCACACATAAACAATCACAAATAGAGAAGACAACAAACAACCAAGTGAATGAATCCTTATGGATTCTTCACCACAAATACATCCATTTTCTCACCACCACACATGGTTGATGAGATTAAATCTCCTTCTTACCTATAAGGAAGACAAGATCTCCTTGGACTCCTCAGAAATTTTGTGTAGCTTCAACAAAAATCCTAACAAGCTTAAACAAATTATAAAGTCATAAACTATGGATGAAAAAGATAAACTATGGATCAATCATGGCTTAGAACATCAAAAATCAAATTAGAAACAAGAAACAAGAATTTTCACCTTATAGGAAAGAAACTTCAAAGTGATTTTCCAAGCTCCAAATGGATGATTTTGCAAAAACTCACAACTAGAGATGTTCTTAGAATATGGTTTAGATTTAGGAAATGAAGTTGGATGAAATTTTTGATGGATGGAAGTATATAGAAGATGCTTGGCCGAATGGTGTTAGAAAAATGGACTTAGGAGTTTTCTTTGGTGTTCTTTGGGTAGGAGAGAAATGAAAGGATGAGGTAGAATGATTGAAATGAAATAATGAAATGAATATTAATCTTCCTCCATTATGCATGACCGTAGAGTGCAATCAAAAAGCTAGCCACCTTTTTTGACAAATTTGGCTTAATAATAGCCTTTGATGACTTGGATGGTGGATGGCTTGCTCTAGACTTCATGATTGCTTCATTATTGAATTTTGAGAGCATAATTCATGCATAATGCATGCATAGTCCGAAAATAGCTATAGGAGTTCTAATCAATATTTGATTGATTTTAATAGCTTATTTATATTTAAGTCCTCCTAGTTAGGTTTAATTAAAAGTTAGTTAGATTCCTTTGTATTTTAGTTAATCATTAGTTTACTTATAGTCCTTAATCTTCTACTTAATTATATTAATACCTTGTCTAAGATAAAAACTAATTAGGTTTTAATCCATTTAATTACCACTCAACCCTTTAGATTAACTTAATTAGAGTTTAGACTAACTATTCAATTAAGTTAGGTTTAAACTAACTAATCTACTAAGTCTAATCATTTTTGTAGATTTTTAACTTTTTGATTTAGAATTTTACAAGCCTTTTACGTTAGTAAATTTTTCCTAAAAGTGGGTCCTACAAACCCAAACGTGGGTCCCACAAGGTAAACGTGGGTCCCACAGATTTTTCTGCATGATAAATATTTTTATTATACAGAAAAATCCTAAAAAATTAAAAGATTGATATATGTATTATTCGAATTGGGTTTAGTAAGATCGCCCAGCTCCAAATAATCAAACAAGATTTTCCCCGGCCCGAAAATTATTATTTTCTTAACTCAGAGCAAATCACACGAAACAATCAAATACAGTTATGAAACAGTCAAATTAATTTTATAACACGCAGAAATCAGAAAACAGTACAATAAGGGCAAAAACATAATTAACCAAAAATTGGGGTGTTACAAAACTTACACTTGGACAATTTAGCTTACAGATCTTTCTCCTTTAAAATATGAAGAACTATATTGAGATGTTCAACATGATCCTCCTGATTTTGTGAATAGATTAAGATGTCGTCGATGAAAACAACAACGAATCTGTCCAAATAAGGACAAAAGATTCTATTCATATAGTCCACGAAGACAACAGGTGCATTAGTCACGCCAAAAGGCATTACTAAATACTCGTAGTGTCCGTAACGAGTATGAAAGCCATTTTAGGAATGTCTTCCATTTTTACTCGGATCTGTTGGTAGCCCGACCGCAAATCGATCTTGGAAAACACAGCCGCTCTTTTCAATTGATCCATTAGGTCATCTATCCTCGGCAATGGATACTTGTTCTTGATCGTGACCTTATTCAGTTGACGATAATCCACACTTAACCTTGAAGTACCATCCTTCTTCTTAACTAGCAACACTGGTGCTCCCCAAGGTAATACACTGGGTCTCACGAATTATTTCTCCAAAAGTTCTTCCAGTTGCTTCTTGAGTTCCACAAGTTCTGCTGGCGACATTCGGTAAGGCGCTATGGAAATAGGGCCAGCTCTAGGCACAAGGCCAATAGTAAACTCGATTTCCCATTCTAATGGCAAACCAGGTACATATTCAGGGAAAACTTCAAGAAACTCTCGAACCACGGAGATCGCGTCCACATCTACCTTATTCTCAACTTTCAAAGAAGACAACAACATGTATCCTCGAGCTCTTTCTTTCAAGAAAGCTTTCGCTTAGTTAGCCGTAAAAAATCTAGAATTTTCATCAAAAGGAAAAACTATGGTTTTTCTTGAATAGTCCAACAGGACTTGGTTAGCAAATAACCAATCCATTCCTAAGATTACATCTAATTGAGATAAGGGTAAACAGATCAAATCGACAGAAAAGGTTCAACCTTCGACAGTCAATGGACAATTTAGATAGACTTTGGTGGTAACAACAAGTTCATCAGTTGGAGTTGAAACAGTCAAATCAAAAGGCAAAGACGACATAGACAAATTAGGTCTTTTCACACAGTCATATGAAATGAAAGAATGAGTTACACTAGAATCATACAATAGAATTAAAAGATTACCTTTGATGAGACCTTCCCCTTGCATAAGATCTTTGGATTCAGAGGCTTCAGCACCACTCAGGGTGTAAACCCGACCTCCATCCTGTGGTTTAGTGGTCCTAGCAGCATTGATAGAAGGTTCCGCCTTAGTTTGATTGCAGTCACGGGAAACGTGTCCAGGTTTCCCGCATCTAAAGCAAATGATCCCCTTGATAGTGCAATCTCTTATATAGTGCTCCTTCCCACACTTCATGCACCTCGGCGTAGATGCCGCAATTAGACTTGTCCTTCCCGAGCTTCCACTAGGACTTCCACCCTACAGTCGTTATTGCTGACTTCCAGGTGGTCTCGCATAAGATTTCTTCTGGTAACGACTGGTGTTACTGCTTCCTCCTCTTTTGGACCGTAAAGGCCCAAAGTTGCAGTTTCTGGCATCACGTGCCTAGTCCAAGCCTTCCACCCAGCAGCATGTATCAAGCAACTCAGAAAATTGAGTAATTTTCAATGTTATGACGACTCTCTTCACGTCATGTCTCAGACCTTCTTCAAACTTTTGACACTTCCATGCTTCATTGGGTTGGTGTTGAAAGTAAGTTAAGAACCTCGACAAGCTCTCAAACTTAGCTGCATACTCGCCCACGGTCATGTTTCCTTGTCGCAAACCCAGAAATTCCATTTCCTTCGCGTGTCTGACACTTTCAGGGAAATACTTATTCAAGAACCTCTCTCTGAACACTTCCCAAGTAATCGCCAGATTCTCAGCTTGCAACAACCTTTGCTCTCCCGTCCACCAGTCCTCAGCGTCTCCAATTAGCATAAACGCCGCATAGGTCACCTTCTTGTTATTAGCACAGTTCATGCCAGTAAATATCTTTTTAAGCTCTTTAATCCAGAAAGTAGCTTTCTCAGGATCAAACTCTCCTTTGAATTACGGAGGGTTCATATGATGAAACTTCGCTAAATTCTGGGCATCAGTTGTAGCCTCTAGTTACTGTGCAGTCCTCGCCTGCTGTTGAGCAGTTTGCTAATTTTGCTGCAGCATTACTTCAGCCATCTTTTGTATTGCTTCAATTGCAGCAACCATGTCTCCTCTGCATGCCATACTTTCTTTCAAGTCAAACTACACAAAACACAGAGAAAAGTCAGATGTATCCTTACGGAATACCAAACATAGAGAGTTCACACAGCACAAACAGGATAGTCCAAAACCACACAACCCATAAGAAAACTTAAACCGAGAGCTTTGATACCAAGACAGTGTAACGCCCCTTTTTCTCAACACTCACGAAGAAAGAACATCGCACCATAGCAAAGCGAAACATGAAACGAAATAAATTACACCACAGAAAATAGTAATTGTTTTTAAACTCACGGACCCAGTCCATTTTATGGTTATTTAAATTCCTTTACAAATGTCACTATATATTTTTTTGTTTATTTAATTTAAATCATAGCATTCCCAAGTAGAGTCAAAAGAGTTAATTTAAGAATCCATTACGTATAGAGATAATAATTAGAACAGTCGTAATAAAGAAACTGATGTAAGTTAAACCATACACAATATATATATATATATACACATATATATATATATGCATAAGCCTGTTTAATTACATTTCAAAATATACAAAAAGCACCCACCCAAGGTAATTACAAATTTACATCCATCAATCTAGCAAAAAGTCAGACTCCCCCAAAAAGATAACGGATAGCCATCAGTAGCCACCGACACAATCAGTCCCTAAGACTAACGAGAAAGGACCGTAGAAGGGTCCTCCTTAGGGTCCTCTTCGTCCTATGAAATGTCCATCGGAGCGACAGAGCAACGGGCAGGAGCCTGAGCAGTGGAAAGAAAAGAGTCATCATGTGGGGTGTAGTACATGTCAGCCCGCATATCCCTAACGAGCATATAAAACTCTAACTAGACAAAAGCATGAAAATCAAAAATAGGGGCGTCATAACGACCCCATGCCAAGGACACAGTCAACTCTCCATGTTACACGCAACGATCCTTCTGCACGTTTATGTTTCAACAGTCAGGGCCTCCGTGAAAAGTGATCCGTGTATAGCCCAAAAATCCACGAGGGTGAGGCGTCATCCTCAGCAAGCTTCAATCTCAGTCTAGCCAAAAGCCGGGAAACTCAGGAGCTTCCCCTTCTTCACACGTGTCTTCTCAGAAGTAAACAGACCGACAAAAATAAAGGAAACACAGAAAGAGGTGAGACACCCAGCTTTCATTACCAATATGGCAGTAAGAAAACAAAACGGTGCTGGACGCCCACAGATAACACAATTTATACATTTGATAACAGCAATATTAAATTAACAGTAAAAGCAAAGAAATAACAATTAATTATAATAATTACAATAACAGGCAAACCACAGTAATATTCCCAGCAGTCAACAGACAATTATTGCAGTAATAAGGGCAGTTATATTCACAGTTATAAATGTTCATGCTCAATGAATATGAGAGTGACAGTTCATAATGCACAAGGTACCAAAAATCCTACTCCATGGAGCTAGACATTAACATTTTTCAGAGTGAATGATCAATAAGTAATGCCAGTATATCGTTAGCCTTAAAAATATAGTATGCTTCATCTCATTAAAACATTTGTGCAATTGGCTTATACATGGCACCTCGACAGTTGATCGCGATATAGGACAACGTCTCAGTCAGGATCGTCGGTGTGTCACATCGGTCTATCCCACGGCCCCAATGGAGCTACCACTGTCTATTGTGAGACACCCGCACCCCGACGCCCCCAGGGCCAACCACTATAACCCTACGCTTAGTCTACTCGCACCCGCACATAGGTGTTATTCAAACTCCTAGGCATACATCGCCTTTCTAACATTATCCAACGGACAACACATGTGCATGATGACTCAATTTCAATCATGCATGTTCATCAATGATGCATTCATCATAAGCATAACACAATGGTATATAAATATATATATATACACATACATATTCACTTCTCAACATTATCACATCATGATATTCTCAAGTACATAATCATCAAGTGCTTGGCCCACATAGGGGCCTACAATAGCATAGAATCAATTTCCACATCAATACATATTTCAAGTGTTCATCTAGTATCACAAGTCCACATTATGGATCCACATTTTCAAAGTCTTAAGCTTTGATTAATTATGACAATTTTAGGTTTATTTAACCCTTCAAAAACCGTGACCTTCTAAGTGTTATTATCCACTTTGGTTCTTTCACTTCATTAAGAATTATGCATGTCTCTAAATCTTATATTTCCAAAGATGCACCAAGGCATCATTTAGCCTCAAGGTTTTCTCTCTAAAACCGTAGCCTTCAATGCTCTTCAAAGTTTAAATTTTTCACCACATTATGCATTAGTTAATTGATATCTAATCACTCAAATTTCATTTCACACAAAATCAATCTAATTCCTTAAATTCCAATGCCAAAACCGTGGCATCAATTTGGGGTAATAAACCCTTAAAATTTTCCTTTCATAAATTTTAATGTTATCATTCAACATCTAATTTCATAAGCTTTATGTATTTGTGTACAAAACAAATTCACAACCCAAAATTTCCATCCAAAATCGTGGCCACCATGTTAGGGTAGGAAACTCCAAATTTTCAATTTAGCAACCCTAACATGATCAAGCATATTTAACACTTCCAATTGACTCAAGAACACCAATCAAACATTAATCAAATCCAAGGGTACATGAACAAGCAAAATCACAAAACAACATGAACATACAAAGGTTCCCTCACCACCAAGATTGGTTGAAGTGAGTAATCTCCCTCTTACCTAAGGAAGAATAACGAAAATGGTTTCCCTCAAGCTCCTTGAAGATTCGGTTTCAAGGGCTCCAAGAACCCTAATTTTTCAATCACCAAGAATCAACATTAAGTATGGAAAAGAATGGATCTTTGGTCTCCATTGAGACCCTAGAGCACGAAAATGAAGAGAAAAAGGAAGAAAGATGGAAGCTTTACCTCAAAGTTAGAAGCTTTACCTTGGAAGACAATGGAGAAAAGGTTGGATTTTTGAAGAAATTTTCAAAAGAGAAAGGGTAGAGAAGGTGATGGTGAGTGTAGAAATGAGTTTAGTGAAGAGAAAAGATGAAGATCAATGGTCACAATGGGGTCTACAATTTCGTAGCTATAAAGGAGTAGAGAGAAGGAGGAGAAACTTTGAATAAGAAAAGGTTAGAGAGAGAAGTGAATAGGTGAAGTGGAGTTATTTTGAGTGGGTTAGGTTAAGTGGGGTGGCAAAATTTTTGCCTCCCAAGGGCATAGTAGCCTCGGCAATTAAAGAGAGAAGAGGGGGGAGATTTTGGCTTCCCATGCAAGCTTAGGGTAAGGTTGTCTTTTGGGCCAAAGCTTATCAAAGAAGCTTCTTAATTAAGGTACAAAATTTGAATTAAAGTGAGCTTGATTAGACATAAAGTAAATTATATTAGGATAATGTAATAGGGTTTTTATTATATGTTATTGTCCAATGGATAATTACTACAGTCGACAGAAGTCAGTATTAATTTATTTGACGGATGAAATTTACACAGTATTTTATTATTTTATCTGTTAAATTTTCTCGAAAAATGTAAAACCTCGCAAACCATATCTAGTCTCGGGTTTAGTAAGATCCTCCATCGACGTTTCCACAGATCAAGGTTCTCGGGAAAAATATCTCATTTTCTCGGCTCCGCTCAGTTTGTACGTAAAACGAAGAATAATATTAATATATTTCGCGTTCTCAGAAAAATCCAAAAAAATTCTAGAAAATAAAAAATATTATAAAATGAATATTTATAATAAAATAAATAAATTTTGGGGTGTTACACTTCCCCCTAAGCTTAAGGATCCAAGTAGCTTCTTAATTCCAAGCTCAAATAGAAGCATGCATATCAATAAGGCACTGTGTGATCTTAGGGCAAGTGTGAGTTTGATGCCCCTTTCTCTTTGCAAGAAACTCGATATCAGGGAGCTCAAGCCAACCACAATCTCTCTTCAATTGAAGGATAGGTCAATCAAGCATCTCGTTGTCATATTAGAGAATGTACCAATGAAGGTGTGGAAGTTCTACATACCGGTCGACTTTGTTGTACTTGAGATGGAAATAGAAACTCAAATCCCTATTATTCTAGGGAGGCCATTCTTAGCCACTGCTGGAGCCGTGTTTGATGTAAAGCATGAAAAAATAACTCTCAAGGTTAGTGAAAAAGTTACTGAATTCAACTTGTTTCAAGCCTCCAACCAACCAACCAACCGTTGTTGATTCTTGTTTAAGGGTTGATGTGGAAAAAAAACTAATTAGAGTGATGAATACTAAGAGTCATCCATAAGACCTTTTGGAAAAGTGTTTGGTGCACAATGGTGACACCAATGATGAAGATGAGGAGGTGGCAACCTATGCCCAAATTTTGGACGCATGCCCAACTGTTTCCCTTTCTCAAAAAAGTAAGTTCAAAGAGCTTAAGGGCGTCTCAACCGAAGATCCTTTGCTTAAAGACAAGGAGGCCCCAAAGGTAGAGCTTAAACCTCTCTCACCCATGCTAAGGTACGTATTTCTTGGTCCTAATTCTACATATCCTATCATTATAAATGCAAATCTTAGTGATGATAAGGTTGATAAATTGTTGAATGAACATAGGGTGCATAGGAGGGTCATAGGGTACACCATTGATGATATAAAAGGAATTAGTCCTTCTATTTGCATGCATCATATCTTAATGGAAGATGGTTGTAAACCCTCTGTAGAGCGTCAAAGGAGACTTAACCTAAATATGAAAGAAGTTGTTAAAAAAAAGGTTTTCAAACTCTTAGATGCCAGGATTATTTACCCGATCTCGGATAGTCCATGGGTGAGTCCAGAGCATATTGTTCCTGAAAAGGGTGGTATGACTGTGATTAAGAATGAGAAGAATTAATTAATTCCAACTAGGACAGCCATGGGTTAGATGATGTGCATTGACTATAGGAAGTTAAATAGTGCAACCCAGAAAGACCATTTTTCACTCCACTTTATTGATCAAATGCTTGAGAGGTTAGCTAGACATTCTTTCTTTTGCTATTTGGATGGTTATTCTGTTTCTTTCAAATTCCTATCCACCCTAGTGACTAGGATAAAACCACCTCTACTTGTCCCTATAGTACTTATGCTTATAGACGTATGCCTTTTGGACTTTGTAATACACTTGCTACTTTTCAACATTGCATGATGGCAATTTTCTCTAATTTTATTGAAAACATAATGGAAGTACTTATAGATGATTTCTTCGTTTATAGCACTATTTTTTATAATTATTTGACTAACTTATCTCAATTTTTGCAAAGATATGAGGAAACTTATCTTGTTTTGAATTGGGAGAAATGCTATTTTATGGTGCATGAAGGCATTGTCTTGGGACACTTGGTGCAGAGAGGGGCATTTAGGTGGATAAAGCAAAGATCGAGATTATTGAGAAGCTACCACCACCAAACTTGATCAAAGCTATCAGGAGCTTTTTTGGGTCATGTCGGGTTCTACCGGCGATTTATAAATGACTTCTCTAAACTTGCAAAACCTTTGTCTAATTTGCTTAATAAAGATATGCCTTTTGTATTTGAAAAATCTTGCATGGATTCTTTTTGTAGGTTGAAGGAGACACTAATCTCTGCTCCCATTATGCAATCATCGGATTGGGAAATGCCATTCGAGTTAATGTGCAATGCAAGTGATTTTGCAATTGGAGTCGTGTTGGGACAAATAAAGGAAAACAAGCTCCATGCCATCTACTATGCTAGCAAGACCCTAGATGATGCACAACTGAATTATGCTACAACCAAGAAAGAGCTCTTAGCGGTAGTGTTTGCTTTTGAGAATTTCCAGTCTTACCTAGTTGGCTCAATAGTGATAGTCTACATTGACCATGCTGCTCTTAAATATCTTTTAAGCAAGAAGGACATGAAGCCTTGGTTGATCCAATGGGTTTTGTTATTGCAAGAATTCAATTTAGAGATTCGAGACAAGAAAGGAGCTGAGAATTTTGTTGCAGACCATCTCTCTTGAATTCCACGGGAGAAGGAAGTAGGGTGTATTGAGCATCCTATTGATGACAATCTTCCGAATGAGCAACTTTTCTCTATGATCGTGATGCCTTGGTATGCTGACTTCATCAATTACTTAGTTTGTGGAGTTACACCATTTGACGTTTCATTTCAAAAGAAGAAGAAGTTCCTCTATGATGTGAAGTATTACTTTTGGGAAAAACCTTTGCTTTACAAAAGATGTGCATATGGCATCATATGACTATGTGTGACAGCCTAATATTGACACCTTAGAATATCCAATATATACCTAGATAAGCAATATCAGCCATGCTACTTCTAATTAAACATCAACTAATCCATAATATTTAAACAAACCATTATGGAGAGTCATATCTAAAAGTTATACATATATACAACTTTTATATACTTAAAGCAAATATAATTAATTACATAAGCTTTGGACTGAAAACTTAAACTAAACTCTTCTAGTTCTTTTGTTATCTTCATCTTCTTAACCTCTTGTTGGGCCTTTACTTGGATTTACATAGAAACATAGCGGGGTGAGAAATATAATTCTCAGTATGAGTAACCAATACCAATATTTAAACATTTATACTAAATAAATGAAATCTGAAACTGAACATGCTATCAATATTAAACAAATATGTACACAAATGTCAAATATCAAAAGTCTCATTATACCTCAACTTTACTCATTAAAGTGGGCATGCTATACTAACTTCTCTGATCTAGTTATTCATCAATATGATATAAGTACTGAGTAAATATCAATTCACAATGAATAACACTACTAGCATTAGAACATTCACATTGAGGCTCTATGTGAACATTCATCTAGCCACCTCATAATCCTATATTAAACTCATACTTATAACTTAACTATTCTTAGGAATTACATTCCCTTGTACTTATATGCATAGAATAGGCTAAATAGCCTTAAGACTATCTGGTACTAAGTGGACTATTTCACCACACAATAATGAGTGTACTACTTCCACAACTTGTCTCAACTAGTTTATTTCTTAACTTATCCATAGCTTGACTTAAGATATAACTCATCCTTAGCCTAACTTAGGATATCTCTTGTGGATTAACCTCATTGCATAAGGGTTCCATTTTTAACCCTAAGGGAACTGCTAGGTTCAACCCTAGGGGAACCGCTAAGTTCAGCCCTAAGGGAACCGCTAGGTTCAACCCTAAGGGAGCCGCTAGGTTCAACCCTAAGGGAACTGCTATGTTCAACTCGAAGGGAACCACTAGGTTCAACCCTAAGGGAAGCGCTAGGTTCAACCCTAAGGGAACCACTAGGTTCAACTCTAAGGGAACCACTAGGTTCAACCCTAAGGGAGCCACTAGGTTCAACCCTAAGGGAACCATTAGGTTTAACTCGAAGGGAACAACTAGGTTCAACCCCAAGGGAACCACTAGGTTCAACCCCAAGGGAACCGCGAAGTTCAACCCTAAGGGAATCACTAGGTTCAACACTAAGGGAATCGCTAGGTTCAACCCTAAGGAAATCGCTAGCTTCAACCCTAAGGGAACCATTAGGTTCAAACCTAAGAGAACCACTAGGTTCAACTCTAAGGAACCACTAAGCTCAACCGTAAGGGAACTAGTAGTGCTAACTAGGTTGTATGGCACTTAAATCTTACCAACTAGGCCCTATGGCGCTCAACTCTTGCCAACTAGGCCCTATAGCGCTCAAATCTTGCCAACTAGGCCCAATGGTGCTCAACTTTTGCCAACTAGGGCCTATGGCGCTCAACTCTAACTAGTAAAAGAGTTACTAGTGTTTATAGGACTCAAACCATACCCAAAACACCTCAAATTTTGGTTAAAATGGATGATTTTCGAGATGTCACTAAATGTGCATCATAACTTCAAAAATTCTAAAAATTTATGGGAATATAGATCTCTCTCATATCTTTCCAATGCCACAAACCTTGATTCATTTGGATAAGTGTAGCCAAGGTAATGTGATATTTTGTAGAGGCCAAAATAAGTCATTCTCTAATTTACTCGATTTTGACTTGAACTTTAATTGAAACTGGGAACAAACTACAATTGAAAAAATTTTGAAATTTTACAGGCAAGAAGCCTTATATGTTAGATTCAAAATGGCACTAGTTTCATGTCCATAAGACATCGCAGCAAGAAATTATACAATTTGGTTTACTGGTTGCTAGAATGCATTTTCCATAGAATCTATCTTGGATTCAAATAGAAACTGCTATTGATTGGCTTGCTAGAAAATTTTGAAATTTTTAACACATGAAGCCTTATGTCTTAGATTTCAAATGGCACTAGAATCAGGTCCATACGATATATGTATCTCAAGTTATGCAACAAACATCATTGACTGCTCACTAGATTCTGCAGAATTCTATAGAATCCGAGAATGGTTCCTTTGGAACAATTCTCACTTCCAACATTCAAGATCAGTTTCTATGTGATTTCTAACACCAATCTAGGTCTATAAACTTGTTGTAACTCTTTTATAACCTATTGATTCACTTAGGCATAGATTTAGGTTCAAAAATAACCTTAACTCAAGTTCATTTCTCAAGTTCCTTATGAACGAAAAATGGAATAACTTAAGCCATAAATGGCCATCTAGCATTCAATAAGTTAAAACTATCCTAACTTAATTATTAGAATCAAGAATTAAGGTAAGGACATGGATTTAGCTTTCCAAAATCCTTTTCTATCTATGAAAACTGTTGATTATTCAAGATGAACAAAGAGGAAAAAAATGTGAATAGAAATCCCCTACCTTATGATGATGACCAATCTTGGAGTCTCTTGATCTTGCTCTTGATCTCCCTTGGGTCATCTTCTTCTTTTCTTCTTCCCCCCTTCTTTCTTCTCCTTTCTCTCTTTCTCCCTTTTCTTTCTTTCTTCTTTTTTGTTTCTGATTGTGGAGAGGGAGAGAAAATGAGATAAGGATATGGAGGGAATTTAGAAAAAAGTCTAACTTAAGCTTCTGTACTGAAACTTATATATGCTAAGAACACTTGAATTATACTAATTCAAGTTTTCTAGCTTCCAACAACTTTAGAATAAATACTATGATTCATCTAAATTGTTGTTTCATGTTTATTCTAATTTTCCATATCTGCTAGGGGTTAATTGGGTATTAAAAGCATACTAGTATGCCTAAACATACCAAACTGACTCCGATTGTTCTAAAATTTTAACTGTACCTTATTTAACTCATTTGTAACTTAGAAACAAGTTATCCATACCTGTTTCCTTCAACTTAGCAATTTATGCTATTATTTGAGTCATTTTAAGCTACTTTTCAACTTCTGTGTTGCAACAAAGTGCCTAAATTAACTCAGTTTGTCACAAACTTAACTGGCGTGTTAAGCAAGTATTAGGTTACCTCTATAACTATTCACAAGCCTAACATGTTATTGAGGGTGTTACATTTCTCCCTTCCTTTTAAAATTTTGTCCTTAAAATTGCTTTTCTCATGCCACAACTTTAGGCAATCTTACTTTATACGGGACTCTAACTCCCAAAAAGGCTCCTTCGGTGTCAACTTCACTCTTTACTATCTTCTGGTAAAAAAGAATCTAGACACCTATTCTGTTATGTTATTTCTTTCTAGGCTACTAAACATTATCCAAAGATCTTACCACATTTAGTAGCCTCTAGATGGATAGTATACTTTCTTTTGTGAGCTTCCTCTAGAATCCCTTCTTTTGATCCTTGACTCTCTTGGAACACAAAATTTGTCTCTAAACTATGTCGCTCCATTCTCAGTCATAACAAAATCTTTTCGGGTTTCTTAGAGGATTTGCTCATTCTTGTCCCTTAGAGTTTCATTCTCTTCTTGAGTTTCAAAAATTTGAGTCCTTAACTCATTTACTATGCCCTATCTACTCACTATGAGACTATGTGACACCATAAACACCACTAGACTCAAATTCCTAAAACTCTCAAGAAGTTCACTATATCATGGACCATCATCAGGGACATCTGTAGGAATTTCCTACCTAGTGTATATGCCCTTGTAGTGGCTTTACCCGGATGATACTATAACTCAAAGTTATGATCCTACCATTGTTGGGAATTGTGGATACATCACGCAGCAAAAAAAAAAAAATCCTAACAAGGATCCATGTGAAAAAGCCATAATCTAAGTTTTTTTTTTAAAAAAAATTGTTTACCTCTTGAAGCATGATCTAAACAAGTGGCGTGAATCACCAACACCGTAATAGCGACGATGTCTCTGTGGTATCCACATGAACAGACTCGTAAACGTCCAACGTCCACAAAAAGGAGTTACGGCTCTTTCACACAGTGCTAGCTGCGAAGAGAAGAGAAGAAACCTGTCACTCTCTCACTCAGTATTTCTGTCAAGTACGGCCAGGGTTTCTGATGCATGCTTTGACAGTCGCTTAGCAATGCCATTTATAATAGCTGACTGCCTTAAGTGAGTGAGAGTAGTAGCATGGTAAGCTATGCAACCCAAGACTCATCTATTATAAGTCTAGCTCACAATTGAACCCAAGTCCAACTTGGATCCTAATTACTCTAATTTAGTTTGCTCTATATATGCAACCCTACAAGCTATCACAACGTTGGCAGTAATATTAAAACCCCATTTTAATATTACAAGCAGTGAGCAGTATCTAGTAACACATCACAGTCACCCAAGTAATGAGAATGCAGTGATTTGACATAACCTTTCCGTGACCAATATTTCTGTGTAGTTTAGTCCCTTTGTCTAGCTATCTAGATTGAACATAAGACATGAAATGCGTCACCCTTGTAAAGTTCAATCCTTTGTTTCCTAATGCCAGAGTAGACTTAATAACAACAAATGAGATCGATATCTCATATCGACTCATTTGAGCATGACCATGCATTTCATAGTCTCAATCAATTAGGGGACCTAAAGATATCGCTCCCATTATGTAGGAGGAACAAATCTCATCTAGGTTACTCACATCTCTCCACATGATTCACGGTATGTCCAATAATCGACTTTATAATCACCTTGTTATATATGACGTTTAACGACATTAAAACACACAACTTCTCATGTAGGAATCATAGTGATTTTAGGTCAAAGGACCATATACATTATTATCACTATGAGAATCGCTTATGACACTCACGTAATGATCCATGGTGCGTTCTCATGGCGGGTCTGTCCAGTATATTATTACTCTAATATGTAGCTATGTGAAGACTTGATATCTCATATCCATGACCCATGAGATGTGGCCATCAGTCTATGCACATATTAGTCTAAATGCATTATTGTTGTCCTAATTAACAATAATACTTGACCAAGGACAATTAAGAATAGTATTTTATCCAATAGGATCTCACGATCAAGTCATCCACTTGATGTCCTATGGTATCAAACTTACTATTCTAAGGACTTTATTATGTTAATAAAAAAAGAACACAAAAAATGAAACGCCTCGTATATTAAAAATAGCATAATACAATGTATGTAAATACAAACAAAATGTATCGGCCTCTAAGGCATACACCAACAATCTCACACTTGCACTAGAGCTAATCAAGCATATATCTAATTCCTAAAGACCTAGTGTGACCCTAATGCTTCTACTGTGCAAGAGGCTTCATCAGTGGATCAGCAATTTTATCATCTGTTAGTACTCTACATATCTTCACATCTCCTTTATCGATGATATCTCGAATGAGATGGAAGCACCTAAGTATATGTTTAGATCGCTAGTGAGATCTAGGCTCCTTGGCTTATACGATGACTCCATTATTATCGCAATAGAGGTCCACTGGGTCCACAATGCTAGGAATAGCGTCAAGTTCAGAAATGAACTTCCTGATCCTAACGGTCTCCTTTGCTGCATTAAAGGCAACAATATTCTCAACCTTTGTGGTAGAATCGATGACTGTCTCCTGCTTTGAACTCTTATAGCTCACAGCCCCACCATTCAAGCAAAAAACATAACCCGATTGTGATCTCGTCCTTATCAATTTGGAAGCTAGCATCAGTGTAACCTTTTACAACTAGCTCCTCCTCAACTCCATATACCAAGAACGAATCCTTAGTCCTTCTGAAGTACTTAAGGATGTTCTTGACAACAGTCCAGTGACTCTCACCGAGATCAGATTAGCACCTGCACGTCATGCTCAAAGCATGCGAGATATCTGGTCGAGTACATAACATGATATACATGATAGATCCAATTGTAGATGCATATGGAATCTTGCTCATGTGATCCCTCTCATCCTGGGTGGTAGGGGATTGAGCCTTAGATAGGCTTACACCATGCGACATAGGCAAGAGTCCTTTCTTGGATTCATGCATGTTAAATTATTTTAACACTTTGTCTATGTATGTACTCTGACTTAAGCTAAGCAGTCTTTATGATCTATCTCTATAGATCCTGATACCTAACACATTGGTGGCTTCACCCAAGTCCTTCATAGAAAAACACTTCCCTAACCAAGTCTTTACAGACTGTAAGGTAAGGATGTCATTTCTGATGAGTAGTATGTCATCTACATACAACACCAAAAAGACAACTGTGCTCCTACTAACCTTCTTATAGACACAAGATTCTTATTTATTCTTGATGAAACTGAACTGTTTGATTGTATAATCAAAACGAAGATTCCAGCTTCTAGAAGCTTGCTTCAATCCATAAATAGATCGTTGCAACTTGCATACCTTTCCAGCATCTTGTGGAGTGGCAAAACCCTCAGGTGTGTCATATACACATCCTCGAGGAGATTTCCATTAAGGAAAGCAGTTTTGACATCCATTTGCCAGATTTCATAATCGTGGTATGCTACAATAGAAAGTAAGATCCGAATGGATTTAAGCATCGCCACTAGGGAAAAAGTTCATCATAGTCTACCCTATGAATTTGCTTGAAACCTTTAGCCACCAATCACGCCTTAAAGGTATGCACGTTACCATCTATGTCAGTTTTCTTTTTGAAAACCCACTTGCACCTAATGGGTTTTACCCCTTTAGGTGGGTCAACCAAGGCCCATACCTGGTTGGCATATATAGATTCCATTTTAGATCTCATGGCCTCAAGCTATTTCTCAAATTTTGGGCCCATTACGGCTTCTTGATAAGTCATAGGCTCATCTTGATCTATGACGAGCACCGAACTCACCAAAATTATAACCAAGTTATGCCTACAGCTTGTAGCAAAGGAAGCAACACCGGATCGTCTCTCAAGGATTATAAAACACAATTTGATCAAGTTAAGTTAAAATGGGGGGGGTTAGGCAAGATTAAGAAGCAGAATTAACAAATAGAATTAACAAACAAATAGAATTCGAATTAATCAAAATTAAGAAAGCAACCAATCCAAGAAAATTGTCCAAACTTGATTTTAATCCATCCTTGATTACTAAAAGTCCATTCAATTATTAATCAAGTCCTTGGTCTGAGACTACATCAAGAAGCCTCGCAATGATCATGGATCTTCTACTAGAAATGCTTCTAGATTTCAATTAATTAAGATTAGACAAGTTAAGCACTCATCAAAATCAAAATCAACTTAAAAGCCAAAATCGAACCAAGTTAAACATTTCATCAAATACCTTCAATGCCTTGTTTAATTTATTAGATCATCTCTTTGCACATGGTAATTAAGAAATTAACATATGAAAATTCCAATTAACCAACCAGAATTAACAAAGAGAAGAAGAAGCGAAACTTGATTAATAGATGAACTTAAACATTAAAAACGAAATCTCAAGATTAACAACCAAGCATGTTCAATCTCTTATATTGATCTAAAGGCTCTACCCCTCCATGAGAAGGGGAGAACTCAAAAAAAATAAAAGAAGGAAGAAGAAAATGAAAATTAGAGAGAAGGAGGAGGAAGAGAGTTCTAGAGAGAAGAAAGAAAAATGTCAAAATGAGAGGTGCCTCAATTTTTGACTTGCCACCATCTAAACTACCCCCTATTTTGGATTTATATAATTAAAAAGCCATTAATTACAATGTTGGGTCAGTTATGAACATTTGGGCCTAAATCCCATCCAATTTGAAGGTCTATAACTCAAGTTATGACCAAAACAACATCAAAGGGTCTCTGAACTTGTATTCTGACTTCCATGCAAAATTAGGCCCACTAGACATCTGAATGAGACTTCGAGCTCTTCATCAAATTTGTAGAGCTTCCTCTTAGATTTCCTATAAGGTAAAATTCATTATTATCAGATATCTAGACTTAAGTTATGGCCAAAATACAGAAATAGTGTCAAAGCCCAATAATGTTGAAAAAATTCAATTAGGCCCAAATTGAGCCCAAACTCACAAATCATGACCAAACTCAATCAATTAAGAATATGGAAAGTGCAATTGACTAAACATAAGAGTTTATTAATGAATCAAATATGTGATTATCAAATTCTCCGACACTTAGCTTTTTGCACTCTTGGGTAAAATACAAAAGACCAAAACAAGGGCAAAAGGGATCAATAAAAAGAACTCAAATTCTAATGACATTCAATAATGCAAAAGTTTACAAGTAAGAAGAACAACCAAAGGTTTAAGGGATCAAAACATTTATGAGTTAACATTTCTTCACAACTCAAACTAACAAGCAAGGTAGCTTTAAATTGAAAAGCATGAATCAAGAATGATAGACCCTCACAAGATACACTCTCAACCCTCAAGTGTTTACAAGGTAAGTATTTCACTTAATTAAACCTATAAAAATTGCACTACCATAAGCTTGCTTATCTTCTACTTCTCCACTACTAAACACATGCACATAAAAATCAAGAGGACTTTATTCAAGGTTGTAATGGGGCCAAGGTAAGGGAAGGAAATAATATAGATATGGTAAGTTAAGCACCCAAGGGAATAAAAGAGCAATGGGGAGGAACTCAATTGACAAGTAACAAGCATGAAATTTTGCCTCCCACAAAATTCATATAGTGCACATTCTCTTACATATCCCTTTCCTTTTGCTTTCACACCCTTTCTTACATTCATTCTTTTTCTCTTCATTTTTCATTTCATTTTTTTTATTTTCATTTTTTTTATTTCTATTTTTTTTCAATCACCTTGCATATTACACATCAATTTGCACAACTCCCACACTTGAACTATTAATTACCCACAAGCAAAAGAGCTCCTCAATTGAAAATGAACCAATGCTCTCTCATTCCCTAAGGTAAGGTAAAATCATGGTTTTTCACAAAGGCATAAGAATAAGCAAATAGGCTCAAGGGGGTTAATAAAAGGAAAATGATGCAAGGTTGGTTATTTGACTGAAGTAGCTAATCAAGAAAGAAGACCTAAATCATGTTCATGCATGCAAGTGAAATGTAGCCTCAAAAAGAATCAAAGCAAGTTCTAGAGTGAATATTTACACGAGTGAAAATCACACAAGAAAGAAGGGAATGGTGCAATATTAAATCCATCCATCAATAGGCTCAAAATCTCACAAGGTATGCATCTATCAAACTCAATCCACCAATTCAAACATCCACTACTAAGCAAATCAGTTTCAAAAAGGAAGACAATTTATTCAATCATGCAATGACCTTGAATTTCAATTGCTTCAAACTCATAAACATCACAAAGCTCAGAACATCATAAAAAAATTATTTTTTATTTATTTATAGAAAACAAAAATTGAAAACAACAAAAATGTAGCAAAATAGAAACAAAGAAAACAGAAAAATAGCAGACAATATACTAAATCTCTCCCCCACACTTAAAATTTACATTGCCCTCAATGTAAAACTCAAAAATCAGTAGCAAACTAGCAATAGCATCAACAAATATGAGATAAGCAAAATAAGAGAAAGGAGAAAGAAACAACATGATCAAGTAGGGTAGATGGCTTCTTGCAAGGTGATCGCCTCCATATTGTCTGCTTGAGCTTGAGCTCCCTCATATGACTGTGAAAGCTTTTGCAGTGGCCTCCCTTGTGATCTGCACAACACTAGAAGGAAAAATGTTAGTGACAACAAATGGACCTAACCATCTAGATCGGAGCTTCCCGGGCATGAGCTTGAGGTGAGAGTTGTAGAGGAGAACTTTTGGCCAATCTCAAATGTTTTCCTCAGAATCATCTTATCATGGAAGGCTTTAGTCTTCTCTTTATAGAGTTTGGAACTTTTATAAGCCTCCAAGCGGATCTCCTCCAATTGCTGCAGTTGTAGCTTCCTCTCCATGCTTGCTTGATCTAGGTCCAAGTTACACCTCTTCACCGCCCAGAATGCGTGATGCTCAATTTTCACTGGTAGATGGCATGCTTTGCAAAAAATAATTCAATACTGAGACATCTCGATCGGTGTCTTATAAGCAGTCTGCTAAGCCCATAAAGCATCTTCAAGCCTCTTACTCTAGTCCTTTCTGTTAGATTGAACTGTCTTCTGGAGTATCTGTTTGATCTCCCTGTTGGAAACCTCGACTTGTCCATTGGTCTGGGGGTGGTAAGGTGTAGAAACCCTATGCAAGACCCCATACTTTTTCATCAAAGCCTCCATGCTCCAATTGCAAAAATGCGAACCCTGATCACTAGTGATAGCCCTTGGGTCTCCAAACTTGCAGAAAATATGTGATCTAACAAAATCGACAACAACCTTGGAGTCATCAGTCCGAGTGGCTCTCGCCTCCACCCACTTGGAGACATAATCAACAGCCAGCAAAATGTAAACATAGCCAAAAGAAACAAGAAAGGGTCCCATAAAATTAATACCCCATACATAAAAAATCTCACAAAATAGTAAAGGCTATTGGGGCATTTCATTTCTATGAGAAATATTACCTGTTCTCTGGCACTGTTCATAAGACTTACAAAATATATATGCATCATGAAATAAGGTAGGCCAATATAAACCAGAGTCTAAAACTTTCCTAGCTGTACGAGTAGGTCCAAAATGGCCACCACATGCAAATGTATGACAAAAGCTAAGAACATAATCAAACTCATGATCAGGGATGCATCTCCTAATTAATTGGTCACTACAAATCTCTAAAGATAAGGATCATCCCACACATAATACTTAGACTCACTCTTCAACTTATCAATCTGAGCCCTAGTAAAACATACATAGAAAACACCAGCAACCAGGAAATTGACCATATTCGCAAACCAAGGAGAAATGACATTACCTTACAGCTGTAAAAGTTACTCGTCAGGAAATGAATCATCAATGGGAAGGGGATCCGAGGCTCTCTCAATTCTACTCAAGTGATCAGCCACTAGGTTCTATGCTCCACTCTTATCTCGAATCTTTACATCAAATTCTTAGAGGAGCAGCATCCACCTAATCAATCTTGGATTAGCCTCAGGCTTCTTCAGAAGAAATTTCAAAGCTGCATGATCATAAAATACCACAACCTTAGAACTAAACAAATAAGATCGAAACTTATCCAATACAAACACAATTGCTAAAAGTTCTTTTTCTATGGTTGTGTAATTTGCTTGAGCAGCATCCAAACTGTGTGAAGCATAGTAGATCACATGGGAAGCTCTGCCCACTCTCTATGCCAAGACTGCTCCCACAGCATAGTTAGATGTATCACACATAAGTTCGAATGGGAGTGTCTAATTTGGTGGCTGAATGACATGGGTACTGGTTAAAGCTCGCTTAAAGTAATGAAAGGCCTGCATGCATTTTTGGTCAAACAAGAACTCTACATCTTTCTGCAACAGGTTAGATAGCAGAAGAGCTATTTAACTAAAATCTCTGATAAAGCGCCTATACAAACCTGCATGTCCAAGAAAAGAACGAACTTTCTACATGCAAGTGGGGTAAGATAAACAGGTAATCACATCTATTTTTGCGGGGTCAACAACAATACCCTCACTAGACACTACATGACCCAAAACTATACCATGTTCTACTATGAAGTGACATTTCTCAAAATTCAGGACAAGGTTAGTTTCAATGCATCGATGTAGTACTGTAGACAAACTATCCAAACAAGAATCAAAAGAAGAACCATAGGCAGTGAAATCATCCATAAACACCTCCTTTCACTCCTCTAGAAAGTCAGAGAAAATACTTACCATGCACCGCTAGAAGGTACTAAAGGCGTTGCAGAGATCGAAAGGCATCCGCCTGTAAGCAAAGGTACCGAAGGGGCAGGTGAATGTGGTTTTCTCCTGGTCCTCAAGTGCAATGTGAATCTGAAAGTATTTAGTGTATCCATCCAGGAAGCAATAATGGGATTTCCCAACCAAATGATCCAGCATCTGATCAATGAAGGGCAAAGGGTAGTGGTTTTTTCGAGTAGCCTGGTTGAGCCGCCTATAATCAATACAGACTCGCCAACTATTCTTCACTCTGGTAGGGATCAGCTCATTCTTCTGGCTGGCCATAACTGCCACTCTAGACTTCTTGGGGATAACCTATATAGGACTTACCCAAGTGCTATCAGAGATGGGGTAAATAATACCAGCTTGCAGTAGCTTAGTGACCTCATTCTTTACCACATCTAGAATCAGAGGGTTCAGTCTCCTCTGGGGTTGGTGCACTGATTTAGCTCCATCCTGAAGAAAAATTCTGTGAATGCAGGTGGAAGGATTAATGCCAGGAATATCTACCAATGTCCATCCGATGACCCTCTTATTTTCTATCAAAACTTGCAGTAATCTCGCCTCCTATTCAGCAAGATGTTCTTGGCTACAATTACCGGAAGCTGCTCATCATCCCCCAAATATGCATATTTCAGATGCTTAGGCAATGACTTAAGGTCAAGGGTGGGTGGTTTTTGGATGGAAGGTATCAAACTGGTTGTAGAAACTTCCAAAATAGTAGGATCATGTCTCATAGGGGAACATACAAAGTTATTATTTTTAGAATAACCAGAATTATCAAATTCAAAATAACCAGAGAAAACAGAATCAGGGACAACAATAGCAGCAACAGATGATTTATCACAAATAGAATCAAAAATAGCAAGATCAGTATATGGATCAGAATGGACAACAGAAGCACATACAGAAACAACAGAAACAAATTTAACAGATTTAACAAGATCAGAAGCAGAAAATTTAGATTTATGAAAATCAGCAAAATCAAGAACAACAAAATTATGAACAACAGAATTATGTATAGCAGAATCATAAACAGCAAAATCATGTACAACAGAATTATGAACAGCAAAATTATAAATAATAAAATTATGAACAGTAGAATTATGAACAGCAAAATTATGAATAATAGAATTATGAACAGTAGAATTATGAACATCAGAATTATCAACAACAGAATTATGAACAACAAAAATATCAACAGCATAAATATCAACAGCATAATTGCACATTTCAGAAACAGCACATGCATATTTAGCAGAAACAATAACACCATCTAGAAATCCCACAATCCCAGGAAAATCAGCAAGCATGTCAAAATGCACATCATCAACTAACATATCAATGACATCTAAATGAAAGACAGAATGCTCTTCTAATGGATGTTTCATGGCATCAAAGATATTGAATTGAACAATGTTATCACCAAATTCCATGGAAAGGGTACCAACATGCACATCAATCTTAGTCTTAGCAGTTTTCAAGAAAAGTCTACCTAAAATTAATGGTGGCTAGCTAGATGCAAATTCATCTTCCATATTCAGAATGTAAAAATCTGTTGGAAAGATTAGCTCATTTACCCTTACCAAAACATCCTCAAGCACTCCTACTGGATGAGTTGTGCTCCGATTTGCTAGTTGAATGATGATTCTTCAACTCTCCAATGTACAAGGATTCAAAAACTAATTTGGGCATGACATTGATGCAGGCTCCCAAATCCAACATTGCATGAGTGAAGTGCTGGCTGCCTATGATGCAAGGAATGGTGAATGTTCCAGGATCCTTGCATTTCTGTGGCATACTCGGCTGAATCATTGCAGACACATTTTTGCCCATACTAATCTTCTATGTACCCTTAAGTCTTTTCTTGTGAGTGCACAACTCCTTGAGAAATTTGGCATACTTTGGAATCTGCTTGATTGTATCTAGGAGAGGGATATTAATTTCCACCTTCCTAAATATCTCCAGGACTTCTCTTTCCATGTCAGATTGCACTACTTGCTTAGACTGTGTGACTCTATTTGGGAAGGGTAGTGGAATGGCCAAATCTGATTTTTCTGCATAATTCTTTTGTGCCACGGATTTTTGGTCAGAGCCACTTACTTTCTGCTCAGGGTGTTGCTCATGTTGTGGAACTGGATGCTGAACTGGTTATTGCTCAGATTACATCTTGGTTTGCATCTCAGGTTGCTTAGGACCAACAACTTCTATGCCACTTTTCAAGGTAATGACACTTACATTACCTCTTGGGTTATTAACTATTTGTGAAGGCAATTGACTTGATCCTTGACTTTTCAGTTCATTAACAGTGGTTGCCAACTGCCCAATCTGAGTTTGCAGGTTCTAAATTGTGGTATTGACATTCTGTTGGAACTAAATGTTGGTTGAGGCCATCTGTTTCATCAAGTCTTCCAAGGATGGCTCGGCTGTAGTGGTTGCTAGACTAGGTAGCTGGAGGGGTTGTTGCATGGGTAATAGCACAGGTTATGCATGCCTAAATACAGGTGGTTGATACTTGTTGCTAGGGCCTGCAGCTTGATATCTAAACTGTTGTTACTGGTGGTGGTGGTGGGGCTGCTATTGCTACCCAGAATTCCCATATCTGAAGTTG
This sequence comes from Ormosia emarginata, assembly GCA_029884605.1. Classification (NCBI taxonomy): domain Eukaryota; kingdom Viridiplantae; phylum Streptophyta; class Magnoliopsida; order Fabales; family Fabaceae; genus Ormosia; species Ormosia emarginata. Next base: position 1,730,483 of record JAQQTP010000013.1, on the reverse strand, counting down.
GGATGGTCTCTCCAGCCAGGGTTTTAAGTACTCGAAAATGGTTCATATTTGGGCTGTTGGGGCTGCTGGTATTGGGGTCTACCAGGAAAAATGTCTGCTGCAACAACAGGATAGGCTTGGTTGCTAGAATTCTCTTCTTGAAGGGTTAGACAACCATCAGTAGGATGGGATGGACAAGAACAAATTCCACAAGCAGTGGCAGCCATTTGCATATGTGGTTGTTATGCCACTACTAGCTGCCTTACCAAAGATGTCAACTCATCTAATCAGTGTTCCATTCTCTGTTGGTCTACATGAGACACTTGAAGCTCATTGACTCCTCTGGTTGAGGTGATCATTCAAGTTCCAAACTGCTGAGTGTTGTCTGCCATGTTTGCTATCAAGTCTCTGGAAGCAGCAGGGGTCTTATCCACCAAAGCCCTTCCACTAGCAGCATCAATCATGCTTTTCTCCATTGGCATCAGTCCTTCATAAAAGTATTGGATCAACAATTGATTACTGATTTGGTGATATGGACAACTTGAACATAACTTCTTGAACCTCTTCCAATATTCATGCAATGTTTCACTAGAAATCTGCCTGATGCCACAAATGTCCTTCCTAATTGTCGTAGCTCTGGAGGCAGGGAAAAATTTCTCTAGAAACAGCCTCTTCATATCATTCCAGGAAGTCACAGAACTAGGTGAGAGATAGTAAAGCTAGTCTTTGGCTGCATTAGCAATGGAGAAGGGAAATGCCCTCAGCTTGATGTGTTCTTCATGGATGCCTTGAGGTCTCATGGTTGAGCATACAACATGGAATTCCTTAAGATGCTTATGAGGATCCTCACCTACAAGTCCATGAAACTTAGGCAGCAAATGAATTAGTCCAGACTTTAGCTCAAAGTCAGCATCAAATTTCAGGATAGTGGATGCATAATGGCTGATAAGTGATATAAGGGGCAGCAAGCTCTTTAAGAGTCCTATTATGTATGTTATCAGCCATGGTTGCAATATCACTTAAATTCTCAACTTCAATGACAGATTCAGTATCAGAATGAAATAAGGAATCAATTACTTGACTAAGCCTATGAGCTCTTATACTTGACTAAGCCTATGAGCTCTTATCAATGCATGCACGGTCCTATCAATCTCAGGATCAAAATCAAACAAATTATCAGAGTCAGACCTAGTCATGCAACTGATCAAGGGTAAAAAGTGTCAGAAAGCAAAAATCTAAAAACCATGCAAATCTACACTACAAAAATGACTAGAAAAAATAAAAAACATATCAAATGATTTTTAAAAAATATGGGACCACCACAGAATGAAAACTATGATTTTTTAGAAAATTACCATGGAAAGAAAATATTTCAAAAATTGAAAAAGTGGTCTAAACGATGAAATTTGGACAAACTGAGCATAGCCAAGGTTGTCTACCAAGCCGAGTGATTTAGAATTTTCTCTATCAACTGGCCAAAATTCAGGTCATTCTGACTTACTAAAATAATTACTGAAATTACCGCTATATCCCCAGTTTTCACAAAACTCCTATCAAATGATAGAATTTGGCTAAAATCTGAGTGGATGATCTCAAGAGATCACCTTCCTCAGAATGGTGATTTAACTTCGGGGACCAAGTTTCAGCTCAAAACTCCATAGCCAAAATTGAACTAATTTCCCCTGCCCAAAAACAAAAATCAAAAAATGGGGAAAGAGAGCTAGCAGGGTATGAAACAGTGGTAGGAAGTTACAAACATGTCCAAAATGAGTGAATGACACTTACAATGAGGTCTTGCAATGCAATTGGCAATAAGGTCAGCAAAAGGTTGGTTAACAACAACAAAAGTCAATGGAATAGTAACTAACCAGCAGAATTGCAATGCAGTAGGTAATTGAATAATTATGTGAGTGTTGTAGCAGAATTATCAGTTGTATGATATTATATAATGCAGTTGTACGAAATCATACTATGTATAGAAACAGAATTCAATGCATAGCAGCAAAATTCAATGCAACAGTAACCACAGTAACCAGCAAAATGCAACAGAAACCAGAAAAATATAGCAGAATACAGCAGAACAGATCAGAATATACCAGAATGCAGCAACAATGGTTAAGTCAGAATATACTAGAATGTAATAGCAGCAGTGGCACTCAATATGATCAGATTACAGATCACAATCCCTGGCAACGACTCCAAAATTCTGACAAGTGCCGAACTCACCAAAATTATAACCAAGTTAAGACTACGACTTGTAGCATAGGAAGCAACACTGAATCGTCTATCAAGGATTATAAAACGCAATTTGATCAAGTCAAATTAAAATGGGGAGGGGGAGTTAGGCAAGATTAAGAAGCAGAATTAACAAACAGAATTAACAAACAAATAGAATTTGAATTAATCAAAATTAAGAAAGCAACCAATCCAAGAAAATTGTCCAAACTTGATTTTAATCCATCCTTGATTACTAAAGGTCCATTCAATTATTAATTAAGTCCTTGGTCTTAGACCACATCAAGAAGCCTCTCAATGATCATGGATCTTCTACTAGAAATGCTTCTAGATTTCAATTAATTAAGATTAGACAAGTTAAGCACTCATCAAAACCGAAATCAACTTAAAAGCCAAGATCCAACCAAGTTTAATATTTCATAGAACACCTTCAATGCCTTGTTTAATTTTTGAGTTCATCTCTTTGCACATGGTAATTAAGCAATTAACATATGAAAATTTCAATTAACTAACCAGAATTAACAAAGAGAAGAAGAAGAAGAGAAACTTGATTAATAGATGAACTTAAACATTAAAAATGAAATCTCAAGATTAACAACCAAGCATGTTCAATCTCTTGGATTGATCTGAAGGCTCTACTACTCCATAAGAAGGGGAGAACTCAAACAAATAAAAGAAGGAAGAAGAAAACGAAAATTAGAGAGAAAGAGGAGGAAGAGAGTTCTAGAGAGAAGAAAGAAAAATGTCAAAATGAGATGTGCCTCGATTTTTTACTTGCCACCCTCTAAACTACCCCCTATTTTGGATTTACATAATTAAAAACCCATTAATTACAAAGTTGGGTCAGTTATGAACATTTGGGCCCAAACCCCATGCAATTTGGAGGTCTATAACTCAAGTTATCACCAAAACAACATCAAAGGGTCTCTGAACTCGTATTCTGACTTCCATGCAAAATTAGGCCCACTAGTCATATGAATGAGACTTCGAGCTCTTCATCAAAGTTGTAGAGCTTCCTCTTAACTTTCCTGCAAGGTAAAATTAATGATTATCAAATATCTAGAACTCAAGTTATGGCTAAAAGATAGAAATAGTGTCAAAGCCCAATAATGCTGAAAAAATTCAATTAAGCCCAAATTGAGCCCAACTCACAAATCATGACCAAACTCAATAAATAAAGAATATGGAGAGTGCAATTGACTAAACATAAGGGTTTATTAATGAATCAAATATGCAATTATCAATCTATGAGCAATACGTCACCTTGTTGGGTCATGAGAAATTCATATCTCTCTAGTTGATGACGTATCCTGTTAGACCTACGCAGGTCATGTGCTACTAGAGCAAATTGTGACTCCACAACGACTTATGGAGGCTGCTCTATTTCCACCATCAGTTCGTTGCTACTCTATAAGCCTTGAACTTTTTCAAGCTTTACTTTTCTCCCACTGATTCTTTTGGAGATAAACTCCTTTTCTAGGAATACAGCAGTCCGTGCGACAAACACTTTGCCCTTAGTAGGATTATAGAAATAGTATCCCTTGGTTTCCTTGAGATACACCACAAAGAAGCATTTATATGATTTGGGCCTAAGCTTATCAGAAACTTGACATTTGACATAAGCTTCGCACCCCCAAATCTTCATAAAAGGTATACTGGGTTATCTCCCAGTCCATATCTCATATAGTGTCTTTTGAACCTTTTTAGATGGAACACGGTTAAGTGTGAAAGCTGCTGTTAACAGAGCATATCCCCAGACGGAGCCTGGAAGGTCTGCATGACACATTATGGATCGGACCATGTCCAACAAGGTCTGGTTCCTCCTTTTAGTGACATCATTCCATTGTGGTGTTCTTAGAGGAATGAGTTGAGATATTATCTCACACTCTTTCAGATGATCATTAAACTATTGACTCAAGTATTTACCACCTTGATTTGATCAAAGGACTTGAATACTCTTGGCAAGTTGGTTTTGTACTTCATTCTTGAACTCCTTGAACTTTTCAAAGGATTCTGATTTGTGCTTCATAAGGTATACAAATCCATATCTACTGAAACCATTAGTAAATGTAATGAAGTACTAAAAATCGCCTCTAGCCAGTGTGTTTAGGGGTACACATACATCACTATGTATAAGGCCCAAAAGATCACTTGCCCTTTCACCTTGTCCAGTGAATGGGGCCTTTGTCATCTTCCCCAATAAACAAGATTCACATATCTCATATGATTCAAAATCAAACGAGTCCAAGAATCCATCTTTATGGAGTTTGGAGATGAGTTTCTCATTTATGTGGCCCAAACGACAATGCCAGAGATAAGTTGGGTTCATATCGTTTGACTTGAACCTCTTAGTATTTATGTTATAGACGGGTATATTGAGATCAAGGACATAAACTCCATTACTCAATTGTGCACTACCATAAAAATTTTATTTATATAAATGAAACAACATTTATCCTTTATGTTACCAAGTGGCCTTAATACTTAAGAGGGGGTGAATTGAGTTTATAAAATAAGTTCGTAATTCTTTTGCAAAACACTTGATTCTCAATTTTCGTTGAAGCTATTGTTTGTTAGAATTGAATGAAAAGAGAGAATAGAGAGCTTACACTTACAAGTAAATCAACCAAGCAAGATAGAATGCAAGATATTCAATAAAACAGAACACAAAGAAAAGGAGATGAGTTTAGGAAGACAAATATAAAGCTTTATCTTGGTTCAACCACTAATCTACTTGTGGTCTACATCCAGTCCTCAAGTAAACACCCGAAATTTTCACTATATCTTCAAGCTTCAAACAGGTGCTTGACAACCTTTATAAGATGGAGCACTCAACACACCTTGGGATAACTCACCCTTTGTGCTTGAGCCTCAACAACAAAGGGACACCTCACCCTTACAATCCTTTGAGGGATACCTCACCTTCTTTTCAGAATAAACAAAGTATAGATGAATAGAAACTCTCACAAGAGTGGATAATACAAATTGAAGACTATGGGTATCAAGGATTCTCTCTTGTAAAGCTAAAAATAGAGTAAGATTAAAGAGATGGTAGAATAACGAATTTAATGCTCAAGAAGTAAGTTCAAATTGATTTTCCTAAACCCTAATAAATGCCCAACTACTTAGATATATAGTAAAAAAGCAAATGAGAGCCGTTGGGGTGGTTGGAAACATTTAATGCTCTGTGAAAGAGCCGTTGAACGTGTTTATTGGTTTTCCAGATAACCAATTAGGGAGGAACCCTAATCGGTTAGGCCTTCACAAAAGTTATTTCCTATGATGTTTTAAAACTATACTAACTAATTAGCTTAATACCCTAAACGGTTAGGACATCTTATAAATCAAATTTTGTTTCTTAAAAAATACACACTAACCAATTAGTCCAAGTCCCTAATCGTTCAGGCTTTTTAATATTAGCCTTCGAGTTCACAAATAATCAATTAGATGGGCATCCTAATCGGTTAGGACATCATAAAAATTTAGTTCACGTTTCTTCTAAAAACCATACTAACTGATTAGCCTAAATCCTCTAACCGATTAGGACCTTTATAAATGAAGAGGCAATGCCTCTGTCTTGACAAATAATTGATTAGGCAATCTTCCTAATCGGTTAGGCGATTTACAGAAACAGTCCAACCAAGTGAGTTTTGCTTACACATTTTGCTAGAATCCAAACCTAAGTTTCTTAAGTTTAAAACATGATTTTGCAAAGACAATTTAGGAAGAGAGAAAAACCATTTCAATGAGCTTATAGTGAATCCTAAAATACCTTTACACAAAATCTAAGAACTATATGCTAACCATGAAGTTCCTTGAGACTTGATCTTCGCTTTTCATTTCTTCCTTGTTTGTTATCATCAAAACCATTACTTTAGTCAATTCCAATCATATTCTTCCCTTTTTTGATGATGACAAACAACTATTGAGAAAAGATTAGTTTAAATTGGAATTCACAAAAGGTGTTAGAGACTTACTCCCCCTCTTTTTTTCAAGAAGTGATGATATCAGAGATGCACAGCTCCCCTTTAGTTTTGGAATCCTAATATCATTTTATTTATTTAACAAATATACCTTTTGGAAATTTACCTTGCTTTTCTCAATGGCATGTAAGCCAAAAACCTTTTCCCTCTTTTTACATAATCAAAAAGAGCTTTTCGAAAAGGAGAGAAGTAACAACATATTCTTAAGCACAAAACCATTGATATTCAACAATGAACCAGCAATAAGATTAAAGTATATGCATATCAAGAGATTATTCATGGCAAAGCATTGTTCAAGTCATACCAAAAAGTAGCAAAGTCAGACTAATGTTTAGCAATAAGCTATCAGCATACTCAAAAGATAAACAATATGATTAGATTAGCATAAGCATAATAAAGAAATTGAAATGCTCCATGCCTAAGTCCCATGATCCTCAGGTTGTGGATAACGACACTCAAGCCTATCCAAGTGATCTTCCATAGCACTCAGGCGATCATAGATGACAGTGTTGCTATGTTCTTGATATGTTTGAAAACTTGCAATCCGGGCTTCAATACTCACTTGTGCAATACCCCGAAAATTGTATGTTTTATGATAAATAGTCATTTTATAATATTTGTGATTTTTGTGAATTTTTCTAGAAACGTTGAATATTTTAATATATTCTTCATTTTACGTACGCGTCGAGCGGAGCCGGGAAAATGAAATATTTTCCTCGAGGCTGGTAAACCCTGAACTATGGAAATGTCTATGGGGGATCTTACTAAACCCGAGGCCGGATACAGTTTACGAGATTTATATTTTTTTAGATTTTTATCTGATAAATAAAAATTGATGTACAATTTATTATCCGTTGGACAATAAATATTGATTTCTGTTAACTGTAACATTTATCCATTGGATAATAGCTTGTATTAAAATGCTTGTCATCTTTTCAAAAGTGTTAACTTTATGTCACATCATGTTGACTTTTTCAAAAATTTAACAAAGCTTCTTAAAGAAGCTTTGTACAAAGCTTTTCAAGAAAGTTTTCCTTAAGCTTCTAGAAACAATTTTCCCTCCTCTCTTTCTCCCACACTCCACGACAATGAGCCAAAATAGAGCCAAAAATTAGCTTTGCACCTTATCACCTTTTTCATTCTAATTTCAAAATCACCCAAAAAGCTATCACTTTTTCTTTCCACTTTCTCTCTTCTCATTTTTTTTTCTCACCTTTTCTCTTCCTCTTCTCTTCTCCTCTCCCATGGCAAGCCCCCACCATTTTCCTCCATGGATTGCTTGACTTCAAGCTTACACCTTGCTTGAATCTACTCTTCCTTTGAAGATCTATCTTCCTTGTTGAAGCCATTCTTTAAAAAGCTCACTTCTTCCTCTCCATTTTCGCCTCTCTTCCACGGCTAAGGAGCAATGTTTTTGGCCATTCAAGTTTTTCATTCAACCAACCTCATTTCCTACCTTTTCTCATAACCTAGAACACTTTCTCTTTTGTGACTACTGTAACACCCCAATTTTTAGAAAATGTCCCGAATGTTCTGTTTGCTGTTTTTTGAGCTTTTGTGTAAATGACTATTATGTCCCTATTTTACTGTTTCTTATTTTTCTGTATGAAATACAAATATATTTTATAGGATAAAATTTTATTTGATCATTTTACGTATTTTGCTTTGAGACGGTAAAATAAAAATTTTCTCGAGCTACTGTTTTAATTTTTTTGGGTGATATACAGACAATTAATACTGTCTGTAATTTTATTTGAACGTTTTGGATGATTTGCTTCGTCGTGGGGAAAAATGGAAAAATGACCGTTATGTCCCGATTGTACTGTTTTTAATTTTTCTATATGTTACAGTGCTTAATATTACTGTCTGTGATTTTATTTGGACTTTTTGTGCGATTTGCTCCAGGACAGGAAAATAATATTTTTCTGGGCCGGGGAAATCTTGTTTTAATTATTCAGACAGGGGGATCTTATTAAACCCAATTCAGAATGAGACAATAATTAATCTTTTAATTTTTAGGATTTAATCATTCCAATAAAATAATTTTGTATATTATTTTATTAGTCAAGATAATTAGATGACAAAGGACCCTAAATGTTTTGCGAGACCCACGTTTAGCTAATACGATTAACTTAGTAGCTTAATTAAGCATCATTAGTGAAGAATTCTCTAGAACAAGTGACTAAGCTAGATGACTAGGTTAATTAGTGACTAAGCATGGTGACTAAGGTGATGACAAGGCAAGGATGAACCAATAGGAGCCAAGCTTGCTAACCAAGTTTTGATCTTGGCCTTTGATGCATTCTAAGGCAAGGATGAAGCCAAGCAAGGCTACACCTTGCATGGCATGAAGTTCACGGCCATTTGGCCTTTGGGAGACCAAATTCACTTTGTCTTCATGCAACTTTCTCTCTTCTCTCTCTTCCAAAAACCCTAAACACCATTGAAGCTCTTTTGAAGCTCCATTCGGCCAAGCCTTGTTCTACACCATCCAACCACCCAAAATTCTATCCAACCAAGTTTTCTAAACCTAAACACAATCCTAAGAACATCTCTAGTTGGGAGTTCTTGCAAAATCCTTCATTTGAAGCTTGAAAACCTACTTGGAAGATTTAACCAAGAAGGTGAAATTCCTAGTTTTTCTTTTCTAAACTCTTTTTCAAAGTTCTAAGCCATGATTTCTCCATGGTTTAAGCTCTCTTTCTATGGTTAGTAACTTGTAGTTTTGTTTAAGCTTGTTAGGTGATTTTGAAGGATAAAACCGAAACATAAAGAAAGGTGTGAAAGAGTCTTAGTCTTTATTTAAGGTAAGAGGAAGACTAATCTTATCATCTATGGATGGTGGTAAGAAGATGGAGTGTGATTTTTGTGATTGTAGAATCCATAAGGATTCATTTGTGTGATTGTTAGTAGCTTGTTTATGTGTTTGTGTATTTGTTAGTAGCTTTCCTATTTGATGTTTGTAATAATTTGCATGTCTATAAGCTTTGATTGCATGTCTACAAGCTTTAATCTAGGTTATATGTGTTAGAAATATATTGCATGTGTTAGAAAGGTAGGATAATTTAGAGGATGTGAATAATATGTCAAGGATTGCATGAGTGTTCCAAAGAACACAAACCTTGAGGCTTACGGCCATGACCAAAATGGAGAACCAAAATGTTCTCTTAATTTTCCTAAAATGAGATTTAATTAACCTAGGAATATTAACAAGGTATCACATTGTTTAGATTAAAGAAAATGAATTTAGAAATCAAATGACATAATTTTATGTTTAGGCCAATATGCCAAACCACTTATATATGATTTCTAAGATCAATTCCAAACCTTTTTCAATCAAAATAATGCAATATTTATTAAAAAGGAATTTTTTTTAGAGGAGTTTTAAAGAAATTAATTGATTAGAATTAAGTATCTTGAATTAAAACTATTGATTTTATTATTAGAAAGAAAATACAGTAACTTTTGAGAATTTCTAACATATGGCTCATGTTGTATTTTGAAGCATGTTAGTAGTTTTCAAAAGGATTAATTATATGGTTTAAAAATTTAATAAACGAAATTTTACGGTAAAATTAGGAAACCATTAATATAATTTTCTAAGCAAAATACTTGTCAATTTTTAGTAAAAATGGACAAATAAGATAGGAAAGATGTCCAAAAGACAGTATACGGTATTGAAAATATTTTACGTAGTTTAAACGTATTATTTATTATTTCTGTTTATTTAAACAGTAATTTTTAAGGAGTTTGGACAAGAAAATGATTTAAAAATCTTACGCAATTGAGAAAATGTATTAAAAACTCTACGCGATTTTGAAAACAGAAAAATAAATTTACGCGATTTAAAAATGTTTGTTAAAACGACGAGATTGTGAAAACGCGATAAAATTTCTACGCGATTGACCGAAACGGTATTTTCTATATTCTTTCTGGATTTTCTGTATTTTTTTACTGTCGGGCTAAGAGGTGAACCCGTACAGGCTTTGGAACAGTATTTGTCCGATGGGACTTACTATATTTTTTTTATCTTAGTTATGCCAGTTTTTGGTGGATTGGTTGACGAGGGGAATCACATCGTGTTGTCGATGCGATAAACGTAGTGTGGTTCATTATTCTTATGAACTTGGAGACGTTAGTGTATGGGATTCCATATATGGACAGTCGGTCGCTCCGCTGGGCCGTGGTAACCGATAGCACACTAATGAACTCGACACACACTATTTTTAATCGAGATTTCGTAAAGTCTAATAGTATATTGCCTGTAGTGCCACAATGTGAGACCGTGAACTACACCATGCTTTGGATGATGGATTCCATATGACTTGGGGCTATAGACGCAAAGTGTGACAGCGCAATAGTTTGGTTGGGCAGCCGTGGTACTAATAGATTTTACGAGTCATTCTCTCTCTGATATCTGTTTGTGTTTAGCTCCATGGAGTAGGATAATGTCATGTTGCATTTAATTATATCTTGAACATTATTTATTTTATCTGTTTATTTATTTATTTGGTTATCGTTCTGAAAAATTGTCTGTTTCTGAAATTATTTTATTTGTGATGTTATATTGTATGTGTTATTGTTTTATCTATGAAATCATGCGTTGTTATAATAATTAGATTTTTACACTATACTGTTATTAAATTACTGTTATAGCTTTTCATATTGCATGAATTGTATATCTGTTGTTTGTCGTTTTCTTATTTGTCATGTTTGTGATGATTTTAGATTGTCTTACCTCTTTCTTTATTGTATGTATTTTACGTATATATTTATTTTACGCGGTAAAGAGTTTGAGGAAGAGGAACAACGACCTCTTGAGATTCTATATCCACTCGAGGAGGAGGAAGATCATGGCAAGATAAGATCGGTGATGCAGTCGACGATCAAGAACCATCGATCATCCATATCCATTGGATGATTAGTTTGGGTATGGCGGTGCCGTGATTTTTGGGGTTTGTGACACTCGAGTTTTACGGTGGATCGTTAGCTTGGCATATGCGAGGAGACAGAGATTCCGTGACGTATGCGGGACGACCGACCGTGTCCCTACGTCATAGGTTTGATGACGAGCCGGTGAGTAAATATTATTTCTTTCTTGTTTTTCTTTACACGACTATGTTTACGCACTTAGAGTTACCTTTATCCATTAGGCGTCATTGGGGTGGTGTATCCACCGAGCCTAGTGAGATGACACTCGTATCGATTGCCAATCATCCTCATTCAATTTCATCTCTATATCATCTCATACCCAAAGAAACCAAAGCGCATAATCTCATGTCCGCATGAGTGTCGAGGCATCCCTGGATATTTATCTTCGGTTTAAATCTTTTTGATTATTTGGGTATCCATAGTTTATGAGTTTTTTCTTGATAATAAAAATATTTAGAAAAATGATCCATCGTCTTCCTTATAGGCCCCAGAGGATTAAATATTTATATGTATTTTTTAATTTGGTTAATTAATTTTGCGTCTGTTGATATTGTTAAAACCTAATTTCTAGTTTTATGTATATATTGACTCTTTCTTGTTTTTCTTTAAAATACTTGTAACTGTTTTTAAACTTAATTAGGAGCTTTAATAAGTATTTGTAGTTGTAGTTGTAAATTATTTGTATAACTTATAACTTGGACCATATGTATATTAACCATTTTCTAAAAAGAGTGATGTTGTTCTAATTTTAAATATTTTTATTTTATATTTATTTTCTAAGTGTAAACTAGTTAGTTAACTGCATTATTTTAGGCAAACTCATTGGCATGATGGAGACATATTCATAATAAAAATTCATTTTTCTTCTACTTCCAAATCCAAAAGAAATTTCATCTAACTTCATTTCCTATTTAATAATAAGTTTCTTTCCTATAATGAAAATTCTTGTTTCTTGTTTCTAATTTTATTTTAAATGTTCAATCCATGTTTATCTTTTCATAACGTATAGAAAAGAAAAATAAATTTTACAACCCATATTTTAAATACGTAATAAATGTTTTTACAACTTGGGTAGATTTTATTTATTTCTTTTTATATATGTGACATCCCCACAAGGGTGTTACAACTAATACTATTTAAACAAATTTTTAAAAATATTATTAGGTTTTTTTAAGAAAATATTAGGATGTTTTTACGAGAACTTTAATTTTAATGTAAAGAGGAATGGAATATCCATCCTCAACCTCAATACTAAAAAATACTTACCTTTGAGTAAAATATGGTGTATTTTAATGTCCATCCTCAACCACCATTTCCATTTTCTAAACGAAATTTGTCATGGAAAAAAATTGCCTCCTCAAGTCCAAGAATATCCTAGGTAATGGGTTAATCATAAAAATCAATCATTCAACAATCATCATTCTCATCATATATATAATAATTCATCTCAATATATCATCTCATACTATAACATGATGCAGTAACAACTCATCAATCAATCTCAAATCACAGCATAATGCATCTTTCCAATCATAACATAATGCATTTCTCAAATCATAGCACAATGCATTGATATCTCATTAATCAATCTCATCAATCATGCATCCAAGCATTATCCATTCCATTTCATATCCATGTTCAATACATCATCATTTCACTAATCTTATTATTCATAAATAAACTTATGCATAATCATACTTTATATAGCATTACTTGAGCTTATCTTCATTTAACATATCTCAAAATAGCATTATATTGCATTAAAATCAAGTTTTCAAGTGATGAAAACATCAAATTTGTTTTCTTCCCGGTGAACCTCGAGATCATCCATATCATATGGATTGATTGCAAATGTGGTGCTGATGTTACAGGTTATGCTTGGGCTAGTTTATGGTTTGCTTTAAACCGCATTAGCTTTGTTTTAATTAACTAGTTTATAATATGTAAATTATTTGTACCTATTAAACACAAAATCATATGTATAATTATGGTGTGTATGCTAATAGTTTGTTTTATTTTATGTTCTGTTTATTTTATAATATAATGTTAAAAAAAAATATTTTTACAAATATATATTATTATATATTACGTAATAATTTATAACTTGGGTAGAGGTTATCCCCTATTAGGGTGTGACAATAATCATACTTTATTAGCATTACTTGGTTTCTTGGTTCCATTTGAGACCAAATTTCTAACCATTCCACAAACCAATTCCAAAATCATCAACAATGTCATAAACTCAGTTCCAGTTCATCAACAATGCTAATAAATCATCCATAATCAAGCATCAAAATAGCTTCAAAAATCACTAAGCAAACATGGGTTTCATACCCATTTTCAAATCTCAAGATTCATCAAGAGCCAAGAACTAAGCTTGAAGCTTTAACTTTTTATCAAACATCAAAACACATATCTTTCATTATCAACTCAAGATTTTAACCAAAATCATCAACACATCATTTTTACCCAAAAAGGAAAAAGATGAACAAAGTTTAGAAAACCCCTACCTCAACTGGACACCTTTCTCCTTCCTTTTTCTTTCCTCCCTTCTTGGTTGTTCCTTCCTTCCCCTTCACTTGCTTCTTTCTTGTGCTTTTTTTTCTCCTTGGTTGATAGCAAACCAAGAGAGAGAATGGAAAGAATGAGTGAGAGTGGGAAATAGAAATGTGAGAGTGAGAGGATGGAGAAGTGGTAACGTGAATGGATGGGAAAAGTAAGGGAAAACAAAATATCTTTGGTTAGTTAGGAATGGGCAGCAATGTGAAACAGTAGGGGAAAATGAGATTTTTGAGTTTCAAAAGTGAAATTCAACTGATAATCTTATATATCTTAACAACAATTTTTTTTTCAGAAATGAATTTTCCAACTTTCATAAGTATCGTAGAAAATTCTAGGATTTCCTTCTAATTTCTATATTACTATTCCTTCACTTTTCCTATACTGCATTATTAGGCTCTTAGGCTTCAGTATTATTTTCTCAGCTTATTTAACAATATTCCAAGCTTGAAAGAGCTATTTCTCACACATTATGTTATAAATTTATGCTCAATTTGATCCAAATCACTTTCAAAATTATCAGATATCTTATATCAAAATTATTGAGCTTTTATAAGCTGATTAAGTTTATTAAGTTAGAGAGAATGTTATAGGGACCTTCAAAAGTATAGTTAACGTTATGAGAGAATAGAGAGAAATGTCAGCTGCTGTGAGAGAACAAGCAACTATGACTACAAGAATCTTAGAGGAAATAAGGAATAATGCACAACCAGGACAAACCGGCACCAGTGAACAATGCAGTCTTGATGGAGAACCAAGATTTTCATAATTTATATGAGTTCAGGAAGGTGAATCCCCCGTCTTTCATAGGAGAATATGATCCAGTAAATGCACAAGAGTGGATAAGGGAACTAGAGAAGATTTTTGTAGCGATGAGATGTTCAGACAACCAAAAGGTATCATTTGCCATCTAAATGCTAGAATGAGAAGTCGAGTATAGGTGGGTTAGTGCGAAAAGATTGAGGGAAGCTGTCATGACTCAAATAACATGGGAGGTGTTCAAAACAACCTTCTTAGAAAAATATTTTCTGAAGAAGCTGTAACAAGAAAAAGAGACGGAGTTTCTGGAATTAAAACAGAGAAATATGACAGTGGGTCAATATGAAGCAAAGTTTGAGGAACTATCTAAATTTTCCTCATACTTTAGGTATAATCCAGATGAAAATTAGAGATGCGTTAAATTGAGACCGAATTAAGGAATTAGATAAGGAAAACGGTGAAGCCTTTGGAGATCAAAGATTTTCCAACGTTGGTGAATAAATGTAGTATTGTGGAGTCAGAGAACTCAATGTCAAAATAGGAGTTTAGACAATAAAGCTTCTAGAAAAGAATATAGGTAGATGAGAAATTTCAAAGAAATGTTCCACGACCTAAGACTCAACAAGATAAGGGAAAATAGGTGCAAATGGAGTCCTCTAGACCGAGATGCCCTAAATGTGGAAGGAATCATAAGAGCAAGCCATGTTTAGCGGATCAGGCAGTATGCTATACATGTAACAAGACAGGGCATTATGTTAGGAACTACCCATAGAAGTGGGAAGCAGTACCTCCTCCCAGATCTCAAACTAGAGGACGAGTTTTTACTATGAGTGGCTAGGAAGTTGTTCAATCTTCTGATCTGATACAAGGTAAGTGCATACTTCAAGGCATACTTTTAACTGTATTATATGACTCAAGAGCATCTTTTTCTTTTATTTCTTATGATTGTGTAAGGATGTTGGGTTTACTTGTTTCAGATCTTCCTTATGACCTGACACTTTCTACCCCTACCAGAAAACTAGTGTCAACTTCTAAAATATTTCTAAACTATTGTGTAACTGTTGAAAACAGAGACTTCCTTGTAAACCTTATATGCCTACCCCTTGTTGATATGGATATTATTTTAGGCATGGACTAGCTATCAGCTAATTGTATTGTCTTAAACTATTTAGAAAAAACCCTAGTATTCTTGTCCAACACTTCTTCCATAAACACTTCTCCTGAATCCATATACTTGAATACCAGTCAAGTTATTAACCACTTAGTAGAAGGGGTTTAAGGCTATGTTCTTATCTTTTCTTTGAATTTCAAAAGTAAGCAAAGTTTAGAAGTTATACCTATAGTGAGGGAATACCCAGAAGTGTTTCCTAATAAGATTAGTGAATTACCATCTAAGAGGGAGATAGAATTTACCATGGATTTAGTGTTAGGAACTAGACCTATTTCTATAACACCTTATAGGATATCCCCTCTAGAGTTAGCTGAATTAAAGAAACAAATAGAAGAATTGTTGGATAAGAAATTTATTAGACCTAGCGTCACCTTGGGGAGCCCAAGTGCTCCTAGTGAAAAAGAAGGATGGCAATATGAGATTGTGTATGGATTATAGGAAACTAAATAAGGTCACTATTAAGAATAAATACTCATTGCCTAAGATTGATGATTTGATAGATCAGTTAAGAGGTGCAACAGTATTCTCAAATGTTGACTTAAGGTCAAGTTACCATCAAATCAGGGTTAGAGAAGAAGATATCCCTAAGACTGCCTTTAGGATCAGATATGAGCATTATGAATATCTTGTAATATCCTTTGGCTTAACCAATGCACTCATTGTATTTATAGATTATATGAACAGAATTTTTATACCATAACTAGATAAATTTGTTGTTGTCATTATAAATGATATTCTTGTTTATTCAAAGACAACAAAGGAGCATGAAGAATATCTTAGGGTAGTTTTAGAAGTCCTGAAAGAAAAGAAGTTATATGCTAAACTGTCAAAATGTGAACTCTGGATGAAAGATGTAACACCCCAAAATTTGTTATTTTACAGTAATGACTAAATTGTACTGTTTTGTGATTTCTATGTACTGTAAATTTATTTTGACTGTTCTGTGACTGTATTTGATCATTGTGTGTGATTTACTCCGGGTCAGGAAAATAATAATTTTCGGGCCAGAGAAAATCTTTACTGATTTATTCGGAGCTGGGAGATCTTACTAAACCCGAATCCGAGAGATACGTGTCATAATCTTTTAATTTTTAGAATTTTTTTGTAAAATAAAAATATGTTGTATTTTATTATACAATGGACAAATACTTACTGACTTGTGAGTAGTATGTTCTGTCCATTGGATAATAAATTTTATAACTATTATCCATTTGGATAATAGTCTGTAAAGAAAATTGTGATGACTTATTTTGTGAACTAATTAGAATATTTGAAGCTTGATGAAAACTAATAAAATGTGATCAACGAAAATGGCGAGACTAGTTAGCTATGTAACTAGATGACAATAGATAATTTAAACTAAGTTAACATAAAGCCTATGTAGTAACTAAATGGAACAAACCTAGTTTGCTTCTCATTAGGGCTTCACGGTTTTGGGAGGATCTAGTGGCTTCTAGAAGCTTGTGAGTTATACTCAAGTAACTAGATAGTTAGTAAAGAAACTAAGAAATCTAAGTTAGCTTAATTTAGTTAGGAATCAATTGTATTAGAAACTTGGTTAGTTCTCCATTAAGCTACATGGTTAGGAAACTTCAAGTATCATCTAGAACTAGGTGATTCATTTGTCTAAACCTATAGGAAGCAAGCTTAGAGGTGAAGGCTTTGAATATCCACCCTTGATTCAATCCAGGGTTGTTAGGAGTGTCACAAAGTGGCTAGGATGAACTTGGACACTTCCTTGGTGTCTAAGGGGGACTCACGGCCAAAGGACTTTAGGAAGGCCAAACGATGACATTTAATTCATTTTATCACATCTTCATCATTTCCATATAGTAAAATTCATAAAAACTCTCTCCATTTTTCTCTAAAGCACATCACTGCCAAGCATAGGAAAACTATTCTCCAATCTTCAATAATTTCTATCAACCTTACTTCTTAAATCCTCTCATCATTCTAAGACTCTTTGTAGTTGGAGCCTTAACCTAAATCATCCATTTTCATCTACTTTCTTCAAGATCAAGTTCTAAGGTTTTAAGGTGAAGTTCATGAAAACTTCACTATTGGTTTCATCTTCATACTCTAGGACCATACTTTGATGGGTGGTCTTCTTATTCAAGCTTTAGGTACTAATTTACTTGTATTTATTTTGTTTTTAAGAACCTTGTGGTGGTGAAGGACTAGTTCAAGAAGAACAACAAGGAGCTTTGGAGGCTTCACCTAAAGGTAAGAGGGAGATCTATCTCACCAACCAAGTATGGTGGTGAGTGATGAACTTGTATTGGATGGGTGGTGAGTCCATGTGAGGATTCATTCCCATGGTTGTGTAATTCATTTATGTGTGTTGATATGCTTTAAATTTATTTATTCATGCTTTTATGCTTTATATGATTTTTATTGCTTTAATGGTATGCTTGATATATGTTATAGTATAATATGATGATTATATGCCATGTATGCTATGATAAATGTTGGAAAGGAAATAATTTTTGGGTTCCAATGGCCATGAGGCTCATGGCCTCTACACCTCAAATTAGGTGTTTCTAAGTTAATATTTTCATGAATGGTAAAATTGGATGTTTAGGAAAGCAAGGAAAAGAATTGATGATTTGGTTCCAAAGACCATGAGAGTCACGACCATAATGTCTCCAATAAGGTATTTTGTTACAAAAATTTATTTATCAAGTGTAACTTAGATGATTAAGCATAAAAGGAATTAATTCAAGGATTTATGAAATATAATATTGAATGGATTAAACTAGTAAAGGATTTAGAGTAAGGGATTTAGAGATATAAAAATAAGAAAAGCTTATTTTTGGAATTAATTAAATTAGTGAATTTAGTTTATAAATGAGAAATAAATTGGTGACTTGAAGTTTACTAACGTATGGCTCACCACTTGAGTTTTGGAGCGCATTAGGAAATTTTAAGCTAGAACAATCGATTTGAATCCATGAAAAAACAAATTTTGTGGGAAATTGTATTAATTTTTGGAAAGTCCAAAATGATGTTTAGAATATTGAGAAATATTTTACGCAACTTAAAAATGTGATTTTTAAGCTACGAGATTTCAAAAACATTGAAAATTCACTACGCGATTTGGAAAACGTTTAGATATTTTTACGCGATTGAGAAAACGTTGAAAAATAATTACGCGATTTGAAAACGCGATAGAAATGTTGCGCGATTGTAAAAATATGGTAAAATGACTATGCGATTGAAAATACAAAAAATTTACTGTTGGGTCAACGTGTGGGACCCATATATGCGAAATTATGATTTTTGGTCTGAATTGGCATATGTGTATTTGTTATGCATTAGGAAAGTCCTGTGGACTATGTCAAGGCCGATGGCCTAGTAGTTGAATAACACCTTTGGGTGGGTGCGATAGGCATAGTGTAGGTCACTTGTTGACCTTAGGGGCACCGGGGTACGGGTTTTCCACAATAGGCAGTTGGTAGCCCCATTGTACCGTGGATCAATCCGATGCAATGTATCAATGATCCGGATCGAGACACTATTCTTAATCAAGATTTGGCGTAGATTGTCGTGTATAATGTCAGATGTGCAAAAATGATGAAAATTATAGCACTTGTTCTGAGGCAGCCGAAATACCGACAGATCTTCTAGATCATTCTCTCCAACTTGTGTTTAGCTCCATGGAATAGGAAATTGGGTCTGTATGCATATGTATAGTCTGTATATGTATCTTTGTGATATTTTATTTGTTACATATTGATTAATGTTTGATGTCATGACTATAATTACTGTTTGTTATATCTGTATGACATTACTGTCATTTCTATCTCTTCAATACTATATTGGTATTGGTGTTAGTAGTCTCACCTCTTTGTATACTGTTCTTGTACTATATTTGTATTTGGTAAAGACAGTGAGGAAGGTATTGAAGAGCAGACTCCTTTTGTGGACGCTGATTTCTGCGTTGATGGCGTCGAGGCATAGTTTTTTTGGTTACGTGAGTTTGCTATTTCGTGGTGACGCTGGAGCCTGGTGTCTTAGTCCTGATGAGGAGGGTCTTATTTATCAGGGAGAGTTGACTATCTCTATGAGTAGGATTTGCCACAAAGATCCTTTCTTTTCTGTTGATATATATGTACATCTAGAGTTTCCCTAGTCTATTAGACAGTTATGGGGTGGTCGTTATTGTATCCCTAGGGAAGTTAGTGAAGTATCATCCGCTCCGACACCTGTCCGTAGGACCATGCGTCACCTAGGATTTCTATCTTCTGAAGAGACGGAGGAAGATCCTGAGGAGGACTCGTCTGAGGGTTCTGCTCCATAAGTATGTAATTGGGCCAGTGTAGTAGTTATAGTAATGTTTATCAATTTTTGAGAACTCCATCTGTTTATATTTAAGTTGGACAGTATTTATATTATGTATATGATGTATATTATTTTGTGATACTAATTGGGTGTTTTTATATTCTGGTAAGTTTATATTATAAATATCAAGAAATTTTACAACTCACATTTGTATTATAAATATTATTTTATAACTTGAGGTAATTCGGTAATAATTAATATAAAATGTGATAACCTACAGTAGGTGTTACATTAGTTGGCATCAGAGCCCAAGTTAGAGTCTTTTGGGTTTGTGGTTAGGTCTATCTTGTTTGTGCTGTGTGATTCTCTGTGTTTGGTTTCCGAAAGGAAACAATATTGTTTGAATTGATTGTACTTGACTTCTATTTTGTATTGTTTAGTTTGATTTCTAAGAATTACGATAGCTGGACGTCGAGGTAGACATATGAATGCGGCAAGTGAGAATGAAAGTATGGTTGCGATTGCAGAGGCAATGCAAAGGATGGTAGACGTCATCGTACAACAAAATCAAAGAGCTGCGCAGCAACAAGAAGTAACTGCAGAGACTCAAAATCTATTAGAGTTTCGTAGAAATAATCCGCCACAGTTCAATGGAGAATTTGACCAAGAGAAAGCCAATCTTTGGATCAAAGAGCTAGAGAAAATATTCAATAGTATGGGTTGTGCTAAGGAAAGGAAGGTCACTTATGCGACATTTATGTTGGTTGGTGATGGTGAAGATTGGTGGGCAGGAGCCCGAAGATTACTAGAAGTTGAAGGGAGAGTTGTAACCTGGGAACTCTTCAAGCAAAGATTTTTGGGAAAGTATTTCCCAGCTTGTGTTAAACATGCTAAGGAGATGGAATTCCTTGGCCTGCGACAGGGAGTGATGTCGGTAAGTGAATATGCTACGATGTTCGAAAGCTTGTCTAAGTTTTCGAGATATTTTCAATTGCAACTGGATGAAGAATTGAAGTGTAGGAACTTTGAAGAGGGGTTGAGGCATGATATAAAGAGGGCAGTATTACCTTTGGGAATCGATCAGTTCCCAACACTGTTAGATAAGTGCCGAAGAATTGAGGAGCTAGATCAACACTGCGAAACTTTGGACCTGCTAGGTTCCAAAGTGGAAAAGGTAGCGGTGGTAACTGTTATCAACGGAAATCGTATGCTAGAACATCAGGAAGTCAGACTTAACAACCATCTTTATAGGGGAGGTTCTAGTGGTAACAAGTTTGGTCAAGTTGGAACTTCTACATCCAAATGTTTTAAGTATGGAAAGGACCACCTGACTAATGATTGCACAATCAAAGGAATTATATGCTTTAGATGTGGGAAGCCTGGACATCTCTCAAGGGACTGTAATCAACCAAAGACGAAATCGTCTATGGGAAATGTCTGTACTGCTAGACCACAGGTGGATGGTCGAGTATATACTATGAGTGGGGAGGAAGCCACAAAGTCCGAGGATCTTATTATGGAGGAGTATGCCATTGAAGGTAATCCTTTAACTGTATTATATGATTTTGGAGTAACCCACTCTTTCATTGCCTATGATTGTATGGAGCGTTTAGGATTATGTATGACTACATTGCCTTTTGACTTGAGTGTTGCTACTCCTACTAATAAACTTGTGATTACTACAAAAGTTTGCTTGAATTGCCCTGTTTGTGTTAGGGATAGAATCTTTTATGTTGATTTAATCTATTTGCCTCTTTCTAAGATTAATGTAATCTTAGGAATGGATTGCTTGTCTTCTAACTATATCCAGTTATATTGTTCCAATAAGACATTAGTTTTTCCCGAGGCTAAGAACTCTAGATTCCTAACGGCCAATCAAGTCGAAGCTTGTTTAAAGGAATGAGCTCAAGGGTACTTATTATTGTCTTCTTTGGAAGTCCAAAGCGAAGAAGCTGTGAAAGATATTTTTGTAGTCAATAAATTTCCTGAAGTCTTTCCTGACGATATACCTGGATTACCACCGACAAGAGACATAGAGTTGGCTATTGATCTTGTGCCAGGAGTTGGACCTATATCTATGGCGCCCTACAGGATGTCGCCATCAGAATTGGCGGAGCCTAAGAAACCGTTAGAGGAATTGTTAGAGAAGCAATTCGAGAGACCTAGTGTGTCACCATGGGGAGCCCCAGTGCAGTTGGTCAAGAAGAAGGATGGGACTTCTCGTCTATGCGTAGATGATAACTCCATGAAATGTAGTTATTTGTGCTCTATCCTTATGTTGTAAAGAATGCTCAATCCTTGTTTATGATACATATTTGGAAGGTTTTATGCTTATATTTGACATATTTTGATTTGGATATCCTTCTATATGTTTAGAGCAAATTGTGCGTATTTGATAAGAGATTGAGTAAATTTGTATTTATTATTGATTTGGTAATTTCTCTATATTAGGAAGGACTCCAAACAAGCTCAAATGTTGAGGACTTGGACAAAAAGTGGAAAAGAAAGCCAAATCTGCATCTCAACTGGCAATGCCGCGGCGCAGGCATATTAATGTTGCGGCATGGTGCATCCCCTGCATTAAGTCAGAGAGCTACATATTTTGAAAGCCACAACGCAAGGATTTAATGCTACGGCGTCCCTGAGGTAAAGTGAAGCGCGTGGCGGCATGAAAAGTTGAATGTTGCGATGTAACTCTGTTTTCTGAGTCTATAAATAGAAATTTAACAGATTTTCTAAAAAGGGCTTGCTGAGGCCTAGGGAGGCCTGGTTGGAGGCCATATTCTTCATGGAAGGAGATTAAAGCATCAAATCCTCATCTACAAGTTTCCTTCCTCTTCTCCCTTTGCTTTTCTCTCTTCCCTCTATTCTGAACATGTATTTTTGTTGTATAAATTTGTGTTCAATGTTTAGCCAAGCTGTATTTAGGATTTACTTTGAATCTTTATATGGATATTAATGATTTTGTCTTACTTTGAGTTTATATTAATGTTTGGTTTTGTTCTTCCATACCTATGCTTAATGCTTGCTCTTGTTTGGCCAACAATTGCATGATCTTAGTGTTGCAAATGAACTAGACATAGGGATTTGTGAATATGGATATGGTATGGTTGATGCATGTTTGATGAATTCAATTGGCTTGGATAAGTTGATTCCCAAACTGGATAGAAATATACCTCTTAGCCATGCATAGCGTGTTAATGAGAATAGATCATTCATGAGTGGATTTTGGTTCTAACTAAGGAGTTAGGTAAATGAAACTATAGTTGATTGACCTAGACATAGGCTTTTAACTAAATCAGATTCTCAAGCTAACCTAACTAATCATTAATGTTGCTTATAAGGACTGCATGTCATTAGTTAAAGTAGAAGGTGAAAAAGGATTTCCTAAATCTCTAAACCATTACCTTTATTACTTTGTAGACTTTAGATTTAGTTTCTATACTTTTCACCTATTTTATATGTTCTTGAATAGAATTTAGCTAAGTTATTGATTATTATTTAGTAATAGAAGCCATTTATCCTCGTGGGAATGAACTTATACTATGCATCTATATTACTTGTATGACCCGTGCACTTGGGGCCTAATAAAAGGACAAAGAAGTTTTTGGCACCGTTGTCGGGGATAACGGTTTAATTCCATATTGCTAATATCAACTATGAGTTTAGTTGGTTCTAATTCAAGCTGTATAGATCTTTTTCATTCAAGTTTCCATTCTTTGTAGTTTAGGTACAATAAATGGAGGATGAGTTTCATCATTCGAGGTCTTTATGGGAGCTCGAGACATCGCAATGGAGAAACTCAATCAGGAGAAAGAAGGCCCACCATCCAATCCATCCATTTTGGGATCAAACCAGCCATAATCGAAAGAGTTGGCAGTTTGCCTTGACAAAGTCCTGCTGGGACTACAACTCAAGCCTTTCTTGGGAGGGAACCTAGGATTTTATATTGTTGTTAGTTTTTATGTTTTTAGAAAGTTTTAAGTCTTAAATATGGTATTAAGTTTAGTTTTGTATCTTTAGTTAGTTTTTAGGCTTTTCTTTACTATTAAGTCTTATATATGTTAGTATGTTTAATTTTTGTATTCTTGTAGTTAGTATGTTTGATTTTTGTAGCCTTAGTTAGTTTTAAATCTTATATATGCTAGCACTTTGATTTTTGATGTTTTAGTTAGCTTGCATGTGTTTGTTAAGTTTTGAGTCATATATAGGTTAGTATGCTTGATTTTTGTACTTGTGTTAGTTTTTATGGTCTTAGTAAGTTTTAAGTTATATATATATGTTAGTATGTAGGATTTTTGTAATTTGGTAGTTAGTATGTTGATTGTTGTAAGTTTAGTTAGTTTTTATGTTTATGTTTAGTTTTAAGTTATATATAGATTAGTATGTGTGATTTTATGTTTTAATGCATTTTAGTTGTCCATTGTGTGTTTTAGCCTTTTGGACAAGTTTGAGATGTGTTGAGGACCTCTTTGGGCAAAATCCTATAGCAAAACTGAATTTACTGCAGAATTCTGTAGGCTGATCTATCACGCCCCGGCATGAGTCTGTTGCATGTCGTGACATGACCGTTATTTCTGTGCGTTTCAAGCTAAGTCTAGAGAACTCAACGCTGCAGCGCAGGCATATCAATTCCGCGATGTGCCCTTTAAAACTTGTCTTAAAAAAAAGAGAGACTTGTTTTAGGTGCTATTGAAGGCACCCATTCAGATCAAATACCGTGGCATGGATGCTGTGTGCTGCGGTATGTTGTCCTGTAGTGCATATATTGTACATTATTAGATTATTTTAAGTGTTTTTAAATACTTGTAGTATACTTAGCTCTCACATTTCAGATGTTGATAGGCTCAAGTTCCCTAGACACCATAGACAGTGAGGACACTGTTTCACCTAAGTTTGGGGGAGTATCATTACATGTTTTGGTTATTATAATGTTGAATTTGTATACCATGTTTTGATATTTTAAGTATGCAATAATGATAGTCAGTATGTTATCAAGATCATATGCTGAGTTTGACTATTATTGATGGGATTTTGAGGAAAAATTTTTCAATTTTGATTGAATGATCGAATAGATGCTAGTGTGGACTTGGTTGATCATTGACATAAATGGTTGCAATTTGATTACTTTGAGCAAAACCATAGGTGATCAGAAGTATGTGAAACAATTTAGTAGCTTTTTATGTATGATTTACATCCCATTTAGATGTAAGTGAAACTTTGAAAATGAAAAGAGAGCATGTCTAGCGAAAGCTTATGGATGTACATGTAGAGTTTCGATTATCCTAGAAGTTGTTTTTAAACTCTCTTAAGGCGAAATCCTAGATTGTGCATGACTGAGGAAATGATTAGGGCATTGTTTGGACCGATTGAGCCTTTCAAGCCTACCCTGATATGATATCTCTAGGTCCCATTTTGAAGCCTGATAATTGTTTGGTCTTATATGTTTTTCATTCACACACGTATTCCTTACCCTGTTAACCATTCTAATGCATGTGAAAGCATTGCATTTTCTTCTTGCCTTCATTGTTTGTTGAGTACATGTGTTATTTCTTGAAGTGAGTCCAGTGAGTAGGGGTATGTATGTTCAATGTTAAATGAGTTTGAAGTAACCATATGCAATAAAAGAAAAGAAAAAGTATTGCTTTATTCAATTAAATAAAGAAAAAAGAAAGAAAAAAAAAAGATAGAAGAAAAAGCAAAGCATAAGAAAAGTAAAGTACAACAAGCATCAGAATGGTTCTGGCAAGTTTTCTGCATTCCCTATTGAATACCCTTCTAATCTCAGTTAGTGGCTCATGTCTTGAAATGATATGTTATGTTTCTCAATGTTTGTATTGTATCATATCATTTCATTTCTTTCGCCCATTACCAATGGCCTTACATTATAAGCTAATAAAGTCCATTTTGATCCTCAATCTTGTGTGATGTACATTAGTGGAGAGAGAGTTGATTTACAATTTTGTGGATTCTATGATTCATATACATGTATGCTTATAAACTTATCTGGATGTGTATGATTTGAATAGGAGAAGTTTATCTTGCATGTTTGTGGAAAATGTAATTTGCATGAAAGGATGCTTAGATTGTTAGCATGTAAAGGATTGTATATGTGTAGAGCTGTTTATAGGGCATTTGCACTTTTTAAGGACTGATGCAATTATTACACACTAGTTTTGGTTTAAAAATAAAAGCGAAAATTGAAATTGTGTTAGATGCTGAATGAATGTTTGTGCATGAATTGTTAAGCAGATTTCCTTAGTCCTATTTTGTTTTACTCGAGGACTAGCAAAATTTAGGTTTGAGGGTGTGATAACTCCATGAAATGTAGTTATTTATGTCCTATCCTTGTGTTATAAAGAATGCTTAGTCCTTGTATATGATGCATGTTTGGAAGATTTTATGCTTATATTTGACATATTCTGATTTGGATATCCTTCTATATGTTTTAGAGCAAATTGTGCGTATTTGGTAAGAGATTAAGTGAATTTGTATCTATTATTGATTTGGTAATTTCTCTATATTAGGAAGGGCTCCAAACAAGCTCAAATATGGAGGACTTGGACAAAAAGTGGAAGAGAAAGCCAAATCTGCATCTCAACAGGCAACACCGTGGCGCATGCATATCAATGCCGTGGCTTGATGCATCCCCTGCATTAAGTCAGAGAACTACGTATTTTGAACGCCACAACGCAAGGATTTAATGTCGCAGCGTCCCTGACCTAAATTAAAGCGCGTCACGGTGTGAGAAGTTGAATGTTATGGCGTAACTCTATTTTCTGAGTCTATAAATAGAAATTTAACAGTTTTTCTCAAAAAAGCTTGCTGAGTTTAGAGAAGTTGCGTTAGGTTTTCAGGTTCTAGGCCAATTGGAGGCTTAGGGAGGTTTGGTTGGAGGCCATCTTCTTCATGGAAGGAGATTAAAACATCAAATCCTCATCTATGAGCTTCCTTCTTCTTCTTCTTTTGCTTTTCTCTCTTCCCTCTATTTTGCACATGTATTTTTGTTGTATAAATTCATGTTCAATGTTTAGCCAAGCTGTATTAAGGAATTACTTTGAATCTTTGTATGGATATTAATGATTTTGTCTTACTTTGAGTTTATATTGATGTTTGGTTTTGTTCTTCCATACCTATGCTTAATGCTTGCTCTTGTTTGGCCAATAATTGCATGATCTTAGTGTTGCAAATGAACTAGACATAGGGATTTGTGAATATGGATATGGTATGGTTGATGCATATTCGATGAATTCAATTGGCTTAGATAAGTTGATTCACTAACTGGATAGAAATATACCTCTTAGCCATGCATAGCGTGTGATTGAGAATAGATCGTTCATGAGTGGATTTTGATTCTAACTAAGGAGTTAGGTAAATGAAACTATGGTTGATTGACCTAGACATAGGCTTTTAACTAAATCAGATTCTCAAGCTAACCTAACTAATTATTGATGTTGCTTATAATGATTGCTTGTCATTAGTTGATGTAGAAGGTGAAAAAGGATTTCATAAACCTCTAAACCATTATCTTTATTGCTTTGTAGACTTTAGATTTAGTTTCTATACTTTTCACCTATTTTATATGTTCTTGAATAGAATTTAGCTAAGCTATTAGTTGTTATTTAGTAATGGAAGCCATTTATCCTCGTGGGAACAAACTTATACTCGATATCTGTATTACTTGTATGACTCGTGCACTTGCAGCCTAATAAAGGGACAAACAATAGACTACCGACAATTGAACAAGATTACGATCAAGAATAAATATCCTCTTCCAAGGATAGATGATTTGATGGATTAACTGCGGGGAGCAGCAATATTTTCCAAAATTGACTTACGTTCTGGTTTTCACTAGATTTGTGTGAAGGTGGAAGATATCCCCAAGATAGCATTCTGAACGCGTTATGGGCATTACGAGTATCAAGTGATGTCGTTTAGTGTGACGTATGCACTTGCCATATTCATAGATTTCATGAATATGATTTTTCGCTTTTACCTGGACAAGTTTGTCATTGTCTTTGTTGACGACATTTTGATATACTCTCGAAGTCAGGAGGAACATATTGAACATCTCAGAGTGGTTCTCCAGATTTTGTAGGAAAATAAGCTATATGCAAAGTTATCTAAATGTGAATTTTGGTTAAGCGAAGTTCAATTTTTGGGGTACGTGATATCAGAGGAAGGAATTGAAGTTGATGCTTCAAAAGTGGAGACAGTTCTTCAGTGGGAAAGGCCGAAGACTGTATTGGAGATCCGTAGTTTCATCAAATTAGTTAGTTCCTATCGACGGTTTATTGAGGGGTTTTCCAAGATAGCGGGACCTCTTACCCAACATATACGGAAGAATCAACCATTCGTATAGACTGATGCATACGAAGAAAGTTTTCAAGAGTTGAAAAGACGATTGACTACTTCACCGGTGTTGATTCTACCTTATCCTAATGAACCTTTTGAAGTATATTATGATGCTTTGTACCAAAGATTGGGTTGTGTACTTATGCAAAACTGGAAGGTTGTGGCATATGCTTCAAGGTAGTTAAAAGTGCATGAAAGGAATTATCCTACTCATGATTTGGAATTAGTTGTTGTTGTTTTTGCACTGAAAGTCTGGAGACATTTTCTCTATGGAGTAACTTTCAATGTCTTTAGCGATCATAAAAGGTTGAAGTATCTGTTTGACCAAAAAGAGTTGAACATGAGGCAGAGGCGTTAGCTAGAATTTTTGAAGGATTACGATTTTTAGTTATAGTATCATCCCAGGAAGGCGAATGTCGTAGCGGATGCTTTAAGTAGAAAAATACTTAGTGCTTCTGTTATGATGATCAAGGAGAGCGAATTGATAGAAGAATTTCGGGATATGCGATTATCTATGAAGTTGACGTTGGGAAAGATGTGTTTAAACATGATCACTATCTCAAATAGTTTGATAGATGAAATCCGACAGAAACAAAATGATGACCAATATTTGTAAGAAGCGAAGGAAGCAATGAAACAAGGAGCAATGTTAGAATTTAAAGACGGAACATATGGAATTTTGAAATTCAAAGGAGGGATTTGTGTGCCCTACTATCAAGGACTTAGGAGATTAATTTTGGATGAAGCTCCTAGAAGTAAGCTGAGTATGCATCCCAGAACCACAAAAATGTATCAAAACTTGAAGCAACTGTATTGGTGGCAGGGGATGAAGAGAGACGTCATTGAGTATTATCATCCTGCTTAGTCTATCAGAAGGCTAAGGTTGAACATCAAAGACCTTCTGGAATGTTGCAACCTTTGTCTATTCCTGAATGGAAATGAGATTGTATAGCAATAGACTTTGTGACTAGACTACCAAATACTAGAAGGGGTCATGATTCTATTTGGGTAGTTATTGATCGGCTTACGAATTCAACGCACTTCTTGCCAATTAACATTAAGTACTCAATGGAGAGGTTGACCCAAGTGTACATAAGTGAAATCATTAGACTTCATGGTGTACCTTTCAGATCAAGATCTGAGATTCACGTTAAGATTTTGGCACAGTTTGCAAGGAGCGATGGAAACGAAGTTAGGTCTAAGTTTTGCTTACCATCCACAAACAAATGGTCAGTCAGAAAGAATGATTCAGTCATTGGAAGATTTGTTGAGGGCATGTGTACTAGAATAGTTGGGAAGTTGGGATGAATTCTTACTTCTGATAGAATTCACCAACAACAATAGTTTTCATTCAAGCATAGGGATAGCACCCTATGAGGCGTTGTATGGGCGACGATGCATGACACCGTTGTGTTGGTATTAAGATGGTGAAAGTTCTATTTAGGACCAGAACTTGTGCAACAAACCACCGAAAAAGTAAAGATGATTCAAGACAAGATGAGGATAACTCAGACTCGGCAAAAGAGTTATTCTGATAAAAGGAGGAGACCGCTTGAGTTTGAAGAAGGTGACCATGTGTTTTTGCGAGTGACACCTACAACCGGAGTCGGACGAGTGATTAAGTCCAAGAAGCTCACTCCAAAGTTTATCGGGCCGTATCAGATTCTTCGTCGGATAGGTCTGGTTGCTTATCAAATAGCATTACCACGTTTTCTTTCAAATCTGCACAGTGTATTTTATGTATCGCAATTACGAAAGTACATTCCTGATCCCACTTATGTTATTGAACTGGATATAATACAACTGAAGGAGAATTTAACCTATGAAACATTTCCCATCAAGATCGAGGATCGGAGGATAAAGCAACTCAGAGGTAAAGAGATTTCGTTGGTTAAAGTAGTCTGGAGTGACGTAAGTGGAGAAGCAACATAGGAGTTGGAGGACAAAATAAAAGAATAGTATCCATATTTGTTTTAAATGTATGTTTAAGTTTCGAGGATGAAACTTCTTTTTAATGAGGGAGAGTTGTAACACCCTAAAATTTGTTATTTTTTAATAATGACTAAATTGTACTATTTTGTGATTTCTATGTGTTACAAAATTATTTTTACTATTTTGTGACTGTATTTGATCGTTGTGTGTGATTTACTCCAGGTCAGGAAAATAATAATTTTTCGACCGAAAAAAATCTTTACTGATTTATTTGGAGCTGGGGGATCTTATTAAACCTGAATCCGAGAGATACATGTCATAATCTTTTAATTTTTAGAATTTGTCTATAAAATAAAAATATTTTGTATATTATTATACAGCGGACAAATACTTACTGACTTGCGAGCAGTATGTTCTGTCCATTGGGTAATAAATTCTATAACTATTGTCCATTTGGATAATAGTCTGTAAAGAAAATTGTGATGACTTATTTTGTGAACCAATTAGAATATTTGAAGCTTGATGAAAACCAATAGAATGTGGTCAACGAAAGTGGCTAGACTAGTTAGCTATGTAACTAGATGAAACTAGATAATTTAAACTAAGTTAGCATAAAGCCTATGTAGTAACTAAATGGAACAAACCTAGTTTGCTTCTCATTAGGGCTTCACGATTTTGGGAGGATATAGTAGCTTTTAGAAACTTGTGAGTTATACTTAAGTAACTAGATAGTTAGCAAAGAAACTAAGAAATCTAGCTAAGTTAGCTTAATTTAGTTAGGAATCAATTGTATTAGAAACTTGGTTAGTTCTCCATTAAGCTATATGGTTAGGAAACTTCAAGTATCATCTAGAACTAGGTGATTCATTTGTCTAAACATATACGAAGTACGCTTAGAGGTGAAAACTTTGAATATCCACCCTTGATTCAATCCATGGTTGTTAGAAGTCTCACAAAGTGGCTAGGATGAACTTGGACACTTCCTTGGTGTCTATGGGGGGCTCACGGCCAAAGGGCTTTAGGAAGGCCAAAAGATGACATTCAATTCAATTTATCACATCTTCATCATTTCCATATAGCAAAATTCATAAAAACTCACTCCATTCTTCTCTAGAGCACCTCACGGCCAAGCATAGGAAAACCATTCTCCAATTTTCAATAATTTCTATCAACCTTACTTGTTAAATGCTCTCATCATTCTAAGACTCTTTGTAGTTGGAGCCTTAGCCTAAATCATCCATTTTTATCTACTTTCTTCAAGATTGACTTCTAAAGTTTTAAGGTGAAGTTCATGAAAACTTCACTATTGGTTTCATCTTCATACTCTAGGACCATCCTTTGATGTATGGTCTTCTTATTCAAGCTTTAGGTACTAATATACTTGTGTTTATTTTGTTTTCAAGAACCTTGTAGTGGTGAAGGACTAGTTGAAGAGGAACAACAAGGAGCTTTGGAGGCTTCATCTAAAGATAAGAGGAAGATCTATCTCACCAACTAAGTATGGTGGTGAGAGATGAACTTGTATTGGATGAGTGGTGAGTCCATGTAAGGATTCATTCCCATGGTTGTGTAATTCATTTATGTGTGTTTATATGCTTTAAATTTATTTATTCATGCTTTTATGCTTTATATGATGAATATATGCCATGTATGCTATGATATATGTTGGAAAGGAAATAATTTTTGGGTTCCAATGGCCATAAGGCTCACGGCCTCTACACCTCAAAATAGGTGTTTCCAAGTTAATATTTTCATGAATGGTAAAATTGGATGTTTAGGAAAGCAAGGAAAAGAATTGATGATTTGGTTCCAAAGACCATGAGAGTCATGACCAAAATGTCCCCAATATGGTATTTTGTTACAAAAATTTATTTGTCAAGTGTAACTTGGATGATTAAGCATAAAAGGAATTAATTCAAGGATTTATGAAATATAATATTGAATGGATTATACTAGTAAAGGATTTATAGTAAGGGATTTTGAGATATAAAAATAAGAAAAGCTTATTTTTAGAATTAATTAAATTAGTGAATTTAGTTTATAAATGAGAAATAAATTAGTGACTTGAAGTTTACTAACATATGGCTCACCCCTAGGTTTTGGAGCGCATTACGAAATTTTAAGCTAGAATAATCGATTTGAATCCATGAAAAAACAAATTTTGTGAGAAATTGTATTAATTTTTGGAAAGTCCAAAATCATATGTAGAACATTGAGAAATATTTTATGCAGTTGAAAAATGATGAAAAATATTTTACGCGACTTAAAAATGTGATTTTTAAGCTACAAGATTTCAAAAACATTAAAATTTCGCTATGCGATTTGGAAAACGTTTAGATATTTTTACACGATTGAGAAAACGTTGAAAATTAATTACGCGATTTGAAAATACGATAGAAATGTTGAGCGATTGTGAAAATGCGGTACAATGACAGTCATAGTCGACAAGTCCCTTGATTCAGATATGGCTGTAACCTTGGGTTGCCAAATCTTGCTTAGACATCTCAAAACTCTGTTAATCAAGTCTTCGTTAGAAAAACTCTTTCCTAATGATGCAAGATGATTAATAATGTGGATGAAACTCTTTTGCATTTCTTGAATGCTTTCTCCTTGGTTCATTCTAAATAATTCATATTCGCGAGTAAGAGAATTGATTCTCGACCTCTTAACTTCACTAGTACTGATAAACACATATTTTATTCATTAAGAAACCCTTATATTTAGTCATTTACACTCTTCATATTCTTAATTGATTGAGTTTGACATGATTTTGTGAGTTTGAGCTCAAATTGGTCCTAATTGAATATTTTCAGCATTATTGAGATTTTACACTGTTTCTGTATTTTGGTCATAACTTGAGTTCCTGATATCTGACAATCATGAATTTTATCTTGTAGGAAAGCTAAGAGGAAGCTCTACAACTTTGATGAAGAGCTCGAAGTCTGATTCAGATGTCTAAGGGACCTAAGTTTACATGGAAGTCAGAATACGGGTTCTGTCAGTAGAATCCGAACAGTGTGCACTCAAAAAATCATATCTCAAGATGTAATAATGGAGATGGGCTGAAATTTGGACAGTGGATAGTCAAGATCCAAATAAAAAAACTTTCATGAAGAACACATTTTGAGAAAAAGAAGTCTAGTAGGTCATTTTGAGCTTGCAAGTCGGAACAGAGGTGCTGAAGTTGGGTTTGAGCAACCTACGGTATTTGGGACATATCTTGGCCTTAAGGAAGCCAAATTGGACGAACCAGCTATCCATTTTATAGCCAAGACAAGGATCTACAACTTTCATGAAGAACACTTTTCGTGGTTCTGAAGTATAGTGGGTCGTTTTTGGCTTCCAAGTCAGACACGAAATTTTCGTCCTCAACCATCCACTAATCCACTCATCCATCCACTAATCCACTCATCCACTCACCCACTCATCCACTAACTCACCCACTCATCCACTCATACACTAATCCAACCACTTAACCACTCCACCCACTCATCCACTAATCCATCCACTAATCCATCCACTCACCCATTCATGTCCATAATTTCCCATTCACCAAAAGTCCTTTGACATTTTTTCACTAATTCAACCACTCAACCATTCCACTCACTCATCCACTAAACCAATCCACTAAACCAACCCACTAATCCATCCACTAAAACACTCCACTCACTCATCCACTCATCCACCCACTTCCCTTTGTCATTTTGTTACCTTAGACTTCTATAAAAGGCACCATTTATCATGAACAACAGGGAACTCTCCTTCATTTTCTCTCAGTTTTTCTTGTGATTTCTTTCTAGCTATGTGTAACTAAACCTCCCTTGGTTAAGGGGTGATGAAACCGCTAGTATTAATGTTGTAAACTTTGCATATTTGATTATTTCAACACAGTTATGTTTTTATTCATATATTTCTGAATCTATTGTTGGTATGAAGGTTTTTGTACTTGTTCCTACTTTCAAAGTAGTAGATCTAGGTTTATTATGCGCGGTTGCGGTAGTAGATCTAGTGGGATGTATGATGTTCATGTGGGTATAATTATCTTTGTGCTATTTGCCGTTATAAAAGTGGTAGATCTGGGTTTATTATGCGCGATTGCGGTATTAGATTTAGAGAAATATATATTCTAAGTAATTTAATCCCTAATGTGTGATTAGACCTTAGTGTAATTGGTTTTCTAAATCTTAATGCAATTGTTGGATAGTTGTAAGAGCGGTTGCTTTATGACTAATCGGTGATTAGAGTTGATTTGAGCGGTTGCTAAATTGACCAACACGTAAGGAAAACAGAGATTTACTCTCACAATTGCATAAAAACATAATTGAGCATGTTGGAATAAAAGGATATGTGGATTTACATTATCATATAAATCTAGTGGTGGATTCAATCTCTTAACCAATTTTCTTATATTGTTGATTTCAGTTTGTTTATTGTTATCTTTGAAGCTGTTCATTGTTCATCAAAACTCCAAAACCCTCCTTTTACTGTTTATTGTTAATCAGAGTCTAAATTGGGAATTGTTTAATAGTGTTAATTGAATTGGTTCTCTGTGGATCGACCCTTACTAACTACAACTAGTTGTAAGGTTTTTATTTTCTGGTGGGCCTGACAACTGATTTTTATCTTAATTTTAATCACTACATCCGCACGCATCAAGTACCCTCATGGGTAACTTATAAAGTATCCCACATTTTTTTAGCGGTTTTGAAGTTTGAAATTCTAAAAAATTCATCATACCCCAAGATTGTGGTAATGATGTTTTTTGCTTTTAAATTATGTTGAACTTTCCTTTTATCATCATCAGACCATTCACTCCTTGGAGTTTCAGTCTTTACATCATCGATCATTTTTGTAGGTATAAATGTACCATTTTCGACAGCATCCCACACATCTAAATCAATAGCTACGATGAAGATTTTCATTCTTTCCTTCCAATATGCGTAACCATCCCCATTGAAAAAGGGTGGTCAGTTTATGGAAGATCCCTCTGGAAAGCCATTTGAGGAAGCCATGTTCTCTTAAAGCGGCTAAGCTCTTTATACAAGAGTCTACCTCTGATACCACTTGTTACCAAGTGGCTTCCAGTACTCAAGATGTGGGTGAATTGAGTATTAAAATCTTTTCGCAAAAGCAAAAACAAATTAAATATGCTAAAATTAAAATGTTAAAATGGCGTGAAAATAAAGGAAGAGAAGAAGAACAACCAATAAATAAATTGTAAGAGATAATAAAATAAATGCTGACAAATAAAAGATTAAGGATAAGAAAAATAGGCATGATATTTATCCTGGTATGATCACTAACCACTTGTGGCCTATGTTTAGTCCTCAAAACATAGTTCAAGATTTTTTACTATTCAAGACAAGCTTAAAACAGGTGCTTGCGACCTTTACAATTAAGAGCACTTTTCACACACAGGGAAACTCTACCCTTGTTCTAAAGCCTCAAACTGTCAGGAATACCTCACCCTTACACAAACCTTCAAGGGATACCTCACCCTTGTTACAAAGCCTTTAAGGGATACCTCACCCTCTCAGAAATACAGAAGAAAATAGATGAAGAGAAACTCTCACAAAGAGTCAATATCACAAATTGAAGCACTATAGAACTCTCTAACGATATCTTAGAATTTTGGCAAAAGAACACAGAAAATAAGATAAAAAATCGTAAATCACATTTTTAGCACAAGCAAAAATAGTTCAGATTGTTCGAGGCCTGCAGAAGTGACCCAAGGTCTCTATTTATAGAGCCTTTGAGCATAAATGCCCGTTAGAAGCATTAATTACGATTTTGATTTTGAAATATGTCCGTTTCTTTCTAAAATAGGCTTCGTGGGTTATTCAAATACCTATTTGGTTATTCGAATACCACTGTTTAGTGAAAAACAAATCTGCAGGGGGTTATTCGAATACCTATAAGGTTATTCGAATACCTCAGTTTCAAAATACTTGCAGAAAATGGTTCGAAAGAGGTTTATTCGAATACTTCTCAATCTATTCGAATACATCTGCTTAAAATCATTTTTCTGTAATTAGGTGTATTCAAATACCACATGGGTTATTTGAATACCTCATTTTGAAAAATAGATTTTAAGAATCATGTATTCGAATGCCTATTGTGCTATTCGAATACTTCTATTTGAAAACAAGAAAAACGTAGCAGGTTATTCGAAAACCTTGGGGGTTATTCGAATACCACTATTAGAAAATCATTTGAAAAGCTTTAGAAAACTGCCCAGGTGATTTCTAAATTTCTAAAATCTTTTGATCTTTTAAAACCATATTGAAACTTTAGTTTAAATTTATAAGGAAAAGGTTTTTAGATCTTTTAAACAAAATAAATGAGATATCCAGTAAGAGCTCCGTACAAAAAGATCATAAGTCCTAAAGCTAATCTTTGAAGATCTTGGACTTGGTTTTCTCATCATCTCCATGTTTGTTATCATCAAAATTCATCTTCATTGTTGCATGGTAATCACATTCTCCCCCTTTTTGATGATGACAAACTATCATTGAGAAAAACATTAGTTCATATAAAGTGGAATTCATAAAGGTAGGTTAAGAGACTTACTTCCCCTTTTTTTCGTAAAAGGTGATTTAAATCAGAGATACGCGCAGCTCCCCCTTATTTTTGGAATCCAATATGTGTTACTGAAGTTACCTGTCTTTTCTCAAAATTTACAGGTTATATATTTCTCCCCCTTTGGCATAATCAAAAAGATATAATAGATATATATATATGAAAGGCATAGAGAGAGATACATAATGCATCAAAGAGTACTGATTTAATTTATAATTAAATTGGCCAACATACATTTACAATTTTGCATAATAAAAAATATGTAGCCAATACAAACAAAAAAAACAAACTAAAAACAAAGCCTAGAAGTAGGCATTTGGTGGAGGAAGAGGGGAGTCAGAACCCCTCAGAGTCAGCAAGGCACGTAAGGTAGCTTGCTCACGTTCGACACCTTCAAGCCTATCAAACAGGACTGAGAAGTTATGCTCCAAATAGGCGCAGTTGTCCTCTATATAGGCTTGGTTGGCTTGTATGATGGCCATGACTTGATCCAGAGTAACTGGACCAGCAGCAGTAGGGGCAACAGGATTAGTAGGATCAACTGGTTCACCTTGAGGGTCATCCTCATCATCTTCAACTTCAACTGGGAACACCCAGCCTTCATCAGTCTTGATCATCTTCATTTTGTTGAGGGTAAAGGACCCAAACACGTGATGATGGGTCAACGAAGTCGCTCGCTCGATTTCTAGAATCTGAGGGTACTTGCCTAGGAAGGCAGTGATGATCACTCCATAGTGTAGCTCAGACCGCTCTTTACCTTTTGCCTTCATCATATGCTTCATGATGAAGACGAGCTAGTTAATCTAGTATCCTCTCTTTAGGATCCACAACATGAACACATCATTTTTGCTCAGGTAGGCATAGTTCCCACCTCTAGGAGCTAGGATATGGGCATAAGCATAATGTAGGAGCCTGTCCTGGCTCTTCATCATGCCTCATTTGACTCCCTTTTGAGTTGAAGGTAAAGTTAACCCAGGTCTCAGAACATCTTCAATTGCTCTATTTTTGTTGAAGTGTTGGAGAAGCGATTCTTCATCTTGTTCAACGTTGCGGCCAGTTGACTGCAACCCAAACAGCTGAACCCAATCCTCGGATGTGATCACAATGTGTTGGTCGCAGACATCGGAGTGTAGCTCCTGACCTTCAATTTTTAAGTTGTAGTAGAACATCTTGACCAGGTCGGGGTAAAGAATAGCTTTGTAAGAGCAAAACCGAAGTACACCTTGATGGTTTAGCCCATTCAGAAAATCAAATCCACCTTCCATTTCAAAGAACCCCAAGTCGAGGTACTTTGGTTGCACCAGATTACGTTCTCGGAAATGGGTAATGAAGCGACCAAGCTCTTGCTCGTTGGTTGAAAGCCTTCGAAGGTCCGGCGGGTTATTGCATGGAGCCGTCTTCGTGCAAGGAAGTTTAGGGCGAGAAGAGGAAGAAGTCATTGATGGAAGGGAGATAGTGGAAGAGATGAAAAAAGGGAAGAGAGGTAGGACGCCAACGAGTTTAGAAATGGAGAGAGGAGGGAAACTAGAGGATTTGAAAGAAATAAGAGATGTATTCGAATGAAGAGGTACAAAGGGGGGTATTTAAAGAATACCCAAAAGCTATTCGAATACCATGAGATGTATTCGAATAGATCCCTTAGGAAAGACCAAAGGATGCACCCTTCTGATAGAAAGTATTTGAATAACTACCCAGTTATTCGAATAGCTAGGCCAGTTTGGCTTAGCTACCAGCCATGGGTTATTCGAATACCTCTTCCTGTATTCGAATACACACCATAGAATTATAAACAAGGCAAGAACAAGTATTCGAATACCTTAGAAGCTATTCGAATACTCTAGAGGCATGTGAGAAACACTGATATTAATATGTCTCAGGTTATTCGAATAACTATTTAGTTATTCGAATACACCAGCTAATAAAAACACAAGAATGTTGTACTAATATATGGTATTCGAATAGCCATGGGTCTATTCAAATAGACCCATCAGAAAAAACACAGATTTATACGTAAAAAAGCAATGGTATTCGAATACCATATGTCGAGAAATATATTTTGAGAGACGAAAACTTACCTTTTGATAGAGTACCTACAAAAAAGATTTGGGATATCTCCGACGCTCAAGTCAGTATTAATTCAAGATGGATAAATTTGTAATTAAGCACATAATTACAAGCACTTATATGTTGGATTGATCAATTATGCCCAATTCTCCTCGAATGTAAAAGAATGCTTCTTTTGCTAGGGGTTTAGTTAAAATATCTACAAGTTGCTTTGATGTTTCAACAAATTCAAGAATGCAGTCCCCTTTTTGTACATGATCTCTAATAAAATGATGTCTTATCTCCATATGCTTTGTTCTAGAATGCAAAATAGGATTCTTAGAGAGGTTTATTGCACTAGTATTGTCACATCTTATCGGGATGTGATCAAGCTGAAGACCATAGTCTAAAAGTTGTTGCTTCATCCATAGAATTTGAGCACAACAACTCCCAACTGCAATATATTCAACCTCAGCGGTAGACAAAGTCACACTATTTTGTTTCTTGCTATGCCAAGAAACTAAAGAGCTACCAAGCAAGTGGCATGTCCTACTAGTACTCTTCCTATCTATTTTGCATCCCGTAAAATCAGAATCAGAATATCTTATTAGGCTACATGAGGCACCCTTAGGGTACCACAAACCCATTTGGGAAGTGCCTACTAGGTATTTTATTATTCTTTTAACAACACTTAAATTAGATTCCTTAGGGTTAGCCTGATATCTAGCACACATGCAAATACTAAACATAATATCTGGGCTACTAGCAGTAAGATAAAGAAGAGATCCAATCATACCTCTGTATTTCGTTATTTCTACGGATTTACCTCCTTCATCTTTATCCAAATAGCAAGAAGTGCCCATTGGTGTAGCCATGTGTTTAGCATTGTCCATTTCGAACTTTTTGAGCAGTTCCTTGCAGTATTTGGTTTGACTTATGAATGTCCCTTCTTTTGTTTGTTTAATTTGAAGCCCAAGGAAGAAATTAAGTTCTCCCATCATTGACATTTCGAATTCATTCTGCATTGACTTAGCAAAATCTTTGCAAAGGGATTCATTAGTAGCACCAAAGATAATATCATCCACATATATTTGTACAAGGAGAATATCATGGTTTTTGTTTTTAATAAAAAGGATAGGATCGACTTTTCCTCTTGAAAAACCTTTTTCTAAAAGAAACTTACTCAACCTTTCATACAAAGCTCTAGGAGCTTGTTTTAAGCCGTACAAGGCCTTTTTAAGTTTAAAAACATAGTTGGGTAGTTCATGATTTTCAAAACCCGGAGGTTGTTCAACATACACCTCCTCTTGAATAAAGCCATTTAGAAAAGCACTTTTAATATCCACTTGATATAACTTGAAATCCATGATGCAAGCATATGGAAGTAATATTCTAATGGCTTCTAATCTAGTTACAGGTGCATAGGTTTCTTCATAATCTATTCCTTCTTCTTGATTATAACCTTTTGCAACTAATCTAGCTTTATTTCTTGTTATCAAGCCATTTTCATTAAGTTTGTTTCTAAAAACCCATTTAGTGCCAATTATAGGGTGATTATTAGGCCTAGGAACTAATTCCCAAACTTAGTTTCTTTCAAATTGATTTAATTTTTCTTGCATAGTGATAATCATATATTTTATACATTAATAAACCCTCATTATTAGTCATTTACACTCTTCATGTACTTAATTGATTGAATTTGATTATGTTTTGTAAGTTTGAACTCGAATCAGACTTAATTGATTTTTTCAGCAATATTTAGGTCTTACACTGTTTCTGTATTTTGGCCATATCTTGAGTTCTAAATGTCTGATAATTATGAATTTTACCTTGTAGGAAAGATAAGAGAGAGCTCTACAACTTTGATGAAGAGCTCAAAGACAATTTCAGACATCTAGTGGAGCTAATTGGGCATGGAAATCAGAATACAGGTTTTGTGACTGGAACCCGAATAGTGTGTAGTAACCAGAACATAATTCGAGTTTGAGTTTATAAAATGGGCTGAAAGTTTGTAATCTGAAAGTTAAGACCCATATGTACAACTTTCATGACAAACACAAAACTTGATTCAGGCTCCTTGATGGTGATATTGGGTCTGAAAGTCAAAACAGAGGTGCTGAAACTGGTCCTGAACAATCTGTAGTAATTGAGTCATATCTTGGGCTGTAGGACAATTTTTTGGGTGCTTCCATAGCCATTGGAAAGCTTAGACAATTTCCTAGAACTTTCATGAAGACCACTTGGCTTGGAAATGACGAAATCAATGAGTTCAGCAATAAATAATTTCAGAGACAAGGAAGCTCACCTACTAATCTCACCTACTAATCTCACCTACTCATCCACCTACTAATTCCACCTACTAATCTCACCTACTACTCCTAATCCTCTATAAAAGGCTGGATATGGAGAGCTCTAGGAAGACACTTGGTGTTAGAGATAGCTTTTCATAGTTCTTGTATATTTTTCCTTCATTGTAATGGAGAGCTAAGTCACTTCTAGTCAATTTGGGACTCTTGAAGAGATTGTGGTTTGGATTCTTGAGACCTTGGTTTATGTAATGTATTTGATTTATATTTGGATTCTTCTTCTCTTCTTCTTCTTCTTCTGTTTTCTTGATCTTGAATGCATGAATGGTGATTCTGTTTATGTTTATTTTAAGATTAAGTATTGTGATTAAACTTAGAATTGATTGATCTGAATTAATCACGTAAATGAAGATTGAAGATTTGTGATGAAACTTAGAACTGATTGATCTAAATTAATCACGTAATTGAAGAGGTTAGGTTACTGATTGGTGCCTAGGTTAATTGAATTCGGTGCTTAAATTGACATATATCTACATGAATGGTGCAATTGCAGATTTATGTTTATTACTTGTCAATTGAATTCTAGACGATTGTCTAGCATGATTTCTGGATCTGATGCTGAGATCTCGGTTAGATCCAAGTTAACCATTCAAATGTGCTTCAAATGTTTGTTGAAAGGTCTATGATTGAATCCACCCAATCTCGGATATATTTCTGAATTGACTGTTCTTTTAATTGTTATTTTTCTTCAGATCTTGTCATTGTAATCCTTGAACAATCAAAACCCCCCTTTCTAACTTAACTTAATTTGATAAAATTGCATTTACGATCCTTGAGGAGACGATCCGGTGTTGTTCACTATACTGCAAACTTAGTTAATAACTTCAGTTATAATTTTGACTGAGTTCGGCGCTCTTCAAAAATTTTGGCGCCATTGCCGGGGATCTCGAAGGTGTAATCTTTTCATTTTGAGTAACCTTACTAATTTTTGTTCTTTCTTACCTATTCTAACAGTTATTTTTCATTTACTAACATTGTTCATACCATACTAACGTTTTTATCTTAGCTTTTGAATTTTTCTGATTTAGGAAAGACGGAAAACAGGTGATTACGGGTAACTATTGCAATTCTCGAACTGAAACATGCCCAGAATGAGCTAAAACATGGTCGGTTGAAGGAAAACAGCCTGATAAACAAGACTCATAGTAAATTGTGAGGTCACCCTTGGTTTTTTGAAATTCTATCATTTAGACCACTTTTTTTAATTTTTTATTATTTTTTATTACATTTTCTAGTTTCATTTTTATGTAGATTTTGTTCTGTGTTGATTCCATAATTTTTAAAAATGTTTAGACATATTAACTAGATTTATTTTTGCATATTTTGAGTGTTGTTTAGTGTATTTTGCTTAGTTATAGTTTTTGTGTTTTTGTGCTTTATTTGATGCATGACTAGGTCCAATCCTGATATCTTGCTTGATCTTGATCCTGAGATTGATAGGACCTTGCAGAGATTAATTAGAGCTCGTGTGATA
This sequence comes from Ormosia emarginata, assembly GCA_029884605.1. Taxonomy (NCBI): domain Eukaryota; kingdom Viridiplantae; phylum Streptophyta; class Magnoliopsida; order Fabales; family Fabaceae; genus Ormosia; species Ormosia emarginata. The sequence goes on along the minus strand of JAQQTP010000013.1, from coordinate 1,687,835 downwards.
AATTCAAGAGTTAATTCTGAACCTAATTTTGATTTTGGGAGTGAACCTGATAACTTAAGTAATTCTGAAATCATGGCTAATAGAACCCTTAAGGAACTTGCTGCTCCTGATGTATCTTACCAATCTTTGTGCATTCAATATCCTAATCTTGATGCAGATTTTGAATTGAAATCTGGTTTAATACACTTGTTACCAAAGTTTCATGGTCTTGTTGGTGAAGATCCTCATAAGCACCTGAAAGAGTTCCATGTTGTGTGTTCAACCATGAAGCCACAAGGCATCTCTGAGGAACACATCAAGTTAAGGGCATTTTCCTTCTCACTTGTCGATGCACCAAAGATTGGTTGTTTTATCTTTCACCAGGTTCGGTCGAAGTTGGAATGACATGAAGAGGTTGTTCCCGGAGAGATTCTTCCCCGCCTCTAGAGCTGCTTTGCAATTAGGAAGGATATATGTGGCATCGTACGGATGTCCGGTGAAACTTTGCATGAATACCGGGAGAGATTCAAGAAGTTGTGTTCGAGTGCCCTCATCACCAAATTAGTGAACAGCTCTTGATTCAATACTTTTATGAGGGCTTGCTTGCCAAATGATAGAAGCATGATCGATGCCGCCTCCGGAGGAGCCTTAGTAGACAAAACTCCTACCGCCGCAAGAGATCGATAGCAAACATGGCGCCCAATACCCAACAGCTTTGGCTCGCGGATCATCACCATGCAACCAGAGGAGTTAATGAAATTCAAGCATCTCATATGGACCAACAAAGAATGGAACACGAGACTAGATGAATTGACTTCTTTGGTAAGACAAATAGCAAGGGTCAACAACCACCCATGCGGATATGACTCGCATCGGTGTGTGGAATTTGCTCTAATTCATCTCATCCTACCGATTCATGCCCTACACTTCGGGAAAAAGGTTCCACTTTTCCAGATCAATGTGTTCTTTGTGGTGGTATTTTTCCGGTAGATCCCAATATCGAACAACAACAGAAACAATCTAGATATGATCCATTTTCTAGTACTTATAACCCTGGTTGGCGGGACCATCCCAATTTGAGATATGGGAATTCTAGCCGCAACAACAAAATTTCCCACCAAAAAGAACAACAATTTAGATACCAAGTGCAGGTCCAAGCAACAAATACCAACAAATACCCCCGCATTCGACAACAACAACTGCTCGTTCGGCCTCATGTCCAATCCATTCCGGTTGAGTCGTCATTGGAAGACCTCGATGAAACAAATGGCCACAAATAACATTCGGTTCCCAGTTTTCGGTGCCAACATTCAATTTACAAACTCAAATCGGGCAAACAACCACTTGAGAGAGCTAAAGAGTCAAGGTTCTAGCCAATTGCCTTCACAAACAATCAACAATCCAAGAGGCGTAAGTGCAATTACCTTGAGAAGTGGCAAAGAAGTTGATGTTCCAACCTTACAACAATCGAAATTGACCAAAAATGGCAGGAAATGGATAATTCAGTCCAGAAATCTGTACTTCGAAGAAAATTGCAGAGAATTTAGATGTTACCATTCCATTACCTTTTCCAAATAGGATCACACAATCCAAGAGAACAATGCAAGCAGAAATGGAAAAAGAAGTCATGGAGACATTCAGAAAGTGGAAATCAATATTCCCTCCTAGATGCAATCAAGCAAATTCCAAAATATGCTAAATTTCTCAAGGAGTTGTGCACTCATAAGAGAAGGTTGAAAGGGAATGAGAAGATCAGCATGGGTAGAAATGTTTCTGCCAAGCATGCCACAGAAATGCAAAGATCCTGGATCTTTCACAATTTCTTGCACAATTGGCAACTCTAGATTTGAGCATGCAATGCTAGATTTGGGTGCTTCGATCAATGTCATGCCTATGTCAGTTTATAAGTGTTTAAACATTGGTACTTTGCAACCCACTGGTATCATGATTCAGTTGGCAAATAGAGCCACTACTCATCCTGCAGGTGTGCTGGAAGATGTGTTAGTTCGGGTGAATAAGTTGATTTTTCCAGCAGATTTCTACGTTCTGGACATGGAAGATGAGTCTTCAACAAACCATGCTTCATTGATTCTAGGCAGACCATTCCTCAAGACCGCCAAGACCAAGATAGACGTGCATGCTGGCACCCTTTCTATGGAGTTTGGCGACGATTTGATACAATTTAACATTTTTGATTCCATGAAACACCCCCTAGAGGAGCATTCTGTTTTCCATGTTAATGTGATTGAGATATTGGTTGATGATGTCTATACTGATTTATATGCTGAATTCCCTGATATTGTTGACTATCTTGGTTCTGTTTCTTGTGATACATGTGCTATTTGTGATGTTGAACCATGTGCTGCATGTGCTGAGATTTGTTCTGTTATGAGTAATGATGACACATTGGCGATGATACAACAATTGAGAATGAGAGTTAGTACCATGCTGAAATTAATGTTGCTGAGATAGTTATTTCAGATCACTTGTTACCTTCCATTGTGCAACCTCCATCTTTAGAGTTGAAAACTTTACCAAACCATATTAAATATGCATATTTGGGAGATGGTGAGACACTTCCGGTGATCATTGCTAAAAACCTACAACCTGATCAAGAAGAAAAATTACTGCAGATTTTGAAGCAGAATAGGCAAGCCATCGGATGGACTCTTGCAGATATTCTTGGTATTAGTCCCTCCACATGCATGCATAAGATTTTATTGGAAGAAGGGATCAAACCAGTTAGACAGCGACCCCAAGGAGACTAAATCCCCGATTCTAGATGTGGTGAAAAAGAAAGTTACAAAGTCTGCTTTGCTTTGTGGCATTATTTATCCCATATCTGATAGTCAATGGGTGAGCCCCGTGCAAGTGGTTCCCAAGAAATCTGGGGTCACAGTGGTTGCGAATTAGAACAATGAGCTTGTGCCCACACGAGTTCAAAATAGTTAATGAGTTTGCATTGATTATAGGCGGCTTAACCAGGCTACCAGAAAGGATCATTTCCCGCTGCCCTTCATTGATCAGATGTTAGAGCGGTTAGCTGGCAAGTCACATTATTGTTTCCTGGATGGATATTCAGGCTATTTTCAGATTCATATAGCCCTAGAAGACCAAGAGAAGACTACTTTCACTTGTCCATTTGGCACATTTGCATACAAGAGGATGCCCTTTGGTCTGTGCAATGCTCCAGGCACCTTTCAGAGGTGTATGGGTCTGATGCGGTACTGACAGTGTGTTTCTTTTCTGCTTGGCGTTGATTCACTTCTTATCAGGTTGTGTTGCTCTTTTCTATATCTTTGTTTCACATTGAAGGCAATGGTATATTAAGCGTGGGGGAGAGATTTTAATATGTTCTTTTTGTAAAAAAAAAAAAAAGGGTTCATTGCAGGATTGAATAACTTTTCTCCCTTCTTGAACTGATATGCTTGGTGATGGATGATTGAATTGATGAATTGAATTTGATGGATGCATACCTTGTGAGATTTTGAGCCTAATGGATGGATTCAACATTTATGCCATTCTCTTCTTTCTTGTGTGATTTTCGCTCATGTTAATGACCACTCTAGAACTTGCTTTGATTCTTTTTGAGGCTATATTTCACTTGCATGCATGAACATGATTGAGGCCCTCTTTCTTAATTAGCTAGTTTAACCAAATAGCCAACCTTGTTTTCAATATGATATCAAGCACTCTTTTGACTTCTTGAAAATTCTCTGATTCCTGCCAACCTTGTATATTTTCCTTTGCTTAACCCCTTTGAGCTTATTTGACCATTCCTTGTTTCTATCTCATTATATGCCTTAAATGAAAAATCGTGTTCCTACTTTACCTTAGGGAATAAAAGAACATTAGCTTAGTTAATGGATGAGTGTTTGAACAAGTGTGGGGGTGTGTGTACAAAATGGTTGTTGAAAAAGGAAAGAGTGCCAAAAAAAAAAAAAAAAATAAAAAAAAAATAGAAAAAAAAAGAAAAAGATTGGGAAATGAATATGTAAAGGGATATACATTAGAGTTGGGATGAACTTTTATGCTTGTTATTTGAACTCAGCTCTCATTTGCTTTTATTCTCTTTGGTATTTATCCTCTCATATCCATTTTATCCTCTTCTCTTTTCCTTGACCTCACTACAACCTTAAATAAAGTCCTCATGATTTGTGTGTGCATGTGTTTTGAGTAGTGGAGAAGTAGAAGATAAGCAAGCTTATGGTAGTGCAATTTTCATTGGTTGAATTGAGTGAAATACCTACCTTTTAAACACTTGAGAGATTAAGAGGGAATCTTGTGAGGATCTATCATTCTTAATTCATTCTTTTCAACGGAAGTTTCCTTGCTTGTTGGTTTGTGATGTAAAGAAATGTTACCTCATTTATGCTTTGATCCTTTGAATTTCTTGTTGCTCTTCTTGCTTCATTGAGTCCTTTAAAATTTTTAGCTTTTAAGTTTGTGTCGTTTGTCTTTGTCTTCTAACTTTAGTTTTATATATTTTGCCCAGGAGTGCAAAAAGCTAAGTGTGGGGGAATCTGATAATCATATATTTTATACATTAATAAACCCTCATTATTAGTCATTTACACTCTTCATGTACTTAATTGATTGAATTTGATTATGTTTTGTAAGTTTGAACTCGAATCGGACTTAATTGATTTTTTCAGCATTATTTGGGTCTTACACTGTTTCTGTATTTTGGCCATATCTTGAGTTCTAAATGTCTGATAATTATGAATTTTACCTTGTAGGAAAGATAAGAGAGAGCTCTACAACTTTGATGAAGAGCTCAAAGATAATTTCAGACATCTAGTGGAGCTAATTGGGCATGGAAATCAGAATACGGATTTTTGTGACTGGAACCTGAATAGTGTGTAGTAACCAGAACATAATTCGAGTTTGGGTTTATAAAATGGGCTGAAAATTTGTAATTTGAAAGTTAAGACCCATATGTACAACTTTCATGACAAACACAAAACTTGATTCGGGCTCCTTGATGGTGATATTGGGTCTGAAAGTCAAAACAGAGGTGCTGAAACTGGTCCTGAATAGTCTGTAGTAATTGAGTCATATCTTGGGCTGTAGGACGATTTTTTAGGTGCTTCCACAGCCATTGGAAAGCTTAGACAATTTCCTAGAACTTTCATGAAGACCACTTGGCTTGGAAATGACGAAATCAATGAGTTCAGCAATAAATAATTTCAGAGACAAGGAAGCTCACCTACTAATCTCACCTACTCATCCACCTACTAATTCTTCCTACTAATCTCACCTACTCATCCACCTACTACTCCTAATCCTCTATAAAAGGCTGGATATGGAGAGCTCTAGGAAGACACTTGGTGTTAGAGATAGCTTTTCATAATTCTTGTATATTTTTCCTTCATTGTAATGGAGAGCTAAGTCACTTCTAGTCAATTTGGGACTCTTGAAGAGATTGTGGTTTGGATTCTTGAGACCTTGGTTTATGTAATGTATTTGATTTATATTTGGATTCTTCTTCTCTTCTTCTTCTTCTGTTTTCTTGATCTTGAATGCATGAATGGTGATTCTGTTTATGTTTATTTTAAGATTAAGTATTGTGATTAAACATAGAATTGATTGATCTGAATTAATCACGTAAATGAAGATTGAAGATTTGTGATGAAACTTAGAACTGATTGATCTAAATTAATCACGTAATTGAAGAGGTTAGGTTACTGATTGGTGCCTAGGTTAATTGAATTCGGTGCTTAAATTGACATATATCTACATGAATGGTGCAATTGCAGATTTATGTTTATTACTTGTCAATTGAATTAGACGATTGTCTAGCATGAATTACTGGATCGATCTTGAGATCTCGGTTAAATCCAAGTTAACCATTCAAATGTGCTTCAAATGTTTGTTGAAAGGTCTATGATTGAATCCACCCAATCTCGGATAGATTTCTGAATTGACTGTTCTTTTAATTATTATTTTTCTTCAGATCTTGTCATTGTAATCCTTGAACAATCAAAACCCCCCTTTCTAACTTAACTTAATTTGATAAAATTGCATTTACGATCCTTGAGGAGACGTTCCGGTGTTATTCACTATACTGCAAACTTAGTTAATAACTTCGGTTATAATTTTGACTGAGTTCGGCGCTCGTCACATAGCTAAGATCCAATGCTCATCATCAAAAGCTTCAATTATATCCTTAGGTTCAATTTGAGAAACAAAGGCTAAGTGATTACATGCATTTCTAAGATAGTTTCTAGTAATTATCACATTTGAGATATCACCTATCATGGAGTCAAGAGGGTGGTGTCTTGATGTCCTCTATTCTTTAGGAAGGTCCATGACTTGTGATTCTTTTTGATTTGGAGATTCCTCTTCTTGTTTCCTTTCTTCCTTGTTGTCCAAATGTGATTTCGCCAAAGCTTCTGTAATATCATCAACAACAAACTCCTTTCTCGATCCATTTGGATTAGTTTCATCAAATGCAACATGAATGGATTCTTCAATTGTCATAGTTCTTTTGTTATAAATTCTAAAAGCTTTGCTATGAATAGAATAGCCTAGAAATATACCTTCATCAGACTTAGCATCAAACTGTCCTAAGTTATCCTTTTCATTATTCAAAACAAAACATTTACATCTAAAAACATAAAAATGTGAGACATTTGGCTTTCTTCCCTTGTATAACTCATATGGGATTTTCTTTAAAATCGGCCTTATAAGGGCTCTATTCATTACATAACACGCAGTAATTACCGCATCCGCCCAAAAATACTTAGGAAGAGAAGCCTCATTGAACATAGTTCTTGCCATTTCTTCCAAAGATCGATTTTTCCTTTCTACAACTCCATTTTGTTGTGAAGTTCTAGGGGCAGAAAAATTATGCTCAATGCTATGTTCATCACAGAAAGTTTCAAAAACATGATTTTCAAACTCACCACCATGGTCAGTTCTTATGGATATAATTGAAAAATCATTTTCATTTTGGATTACTTTGACAAGTTTTTTAAAAGGTAGAAATGCATCATTTTTGTGAGAAAGAAATAAAGTCCATGTAAATCTAGAAAAATCGTCCACAATTACTAACGCATAGTAATTCCCACCAAAGCTCATAGTTCTAGATGGTCCAAAAAGATCCATGTGCAAAAGTTGCAAAGGTCTAGTAGTTGAAACAATATTTTTAGCTTTAAAAGAGACCTTTACTTGTTTTCCCTTTTGACATGCATCATATAATTTATCCTTTTCAAAATTGAGCTTGGGCAGTCCAATTACTAGTTCTTTAGAAACCAACCTTTTGAAAAATAACCCTTTGTTTTCCTAATATGATATTTAAATTATCTCTTCCAAAGGTGAATTTTGCAAGGGTGTTCTTTAAGTCTTCTATTTCTTTTTCAAGCAAATGGCATGAAGAACAAGATGAAGATGTAGATGCATGTGAAGAATGAGGTGTGCATGCATCAATAAATCCCAAAGTTTCATTTTTAATTTTTAATTCTACAATTTCTTTATTTAAAATAAGAATTTGATTTTCTAGAAAAGAAATTGTTTTCTTAGAAGAAAAGATTAATTTAGTGAGCCTTAGTGATTCATCATGTAGTTCTTCAAAGGCATCTTGTAATTCATTATAAGAAGGTAATAAATCAGAATTTACCTCATTGTCGCTTTCTTCTTCTTCTTCTTCTCCTTTGTCCATAAGACATAGATGGGCTTCTTCGCTATTTGAACTATTAGTTGAGTCCATGTCATTGTCATCCCATGCTATGTAGGCTCTTCTTCCCTTTCTTTCCTTGAAGGGTTTCTTTTCAAATTTCTCCATCTTCTTTTGGTAAATTGGACACTCCATTTTCATGTGTCTAGATTTTCCACACTCGTAGCAAGTTGGAGTTGAAGTTGTTCCTTCCCCCTTATGATGAGTTTTCTTTGGTGGAAAAGGTGGTCTTCTTTAGTTTCCCTTCTTCAGCTCAATATTTTTGGTGCTTTCTCCATCCTCATCATCATCTTTATCAATTGCTGAGGCAGTGGCTTTAAGAGCTATGCCTTTTTTTCTTCTTATCACTTTCTTCACTTTAGCTTAATCTATTCAGCTCTAGTTCGTGTTCATAGAGTTTTCCAAAAAGGGTAACTAATGTCATAGTCGACAAGTCCCTTGATTCTGATATGACTGTAACCTTGGGTTGCCAAATCCTGCTTAGACATCTCAAAACTTTATTAATCAAGTCTTCGTTAGAAAAACTCTTTCCTAAAGATGCAAGATGATTAATAATGTGGGTGAACTTCTTTTGCATTTCTTGAATGCTTTCTCCTTGGTTCATTCTAAATAATTCATATTCGCGAGTAAGAGAATTAATTCTCAACCTCTTAACTTGACTAGTACCCTTATAGGTAACTTGCAAAGTATCCCCCATTTTTTTAGTGGTTTTGCAGTTTGAAATTCTAAAAAATTCATCATACCCCAAGGCAGTGGTAATGATATTTTTGGCTTTTAAATTATGTTGAACTTTCCTTTTATCATCATCAGACCATTCACTCCTTGGAGTTTCAGTCTTTACACCATCGATTGTTTTTGTAGGTATAAATGCGCCATTTTCGACAGCATCCCACGCATCTAGATCAATAGCTTCGATAAAGATTTTCATTCTTTCCTTCCAATATGCGTAACCATCCCCATTGAAAAAGGGTAGTCGGTTTATGGAAGATCCCTCTGAAAAGCCATTTGAGGAAGCCATATTCTCTTGAAGCGGCTATGCTCTTTATACAAGAGTCTAGCTCTGATACCACTTGTTACCAAGTGGCTTCCAGTACTTAAGAGGGGGTAAATTGAGTATTAAATTATTTTCGTAAAAGCATAAAGAAATTAAATATGCTAAAATTAAAATGTTAAAATGGCGTGAAAATAAAGGAAGAGAAGAAGAATAACCAATAAATAAATTGCAAGAGGTAATAAAATAAATGTAGATAAATAAAAGATTAAGGATAAGAAAAGTAAGCACAATATTTATGCTGGACCAACTACTTGTGGCCTACGTCCAGTCCTTGAAATACTGTTCAAGATTTTTCACTATTCAAGACAAGCTTAAAACATATGCTTACGACCTTTACAATCGAGAGCACTTTTCACACATAGGGAAACTCTACCCTTGTGCTAAAGCCTCAAACTGTCAGGGATACCTCACCCTTACACAAACCTTAAAGGAATACCTCACCTTAATTACAAAGCCTTTAAGGGATACCTCACCCTAATTACAAAGCCTTTAAGGGATACCTCACCCTCTCAGAAATATAGTAAAAAATAGATGAAGTGAAACTCTCACAAAGAGTCAATATCACAAATTGAAGCACTATGGAACTCTCTAAGGATATCTTAGAATTTTGGCAAAAGAGCACCAAAAATAAGATAAAAAATTATAAATCACGTTTTTAGAACAAGCAAAAATAGTTCAGATTGTTTGAGGCCTGCAGAAGTGACTCAAGGTCTCTACTTATAAAGTCTCTAAGCACAAATGCCCATTGGAAGCATTAATTACGATTTTGATTTTGAAATATGTTCGTTTCTTTCTAAAATAGGCTTCGTGGGTTATTCGAATACCTATATGGTTATTCGAATACCTCAGTTTCAAAATACTTGGAGAAAATAGTTCGAAAGAGGTTTATTCGAATACTTCTCAATCTATTCGAATACTTCTGTTTAAAAGCATTTTTCTGTAATCAGGTGTATTCGAATACCACATGGGTTATTCGAATACCTCATTTTGAAAAACAAATTTTAAGAAATCTTGTATTCGAATGCTTATTATACTATTCGAATACTTCTGTTTGAAAACAAGAAAAACATAGCAGGTTATTCGAATACCTTGGGGGTTATTCGAATACCCCTATTAGAAAATCATTTGAAAACCTTTAGAAAAATACCCAGGTGATTTTTGAATTTCTAAAATCTTTTAATCTTTTAAAACCATATTGAAACTTTAGTTTAAATTTATAAGTAACAAGTTTTTAGATCTTTTAAACAAAATAATAAGATATCCAATAAGAGCTCTGTACAAAAAGATCATAAGTCTTAAAGCTAATCTTTGAAGATCTTGGACTTGGTCTTCTCATCATCTCCAAGTTTATTATCATCAAAATTCATCTTCATTGTTGCATGGTAATCACAATATTATTTTGTGATACTAATTGAGTTGTAACACCCCAATTTTTGGAAAAATAATTCGAATGTCCTGTTTGCTGTTTTTCAAACTTTTGTGTAAACGACTATTGTGTCCCTGTTTTACTGTTTCTTATTTTTCTGTATGAAATACAAATATATATTACAGGCTATGATTTTCTTTGGTCGTTTTAAATATTTTGCTTCGAGACCGTAAAATAAAAATTTTCTCAAACTACTGTTTTAAAATTTTTTGTGTGAAATACTGGGATATTTTACTGTCTGTAATTTTATTTGAACGTTTTGGATGATTTGCTTCGTCGTGGGGAAAAATGAAAAAATAACCATTACGTCCCGAATGTACTGTTTTTAATTTTTCTATATGATACAGTGTTTAATATTACTGTCTGTGATTTTATTTGGACTTTTTGTGTGATTTGCTCCGGGACAGAAAAATAATATTTTTTCGGGCCGGGAAAATCTTATTTTAATTATTCAGAACTGGGGGATCTTACTAAACCCGATTCTGAATGATACTGTTATTAATATTTTAATTTTTAGGATTTAACTGTCAAATAAAATAATTTTATAATATTATAATGTTATTTTATTAGTCAGTACCAATAAGCGGTAATGGACCCGGAAATGTTTTGCGGGACCCACGTTTAGTTAAAACAGTTAACTTAGTAGCTTAATTAAACCTCATTAGTAGTAGAACTTTCAAGAACATGGTGACTAAGCTCAATGACTAGGCTAATTAGTGACTAAGCATGATGACTAGGTTAGTGACAATGCTAGAATCAACCAATGAGAGTTAAGCTTGCTAACCAAGTTTTAATCTTGACCTTTGATCTATCCTAAGGCTTGGATGAAGCCAAGCAAGGCTACACCTTGCATGCTTGAAGTCCACGGCCATTTGGCATTTGGAGGACCAAAAATCATTTCACTTTCATGCATTTTCTCTCTTCTCTCTCTTCCAAAAACCCTAAACTCCATTGAAGTTTTCTTGAAGCTCTATTCGGCCAAACACTCTTGTTTACTATCCAATCACTCAAAAATTTATCCAACCAAGTTTTCTAAACTTAAACACAATCCTAAGAACATCTCTAGTTGAGAGTTCTTGCAAAATCCTTCATTTGAAGCTTGGAAACCTACTTGGAAAATTTTACCTAGAAGGTGAAATTTCTTGTTTTCCATATCTAAACTCTTTTTCAAAGTTCTAAGCCATGATTTCTCCATGGTTTAAGCTCTCTTTTATGGTTAGTAACTTGTAGATTTTTGTTTAAGTTTGTTAGGTTTGAAGGAGAAAACCAAAACCCTAGAGGAGGTGTGAAAGAATATTTTGTCTTCATTTAAGGTAAGAGGAAGACTAATCTTATCATCCTTGGGTGGTGGTAAGAAGATGGAGATTGATTGTTTGTGATTGTAGAATCCATAAGGATTCATATGTGTGTTTGTTAATAGCTTTCCTATTTGTTATTTGTATTAATTTGCATGTCTACAAGCTTTGATAATATTGTATGTGTTAGAAATGCATGATAATTTATAGGATGTGAACAACATGCCAAGGATTGCATGAGTGTTCCAAAGAACACACCAATGAGGCTCACGACCATTAACCAAAATGGAGAACCAAAATGTTCTCATATTTTTATTAAGTGTGATTTAATTAACCTAGGAAAATTAATGAGATATAAAATTGTTTAGATCAAAGAAAATGAATTTAGAGATCAAAGTGTACAAATATATATATTTCGGCCAACATGCCAAACCAAGTATCCATGATTTCTAAAATCAATTCCAAACTAGTTTCAATCAAAGAGATGTAATATATGTTAAAAATAATTTTTTTTACAATGAGTTTTGAAGAAATAAATTGATTAGAATTAAGTTTAAGTAATTAAAACTAATGATTTTATTATTAGGAATGAAATACAGTAACTTTTGTAAATTCCTAACATATGGCTAATCTTATATTTTGAAGCATGTTAGTGGTTTTCAAAAGGATTAAGTTACACGGTTAAAAATTAAGTAAACAGAATTTTTTACGAAAAAATTAGAAAACTATTATTATAATTTTCTAAACACAATACTGTCAATTTTTATTAAAAACAGACAAATAAGATAAGAAAAATGCCCAAACGACAGTATACGGTATGAAAAATATTCTACGTAATTTAAATATACTAAATATTATTTCTGTTTATTTAAACAATAATTTTTAAGGAATTCGGACAAGAAAATGATTTAAAAACCTTACGCGATTGAGAAAACGTATTAAAAATCCTACGCGATTTGCAAAACAGCAAAATATATTTACGCGATTTAAAAACGTTTGTAAAAGCGACGGGATTTTGAAAACGCGATAAAATTTCTACGCGATTGACGATAACAGTAAGTTTTTACTGTCGGGCCAAAGTGGTGGACCCGGACAGATTGTGAAACAGTATTGCCAGGTGGGTGCGTACTGTCTTTTTTTATATGATTTGCCAGTGAGGGCATTTTTGTAATTTTGTTGCAGTATTGCCAGGTGGGTGCGTACTGTATACATTTGAAATTTTTCTCATATATTGAGTATGCCAATTTTGGTGATTTGATTGACGAGGTGAACAATATCGTGTTATCGGTGTGATAGGCGTAGTGCGGTTCAAATTGAATGAACTTGGATACGTTAGTGTGCAGAATTCCATATATGGACAGTTGGTCGCTCCTCTGGGCCGTGGTGACTGGTAACACACTAATGGACTCGACAAGCACTATACTTAATCAAGATCTTGTGAAGTCTATTAGTGCAAGCCCGTAGTGACACGACGTATGACAGTGTGCTATACCACTATGCTATTTCAGTGGGCCATAGACGCAACGTGTGACAGCGCAATGGTTTTTTTTGGGCAGTCGACGGTACTAATAGATTTTGCGGTCGTTCTCTCTGATGTCTGTATTCTTCTTTAGCTCCATGGAGTAGGGTTGAGTCACATCTCATATATTTTTTTATCTCATATATTTTAATGTTATTTATATATATCATTATTTATCTGTACCATTATTTATCTATGTTATTTTGTCTATCTGTATTACTATGTGTTATATTTCACCTATATGATCATGTATTTTATTTCTTGCTATCTTAAATTGTTATATAGTATAAACTGTTATATCTGTTGTATTGTCATTTTCTTACTTTACCATGTTTATGGTGATATGGATTGTCTTACCTCTTTGTTATATGTGTTATTTGTTTATTTTAAATGATGTGGTAAAAGAATTTGAAGAAGAAGAACAGCCTCTTGAGTGTGTGTACCCTGAGGAAGAGGAAGATCAGCTAGCCGAAGATCAGTTCTACGATCAAGAACCGTCTGATCATCCATATCCATTGGATTGATTACTTGGGTATGGCGGTGCCAGGATTTGTGGGTTTTGTACGATTCGAGTTTCATGGTGGATCAACAGCCTGGCGTTTGCGTGAAGATAGAGATTCGGTGACTTACGTGGGACGGTTGACTGTGTCCCTACGTAATGAGTTTGATGGAGAGCCAGTCATGACGACTACTGTGTTTTTGCATTTGGAGATGCCATTATCTCTTAAGCGTTACTGGGGTGGTATGTTCACTGCGCCTAGTGAGATTAGCAGCGTGTCGACTGCGCGGTCTCGTTTCTGCCGAGAGTCGAGGCATCCTGGATATTTATCTTCTGATGAGTTTCCTGAGAGTGATCCATCAGAGGGTTAAATGTTTATGATGTGTACTTGAGCGCGTCTGCGTTTGTATATATTGACTGTTATTGCTTTTGTTTATTATTTCTGTCTAAATATTTTAGTTGTAAATTATTTGTATAACTTATGTCTAAAACTCTATGTATATTATGTGTGATGTTGTTCTGTTGGTTTTATGTTTTCCGCGTTATTTTATTTAATAATATTCTGTTTAACAAGAATTATTTTACAAGTCGTATTATTATGTAACAAATGTTTTACAACTTGGGTAGATTTTATTTATCTTTCTTTTATTTTTTTCTTTTAAATGTGACATCCCCACAAGGGTGTTACACATGGTATTCCCACAAGTAAAATATCATATAGAGACCCTAGGTTTACCTCTAGATTTTGGGTAGCTTTACAAAAAAGCTTTTGGAACAAGGTTAAACTTTAACAGCAGAATTTACCAACAATAACAGTTACCATACCAACATAGGAATGGCCCCTTATGAAGCCCTGTATGGTAGGAAATGTAGGTCACCCTTATGTTAGTATGAAATGAGAGAACAAACTATCATAGGTCCAGAACTGGTGCAACAAACTACTAACCAAATTAGAAAGATCAAGGATAGGTTGTTAACAACCCAAAGTAGGCAGAAAAGTTATGTGGATGAAAGAAGGAGACTTTTGGAATTCAAAGAGGAAGAACGTGTGTTCCTACAAGTCAGTCCTACTATGGGAATTGGTAGGTCTATCAAAGCCAAAAAGTTGAATCCTAGATTTCTTGGTCCTTTTCAAATTCTAAAAAGGGTCGGACCAGTTGCCTACTAAATTGCCTTACCATCCAGTTTGCCAAACCTTCATGATGTCTTTCATGTTTCTTAACTCAGAAAGTATAATCTGAATCCTTCACATATCATAGAAAGTGAAACAATACAGATAAAAGATGACTTAACTTATGTAGTTAAACCTATAAGGATCTTGGATAGAGTAGTGAAAGAGCTCAGAGGAAAACAAATTCCTCTGGTGAAGGTGTTATAGGATGGTGATGACTTAGAGGAAGCCACATGGGAACTCAAATCCAACATGGTGCAAAACTATTTAGAGCTTTTTGTATAATGTAAACAAATTTTGAGGACAAAATTTATAAAAGCGGGGGAGAATTGTAACATTCTCCTTAACCTAATAGTTCTAATTAGGGTTATAGAAGCTCAGTAATATTAGTATAAGTTATTAGTTAAATTTTTTATCAGTTTGAGCATAACTCTATAATGGTGAATATCAAGAATAACTAAAATTTTTGCATAAATAGTTAATATGATAGAAATAAATATGAAAAAATTTATTTCCTAGTCATAAATGAATGATATAAGTTGTAGTAAATTTTAGAGAATCAACTGAGTTAGTCTGGTATTTTTAAGAATACTGAAGAGGAATTAATAAAATAGTTAAGTAGCTCAGAAAATTATGAAATTATATGGAGATGATAAGTAAAACATGGAGAATATTTTGGTATAAAACACCAAATAAGATAAGTATTAGTAATCATACTTACTTAATTCCTAGGTTTACTTTAACTTAGGACGGAGTAATGAAACTTAACTGATAAATAGCAGTATATGAAAAATTATGAAAAAATGGATACAAGGACTAAGTTGAGTACTAAAACTTTCCATAACACTTATGGACACTTGAAACTTCAGTTTTGGAAGATTAAAGTGTATATAACAGATACAAAAGTTTTAGCATGCAAATTTTATCTCATTTTGTTTCCATCTAATGACATACTACTTCATCTTTTATCTAACAAATCTTTGACTTTTACTTCACTTTGTTTTCATCTTTCTTACACCGTTCTGAAACTAGAAAAATAGAGGAAGGAAAACGTGACAGAGGAAGAAGAAAAGAGGAGGCAAAAGAGAAAGAAAAAGAAGGAAACTCAAGGAATCAAGGCTAGGAAGTGAGGTAGGGCATGCTTGCCTTCCATTTGCTCTTCTTTTTCTATTGTTTGTGAATGAAATTTATGAATTTTGTACTCCTTTGAGGTCACGGCCAGACCAAGAAAAGGAAAGAGAAATTTCTTAGATTTGGTGATTTTTATCCTTACTTTCATCTAGTTCTCTTTCTTTGATGAATACTTGAATGAAAGATTGAATTGTTGGTGGAGTTCTTGAGTTGTGTGGTACTCGGTCATACCATAATTTAGAAGGGATTCCTTGGTTATATTTGTTCTTTCTTTTTTATTGATGCTTGAGTTGAATTTGTGATGTTGAAAATGATGAGAAAAATGATATTTTATTATGTTCTTGGGG
This sequence comes from Ormosia emarginata, assembly GCA_029884605.1. Classification (NCBI taxonomy): domain Eukaryota; kingdom Viridiplantae; phylum Streptophyta; class Magnoliopsida; order Fabales; family Fabaceae; genus Ormosia; species Ormosia emarginata. Next base: position 1,671,736 of record JAQQTP010000013.1, on the reverse strand, counting down.
CTAAATGGTCACGATAGTTGCTGCCCTATTGTGACCAAAATCTTGATGTTTACGTTCATAAAATGGTGGTTTGAATGGATGAATTGGTCTTGGTAGATTGTTGCCTTGTTGTGACTAGAATTTTGATGTATTTGTTCATGAAAATGTTGCTTGAATAATGATGAAAAGGTCATGGTAGTGGCTGCTCTATTATGACCAGAATTTATGTGTGTTTGTATCATGCATTGGTGCTAAGTTTTAATTGAGAATGCTAAGAATAAATTGCACTTAGTTACTAGTTCAAGATGGAAATTAACCTAATGCATTTGATACAATCTTTGATGTGCTAAGTAAGCCATATTGGCTGAATTGGAATCTAAGGAGATATTGCATCCAGTATTTAAAGAATTGATGTTTGGATGTCACTGGTAAAGTTTACTTGTTAACAATTCTTGCGGTGTGATGGATGATATAGAATTGTGCACTAGTTATGTATTAGAGAATATATTACTCCTTGATTAGTCAACTTGAGTTTGAATTTGAATTTGTATTGCTCCTTTAAATGCAAAGTTGAGCTATTTAACATGAATATGAGAATTTGCTCCCTTAATTCTTTAAGATTGAGCAAAATTGGTAATTGTATTATGTTTGAATAATCAGTGCTCATAGAATTTATATTTGAATTGAATATAAGAATGTTATTTCGATTATACGAGTATTTATTGAATTTGAATTAATTTGGCATTAGTGAATTTTGGAGTTGATCTTGTTTGAGGGAAGGGTATCCAAAATTCCATTAGAATTATGGAGATGATCCTCTGTAAGGAAGGGGATCCTATATTCTTAAATTCCTCATGAGTTTCCTCACTCGCCGTAGTTTCCCTCGTGTATATAAGGATACTCAGGAATAGTTCTGCGTGATAAACATGGAATTGTCATGAATAGATTGGAGTGCACCAACTTGAAAGCAAACTGTTACCTAGTTTGTGGTAGTGAGACCTACTTTGAGTATATAGAACCCAGGTTATGTGAGGTGACCTTTAATGACTTGGTACAGTATTATGGCTTCTATGGGAATTAGTGCACGGATAAATGAGCACTGAGATGAATTTGAATTTGAATATCATATGTTAACTCAGTTATGTTGAGAACCATTAAATAAATTTGAGATTTTGGTTCTTGTTTAGAAATTGTTTTTGAAAGTATTTAAGAATATAATTTGTGATGCTTGATAATAAATGTTTTTGGAAATCATTAATAATTTGAATTCTGTTTCAGGAAGAGAAATGACCAGATTTGACATTTTGCCACCTTTCTAGTGTATAAACTATTTGAGTTTTTTTTAAATGTGTTTTCCCTGAAACAACTAAAAGCATTATGATGTCATGAATTTTTAATAGTACTATTGAGAATTCTTAGAACTCTCACCCCTTTATTTGTATTCTATAATATTTCCAGGGACGCGTAATTCAACAGGCATGCAAAGGAAGAAGACCTAGAATAGGTTTTGATATTACTTTGTACTTATGATGTATATTTAGTACTTTATAACAAATCATGTAATTAATAAGTATCATAATATATTTTGTATATTGTTCTTCATAATATATGTATATTATAGTAACCCTTAATAGGCTCATATTTTGTGTAAATTGTATAAATGTATTTCCAAGTATTTTATTAGTTTACGTGACATGATTAATTCTAATTGCAAATACGTAATTCTAGATATATATTTTGTAATGTTATTAAGGATCTTATAGGGCTCGGATGACAAATTCACTATCCCGCAACCGATCTTCGATTAGGTGAAGATATTCTTATTTAGCTCTGGCATCATCCGAGGCCTCGACACTAGATGGGATACCTCGTACTTCACGATCGACCCACTAGTACAAGCTGACATCCTTTAGGAAGATATATTCTTTTGGATCAAAAGTTATTACTCACCTTTGTCCCATCTCTGAGCTACTAGCATTACTTATAGAGACCGTACTCATGTCAGAATTATAAGATGATTCATCATAACTCTCTAACTCCCTCATGTGTATAGAGAGCGGACCTGATAGTATTTACCTTGCAAGTTCCCTAGTTGTGTCTGCCCTCCAAATCATTTATAGGATGTCTATCCTATATAACAACCTCAGTCTCCTACCAGTACCTCCACCACGAGGAGAACATCTCCACCGCACCTAGGGCGACGGAGACGGCGTAACACTCAAAATCTCTAGAGAGCTACTCTCTACATCGCTACTATTTTGTGCTCTCACCCTTACCATGATTTTTTTAGAAGAAAAACAATGGAAGAAAAGGGAATACCTTGAGAATAAGGGGTGATAAAACTTAAAGGAAGCAAAAACCACTAAAAACTGTCGTCGGTTCGTTGAAAATCGCCTTGTTTGCTGGAGGAAAAGCGTTGAAATAGAGGAGAAGAAAAAAATTTGGGAAAACCCCCCACTCCTATTTAGAAGCGCGGGGAAACCCCCAACAATCACCACGCACAAGGGCAAAATGATCTTTCCATATTTAATTTGAAAATGGCAATCATGGCGTACAAAGATCAAATAGTGGCTTCCACTAACTTTTGCCACATGGCAGTACGAACCTGATGCAACAACTGAAAGGACTATAGTCAGAAATGAAGCGACACACGACAGAGCAAGATTATATCCATGCCAAATCACATACTAACACCATGATGTCACTTTAAATTCCTAATATGGATTACAGTTTCATCTTTAGGTAATCTTCAAAATTAATAATGGGTCCCACTAATTAAATTGGTTTGGGGGTGTAACACCCCAAAATTTACTTTTCTGTTATCAGAATTCATTCTAAAAATATTTGTGATTTTCTGGAATTTTCTTGGAATTTTCTGAAAACGTGAAATATTTTAATATATTTCTCGTTTTACGTGTGTACTGAGCGGAACCGGAGAAATGAGATATTTTCTCCGAGAACCTTGAACTATGGAAACGTTGATGGGGGATCTTACTAAACCCGAGGCTGGACACAGTTTACAAGGTTTCATATTTTTCGAGAAATCTTAGCCGATGAGATAATAAAACATTGTGAGGAATTTATCTGTTAGATTTGTAGTGCTGACTTCTACCAACTATAACTATTGTCTAATAAATAATAACATGTATTAAAAATATTATCACATTATTCAAAATCTAATTTTTGTATCACACCTATTAGTTTTAATTTCAAAAGAAAGATTAAATTTAATCCAAGCTTATTATGGGAAGCTTCCTAGAAATTTCCCTTGCAACATATTTTTCTTTCTCCTTTTTTTTCACTCTCCCACGACAGACACTACAAGGGGGGAGTCCAAATATTTCCCTTCCATTACTTTCATATTTCACTCATTTCTCTACACCCAAATACCCATTTCTCTCTTCTTCTTCTTCTCTCCACCACGAACACACACACACCATCACATTGGAAGACCAACTTCCTCATTTTCTAAACCAATCACATTTTCTTGTTCCTTCCACCCTTTCAAAACTATTCTCCTTGGTTGTTATCCCTTGGTTCCTCTTCTTCTTCTTCTTCCATTTCTCTTCCACCATTAAAGCTAAAGCTTGGAGCTTTAAGGTAAAGTCTTCAACTTTCTTCCATTTCCTTGCTATTTTTGTTTTCTCTTGGCCACCTTGGTGACCAAGAACCTATTTTTCATGGTTTGAGTGAACATTGTGGTGATCACTCACATTGGGGCTTTCTTGAAGGAGGGAAAACGAAAATCTAAGACAAGAAGGAGTGACACATTGTGTTGTTTTCCATATAGGTAAGAAGGAGATGATTGATAAACACATATTTTATTCATTAAGAAACCCTTATATTTAGTCATTTACACTCTCCATATTCTTAATTGATTGAGTTTGACATGATTTTGTGAGTTTGAGCTCAAATTGGTCCTAATTGAATATTTTCAGCATTATTGAGATTTTACACTGTTTCTGTATTTTGGTCATAACTTGAGTTCCTGATATCTGAAAATCATGAATTTTATCTTGTAAGAAAGCTAAGAGGAAGCTCTACAACTTTGATGAAGAGCTCGAAGTCTGATTCAGATGTCTAAGGGACCTAAGTTTACATGGAAGTCAGAATACGGGTTCTGTTAGTAGAATCCGAACAGTGTGCACTCAAAAAAATCATATCTCAAGATGTAATAATGGAGATGGGCTGAAATTTGGAAAGTGGATAGTCAAGATCCAAATAAACAACTTTCATGAAGAACACATTTTGAGAAAAAGAAGTCTAGTAGGTCATTTTGAGCTTGCAAGTCGGAACAGAGGTGCTGAAGTTGGGTTTGAGCAACCTACGGTATTTGGGACATATCTTGGGCTTAAGGAAGCCAAATTAGACTAACCAGCTATCCATTTTATAGCCAAGACAAGGATCTACAACTTTCATGAAGAACACTTTTCGTGGTTCTGAAGTATAGTGGGTCGTTTTTGGATTCCAAGTCAGACACGAAATTTTCGTCCTCAACCATCCACTCATCCATCCACTAATCCACTCATCCATCCACTAATCCACTCATCCACTCACCCACTCATCCACTAACTCACCCACTCATCCACTCATACACTAATCCAACCACTTAACTACTCCACCCACTCATCCACTAATCCATCCACTAATCCATCCACTCACCCATTCATGTCCATAATTTCCCACTCACCAAAAGTCCTTTAGCATTTTTCACTAATTCAACCACTCAACCATTCCACTCACTCATCCACTAAACCAATCCACTAAACCAACCCACTAATCCATCCACTAAAACACTCCACTTACTCATCCACTCATCCACCCACTTCCCTTTGTCATTTTGTTACCTTAGACTTCTATAAAAGGGCACCATTTATCATGAACAACATGTAACTCTCCTTCATTTTCTCTCAGTTTTTCTTGTGATTTCTTTCTAGCTATGTGTAACTAAACCTCCCTTGGTTAAGGGGGTGATGAAACCACTAGTATTAATGTTGTAAACTTTGCATATTTGATTATTTCAACACAGTTATGTTTTTATTCATATATTTCTGAATCTATTGTTGGTATGAAGGTTTTTGTACTTGTTCTTACTTTCAAAGTAGTAGATCTAAGTTTATTATGCGCGGTTGCGGTAGTAGATCTAGTGGGATGTATGATGTTCATGTGGGTATAATTATCTTTGTGCTATTTGCCAGTTATAAAAGTGGTAGATCTGGGTTTATTATGCGCGGTTTGTGGTATTAGATCTAGAGAAATATATGTTCTAAGTAATTTAATCCCTGTGTGATTAGACCTTAGTGTAATTGGTTTTCTAAATCTTAATGCAATTGTTGGATAGTTGTAAGAGCGGTTGCTTTATGACTAATCGGTGATTAGGAGTTGATTTGAGCGGTTGCTAAATTGGCCAACACGTAAGGAAAACAGAGATTTACTCTCACAATTGCATAAAAACATAATTGAGCATGTTGGAATAAAAGGATATGTGGATTTACATTATCATATAAATCTAGTGGTGGATTCAATCTCTTAACCAATTTTCTTATATTGTTGATTTCAGTTTGTTTATTGTTATCTTTGAAGTGTTCATTGTTCATCAAAACTCCAAAACCCTCCTTTTACTTGTTTATTGTTAATCGAGTCTAAATTGGGAATTGTTTAATAGTGTTAATTGAATTGGTTCTCTGTGGATCGACCCCTTACTAACTACAACTAGTTGTAAGGTTTTTATTTTCTGGTGGGCCTGACAACTGATTTTTATCTTAATTTTAATCACTACATCCGCACGCATCAGAATTTTGGCGCCGTTGCCGGGGATCCAATTTTTTCAATTACACTATTAATTTATTTCCTATTTTTATTCTGTTTTTATTTTATTTTATTTTATTTTATTTTTAATCTTTCTTTCTGAGTGTTTTGTAGGTGTTGATGTCCTTTGAAGGAGTAGACGAAGGATTGCTAAATTTGAGGAACTATATTGATCAACTCACTTCACATCCTCATTTCCCTTCCATCCTGGCTAACTTCCAACTCACACTGCCGACATTGAAGTCGCCTGCGAGTTACATTGATCTATCAAGTTCAGAGACATTTGAGCCATCTGAAATATTTGAAGAAGTGACAATGGCAGAAAGCACTTTAAGGGCATTGGGTGCTCCAGATCTAGATCAACAGTCTCTTTGCATAGACATTCTTAAAAATGAAGAGGCATTTGAATTGAAATCCGGTTTAATCCATCTCTTGCCATCTTTCAATGGATTACCCGGAGAGGACCCCAACAAGCACTTGAAGGAAATCCATGTGGTATGTTCTAGCATGAAACCTGCAGGAATTCATGTAGAGCAAGTCAAGTTGAGAGCTTTTCCATTCTTATTGAAAGACTCAGCTAAGGAGTGGCTTTACTACTTGCCACCCGGATCCATCCAATCATGGCAGGACATGGCCCGAACTTTCCTAGACAGATACTTCCCCGCCTCAAAAGCTGCAACAATCGAAAAGAAATCATGGTATTCAACAAAGGCATGGGGAATCACTCCATGACTACTTGGGAGAGATTTAAGAAGCTATGTTTCAGCTACCCTCATCATCAAATAAGTGAGCAACTTTTAATTCAAGATATTTCTATGAAGGCTTACAAGTGATGGATCGCAACATGATTGATCTTTGCTAGCGGAGGAGCATTGATTGATAAAACTCCTCAAGAAGCTAGAAACTTGATCTCAAGAATGGCTGCCAATACTCAACAATTCTACTCTAGAAATGACACTTTGGAGTAAGAGCGATGAAAGAAGTAGAGACAACCAAGATACTGACACAAATGACTCAATTGACTCGCTATGGTTCAATGGTTAATGGATTCGGGTAAAGCACCGGTTCATGCTTGTGGGATCCGTTGTTCATCCGGACATCCCAACGATATGTGTCCCACTCTCCAAGAAGACACAAATGAGGAGGTAAGAGCGATAGAGGGATATCTTTGGACTTTCAAAAAATTACAACCCCTACTCAAACACATATAATCCGGGTTGGAGGGATCATCCAAATTTCAGCTATGCAAAGCAACCTCAAAATCAACCTCCAATTATGGACCTCCGAGGATTCCAACAAAGGCAAGTACCTTTCCCTCGAGAGACAAGCAAGTTCAAGCTCCTAAGCAATCGAGCTTCATTAGAGGAGCTAGTAAAACAAATGGCCACTAATAATTTGCGGTTCCAACAAGAAACAAATGCAACTATACAAAGTTTCAAACAAGAAACAAGGATCGCAATCAATAACTTGCAGAATCGGATAGGACAGTTGTCCACGAGAATTCAACAAGTTTCAAAGCCAAGCTTCAGGAAACTACCCTCACAAATGTAAGTGAATCCGAGGGAAAATGCTAGTCTTTGTCACATTGAGAAGCGGAAAGACGATGGATGAGCCTACCTCTCTTCCACCAATCATTCAAGAGAAGGATGAACCACCCAAAGAAGCAAATGATAAGGGGCAAACTTCCAAAACCCCTAAGGTAAGTATTTCTGAACCCCTTCCTAAATATGTTGTAACGCCCCAATTTTTAGAAAATATTCTGAATGTACTGTTTTCTGTTTTTCATGCTTTTGTATGAATGACCGCTGTGTCCCTATTTTTCTGTTCTTGATTTTTGTATGAAAACAACTACGATAATACAGGTTCAAATTTTATTTGATCGTTTTACGTAGTTTGCTTCGAGACGGTAAAATAAAAATTTTTCTGAGCTACTGTATTAATTTTTATGAAAGATATACAGCTAAATAATACTGCTGGATATTTTATTTGAACGTTTTGGACGATTACCTACGTTGTGGGAAAAAACGGGAAAATGACCGTTACGTCCCCGAACGTCTTGCTTTACTGTTTTTGTCTGTTTTTAATTGTTTTCTTCTTGATTTAATGCCTGAAAATACTGTCTGTAAATTTTTATGGACTTTTTGTGTGATTTGCTCCGAGGCAGGAAAATAATATTTTTCCGGGCCGGGGAAATCTTATTTTAATATTTAGAATTGGGGATCTTACTTAACCCGATTCTGAATGAGACTAAAAATAATCTTTTAATTTTTAGGATTTAATCACAAATAAAATAATTTTATATTATTATAATATTATTTTATTAGTCGAAGAAGTTTTAGTGACAAAGGGACCCGGAAATATTTTGCGGGACCTACAATTAGCAAAGCGGTTAGATCGGTAGCTTAATTAATCACCGTAAGCTGTAGAACTTTCCGTAACAGCAACTCAAATTTACTCGACTAGTCACAATAGAGCATTTATTACACAAAGGTGTGACTAAGCCAGGTGAGTCACCATGAGCAACCAATAGGATTAAAGCTTGTTAAGCAAGATTTGATCTTGACCTTTGATGTGTTCAATGGCTTGGATGAAGCCAAATCCATGCACATCCTTTGCCCTAGAAGGCTACGGCCATTGGAGAGAGAAAGCCAAAAAAAATCACTTTCCATCTTCATCACTTTTCTCTCTTCTCTCTCATCAAAAACCTAGCCACCATTGTTGTCCATTTTCTTCCTTCCATTCGGCCAAGACACAAACTACACCATCCAACCATCCAAAAATTTTTCTAACCAAGTTTCCTTAACCTAAACACCATTTTAAGAACCTTTGTAGTTGGAAGTTTCTTCAAATTCTTCCATCTAAGGCTTGGAAACCAACCTTGGAAGTTTTACCTAGAAGGTAAAATTTCATGCTTTTCTTTTCTCTATTCTTTTTCAAAGTTCTAAGCCATGATTTTTCCATGGTTTAGCTTCTTTTTCATAGTTAATAACATGTAGGTTTTGTTTGAGATTTTTAGGTGTTTGGTGGAGTGAAAACCGTGACCTAGGAGGTGAGAAAGCAAGCTTTTTGTCTTCATTTAAGGTAAGAGGAAGACAATTCTTATCATCCCTTGATGGTGGTAAGAAGATGGGTTGTTTGTAGAATCCATAAGGATTCGGTTGTGGTGTGTTTAATGATGTGTATTTGTTAATTTTTGTGGTTGCTAGTAGCTTAAGTGTTATGTGTTAGTAGCTTTCTTATTTGGTAATTGTAATAATCTTGCATGTCTAATAGCTTTTGATTGTATGTCTATAAGCTTTAAATTAGGTTTTATGTGTTAGAAATATTTTGCATGTGTTAGAAATATTTTGCATGTGTTAGAGAATATAAATGCATGTGTTAGAATTGTATGATAAGGTTTAGGATGTGAATAACATGTGTAAATTTGCATGAGTGTTCCAAAGAACACATTCCTTAGCTCACGGCAATGCCAAAGTGTGAGGACCAAAATGTTCTCTTCATTTTTCCTAAAGTGCAACTTAATTGATTAGGAGAAATAAGAAGGTTTCAAAGGGTTTTGATCAAAGAAAAGGAATTTATAAATCAAATGGTAAAGATTTAGTACATTTTGGGCCAACATGCCTAAAAGATTTATTTGATTCCAAAATCATTACCTTATAACATGATTTAATGAATTTAGATAAGATAATACCTTTGACATGATTTAGAAATCAAATGAGAAAGTTTTATAAAATTCGGCCAACATGCCACTATAGGTAATTATGATTTCTAAAACTTGATTTCAAACCTTTTTCAATCAAAAAGAAATAATACAAGTTAACAAGAAATTTTCTATAATGATTTTTTTGAGTAGAATTAAGTTTAAAGGATTAAAACTAGTGATTTTATCATTAGGAAGTAAAATACAGAAATTTTGAGAAATTTTCTAACATATAGCTCACTTTAGGTTTTGAAGCATGTTAGAAATTTCAAAAGAGAATTAAATGATATGGATAAAAAAATTAGGTAAATAGAAAATTTTATGGAAAATTTAGAAAACCATTATTATAAGTCTATAAACAAAATGCTGTCAATTTTTAGTAAAAATGAACTTATAGGATAGTCAAAATATCCTAATGACAGTATGCGGTATGAAAAATTATTCTACGTAGTTTAAATGTACAAATTATTATTTCTATCTGTTTAAACGGTAATTTTAAAGGCATTCGAATAAGAAAATGATTTAAAAATTCTACGCGATTGAGAAAACGTATTAAAAATGCTACGCGATTTCAAAAACAGAAAAATATCTTTACCCGATTTTTAAACGTTTGTAAAAACGACGAGATTTCAAAAATGCGATAAAATTTCTACGCGATTGACCGTAACCATATTTATTTTTCGCTGTCGGGAAAAAGTGAACCCGTCTGATGACTTTTGAAAATCTATATGCTGTCGGGAAAATGTGAACCCGTACAGGCTTTTGAAAATCTATTTACTGTTGGGAAAATGTGAACCCGTACAGGTTTTTGAGAATTATTTGTTGTCGGGAAAATGTGAACCCGTACAGGCTTTCCATCTATTTTTTTTATGTGTGCCATGTATTTGGTGGATTGGTTGACGAGACGAATCACATCGTGGTGTCGATACGATAAACGTAGTGTGGTTCATTGTTCTAATGAACTTGGAGACTTTAGTGTACGGGATCCCACATGTGGACAGTTGGTAGCTCCGGGCCGTGGTAAACCGATAGCGCACTATGGTACTCAACATACACTATATTTAATCGAGATTGGTGGAATCTAGTAGTACATTTGCTCGTAGTGACACAACGTGAGACCGTGAACTACACCACGCCCGGATTGATGGATTCTGTGTCGTGGGGCTATAGACGCAACGTGTGACCGCGGAATAGTTGGTGGGGCAGCCGTGGTACTATTAGATTTTGTGAATCATTCCTCTCTCGATACTTGTGTTTTTCTTTAGCTCCATGGAGTAGGATTTTGTTATATTATTTATCTCTATGTCTATTTGTTTCCATCTTATCTATTTATTTTATCTATATCTTATTTATTTATTTTATCCGGTCTATCATTATTATTGATTATTATATCTTATCTCGTGTATTTTGTATTTCTTATTTTATCTGTGAGGTTTTATCTGATTGTGACATATTGTGATGATATCTAAATTTTACTTCAATTAATTATTGTAATTGTTAAAGCTTTATGTATTGCATGAACTGTATGTATATATTGTTTGTCATCTTTTTATTGACCATGTTGTGATGATTTTATGTTGTCTTACCTCTTTGTTATATGTATTTTCTGTTTGTTTATTTTACGCGGTAAAGACTTCGAGGAAGAGGAACAGCCTCTTGAGATCGTGTACCCTGAAGAGGAGGAAGATCGGCAAGCAGACGACCAGTTTGACGATCAAGAACCATCCGATCATCCATATCCTCTGGATTGATTGTGAGGGATGGCGACGCCAGGATTTTTGGGATTCATAGAGTTGGTGTTTCATGGAGGTGCTCTGGCTTGGCATCTACGAGGAGACCGTGACTCGTGACGTATGCAGGACGTGTGACCGTGATCCTACGTCATCGTTTTGATGATGAGCCCGTCATGACGACGACGTTATTTTTGCACTTAGAGTTGCCCTTATCCATTAGGCGTTATTGGGGTGCTGAAAACCCTGAGCCTAGTGAGATAAGCATCGTATCGACTGCGCGATCCCGTTATCGCCGTGTGTCGAGGCATCCGGGATATTTATCCCCTGATGATCATTTTCAGGCTGATAGTGATCCATCAGAGGACTAGATAACCAAGATGTTTTTTTTTGGGCGCGTCAGCGTATGTCTGTGTATATATTAACTCTTTTATTGCTTTCTTTACTGTTTTTATTTAAATATTTGTAGTCTTAGTTGTAAATTATTTGTACGACTTATAACTTAACCATATGTATATTATCAGTGATGATGTTTTTTTTTTTCGTATTTTCCGCTTTATCTTTTTATATCATATTTCGTCTATCGTGAATTATTTTACGACCGTAATAATATTTAACAAATATTTCACAACTTGGGTAGATTTTATTTCTATTTCTTTTATTTTCTTTTATGTGTGACATCCTCCAAAGGGGTGTTACATTAGTTGGTATCAGAGCCCAAGTTAGAGTCTTTTGGGGTTGTGGTTGGGTCTGTTTTTGTTTGTGCTGTGTGATTCTCTGTGATCTTTGTGATTTATATCCTTTCGGAAATATCTAGAAGGATGTATCTAACTTTGTTTTGTTATGATTGAAGAAAGAAGATGGCTGGTAGAGGTAGAGGACGTGCTAACGTAAATCGTGATGAGGACCCGATGTTGGTTGCTGCTGAGGCTATGCGGCAGATGGCTGAAGTGATTACTCAGCAAAATTTAAGAGCAGCCCAACAGCAAGATGCTACAGCTGATGCCCTAAATTTATCTGAATTTAGGCGCCATAATCCGCCACAATTTAGAGGCGAGGTGGATCCGGAGAAAGCGAGTCAGTGGATGCAAGATTTAGAAAGAATCTTTGAGGGGATGAGATGTACAGATGAAAAGAAAGTAACTTATGCTGTATTCATGTTGAGAGGAGATGCAGAACATTGGTGGAGAGGAGTCCGCCGAATGTTGCAAGCTGAAGGGACTGAGATCACCTGGGAAGTATTTTCTAATGCTTTTCTGGATAAGTATTTTCCTGCGAGTGCTAGGCATGCCAAGGAGATGGAATTTCTTGGATTGCGACAGGGAAATATGACAGTGAATGAGTACGCTACAAGATTTGAAAGTTTGTCTCAATTTTCGGATTATGCTCAAAATCGACAAGATGAGGTATGGAAATGTCGGAAGTTTGAGTCTGGATTGAGAGTAGAATTGAAGCGGGGAGTGATATCTCTGAGGATGAATCAATTTCATGCTTTGGTTGACGCATGTGCACGGCTTGAGGAGCTTGAACCGTCGCGAGATCAAAGGAGTCGGAACTTTGGGCCGACAAGGTTTCAAAGAGGTGGAGGTAGCAATACAAATCGGTTTCTGCGTAAGCCGTATGCTAGACCACAAGGAAGTCAGACTCAGCGACCGCCAGTTGGGGGAAGTGTACCTAGTGGTGGAGCAGGACAGAGAGTGGTGTTTACACCGACGTGTTTTAAGTGCGGTAAGAAGGGCCATCTATCTCCAGACTGTACAATCAGGGGAACTGTCTGTTTTAACTGTGGACAGCCTGGACATATGTCAAAGGATTGTACTCGACCAGAGAAGAAACCTGTTGTTCGTCATGTTAAAACTAATCAGCAAAAATCTGGAAATACTCAACAGAGATCTGGAGGGCGAGTGTACACAATGATGGGATCTGAAGTTTCTCAATCGGATGACCTTATTCAAGGAGAAGGTGAAATCGGAGGTAACCTTCTGACTGTATTGTATGACTCGGGTGCTACACACTCGTTTATTGCCTATGATTGTGTGGAAAGACTGAAGTTGCCTGTGTCTTCTCTGAATGTTAAGTTGAGTGTATCTACGCCAACTGCTAAACCTGTAGTTACTTCTAAGATCTGTTTGGATTGTCCTATTGTTGTGAAGGGCCGTTTGTTTTTGGTCAATTTGATTTGTTTGCCTCTTATTGAGATAGATGTAATCTTAGGGATGGACTGGTTATGTTCTAACCATATCCTTATAGATTGTGCAAAGAAAACTATAGTTTTTCCTAAGGAAGAAGAGTCTGGATTCTTAACTGCTGTTAAGGTCAAGTCTTTGTTAAGAGATGGAGCGCAGGGATATTTGGTATTGTCTTCTCTAGAAGTTAAGAATGAGAAGGATGTGAATTCTATTCCTGTTGTCAACGATTTTCCGGATGTTTTTCCTGACGATGTACCTGGTTTACCGCCTGAGCGGGAGATTGAATTCTCAATTGATTTAGTACCGGGAACAGGTCCTATCTCAATTGCACCATACCGTATGTCGCCAGTAGAGTTGGAGGAGCTGAAGAAGCAATTGGTGGAACTGTTGGAGAAAGAGTTTGTACGACCTAGCGTTTCCCCATGGGGTGCGCCAATACTTTTGGTCAAAAAGAAGGATGGAACTTCACGACTTTGTGTGGATTATCGGCGCTTGAACAAGGTGACTATCAAGAATAAATATCCGCTTCCAAGAATCGACGATTTGATGGATCAATTAAGAGGAGCTGTGATATTTTCCAAGATTGATTTGCGATCGAGTTATCACCATATTCGTGTAAGAGGGGAAGACGTGCCGAAGACTGCTTTTCGAACTCGTTATGGACATTATGAGTATCAAGTAATGCCATTCGGAGTGACGAATGCTCCTGCCATATTTATGGATTATATGAACAGATATTTCGTCCATATCTAGACAGATTTGTCGTTGTCTTTATCGATGACATTCTGATTTATTCTCGATCGAAGGAAGAGCATGCTTTGAACATCCGAGAGTTGTCCTTCAGATTTTGAGGGAGAAGTTGTTGTATGCGAAGTTGGCTAAGCGTGAGTTCTGGTTGGGAGAAGTTCAATTTCTTGGGCACGTAATTTCTAAAGAAGGTATTACGGTGGACCCATCGAAAGTGGAGACTGTTTTACAGTGGGAGAGACCTAAGACAAGAATGAAGTTCGAAGTTTTGTTGGACTTGGGTTATTATCGGAGGTTTATTGAAGGTTTTTCCAAGATTGCTGGACCACTTACACAATCGACAAGGAAAAGTCAAGCTTTTGAATGGACGGAAGAGCGTGAAGCCGCTTTTCAAGAGTTGAAGAAGAGATTAACAACTCGCACCGTATTGATCCTACCGATTCGACGAAATCTTTCGATGTGTATTGTGACGCTTCTTATCAAGGACTAGGATGCGTGTTGATGCAAGATCGGAATGTGGTGGCATATGCTTCTCGACAATTGAAGGTTCATGAGAAGAATTATCCTACGCATGATTTGGAATTGGCTGCGGTAGTTTTTGCTTTGAAGATATGGAGACATTTTCTCTATGGAGCAACGTTCAACATCTTCAGCGATCACAAAAGTTTGAAGTACTTGTACGACCAGAAGGAACTGAATATGAGGCAGCGAAGATGGTTAGAATTTCTGAACGACTACGATTTTCAACTTTTGTACCACCCTGGTAAAGCGAATGTCGTGGCTGATGCATTGAGTAGAAAGGTTATCAGTGTTTCTGCGCTGATGATTAAAGAAAAGGAGCTCATCGAACAGTTTAGAGATGAGTGGTCATTTGTTGAGTTGACACCGGGGAAGATCTGTATGAATATGGTTACTATCTCAAGCGAGCTGATGGAAGACATAAGGGAAAAGCAAAATGCCGATAAATTTTTACAAGGAATAAGGGAGCAGATGAAGCAAAATGAGGCAGTAGAGTTCAAAGAAGGAACTGATGGAATTCTGAGGTTTCGGGGTAGAATTTGTATTCCTCGTGACCGAGAATTAAGGCGATATATTGTGGAACATGCCCATACTAGTCTATTAAGTATGCATCCAGGCATAACAAAGATGTACCAAGACTTGAAGAAGTTATTCTGGTGGCATGGAATGAAGGGTGATGTAGTTAGATGCGTGTCAACTTGCCTAGTTTGTCAAAAATCGAAAGTTGAACACCAAAGGCCAGCTGGGATGTTGCAACCATTATCGATTCCAGAATGGAAATGGGACAGCATTTCTATGGATTTCGTTACTGGTTTTCCAAAGACAAGAAAAGGTCATGATGCAATATGGGTTATAGTCGATAAACTTACGAAATCAGCTCATTTCTTACCAATCAATATTAAATATTCATTGGAAAGATTAACCCAGTTGTACATCAATGAGATTGTCAGATTACATGGAGTGCCTACATGTATAGTTTCTGACCGAGATCCGAGGTTTACGTCAAGATTTTGGCGAAGTTTGCAAGAAGCTATGGGAACCAAGTTACGACTGAGTTCAGCGTATCATCCGCAGACTGACGGTCAGACAGAGAGAACTATACAGTCTTTGGAGGATTTATTGCGGGCTTGTGTTTTGGAACAACGAGGAAGTTGGGATGAATTTTTATCTTTGATAGAATTCACCTACAACAATAGTTTTCACGCAAGCATCGGAATGGCACCTTATGAAGCATTGTATGGAAGACGATGTCGAACGCCGCTATGCTGGTATCAGGATGGGGAGAGTATGACTGTTGGACCGGAACTTGTACAACAGACTACGGATAAAGTCAAGATGATACAAGAGAAGATGAGGACGGCACAAAGCAGACAAAAGAGTTACGCGGACAAACGAAGACGATCTCTTGAGTTTAAGGAGGGTGAGCATGTATTTTTAAGAGTTACTCCTACAACGGGTGTCGGAAGAGTAATTAAGTCAAAGAAGCTTACTCCTAAATTCATTGGACCATATCAGATTATCCGACGTATAGGTCCTGTAGCATATCAAATTGCTTTGCCGCCTTTTCTATCCAATTTGCATGACGTGTTTCATGTGTCTCAGTTACGAAAGTATATATCAGATCCGACACATGTGATACAACCAGATGACGTGCAATTGAAGGAGAATTTGACTTATGAAACTTTACCTGTCAGAATAGAGGACAGAAAGGTAAAGCAGCTTCGAGGAAAGATAATTGAGCTAGTGAAAGTCATGTGGAGTGATGTGACGGGTGAGGCTACTTGGGAACTAGAAGATAAAATGAAGGATCAGTATCCTCATTTGTTCGGATGAACATCGAATTTCGAGGACGAAATTTTTATTTGTTGGGGAGTGTTGTAACGCCCCAATTTTTAGAAAATATTCTGAATGTACTGTTTTCTGTTTTTCATGCTTTTGTATGAATGACCGCCGTGTCCCTATTTTTCTCGTTCTTCTTCATTTTTGTATGAAAACAACTACGATAATACTGAGTTCAAATTTTATTTGATCGTTTTACGTAGTTTGCTTCGAGACGGTAAAATAAAAATTTTTCTCGAAACTATTGTATTAATTTTTATGAAAGATATACAACTAAATAATACTTCTTGGATATTTTATTTGAACGTTTTGGACGATTACCTACGTTGTGGGAAAAAATAAGAAAATGACCGTTACGTCCCGAACGTACTGTTTTCGCTGTTTTTGTCTGTTTTTAATTATTTTCTTCTTGATTTAATGCTTGAAAATACTGTCTGTAAATTTTTATGGACTTTTTGTGTGATTTGCTCGAGGCAGAAAATAATATTTTTCCTGGGCCGGGAAATCTTATTTTAATATTTAGAATTGGGGATCTTACTTAACCCGATTCTGAATGAGACTAAAAATAATCTTTTAATTTTTAGGATTTAAGCTCACAAATAAAATAATTTTATATTATTATAATATTATTTTATTAGTCAAGAAGTTTTAGTGACAAAGTGGACCCGAAATATTTTGCGTGACTCACAATTAGCAAAGCGGTTAGATCGGTAGCTTAATTAATCACCGTAAGCTGTAGAACTTTCCAGAACAGGCTAACTCAACTAGCTGACTCAGCAGAGCATTTATTACACAGTGTGACTAAGCCAGGTGAGTCACCATGAGCAACCAATAGGATTAAAGCTTGTTAAGCAAGATTTGATCTTGACCTTTGATGTGTTCAATGGCTTGGATGAAGCCAAATCCATGCACATCCTTTGCCCTAGAAGGCTACGGCCATTGGAGAGAGAAAGCCAAAAAAAATCACTTTCCATCTTCATCACTTTTCTCTCTTCTCTCTCATCAAAAACCTAGCCACCATTGTTGTCCATTTTCTTCCTTCCATTCGGCCAAGACACAAACTACACCATCCAACCATCCAAAAATTTTTCTAACCAAGTTTCCTTAACCTAAACACCATTTTAAGAACCTTTGTAGTTGGAAGTTTCTTCAAATTCTTCCATCTAAGGCTTGGAAACCAACCTTGGAAGTTTTACCTAGAAGGTAAAATTTCATGCTTTTCTTTTCTCTATTCTTTTTCAAAGTTCTAAGCCATGATTTTTCCATGGTTTAGCTTCTTTTTCATAGTTAATAACATGTAGGTTTTGTTTGAGATTTTTAGGTGTTTGGTGGAGTGAAAACCGTGACCTAGGAGGTGAGAAAGCAAGCTTTTTGTCTTCATTTAAGGTAAGAGGAAGACAATTCTTATCATCCCTTGATGGTGGTAAGAAGATGGGTTGTTTGTAGAATCCATAAGGATTCGGTTGTGGTGTGTTTAATGATGTGTATTTGTTAATTTTTGTGGTTGCTAGTAGCTTAAGTGTTATGTGTTAGTAGCTTTCTTATTTGGTAATTGTAATAATCTTGCATGTCTAATAGCTTTTGATTGTATGTCTATAAGCTTTAAATTAGGTTTTATGTGTTAGAAATATTTTGCATGTGTTAGACAATATTTTGCATGTGTTAATATAAATGCATGTGTTAGAATTGTATGATAAGGTTTAGGATGTGAATAACATGTGTAAATTTGCATGAGTGTTCCAAAGAACACATTCCTTAGCTCACGGCAATGCCAAAGTGTGAGGACCAAAATGTTCTCTTCATTTTTCCTAAAGTGCAACTTAATTGATTAGGAGAAATAAGAAGGTTTCAAAGGGTTTTGATCAAAGAAAAGGAATTTATAAATCAAATGGTAAAGATTTAGTACATTTTGGGCCAACATGCCTAAAAGATTTATTTGATTCCAAAATCATTACCTTATAACATGATTTAATGAATTTAGATAAGATAATACCTTTGACATGATTTAGAAATCAAATGAGAAAGTTTTATAAAATTCGCCAACATGCCACTATAGGTAATTATGATTTCTAAAACTTGATTTCAAACCTTTTTCAATCAAAAAGAAATAATACAAGTTAACAAGAAATTTTCTATAATGATTTTTTTGAGTAGAATTAAGTTTAAAGGATTAAAACTAGTGATTTTATCATTAGGAAGTAAAATACAGAAATTTTGAGAAATTTTCTAACATATAGCTCACTTTAGGTTTTGAAGCATGTTAGAAATTTCAAAAGAGAATTAAATGATATGGATAAAAAAAATTAGGTAAATAGAAAATTTTATGGAAAATTTAGAAAACCATTATTATAAGTCTATAAACAAAATGCTGTCAATTTTTAGTAAAAATGAACTTATAGAATAGTCAAAATATCCTAATGACAGTATGCGGTATGAAAAATTATTCTACGTAGTTTAAATGTACAAATTATTATTTCTATCTGTTTAAACGGTAATTTTAAAGGCATTCGAATAAGAAAATGATTTAAAAATTCTACGCGATTGAGAAAACGTATTAAAAATGCTACGCGATTTCAAAAACAGAAAAATATCTTTACCCGATTTTTAAACGTTTGTAAAAACGACGAGATTTCAAAAATGCGATAAAATTTCTACGCGATTGACCGTAACCATATTTATTTTTCGTTGGGAAAAAAAGTGAACCCGTCAGGCTTTTGAAAATCTATATGCTGTCGGGAAAATGTGAACCCGTCATGTGCTTTTGAAAATCTATTTACTTGTCGGGAAAATGTGAACCCGTACAGGTTTTTGAGAATTATTTGCTGTCGGGAAAATGTGAACCCGTCAGGCTTTCCATCTATTTTTTTTGTGTGTGCCATGTATTTGGTGGATTGGTTGACGAGACGAATCACATCGTGGTGTCGATGCGATAAACGTAGTGTGGTTCATTGTTCTAATGAACTTGGAGACTTTAGTGTACGGGATCCCACATGTGGACAGGTTGGTAGCTCCGTTGGCCGCCGTGGTAAACCGATAGCGCACTATGGTACTCAACATACACTATATTTAATCGAGATTGGTGGAATCTAGTAGTACATTTGCCTCGTAGTGACACAACGTGAGACCGTGAACTACACCACGCTCGGATTGATGGATTCTGTGTCGTGGGGCTATAGACGCAACGTGTGACCGCGGAATAGTTGGTGGGGCAGCCGTGGTACTATTAGATTTTGCGAATCATTCCTCTCTCGATACTTGTGTTTTTCTTTAGCTCCATGGAGTAGGATTTTGTTATATTATTTATCTCTATGTCTATTTATTTCCATCTTATCTATTTATTTTATCTATATCTTATTTATTTATTTTATCTGGTTCTTGTTATTATTGATTATTATATCTTATCTCGTGTATTTTGTATTTCTTATTTTATCTGTGAGGTTTTATCTCGTGATTGTGACATATTGTGATGATATCTAAATTTTACTTCAATTAATTATTGTAATTGTTAAAGCTTTATGTATTGCATGAACTGTATGTATATATTGTTTGTCATCTTTTTATTGACCATGTTGTGATGATTTTATGTTGTCTTACCTCTTTGTTATATGTATTTTCTGTTTGTTTATTTTACGCGGTAAAGACTTCGAGGAAGAGGAACAGCCTCTTGAGATTGTGTACCCGAAGAGGAGGAAGATCGGCAAAGGGACGACTAGGTTGACGATCAAGAACCATCCGATCATCCATATCCTCTGGATTGATTGTGAGGATGGCGACGCCTTGAGATTTTGGGATTCATAGAGTTGGTGTTTCATGGAGGTGCTCGGCTTGGCATCTACGAGGAGACCGTGACTCGTGACGTATGCGGGACGTGTGACCGTGATCCTACGTCATCGTTTTGATGATGAGCCCGTCATGACGACGACGTTATTTTTGCACTTAGAGTTGCCCTTATCCATTAGGCGTTATTGGGGTCTTGAAAACCCCGAGCCTAGTGAGATAAGCATCGTATCGACTAACGCGATCCCGTTATCGCCGTGTGTCGAGGCATCCGGATATTTATCCCCGATGATCATTTTCGGTGATAGTGATCCATCGAGGACTAGATAACCAAGATGTTTTTTTTGGGCGCGTCGGCCGTATGTACGTATATATATTAACTCTTTTATTGCTTTCTTTACTTGTTTTTATTTAAATATTTGTAGTCTTAGTTATAAATTATTTGTACGACTTATAACTTAACCATATGTATATTATCGGTGATGATGTTTTTTTTTATTTCGTATTTTCCGCTTTATCTTTTTATATCATATTTACGTCTATCAGGAATTATTTTACGACAGTAATAATATTTAACAAATATTTCACAACTTGGGTAGATTTTATTTCTATTTCTTTTATTTTCTTTTATGTGTGACATCCTCCAAAGGGGTGTTACATATGTCACTAAAGCTCCTTTTCCTAGTAGGTTGGTTAAAACCAAGAAAGAAGAAGCAGAAAAAGAAATACTTGAGACTTTTAGGAAGGTAGAGGTTAATATCCCTTTGTTAGATACCATTAAGCAGGTACCTAGATATGCAAAATTTCTGAAAGAATTATGCACTAACAAGAGGAAGTTAAAAGGAAATGAAAAGGTCCAAGTGGGAGAAAATGTTTCAAATTGTAATTAAAAAGAAACTCCCAACCAAATGTAAGGACCACAGCACATTCACCATTCCATGCACTATAGGTAACACAAGGTTTGAAAGGGCAATGCTTGATTTAGGTGCATCTATAAATGTCATGCCATATTCTATTTATGCATCTTTATACTTGGGTCCTTTGGAACCTACTGGTGTTATTATTCAATTGGCTGATAGATCTAATGCATGCCCTAAGGGTGTGGTTGAAGATGTTTTGGTACAGGTGAATGAATTAGTGTTTCCGGCAGACTTCTATGTTTTGGACATAGAAGAGGATGAGTCTCCCAAATCTGCTCCTATCTTGCTAGGAAGACCATTTTTGAAGACTGCACGGACAAAAATTGATGTGCACTCAGGAATTCTAACAATGGAATTTGATGGGGAATTAATTAGATTCAATATTTTTGAAGCTATGAGATACCCAAGTGATGTGCACTCTGCTTGTTTAATTGATTCTTTTGATCCTTTTGATTCTTTAATTTCTGTGACTTTTGATACGACCATTTTGATGCTCTTGATACAATTCTAACTCATAGCTTAGATGTACGGGAGGAAAAGAAGAAGAGTGAAGAAGAGCCATGGAGTGAAGACATTGATGAAATTGTTCTGCCTTACAAGAGCTCTCTTCCACTCCCGAGGAAGAGCATGAGGTAACTTTTGTTGATTTACCCGTTACTACCGATATACCTCAACCTTCATTTGTGCGAGGCACCTGAATCGGAGCCGAAAGCACTACCGATCATCTTAAATACATCTTCTTGGGGAGAAGGACACCCTTCCAAAGTAATAATTGCAAAGTCACTCACCCAAGAGCAAGAAGAGAAACTGTAGTGTTTTGCGGGAACATAAGACACTGACCATTGGTTGGTCAATAGGCGATATCAAGGGTATTAGTCCCTCCGTTTGTATGCACGAGAATATTAATGGAGGAGGATACTAAACTGTGAGAGACCCTCAATGGAGATTGAATCCTCCCATGATGGAGGTTGTGAAAAAGGAGATACTTGAAGCTCCTAAGTGTGGGGGTGATCTACCCCATTTTTGACAAAGTGGGTAAGCCCGGTCCGGGTAGTACCAAAGAAATGCGAATTACTTGTGGTAAGAAATGCTGAAAATGAGCTTATTCCCACTAGGTTACGAGACAGGGTGGCGTGTTTGTATTGATTACGGGAAGTTGAATGCCGCCACGAGAAAAGACCACTTTCCTTTACCTTTCATTGATCAAATGTTAGAAAGATTAGTGGTCATTCTTATTATTGTTTTCTCGGATGGTTTTTCAGGTTACAATCAGATTGCCATAGCTCCGAAGACCAAGACAAGACTACATTCACTTGTCCATTTGGTACCTTTGCATATAGGCGAATGCCTTTTGGACTCTGCAATGCACCAGGAACTTTCCAAAGATGCATGATGAGTATATTTTCTCGATTACATTGAAAACATCATTGAGGTTTTTATGGATGACTTTAGTGTTTTTGGAAATGATTTTGAAAATTGTTTGGAACATTTAACTTTGGTGCTTAAAAGATGCATTGACACTAACCTGGTACTTGAATTGGGAAAAATGTCATTTCATGGTGAATGAAGGTATTGTGTTAGGTCATGTAATTTCGCTAGGGGAATTGAAGCGTATAAAGCTAAGGTAGAACTCATGCATTCTTTGCCACCACCCACTAGTGTGCGGGAGATTCGTTCTTTTATTGGTCATGCGGGTTTCTACCGGAGATTCATTAAAGACTTTTCTAAAGTCTCATTGCCCCTTTGCGAGACTTCTTCAAAAAGATGTTAATTTTAACTTTGATGAGAAATGTATGGAAGCTTTCAATAAACTCAAGAAGTTGTTAAGCTGTTGCACCTATCATCGTGCCACCCAACCGGGAGTTACCTTTTGAACTAATGTGTGATGCCAGTGACTTTGCGTAGGAGCTGTCTTGGGACAACGAGTTGATAGAGTTCCTTATGCCATTTACTATGCATCAAGGACTCTAAATGATGCTCAACTTAATTACTCAACCACAAAAAAGGAACTTCTAGCTGTTGTATTTGCTTTAGAAAAATTTAGATCATATCTAATTGGTTCTAAAGTGATTGTGTTTTCAGATCATGCAGCCTTGAAGTATCTTCTAACAAAGAAAGAAGCAAAGCCTAGATTGCTCCGATGGATTTTATTGCTCCAGGAATTTGACTTGGAGATTAAAGACAAGAAAGGGAGCGAAAACTTGGTGGCCGATCACTTGAGTAGATTGGTAACTGAAGAGGAAGAAATGCCTATCATGGAGACTTTTCCGAATGAATATTTGATGGTTGTCAATACCATAATCCCTTGGTATGCTGACATTGTTAACTACCTGGTTACTAAGGACTTTCCGGAGGGTTTGAACAAGGCCCAAAGAGATAAATTAAGGAGTGATCAGAATACTATATCTGGGATGACCCGTACTTATGGAAGCATTGTGCAGATCAAGTCATTAGGAGGTGCATTCCTGATTCTGAGACACACTCCATCCTCTCCTTTTGCCACACCTATGCATGTGGAGGACACTTTGGCAGTAAAAGGACAACCAATAAAGTGCTTGACAGTGGTTTCTATTGGCCTTCAATTTTCAAAGACGCTTACAACTTCTGTAAGTCTTGTGACCGCTGTCAGAGAACAGGTAATATTGGTCCTCGTAATCAAATGCCTCAGACTCTAATCATTTTTGTGGAACTCTTTGATGTGTGGGGTATTGATTTCATGGGACCATTCCCTCCTTTATTTGGTTTCACATACATTCTTTTATCTGTTGATTATGTGTCTAAATGGGTGGAAGCAAAAGCCACTCAATCTGATGATTCTAAAACTGTTGCAGATTTTGTTAAGTCACATATTTTCTCCAGGTTCGGGACCCCAAGGGCTATCATCGGTGACCAAGGGACCCATTTCTCGCAACAAAACCTTTGATGCTCTATTGAAGAGATATGGAGTAATGCACAGAATTTCCACTTTCCTTACCATCCACAGACAAATGGGCAAGCTGAAGTGTCCAACCGGAGATTAAGTCAATCCTTGAAAAGACAGTGAATCCCTCAAGAAAGGATTGGAGCACTCGACTTGAAGATGCTTTATGGGCTTATAGGACTGCCTATAAGACTCCCATCGACATGTCACCATTTCGGTTGGTGTATGGAAAGCCCTGTCATTTGCCCGTTGAGTTGCAACATCGATCTTACTGGGCCATTAAACAAGTTAATATGGAATTGGAAGGTGCTGGAAAGCAAAGGAAGTTCTAGTTACAGGAATTGGAAGAACTAAGAAATGAGGCCTTTGAGAATGCCCTGATTTATAAGACTAAAGCTAAGGCATTCCACGACCAATTGATTTCCAGAAAGAAATTTCACAGAGGACAAAAAGTCCTGCTATTCCAATCAAGACTCAAATTATTTCCAGGTAAACTGCGTTCTAAGTGGATTAGGCCGTTTGTGGTAACTAATGTTTTTCCTTTTGGTGCAGTTGAGATCAGGAGTGAAATTTTTGGCAAAGCATTTAAGGTCAATGGTCATCGTCTCAAACCATATCATGAACTTCCTGACAAGGCAGATGGAAGTGATGACCCTCATCCTTCCACAATATGAGGAGCATTGAAAGTATCATCATGTCGGGCTGAGGACAATAAACTAAGCGCTCATTGGGAGGCAACCTAACCAGATTTGCTCTCTTTATCCCTTTTTATTTTATGTTTCCATTAGTTTCTTAGATTATGTTTTTATCTTGTTTGTTGGTTGTAAGCATTTGAATCTCTAAAAAAAAAAAAAAAAAAAAAAATAAAAAAATAAATAATAAATAAATAAAAATAAATAAATAAAAATAAAAAAAAAAAAAAAAATAAAAAAGTAAAAAAAAAAGGAAAAAGATTCTGTGTTTCTTAATTTCAACCTTTTCTCGACAACAACCAACCTACCCTCATAGGTGCAATTATTCCCTTCCCATTCTTTTTCCTACTTAAACACTCCATTTTCTCCATTTTCCTTCAACTCGAAACACTCAAAGGGAGGAAGAGTATAGAATGGGGCCTTCTATTCGTAACCTCAAAAATGTCTGTGTTTTTGTGGGTCGAGTTATAGGAAGGGATTAGAGTTTGTAAACGCAGCTAGCACTCTTGGTCGATCACTTACTGCGAGGAATATTCATCTTGTATATGGGGGAGGTTGTCGTGGGTTAATGGGGGCTGTATCACTTGCTGCTTTATAGGAGGCAGTCAGGTTTTAGGTGTTATTCCTAAACCTTTGACTGAAAATAACATCACTGGAAAGACAGTTGGAGAAGAAATTCAGGTAACATCTATGCATGGACGAATGGAAACAATGGTTGACAATTCTGATGCATTTATTGTCTTACCAAGTGGTTTTGGTACTTTAGAAGAAATTTTTCAAATTGTCTCTTGGGCCGAACTAAACATCTACCATAGACCCATTGGTTTGTTGAATGTTAATAATTTCTTTGATCTTTTGTTATCTTTTCTTGACAAAGTCATGGGAACGTAAATTTATCACTCCTTCAAAGAAGACAACTTCTTATCTCTCGCCTCCACTATTGATGAGCTCATTGATAAATTAGAAGCTTTTGAGTATGTACTGATCCGGTATTAGCTCGGATAGATTGGTCAACAGGAAGCAACGAAGGAAGTAACAAGAAACAAAAGCCAGATCTGCGACTTCATCTTTAATGGGTTTGATTTTATTGTACCTTGTTTCTGTTTAAATTTGTGTCAGCTTTCTCCAACATGTAATATCTTTTGTCCTTTACTCATCTATATTTTAACATTGAGGACAATGTTGTGATTTAGTTGGGGGGGAAGGATAGTTGACCCAAAAAAAATATATATATATATATATATATAAAAAAAAAAAAAAAAAATAAAAAAAATTTGTTGTGTTGTTTGGAAAGTATGATATGATTGTCATGTACTTATTAAATCAATTAGTGATGGCAGAGTAAGGGAGTAATTTTACTCTTCGACGCATCTTAATTGGTGGTAGAGTAAGGAGTTTTTTAGGTAGTAACTAATTAGTACTAAAGTTTTATTGTTTGATTTCTTTTCAGGGTCTGATGCTGATAGTGTGTTTCTTTTCTGCTTGGCGTTGATTCACTTCTTATCAGGTTGTGTTGCTCTTTTCTATATCTCTCTTTCACATTGAAGGCAATGTTATATTAAGCGTGGGGGAGAGATTTCAGCATGTTCTTTTTGTAAAAAAAAAAATTCAAAAAAAAAAAAAAAGAAAAAAAAAAAAATGGGGTTCATTGCATGATTGAATAACTTTTCTCCTTCTTGAACTGATATGCTTGGTGATGGATGATTAAATTGATGAATTGAGTTTGATGGATGCATACCTTGTGAGATTTTGAGCCTAATGGATGGATTCAACATTTATGCCATTCTCTTCTTTCTTGTGTGATTTTCACTCATGTTAATGACCACTCTAGAACTTGCTTTGATTCTTTTTAAGGCTACATTCCACTTGCATGCATGAACATGATTGAGGCCCTCTTTCTTAATTAGCTAGTTTAACCAAATAGCCAACCTTGTTTTCAATTTGATATCAAGCACTCTTTTGACTTCTTGGAAATTCTCTGATTCCTGCCAACCTTGTATATTTTCCTTTGCTTAACCCTTTGAGCTTATTTGACCATTCCTTGTTTCTAGCTCATTATGTACCTTAAATGAAAAATCGTGTTCTTATTTTACCTTAGGGAATAAAAGAACATTAGCTTTGTTAATGGATGAGTTTTTGAACAAGTGTGGGGTGTGTATACAAAATGGTTGTTGAAAAAGGAAAGAGTGCCTAAAAAAAAAAAAAAAAAAAAAAAAAAAAAAAAAAAAAAAAAGAAAAGGATTGGGAAATGAATATGTAAAAGGATATACATTAGAGTTGGGATGAACTTTTATGCTTGTTATTTGAACTCAGCTCTCATTTGCTTTTATTCTCTTTGGTATTTATCCTCTCATATCCATTTTATCCTCTTCTGTTACCTTAACCTCACTACAACCTTGAATAAAGTCCTCATGATTTGTGTATGCATGTGTTTTGAGTAGTGGAGAAGTAGAAGATAAGCAAGCTTATGGTAGTGTAATTTTCATGGGTTGAATTGAGTGAAATACCTACTTTTTAAACACTTGAGAGATTGAGAGGGAATCTTGTGAAGATCTATCATTCTCGATTCATGTTGAAGATACCTTACTTGTTGGTTTGAGATGTGGAGAATTGTTAACTCATGAATGTTTTGATCCCTTGAACCTTTGGTTGTTCTTCTTGATTGTAAAATTTTGGACTCTTGAATGTCGTTGGAATTTAAAATTTTGTTAATCTCTTATATCCTTGTTTTGGTCTTGAGTTTTGCCCAGGAGTGCAAAAAGCTAAGTGTGGGGGAAATTGATAAACACATATTTTATTCATTAAGAAACCCTTATATTTAGTCATTTACACTCTCCATATTCTTAATTGATTGAGTTTGACATGATTTTGTGAGTTTGAGCTCAAATTGGTCCTAATTGAATATTTTCAGCATTATTGAGATTTTACACTGTTTCTGTATTTTGGTCATAACTTGAGTTCCTGATATTTGACAATCATGAATTTTATCTTGTAGGAAATATAAGAGGAAGCTCTACAACTTTGATGAAGAGCTCGAAGTTTGATTCAGATGTCTAAGGGACCTAAGTTTACATGGAAGTCAGAATACGGGTTCTGTTAGTAGAATCCGAACAGTGTGCACTCAAAAAAATCATATCTCAAGATGTAATAATGGAGATGGGCTGAAATTTGGACAGTGGATAGTCAAGATCCAAATAAACAACTTTCATGAAGAACACATTTTGAGAAAAAGAAGTCTAGTAGGTCATTTTGAGCTTGCAAGTCGGAACAGAGGTGCTGAAGTTGGGTTTGAGTAACCTACGGTATTTGGGACATATCTTGGGCTTAAGGAATCCAAATTGGACAAACCAGCTATCCATTTTATAGCCACGACAAGGATCTACAACTTTCATGAAGAACACTTTTCGTGGTTCTGAAGTATAGTGGGTCGTTTTTGGCTTCCAAGTCAGACACGAAATTTTCGTCCTCAACCATCCACTCATCCATCCACTAATCCACTCATCCATCCACTAATCCACTCATCCACTCACCCACTCATCCACTAACTCACCCACTCATCCACTTATACACTAATCCAACCACTTAACCACTCCACCCACTCATCCACTAATCCATTCACTAATCCATCCACTCACCCATTCATGTCCATAATTTCCCACTCACCAAAAGTCCTTTGGCATTTTTCACTAATTCAACCACTCAACCATTCCATCACTCATCCACTAAACCAATCCACTAAACCAACCCACTAATCCATCCACTAAAACACTCCACTCACTCATCCACTCATCCACCCACTTTCCTTTGTCATTTTGTTACCTTAGACTTCTATAAAAGGGCACCATTTATCATGAACAACATGTAACTCTCCTTCATTTTCTCTCGCTTTTTCTTGTGATTTCTTTCTAGCTATGTGTAACTAAACCTCCCTTGGTTAAGGGGGTGATGAAACCGCTAGTATTAATGTTGTAAACTTTGCATATTTGATTATTTCAACACAGTTATGTTTTTATTCATATATTTCAATCTATTGTTGGTATGAAGGTTTTTGTACTTGTTCCTACTTTCAAAGTAGTAGATCTAGGTTTATTATGCGCGGTTGCGGTAGTAGATCTAGTGGGATGTATGATGTTCATGTGGGTATAATTATCTTTGTGCTATTTGCCAGTTATAAAAGTGGTAGATCTGGGTTTATTATGCGCGGTTGCGGTATTAGATCTAGAAAAATATATGTTCTAAGTAATTTAATCCCGGTGTGTGATTAGACCTTAGTGTAATTGGTTTTCTAAATCTTAATGCAATTGTTGGATAGTTGTAAGAGCGGTTGCTTTATGACTAATCAATGATTAGGAGTTGATTTGAGCGGTTGCTAAATTGGCCAACACGTAAGGAAAACAGAAATTTACTCTCACAATTGCATAAAAACATAATTGAGCATGTTGGAATAAAAAGGATATGTGGATTTACATTATCATATAAATCTAGTGGTGGATTCAATCTCTTAACCAATTTTCTTATATTGTTGATTTCAGTTTGTTTATTGTTATCTTTGAAGCTGTTCATTGTTCATCAAAACTCCAAAACCCCCCTTTTACTGTTTATTGTTAATCAGAGTCTAAATTGGGAATTGTTTAATAGTGTTAATTGAATTGGTTCTCTGTGGATCGACCCTTACTAACTACAACTAGTTGTAAGGTTTTTATTTTCTGGTGGGCCTGACAACTGATTTTTATTTTTATTTTAATCACTACATCCGCACGCATCAATGATCCTCTTCAACCAACCTTGGTAGTAAGGGAATGTCTTGTATGTGTATTGTTGTTGATTTTTGGAATCCATGTATAAAGTTCTCTTATTTTTATGTTGTTCTTGATAATAATGTATTTTGTTGGGTTTGTATGATTTATTGATGTCTCTTGCATGATTTGAAGGTGTATTCGAGTATCTTGTTGATTAAATATGATGAGGAATGGTTTGGTTTGAGTTAGAGGACCTGAGAACTCTGTTTTTCTGCAAACTTACGCGTGGTAATCGATTACACGGGGCTTGTAATCGATTACCAAGCTCTTAAAGATGCAAAATCGTGATTCTAGAAATCTGGTAATCGATTACATTTGGTGTGTAATCGATTACAGAGATTCTGTTTAGCTTCTAATCGATTACAAGAAGAGTGTAATCGATTACCAAGCCTCTGATGTCACAAAATGGTGTTGCTGGGAATCACGTAATCGATTACACAACCGTGGGTAATCGATTACGGAGGTTCTGTCCAATTGGTAATCGATTACCACAGTTGTGTAATCAATTACCAAGGCCTTGAAGTTACGAAACGTGATTCTGGGAATCACGTAATCGATTACAATGAGATTGTAATCGATTATAGAGGTTCTGTTTCTCAGGTAATCGATTACAAAGGTGCTGTAATCGATTACCAAGACCAAAAATGAGATTTCTGAGCTGGAAATGGTTGAGATGGTGGTTCTTTGTCCTTTGTAACTCAAACATAACCTAAAAACCCTGGATTCAAGGATTTTACTTTATTAATTTGTGATAGGAAGGTGCATTCACCCCAATAGTGAAGAAATGATTTTTGAATAGGGAATCCTTGGATATTTGATATGGGAATTGTGATATGTGTGTACTGAGGAATACATGCTGATGCTGAGATTATTGATGTAGTACTCAATGAGATAAGAATGATGATGTGCCATTGAGGCAATGTTTTAATAAATGTATTGTTGATATGTCATGTTGGACATGGAATAATGCTTATGTGCCACTGAGGAAAGACTTATGCTGAATGCATCATTGATGAACATACATGATTGGACATTGTGTCATCAAGCATGTGTATTGTCCGTGGGACATTGTTGAGAAGGCTATGTTGCCTAGGAGTTTGAATAACACCTATGTGCGGGTGCGAATAGACTAAGCGTAGGTGTCATATGTTGTTGACCCTTTTGGCGTTGGGGTGTGGGTGTCTCACAATAGACAGTGGTAGCTCCACTGGGACCATGGGATAGACCAATGCAACACACCGACGATCCTGCCTGAGATGCTGTCCTATGTCGCGATCAACTGTTGAGGCGCCATGTGTGAGCCATTTTGCGTAAAATGTTTTTATGAGATGAGCACACTATATTTTTAAGGCTAACGATACACTGGCATTACTCCTTGATCATTCACTCCGAAAATGTTTATGTCTAGCTCCATGGAGTAGGAACTTTGGTACCCTTGTTGCATTGTGAGTCGTCAGTCACATGGTCCATTGAGCATTCATGATTGGATTATGTGTTTACTATTATGACTGTGATATTTATTTGATTCTTGGTAATGCTAGTGTTGCTAGTTGGCTATGGATGATGTGAACTACTGTTCTTTGTTGCTTTACTCTCATTAATTGCTTTCATGTATCACTATACATGTACGTATTAACTGTGTCTTATGTGGGCATTCGACGCCGTTTATTTTCTTGCTGCCTTGTTGGTACTAAAAGCTGGGAATCTCACCTCTTTCGGTACTTTTCTCTATTTTGTATCTTGGTTGAATTGTATGCTCTATAGAAGACACTCGTGAGGAGAACAAGGAAGCTACTGAGTTTCAAGGTTTCTGGCCTTATCTCGATTAATACCGAAGTGGCTAAGAATGTCTTTTCGCCCCCGTGGATTTTTTGGTTATGTGCGGATCAACTTTCATGGTGGTCCGGATTGCTGGCATATCAATGTGCAGACTGATCGATGTGTGTACCACGGCGAATTGACGGTGTCCTTGTCATGGGGACGCTACACTGCTTCTATTTTTGATTTTCATGCTTTTGTATGGCTGGAGTTCTATATGCCCATGAGGGACATGTGGGGTGAAATGTATTATACCCCTCGTGAGGATTCCTTTTTGTCTACTGCCCGAGCTCCTGCCCGCTGTTTTGTCGTCCCGATGGATGTCTCGTCGGATGACGAGGACCCTGAGGAGGACCCATCTACGGTTCCTTCTCATTCCAGGCAGTCTTAGGGTTGGTTTTTTTAGATTGATGGCTACTGATGGCTATCCGTTTATTTTGAGGGAGCCTGACGTATTACTGGATTAGCGGGTAGATATTTGTATCTCTTGGGGTAGGTACACATTTTGCTTTTTGTATATTTTTTGGAAATGTAATTTAAACAGGCTTGTAATTATGGTACAAAGTATGTAGCTATCTATATTGTACATGGTTGTATGTCCTGCTACATGTTGATTTCTCTTTAACATTTTTATAAGAAGCTTCATATGAAAGAGGAACTCTTAATTTTAAATCAATCACGCGATATATTTACAAAAAGGTGTATATGTACATTAAATGGAAATTTCAATCGGATTTATGTAAAAAAAAAGAAAAAAAAAGAAAAAAAAAAGTGTTCAAACTTTTCGAAATCATTTGTGCGTCGTTTCACTATTGTGCGACGTTCCTTCTTCTTACCTATTATGGCTAAGGGAGAAAAAGGGGCGTTACACTGTCTTGGTATCAGAGCTCCCAGTTATGTTTCTTTGGGTCGTGTAGTTTGGACTGTCTTGTTTGTGTTGTGTCATTCTCTGTGATTTTGTTGTTTGGTATTCAAATGAATACATCTGACTTTCTCTGTGTTTTGCGTAGTCTAATCTGTGAAGGAACAATGGCTCGTCGGGGTGATATGGCTGCTGCCATAGAGGCAATACAGAAGATGGCTGAGGTAATGTTACAACAGAATCAGCAGACAGCTCAACAACAGGCTAGGGCTGCACAACAGCTAGAGGCTACAGTGGATGTTCAGAACTTGGAAGGATTTCGTCGCGCTAATCCTCCACAGTTTAAAGGGGAGTTTGACCCGGAGAAAATGACATTGTGGATTCATGAGTTGGAGAAAATATTTACGGGTATGAATTGTGCTGACGATAGGAACGTGACCTATGCCGCATACATGCTGATGGGAGATGCTGAACATTGGTGGACGGGAGAACAAAGGCTACTGCAAGCCGCGAATAGGGTGATAACCTGGGAACTGTTCAAAGAAAGGTTCTTGAACAAGTATTTTCCTGAAAGTGCCAGGCACGCAAAAGAAATGGAATTTCTGAGATTGCGACAGGGAGGCATGACTGTGAGTGAATACGCCGCCAAGTTTGAGAACTTGTCCAGATTTTTAGCCTATTTTCAACTTCAACCCAATGAAACTTGGAAGTGTCGGAAGTTTGAGGAAGGCCTGAGGCATGATGTGAAGAAAATCATGATAGCTTTGAAGATCACTCAGTTTCGAGCTACTCGACACTTGCTGCCGATTGGAAAGTGTGGAACAAGAACGCGAGGCAAGAAACAGAAACTTTGGGCCCATTCGGTCCCAAAGAGGAGGTGGTGGTAACGCGAGTCGTTATCAAAAGAAGCCTTATTCCAGACCCTCTGGAAGCCAACAACCACAAAAGTTTCAAGGAGGAAGTCCAACTGGAAGCCCGGCAAGGATGGGTCAGAATGCTACGACTACTCCGAGATGCATGAAGTGTGGGAAAGAGCATTTCACAAGGGACTGCACAATCAAAGGAATTATTTGCTTTCGGTGCGGGAAACCTGGTCATGTTTCTCGAGACTGTAACCAGACCAAGGCGGAACCATCCGTTAATGCTGTTAAGACTTCTAAACCACAAGTTGGAGGCAGAGTCTACACCCTGAGTGGTGTTGAGGCCTCTGAATCCGAGGATCTGATACAAGGAGAAGGTATCATTGAAGGTAATCTTTTAATTGTACTGTATGACTCTGGTGCTACTCATTCTTTCATTTCACATGACTGTGTGGAAAGACTTGGATTGCCTGTGTCTTCTTTACCTTTCGATTTGACTGTTTCGACTCCTACTGCAAAACCTGTAGTCACTACTAAGGTGTGTCTAGGTTGTCCTTTAATAGTGGAAGGTCGAGTCTTTTCTCGTCGATTTGATCTTTTACCATTATCCCAACTAGACGTGATATTAGGAATGGACCGGCTGTCATCGCCAACCATGTCCTGTTAGGACTGTTCCAGAAAAACAATAGTTTTCCCTTTGGATGAGGATTCTAGATTTTTGACCGCCAACCAAGTGAAAGCTTTCCTGAAAGAAGGAGCTCGAGGATACATGTTGTTATCTTCTTTGAAAGTTGAGAGTGAAGTTGATGTGGACACAATCTTTGTTGTTCGAGATTTTCCTGAGGTTTTCCCTAAAGATGTACCTGGTTTGCCACCGGAACGTGAGGTCGAGTTTGCTATCGACTTGGTACCTGGAGCTGGCCCTATTTCTATGGCGCCTTACCGTATGGCACCAGCAGAACTCGTGGAACTTAAGAAGCAGTTGGAAGAACTCCTAGAGAAGAAATTCGTGAGACCCAGTGTGTCACCTTGGGGAGCACCTGTATTGTTGGTCAAGAAGAAAGATGGGACTTCAAGATTATGCGTGGACTACCGTCAGTTAAACAAAGTTACGATCAAGAACAAGTATCCATTGCCAAGGATAGATGACTTGATGGACCAATTGAAGGGAGCAGCTGTGTTTTCCAAAATCGATCTACGATCGGGATATCACCAAATCAGAGTGAAAGTGGAAGATATTCCCAAGATGGCTTTTTGTACTCGTTATGGTCATTACGAGTACCTGGTGATGCCTTTTGGTGTGACAAATGCACCTGCGATATTTATGGACTACATGAATAGGATCTTTCGTCCTTACTTGGACAAATTCGTTGTTGTCTTCATCGACGATATTCTGATCTATTCACAAAGTCGCGAGGACCATGTTTGAGCACCTCAAAGATAGTTCTCCGATCTTGAAGGAAAAAGAGTTGTATGCGAAACTATCCAAGTGCGAGTTTTGGCTAGAAGAAGTGAAGTTTTTAGGTCATGTAATCACGAAGGAAGGGATTGCAGTGGATCCTTCAAAGGTAGAAGTTGTGCTACAGTGGGAAAGACCAACTACAGTGACGAAAATCCGAAGCTTCATTGGATTAGCCGGATACTACCGGAGGTTTATTGAGGGATTTTCCAAAATCGCTGGACCGCTCACTCGACTCACCAAGAAAGACCAAGCTTTTGAATGGACCGATTCCTGTGAAGGAAGTTTCCAAGAGTTAAAAAGGAAGCTGACTACGTCACCAGTGCTAGTCTTATCGAATCCTAATGAACCGTTTGAAGTGTACTGTGACGCTTCGTATCAAGGTTTGGGGTGCGTTCTTATGCAAAACGAAGGAGTGGTGGCTTACGCCTCAAGAAAATTGCAAGTGCACGAGAAGAACTACCCAACACATGATCTAGAATTAGCTGCAGTGGTGTTTGCATTGAAGATATGGAGACATTATTTGTATGGAGCCACATTCAACGTCTTCAGTGACCACAAAACTCTGAAGTACCTGTACGATCAGAAGGAGCTGAACATGAGGAAACGAAGATGGCTAGAATTTTTGAAAGATTACGATTTCCAACTTCAGTACCATCCTGGAAAGGCAAACGTGGTGGTCGATGCTTTGAGTAGAAAGACGATTAGTGTTGCTACTATGATGATTAGAGAAAAGGACTTGATAGAGCAATTCAGAGATGTATGGTCATTTGTAAAGTTAACACCGGGTAAAATCTGCATGAATAGAATCATTATCTCGAATGACCTGATGGATGATATTCGAGATAAACAAAAGGTCGATAAATTCCTGCAAGAAGAAAGAGAATTGATAAAGTAAGGTGGCGTGTCAACATTGAAGGAAGGAAGTGATGGGATTTTGAGATTCCAAGGAAGGGTCTGTGTGCCTAAAGATGAAGAACTCAAAAGGTACATACTTGAACATGCTCATTCTAGTCAGTTGAGTATGCATCCTGGAATGACCAAGATGTATCAAGACTTGAGGAAGTTATTTTGGTGGCATGGGATGAAAAGAGATATCGCTAGATGCGTGTCATCTTGTTTGGTTTTCCAGAAAACGAAGATTGAGCATCAAAGACCAGCTGGATTACTACAACCCTTGGCTATTCCTGAATGGAAGTGGGATAGCATCGCCATGGACTTTGTTATCGGGTTACCAAGAACTCGGAAAGGATATGACTCAATATGGGTAATAGTGGATCGACTTACGAAGTCAGCTCACTTCCTGCCAATCAACATAAGATATCCGTTGGAGAAGTTGACTCAGATTTACATCGGTGAAATTGTTACACTTCATGGGATACCCATGAGTATTGTTTCCAATAGAGACCCGAGGTTTACCTCGAAGTTTTGGAAAAGTCTTCAAGAGGCTATGGGAACAAAGTTGCGGTTAAGTTCTGCCTACCATCCACAAACTGATAGTCAATCGGAAAGAACAATTCAGTCGTTAGAAGATCTGCTGAGAGCTTGTGCGATAGAGCAAACTGGAGGTTGGGATGAAATTTTGCCATTGGTGGAATTCACCTACAACAACAGTTACCATTCAAGTATAGAGATAGCGCCCTATGAGGCTTTATATGGGCGGAGGTGTCGGACGCCTCTGTGCTGGTATCAAGATGGAGAACGGCTTACCGTTGGACCTGAACTCATTCAGCAGACAACTGAGAAGGTTAAAATGATTCAGGAGAAGATGAAGACAGCTTAGAGTCGGCAGAAGAGTTATGCGGACAAAAGAAGGAAACCTCTTGAGTTCGAAGAAGGCGAGCATGTCTTCTTGAGAGTCACACCTATGATTGGGGTCGGTCGTGTCCTCAAATCTAGAAAACTCACTCCAAAATTCCTTGGACCCTATCAAATTCTTCGTTGGATAGATCCTGTTGCTTACCAAATAGCTTTACCTCTTTTTCTTTCAAACCTTCATAATGTTTTTCATGTGTCTCAACTTAGAAAGTACATCCCAAACCCTAATCATGTCATAGCACCTGATTCTGTGCAATTGAAGGAAAACTTGACATATGAGATAACTCCTGTAAGGATTGAGGATAGGAGGACAAAGCAACTCAGAGGAAAGGACATTGCACTAGCGAAGGTAATCTGGAATGAAGCAACTGGAGATGTGACGTGGGAGCTAGAGGACAAAATGAAGGAGCATTATCCCGAATTGTTTTAAGGTATGGAAAATTTCGAGGACGAAATTCCTATTTGTTGGGGAGAGTTATAGCACCCCAAAATTTACTTTTCTGTTATCAGAATTCATTCTAAAAATATTTGTGATTTTCTGGAATTTTCTTGGAATTTTCTGAAAATGCGGAATATTTTA
This sequence comes from Ormosia emarginata, assembly GCA_029884605.1. Classification (NCBI taxonomy): domain Eukaryota; kingdom Viridiplantae; phylum Streptophyta; class Magnoliopsida; order Fabales; family Fabaceae; genus Ormosia; species Ormosia emarginata. The sequence goes on along the minus strand of JAQQTP010000013.1, from coordinate 1,634,720 downwards.
ATATATTTCTCGTTTTACGTGTGTACTGAGCGGAATCGGAGAAATGAGATATTTTCTCTGAGAACCTTGAACTATGGAAACGTCGACGGGGGATCTTACTAAACCCGAGGCCGGACACAGTTTACAAGGTTTCATATTTTTCGAGAAATCTTAGCCGATGAGATAATAAAACACTGTGAGGAATTTATCTGTCAGATTTGTAGTGCTGACTTCTACCAACTATAACTATTGTCCAATAAATAATAACATGTATTAAAAATATTATCACATTATTCAAAATCTAATTTTTGTATCACACCTATTAGTTTTAATTTCAAAAGAAAGATTAAATTTAATCCAAGCTTATTATGAGAAGCTTCCTAGCAATTTCCCTTGCAACATATTTTTCTCTCTCCTTTTTTTTCACTCTTCTACGGCAGACACTACAAGGGGGGAGTCCAAATATTTCCCTTCCATTACTTTCATATTTCACTCATTTCTCTACACCCAAATACCCATTTCTCTCTTTTTCTCTCTTCTTCTTCCTCTCCACCGAACACACACACACCATCACATTGGAAGACCAACTTCCTCATTTGCCAAACCAATCACATTTTCTTGTTCCTTCCACCCTTTCAAAACTATTCTCCTTGGTTGTTATCCCTTGGTTCCTCTTCTTCTTCTTCTTCCATTTCTCTTCCACCATTAAAGCTAAAGCTTGGAGGTTTAAGGTAAAGTCTTCAACTTTCTTCCATTTCCTTGCTATTTTCGTTTTCTCTTGGCAACCTTGGTGACCAAGAACCTATTTTTCATGGTTTGAGTGAACATTGTGGTGATCACTCACATTGGGGTTTTCTTGAAGGAGGGAAAACGAAAATCTAAGACAAGAAGGAGTGGCACATTGTGTTGTTTTCCATATAGGTAAGAGGGAGATGATCCTCTTCAACCAACCTTGGTAGTAAGGGAATGTCTTGTATGTGTATTGTTGTTGATTTTTGGAATCCATGTATAAAGTTCTCTTATTTTTATGTTGTTCTTGATGATAATGTATTTTGTTGGGTTTGTATGATTTATTGATGTCTCTTGCATGATTTGAAGGTGTATTCGAGTATCTTGTTGATTAAATATGATGAGGAATGGTTTGGTTTGAGTTAGAGGACCTGAGAACTCTATTTTTCTGCAAACTTACGTGTGGTAATCGATTACACGGGGCTTGTAATCGATTACCAAGCTCTTAAAGATGCAAAATCGTGATTCTGGAAATCTGGTAATCGATTACATCTGGTGTATAATCGATTACAGAGATTTTGTTTAGCTTGTAATCGATTACAAGAAGAGTGTAATCGATTACCAAGCCTCTGATGTCACAAAATGGTGCTGATGGGAATCACGTAATTGATTACACAACCATGGGTAATCGATTACGGAGGTTCTGTCCAATTGGTAATCGATTACCACGGTTGTGTAATCGATTACCAGGGCCTTGAAGTTTCGAAACGTGATTCTAGGAATCACATAAACGATTACAATGAGATTGTAATCGATTACAGAGGTTCTGTTTCTCAGGTAATCGATTACAAAGGTGCTGTAATCGATTACCAAGACCAAAAATGAGATTTCTGAGCTGGAAATGGTTGAGATGGTGGTTCTTTATCCTTTGTAACTCAAACATAACCTAAAAACCCTGGATTCAAGGATTTTACTTTATTAATTTGTGATAGGATGGTGCATTCACCCCAATAGGGAAGAAATGATTTTTGAATAGGGAATCCTTGGATCTCTGATATGGGAATTGTGATATGTGTGTACTGAGGAATACATGTTGATGCTGAGAATATTGATGTAGTACTCAATGAGATAAGAATGATGATGTGCCATTGAGGCAATGTTTTAATAAATGTATTGTTGATATGTCATGTTGGACATGGAATAATGCTTATGTGCCATTGAGGAAAGACTTATGCTGAATGCATCATTGATGAACATACATGATTGGACATTGTGTCATCATGCATGTGTATTGTCCGTGGGACATTGTTGAGAAGGCTATGTTGCCTAGGAGTTTGAATAACACCTATGTGCGGGTGCGAATAGACTAAGTGTAGGTGTCATATGTTGTTGACCCTGGGGGCGTTGGGTGTGGGTGTCTCACAATAGACATGGTAGCTCCACTGGGGCCGTGGGATAAACCAATGCAACACACCGACGATCCTGCCTGAGATGTTGTCCTATATCGCGATCAACTGTTGAGGTGCCATGTGTGAGCCATTTTGCGCAAAATGTTTTTATGAGATGAACACACTATATTTTTAAGGCTAACGATACACTGGCATTACTCCTTGATCATTCACTCCGAAAATGTTTATGTCTAGCTCCATGGAGTAGGAACTTTGGTACCCTTGTTGCATTGTGAGTCGTCAGTCACATGGTCCATTGAGCATTCATGATTGGATTATGTGTTTACTATTATGACTGTGATATTTATTTGATTCTTGGTAATGCTAGTGTTGCTAGTTGGCTATGGATGATGTGAACTACTGTTCTTTGTTGCTTTACTCTCATTAATTACTTTCATGTATCACTATACCTGTACGTATTAACTGTGTCTTATGTGGGCATTCGACGCCGTTTATTTTCTTGCTACCTTGTTGGTACTGAAAGCTAGGAATCTCACCTCTTTCGGTACTTTTCTCTATTTTTTATCTTGGTTGAATTGTATGCTCTATAGAAGACACTTGTGAGGAGAACAAGGAAGCTACTGAGTTTCAAGGTTTTTGGCCTTATCTCGATTAATACCGAAGTGGCTGAGAATGTCTTTTCGCCCCCGTGGATTTTTTTTGTTATGTGCGGATCAACTTTCATGGTGGTCCGGATTGCTGGCATATCAACGTGCAGACTGATCAATGTGTGTACCACGACGAATTGACGGTGTCCTTGGCATGGGGACGCTACACTGCTTCTATTTTTTATTTTTATGCTTTTGTATGGCTGGAGTTCTATATGCCCGTGAGGGACATGCGGGGTGAAATGTATTATACCCCTCGTGAGGATTCCTTTTTGTCTACTGCCCAGGCTCCTGCCCGCTGTTCTGTCGTCCCGATGGATGTCTCGTCGGATGACGAGGACCCTGAGGAGGACCCATCTATGGTTCCTTCTCATTCCAGGCAATCTTAGGGCTGGTTTTTTTAGACTGATGGCTACTGATGGCTATCTGTTTATTTTGAGGGAGCCTGACGTATTACTGGATTAGTGGGTAGATATTTGTATCTCTTGGGGTAGGTACACATTTTGCTTTTTGTATATCTTTTGGAAATGTAATTTAAACAGGCTTGTAATTATGGTACAAAGTATGTAGCTATCTATATTGTACATGGTTGTATGTCCCGTTACATGTTGATTTCTCATTAATGTTTTTGATAAGAAGCTTCATATGAAAGAGGAACTCTTAATTTTAAATCAATCACGCGATATATTTATAAAAAGGTGTATATGTACATTAAATGAAAATTTCAATCGGATTTATGTAAAAAAAAAAAAGTGTTCAAACTTTTCGAAATCATTTGTGCGTCGTTTCACTATAGTGCGACGTTCCTTCTTCTTACCTATTATGGCTAAGGGAGAAAAAGGGGCATTACAGGGGGCAACTTGATATGAATCTTAGACAACGATGTATCGACTTAGGGCAGTGTGATCTATGTTAGATCCCAACCAAATTAATTAATACTAGGGTCATCCCAGTTTCTATTTTTATCACGTACTTTGACCCATTGTTAGAGACATTGTGAGATCTAGCTTCTATATCATGACTTAGATCCCTTTGTTCCATGTGTGTTGTTTGCTGCTAATAATCTCGAATGCCTTGACACTTAGCTATCACATCTAAGTGCCAAGCTAGGGGCAACTGTTCAGTGTGAGCAGTTCAGGAGCAACTCAGCCCACTAGAAATAGATCCTAGATATTTATGAGTACTATTAGATAAGTAAATGTGATCATTTATGAGGAGTAAATTTCTAATAGAATCCCTAATAAATAAAAGAAACAGTTATAAAAGATAATAATTTTATTAGATTCTTATCCTAATTAACAACATTTAATATAGATTTAAACATGATTCTTATCTTGCCAAGATGCTCCTATAAATACCACACAAGGTCGCAAAGGTATGCATCTAATTGAAAAAGGCTACTCACATTGTGCACAGTCTAACTTGAACGTAAGAGTGCCTTTTACAAGTATGCATCCCACACATCACTATCATTGCCATTGTGCTATCGAGGAAACCACCTTCATCAACCTCATTCAGGTAATTCTCTGAAACCCATCAAAACACTTCTTATTAGCTCTTTCACATTAACTTCAATTAACCAGTCCAATAAAACAAAATGAATGGGTTTTACAAACGACCACTTCCATCACCTGTAACATCCCGAAAATTGATAATTTTAGGATAAATAACCATTTAACAATATTTGGGATTTTTAGAAATTTTTCTGGAATTTTTCTGGGAACGCGGAATATTTTAATATTATTCTTCGTTTTACGTGCACATTGGGCAGAGTCAGAAAAATGACTGTAACGTTTCGAAAGTTGAAAAAATTTGTGACGAATAGTCGTTTTATAATATTTGTGATTTTTGAAAAAATTTTGGAAATTTTTTAGAAACGTTGAATATTTTAATATATTTCTCGTTTTGCGTACGCACTGAGCGGAGTCGGGAAAATGAAATATTTTTTCCGATAACCTTGATCTGTGGAAACGTCGACGGGGGATCTTACTAAACCCAAGACTAGACACAATTTACGAAATTTCACATTTTTCTAGAAATTTAACAGACGAAATAATAAAACGTTGTGTAAATTTCATCTGTTAGATAAATTAATACTGACTTATGTTGACTATAACTATTATCCATTGGATAATAGTATGCATTAAAAATTCTATCACCTTATCCTAATGCAATCCACTTTATGTCAAATCAATCTCACTTTAATTCAAATTTATGTACTTTTTCAAAGCTTCTTTGAGAAGCTTTGACCACCAAATGACCCAATTGCCCTTGGTTTATTGGAGAAGCCTCTCCAACCCTCTCCTCCCCCTCTTGGCCGTGCACTCTTGGGCTTGGTGGGGAAGCAATTTTACTTCCCACACTTAACCTAATACACACACAAAATTAACTCACTTTCACTTACCCTTCTCTCTCTAACTTCATCATCTTCTTCATTTTCTCCTCCTTCTCTCTACCTCCACCATAGCCACGAAAATTGCAGCCCTTCCTCCACCATTTTTGTTCAACTTTTCTCCTCTCCAAGCTCATTTCTATACTTACCTTCACCTCCTCTACCTTCTTTGTTTAGAAAATTTCTTCATTTTCCAACTTTACCTCCATTTTCTCTCCACCTCTTCTCTTCTTCCTCCCCTTGAATCCAAAAATTCCAGCCACCACTGGAGAGTTTTCCCTTCACTTTTCTCTTCATAAACATCATTTCTAGACTTCTCTCAACCTCCTCTACACTTTCTCTTTTGAAAATTTCTTCAAAAATCCAACCATTCTACCTCTCCTTCTCCAAATCCAAAAATCCATCCTCCATGGGTGACCAATTTTTTTGATTTTTCTCTTCACTAAACACTTTCCTACACTCACCTTCATCATCTCTACAAGTTTCATTTAGAAAGTTTGCCCAAAATCTAACCTTTTCTCCATTGTCTTCCAAGGTAAAGTTTCAAGCTTTAAGGTCAAGCTTTAACCTTTCTTCCCTTTTCTCTTTATTTTCATGCTCCATGGTCTCTTTGATGACCATGGATCCATTCTTTTCTATGTCTAATATTGATTCTTGATGGTTGAAAATTCTAGGGTTTTTGGAGCCTTGAAACTGAAATTACAAGAGGCTTAAAGGAGATCATTTTTGTGATTTCTACTTAGGTAAAAGGGAGATAATCCTCTTCAACCTATTATGGTAGTGAGGGAACTCTTGTATGTTCATGTGTTTTGTGATCTTTGCTCTTTATGTGTTCTTGGATTTTAACTAATGTTTGATTTGTATTCTTGAGTAGATTGGATGTGTTGAAATTGCTTGATCATGTTAGGGTTGCTAAATAGAAAATGTGGAGTTTCCTACCCTAACATGATGGTCACGGTTTTGAGGAGATTCTTAGATTGAAAATTTGTTTTGTATACAAATACATAACACTCAAGAGATTCAATGTTGAATGATGACAATAGAAATTGTAAATGGAAAATTTTAAGGGTTTATTACCCGAAATGATGACCACGGTTTTGACCTTGTAATTGAGGGAATTAGATTGATCTTGATTAACTAAATCTAAGTGAACTAATGTTAAGAAACTAATGCATAATGTGGTGAAGAATTGAAACCTTGATGACAAATGATGGCCACGGTTTTGGCTTAAAATTATAAGGAATTGAAATGATTTTTTTTTATGAATCAAAAGTTAAGTAAATTGATATTAAGAAGTTAATACATATAATGGAAAGAAATTGGATCTCTGAGGACTTGAAGGGCCATGGTTTTGACCCATGATAATAAGAGTTTGGATTGAGTTAGTAAGTAATAAAACTTGTGTAATTGAACACTAAAGGATTTATAATCATAATGGAGTTGATTATGAAAAACTTAAGGTTTAAATGATGCCTTGGTGTATCTTTAGAGATTAAAATTTAGAGACATGCATAATCCATAATGTGGATATGGTGATAATTGATAAACTATGGATACCTAGATGATTGGAAAATTTTAGATCCCTTAGGGACTCATAAAATGGAAAGGATAAAGAACAAGACCTTATTTTGTGGATTAGAATGACTTTGAACACAAAGGAAGAACAAGAGAGTATGTGAGACTTGGAAAATCCTTAGAGAAATTGTATGTGAGCAATAATTGATTTGATTAAGGAACATGATCAATGTAAAAGCCATGAAGCTTGAATAAGGACTTCAAGAGAAATCTCTCTAGAAAATGAAATTACAAGAGATGACAATTTAAGTGGAACTTTATGATAATATCATAAAACTTATTAATATTTGAATTAGCCTAATTGTGGCATGTTATGGAAAATTGTATATCGTGAACTATTTGTGAACATGATTGTGCATGGAGTCAACATGCATTAGACATTTGCTCAGTCAATGACTACTAAAGGGCTAGATGAGCCTAGGATCATGCATTGAGGCAGCATGTATTTTATAAACTGCTCAGTCTCTGACTGTTAAATGGCTGGATGAGCCTCTGATTTTGAATTAAGTTAACGTATTGAACAATTTGCTCAGTCTATGACTGTTAAAAGGCTGGATGAGCCTATGATTATGCATTTAACTAGTATGCATTGAACAAATTGCTCGTTCGATTACTGTTAAAAGGTTGTATGGGCCTATGAATGCGAAAGGGGGGCATAAGGCACAGTGTATACCGATTGCAAGCATTACGGGCCCGATAAATCATTATTCTTTACACAGTGAATTAATAAGAATTGAATGGTGAGGTTTGTGATGGATCTGCAGAGGGGCGTAAGGCGCGGTGTATGCCAATTGCACGCATTACGAGCCTGATAAATCACTATTCTTTTTATGGTAAATGAGCGAGAATTGGATAGTGTGATCCCATGGTAGGGTTTGATCGAGGACTGTGAGGCACGGTGGTTCATTTCGTGATTATATTATCACATTGTTAAGCCCCTGGCCATGATAAGCCGTTGCAACGCATCACACGCCTGACAAGCACTATTCACTTCGTGCTCCCGTAGATTGTCTTTGAGGGGGATAGATCTACTGGAACGTTCATAAATGAAATGGAATGGAAAATCTTGGTACCAAGTGCAGATGCATTGTGAGTCGGCATTGTGAGTTGGCATTGAGAGTCGGCATCGTGAGTCCGCATATCATATGGCACTCTTTTACATGATGATTTTACTATTGTGATCTTGATGCCATGGTTATCTGAAATGCTTTAATTATTCATTATCTGAGACTTCCATTGACTTCTTGGGATATTATTGATGTTTACTTATCATTGTTGATTCTTACTGCTATGTGTTGTCATCTTGCTTTTACTGTTCATTGTATTGCTACTGTTGATGAATATATGTGTTGTAATTCTATGTGGGTGCCCTGCGCCGTGTTGTTTCTTTACTGCCATAATTAGTAATGTAAGTAGGATGTCTCACCTCTTTCTTGTATTCTTGTACTTTATATATATATATATATATTTGATAAAAGATCGCGAGGAAGACGATGAGGGGCCACACCTTTACTGATTGGATTGGGACGAATCATTATTCTCGATCTGGCGTTTGGACAAGATTTCTTCGATTATGTGCGATTGCAATTTCGTGGAGGCATTGATGCCTGTCGTGTTGACTGAGACACCGTGCGTCACGTACTTATGGGGTTGCGGTTTGCTCCACTAGTAGTGCCTATCCCAAGGATCACTACTCTTCCCTTTTGTGTTTTAAATTCCCACTGTATTTTATTTTACTCTATATGTATTCTAATTTGTGTTATCAGCGATTTGTATTAAGGATGACTATAATATATATGGAATATCGTTTTATTTCAATGGTTGCATATAAAATGATTGAGTACTAATTATGTGTCATTCGAGGCTTTTATTTCCTATTCATGTATACTGGAAATAAATAATATAAAAAAAATATTGTTAATTGAAACTGTAACACATCTAGATTACGTAACTGTGGTGTAATGACGATTGCGCTGCGGTTGTTACATCTAGGTGCGTCACATCACCCATTTGATTTCATTTCCAGCGAAGGTAGTGTCCTACGCACGTGTGTTGGCTGTGTTTGGTCAAATTATTTTATAAGTCAGCAACGTTCATAACAAGTTAATCATATATATGATGGTAATTAAAAGTTACAAACCCAAGTGCAGGCTGTTTCAAGTAGTAAATTCTTGGGAGTCTGAGGTCGATCCACAGGGAATTGATGAAGAAAAATTCTTTGAGATAAAGAAAAAGATTTGTTACAACAATAAAAGTGATAAAGGTAGTTCACAAATGAAAAAAGATTTAATTGGGTTAAGAGATCCACTCTTGGTAATAAATTAAAGACAAGATTATTTCTTTTTATAACTTAATTGAAATCCACACATAATGAACGTTCCAATCGAAAAATACAACATTCAACATTCATTTAAGATTATATATGTCATTATATTATGATTCCTTTAATTATCCACTAACACCATCACTTATAAATAGGCTCAAGAATTCATTGTGCCAACCTATTGTCTACAATGAATCAAGATCTTAACTTTACAAGGAAGGTTTCTAAATTGATTGGAAACAAAATACAACATATATAATAACTACTTAATAATATATCATTTAAGCACAAGAAAGAAATTAATCAAACCTTAATTTATTACCAAAAGCTTCACCTTTTCACCTAAGCAAAATGAAAATTAGTTACTCATGAACAAGAAGAGAGAAAGAGATAAAAAGAAAAAGATGAACATAACTTCAACTTAGAATAAAGAAAACTACAATAAGAGAAACAAATAACACAATAGCATAATCTAAGCTAAGATTATCAAATGATCAGCCAATGTTCCCTTTTATAGAGCTCTAGGAGTACAAAATGACAATGGAGTGGTTTGATGATGATAAGTAAATGCCAAAGGAGTTGTTTGATGAAGATAAATGAGTGGAAATTATAGAGATTCTTGTCTTTGAAATATTTTAGTTCTGAGCTCATGGTATGCGTCATTTCCTCATCAAGTGATCCTCATAATCGTTGTACAAAATTGTCTTAGCTTTCCATAGCCGCCAGTTTCATCCAAAAATACTAGCTACAACCCGAGATATGGGCCAATTACTATACATAAGTAAGGCCCAACTACAACTCCTATATTCTGACTTCCAAGCTCAATATCACCTTCAAGATGTCTGATATGGCTTTTGTCTTCTTCATAAAAGTTGTAGATATGAGTCTTGACTTTCAAATGGCACTAGTTTCACTCCAAAAGACTTCATGTAGCCCGAAAGATAGTCTAATGAGTGCACAGAGGTCAAACTGTCAGGTTCAAAACTCTAGATTTTGCTTCAACTCTAATTTGAGTTATCTAAACGTGTGTCCCAGATTGTGAGGTCTTCATGAAAGTTATAGAAAATTGTCCTAGCTTTCCAACAAGACCAGAATCACATCCGTTGGATATTTGTAACTCAAATTATAGCCAGTTTACTGAAAAATGCAATCACCCAAATTAATGACATTTTAAGCAATAATTTCTTCAATGATCTAATTAAGCTCAATTTCACAAAATATGACAAAACCAACTTAATTAAGCCTAATTGAACCTTAAGAAGCCTAGTGAGAGGGTTGTAAAATGTATAAAATATATTACTATCAAATTTCCCCACACTTAACTTTTACACTCCCAGGCAAAACACATAAGACAAAAATTAGGGAACAAAGAAAAATGACACAGACTCAAAAGCTAAAAACTCTAAAAAACTTGATAAATCAAGAAGAGCAACCAGAAATTCAAGGGATCAAAGCATTAATGAGGTAACATTTCTTCACATCTCAAACCATCAAGCAAGGAAACTTCAATTGAAAAGAATGAATCAAGAATGAAAGATCCTCACAAGATTCACTCTCAATCTTTCAAGCGTTAAAAAGGTAGGTATTTCACTCAATTCAACTCATGAAAAATTGCACTATCATAAGCTTGCATAGCTTCTACTTCTCCACTACTTAGAACACATGCACACACAAATCATGAGGACTTTATTCAAGTTTGTAATGGGGTTAAGGTAAATGAAGGAGGTAATATGGATTTGACAAGTTAAAAACCAAAGAGAAAAAAAGAGCGTGAGAGCTGAGTTCAATTAACAAACATGAAAGTTCATCCCAACTCCACCTAATACAAATTCTCTTTACATATTCTTTTCTCTTCCCTTTTTGCCTTGTTGGCCCTTCTTTACACATTTTTTTTATAAATATACACACATATTTTTTTTTAATTAGCCACTCTTTCCATTTTCACTAACTATTTTGAAACACACACCCCACACTTGTTCAAGAACTCATCCATAAACAAAACTAATTTTCTCTTATTCCCTAAGGTCGGGTAAGAACATAGTTTTTCATTTAAGACACATAATGAGCTAGAAACAATGAATGGTCAAATAAGCTCAAAGAGTTTAAGCAAGAGGAAATAGGTCATTTCCAATGCCTTACATTAGCAGGAATCAGAGAATTTCCAACGCTGAGCAAGGTTGCTTATTTGTGCACTAATCATTTTTGGCTATTTGTTTAAAGTAGCTATTTCAAGAAAAATGCGTCAATCTTGTTTATGTATGCATGTGAAAATGTAGCCTCAAAAAGAATCAAAGCAAGTTCTAGAGTAACAATTCCATGAGTGAAAATTACACAAGAAATAAGAGAATGGTACAAATGTTCAGTCCATTCGTCAATAGGCTCAAAGTCTTATAAAGAATATTTCTATCATTCTCAATCCACCATTTCAATATTCATATCCAAGCATGTGATTTTTAAGAAAAAATACAATTTATGCTAAGATCCAAGATTCCATTTGCTATTTCTACATAAAATCATTATTTCCTCAATTAAGATGCATCTCAAGAGTAAAATTATCACCAAGGCAAAATTTACTCCTTACTCTGCTATCCTTAATTGGTTTTACTACGAATAGGTTTCTAACAATCATATTAATAAACATACTTCCTCAATTAAGATGCATCTCAAGAGCAAAATTTACTCCTTCCTCTGCCATCCTTAATTGGTTTAGTAAGTTGCTGATAATCATATCATACTCCCCCCTACTAGATCACAACATTATCCGCAATGTGAAAATATAGATGAGTAAAGGATAAAAGATAGTTCCTGTTGGAAAAATCTAACACAAATTTAAATAGAAACAAAGTACGATAAATTAAATCAAAGGTAAAGGAAAGTTATAGACGAAGTGTCAGATCTGACTTTCTTTACATGTTGTTTCCCTCACTGCTTCCTGCTGACCAATCTTTCTGAGCTATTGTTAGATTAGGTTTATAAACAAAAGCTTCTAATTTATCAATCAACTCATCAATAGTGGAAGCAAAGATAAGAAGTTGTCTTGCTGAAGGTGTGATAAATTTTATTCCACAACTTTGTCAAGAAAAAATAACAACAAATCAAAGAAATTATTAACATTCAACAAACTAATGGGTTTATGGTGGATGTTCAGTTGGGCCAAAGAGACAATTTGAAAAATTTCTTCCAAAGTACCAAAACCACCTGGTAAGGCAATGAATGCATTAGAGTTGTTAAGCATTGTTTTCATTCCTGCATGCATAGATGACACATTAAGTTCCTCTCTAATTGTCTTTCCAGTGATGTTTTTTTTGAATTAAAGGTCTTAGAATGACACTTAAAACCTGATTGCCTCCTATATAAGCAACAAGTGATACAACTCCCATTAACCCATGGCAACCTCCCCTATATACAACACGAATATTTCTCGTAGCAAGTATTCGACCAAGAGCGCTTGCTATGTTTACAAACTTTAAACTCTTCCCATACATAAACCCATAAAATACACATATATTTTTAAAGTTATGAATAGAAGGTCCCATAATTTCACTTTCCCTCTGAATGATTATGAATTGGAGGAAAGTGAAGAAAATGAAGTGTTTAAATAGGAAAAAGAATGAAAAAAGTAATGATAGCACCTATAAGGGTAGGTTGGCTGTTATTAGTAAAGTTTGAAATTAAGAAACTTTTTTTTTTTTATTTTTTTTGTTTTTGTTTTTTTTTAACTTCAAGAAAACCATTAGGGTAAAGAAGTCTAGAAACCCCTGAAGGACCCTGCTCAAAGGATCGTCTGTCCAAAACCAAGATACAACAAAATCATACAAAGATAAAAGAAATATAATTATAAATGAAGACATACCTTGATGTACAGTTTTCATGGCGTTTCTTTATCTTGCACGTCATGAGTGCAGTAGTGGCATATCTTTGCGTTGCGTGTCACCGGTGCAACATAAGAACTCCACAAGGATTGTCGAACCAACAATAAGAACCTTTGAGTCCTTTCTGTCCTGCTTACGAAATAACAACCCTCTATCTTCCTACAAACCTAATTAAAGGTTTGTATTCTAAGAAGATGGTAGTTAACCGCAGCCAGTCAGAACTCGCCATAGAGGCCTATAAATTAAAGTAAGTATACAACTTAAGTAACAGTTTTCGTTCACTGTAAAGACGGGACGCTTCTATTTGTCCATCAGCATTACAGAGCCATGGTTCCAAGAATTGAGAATGTAGCACGTGGCTCTCTACAGAGCATGGCACAAGAATCTTATTTATATATCGGCGTGTGAAGGTCTCCTCCTAAGTCTATGACAGGACGAGAGTCTGCCCGGGGCTCCTAATCTAATTAAAAACCAAGTACAATCGAAGTTTCGCCCTCATTTTCTTTTTTTTTTTTTTCTTTTCTTTTCTTTTTTTTTTTTCTTTTTTTTTTTTTTTTTTTTTTTTTTTGAAGAAGATAATATTTACATGTTGTTATGGATGTGGCTCATATCTGCCTCTGGTTTCATATCCAGAAACAACTTAAATGCCTTCTATGAGTCGAGGATAAGCTTCCAATCTAATTTTCTTATAAATTGGCAAACAGGGTATTTTAGAGTCAGATTCTCAAGACTGTAACATTTTTGTTCATCCTTGAAGAGATTTCACAAGTTAAGAAGTTCATGATGCACATATCCATAAGAATGCGTATCAAAAGTCAATAAGATATCATCTAATGACTCTTTACTCAGTCCATTCTTAATGAAGAAAATTTTATCTTCTCTGTTTGTGGAAACTATCCCCAAAGAACGACATCACTTGTTACAATTCCATCATGCACATTTATGATAGACTTGTAACCTTTTTGCTCTTTTCCTTTAGAATACGAACTTTTACCAAGACCTGGCAAGTATAAGTCAAATGAAATTGAAGACTCACCTGCTAGTTGGACCTTTGCTTCGATTATCCAGCGTACATCTTCTGGCATATCCTTGTGCATTAACAATCTCAATCTTTCACATCTAACTTTGTAAATTTTTGTTAGAACGTTTTAAGGAAGAGAAGGAAAATGTTTTCTCAGGTTTGAAAGAATAACATCCATTTTAAAGGAGAAGGAATCAGTTATTTTAGGAAACTGAAAAGCAAACTGACTTAAGAGTCACGGAGTACCTTTATCCCCCAATTAACTAGGAACATAAGGAAGTGTAAAACAAAATAAAGCCACAAAGTTAGAGTAATTTTTTCTCATAATAAGGATTAGAAAGGGAAATGAATTCTACCTCAGCACCATGATTTTCCAGAAATAGTTTTAAGTCTTTGTCCATTGACCTTAAACACATTACCATTCCTAGGATTCTCAATGTCATGGCCCCATAAGGATATACATATTTGACAATAAAAGGGTCAGTCCACCTAGATCTTAATTTTCTAGGGAATGAGTGAAGACGAGAATTATAAAGCAGAACTTTTTGACCAATTTCAAAAGATTTTCTCAAAATTGATTTGTCATGAAAAGCTTTTGTTCTATCTTTATAAATTTTTGAGTTTTCATATGCATCATTTATCAATTCCTCAAGTTCATTTATTTGCAATTTGCGTAACCTACAAGCATCATCAAGATTTAAATTGTAAGCTTTAATGACCCAAAATGCTTTATGCTCCAGTTCTACAGGCAAGTGACAAGGTTTTCTATAGACTAACCGATAGGATGACATGCCTAAAGATGTTTTGAAAGTAGTATGGTAAGCCCAAAGTGTATTGTTTAGTCTTAAAGACCAATCTTTACGATATGGGTTAACTATTTTTTCCAAAATTTGTTTAATCTCCCTATTTGCTAATTCTACTTGTCCACTTGTCTGAGGATGATAAGTGGTGGCAATTTTATAGGTAATACCATATTTCTTCATTAAATATTCAAATAGTTTATTACAAAAATGTGTTCCCCCATCACTGATGATAGCTCGAGAGATTCCAAATCGACTCAAGACATTTACTTTTAAAAATTTAAGAACAATTTTATGATCATTGTGTCAACATGGAATCGCCTCAATCCATTTTGAGACATAATCAACTACAACCAAAATATAAACAAATCTAAATGAGGATGGAAATGGACCCATGAAATCAATTCTCTAACAATCAAAAATTTCAATGACAAGGATAGAGTTCAGAGGCATAATATTTTTTTAGAAATGGAACTTAATTTTTGACAATTTTCGCAAACTTTTGCAAAAGGTATAGTTGTCCTTAAATAAAATGGGCCAATAAAATCCACACTGCAAGATTTTCACAGCTATTTTCTTTGAAGAAAAATGACCTCTACATGCTTCTGAGTGACAAAATTTAATAGCATTACCTACCTCACTGTCGGGTATACATCTCCAAAAAATTTGATCAGGACAATATTTGAATAAATATGGGTTGTCCCAATAAAAAAATTTTACCTTAGTCAAAAAAAAATTTTCTGTCTTGATGTGACCACTGAGGCGACATCTTTTCTGTTACAAGAAAATTAATTATGTTAGCAAATCAAGGTATGGAATTGACAGAAAATAAAAATTTATCAAGAAAAGAATCATTGATAGGTGTGCTATCAAAAGGTGAGCCTGTTGTAAGTCTGGACAAATGATCTACAACAACATTTTCAGCTCTTTTCTTATCTTTTATTGTGATGTTGAATTCTTGAAGCAACAAGATCCACCATATCAATCTAGGTTTAGCATCCTGCTTAGACATCAAATATCTAACAACAGCATGATCAGTGAAAACAACAACAGAAGAACTAATTAAATAAGCTCGAAATTTATCTAATGCAAAAATTATAGCAAGTAGTTCCTTTTCAGTAGTGGTGTAATTCATTTGTGCACTATTTAAAGTTCTACTTGTGTAACAAATCACATGAGGCTTACCTTTCATTCTTTGACCTAAAACAATGTCAACAGCAAAATCACTAGCATCACACATCAACTCAAAAGGTAAAGACCAGTCAGAGGATTGCATGATAAGAGCAAATGTCAGAAGATCAATTAATTTTTCAAAAGATTTTTGACATTCTTGGGTCTAATCAAATGGTGCATCTTTTATCATAAGATTGTATAATGGTCTAGATATGGCGCTAAAGTCCTTAATGAATCTTCGATAAAATCCTGTATGTCCTAAAAAGAAACGAACTTCTCTGACTGTTTTTGGGGAACGCAAATGAGCAATTAATTCAACTTTGGCCTTATCAACTTCAATTCCTTCTGAAGATATCACATCACCTAACACGATTCCTGAGGTAACCATGTAATGACATTTTTTTTAATTTAAAACAAATCCTTTTTCTTTGCATCTTTTAAAAACTTTATCTAATAAGACAATTTTCAAAAGAATTTCTAAAAATTGTCAGATCATCCATGAAAACCTCTAAATAATACTCAATCATGTCACTAAAAATACTTAGCGTACATCTTTGAAAAGTTACCGAAGCATTACAAAGGTCGAAAGACATTCTTCTATATGCAAAAGTGTCAAAGGGGCACGTAAAAGTGGTCTTTTCTTGATCCTCTAATGCAATTGGTAGTTGATTATACCCTGAATAACCATTAAGAAAATAGTAGTAGAGATGTCCTGCTACTCTTTCCAGAATTTGATCAAGAAATGGCAAAGGGAAATAATCTTTCCTAGTGGCTGCATTTAATTTTCTAAAATCAATACATATACGCAAATTGGATGAAACTTGTGTAGGTATTAATTCACCTTTTTCATTTTCAATCACTGTTATTCCAGATTTCTTAGGCACAACTTGTGTAGGGCTTACCCACTGGGTATCGAAAATAGGGTAAATAATTCCAACATCAAGTAATTTAAGAACTTCAGCTCTAACTACCTCTTTTATGTGGGGATTTAATCTTCTTTGAGGTTGTTGTGATGTTTTAACATTATCCTCTAAATGTATTCTATGAGTACAAATTAATGGATTAATGCCTTTTATGTCCTTTAATGTCCATCTAATTGCACTTTTATGCCTTTTAAGTACTTCTATCAATATACCTTCTTGTTCTCCAATAAGAATTAATCAAATTACTACTAGAAAGCTTTATTTCCCATAAATGTGTACTTCAACCCAGTAGGTAATGGCTTTAGTTCCAGTGTGTGAACTTCTTCATGAGTATTATCATTCATGGGTTTTAACTCTTCAAATCTCACCTTCCATCCCTTATTTTCCATTACCTGTGTACAATCAAGCAAAGAGCATTTTTCAAAAATATCATCATCTTCTTGCGTACCTAAGTCAAATGAATTAATTAAACAAACTTCTAATGGGTCAGAAGAACTCCCTTTTAGAAGATGATCATCTACAATGGCCTCAATCCCATTAGTTTTCTTATTTTCATTATGGACTTCATGTGGTTGCTTGCATATACTGAAAACATTAAGCTCTAGTGTCATGTTTCCAAATGTTAGCTTCATCACTCAATTTCTACAATTTATCAAAGCATTAGATATTGCTAAAAATGGGACCTAAAATAATAAGAATTGACTTGGAACTATTAACCATAGGTTTAGTTTCCAAGACAATAAAATCCACAGGATAAATGAATTTATCAACTTGTACTAACACATCTTCCACTATTCCTTTTGGAATTTTAATTAATTTATCAATAAGTAGAAGAGTTACAGAAGTTAGTTTTAACTCATCAAGATTAAGTTGTTGATAAACTAAATATAGAAGCAAATTAACACTGGCACCAAGATCAAGTAAAGCTTGATCAATTTTATGTTCTCCAATAATGCATGAAACCGTAGGACAACCAGGGTCTTTATGTTTCAAAACATTATTGCTCTAAATAATGAAACTTACCTATTTAGTCAAAAAGGCATTCTTTTTCACATTTAATTTCCTTTTAACATTGCATAAGTCCTTCAAAAATTTTGTATAAGAAGGAACTTGAATGATAGCATCTAACAATGGAATATTGACCTTCACTTGTTTAAAAATTTCAAAAATTTCAGTGTGGTGGTTCAATTTCCTTGAATTGCTTAATGCTTGAGGAAATGGGGGTAGAGGAGATGAGAGTTTAGTCTCATTTTGGCCAGATGGGTTATCAACCTCTTCCTTATATTGGGGGATTGATTTATCATCTTCTCACAAGGTTCATGAATTTATTTTTCAATAACTTTACTACTCCTAAGAGTTATTACTGAATTGACTTAATTTATTTGTTGGTTTTCTAAACTACCCTCATTTAGACTATATTGACCTTTGGGATTTGGTTGAGGTTAAGAAGGAAATTTTCCTTTCACCTGGTGAGTGCATAAGTAAGTTTAGCCAGAGTTTCTTTTATGTCAATCATGGTTTGAGTGTTTTATTTATTAATGGCCTCTTTCTTTTCTATGAATGCATTCATAGTTCCTTCAAGGTTTTTCCTATATGGTAGGACATAAGGTACATATGCTTGAGAATTTTGAGAATCTTGTTGTTCTTGAGGAGGTTTGCATAAATTGTGCTTGATTATTATTCCACCAACTGAAGTTCGGGTGATTTCTCCATCTCAGATTGTAAGAATTTGAAAAAGAAGAGGTGAATAGCTTTTTAAAATTGTTCATTGCATTTACTTGCTCATGCACAACTTCTTTAAAAATAAGAATATTTAGACATTCATTTGTCAAGTGTCCTAATTCGTCATATATGCCACAAATTTCTTTACTTTGCACAGATTTGACTTCTTTCACTTTCCCTAATTCTATAGATTCAACCTTTCTAGCCAAACTAGCGTACCTAACATTTAGATCTTCTTCTTGACTAAGATGATATTTTCCTTTACCAGTATTTTAGCCAAATGTTTAAACAATCTAAAGCTTCTTCAGGTTCTTTATCAAGAAATTCATCATTACAAATTGTTTCCACAAATTGTTTAGTTTCAGGTGTTAAACCATCATAAAAGAAGCTTATAGTACATCATTTTTCAAAATCATGATGTGGGCAAGAATTTAACAAATCTTTAAAATGTTCCCAACATTGAAAATATGCTTCATTTGAATTTTGGAAAAAAAATTGGATTTGTCTTTTCAAAGCATTGGTTTTATGTGTTGGAAAAAATTTCTTAAAAAACTCACCTTGCATTTCTTACCATGTGCCAATTGATCTTGGTTTCAAAGCGTTAAGCCAAGTTTTTGCTTAATCTTTCAAAGAAAAAGGAAACAATTTAAGCTTAATAATCTCTTCAGTGCAATTTTGATCATTGAAAGTAATACAGACTTCGTCAAATTCTTTTAAATGTAAATATGGGCTTTTAGATTCTAAACCATGAAAATTAGGTAAAGAAATTATACCCGACTTAAATCTAAAATTGTTAGCAATGAGTGGAAAGATAAAACATGATGGACTAGAATTTCGAGGTAGTTGCAAATATGTACGCATAGTTCGCAATGACTGATTTTCATGTTCATCATGTACACTTTCATTTTCAGCTCGTGGTTGATTTTCAGCATGTGGTTCATTTTCAACCATTGTGTCAATTGTGTGTGATTGTGATTCAAACAAATCAATATATAAAGTACCAGGATTAATTTTAACCAAACGACCAGAATTTAAATCACGATACTAATTAAGCATAAATAAGTGAATAAAAAAATTAATGTACTAGTTAGCAGTATAAACCAACCATTAAATATTAAGCATAAATAAATGACTTAAAAAAATAAAAAAAAATAATATACAAGTTAGTAAGTCAGAAAACAAAAATAAATGACATAAATTAAAAGGTTAGATAGTGTAAATAAATGACATAAATTAAAAAGTTAGATAGCGTAAATAAATAACATAAATATAAAGTTAGTAAGTTAGTAAGTCGAAAAGCATAAATAAAAAAATAAAAATAAAAAATGTAAATAAATTATATAAATAAATAAATGTAAATAAATAACATAAATATAAAAGTTAGGAAGTTAGCAAGCATAAATAAATGATATAAATGTACAAGTTAGTTAAGAAGTTTGTAAGTTAGTAAGTAAATTAGTAAGTTAGTAAATTAAAAAAATTAAAAGAGTAGAGGAAGAATATACTTGATACTGAAGTTTACTTACAGAAAGAAAACCTCAATAAATTAAAACTTCAAATCAAGTCCCCGACAACGACGCCAAAAACTTGATGGTAATTAAAACTTGTAAACTCAAGTGCAGGTTGTTTCAAGTAGTAAATTCTCAAGAGTCCGAGGTCGATCCACAGGGAATTGATGAAGAAAAATTCTTTGAGGTAAAGAAAAAGACTTGTCATAACAATAAAGGTGATAAATGTAGTTCACAAATGAAAAAAGGATTTACTTGAGCTAAGAGATCCACTCATGGTAATAAATTAAAGACAAGATTATTTCTTTTTATAACTCAATTGAAATCCACACATAATGGAGGTTCCAATCCGAAAATACAACATTCAAAGTTTATTTAAGATTATATATGTAATTATATTATGATTCCTTTAATTATCCACTAACACCATCACTTATAAATGGGCTTAAGAATTCATTATGTCAACTTCTTGTCTACAATGAATCAAGATCTCCACTTTACAAGGAAGGTTTCTAAATTGATTAGAAACAAAATATAACACATATAATGACTACTTGATAATATATCTTTTAAGCACAAGAAAAAAATTAATCAAACCTTAATTTATTACCAAAAGCTTCACCTTTTCACCCAAGCAAAATGAAAATTAGTTACTCATGAACAAGAAGAAAGAAAGAGATAAGAAGAAAAAGATGAGCATAACTTCAACTTAGAATAAAGAAAACTATAACAAGAGAAACAAATAACACAATAGAATAATCTAAGCTAAGATTATCAAATGATCAGCTAATGCTCCCTTTTATAGAGCTCTAGGAGTACAAAATGACAATGGAGTGGTTTGATGATGATAAGTAAATGCCAAAGGAGTTGTTTGATGAAGATAAGTGAATGGAAATTATAGAGATTCTTGTCTCCAAAATGTTTCAGTTCTGAGATCATGGCATGTGTCATTTCCTTATCAAGTGGTCTTCATAATCGTTGTAGGAAATTGTCCCGATTACTATACATAGGTCAGGCCTAACTGCAACTCTTCTATTTTGACTTCCAAGCCCAATATCACCTTCAAGATGTCCGATCTGGCTTTTGTGTTCTTCATGAAAGTTGTAGAAATGAGTCTTGACTTTCAAATGGCACTAGTTTCACTCCAAAAGACCTCATATAGCCCAAGAGATAGCCTAATGAGTGCACAGAGGTCAAACTATCATGTTCAAAACTCTAGATTTTGCTTCAACTCTAATTTGAGTTATCCAAACGTGTGTTCCAGATCTTAAGGTCTCCATGAAAGTTGTAGAAAATTGTTTTAGTTTTCCAACAAGATTAGAATCACATCCATTGTATATTTGTAACTCAAATTATAGTCAGTTTACTGAAAAATGCAATCACCCAAATTAATGACATTTTAAGCAATAATTTCTTCAATGATCCAATTAAGCTCAATTTCACAAAATATGACAAAACCAACTTAATTAAGCCTAATTGAACCTTAAGAAGCCTAGTCAAAGGGTTGTAAAATGTATAAAATATATTACTATCAATATACAACATGAAATTAAGGTTAATAAATCATCACTTTTATCTCTTTTGCTTATCGTTTCATTAGAAGTTTCTAAATCTTGAAGGTATAATTATAATAGTAGGCTTGTAAAACATTATGAATGGATTTCAAAGAATCACATAAATGAGGCTGATGTAGGTGGTTTCCTTCAATGCACGGTGGTTGCGGTGGTTGTGCAAGGGGTGGGTACCTTCAAAAAGCACTCCGACGCTCAAGTTAGACTGTGCACAAGGTGGGTAATGTTTAGATTTAGACACATACCTTTGCAACCTTGTGTGTTATTTATAGAAGCTTCTTGATTAATGAAAATCATGTTTAAATCTGCATTAAATGTTGTTAATCAGGATAAGAATCCAATGATATTGTTATCTCTTATAATTGTCTCCTCTATTTATGATGGATATAATTAATTCTTTTATTTATGAGGAATTCTGTTAGAGATTTACTCCACATAAATAGGCATATTTACTTATCTAATAGTGCTCATAAATATCTAGGATCCAATCTTAGCGGGCCAGGTTATTCACAAACTCAAAACCCGATTTAGAACAGTTGTCTCTAGCTTGGCGCTTAGATATGACAATTGAGTATCAAGATATCTGAGTTTATTAGGAGAAAATGGCACGCATAGGACAAAGGGATCCAAGTCATAATATTAACGCTAGATCTCACAATGTCTTTAACAAGTGGCTGAAATCCATGATGAAAAGTAAAAATCAGGATGCCCCCAGTGTTGATTAATTTGGTTGAGATCTAATTTAGATCACTCTACATTAAGTCAATGCATCGTTGTTTGCAATTCATAATGAGTTGCCCCCAGACCAATTTAGGCAGTGGGACTTATTATCTATTCTAAAGGTAATTTGAAGATGAAGTTGTAATTTGTATATGATTTTATCATAATATCATGGTATTAGTCCATTATCTGAATTGGATATCCTCCTGTCCTATCATGTGTCGTTTCAATTCTATGCATTATCCTTTCAATTGCTATGTTAGGTATGCTTTTCCACGTGGCAAAAAGGTATTGGAAGTTACCATTTGGTTTTCATACCGCAATGATTACCATTTTCAAATTTAATGTAGATGGACCATTTTGCCCCTTTGTATGGTAGCGGCTGGGGGTAACCCCCGTGGCTATAAATAGGAGTGGGGGTCTTCTCCTCCACTTTTCTCCCTTGTTCTCCACTTCAACCTTCTTCTCTGGTGAGTTCAGACGATTTTTAATGAGTTCAAGCAGTGGTTTTTAGTGGTTTCTGACTTTTTTCAGGCCTTTTCTTCTCTCATTCATAAGGTACTACCCTTTTCCACTCTATTTTTCTTCTAAAAATATCATGGTGAGAGTGAGAATGTCACACAACAGTGATGGAGAAATTAGTTTTCTAGAAATCCTGAGTGCTCAGTTGTCTCTGCCACCTCAAGCGCGGTGGAGACGTTCTCTTCCTATTAGAGGTTCTGATAGGAGTTTAAGGACATTATCCGGGATGGACGTCTTGGAAATAATACAGAATAAGGATTGTTCTAGGGAACTTGCAAGGCAAAGACCATCAAGTCTACTCATCATTCTCATGAGTGAGTTAGAGAATCATAATGAAACTTCTTCTGATTTTGACATGAGTACAGACTTTGTAAGTAAAGCTAGTAACTCGAAGATGGCACGTCAGAGAACATCTATATCAGAAGTGAGATAATATATTTTTCTAAGAAACATCGATCTATATCAATAAGTTGACAAAATTATGTTTTCATAATTTTTTCTAAGTGTAATAACATGTTTGTTTCCTGTTTGTAGAGAGCATAGCACCTCCTAGTGGTCTCGAAGCTCTTATACTCCACTTGGCTCAGAGGAAAGGTGAGGCACCGAGCTCCGGATCCCAACCCACGATTATGGTTCCTCCATCCCAACCTCAACTCCAAGAGGTGGATCTCGGGTCTCCCGCTTGATATCACATATTTTATACATTAATAAACCCTTATGTTTAGTCATTTACACTCTCCAAGTTCTTAATTGATTGAGTTTGGTCATGTTTTGTGAGTTTAGGCTCAAATTGGGCTTAATTGATCTTTTTCAGCATTATTGAAAATTATGCATTTTACCTTGCAGGAAAGATGAGAGAGAGCTCTACAACTTTCATGAGAGCTCTAAGGAAGAATTGAACATCTAATGAACCTAATTAGGCCTGGAAGTTAGAATACAAGTTTAGAGACCCTTTGATTTTGTTTTGATTATAACTTGAGTTGTAGACCTCCAAACTGCATGGGGTTTAAGCTCAATTGCTCATAATGGACCCAATTTTGTATCTAAGTGGATTCTAATCATGTGAGGCAAAAATAGGAGGTAGTTTTAGGGGTTTCAAGCATAAATTTGAGACCAAACAGAATGTCATTCATTCTACACTTTTCTTCCTCTCTCTAGAACTCTTTCCTCCTCCTTCTCTCTAGATTTTCATTTTCTCTTCTTTTATTTTTCTGAGTTCTCCCCTTCTCATGGAGGGGTAGGGCCTTTAAATCAATCCAAGAGATTGGGCAATACTTGATGCTTGATCTTGAGATTCTGCTTTAATTGTTTACATTCATCTATTAATCAAGTTTCTCTTCTTCTTCTTCTTCTCTTCGTTAATTTTGATTGTTTGATTGGAATTTTCATATGTTAATTGCTTAATTATCATGTACAAAGAGATGAACTCATAGATTAAACAAGGCATTAAAAGTGTTTAATGAAATGTTTAACTTAGTTGGATCTTGACTTTTAAGTGATCTAAGACCAAGGACTTGATTGATAATTGAATAGACCTATAATAATCAAGGATGTGTTAAGTCAAGATTGGTTAACTCTCTTGGATTGGTTACTTTACTACTTATGTTTTATCCTTTAAATCGAATTCTATTTCTATTTGTGTGTTTTTAATCTTACCAAACGACCCTAATCTCCACTTAATTTAATTAAATTAAAACTAAAATCCTTGAGAAACAATCCAGTGTTGTTTCCTATGCTACAAGCCATAGGCATAACTCGGTTACAATTTTGACTGAGTTCGGTGCTCATCACCGCTCAACCATTCTGATCCTGCAAAAAGAATAGGGAGGGACGCAAAGAGCCCAAAGGAAAAAGGCAGGTGACTGAGGTGGCACCAGTTAATCTAACGATAGACTGAGAATCTGAAATCCTGAAGGGTGCCCCACTTCATTTTGTTGGCAAGTCAGTTTGGGGTAGGGGGTTGATCCAAGACAAATCATCGACAGGGCTCTTCTAGGTTAACCAAGATATCCTGATAAAGCATGACTTAATTGAACTTATCTGGGATACGCAGGTGCGGGCTCTATGCAATGTCTCCATTCTCCAATTTCTTGAATAGGTCTTCGAGTCTATTCGGTAAACTCGCGAATTAGAGAGGGAGTTGGAAGTCCTCCAGGGTGAGAGAAAAGAGATTGAATTAGTTGTGGCCCAGAAAGATGTGCACCTGGCTTAAGTCAATAGAGAGCTCGGTTTGTGCAAGGACGAGATAACCAGGCTCTAGACTAGCATTGCATAGGGCGTGCTTGGGAGAATATTTTGAAATATCAAATTTTATCGGTCGAGTCTACTTTAACTGCACTCTGTGCTAAAAATGAAATCCTCTGGCAGTTTAAGGCTAAAATGAAGAATGATGTTTTATATCTTAAAGATGAATGGCTTGCCTCGGTGGGAGGCAAAAATATGGATAAGGAGACTTCAGAGGATGGCTAGACGAAGAAGGCTAAGGTGGAGGAGGCTAGCCAGGGAGAGCCCACCACGGATGCCTAATCCCATTTTGTGTCTTTATTTTGCCCATATGCGGGGTTAATTTCTAAATTGCATAGACAAGTCCTAGATTTTAGGCATTATTTAATTTTATACACATAGAATATTTTCTTGCATATTCCTATTACCTATTTTTGTTTGTAACTAAGATGGCTCCAATGCTCGATCTCGGTGGTTTAATTGACACTTACTGAATGCTTTTGCTTTTTGTAGCCGAGATGGGTCCAACGCTCAATCTCAGTGGTTTTCTCACTTAACACTTAGCAAATCTTTCCTATTTAGTTGTACAGTAGCCCGTCTTCCCAGTTTTGCTCAAGTTGTTTTTCAATTATGTTTCTTATTTTTTTTGTTGGAGTTCTTGTCACTTAGTCAAGTTTCTAAGTATAAAGCCCTAAAGTGTGATTTTGACACAAAAGCCTCTTAAAACTGTACCTTTTTAAACCATGGCAAATATTATTGCCTTATCCTTAGCAAGGGATGGATACTCTTTACCACTTTAAACTTTCTTAGGTTTACGGGTTAAGGTCAGCATCATTACGGTACAGGTTAAAACCCTTGAACTCGCTTCTCAAACATAGATTACGGTTAAGTGGGTACCCTTTTTTGACCTTCATTTGCACATTAGAATATCTTACCTGAATTAAACCTTATATTCCTCAAACTTCTCCAAGGTGCAATAACCTTGTGGGTTGTAAAAGGCTATAAACATGTAAAATAACCAAAAACTAAAAGATAACCATCAATTTATTCATATTGGATCTCATCACTTACATGATAAAAATATGAACTAAAGAGAATTAGTTATAATATTTCCTGAGTTTGTCAGCATTCTAGAAATTTTTAATGCCTTTGCTAGATAGGGCTTCTAGGATATAGGCTCTAGTGTTTATCGTGGAAGTGATCTGATGAGGTCCTTCCCAGTTATGAGCTAATTTTCCTTCCTTTGCATTTTTATGTCTGATATCTGCTCTACGCAGAACAAGATCGTCGGGAACAAACCTTTGTGGTTTCACTTTGGAATTCTATTAGGCTGCAATCCTCTATTTGAAGCAGCTTCACGAATATGGGGAATGCGATGTTGTTCTTCCAACAAATCTAAATTTTGGCAGATGAGGTCCAAGTTGTCCTCTTTAGAGAAATTCTGCCACCTCCAACTCGGTTCTCCAATTTTGATCTAGATCATATCCTTGCATCCATAGGTTAACTTGAAGGGAGTTTCTCCATTTGAGGAATGAGGCGTGGTCCGATATACCTATAGGACATGATCGAGTTGTTCCATCCAATTTCTTTTCGCTTTATTAAGTCTTTTTTTTTATTTCACAAAGTATAACCCAACTTGCATCCTCAACTTGTCCATTAGTTTTTGAATGCTCTACTGAAGTAAATGTTGTTTGATCTTAAGCCCAGATAGTTGATCCTTGAACTTTAGGTCTGTAAAATATGTTCCGTTATCCATAACAATGGACTCTATAATACTAAATCTACTAATAATATTTTTATAAGTAAACTTTTGTATCCTAGCTAAAGTTATGGTGGATAGCAGTTTTGCTTCAATCCACTTAGTGAAATAGTTCACAACTACTACCAAGTACTTGATCTATCCTTGTGCTTGAGGGAAAGGATGTATGACATCCATTCCCCACTCGTAGAAAGGCCAGAGAACAGACATCGTAGATAGCTTTTATGGTGGGGCTGCATAGATGTTTGAGAATCATTGACATTTGTCATGTCTTTGGGCGTGTTCCATGCTATCTACTTCCATACTAGGCTAATAGTACCCAGCCCTCAACGTTTTTCATGCCAGGGACTTTTCTCTGGGGTGATAGCCATAACTTCCTTCATGGATTTCAGCAAAAACATACTCTACTTCTTTTGGTCTGAGGCACTTGAGGAGAGGAGAGGAGAAACTGCGATGATACAATTGGTTATCAACAATAGTATACCATGGTGCTCTCCATACTAGGTTCTGGGCTTCCTTCTGGTTTGTAGGCAATGTACCATTTTGGAGATAGAAAACTATTAGTGTGATCCAGGTCTCATCATCTTTCAGTATGAGGACTCTACTATCCTTAATACTAGGAGCTTGTAGTGTATCTTAGATTACAGACTTATTGTTGTCGGGGCCTTGGTGTTGGTGAGTTTGGATAAGATGTCGGTTCTCGAATTCTATTATCTGGGATATGTTCCACCTTAACACTATCAAAATTCTCCATTAATTTCTTCACTTTGGATAGGTATTTCTATAACAAGGACACCTTTGCTTGGTACTCACCCTGGATCTAGGATGTCGCCAACTGCAAATCACTAAATAAAACTACATATGTGGTTCCTATTTCTTTTGCTATGGTGATGCCCTTGATACATGCTTTATATTCTTCCTAGTTATTTGAAGTCAGGAATTCAAACCTTAAAGAATGTTCTAACATGAGCCCTGCTTTGTTTTCCAATATGACTCTTGCACTACTCCCTTTAGGATTCAAGGATCCATCAATATAGATGGTCTAGGAATTTGCTCTAGGATGATTAATATTCAGTTTAAGCTTTACTAAAAAGTCGGATAAAACTTTAGTCTTTATGGCTTGTCTTGGCTCATAAGTGATACCGAATTCAGAGAGCTCCACGGACCAAGCAATCATTCTTTTGGCAAGGTTCGACTTATGTAACACTTGTCGAATTGGTCCTTACTATCACAGGTTAGCATTGAAAGTATTGTCATAACCTTCCAGTAGTAGTGAGCAATGCTTAGGCCAGTTTCTCAATCTTCTGATAGCAAAGCTTATGGCCTTGTTGGGTCTTGTTGACGAAATAAACTGGCCTCTGACCTTCATTGGTTTCTCTTATCAGGACTGGACTGATTACATCATTATTGACTAAGAGGTAGGGATATAAAGTTTTACTAGGATTCAGTCTTGTTAGGATTAGCGGTATTGCTAGCATCTTTTTCAAGTCCTAAAATGAAGCCTTGCACTTTGGGGTCCATTCAAGATCTTTCTCCCTTTTAAGGGTTTTGAAAAAGGGAAGAGATTTTTTAACGACCTTAGCTAGGAAGCGAGTGAAGGCTGCTATCCGACCTCTCAATTGTTGCACCTCTTTAATAGATTACGGACTTCGCATATCAAGAACAACCTGACATTTCTCTGAGTTAGTTCAATGCCTCGGTTTATCAATAAAAACCCATAAATTTACCTGCTTGTACCCGAAAAAATGTACTTTTCTAGATTCAATGTCATATTATGCTTTCGTAT
Source organism: Ormosia emarginata (assembly GCA_029884605.1). Lineage (NCBI taxonomy): Eukaryota > Viridiplantae > Streptophyta > Magnoliopsida > Fabales > Fabaceae > Ormosia > Ormosia emarginata. Next base: position 1,606,066 of record JAQQTP010000013.1, on the reverse strand, counting down.
TTGGGCAAACACTTCTTCCAAGTCTTCCATATGATTCCCAGTCTCTATTGTCTTGATAATCATGTCATCAATATAAGCATCCAACATCTTACCAATTTGTTCTTCGTACACATTATTCATCATTTGGTAGTAAGTTACACTAGCATTTTTCAATCCGAATGGCATATCACGGTAACAATAACTGCCCATCTTGATTATGAACACTATTCTATCTTTTTCTCATGGGTTCATGGGAATTTGGTTATATTCGGAATAGGAGTCCATGAATGAGAGAACTTGGAATTTGGATGAATTGTCCACCAATTTATCTATGTTGGGAAGTGGATAAGGGTCTTTTGGGCATGCAATATTAAGATCAGTGTAATTAATGCACATATGCCACTTCCTATTAGTCTTTTTCACCTTGGAAAGCCAAGTGGTATAAGAGACTTCTCTAATGAATCCAACATCTAGAAGTTCTTTTACCTGCTTTTGCATTACCTCCTATCTCTCAGGCCCTGCTTTCCTTTTTCATTGGGCCATCAGCTTCCCATCCTTCATGATAGAAAGTAGGCCAAATGAATTCAGGATCTAACCCCTGCATATCTATAGATGTCTAGGCAAAGTGGTCCTTATTCTTCATAAGAAACTCGATTAATCAGGATCTTTCTTCTTGGTTCAGATATCCTCTAATCTTGGTCATGTGGTCTAGTTTGGCACCAAGTTGAAGAGGCTGAAGCTCTCCATCAAGTTGAGGCCGTGTACCGTGGATCTCTTCACGAACATCTAGTTCAGTTAGAAAGACATTAATGTGGTTCATAATAACTGAAGTTGGATTATTGTGTTGGTTCGTGGTCCATGGTTTCTTCACGATCTTCAAGATTTCATTATAGCATTTCCTAGCTATAGCCACTCTTTTCACCATAAAGACCTTGTCATGCTGATCAAGATATTTCATGGCCAAGTGGGGTGTGGAGATCACAGCCCCAAAGGCATTGAGTGGGGAGCGACCCAATATGACGTTATAGGCCGAAGGGCAATCCACCATAAGAAATTTGACCTTAAGTATCTTAAAGAGAGAATCTTTCCTAATGCAAGATAAGTCTCAATGCATCCAAACGGGGTGATCTTATCTTCTGTGAATCCGATTAATTCGTCTTTAGTCCTAGTTTCTCAAAGAGATCTAAAAACATAATGTTTGTCGAGCTTCCTTGGTCAACAAATATATGACGAACTTTGGCATTGGTTATTATCCCGGAGATCACCATGGGATCATCGTGACCGTGATAGTGCAGCCATAATCTTCGTCTAAGAAAGAAATCAGTGGTGTCTTCCAAGGTCTATTATCTGACTTTGACCCGAAATGAGAAGTTATGCACAACACAGCCTAGAGTGCTTTCTTTCTTGCATTCCCTAATTCAACATCACTCGCAAAGTCCCTTGAAATGATATTAATTGTCTAGGTTACTTCCATGTGACAGTGTTCATTGTCTTGATTAGGATTATCCTGGGGGTGTGCCCTTGCCTGATTCTGGGCGTTATCCGGGGATGGGCCTGCCTCAGGATTTTCATTCTTGACTGGTGAACTTCTTCAATGGTATGGTGGAGATTGTAACACCCCTTTGGAGGATGTCACACATAAAAGAAAATAAAATAAATAGAAATAAAATCTACCCAAGTTGCGGAATATTTGTTAAAATTATTACGGGTTGAAAAAATAATTCTTGATAGACAGAAATATGTAATAAAAAGATAATACGGAAAATACGAAATAAAAAAAAAAAACATCATCACTAATAATATACATATGGTTAAGTTATAAACTGTACATATAATTTACAACTAAGACTACCACTATTTAAACAAAAACAAGAAAGAAAGCAATAAAAGAGTTAATATATATACGAGACATACTGACGCGCTTCAAAAAAACATCATGATTATCTACTCCTCGATGGATCACTCTCGGTGTGAAAATGATCATCGGAGATAAATATCACGATGTCTCGACATACGGCGATAACGGGATCGCGCGGTCGACACGATGCTTATCTCACTAGGCTCGGGGTTTTCGACCCCAATAACGCCTAATGGATAAGGGTAACTCTAAGTGCGAGAAAAAGCGTCGTCGTCGAAATCGGATCTCCATCAAACCGATGACGTAGAATCACGGTCATACGTCCAAAGATAGGTAACGAGGCACAATCTCCTCGTAAATGCCAAGCCGATCACCTCCATGGAATACCACTCTACGAACCCCAAAAATGCAAAGGGCGTCGCCATCCCCCACACAATCAATCCGAGGGTATGGATGATCGGATGGTTCTTGCTCGTAAACGATCGTCGGTCCTCGTTGATCTCCCTCTTCCTCGGGGTACACGATCTCAAGAGGTTGTTCCTCTTCTTCCTCTTCAAACTCTTTACCGCATAAAAATAAATAGAGAATAGACACATACAATAAAGAGGTAAGACAACATAAAATCATCGCAACATGGCAAATAAGAAGACGACACATAACTACTACATAGTTCATACAATACGAATAAGCTATAACAAGAATAATACATATTAAATATCCTAGTGTTTCGAACATCACGGATATAACACAAATAAAGAAATTCACACGATAAATCAATTTCACGAGATAAACTAAGATAAGAAATAGACAACTAACATAAAAATTATCGATAAATACAAATAGAGAAAATGTAAAAATATCCAAGATGTTACCAGATAAAGATAAATAGAGAAAAATGGAATATGATCCAAGATATACTCAAATACACCAAAACACAACCCTACTCCATGGAGCTAAACCCAAACAGATATCAGAGAGAATGACTTGCAAAATCTATTAGTACCACGGCTGCCCAACCAACTATTACGCGATCACACGCTATTGCGTCAATAGCCTACGACACTGGAATCTACCATCCAGGGGCGTAGTATAGTTCACATGATCTCCGTTGTGGCACTATAGGCAATGTACTACTAGACTTTACAAACCTCGATTAAATATAGTGAATGTCGAGTACATTAGTGTGCTATCGGTTTACCACGGCCCACCAATGTGAGCTACCAACCGTCCACATGTGGGATCCCGTACACTAAAGTCTCCAAGTTTATTAGAACAATAAACTACACTACACTTATCGCATCGACAACACGATGTGATTCGTCTCGTCAACCCAAAACACCAAAAATTGGCATAAAGACAAACATAATTCCAAATATATGAAATTACGAAAATGCCCTCAAGATAAAAATATACCCTCAATGGCGAAAAGCCTCATGCGGGTTCACTTTTTCCCGACAAATGAACAACCTCAAAAACTCAGACGCGGGTTCACTTTTTCCCGACAATAAAAATAAATACGGTAACGTCAATCGCGTAGAAATTTTATCGCGTTTTTGAAATCTCGTCGTTTTTACAAACGTTTAAAAATCGGGTAAAGATATTTTTCTGTTTTTAAAATCGCGTAGCATTTTTAATACGTTTTCTCAATCGCGTAGGATTTTTAAATCATTTTCTTATTCGAATGCCTTTAAAATTACCATTTAAACAGATAGAAATAATATTTAGTACATTTAAACTACGTAGAATAATTTTTCATACCGTATCTTGTCTTTAGGATATTTTTACTATCTTATAGGTTCATTTTTACTAAAAATTGACAAGATTTTGTTTAGAAACTTATAATAATGATTTTCTAAATTTTCCATAAAATTTCTATTTACCTAAATTTTTAACCATTTCATTAAATTCTTTTTGAAATCTCTAACATGCTTCAAAACCAAAAGTGAGCTATATGTTAGAAAATTTCTTAACATTACTGTATTTCCTTTCTAATGATAAAATTATGAATTTTAACCCTTTAGACTTACTTCTAATCAATTGGTTCCTTCATAAATCATTATAGAAAATTTCTTCTTAACCTGTATTGTTTCTTTTTAATTGAAAAAAATTTAGAAACAAGTTTTTAAAATCATGAATTCCTATAGTGGCATGTTGGCCGAATTTTTATAAAACTTTTGCAATTGATTTCCAAAATGTCTTTCACCTTTTAAATCATATCAAATGTATTCTATAGTCTAAGTTCATTAAATCATTTTAGAAAATAGTTATCTATAGTCAATTTAATCCTTTAGGCATGTTGGCCCCAAAATACTAAGTTTGTACCATTTGATTTCTAAATGCATTTTTCTTTGATCAAATCAATTAGAAACTTTCTTGATTCTCCTAGGTTAATTAAGCTACACTTTAGGAAAAATGAAGAGAACATTTTGGTCCTCACATTTTGGCATTGCCGTGAGCTATTGGATTGTGTTCTTTGGAACACTCATGCAAACTTACACATGTTATTCACATCCTAAACCTTATCATACAATTCTAACACAAGCATTTATATCTCTAACACATGCAAAATATTTCTAACACATGCAAAATATTTCTAACACATAAACCTAATTTAAAGCTTATAGACATACAATCAAAAGCTATTAGACATGCAAAATTATTACAATTACCAAATAAGAAAGCTATTAACACATAACACTTAAGCTACTAGCAACCACAAATTAACAAATACACATCAATAAACACACCACCACCGAATCCTTATGGATTCTACAAACAACTCATCTTCTTACCACCATCAAGGGATGATAAGAATTGTCTTCCTCTTACCTTAAATGAAGACAAAAACTTGCTTTCTCACCTCCTTAGGTCACGGTTTTCACTCCACCAAACACCTAAAAATTTCAAACAAAACCTACATGTTACTAACCATGAAAAAGAAGCTAAACCATGGAAAAATCATGGCTTAGAACTTTGAAAAAGAAGAGAGAAAAGAAAAGTATGAAATTTCACCTTCTAGGTAAAACTTCCAAGGTTGGTTTCCAAGCTTTAGATGGAAGAATTTGAAGAAACTCCCAACTACAAAGGTTCTTAGAATGGTGTTTAGATTAAGGAAACTTGGTTAGAAAAATTTTTGGATGGTTGGATGGTTAGGAAATGAGCTTGGCCGAATATGGTGGAGAAAATGGGCAAGAATGGTGGCTAGGGTTCTTGATGAGAGAGAAGAGAGAAAGTGATGAAGACAAAGTGATCTTTTGGTCACCAAAGGCCTCTTGGCCGTGGACTTCAAGTGGGGTGCAAGGTGGGCACCTTGCTTGGCTTCATCCAAGCCATTGGATGAATCAAAGGCTAAGATTAAGCCTTGGTGAGCAAGCTTGCTTCTCATTGGTTAGCTTATGGTGACTCACATGCTGAGTCACACAGTGTATTTAATTTTCTGTCAGTCAGTAGTCGAGTCACTGCTCTGAAAGTTCTACGACTTACGGTGATTAATTAAGCTACCGATCTAACCGTTCTCTAATTATGGGTCCCGCAAGATATTTCCTGGTCCATCATGTCACTAAAACATACTTGACTAATAAAATAATATTATAATAATATAAAATTATTTTATTTGACGATTAAATCCTAAAAATTAAAAGATTATTTTTAGTCTCATTTAGAATCGGGTTAAGTAAGATCCCCAATTCTAAATAATCAAATAAGATTTTCCTAGCCCGGAAAATATTATTTTCCTGCCTCGAGCAAATCACACAAAAAGTTCATATAAAATCACAGACAGTATTTTCTGGCATTAAATCAAGAAGAAAACAATTAAAAACAGACAAAAACAGAGAAAACAGTACGTTCGGGACGTAACGGTCATTTCCCCGTTTTTCCCACAACGTAGGTAATCGTCCAAAACGTTCAAATAAAATATCCAAAGCAAGATTATTTAGTCTGTATATCTTTCAGAAAAATTAATACAAGAGTTCGAAAAATTTTTATTTTACCGTCTCAAGCAAACTACGTAAAACGATCAAATAAAATTTGAACTGTATTATCGTAGTTATTTTCATACAAAATCGAAAACGAGAAAAATAGGGACACAATGCGGTCATTCATACAAAAGCATGAAAAACGAGAAAACAAGTACATTCGAATATTTTCTAAAAATTGGGGCGTTACAACTCTCCCCCAACAAATAAAAATTTCGTCCTCGAAATTCGATGTTCATCCGAACAAATGAGGATACTGATCCTTCATTTTATCTTCCAGTTCCCAAGTAGCTTCACCCGTCACATCATTCCATATAACTTTTACCAGCTCGATCATCTTCCCTCGAAGCTGCTTTACCTTTCTGTCCTCTATCCTGATAGGTAAAGTTTCGTAAGTCAAATTCTCCTTTAACTGTACGTCATCTAATTGTATAACATGTGTCGGATCTGGCATATACTTCCGTAACTGAGACACATGAAACACGTCATGCAAATTGGATAGAAACGGCGGCAACGAAATCTGATATGCTACAGGACCTATACGTCGGATGATCTGATATGGTCCAATGAATTTAGGAGTAAGCTTCTTAGACTTAATTACTCTTCCGACACCAGTCGTAGGAGTAACTCTCAGATATACATGCTCACCCTCCTCAAATTCAAGAGGTCGCCTTCGCTTATCGGCGTAACTCTTTTGTCTGCTTTGCGTCATCCTCATCTTCTCTTGTATCATCTTGACTTTATCCGTAGTTTGTTGTACAAGCTCCGGTCCAACATCATACTTCTCCATCTTGATACCAAAGATAACGGCGTTCGACATCGTCTTCCATACAATGCTTCATAAGGTGCCATTCCGATGCTTGCGTGAAAACTATTGTTGTAGGTGAATTCTATCAAAGATAAAAATTCATCCCAACTTCCCCGTTGTTTTAAAACACAAGCACGCAATAAATCCTCCAAAGATCGTATAGTTCTTTCGGTCCCGACCGTCGGTCCATGCGGATGATACGCCGAACTCGGTCCGTAACTTAGTTCCCATAGCTTCTTGCAGACTTCGCCAAAATCTTGACGTAAACCTCGGATCTCGTCAGAAACTATACTTGTCGGTACACCATGTAGTCTGACAATTTCACTAATGTACAACTGGGTTAATCTTTCCAATGAATATTTAATATTGATTGATAAGAAATGAGCCGATTTCGTAAGTCTATCGACTATAACCCATATTGCGTCATGACCTCTCCTTGTTTTTGGCAAACCAGTAACGAAATCCATAGAAATGCTTTGTCCCATTTCCATTCTGGAATCGATAATGGTTGCAACATCCCAAATGGTCTTTGGTGTTCAACTTTCGATTTTTGACAAACTAGACAAGTTGACACGCATCTAACAACATCACCCTTCATTCCATGCCACCGAATAACTTCTTCAAGTCTTGATACATCTTTGTTATGCCTGATGCATACTCAATAGACTAGTATGGGCATGTTTCACAATATATCTTCTCGGTTCTCGGTTACGAGGAACACAAACTCTACCCCGAAATCTCAAAATTCCATCGGTTCCTTCCTTGAACTCTAGTGTCTCGCCTTGTTTCATCTGCTCCCTTATTCCTTGCAAAAATTTATCGGCATTTTGCTTTTCCTTTATGTCTTCCATCAGCTCGCTCGAGATAGTAACCATGCTAACACAGATCTTCCCTGGTTTCAACTCAACAAATGACCACTCATCTCTAAACTGTTCAATGAGCTCTTTTTCTTTAATCATTAGCGCAGAAACACTAATAATTTTCCTGCTTAACGCATCGGCCACGACATTCGCCTTACCAGGGTGGTATAAAAGTTGAAAATCGTAATCGTTCAGAAATTCCAACCACCTTCGCTGCCTCATATTCAATTCCTTCTGGTCGTACAAGTACTTCAAACTCTTGTGATCACTGAAAATGTTGAACGTTGCTCCATAGAGAAAGTGTCTCCATATCTTCAAGGCAAAAACTACCACAGCCAATTCCAAATCATGCGTAGGATAATTCTTTTCATGAATCTTCAATTGCCGAGAAGCATACGCCACCACATTCCGGTCTTGCATCAACACGCATCCTAGTCCTTGATAAGAAGCGTCACAATACACATCGAAAGATTTCGTCGAATCTGGTAGGATTAACACCGGCGCAGTTGTTAACCTCTTCTTCAACTCTTGAAAACTAGCTTCACGTTCTTCCGTCCATTCGAAAGCTTGACTTTTCCTCGTAAGTTGTGTAAGCGGTCCAGCAATCTTGGAAAAACCTTCGATAAATCTCCGATAATAACCAGCAAGTCCAACAAAACTTCGAACTTCATTCTTGTCTTAGGTCTCTCCCACTGTAAAACAGCTTCCACTTTCGATGGGTCCACCGCTATACCTTCTTTAGAAATTACGTGACCAAGAAATTGAACTTCTTCTAACCAAAACTCACACTTAGACAATTTCGCATACAACTGTTTCTCCCTCAAAATCTGAAGAATAACACTTAGATGTTTAGCATGCTCTTCCTTCGATCTAGAATAGATCAGAATGTCATCGATAAAGACAACGACAAATCTGTCTAGATACGGACGAAATATCCTGTTCATATAATCCATAAATATGGCAGGAGCATTCGTCACCCCGAATGGCATTACCTGATACTCATAATGTCCATAACGAGTTCGAAAAGCGCTTCGGCACATCTTCCCCTTTTACACGAATCTGGTGATAACCTGATCGTAGATCTATCTTGGAAAATATCACAGCTCCTCTCAATTGATCCATCAAATCGTCGATTCTTGGAAGCGGATATTTATTCTTGACAGTCACCTTGTTCAGCTGCCGATAGTCCACACAAAGTCGTGACGTTCCATCCTTCTTTTTGACCAAAAGTAAATTGGTGCACCCCATGGGGAAACGCTAGGTCGTACAAATTCTTTCTCCAACAGTTCCACCAATTGCTTTTTCAGCTCCTCTAACTCTACTGGTGACATACGATATGGTGCAATTGAGATAGGACCTGTTCCCGGTACTAAATCAATTGAGAACTCGATCTCCCGCTCAGGCGGTAAACCAGGTACATCTTCAGGAAAAACGTCCGGAAAATCGTTGACAACAGGAATAGTATTCACATCCTTCTCATTCTTAACTTCTAGAGAAGACAATACCAGATATCCCTGCGCTCCATCTCTCAATAAAGATTTGACCTTAACAGCCGTTAAGAATCCAGACTCTTCTTCCTTAGGAAAAACTATAGTTTTCTTTGCACAATCTATAAGGATATGGTTAGAACATAACCAGTCCATCCCTAAGATTACATCTATCTCAATAAGAGGCAAACAAATCAAATCAACCAAAAACAAACGGCCCTTCACAACAATAGGACAATCCAAACAGATCTTAGAAGTAACTACAGGTTTAGCAGTTGGTGTAGATACATTCAACATAACATTCAGAGAAGACATAGGCAACTTCAACCTTTCCACACAATCATATGCAATAAAAGAGTGTGTAGCACCCGAGTCATACAAGACAGTCAGAAGATTACCTCCAATGTCTCCTTCTCCCTGAATAAGATCATCAGACTTAGAAATCTCAGATCCCACCATTGTATACACTCGTCCTCCAGATCTCGGTTGAGTACTTCCAGGATTTTTGCCGATTAGCTTTAACATACCGAACAACGGGTTTTCTCTCCATTGTGGACAATCCTTTGCTATGTGCCCGGGTTGTTTACAATCGAAACAAACTGCACCTTTAATCGTACACTCGGGAGAAATATGACCTTTCTTCCCGCACTTAAAACACGTTGGCGTAACGCCACCCTCTCGTCCCAGCTCCACTACCACTTGCACTTCCGCTAACAGATGGTCGTTGAGATTGACTTCTGTTGGCCTGGTATACGGCTTCCGCTGAAACCGATTTGCATTACTACCTCCACCTCTCTGGAACCTTGTCGGTCCAAAATTCCGATTTCTTTGATCTCTAGATGGCTCTAACTCTTCAAGTCGAGCACACGCATCCACCAAAGCATGAAACTGAGTCATCCTCAAAGATACTACTCCTCGTTTCAGTTCCACCCTCAAACCTGATTCAAACTTCCTGCATCTCCACACATCATCTTGTCGTGTCTGAGCATAATCTGAGAATTGAGATAAACTCTCAAATTTTGTGGCATACTCATTCACCGTCATATTCCCCTGTCGCAACCCAAGAAATTCCATTTCCTTGGCATGCCTAGCACTTGCAGGAAAATATTTATCCAGAAAAGTATTAGAAAATACTTCCCAAGTGATCTCAGTCCCTTCAGCTTGCAACACTCGGCGGATTCCTCTCCACCAATGTTCTGCATCTCCTCTCAGCATGAAAACAGCATAAGTCACTTTCTTTTCATCTGTACATCTCATCCCCTCAAATATTCTCTCTAAATCTTGCATCCACTGACTCGCTTTCTCCGGATCCACCTCGCCTCTAAATTGTGGCGGATTATGACGCCTAAATTCAGATAAATTTAGGGCATCTGTTGTAGCATCTTCTTGTTGGGCTGCTCTCAAATTTTGTTTGAGTAATCACTTCAGCCATCTGCCGCATAGCCTCAGCAGCAACCAACATCGGATCCTCATCTCGATTTACGTTAACACGTCCTCTCGCCTCTACCAGCCATCTCCTTTCTTCAAACATAACAAAACAAAGTCGATACATCCTTTAAGATATTTCCAAAAGGATATAAATCACAAAGATCACGAGAGAATCACACAAAGACAAACAAAAACGGACCCAACCACAACCCCAAAAGACTCTAACTTGGGCTCTGATACCAACTAATGTAACACCCCTTTGGAGGATGTCACACATAAAAGAAAATAAAATAAATAGAAATAAAATCTACCCAAGTTGCGGAATATTTGTTAAAATTATTACGGGTTGTAAAAATAATTCTTGATAGACGAAATATGTAATAAAAAGATAATACGGAAAATACGAAATAAAAAAAAAACATCATCACTAATAATATACATATGGTTAAGTTATAAAGCGTACATATAATTTACAACTAAGACTACCACTATTTAAACAAAAACAAGAAAAAGAAAGCAATAAAAGAGTTAATATATATACGATACATACGCCGACGCGCCCAAAAAAAACATCATGATTATCTACTCCTCGATGGATCACTCTCGGTGTGAAAATGATCATCAGGAGATAAATATCCCTGATGTCTCGACATACGGCGATAACGGGATCGCGCAGTCGACACGATGCTTATCTCACTAGGCTCAGGGTTTTCAGCACCCCAATAACGCCTAATGGATAAGGGTAACTCTAAGTGCAGAAAAAGCGTCGTTGTCGAAATCGGATCTCCATCAAACTGATGACGTAGAATCACAGTCATACGTCCAGCATAGGTAACAGAGGCACGATCTCCTCGTAAATGCCAAGCCAGATCACCTCCATGGAATACCAGCTCTACGAACCCCAAAAATGCAAGGCGTCGCCATCCCCCACACAATCAATCCGGAGGGTATGGATGATCGGATGGTTCTTGCTCGTAAACCGATCGTCGGTGCCGTTGATCTCCCTCTTCCTCGGGGTACACGATCTCAAGAGGTTGTTCCTCTTCTTCCTCTTCAAACTCTTTACCGCATAAAAATAAATAGAGAATAGACACATACAATAAAGAGGTAAGACAACATAAAATCATCACAACATGGCAAATAAGAAGACGACACACAACTACTACACGCTTCATACAATACGAATAAGCTATAACAAGAATACATATTAAATATCCTAGTGTTTCGAACATCACGGATATAACACAAATAAAGAAATTCACACGGATAAATCAATTTCACGGATAAACTAAGATAAGAAATAGACAACTAACATAAAAATTATCGATAAATACAAATAGAGAAAATGTAAAAACATCCAAGATGTTACCGATAAAGATAAATAGAGAAAAATGGAATATGATCCAAGATATACTCAAATACACCAAAACACAACCCTACTCCATGGAGCTAAACCCAAACGAGATATCGAGAGAGAATGACTTGCAAAATCTATTAGTACCACGGCTGCCCAACCAATTATTACACGATCACACGTTGCGTCAATAGCCTACGACACGGGAATCTACCATCCAGGCGTAGTATAGTTCACGATCTCCCGTTGTGGCACTATAGGCAATGTACTACTAGACTTTACAAACCTCGATTAAATATAGTAAATGTCGAGTACATTAGTGTGCTATCGGTTTACCACGGCCCGTGGAGCTACCAACTCATCCACATGTGGGATCCCGTACACTAAAGTCTCCAAGTTTATTAGAACAATAAACTACACTACACTTATCGCATCGACAACACGATGTGATTCGTCTCAAACCCAAAACACCAAAAATTGGCATAAAGACAGAACATAATTCCAAATATATGAAATTACGAAAATGCCCTCAAGATAAAAATATACCCTCAATGGCAGAAAGCCTGTACGGGTTCACTTTTTCCCGACAGCGAAACAACCTCAAAAACCTGTACGGGTTCACTTTTTCCCGACAAAAAAAATAAATACGGTAACGGTCAATCGCGTAGAAATTTTATCGCGTTTTTGAAATCTCGTCGTTTTTACAAACGTTTAAAAATCGGGTAAAGATATTTTTCTGTTTTTAAAATCGCGTAGCATTTTTAATACGTTTTCTCAATCGCGTAGGATTTTTAAATCATTTTCTTATTCGAATGCCTTTAAAATTACCATTTAAACAGATAGAAATAATATTTAGTACATTTAAACTACGTAGAATAATTTTTCATACCGTATACTGTCTTTAGGATATTTTTACTATCTTATAGGTTCATTTTTACTAAAAATTGACAGTATTTTGTTTAGAAACTTATAATAATGATTTTCTAAATTTTCCATAAAATTTCTATTTACCTAAATTTTTAACCATTTCATTAAATTCTTTTTGAAATCTCTAACATGCTTCAAAACCAAAAGTGAGCTATATGTTAGAAAATTTCTTAACATTACTGTATTTCCTTTCTAATGATAAAATTATGAATTTTAACCCTTTAGACTTACTTCTAATCAATTGGTTCCTTCATAAATCATTATAGAAAATTTCTTCTTAACCTGTATTGTTTCTTTTTAATTAAAAAAAAATTAGAAACAAGTTTTTAAAATCATGAATTCCTATAGTGGCATGTTGGCCGAATTTTTATAAAACTTTTGCAATTGATTTCCAAAATGTCTTTCACCTTTTAAATCATATCAAATGTATTCTATAGTCTAAGTTCATTAAATCATTTTAGAAAATAGTTATCTATAGTCAATTTAATCCTTTAGGCATGTTGGCCCCAAAATACTAAGTTTGTACCATTTGATTTCTAAATGCATTTTTCTTTGATCAAATCAATTAGAAACTTTCTTGATTCTCCTAGGTTAATTAAGCTACACTTTAGGAAAAATGAAGAGAACATTTTGGTCCTCACATTTTGGCATTGCCGTGAGCTATTGGATTGTGTTCTTTGGAACACTCATGCAAACTTACACATGTTATTCACATCCTAAACCTTATCATACAATTCTAACACAAGCATTTATATCTCTAACACATGCAAAATATTTCTAACACATGCAAAATATTTCTAACACATAAACCTAATTTAAAGCTTATAGACATACAATCAAAAGCTATTAGACATGCAAAATTATTACAATTACCAAATAAGAAAGCTATTAACACATAACACTTAAGCTACTAGCAACCACAAAAATTAACAAATACACATCAATAAACACACCACCACCGAATCCTTATGGATTCTACAAACAACTCATCTTCTTACCACCATCAAGGGATGATAAGAATTGTCTTCCTCTTACCTTAAATGAAGACAAAAACTTGCTTTCTCACCTCCTTAGGTCACGGTTTTCACTCCACCAAACACCTAAAAATTTCAAACAAAACCTACATGTTACTAACCATGAAAAAGAAGCTAAACCATGGAAAAATCATGGCTTAGAACTTTGAAAAAGAAGAGAGAAAAGAAAAGTATGAAATTTCACCTTCTAGGTAAAACTTCCAAGGTTGGTTTCCAAGCTTTAGATGGAAGAATTTGAAGAAACTCCCAACTACAAAGGTTCTTAGAATGGTGTTTAGATTAAGGAAACTTGGTTAGAAAAATTTTTGGATGGTTGGATGGTTAGGAAATGAGCTTGGCCGAATATGGTGGAGAAAATGGGCAAGAATGGTGGCTAGGGTTCTTGATGAGAGAGAAGAGAGAAAAGTGATGAAGACAAAGTGATCTTTTGGTCACCAAAGGCCTCTTGGCCGTGGACTTCAAGTGGGGTGCAAGGTGGGCACCTTGCTTGGCTTCATCCAAGCCATTGGATGAATCAAAGGCTAAGATTAAGCCTTGGTGAGCAAGCTTGCTTCTCATTGGTTAGCTTATGGTGACTCACATGTCTTTGAGTCACACGCAGTATTTAATTTTCTGCTGAGTCACTAGTGAGTCGGCCTGTTCGAAAAGTTCTACGACTTACGGTGATTAATTAAGCTACCGATCTAACCGTTACAAGCTAATTATGGGTCCCGCAAGAATATTTCCTGGTCCATCACTAAAACATATCTTGACTAATAAAATAATATTATAATAATATAAAATTATTTTATTTGTGATTAAATCCTAAAAATTAAAAGATTATTTTTAGTCTCATTTAGAATCGGGTTAAGTAAGATCCCCCAATTCTAAATAATCAAATAAGATTTTCCCGGCCGGAAAATATTATTTTCCTGCCTCGAGCAAATCACACAAAAAGTTCATATAAAATCACAGACAGTATTTTCTGGCATTAAATCAAGAAGAAAACAATTAAAAACAGACAAAAACAGAGAAAACAGTACGTTCGGGACGTAACGGTCATTTCCCCGTTTTTTCCCACAACGTAGGTAATCGTCCAAAACGTTCAAATAAAATATCCAGCAGTATTATTTAGTCAGTATATCTTTCAGAAAAATTAATACGAGTGCTCGAAAAAATTTTTATTTTACCGTCTCAAGCAAACTACGTAAAACGATCAAATAAAATTTGAACCTGTATTATCGTAGTTGTTTTCATACAGAAATCGAGAACAGAAAAATAGGGACACAACGGTCATTCATACAAAAGCATGAAAAACAGAAAACAGTACATTCAGAATATTTTCTAAAAATTGGGGCGTTACAGAGATGGGCTTTTTCGAGGACTATAGCTCCATTTCATGTGATCCTATCCCTCCCTTTGATTTTCATTCTGGGATTGACACACACATTAGCCCAGACGGCCATCTCGGATCAAAGACTCGATAGCATCTTGTAGATTGATGCAATCTGTAATGCCTCTTTTTGGAGAGGGACCATCACACCGAAACACGAACGGTAAACAAATATAAACTAAGATTCAGTTCATTTAGATATAGATAATAGCATGTTCATTTGTAAACGTGTAATAATTTAGTGAATTCATTTTTTTTTTGGTAAGAAAATGATAAAATATAAGTACAGTAAAAATTAACATGATAAGTAAATCATACATTCATACATCATATATATATATATATATATATATATATATATATATATATATCATACTTGTTTAGATACATCGACAGCCATACAAAAGAAACATAACCTTTACATGCCCCAAAAGGATTGTATATTTATTGCCCACCAAAAAGACAAGACATCAGGCCCCCAAAAGATTTGCAGATAGCCATCAGCGGCTACAAACAATGCCAGCCCCTAAAACTAATGAGAAGGAACCATAGTTGGATCCTCCTCAGGGTCTTCCTCATTAGAGGATATCCTCATCGGAATAATCGAATTACGAGCAAGGGCTCATGCAGGGGATAAGAACGAATCCACTTGTGGAGTGTAGTAACGATCACCCTACATATCACGTACGGGCAAGTAAAACTCTAAGTACACATGTGCATTAAAGGTAAAGACAGGCGGGTCATGACAAACCCATACCAGAGACACAGTCACGTCTTCGTGGTAGATGTAGCGATCCGTACTCATGTTGATGTGGCAACAGTCCGGACCTCCATGAAACATCAATCTAACATAACCCAAAAAGCCATGCGGATGGGTCGCCATCTCCAAACAAATAACTAGTCAAGATTAGGCCAAAAGCTAGGGAATTCGTGTATTTCCCCTTCTTCACCGACGTCTTCAAGAAGCACATAATTAAACAGAATAACAGAAATACAGAAAAGATGTGAGACATCCAGCATTCAATACCAAATATGGCAGTAAAGAAATAGAACGATGCAAGACGCCCATATAGCACCGCAACGATATCAACAGTAATAATAGCAAGCGATTATACATTTATTACCCACCAAAAAGACAAAACATCAAGCCCCCAAAAGATTTACAGATAGTCATCAGCGGCTACAAACAATGCCACCCCCTAAAACTAATGAGAAGGAACTGTAGTTGGATCCTCCTCAAGGTCTTCCTCATCAGAGGATATCCTCATCGGAACAGCCGAATTACAAGCAAGGGCTCGTGTAGAGGATAAGAACGAATCATCCTGTGGAGTGTAGTAACAATCACCCACATATCACGTATGAGCAAGTAAAACTCTAAGTACATATGTGCATTAAAGGTAAAGACAGGCGAGTCTTGACGACCCCATACCAGAGACACAGTCACGTCTCTGTGGTAGATGTAGCGATCCGTACTCATGTTGATGTGGCAACAGTTCGGAACTCCATGAAACATCAATCTAACGTAACCCAAAAAGCCATGCGGATGGGTCACCATCTCCAAACAAATAACTAGTCAAGATTAGGCCAAAAGCTAGGGAATTCGTGCATTTCCCCTTCTTCACTGACGTCTTCAAGAAGCACATAATTAAACAGAATAACAAAAGTACAGAAAAGAGGTGAGACATCCAGCATTCAATACCAAATATGGCAGTAAAGAAACAGAACGGTGCAAGACGCCCATATAGCACCGCAACGATATCAACAGTAATAATAGCAAGCGATAAAAGAAACAACAATAGAATCTCATATAATAAGCAGTTAAATAGTTCAAATAATCATAACATTAGTAAAATAAATAATTCTACAATCACATTAATTAATGCCAGGTAAAGTATGTGATGGACAATGCACATGCACAAAGTACCAAAAATCCTGCTCTATAGAGCTAGACACAAATATCGGAGAGGATGATCAAGGAGACATGTCAGTATCTCGTCAGCCTAAAATCAAGTGCTTTCAGAAAATCACTAATTTGCGCAACAAGGCTTTATACACGATATTCTTTGCAAGATCGTGATATAGGACAATGTCTCAGTCCGGATCGTCGGTGCATTTGCATCAGTCTATCCCATGACCCAGAGGAGCTACTAGTTGTCCATTGTGAGACACCCGCACCCTGATGCCCCCAAAGTCAATAAGCAACCTACAGTAGTCTATTCACACCCGCACTAAGGTGTGATTCAACTCCTAGGCATAACGCCTCACTTTGACAATGTATGATGACTCAATGTATACAAATATATATAATCATCAACAACATAATTTATCCGTAATTCCATGTCACAAAAGGGCTCAATTCACATTAATTAATTCTTGGTCCCACATATGGACCTACCATAACTCATCATCAAATTCTCAAGATTAACACACATTTATTAAAAATTCAGCATGAAGCTATGTCTGTATTTCAAGACCTTTATCATTAAGCCTCTCTAGGGGAAATTATTAATTTAAATTACCCAATATCTCACTTCACTCATGTTCTTCCCTTGATCAAAATTATTCTAAGTTATAGGACAAAGTCTTGTTCCTTATTCTTTCCATTTTTTGAACTTCTAATAAATCTCTAATTTTCTAATTAACTAAGTCTCTATTTTAATACTACATTTTTGCCATTATTCACCTTAAGAGGCCATGAGCCCCAAGGGAGATAAGAATTCTAAATTTTCATTTCTCCATTAATCATTATTCACTAGGTTAGTTATCTTTCTAACTTGTTACAAAATTTTAACCATGAACACCCTATTGAAGGGTGTATGGTCGGTAAGCCTCAATCAGAAGGGCAAGGAACCCTTGCTTTCAATTCATATTTCCAATCCATCAAGATCAATCCAAGATCATCAATATAGACAAATACAACTAATAAAACCACATAAGATGAAATTAATACAAAGGTCATTAAAAAAAGAATCATATAACAAAGAAAGCAACCCTAACATGGGTTTCTCACAACCAACACACAAACAATCTCCTCACTACCAATAGAGGTTGAAGTGGATAATCTCCCTCTTACCAAGAGAAATAACAAAGAAAGCAGGCTTCTTTTTCCTCTAGAAATTCATCCTCCACCACCTCAAAACCCTAGAGTATTCAAGCTCACAAAAATAACAATCAAAGCTTGAAAAAGGTATCCTTGATCACCAAGGTGACCATGGACTATGAACAATGAGAATGAAAAATGAAAAAGTTATGAACTTTTACCTCAAAGTTTCAAGTTTTAAAGCTTTGTGCAAGAAGATGAAAATGATGGATTCAAGAGATGGCCACAAAAGAGAAAATGTTTTAGATGATGAGAAGATGTAGGAAATGAGGTTGGTTGAGTGAAAAAGCTTAGAAACCAAAAATGGTGGTCTTGGTCGTGGGGTTGGTGAGAAAATAGAGAAGAAAGTGAGCTCCTTTTTTAGTATGGCTTTAACAAGAAATGATGATCTCCAAAGGAAATGTTGTTTCAAGCAAGATGGTTGCTTGAAATCGAGCAAACCATGGAGGGTAAAATGGTGTGGCTACCGTGGAAGCGAGGAGAGAAAAGAGAAGAGAAGGGTTGAGAGAAAAGTGAGAGATGAGAGAAAGTGGAGAGAGAAAGTGATAGAAAAATGATAATATCTTTTGAATTTTGAAAAGATGAAGCAGAAGTATGGAATTAGGGAAAATGTGACAATTTTGTCACATTTCTCTCCCTCATTGCCGTGGACCCAAGAGGTACAAAGGAGGGAAAAAAATTTCTTCTAGAAGCTTAGGTAAAGCTTCCTTGAGAAGCTTTATTAACTTTTTACAAAAGTTAACATGATGTGACATAAAGTTGACACTCTTGAAAATATGACAAGCATGATAATACAAGTTATTATCCAATGGACAAATGCTACAGTTAACAAAAATTAGTATTTATTATCCAATGGATAATAAAATGTACTACAATTTTTATTTATCAGATAAAAATCTTGAAAAACATAAATCTTGTAAACTATGTTCGACCTTGGGTTTAGTAAGATCCCCCGTCGACGTTTCCACATTCCAAGGTTTTTCGGGTCCGTTCAGCACACACGCAAAATGAAAAATACATTAAAATAATCAACGTTTCTGAAAAAATTCACAAAAATCACAAATATTATAAAATGACTATTTATCATGAAACAAATAATTTTTGGGATATTACACAATCTTTGGTATTATGTTTGTGGCCTTTGTGAAATGCATAGTGCTTGAACTTATCTTTTTGTGCATGTTTTCTTAATGGGGGAGGTCTTTGCACATCTCTTAACTCCATATTCATCACTTCTTGGTAGATTTAAGTTTGAGGTGTATTGAGGGGGTATAACTTTCATATTTCCCTTTTAAAGGTGGTCTCAAATTTTGGTTTTATTGTGGAGCTTGTCTAGGTTTAGGCTTGGCACCTTCTCCTTTCTCCAGATGCTTCCTAGCCCGGAAAATGTCCTCCGCATTGATATATTTGTCAGCTTTAGCCCAGAACTCATCCATTGTCTTGGGCACTTTTTTAGCTAGAGAAAAAGAAAACTATCAGGGCAGAGTCCTTCCCTCATGTAATGTAATCCAAGTCTTTCATCCTAGTCACGAATATTCACCACCTCTTTATTAAGCTGGGATATAAAGTCTCAAAGAGATTCCTCATTTCTTTTCTTCAAATGGGAAATACATGAGATATATTTTGGTTGCACCTTACCAGTAGTGAAGTGTAGTAGAAATCTCAAGGACAAGTTTTCCCAATTAATAAAAAATTTAAGAGTTAAGGTAGTGAACCATCTTAGGGCGGCTTTTTTCAAAGAAAGAGGGAAAACATGTTACATGAGTGAATCATCTCATCTAGCAAATAGTAAAGTAGAGACATAGGCATCTTAGTGTTCTTGAAGATCCATGGTCCCGTCATAGGCATCAATATTAGTTGGATACTTGAAGCACCTAAGGATCTCGTAGGTCATTAATTCATCAGAGAAAAGTTAGTTTCACTTAACCGACTTTCTCCATCCTAGATCTTGCTCTCTATTTCAACCAGCCAGATTCTCAGCTCTCTGACTAGGTTCTGTGATCCTTGAGTATTTCATAGACTAGGTTCTGTGATCCTTGAGTATTTCATATTACGTACCCCATCACGGGCTAGTTCCTTCCTATTTTCACGATTTAGATGGGGAACCCAGTTCTTGTTTTCCTTCTTTTGGCTAGCTGCTCTTTCCAAGTTATGAATTCGTTCATCTTGCAGTCTAACTAGAGAAACAAACTCGTCCCTCGATAGCTCCAGTAGATCGGACTCACCTTGGTAGGATCGAACTTCATCGTTGTTCATCTGTGCTCCCAAGCACTATCATGTTAATACTTGTCGCTTGGTATCTCCTGAAGGGGCTCTATGCGGGCCAAGTCGCTATGTCATTGAAACACGTCGTAGCTGAGGAGGGAGATTTTTGCTAGTATACAAAGTCTTTTCTCCGTTTTTCCTGGGTTCTGGTTGGGCAGCAACTGGCTCTTGGATGGGAGCAAATGCTAGACAAAGGCCAAAAGAAGTTTGATTCTACCATAGATGATGCCAATGTTTTGAATGGGTTTCAGAGAATCACCATAATAAGGTTGATGTAGGTGGTTTCCTTCGATATATGGTGGTTGCAATGCTTGTGCAAGGGGTAGGTACCTGCAAAAGGCACTCTGATGCTTAAGTTAGACCGTGCATAAGGTAGATAATGTCTAGAGTTAGATGCATACATTTCCGACCTTGTGTGGTATTTATAGGAGCATCTTTGTTGATAAGAGTCATGTTTAAATCTGCATTAAATGTTGTTAATCAGGATAAGAATCCAATAAGATTTTTATCTCTTATAACTGTCTCTTTTATTTATGAGGGATATAATTAATTCTTCCATCTATGAGGGATTTTGTTAGAGATTTATTCCTCATAAATAGGCATATTTACTTATCTAATAACTGTTATCAAGTAGTCTCAATACTCAAGAGGGGGTGAATTGAGTTTATAAAATATTTTTTGCAAATATTTCATAAAACACTTGATTACCAATTTTCGTTGAAGCTATTGATTAACAGAGATGAATGGATAGAGAAGATTGAATACTTTCATTCATAAATGGATAAACCAAAATAGAAAGTGTTCAAGCAAGCATGTAAAATGAATACACAAATGTAAAGGAGTTGAGTTTAGAATATCAAACACAAGGTTTATCCTAGTTCAGCCACTAATCCACTTGTGGCCTACATCCAGTCCTCAGGCAATCACTCGAGATTTTCCACTATATCTTCAAGCTTCAACAGGTGCTTGCAACTTTTTACACAATAGAACACTCACCACACCTTGGGATACATCACCATTTGTGTTTGGGCCTTAACTTTAAGGGATACCTCACCCTTACAACTTTGAGGGATACCTCACCCTCTTTTATAGATTAAACAAAGTATGAATGATAAGAAACTCTCTCAAGAGTGGATAATACAAATTAAAGGTCAATGGATATATAGATTCATACTTTTAAACCCCAAAACAGAGTATATGATGAAATGGCTGTGAAAGCTTGTATTAATGCTCAACCAAGGTTTTCATATTAATTTTCTAACCTCCATAAATGCCAATAACTTGTATTTATAACCCATTAAAGTTTAGAGTCATTGGGGAGGTCATTGGAGCATTAATGGCGGCAAACTAGTTGTTATTTCTATTTCTGTTATAAGCTCTTATTCGAATAACAACTTTGTTATTCGAATAAAGTTTCAAATAGCACGAAGGCAATTTTGCCTCTGGAACGTGTTATTCGAATAACACTTATGTTATTCGAATAATCCTTTAAAATATATATTTTCTAAAATCTTGTTATTCAAATAACAAACCTATTATTCAAATAATCCATTTAATATCTGGTTTCTGGAAAATGTGTTATTTGAATAACACCTTGGTTATTCGAATAACCCATTTGCACCAAGGCTTGTTTTAAAGCTTTTTGTGAATCAAGCAGGGCTTTATTCAAATAAAGCTTAACCAGATGGAATTTTTTACTTCTCTAACATTGGTTATTCAAATAAGGAGACCTGTATTCGAATAAGCCATTTGAAAATCATTTCATACAGCTTTTAAACATTGCCAATTGATTCCAAATGATCTTATAAGTTTTTGGCTACTTAAAGGTCATTTCTTTGGAAACTAAAAATCATTTTGAAGCCTTGAAAACATTTGTGCTACTTGGGTTCTTTGAAAAGCAAGTTTTAAAGCATTAATGTGAACCCTTTTATACCTTTACACAATGATCTAAGTCTTAAAACTATTCTTGAAGGTCTTAGACTTGATCTTGCAACATCTTCATATTTATTATCATCAAAACAAAGTCCTCCATAGGTCAATAGCCAATCATATTCTCTCCCTTTTTGATAATGATGAACTGTCTTTGAGAAAAATTGTTAGTTTCATAAATTGGAATCATTAGAAAGACTTACTCCCCCTCATTTCCGTAAAAGGTGAATTTAATTTAGAGATATACACAACTCCCCCTTACTTTTGGAATCACAAGATCCAGTTTATAATATCTTGTCTTTTTCTCAAAAAACATTCTTAAAAGTAAATATTAGATCTGTAGTTTCTTATCTCCCTTTTTTCATAATAAAAAAGATAGGGCAAAAGAAAGTAAAAAACATAAGCAATTTGATATGCAATTAAGTTCAACATGCTATATTTATTGAAGGCTGTAAATTTATTATGTAAGGACAAGCCTAAATAGAAATTTGAACACATCAATGCAAGCAAGGATTAATTTGTCATTCATTCATAATTTGGCCAATTACATTTACATTGTATTAAAGAACAACCAATACAAGCTACGAAACAAACACAAAGGATCCTATGAGCTATGAATCCTAAAAATATGCATCTAATGGTGGAGGAGGGGAATTAGGCGCTCGATCTAGTTGTAAGGCTTGCAATGTTGCCACTTCTTGTTCAACACCTTATATTCTATCAAACAGAACAGAAAAGGTGTTTTCCATGTAAGCACGATTGTCAAGCAAGGTTGCCATTATTTGCTCCAAGGTGACTGGACCAGCAACATGAGCAACAGCACGGGCATCTTCAGCATGAGCGTCTTCAGTAGGAGCACCTTCACCTTCTTTAGCAGCTTCAGCTTCTTCTAATTCATCGGGGTACACACAGTCGCCTTCATCATCTGGGACCATCTTTAGTTTCTTCAGAGTGTATTCTCCAATGATGTTGAAGTGATTGAGCTGGATTGGTCGCTCAGTCTGCCTGACCAGTGGATACATCTTGAGAAAAACAGAAATGAGCAAAGCATAAGGCAAGTCATAATTTTCCTTGTATTTTTGCTTTCATCATATGTTTCCCAATGAAGTTCGACTAGTTAATCCTCCAATTTTTCCCCAACACCCAAACCATAAAAAAATTGTCCTCAGTCAAATAAGCATAATTGCCTCCGCAAGGAGCAAGGATGTGTGCATACGCGTAATGAAGCAACCTATCTTGACTTTTCAGTGTGCCACTCTTCAACCCAACCTTGGGCCACTGTGTTCCGGGTTTCACAATCAGTGGCATAACATCCTCCTTCTTGTAGTCCTTCATATGTGGCATGTTATCTTCCTCAATGGCAGTGCCAGTTGCTCTTAAGTTAAAGTATTTCATCCAATCTTTCGGAAGGATTACGATTTGCTAGTCCTTGACTTCTAAGATGGTGTTGATGCCATCCAACCTTAGGTTGCAATAAAACATCTTCACGAGGTCCGAGAAGATGGTGTCCTTGTAGATGCACAACTTGAGCACGCCTTGGTGGTCCAAGTGATCCATAAATTCAAATCCTCTATCATTCACGAAGAACTCCAGCTCAATGTGCTTAGGTTGCACAAGATCTCTATTCCGAAAATCGTTTTTGAACCGAGCCAGATCTTCTTCATTGGATAAAAGTCTTCGAAGATCCAGAGGGTTATAGCTGGGAGCAGTTTTTGTACATAGGCGTTTGGAGGGGGAAGCCATAGATGAGTTTTTTGGAAGGTTAAGGTGTTTGGGTTGTGAGGATGGTGGTTTGGAGAGTGAGAGAGAGACGTAGAGAGAAAATGGAGGTTTTGGGTGAAATGGTGGTGTTTGGGTAATGGAGGCACAGGGAGAGGAAAAATAGAAGAGGAGGAAGAATTGAGAAATGAGGGAGTGAAACTGCGTTGACTCCTTATATAGCTCGCATTTTATTCGAATAACACTTATGTTATTCGAATAACGATGTGGTAATTGAAATGTCTTGGCTCATTGCCAAGCGTTATTTGAATAACGGTGTTGTTATTTGAATAACAGCATCGTAGCTCAAAGGTCTTGGTTCTCTGCCAAGCATTATTCGAATAACATATATGTTATTCAAATAACAAAGAACCCAAACTTAGCTTTCTGCCAAGCTTATTCGAATAACAATGTTGTTATTCTAATAACACATAAAAGACCATAATTTTAGGAACGTTTCTGTCAAGCGTTATTCGAATAAGGTAAGCCTTATTCGAATAAGGAATACTAACTAGTAGATAATGAGAGCTACTGGGATATGTTATTCAATTAAGAGAAGTCTTATTCAAATAAGACTAAATTAAAACACCAATAAACTCATTTGAAACAACAGATTAAGAGGAGATTTCTTACCCAATTGATGGAGTACCTGCAAAACAAATTTTGGGATACCTCTGATGCTCAAGTCAGTAATAATTCAAGAGGAATAAATTAATGATAAAGCAATAAATACAAGCATTCATTCATATGCATGATTGATCAGCGATGCCTAATTCTCTTCTAATATAAAAGAATGTTTCTTTTCCTAAAGGTATAATGATGATATCTGTAAGTTGCTTAGTTGTTTTAACAAATTCTAGCATGCAACTGATAACTTCAGGAAATGAAGTTATTTCTCTTGAATTTGAATGAATATGAGCATGCTATCTTCAAGTTCTTAAGTTCAAAGGTCCCATTCATGCATAATTTTGAGGATCTAAGCTTGTGGTCTCAATTGATTGAGAATCAAATGTTTGATGATTCTATTTAGGGATTTGAATTGATTATGATTTGATGGACTTTGGTGTTGTCTTGAAGCAGATATTCAAGATGGAAAGACCTTGGAAGGGACAATGAAGCAAAGAGGAGATCAAATGGAGAAGGATACTAGAGAGAAGGAAAAGCTTCCAACCTATGCCTAGGCATGACAAATCTATGCCTAGGCGTAGCCCTCTTAGGTTTGCAGACCAATTCAGGTAGAGACATCCACGCCTAGGCATGGCACTCTCAGATTTCTAGGGTTTTTAGACAAAGGCACCCACGCCTAGGTGTGAAAAAGCCATGCCTAGGCGTGACCAGCAGAGGAAAGGCATGTGCTTCATAACCACGCCTAGGCGTGGGAAAGCCACAGCTAGGCATGAGAAAAATCCTGGCACACGAGATTAGCCCTTATAATATGATTTTGAAGAAAATAAGGGGAGCTTCAGTCTTTTACCTAAGCACAAAATACCTAGAGCAAGTGGAAGAAGGAGGAACTCTTAGAAGATAGAAGTGATTCAAGTGAAGAATCAAGATCAAGGAGGAAGATCAAGCATTGGATTCTCACCATTCTTGTTCATTCTTTCCTTTTTCTCTCTTGATTTGTAATTTGATGGGTTTCTCAAATTCCTTAGTTTGCTCTACTTTCATGATGTGTAACTAAACTCTAATCTAGGGGCTCTCTAAGATCTTGTTATAGATTTGAATATCTTGTAATTGGTTGAGTAATCCTTCAATGAATTTGATTTTGTTCATTCATATCTATGCTTAGTGCTTGTTATTGATTGTCCATCAATTGTATGATTTTAATATTCCAATTGAACTAGAAATAGGGTGTTGTGAATATAGATATGGTATGGCTGATGTATGTTTAATTACATTCTATTGGTTTGGGTGTGTTGATTAACTTAGGAGATGGACATATACCTCTTGGTCATGCATGGCAAGTGTTTGATAATTGGTCTCAATAAGTGATTATTATGTTAATTCACATGAACACATAGTGGATTAGATAGATTTCACATGGTTAATTATCCTATACATAGGCTCTTATCTATTGATGATTATTAGCTAACAAATATCATTTCATTGATAGGTGCTTGTTAATTGCAATTATTCATTGAAGTAGCAAGTGAATAGGGACCCCTAGGCTTTAATCATTCTCATCTTTTCTTGTGGATTTGGTGTTTGGTGCTTTCTTATTTTGTTTCTTTTAAGTTGTTATTTTAATTGCAACTCACTCCCACATTTCGATTACTTGGATAAGAATTTATGGAATTTTGGTTAAGTTTATCATTCTTCTAATTGTCAATCCCTTAGGACACGATACTCTACTCTCATATATATTACTTGTCGACCCGTGAGCTTGCGGATTTATGGACCAACAAGTTTTTGGCGCCGTTGTCGGGGATTGAGTTTAGATTTTGTGTTATTTCTTACATCTATTCACAATTCTTATTTTAAGTTTCATTTGTTTTGTTTTGAATTTTTTGATTTTCAAGTATTTGGCTCTTGTATGCGAAGAACTCAAGGTTTATCTTGATTTCCTTACGATCCCAAGATCGAGAGGACATTTCGTAGATTGCTAAGAGAACAACAAGTACAAGAACAAGTACTAACTTTGGTTAACAAATCTGAGATAGCAGAGGAAGCAAATGCTGAAAGACCTTTGAGGGAATATGCCACCCCAAATGCTAGAGAAATTCGATCTAGCATTAGAAGGCCAGCAGTACAAGCACAAACTTTTGAGATCAAGCCTGCAATTATTCAGATGGTTCAGAATAATATGCAATTTGGAGATTTACTCCATGAAGATCCTAATGCATATCTAGCCAACTTCCTAGAGATATGTGATACTTTAAAGCATCACGGGATGACTGATGATGCAGTTCGCTTAAGGCTCTTCTCTTTTTCTTTGAGGGATAGGGCCAAGGCATAGCTTCATTCCTTATTGGAGCATTCTATCACTACTTGGGAAGAGCTGGCTCAGAAGTTCTTGGAGCAATTCTTTCCTCCCATGAAGGCAATGAAGTATAGGAATGACATCTTGTCCTTCAGGCAATTTGAAGGAGAAACCTTGTATGAAGCATGGAAGCAATTCAAGGAGTTGTTAAGGAAGTGCCCACATCATGGTATTGCAAAATGGATGTTTGTACATACCTTCTACAATAGCTTAACAACATCCATTCGATCCATAATTAATGTAGCAACTAGAGGGGCTATTATAAGCAAGACAATGGATGCAGCCTATGACCTTTTAGAAGAAATGGCTAACAACAACTATCAGTGGCCAGCAGAAAGGGTTACTCCTAGGAGAACGACTGCCAACATACATGAGGTGGATGATCTCACTTCACTTACAGCTCAAGTGGCTACTCTTTCTAAAAAATATGACACCATGGGAGTAAATTTAGTAACCAGTGGAGCTAATAGTTCAGCAAAAATTTGTGATCATTGTGGGGATCATCACTCCACTGCTAATTGTACGGCTAGCTTGGAGCGTGTACAATATGCTAGTTAATTCCGTCAACCAAGTTACAACACTATTTTTAGTAATACTTATAACCCCAGTTGGCAGAACTATTCTAATATCTCATAGGGTGGAAATGTTCAAGGCTCTTCCTCGTCTTATCAGCATAATCAAGCACCTCGTGCTCCTATAGGTTTTCAACAACAGAGCCCCCTTCAAGCCCAAACTTTAACATCGACTTCAACTTCCAATTTGGAGAAGATGTTTGCTCAGTTTATGACCAATCAACAAGATTACATGACCAAGACTGATTCAAGGCTAGCATCCCACAATGCATTAATGCAAAGCCAAGCAGCTTCATTGAGGAATCTTGAGACTCAAGTGGGCTAACTTGCCCAAACTCTAAATAACAGGCCCCCAGGGAATTTCCTATGTGACACCATCAACAATCCTAAGGGTGCATCTAATGAGCATTGCAAGGTTATCTCATTGAGGAGTGGGAAAGAGATAGAAGGTAATCCAATAACCAAACTGCTTGAAGAAGAAATGGAGGTGGCTCAAGATGAAGAGGTTATGAGCAATGAGGTTGAGAAAAATGAGAAAATTGCTAGGGAAAGGGTTGAAGACAAGAAGAAGGAGGACAAGCCCATAACACCACCTCCACATTTCCCTAACCGGTTAGCAAAGCAGAAGCTTGATGCTCAATTCCAAAAATTCTTGGAGATTTTCAAGAAGCTTCACATCAACATTCCATTTGCTGAGGCGTTAGAACAAATGACGAGTTATGTGAAGTCCATGAAGGACATCTTGTCCAAAAAGAGGAAATTGGGGGATTATGATACTATAGCTCTCATAGAGGAGTATAGTGCAATCTTGCAAAACAAGTGATGGGATATAATTATATAGTTTCAAACCCAAATGTAGGTTGTCTTAAGTAATAAATTCTCGGGAGTCCGAGGTCGATCCACAAGGAATTGATGAAGGAAAACTAATTAATTGAGGTAAAGAAAAGATGTGTCACAAAATTAAAGATGATATGAGTTGTTCACAAAGGAAAAGGATTTGCTTGGGTTAGGAGATCCACTCTTGGTAATAAATTAAAGATAAGATTATTTTGTTTTATAACTCAATTGAAATCATGCATAATGAAGATTCCAATCGGAAGATTTAACATTCAAAGTTCAATTATGTAATCATATAATGGTTCCAATAACTATCTACCAATACTTGTAAATCGTCAAAAGCATCCACTGTGCCAATCCTATTGTCTACAACGGATCAAGATATTCATTATACAAGAAAAGTTTCTAAATTAATTGGAAACAACATACAACTCATATAAAGATCACATAAAAATATATCATTTAAAGCACAAGAAAGAAATTAATCTAACCTTAACTTATTACCAAGAGCTTCACCTTTTCACCCAAGCAAGATGAAAATTTAGTTACTCATAGACAAGAAGAAAGAAAGAAAGAAGAAGAGAAAGATGAACATAACTTCACTTAAGAACAAGAGAAAATTACAACAAAGGAAGCAATCAACATATAAATATTAAAGTAAAATCTAGACTAACACTAAGCTAACACCCTCAAATGATCAGCCATTGCCTCTTTTTATAGAATTAGAAGAGTACAAATAGCCAAAAGAGATGATGGATGATGATAACAAAATGATAAAAGAGATAAATGGTGGGTGGATTCTTGTCTCCGAAATGTTTCCTTTCTGAACTCATGGCATGCATCATTTTTTAAGTCAAGTGGTCTTCATGAAAGTTCTAGAACATTGTCTCAGCTTTCCAGAGACACCAAGTTTAGCCAAATCCAATAACCACAACCCAAGATATGGCCTAATTACTGCTCATGGGTCAGGCCCAACGTCAGCACCTTTGTTCTGACTTCTAAGCCCAATATCACCTTCAAGGAATCCGAACTAGCTTTTGTGTTCTTCATGAAAGTTGTAGATATGGGTATTAACCTTCCACTGTCAAAATTTCAGAATTATTGAACTCCAATAGCCAGAGATATAGCCTAATGAGTGCATAAAGGTCAAGCTGTCAGGTTCAAAACACTAGATTTTGCTTCAACTCTAATTTGAGTTATCCAAACATGTGTTTCTGGTCTTGAGGCCTTCATGAAAGTTGTAGAAATTTATCTTAGCTTAAAAACCAGACCAAAATCACATCCATCGGATATTTGTAACTCAAATTATAGCCAGTTTACTGAAAAAG
The DNA here is from genome assembly GCA_029884605.1 of Ormosia emarginata. Lineage (NCBI taxonomy): Eukaryota > Viridiplantae > Streptophyta > Magnoliopsida > Fabales > Fabaceae > Ormosia > Ormosia emarginata. The sequence goes on along the minus strand of JAQQTP010000013.1, from coordinate 1,576,213 downwards.
CCAAGTAAAAAAGTTATACAATGAATGAAATATATTGCTATTAATGTGGTTCTTGCTATCAAGTGAATAGTTATTAGAGAATTATCTTAACTTTCCAACAAGACCAGAATCACATTAATCAAATAATTACAACTCAAGTTGTGGCCATTTTACTTAAGAATGCAATCACCCAAATTAATGATAATTCAAGCAATAATTTCTTCAATGATCCAATTAAGCTTAATTTCATAAAATGTGACAAAATCAACTTAATTAAGCCAAATTGAACCTTAAGAAGCCTAGTTAGAGGATTATAAAATGCATAAAATACATTGTTATCAACAAGCTACCTCCTAAATTGAAAGACCCAGGGAGCTTCACCATTCTATGCACAATCGGGAGCCAATTTTTTGGAAAAGCCTTGTATGATCTAAGGGCAAGCATAAACTTGATGCCCTTATCCATCTTTCAAAGGCTAGGTTTGGGGGAGGCGAAGCCGACTTCAGTTACCTTGTAATTGGCTAACCATTCTCTCACATACCCTAAAGGGGTCATAGAAGATGTATTGGTCAAGGTGGACAAGTTCATCTTTCCAGAGGATTTCATCATTCTAGACATAGAAGAGGACCGCAATGTGCCCTTGATTCTTAGGAGACCCTTTACAACACCCACCGTAGGATATCGCATTTAAGACTAATCCTAATATAACTTATCTAAGTTGTAAAAGAATTAATCTTGTAAAAATACTGATTTTAAAATTTCGTTTGCAGAATAACAAAAAATAACTAAAACCATAAACATAAAATGTAACGGAAAATAAACTCGCCATAATTTACATATTGAAACTTTGTTTACAAATAATTTACATAAATACACTCCCAAAGGATAATTTATACATTGCACATCAAACCACTCCAAACCAAAAACTACTTAACTAGAACTCCTACAAACTAAGGATTCAGGCTCTCATTAGGATCCTCCTCCTCGGTTTTATCATCAAAGAACCCTGGTGGATACAGTACACACTGGGTTGGTGTCTTGGCAATCGACATCATAGAATCCTCATGTGGAGTATAAGTATTCCTACTCCACAACTCACGTATAGGCATATAGAACTCTAGACGTGTTGTGCCATGACAGGAATACTATCTCTAGTACCACTTAAATTCAGAGTCAGATCTCTGGTATAAACAAACATTTCCCTATCTAAATTAACCCTCCAAGCATCAATCCCACCATGAAATTGAATGGTAACAAAACCTAAAACTTGGCACCTCGCCGCCATACTAAGTAAACACAGAAAACCGTTACTGGTAGTAAAAAGATCTATCTGCCTCCTTGGTCTTTATCAAATATATACAATAAAAATAGGCATAACATAACAAAGAGGTGAGAACCCCTACATCAATACTAATGATGCAGTATAGAAAATGACAGTAAATGATACAGATGCAATATTATATCATACAGTCATATTATAACATTATAGATAACATATCAAATAAGCATAATTATCACATCAATATGTTGACCTACTATGCATGTGTACAACGACCCATTTCTTACTCCATGGAGCTAATCACAATTTCGGATAGAATGATAGGGAGTACATGTCTGCATATCATTAGCCTTAAATCATGTGCCAATATATCATCTCATGGTGCACAACATGGCCGATGCAGACACTCTCAACAAATCACGAAAAGAGTAGTAACTCTGTCGAGACCGTCGGTGTATTTGCAAAGGATACCACAATGCAATGGTGCTATCCACTGGTCACATATGACATTCCACACCCTGACGTCTCCAAGATCACTGAAGATCGTAACTACACAATTCTCACCCGCACGAAGGTGTAATTCCATCTCCTAGGCCTATTGCCTTAATTGATATGTTTTTCCATGCATGATGTATGATCTAACACATATAAGTTTCTATGATGTTTGATCCAACACATACAAATCATATTTCACCGTATTTTACATATCCACACCACATTCTTGGTGGTATTACTTTTCAACATAATGGGGCCCACCACGACAGCCTGACAGCCAACTGCTGTAATATCCAATCGCATAAACAATTTATCGCGTTTTTTAAATCGCGTAACATTTTTCTTACGTTTTTAAATTATGTAAATATTTTTTACCGTTTCTACAATCGCGTAAATAATTTCAAATGTTTTCTAAATCACATAAATATTTTCAAATGTTTCCTAATTTGCGTAAATATTTTCAAACGTTTTTAAATCACGTAGAGGTTTTTAAACGTTTTCTTAATCGCGTAACGTAAAAATAGTAATTTCTAAATCATGAAATAGTTTTCTAGCATTTTTCACTTACGTAAAATATTTTCTCAAGTTTCTAAACTTATTTATAAAATTCTCTACATAAAATATGCATTTTGGCCTTCTTGAAAATATTTTCTTTCTAAAAATCCTTTACGTATTATTTTCTATGATTCTTTTCAAAAATTTGATTTCTTTGATTTAATTAAATATTAAAGCTTTAACATACTAATTTAATTCCAACCATTAAATCTAGTTTCCTTTTTCTACTAAAAATTCATTAAATTAAATTCTTGTTAACTAATTACCAAAGTGCACACTTAGTAAAATAATCTAGGATTTAAAATACCACACTTTGGTGTGTTGGCCGAAAATTAGGTTTATGCCTCATATACATAATTATTTTTCATCACCAAAATCCTTTACAAAACCCTTAATCTAATTTTTATCCTTAAATTCTTTAATCCATAACTTAAGAAATAATTTGAAACATCTTGTTCTCTTGGTGATGTTCAAATCCGTGAGCCTCCCCTAGATTCTTTGGAATCTTTATGCAATTTTCCTCATCACAATAATCACATCCTACTTTACACAATAATCATCATGCTTCCGTAAGCATATAAACAAGCATATAATCAATAAGCAATCGTAAAATCAAGGCTATAAAACAAACCAAACAACTATCACCACAAACAAAGCATGTAACACCCCAAACTTTCTATTTATTAAACAGTAATTTTGACAGTTAACAGAATTCTACTGTTTAGTGATTTCTGTATACTGTAAAGTTATTTTGAATATTCTATCTGTATATTTAATCGTTTTGAGTAATTTGCTCCGTGTCAAGAAAATAATAATTTTCGGGCCAGAAAAATATACGTAAATTAATTTTTACTGTTTAGTCTTAATTACTTTACGTAATTTAATTTGATATTTGTGCGTTTTCTAATTTTTGTGATTTTATGTGTGATTTTAAAATTTTTACTGTGTTGTGGGCCCAACAAGGTGCATGTGGGCCCAGGTAGCCATACGTGGGCCCAGGTGGGTCCCGCAAAATGAAAAATTTTTCTACGAATAGAAAAATTTGTACTGTTTAGAAGGAGACAGGGGATCTTACTAAACCTGAATCCGGAAACAGTTTTAGAAAATTTCCTTTATCAGATTTTGTATCGTATTTAATTAAAAATACATTCATTATATATATATATATATATATATATATATATATATATATATATATATATATATATTTGTGAGGTTAGAAACAGAAGATAAAAATAAAATTCTATACTGTTAAGATAACATTAGTGGTTTGGATATCCACTATCAATTTAATTATCGTTGGAGAATTAATCTTGATTTAATTAATGGTGGAGATTTGATCTTAAAAGTAAAAAAGATTAATTATAACCGTTGGATGGAAATTAAATCAAGGGTAGGGATTTAATTTTATAAATGGCTATGATCATTATCAACCCTTGGATGTAAAATTAATCAATGGTGGAGATGGATCATTAATGACCATTGGATTTGGATTTAGATCAATGGTGGAGAATTGGTCATCAAAAATGATTACAACCATTTTGGACCCTTGGATGTAAAGTTTGAAGGTGTAATCTTGACCCTTCATTTTGGAGACACATTCAATGGTTAGGATTGCAAGCCAAAGATGATCCAATGGCTCAAATGAAGTCTTCCATCTATAACCTAAACCTAGTAGCTAATTTAAATCCAAACCATTCTTTTAATCAATGGTTAGGATGGTTAAAAGTGATGGCTAGGCAATTTGTCACATTTTGAATGTTTGAAGAGGGGGGGGGACGGTTGAAGGAGCAAGGAAGAAAGGAGACCATTTTAGAATAGGCTTTTTAGGCTAAAGAAAAAAGAATGAAGACAAGCCAAGTGTATAGACAATTTCCTATTGATCATTAATGCTTTTGTTCTTCAAACTTCACTTTCCATTTCTCTCTAATGCATGCTACGGCCATGCATAGTCTAAAAGGCCAAATAACTCATTTTTACACTTCACATTATCACACCTTCACTTATGTCACTTAGTTTCAATAAACCAATCCAAGCAAACTCCATTCTTTCTCCCAAAAATAGACCATTCGGCCAAGCACTCCAATTCCCTCCTCCATCACTTTTTAATTTCATACAACCTAGTTTCTTGAACCTTTACCTCATTCTAAACAACTTTCATGTTGAAGACTTTCTCAAAATCTTCCATCTTGAAGGACTTCTACCAAGATCAAGTTCTAGGGGTTTTGTTGGTGAAGTGTAAGAAAACTTCATTTATTCTTTTCTTTTTCATGTTCTAAACCATGTTTGATCCATGGTTCTTCTTATTCAAGCTTGATATACTAATTTTCTTGTATTTGTTTCATGTTTAAGAACTTGTGTTGGTGGAGATCTTGTTCAAAACACAAATCAAGAAGCTTTTTGGTGGTTCTTCAAGAGGTAAGAGGGAGATTCATCTCACCAACCAAGCGTGGTGGTGAGAGATGGTTTTATATTTGATGGATGGTGAATCCATGTGAGGATTCCTATACATGGTCATGTAATAATTTATGTGTGTTATGTGCTTTAAATTATTTTTGCCTATGTTTGATATGCTTTGCATGATTTACTTGTGTATGCATGCTTAGTATAATTTTTATTTGTTTATATGGTATGCTTATAATATGCATGATGATATATGTTGAATATATTATGATGGATGTATGTTGAAATAAGCAAAATTTTGGCTCCAAAGGCCATGGAGGAGGTCACGGTTTTGAGCTTCCAAGACTAGGGTTTTTTATTGAAATTTTTCAAGAACAATGAAGTTGATTTTAGTCCTTGAACTAAAATAAATTTCAGCCAAAGACACCAACAAATTTAGTGTTCACAAAAATGATATTTTATAAATAAATTGAGTAGTAAAGAAAATAAACAAAAAGGGTTTGTTTTACAAAAAGAGTGCACACGGTTTTTGAGTAAATATTTTCATGAATTTGTTTTGTGTAGAAACAAGAATGAAATTTATTTAAGTTAGAAGAAAAATATTTCATGGTTCCAATGGCCATCTACAAGGTTTTGATAATTTAGAAAAATGTTTTGATGTTATAAAATATAAGAATTTTCAAATAAGGATTTTGGAAAGGAATTAAAGTGTTGTCATGTGGAATTTTCATAAATAAAAGCAAAAGGGGATTTATAGTGTTGAACTTTAAATTATTTTAAAGAGAATTAATTTTTAGAAGTGATTTAGAAATATAAAAGAAAACGTTTGTAATTTAAAATTACTAATGTAGAATTTAATTATTGAGTTTTGGAAAACGTTAGGAAATTTAAAATTTGAAAGAGCAATTAAATCAAGTAAATATGATTTTGTAAGATTAAAAAGTGATCTTGAGAAAATATATTATGGAAAGGATTTTTTATTATGAATAGGAAGAGAATAATGTAAGAAATTATATTTTTATAAGAAACGTTCAAAATAATATTTTTAAAGTGAGGAAATATTTTATGAAGGGTAAAAACAGTGAAAAATGATTTACGTAACTCAAAAAGTAATTTTTAAGTTACGCAATTAGAAAAACGTTAAATATTTCTATGCGATTTATAAAGCGTTTAAATATTTTACACGATCAAAACGTTGTAGAAAAATCGCTATGCAATTTAAAAATAAGAGATTATTTTTATGCAATTTAGAATACAGTAAAAAAATAGTTTCGCGATTTTAAAACGTAACAGAAAATGTTACAAATCATTAATATTACGTAAAAACGTAACAAAAATATTTTTTTTTGCGAAGGAGAAAAACACGGTAATATGATTTAGCTGTTAATTATATAGTAAACTTTACAGTTAAAAGCAATTTATGGATACTGTACAAAAAAAATTAAGAAGTTTGCCTGTAATTGGCATTAATCCATTTTACGAACAAAAAACAGTATTTGAATCTAGAATGAGTGAGAAGTTATGTGATTTACTTTTGGTTGGTAATTGGTGCATTACATATGCATTAAAAATGGTCCGATGGACGGTATATGGCTAATTGCCTAGGAGAAACGTACACCTCTTGAGTGGGTGCGATACGCGTAGTGTAGGTCACTTGTTGACCTTGGGGGCATCGGGGTACGGGTTGTTCGCAATGGGCAGTTGGTAGCTCTTCTGCACCGTGGGTTAGACCGATGCAACACACCGATGATCCGGACCGAGACACTATTCTTAATCGAGATCTGATAAAGACTGTCGTGTATGTGCTAGATTTGCACGATATAATTATAGCACTTGGTCTGAGGCACGTGGTACCGACAAATCTTTTCGATCAATTTCTCCGACTTGAGTATTAGCTCCATGGAGTAGGTCATTGAGTCTACGTGCGCATACATGAATCTGAGCATCTATATCTATGTGATGGTGTTTTGTGTAATTACTTTGTGATTTAAACAGTGATGGTGGCATGAAGGTAATTATTATTCTTACACTATGATGATGGCATAATTGTGATCATGATATGATATTTTTGGTATAACATGTTGTTTGTATTATCTCTGTGCTATTATGCTGGTATTGGCGTAGGTGATCTCACCTCTTTGTATGTATATCTGTATATTGTATTTATATTGGGTGAAGACGTTGTGAAAGATATGGTACTAGAAGGAGAAGAGGAATTACTTCTCACATCAGGAACCGCAGAGTTCTGATAGTATGACGTCAAGAGCCAGTTTCTTCGGATATGTACGTTTACAATTTCACGGAGGAGCTGGAGAATGGAGGACAAGTCCCGATGAGCGAGGACTTATTTACGAGGGGTACCTGACTGTTAGTATTAGTAGGCTGTATCGGGGGGATCCATTTTTCTGTGTGACTATCTTTGTTCATGTTGAATTTCCGTTGCATATCAAGCGACATTGGGACACTAGAAATTATGTCCCAACGGAAATCGACATATATGTCGTCACCGGACACTGTTCGTAGGGCTACTCGTCATAACGATTCCTACCTGTTTGAGGAACCCGAGGAGGACCCGTCTGAGGGTCTTCTGCTTAGTTAAACTTGGGCATGTTTGAACTCTGATATAAATAATGTCTGTAATTATTTAAGTGTGTTTGTTGTTTCAAGAAATGGACTGTAATAAATAAACCTGACAGCACTCGTGTAATATGTATAATGATGTAAATTATGTGTGATGACTATTATGTATAATGATGTACATTATGTGTGATGATGTATAATAGTTTTATTTTCCGCTAAGTTTATTTTATTGTCATAAAAAAAAATTTTTACAACTCATATTTTATTATAACATCATATTTTATAACTTGGGGTAATTTGGTAATAAAGTAACATAAATGTGGCACCCTACGGTGGGTGTTACACTAGTTGGTATCAGAGCCCAAGTTAGAGTCTTTTGGGGTTGTGGTTAGGTCTGTCTTGTTTGTGTTGTGTGATTCTCTGTTATTGTTTTCTGAAAAGAAACAATATTGTTTGAAGATTGACTTTGCTTTCTTTGTATTGCTCAGTTTAAGTAGAGAAAGTAATGACTGGACGAGAACGTGGACGTGGAAATACTAGCACTGATATGGAACTGAATGGGAATGATAATGTGAACATGGCTGCAGCTGTAGCAGCTATGTAAAGAATGGCGGAAGTGGTTGCACAACAAAATCAACGGGCTAATGAAAATGTGCACAGTTTATCGGAGTTTCGAAGGAATAATCCACCGAAGTTTCATGGAGAGTTTGATCCGGAGAAAGCTGAACTTTGGATCCGAGAACTTGAAAAGATATTTGATGCTATGGGTTGTGTTGATGAACGGAAGCTTACATTGGTAGCGTTTGTGCTGGTAGGAGATGGTGAACGTTGGTGGGCAAGAGCTAGAAGGCTGTTGGAAGCTGAAGGAAGGATGGTGACATGGCAACTTTTTAAACAAAGATTTTTGGAGAAATATTTTCCAGCAAGTGTGAGGCATATGAAGGAGATAGAGTTTCTGAGTTTACGACAAGGATTGATGTCCATTAGTGAATATGCGGCAAAATTTGAAAGTCTATCTCAGTTTTCAAGATATTTACAGATGAACCCAGATGAGGGCTGGAAATGTAGGAAATTTGAGGAAGGATTAAAACTGGATATTAAGAGAGCTGTGTCGATGTTGGAGATTAATCAATTTCTAACTTTGATTGAAAAATGTCGTAAAGTTGAAGAGATCGATCATCAGCGAGCGGCAAGAAATAAGAATTTTGGACCTGCAAGGTTCCAAAAAGGGAAGAATAATCAAGCAAATCGCTCTCAGCAAAAGCCGTATGTGAAACCGGCAGGAGATCAGATCAAGAAGCAATTTGTGGGAGGAAGTTCTAGCAATAATAAAGCAAGTCAAGCTGGGACTCCTATTCAATGTTTCAAATGTGGGAAAGATCATCTCACGAAGGATTGTCAACATAAGGAAGTTGTTTATTTTAAGTGTGGCAAGCTTGGACATTTCTCCAAAGACTGTGATCAGATAAAGAAGGAAACCTCTGTGGGAAACGTCCGTACTGCCAGACCACAGGTGGGTGGTCGTGTTTATACAATGAGCGGGGAGGAAGCCGCTAAATCTGAGGACTTGATAATGGAGGAGGGTGCTATTGAAGGTAATCCATTAACCATACTTTATGATTCAGGAGCAACACATTCTTTCATTGCATGTGATTGTGTTAAGCGTTTGGGATTGACTGTGACTACTTTGCCGTATGATTTGAGTGTTGCTACTCCTACTGATAAGCCAGTAGTTACCTCAACAGTATGCTTGAATTGTCCTGTCTGTATTAGGGATAGAATCTTTTATGTGGATTTGATCTGTTTGCCTCTTTCCAAGATTAATGTAATCTTGGGAATGGATTGGTTGTCTTCTAACCATATCCTGATTGATTGTTCGAATAAGACATTAGTATTTCCTGAGGCTAAGGATTCTATATTCCTAACGGCTACTCAAGTGGAAGCTTGTCTGAAAGAAGGAGATCGTGGGTATTTATTATTATCTTCTTTGGAAGTGCAATGTGAAGATACTTTGAAGGATATTTATGTGGTCAACGAATTTCCTGAAGTGTTTCCTGAAGATATACCTAGACTACCACCAGTAAGGGAAATCGAGTTTACCATTGATCTTGTACCTGGAGCTGGACCGATATCTATAGCACCCTATCGGATGTCGTCGGTAGAATTAGCCGAATTGAAGAAACAACTGGAGGATTTATTGGAGAAGCAATTTGTGAGACCTAGTGTGTCACCTTGGGGAGCTTCAGTCTTATTGGTTAAGAAGAAGGATGGAACTTCACGTCTATGTGTAGACTATCGACAATTGAACAAGGTTACAATTAAGAACAAATATCCACTTCCAATGATAGATGATCTGATGGATCAATTGCGAGGAGCCGTAATATTTTCTAAGATTGATCTACGTTCTGGATATCACCAGATACGTGTGAAAGTGGAGGATATTCCCAAGACTGTATTCCGGACACACTATGGGCATTACGAGTATCTTGTGATGCCATTCGGTGTAACAAATGCACCAACCATATTCATGGACTTCATGAATAGAATTTTTCATTCATACTTGGATAAGTTTGTTGTCGTCTTTATTGATGACATTTTGATCTATTCTCGAAATCAGGAGGAACATGCTGAACATCTCAGAATGGTTCTTCAGATTCTAAAAGGGAATAAGTTATATGCCAAGTTATCCAAATGTGAATTTTGGTTGAGCGAAGTTCAATTTTTGGGACACGTAATATCGAAGGATGGAATTGAGGTTGATGCTTCCAAGGTGGAGACAGTTTTGGAGTGGGAAAGACCAAAGACTGTAACAGAAATCTGTAGTTTTATCGGATTAGCTGGTTATTATAGACGGTTCATTGAGGGGTTTTCAAAGATCGCAGGACCTCTTACCCAACTTACACGAAAGAATCAACCATTCGTGTGGACTGATGCATGCGAAGAAAGTTTTCAAGAGTTGAAAAGATGATTGACTACTTCACCGGTATTGATTCTACCTGATCCAAACGAACCTTTCGAAGTATATTGTGATGCTTCGTATCAAGGATTGGGTTGTGTACTTATGCAAAATCGTAAGGTGGTGGCTTATGCTTCAAGACAGTTGAAAAATCATGAGAGGAATTATCCGACTCATGACTTGGAGTTGGCAGCTGTGGTTTTTGCTTTGAAAATTTGGAGGCATTTTCTCTATGGAGCTACGTTCACTGTTTTTAGTGATCATAAAAGTTTAAAATATCTGTTTGACCAAAAAGAGTTGAACATGAGACAAAGGCGTTGGTTAGAGTTTCTGAAGGATTATGACTTTCAATTGCAGTATCATCCTGGAAAGGCGAATGTCGTAGCGGACGCATTGAGTAGAAAAATACTTAGTGCTTCTGTTATGATGATCAGAGAGGAGTTGATAGAAGAATTTCGGGATATACGATTATCTGTGAAATTGACGCCAGGTAAGATGCATTTAAACATGATCACCATTTCAAATGATTTGATGGATAGAATTCGTGAAGGACAAAACAGTGACCAACATTTACAAGAAGCAAAAGAAGCAAAGAGCCAAGGAGCAGTGTTGGAATTTAGCGAAGGTGCTAAAGGAATTTTGAAGTTTCAAGGCAGAGTTTGTGTGCCTAATGATCCAGATCTTAGAAGATTGATTTTGGATGAAGCTCACAGGAGTAAACTGAGTATGCATCCAAGAGCCACAAAGATGTACCAGGATTTAAAACAATTATATTGGTGGCAAGGAATGAAGAAAGATGTTGCAGAGTATGTATCATCCTGTTTGGTTTGTCAGAAGGCTAAGGTTGAACACCAAAGACCTTCGGGAATGTTGCAACCTTTGCCTATTCCTGAATGGAAATGGGATGACATAGCAATGGATTTTGTGACTGGATTACCAAAGACTCGGAAGGGTCATGATGCCATATGGGTAATTGTTGATCGGCTTACAAAGTCGGCGCACTTTTTACTGATTAATATTAAATACTCAATGGAAAAGTTGGCCCAAGTGTACATCAGTGAGATTGTCAGACTGCATGGTGTACCATCCAGTATTATTTCTGATCGAGATCCAAGATTTACTTTGAGATTTTGGAGTAGTTTACAAGACTCGATGGGAACCAAACTACGTCTCAGTTCTGCTTACCATCCACAAACAGATGGTCAGTCAGAAAGAATAATTCAGTCTCTAGAAGATTTATTGAGAGCATGTGTGTTGGAGCAAAATGGAGGTTGGGATGAATTCTTACCATTGATAGAATTCACATATAACAACAGTTTCCATTCGAGTATAAGGATGGCACCCTATGAAGCATTATATAGGAGGCGATGCAGAACACCGTTATGTTGGTATCAAGACAGTGAGAGTGCTGTGTTAGGACCAGAAATTGTCCAATAGACAACTGAGAAAGTGAAGATGATTCAAGATAAAATGAGAGTGGCCCAAACTCGGCAAAAGAGTTATGCGGATAAAAGGAGAAAATCTCTTGAGTTTGAAGAAGGTGAACATGTATTTTTCCGAGTGACGCCTATGACGGGTGTTGGGCGAGTGCTTAAATCTAAGAAGCTCACTCCAAATTTTATTGGGCCGTATCAAATTTTACATTGAGTAGGTCCGGTGGCATATCAGATTGCATTACCACCTTTTCTCAAAATCTTCACAATGTATTTCACGTATCACAACTACGGAAATATATTTCGATCCTACTCATGTTATCAAGCCAGACACAAGATACTGAAGGAAAATTTAACCTATGAAACTTTTCCAGTAAAGATTGAGGATCGAAAGACAAAGCAACTTCGAGGTAAGGAAATTTCATTGGTTAAAATTATTTGGGATGATGTAAGCGGAGAAGCTACATGGGAACTAGAAGAAAAGATAAAAGAACAGTATCCCTATTTATTCTGAGAATGTGAAATCAAGTTCATCAAGTTTCGAGGACGAAACTTTTGTAGAGGGGGAGAGTTGTAACACCCCAAACTTTCTATTTATTAAACAGTAATTTTGACAGTTAATAGAATTATACTGTTTAGTGATTTCTGTGTACTGTAAAGTTATTTTGAATATTCTGTCTGTATATTTGATCGTTTTGAGTAATTTGGTCCGTGTCAAGAAAATAATAATTTTTGGGCCAGAAAAATATATGTAAATTAATTTTTACTATTTAGTCTTAATTAATTTACGTAATTTGATTTGATATTTGTGCGTTTTCTAATTTTTGTGATTTTATGTGTGATTTTGAAATTTTTACTGTGTTGTGGACCCCACAAGGTGTATGTGGGCCCAGGTGGCCATACGTGGGCCCAGGTGAATCCCGCAAAATGAAAAAATTTTCTAAGAATAGAAAAATTTGTACCGTTTAGACAGAGACAGGGGATCTTACTAAACCTGAATCCAGAAACAGTTTTAGAAAATTTCCTTTATCTTGTATTTTATCGTATTTAATTAAAAATACAGTAATTATATATATATATATATATTTGTGATGTTAGAACAGAAGATAAAAATAAAATTATATACTGTTAAGATAACATTAGTGGTTTGGATATCCACTATCAATTTAATTATTGTTGGAGAATTAATCTTGATTTAATTAACGGTGGAGATTTGATCTTAAAAGTAAAAAGGATTAATTATAACCGTTGGATGAAAATTAAATCAAGGGTAGGGATTTAATTTTATAAATGGCTATGATCATTATCAACCCTTGGATGTAAAATTAATCAATGGTGGAGATGGATCATTAATGACCATTGGATTTGGATTTAGATCAATGGTGGAGAATTGGTCATAAAAAATGATTACAACCATTTTGGACCCTTGGATGTAAAGTTTGAAGGTGTAATCTTGACCCTTCATTTTGGAGACACATTCAATGGTTAGGATTGCAAGCCAAAGATGATCCAATGGCTCAAATGAAGTCTTCCATCTATAACCTAAACCTAGTAGCTAATTTAAATCCAAACCATTCTTTTAATCATTGGTTAGGATGGTTAAAAGTGATGGCTAGGCAATTTGTCACACTTTGAATGTTTGAAGAGGGGGGGGACGGTTGAAGGAGCAAGGAAGAAGGGAGACCATTTTAGAATAGGCTTTTTAGGCTAAAGAAAAAAGAATGAAGACAAGCCAAGTGTATAGACAATTTCCTATTGATCATTAATGCTTTTGTTCTTCAAACTTCACTTTCCATTTCTCTCTAATGCATGCTACGGCCATGCATAGTCTAAAAGGCCAAATAACTCATTTTTACACTTCACATTATCACTCCTTCACTTATTTCACTTAGTTTCAAGAAACCAATCCAAGCAAACTCCATTCTTTCTCCCAAAAATAGACCATTCGGCCAAGCACTCCAATTCCCTCCTCCATCACTTTTTAATTTCATACAACCTAGTTTCTTGAACCTTTACCTCATTCTAAACAACTTTCATGTTGAAGACTTTCTCAAAATCTTCCATCTTGAAGGACTTCTACCAAGATCAAGTTCTAGGGGTTTTGTTGGTGAAGTGTAAGAAAACTTCATTTATTCTTTTCTTTTTCATGTTCTAAACCATGTTTGATCCATGGTTCTTCTTATTCAAGCTTGATATACTAATTTTCTTGTATTTGTTTCATGTTTAAGAACTTGTGTTGGTGGAGATCTTGTTCAAAACACAAATCAAGAAGCTTTTTAGTGGTTCTTCAAGAGGTAAGAGGGAGATTCATCTCACCAACCAAGCATGGTGGTGAGAGATGGTTTTATATTTGATGGATGGTGAATCCATGTGAGGATTCCTATCCATGGTCATGTAATAATTTATGTGTGTTATGTGCTTTAAATTATTTTTGCCTATGTTTGATATGCTTTGCATGATTTACTTGTGTATGCATGCTTAGTATAATTTTTATTTGTTTATATGGTATGCTTATAATATGCATGATGATATATGTTGAATATATTATGATGGATGTATGTTGAAATAAGCAAAATTTTGGCTCCAAAGGTCATGGAGGAGGTCACGGTTTTGAGCTTCAAAGACTAGGATTTTTAATTGAAATTTTTCAAGAACAATGAAGTTGATTTTAGTCCTTGAACTAAAATAAATTTCAGCCAAAGACACCAACAAATTTAGTGTTCACAAAAATAATATTTTATAAATAAATTGAGTAGTAAAGAAAATAAACAAAAAGGGTTTGTTTTACAAAAAGAGTGCACACGGTTTTTGAGTAAATATTTTCATGAATTTGTTTTGTGTAGAAACAAGAATGAAATTTATTTAAGTTAGAAGAAAAATATTTCATGGTTCCAATGGCCATCTACAAGGTTTTGATAATTTAGAAAAATGTTTTGATGTTATAAAATATAAGAATTTTCAAATAAGGATTTTGGAAAGGAATTAAAGTGTTGTCATGTGGAATTTTCATAAATAAAAGCAAAAGGGGATTTATAGTGTTGAACTTTAAATTATTTTAAAGAGAATTAATTTTTAGAAGTGATTTAGAAATATAAAAGAAAACGTTTGTAATTTAAAATTACTAATGTAGAATTTAATTATTGAGTTTTGGAAAACGTTAGGAAATTTAAAATTTGAAAGAGCAATTAAATCAAGTAAATATGATTTTGTAAGATTAAAAAGTGATCTTGAGAAAATATATTATGGAAAGGATTTTTTATTATGAATAGGAAGAGAATAATGTAAGAAATTATATTTTTATAAGAAACGTTCAAAATAATATTTTTAAAGTGAGGAAATATTTTATGAAGGGTAAAAACAGTGAAAAATGATTTACGTAACTCAAAAAGTAATTTTTAAGTTACACAATTAGAAAAACGTTAAATATTTCTATGCGATTTATAAAGCGTTTAAATATTTTACACGATCAAAACGTTGTAGAAAAATCGCTATGCAATTTAAAAATAAGAGATTATTTTTATGCAATTTAGAATACAGTAAAAAAATAGTTTCGCGATTTTAAAACGTAACAGAAAATGTTACAAATCATTAATATTACATAAAAACGTAACAAAAATATTTTTTTTTTGCGAAGGAGAAAAACACGGTAATATGATTTAGCTGTTAATTATATAGTAAACTTTACAAGTTAAAAGCAATTTATGGATACTGTACAAAAAAAATTAAGAAGTTTGCCTGTAATTGGCATTAATCCATTTTACGAACAAAAAACAGTATTTGAATCTAGAATGAGTGAGAAGTTATGTGATTTACTTTTGGTTGGTAATTGGTGCATTACATATGCATTAAAAATGGTCCGATGGACGGTATATGGCTAATTGCCTAGGAGAAACGTACACCTCTTGAGTGGGTGCGATACGCGTAGTGTAGGTCACTTGTTGACCTTGGGGGCATCGGGGTACGGGTTGCTCGCAATGGGCAGTTGGTAGCTCTTCTGCACCGTGGGTTAGACCGATGCAACACACCGAAGATCCGGACCGAGACACTATTCTTAATCGAGATCTGATAAAGACTGTCGTGTATGTGCTAGATTTGCACGATATAATTATAGCACTTGGTCTGAGGCACGTGGTACCGACAGATCTTTTCGATCAATTTCTCCGACTTGAGTATTAGCTCCATGGAGTAGGTCATTGAGTCTACGTACGCATACATGAATCTGAGCATCTATATCTATGTGATAGTGTTTTGTGTAATTACTTTGTGATTTAAACAGTGATGGTGGCATGAAGGTAATTATTATTCTTACACTATGATGATGGCATAATTGTGATCATGATATGATATTTTTGGTATAACATGTTGTTTGTATTATCTCTGTGCTATTATGCTGGTATTGGCGTAGGTGATCTCACCTCTTTGTATGTATATCTGTATATTGTATTTATATTGGGTGAAGACGTTGTGAAAGATATGGTACTAGAAGGAGAAGAGGAATTACTTCTCACATCAGGAACCGCAGAGTTCTGATAGTATGACGTCAAGAGCCAGTTTTTCGGATATGTACGTTTACAATTTCACGGAGGAGCTGGAGAATGGAGGACAAGTCCCGATGAGCGAGGACTTATTTACGAGGGGTACTGATCGTTAGTATTAGTAGGCTGTATCGGGGGGATCCATTTTTCTGTGTGACTATCTTTGTTCATGTTGAATTTCCGTTGCATATCAAGCGACATTGGGACACTAGAAATTATGTCCCAACGGAAATTAGCATAGTGTCGTCAGCCCAGACACCTGTTCGTAGGGCTACTCGTCATAACGGATTCCTACCTGCTGAGGAACTCGAGGAGGACCCGTCTGAGGGGTCTTCTGCTTAGTTAAACTTGGGCATGTTTGAACTCTGATATAAATAATGTCTGTAATTATTTAAGTGTGTTTGTTGTTTCAAGAATTGGTCTGTAATAAATAAACCTGATAGCACTCGTGTAATATGTATAATGATGTAAATTATGTGTGATGACTGTTATGTATAATGATGTACATTATGTGTGATGACGTATAATAGTTTTATTTTCTGCTAAGTTTATTTTATTGTTATAAAAAAAAATTTTACAACTCGTATTTTATTATAACATCATATTTTATAACTTGGGGTAATTTGGTAATAAAGTAACATAAATGTGGCACCCTACGGTGGATGTTAAAAAAAAATTTTACAACTCGTATTTTATTATAACATCATATTTTATAACTTGGGGTAATTTGGTAATAAAGTAACATAAATGTGGCACCCTACGGTGGGTGTTACAAAGCAAGCTTTAAACCATGCAAGTGAATAAATCCTTATAGATTTTTCACCACAAACAAAGTCATCTCCTCTCCACCAACATATGGTTGATGAGGTTAATCTCTCTCTTACCTCAAGGAAGACAAAATCCACTTAGTTGCTTTCCTTCAAAGATTTGTGTAGCCTCCAAAGAAATCCTAACAAGCTTAAACCAACATAAAATCATAAACCAAGCTTGAAGAAAAGAAACCATGGAACAATCATGGTTTAAAAACTCAAGAATCAAACTTAGAAACAAAGAAGAAGAATTTTTTACCTTGAAAGTTAAAGAACCCTAACTTGTAGTAAAGGTAGAAGATGGATGATTTAGCTTAAGTCTTCAACTTAGAAGAGTCTTAGAGTGATGTATAGGCTTAGGAAATAAGGTTAGATAAAATTTTAGAAGCTTGATGGTTGGTGTTATGGGTGATGGCCGAATGCTTCTTGGAAGAGAGAAATGGAGATTTTGGTTAAGTGTAGAAGAAAGGAAATGACGAGAATGGCTTAAGTGACTAAAGTGTGATAGAATTGTGATAGATAGCCTATTCTAAAGCTCATTGTCGTGGAGTGCTTGCATGTGGAAGAATTAATGCTTGATCAATCAAGGTGCAAATCAAGCACATGGTTCAAGTCATCAAGTGGTCATGCTTTGGTCACCCTTTGATGATTCATTAGCTCTTGAATGTCCTAGAAACTCCTTCATGGTCGTGGAGTTCATTGACCATCACTAACCAAAATTTATTTCATTTTATGACCATTTAAGCTTAAGTTAACTTAGCTAATTCATCTAGTTTAGGAACAAATTAAGCAAGCCATTTTTGTTGACTTAATACTATTGGTTAATAATCATGTCAAGCCACTAATTTTGACTTCTAATAACTAATAGCACATGGCTATCACATGGCTAAAGCTACAAGAAATTATTAGTCACAAACCATTAATTATTGTATAGTGAATAATAAAATCACAGTATAAAAAAATTTAGATATTGTATCCGGTTTTGGGTTTAGTAAGATCCCCTGCCCCTGCATTAACAGTATAAAATTTTCTGACCCATAAAAAATTTTACTTTTTCTGGGCCTACCCCGGGCCCATAGACGGCCCAAAATAATATTAAAATATTCATAATCTCAGAAAAATTCACAAAAATTCTCAAAAATCATAAAAATTATAAAATTCATATTTATGCGGAAAAAACAAAATTCAGGATGTTACACCCTTCCTGGCTATGGGTAAGACTACGATTGATATCCAAAAAGGTGAGCTTACAATGCAAGACAACGAGGATAAGGTAAGTTGTAACATTTATAAATCCATGAAATTTCCCAATGACCATGAAGAATGTTCTTACCTGGGTATGATTGATCAAGTAGTTAATACTGCATTCATACTAATTTCACTGATGATCCCCTTGTTTTATCATTAATATCCATACATGAGCATGTTGATAGGGATGATGTGATGGAATGTATTAAACTGCTTGACGCATCTGCTAAGTTTTATAGGAAACCAGGTTTTGAACTATTGAACATACCTTCTGATAAGCTCAGTCTCTAACCCTCAGTTATAGTTCCACCCAAGCTGGAGCTTAAGCCACTTCCTAATCATTTGAGATATTCATACCTAGGGGAGGAGTCCACATTGCCAGTTATCATCTCCTCATCCTTGTCAGAAGAGCGAGAATCCAAGTTGCTCAGAGTGCTCAGGGAATACAAATAGGCCTTGGGGTGGTCCATTGCGGATATCAGAGGTATTAGCCCCACCATCTGCATGCACAAAATATTGTTGGAAGCTGACCATAAACCAACCATTGAACATCAGAGGTGCTTAAATCCCATCATGAAAGAGGTTGTCAAAAAAGAGATTATCAAGTGGCTGGATGCGGGTATCATATACCCTATTTCTGATAACAAATAGGTAAGCCCAGTTCAGTGAGTGCCCAAGAAAGGTGGAATGACAGTTGTAGCAAATAAGAATAATGATTTGATTCCCACCAGGACTATCACTGAATGGCGCATATACATGGATTACAGGAAGCTTAACACTGCAACCCGAAAGGATCATTTCCCATTGCCATTTATTGATCAGATGCTGGATAGGTTGGCAGGTCATGAGTTTTACTGTTTCTTGGATGGGTACTCGGGCTACAATTAGATTGCGATTGCCCCGGATGATCAAGAGAAAACAACATTCACCTGCCTATATGGTGCTTATGCTTTTAGAAGAATGCCCTTTGGGTTGTGCAATACCCCTGCTATTTTTCAGAGGTGGATGATGGCCATTTTCACTGATATGGTAGAGAACTACTTGGAGATATTCATGGACGACTTCTCTATTTTTGGTGATTCCTTCGATGGTTGTCTTCAAAACTTGGCCCTAGTGTTATAAAGGTGCGAGAAAACCAATTTAGTGCTTAATTGGGAGAAGTGCCATTTTATGGTCCAAGAGGGAATAATACTTGGTCATAAAGTGTCAGCCAAAGGAATGGAAGTGGATCGAGCTAAAATTGAAGTGATTGAGAAACTTCCTCCACCAATTTCAGTGAAGGGAGTTTGGAGTTTACTTGGACATGCTGGATTCTACCGGTAGTTCATCAAAGACTTCTCCAAGCTTGCTAAACCATTGTGTAACTTGCTGGAAAAGGATGTGGTTTTCAAGTTTGATGAAGCCTGTATGGAAGCCTTTGTGGAATTGAAGAAGAGGCTTGTCTTAGCACCCACTATCACTACTCCAGATTAGACCTTACCATTTGAGCTCATGTGTGACGCTAGTGACTATGCAATTAGAGCAGTGTTGGGCCAAAGGAAGAACAAAATCTTGTTGGGAATTTGCGGATCAAAGTCTCGCAAATAACAATTCCATGCGAAAAATCCATAATCCGAGGTTTTAAAATTTTACCTCTTGAAGCGTGACAGACACAAGCGAGGTGAATCACCAACACCGTAATAGCGACGATGTTTCTGCGGTATCCACACGAATGAACTTGCAAAAGGAGTCACGCCTCTTTCGTAGTGCTAGCAAGAGAGGAGAAGAAGACCTCACTATCTCTCACTCACTTTCCGTAGGTGCGGCTAGGGTTGTGATGTAACCTAGTAGCAGCCCCTTAGCGGCACTATTTATAATAGTGGTGCCTTAAGTGAGTGTGAGCAGTAGCAAGGTAAGTGGTGCAACCCTAAACCCATCTGTCATGAGTTAGGCCCACAATTGAATCCGAGTCCAACTTGGATTCTGATTACTCCAATTTAGTCTGTTCTAAGTGTGCGACCCTACAGGTTCTCATGACGTTGGTAGTAATATTAAAATCTCATTTTAATATTACAAACAGTGAGCGGTATCTAGCAACACATCACTCGCTACCCAAGTAATGAGAATGTCGGTGATTTGACATAACCTATCCGTGACCAATGTTTCCGTGTAGTTTAATCCCTTTGTCCAGATATCCAAATTGAACACAAGGCATGGAACGTGTCACCCTTGTTTAGTTCAATCTTCGCCTGATTCCCGAGTAGACATAGTAATGACAAATGAGATCAATATCTCATATTGACTCATTTGAGCATGGCCATGCATTTCATAGTCTCAATCAATCGGGGGCCCGAAGATATCACTCCCGTTATGTAGGAGGGACAAATCCCATCTAGGTCACTCACATCCCTCCACATGTATCGCGGTATGTCTAATAACCAACTTTATAATCATCTTGTTACAGATGACGTTTGATGGCATTAAAACACACAACTCCTCATGTAGGAATCGTAGTGATTTCAGGTCAAAGGACCACATACACCATTATCACTATAAGAATTGCTTATGACACTCACGTAACGATCCACGTAGCGTTCTCATGGCGGGTCTGTCCAATACATCATTACTCTAATATGTATCTATGTGTAGACTTGATATCTCATATCCATGACCCGTGAGATGTGGTCATCAGTCTACGCACATACTAGTCTCAAAGCATTATTGTTGTCCTAATTAACAATAATACTTGACTAGGGACATTTAAGAATAGTGTTTTATCCAATAGGATCTCACGATCAAGTCATCCACTTGATGTCCTATGGTATCAAATTTACTATTCTAAGGACTTTATCATGTTTACCAAAAAAAGAACATAATAAATGAAATGCCTCATATAAAATAGCATAATATAATGTATGTAAATACAAACAAAACGTATTGGCCACTAGGGCATACACCAACAATCTCCCACTTGCATTCCATCTATTATGCAAGTCGGACACTCAATGATGCTCAGTTGAACTGCACCACCACTGAGAAGGAGCTCCTTGCAGTAGTGTTTGCTTTTGACAAATTCAGGGCATATTTGGTTGGCACCAAAGTCATTGTCTTCACAGATCACTCTGCCATCAAGTATCTAGTAAGCAAAAAGCCAAGCCAAGGTTGATTCGCTAGGTGTTATTATTACAAGAGTTTAATCTTGAGATCAGAGATCGAAAGGGTGCTGAAAATCAGGTGGCTAATCATCTTTCTAGGTTAGAGAATGAGAAGTATCAACAACACTTAGCCTTGATTGGTGAGATATTTCCAGATGAACAATTATTTGTTATGTTTGCTAGTTCAGATCCTTGGTATGCTGATTTTGCTAACTACATAGTGAGTGGATTGGTGCCATCTGAACTGTCTTATCATCAGAAAAAGAAATTCCTTCATAATGTCAGATATTTTATTTGGGATGAGCTATTTCTCTTTAAGCAGTGTGCTGATCAAGTGCTTAGGAGATGCATTCCTATGGAGGAGACTAGTGCAATACTCGAGCAATGTCATGCTTCACCATATAAAGGTCACTATGGGGGTGAACAGACAGCGGCTACAGTGTTGCAATCAGGCTTCTATTGGCCTTCTTTGTTTCGAGTTTCTTACTCCTTTGTAGCTAACTGTGACCATTGGCAATGGACTGGCAATATCTCAAAGAGGAATGAAATGCCCTTGACCTCCATTTTGGAAGTGGAACTCTTTGATGTGTAGGGCATAAACTTTATAAGGGCCTTTGTATCATCTGTTGGCAACTGTTATATTCTTGTAGCAGTGGATTATGTGTCGAAGTGGGTGGAAGCCTGTGCTTTACCCACTAATGACTCCAAGGTGGTCTTGGTTTTTCTAAAAAAGAACATTTTCTCAAGGTTTGGCACCCCTCGTGCTATTATTAGTGATGGGGGATCTCATTTCTGTAACAAGTACTTTGCTGCATTACTTGCCAAATACAGGGTGACACATAGGGTAGCCACAACCTACCATCCACATTCAAGTGGCCAAGTAGAGGTTTCTAGTAGAGAGTTAAAGTAGATTCTGGAGAAAACTGTGAGCCCTTCTAGGAAGGATTAGTCGAAGAAGCTGGATGATGCTCTTTGGGCATATCACACTGCTTACAAAACCCCTTTTGGTATATCCCCATATCAACTAGTTTTTGGCATGGCATGTCACCTTCCTGTTGAGCTTGAGCACCATGCTTGCTGGGCCATTAAGAGATTGAATTGGGATTCTAAAGCCTGTGGAGAGAAACGATTGTTGCAACTCAATGCACTTAAGGAATTTCGTCTACAAGCATATGAAAATGCCAAGATATACAAGGATAAGGTAAAGAAGTGGCATGACAATCGTATTATCCCAAGAAACTTTGCACCAAGCCAAAAGGTTCTCCTATTCAACTCAAGGCTTAAACTATTTCCTGGCAAGCTCAAATCTAGATGGTTAGGTCCATTTTTTGTTGTGGAAGTGTTTCCTCATGGTGTCGTAACCTTATAAGACCTAGTTTCAAAGTCAACCTTCAAGGTCAATGGTCAACGGCTCAAACTCTACTTAGGTGGTGAGGTGGAGAGGCACAAAACCTCACTCACCCTTGCTCCTCCATCTTGAGAGTCTGCAAAGTCTAGCCATGACAATAAATAAGGCGCTTGTTGAGAGGCAACCTAATTTCTTAACCCTATCTCTTAGCTTAGGACATTTTTATGCATGATTTTTCATTTGTGTTCTTGTTTTGTTATTGGTTTTGATTGCTTTATAGTGTTTGTTTTTCAATTTGATGCCTTGATAGTTGTTCACATGCCTATTATGTTTCTTAGCTGTTTGAAAGTGAGAAAGGTGTGTTTGATGCATGAAAAGTTAGGTATACTGGCTATTCTATTCGGATTTGGGGTCCAGAAGTCCACGCCTAGGTGTAGATTTTACAGGCCTAGGCGTGTATGTCTCAGTCGTGATAGGGGAAATTTCCTGAGAGTTCCATACTTAGGCGTGGATGTTTCACGCCTAGGCGTGGTCCTCTCTGCGTTTTCAATATTTTTGACCTGTAAGCATCACGCCTAGGCGTGAGTTTTCCATGCCTAGGCGTGGTGTTACTATTCAAAAAAAAATTAAAAATTTAAAAAAAATCAAATTAATAACCACGCCTAGGCGTGGAAAAGTCACGCCTACGCGTGATGAGTTTACTACTCCATAAAACGTAACAACCCATTTCTTTTCTTTCTTTCTATTTCCCTTTCCTAAATCCCTAATCCGAAATTCCTTCTTCTTCATCTTCTTCCCCTATTTCTCCCCTCCCACAAGTTTTCCGCCTCATCCTCACCCAACCACCACCGTAGCCACCCCTTCCTCTCAACCACCATAACATCTTCTTCTTCTTCACCTAACTCACTCTATTACCCACAATCACAACCCACCTACCGTACTAAACCTCTTACTCCATGAACCCCATCAACATCCAGCCACACGATAACCATTCTAACCCTTCCACCCTCACACCATTTTCTATTTCCCCTCTTCCTGCTATCATTTCCCCCATCACCATAAAGCACCATAGCTACCCCACCATTTTCCAACCCTCCACGAACCCTAACCAGGCTCAGCCTCTCTTCCATAACCCCATTTCCCTTGTCCTTTTGGTTCTCCTTGGGTCTACTATTTAGTTGTTTTGGTGCTTGGCTCAATCTGTGCTGCGTCCACGGTAGGCTATTCTTTTCCATTTTTCTGTACTTCCATGTTGCTGGGCCTGGTTTTGATATATTTAAATGAATTGTGTTGTGCTTTACTTGGTGGTGATGTGATTAATCTATGTGAATGACCTATTTTGTTTACATTGGTTGCTAAATTATCACAATGCTGATTACCTTGGCTTATTACATAGGTTGCTGATTTCTTGCCCATTTTTATTATGTTATGGTTTAGAATTTTTCTGTTGAGATTATTGGATGGATGTTCTGTTGCAAGATGAGCATGTGAATTTTTTATTAATATTTGTATTTGTTAATCACGTGCCTATTGCAAATTTCTAATATGTTGCTTGCGATTGATTAATGTTGAGCCATCCTGTGGATTGTCAATGGTATTGTTGCCATTTTTGGGTCATTCATTTGGTTTAGTTCTAGGTTGTGCACTAGTTTGGTTGAGACTTCACTGAGTTGTGACTCGTATGGTTTAGGGATGACCTATTTCATAATGGTTTGGTTGATAGTTGGATCTATTTGCCTATTTTTTTAGTTTGTAAGGTTTAGGGATAACCTGGGTTTGGGTGTTAACTGAGTTGTGACCCTTCACTTGTGCTAAAACCCTTGTCTTGTGATGTGCCCTTGGCTTTTGTTGTTAACTGCGTGCCATTTGTCATTTATATGGCTTGCATGCTTGCATTGCACCTTGTTTTCACTGGGGTTTGACTGAGTACATGGCATTATTCATCTTTATATTGTTCAATAGTACTCACAAAACCTTCTTCTTTTCAGGTCATTCATTATCATGTCAAAGCGTTAGCACAAAACTGTTAAGGCTGGACCAAGCCATACTGAAGACGTTGATGAGATCCCGGTCTTTGACCCAGCTTTCTTCACATCACAGGATGTCTTTGATTACTTCTAGCAGCATCTGCAAAAGATCAACATCATTTCAGAAAGAGGGTTCCATGGTATCAATGTGGCACACTATCCTGCCATTTCTGATGCCACTGAAGCACTCAACTGGAAGACCTTTGTAGAGCATCTCATTAAGGAGCCTGTGGCTGCTGTAGTCAAGGAATTTTATGCTAATGCTCATGCTGAGAAGCATTCTACTATAACTACCAGGGTCAGAAGGAAGGTGGTTGATTATTCTATGGAGCGCATTCACCAGATTATGGACCTTGGCCCTCCTCCACTTCATTGTGCTTACCAGACATTACAGTTACTTAAAGAGGAGGGAGGAACCTCTTTCATCACAGTCATGGCTAGCATCTGTGATCCTACCTTCCCTGTTCAGGTTCAGCGGAACTCAGATCACTCAATCTGATTCATCAAACAAGAGCGCTTGCGCCGTGAGCTACGCTTGTGGAATCACTTTGTGTGTTCCTGCTTGCTCCCCACTAAGCATAAGTCAGAGATCTATCCTGAACGGGCGTATACGTTGTATGCGATCCACTGTTTGCAGTAAGTGGACACTACTCAGATACTCTATGACCAGATCAGACTGTGCATCACTTCCAGGATCAAATCACTTTTCTTCCTTTTCCTCATCTGTCGGCTTTGTGAGAGAGCTCACATCAAATGGAAAGATACTGAGGTATGCGTGAAGCTAAAGACTCCTATAACGGAGAGGGTAGTTCAGACAATCATGACTGCCCAGGAGAAGCGCAGGCAAGCCCCAGGTTAGCTCCCAGCTGCAGATCCCGAGCTGGCTCTTATACTAGCTCCCAACTCCACAGCTTACCCCTGTACCAATCCCACACCTTGCTCCAGTCTTTGATGCTACTTGGGCTGCTTCTGTTTATTAGCGCCTGGACCAGTAGCAGGCGATGTTGGCTGCGATTTACCAGAGCATTCAATTGATGGCATTGGGTCAGGAATGCCCAATGGATGATTTTCCCGCTTTTTCTTCATTTGCAACTCCACCAGTTGCAGCTTCACCTTCTCCTCCACCTCCTTCACATACGGATGATACAGAGATGAGCGCCGAGGGTGATGACCTGTTTAATGAGGAGGACTTGTTTTGAGGCACCAGGGCCTATTGTTTTCATGCTCTTTTCTGCTTTATTTTTCTGTCTTTACTTTCAGTCCATTGTACATATTTTATTGGAGACTTTGTTTCTTTTGGATACAGTGGGATACTGCATGACTTAGCTTTGGGGTTGAAATTATGATTTTTTTTGTGATTGCTTGTTGAATCATTGTTTTGGATATATATATATATATATATATATATATATATATATATATATAGACTCCCTTCTCTTTCCTTTGCTTTTGCTGAAATTCTTTTTTTTTTATCTCCCAAATTTCGGATCTAAGTGAGCTTAATTATGAGTTGAGGGTTGTGAGGATTATGTATTAAATTGATGAGTGTGCTTTGAGGCAGGTTGAATTTGTGTATGCCAAATTTCTGATTTGAATATCTGATGATTGTGTGGATCAAATATACACCTCGCTGCTTGGGAACTCACTTGTGAAAATTCATAATTTTGTGCTTACACTTACTGCCATAACTGTGTATGAGAGAATTTCCCTATTGCATGTGCGGTGGATTTTGGAATATGAATGAATTGTATGATTGGAGAAAATTTATGAAAGGCATGTGTATAGTCAATTTTGCATCTTAGAGGCTTGTCTGATTCCCTTTTAAGGTGAAATCCTAGGCAATGCTTTTTCAAAGAAATGACTAGGGTATTTGTTTGGACTGACTGAGCTTTTCAAGCCAACCTTGATTGAATGATATCCCTAATACCCCTTTTGAAGCCTAGTGTGCGTGTGTGTGGACTAATTTTTCCTTCTTTAAACCTAATCTCTCCACCCTTTTAAACCATGCTTGTGAAAGGAAAATCTTTTCCCCTCATTACAGGTCCCTTGTTGAATACATGATTGAGCAGTTCTATTAGTGTAAGTCAAAGTGTTTTGCATGATGCTAAGAATCCAGGAATTTGTGGTTACCAACTTTCATTCAAAAATAGTGTATAAAAAAATAAAAAAAAAAGAAAGAAAGTGAATAAGTGGGTTGTTGTGTAAATTGAAGCCCTTTTGCAAAGAAAATAAGGATGTACATATGTTCTCAGAAATATAAAAAAAATGATGAGAAAATAGAATAAAGAAGGTTGATTCTTCAATTTGGATTCTGTTTGTGCATCTACACGCTTGGCTTGATTCAATGGAAGTGGTTGATTATGTGTTTGATATTTTAATTTGAATCATTTCCCTTCTTTCTTAGCCACTACCCTTAGCCTTACATTACAAGCTTAAAAGACCCTCATGATCTTTGATTTTGTCTTGCCTACATTAGTGGAGAAAGGGATGAAAGACATTCTTTTGAGAGTGCATGTGCATTTTATAAATTCATCCATCTTGCTCTTCATGATTAGGAAATGGTCTTAAACACATGAGCTTGGGAAATCTTTCATGCACAAAAATGGCATTCAAGGCTAATCATGATAGTTGGGAATGTCTTGCATATGTGGACCTTGTTGTGAGGTTGAGAAGTGATTTCTAAGGGTATGAATGATAATTGGAAGTTGGATGCCTTAGTTCAATTTGTCTCATGTTTCCTGACCTTTGGATTGGATTGGATTGTATTCCCTGTTCCTTTGTTTGGATTAGTTTGCTCGAGGACTAGCAAAACTTTAGGTTTGGGGGTGTGATAACTTCAGGAAATGAAGTTATTTCTCTTGAATTTGAATGAATATGAACATGCTATCTTTAAGTTCTTAAGTTCATTGGTCTCATTCATGCATAATTTTAAGGATCTAAGCTTGTGGTCTCAATTGATTGAGAATCAAATGTTTAAAGATTTTATTAAGGGATTTGAATTGATTATGGTCTGATGGACTTTGGTGTTATCTTGAAGCAGATATTCAAGATGGAAAGACCTTGGAAAGGACAAGGAAGCAAAGAGGAGCTCAAATGAAGAAGGATGCTAGAGAGAAGGATAAGCTTCCAACCCACGCCTAGGCATGACAAATCCATGCCTAGGCGTGGCCCTCTCAGGTTTTCAGACCAATTCAGGCAAGACACCCATGCCTAGGCGTGGCACTCTCAGATTTCTAGGGTTTTCAGACAGAGGCACCCACGCCTAGGCATGACCAGTAGAGGAAAGGCACATGAATCATAACCACGCCTAGGCGTGGAAAAGCCATGCCTTAGCATGAGAAAAATCCTAGCACACGAGATTAGCCCTTATAATCTGATTTTTGAAGAAAAGAGGGGGAGCTTCAGTTTTTGACCTAAGCACGAAATCCCTAGAACAAGTGGGAGGAGGAGCAACTCTTGGAAGATAGAAGTGATTCAAGTGAAGAATCAAGATCAAGGAGGAAGATCAAGCATTGGATTCTCACCATTCTTGTTCATTCTTTCCCTTTTCTCTCTTGATTTGTAATTTGATGGGTTTCTTGAATTCCTTAGTTTGCTCTTCTTTTATGATGTGTAACTAAACTCTAATCTATGGGCTCTCTAGGATCTTGCTATGGATTTGAATATTTTGTAATTGGTTGAGTATTCCTTCAATGAATTTGGTTTTTTTCACCTATATCTATGCTTAGTGCTTGTTATTGATTAGTCATCAAATGCATGATTTTAATATTCCAATTGAACTAGAAATAGGGTGTTGTGAATATGGACATAGTATGGTTGATGTATGTTCAATTATATTCTATTGGTTTGGGTGTGTTGATTAACTAAGTGGATGGACACATACCTCTTGGTCATGCATGGTAAATGTTTGATAATTGGTCTCAATGAGTAATTCTTATGTTAATTCACATGGACACATAGTGGATTAGATAGGTTTCATATGGATAATTGTCCTAGTCATAGGCTCTTATCTATTGATGGTTATTAGCTAACAAATATCATTTCATTAATAGGTGCTTGTTAATTGCAATTATTCATTGAAGTAGCAAGTGAATAGCGACCCCTAGGCTTTAATCATTCTCATCTTCTCTTGTGGATTGAGTGTTTGGTGCTTTCTTATTGTGTTTCTTTTAAGTTGTTATTTTAATTGCAACTCACTCCCACATTTCGATTACTTGGATAAGAATTTGTGGAATTTTGGTTAAGTTTATCATTCTTTTAATTGTCAATCCCTTGGGATATGATACTCTACTCTCATATATATTACTTGTCGACTCATGCACTTGTGGATTTACGGACCAACAGTAATCTCCTTTTTGAACATGGTCTCTTATGAAGTGGTGTCTTATTGCTATGTGCTTTGTTATTTAGTGCAAAATAGGATTTTTAGACAAATTGATTGCACTAGTGTTATCACATCTTATACGGATGTAATTAAGCTCAAGACCATAGTCTATAAGTTGTTGCTTCATCCAAAGGATTTGAGCACAACAACTCCTAGTTGTAACATATTCAGCTTCAACCGTTGACAATGCCACACTATTTTGTTTCTTGGTATGCCAAGAAACTAGTGAGTTTTCAAGCAAGTGGCATGTCCCACTAGTGCTCTTCCTATCCATTTTACATCCAACAAAATCAGAATCAGAATAACCAATGAGACTACATGAGGAACCTTTAGGGTATCACAAACCTATTTGTGAAGTGTCTATTGGATATTTCATAATTCTTTTTACAACATATAGCTGTGATTCTTTAGGATTTGCTTGAAATCTAGCACACATGTACACACTAAACATAATTTATGGCCTACTTGCTATAAGATAAAGGAGTGAGCTAATCATACCTCTATATTTTGATATTTCTATAGATTTACTTCCTTCATCCTTGTCCAAATAACAAGAGGTGCCTATAGGTGTAGCCATATGCTTCGTGTTGTTCATTCCACACTTTTTGAGTAGCTCCTTTCAATATTTGGATTGACTTATGAAAGTCTCATCCTTTGTTTGGTTGATTTAGAGTCCAAGGAATAAGTTGAGTTCACCTATCATAGACATCTCAAATTTGTTTTGCATAATGTTCGCAAACTCCTTACAAAGAGATTCATTTGTAACACTAAATATTATATTATTAACATATATTTGAATAAGAAGTATGTCATGCTTTTTATACTTGATAAAGAGAGCAGTGTCTGTAACGCCCCAATTTTTAGAAAATATTCTGAATGTACTGTTTGTTGTTTTTCATGCTTTTGTGTGAATGACCGTTGTGTCCCTATTTTACTGTTCTCGATTTCTGTATGAAAACAATTACGATAATACAGGCTCAAATTTTATTTGATCGTTTTACGTAATTTGCTTCGAGACGGTAAAATAAAAATTTTTCTGAGCTACTGTTTTAATTTTTCTGAAAGATATACAGCTATAAAATACTGCTGGATATTTTATTTGAACGTTTTGGACGATTACCTACGTTGTGGGAAAAAATGGAAAAATGACCGTTACGTCCCGAACGTCTTGTTTTTCTTGTTTTTTTTGTTTTTAATTGTTTTCTACTTGATTTAATGTCCGATAATACTTGCCTATGATTTTATATGGACTTTTTGTGTGATTTGCTCGAAGCGGAAAATAATATTTTCCGGGCCGGAGAAAATCTTATTTTATTATTTAGAATTGGGGGATCTTACTTAACCCGATTCTTCTGAATGAGACTAAAAATAATCTTTTAATTTTTAGGATTTAATCACAAATAAAATAATTTTATATTATTATAATATTATTTTATTAGTCAAGATATATTTTAGTGACAAGATGGACCCTAAATATTTTGCGGGACCCACAAATAGTAGAACGGTTAGATCGGTAGCTAATTAATTACCGTTAAAAGTAGAACTTTCCGAAACAGTGACTCAAATGAAAAATTAAATACAACTTTGTGTGACTCAAAGATGTGAGTCACCAAGAACTAACCAATAGGAAATAAGCTTGCTCACCAAGGCTTGATCTTGACCATTGATTCATCCAAAGGCTTGGATGAAGCCAAGCAAGGTGCCCACCTTGCACCCCACTTGATGGCTATGGCCAAGAGGTCTTGGATGACCAAAATCACACTTCATCTTCATCACTTTTCTCTCTTCTCTCTCATCAAAACCCTAGCCACCATTCTTGTTCATTTTCTTCACCATTTTCGGCCAAGACCTATCCTACACCTTCCAACCATCAAAAAAATTTTCTAACCAAGTTTTCCTAACCTAAACACTATTCTAAGAACCTTTCTAGTTGGGAGTTTCTTCAAAATCTTCCATTTAGGGCTTGGAAATCAACCTTGAAAGTTTTACCTAGAAGGTGAAATTTCATGCTTTTCTTTTTCTCTCTTCATTTTCAAAGTTCTAAGCCATGATTTCTCCATGGTTTAGCTTCTTTTCATGGTTAGTAACATGCAAATTTTGTTTGAGATTTCTAGGTATTTTTGAAGGTGAAAACCGAACCCTAGGAGGTGTGAAAGCAAGCCTTTTGTCTTCATTTAAGGTAAGAGGAAGACAATTCTTATCATCTCTTGATGGTGGTAAGAAGATGGAGCCATTTGTGATGTTTGTAGAATCCATAAGGATTCGGTGGTCATGTGTTAATTATGTGTGTATTTGTTAATTTTTGTGTTTGTTAGTAGTTTATGTGGTATTTGTTAGTAGCTTTCTTGTTTGATGATTGTAATAATTTTGCATGTCTATTAGCTTTTGAATGCATGTCTATAAGCTTTAATTTAGGTTTTATGTGTTAGAAATATTTTGCATGTGTTAGAAATATAATGCATGTGTTAGAATTGTATGATAAGGTATAGGATGTGAATAACATGTGTAAATTTGCATGAGTGTTCCAAAGAACACATTCACTAGTTCACGGCAATGACTAAGTTAGAGGACCAAAATGTTCTCTTGATTTTTCCTAAAGTGTAACTTAATTAACCTAGGAGAATCAAGAAAGTTTCAAATTGATTTGATCAAAGAAAATGCATTTAGAAATTAAATGGTAAAGACTTAGAATTTTGGGCCAACATGCCTAAAGGATTAATTTAACTCTTACTAACTATTTTCTAATATGATTTAATGAGCTTAGACAATATAATATATTTGATATGATTTGGAAGGTGAAAAACAATTTAGAAATCAAATGCAAAAGTTTTATGAAATTTGGCCAACATGCCACTATAGGTAATCATGATTTCTAAAACTTGATT
Organism: Ormosia emarginata; assembly: GCA_029884605.1. NCBI lineage: Eukaryota > Viridiplantae > Streptophyta > Magnoliopsida > Fabales > Fabaceae > Ormosia > Ormosia emarginata. The sequence continues at coordinate 1,544,163 of JAQQTP010000013.1, read as the reverse complement.
CCAAACCTTTTTCAATCAAAAAGAGACAATACAAGTTAAGAAGAAACTTTCTATAATGGTTTTTGAAGAAACAAATTAAGTAGAATTAAGCTTAAAGGATTAAAACTAATAATCTTATCATTAGGAAGTAAAATACAGAAATTTTGAGAAATTTTCTAACATATAGCTCACTTTAGGTTTTGAAGCATGTTAGAGATTTCAAAGAGAATTAAATGATATGGTTAAAAAATTAGGTAAATGGAAATTTTATGAAAAAATTTAAGAAACCATTATTATGAGTTTATAAACAAAATGCTGTCAATTTCTAGTAAAAATGAACCTATAAGATAGTAGAAATATCCAAAAGATAGTATACGGTATGGAAAATTATTCTACGTAATGTAAATGTACTAAGTACTATTTCTGTTTGTTTAAACAGTAATTTTAAAGGCAATCGAATAAGAAAATGATTTGAAAATCCTACGCGATTGAGAAAACGTATTAAAAATGCTACGCGACTTTAAAAACAGAAAAATATCTTTACCCGATTTTTAAACGTTTGTAAAAACGACGGAATTATGAAAACGCGATAAAATTTCTACGCGATTAATCGTTACTATATTTATTTTATGCTGTCGGGAAAATGTGAACCCGTCTGATTATTTTTGAAAATCTTTCGCTGTCGGGAAAATGTGAACCCGTATGTGTTTTGAGAATTTATCTGCACTGTCGGGAAAATGTGAACCCGTACAGGCTTTTGAGAATTTATTTGTTGTCGGGAAAATGTGAACCCGCATGGCTTTCTATTTATGTGTGCCAAGTTTTTGGTGGATTGGTTGACGAGACGAATCACATCGTGTTGTCGATGCGATAAACGTAGTGTGGTTCATTGTTCTAATGAACTTGGAGACTTTAGTGTACGGGATCCCACATGTGGACAGTTGGTAGCTCCGCTGGGCCGTGGTAAACCGATAGCACACTATGGTACTCGACATACACTATATTTAATCGAGATTTGTGAAATCTAGTAGTACATTTGCCTGTAGTGCCACAACGTGAGACCGTGAACTACACCACGCCTGGATGATGGATTCCTGTGTCGTGGGGCTATAGACGCAACGTGTGACAGCGCAATAGTTGGTTGGGCAGCCGTGGTACTAATAGATTTTGCGAGTCATTCCTCTCTCTGATACTTGTGTTTTCTTTAGCTCCATGGAGTAGGGTTTTGTTATATTATTTATTTATCTCTATGTCTATTTATTTCCATCTTATCTATTTATTGTTTATCTGTATTTTATTTGTTTATTTTATCTGGTTACTGCTTCTATATTTGGTTATTTTTATTATATCTTATCTGTTTATTTTTATCTTTCTTATTTTATCTGTGATGTTTTATCTGTGGTGTGATATATTGTTATGATATCTAAATTTTACTTCAATGTTATTATAATTGTTAAAGCTTTTTGTATTGCATGAACTCGTATATATGTTGTTTGTCGTCTTCTTATTGGCCATGTTGTGATGATTTTATGTTGTCTTACCTCTTTGTTATATGTATTTTCTGTTTATTTATTTTACGCGGTAAAGACTTTGAGGAAGAGGATCAGCCCTTGAGATCTTGTACCCAGAGGAGGAGGAAGACCGGCAGTGACGATCGGTTGACGATCAAGAACCATCCGATCATCCATATCCTCTGGATTGATTGTGAGGATGGCAGCGCCAGGATTTTTGGGATTCATAGAGCTAGTATTTCATGGAGGTTCTCTGGCTTGGCATCTACGAGGCGATCGTGATTCTGTGACATATGCAGGACGTGTGACCGTGATTCTACGACAGCGATTTGATGAAGAGCCCGTTATGACTACGACGTTATTTCTGCACTTAGAGTTACCCTTATCCATTAGGCGTTATTGGGGTGCTGAAAACCCTGAGCCTAGTGAGATAAGCATCGTATCGACTGCGCGATCCCGTTATCGCCGTGTGTCGAGACATCCGGGATATTTATCTCCTGATGATCATTTTCAGGCTGAGAGTGATCCATCAGAGGATTAGATAACCATGATGTTTTTTTTTTGGGCGCGTCAGCGTATGTCTGTATATATATTAACTCTTTTATTGCTTTCTTTACTGTTTTTGTTTAAATATTTGTAGTCTTTGTTGTAAATTATTTGTACAGCTTATAACTTAATCATATGTATATTATCAGTAATGATGTTTTTTTTTATTTCGTATTTTCCGCATTATCTTTTTTCATATTTCATATTTTTTACAACCCGTAATAATATTTAACAAATGTTTCACAACTTGGGTAGATTTTATTTCTATTTCTTTTATTTTCTTTTATGTGTGACATCCTCCAAAGGGGTGTTACAGTGTCAACCTTTCCTCTAGAAAGGGAACTTACTTAACCTTTCATACCAAGCTCTAGGAGCTTGTTTTAAGTCATATAAGGCCTTTTTCAATTTAAAAACATGGTTGGGCAGTTCAAAGTTTTCAAAACTAGGAGGTTGTTCCACATACACCTCTTCTTGTATAAAACCATTTAAGAAAGCACTTTTGACATCCATTTGATAAAGTTTGAAATCCATGATGCATGCATATGCAAGTAGCATTCTTATGACCTTTAATATAGCTACGGGAACATATGTTTCCGCATAATCTATGCCTTCTTCTTGATTATATCCTTTAGCAACAAGCCTAGCTTTATTTCTTATTATTGAGCCTATTTCATCAAGTTTGTTTCTAAAGACCCATTTGCTGCTAATTATGGGATGATCATTGGGCTTTGGAACTAATTCCCAAACTTGATTTCTCTCAAATTGGTTTAGTTCATCTTGCATGGTCAAGGTCCAATGTTCATCATTAATGACATTATTTATGTCTTTTGGTTCAATTTGAAAGACATAAGTCATGTGATTATATGTATTTTTAAGAAAGTTACGAGTAGTTACCCCTTTTGATATATCACCTTGTCAAGAGGATGATATCTTGATGTCCTCCATTCCTTGGGAAGGTCCAAGATTTGTGAATCATCTTGCCTTGGGGGATCAAATGGTCTCTCTTCTTGCTTCTTAGCCTCTTTCTCTTAATTCTCTAAGTGTGTTCTTGCCAAGATTTCTGCAACATCATCAACCAATTCCTTTCTAGGTCCATTTGGGTTAGTTTCATCAAAAGTAACATGAATGGACTCTTCTATGGTCATAGTTCTTTTATTGTAAATTCTAAAATTTTTACTAAGCATTAAGAAATATTCCTTCATCAGACTTAGCATCAAACTTGCTTAAGTTATCCTTTCTATTGTTTAAAACAAAGTATTTACATCCAAAGACATGAAAGTGTGAGACATTTAGTTTCTTTCCCTTGTACAATTCGTAGGGGGTTTTCTTTAAAATTGGCCTTATTAGGGCTTTATTCATAACATAACAAGTGGTACTTACCGCATCTGCCTAAAAGTATGTAGGAACGTTAGCCTCATTGAGCATAGTTCTTGTCATTTCTTCTAAAGACCAATTTTTCCTTTCTACAACTCCATTTTGTTGAGGAGTTCTAGGAGTTGAAAAATTATGCTCAATGTCATGTTCATCACAAAAGGTTTTAAAATCATGGTTTTCAAATTCACCACCATGATCACTTCTTATGGGTGCAATACAAAAGCCTTTTTTCATTTTGGATAACTTTGGTAAGCCTTTTAAATGATTGAAAAGCATCATTTTTGTGAGATAAGAATAATGCTCATGTAAACCTAGAGAAATCATTCACAATCACTAATACATAGTAATTCCCACTAAAGCTCATAGTTCTAGAGGGACCAAAAAGATCCATGTGCAAAAGTTATAAAGGTCTAGAAGTTGAAACCACATTTTTAGCTTTAAAAGAGACTTTTACTTATTTTTCCTTTTTACATGCATCACAAAGTTTATCTTTTTCAAATTTGAACTTTTGAAGCCCAATTACTAGTTCTTTTGAGACTAACTTATTTAAGTGATCCATGTGAATGTGAGCAATTCTTCTATGCCATAACCATGAATCTTCTTCCTTACTTATAACACATTTAGCATCATTTAAGGATATATCATCAAGGCTAATCATATATATGTTATTGACCCTATAACCAACAAACTTAACTTGTTTGTCATCTTTTCCTTCAATTATACAATAATTAGAATAAAATATAACTCTATTTTCTTTATCACATAATTGACTAATGCTAAGCAAATTATGTTTGAGCTCTTCAATAAGTAAAACATTATCAATAGAGAAGGAAGGGATTTTACCAACTTTGTCAACTCCAAGGATCTTCTATTTGTTGTTGTCACCATATGTTACATATTCATTCTTCTAGGGGACAAGGAAGGAAAACTTGAAGCCATCACCGGTCATGTGCTTGGAGCAACCACTATCAAGATACCGACTTGAGCTCTTGGCCTTCAAGCACACCTATAACACACATTCAGATTTTTACCTTTGATATCTAAATTTTCTTGGGTCCTTGTGTGTTAGATTTAGGCAAGGTGCCCTTAGGGACCTAAGCCATTTTAGTCCCAACCTAGGTGTTTAAGTTCTTTCTAACATTGCATGTTAAGGCACTATGCCTTTTCCTCCCACAATGAAAACATTTGATAAAGGGGCTACTTGATGTACTTGAGGAAACAAAGAAATTCTTGTAAGACTTTTGTTGGTTATTAGGATTATACCCCAAACCAGCTTTTTGGAAAACATATCTTTGTTTTCCTAGCAACACATTCAAGTTGTCTCTTCCAAAAGTAAATTTTGAAAGAGTGCTTTTCAAATCTTCAATTTCATTTTCAAATGTTTTACATGATGAGCAAGAAGAGGGTGTGGGTGCATTATCATATGAAGAACAAATCATGCATGATGAGTTGACATCAATAAGTCATAGAGTCTCATTCTTAATTTTGAGTTCATTAATCTCCTTGTTTAAAATAAAAAATTTGTTTACCAATAAGAAGGTTATTTTGTTAGAAGATAAAATCATTTTTGTGAGCCTCATAGATTCATCATGCAATTCTTCAAAAGCATCTTGTAATTCACTATAGGAAGGTGAAGAGTCTAGGTTAGAAAAAGTTACCTTGGTGTTATTTTCTTCTTCTTCTCTAGCCATGAGACATAGATGGGCTTCTTCATTTTTCAAACTATCAAAAGAATCCATGTCATTGTCCTCTTTTGCTATATACGTAGGCTCTCCTTCCTTTCTTTTCTTTAAAAAGTCTCTTCTCAAACTTTTTTATCTTCTTAAGATATGCGGGACATTTCATCTTCATGTGCCTTAGTTTTCCGCATTCATAGCATGTTGGAGTAGATAAGGCTTATTCCCTTTTATGATAGGACTTCTTTGGAGGGAAATATGGTCTTCTTTGAATTCCTTTCTTCTTAAGGAATCTTCTAAACATTCGTACAAGGAAACTAAGATTCTCCTCATTTAGGTCAAGGTTTTCTACTCCATCTCCATCATCTTCAATTGTGGAGAAGGTGGCTTTGAGTGTAATCCTCTTTTTCTTCTAGTCAAGCTCTTCATTTTGATTGAAAATATTTAGCTCCAATTCATGTTAGTGGAGCTTCCCAAATAGAGTGGCTAGTGTCATTGTTGATAAATTCCTTGATTCTGCAATAGTCATTACTTTGCGTTGTCAATTCCTGCTCAAACATCTCAAGACTTTGTTAATAAGGTCTTCATTAGGAAAAGTTTTTCCTAATGAAGCATGATAATTTACTATGTGTGTGAACTTCTTTTGCATTTCTTGAATGCTTTGTCCTTAGTTCATTCTAAACAATTCATACTCATGAGTGAAAGTATTTATTTTTTATCTTTTTACTTCACTTGTACTCTCATAGGATACTTGTAAAGTATCCCACATTTCTTGGGCGGTCTTATAATTTGACACCCTAAAGAATTCATCATACCCCAAGGATGTGGTAATGATATTCTTGGCTCTCAAATTGTATTAAACCTTCTTTTTGTCCTTATCGGTCCATTCACTTCTTGGTGTATTGATTCTTAAACCATCAACCATACGTGTGGAAACAAAAGGGTCATTTTCAATAGCATCCCACACATCAAGATCAATAGCTTCAATAAAAATCTTCATCCTTTCTTTCCAATAAGCATAATCATCCCTATTGAAATAGAGAGGTCTATTTATAGAAGAGCTTTCAGAAGAAAAACCATTTGAAGCCATCACTTCTCTTGAAGCTACTAAGCTCTTTATATAAGAGTCTAGCTCTGGTATCACTTGTTACCAAGTGGCCTCAATACTCGAGAGGGGGGTGAATTGAGTTTGTAAAATATTTTCACAAATATTTCACAAAACACTTGATTACTCATTTTTGTTGAAGCTATTAATTGACAGAGATGAATGGATAGAGAAGATTGAATACTTTCACTCACAAATGGATAAACCAAAATAGAGAGTGTTCAAGCAAGTATGTAAAATGAATTCACAAATGTAATGGAGTTAAGTTTAGAAGATCAAACACAAGGTTTATCCTAGTTCAGCCACCAATCCACTTGTGGCCTACATCCAGTCCTTAAGCAATCACTTGAGATTTTTCACTATATCTTCAAGTTTCAACAAGTGCTTGCAATCTTTTACATAATAGAGCACTCATCACACCTTGGAATACCTCACCCTTCGTGTTTGAGCCTTAACTTCAAGGGATACCTTACCCTTACAACTTTGAGGGATACCTCACCTTCTTTTATAGATTAAATAAAGTATGAATGATAAGAAACTCTCTCAAGGGTGGATAATACAAATTGAAGCTCAATAGGTATATGGATTCACACTTTTAAACCCCAAAGCAGAGTATATAAAGAAATGGCTATGAAAGCTCATATTAATACTCAACTCAAGTTTTCAGATTAATTTTCTAACATCCATAAATGTCTAACAACTTGTGTTTATAACCCATTAAAGTTTAGAGCCGTTCGGGAGGTTGTTGGAGCATTAATGACTGCAAACTAGCCATTATTTCTATTTCTAGTATAAGCTCTTATTCGAATAACAACTTTGTTATTCGAATAAAGCTTAAAATAGCATGAAGGAAATTTTTCCTCTAGAACGTGTTATTTGAATAAAACTTATGTTATTCGAATAACCCTTTAAAAAATTTGTTTTCTGAAAACTTGTTATTCGAATAACAAGTTTGTTATTCGAATAATCCATTTAATATCTGATTTCTGGAAAACGTGTTATTCGAATAATACCTTGGTTATTCGAATAACTCATTCATGCCAAGGCTTGTTTTAAATCTTTATTCGAATAAAGCGGGGCTTTTTTCGAATAAAGCTTAACCAGATGGAATTTTTGGCTTCTCTAACATTGGTTATTCAAATAAGGAGACACTTATTCGAATAAATCATTTGAAAATCATTTTATATAGCTTTTAAACATTGTCAATTGATTTAAAATGATCTAATAAGCTTTTGGCTACTTAAAGGTTGTTTCTTTGGAAACCAAAAATCATTTTGAAGCCTTAAAAACATTTGTGCTATTTGAGTTCTTTGAAAAGTAACTTTTAGAGCATTAGTGTAAACTCTTGTATACCTTTACACGATGATCTAAGTCCTAAAACTATTCTTGAAGGTCTTGGACTTGATCTTGCAATATCTTCATGTTTGTTTTCATTAAAACAAAGTCCTTCATAGGTCAATAGTCAATCACAACAGCACTCATAAATATTTGAGATTCAATCCTAGCGGGTCAAGAGTTGTTTGTAAACCCAAAACATAGTCTAGAACAAAAACCATAATATTGCCTATTAAAATCAACACAAAAACAGTCTACTAACTTTTAAGCGAATGAAGATTATGCAAAGAGTGCAATGTCCTATGAAACAGAACAAACACATTTGAGAGGAGGAAAGAATATGAGTAACTCGTTAGTATATGTAATTGCCATGGTGAATTGGAGACATTAATAATATGATATCTTATTAGTGGTTTTTTTCTTTATAAAAATTAGTTTTACGATCATGAGTGGTTGTTATATCTTAGGGTCTCACGTATTAATAATATAAATGAGAAAATTATTACTTTTTTAACAAAATCTTAAACTCTAAACCTAAATCTTATGATAATATATACATGAAATTTACCGGATTTTTTTTTTTTGAGTTGAGCTGTCACTCTACGGGATTGAAAATTTTACATGAAATCATATTAATATATACATTCACGGATAAAAACTTTGCATGAAAACAGAAAACTATTTAAAATATAATTTATTACTACAAGGTTAAATTAATTAATTATACATCTAAAATATTTTTTTTATCTAGCAAGTAGTTTACAAAATATTTATATACTTAAATTATTTGTTTGACTATTATATTTAATTTCTTCTATTAGATGTTATATTCTTATTATTGTATTAAAGCATTATAAGTGAATAAATAATCTTTTAATCATATTATTAGTAACTGCGTAAATAAATTCTTCTTATGAAAAAAAAAACTTTTACTGATTGTTCCGTGCATTGCACGGGTTACAAAAACACTAGTTAGAATGTGTTTTGGAACTGAAAATGAGTATCAAAAGTTAAAAAATTGGTTAAAATGAATGCCATAAATATTTACTTTTTTAAAAGAAAAAAGTTTAATTTTGGACTTCGTACTACAAATTTAAAATACCATAATTTTTTATCTAATTTCAAAGTGAAGTTAGAATGTGGTTTGTTTGGTTCTTATGTAGACGAACTTAACTCTTTCATTGCCACCGGTGATGAATGGCAAGTTGTTGTTCAATATGCTGAAGTGAAGAAATTTATAGGTATTAGGCAAATAAATATTTAATATCTTCATTTCTTTTTACAATAATAATAATATTTATAGTTTATTTTTTTAATATCTCCGTTCTACAAAATGTCATGTATGCAATCAAATTGCTATATTCAATTATGATATCTTGAACCAATATATTGCAATTCAAGTAATAAGTAATCTTGAGTTAAATAGTTAATGAGTTTTTGTAATATTAAAGGTTCTAGCATGAGGAAACACACTACTGCAAGGGCACACACTAGAAGTGAAAGAATTAATAAGAAAGTAAGTAGTCCTCTGTTTGCTTCATTTCAATTTGCCGGTTAATGATAAGGAGTTTTTATAGTTAATTTCTAATTGGTGATTTTAAAATATTTTCTTAATGATATTGGAAAATTATAATTGTTATCTATTATAAATTATAAATTTTTTGAATATCAATTTTTGTTTATTAGTTGGAATGATAATGGCTTGTTATTCCTATTTTAAGATACATAGCTTGTGATTTTGGTTTTGGTTTTGTCTCTTTTGTGGGTGTTTTAGTTTTTCCTTGTGGTTGCATGTTCATATCTTAATGGTCTTGCAGGGTATGGAGATTTTCATATATACTTAATTTGAGAGGAGGTGCCATATGCTCTTTAAGTTGTAACACTTTCCGTGTTAATCTTTGATGTAAAAAATGTTTAAAAGTCGATAGTCTTCAAGTAAGGAATAGAACTAAAGCTCGTTAGTTAGTGTAGAATGTAGACTGTATTTGTTTCTTATTTTCTTTGAATCTAATGTATCTTTTTCGATTTATAAGTGTCATTAGATTTCATTTTTAAAGAATATGTTTTTTCTTTCTCGTAAAAAAAAAAGATTGCTTTAATTATAACTATTTAATTATTAGGTTAAATACAAAAATTACAATTTGTTATAAAAAGATTTAGATCAATGTCAATACAAATCACCTATATATTCTACAATTAATATGTTAGTACCTAATTTTGTCCAGACATTTAAATAAAAATTAGTCTTTGAAAAGAAAATGTTTTATGACCCAAAATAAACTCCTAAAGTCTAAATTAATTTTTTTGTTGGAGCCCAAAATTCACTTATTCAATCTAGATTCATTGCACCTTAATTTTAATATGTGTTTCTTATTTCTTAAGGGAGAATGACATGGTTGGGAAACACTTGATTGAAAATTAAATGGTTAATTGATTAAGAAATTATTTAATTGATTTGATTTGATTGCAAATTAATTTATTAATTGAAAAATTATTTGATTGAGTCTTTAGCAATAAATGAAAAATTATGGTTTGTTGTAAATGAAGAAGAGAAATATAGAGAGATCAAAACAAGAAGTTATAAATAGAGAAAAGAAATATAAAGAGATCAATACAAGAAAAAATGGACTCAAAATCTAGTTTTTCATGAACTAGTTGTATTTTATCATTTTTCTTATTTCTTCATAGGCAACTTCCCCTCAAAATACAACTGATTATGAAAGTTCTTTAAGTTGATGCATTGCAATGTTATGCGCATGCTTCTTGAAAATTGAAGTTGATAATGCTTTTGTGAATAGATCAACTAAGTTGTCACTTGAGTGAATTTTGCAAATATCAACATCACATTTCTTCAAGAGTTCATGATATAAAAGAACTTTGGTGAAATATATTTAGTTCTATCACATTTTATGTATCCACTTTTGATTTGTGCAATACACGTTGCATTATCCTCATGCAATATTATTAGCTTGTCAGTAATCCACATGCTCCTTTAATGTGTTAGATCATAGTTCTCAATCATACACACTCATAACTTGCTTCATAAATGACCAATATTTCTGAATGGTTTGATGAGGTAGCAACAATTGTTTGCTTTATAACTCGCCATGAGATAACAATATTTTCACATGTGAACACATAACATATTTATGACCAAGCTTTGTGTGGATTAGAAAGATAACTGACATTAGCATATCCTACTAATTTTGACTTTTCTCTCTATGGGTTAAACAAACCCATATCAGATATGCCAAGGAGATTACAAAGAACATGTTTTACTTCATTTCAATGTCTTCGAGTTGGTGCAGAACTAAACCTTGCTAGTAGATTGACTGCAAAAGTTATATCTGGTCTAGTGTTATTTACAAGATTAAAAAAAGTGCTCCTATTGCACTAAGATATCGTACTTCAGGACCATAAATTTCTTCATCATCTTGCCATGGATGAAAAGTATCTCTTTTTAAATCAAGTGAATGAAGAATCATTAGAGAGCTTAATGCATAAGATTTATCCATATAAAATTGTTTCAAGATTTTTTCTATATAAGATGATTGATGCACAAGAATTCTACTTGCCAAATGTTCAACTTGAAACTCAAGACAAAATTTTATTTTTCCAAGATCCTTCATTTCAAAATCCTTTTTAGGTAGTCTTCAGTCTCAGAGATCTCTTATGGAGTTCCTACTATGTTTAAATCATTAATATAAATTGCGACTATAAAAAATTCAGAATTTATTTTCTTGAAGAAAACATAAGGACAAACAAGATTATTTTCATATCCTTTTTTCAATAAATATTAACTTGGACGAATATACCACATGTGTCCAGATTGCTTTAACCGATACAAGGATCTTTGAAGTTTAACAGAATACATTTGCCAAGGTTTTGAATTATATGTTTCAGGTATCTTAAATCCTTTAGGGATTTTCATATATTTGCCATTATCCAATAATCCATATAGTAAGTTGTCACTATGTCCATTAGACGTATGTCATCACTACTAGAAATTTGGGTTTTAGAGATCGATTTATTTCAGTCTCTATAGAGACCGAAATAGAGATTGATTAAGAAAAAAAAATTAATTTGCCACCGAAATAAAATCGGTCTCTAATTCGGTGTCTAAATTTTTTAGAGGCCGAATTAGAGACTGATATTTCGGTCTCTAAATAAAATAATTTACAAAAATAAATAAATAAATAGGTAGTAAAAAAATAAAAAATTAGAGACCAATATTTCAGTCACTAATAGAAATTTGAGTTTTAAAAACCGATTTAGAGACCAATTTATTTAGAGACCGATTTAGAGACCGATATTTCGGTTTTTAAATTAAAAAAAAATCGGTCTCTAATTTAGTCTCTAAATTTTTTTTCGAAACCGACTCAGAGAACAAAATTTTGCTATAAAAGAAATTTAAGAAAAAATACTTTATTATTAGAAACCGATATTTCGGTCGCTAAAAAAATTTACAAAAAAAATAAAAATAATTAGAGACCGCAAATCCAGTCACTAATTATGTTATAATAAATTTAAAAAAAATATTTTTAGAGACCGAAATATTGGTCTCTAGATCAAAAAAATAAAAAAATGGTTTACCATATCAGCCTAGCCCCTTCTAATTTTTTCCCATTTCCCCTAGCAGTCGCCCCTCGCCCTCGCTGCTTGCCGCTCGACGCGTGGGTGTGGGCCCAGATCAAAGCGTAGGCCTGTCGCGATACCGAATCGGAACCCGCCCTCCTCTCCGCTTGCTGCAAATGAAGAGAAAAAGGATAACTATGGCAATTTGTAGGTTCAGATCTCTGCTTTCTCTTTCCAAATGCAACTCTCTCTTCGTCTCTTCTCCATCTCAACCCTTCCCAATACACAATTTCTCTTCGTTTCAGGTCCACCCTCATCTCCAGGTTTGTGAGTGTAATCACCATCACACTTTCCTGCCTTAACATACTGTTTTTCTGAAGCCTTCTATCTGCTTCTTCTTACCTCTTAAAACATGCAAAGCCTGCTTCTTTCATGGTAGTTCTTAACTGGGTTCTTGACATAACTTATTGGGCTTGATCATATTTGTCAATTATGATTGATGCCTTTTTGTTTATCATAATTGAGATTTGGTTATTTGTCAAGAATTTTAGGTGATTCATTTTGCCTTTATAAGCTGCAACTTGAGTATTGAAATGCTTTAAATTTTAGTCAACAAGCTATTAAGAAGCATATGGCTAGTTTCTCATTAATTATTTTTTTTATAGTTTCAGCTAAAATTATCATACTGGCAAGTCCCCTGAAAACATGTTAGTTTGATGCATGTTTTGTAAATTTATACTTTTTCTTCTCTCACTGATGCATTACAGAATGTTGGATTCATTGGGCTTGGAAATATGGGATCTCGAATGGCAAATAATCTGATTAAAGCTGGATACAGACTTACAGTTCATGACCTGTAATGTTTAAAACCTTTTCTTGATCTTATCATTCCTTTTATTTCTTGAGTTCTTAACTTTATCCCAGGGAGAGTACAATATTCTCATTTCATTTGTAGGTGCAATTCATATATATAGATATTTGGGGCATGGTATGAGAATGTGCTTCTTATGGGGAATCTGAGTTAATGGTGCTGTTGATATAGTTGGGTTGCTTCATTTTTGTTGGTTTAAGAAGAATGCATATGATGTTAATTGAATTTGTAAAAAATTGGCAGAAACTCGGATGTTCTCAAGAAGTTCTCTCAGATGGGAGTTCCCACAAAGAAAACACCTTATGAAGTTTCAGAAGCACATGTTGTAATTACAATGTTGCCTTCCTCTGCCCATGTGAGTATGGCCATTCCAATGGCATTTCCTTTCCTACGAATATATTACATCATTTGAAGCTTTAGTTTCCTCTATAGTTCATCAACAACTTCTTACTCTTTGGATTATGATTTAAATTTTGGAGAACTAGCTCAGATGATATGATTGTCTACTTCCCCATAGAATTTCTTCAGTCAAAAAAGGAATACAAATCTTAGATTATAAGTTTGAACCATAATGCTCTCTTTTATGCAAAAGGAAAGGTTTCTGAAACGTGATGAAACCTGATACTTTTTTCTTGCTCATCAATTCTTCCCATCTAACATAGTGTACCGCATTTACCTTAACCAACATAGGATTTGTAATCTATATTTGAAGATATAGAAGAACTTGTTTAATAGTCAAGCCTTATAAATTATTCTTGTGTCGTCTGATTATATCCTTTATGCCGTTTAGCTTTATATATATACGGTGGCATCTTTATTCAAAGCAAGCCCTAAACTGTAAACAGTTGTTTAGCTGAACACAGATCTGATGTTTACTAAGTTGTGTACCCAAATATCTCATTTGGCATTTTACAGGTTTGGATGAATTGTCTTACTGCTCCCAAGATTATTATTTGACTTTGTACTGATGCCAGAATAACATCCTTATTTAATTTAAGTAGGTAATTGATGTTTACACTAGACCAAATGGTTTACTTCATGGTGGAAAACTCCTGAGGCCACGGTTACTGATAGATTCATCCACTATTGATCCACTAACATCGAGAAACCTTTCTGCTACAATATCTAATTATATTCTAAAAGAAAAGAAAGGTAACAACATAAAGTGAAATGTCTGCCAAGTAAACTATATTTTAATTTTAATATCCATCTATGAATTCTTTCTTCTTTTTAGCACCGTACAATTTTGTTTATCATGTCCATTCATAACTTGTTTGTTGCTCATGGAAAATTCTTCGACAGTTTTGTGAGAATGTCTTCTCACTTGTGCATACTATGTCTAATGCTATGCAATTCACAAAAAAAAAAAATGATTGTTTATATAAAACTTGAGGGGAACTTGTATTCTCTTCATGGGATATGTTCAACGCCTTCTGTGTCATCAGCGTCGTTCATATCTGCTCACACACACAAACCCCTAGTGTTATTTTTATTGTTAAAATCATGAGGCAGTCAGTTCTGCAATTTATATATATCTTATGCTTTCTTCATATATTTTGTAAAGCTCTTTTAATTTCTCTTCTGGAGAAAAGTTAAAGCAAGTTAGCTAACTGTTTGTTTCTTTTGTCAATCACACGTAGTAAATGTTTATAATGTTATCCATATTAGCTTCACTTGTCTTTCTCATAAGAGTAGGTCTAATTTCCCATTGAATTACCTAAGAGCTAATTTCTGTCATTGTGTGACACCATGTTTCTTTAACTTATTAATTTATGTTGAAGTTAATAATAGTTCATCATTTTCTATGGTTAAGGCATGCACAAAATAAATACAGTTAACTACTATCACCTACCTGGTCCTATACTGAAAATTGGCCACTACTTTACCAATGCTTAATGTCTAACAAATGTATTCAGTTGTCTAGCATTTATCATACCTAGATTTGGCATTTAGTCATTAGGCATTACTTTGTAACTAGATTCACTATTTTATTCATTTGAAAGTTGTAACTCTCCGAAAATTCGTATTTTATTTATTTCGGGCGATTCTTAATTATTTTGAATAATCCGACTCGACTTCCGTGGATTTTATAATTTTTGAGATTTTTAGGAATTTTTGGGAGTTTTTACGTTTTTTTTTATTATTTTAATATTTTTTGGAACTGTATACGAGCCTTTGTATTTTATTTCTTTTTGAAAATCCTTAATGATTTTTACTAATCCGACTTGATTTTCATAAGTTTTATAATTTTTATGATTTTATGGATGATTATGAAATTTCATATTTTTCTGATTATTTTTGGGCTGTTTGTGGGCCCAAGTAGCCTTACGTGGGCCCAGGTGAGTCCCGAAAAGTAAAAATTTTTCTACGACTAGAAAAATTTGTACTGTTTAGACGGAGACAGGGGATCTTACTAAACCTTAATCCAGAAATAATTTTTGAAATTTTTTTTTACTGTGTTTTGTACTGTATTTAATTATCGGGTGATAAAAATACAGTAAAAATATTATTCGTAGGGTAATAGTAGATAGAAAAATAAATATTATACTGCTTAAGTCAACATTGGTGGTTTGGATATCCACCATGAATTTAATCAACGGTAGAGACTTGATCTTGACTTAATCAACGGTTGAGAAACAAACTTAATAAAGAAGCATTGGATGATCACCATTGATTTAATCAATGGTGTGGGAGTAAACTTAGTTAGGAAGCTTTGGATGTTCACCATTGATCTAATTAATGGTTGTAAAGACAAGCTTAATAAGGAAGGCTTTGAATATCTACTGTTAATTTAATCTATGGTGGAGATTTGGTCTTATAAAGTGACAAAGACCATTTATGACCATTGGATGTGGATTTAATCTACGGTGGAGATTTGGTCTTATAAAGTGACAAGGACCATTTATGACCATTGGATATGGATTTAATCAATGGTGGAGATTTGGTCTTCTAAAATGACTATGACTAATTATGATCCTTGGATTTAAAGTATGAAGGAGTAATCTTGACCCTTCATTTTTGGAGATGCATCTAATGGCTAGAATTTCAAGGAGAAGGATCCAATGGCCTAGATTAAGTCTTCTAATCTAAAAGCTATACCTAGAATCTACCTTAATCCTAACTATTGAACTAATCAATGGTTAGGAATGCTTCAAATAATGAAAATTGAAATTGGTCACTCTTTGAAGAAGCAAGAAGGGGGGGTGGTTTTGAGATGGTGTAGGAGATTAGAATGGTTTCAAGACCATTATTGATCACTTTTGGTCATTATTGACATTTTCAAGAAGCAAACTTATCAAAATTTCTCTCCATTTCTCTTCTCCTCCATGTTTCAGCCAAGCACTCAAGAATTGCCTTCCATCACTCAACAATTTTATCCAACCTTATTTCTTGAATCCTTATCTTATTCTAAGCAACTTTCATGTTGGAGACTTTCTCTAAATCATTCATTTTCAAGGACTTCCTTCAAGAGCAAAGTTATAGGTTTTTATGGTGAAGTATAAGGAAACTTCATTTCTTCTCTTCTTTTTCATGCTCTAAGCCATGTTTGATCCATGGTTCTTCTTGTTCAAGCTTGATTTACTAATAAATATGTGTTTTGTTTTGTATTTGAGAAGCCCTTGGTGGTGAAGGACTTGGAAAAAGAAGCAAAAAAAGGAGCTTTTGAGGATCTTCAAGAGGTAAGAGGGAGATCCATCTCACCAACCAAGTATGGTGGTGAGAAATGGTTTTGTATTTGATGGATGGTGAATCCATGTGAGGATTCATATCCATGGTCATGTAATTATTTGTGGGTGTTTATGTGTTTATGTGTTTTGTATGGTTTATTTGTGCTTACATGCTTGATATGATTTGCATGATTTATTGCTTTTGTTTATGGCATGCTTGTGATATATATAATGATTATGTATATGTATGCCATGATTTGATGATGAAAAAGAAAACAATTTTTGGTTCCAAGGACTAAGAGGAATTTCGGCCAAGACACTTCAAAATAGGTGTTCACAAATTAATTTTGAGAGCAAGAGATTTTAAGTATTCTACTAATTATGAGTAATATGTTGATGATTTTAAGGATTTGCAAAGAAAGTGGACAAGAAAATGAACAAATGATTTGGTTTTAAGACCATAAGTCTCACGGTTTTGTTAAGGAATTTTTAATAGTTTTGTTTGTGTAAAAACAAGAATGGTACTTAATTGATTTAGAAGAAAAAATATTTGATGGTTTCAATGGCCATGTACCACGGTTTTGAAAGTTTGTAAATGTTTTGGTTTTATGAAAAAAAAGTGATTTTCAAAGTGGAAATATAATTTGATTTAGTACAAGAATTTTTGGAAAGGGAATCAGAGTGTTTTATCACTTGAAAAATAGAATTTTCGTATATGAATGAAAAAGAGAGGTTGAAAGTATTTGAACCTCAATTTATTTTGAAGAGAATTGATTTTAGAATTGATTTAAGAAAAATGAAGAATATAATAGTGATTTGATATTTTCTAACGTATAACTCATCCTTTGGGTTTTGGAGTGCGTTAGTAAATTTTAAGATTTGAAACATTGATTTATATCAATGGAAAAGTGATTTTGTGGATTTTATTTTGAAAAAGAATTTCTGAGTAAGAAAATGTGGAAAAGGATTTCTTGAGTGAGAAAATATAAAAAATGAAGTACAAAGTCATATTATTTTGAGAAAGGTTGAAATGGAATTTTTGAAGGTTGAGAAATATTTTACGAAGTTGAAAAATGGTGAAAAATGATTTACGTAACTTAAAAACGTGATTTTTAAGCTACGCAATTTGAAAAACGTTAAAATATTTCTACGCAATTTGGAAAGCGTTTAAATATTTCAAAAATGATAGAAAATGGTTTACGCGACTTAAAAGAATGATTCTTAAGTTACACGAATGTAAAAATGGTGGAAAATCGCTACACGATTTGAGAAACGTGTAAATATTTTTACGTGATTGAGAAAACGTTGAAAAATCAATATGTGATTTGAAAACGTAATAGAAATGTTGTGAAATTGTGAAAACATAACAAAAATGTTGCGCGATTGTGAGAACGCAACAAAAGTGTTTTGCGACTATGAAAATACGATAATATGATTTTGTGATTGAATATACAGTATGATTATTGTTGGGCCAGTGTGTGGACCCTGATTTTGAGATTATGAAATTGAACTAAGAATGGGCCAGTGAGTGGACCCTGAATATGAAATTGTGAATTTGAACTGAGAATGGTGCATTTTACATGGATAGACTAGTGTATGAACACTGTATGAGAAAATGATGAATTTTGCCTATGATTGACATTAGTGCATTGAACATGCATTGAATGAGCTGAAATTATAGAGATTCTTGCCTCTGAAATGTTTCTGCT
This sequence comes from Ormosia emarginata, assembly GCA_029884605.1. Lineage (NCBI taxonomy): Eukaryota > Viridiplantae > Streptophyta > Magnoliopsida > Fabales > Fabaceae > Ormosia > Ormosia emarginata. The sequence continues at coordinate 1,525,814 of JAQQTP010000013.1, read as the reverse complement.
TTGAGCTCATGGAATGCGTCATTTCCAAATCAAATGGTCTTCATGAAAGTTCTAGAAAATTGTCTTAGTTTTCCATAGCCTCTAGTTTCAGCTAATTTGACTACCTGCAGCCCGAGATATGACCCAATTACTGCACATAGGTCAGGCCCAACTTCAGCTCCTCTATTATGACTTCCAAGTCCCATATCACCTTTAAGACTTCCGATTAGACTCTTATGTTCTTCATGAAAGTTGTAGATATGGGTCTTAATCTTTTCAGAATTGTTGAACTCCTATAGCCCGAGATATGGCCTAATGAGTGCATAGAGGTCAAGCTATCAGGTTCAAAACTCTAAATTTTACTTCAACTCTAATTTGAGTTATCCAAATGTGTGTTCCAAGTCTTGAGGTCTTCATGAAAGTTGTAAAAATTTGTCTTAGCTTTAAAACAAGACCAAAATCACATCCATCGAATATTTGTAACTCAAATTATAGCTAATTTACTGAAAAAGCCAAGTGAGAATATTATACAATGAATGAAATATATTGCTATTAATGTGGTTCTTGCTATCAAGTGAATAGTTATTAGAGAATTATCTTAACTTTCGAACAAGACCAGAATCACATTAATCAGATAATTGCAACTCAAATTGCAGTCAGTTTACTTAAGAATGTAATAACCCAAATTAATGATAATTCAAGCAATAATTTCTTTAATGATCCAATTAAGCTCAATTTCATAAAATGTGACAAAATTAACTTAATTAAGCCAAATTGAACCTTAAGAAGCTTAGTGAGAGGATTATAAATTGAATAAATACATTGTTATTAAATTCTCCCACACTAAACTTTTGCACTCCCAGGTAAAAACACATATGAAAAAAAAAACTAAGGAACAAAGAAAAACGACACAGACTCAAAAGCTAAAAACTCTAAAGAATTCAATGAATCAAGAAGAGCAACCAGTCATTCAAGGGATCAAAGCATTAATGAGGTAACATTTCTTCACATCTCAAACCAACAAGCAAAGAAACTTCTGTTGAAAAGAATAAAACAGGAATGATAGATTCTTACAGGATTCACTCTCAAACCTTCAAGCATTAAAAAGGTAGGTATTTTACTCAATTCAACCCAAGAAAAATTGCGCTACCATAAGCTTGCTTATCTTCTACTTTTCCACTACTCAGAACACATGCACACACAAATCATGATGACTTTATTCAAGGTTATAATGGGGTTAAGGTAAAGGAGGGTGGTAATATGGATTTGATAAGTTAAAAACCAAAGAGAATAAAAGAGTGTGAGAATTGAGTTCAATTAACAAACATAAAATTTCATCCCAACTCCACCTAATACAAATTCCCTTTATATATTCTTTTCCCATCCCTTTTTTGCCTTGTTGACCATTCTTTACACATCCATTTTTTTTAAATATACACATTTTTTAAATTAACCACAATTTCTTTTTTCACCAACCAATATGCACACACACCCCCACACTTGTTCAAGAACTCATCCAATGACAAAGCTAATGTTCTTTTATTCCCTAAGGTCAGGTAAGAACATGGTTTTTCATTTAAGGCACATAATGAGTTAGAAATAAGGAATGGTCAAATAAGCTCAAAGGAGTTAAGCAAAGGAAAATATACAAGATTGGCTATTTAGTTAAAGTAGCTATTTCAATAAAAATGCCTCAATCATGTTTATATATGCATGTGAAAATATAGCCTCAAAAAGAATCAAAACAAGTTCTGGAGTAACAATTCCAAGAGTGAAAATCACACAAGAAAGAAGAGAATAGTACAAATGTTCAATCTATTCATCAATAGGCTCAAAATCTCACAAGAAATATTTCTATCATTCTCAATCCATCAAGTCAACATTCATATCCAAGCATATGATTTTTAAGAAAGGAGAAAATTTATGCTATGACCCAAGATATGCTTTTTGCTACTTCTAAAATAATTATTTCCTCGACTAAGATGCGTATCAAGAGTAAAATTACCCCTAGGGCAAAATTTACTCCTTACTCTACCATTCTTAATTGGTTTTATTATAAGTAGATTTTTAACAATCATATCAATAAACAATTACTTCCCTAATTTAATATGCATCTCAAAAGTAAAATTACTCTTTACACTGTCATCCTTAATTAGTTTAGTAAGTTACTGACAATCATATCATAGTCTCCACTTTTTTTTCAACTATCCTTCCCCCCAACTAGATCACAACATTGTTCACAATGTTAAAATAAAGATGAGTAAAACCAAAGGGAGATAGAAGAGTTTACCTATAGTGGCAATTATTGAAAAGAAAGACTTGACAAAAATTTATACAGAAACAAAGTATGATAAATAAAACCAAAAGTAAAGGAAAATTAAAGATGCAGTGTCAGATCTGGCTTTCTTTTCATGCTGCTTCCCTCACTGCTTCCTTCAGACCAATCTATCTAAGCTATTGCTGGATCAGGTACATAAACAAAAGCTTCTAATTTATCAATCAACTCATCAATAGTGAAGGCAGAGATAAGAAGTTGTCTTGTTGATGGTGTGATAAATTTCTGTTCCATAGCTTTGTCAAGAAAAAATAAAGAAAGATCAAAGAAATTATTAACATTCAACAAACCAATTGGTTTATGGTGGATGTTTAGTTAGGCCCAAGAGACAATTTGAAAAATTTCTTTCAAAGTACCAAAACAACCTAGTAAGGCATTGAATGCATCAGAATTGTCAAGCATTGTTTTCATTCGTGCATGCATAGATGATACCTTAAGTTCCTCCCCAATTGTTTTTCCAATGATCTTTTGAGTTAAACGTCTAAGAATAACACCTAAAACTTGACTGCCTCCTATATAAGTAGTAAGTGATATAGCCCCTATTAACCCACGACAACCTCCCCCATATACAACACGAATATTCCTCGTAACAAGTAGAGCGCTTGCTGCATTTACAAACTCTAAACTCTTCCCATAACTTGACCCACAAAAAACACAGACATTTAAAAGTTTATGAATAGAAGGTCCCATAATTTCACCTTTCCTTTGAATGATTATGAGTTGGGGAAAAGTGAAGAAAATTGAGTGTTTAAATAGGAAAAGAATAGAAAAAGTAATGACAATAACTATATGGGTAGGCTGACTGTTGTTAGAAAAATTTAAAATTAAGAAACACATTTTTTTTTTTGTTTTTTCATAACTTAAAGAAAACCATTAGGGTAAATAAGTCTAGAAACCCCTGAAGGACTCTACTCAATCGTCTATCTAAAAATCAAAATACAACAAAATCATACAAAGATAAGAAGAAATATAATAACAAATGAGGACATACCTGTATGTACAGTTATCATGGCGTATCTTTATACTGTGCGTCATGAGTATAGTAGTGGCATATCTTTGAGTTACTGTCACCAGTGCAACATAAGAACTCCACAAGGATTGTCGAACCGACAACAAGAACCTTTAAGTCCTTTCCGTTCTGCTTATGAAATAACAACCCTTTTTCTTCTTGTAAACCTAATTAAAGGTCTGTATTATAAGATGGTACCTGACCGCAACCAGTCAGAACTCACCATAGACGCCTACTAATTAAAGTAAGTAAACTGCTCAATTAACAGTTTCCATTCACTGTAAAGACGGGACACTTCTATCTGTCCATCAGTGCTACAGAGTCTTGATTCCAAGAACTGGGAATGTAGCACGTGGCTCTCTACAAAGCATGACACATGAACCTTATTTACATACTGGCATGTGAAGGTCTCCTCATGAGTCTATGATAGAACAGGCATCCACCCGGGGCTCCTAATCTAATTAAAGACCAAGTATAACTGTAGTTTCGTCCTTTTTTTTTCAAGTTGTTAGAAACCTGATGAAAGGTGAGTGTATACTCACTTGAGATTCGGATGGAGGTAGTCTGCTCTTTTGGCTTTGTGCCAAAGCATTGTTGACCAGTATTAGACCCATTCAAGACCAGCGCAACATAGGGCTCCCAAAAGGGACAAGTGGCTATAATGCGACTGGCTGCCTCACATGTGGGATACAATCTACTTACTTTGTTTTTCAATTAAGAAGGCTGGATCAGGATGTGTGCATTTCTCAATTCACGTTTTGTGTTACCAAAGCCAAACCCAAGATGTATGCATATTGTTTTTTTCTTTTTTTTCTTTTTTTTTTAAGTAGAAGAAGAAGAAGAAGAAGAAGAAGAAGAAGAAGAAGAAGAAGAAGAAGAAGAAGAAGAAGAAGAAGAAGAAAATATGTACATGTTGTTGTGGATGTGGCTCACATCTACCTCTAGTTTCATGTCCAGAAATGGCTTAAACACCTTCTATAAGTCGAGGATAAGTTTCTCATCTAATTTTCTTATAAATTAGCAAACAAGGTCTTTTAGAGTCAGATTCCCAAGAATGTAATGCTTTTGCTCCTCCTTGAAGAGATTCCAAAAGTTAAAAAGTTCATGATGCACATAACCATAAGAATGCATATCAAGAGTTAATAAGATATCATGTAACGACTCCTTACTCAGTCTATTTTTAATGAAGAAAATTTTATCTTCTCTGTTTGTGGAAACCATCCCCAAAGAATGACATCGCTTGTTGCAATTCTATCGTGTATATTTGTGATAGACTTGTAATCTTTTTGCTCTTCTCCTTTTAGAATACGAACTTCTACCAAGACCTAGCATGTATGAGTCAAATGAAATTGAAGACTCACCTGCTAGTAAGACCTTTGCTTCAATTATCCAGCGTACATCTTGCGGCATGCTCTTGTGCATTAACAATCTCAATCTTTCACATCTAGCTTTGCAAATTTTTGTTAGAGCATTTTGAGGAAGAGAAGAAAAATGTTTTTTTAGGTTTAAAAGAATATCATCCATTTTAAAGGAGAAGGAATCAACTATTTTGGAAAACTGAAAAAAACAAACCTACTTGAGAGTCACAGAGTACCATTATCCATCATTTAACCAAGAACACAAAGAACTACAAAACAAAATAAAGCAACAAAATTAGAGTAAATTTTTCTCATCACAAGGATTAGAAAGGGAAATGAATTCTACCTCAGCAGCTTGATTTTCCAGAAATGGTTTAAGTTTTTGTCCATTAACCTTAAACATATAACGCCCCTTTTTGGAGAGAAAATGTCACAACAAGACCACAATGCTGAAAATGAAACATAAACTAAGACTCAGTTCATTTAGATATAGATAAGCCTGTTCATTTGTAAATGTATAATTAATTTGGCGAATTCTTTTTTTTTTGTCGTTAACAGAAAATGATGACATATAATTATAGCAGAAAATAATATAAGAAGTTAACCATACATCACATATATATACTTATACCATACTTGTTTAGTTACAACAATAAATATACAAAAAGCAAAAGCTTTACCTGCCCTAAAAAGATTACACACATACAGCCCACCAAAAAGACAAAAGATCTGGCCCCCAAAAAGATTTACATATAGCCATCAGTAGCTATCAACAACATCAGCCCCTAAAATTAACGAGAAGGAATCGTGGTTGGATCTTCCTTGAGGTCTTCCTCGTCAAAGGAAATCATCATCGTAGCAGTCGAGTTACAAGCGGAGGCTCGTGCAGAGGATAAGAATGAATCCTCTTGTGGGGAGTAGTAACGTTCACCCCACATATCACGAACGAGCAAATAAAACTCTAAATACAAATATGTATTAGCAATAAAAATAGGTTGATCATGACGACCCCATGCCAGAAACACCGTCACGTCTCCGTGGTAGATACAACTATTCGTGCTCAGGTTGAGGTGCCAACAGTCTGGACCTCCATGAAATGTCAGCTGAACATACCCCAAAAAGCCACGTGGACAGGACGTCATGTTCCAAATAGGTACTAATCAAAGTCAAGCCAAAACCCGGGGAATTCGTGTACTTTCCATTCTTCACCAACGTCTTCATAGAAACACATAAATATACAGAATAACAAAAATACAGAAAAGAGGTGAGATATCCTACATTCGGTACTAATTATGGCAGTAAAGAAACAGAACGGCGCAAGACACCCACATAGCATAGCAGGAATAATAATCAGCATCAAGATTCACACAATAAACAAATTAACAAAACCCAAGCAGTTATACATCAACAAACAACAGTTCTATCATCATGTGAATAAATGCCAAATAATATGTTGACCCACTCTGCATGTGCACATGGTACCAAAATCCAACATTCGGTACTAGAAATCCTACTCCATGGAGCTAGACAAAAACATTGGAGAAAATGATCAAGGACACATGTCAGTATCTCGTCAACCATAAAACCAAGTGCTTTCCAGAAAAATCAATCATTTGTGCAACAATGCTTTATACTGCGGCATTCTCACAAGATCGCGATATAGGACAGTATCTCGGTTCGGATCGTCGATGCATTTGCATCAGTCTATCCCACGGCTCAGAGGAGCAACCAACTGTCCATTCGTGAGACACTCGAACCCCAATGCCCCCAAGGTCAACGATATGACCTACACTTAGTCTATTCGCACTCACACTAAGGTGTGATTCAATCTCCTAGGCACATAGCCTTACAATAGAGTCCACCGGACTTTCACAATGCATGATGACTCAATGCATATCCATGTATATTTAACAATAATATACTTTCTCATAACATGCCACACTTTATCAAAGTCTCAAATATGACAATACATTTTTTAAGGTTCATTATGGAATTTCACTTTAACTTAGCATTTCTTATAAAATCTCTCTCTAGAGGAATTCTCTTTAAATTCTCATTCAATCTTTATTTCTCTTAATTAGTCAAATTCTTTACTTTAACTTATTCATAATCACTTAGAAAATCATTCTAAGGTTCTCTAAGTCTCAGACACTCTCTTGTTCTTTCCTTAAGTCCAAAATTGTTCTGAGTTATCGGATAAAGTCTTATTCTTTATTCTTCCCATTTTATGAACTTCTAATAAATCTCTAATTTTCTAATTAACCAAGTCTTCATTTTAACATTACATTTTTGGCATTTCCACCTTAAGAGGTCGTGAGCCTCAAAGAATTTAGGGGTTCTAGATTTTTATTTCTCTATTGATTGTTGTTCACTTAGTTAGTTATCTTTCCAACTCTTCATAAAATTTTAACCATGAACACCCTATTAAAGGGGTTATGGTCGTGAGCCTCAATAGGAAAAGCAAAGAACTTTTGCTTCAAATTCATATTTCTAATCCAATACAATCAATCCAAGATCATCAACATAGACAAATACAACCAATAAAACCATATAGGAGAAAATCAATACCATGATCATTAGAAAATCCATAAAATCAAGAGAGTAACCCTAACATGGGTTTCTCAAAATCACACACAACAAGCTTCCCACTACTAATAGAGGTTGAAGTGGATAGCTTCCCTCTTACCTAAGAGTGAAAATAAGAAAGGTGCCTCCTTGTTGGTCCTTGTGATTTTCGGCCAAGCTCACCCAAAACCCTAAGAATTATAACTCATAAATCAACACCAAGGGTTTGAAAAGAACGGGTCAATGGTCATGGTGATGACCATGAACACGAAAAAGAAGAGAAAGTGAAGATCAAAAGTTTACCTCAAAAGCTTCAAGCTTTGATCTTGAAGAAAAGTGATGAAAATGTGAGCTTTTGGAGATGAGTCCAACAAGAAAAGGTCTTAGAATGTGGAGTTGTATATGGAAATATGGTGGCTTGAAATTTTTGTATGCATGGAGGTTGGAATGGTGTGGTGGGCGTAGGGCAGAGAGGAAGAGAATGAAGAGGAAAAGGTTAAGTTGTTGAAGATTTCTCCTAACAAGAATGAAAAGCTTCAAAGGAGAAATGAATTCAAGCAAGATGGTTGCTTGAAATCAAGCAAAAATGGAGGCGGAAGAAGGGTGTGGGTGCCGTGGAGAGGAGAAGAGAAGAGGAAGAGAAGAGCTTGAGAGAAAAAATAAGGGAAGAGAAATGGTAGAGAGAGAAAGTAATAGCTTTTGTGTTTTGAATTTTATGAGTAAAGGTGATAAAGTAAGAAGCATAATTTTGGCTCCCCAAATTGGCCATTGTCGTGGAGTGTGGGAGAGAGAGGAGGGAAAAGTGTGTTCTAGAAGCTTGGTAAAGCTTCCTTGAGAAGCTTGGTAGGAAGCTCACTTGAGAAGCTTTGTTAGATTTTGCAAAAGTCAACTTGATTAGACATAAAGTAGATTTCTAGATAAGGTGATAAGGATTTTTATTACAAGCTATTACCCAGTAGACAATTGTTACAGTTAACAGAATTCAGTATTGATTGTCCAACAGATAATAAATTGTACAACGATTTTAATTTACTAGATAAAAATCTCAAAAAACATAAACCTCGTAAACTATGCCAGCCTCGGCTTTAGTAAAATCCCTCATCGATGTTTCCACAGTTCAAGCTTTACTAGCCTCAGGGAAAATATTTTATTTACTCGGCTCCACTCAGCATACACGTAAAATGAGAAATATATTAAAATATTCAACATTTTCGAAAAAATCCACAAAATTTCACAAAATTCATAAATATTATAAAATGACTATTTATCATGAAATTATCAATTTTCGGGGTGTTATAACTCTCCCCTTCTAAAAAGAAATTTCATCCTCGAAATTTGTATACCTTAGAATAGTTGTGGATGTTACTCATGCATCTTGTCTTCTAACTCCCACGTTGTATCTCCGGTTGTGTCATTCCAGATTACTTTTACCAACGGGATCTCCTTCCCTATGAGTTGCTTTACCTTTCTATCTCCAATCCTTACAGGAGGTGTCTCATAAGTTAGGTTCTCTTTCAATTATACTGTGTCTAGTGCTATGACATGGCTCGGGTTAGGAATATATTTTCGCAATTGCGATACACGGAAAACATTGTAAAGGTTAGAAAGAAAATATGGTAAGGCTATTTGGTAAGCTACTGGATCTATCCGGCGAAGAATTTGGTAAGGTCCAAGGATTTGGTAAACTCTGCCTCTGAACCTTGGAATTTCATCAGTTCCTTCCTCTAATGTTTTCACACTGCCTTACTTCATTAGCTCCCTTTCTTCTTGCAAAAACTTGTCAACTTTCTATTTCTCTCGGATGTCTTCCATTAAGTCATTTGAAACAGTGACCATGTTCATACAGATCTTTCCCGGTGCTAATCCACAAAGGACCATACATCCCTGAATTGCTTTATCAAATCATTTTCCTTGACCATCATAACAGAGATACTGATCATCTTCCTGCTCAAAGCATCTGCCACGACGTTTTCCTTTCCAGGGTGATATTGAAGTTCAAAATTATAATCATTTAGAAATTCCAACCACCTTCGCTGTCTCATATTCAACTCCTTTTGGTCGTGCAGGTACTTCAAGCTTTTGTGGTCGCTAAAGATGTTGAATGTCGCCCCATAAAGAAAGTGCCTCTATATCTTCAAAGTGAATACCACAGTCGCTAATTCCAGGTCATGTGTTGGGTAGTTCTTCTCATGCACTCGCAACTGTCTCATAGTGTAAGTCACCACTTTTCCATTTTGCATAATCACACATCCTAATCCTTAGTATGAAGCATTGCAATACACTATGAAGGGTTCACTTGGATTGGGTAGAACTAATACTGGTGAAGTAGTTAGTCATTTCTTCAATTCTTGGAAACTTTCTTCGTAAGCATTAGTCCACTCAAAGGCTTGATTCTTTCTTGTGAGCTGAGTGAGAGGCCCTGCTATCTTAGAGAATCCCTCAATGACTCCCTGATAATATCCAGCTAGTCCCACAAAGCTTCAAATTTCTGTCACTGTCTTCGACCTTTCCCATTGCAGAATCACTTCCACTTTTGACGGATCTACTGCAATCTCTTCCTTCGAGATTACATGGCTTAAAAACTTGACCTCTTCTAGCCATAATTCACACTTCGACAGCTTGGCGTACAACTTCTTCTCCTTCAAAATCCGGAGAACTATACTAAGGTGTTCAACATGATCCTCCTGATTTCTAGAGTAGATTATGATGTCGTCAATGAAGACAACTACGAATCTATCCAGGTAGGGACGAAAGATTCTATTCATGTAATCCATGAATATAGCAAGGGCATTCATCACACCAAATGACTTCATAAGATATTCGTAATAATCGTAACGGGTACAAAACACCGTTTTGGGAATATCTTCCGGCTTTACTCGAATCTGATGGTAGCCCGATCGCAGATCGTTCTTGGAGAACACTGCTGCTCCTTTCAGTTGATCCATCAAGTCGTCTATCCTTAGAAGCGGATACTTATTCTTAATTGTGACCTTATTCAACTGGCGATAGTCCACACACGATCGTGAAGTCTCATCCTTCTTTATGACTAGCAACACTGGTGCACCCCATGGCAATACACTGGGTCTAATAAACTACTTTTCCAAGAGTTCTTCTAACTGCTTCTTGAGCTCAACTAACTCTGATGGTGACATCCTATAGGGCGCTATAGATATAGGACCAGATCCAGGCACAAGATCAATAGTGAACTCTATCTCCCACTCTAGCAGTAGACTAGGTACATCATCAGGAAATACTTCAGAAAACTCGTTAACCACTGGAATTGCATTCACATCGGCTTCGCTCTCGACTTTTAAGGAAGACAATAGCATGTATCCCTGAGCTCTTTCTTTCAAGAAAGCTTGAACTTGGTTGGCCATCAAAAATCTAGAAACTTCATCCATAGGGAAAACTATAGTCTTACTAGAACAATCTAATAGGACATGGTTAGAAGACAACCAATCCAATCCTAAAATTACGTTTAACTGGGAAAGAGGTAAACAGATCAAATCAACAGAAAAGATTCGACCTTCAATAATTAAAGGACAATCTAAACAAACTTTAGTGGTAACAACAGGTTTAGCTGTAGGAGTAGAAACAGTCAAATCAAAAGATAAGGAAGACACAAGTAAATCAAGTCGTCGCACACAGTCACAAGAAATGAAAGAGTGGATTATCCCAGAGTCATACAATGCAGTCAAAAGATTACCACCTATGGTACCCTCTCCTTGTATCAGATCTTCAAATTCAGAGGCTTCTGCTCCACTCATGGTGTAGACTTAACCTCCTGCTTGTGGTTTTGCAGCTCTTGCAGTGTTGACAGAAGGTTCTGCCATAGCTTGGTTGTAGTCACGAGAGATATACCCAGGCTTCCCACATCGAAAACAGATGATTCCTTTGATGGTGCAATCCCTCGTTAGGTGATCCTTCCCACACTTCATACACTTTGGTGTAGACGCCAAATTCTGACCAGTTCGATTTTCACCAAGGCCTCTGCTGATACCTCCACCAAGTGACTGTTATTGACTTCCCGGTGGTCGGGAATAAGGTTTCTTCTGAAAATGGTTTGCATTGTCGCCACCTCCTCTTTGAAACCTAGTAGGTCTAAAGTTACGATTTCTCATGGCCCGCGCATGATCCAGATCTTCCACTCAGTGACACGTGTCCAACAACTTTGAAAACTGGTTGATCCTCAAAGTTATGATTGCCTTTTTCACATCATGCCTCATTCCTTCCTCAAATTTTTGACACTTCCACACCTCATCCTGCTGATGTTAGAAATACATTGAAAAGTTGGACAAGCTCTCGAACCTCACAGCATACTCGCTAACAGTCATGTTCCCTTGTCTCAAACTGAGGAACTTTATCTCTTTGGCATGTCTTGCACTTGTCGGGAAATACTTCTCTAAGAATCTATCCTTGAATACCTCCCAAGTGATTACTAGACCTTTAGCTTGTAGTAGTCTCAGTGCTCTATTCCACTAATCTTTCGCATCTCCGATCAACATGAAAACAACATAGGTTACCTTCTTGTCATTAGCACAGTTCATGCCCTTGAAAATTTTCTCCAGTTCCTTAATCTAAAGACTAGCCTTCTCCAGATCAAATTCCCCCTTAAACTGTGGAGGGTTGTTACGATGGAACTCTGACATATTTTGAGCATCAACAGATGCTTCTAACTGTTGCGCAGCCCTTTCCTACTGTTGAGCAGCTCTTTTAGTTTATTGTGGGATAATGTCTGCCATTCGTTGCACGGCTTCAACAGCTACAACAATACCTCCACCGCATGCCATTATTCTTTTTTAGAGTAAACTGAACAAAAACACAAGGAAGAATAAGATGTATCCTTTTAGAATACCAAACATAGAGAGTCACACAGCACAAACAAGACAGACCTAACCACTAAGACCCAAAAGAAAACTTAAACCGGGGCTCTGATAGCAAACTAGTGTAACACCCCTTTTTGGATAGGGAATGTCACACCAAGACTACAATGCGGAAAACGAAACATAAACTAAGATCCGGTTCATTTAGATATAGATAAGCTTGTTCATTTGTAAACGTATAATTAATTTGGTGAATTCTATTTTTTTGTCGTTAACAGAAAATGATGAAACATAAATATAGCAGAAATTAATATAAGAAGTTAACCATACATCACATATATATACTTATACCATACTTGTTTAGTTACATCAACATATATATAAAAAGCAAAAACTTTACTTGCCCCAAAATGATTACACATATACAGCCCACCAAAAAGACAAAACATCAGGCCCCCAAAAAGATTTATAGATAGCCATCAATAACTATCAACAGCATCAGCCCCTAAAACTAACGAGAAGGAACCATGGTTAGATCCTAATGCGAGATTAAAGGATGAAAACCCGAGTGCAGGTTGTCTCAAGTAATAAATTCTCAGGAGTCCGAGGTCGATCCACAGGAAATTGATAAAGAAAAATTAATTGAGGTAGGAAAAAGATTTGTCACAACACCAAAAGTAATAAAAGTTGTTCACAAATGAAAAAAGGATTTGCTTGGGTTAGGAGATCCACTCTTGCGAATAAATTAAAGGCAAGATTATTTCTCATTATAACTCAATTGAAATCTATACATAAAGGAAGTTCCAATCAGAAAATATAACATTCAAAGTTCAATTATATATGCAATCATATTATGATTCCTTCAATTATCTACTAGCAATTGTAAGTGAGCTCAAGCATTCACTGTACTAATCCTCCTGTCTACAATAAATCAAGATCTCCACTATACAAGGAAGGTTTCTAAATTGATTGAAAACAAAATACAACACATATAATGTCCACTTTATAATATATCATTTAAGCACAAGAAATAGAATAATCTTACCTTATTTTATTACCAAGAGCTTCACTCTTTCACCCAAGCAAAATGAAAATTAAGTACTCATAATCAAGAAGAAAGAAAGAGAGTAAAAGAGAAAGATGAACATAACTTCAAATTACAACAAAAGAAAATTACAACAAAGGAAGACAATATACAAGCATGAACATAATTTCTCCTAATTAAGCCTAAAACCAAAGTCTCCTAAATGATCAGCCAAAGGAGCCTTTTATAGAGGATTAGAGATACAAAATGACAAGGGGGGATTAAGAGTAGGTGAGGAGTGGGTGGATGAGTGGAAAATGCCAAATGGTGAGTTGGTGAGTGGAAAATTATTAAGATTCTTTGTCTCTAAAATCATTCAGTGCTGATCCTATGGATTCCATTAGAATAAAGCACCGTGGTCTCATGAAAGTTGTAGCATTTTTTCTTAGCTTTCCAATGCCACCAAAATCATCCAAAAATTTGTCCTACAGCCCAAGATATGATCCAATTACTGTAGACTGTTCAGGCTCAGTTTCAGTACCTCTATTTTGACTTCAAAGCCCAATATCACATTCATGGAATCCGATCTGAATTTTGTATTCTTTATGAAAGTTATAGATTTGGGCCTTAACTTTCAAGTATCAAAGTTTCAGCCCTATTGACCACCTACAGCTCGAGTTATGCCTTGATTACTGCACACTATTTAGGTTCTAATCACAAAACTTGTGTTCTGACTTCCAAGCCCAATTAGCTCCTCTAGATGTCCATATTTTACCTGGAGCTCTCATGAAAGTTGTAGAGCTCTCTCTTATCTTTCCTACAAGGTAAGATACATAATTATAAGACATCTAAAACTCAAGATATATCTGAAATACAGAAATAGTGTAAGACTAAAATAGTGCTGAAAAATTCAATTAAGTCCAATTTGAGTCCAAACTTACAAGACATAACCAGGCTTAATAAATTAAGTACATAGAGAGTGTAAAAATAAGGGTTCATTAATGTATAAAATATGTGATTATCAAATTCTCCCACACTTAACTTTTTGCACTCCTGGGCAAAACACATAAGACCAAAGCTAGGAAACAAAGAAAAATGACAGAGACTCAAAAGCTAAAAACTCTAAAAGATTTGATGAAACAAGAAGAGCAACCAAAAATTTAAGGGATCAAAGCATTAATGAGATAACATTTCTTCACATCTTAAACTAACAAGCAAGGAAATTTCAGTTGAAAAGAATGAATCAAGAATGATAGATCCTCACCGAATTCACTCTCAATCTCTCAAGTGTTTAAAAGGTAAGTATTTCACTCTATTCAACCCATGAACAATTGCACTACCATAAGCTTGCTTATCTTCTACTTCTCTGCTACTCAAAACACATGCTTACAAAAATCAAGAGGACTTTATTCAAGGTTGTAATTGGGTCATGGTAAAGGAGAGGGGATAAATGGATATGAGAAGATAAATACCAAAGAGAATAAAAAAGCATTATGGTATAATTAGAGTGGAGAAGATGTTTGAGAACATTCATCATAAAGGACAATAACTAATATTTGACTAATGTTTTGTTGAAGATCAATCACAATAACAACTATCCTTTCCCCCCAACCAGATCACAACATTGTCCTTAATGCTAAAATATAGATGAGTAAAGGATAGAAGATATTACCTGTTGGAGAAATTTGACACAAATTTAAACAGAAACAAAGTACGATAAATAAAATCAAAAGTAAAGGAAAGCTATAAATGAAGTGTCAAATCTGATTTCTTTTCATCCTGCTTCCCTCACTGCTTCCTACTGACTAATCTATCTGAGCTATTGTTGGGTCAGGTTTATGAACAAAAGCTTCTAATTTATTAATCAACTCATAAATAGTGGAAGCAGAGATAAGAAGTTGTCTTGCCGAAGGTGTGATAAATTTTTGTTCCACAGCACGGTTAAGAAAAAGTAACAAAATATCAAAGAAATTATTTACATTCAACAAACCTATGGGCTTATGGTGAATGTTCAGTTGGGCCCAAGGGACAATTTGAAAAATTTCTTCCAAGGAACCAAAATCACCTGGTAAGGCATTGAATGCATCAGAGTTGTCAAGCATTATCTTCATTCGTTCATGCATTGATGATACCTTAAGTTCCTCCCCAATTGTCTTTCCAGTGATGTTTTGTTGAACTAAAAGTTGAGGAATGACACCTAAAACTTGACTGCCTCCTATATATGCAGTAAGTGATACAACCTCCATTAACCCACGGCAATCTCCCCCATATACAAGATGAATATTCCTCGCAACAAGTGATCGACCAAGAGTGGTAGCTACGTTTATAAACTCTAAACCCTTCCCATACTTAGACCCACAAAATACACAGATATTTTTAAGTCGACGAACAAAAACACCTTCTATTTCTATACTTACCTTTCTCTTTGACTGATTCTGAGTTAGAGGAAAGTGCAGAAAATAGAGTGTTTAAATAGGAAAAAGAATGGAAATAGTAATAATAGTACTTATAAGGGTAGGTTGGTTATTGTCAGAAAAGTTTGAAATTAAGAAACACATAATCTTTTTTTTCTTAATTTTTAATTTTTTTTGTTTTTTTGTTTGTTTGTTTTTTTTACTTCAAGAAAACCATCAGGGTAAAGAAGTCTAGAAACCCTTGAAGGACCCTGCTCAAAGGATCGTCTGTCCAAAACTAAAATACAACAAATTATAGAAAGATAAAAGAAATATAATAGTAAATGATGATATACCTTTATGTACAGTTTTTATGGCATATCTTTATACTGCGCGTCATGAGTGCAATAGTGGCATATATTTATACTGCATGTCACCAGAGCAGTAGACACTCATGTCCATTTATTCGAAGAAAAGAGAAAGAAAAAATCATCGTAGGTTTCCATCCTAGGTCTAGAATCTGGAGAACTCACACTTGGGCTCGTAACATCAACAAAGATGCTAAAATCTAAAACCTGTAATGTCCAAGATCCAGAACGTCCCATCCCAGGGCGTTGAGAGCCACTTCTAATAAAAGAGAGGATCAAGCTTAGATACCTCATATGCTTTGGCAACCGTGGGTTACTTCTCACAAATAACCAGAGTGGGACGCTTCTGCCTGTCCATCAACTCCACAATGCCTAGATGGTAAACATTGAGTTATGGAGTGCGGCCCTCTACAGAGCATGGTACATGAACCTTTTTTAAGGACTAGCGTGCAAAGGTCCACCCGAGTCAATAACGGGTCAGCCAAAGGCTAGGGCTCCACAACTAATTAAAGTCATGGTACTCCTTCTGGATTGCCCTTGTTCAAATTTTTTTTTCTTTTTTTTCTTTTTTTTTAAGAAAACGTGAAGAAGAAAAAGAAGAAAAAGAAGATAATATGTACAGATTGTTGTGGATATGGCTCACATGTGCCTTTGGTTTCACGTCCAATAATGGCTTAAACGCCTTCTATGAGTTGAGGATAAGTTTCCCATCCAATTTTCTTATAAATTGGCAAACAGGGTCTTTTAGAGTCAGATTCCCAAGACTGTAGCATTTTTCTTCATCGTTGAAGAGATTCCACAAATTAAGAAGTTCACGATACACAAATCCATAAGAATGCGTCTCAAGAGTCAATAAGATATTATCTAATGACTCCTTACTCAGTCTATTCTTAATGAAGAAAAAATTATCTTCTCTATTTACGAAAACCATCCCCAAAAAATGACATCGCTTATTACAATTCCATCGTACACATTTGTGACAGACTTGTAACCTTTTTGCACTTTTCCTTTTAGAATGAACTTCTTCCAAGACCTAGCATGTATGAGTTAAATGAAATTGAAGACTCACGTGTTAGTCAGACCTTTGCTTCAATTATCCAGCATACATCTTCTAGCATACCCTTATGCATTAATAGTCTCAATCTTTCATATCTAACTTTGTAGATTTTTGTTAGAGCATTTTGAGGGAGGGAAGGAAAATGTTTTCTCAGGTTTGAAAGAATGACATCCATTTTAAAGGATAAGGATTTAGTTATTTTGGGAAACTAAAAAACAAACAGACTCAAGAGCCGTGGAGTACCGTTATCCGCCACTTAACTGGGAATACAAAGAATTGCAAAAACAACGCAACAAAATTAGAATAAATTCTATTCATAACAAGGATCAGAAAAAGAGATGAATTCTACCTCATCAACATGGTTTTCTAGAAATGGTTTGAATCTTTGTCCATTGACTTTAAACACATTACCATTCTTAGGATTTTCAATATCTATGGCCCCATGTAGATACATATGTTTGACAACAAAAGGGCCACTCCACCTAGATCCCAATTTTCTAGGGAATAGGTGCAGACGAGAATTATAAAGCAGAACTTTTTGACCAATTTCAAAAGATTTTCTCAAAATTGTCTTATCATGAAAAACTTTTGTTCTAGCTTTATAAATCTTTGAATTTTCATATGCATCATTTCTCAATTCCTCCAGTTCATTTATTTGCAATTTGCGTATCTTGCAAGCATCATCAAGATTTAGATTAAAAGCTTTAATGGCCCAAAATGCTTTATGTTCCAATTCTACATGCAAGTGACAAGGTTTTCCATAGAATAACCGATAGGGTGACATGCCCAAAGATGTTTTGAAAGCAGTACGGTAAGCCCAAAGTGCATCATTTAGTCATAAATACCAATCTTTACGATTTGGGTTAACCGTTTTTTTCAAAATTTGTTTAATCTCCCTATTTACCAATTCAACTTGTCCACTTGTCTGAGGGCGATAAGGGATGACAATTTTGTGTATAATACCATATTTCTTTATTAAAGATTCAAATGATTTATTACAAAAATGTGTTCCCCCATCACTGATGATAGCTCGAGGGATTCCAAATCGACACAAGATATTTTCTTTTAAAAATTTGAGAACAATTTTATGATCATTGTGTCGGTATGGAATCGCCTCAATCCATTTTGAGACATAATCAACTACAACCAAAATATACACAAATCCAAATGAGGATGGAAATGGGCCCATGAAATCAATTCCCCAACAATCAAAAATTTCAATGACAAGGATGGGATTCAGAGGCATCATGTTTCTTTTTTAAATTAAGCCCAATTTTTGACAATTTTCACAACTTTTGCAAAAAAGTATAGCAGTCCTTAAATAAAGTAAGCCAATAAAATCTACACTACAAGATTTTCATAGCTATTTTCTTTGAATAAAAATGACCTCCACATGCTTCTGAGTGACAAAATTTAATGACACTACCTACCTCACTGTCAGGTACACATCTTCGAAAGATTTGGTCAAGACAATATTTGAACAAGTATGGGTCATCCCAATAAAAATTTCCTTCTATCTTGGTGCGTCCATTGAGGCGGCATCTTTCTTGTTACAAGAAAGTTGACTATGTTAGCATACCAAGGCATGAAATTGACAAAAAATAAAAATTCATCAGGAAAAGAATTATTGATGGGTGTGTTATCAAAAGGTGAGCCTGTTATAAGTCTGGACAAATGATCAGCGACAACTTTTTTGGCTCTTTTCTTATCTTTTATTACGATGTTGAATTCTTGAAATAACAAGATCCACTGTATCGATCTTGGTTTGGCATCCTGCTTAGACATCAAATATCTAACAGCAGCATAATCGGTGAAAATCACAATAGAAGAACCAATTAAGTAAGATCAAAATTTGTCTAGTGCAAAAATTACAGCAAGTTGTTCTTTTTCAGTAGTGGTGTAATTTATTTGTGCACTATTTAAAGTTTTACTTGCATAACAAATCACATGAGACTTACCTTCCTTTCTTTGGCCTAAAACAACGCCCACAGCAAAATCACTAGCATCACACATCAACTCAAAAAACAAAGACCAGCCAGGAGATTGCATGATAGAAGCAGATGTCAGAAGACCAATTAATTTTTCAAAAGATTTTTGATATTCTTCAGTCCAATCAAATGGTGAATCTTTCAACAGAAGATTACATAATGGTCTAGATATGGCACTAAAGTCCTTTATGAATCTTTTGTAAAACCTTGCATGTCCTAAAAAGGAATAAACTTCTCTGACTGTTTTTGGGGAAAGAAAATGGGCAATTAATTCAACTTTGGTCTTATCAACTTTAATTGCTTTAGAAGATATCACATGACCTAACATTATTCCTGAGGTAACCATGAAATGACATTTTTCCCAATTTACCACAAATCATTTTTCTTCATATCTTTTAAGAACTTTTTCCAAATTATCAAGACAAATTTCAAATGAATCTCCAAAAACTATCAGGTCATCCATGAAAACCTCTAAATAATGTTCAATTATGTCACTAAAAATGCTTAACATGCATCTTTGGAATGTTGCCATAGCATTACAAAGGCCAAAAGGCATTCTTCTATATACAAAAGTACCAAAGGGATATGTAAAAGTGGTCTTTTCTTGATCTTCCAACACAATTGGTATTTGATTATAACCCGAATAACCATCAAGAAAACAGTAGTATGGATGTCCTGCTACCCTTTCCAGAATTTGATCAAGAAATGGCAAGGGGAAATGATCTTTCCTAGTAGCAGCATTTAATTTACTAAATCAATACACATATGCTAACTAGATGAGACTCGCGTAGGTATTAATTCACCTTTATCATTTTCAACCACTGTTATTCCAGATTTCTTAGGCACAACTTGTGTAGGGCTTACCCATTGGCTATCAAAGATAGGAAAAATAATTCTAACATCAAGCAATTTAAAGACTTCAGCTCTGACTACCTCTTTAATGTGTGGATTTAATCTTCTTTGAGGTTGTTGAGAAGTTTTAGCATTATCCTCTAAATGTATTCTATGTGTACAAATTAATGGATTAATGCCTTTTATGTCCTTTAATGTCCATCCAATTGCACTTTTATGCCTTTTAAGTACTTCTGTTAACACAAATTCTTGTTCTTCAGTAAGAGATGAGGAAGTTACTACTAGAAAGCTTTGCTCTTCTCCAAAAAATGTGCACTTCAACCCAACAGACAATGGCTTTAGTTCTGGTGTGGGTACTTCTTCATAGGCATTATCATTCATGGGTTTTAGCTCTTCAAATCTTGGCTTCCATCCCTTGTACTCCATTACTTGTGTATAATCAAGCAAAGAGCATATTTTAGATATATCATCTTCTAATTGTATACCTGAATCAAATGAATTGACTAAACAAATTTCTAATGGGTCAGAAGAACTCCTTGTTTGAAGATGATCATCTATAATGGCTTCAATTCCTTCAACTTCCTCCTTTTCATCAAGGACTTCCTGTGGTTGCTTGCACATGTAAAAAACATTGAGCTCCAGTGTCATGTTTTCAAATGTTAGCTTCACTACCCCATTTCTGTAATTTATCAAAGCATCAGATGTTACTAAAAATGGATGACCTAAAATAATAGGAATTGACTTGCAACTATCAACTATTAACACATCTTCCACTATTCCTCTTAGAATTTTAATTGATCTATTGGTGAGTAGAAGTGTTACAGAAGTTAGTTTTAACTCACCTAAGTTGAGTTGCTGATAAACTGAATATGGAAGCAAATTGACACTAGCACCAAGATTAAGTAAAACTTTTTTCAATTTTATGTTCTCCAATAATGCATGAAACTGTAAGACAACCAGGGTTTTTATATTTCAATGCATTATTATTCTGAAGAATGGAGCTTACCTGTTCAACCAAAAATGCTTTCTTTTTCACATTTAGTTTCCTTTTAACTGTGCACAAGTCCTTCAAATATTTGGCATAAGAAGGAATTTGTTTGATAGCATCTAAGAAAGGAATATTGACCTTCACTTGTTTCAAAATTTAAAAAATTTCAGTGTTATGGTTCAATTTCCTTGAATTGTTTAATGCTTGTAGAAATGGGGGTGCAATTGAGAGTTTGGTCTTTTTTTAGTCAACTTCATTTTCTTGGGGTATTGCTTCATCTTCTTTCTTACAAGGTTCGGGAATTTGTTTTTCAACAACCTTTCCACTCCTAAGAGTTATCACTGACTTAACTTAATCTATTTGTTAGTTTTCTGAACTCCCTTCATTTAGACTATACTGACCCTTGGGATTTGGTTGAGGTTGAGAAGGAAATTTTCCTTTCTCATGAATGGTGAGTACAGAAGAAAGTTTAGCAAGAGTTTCTTTTATGTCAATCCTGGTTTGATTGTTTTGTTTATTAATGGCCTCTTGTTTTTGTATGAATGCATGCAGTGTTTCTTCAAGGTTTTTCCTATATGGTGGGACATAAGGTGCATATCCTTGAGAATTTTGAGAGTCCTGTTATGCCTGAGAAGGTGGTGGTTGCACAAATTGTGACTAATTATTATTCCTCCAACTAAAGTTTGGGTGATTTCTCCAACCTGAATTGTATCTATCTGAAAAAGAAGAAGTAAATGACTTTTTAAAATTATTCATTGCATTTACTTACTCTTGTACAACTTCTTTAAAAATAAGAATCTTAGGACATTCATGGGTTAAATGTCCTAAGTCATCACAAATGCCACAAATTTCTTCATTTTGCACATATTTGATTTCTTTTGTTTTTCCTAATTCAATTACTTCAATTTTTCTAGCCAAACTGGAAAACCTAGCATTTAGATCTTCTTCTTGACTAAGGTGATATTTTTCTTTATTAGCACTTGCAAAGTTAGATCTAATTGAATTTTCATAAATATTAGTAACATGCCAAGATTAAGAATTTTCAGTCAGCTGGTTTAAATAGTCTAAAGCTTCATCAGGTTCTTTATCAAGAAACTCACCATTGCACATTGTTTCTACAAATTGTTTAGTTTCACCTGTTAAACCTTCATAAAAGAAGCTTATAGTGCGTTATTTTTCAAAACTATGATGTGGGTAAGAATTTAACAAAATTTTAAATCGTTCCCAACATTGAAAATATGCATCATTTGAATTTTGGAAAAAAAATTGGATTTGTCTTCTCATAGCATTGGTTTTAGGTGTTGGAAAAATTTTCTCTAAGAACTCACCTTACATTTCTTGCCATGTGCTAATTGATCTTAATTTCAAAGTATTAAGCTAAGTTTTTGCTTTATCTTTTAAAGAAAAAGGAAACAATTTAAGCTTAACAATCTCTTCAATGCAATTTTGGTCATTGAAAGCAATACATACTTCCTCAAATTCCTTCAGATGTAAATATGGGCTTTCATATTCTAAACCATGAAAATTAGAAAGTAAAAAAATCATACCTGACTTTAACTTAAAATTGTTAGCATTGAGTGGAAAGATAAAACATGATAGACTAGAATTTCGAGGTAGTTACAAATATTCACGCATGGTTTGTAATGGTTGATTTTCATGTTCATCATGTACACTTTCATTTTCAGCCATTGTGTCAATTGTGTGAGATTGTGATTCAAACAAATCAATATATAAAGTACCAGAATTAATTTTAACTAAACGACCAGAATTTAAATCACAATACTAATTAAGCATAAATAAATGGCTTAAAATAGAAAAAATAATGTACAAGTAGGCGGTTTACACTAGTCATTAAATATTAACAAGAATGTGGTATAAACCAACCACCCAATAAATATTAACAAGTAAAAAGTTAGATAATTGATAAAGTAAAAAGTTAGATAACTGATAAATTAAAAAGTTAGATAATTAGAGAGTTAATAATTAGTAAATTAGAAAGTGCATAAAGTAAATTACAAAAAATAAAGTGCATAAAGTAAAGTGGAGAAAGTAAATTACAGAAAATAAATTTAAAATATGAAAACAAGAGAGAGGCAGAGCCCCACCAGAGCCAGCGAAAGAGAAGAGAAGAAGAAATATTATGTCATTACATTAGAAAGCAATAATAAATAACAGAAATTAAAAAGTTAGAGAGCAAAAAATAAATGACATAAATTAAAAGTTAGAGTGCATAAATTAAAAGTTAGTAAACATAAACAAATGACATAAATATAAAAGTTAGTATGTTAACAAGTTAGTAAGTTAGATAGTTAGAAAGTTAGAGAGTTAGTAAAGAAACCGAAGAACCAGTAAGCCGATCTTTTGCTCCGGTGAGGGAGAAGATAGAACAAATTTTATTAAAGAAAAAGAAACTCAATAAATTAAAACTTCAAATTGAGTCCTTGGCAACGACATCAAAAACTTGATGCTGGATTAAAGGATGCAAGCCCAAGTGCAGGTTGTCTCAAGTAATAAATTCTTGGGAGTCCAAGGTCGATCCACAGGTAATTGATGAAGAAAAATTAATTGAGGTAAGAAAAGGATTTGTCACAACACCAAAAGTAATAAAAGTTATTCACAAATGAAAAAGGATTTGCTTGGGTTAGGAGATCCACTCTTGGGAATAAATTAGAGGCAAGATTATTTCTCTTTATAACTCAATTGAAATCTACACATAAAGGAAGTTCCAATCGGAAAATATAACATTCAAAGTTCAATTATATATGCAATCATATTATGATTCCTTCAATTATCTACTAGCAATTGTAAGTGAGCTCAAGCATTCACTGTACTAATCCTCCTGTCTACAATAAATCAAGATCTCCACTATACAAGGAAGGTTTCTAAATTGATTGGAAACAAAATATAACACATGTAATGTCCAATTTATAATATATCATTTAAGCACAAGAAATAGAATAATCTTACCTTATTTCATTACCAAGAGCTTCATGTGGTGTCCCGGGGTTGATGAGGGCGGGAAGTGGACGCCGGTGCATGAGAGGCACGTACAAGGAGCGGCTCCTGGCATGCTTCTAGGTGAAGGGTCCCATGAATGAACTGAATACGCACCAGAATGAGAGGGATTCAGAGACTGTGCAGGTATAGGATTGTATAGTTGAGGATGGCTTAAAGGAATTGATTAGGCGTAACCATATCAACAAGTTGCAACTTCTTTTCGAGAGCCTAGAACATAAGAACTCCATTGTTAAACGTGCTTGACTTGGAGCAATTGTGGGATGGGTGACCTCCTAGGAAGTTTCCTAGGATGCCGTGTTGGTTTGTGGAGACACTCGTCAATCCGGCAGGCAGTCCCGGGATGTTACAGATGGTATCAGAGACGGGACCTCTCCCAGTACGGTATGGTTCGGGGACGAACCAGGCGGAAGCTGGTGGGCATGTAGTATCTCGTGGTTGATGAGGGTGGTGAGTGGACGCCGGTGCATGAAAGGCACATACAAGGAGCAGCTCCTGACATGCTTCTAGGTGAAGGGTCCCATGAATGAACTGAATACGCACCGGAAGAGAGGGATTCAGAGACTGTGCAGGTATGGGACTATATAGTTGAGGATGGCTTAAAAGAATTGATTAGGCGTAACCATATCAAGAAGTTGCAACTTCTTTTTCGGGAGCCTAGAACATAAGAACTCCATTGTTAAGCGTGCTTGACTTGGAGCAATTGTGGGATGAGTGACCTCTTGGAAAGTTTCCTAGGATGCGTGTGAGTGAGGACAAAGCAGTTGAAAAGACCTGTATTGGTTTATGGAGACACTCGTCAATCCGGCAGGCAGTCCCGAGATGTTATATTTCACTCTTTCACCCAAGCAAAATGAAAATTAAGTACACATAATCAAGAAGAAAGAAAGAGAGTAGAAGAGAAAGATGAACATAACTTCAAATTAGAACAAAAGAAATTACAACAAAGGAAGACAATATACAAGCATGAACATAATTTCTCCTAACCAAGCCTAAAACCAAAGTCTCATAAATGATTAGCCAATGGAGCCTTTTATAGAGGATTAGAGATACAAAATGACAAGGGGTCTGATTAAGAGTAGGTGAGGAGTGGGTGGATGAGTGGAAAATGCTAAATGGTGAGTGGAAAATTATTAAGATTCTTTGTCTCTGAAATCATTCAGTGCTGATCTCATGGATTCCATTAGAATGAAGCATCGTGGTCTTCATGAAAGTTGTAACATTTTGTCTTAGCTTTCCAATGCCACCAAAATCATCCAAAAATTTGTCCTATAGCCCAAGATATGACCTAATTACTGCAGACTATTCAGGCATAGTTTCAGCACCTTGGTTTTGACTTCAAAGCCCAATATCACCTTCAAGGAATCCAATCTGAATTTTGTTTTCTTCATGAAAGTTGTAGATTTGGGTCTTAATATCAAGTGCCAAAGTTTCAGCCCTATTTACCAGCTACAGCTCGAGTTATACCTTGATTACTACACACGGTTCAGGTTCTAATAACAAAATTCATGTTCTGACTTCCAAGCCCAATTAGCTCCTCTAGATGTCCATATTTTACCTGGAGCTCTTCATGAAAGTTGTAGAGCTCTCCCTTATATTTCCTACAAGGTAAGATACATAATTATAAGACATCTAGAACTCAAGATATGGCTAAAATACAGAAATAGTGTAAGACCAAAATAGTGCTGAAAAAAACAATTAAGTCCAATTTGAGTCCAAACTTACAAAACATAATCAGGCTTAATCAATTAAGTACATGGAGAGTGTAAATGACTAAAAATGAGGGTTCATTAATGTATAAAATATATGATTATCAGATCCTATTCAGGGTCTTCCTCGTCAGAGGAAATCATCATCAGAGCAACCGAGTTACGAGCGGGGGCTCGTGTTGAGGATAAGAATGAATCCTCCAGTAGGGAGTAGTAACGTTCACCCCACATATCACGAATGGGCAAGAAAAACTCGAAATACAAATGTACATTAGCAGTAGAAATAGGCGGATCATGACGACCCCATGCTAGAGATATTGTCACGTCTCCGTGGCAGATACAGCGATCCATGCTCAGGTTGATGTGCCAGCAGTTCGGACCTCCATGAAAAGTCAGCCGAACATACCCTAAAAAGTCACGTGGACGGGACGTCATGTTCCAAATAGGTACTAATCAAAGTCAGGCCAAAACCCAGGGAATTCGTGCACTTCCCCTTCTTCACCAACGTCTTCAGATAAACACATAAATATACAGAATAGTAGAAATACAAAAAAGAAGTGAGACATCCTACATTCAGTACCAATTATGGCAGTAAAGAAACGAAGCAGTGCAAGACGCCCACATAGCATAGCAAGAATAATAATCAGCATCAAGATTCACACAATAAACAAATTAACAAACCCAGGTTGTTATACATCAATAAACAACAGTTCTATCATCATGTGAATAAATGCCAAATAATATGTTGACCCACTATGCACATGCACATGGTACCAAAATCCAACATTCGGTACTAGAAATCTTACTCCATGGAGCTAGACAAAAACATCGGAGAGAATGATCAAGGAGACATGTCAGTATCTCGTCAGCCATAAAATCAAATGCTTTTCAGAAAAATCAATCATTTACGCAATAAGGCTTTATACAGCGGCATTCTCACAGGATCGCGATACAGGATGATGTCTCAGTTCGGATCGTCGATGCGTTTGCATCAGTCTATCCCACAACCCAGAAAAGCTACTAACTGTCCGTTTGTGAGACACCCGCACCCCGACGCCCCCAAGGTCAACGATATAACCTACACTTAGTCTATTCGCACCCGCACTAAAGTGTGATTCAATCTCCTAGGTACACAGCCTTACAACAGAGTCCATCGGACTTTCATAATGCATGATGACTTAAAGCATATCCATGTATGTTTAACAATAATATACTTTCTCATAACATGCCACACTTTGGCCATGTTAAACATCAACAGAATTTTGGTCTCACACATAGACCCACAATAACATATTATCAAATTCTCAAATATGACAATACACTTTTTAAGGCTCATTATGGAATTTCACTTTAACTTAACATTTCTTATAAAATCTCTCTCTAAAGGAACTCTTTTGAAATTCTCATTCAATTTTTATTTCTTTTAATTAGTCAAGTTCTTTACTTAACTTATTCATAATCACTTAGAAAATCATTTTATAGTTCTCTAAGTCTCACACACTCTCTTGTTCTTTCCTTAAGTCCAAAATTGTTCTAAGTTATCAGATAAAGTCTTATTCTTTATTCTTCCCATTTTATGAACTTCTAATAAATTTCTAATTTTCTAATTAACCAAGTCTCCATTTTAACATTACATTTTTGGCATTTCCACCTTAAGAGGTCGTGAGCCTCAAAGAATTTAGGGGTTCTAGATTTTTATTTCTCTATTGATTGTTGTTCACTTGATTAGTTATCTTTCAAAGTCTTTACAAAATTTTAACCATGAACACCCTATTAAGGGGGTTATGGCCGTGAGCCTCAATAGGAAAAAGCAAGAAACTTTTGCTTTAAATTCATATTTCCAATCCAACACAATCAATTCAAGATCATCAACATAGACAAATACAACCAATAAAACCACATAGGAGAAAATCAATACCATGATCATTAGAAAATCCATAAAATCAGGAAAGTAACCCTAACATGGGTTTCTCAAAATCACACACAACAAGCTTCCCACTACCAATAGAGGTTGAAGTGGATAGCCTCCCTCTTACTTAAGAGTGAAAACAAGAAAGGTGCCTCCTTGTTGGTCCTTGTGATTTTCGGCCAAGCTCACCCAAAACCCTAAGAATCATAACTCATAAATCAACACCAAGGGTTTGAAAAGAAAAGGGTCAATGGTCATGGTGATGACCATGAACACGAAAAAGAAGAAGAGAAAATGAAGATCAAAAGTTTACCTTAAAAGCTTCAAGCTTTGATCTTGAAGAAAAGTGATGAAAATGTGAGCTTTTGGAGATGAGTCCAACAAGAAAAGGTCTTAGAATGTGGAGTTGTATATGGAAATATGGTGGCTTGAAATTTTTGTATGCATGGAGGTTGGAATGGTGTGGTGGCCGTAGGGTAGAGAGGAAGAGAATGAAGAGGAAAAGGTTGAGTTTTTGACGATTTCTCCTAATAAGAATGAAAAGCTTCAAAGGAGAAATGGATTCAAGTAAGATGGTTGCTTGAAATCAAGCAACAATGGAGGAGGAAGAAGGGTGTGGGTGCCATGGAGAGGAGAAGAGAAGAGGAAGAGAAAAGCTTGAAGAAAAAATGAGGGAAGAGAAATGGTAAAGAGAGAAAGTAATAGCTTTTGTGTTTTGAATTTTAGGAGTAAAGGTGATAAAGTGAAAAGCATAATTTTGGCTCCCCAAAATGGCCATTGTCGTGGAGTGTGGGAGTGAGAGGAGGGAAAAGTGTGTTCTAAAAGCTTGGTAAAGCTTCCTTGAGAATCTTGGTAGGAAGCTCACATGAGAAGCTTTGTTAGATTTTGCAAAAGTCAACTTGATTAGACATAAATATGATTTCTAGATAAGGTGATAAGGATTTTTGCTACAAGCTATTACTCAATGGACAATTGTTACAGTTAACAAAATTTAGTATTTATTGTCCAATGGATAATAAATTATACAGTAATTTTTATTTACCAGATAAAAATCTTAAAAAGCGTAAACCTTGTAAACTGTGCCAGCGTTGGGTTTAGTAAGATCCTCCGTCAATGTTTTCATAGTTCAAGGTTTACCAGCCTCGGGGAATATATTTTATTTTTCCGGCTTTGCTCAGTTTGTATGCAAAACGAGGAATAATATTAAAATATTCCATGTCTCTAGAAAAATCTAAAAAAAATCACAAAAATCACAAATATTATAAAACGACTATCTATCACAAAATTATTAATTTTCGGGGTGTTACAATGTGAACCTTGGATCTCTATCAGAAATGATACTAGTAGGCACACCATACAGCCTAACAATCTCACCAATATGCAGCTGAATCAACTTCTTCATGTTGTACCTTATGTTGATGGGTAAGAAATGTGCTGACTTCGTGAGTCGATTAATAATTTCTCATATTGAATCATAACCCTTTCTGGTCTTTGGTAATCTAACCACAAAGTCCATCGTAAACTATCCCACTTCCATTAGGGAATAGCTAGGGGTTACAACATTCCAGAAGGTCTTTGGTGTTCAACCTTTGTTTTCTGACAAACTAGACAAGATGACACACATCTGGCAATATCACTCTTCATTCCGTGCCACCAAAATAATCGTTTCAGATCTTGGTACATCTTGGATATTCCAGGATGCATAGTCAACTGGCTCGTGTGAGTGTGTTCGAGAATATACTTTCAAAGTTCTTGATCCTTGGCTACACAAACTCTGCCTCTGAACCTTAGAATTCCATCAGTTCCTTCCTCTAATGTTGTCACACTGCCTTGCTTTATTAGCTCCCTTTCTTCTTGCAAAAACTTGTCAACTTTCTGTTTCTCTCGGATGTCTTCCATTAAGTCACATTCATACATCCCTGAATTACTTTATCAAGTCCTTTTCCTTAACCATCATAGCAGAGATACTGAGCATCTTCTTGCTCAAAGTGTCTTCCACGATGTTTGCCTTTCCAGGGTGATACTGAAGTTAGAAATCATAATCTTTTAGAAATTTCAACCATCTTCGTTGTCTTATATTCAACTCCTTTTGGTCATACAAGTACTTCAAGCTCTTGTGGTCGCTAAAGACATTGAACGTCGCCCCATAAAGAAAGTGCCTCCATATCTTTAAAGTGAATACCACAGCCGCTAATTCCAGGTCATGTGTTAGGTAGTTCTTTTCATGCACTCACAACTGTCTCGAAGCGTAAGTCACCACTTTTATATTTTGCATAATCACACATCCTAATCCTTAGTATGAAGCATCGCAATATACTTCGAAGGGTTTACTCAGATCGAGTAGAACTAACACTGGTGAAGTAGTTAGTCGTGTTACCCAAGTGGCTTTAGTACTCAAGAAGGGGGTGAATTGAGTATTTAAAACTTTTCACAAACATTTATAAAAACAAATATCTTCGAAGCTAAATATTAAACAAATACGAGAAAAAGAAAGATAATAGAAAGCTTTAAACATAGCAAATAAATAGGTAAGCAATATTAAATAAATTACTAAAAATAAAAAGATAAAGGAGAGAAGACCAGGCACGATATTTATCCTGGTTCGACCACCAACCACTTGTGACCTACGTCCAATCCTCGAAACATAGTTCGAGATTTTTTACTATTCAATACAAGCTTAAAATAGGTGCTTGCAACCTTTACAAACCTGAGCACTCCTCACACCTTGGGATACCTCACCCTTGTGCTTGAGCCTCAAAACAGGGATACCTCACTTTATTCACTAGAGGGAAACCTCACCCTCTTTGAAGTATACCTTACCTTCTTTACAACAAGGGATATCTCACCCTTTTACTGAGGGACACCTCACCCTCACAAATAACCAAAATATAAATGAAGAGAAACTCTCACAAAGAGTAAATATTACAATTTGAAGCACTAAGAAACTCTCTTAGGATATCTCAAAGTTTTAGCGAAAAGAGCACAGAAAAATATGAGAAAATTGAGAATCACATTTTTAACACAAGCAACAAATAATTCAAATAGTTTGGCCAATTTCAGAATTGATCCAAAGTCTCTATTTATAGAGCATTGAAGAAAGTAGCCTTTGGGTGCCATTAAAGCCATTATAAATGCAGAGACGATGGCTGCCTTTTTCAAAAACTAAAACAGAGCCTCGTGGTTTATTCGAATACCATTAGGGTTATTTGAATACCAAAGATTTAAAAGGCTTGTCAAAAGCAGTTCTGAATGAGGTTATTTGAATACCTTTTATGTTATTCGAATACCTCTATTAAAAGAAGTTTTCTCTGAAATATATATATTCGAATAACTAATGAGTTATTCAAATACCTTATTTAGAAAAACTGATTTGGAAAACTTCATATTCGAATACCTGATGTGCTATTCGAATAGCACTTTTGAAAACAAAAAATGTTTGAAGATTAAAACACGTTTATTCGAATACCATGGGGTCTATTCGAATACCCTTGTTAAAAAACATTTGAAAGATCTTTAGAAAATTGCCCAGGTGATTTCTGAATTTCTAAAAACTTTTGATCTTTCAAAAACCATATTAAAACTTTAGTTTAATTTATAAGAAATAGGTTTTTAGATCTTTTAAAACAAACAATGAGATATCCAATAAAAGCTTCATACAAAGAGACCCTAAGTCCTAAAGCTAATCTTTGAAGATCTTTGAACTTAGTCTTCTCATCATCTTCATGTTTCTTATCATCAAAACTATTATCCATGTCAGCTAGCCAATTACAAGTCGTTTCTTCAATTCTTGGAAACTTTCTTCGCAAGCATTAGTCCACTCAAAGGCTTGATTCTTTCTTGTGAGCTGAGTGAGAGGCCCTGCTATCTTAGAGAATCCCTCAATGAATCTCCAATAATATCCAGCTAGTCCCACAAAGCTTCGAATTTCTGTCACTGTCTTCGGCCTTTCCCATTGCAGAATCGCTTCCACTTTTGATGGATCTACTACAATCCCTTCCTTCGAGATTACATGGCCTAAAAACTTGACCTCTTCTAGCCATAATTCACACTTTGACAGCTTGGCATACAACTTCTTCTCCTTCAAAATCCGGAGAACTATGCTAAGGTGTTCAGCATGATCCTCCTGATTTCTAGAGTAGATTATGATGTCGTCAACGAAGACAACTACGAATCTATCCAGGTAAGGACGAAAGATTCTATTCATGTAATCCATGAACATAGCAAAGGCATTCATCACACCAAACGACTTCATAAGATATTCGTAATAACCGTAACGGGTACAAAACGCCGTTTTGGGAATATCTTCCGCCTTTACTCGAATCTGATGGTAGCCTGATCGCAGATCGTTGTTGGAGAACATTGCTGCTCCTTTCAGTTGATCCATTAAGTCGTCTATCCTTAGAAGCGGATACTTATTCTTAATTATGACCTTATTCAGCTGGCGATAGTCCACACACAATCGCGAAGTCTCATCCTTCTTTATGACTAGCAACACTGGTGCACCCCATGGCAATACACTGGGTCTAAGAAACTACTTTTCCAAGAGTTCTTCTAACTGCTTCTTAAGCTCAACTAACTCTGATGGTGACATCCTATAGGGCGCTATAGATACAGGACCAGATCCAGGCACAAGATCAATGGTGAACTTTATCTCCCGTCCGGTGGTAGACCAGGTACATCGTCAGGAAAGACTTTAGGAAACTCGTTAACCACTGGAATTGTATTCACATCGGCTTCGCTCTCGACTTTTAAGGAAGACAATAGCATGTATCCTTGAGCTCCTTCTTTCAAGAAAGCTTGAACTTAGTTGGCCGTCGAAAATCTAGAAACTTCATCCATAGGGAAAACTATGGTCTTACTAGAATAACCTAACAGGATATGGTTAGAAGACAACCAATCCAATCCTAAAATTACATCTAACTGGGAAAGAGGTAAACAGATCAAATCAACAGAAAAGATTCGACCTTCAACAATTAAAGGACAATCTAAACAAACTTTATTGGTAACAACAGGTTTAGCTGTATGGGTAGAAATAGTCAAATCAAAAGGTAAAGAAGACACAGGTAAACCAAGTCGTCACACACAGTCATAAGAAATAAAAGAGTGGGTTGTACCAGAGTCAAATAGTACAGTCAAAAGATTACCTCCTATGGTACCCTGTCCTTGTATCAAATCTTCAGATTCAGAGGCTTCCACTCCACTCATAGTGTAGACTCGACCTCCCGCTTGTGATTTTGCAGCTCTTGCAGTGTTGACTGAAGGTTTTGCCTTGCCTTGGTTGCAGTCATGAGAGATGTGCTCAGGCTTCCCACATCAAAAACAGATGATTCTTTTGATGGCGCAATCCCTCGTTAGGTGATCCTTCCCACACTTCATACACGTTGGCGTAGACGCCACATTCTGACCAATTTGATTCCCACTAGGGCCTCCGCTAGTATCTCCACCAGGTGACTGTTGTTGACTTCCCGGTGGTCAGGAATAAGGTTTGTTTTGAAAATAGTTTGCATTGTCGTCACCTCCTCTTTGGAACCTAGTGGGTCCAAAGTTATGATTTCTCGTGTTCTGCGCCTGATCCAGATCTTCCACTCAATCATATATGTCTAACAACTCTAAAAACTGGTTGATCCTCAAAGTTATTAAGTCCAATTTGAGTCCAAACTTACAAAACATAACCAGGCTTAATCAATTAAGTACATAGAGAGTGTAAATGACTAAAAATGAGGGTTAATTAATGTATAAAATATGTGATTATCATATCCTCCTCGGGGTCTTCCTCGTCATAGGAAATCATCATCGGAGCAACCGAGTTACGAGCGGGGGCTCATGCAAAGAACAAGAATGAATCCTCCTATGGGGAGTAGTAACGTTCACCCCACATGTCACCAATGGGCAAGTAAAACTCTAAATACAAATGTGCATTAGCAATAAAAACAGGCGGATCATGACGACCCCATGCCAGAGACACTGCCACACCTCCATGGTAGATATAGCGATCCGTGCTCAGGTTGATATGCCAGCAGTCCGGACCTCTGTGAAATGTCAGCCGAACATACCCCAAAAGGCCACGAGGACAGGACATCATATTCCAAACAAGTACTAATCAAAGTCAGGCCAAAACCCAGGGAATTCATGCACTTCCCCTTCTTCACCAACATCTTCAGAGAAACACATAAATATACAGAATAGTAGAAATACAGAAAAGAGGTGAGACATCCTACATTCAGTACCAATTATGGCAGTAAAGAAATAGAACGGCGAAGGACGCCCATATAGCATAGCAGGAATAATAATCAGCATCAAGATTCACACAATAAACAAATTAACAAACCCTGGCAATTGTACATCAATAAACAACAGTTCCATCATCATGTGAATAAATGCCAAATAATATGTTGACCCACTATGCACGTGCACATGGTACCAAAATCCAACATTCGGTACTAGAAATCCTACTCCTTGGAGCTAGACAAAAACATCAGAGAGAATGATTAAGGAGATATGTCAGTATCTCGTCAGCCATAAAATCAAGTGCTTTCCAGAAAAATCAATCATTTGCGCAACAAGGCTAAATACAGCGGCATTCTCATAGGATCGCGATATAGGACAGTGTCTCGGTTTGGATCGTCTATGTGTTTGTATCGGTTTATCCCACTGCCTAGAGGAGCTACTAACTATCCGTTTGTGAGACACCCACACCCCGATACCCCCAAGGTCAATGATATAACCTACACATAGTCTATTCGCACCCGCACTAAGGTGTGATTCAATCTCCTAGGCACACAGCCTTACAACAGAGTCCACCAGACTTTCACAATGCATGATGACTCAATGCATATCCATGTATATTTAACAATAATATACTTTCTCATAACATGCTACACTTTGGCAAAGTTAAACATCAACAGAATTTTGGTCTCACACATGGACCACAATAACATGTTATCAAATTCTCAAATATGACAATACACTTTTTAAGGTTCATTATGGAATTTCACTTTAACTTAACATTTTTTATAAAATCTCTCTCTACAGGAATTCTCTTGAAATTGTTATTCAATCTTTATTTCTCTTAATTAGTCAAGTTCTTTACTTTAACTTATTCATATTCACTTAGAAAATCATTCTAAGGTTATCTAAGTCTCAAACACTCTCTTGTTCTTTCCTTAAGTCCAAAATTGTTCTAAGTTATCGGATAAAGTCTTATTCTTTATTCCTCCCATTTTATAAACTTTTAATAAATCTCTAATTTTCTAATTAACCAAGTCTCTATTTTAACAGTACATTTTTGGCATTTCCACCTTAAGAGGTCGTGAGCCTCAAAGAATTTAGGGGTTCTAGATTTTTATTTCTCTATTGATTGTTGTTCACTTGATTAGTTATCTTTCTAACTCTTCATAAAATTTTAACCATGAACACCCTATTAAGGGGGTTATGGCCGTGAGCCTCAATAGGAAAAAGCAAGAAACTTTTGCTTTAAATTCATATTTCCAATCCAACACAATCAATTCAAGATCATCAACATAGACAAATACAACCAATAAAACCACATAGGAGAAAATCAATACCATGATCATTAGAAAATCCATAAAATCAGGAAAGCAACCCTAACATAGGTTTCTCAAAATCACACACAACAAGGTTCCCACTACCAATAGAGGTTGAAGTAGATAGCCCCCCTCTTACCTAATAGTGAAAACAAGAAAGGTGCCTCCTTGTTGGTCCTTGTGATTTTCGGCTAAGCTCGCCCAAAACCCTAAGAATCGCAATTCATAAATCAACACCAAGGGTTTGAAAAGAAAAGGGTCAATGGTCATGGCGATGACCATGAGCATGAAAAAGAAGAAGAGAAAGTAAAGATCAAAAGTTTACCTGAAAAGCTTCAAGCTTTGATCTTGAAGAAAGGTTTTGAAAATGTGAGCTTTTGGAGATGAGTCCAACAAGAAAAGGTCTTAGAATGTGGAGTTATGTGTGGAAATATGGTGACTTGAAATTTTTGTAAGTACGGAGGTTGGAATGGTGTGGTGACTGTAGGGTAGAAAGAAAGAGAATGAAGAGGAAAAGGTTGAGTTTTTGAAGATTTCTCCCAACAAGAATGAAAAGTTTCAAAGGAGAAATGGATTCAAGCAAGATGGTTGCTTGAAATCAAGCAATAATGGAGGAGAAGAAGGGTGTGTGTGCCATGGAGAGGAGAAGAGAAGAGGAAGAGAATAGCTTAAGAGAAAAAATGAGGGAAGAGAAATGGTAGAGAGAGAAAGTAATAGCTTTTATGTTTTGAATTGTAGGAGTAAAGGTGAAAAAGTGAGCAGCATAATTTGGGCTCCCCAAAATGGCCATTGTCATGGAGTGTGGGAGAGAGAGGAGGGAAAAGTGTGTTCTAAAAGCTTCGTAAAGCTTCCTTGAGAAGCTTGGTAGGAAACTTACTTGAGAAGCTTTGTTAGATTTTGCAAAAGTCAACTTGATTAGACATAAAGTAGATTTCTAGATAAGGTGATAAGAATTTTTACTACAAGTTGTTACTCAATGGACAATTGTTACGGTTAACAGAAATCAGAATTTATTGTCCATTGGATAATAAATTGTATAA
Organism: Ormosia emarginata; assembly: GCA_029884605.1. NCBI lineage: Eukaryota > Viridiplantae > Streptophyta > Magnoliopsida > Fabales > Fabaceae > Ormosia > Ormosia emarginata. Next base: position 1,489,858 of record JAQQTP010000013.1, on the reverse strand, counting down.
CGATTTTTATTTATCAAATAAAAATCTCAAAAAACGTTAACCTCATAAACTATGCTAGTCTCAGGTTTAGTAACTTCAGGAAAAATATTTTATTTTCCCGGCTTTGCTCAGTACGCACGGAAAATGAGGAATATATTAAATATTCAACATTTTAGGAAAAATCTACAAAAATTCACAAAAAATCACAAATATTATAAAATGACTATTTATCATGAAATTATCAATTTTCAGGGTGTTACAAAACACGTTACCATTCCTTTTATCATGTTTGACAATGAAAGGGCTAGTCCACCTAGATCTCAATTTTTCAGGGAATAGGTGAAAATGATAATTATAAAGCAGAACTTTTTAACTAATTTCAAAAGTTTTTCTCAAAATTGATTTGTCTTAAAAATCTTTTATTCTTTCTTTATAAATTTTTGAGTTTTCTTAAGTATCATTTCTCAATTCCTCAAGTTCATTTATTTGCAATTTGCGTATTGTGCAAGCATCATTAAGATTTAAATTGAAAGCTTTAATGGTCCAAAATGCTTTATGCTCAAGCTCTACATATAAGTGACAAGGTTTTCCATAGACTAACCAATAGGGTGACATGCCTAAAAATGTTTTAAAAGCAGTATGGTAAGCTCAAAGTGCATCGTTTAGTCTTAAAGTCCAATCTTTACAATTTAGGTTAACTGTTTTTTCTAAAATTTGTTTAATTTTTCTATTAGCTAATTCTACTTGTCCACTTATCTGAGGGTGATAAGGGGTGGCAACTTTATGGGTAATACCATATTTTTTTCATTAAAGATTCAAATGGTTTATTGTAAAAATGTATTTTTCCATCACTTATGATAGCTCGAGGGATTCTAAATCGACTTAAGACATTTTCTTTTAAAAATTTAAGAACAGTTTTATGATCATTATGTCAACATAGAATCGCCTCAATCCATTTTGAGACATAATTAACTGCAACCAAAATATACACAAATCCAAATGAGGATGGAAATGGACCCATGAAATCAATTCCTCAATAATAAAAAATTTCAATGACAAGGATAGGGTTCAAAGGCATCATATTTCTTTTTGAAATGGAACTTAATTTCTGACAATTTTTGCAACTTTTGCAAAAGATATAATTGTCCTTAAATAAAGTGGGCCAATAAAATCTACACTACAAGATTTTCGTAGATGTTTTCTTTGAAGAAAAATGACCTCCACATGCTTCTGAGTCACAAAATTTAATGACATTACCTACCTCACTATCAGGTACATATCTCCGAAAGATTTGATCAGGATAATATTTGAACACATATGGGTTATCCCAATAAAAAAATTTCACCTCAGTCAAAAACTTTTTTCTGTCTTGATATATCCACTAAGGCGACATCTTTCCTGTTACAAGAAAATTGACTATGTTAGTAAACCAGGGCATGAAATTGATAGAAAACAAAAATTCATCAGGAAAAGAATCATTAATAGGTGTGCTATCAAAAGGTGAGCATGTTGTAAGTCTGGACAAATGATTTGCAACAACATTTTCAGCTCATTTCTTATCTTTTAAAGTGATGTTGAATTCTTGAAGCAACAAGATCCACCGTATCAATCTAGATTTAGTATCTTGCTTAGACATTAAATATCTAGTAACAGCATGATCAATGAAAACAACAGTAGAAAAACCAATTAAATGAGCTCGAAATTTGTCCAATGCAAAAATTACAACAAGTAGTTCTTTTTCAGTAGTGGTATAATTTATTTGTGTACTATTTAAAGTTCTACTTGTGTAACAAATCACATGAGGCTTACCTTCATTTCTTTGGCCTAAAACAACGCCAATAGCAAAATCACTTGCATCACACATTAATTCAAAGGCAAAGACCAGTCAGAGGATTGCATGATAGGAGCCGATGTTAGAAGACCAATTAAATTTTCAAAAGATTTTTGACATTCTTGAGTCCAATCAAATGGTGCATATTTTATCAGAAGATTGCATAATGATCTAGATATGACACTAAAGTCCTTAATAAATCTTCGATAGAATCCTGCATGTCTTAAAAAGGAACAAACTTCTCTGACTATTTTTAGGGAAGGCAAATGAGTAATTAATTCAACTTTGGCCTTATCAACTTCAATTCCTTCGGAAGATATCACATGACCTAACACGATTCCTGAGGTAACCATGTAATGACATTTTGCCTAATTTAAAACAAATCCTTTTTCTTTACATCTTTTAAGAACTTTATCAAAATTATCAAGACAATTTTCAAAAAAAATTTCAAAAACTGTCAGATCATCCATGAAAACTTTTAAATAATATTCAATCATGTCACTAAAAATACTTAGCATGCATCTTTGAAAAGTTGTCGGAGCATTATAAAGGCCGAAAGGTATTCTTCTACATGCAAAAGTGTCAAAGGGGCACGTAAAAGTGGTCTTTTCTTGATCCTCTAATGCAATTGGTATTTGATTATACCCTGAATAACCATAAAGAAAACAGTAGTAGGGATGTCCTACTACTCTTTCCAGAATTTGATCAAGAAATAGCAAAGGGAAATGATCTTTCCTAGTGGTTGCATTTAATTTTCTAAAATCAATACACATACGCCAACTGGATGAAACTTCATTTTCAACCACTGTTATTCCAAATTTTTTAGGCATAACTTGTGTAGGGCTTACCCACTGGCTATCGGAAATAGGGTAAATAATTCCAACATTAAGTAATTTAACAACTTTAGCTCTAACTACCTCTTTCATGTGGGGATTTAATCTTCTTTGAGATTGTTGTGATGTTTTAGCATTATCCTTTAAATATATTCTATGTGTACAAATTAATTGATTAGTGCCTTTTATGTCTGTTAATGTCCATCCAATTGCACTTTTATGCCTTTTAAGTACTTCTATCAATATACATTCTTGTTCTCCAGTAAGGATTAATGAAATTACTACTTGAAAGCTTTGTTCTTCTCCCAAAAATATGTACTTCAACCCATCAGGTAATGACTTTAGTTCCAGTGTGGGTACTTCTTCATGAGTATTATCATTCATGGGTTTTAACTCTTCAAATCTTGGCTTCCATCCCTTGTATTCCATTTCCTGTGTACAATCAAGCAAAGAGCATATTTCAGAAATATCACCATCTACTTGTGTACTTGAATCAAATGAATTAATTAAACAAACTTCTAATGGGTCAGAAGAACTCCTTTTTAGAAGATGATAGTCTACAATGGCCTCAATTCTATCAGCTTCCTCATTTTCTTCATGGACTTCGTGTGATTACTTGCATATGTTAAAAACATTAAGCTCCAGTGTCATGTTTCCAAATGTTAGCTTCATCACTCCATTTCTGATAATGAAGTTTACTTACAAAAAGAGAACCTCAATAAACTAAAACTTCAAATCAAGTCCCCGGCAACGGCGCCAAAACCTTGATGGGAATTAAAAGTTTCAAACCCAAGTGTAGGTTGTTTCAAGTAATATATTCTCGCGAGTCCGAGATCGATCCACAGGGAATTGATGAAGAAAAATTCTTTGAGGTAAGGAGTAGATTTGTCACAATACTAAAGGTGATAAAAGTTGTTCACAGATGAAAAGGATTTGCTTGGTTTAGGAGATCCACTCTTGGTAATAAATTAAAGACAATATTATTTCTTTTTATAACTCAATTGAAATCACACATAATGAAGGTTCCAATCAGAAGATTTAATATTCAAAGTTCAATTTAGATTATACATGTAATCAAATTATGGTTCTTTTAATTATCCACCAACACTTATAGATGGTCTCAAGCATCCATTTTGCCAACATCTTGTCTACAATGAATCAAGTTCTTCAATATACAAGAAGGGTTTCTAAATTGATTAGAAACAACATACAATACATATAATGATCACTTAAAAATATATTATTTAAGTACAAGAAAGAAATTAATCTAACCTCAACTTATTACTAAAAGCTTCACCCTTTCACCCAGGAAAAATTAAAATTAGTTACTCATGAACAAGAAGAAAGAAAGAGATAGGAAGAAAAAGATGAACATAATTTCAATTTAGAACAAAGAAAACTACAACAACAGAAACAAATAACACAATAGCATAAACTAAACTAAGATCAAAGATGATCTGAATGAGCACCTAAGCTCCCTTTTATAGAGGTCAAGGAGTACAAGAAGACAATAGAGATGTTTGATGATGAGAAATAAATGCCAAAATAATTGTTTGATGATGATGAATGAGTTGAAATTATAGAGATTCTTGTCTCCGAAATATTTCTACTCTAAGCTCATGGCATGCATCATTTCCAGATCAAGTGGTCTTCATGAAAGTTCTAGGAAATTGTCTTAGCTTTCCATAGCCACTAGTTTCAGCTCATTTGACCATCTATAGCCCGAGATATGGTCCAATTACTGCACATAGGTTAGGCCCAACTTCAGCTCCTCTATTCTGACTTCTAAGCCCAATATCACCTTCAAGACTTCTGATTTGACTCTTGCGTTCTTCATAAAAGTTGTAGATACCTTTCACTATCAAAATTCTAGAACTGTTGAACTCCTATAGCCCGAGCTATAGCCTAATGAGTGCGTAGAGGTCAAGCTGTCAGGTTCAGAACTCTAGATTTTGCTTCAACTCTAACTTGAGTTATCCAATCATGTAATCCAGGTCTTGAGGTCTTCATGAAAGTTGTAGAAATTTGTCTTAGCCTTAAAACAAGATCAAAATTACATCCATCGGATATTTGTAACTCAAATTATAGCTAATTTACTGAAAAAGCCAAGTGAAAAGATTATACAATAAATGAAATATATTGTTATCAATGTGGCTCTTGCTATCAGGTTAATAATTATTAGAGAATTATCTTAACTTTCCAACAAGACCATAATCACATTAATAAGATAATTGCAACTCAAATTGTAGTCAGTTTACTTAAGAATGCAATCATCCAAATCAATAATAATTCAAGTAATAATTTCTTCAATGATCCAATTAAGCTCAATTTTATAAAATGTGACAAAATCAACTTAATTAAGCTAAATTGAATCTTAAGACGCCTAGTGATTGACTAAAATATATTGTTATCAAGATGCTCTAGTGGAACAGTACATGGTGCTATTTTCTACAGAATTCTACAGAAAAACACCTCGCGCCGCAACATGGGAGTCACACCGGGTGTGGACTGAAAAATTTCAGTCCAGTATTTAACCCCAGAGTAGCACGCCACAGCATAGGAGAGGCACACCAAGGCATGAGTTCTAGGATTTTCAAGAGTTGTGTTCTTGATGTTTTGGGATTCCCTAAGTGTCATGGGATCATTCATATATGCTTGTTTAAGTGTGTTGAGGCACTAATGAGGGTATTTCTTGGAGAGAATAGCCACCTAACATATATGAGGAGTTGAGAAACCTTAGGCATACTTTGAGATAGAGAATGCCATAAAAAGTACCTAGAACTTTAATCAACATGTGGTTGACTTTTAAATCACTTATGAAGTGATGACGTGAGGTTTTAGATATAAGAATGCTAGTGACATGGTTCTTGCTACTTGTTGGATAAGATAGGCTAAGGTTCACATGTACTAGTATTGCTTTTTCATAAGGTTGTGAGGATCTTGTGATTATTTCAAATGTGATTTGAAAATACTTTTGCATGCTTTTAAATCTTGTTATTCCTATGTATTATGATCTTAGATGGTGTGCACAACCATATGGCCTAAGAATGAGGTGTTGGATCTAAATTCTCCTAGCATTTTTGCTATTATGGTTAGGGTTACCGGTATAGGAGTGGTAGCAATACTCTTACTATCGTGAAGGGAAGGAATCCACTTATTACTAAGTAGTGTAAGGGCTATCGTGCATATTCTACTCAGTATATACAATGGGACTTGGTTCCGGGAATTTGGCAAGTAGCATGTATTTTTCTAAAACTAAAACTAGCGTAGGCATTTCATAAACATATCATTATGACATTCCTTAAGCATATTTAATTGACATGTTTGTATTTTCTGGGCAATTGTATTGGCAGTTGCCTATTATTGTTGAGATTTTACAATTGTATGAGCAGCTGTATAATATCATTAATAGTTATCTTTTTCTCGTGTATAGTTGTGTTTACTTATTGTTAATGTTGTAAACACTGGTTTTGGTATACTCATTGAGGATTTTGTGAATTCTCACCCCCGTTGTGTTTCCATGTAAATCCAGGTCTAGACCCTCCAAAGGGAAAGGGTGAGAAGCCAAAGACTTAGTTTTTAGTTATTTCATTTCTTTATGTATCATCTTGTATTTATTTACTTTGCTTGTAGTTTGTAAAAGCTTATGTATTACAATGTGGCTTTTTAGCCAGTGATGTATATATGTAATCTTTTTCATCTTTCGTGTCTCTCTATAATGACTATACAGGTTATTATGGATTTATGTTTTATGCATTTTTAGGAAGTGGCATACTTAATGTAGTTTATCTTAAAATATTCTGGTTATTTTATGATAGTTGTATTAGGGTGTTACAATGTTGGGGGCCCATCTATCTTAGTTCGTTGAAGGGGTGAAATAGGAACATAAACAACACAACCAAAAATTCTAAGATGAGATATATTAAGTTGATGATCAAACACAAGTTGTAAAGGTCAAAACTTGTGATATGCAAATGATTGGATACGAACTAAAGATGCAACATAAACTATAACATATCTCTAAGTAGATGCAAGAAGTTTTAATCTCATAATGTCTAGCAATAAATTGCAAACACTTAATAAAAGATTCAGCCAAACCATTTTGAGTATGAAAATGTGCAATGAAATGTTCAACACTAATTCCTATAGACATGCAATAATTATAAAATGCTTTTGAAGTAAACTCACTTGCATTATCTAAATGAACTGACTTGATAGGATGGTCAGGAAACTTTGATCTTAACAATATAATTTGAGCAAGAAATTTAGTGAAAGCAACATTACGCGTTGAAAGTAAATAAACATGTAACCATCAAGTAGAAGTATCAATTAAAACCATGAAATATTGAAATGGTCCACAAGATACATGAATTGGGTCATAAATGTCACCTTGTATTCTTTGTAGAAAAATAAGAGACTCTAAAAATAATTTAGATGGAGAAGGTCAAACAATTAATTTATGTTGAACACAAAAAGTACAAAAATAATTATTAGGTAAAAGAATTTTCTGATCCTTTAAAGGGTGTTTATGTGTATTTTCAATAACACATCGTATCATAGTGGAACCTATATGACCAAGATGACCATGCCAGAGCATAAAAGTTTTAGGATCTGAGCACTTCTAGTGCATTTGATTTGACTCAACCATCCTTTTTTTTGTAAAATATAATCCAGATGAGAAACTTGGAAGTTTCTCTAATATGAACTTCTAGTTCAAAATTGTAAAGGTAATATATAAATATTCCACATCTCCTTCATTTTTGGTTTCAACATGATACCCATTGCGATATATATATTTGAAACTTAGTAGATTTCTTCGAGATCTACTAGAATCTAATGCATCATCAATATACAATTTTGTCCCATTTGAGAATATAATATGAACTCTTCTAAAGCCTTCAATTACATTTGCAGAACTAGATATGATATTAACATTAATTTTAACTAATATTAATTGGAAGAAACATTTATTATCACGGAGAATTGTGTGAGTTATGCCACTGTCCACTGAACACATGTCATCCTCCATTATATCAAGTTTATTTTGCATTATCTTAAGAAATGAAAAGAATCTTGAAGAATTTTGCTACACCATATAGACTTGATCGTAATGATAATGTGTTGTAAATGGAGAAGAGAAATATAGAAAGAATGAGACAAGAAGTTGCAAATAAAGAAGAGAAATATAGAGAGATCATGATAAGAAAATATGGAGTCAATCTAGTTCTTCAAGAACTAGTTGTATTCTATCTTTCTTCTTATTTCTTCATGGAAAAACATGTCTTTATATAGGACTCTAAACATGTAACCATCGAGTAGAAGTATCAATTAAAACTATGAAATATCGGAATGGTCCACAAGATACATGAATTAGGTTATAAATGTCACCTTGTATTATTTGTAGAAAAATAGGAGACTCTAAAAATAATTTAGATGGAAAAGGTCAAACAATTAATTTATGTTAAGCACAAGAAGTACAAAAATAATTATTAGGTAGAAGAATTTTCTAATCCTTTAAAGGGTGTCTATGTGTATTTTTAATAATACATCGCATCATAGTTGAACCTATATAACCAAGACGATCATGCTAGAGCATAAAAGTTTTAGGATTTGAGCACTTCTAGTGCATTTGATTTGACTCAACCATCCTTATTTTTGTAAAATATAATCCAGATGAAAAACTTGAAAGTTTCTCTAATATGAACTTCTGGTTCAACATTGTAAAGGTAATATATAAATATTCCACATCTCCCTCATTTTTGGTTTCAACATGATACCCATTGCGATATATACATTTGAAACTTAGTAGATTTCTTCAAGATCTACTAGAATATAATGCATCATCAATATACAATTTTGTCCCATTTGAGAACATAATATGAACTATTCTAGAGCCTTCAATTACATTTGCAGAACTAGATATGATATTAACATTAATTTTAGCTAATGTTAATTGGAAGAAACATTTTTTATCACGGAGAATTGTGTGAGTTATGCCACTGTCCACTAAACATATGCCATCATCCATTATATCAAGTTTTTTTTGCATTATCTTGATAAATGAAAAGAATCTTGAAGGATTTTGCTACACCATATAGACTTGATCGTGATGATAATATGTTGTAAATGGAGAAGAGAAATAAAGAGAGATCGAGACAAGAAGTTACAAATAAAGAAGAGAAATATAGAGAGATCATGACAAGAAAATATAAAGTCAATCTAGTTCTTCAAGAACTAGTTGTATTCTATCTTTCTTCTTATTTCTTCATGGAAAAGCATGTCTTTATATAGGACTCCAAATATAAAGAAAGAGGTAGTAGTTATACTCTTCAATATAATGCACTATTATGTGCAAAGATGATAACAATATATTTTATACATTTTATAACCCTCTCACTAGGCTTCTTAAGATTCAATAAGGTTTAATTATGTTAGTTTTGTCACATTCTATGATATTGTACCTAATTGGATCATTGAAAGAATTATTGCATGAATTAGCCTTAATTTATCTTTTTGATAATGTTCAGTAAATTGGCTAAAATTTGAGTTACATGTGTCATATTTATGTGATTTTGGTCTTGTAGAAAAACTAAGACAATTCCTTACAACTTTCATGAAAACCTCATGAGCCATATCACAAGCTTGGTTAACTCAAATTGGAATTGAAGTAAGAACTAGAGTGCTGATTCTGACAGCTTGACCTTTATGTACTCATCAGGCCATATCTCGGGCTGTAGGAATAATAATAGGCTAAAATTTTGATAGTTGATAGTTAAGACCTAAATCTACAACTTTCTTGAAGAACACTTTTACGAGATTCTGCGGTCTAGTAGGTCATATTGGGCTTGCAAGTCAGAATAGTGGAGCTGAAATTGGGCCTGAGCAGTTGGAATGATTAGGTCATATCTTGGATTATAGGAGGCCAAACTGGATGGTTCAAGTGGGCATCTGATATCCAAGACAAAGGCCTACAACTTTCATGAGGGCCATTTTTCAAGATTCTATCGACAAGCACGAGTTTGACACAAAATTATTTTGTGCAAGTGAAGACAAGCATTTTTTGCGATCATCCACCTACTCCTTAATCATCCACCCACTTCTTAATTATCCACCCATTTGTAACACCCCTTTTTCCTTAAGTACACGCGAAGAAGGGACGTCGCACTATAATATAACATAAAACATAAAGCGGAATAAATTAAAATGTTACGGTAAAATAGTGATTGTTTTTAAGCTCATAGTCCCGATTCATTTCATGGTTATTTAAGCTCCTTTGAAAATGTCACTACATTTTTTTTTGTGTTTAAAATTATAAAGCATCACCAAGTGGCATTGAAAGGATTAAGTTCAAATCCATCACGTATGGAGATCATGAATAAAACAGTTGAAATAAATTTAACAACATAAGTTAAACCATACACAATATATATATTTATGAGCCTATTTAATTACATTTCAAAATATACAAAAAGCAAAATATGTACCCACTCGAAGAGATACAAATATACACCCATCAATCTAGCATATACATCAGGCTCCCCTAAAAAGATAACGGATAGCCATCAGTAGCCACCGATAGGATCAATCCCTAAGACTGACGAGATCGAGAAGGGACCGTAGAGGGGTCCTCCTCGTCCGATGAAACATCCATCAGAGTAACAGAGCAACGGGCGAGAGCCCGAGCAGTCATCACATGGGGTGTAATACATATCAGCCCACATGTCCTTTACGGGCAGGTAAAACTCCAGCCACACAAAAGCGTAAAAATAAAAAATAGAGGCATCGTAACGGCCCCACACCAAGGACACAATCAGCTCGCCATGGTACATATAACGATTAGTTTGCACATTGATGTGCCAGCAATCAGGACCTCCGTGAAATGTGATCCACATGTAGCCGAAGAATCCACAAGGGCGTGATGACATCCTCAATCAGCTTCAATTGTAGTCTGGCCAGAAGCCTGGAAACTCAGGAGCTTCCTTGTCTTCCTTACGAACATCTTCTCAAAAGCACACGATCCAACAAAAATACAAAATAAAGAAAATACAGAAAGAGGTGAGACACCCAGCTTTCAGTACCAAATTGGTAGCAAGAAAACAATACGGCGCTGGACGCCTACATATAACATAATTCATACATTTAATCATAACAATATTAAAATTAACAGTAAAAATATAATAACAAGAAATAGCAATAAAGTCATCAATAATAGATAAATAACAGTATTCTCAGTAGTCGACAATTCGGATAATCAGACAGTTGTAAATGCTCATGATCAATGTATTATGAGACTCACAATGCGTAATGCAAAAAGGGTACCAAAAATTCCTACTCCATAGAGCTAAACATAAACATTTTCAGAATGAATGATCAAGGAGTAATGCCAATATATCGTTAGCCTTAAAAATACAGTGTGCTTTATCTCATAAAAATATTTGCGCAATGGCTTATACATGGCACCTCAACAGTTGATCGCGATATAGGACAGCGTCTTAGACAAGATCATCGGTGTGTCGCATTGGTCTATCCCACAGCCCAAGTGGAGCTACCACTATCTATTGTGAGACACCCACACCCCGACGTCCCTAGGGTCAACAACATATGACACCTACACTTAGTCTATTCGCACCTGCACATAAATGTTATTCAAACTCCTAGGCATACATAGCCTTTCTAACAATGTCCAACAGATAACACATATGCATGACGACTCAATTTCAATCATGCATGTTCATCAATGATGCATTCATCATGATCGTATCACAATGGTACATAAACATACATGTACACATACATATTCATTTCTTAATATCATCACCTCACGATGTTCTCAATATCAATATATAATCATATATAGCTTATCAATTTTCACAAGTACATATTAATAAGTGTTTTGCCCATATAGGGGTCCACAATAGCATAAAATCAATTTCCATGCCAATACATGTTTCAAGTGTTCCTTCACTATCACAAGTCCACATTATGAATTTACCTTTTTTCAAAGTCTTATGCTTGATTGATTATGACAAATTTTAGGTAATTTACCGCTTCAAAACCATGGCCCTCTAAGGGTTATTATTCAATTTAATTCTTCCACTTGATTAAGAGTTATGCAAATCTCTAGATTCTTAAGTCCCCAAAAATTAATCAAGGCATCAATTAGCCCCTAAATTGTCTTTAAAAACCGTGGCTTTCAAGGGTCTTCAAAGTCCCCTTCCTCCACCACATTATGTATTAGTTCCTTATCATCAATTCACTTAATGCTTAGCTCATCAAAGTCAATCCATTTCCTCCTCATTCAAGCCAAAATCGTAGCCATCATTAGGTCTTCAAGTCCAATGTTTATTTCCATTTTCATGCATTAGTTTCTTATTACTAGTTCATTTAAATTTTGATTTATCAAGATCAATCCAATAACAAACAAATAACAACAATATTCTCTACAGTCGACAACTCAGATAATAAGACAATTATAAATGCTCATGATCAATGTATTATGAGACTCACAATGCGCAATGCAAGCGTACCAAAAATTCCTACTCTATGGAGCTAGACATAAACATTTTTAGAGTGAATGATCAAGGAGTAATGCCAGTATATCATCAGCCTTAAAAATACAGTGTGCTTTATCTCATAAAAATGTTTGCGCAATGGCTTATACATGGCACCTCGATAGTTGATCGCGATATAGTGCAGCGTCCCAGTCAGGATTGTCGATGTGTCGCATTGGTCTATCCCATGGCCCCAGTGGAGCTACCACTATCTATTGTGAGACACCCACACTCCGACGCCCCCAGGGTCAACAATATATGACACCTACGCTTAGTCTATTCGCACTCACACAAAGGTGTTATTCAAACTCCTAGGCACACATAGCCTTTACAACAATGTCCAATGGACAACATCTATGCATGACGACTCAATTTCAATCATGCATGTTCATGAATGATGCATTCATCATAATCATATCACCATGGTACATAAACATACATGTACACATACATATTCATTTCTCAATATCATCACATCATGATATTCTCAATATCGATATATAATCATACATAGCTTATTTAATTCTTCCACTTGATTAAGAGTTATGCAAATCTCTAGATTCTTAAGTCCCCAAAAATTAATCAAGGCATCAATTAGCCCCTAATTTGTCTCTAAAAACCGTGGCCTTCAAGGGTCTTCAAAGTCCAATTCTTTCACCACATTATACATTAGTTCCTTATCATCAATTCACTTAATGCTTAGCTCATCAAAGTCAATCCATTTCCTCCTCATTCAAGCCAAAACCATAGCCATCATTAGGTTTTCAAGTCCAATGTTTATTTCCATTTTCATACATTAGTTTCTTATTATTAGTTCACTTAAATTTTGATTTATCAAGATCAATCCAATTCCCACATTTTCAAGGTCAAAACTGTGGCTTCAAAGTGGGTAATAAACCCTTAAAATTTTCCATCTCAAGATTCCAACATTTACATTCAATCTTTAATTTCATAGCTTCAATTTGTTATATACAAGAAACCAATTTTCCAAACCAAAATCTTCTCAAAACCGTGACCTTCATGTTAGGGTAAGGAACTCCACATTTCTTATTTAGCAACCCTAACATGATCAAGCCCCTTTAACAATTACAATCCACTCAAAATCACAAATCAAACATCAATCAATTTCCAAGAACATATAAACAACCAAAAATCACAAAACACATAAACACACAAGGGTTCCCTCACCACCAAAATTGGTTAGAGTGAGTAGTCTCCCTCTTACCTAAAGGAGAAAAACAAAAATGGTCTCCTCCAAGCTTCTTAAGAATTCGGTATTAGGGCTCCAAAAATCCTAGGGTTTTCAAGAAAATGAACCAACATCAAAGGTTGAAGAAAAATGGATTTATGGTCATCAAAGAGACCCTTGATCACGAAATGAAGAGAAATAAGAAGAAAAACCAAAACTTCACCTTAAAGCTTGAACCCTTACCTTGGAAGACAATGGAGAAAAGTTTAGATTTTGGAGAAATTTTCTAAAGAGAAGTGGTAGAGAAGATGAAGAGGAGTAAGGAAATATGTTTAGTGATGAGAAAAGATGAAGAAAATGGTAGAGTGTAGAGCTGAAACCGTAGCAATGGAGGGGGTGTGTAGAGAGAAGGAAGAGCAAGTGAAGAAGAAGGAAGACTAGAGAGAGAAGTGATTAGATTAAATGATGAGGTATTTTGGAGGGTTAGGCTTAAGTGAATGAGTGAAAATTTTCCCTCCTTGGGCCAAGGTTAGCCGCGGCATTGAGAGAGAGAAGAGAGGAAATTAGCTAGCTTCTCATGTAAGCCAAGGGTAGAGTAGTCTTTTGGGCAAAGCTTCTTGAAGAAGCTTCTTAATTAGGAGGCAAAATTTGAATTAAAGTGACTTGATTAGACATAAAGTAGATTACATTAAGATAATGTGATAAGATTTTTATTATATGCTATTATCCAATGGATAATAGTTACAGTCGATAGAAGTCAGTATTAATTAATCTGACGGATAAAATTTACACAGTGTTTGTTATTTTATCTGTTAAAAATTTCTCGAAAAATATGAAATCTCGTAAGCTGTGTCCAGCCTCGGGTTTAGTAAGATCTCTCGTCGACATTTTCACAGTTCAAGGTTCTCAGAGAAAATATCTCATTTCCCTGGCTCCGCTGAGTGTGCACGTAAAATGAAAAATATATTAAAATATTCGACATTTCCGAAAAAATTCTAGAAAATTCTCAAAAATCTAAAATATTATAAAATGATTATTCATCATAAAATTTTCCAACTTTCGGAGCATTACTTTCATTTTTCCGACTCTGCCCAATGTGCATGCAAAACGAGAAATAATATTAAAATATTCCACGTTCTCAGAAAAATCCAGAAAAATTCCTGAAAATCACAAATATTATGAGATGAATATTTATAATAAAGCAAATAAATTTTTGGGGAGTTACACCATTCATTGTCCCACTCATTGTCATCTTTTGCTTGTGATGCTCTATAAAAGGTAGCCTTGGCTGCCTATTAGGGTAATCTTGGTTTTAGATCAAAATCATGCTATTATGTTATTTACTTATTGTAATTTTCTTTTGTTGTAAATAGAAGTAATGATCATCATCATCTTCTTCTCTCTTTCTTTCTTCTTGCTCATGGGTAACTAATCTTCATCTTGCTTGGGTGAAGGGGTGAAGCTTTTGGTAATAAAAATAGTTAGATTAATTTCTTTCTTGTACTTAAATGATATATTATCAAGTGGTCATTATATATATTGTATTTTGTTTCCAATCAATTTAGAAACCCTCCTTGTAAAGTGGAGTTATTGATTCATTGTAGACAAGTAGTTTGACACAATAAATGCTTGAACTCATTTACAAGTGTTGGTGTTAGTAAATAATTAAAGGAACCATAATATAACTACATATATAATTCTAAATGGACTTTGAATGTTTTATTTTTCGATTAGAACCTCCGTTGTGTGTGGATTTCAATTGAGTTATAAAAAAAATTAATCTTGTCCTTAAATTATTACCAAAAGTGGATCTCCTAGCCCAAGCAAGTTCTTTTATTTAATTGTGAATAAGTTTTATTATATTTATTGTTGTGACAAAGTCTTTCCTTACCTCAAAGATTTTTTTTTATCAATTCCCTATGGATCGACCTCAGACTCCTGAGAAATTCATTACTTGAGACAACCTGCACTTGGATTTTCATCCTTTCATCTGCATCAAGTTTTTGGTATCGTTGCCAGGGACTTGATTTGAAATTTTAATTTATTGAGGTTCTTTTTCTTTACTAAAGTCTTTTCTCTCTTCTCCCTCATCGGAGCAAAAGATCGGCTTGCCGATCCTTCGGTTTGTTTACTAACTCTCTAACTTTCTAACTTACTAACCTACTAACTTTCTAACTTACTGACTTACTAACTACCTTATCTATTTATGTCATTTATTTATGCTTTTTGACTTATAAACTTACTAACTTGTTTATTTATGTCATTTATTTTTGTTTTCTGAATTAATAACTTGTACATTTTTTTATTTATGACATTTATTTATTGTTAATATTTTAATGACTGGTGTAAACCACCGACTTGTACATTATTTTTTTCTATTTTAAGTCATTTATTTATGCTTAATTGGTATCGTGATTCAAATTCTAGTCGTTTGATTAAAATTAATCTTAGTACTTTATATATTGATTTGTTTGAATCAAAATTTAAGCTGATCTTGATTTAAAATGGATGTCATTCTCTCAAATTTAAGAAAACATTTTCCTTTTCCCCCTCAAAATGCTCTGACAAAAATCTACAAAGCTAGATATAAAAAATTGAGATTGTTAATGCACAAGGATATGCCGGAATATGTACGCTGGATAATTGAAGCAAAGGTCTGACTAGCAGGTGAGTCTTCAATTTCATTTGACTCATACAAGCCAGGTCTTGGTAGAAGTTCATATTCTAAAAGGAGAAAAGCAAAAAGGTTATAAGTCTGTCACAATTGTGCACGATGGAATTGTAACAAGCAATGTCATTCTTTGGGAATGGTTTCAACAAATCAAGAAGATAAAATATTTTTCATTAAGAATTGACTGAGTAAGGAGTCATTGGATGATATCTTATTGACTCTTAAGATATATTCTTATGGATTTGTGCATTGTAAACTTCTTAACTTGTGGAATCTCTTTAAGGATGAACAAAAATGTTACAGTCTTGGGAATTTCACTCTAAAAGATTTTGTTTGCTAATTTATAAGAAAATTAGATGGGAAGCTTATCCTCAACTCATAGAAGGCGTTTAAGCCATTACTGGACGTAAAACCAGAGGAAGATGTAAGCCACAATCACAACACCATGTATATATTATCTTGTTCTTCTTTTTCTTTTAAAAAAATAATTTTTTTTAACAAGGGTGATTCGAAAGGAGTACCATGACTTTAATTAGTTGGGGAGCCCCAGCTTTTGGCTGACCTGTCATTGACTTGGGTGGACCTTTGCATGCTGGTGCTTAAATAAGGTTCGTGCACCATGCTCTGTAGAGAGCCACGTGCTACATTCTCAATTTTTGGAACCAAGGCTTTGCAGCACTGATGGATAGAAAGAAGCGTCCCATCTTTACAGTGAATGAAAATTGTTACAGAGTCATATACTTTCTTTAATTAGTAGGCCTCTATGGCTAGTTCTGTCTGGTTACGGTCAGGTACCATCTTCTTAGAATACAGGCCTTTAATTAGGTTTACAGGAAGATAGATGGCCGCTATTTCGCAAGTGGGATGGAAAGCACTCAAAGGTTTTTGTTGTCGGTTCAACAATTCTTGTGGAGTTCATATGTTGCACTGGTGACACGTAACTCAAAGATATGCCACTACTATACTCATGACGCGCAGTATAAAGATACGCAATAAAAATTGTACATAAATGTATGTCATCATTTGCTATTATATTTCTTTTATCTTTGTATGATTTTTTTGTATTTTGGTTTTGGACAAACGTTCCTTTGAGCAGGGTCCTTCAGGGGTTTCTAAACTTCTTTGCGCTAATGGTTTTCTTGAAATTAAAAAAAAACAAAAAAATAAAAAGCAAAAAAATATTTCTTAATTTCAAACTTTTCTGACAATAGTCAACCTACCCTTATAGATGTTATTATTACCTTTTCCATTCTTTTACCTATTTAAACACTTTATTTTCTCCACCAACTCAGAATCATTTAAAGAAAGAGTAAGTATAGAAATGAGACCTCCAGTTCGTAGACTTACAAATATTCGTGTTTCTTGTGGGTCAAATTATGAGAATGGTTTAGAGTTTGTAAATGCTGCAAGCGCTCTTGGTCGAACACTTGCTGCAAGGAATATTCGGGTTGTATATGGGGGAGGTTGTTATGGGTTAATGGGAGCTGTATCACTTGCTGCATATATAGGAGATAGTCAGATTTTAGGTGTCATTCTTGGACCTTTAACTTAATAGAACATCACTAGAAAGACAATTGAGGAGGAACTTAAGGCATCATCTATGCATGAATGAATGAAGACAATGCTTGATAACTCTGATGCGTTCACTGCCTTACTAGGTGATTTTGGTACCTTGGAAGAAGTTTTTCAAATTGTATCTTGGGCCCAACTGAACATCCACCATAAGCCCAAAGGTTTGTTGAATGGCTAAATGGTCAAATTGTCTATTGACCAAATAGCCAACCTTGCATATTTTCCCTAGTGTAACCCCTTTGAGCTTATTTAACCATTCCTTGTTTTTAGCTCATTACGTGCCTTTAAAAAAAACTTGTTTTTACTCAACCTTAGGGAATAAGAGATCATTGGCCTTGTTCTTGAACAAGTGTGGGGGTGTGTGTGTGTAAAATGTTAGAAAAAAAAAGCTGACCACCGCTACAATCAAAGAATTATCAGAATCTCCTGATACACCAAGTGACATATACATACCTAGAATAAAGGTAGATGTTTGGAAACAACAGGAAGAGAAGGAAAAGGTTCAGGCCTAACAATAAATTCAACCTACCAATTTGGCATTGATCTTCAACAAAACATTAGTCAAATATTGGTCATTGTCCTTAATAATCACATATTTTATACATTAACAAACTGTTATTTTAAGTCATTTACACTCTCCATGTACTTAATTGATTAAGCTTGGTTATGTTTTGTAAGTTTGGACTCAAATTGGACTTAATTGATTTTTTCAGCATTATTTTGGTGTTATATTATTTCTATATTTCGGCCATATCTTGAGTTCTAGATGTCTTATAATTATGTATCTTACCTTGTAGGAAAGATAAGAGAGAGCTCTACAACTTTCATGAAGAGCTCCAGGGAAAAATTAGACATCTAGTGGAGCTAATTGGGCTTGGAAGTCAGAACATGAGTTTTGTGACTGGAACTCGAACAGTGTGCAGTAATCATTACATAATTCGAGTTGACGGAATTAAACTGGGCTGAAATTTAGCATCTAAAAGTTAAGACCCATATCTATAACTTGCACGCAGAACACAAGAGCTTATTTGGACAGCTTGGAGGTCATATTTGGTCTGGAAGTCAAAATAGAGGTGCTGAAGCTAGGCCTAAGCAGTCTGCAATAATTGGGTCATATCTGGGGCTGTAAGATGAATTTTTTTATGATTCTAGTGGCATTAGAAATCTGAGACAATTTTCTAGAACTTTCATGAAGACCACTTTACTTTGTTCTTACGTTATCCATGAGTTCATCACTAAATGATTTCAGAGACAAGAAATTTCAATAATTTTCTACTCATAAAAGTTCTTTGGCATTTTTCACTTATTCACCCACTCATCCACTCACTCATTAATCAATTCCCTTATCATTTTGTATCCTTAATCCTTTATAAAAGGGACCATAGGCAGATCATTTGGGAAATCTTGGTTTTAGATTAAGTTCATGTTATTATATTATTTACTTGTAGTAATTTTCTTTTGTTGTAAATAGAAGTTATGATCATCTTCTTCTTCTTCTCTCTTTCTTTCTTCTTGCTCATGGGTAATTAATTTTCATCTTGTTTTGGTGAATGAGTGAAGCTTTTGGTAATCAAATAAGGTTAGATTAATTTCTTTCTTGTGCTTAAATGATATATTATCAAGTGATCATTATACGTGTTGTATTTTGTTTCCAATCAATTTAGAAACTCTCCTTGTAAAGTGGAGTTCTTGATTCATTGTAGACAAGTGATTTGGCACAATGAATGCTTGAACTCATTTACAAGTGTTGGTGTTGGTGAATAATTCCTCCTTGTAAAGTAGAGTTCTTGATTCATTGTAGACAAGTGGTTTGACACAATGAATGTTTGAACACATTTACAAGTGTTGGTGTTGGCAAATAATTAAAGGAACCAAAATATAACTAAGTATATAATTCTAAATGGACTTTGAATGTTATATTCTCCGATTGGAAACTCCGTTGTGCATGAATTTGAATTGAGTTATAAAAAGAATTAATCTTGTCCTTAATTTATTACCAAAAGTGGATCTCCTAGCCCAAGCAAGTTCTTTAATTTAATTGTAAACAAGTTTTATTATCTTTATTGTTGTGAAAAATCCTTCCCTTACCTCAAAGAATTTTTCTTCATCAATTTCCTGTGGATCGACCTCAGACTACCAAGAAATTCATTACTTGAGACAACCTACACTTAGGTTTGCATCCTTTAATCCGCATCAAGTTTTTGGTGCCGTTGCCGGGGACTTGATTTGAAGTTTTAATTTATTAGGGTTCTCATTCTTTAATAAAATCTATTCTCTCTTCTCCCTCATCGGAGCAAAAGATCGGCTTACCGATCCTTTGATTTCTTTACTAATTCTCTAACTTTCTAACTTGCTAACTTACTAATCTTTTAACTTTTATATTTATGTTATTTATTTATGCTTACTAACTTTCTAACTTTTATATTCATGTCATTTATTTATGCTATGTAACTTTTTAATTTATTTCATTTATTTTTGTTTTCTAATGTAATGAAATAATTTTTTTTTCTTCTATTCTCTTTTTGCCGAGCAAAAAAATCGGCTTGCATATTCTCTGGTTTTCATGTTTTAAATTTACTTTCTGCACTTTATTTTTTATATTTTATTTTATGTATTTTATTTTTGTACTTTATTTTTTGTATTTTATTTTCTGTATTTTACTTCTAGCTTTCCAACTTACTAACCGACTAACTTAATTATTAACTCTTTAATTATTTAACTTTTTAATTTATCAGTTATCTAACTTTTTATTTGTTAATATTTATTTGATGGCTGGTTTATACCACATCCTTGTTAATATTTAATGGCCGGTTTATACCACTAGTTTGTACATTATTTCTTCTATTTTAAGTCATTTATTTATGCTTAATTAGTATCGTGATTCAATTTCTAGTCGTTTGGTTAAAATTAATCTTGGTACTTTATATATTGATTTGTTTGAATCACAATTTAAGCCGATCTTGATTTAAAATGGATCTCATTCTCTCAAATTTAAGAAAACATTTTCCTTCCCTCCCTCAAAATGCTCTGACAAAAATCTACAAAACTAGATGTGAAAGATTGAGACTGTTAATACACAAGGGTATGCTAGAAGATGTACGCTGGATAATTGAAGCAAAGGTTCGACTAGCAAGTGAGTCTTTAATTTCATTTGACTTCATACATGCCAAGTCTTGGTAGAAGTTCGTATTCTAAAAAGAGAATAGCAAAAAGGTTACAAGTCTGTCACAAATGTGCACGATGGAATTGTAACAAGCGATGTCGTTCTTTGGGAATGGTTTCCGCAAATCAAGATGGTAAAATATTTTTCATTAAGAATGGACTGAGTAAGAAGTCATTAGATGATATCTTATTGACTCTTAAGACGCATTCTTGTGGATTTGTACATCGTAAACTTCTTAACTTGTGGAATCTCTTCAAGGATGAACAAAACGTTACAGTCTTGGGAATCTGACTCTAAAAGACCCTGTTTGCCAATTTATATAAAAATTGTATGGGAAACTTATCCTTGACTCATACAAGACGTTTAAGCTGTTACTGGACGTTAAACCAGAGGCAGATGTGAGCCATATCCACAACAATCTATACATATTATCTTCTTTTTCTTCATGTTTTCTTTAAAAAAAAGAAAGAAAAAGTCAAAAAAAAATCAAACAAGGGCGATCCGGAAGGAGTACCATGACTTTAATTAGTTGTGGAGCCCCAGCCTTTAGCTGACTCGTCATTGACTCGGGTGGACCTTTGAACGCTGGTCTTTAAAAAAGGTTCGTGTACCATGCTCTGTAGAGAGTCGCACTCTATAACCCAATGTTTACCATTTAGGCACTGTGGAGTTGATAGACGGGCAGAAGCGTCCCACTTTGGTTATTAGTGAGAAATAACCCACGACTACCAAAGCGTATGAGGTATCTGAGCTTGATCCTCTCTTTTATTAGAAGGGGCTCTCAGTGCCCTGGGATGGGATGTTCTGAATCTTGGATATTACAAGCTTCAAATTTTAGCGTCTTTGTTGATGTTATGAGCCCAAGTGTGAGCTCTCCAGGTTCCAGACCCAAGATGGAAACCCACGGTTTCTTCTTTCTCCTTTCTTCGAATAAATGGATGTGAGTGTCTACTTCACTGGTGACACGCATTATAAAGATATGCTACTACTGCACTCATGACGCGTAGTATAAAGATACGCCATGAAAACTGTACATAAAGGTATATAATCATTTTTTATTATATTTCTTTTATATTTGTATGATTTTTCTATATTTTGGTATTGGACAGACGACCCTTTGAGCAGGGTCCTTCAGGGGTTTCTAGACTTCTTTACCCTAATAGTTTTCTTGAAGTAAAAAAAAACAAACAAAAAAATAAAAAACAAAAAAAAACAAAAAAAATATTCAAAAAAAAAAATTCTGTGTTTCTTAATTTCAAACTTTTCTGACAACAACCAACCTATCATTATAGGTGCTATTATTACCCTTTTCATTCTTTTTCTTATTTAAACACTTTATTTTCTCCACTTTCCTCCAACTCAGAATCATTTAGAGAGAAAGTTGAATATAGAAATGGAAGGTGTTTCTGTTCATCAACTTAAAAACATCTGTGTATTTTATGGGTCTATGTATGGGAAGGGTTTAAAGTTTGTAAATGCAACTATCAATCTTGATCGATCACTTGCTGTGAGAAATATTCATCTTGTATATGGGGGAGGTTGTCGTGGGTTAATGGGGGTTGTATCACTTGCTGTATATATAGGAGGCAGTCAGGTTTTAGGTGTCATTCCTGGACCTTTCACTCAACAGAACATCACTGGAAAGAAAATTAGGGAGCAACTTAAGGTATCATCTATGCATGAACAAATGAAGATAGTGCTTAACAATTTTGATGCATTCATTGCCTTACTAGGTGATTTTGGTACTTTAGAAGAAATTTTTCAAATTATCTCTTGGGCCCAATTGAACATCCACCATAAACCCATTGGTTTGTTGAATGTAAATAATTTCTTTGATATTTTGTTACTTTTTCTTGACCATGCTGTGGAATAGGAATTCATCACACCTTTAGCAAGACAACTTCTTATCTCTGCTTTCACTATTGATAAGTTGATTGATAAATTAGAAGCTTTTGTTTATAAACCTGACCCAGCAATAGCTTAGATAGATTAGTCATCAGAAAGCAGTGAGGGAAGTAGCTTGAAACGAAAGTTTGATCTGACGCTTCGTTTATAACTTTTCTTTACCTTTGATTTACCGTACTTTGTGTCAGATTTCTCCAACAGGTAATATCTTCTATCCTTTACTGATCTATATTTTAACATTCAGGACAATGTTGAGATCTGGTTAGGGAGAAGGATAGTTGACCAAAAAAATCAAAAAAAAAAAGAAAAAATAAGTTTTTTTTTTGGAAGTATGATATGATTGTTATGGACTTACTAAACCAATGAATGATGGTAGAGTAAGGAGTAATTTTACTCCTAAGACACATCTAAATTGGGAAATATATTTAGTGATATGACTGTCAGAAACCTATTCGTAGTAAAACCAATTAAGGATGGCAGAGTAAAGAGTAAATTTTGCCTTAGAGGTAAGTTTACTCTTGAGACGCATCTTAGTTGAGGAAATAATTATTTTTATGTAGAAGTAGCAAATGGATTCTTGGATCTTAGCATAAATTGTCTTTTTTCTTAAAAATCATAAGCTTGGATATGAATATTGATATGGTGGATTGAGAATGATAGAAATATGTCTTGTGAGATTTTGAGCCAATTGATGAATGGATTGAATATCTGTACCATTCTATTCTTTCTTATGTGATTTTTTTTCACTCATGAATTGTTACTATAGAACTTGCTTTGATTTTTTTTAGGTTACATTTTCATATGCATACAGAAATATGATTGAGGCATTTTTCTTGAAATAGCTACTTTAACAAAAATAGCCAACCTTGCTCAGCAGCATATTGTCTCAATATGATATCAAGCACTCTTATGACTTCTTGGAAATTCTTTGATTCATACTAATGTAAGGCATTGGAAATAGCCTATTTCTTCTTGCTTAACCCTTTTGAGCTTATTTGATCATTCCTTGTTTCTAGCTCATTACGTGCCTCTCTAAAAAAAACATGTTTTTACCTAACCTTAGGGAATAAGAGAGCATTGGCCTTGTTCTTGCACAAGTGTGGGGGTGTGTGTGCAAATTGAAAAAAAAAGAGCTGACTGCCACTATAATCAAAGGATTATCTGATACACCATGTGACATATCAATACCTAGAATAAAGGTGGATGCTTGGAAATAATAGGAAGAGAAAGAGAAGGTTCAGACTTAACAATAAATTCAATTCACCAATTTGGGATTGATCTTTAACAAAACATTAGTCAAATATTGATCATTGTCCTTTATGACGAATGTTCTTAAACATCTTCTCCACTCTAACTATACCATAATGCTCTTTTATTCTCTTTCATATTTATCTTCTCATATCTATATTATCCCTTCTCCTTTTCCATGGCTGATAATCACATATTTATATATTAATAAACCCTCATTTTTAGTCATTTACACTCTCTATGTACTTAATTGATTGAGTTTGGTTATGTTTTGTAAGTTTGGACTCAAATTGGACTTAATTAATTTTTTCAGCATTATTTGGGTCTTACATTGTTTATGTATTTCTGCCATATCTTGAGTTCTAAATGTGTGCAAATTATGTATCTTACCTTGTAGGAAAGATAAGAGAGAGCTCTACAACTTTCATGAGAGCTCCAGGTAAAATATGGACATCAAGAAAAGCTAATTGGGTTTGGAAGTCAGAACAAGGGTTTTGTGATTGGAACTTGAATAGTGTGCAATAATCAAGGCATAACTCGAGCTGTAGGTGGTCAATAGGGTTGAAATTTGAAACTTGAAAGTGATATTGGACTTTGAAGTCAAAACAGAGGTGCTGAAACTGGGCCTGAACAGTCTATAGTAATGGGGCCATATCTTGTGCTGTAGGACGAATTTTTGGATGATTTTGGTGGCATTGGAAAGCTGAGACAAAATGCTACAACTTTTATGAAGACCACGTTACTTCATTCTGATGGCATCTATGAGATCAACACTGAATGATTTTGGAGACAAAGAATCTCAATAATTTTCCATTCACTAACGCACTATTTGGCATTTTCCACTCATCCACCCACTCGTCACCTATTCTTAATCAGCCCCCTTGTCATTTTGTATCTCTAATCCTCTATAAAAGGCTCCATTGGCTAATCATTTAAGAGACTTTGGTTTTAGGCTTGGTTAGGAAAAATTTTGTTTATGCTTGTATATTGTCTTCCTTTGTTATAATTTTCTTTTGTTCTAATTTGAAGTCATGTTCATCTTTCTCTTCTACTCTCTTTCTTTCTTCTTAATTATGAGTACTTAATTTTCATTTTGCTTGGGTGAAAGAGTGAAGCTCTTGGTAATGAAATAAGGTAAGATTATTCTATTTCTTGTGCTTAAATGATATATTATAAAGTGGACATTATATGTGTTGTATTTTGTTTCTAATCAATTTAGAAACTTTCCTTGTATAGTGGAGATATTGTTTTATTGTAGACATGAGGATTGGCAAAGTGAATGCTTGAGCTCACTTACAATTGTTGGTAGATAATTGAAGGAATCATAATATGATTGCATATATAATTGAACTTTGAATGTTATATTTTCTTATTGGAACTTCCTTTATGTGTAGATTTCA
Source organism: Ormosia emarginata (assembly GCA_029884605.1). Classification (NCBI taxonomy): domain Eukaryota; kingdom Viridiplantae; phylum Streptophyta; class Magnoliopsida; order Fabales; family Fabaceae; genus Ormosia; species Ormosia emarginata. The sequence goes on along the minus strand of JAQQTP010000013.1, from coordinate 1,464,516 downwards.
ATTAAGTTATAAAGAGAAATAATCTTGCCTCTAATTTATTACTAAGAATGGATCTTCTAACCTAAACAAATCATTTATCATTTTTGAATAACTTTTATTACTTTTTGTGTTATGACAATTCTTTTTTTTACCTCAATTAATTTTTCTTCATCAATTCCCTGTGGATTGACCTCGGACTCCCGAGAATTTATTACTTGAGACAACCTGCACTTGGGTTTACATCTTTTAATCCCGCAACAAGCTCTTGGCGCTATTGTCGGGGACTTGATTTGAAGTTTTAATTTATTGAGGTTCTTTTTCTTTAATAAAATCTATTCTCTCTTCTCTCTCACCGGAGCAAAAGATCGGCTTACCAATCCTTCAGTTTCTTTACTAACTCTCTAACTTTCTAAGTATCTAACTTACTAACTTGCTAACCTACTAACTTGCTAACATACTAACTTTCGAACTTTTATATTTATGTTATTTATTTTTGCTTACTAACTTTTATTTTCTACTCTCTAACTTTTAATTTACGTCATTTATTTTTTGCTCTCTAACTTTTAAATTTATGTTATTTATTATTACTTTCTAATGTAATAAAATAATATTTTTTCTTCTCTTCTCTTTCGCCGACTCGGTGGGGCTCTGCCTCTCTCCGATTTTCATATTTTAAATTTATTTTCTGCAATTTACTTTTTGTACTTTACTTTCTGCACTTTATTTTCTGTATTTTACTTTCTACACTTTCTAACTTACTAATTATTAACTCTCTAATTATTTAACTTTTTTATTTATCAGTTATCTAACTTTTTACTTTATTAGTTATCTAACTTTTTACTTGTTAATATTTATTAGGTGGTTGGTTTATACCACATCCTTGTTAATATTTAATGGCTAGTGTAAACCGCCTACTTGTACATTATTTTTTCTACTTAAAGTCATTTATTTATGCTTAATTGGTATCATGATTTAAATTCTGGTCGTTTAGTTAAAATTAATCCTGGTAATTTATATCTTGATTTGTTTGAATCACAATCACACACAATTAACACAATGATTGAAAATGAAAGTGTATATGATGAACATGAAAATCAACTATGGCGAACTATGCATGAATATCTGCAATCACCTCGAAATTCTAGTCCATCATGTTTTATCTTTCCATTCAATGCCAATAATTTTAGATTTAAGCAAGGTATAATTTCTTTACTTCTTAATTTTCACAGTTTAGAATCTAAAAGCCTATATTTACATCTGAAAGAATTTGAGGAAGTATATATTGCTTTCAATGACCAAAATTGCACGGAAGAAATTGTTAAGCTTAAATTGTTTCTTTTTTCTTTAAAAGATAAAGCAAAAACTTGGCTTAATACTTTGAAACCAAGATCAATTGACACATGACAAGAAATGCAAGGTGAGTTCTTCAAGAAATTTTTTCCATCACATAAAACCAATGCTATGAGAAGACAAATCCAAATTTTTTTTCAAAATTCAAATGAAGCTTATTTTCAATATTGGGAACGATTTAAAGATTTGTTAAATTCTTACCCACACCATGGTTTTGAAAAGTGGCGCACTATAAGCTTCTTTTATGAAGGTTTAACACTTGAAAACAAATAATTTGTAGAAACAATGTGCAATGGTGAGTTTCTTGATAAAGAACCTGATGAAGCTTTAGACTATTTAAACTAGCTGGCTGAAAATTCTCAATCTTGGCATGGTACTAATATTTATGAAAATTCAATTAGATCTAACCTTACAAGTGCTAATAAAGGAAAATATCACCTTAGTCAAGAAGAAGATCTAAATGCTAGGTTTTCCAGTTTGGCTAGAAAAATTGAAGTAATGGAATTAAGAAAAGCAAAAGAAATCAAATATGTGCAAAATGAAGAAATTTATGGCATTTGTGATGACTTAGGACACTTAATCTATGAATGTCCTACGATTCTTATTTTTAAAGAAGTTGTACATGAGTAAGTAAATGCAATGAATAATTTTAAAAAGACATTTACTTCTTCTTTTCCAGATACATACAATCCAGGTTGGAGAAATCACCCGAACTTTAGCTGGAGGAATAATAATCAGTCACAATTTGTGCAACCACCACCTCCTCAGGCACAACAGGACTCTCAAAATTCTCATGGATATGCACCTTATGTCCCACCATATAGGACAAACCTTGAAGAAACATTGCATGCATTCATAGAAAAGTAAGAGGCCGTTAATAAACAAAATAATCAAATCATGATTGACATAAAAGAAACTCTTGCTAAACTTTCTTCTGCACTCACCATTCACGAGAAAGGAAAATTTCCTTCTCAACCTCAACCAAATCCCAATGGTCAGTACAGTCTAAATGAGGGGAGTTCAGAAAACCAACAAATAGATCAAGTCAAGTCAATGATAACTCTTAGGAGTGGAAAGATTGTTGAAAAACAAATTCCCGAACCTTGTGAGAAAGAAGATGAACCAATACCCCAAGAAAATGAATAAGTTGACTAAAAAGAGACCAAACTCTCACTTGCACCCCCATTTCCTCAAGCATTAAACAATTCAAGGAAATTGAACCATAACACTGAAATTTTTTAAATTTTGAAATAAGTGAAGGTCAATATTCCTTTCTTAGATGCTATTAAACAGATTCATTCTTATGCCAAATATTTGAAGGACTTGTGCACAGTTAAAAGAAAACTAAATGTGAAAAAGAAAGCATTTTTGGTTGAACAGGTAAGCTCCATTCTTCAGAATAATAATGCGTTGAAATATAAAGACCCTGGTTATCCTACAGTTTCATGCATTATTGGAGAACATAAAATTAAAAAAGCTTTACTTGATTTGGTGCTAGTGTCAATTTGCTTCCATATTCAGTTTATCAGTAACTCAACTTAGATGAGTTAAAACTAACTTCTGTAACTCTTCTACTTGCCAATAGATCAATTAAAATTCCAAGAGGAATAATGGAAGATGTGTTGGTACAAGTTGATAAATTCATATATCCTATGAATTTTATTGTCTTGGATACTGAACCTATGGTTGATAGTTGCAAGTCAATTTCTGTTATTTTAGGCCATCCATTTTTAGCAATATCTAATGCTTTGATAAATTGCAGAAATGGAGTGGTGAAGCTAACATTTGGAAACATGACACTGGAGCTCAATGTTTTTAATATGTGCAAGCAACCACAGGAAGTCCTTGATGAAAATGAGGAAGTTGAAGGAATTAAAGCCATTATAGATGATCATCTTCAAACAATGAGTTCTTCTGACCTATTTGAAATTTGTTTTGTCAATTCATTTGATTCAGGCATGCAATTAGAAGATGATATCTCTAAAATATGCTCTTTCCTTGATTGTACACAGGTAATGGAGTATAAGGGATGGAAGCCAAGATTTGAAGAGCTAAAACCCATGAATGATAATGTCTATGAATAAGTACCCATACCGGAACTAAAGTCATTACCTGCTGGGTTGAAGTACACATTTTTGGGAGAAGAGCAAAGCATTTTAGTGGTAATTTCCTCGTCTCTTACTGAAGAACAAGAAGGTATGTTAATAGAAGTACTTAAAAGGCATAAAAGTGCAATTGGATGGACATTAAAGGACATAAAAGGCATTAATCCATTAATTTGTACACATAGAATACATTTAGAGGATAATGCTAAAACTTCTCAACAACCTCAAAGAAGATTAAATCCACACATAAAAGAGGTAGTTAGAGCTGAAAGCCTTAAATTGCTTGATGCTGGAATTATCTATCCTATCTCTAATAGCCAATGGGTAAGCCCTACACAAGTTATGCCTAAGAAATCTGGAATAACAGTAGTTGAAAATGATAAAGGTGAATTAATACCTAGGCGAGTCTCATCTAATTGGCGTATGTGTATTGATTTTAGAAAATTAAATGCTGCTACTTGGAAAGATCATTTCCCCTTGCCATTTCTTGATCAAATTTTAGAAAGGGCGGCAGGACATCCATACTACTATTTTCTTGATAGTTATTCAGGTTATAATCAAATACCAATTGCATTGGAAGATCAAGAAAAGACCACTTTTATATGTCCCTTTGGTACTTTTGCATATAGAAGAATATCTTTTGGCCTTTGTAATGCTCCAGCAACATTCCAAAGATGCATGCTAAGCATTTTTAGTGACATGATTGAGCATTATTTAGAGGTTTTCATATATGATCTGACAATTTTTAGAAATTCTTTTAAAAATTATCTTGATAATTTGAAAAAAGTTCTTAAAAGATATGAAGAAAAAGGATATGTTAAATTGGAAAAAATATCATTACATGGTTACCTTAGGAATAGTGTTAGAACATGTGATATCTTCATAAGGAATTGAAGTTGATAAGGTCAAAGTTGAATTAATTGCCCATTTGCCTTCCCCAAAAATAGTTTGAGAAGTTCGTTCCTTTTTAAGACATGCAGGATTTTACAGAAGATTCATTAAGGACTTTAGTGCCATATCTAGACCATTATGTAATCTTCTGCTAAAAGATGCACCATTTGATTAGACTCAAGATTGTCAAAAAAATTTTGAAAAATTAATTGTTCTTCTTACATCTACTCCTATCATGCAATCTCCTGACTAGTCTTTGCCTTTTGAGTTGATGTGTGATGCTAGTGATTTTGCTGTGGGTGTTATTTTAGGCCAAAGAAAGGAAGGTAAGCCTCATGTGATTTATTATGTAAGTAGAACTTTAAATAGAGCACAAATGAATTACACTACTACTGAATCAGAACTACTTGCCGTAATTTTTGCACTGAACAAATTTCGATCTTACTTAATTGGTTCTTCTATTGTGATTTTTACTGATCATGCTGTTGTTAGATATTTGATGTCTAAGTAGGATGCCAAACTAAGATTGATACGGTAGATCTTGTTGCTTCAAGAATTCAACATCACAATAAAAGATAAGAAAGGAGCCGAAAATGTTGTCGCTGATCATTTGTCCAGACTTACAACAGGCTCACCTTTTGATAGCACACCCATCAATGATTCTTTTCTCGATGAAATTTTATTTTTTGTCAATTTCATGCATTGGTTTGCTAACATAGTCAATTTTCTTGTAACAGGAAAGATGCCACCTCAATGGATGCACCAAGATAGGAAGAAATTTTTGACAGAAGTGGAAATTTTTTATTGGGAAGACCCATACTTGATCAAATATTGTCCAGACTAAATCTTTTGGAGATTTGTGCCCGAAAGTGAGGTAGGTAGTGTCATTAAATTTTGTCACTCAGAAGCATATGGAGGTCACTTTTCTTCAAAGAAAACAGTTACGAAAATCTTATAGTGCGAATTTTATTAGCTCACTTTATTTAAGGATTGCTATACTTTTTGCAAAAGTTGTGAAAATTGTTAAAAATTGTGCTCAATTTCAAAAAGAAACATGATGCCTCTGAATCCCATCCTTGTCATTGAAATTTTTGATTGTTGAGGAATTGATTTCATGGGCCATTTTTCATCCTTATTTGGATTTGTGTATATTTTAGTTGTAGTTGATTATGTCTCAAAATGGATTGAGGCGATTCCATGCCAACACAATGATCATAAAATTTTTCTCAAATTTTTAAAAGAAAATATCTTGTGTCGATTTGGAATCCCTCGAGCTATCATCAGTGATGGGGAAACACATTTTTGTAATAAACCATTTGAATCTTTAATGAAGAAATATGATATTACACACAAAATTGTCACCCCTTATCACCCTCAGACAAGTGGACAAGTTGAACTGGCAAATAGGGATATTAAACAAATTTTGGAAAAAACGGTTAACCCAAATCGTAAAGATTGGTCTTTAAGACTAAATGATGCACTTTGGGCTTACCGTACTGCTTTCAAAACATCTTTGGGCATGTCAACCTATCGGGTAGTCTATGGAAAACCTTGTCACTTGCCTGTAGAATTGGAACATAAAACATTTTAGGCCATTAAAGTTTTCAATCTAAACCTTGATGATGCTTGCAAGATATGCAAATTGCAATTAAATGAACTTGAGGAATTGAGAAATGATGCTTATGAAAATTCAAAGATTTATAAAGGTAGAACAAAAGTTTTTCATGACAAGACAATTTTGAGAAAATCTTTTGAAATTGATCAAAAAGTTTTACTTTATAATTCTCGTTTCCACCTATTCCCTAGAAAATTAAGATCTAGGTGGAGTGGTCTGATAATCACATATTTTATTCATTAAGAAACCCTTATGTTTAGTCATTTACACTCTCCATATTCTTAATTGATTGAGTTTGGTATGATTTTGTGAGTTTGAGCTCAAATTGGTCTTAATTGAATATTTTCAGCATTATTGAGATTTGACATTGTTTCTGTATTTTGGCCATAACTTGAGTTCCTAATATCTGATGAACATGAATTTTACCTTGTAGGAAAGCTAAGAGGAAGCTCTACAACTTTGATGAAGAGCTCAAAGTCTGATTCAGATGTCTAAGGGACCTAAGTTTACATGGAAGTCATAATACGGGTTCTGCCAGTAGAATCCGAACAGTGTGCACTCAAAAAAATCATATCTCAAGATGTAATAATGGAGATGGGCTGAAATTTGGACAGTGGATAGTCAAGATCCAAATAAACAACTTTCATGAAGAACACATTTTGAGAAAAAGAAGTCTAGCAGGTCATTTTGAGCTTACAAGTCGGAACAGAGGTGCTGAAGTTGGGTTTGAGCAACCTACGGTATTTGGGACATATCTTGGGCTTAAGGAAGCCAAATTGGACGAACCAGCTATCCATTTTATAGCCAAGACAAGGATCTACAACTTTGATGAAGAACACTTTTCGTGGTTCTGAAGTATAGTGGGTCGTTTTTGGCTTCCAAGTCAGACACGAAATTTTCATCCTCAACCATCCACTCACCCATCCACTAATCCACTCATCCACTCATCCACTCATCCACTAACTCACCCATTCATCCACTAATACACTAATCCAACCATTTAACCACTCCATCCACTCATCCACTAACTCATCTACTCATCCATCCACTCACCCATTCATGTCCATAATTTTCCACTCACCAAAAGTCCTTTGGCATTTTTCACTAATTCAACCACTCAACCAATCCACCCACTCATCCACTAAACCAATCCACTAAACCAACCCACTAATCCATCCACTCAACCACTCCACTCACTCACCCACTCATCCACCCACTTCCCTTTGTCATTTTGTTACCTTAGACTTCTATAAAAGGCACCATTTATCATGAACAACATGAATTCTCTCCTTCATTTTCTCTCTTAGTTTCTTGTTTCTTCATAGTTTCTTCATAGTTTCTCATAGCTTTTGTATATTTTGATGCTTCTCTTCATGGTGATGGAGGGCTAAGCTACTTTCGGTCAATTTAGATCTCTTGAAGAGATTGTGGTTTGGATTCTTGAGACCTTGGTTATGTATTGTATTTGATTTGTAATTGAATTCCTCTTTTCTTCTTCTTTTTCTTCTTCTTTCTTCTTCTTGATCTTGAATGCATGAATGGTGATTCTATTTATGTTGATCTAATTTGATCTTAGTTTAAGATTGAGATTTGTGATGAAACTTAGAACTAATTGATCTAAACTAATCACATAAATGAAGATTGAGATTTGTGATGAAACTTAGAACTGATTGATCTAAATTAATCACGAAATTGAAGAGGTTAGGTTACCGATTTGTGCCTAAGTTAATTGAATTCGGTACTTGAAATTAACATAGATTTTCATGAATGGTGCGATTGCGGATTTGTGTTTATCACTTGTTAATTGAATTCTAGACGATCGTCTAGTATGAATTCTGGATTTGATGCAGAGATCTCGGTTAGATCCAAATTAACAATTCAATTGCACTTCAAGTGTTCTATGAAGGGTCTATGATTGAATCCACCCAATCTTGGATAGGTTTCTAAATTGATTGCTTCTTTAATTGTTATTTCTTCCTTTAATTTTGTTAAGTGCGATCTTAAACTGTCAAACCCCCTTTTTGCTAACTTTCACTTGATTTGATCAAATTGCATTTACGATCCTTGAGGAGACGATCCGGTGTTGTCACTGTGCTACAAGCTTAGGTAATAACTTCGGTTATAATTTTGATTGAGTTCGGCTCGTCGAATTTTGGCGCCATGTTCTTGGGAGCTCGTAGGTGTAATCTTTTCATTTTGAGTAACCTTACTAATTTTTGTTTTTTTTTTTTTTTCTTACCTATTCTAACAGTTATTTTTCATTTACTAACATTGTTCATACCATACTAACATTTTTATCTTAGCTTTTGAATTTTTCTGAATTAGGAAAGACGGAAAACAATGTGATTACGGGTAACTATTGCAATTTTCGAACTGAAACATGCCCAGAATGAGCTGTAACTTGGTCGGTTGAAGGAAAACAGCTTGATAAACAAGACTCACAGTAAACTGTGAGGTCACCCCTGGTTTTTCGAAATTCTATCATTTAGACCACTTTTTTAATTTTTTAATATTTTTTATTGCATTTTCTAGTTTCATTTTTATGTAGATTTTGTTCTGTGTTGATTCCATAATTTTTAAAAATGTTTAGACATATTAACTAGATTTATTTTTGCATATTTTGAGTGTTGTTTAGTGTATTTTGCTTAATTGCGTTTTGTGTTTTTGTGCTTTAGTTGATGCATGACTAGGTCCAATCCTGATATCTTGCTTGATCTTGATCCTGAGATTGATAGGACCTTGCATAGATTAATTAGAGCTCGTGTGATAAATTCCAGAGTTAATTCTGAACCTAATTTTAGGAGTGAACCTGATAACTTAAGTAATCCTGAAATCATGGCTGATAACATGCATAATAGAACCCTTAAGGAACTTGCTGCTCCTGATGTATCTTACCAATCTTTGTGCATTCAATATCCTGATCTTGATGCAGATTTTGAGTTGAAATCTGGTTTGATACACTTGTTACCAAAGTTTCATGGTCTTGCGGGTGAAGATCCTCATAAGCACCTGAAAGAGTTCCATGTTGTGTGTTCAACCATGAAGCCACAAGGCATCTCTGAGGAACACATCAAGTTAAGGGCATTTCCTTCTCACTTGTCGATGCACCAAAGATTGGTTGGTTTTATCTTTCACCAGGTTCACGAGAAGTTGGAATGACATGAAGAGGTTGTTCCCGGAGAGATTTTTCCCTGCCTCGAGAGCTTTGCAATTAGGAAGGATATATGTGGCATCGACGGATGTCCGGTGAGACTTTGCATGAATACTTGGGAGAGATTCAAGAAGTTATGTTCGAGCCGCCCTCATCACCAAATTAGTGACCAACTCTTGATTCAATACTTTTATGAGGGCTTGTTTGCCAAATGATAGAAGCATGATCGATGCTGCCTGCGGAGGAGCCTTAGTAGACAAAACTCCTACCGCCGCAAGAGATCGATAGCAAACATGGCACCAATACCCAACAAGATTTGGCTCGCGGATCATCACCGCAACCGTAGGAGTTAATGAAATTCAAGCATCTCATATGGACCAACAAAGAATGGAACACGACTAGATGAATTGACTTCTTTGGTAAGACGGATAGCGATGGGTCAACAACCACCCATGCGTATGACCGCATCGGTGTGTGAATTTGCTCTAATTCATCTCATCCTACTTGATTCATGCCCTACACTTCGGGAAGATGGTCCCGCTTTTCCAGGATCAATGTGTTCTTTGCCGGTGGTTTTTCCTGGTAGACCCCAATATCGGCAACAACGGCAACAATCTAGATATGATCCATTTTCTAGTACTTATAATCCTGGTTGGCGAGACCATCCCAATTTGAGATATGGGAATCCTAGCCAAGAACAACAACATTTCCCCACCGGCGAAGAACAACGGCCCACCAAAGAACAACAATTTAGATACCAAGCTACGGGTCCAAGCAACAAATACCAACAAATACCCCTGCGTTTCGGACAACAAAGAACACTTCAAGAAATGTCATCTCAATCCACTCCTCGAGCCATCATTGGAAGACCCGATGAAACAAATGGCCACAAATAACATTCGGTTCAGCAGAACGTCGGTGCCAACATTCGAATTTACAAACTCAAATCGGGCGGTGGCAACCACCGTGAGCGAGCTAAAGAGTCAAGGTTCTAGCCAATTGCCTTCACAAACAAATCAACAATCCAAGAGGCAACGTAAGTGCAATTACCTTGAGAAGTGGCAAAGAAGTTGATGTTCCAACCTTACAGCAATCAGAAATTGACCAGGAAATGGATAATTCAGTCCAGAAATCTGTGCCTCCGAAGAAAATTGCAGAGAATTCAGATGTTACCATTCCATTGCCTTTTCCAAATAGGATCACACAATCCAAGAGAACAATGCAAGCGAAATGGAAAAAGAAGTCATGGAGACATTCAGGAAAGTGGAAATCAATATTCCCCTCCTAGATGCAATCAAGCAAATTCCAAAATATGCTAAATTTCTCAAGGAGTTGTGCACTCATAAGAGAAGGTTGAAAGGGGATGAGAAGATCAGCATGGGAAGAAATGTTTCTGCAATGATTCTGCCAAGCATGCCACAGAAATGCAAAGATCCTGGAACCTTCACAATTTCTTGCACAATTGGCAACTCTAGATTTGAGCATGCAATGCTAGATTTGGGTGCTTCGATCAATGTCATGCCCATGTCAGTGTATAAGTGTTTAAACATCGGTACTTTGCAACCCACTGGTATCGTGATTCAGTTGGCAAATAGAGCCACTGCTCATCCTGCAGGTGTGCTGGAAGATGTGTTAGTTTGGGTGGATGAGTGGGTGAGTGAGTGGAGTGGTTGAGTGGATGGATTAGTGGGTTGGTTTAGTGGATTGGTTTAGTGGATGAGTGGGTGGATTGGTTGAGTGGTTGAATTAGTGAAAAATGCCAAAGGACTTTTGGTGAGTGGAAAATTATGGACATGAATGGGTGAGTGGATGGATGAGTAGATGAGTTAGTGGATGAGTGGATGGAGTGGTTAAATGGTTGGATTAGTGTATTAGTGGATGAATGGGTGAGTTAGTGGATGAGTGGATGAGTGGATGAGTGGATTAGTGGATGGGTGAGTGGATGGTTGAGGATGAAAATTTCGTGTCTGACTTGGAAGCCAAAAACGACCCACTATACTTCAGAACCACGAAAAGTGTTCTTCATCAAAGTTGTAGATCCTTGTCTTGGCTATAAAATGGATAGCTGGTTCGTCCAATTTGGCTTCCTTAAGCCCAAGATATGTCCCAAATACCGTAGGTTGCTCAAACCCAACTTCAGCACCTCTGTTCCGACTTGTAAGCTCAAAATGACCTGCTAGACTTCTTTTTCTCAAAATGTGTTCTTCATGAAAGTTGTTTATTTGGATCTTGACTATCCACTGTCCAAATTTCAGCCCATCTCCATTATTACATCTTGAGATATGATTTTTTTGAGTGCACACTGTTCGGATTCTACTGGCAGAACCCGTATTATGACTTCCATGTAAACTTAGGTCCCTTAGACATCTGAATCAGACTTTGAGCTCTTCATCAAAGTTGTAGAGCTTCCTCTTAGCTTTCCTACAAGGTAAAATTCATGTTCATCAGATATTAGGAACTCAAGTTATGGCCAAAATACAGAAACAATGTCAAATCTCAATAATGCTGAAAATATTCAATTAAGACCAATTTGAGCTCAAACTCACAAAATCATACCAAACTCAATCAATTAAGAATATGGAGAGTGTAAATGACTAAACATAAGGGTTTCTTAATGAATAAAATATGTGATTATCATGGTCCTTTTATTGTCAAACATGTATATCCTCATGGGGCCATAGATATTGAGAATCCGAGGAATGGTAATGTGTTTAAAGTCAATGGATAAAGACTCAAACCATTTCTGGAAAGTCAAGTTGATGAGATAGAATTCATCTCTCTTTCTGATCCTTCTTATGAATAGAATTTATTCTAATTTTATTGTCTTGTTTTTGCAGTTCTTTGTGTTCCCGGTTAAGTGGCGAATAACGGTACTCTGTGGCTCTTGAGTCAGTTTGTTTTTCAGTTTTCCAAAATAACTAAATCCTTCTCCTTTAAAATAGATGTCATTCTTTCAAACCTGAGAAAACATTTTCCTTCCCTCCCTCAAAATGCTCTGACAAAAATCTACGAAACTATATGTGAAAGATTGAGACTGTTAATGCATAAGGGTATGCCAGAAGATGTACACTGGATAATTGAAGCAAAGGTCCGACTAGTAGGTGAGTCTTCAATTTCATTTGACTCATACATGTCAAGTCTTAGAAGAAGTTCATATTCTAAAAGGAGAAGAGCAAAAGGTTACAAGTCTGTCACAAATGTGCACGATGAAATTGTAACAAGTGATGTCGTTCTTTAGGGATGGTTTCCGCAAATAGAGAATATAAAATTTTCTTCATTAAGAATAGACTGAGTAAGGAGTCATTAGATGATATTTTATTGACTCTTGAGACGCATTCTTGTGGATTTGTGCATCGTGAAATTCTTAATTTATGGAATCTCTTCAAGGATGAAGAAAAATGCTACAGTCTTGGGAATCTGACTCTAAAAGACCCTGTTTGCCAATTTATAAGAAAATTGTATGGGAAGCTTATCCTCGACTCATAGAAGGCGTTTAAGCCGTTACTAGACATAAAACTAGAGGCAGATGTGAGCCATATCCACAACAATTTGTACATATTTTCTTCTTTTTTTCATGTTTTCTTAAAAATAAAGAAAAAAATGTTTGAACAAGGGCGATCCGGAAGGAGTACCATGGCTTTAATTAGTTGTGGAGCCTCAGCCTTTAGCTAACCCTTCATTGACTCGGGTGGACCTCTGCACATTGGTCCTTAAAAAAAGTTCGTGTACCATACTCTGTAGAGAGCCACACTCCATAACTCAATATTTACCATCTAGGCACTGTGGAGTTAGTGGATAGGCAGAAGCATCCTACTCTGGTTATTAGTAAAAAGTAACCCGCAGCTTCCAAAGCGTATGAGGCATTTGAGCTTGATCCTCTCTTTTATTAGAAGGGGCTCTCAGCGCCCTGGGATGGGATGTTCTGGATCTTGGACATTACGGGTTTCAGATTTTAGCATCTTTGTTGATGTTACGAGCTGAAGTGTGAGCTCTCCAGGTTCAGACCCAGGATGGAAACCCACGATGGTTTCTTCTTTCTCTTTTCTTCGAATAAACGGACATAAGTGTCTACTGCACTGGTGACATGCAGTATAAAGATATGCCACTACTGCACTTATGATGCGCAGTATAAAGATATGCCATGAAAATTGTACATAAAGGTATGTCATCATTTGCTACTATATTTGTATGATTTAATTATATTTTGGTTTTGGACAGACGATCCTTTGAGCAGGGTCCTTCAGGGGTTTCTAAACTTCTTTACCCTGATAGTTTTCTTGAAGTCAAAAAGAACAAACAAACAAAAAAAAACAAAAAAAAGATTAAAAAAAAGATTTTGTATTTCTTAATTTCAAACTTTTCTGACAACAGCTAACCTATCCTTATAGGAGTTATTATTACCCTTTCCATTCTTTTTTCTATTTAAACATTTCATTTTCTCCACTTTCCTCCAACTCAGAATCATTCAAAGAGAAAGGTGAGTATATAGATGGAAGGTGTTTCTGTTCGTCGACTTAAAAATATATGTGTATTTTGTGGGTCTAAGTATGGGAAGGGTTTAGAGTTTATAAATGCAGCCACCACTCTTGGTCGATCACTTGCTGCGAGGAATATTCATCTTGTATATGGGGGAGGTTGTCGTGGGTTAATGGGGGCTATATCACTTGCTGCATATATAGGAGGCAGTCAGGTTTTAGGTGTCATTCCTGAACCTTTAGCTCAACAGAACATCACTGGAAAGACAATTGGGGAGGAACTTAAGGTATCATCAATGCATGAACGAATGAAGATAATGCTTGACAACTCTAATGCATTCATTGCCTTACCAGGTGATTTTGGTACCTTGGAAGAAGTTTTTCAAATTGTCTTTTGGGCCCAACTGAACATCCACCATAAGCTCATAGGTTTGTTGAATGTAAATAATTTCTTTGATATTTTGTTACTTTTTCTTGACCATACTATGGAACAGAAATTTATCACACCTTCTGCAAGACAACTTCTTATCTCTGCTTCCACTATTGACGAGTTGATTAATAAATTAAAAGCTTTTGTTCATAAACCTAACCCAACAATAACTCAGATAGATTGGTCAGCGGGAAGCAGTGAGGGAAGCAGGATGAAAAGAAAGTCATATTTGACACTTCGTTTATAGCTTTCCTTTACTTTTGATTTTATTTATTGTATTTTGTTTCTGTTTAAATTTGTGTCAGACTTCTCCTACAGGTAATATCTTCTATCCTTTACTCATCTATATTTTAACATTGAGGACAATGTTGTGATCTGGTTGGGGGTAAGGATAGCTGACCAAAAAAAAAATTTTTTAGGAAGTATGATATGATTGTCATGGACTTACTAAACTAATGAATGATGGCAGAGTAAGGAGTAATTTTACTCCTGAGACGTATCTAAATTGGGAAGTATGTTTAGTGATATGACTGTCAAAAACCTATTCATAGTAAAACCAATTAAGGATGGAAGAGTAAGGAGTAAATTTTACCTTGGAGATAAGTTTATTCTTGAGACGCATCTTAGTTGAGGAAATAATTATTTTGTGTAGAAGTAGCAAATGGATTCTTGCATCTTAGCATAAATTGTCTTCTTTCTTAAAAATCACAAGCTTGGATATGAATGTTGATATGGTAGATTGAGAATGATAGAAATATGCCTTGAGATATTTTGAGCATATTGATGAATGAATTGAACATTTGTACCATTCTCTTCTTTCTTGTGTGATTTTCACTCATGGAATTGTTACTCTAGAACTTGCTTTGATTCTTTTTTAGGCTACATTTTCACATGCATACATAAATATGATTGAGGCATTTTGAAATAGCTACTTTGACCAAATAGCCATCCTTGTATATTTTTCCTTGTGTAACCCCTTTGAGCTTATTTTACCATTCCTTATTTTTAGCTCATTACGTGCCTTCAAAAAAAAGAAAAAAAAATATTTTTACCCAACCTTAGGGAATAAGAGAGCATTGGTCTTGTTCTTGAATAAGTGTGGGGGTGTGTATGCAAAATGATCAAAAAAAAAAAGAAAGAGCTTACCACCGCTGTAATCAAAGGATTATCAGAGTCCTCTGATACACCATGTAACATATCCATATCTAGAGTAAAGATGGATGCTTGGAAATAACAGGAAGAAAAGGAGAAGGTTCAGACTTAACAATGAATTCAATTCATCAATTTGGGATTGATCTTCAACAAAGCATTAGTCAAATATTGGTCATTGTCCTTTATGATGAATATTCTCAAACATCTTCTCCACTCTAACTGTACCATAATGCTCTTTTATTCTCTTTGGTATTTATCTTCTCATATCTATATTATCCTCTTTCCTTTACCATGACCCCATTACAACCTTGAATAAAGTCCTCTTGATTTTTGTATGCATGTGTTTTGAGCAACGGAGAAGTAGAAGATAAGCAAGCTTATGATAGTGTAATTGTTCATGGGTTGAATAGAGCGAAATACTTACCTTTTAAACACTTGAGAGATTGAGAGTGAATTCGGTGTGGATCTATCATTCTTGATTCATTCTTTTCAACTAAAGTTTCCTTGCTTGTTGGTTTGAGATATGGAGAAATGTTACCTCATTAATGCTTTGATCCCTTGAATTTCTGGTTGCTCTTCTTGTTTCATCAAGTCTTTTAGAGTTTTTAGCTTTTGAGTCTATGTCGTTTTTCTTTGTTTCCTAGCTTTGGTCTTATGTGTTTTGCCTAACAGTTCAAAAAGCTAAGTTTGGAGGAATTTGATAATCATATATTTATATATTAATAAACCCATATTTTTAGTCATTTACACTCTCTATGTACTTAATTGATTGAGTTTGGTTATGTTTTATAAGTTTGGACTTAAATTGGACTTAATTGATTTTTTCAGTATTATTTGGGTCTTACACTATTTCTGTATTTCTGCTATATCTTGAGTTCTAGATGTGTACAAATTATGTATCTTACCTTGTAGTAAAAATAAAAGAGAGTTCTACAACTTTCATGAGAGCTCCAAATAAAATATGGACATCTAGAGGAGCTAAATGGGCTTGGAAGTCAGAAGACGAGTTTTGTGATTAGAACCTAAATAGTGTGTAGTAATCAAGGAATAACTCGAGCTGTAGGTGGTCAATAGGGCTGAAACTTTGATACTTGAAATTTAAGACCCAAATCTACAACTTTCATGAAGAACACAAAATTTAGATCGGATTCTTTGAAGGTGATATTGGGCTTTGAAGTCAAAACAAAGGTGCTAAAACTGGGCCTAAACAGTCTGCAGTAATTAGGTCATATCTTGGGCTATAAGATGAATTATTGGATGATTTTGGTGGCATTGGAAAGCTGAGACAAAATGCTACAACTTTCATGAAGACCATGTTGCTTTATTCTGATGGCATCCATGAGATCAACACTAAATGATTTCAGAGATAAAGAATCTCAATAATTTTCTACTCACCAAGTCACCAATTGGCATTTTCTACTCATTCACCCACTCCTCACCTACTCTTAATCAGTCCCCTTGTCATTTTGTATCTCTAATCCTCTATAAAAGGCTCCATCAGTTGATCATTTAAGAGACTTTGGTTTTAGGCTTGGTTAGGAGAAATTATGTTTATGTTTGTATATTGTCTTCCTTTGTTGTAATTTTCTTTTATTCTAATTTGAAGTTATGTTCATCTTTCTCTTCTACTCTCTTTCTTTCTTCTTAATTATGAGTACTTAATTTTCATTTTGTTTAGGTGAAAGAGTGAAGCTCTTGGTAATGAAATAAGGTAAGATTATTTTCTTTCTTGTGCTTAAATGATATATTATAAAGTGGACATTATATGTGTTGTATTTTGTTTCCAATCAATTTAGAGAATTTCCTTGTATAGTGGAGATCTTGATTTATTGTAGACAAGAGGATTGGCATAGTGAATGTGTTAGCCCACTTACAATTATTGGTAGATAATTGAAGGAATCATAATATGATTGCATATATAATTGAGCTTTGAATGTTATATTTTCCGATTAGAACTTTCTTTATGTGTAAATTTCAATTGAGTTATAAAGAGAAATAATCTTGCCTCTAATTTATTACTAAGAGTAGATCTCCTAACCCAAGTAAATCATTTATCATTTGCAAACAACTTTTATTACTTTTGGTGTTGTGATAAATCCTTTTCTTACCTCAATTAATTTTTCTTCATCAATTCCCTATAGATCAACTTCGGACTCCCGAGAATTTATTACTTGAGACAACCTGCACTTGGGTTTGCATCATTTAATCCTGCATCAATGGCCCCATTACAGCCTTGAATAAAGTCCTCTTGATTTTTGTGTGCATATATTCTGAGTAGTGGAGAAGTAGAAGATAAGCAAGCTTATGGTAGTGCAATTTTTCATGGGTTGAATCGAGTGAAACACTTACCTTTAAAACACTTAATGTAACATCCCGAAAAGTACCTGTTTAATTATAAATAATCATTTTATAATATTCTTGATTTTTAGGAATTTTTCTAAAATTTTTCAGAAACGATGAATATTTTAATATATTCCTCGTTTTGTGTGCACACTGAGCTGAGAATTGCTGAGGTCAGTGTAACGCTCCGAAAATTAATTATCTTACCACAAATAGTCATTTTCTAATATTTGTGATTTATGTGAATTCTTTCAGAATTTTTCGGAAACGACGAATATTTTAATATATTCCTCGTTTTACATGAGTACTGAGCAAAGTCGGGAAAATGACCGTAATGCTTCAAAAATTAGAAAACTATATGATGGATAGTCGTTTTATAATACTTGCAGTTTTTGAGAATTTTTTGGGAATTTTTCGGGAACGTCGAATATTTTAGTATATTCCTCGTTTTGTGTACGCACTGAACGGACCTGGGAAGATGCAATGTCTTCCCTGTGGCTGGTAAACTCTAAATTATGGACTTGTCGACGGGGGATCTTACTAAACCCGAGGTCGGGCACAATTTACGAAGTTTATGTTTTTCGAGAATTTTACCCGATAAATGAAATCGCGGTACTGTAAAATCATCCGATGAATAATAAAATATTATTTTCATCATCTGTAACTCTTCTACACTAGAAGAAAAATAATACTGGCGGTGTAAATATTTATCTGTATTAGTATGCTCAATTAGGAGACAATCTTACTTTTACTTTATCGTGAAACGTGTGAAGCTTCTCATGTAAGCTTGGAGGAAGCTTCTTGGAAATTTCCTCTCCCTCTTTTCCCATGCAAATGCAGCCCATTCCCTCTTCTCTCTCCTTCATGCATGGCTGGACCATCATTTTGGGGGGAAAGAATTGATTTTTCCTTTAACTAATTACCTTGATTAATTTCAAAACAAAAACCTAAAGCACTTCTCTCTTCTCTCTCTTCTTTTCTTCTTCTTCTTCATTTTAGTTTTCTCCTCCTTCTCTCTAGGAGAGCTCCACGGCCAGCCCCTCTCCCACACCTCAACCATCACAAATTTTCCAACCAACCACATTTTCTTTATCCTCTCTATCTCCTAAACACCTTTCTTGCTTGGAGCGTCTTGAAAATCCACCATCTTCATCACTTTCTTCAAGCTTCAAGGTTAGGGTTTTTGGGTAAGCTTCAAGACTCTTCTTCTCTTCTTTTCATTTTCGGTTTCAAGGGTCTTTTAATGACCATCTACATTACATTTTTCAAGTTCTTATGCAATTCTAACCAAGGTGAAATTGCTAGGGTTTTGGGTGGCACCAATCCGAAATTTCAAGGGAGTTCTTGGAGGTTTCTCTTGATTTCTTCACTTGGGTAAGAGGAAGACACTCCTCCTCAACCTCTATTAGCATTTAGGAACCTTGGTTGTGATTGATTTTGAGAAAAACCTAAAGAGGGTTATTCTTTGATTTTGTGATTAGTATGTTTACATGTTGATTTTATTTTGTTTGTGCCATTGAATTGATTGTTGATGTACATTGGAACATTGGAAAGGATTAGAGGATAGGAAAAGGAATAAATTGATGTGGGGATGGCTCTTGGGTGTCCACGGTTTTGGGGTTTAAAATGATGTGTTCTTGGTGAGCAAATTTTAATAAGTGAATGACTAAATTAATCAAGTGTGTAATACAAAATCAATGGAATGGAAAAATTGAGAATTGAACCCACTTGGGAGGCCATGGCCTCTAGGGCTATTTGGGACTTAATTATGTCATTTTTGGTAATCTTGGAATTTAGAAAATTAAATGGTTGAAACATAGGCAATAGGTTAGCAAGGTAGCAAATTTGGAAGAATTAAATACAATTGGAGATTCATAAATTTTAAAGGACTAAGGAAGGAACTTGTCATGAAACTTGAAGAAATTTTACAAGAGTAAGAACAAGAGAGTGTGAGATTTTGGGATCTTAGAATAACCATTCTAAGTGTAGGAGAATAAATTACTTTAGAAAATTCAATTAATTATGGAAACTTACTTAGTGACGAATTCTTGTAAGGATGGCAAATCTTGAATAAGAATGCATAATGGACCTTAGAAATGTATTACCTTATTTGATTTCAATATTATGACATTATAGGTCTATGTGAGTGACCATTTATGTGTTGATGCTTATCTTGGCCAATTATGGCATATTATGGAATTGTATGAGATTGTGAATCATACATGTTCATGCATAGAGTCTTATGCATTGTGAATGTCCTGTGGACTGTTGTAAGGCCAAGTTGCCTAGGAGATTGAACACACCTTAGTGCGGGTGCGAGTAGACTAGTGTAGGTCATGTTATGACCTTGGAGGCGTCGGGATGCGGGTCCTCCACAATGGGCAATTGGTAGCTCTTCTGTCCGTGGGGCAAACCGATGCAAACGCATCGACGATCCGGACCGAGACATTATCCTATATCGTGATCTAGCACAGACTGTCTGTACAATGCTTGAATGTGCACGCGGAAAATTATTGATTTATAGCACTTTGGCCGAGGCAGCCGAGTTACAGACATGTCTCCTGATCTTTCTTTCTGACTATTCGTGTCTAACTCCATGGAGTAGGAATTTGGGAAAGCATGCATATGCATCATAAAATAATCTGTCATTGTAAATCATTACTTTCCGTAACTGTGAATTGTCTGATCATTACTGTAATGAATGTCTGCCTGGAATTGTTTATTTGCTTACGGTTGGACTTACTGCTTATGATTTGGAAATGTTGTTCTGAATTGCTATTGGGTGCGTTGCGCCGTTTTGTTTCTGGCTGCTATAATTGGTAATGATTGTAGGATGTCTTACCTCTTTCCTGTATTCCTATTATTTGCTGCCTGTGTGTATACTGTATCTACCGA
Organism: Ormosia emarginata; assembly: GCA_029884605.1. NCBI lineage: Eukaryota > Viridiplantae > Streptophyta > Magnoliopsida > Fabales > Fabaceae > Ormosia > Ormosia emarginata. Next base: position 1,444,133 of record JAQQTP010000013.1, on the reverse strand, counting down.
AGACGACGGCAAGGAGGCTGAAGCCCCTGATTTTCCCAGTTTCTGGCCCGATCGAGACTAGCATCTATAGAAGACGATGGAGGCACGCACGCGTGGATTTCTGGGCAATGTGCGTCTGACCTTCCTCGAAGGGCCAGAGTGTTGGCACATCAACTTGAGTTCCGATCGCTACGTCTATCTAAGAGACGTGTCGATTTCCCTAGCCTGGAGACGTCATAAGACGCCGATCTTCACCTGTCATGCCAGCTTGCGACTGGAGTTCTACTTGCCCATCCGTGAGATGTGGGGTGATCGTTACTGCACCCCGCATTCTTGTAAGGATGGCAAATCTTGAATAAGAATGCATAATGGACCTTAGAAATGTATTACCGTGTTTGATTTCAATATTATGACATTATAGGTATATGTGAGTGACCATTTATGGGTTGATGCTTATCTTGGCCAATTATGGCATATTATGGAATTGTATGAGATTGTGAATCATACATGTTCATGCATAGAGTCTTATGCATTGTGAATGTCCTGTGGACTATTGTAAGACCAAGTTGCCTAGGAGATTGAACACACCTTAGTATGGGTGCGAGTAGACTAATGTAGGTCATGTTATGACCTTGGAGGCGTCGGGATGCGGGTCCTCCACAATGGGCAATTGGTAGCTCTTCTGTCCGTGGGGTAAACCGATGCAAACGCACTGACGATCCGGACCGAGACACTGTCCTATATCATGATCTAGCGCAGACTGTCTGTACAATGCCTAAATGTGCACGTGGAAAATTATTGATTTATAGCACTTTGGCCGCGGCAGCCGAGTTACAGACATGTCTCCTGATCTTTCTTTCTGACTATTCGTGTCTAACTCCATGGAGTAGGAATTTGGAAAGGCATGCATATGCATCATAAAATAATTTGTCATTGTAAATCATTACTTTCCGTAACTGCGAATTGTCTGATCATTACTGTAATGAATGTCTGCCTGGAATTGTTTATTTGCTTACGGTTGGACTTACTGCTAATAATTTGGAAATGTTGTTCTGAATTGCTATTGGGTTCGTTGCGCCGCTTTGTTTCTGGCTGCTATAATTGGTAATGATGGTAGGATGTCTTACCTCTTTCCTGTATTCTTATTATTTGCTGCCTGTGTGTATACTGTATCTACCGAAGACGACGGCAAGGAGGCTGAAGCCCCTGATTTCCCCGGTTTCTGGCCCGATCGAGACTAGCATCTACAGAAGACGATGGAGGCACGCATGCACGGATTTCTGGGCGATGTGCGTCTGACCTTCCTCGGAGGGCCAGAGTGTTGGCACATCAACTTGAGTTCTGATCGCTGCGTCTATCTGAGAGACGTGTCGATTTCCCTAGCCTGGAGACGTCATAAGACGCCGATCTTCACCTGTCATGTCAGCTTGCGACTGGAGTTCTACTTGCCCATCCGTGAGATGTGGGGTGATCGTTACTACACCCCGCAGGAGGACTCTTTCGATTCCACCGCTCGGGCTCCTGCCCGTGGTTCCGTGGTTCCGATGGAGGTTTCCTCGGACGAGGAGGACCCCGCTAAGGATCCTGATATGGTCCCTCCTCCCTTGAGGGACTGATTTTACTGGTAGCTGCTGATGGCTGTCAGTGTTTTATTTTGGGGGCTTGATGTATTATTTTTGGTGGATTGTATATTTTGATATTCTGGGGGATGTATATGTATGATTCCTTTGAGCAGGTATAGTTTTACTTTTTGGAAATTTCCAGGCTTGTAGTTAAAGTACAGTTGATATTTAAATATATATATATAAATATGTGCATGTCATTCAGAGGTGAATTTCATTTTATGCCTTACTCTTTACTGCCATTCCAGCTTCGTCACATAGTTTTATTTATTAATTAACAAAAAAAATATACTACCATTTTTACTCACATATTAAAGCATCGAACAAGTTAACCTTAAACTAATGAACCGGGTCTTAATTTAGATAAATTTTATTTTCCATATTTTCTTTTATTTGACAATGTGACGTTCCCTCCCAAAAAGGGGCGTTACACTTAAGGGATTGAGAGTGAATGCTGTGAGGATCTATCATTCTTGATTCATTCTTTTCAACTAAAGTTTCTTTACTTGTTAGTTTGAGATGTGAAGAAATATTACCTCATTAATACTTTGATCCCTTGAATTTTTGGTTGCTCTTCTTAATTCATTGAGTCTTTTAGAGTTTTTAGCTTTTGAGTCTTTGTCGTTTTTCTTTGTTTCCTTGCTTTAGTCTTATGTGTTTTGTCCGGGAGTGTAAAAAACTAAGTGTGGGGGAATTTGATAATTACATATTTTATACATTAATAAACATTCATTCTTAGTCATTTACACTCTCCATGTACTAAATTGATTAAGATTGGTTATGTTTTGTAAGTTTGGACTCAAATTGGACTTAATTGATTTTTTAGCATTATTTTGGTCTTACACTATTTTTGTATTTCAGTCATATCTTGAGTTCTAGATGTCTTATAATTATGTATCTTAAAAGATAAGAGAGAGCTCTACAACTTTCGTGAAGAGCTCCAGGGAAAAATCAGACATCTAGTAGAGCTAATTAGGCTTGGAAGTCATAACACGAGTTTTGTGACTAGAACCCGAACAGTGTGCAGTAAGTATTGCATAATTTGAGTTGAAAGAACTGAAATGGATTGAAAATTTGGCAACTAAAATTTAAGACCCATATCTACAACTTTCATGAAGAACATAAGAGCTCATTCAGACAGCTTGGAGGTCATATTGGGTCTGGAAGTCAAAACAGATGTACTCAAACTAGGCTTGAGCAGTCTACAGTAATTGGGTCATATCTTGGGCTTCAGGATGAATTTTTGGATGATTCTGGTGGCATTGGAAAGCAAAGACAATTTCCTAGAACTTTCATGAAGACCATTGTACTTTGTTCTGACGTTATCCATGAGTTCATCACTAAATGATTTTGGAGATAAGAAATTTCAATAATTTTTTACTCACAAAAGTTCTTTGGCATTTTCCACTCATCCATCCACTCACTTATTAATCAATTCCCTTGTCATTTTGTATCTCTAATCCTCTATAAAAGGGACTATAGGCAGATCATTTGGGAAATATTGGTTTTAGATTAAGTTCATGTTATTATATTATTTACTTGTAGTAATTTTCTTTTATTGTAAATAGAAGTTATGATCATCTTCTTCTTCTTCACTCTTTCTTTCTTCTTATTCATGGGTAACTAATTTTCATCATGTTTGGGTGCAGGAGTGAAGCTTTTGGTAATCAAATAAGGTTAGATTAATTTCTTTTTTGTGCTTAAATGATATATTATCAAGTGATTATTATACGTGTTGTATTTTGTTTCCAATCAATTTAGAAACCCTCCTTGTAAAGTGGAGTTCTTGATTGATTATAGACAAGTGATTTGGCACAATGAATGCTTGAACCCATTTACAAGTGTTGGTGTTGGTAAATAATTCCTCCTTGTAAAGTGTGATGCGTGATTTAAGGATGCAAACCCGAGTGCAGGTTATCTCAAGTAATAAATTCTCGAAAGTCCGAGGTCGATCTACATAGAATTAATGAAGAAAAATTAATTGAGGTAAGAAAAGAATTTGTCACAATACCAAAAGTAATAAAATTTATTCACAAATTAAAAAAAATTTGCTTGGGTTAGGAGATCCACTCTTAGTAATAAATTAGAGGCAAAATTGTTTCTCTTTGTAACTCAATTGAAATCTACACATAAAGGAAGTTCCAATCAAAAATATAACATTCAAAGTTTAATTATATATGCAATCATATTATGATTCATTCAATTATCTACCAATAATTGTAAGTGAGCTTAAGCATTCACTGTGTCAATCCTCTTGTCTACAATAAATCAAGATCTCCACTATATAATGAAGGTTTCTAAATTGATTAGAAACAAAATATAACACATATAATGTCCACTTTATAATATATCATTTAAGCACAAGAAATAGAATAATCTAACCTTATTTCATTTCCAAAAGCTTCACTTTTTCACCTAAGCAAAATGAAGATTTACTTACTCATAGACAATAAGAAAGAAAGAGAGAAGAAGGGAAAGATGAACATAACTTCAAATTAGAACAAAAGAAAATTACAACAAAGGAAGACAATATACAAGCATAAACATAATTTCTCCTAACCAAGCTTAAAACCAAAGTCTCCTAAATGATTAGCCAATGGAGCCTTTTATAGAGGATTAGAGATACAAAATGACAAGGGGGCTGATTAAGAGTAGGTGAGGAGTAAGTGGATGAGTGGAAAATGCCAAATGGTGAGTTGGTGAGTGGAAAATTATTGAGATTCTTTGTCTTTGAAATTATTCAGTACTGATCTCATGGATGCCATTAGAATAAAGCAACGGGGCTTCATGAAAGTTGTTGCATTTTGTCTTAGCTTTCTAATGCCACTAAAATCATCTAAAAATTCGTCCTATAGCCCAAGATATGACCCAATTATTGCAGATTGTTCAAGCCTAGTTTCAGCACTTATGTTTTGACTTCCAGACCCAATATCACCTCTAAGTTGTTCGAATGAGCTCTTATGTTCTTCATAAGAGTTGTAGATATAAGTCTTAACTTTCAAGTCTCCAAATTTCAGCATAAGAAAGTTCCTACAACCCAAGTTATTCTCTGATTACTGCACATTGTTCAGGTTCCAGTCACAAAACCCATGTTCTGACTTCCAAGCCCATTTAGCTCCTCTAGATGTCTATATTTTACCTGGAGCTTTTCATGAAAGTTGTAGAACTCTATCTTATATTTCCTACAAGGTAAGATATATAATTCTAAGACATCTAGAACTCAAGATATGACCGAAATACAGAAATAGTATAAGACCAAAATAGTACTGAAAAAACCAATTAAGTCCAATTTGAGTCTAAACTTACAAAACATAACTACACTTAATCAATTAAGTATTTGGAGAGTGTAAATGACTAAAAATGATAGTTTATTAATGTATAAAATATATGATTATCAAAGTGGAGTTCTTGATTCATTGTAGACAAGTGGTTTGACACAATGAATGCTTGAACACATTTACAAGTGTTGGTATTAGTAAATAATTAAAGGAACCAAAATATAACTACGTATATAATTCTAAATGGACTTTGAATGTTATATTCTCCGAATGGAACCTCCGTTGTGCGTGGATTTCAATTGAGTTATAAAAAGAATTAATCTTTTCCTTAATTTATTACCAAAAGTGGATCTTCTAGCCCAAGCAAGTTCTTTAATTTAATTGTAAACAAGTTTTATTATCTTTATTGTTTTGACAAAGTCTTCCCTTACCTCAAAGAATTTTTTTTCATCAATTCCCTGTGGATCGACCTCGGACTCTTGAGAAATTTATTACTTGAGATAACCTGCACTTAGGTTTGCATCCTTTAATCTGCATCAGTCCTTTATGATGAATGTTCTCAAACATCTTCTCCATTCTAACTATACCGTAATGCTCTTCTATTCTCTTTGGTATTTATCTTGTCATATCCATATTATCCCCTCTCCTTTACCATGGCCCCATTACAACCTTGAATAAAGTCCTCTTAATTTTTGTGTGCATGTGTTTTGAGTAGTAGAGAAGTATAAGATAAGCAAGCTTATGGTAGTGCAATTTTTCATGGGTTAAATAGAGTGAAATACTTAACTTTTAGACACTTGAGGGATTGAGAGTGAATTCTACAAGGATCTATCATTCTTAATTCATTCTTTTCAACTGAAATTTTCTTACTTGTTGGTTTGAGATGTGAAGAAATGTTACCTCATTAATGCTTTGATCCCTTGAATTTCTGGTTGCTCTTCTTGATTCATCGAGTCTTTTATAGTTTTTAGTTGTTGAGTCTGTCGTTTTTCTTTGTTTCCTAACTTTGATCTTATGTGTTTTACCCAGGAGTGCAAAAGCTAAGTGTGAGAGAATTTGATAACAATATATTTTATACATTTTATACCTCTCTCACTGGGCTTCTTAAGATTCAATTAGGTTTAATTAAGTTGGTTTTGTCACATTCTATGATATTGGACCTAATTGGATTATGGAAATAATTATTGCATGAATTAGCCTTAATTTATCTCTTCGACAGTGTTTAGTAAATTAGTTATAATTTGAGTTACATATGTCTAATTTATGTGATTTTGGTCTTGTAGGAAAGTTAAGACAATTCCTTACAACTTTCATGAAGACCTCAAGAGCCATATTGTAACATCCCGAAAAGTACATGTTTAATTATAAATAATCATTTTATAATATTCTTGATTTTTAGGAATTTTTTGAGATTTTTTCGGAAATGACGAATATTTTAATATATTCCTCGTTTTGTGTGCACACTGAGCTTTGAATGTTATATTTTCCGATTAGAACTTCCTTTATGTGTAAATTTCAATTGAGTTATAAAGAGAAATAATCTTGCCTCTAATTTATTACTAAGAGTAGATCTCCTAACCCAAGTAAATCATTTATCATTTGTGAACAACTTTTATTACTTTTGGTGTTGTGATAAATTCTTTTCTTACCTCAATTAATTTTTCTTCATCAATTCCCTATAGATCAACTTCGGACTCCCGAGAATTTATTACTTGAGACAACCTGCACTTGGGTTTGCATCATTTAATCTCGCATCAATGGCCCCATTACAGTCTTGAATAAAGTCCTCTTGATTTTTGTGTGCATATATTCTGAATAGTGGAGAAGTAGAAGATAAGCAAGCTTATGGTAGTGCAATTTTTCATGGGTTGAATCGAGTGAAACACTTGCCTTTTAAACACTTAATGTAACATCCTGAAAAGTACCTGTTTAATTATAAATAATCATTTTATAATATTCTTGATTTTTAGGAATTTTTCTGGAATTTTTCAGAAACGACGAATATTTTAATATATTCCTCGTTTTATGTGCACACTGAGCTGAGAATTGCTGAGGTCAGTGTAATGCTCCGGAAATTAATTATCTTACCACAAATAGTCATTTTCTAATATTTGTGATTTATGTGAATTCTTTCAGAATTTTTCGGAAATGACGAATATTTTAATATATTCCTCGTTTTACGCGAGTACTGAGCAAAGTCGGGAAAACGACCGTAATGCTTCAAAAATTGGAAAATTATATGACAGATAGTCGTTTTATAATATTTGCAGTTTTTGAGAATTTTCTGGGAATTTTCCGAGAACGTCAAATATTTTAGTATATTCCTCGTTTTGCGTGCGCACTGAACGGACCCGGGAAGTTGCAATGTCTTCCCTGTGGCTGGTAAACTCAAAATTGTGGACTTGTCGACGGGGGATCTTACTAAACCCGAGGCAGGGCACAATTTACGAAGTTTACATTTTTTGATAATTTTACCCGATAAATGAAATCGCGGTACTGTAAAATTATCCGATGAATAATAAAATATTATTTTCATCATCTGTAACTCTTCTACACTGGAAGAAAAATAATACTGATGGTGTAAATATTTATCTGTGTTAGTATGCCCAATTAGGAGATAATCTTATTTTCACTTTATCGTGAAACGTGCGAAGCTTCTCATGTAAGCTTGGAGGAAGCTTCTTGGAAATTTCCTCTCCCTCTTTTCCCATGCAAATGCAACCCATTCCCTCTTCTCTCTCCTTCATGCACGGCTAGACCATCATTTTGGGGGGAAAGAATTGATTTTTCCTTTAACTAATTACCTTGATTAATTTCAAAACAAAAACCTAAAGCACTTCTCTCTTCTCTCTTCTCTCTCTTCTTTTCTTCTTCTTCTTCATTTTAGTTTTCTCCTCCTTCTCTCTAGGAGAGCTCCACGGCCAGCCCCTCTCCCACACCTCAACCATCACAAATTTTCCAACCAACCACATTTTCTTTATCCTCTCTATCTCCTAAACACCTTTCTTGCTTGGAGCGTCTTGAAAATCCACCATCTTCATCACTTTCTTCAAGCTTCAAGGTTAGGGTTTTTGGGTAAGCTTCAAGACTCTTCTTCTCTTCTCTTCATTTTCGGTTTCAAGGGTCTTTTAATGACCATCTACATTCCATTTTTCAAGTTCTTATGCAATTCTAACCAAGGTAAAATTGCTAGGGTTTTGGGTGGCACCAATCCGAAATTTCAAGGGAGTTCTTGGATGTTTCTCTTGATTTCTTCACTTGGGTAAGAGGAAGACACTCCTCCTCAACCTCTAATAGCATTTAGGAACCTTGGTTGTGATTGATTTTGAGAAAAACCTAAAGAGGGTTATTCTTTGATTTTGTGATTAGTATGTTTGCATGTTGATTTTATTTTGTTTGTGCCATTGGATTGATTGTTGATGTACATTGGAACATTGGAATGGATTAGAGGATAGGAAAAGGAATAAATTGATGTGGGGATGGCTCTTGGGTGGCCACAGATGATCACATATTTTATACATTAATAAACCCTCATTTTTAGTCATTTACACTCTCCATGTACTTAATTGATTAAGCCTAGTTATGTTTTGTAACTTTGGACTCAAGTTGGACTTAATTGATTTTTTCAGCACTATTTTGGTTTTACGATGTTTCTGTATTTCGGCCATATCTTGAGTTCTAAATGTCTGATAATTATGAATTTTAAAGATAAGAGAGTGCTCTACAACTTTGATGAAGAGCTCAAAGTCTCAATCAGACATCTAGTGGAGCTAATTGGGCTTGGAAGACAGAACATGAGTCTTGTGTCTGAAACCTAAATAGTGTACAGTAATCAGAGCATAACTCGGGCTGCAAGAATTATCTTGGGCTGAAATTTGGACATTTGAAAGTTAAGACTCATATCTAAAACTTTCATGTTGAACACAAAACTTGATTCGGGGTCCTTAATGGTGATATTGGGTCTAAAAGTCAAAACAGAGGTGCTGAAACTGGGCCTAAATAGTTTGTAGTAATTGGGTCATATCTTGGGTTGTAGGATGAATTTTTGGGTGATTCTAGAGCCATTGGAAAGCTTAGAAAATTTCCTAGAACTTTCATGAAGACCACTTGGCTGGAAAATGACGAAATCAATGACTTAAGCAATGAATGATTTCAGAGACAAGAAATCTCAATGATTTTTCACTCTTATCCTCACCATTTGGCATTCTCCACTCATTCATCCACTCATCCCACCTATCCCTAATCAGCCCCTTTGTCATTTTGTATCCCTAATGCTCTATAAAAGGCACCTTTGGCTGACCATTTGGGAGCACTTGGTGTTAGGCTTAGTTTGTACAAGTTAAGGTTATGCTTGTTTATTGTTTTCCTTTGTTGTAATTTTCTCTTGTTCTAAATTGAAGTTATGTTCATCTTTCTCTTCTTCTCTCTTTCTTTCTTCTTATCCATGAGTAACTAAATCTTCATCTTGCTTGGGTGAAAGAGTGAAGCTCTTGGTAATGAAATAAGGTAAGATTATTCTATTTCTTGTGCTTAAATGATATATTATCAATTGGACATTATATGTGTTGTATTTTGTTTCCAATTAATTTAGAAACCTTCTTTGTTAATGGAGATCTTGATTTATTGTAGACAATAGGATTGGCACTGTAACATCCCGAAAATTAATAATTTCAGAATAAATGATCATTTTTTAACATTTGGGATTTTCTAGAATTTTTCTGGATTTTTCTGAGAACGCAGAATATTTTAATATATTCTTCGTTTTGCGTGCGCACCGAGCTGAGAATTGTTGAGGTCATTGTAACGCTCCGGAAACTAATTATTTCGCCGCCAATAGTCATTCTCTAATATTTGTGATTTATGTGAATTTTTCTGGAATTTTTCGGAAACGACGAATATTTTAATATATTCTTCGTTTTACGTGAAACTCGAGCAGAGTCGTGAAAACGATCAGTAGTGCTTCAAAAATTGGAAAATTATATGACGAATAGTCGTTTTATAATATTTGCAATTTTTGGGAATTTTCTGGGAATTTTCCGGAACTGTTGAATATTTTAATATATTCCTCGTTTTGTGTGCGCATTGAGTAGAACTAGAGAAACGCGATGTTTTCTCTGAGAACCTTGGACTATGGACATGTCGACGGGGGATCTTACTAAACCCGAGACTTGACACAGTTTACGAGATTTTGCAATTTTCGAGAAATCTTTACAGATACAATTAAATCAATACAGCGAAAAATTCATCTGTCAGATTAATTAAATACGACTTAACAATCAGTAACTATTATCTATTGGATAATAGTGTGTAATAAAAATACTATCACATTATCCTAATGCAATCTACTTTATATCAATCTATCCACTTTAATTCAAATTTAATAGTTAAATAATCAAGCTTCCTTAAGAAGCTTTGACCCCAAACTTTGACCACATGTTTTGGCTTCCTTGAGAAGCCAATTCTCACCCACTCTTCTCTCTCTCTTTTACGGCTGCAGCAGCCCAAAAAGGGGAAAAGAATTGATTCAATTAACCAAATATTACATTTAACACATTATCACCCAAAACACACCATTTTCTCTTCATTTTACGTTTTCTTCTTCTTCTTCCTTTCTTCTTCTCCTCCATTTCTCTCCCACACCACACGGCCAGCCACCATCCAGCCCCTCCAACCTTCACAAAAATTTAAACAAATTACATTTTCTTACTCTCCTCACCATTCTAAACACCTTTCCCTCTTGGAGCTTCTTGAAAATCCTCCATTTTCACCATTTTCTCCAAGCTCCAACTTTGAGCATTTTGGGTAAGTTTCATGACCACTCTTCCTTCCCTCTCATTTTCGTGCTCATGGTCTTCTTCTATGACCACTCATATTTCATTTTTCCAAGCCTTAGTGTTCATTCTAACAAGTTACCATTTTTAGGGATTTTGGAGGTTGAATCCGAAAATTCCAAGGAGCATTCTTGGAGCTCTCTTGATTTCTACACTCAAGTAAGAGGAAGACACTCCTCTTCAACCATTTTTAGCATCTAGGAACCTTGATTGTTTGATTTGTGGAAGAACCCTAATGAGGGTTGTTCTTGAATTTAATGATTAATTATGTTATATGTTGATTTTTATTTATTTATGCTATTGGATTGAATTGTTGAATATAATGAAATGTTAGATTGGATTTAATGACTTGATATGGATGGAAAATGGTTGAATGCCCTCCTTGGTGGCCACGGTTTTGAGGCTAGCAATTTAGGGAAATTGTGATAAGTTGTAACAAGCGTTGGATTTAAAGTAATCAATGTATAAAAATGGAATGTAATGGAAGAAGAATTTGAAATTGAAACCCAAGTGAAGTCACGGTTTTGGGGTGGAAAAATGGGGTAATTTATGGTTAATGTGCAATAAGTATAAGACTAGGATTAATTAAGTAACAAGATGGGATTTAATGGAAGAACAATTGGGAGTTGAAACTTCTATGGTGGCTACGGTTTGAAGCTAGGAATTTAGAGTTTTTGGTGAGTTACTTGATCAAGTGAATAATTTAAATGATTAAGGAAATGATGTATAAGATTGTTGACTTGAAGAGACTTGAAATTGAATCAAATAGGAGGCCACGACCTCTAGGGAATTTCTAGGCAAAAGTGTGATTTTAGTAAGTGGAGGCAATAGTAATTAAGTAATTGGAAGCCTAGGTAATGAAATGAATAATTATGAAATTAGAAGAATTTATTATAATTAAGACCTTATAAAATTCAAAGGATTGAAGGTGAATCACTCGTAAGACTTGAGAGAATTCTAATTGAGTTAAGAACATGAGAGTGTGAGGCTTAAGGGCTTACATAAAATGTGAATTATTGAAAATCGAATTGCCATAGTGTGCTAAATTGATTTTGAATATGAACCTTGGAATGAGGAATAAATTCTAAATTAGGATTCATAATGAACCTAATGACGTATTAATTGATTTGATATTGATATTATGTGATTATGGGTCCATGTGAGTGACCATTTATATATATTGATGCTTATGTTGGCCTAATGTGGCATATTATGGAATTGTATGAAATTGTGAATCATACATGTGCATGCATAGTATCTTATGCATTGTGAATGTCTTGTGGACTGTTGTAAGGCCAAGTTGCCTAGGAGATTGAACACACCTTAGTGCGGGTGCGAATAGACAAGTGTGGGTCGTGTTATGACCTCGGGGGCGTCGGGGTGCGGGTCCCCCACATGGGCAGTTTAGAGCTCCTCTGTACCGTGGGGCAAACCGATGCAAACACACCGACGATCCGGACTTGACACTGTCCTATATCGTGATCTAGTGATGAATGTCTGTGCAATGCCATGATTGTGCACGATTTGATTTATAGCACTGGCCTCGGCAGCCGAGTCACAGACATGTCTCCTGATCTTTCTCTCCGATTGATTGAGTTTAGCTCCATGGAGTAGGGGTTTGAGAGAACATGCATATGAGACATGATATGTATATACATTGTTGTTATTATCTGTTTTCCATATTATGACTTATCTGTTCATTACTGTAATGATTACCTGCCTGGACTGTTTAATTGCTTGCTGTTGGACTTACTATTAGTATTTGAATATACTGTTTCTGATTTGCTATTTGGGCGCGTGGCGCCGTAATGTTTCTAGCATGCTATAATTGGTAATGATGTAGGATGTCTTACCTCTTTCTGTGTTTCCTATATCTTTGTATGTCTGTTTTATACTTATATTGATAAAAGATCGTGAGGAAGATAAAGAGGGACCACACTTTGGTTGATTGGATTGGGCGTTTGGACAAGGTTTCTTCGGCTACATACGAGTGCAGTTGCGTGGAGGCATTGATGCCTGACTTGTTGATTGGGACTCCGAGTGTCGTATGTGTATATGGGGTTGCGGCTTTGTCTGCTAGTAGTACCTATCCCTGGGTCACTACTTTTCCCCTTTTAGTGTTTTATTCCCGCTGTATTTTATTGGACTCTGTAATTGTTATATTCTATATCATCAGTGATCTGTGTAAATTGACTATATATATATATGTATAAGAGATATGATTTTATTTCAGTGGTTGTATCATGGCTTGAATACATTTATATTTCATTCGAGGCTCATATTTTCTGCCTATGCAAATTAGCAAAAAAAAAAAATATAGACTCTTGAGAATTTAAGTTACTGTTATCATGACTGTGACACACTTGGATTTAGTAACTGTGGTGTAATGACGATTTTGCTTCGGTTGCTACACCAAGGGGTGTTACATTAGGTGGTATCAGAGCCGTTCATCCTGTTGAGCCGGGGTATGGACTTGCTATGTTTAGGCATATTAGAATTTGGTCTGTTGTGCACTTCCTTGTCTCTTGTTTGAGATGATGGGAAAGGAATGCATGGCTTGCTGCAGGTTGAATGTTGATAGCTACTGTTATACAGTTGCATGATATTGAGGACTGGCCTACTCAATGTGTAATGTTTTGTATGTACAGGAAACTATGACTTCACCTAGGCGTACTGTGTTAGGAAAATAGGATTTCTTCTATGAGGAGATCAAAAGGTTTTAGAAAACCGATCTTCTGGAGAAAGAAATAGTTGGTGTAAACTAGATTCGAGAAGCAGTTTGGGAGTTGACGGCTTACGAGGGATTACGCTGTGGAAGCAAAATGAAGAAGTTCGAGCTGGAGATTGTTAGGATGTATGGAATTGAGCTTGTCTTGCTTGAATTGTGTGAATTGTGTGACTCTCTGTGTTTGGTTTTCATAGGGAGATAACATTGTTTGAAGTAATTTTTGTTTGTTTGTTATAATTATGTCCGTCTTCAGAGAGATTCAATGGCTCGCAGTGGACATGCAAGGGCGGTGGCTCGTGGCAGACGTATACATGTGAGCGCGGGACAAGACAATAGAAGTATGGCCGCGACTGCAGAAGAAAGGCAAATGGTAGCTGAGATGACAACTTACCAGGATCAGAGGATCGCGCAACAACGAGAGTTGGAAGTTGAGGTTCAGAATCTGTTGGAGGAAAGTCGACTTCGGGGCAAACGTGGACTACCTAGATTCCAAAGGAGGAATAATAGAAAAGTTAGCCAATTTAAGCGGAAACCATGCGCACGGGTATCAGGGAAACAACAACAACAACCAATTCCTGGACAAAGTACTAGTGGCGGTGTATCTAGTCAGATCCCGACATCTTCACCAAGATGTATGAAATGCGGAAAGGAACACTTCACGAGGGAGTGTAAGATCAAAGGGATAATCTGTTTTAGATGCGGAAAGCCTGGACACGTCTCTCGCAACTGCGACCAAGCAAAGGCAAATTCTTCACCAATCTTTGTGAGAATTTCAGAACCACAAGCGAAGCCAGAACTTATACCCTGGGAGGTGCTGAGACTTCAAAATTCGGAGGTCTAAACCGTGGAAGTTATGCCTCAAATGACGATCCTGTAATCGTGCTGTATAATTCTGGGGGTAACCTTTCCTTTTACAATTTGTAACTTTATGGATCACTAGGATTCATCTGTATCTTTCCTATCTTCAACTTAAATTATTTCCATTTCTGTTACTAAGACTTGTCGTTGACACCTAAGTTTATGTAATCTATTCTATTTCTACTAAAGACTGAATCTTTCGTTGATCTATCTCGCTTACCTAAAATCATATCTATTTGAGCCCATGATTCTAGAAATTGATTGGTCGTTTCCCGATTATCACCTGCTAGAGCGTTTCGATCAACACCTTAGTTATTTTTGAAACTAAGGCTTTTGAGTTCGTAACAGCCAACAAAGTTGAAGCTTTGTGAGGGAAAAGAAATCCAAGGATACGTGTTACCTTTTATAGAGGACAAAAGAAAAGGGAATATGACTGTCACCATTGTAGTCAATAAGTTTCTCGTGATAAACTACAATGCTGTCAGTTAAGGAGAAGAATGGAACATTTCAGTGAGGTTAGCACCATCGTCAAACGAACGAGACCATGATCAAGGGTGAGTATCCTCGGAGAAAGATGTACGTCCTGGTCATCATTAAGTTCGCGGAAGATTGAGAATGTCCCCGAAATGATTTTGAACACGCTGTGGGCATTATGGGTGTCTCGTGATGCCGTTCGGAGTAACAAATCCTCTTGTCGCATTCATGAGTGACATGAATTGTATCTTTTGTCCTTACCTAGAACAGAATTGTCATTGTCATTAATGATGACATTCTGATCTATTCTCAAGAATATGGAGATACACGTTGGACATCTCGGCATAGTTTTCCTGACTTTAAAGGAGAGAGAGCAAATGCCAAAGTATCAGAGTACGGATTCTTAATTGAGAAGGTTCAGTTTTGGATCATGAAATTCCAAACGGAGGGATTGTTGTGGGTTTCCAAGAGATTGAAGCAGTTCTTCAAAAGGAAAGATCGGAGACCGTAAAAGAGACACATAACTGGTGGAATTAGTTAGTTTTATCGAAGAAGACACAAAGATTGAAGGAGTATCAATGGATCCTCCAAGATAGCCGGATATTTTACTCAGTTTACAAGAAGAGAATCAAAACTTCTATGGACTAACGCGTGTGAAGAAAGGTTTTAAAGGTCGAGGAGACATTCGAATGCTTGTCAGATTTGGTTCTACCTAATCCCAGGGAACTGTTTGGAGAATTTTATGCTTCACAGTAAAATCTAGGATGTGTGTTCATGCATGGTTAGGAAAGTTATGACTTACACCTCAAGGTAGTTAAAGACGCATTGAGAATTGCCCAACTCACGGTTTGGTGCTAGCCGTAGCTAAAATTGCTCTGAGAATATGGAAACACTTGCTACGATCAACGCCTTTAGCAATCACAAGGACCTGAAGTATCCGTTTGATAAAAAGGGGCTGAACATGAGACAGGAAAGGTGGTTAGAGCTTTGAAGGAGTATGACGTCTAGTTTCAGTGTCGTCCTGTCTGGGTCACTAATAAACCCATTCCAAAAATTCTTTGAACTATATCAAATTTCGTTTCGAGTTTGGTTCAATAGCTTGTCAACAGATTCTGTCATCCTTTCTTTCTAAATCTCCATGATGTCTTCCATATGTCACGATCGCGAAAGTATGTCACCGATCCAGCCACGTCATCAAACTAAACCCGGTGCAATTCAGAGAGAGTCTGATTTATGAGAAACTTCTCATGAAGATTGAGAATAGAAGAATAAAGCAACACAAAGATATAGAGATCGCGCTGGTAAGGGTGATCTAAATTGACGTAACTAGAGACACGATCTGAGGGTAAGAAAATAAGATGAGGAAACACGTTAATGTTTAATCGAAGGGATGAAAATTTCGAGGACGAAATTTCTATTTGAAGGGGAGTGTTGTAACATCCCGAAAATTAATAATTTCAGAATAAATGATCATTTTACAATATTTGGGATTTTCTAGAATTTTTCTGGATTTTTCTGAGAATGCAGAATATTTTAATATATTCCTCATTTTGCGTGCGCACCGAGCTGAGAATTGCTGAGGTCAGTGTAACGCTCCGGAAACTAATTATTTCACCGCCAATAGTCATTTTCTAATATTTGTGATTTATGTGAATTTTTCTGGAATTTTTCGGAAACGACGAATATTTTAATATATTCTTCGTTTTACGTGAAACTCGAGCAGAGTCGTGAAAACGACTGTAGTGCTTCAAAAATTGGAAAATTATATGACAAATAGTCGTTTTATAATATTTGCAATTTTTGGGAATTTTCCGGGAATTTTCCGGAACCGTCGAATATTTTAATATATTCCTCGTTTTGCGTGCGCACTGAGCAGAACTAGAGAAACGCGATGTTTTCTCTGAGAACCTTGGACTATGGACATGTCGACGGGAGATCTTACTAAACCCGAGACTTGACACAGTTTACGAGGTTTTGCAATTTTCGAGAAATCTTTACAGATACAATTAAATCAATACAGCGAAAAATTCATCTGTCAGATTAATTAAATACTGACTTCTGTCAACTGTAACTATTATCTATTGGATAATAGTGTGTAATAAAAATACTATCACATTATCCTAATGCAATCTACTTTATATCAATCTATCCACTTTAATTCAAATTTAATAGTTAAATAATCAAGCTTCCTTAAGAAGCTTTGACCCCAAACTTTGACCACATGTTTTGGCTTCCTTGAGAAGCCAATTCTCACCCACTCTTCTCTCTCTTTTTACGGCTGCAGCAGCCCAAAAAGGGAAAAGAATTGATTCAATTAACCAAATATTACATTTAACACATTATCACCCAAAACACACCATTTTCTCTTCATTTTACGTTTTCTTCTTCTTCTTCCTTTCTTCTTCTCCTCCATTTCTCTCCCACACCACACGGCCAGCCACCATCCAGCCCCTCCAATCTTCACAAAAATTTAAACAAATTACATTTTCTTACTCTCCTCACCATTCTAAACACCTTTCCCTCTTGGAGCTTCTTGAAAATCCTCCATTTTCACCATTTTCTCCAAGCTCCAACTTTGAGCATTTTGGGTAAGTTTCATGACCACTCTTCCTTCCCTCTCATTTTCGTGCTCATGGTCTCTTCTATGACCACTCATATTTCATTTTTCCAAGCCTTAGTGTTCATTCTAACAAGTTACCATTTTTAGGGATTTTGGAGGTTGAATCCGAAAATTCCAAGGAGCATTCTTGGAGCTCTCTTGATTTCTACACTCAAGTAAGAGGAAGACACTCCTCTTCAACCATTTTTAGCATCTAGGAACCTTGATTGTTTGATTTGTGGAAGAACCCTAATGAGGGTTGTTCTTGAATTTAATGATTAATTATGCTATATGTTGATTTTATTTATTTATGCTATTGGATTGAATTGTTGAATATAATGAAATGTTAGATTGGATTTAATGACTTGATATGGATGGAAAATGGTTGAATGCCCTCCTTGGTGGCCACGATTTTAAGGCTAGCAATTTAGGGAAATTGTGATAAGTTGTAACAAGCGTTGGATTTAAAGTAATCAATGTATAAAAATGGAATGTAATGGAAGAAGAATTTGAAATTGAAACCCAAGTGAAGTCACGGTTTTGGGGTGGAAAAATGGGGTAATTTATGGTTAATGTGCAATAAGTATAAGACTAGGATTAATTAAGTAACAAGATGGGATTTAATGGAAGAACAATTGGGAGTTGAAACTTCTATGGTGGCTACGGTTTGAAGCTAGGAATTTAGAGTTTTTGGTGAGTTACTTGATCAAGTGAATAATTTAAATGATTAAGGAAATGATGTATAAGATTGTTGACTTGAAGAGACTTGAAATTGAATCAAATAGGAGGCCACGGCCTCTAGGGAATTTCTAGGCAAAAGTGTGATTTTAGTAAGTGGAGGCAATAGTAATTAAGTAATTGGAAGCCTAGGTAATGAAATGAATAATTATGAAATTAGAAGAATTTATTATAATTAAGACCTTATAAAATTCAAAGGATTGAAGGTGAATCACTCGTAAGACTTGAGAGAATTCTAATTGAGTTAAGAACATGAGAGTGTGAGGCTTAAGGGCTTACATAAAATGTGAATTATTGAAAAATCGAATTGCCATAGTGTGCTAAATTGATTTTGAATATGAACCTTGGAATGAGGAATAAATTCTAAATTAGGATTCATAATGAACCTAATGACGTATTAATTGATTTGATATTGATATTATGTGATTATGGGTCCATGTGAGTGACCATTTATATATATTGATGCTTATGTTGGCCTAATGTGGCATATTATAGAATTGTATGAAATTGTGAATCATACATGTGCATGAATAGTATCTTATGCATTGTGAATGTCTTGTGGACTGTTGTAAGGCTAAGTTGCCTAGGAGATTGAACACACCTTAGTGCGGGTGCGAATAGACAAGTGTGGGGTCGTGTTATGACCTCGGGGGCGTCGGGGTGCGGGTCCCCCACATGGGCAGTTTAGAGCTCCTCTATACCGTGGGGCAAACCGATGCAAACACACCGACGATCCGGACTTGACACTGTCCTATATCGTGATCTAGTGATGAATGTCTGTGCAATGCCATGATTGTGCACGATTTGATTTATAGCACTGGCCTCGGCAGCCGAGTCACAGACATGTCTCCTGATCTTTCTCTCCGATTGATTGAGTTTAGCTCCATGGAGTAGGGGTTTGAGAGAACATGCATATGAGACATGATATGTATATACATTGTTGTTATTATCTGTTTTCCATATTATGACTTATCTGTTCATTACTGTAATGATTACCTGCCTGGACTATTTAATTGCTTACTGTTGGACTTACTGTTAGTATTTGAATATACTGTTTCTGATTTGCTATTTGGGCGCGTGGCGCCGTAATGTTTCTAGCATGCTATAATTGGTAATGATGTAGGATGTCTTACCTCTTTCTGTGTTTCCTATATCTTTGTATGTCTGTTTTATACTTATATTGATAAAAGATCGTGAGGAAGATAAAGAGGGACCACACTTTGGTTGATTGGATTGGGCGTTTGGACAAGGTTTCTTTGGCTACATACGAGGAAGAGGCATTGATGCGACTTGTTGATTGGGACTCACAGTGTCTATGTGTATATGGGGTTGCGGCTTTGTCTGCTAGTAGTACCTATCCCTGGGTCACTACTTTTCCCCTTTTAGTGTTTTATTCCCGCTGTATTTTATTGGACTCTGTAATTGTTATATTCTATATCATCAGTGATCTGTGTAAATTGACTATATATATATATGTATAAGAGATATGATTTTATTTCAGTGGTTGTATCATGGCTTGAATACATTTATATTTCATTCGAGGCTCATATTTTCTACCTATGCAAATTGGCAAAAAAAAAAATATAGACTCTTGAGAATTTAAGTTACTGTTATCATGACTGTGACACACTTGGATTTAGTAACTGTGGTGTAATGACGATTTTGCTTCGGTTGCTACACCAAGGGGTGTTACAGGCACAGTGAATGCTTGAACTCATTTACAAATGTTAGTAGATAATTAAAGGAATCATAATATGATTGCATATATAATTGAACTTTGAATGTTACATTTTCCGATTGGAACCTCCTTTGTGTGTGGATTTCAATTGAGCTATAAAGAGAAATAATCTTACCTTTAATTTATTATCAAGAGTGGATCTCCTAACCCAAACAAGCCCTTAAATTCATTTGTGAACTTGTTTTATTACTTTTGGTGTTGTGACAAATCATCTTCTTACCTCAATTAATTTTTCTTCATCAATTCCCTGTGGATCGACCTCGAACTCCCGAGAAATTTACTACTTGAGACAACTTGCACTTGGGTATGCATCCTTAAATCCCGCAGTCAAGTTTTTGGCGTCATTGCCGGGGACTTGATTTGAAGTTTTGATTTATTTAGGTTTGTTTTCTTTAATAAAATCTATTCTCTCTTCTCCCTCACCGGAACAAAAGATCGGTTTGCCGATCCTTCGGTTTCTTTACTAACTCTCTAACTTTCTAACTATCTAACTCTAACTTACTAACTTGCTAACATACTAACTTTCTAACTTTTATATTTATGTCATTTATTTTTATTTTTTAATTTTATTTATTTATTTTTGCCATTTTTTTTCGTTAGTGGGGGTAACTCTCCCTTTTATTTTACGCATTAACTTAGTGGGAAAAACTCTCCTTTTTACTTTTTTGTTATTTATTTTTCCGCAATCTAACTTAATAAAATAATATTTCTTCTTCTCTTCTCTTCTCTTTCACCTAGGCTCTGTGGGACTCTGTCACTCTCCGATTTTCATATTTAAATTTACTTTCTGCACTTTATTTTTATTTTTATTTTTGGGTGGTTGGTTTATTACCCCATCCCTGTTAATATTTAATGGTGGGTGACACCGCCAGCTTATACATTATTTTTTTGTTTATTTATTTTTAGTTATTTATGTATCTATGCTTAATTGGTATCATGATTTAAATTCTGATCGTTTAGTTAAAATTAATTCTGGTACTTTATATATTGACTTGTTTGAATCACAATCACACACAATTGACACAATGGCTGACAATGAAAGTGTACATGATGAACCGAAAAATCAACCGTTGCGAACTATGCGTGAATATTTGCAACCACCTCGAAATTCTAGTCCATCATGTTTTATCTTTCCACTCAATGCCAATAATTTTAGATTCAAACCAGGTATGATTTCTTTACTTCCTAATTTTCATGGTTTAGAATCTGAAAGTCCATATTTACATCTGAAAGAATTTGAGGAAGTATGTATTGCCTTCAATGATCAAAATTGCACTGAAGAGATTGTTAAGCTTAAATTGGTTCCTTTTTCTTTAAAAGATAAAGCAAAATCCTGGCTTAACACTTTGAAACCAAGATCAATTGGCACATGGCAAGAAATGCAAGGTGAATTCTTAAAGAAATTTTTTCCAACACATAAAACCAATGCTATGAAAAGACAAATCCAAAATTTTTTCCAAAATTCAAATGAAGCATATTTTCAATGTTGGGAACGATTTAAAGATTTGTTAAATTCTTGCCCACATCATGGTTTTGAAAAATGGCGCACTATAAGCTTCTTTTATGAAGGTTTAACTCCTAAAACTAAACAATTTGTGGAAACAATGTGCAATGGTGAGTTTCTTGATAAAGAACCTGATGAAGCTTTAGACTATTTGAACCAGTTGGCTGAAAATTCTCAATCTTAGCATAGTACTAATATTTCTGAAAATTCAATTAGATCTAATCTTGTAAGTGCTAATAAAGGAAAATATCACCTTAGTCAAGAGGAAGATCTAAATGCTAGATTTACTAGTTTGGCTAGAAAGGTTGAAGCCATGGAATTAAGAAAAGCAAAAGAAATCAAATCTGTGCAAAATGAAGAAATTTATGGTATTTGTGATGACTTAGGACACTCAACACACGAATGTCCTAACATTCCTGTTTTTAAAGAAGTTGTACATGAGCAAGTAAATGCAATGAATAATTTTAAAAAGCCATTTACTTCTTCTTTTTCAGATACATACAATCTGGGATGAAGAAATCACCCGAACTTCAGCTGGAGGAATAATACTCGATCACATTGTGCAACCACCACCTCCTTAGGCACAACAGGACTCTCAAAATTCTTAAGGATATGCACCTTATGTCCCACCATATAGGAAAAACCTTGAAGAAACACTGCATGCATTCATAGAAAAGTAAGAGACCATTAATAAACAAAACAATCAAACCATGATTGACATAGAAGAAACTCTTGCCAAACTTACTTCTACTCTCACCATTCATGAGAAAGGAAAATTTCCTTCTCAACCTCAACCAAATCCCAAAGGTCAGTACAGTCTAAATGAGGGGAGTTCAGAAAACCAACAAATGGACCAAGTCAAGTCAGTGATAACTCTTAGGAGTAGAAAAGTTGCTGAAAAACAAATTCCTAAACCTTGTGAGAAAGAAGATGAACCAATTCCCCAAGAAAATGAAGAAGCTGACCAAAAGGCGGCCAAACTCT
This sequence comes from Ormosia emarginata, assembly GCA_029884605.1. Taxonomy (NCBI): domain Eukaryota; kingdom Viridiplantae; phylum Streptophyta; class Magnoliopsida; order Fabales; family Fabaceae; genus Ormosia; species Ormosia emarginata. The sequence goes on along the minus strand of JAQQTP010000013.1, from coordinate 1,421,800 downwards.
CGCCTTCACCCCCATTCCCTCAAGCATTGAATAACCCAAAGAAATTGGACCACCGCACTGAAATTTTTGAAATTTTGAAACAAGTGAAGATCAATATTCCTCTGTTAGATGCTATCAAACAGATTCCTTCTTATGCCAAATATTTGAAGGACTTGTGCACTGTTAAAAGGAAATTAAATGTGAAAAAGAAAGCATTTTTGACCGAATGGTAAACTCCATTCTTCGAATAATAATGCGTTGGAATATAAAGACCCTGGTTGTCCTACAGTTTCATGCATTATTGGAGAACATAAAATTGAAAAAGCTTTACTTGATCTTGGTGCTAGTGTCAATTTGCTGCCATATTCAGTTTATTAGCAACTTAACTTGGGTGAGTTAAAACCAACTTCTGTAACTCTTCTACTTGCTGATAGATCAATTAAAATTCCAAGAGGAATAATGGAAGATGTGTTAGTTCAAGTTGATAAATTCATATATCCTGTGGATTTTATTGTCTTGGATACTGAACCTATGGTTGATAGTTGCAAGTCAATTCCTGTTATTTTAGGCCGTCTATTTTTAGCAACATCTAATGTTTTGATAAATTGCAGAAATGGAGTGGTGAAGCTAACATTTGGAAACATGACACTGGATCTCAATGTTTTTAACATGTGCATGCAACCACAGGAAGTCCTTGATGAAAATGAGGAAGTTGAAGGAATTGAAACCATTATAGATGTTCATCTTCAAAAAGGGAGTTCTTCTGACCCATTAGAAGTTTGTTTAATTAATTCATTTGATTTGCTTGATTGTACAGAGGAAATAGAATACAAAGGAAGAAAGCTAAAATTCGAAGAGCTAAAACCCATGAATGATAATGCCCATGAAGAAGTACCCACACCAGAACTAAAGCCATTACCTGTTGGGTTGAAGTACACATTTTTGAGAGAAAAGCAAAGTTTTCCTGTAGTAATTTCCACATCTCTTACTGAAGAATAAGAAGGAAAGATGTCGCCTCAATGGACACACCAAGATAGGAAGAAATTTTTAACAGAGGTGAAAAACTTTTATTGGGATAACCCATACTTGTTCAAATATTGTCTTGACCAAATTTTTCAGAGATACGTGCCCGACAGTGAGGTAGGTAGTGTCATTAAATTTTGTCACTCAGAAGCATGTGGAGGTCACTTTTCTTCAAAGAAAATAGGTGCGAAAATCTTGCAGTACAGATTTTATTGGCCCACTTTATTTAAGGACTGCTATACTTTTTGCAAAAGTTGTCAAAAGACAAATCCAATAAAATCCACAGTCAAGACAATTTTGAGAAAATCTTTTGAAATTGGTCAAAAAGTTCTGCTTTATGATCCTCGTCTACACCTATTCCCTAGAAAATTGAGATCTAAGTGGAGTGGTCCTTTTGTTGTCAAACACGTGTATCCTTATGGGGCCGTAGATATTGCGAATCCTAGGAGTGGTAATGTGTTTAAAGTCAATGGACAAAGGCTCAAACCATTTCTGAAAAAACCAAGTTGATGAGTTCTTTGTGTTGCTGGTTAAGTGGCGGATACGGTACTCCGTGACTCTCAAGTCGGTTTGTTTTTCAGTTTCCCAAAATAATTGAATCCTTCTTCTCCTTTAAAATGGATGTCATTCTTTCAAACCTGAGAAAACATTTTCCTTCTCTCCCTCAAAATGCTCTGAAAAAAATCTACAAAGTTCGATGTGAAAGATTGAGATTGTTAATGCACAAAGGTATGCCAGAAGATGTGCGCTAGATAATTGAAGCAAAGGTCCGACTAGCAGGTGAGTCTTCAATTTCATTTGACTCATACATGCCAGGTCTTGGAAGAAGTTCGTATTCTAAAAGGAGAAGAGCAAAAAGGTTACAAGTCTGTTACAAATGTGGATGATGGAATTGTAACAAGCGATGTCGTTCTTTGGGGATGGTTTCCGCAAATAGATCCTTCATTAAGAATGGACTGAGTAAGGAGTCATTAGATGATATCTTATTGACTCTTGAGACGCGTTCTTATAGATTGATGCAGGGTGAAATTCTTAATTTGTGGAATCTCTTCAAGGATGAAGAAAAACGCTACAGTCTTGGGAATCTGACTCTAAAATACCCTGTTTGCCAATTTATAAGAAAATTGGATGAGAAGCTTATCCTCGACTCATAGAAGGCATTTAAGCCGTTACTGGACGTTAAACCAGAGGCAGATGTGAGCCATATCCACAACAATCTGTACATATCATCTTCTTCTTCTTCATGTAATCTTTAAAAAAAAAAGAGAGAAAAAAATTCAAAAAAAAAGAAAAAGAAAAAAAAATGTTTGAACAAGGGCGATCCGGAAGGAGTACCATGGCTTTAATTAGTTATGGAGCCCCAGCCTTTGGCTGACCCATCATTGACTCGGGTGGACCTTTGCACGTTTTTTTTTAAGAAAAAAAAAAGTCCGTGAGTGTCTACTGTACTGGTGACACGCAGTATAAAGATATGCCACTACTGCACTCATGACGCGCAGTATAAAGATATGCCATGAAAGCTGTACATATAGGTATGTCATCATTTGCTATTATATCTCTTTTATCTTTGTATGATTTTGCTGTATTTTGGTTTTGCACAGACGATCCTTTGAGCAGGGTCCTTCAGGGGTTTCTAGACTTCTTTACCCTGATGGTTTTCTTGAAGTCACACAAAAAAAAATTCATTTACCTTTTATCTTTGATCCTAACCCAGCAATAACTCAGATAGATTGGTCAGCAAGAGGCAGTGAGGGAAACAGGATGAAAAAGGAGCTAGATTTGACACTTCGTTTAAAGCTTTCCTTTACTTTGGATTTATCATACTTTGTTTTTGTTTAAATTTGTGTCAGTTTTCTCAAACAGGTAATATCTTCTATCCTTTACTCATCTATATTTTAACATTGAGGACAATGTTGTGATCTAGTTGGGGGGAAGGATAGTTGACCCCAAAAAAAAATTGTTTTGTTTTGTTTGGAAAGTATGATATGATTGTCATGGACTTACTAAACCAATTAGTGATGGCAGAGTAAGGAGTAATTTTACTTAGAGACGTTTTAATTGGTGGCGAGTAAGGAGTTTTCAGGTAGTAATTAATTAGTATTGATTTGTGGAAGTAACAAAGATTTTGTCTTTTGATTTCCTTTGAAAGATTCAAGTGAATGCACTCTCACATCCTTTGAAGCAATTGAGATTCTTGGATCATAGCATAAATTGTCTTCTTTCTTAAAAATCACAAGCTTGGAAATGAATGTTGATATAATGGATTGAGAATGATAAAAATATGCCTGGTGAGATTTTGAGCCTATTGATGAATGGATTGAATATCTGTACCATTCTCTTCTTTCTTGTGTGATTTTCACTCATGGAATTGTTACTCTAGAACTTGCTTTGATTCTTTTTGAGGCTACATTTTCACATGCATACATTAATATGATTGAGGCATTTTAAAATAGCTACTTTGACCAAATAGCCATCCTTGTATATTTTCCATTGTGTAACCCCTTTGAACTTGTTTGACCATTCCTTGTTTTTAGCTCATCTCATCCTTCAAAATTTTTTTTTTAAAAAAAAAACATGTTTTTACCCAACCTTAGGGAATAAGAGAGCATTGACCTTGTTCTTGAATAAGTGTGGGGGTGTGTGTGCAAAATGATCCCAAAAAAAAATTTTTTTTTTTGAACACCGTTGCAATCAAAGGATTATCAGAATAAAGGTGGATGCTTGGAAACAACAGGAAGAAAAGAAGAATGTTCAAGTCTAACAATGAATTCAATTCACCAATTTGGGATTGATCTTTAACAAAACATTAGTCAAATGTTAGTGATTGTCCTTTATGATGAATGTTCTCAAACATTTTCTCCACTCTAACTGTACCATAATGCTCTTTTATTCTCTTCGGTATTGATCTTTTCATATCCATATTATCCCTTCTCCTTTCCCTTGACCCCATTACAACCTTGAATAAAGTCCTCTTGATTTTTGTATACATGTATTTTGAGTAGCGGAGAAGTAGAAGATAATCAAGCTTATGGTAGTACAATTGTTCATGGGTTGAATAGAGTGAAATACTTACCTTTTAAACACTTGAGAGATTGAGAGTGAATTCTGTGAGGATCTATCATTCTTGATTCATTTTTTTCAACTGAAGTTTCCTTGCTTGTTGGTTTAAGATGTGAAGAAATGTTACCTCATCAATACTTGATCCCTTGAATTTCTTGTTGCTCTTCTTGCTTCATCAAGTCTTTTAGAGTTTTTAGCTTTTGAGTCTGTGTCATTTTTCTTTGACTCCTAACTTTGGTCTTATGTGTTTTGTCCAGGAGTGCAAAAAGTTAAGTGTGGGGGAATTTGATGATCACATATTTTATACATTAATAAACCCTCATTTTTAGTCATTTACACTCTTCATGTACTTAATTGATTAAGCCTAGTTATGTTTTGTAAGTTTGGACTCAAATTGGACTTAATTGATTTTTTCAGCACTATTTTGGTCTTACGCTATTTCTGTATTTCGGTCATATCTTGAGTTCTAAATGTCTGATAATTATGAATTTTACCTTGTAGGAAAGATAAGAGAGAGCTCTACAACTTTGATGGAGAGCTCAAAGTCTCAATCAGACATCTAATGGAGCTAATTGGACTTGGAATACAGAACACGAGTCTTGTGTCTGAAACCTGAATAGTGTACAGTAATCAGAGCATAACTCAGGCTGCAAGAATTATCTTGGGCTGAAATTTGGACATTTGAAAGTTAAGACCCAGATCTAAAACTTTAATGTTGAACACAAAACTTGATTCGGGGTCCTTAATGGTGATATTGGGTCTGAAAGTCAAAACAGAGGTGTTGAAACTGGGCCTGAACAGTTTGTAGTAATTGGGTCATATCTTGGGCTGTAGGATGAATTTTTGGGTGATTCCAGAGCCATTGGAAAGCTTAGAAAATTTCCTAGAACTTTCATGAAGACCACTTGGCTGGAAAATGACGAAATCAATGACTTAAGCAATGAATGATTGATAAACACATATTTTATTCATTAAGAAACCCTTATATTTAGTCATTTACACTCTCCATATTCTTAATTGATTGAGTTTGACATGATTTTGTGAGTTTGAGCTCAAATTGGTCCTAATTGAATATTTTCAGCATTATTGAGATTTTACACTGTTTCTGTATTTTGGTCATAACTTGAGTTCCTGATATCTGAAAATCATGAATTTTATCTTGTAGGAAAGCTAATAGGAAGCTCTACAACTTTGATGAAGAGCTCGAAGTCCGATTCAGATGTCTAAGGGACCTAAGTTTACATGGAATTCAGAATACGGGTTCTGTCAGTAGAATCCAAACAGTGTGCACTCATAAAATCATATCTCAAGATGTAATAATGGAGATAGGCTGAAATTTGGACAGTGGATAGTCAAGATCCAAATAAACAAATTTCATGAAGAACACATTTTCAGAAAAAGAAGTCTAGTAGGTCATTTTGAGCTTGCAAGTCGGAACAGAGGTGCTGAAGTTGGGTTTGAGCAACCTACGGTATTTGGGACATATCTTGGGCTTAAGGAAGCCAAATTGGACGAACCAGCTATCCATTTTATAGCCAAGACAAGGATCTACAACTTTCATGAAGAACACTTTTCGTGGTTCTGAAGTATAGTGGGTCGTTTTTGGCTTCCAAGTCAGACACGAAATTTTCGTCCTCAACCACCCACTCATCCATCCACTAATCCACTCATCCATCCACTAATCCACTCATCCACTAACTCTCACCCATTCATCCACTCATACACTAATCCAACCACTTAACCACTCCACCCACTCATCCACTAATCCATCCACTCATCCATCCACTCACCCATTCATGTCCATAATTTCCCACTCACCAAAAGTCCTTTGGCATTTTCACTAATTCAACCACTCAACCATTCCACTCACTCATCCACTAAACCAATCCACTAAACCAACCCACTAATCCATCCACTCAAACACTCCACTCACTCACCCACTCATCCACCCACTTCCCTTTGTCATTTTGTTACCTTAGAGTTCTATAAAAGGCACCATTTATCATGAACAAGATGTAACTCTCCTTCATTTTCTCTCTTAGTTTCTTGTTTCTTCATAGTTTCTTCTTGTTTCTTCATAGTTTTTCTTGTGATTTCTTTCTAGCTATGTGTAACTAAACCTCCCTTGGTTAAGGGGGTGATGAAACCGCTAGTATTAATGTTGTAAACTTTGCATATTTGATTATTTCAACACGCTTATGTTTTTATTCATATATTTCTCGAATCTATTGTTGGTATGAAGGTTTTTGTACTTGTTCCTACTTTCAAAGTAGTAGATCTAGGTTTATTATGCGCGGTTGCGTAGTAGATCTAGTGGGATGTATGATGTTCATGTGGGTATAATTATCTTTGTGCTATTTGCCAATTATAAAAGTGGTAGATCTAGGTTTATTATGCGCGGTTGCGGTATTAGATCTAGAGAAATATATGTTCTAAGTAATTTAATCCCTATGTGTGATTAGACCTTAGTGTAATTGGTTTTCTAAATCTTAATGCAATTGTTGGATAGTTGTAAGAGCGGTTGCTTTATGACTAATCAGTGATTAGGAGTTGATTTGAGCGGTTGCTAAATTGGCCAACACGTAAGGAAAACAGAGATTTAATATCACAATTGCATAAAAACATAATTGAGCATGTTGGAATAAAAGGATATGTGGATTTACATTATCATATAAATCTAGTGGTGGATTCAATCTCTTAACCAATTTTCTTATATTGTTGATTTCAGTTTGTTTATTGTTATCTTTGAAGCTGTTCATTGTTCATCAAAACTCCAAAACCCCCTTTTACTGTTTATTGTTAATCAGAGTCTAAATTGGGAATTGTTTAATAGTGTTAATTGAATTGGTTCTCTGTGGATCGACCCTTACTAACTACAACTAGTTGTAAGGTTTTTATTTTCTCGTGGGCCCGATAACCGATTTTTATCTTAATTTTAATCACTACATCCGCACGCATCGAATTTTGGCGCGTGTCTTGGGAACCAATTTTTTCAATTACACTATTAATTTATTTCCTATTTTTATTCTGTTTTTATTTTATTTTATTTTATTTTATTTTTAATCTTTCTTTCTCGAGTGTTTTGTAGGTGTTGATGTCCTTTGAAGGAGTAGACGAAGGATTGCTAAATTTGAGGAACTATATTGATCAACTCACTTCACATCCTCAATTTCCCTTCCATCCTAGGCTAACTTCCAACTCACACCGCCGACATTGAAGCCGCCTCGTTACATTGATCTATCAAGTTCGAGACATTTGAGCCATCCGAAATATCTCAAGAAGTGACAATGGCGTAAAACACTTTAAGGGCATTGGGTGCTCCAGATCTAGATCAACAACCTCTTTGCATAGACATTCTTGAAAATGAAGAGGCATTTGAATTGAAATCCGGTTTAATCCATCTCTTGCCATCTTTCAATGGATTACCCGGAGAGGACCCCAACAAGCACTTGAAGGAAATCCATGTGGTATGTTCTAGCATGAAACCTGCAGAATTCATGTAGAGCAAGTCAAGTTGAGAGCTTTTCCATTCTCATTGAAAGACTCACTAAGGAGTGGCTTTACTACTTGCCACCCGGATCCATCCAATCATGGCGGGACATGGCCCGAACTTTCCTAGACAGATACTTCCCCGCCTCAAAAGCTGCAACAATCGAAAAGAAATCATGGTATTCAACAAAGGCATGGGGAATCACTCCATGACTACCGGGAGAGATTTAAGAAGCTATGTTTCACCGCCCTCATCATCAAATAAGTGAGCAACTTTTAATTCAAGATTTCTATGAAGGCTTACAAGTGATGGATCGCAACATGATTGATGTTTGCTAGCGAGAGCATTGATTGATAAAACTCCTCAAGAAGCTAGAAACTTGATCTCAAGAATGGCTGCCAATACTCAACAATTCTACTCTAGAAATGACACCGGAGTAAGAGCGTGAAAGTGAAAGAAGTAGAGACAACCAAGATACAAAGAAGAAATGACTCAATTGACTGCTATGGTTCAAATGTTAATGGATTCGGGTAAAGCACCAGCTCATGCTTGTGGGATCTGTTGTTCATCCGGACATCCCAATCGATATGTGTCCCACTCTCCAAGAAGACACAAATGAGGAGGTAAGAGCAAGAGGGGATATGCTGGACTTTCAAAAATTACAACCCCTACTCAAACACATATAATCCGGGTTGGAGGGATCATCCAAATTTCAGCTATGCAAAGCAACCTCAAAATCAACCTCCACTTATGGACCTCCAGATTCCAACAAAGGCAAGTACCTTTCCCTCGAGACAAGAAGAAGTTCAAGCTCCTAAGCAATCTGAGCCTTCATTAGAGAGGAGCTAGTAAAACAAATGGCCACTAATAATTTGCAGTTCCAACAAGAAACAAATGCAACTATACAAAGTTTCAAACAAGAAACAAGGATCGCAATCAATAACTTGCAGAATCGATAGGACAGCTTGTCCACAGAATTCAACAAGTTTCAAAGCCAAGCTTCAGGAAACTACCCTCACAAATGTAAGTGAATCCGAGGGAAAATGCTAGTGTCACACATTGAGAAGCGGAAAGACGATGGATGAGCCTACCTCTCTTCCACCAATCATTCAAAAGAAGGATGAACCACCCAAAGAAGCAAATGATAAGGGGCAAACTTCCAAAACCCCTAAGGTAAGTATTTCTGAACCCCTTCCTAAATATGTCACTAAAGCTCCTTTTCCTAGTAGGTTGGTTAAAACCAAGAAAGAAGAAGCAGAAAAAGAAATACTTGAGACTTTTAGGAAGGTAGAGGTTAATATCCCTTTGTTAGATGCCATTAAGCAGGTACCTAGATATGCAAAATTTCTGAAAGAATTATGCACTAACAAGAGGAAGTTAAAAGGAAATGAAAAGGTCAAGTGGGAGAAAATGTTTCAGCTGTAATTAAAAAGAAACTCCCAACCAAATGTAAGGACCCTGGCACATTCACCATTCCATGCACTATAGGTAACACAAGGTTTGAAAGGGCAATGCTTGATTTAGGTGCATCTATAAATGTCATGCCATATTCTATTTATGCATCTTTATACTTGGGTCCTTTGGAACCTACTGGTGTTGTTATTCAATTGGTTGATAGATCTAATGCATACCCTAAGGGTGTGGTTGAAGATGTTTTGGTACAGTGAATGAATTAGTGTTTCCTGCAGACTTCTATGTTTTGGACATGGAAGAGGATGAGTCTCCCAAATCTGCTCCTATCTTGCTAGGAAGACCATTTTTGAAGACCGCACGGACAAAAATTGATGTGCACTCGTGAATTCTAACAATGGAATTTGATGGGGAATTAATTAGATTCAATATTTTTGAAGCTATGAGATACCCAAGTGATGTGCACTCGCTTGTTTAATTGATTCTTTTGATCCTTTTGATTCTTTAATTTCTCAGCTTTTGATACCGACCATTTTGATGCTCTTGATACAATTCTAACTCATAGCTTAGATGTACAGGAGGAAAAGAAGAAGAGTGAAGAAGAGCCATGGAGTGAAGACATTGATGAAATTGTTGCTTTGCCTTACAAGAGCTCTCTTCCACTCCGTAAGAGCATGAGGTAACTTTTGTTGATTTACCCGTTACTACCGATATACCTCAACCTTCACAGTGTGCAGCACCTGAATTGGAACCGAAAGCACTACCTAATCATCTTAAATACATCTTCTTGGGGAGAAGGACACCCTTCCAAAGAATAATTGCAAAGTCACTCACCCAAGAGCAAGAAGAGAAACCGTAGTCTGTTTTGCAGAACATAAGACAGCCATTGGTTGGTCAATAGCCGATATCAAGGGTATTAGTCCCTCCGTTTGTGTATGCACAGGATATTAATGGAAGAGGATACTAAACTCCGTGAGAGACCCTCAACGGAGATTGAATCCTCCCATGATGGAGGTTGTGAAAAAGGAGATACCGAAGCTCCTAAGTGTGGGGGTGATCTACCCCATTTCGACAAAGCAAGTGGGTAAGCCCACTTCGTAGTACCAAAGAAATCTGAATTACCGTGGTAAGAAATGCTGAAAATGAGCTTATTCCCACTAGGTTACGACATGTGGTGGCGTGTTTGTATTGATTACGGGAAGTTGAATGCCGCCACGAGAAAAGACCACTTTCCTTTACCTTTCATTGATCAAATGTTAGAAAGATTAGTCATGGTCATTCTTATTATTGTTTTCTGGATGGTTTTTCGTGTTACAATCGATTGCCATAGCTCCGTAAGACCAAGACAAGACTACATTCACTTGTCCATTTGGTACCTTTGCATATAGGCGAATGCCTTTTGGACTCGCAATGCACCAGAACTTTCCAAAGATGCATGATGAGTATATTTTCTCGATTACATTGAAAACATCATTGAGGTTTTTATGGATGACTTTAGTGTCTTTGGAAATGATTTTGAAAATTGTTTGGAACATTTAACTTTGGTGCTTAAAAGATGCATTGACACTAACCTGGTACCGAATTGGGAAAAATGTCATTTCATGGTGAATGAAGGTATTGTGTTAGGTCATGTAATTTCGCTAGGGGAATTGAAGTAGATAAAGCTAAGGTAGAACTCATGCATTCTTTGCCACCACCCACTAGTGTGCGGGAGATTCGTTTTTTTATTGGTCATGCGGTTTCTACCGAGATTCATTAAAGACTTTTCTAAAGTCTCATTGCCCCTTTGCGACTTCTTCAAAAAGATGTTAATTTTAACTTTGATGAGAAATGTATGGAAGCTTTCAATAAACTCAAGAAGTTGTTAACTGTTGCGCCTTCATCATCGCCACCCAACCGGGAGTTACCTTTTGAACTAATGTGTGATGCCGTGACTTTGCAAGAGGAGAGCTGTCTTGGGACAACGAGTTGATAGAGTTCCTTATGCCATTTACTATGCATCAAGGACTCTAAATGATGCTCAACTTAATTACTCAACCACGTAAAAGGAACTTCTAGTCATTGTATTTGCTTTAGAAAAATTTAGATCATATCTAATTGGTTCTAAAGTGATTGTGTTTTCAGATCATGCAGCCTTGAAGTATCTTCTAACAAAGAAAGAAGCAAAGCCTAGATTGCTCGATGGATTTTATTGCTCCAGAATTTGACTTGGAGATTAAAGACAAGAAAGGGAGCGAAAACTTGGTGGCCGATCACTTGAGTAGATTGGTAACCAAGAGGAAGAAATGCCTATCATGGAGACTTTTCCTGATGAATATTTGATGGTTGTCAACACCATAATCCCTTGGTATGCCGACATTGTTAACTACCTGGTTACTAAGGACTTTCCGAGGATTTGAACAAGGCCCAAAGAGATAAATTAAGGAGTGATCAGAATACTATATCCGGGATGACCCGTACTTATGGAAGCATTGTGCAGGCATCAAGTCATTAGGAGGTGCATTCCCGATTCTCGAGACACACTCCATCCTCTCCTTTTGCCACACCTATGCATGTGGAGAACACTTTGGCAAGAAAAGGACAGCCAATAAAGTGCTTGACAAAGGGTTTCTATTGGCCTTCAATTTTCAAAGACGCTTACAACTTCGTAAGTCTTGTGACCGCCGTCGAGAACAGTAATATTGGTCCTCGTAATCAAATGCCTCGTACTCCGATCATTTTTGTGGAACTCTTTGATGTGTGGGGTATTGATTTCATGGGACCATTCCCTCCTTCATTTGGTTTCACATACATTCTTTTATCCGTTGATTATGTGTCTAAATGGGTGGAAGCAAAAGCCACTCGATCCGATGATTCTAAAACCGTTGCAGATTTTGTTAAGTCACATATTTTCTCCAGTTCGGGACCCCAAGGGCTATCATCGGTGACCAAGGGACCCATTTTCTCGCAACAAAACCTTTGATGCTCTATTGAAGAGATATGGAGTAATGCACAAATTTCCACTCCTTACCATCCACAGACAAATGGGCAAACCGAAGTGTCCAACCGGGAGATTAAGTCAATCCTTGAAAAGACAAAGAACCCCTCAAGAAAGGATTGGAGCACTCGACTTGAAGATGCTTTATGGGCTTATAGGACTCGCCTATAAGACTCCCATCGGCATGTCACCATTTCGGTTGGTGTATGGAAAGCCCCGTCATTTGCCCGTTGAGTTGCAACATCGATCTTACCGGGCCATTAAACAAGTTAATATGGAATTGGAAGGTGCCGGAAAGCAAAGGAAGTTCCAGCATTACAGAATTGGAAGAACTAAGAAATGAGGCCTTTGAGAATGCCCCGATTTATAAGACTAAAGCTAAGGCATTCCACGACCAATTGATTTCCGAAAGAAATTTCACAGAGGACAAAAAGTCCTGCTATTCCAATCAAGACTCAAATTATTTCCGTGTAAACCGCGTTCTAAGTGGATTGGGCCGTTTGTGGTAACTAATGTTTTTCCTTTTGGTGCAAATTGAGATCAAGAGTGAAAATTCGGCAAAGCATTTAAGGTCAATGGTCATCGTCTCAAACCATATCATGAACTTCCCGACAAAGGCAGAGATGGAAGTGATGACCCTCATCCTTCCACAATATGAGGAGCAAGAAAGTATCATCATGTGGCCGAGGACAATAAACTAAGCGCTCATTGGGAGGCAACCCAACCAGATTTGCTCTCTTTATCCCTTTTTATTTTGTGTTTTCATTAGTTCCTTAGATTATGTTTTTATCTCGTTTGTTGGTTGTAAGCATTTGAATCTCTAAAAAAAAAAAAAAAAAAAAGCAGCATTGTGTGCCCGACAATAAGGTAGGTAGTGCCATTAAATTTTGTCACTCTAAGCATGTGAAGGTCACTTTTCTTCAACGACAACAACTCGCGAAAATCTTGCAAGATGGATTTTATTGGCCTACTTTATTCAAGGTCTCATACACCTTTTGCAAAAGTTACGGAAATTGGTCAAAAAGGTTCTGCTTTGAGATTATCATCCGCACCTACTCCTTGAAAAATTGAGATCTAGGTGGCGCGGTTCTTTTCTTTGTCAAACACGTGTATCCTCCGGGGCCGTAAATATTGAGGATCCTAGGAATGGTAATGCGCGTAAAGTTAATGGACAAAGACTCAACCATTCCCGGAAAATCAAGTTCTTGAGTTCTTTGTGTTGCCTAAGTTAAGTGGCGGATACGGACTCGTGACTCTCAAGTCGGTTTATTTTTCGCTTTCCCAAAATAACCGAATCCTTCTTCTCCTTCAAAATGGATGTCATTCTTTCAAACCTCGAGAAAACATTTTCCTTCTTTTCCTCAAAATGCTCGAGAAAAATCTACAAAGTTCGATGTGAAAGATTGAGACCGTTAATGCACAAAGGTATGCCGAAAGATGTACGCCGGATAATTGAAGCAAAGGTTCGATTAGCGGTGAGTCCTCAATTTCATTTGACTCATATATGCCCTGGTCTTGGAAGAAGTTCATATTCTAAAAGGAGAAGAGCAAAAAGGTTACAAGTCCGTTACAAATGTGGAAGATGGAACTCGTAACAAGCGATGTCATACTTTGGGGATGGTTTCCGCAAATAGAGAAGATAAAATTTTCTTCATTAAGAATGGATCGAGTAAGGAGTCATTAGATGATATCTTATCGACTCTTGAGACGCATTCTTGTGGATTGGTGCATCGTGAAATTCTTAAATTGTGGAATCTCTTCAAGGATGAAGAAAAACGCTACGCCTTGGGAATCGACTCTAAAAGACCCCGTTTGCCGCTTTATAAGAAAATTGGATGGGAAGCCTATCCCCGACTCATAGAAGGCGTTTAAGCCGTTTCTGGACGTAAAACCAGAGGAAGATGTGAGCCACAATCACAACAATCTGTACATATCATCATCATCTTCTTCTTCTTCTTCTTCTTCTTCTTCTTCATGTCATCTCTCAAAAAAAAAAAAAAAAAAAAAAAACAAAAAACAAAAACAAAAAAAAAAAAAAAATTTATGTATACGTCTTAGGGTTGGCTTTGGTAACACACACCGTGAATGGGGAAATGCATGCATCCTGATCCAGCCTTCTTAATTGAAAAACAAAGAAGGTAGATTGTATCCCACATGTGAGGCAAACAGCGTATTATGGCCACTTGTCCCTTTTGGGAGCCCTATGTTGCACTGGTCTTGAATGGGTCGAATACTGGTCAACAATGCTTTGGCACAAAGCCGAAAGAGCAAACTACCTCCATCCCAATCTTAAGTAAGTATACACTCATCTTTCATCAAGTTTTTCTAACAATTTCAAAAAAAAAAAAAAAAAAAAGAGACGTGATGTCTACTCGCACTCATGACGCGGCAAAGATAAAGATACGCCATGGACACTGTACATATACAGTATGTCATCATTTTCTATTTCTTTTATCTTTGTATCATTCATTTGTTGTATTTTAATTTTTGTACAGACGATCCTTTGAGCAGGTCCTTCAGGGGTTTCTAGACTTCTTTACCTTGATGGTTTTCTTGAAGTCAAACAAAAAAAAAAAAAAAAAATAAAAAAAAAAAAAATAAAAAAAAAAAAAAAAAAAAAAAAAGAGAAAAGATTTTGTGTTTCTTAATTTCAACCTTTTCGACAACAAACCAACCTACCCTCATAGGTGCAATTATTCCCTTTTCCATTCTTTTTCCTACTTAAACACTCCATTTTCTCCATTTTCCTTCAACTCGAAACACTCAAAGGGAGGAAGAGTATAGAATGGGGCCTTCTATTCGTAACCTCAAAAATGTCTGTGTTTTTTGTGGGTCGAGTTATGGGAAGGGATTAGAGTTTGTAAACGCAGCTAGCACTCTTGGTCGATCACTTGTCGCGAGGAATATTCATCTTGTATATGGGGAGGTTGTCGTGGGTTAATGGGGGCTGTATCACTTGTCGCTTCTATAGGAGGCAATCAGTTTTTAGGTGTTATTCCTAAACCTTTGGCTGAAAATAACATCACCGGAAAGACAGCTGGAGAAGAAATTCGTAACATCTATGCATGGACGAATGAAAACAATGATTGACAATTTCGATGCATTTATTGTCTTACCAGTGGATTTGGTACTTTAGAAGAAATTTTTCAAATTGTCTCTTGGGCCGACTAAACATCCACCATAGACCCATTGGTTTGTTGAATGTTAATAATTTCTTTGATCTTTTGTTATCTTTTCTTGACAAAGTCAGGGAACGTAAATTTATCACTCCTTCAAGAAGACAACTTCTTATCTCTCGCCTCCACTATTGATGAGCTCATTGATAAATTAGAAGCTTTTGAGTATGTACCTGATCCGGTATTAGCTCGATAGATTGGTCAACAGAAGCAAAGGAAGTAACAAGAAACAAAAGCCGATCTGCAACTTCATCTTTAATGGGTTTGATTTTATTGTACCTTGTTTCGTTTAAATTTGTGTCACTTTCTCCAACAGGTAATATCTTCTCGTCCTTTACTCATCTATATTTTAACATTGAGGACAATGTTGTGATTTAGTTGGGGGAGAAGGATAGTTGACCCAAAAAAAAAAAAAAAAAAAAAAAAATAAAAAAAAAAAATAAAAAAAAAAAAAAAAAAAAAAATTTGTTGTGCTGTTTGGAAAGTATGATATGATTGTCATGTACTTATTAAATCAATTAGTGATGGCAGAATAAGGAGTAATTTTACTCTTGAGACGCATCTTAATTGGTGGCAGAGTAAGGAGTTTTTTAGGTAGTAACTAATTAGTACTAAAGTTTTATTGTTTGATTTCTTTTCAGGGTCTGATGCGGTACTGACAGTGTGTTTCTTTTCTGCTTGGCGTTGATTCACTTCTTATCATGTTGTGTTGCTCTTTTCTATATCTCTCTTCACATTGAAGGCAATGTTATATTAAGCGTGGGGAGAGATTTCAGCATGTTCTTTTTGTAAAAAAATTCAAAAAAAAAAAAAAAAAAAAAAAAAAAAAGGGGGTTCATTGCATGATTGAATAACTTTTCTCCCTTCTTGAACTGATATGCTTGGTGATGGATGATTAAATTGATGAATTGAGTTTGATGGATGCATACCTTGTGAGATTTTGAGCCTAATGGATGGATTCAACATTTATGCCATTCTCTTCTTTCTTGTGTGATTTTCACTCATGTTAATGACCACTCTAGAACTTGCTTTGATTCTTTTTGAGGCTACATTTCACTTGCATGCATGAACATGATTGAGGCCCTCTTTCTTAATTAGCTAGTTTAACCAAATAGCCAACCTTGTTTTCAATATGATATCAAGCACTCTTTTGATTTCTTGAAAATTCTCTCGATTCCCGCCAACCTTGTATATTTTCCTTTGCTTAACCCCTTTGAGCTTATTTGACCATTCCTTGTTTCTAGCTCATCATGTGCCTTAAATGAGAAATCGTGTTCTTACTTTACCTTAGGGAATAAAAGAACATTAGCTTGGTTAATGGATGAGTTTTTGAACAAGTGTGGGGATGTGTGTACAAAATGGTTGTTGAAAAAGAAAAGAGTGCCCAAAAAGAAAAAAAAAATGTATGTATATAGTTATGTTCATATATATAAAAAAAAGAAAAAAAAAGAAAAAAAAAAAAACCAAGTGTTTAAAAAAAAGAAAAGGATTGGGAAATGAATATGTAAAGGAATATACACTAGAGTTGGGATGAACTTTTATGCTTGTTATTTGAACTCACTCTCATTTGCTTTTATTCTCTTTGGTATTTATCTTCTCATATCCATTTTATCCTCTCCTGTTACCTTGACCTCACTACAACCTTGAATAAAGTCCTCATGATTTGTGTGTGCATGTGTTTTGAGTAGTGGAGAAGTAGAAGATAAGCAAGCTTATGGTAGTGCAATTTTCATGGGTTGAATTGAGTGAAATACCTACCCTTTAAACACTTGAGAGATTGAGAGGGAATCTTGTGAAGATCTATCATTCTCGATTCATGTTGAAGATACCTTGCTTGATGGTTTGAGATGTGGAGAATTGTTAACTCATGAATGTTTTGATCCTCGAACCTTTGGTTGTTGTTCTTGATTGTAAAATTTTGGTCTTGAGTTTTGCCCAGAGTGCAAAAAGCTAAGTGTGGGGGAATTTGATAAACACATATTTTATTCATTAAGAAACCCTTATATTTAGTCATTTACACTCTCCATATTCTTAATTGATTGAGTTTGACATGATTTTGTGAGTTTGAGCTCAAATTGGTCCTAATTGAATATTTTCAGCATTATTGAGATTTTACACTGTTTCTGTATTTTGGTCATAACTTGAGTTCCTGATATCTGAAAATCATGAATTTTATCTTGTAGGAAAGCTAATAGGAAGCTCTACAACTTTGATGAAGAGCTCGAAGTCCGATTCAGATGTCTAAGGGACCTAAGTTTACATGGAATTCAGAATACGGGTTCTGTCAGTAGAATCCGAACAGTGTGCACTCATAAAATCATATCTCAAGATTTAATAATGGAGATGGGCTGAAATTTGGACAGTGGATAGTCAAGATCCAAATAAACAAATTTCATGAAGAACACATTTTCAGAAAAAGAAGTCTAGTAGGTCATTTTGAGCTTGCAAGTCGGAACAGAGGTGCTGAAGTTGGGTTTGAGCAACCTACGGTATTTGGGACATATCTTGGGCTTAAGGAAGCCAAATTGGACGAACCAGCTATCCATTTTATAGCCAAGACAAGGATCTACAACTTTCATGAAGAACACTTTTCGTGGTTCTGAAGTATAGTGGGTCGTTTTTGGCTTCCAAGTCAGACACGAAATTTTCGTCCTCAACCACCCACTCATCCATCCACTAATCCACTCATCCATCCACTAATCCACTCATCCACTCATCCACTCATCCACTAACTCACCCATTCATCCACTCATACACTAATCCAACCACTTAACCACTCCACCCACTCATCCACTAATCCATCCACTCATCCATCCACTCACCCATTCATGTCCATAATTTCCCACTCACCAAAAGTCCTTTGGCATTTTTCACTAATTCAACCACTCAACCATTCCACTCACTCATCCACTAAACCAATCCACTAAACCAACCCACTAATCCATCCACTCAAACACTCCACTCACTCACCCACTCATCCACCCACTTCCCTTTGTCATTTTGTTACCTTAGAGTTCTATAAAAGGCACCATTTATCATGAACAAGATGTAACTCTCCTTCATTTTCTCTCTTAGTTTCTTGTTTCTTCATAGTTTCTTCTTGTTTCTTCATAGTTTTTCTTGTGATTTCTTTCTAGCTATGTGTAACTAAACCTCCCTTGGTTAAGGGGGTGATGAAACCGCTAGTATTAATGTTGTAAACTTTGCATATTTGATTATTTCAACACGCTTATGTTTTTATTCATATATTTCTCAATCTATTGTTGGTATGAAGGTTTTTGTACTTGTTCCTACTTTCAAAGTAGTAGATCTAGGTTTATTATGCGCGGTTGCGGTAGTAGATCTAGTGGGATGTATGATGTTCATGTGGGTATAATTATCTTTGTGCTATTTGCCGCTTATAAAAGTGGTAGATCTAGGTTTATTATGCGCGGTTGCATGTATTAGATCTAGAGAAATATATGTTCTAAGTAATTTAATCCCGGTGTGTGATTAGACCTTAGTGTAATTGGTTTTCTAAATCTTAATGCAATTGTTGGATAGTTGTAAGAGCGGTTGCTTTATGACTAATCGGTGATTAGGAGTTGATTTGAGCGGTTGCTAAATTGGCCAACACGTAAGGAAAACAGAGATTTAATATCACAATTGCATAAAAACATAATTGAGCATGTTGGAATAAAAGGATATGTGGATTTACATTATCATATAAATCTAGTGGTGGATTCAATCTCTTAACCAATTTTCTTATATTGTTGATTTCAGTTTGTTTATTGTTATCTTTGAAGTCGTTCATTGTTCATCAAAACTCCAAAACCCCCTTTTACTTGTTTATTGTTAATCGAGTCTAAATTGGGAATTGTTTAATAGTGTTAATTGAATTGGTTCTCTGTGGATCGACCCTTACTAACTACAACTAGTTGTAAGGTTTTTATTTTCTGGTGGGCCTGACAACTGATTTTTATCTTAATTTTAATCACTACATCCGCACGCATCAATGATTTCGGAGACAAGAAATCTCAATGATTTTTCACTCTAATCCTCACCATTTGGCATTCTCCACTCATTCATCCACTCATCCCACCTACCCCTAATCAGCCCCTTTGTCATTTTGTATCCCTAATCCTCTATAAAATGCACCATTGGCTGACCATTTGGGAGCACTTGGTGTTAGGCTTAGTTTGTACAAGTTAAGGTTATGCTTGTTTATTGTTTTCCTTTGTTGTAATTTTCTCTTGTTCTAAATTGAAGTTATGTTCATCTTTCTCTTCTTCTCTCTTTCTTTCTTCTTATCCATGAGTAACTAAATCTTCATCTTGCTTAGGTGAAAGAGTGAAACTCTTGGTAATGAAATAAGGTTAGATTATTCTATTTCTTGTGCTTAGATGATATATTATCAATTGGACATTATATGTGTTGTATTTTGTTTCCAATTAATTTAGAAACCTTCTTTGTTAATGGAGATCTTGATTTATTGTAGACAATAGGATTGGCACAGTGAATGCTTGAACTCATTTACAAATGTTGGTAGATAATTAAAGGAATCATAATATGATTGCATATATAATTGAACTTTGAATGTTACATTTTTCGATTGGAACCTCCGTTGTGTGTGGATTTCAATTAAGTTATAAAGAAAAATAATCTTACCTTTAATTTATTACCAAGAGTGGATCTCCTAACCCAAGCAAGCCCTTAAATTCATTTGTGAACTTGTTTTATTACTTTTGGTGTTGTGACAAATTATCTTCTTACCTCAATTAATTTTTCTTCATCAATTCCCTGTGGATCGACCTCGGACTCCCAAGAAATTTACTACTTGAGACAACCTTCACTTGGGTTTGCATCCTTAAATCCCGCAGTCAGCCACGGTTTTGGGGTTTAAATTGATGTGTTCTTGGTGAGCAACTTTTAACAAGTGAATGACTAAATTAATCAAGTGTGTAATATAAAATCAATGGAATGGAAAAATTGAGAATTGAACCCACTTGGGAGGCCACGGCCTCTAGGGCTATTTAGGACTTAATTATGTAATTTTTGGTAATCTTGGAATTTAGAAAATTAAGTGGTTGAAACATAGGCAATAGGTTAGCAAGGTAGCAAATTTGGAAGAATTAAATATAATTGGAGATTCATAAATTTTAAAGGACTAAGGAAGGAACTTGTCATGAAACTTGAGGAAATTTTACAAGAGTAAGAACAAGAGAGTGAGATTTTGGGATCTTAGAATAACCATTCTAAGTGTATGAGAATAAATTACTTTAGAAAATTCAATTAATTATGGAAACTTACTTAGTGACGAATTCTTGTAAGGATGGCAAATCTTGAATAAGAATGCATAATGGACCTTAGAAATGTATTACCTTATTTGATTTCAATATTATGACATTATAGGTCTATGTGAGTGACCATTTATGTGTTGATGCTTATCTTGGCCAATTGTGGCATATTATGGAATTGTATGAGATTGTGAATCATACATGTTCATGCATAGAGTCTTATGCAATGTGAATGTCCTGTGGACTGTTGTAAGGCCACGTTGCCTAGGAGATTGAACACACCTTAGTGCGGGTGCGAGTAGACTAGTGTAGGTCATGTTATGACCTTGGGGGCATCGGGGTGCGGGTCCTCCACAATGGGCAGTTGGTAGCTCTTATGTCCGTGGGGCAAACCGATGCAAACGCACCGATGATCCGGACCAAGACACTGTCCTATATCATGATCTAGCGCAGATTGTCTGTACAATGCCTGAATGTGCACGTGGAAAATTATTGATTTATAGCACTTTGGCCGCGGCAGCTGAGTTATAGACATGTCTCCTGATCTCTCTCCGACTGTTCGTGTCTAACTCCATGGAGTAGGAATTTGGGAAAGTATGCATATGTATCATGAAATAATCTGTCATTGTAAATCATTACTTTCCGTAACTGTGAATTGTCTGATCATTACTGTAATGAATGTTTGCCTGGAATTGTTTATTTGCTTACGGTTGGACTTACTGCTATGATTTGGAGATGCTGTTCTGAATTGCTATTGGGCGCGTTGCGCCGTTTTGTTTCTGGCTGCTATAATTGGTAATGATAGTAGGATGTCTTACCTCTTTCCTGTATTCCTATTATTTGTCGCCTGTGTGTATACTATATCTACCGAAGACGACGGCAAGGAGGCTGAAGCCCCTGATTTCCCCAGTTTCTGGCCTGATCGAGACTAGCATCTACAGAAGACGATGGAGGCACGCATGCGCGGATTTCTGAGCGATGTGCGTCTGACCTTCCTCGGAGGGCCAGAGTGTTGGCATATCAACTTGAGTTTCGATCGCTGCGTCTATCTGGGAGACGTGTCGATTTCCCTAGCCTGGAGACGTCATGAGACGCCGATCTTCACCTGCCATGTCAGCTTGCGACTGGAGTTCTACTTGCCCACACGTGAGATGTGGGGTGATCGTTACTACACCCCGCAGGAGGACTCTTTCGATTCCACCGCTCGGGCTCCTGCCCATGGTTTCATGGTTCTGATGGAGGTTTCCTCGGACGAGGAGGACCCCGCTAAGGATCCTGATACGGTCCCTCCTGTCACACCCCAAATTTTCGTATCTCTTAAATAGTAATTTTGACAGTTAATAGAATTTTACTGTTTAGTAATTTTTGTGCACTGTAAAATTATTTTGTTTATTCCGTCAGTGTATTTGATTATTTTGAGTGATTTCCTCCTTGTCAGGAAAATAAAAATTTTCGGGCCGGAGAAAACTTTACGTAATTTAATTTTTACCGTTAGGTAATTATTTTACGTAATCTAATTTGATATTTGTGCATTTTATAATTTTTGTGATTTTTGTAGATGATTATGAAATTTTTTACTATTTGTGGGCCCAGGTGGCCATACGTGGGCCTATGTGGGTCCCGCAAAGTGAAAATTTTCTATGCATAGAAAAATTTGTACTGTTTAGACGGAGACAGGGGATCTTACTAAACCTGAATCCGGAAACAGTTTTTAACATTTTATTGTACTGCATTTTGTACTGTATTTAATTTATCGGGTGATAAAAATATAGTAAATATATTCTTTCGTGGGGTTTTAGCAGATAAAAATATAAATTAAATGGCTTAAGTCAATATTGGTGGTTTGGATATCCACCATTGATTTAATTAATGATGGAGACTTGATCTTGATTTAATTAACGGTGGAGATTTGATCTTAAAAGTGAATAAGATCATTTATAACCGTTAGATGGAGATTAAATCAAGGGTAAAGATTTGGTCATATAAAGTGGCTATGACCATTTACAACCATTGGATTTAGAATTGATCAAAGATTGAGATTTGGTCTTGTAAAGTAACAAAGACCATTTATGACCATTGGATGAAGATTTAATCAATGGTGAAGATTTAGTCTTAAAAAGTGACAAAGACTAATTATAACCCTTGGATTAAAAGTAAGAAGGAGTAATCTTGACCTTTTATTTTGGAGACACATCTAATGGCTAGAATTTAAAGGAGAAAGATCCAATAGCCTAGATTAAGTCTTCTAACCTACTTAAGTCTACCTAAATTCTAACCATTGATCTAATCAATGGCTTAAATGGCTCTAAATGATGGCTTGAAATTATTGAATGCATTATGAAGAGGAAGGGGATGGTTTTGGCTTGTTTAGAAGACAAAGAAAAAGCTTTATGACTATTATTTGATGCTTTATGTCAATTATGATTTGCTTTAGTCAATTTTGTTTCATTATTGCTTTGTTTGCTTCCTTAGGAGAATGCTTGGAGGGGGGGCACGGTTTTGAGAAGCCCTAGGACCATAGGAAAGTGTTTCATTCCATTATTACTCATTCTTGGTCATTATTGATCAATTTCAAGAAGCTAAACTTAGAAAATTTCCTCTCCATCTCTTCTCCAAGTAGGTTTCGGCCAAGCACTCCAAATCCATCCTCCATCACTCTTTAATTTCACCCAACCTAGTTTCTTGAATCTTTACCTTATTCTAAACAAGTTTCATGTTGAAGATTTCTTCAAAATCCAACATCTAGTACTTCAAATCCAAGCTTCAAGTTTCTATAAAAAATCATAAATTCCATCTTTGTGCTTCAAGAGAAACCATTCACTCAAGACACTCAAAACCACCATCCAGTCTCTTTTAATTTCATCCAACCATAGATCTTAAATCTACATGATATTCTAAGCAACTTTCATGTTGGAGACTTTCTCTAAATCATTCATTTTCAATGAGTTTTTCCAAGAGCAAGTTCTAAGGTTTTTGAGGTGAAGTGTAAGGAAACTTCATTTCTTCTTTCTTTTTCATGATCTAAACCATGTTTGATCCATGGTTCCTCTTAATCAAGCTTAGTATACTAATTTTTATGTATTTTGTTTTGTATTTGAGAAGCTCTTGGTGATGAAGGACTTGGAAAAAGAAGCAAAACAAAGAGTTTTTGAGGATCTTCAAGAGGTAAGAGGGAGATCCATCTCACCAACCAAGTATGGTGGTGGGAGATGGTCTTATATTTGATGGATAGTGAATCCATGTGAGGATTCATATCCATGGTCATGTAATAATTTATATGTGTTTATGAGCTTTGATTAATTGCCTATGCTTAATATGCTTTGCATGAGTTTATGATTTTGATGGTATGCTTATACTATGCATGATGATAATATGGCAATATGGCATGCTTATATATATATATATATATATATATATATATATATATATATATATATATATATATATATGTATGTGTATGATTTGATTTGATGATGGAAAGAAAATTAATTTTGGTCCCAATGGAAAAGAAAGAGCTACGGTTTTGATGCCCTTGATTAGGGTTCATATTGAAATTTTTCAAGAACAAGGGAATTAATTTTTGATCCCTAGAAACATGGTGAATTTCGGTTAAGACACCTCAAAATAGGTGTTCACAAATTAATATTTTCATGAATGATGAAATTGGATGTTTAGAAAAACAAGGAAAATAAACAAAGAGTTTATTTTTCAAAAAGTACAAGAACACAATTTTTGAGGAATTTTTATTGATTTATTTTGTGTAAAAAGTTTCTAAGTGTTTCTACTAAACATGAGATTTAAATGAAAATAGCAATGATGATTTTAAGGATTTGCAAAGAAAGTGAAAAAAAAGATTTGTAAAGAAAGTGAAAATGGATTTGCAAAAAAAGTGAAAAATGGAAATGAACAAATGATTTGATTTTCAAAGACTATGAGTCTTACGTTTTTGTAAAGGATTTTTAATGGATTTGTTTGTGTAAAACCATATCAATTTAAAAGGAAAAATATTTGATGGTTTCTATAGTCATGTCCACATTTTTTTTAAAGGCTTGTAATGTCTTGATTTTTGTGAACAAGTGATTTTCAAAGTGAAAACGTAACTTGATTTAATACAAGGAATTTGGAAAGGGAAACAGAGTTTTTTTATCACTTAAGAGAATTTTGTAAACGAAAGACAAAGAGAGGTTAAACATGTTTGAACTCTAATTTATTTTGAAGAATGATCTTGCAAGTGATTTGAGAAAAATGGAGAATATAATGGTGATTTGAAAAGTTACTAACGTATAACTTATTTTTGAGTTTTGAAAGTACGTTAGAAAATGTTAAGTTTTGAAAACGTTGATTTATATCAATGGAAAAGTGATTTTATGAATTATATTTTGGAAAAGGATTTCTTGAGTAAAGAAATGTGGAAAAAGATTTTCTTGAGTAAGAAAATATATTACATGAAGTATAAAGTTATATTATTTTAAGAAAAGTTGAAAAAAAAATATTTGAAGGTTGAGAAATATTTTTTGTAATGAATTGTGGTGAAAAAATTATTTACGTATCTTAAAAACGTAATTTTAAAGTACATGTTTTGAAATACAGTAAAATATTTCTAAGTGTTTGGAAATACAGTAAAATATTTTTACGCAATTTTAAATACGTTGAAATATTTCTACGCGATTTGGATTACGTTTAAATATTTTACATAATCTGAGTTACTATTGAAAAATCACTACGTGATGGAAAAGTGATGAATTATTTTTATGTGATTGTGAAAATAGCGAAAAATCATTATGTGATTCGAAAAGTGTTTTAAATATTTTGAAAATGAAAGAAAATTATTTACGCGACTTAAAAGGATGATTTTTAAGTTACGCGATTTTGAAACAGTGGAAAAATATTATAGGATTTGAGAAACGTATAATTTTTTTTACGCGATTGAGAAAAACGTTGAAAAATTAATACGTGATTTAGGAGTGAAACAGAAGAGTTGCGGCATTTTAAAAACGTAACAGAAGTGTTACGATATTTTGAAAACGTAACAAAAACGTTTTGGAATTGTGAAAACGTAATAGAAATGTTGTGCAATTTTGTGAAAACACGACGAAAGTGTTTTATAACTATGAAAATGTGATAACATGATTTTGCTGTTGAAAATACAGTATAATTTGGTACAATTTATATACATTGGAAAGAGATGCCTGTGATTGGTATTTGGTGCATTATACATACATTGGAATGGTCCGATGAGGACTGGATATGGCTGATTGCCTAGGAGAAACACACCTCTTGAGTGGGTGCGATATGCGTAGTGTAAGTCACTTGTTGACCTTGGGGGCATCGGGGTGCAGGTTGCTTACACAGGTGATTGGTCACGCTTCTTCCTGTAGGTTAGACCGATGCAACACACCGATGATCCTGACCGAGACACTATTCTTATTCAAGATCTGATAAAGACTGTCGTGTATATGCTAGATGTGCAAAATCAAAATGAGGATTATAGCACGTGGTCTGAGGCATGTGGTACCGACAGATCTTTTCGATCATTTCTCCAACTTGAGTTTAGCTCCATGGAGTAGGAAATCGAGTCTTGTGTACATGCATAATTTGAACATTTATATCCGTATGATATATTAATTGAGGAATATTGGCTATGACAACTGTTTTGAATACTTGGATTGATATATGATTGGATGATGATAGTTGATTAATATTGAATATATTATTGGAAATTTGGTATGATATCCCTGTATGATATTGTTGTTTGTGTTATCTCTGTGCTGCCATGTTGGTATTGGTGTAGGTGATCTCACCTCTTTGTTATGTTGTTTTGCTGTGTCTGTACTATTAAAATCAAAAAAATAGAAGGATCGAGTTGTCTTAGACATAACGGGTGATGGATACTCTGAGATTGGTGACAACAATAAGGAGTGGACATTCAGGACTCGAAGGTGTACAGTGTTGACAAAGAACAGATGTAGAACAGATGTCTGATGTAACAAGATGGATACACAACAGAATAAGTATGTTAAGTTTTAACGTTAGTGTTGTACCGTGCTATTAAGTAGGACCCGTCATGGGGTTTGCTACTGTTAAAAAAAGAGTCTGTTAGTTTTATATTTCTCTTTAAATTATGAAATTTTAATTAGTATCAATATTGCATAATGAATAGTTGAAATATGATTTTCAATATTACCTAATATTTTCAGTAAATTTATGTTTCAGTAAAGAAGAAATTTTAAAACCCACATTTTATAACTCAAACTTTGTGCGAATTTCTTTTCAGATTATGAGTCGGGAGTCAGACATGTGATACCTTAGGGAGGGTGTTACACCTCCTCCCTTGAGGGACTGATTTTACTGGTAGCTGTTGATGGCTGCCAGTGTTTTATTTTGGGGACTTGATGTATTATTTTTGGTGGGTTGTTTATTTTGATATTTTGGGGGATGTATATGTATGATTCCTTTGGGCAGGTATAGTTTTGCTTTTTGGAAATTTCCAGGCTTGTATTTAAAGTACAGTTGATATTCAAATATATATATAAATATGTGCATGTCATTCAGAGGTGAATTTCATTTTCTGCCTTACTCTTTACTGCCATTCCAGCTTCGTCACTTAGTTTTATTTATTAATTAACAAAAAAAAAATATACTGCCATTTTTACTCATGTATTAAAGCATCGAACAAGTTAACCTTAAACTAATGAACTGGGTCTTAATTTAGATAAATTTTATTTTCCACATTTTCTTCTATTTGACAATGTGACGTTCCCTCCCAAAAAGGGGCGTTACACTTAAGGGATTGAGAGTGAATACTGTGAGGATCTATCATTCTTGATTCATTCTTTTCAACTAAAGTTTCCTTACTTGTTAGTTTGAGATGTGAAGAAATATTACCTCATTAATGCTTTGATCCCTTGAATTTCTGGTTGCTCTTCTTGATTCATTGAGTCTTTTAGAATTTTTAACTTTTGAGTCTATGTCATTTTTCTTTGTTTCCTAGCTTTAGTCTTATGTGTTTTGTCCGGGAGTGTAAAAAACTAAGTGTGGGGGAATTTGATAATTACATATTTTATACATTAATAAACATTCATTCTTAGTCATTTACACTCTCCATGTACTTAATTGATTAAGATTGGTTATGTTTTGTAAGTTTGGACTCAAATTGGACTTAATTGATTTTTTAGCATTATTTTGGTCTTACAATATTTTTGTATTTCAGTCATATCTTGAGTTCTAGATGTCTTATAATTATGTATCTTAAAAGATAAGAGAGAGCTCTACAACTTTCGTGAAGAGCTCCAGGGAAAAATCGGACATCTAGTAGAGCTAATTAGGCTTGGAAGTCATAACACGAGTTTTGTGCCTAGAACCCGAACAGTGTACAGTAAGCATAGCATAATTTGAGTTGAAAGAACTAAAATGGATTGAAAATTTGGCAACTGAAATTTAAGACCCATATCTACAACTTTCATGAAGAACATAAGAGCTCATTCGGACAGCTTGGAGGTCATATTGGGTCTGGAAGTCAAAACAGATGTACTCAAACTAGGCTTGAGTAGTCTACAGTAATTGGGTCATATCTTGGGCTTTAGGATGAATTTTTGGATGATTCTGGTGGCATTGGAAAGCAGAGACAATTTCCTAGAACTTTCATGAAGACCATTGTACTTTGTTCTGACGTTATCCATGAGTTCATCACTAAATGATTTTGGAGATAATAAATTTCAATAATTTTTTACTCACAAAAGTTCTTTGGCATTTTCCACTCATCCATCCACTCACTTATTAATCAATTTCCTTGTCATTTTGTATCTCTAATCCTCTATAAAAGGGACTATAGGCAGATCATTTGGGAAATATTGGTTTTAGATTAAGTTCATGTTATTATATTATTTACTTGTAGTAATTTTCTTTTATTGTAAATAGAAGTTATGATCATCTTCTTCTTCTTCTCTCTTTCTTTCTTCTTATTCATGGGTAACTAATTTTCATAATGTTTGGGTGCAGGAGTGAAGCTTTGGGTAATCAAATAAGGTTAGATTAATTTCTTTTTTGCGCTTAAATGATATATTATCAAGTGATCATTATACGTGTTGTATTTTGTTTCCAATCAATTTAGAAACCCTCCTTGTAAAGTGGAGTTCTTGATTGATTATAGACAAGTGATTTGGCACAATGAATGCTTGAACCCATTTACAAGTGTTGGTGTTGGTAAATAATTCCTCCTTGTAAAGTGTGATGCGTGATTTAAGGATGCAAACCCAAGTACAGGTTATCTCAAGTAATAAATTCTCGAAAGTTCGAGGTCGATCCTGTAACACCCCAAATTTCCATATCTCTTAAATAGTAATTTTAACAGTTAACAGAATTTTACTGTTTAGTAATTCCTGTGCACTGTAAAATTATTTTGTTTATTCCATCAGCGTTTTTGATCGTTTTGAGTGATTTACTCTGTGTCAGGAAAATAAAAATTCTCGGGCCGGGGAAAACTTTACGTAATTTAATTTTTACCGTTAGGTAATTATTTTACGTAATCTGATTTGATATTTGTGCATTTTATAATTTTTGTGATTTTTGTGGATGATTATATTTTTTTGACTGTATGTGGGCCCAGGTGGTCCTATGTGGGCGCAAGTGACCTTACGTGGGCCCAGGTGGGTCTCGTAAAGCAAAAATTTTTCTACGCATAGAAAAATTTATACTGTTTAGACGGAGACAGGGGATCTTACTAAACCTGAATCCGAAAACAGTTTTAGAAAATTTCTTGATTGTGTTTTGTCTTCGTATTTATTTTTCTGATGATAAAAATACAAGAATATAATCTTTTGTGGGTTTTTAGCAGATAAAAATAAATATTATTCTGTTAAGTCAACATTAGTGGTTATGACAACTTTTGACGGACCAATTGGAAGCAAGTCTTCTACTATTGAAGACTTGAATATCAACCGTAGATTTAATCAACGATACAGACTTGATCTTGATTTAATCAACGGTGTAGGATAAGTTTAATAAAATGGCTATGACCATTTATAACCATTGGATTTAGAATTGATCAAGGATGAAGATTTAGTCTCAAAAAGTGACAAAGACCATTTATGACCATTGGATGAAGAATTAATCAAGGGAGGAGATTTGGTCTTGTAAAGTAACAAGGACCATTTATGACCATTAGATGTAAATTTAATTAATGGTGAAGATTTAGTCTTAAAAAGTGACAAAGACTAATTATGACCCTTGGATTAAAAGTTAGAAGGAGCAATCTTAACCATTAATTTTGGAGACATATCTAATGGTTAGAATTTAAAGGAGAAAGATCCAATGGCCTAGATTAAGTCTTCTAATCAAAAGTCTACTTAAATCCTAACCATTGATCTAATCAATGGCTTAAATGGCTTCAAATAATGGCTAGTAAAATTTGTCACATTTTAAATAAGCAATAGGAAGGAGGAGACAATTTTGAGTAGCCTTTTTAGGCCAAAGAAAAAGTTTTATGTCATTATTAGTGGTCTTAGTCAATGTTTCATCATAATTGATCATTATTGATCAATTTGCACTCAAGAAGAATGCAAGAAGGGGGGGCTACGAATTTGGTCTGAATTTAGGAGCTTTGAAGACCATAATTGATCACCTTTGGTCATTATTGATCATTCATTCTTGTCTCCAAAATTATCAAGAACCAAAACACAAAAGTTTTCTCTCCATTTCTCTCCTTCTTCATGTTTTGGCCAAGCACTCTAAGAACACCTTCCATCACTTTTTAATTTCATCCAACTTGATTTTCTAAACCTAAACATCATTCTAAGAACATCTCTAGTTATGAGTTTTTCCAAAATCATTCATTTTGATCTTCAAATCCAAGCTTCAAGTTTCTAGCAAAAATGAAAAATTTCATCTTTGTGCTTCAAGAGAAACCATTCAGTTAAGACACTCAAAACCACCATCCAAGCTCTTTTAATTTCATCCAACCATAGATCTTGAATCTACATGATGTTCTAAACAACTTTCATGTTGGAGACTTTCTCTAAATCATTCATCTTCATGGACTTTCTTCAAGATCAAAGTTATTGGGTTTTTGAGGTGAAGTGTAAGGAAACTTCATTTCTTCTCTCTTTTTCATGATCTAAGCCATGTTTGATCCATGGTTCCTCTTAATCAAGCTTAATATGTTAATTAACTTGTGTTTTGTTTTGTATTTGAGAAGCCCTTGGTGGTGAAGGACTTGGAAAAAGAAACAAATCAAGAAGCTTTGGAGGATCTTCAAGAGGTAAGAGGGAGATCCATCTCACCAACCAAGCATGGTGGTGAGAGATGGTATTTTATTTGATGGATATGAATCCATGTGAGGATTCATATCCATGGTCATGTAATTAATTTGTGGGTGTTTATGAGCTTTGATTAATTTTCTATGCTTGATATGCTTTGCATGATTTTATAGCTTTGATGATATGCTTGATATGCTATACATGCTTTTATGGCTTTGATGGTATGCTTATATTATTTATGATGAAATATATATGTATATGTCATGACTTGATGGTGGAAAGGAAATTGATTTTTGGCTCTAATAGCCAAGGAAGAGCTACGGTTTTGATGCCCTTGATTAGGGTTCATGTTGAAAATTTTCAAGAACAAAAGAATTGATTTTTGAGTACTTAGAACATGGTGGATTTCGAACAAGACACCTCAAAATAGGTGTTCACAAATTAATATTTTCATGAAAGATGAAATGGATGATTTGAAGAGTATGAAAAATAAACAAAGGATTTGTTTTCCAAGAGAACAAGAATATAATTTTTGGAGGAATTTTTATTGATTTATTTTGTGTAAAAAGATGCTAAGTGTTTTTCTAAATATGAGTTTTTGAATGAAACGGACAAATGTTGACTTTAAGGATTTGCAAAGAAAGTGAAAAAGGATTTGCAAAGAAAATGAAAAAGAGTTTGTAAAGAAAGTAAAAATGAATTTGAACAAATGGGTTTGGTTTTATAACCATTGGTATTTCGGTTTTGAAAACAAAATTTTAATGGTTTTGTTTGTGTAAAACCATATCAATTTAAAAGGAAAAATATTTGATGGCTTTAATGGTTTTGTTTGTGTAAAACCATATTGATTTAGAAGAAAAAAAAATATTTTGATGATTTCAATAGTCATGTCCACGTTTTTGAAGGCTTGTAATGCCTTGATTTTTTATGAACAAAGTGAATTTCAAAGTGGAAACGTAACTGGATTTAATACAAGGATTTTGGAAAGGGAATCAGAGCGTTTATCACTTGAGAAAATCAAGTTTTTGTAAACGAAAATGTTTTCGAACTTCAATTTATTTTGAAGAAGGTTGTGTTTGGAAATGATTTAGAAAAAATGGAGAATATAATGGTGTTTTGAAAATTTACTAACGTATAACTTATTTTCAAGTTTTGAAATACGTTAGAAAAAAATGTTAAGTTTTGAAACGTTGATTTATAGCAATGGAAAAGTGATTTTGTGGATTATATTTTGGAAAAAGATTTTCTTGAGTAAGAAAATGTGAAAAAAATGAAATACAAAGTTATATTATTTTGAGAAAAGTTGAAAGGAATTTTTGATGGTTAAGAAATATTTTCTGTAATGAAATTGTAATGAAAAATGTTTTACGTATCTTAAAAATGTGATTTTTAAGCTACGCAATTAAAAAAAATGTATTGAAAATGATATTGATTTATTTAAGTCCAAAATAGTATTTTGGAATATTGAGGAATATTTTACGTGATTGTAAAATGTTGAAAAATATTTTACGTATCTTAAAAATGATTTGAAATACAGTAAAATATTTCTACGCGATTTGGAAAGCGTTTAAATATTTTACGCAACTGAAATATTGTTGAAAAATCACTACGTGATTTGAATAGTGATAGAATATTTTTACGTGATTGTGAAAATGATAGAAAATCATTATGTGATTTGAAAAGTGTTTTAAATATTGTAAAAATGAAAGAAAATGATTTACGTGATGTAAAAGAATGATTTTTAAGTTACGTAATTTTGAAACAGTGGAAAAATATTATGGGATTTGATAAACGTATATTTTTACGTGTTTAAGAAAAATGTTGAAAAATTAGTACGTGATTTAAAAGTGCAACAGAAGAGTTGCAGCATTTTGAAAACGTAACAGAAGTGTTACGGTATTGTGAAAATATAACAAAAACTTTTTAGAATTTTGAAAACGTAACAGAAGTGTTACGTTATTGTGAAAATATAACAAAAACGTTTTAGAATTTTGAAAACAAAACAAAAGTGTTACGATATTTGAAAACGTAACAAAAACATTTTTGGAATTGTGAAAACGTAATGCTAAAATGTTGCTGCATTTTGTAAAAACACAAAAAAGTGTTTTATAACTATGAAAATGTGATAACATGATTTCACTGTTGAAAATACAGTATGATTATTATTGAAGCTTGTGATTGGTATTATACCTGTGATTGGTAATTGGTGCATTATACATGCATTGGAATGGTCCGATGGACTGGATAAGGCTAATTGCCTAGGAGAAACATACACCTCTTAAGTGGGTGCGATATGCGTAGTGTAGGTCACTCGTTGACCTTGGGGGCATCGGTGCGGGTTGCCTACAATGGACAGTGAGTCGCTTCTACCAGTAACCGTAGGTTAGACCGACGCGACACACCGATGATCTCGACCGAGACACTATTCTTAATCAAGATCTGATAAAGACTGTCGTGTATATGCTAGATGTGCAAAAATCAAAATGAGGATTATAGCATGTGGTCTGAGGCATGTGGTACCGACAGATTCTTTTCGATCATTTCTCCAACCTGTGTTTAGCTCCATGGAGTAGGAAATCGAGTCTTGTGTACATGCATAAACTGAACATTTATATCTGTGTGATATATATTAATTGAAGAATATTGGCTATGACAATTGTTTTGAATAATTGGATGATGATAGTTGATTAATGTTGATAGCATGATTTTAATATTGTATCTGTGTGATAACCATAATGATGATGGCATGATTGTAATTATGAGATGATATAACTGTATGATATTGTTGTTTGTGTTATCTCTGTGCTGCCATGTTGGTACTGGTGTAGGTGATCTCACCTCTTTGTTATGTTATTTTTGCTATGTCTGTATTATTAAAATTATACAGTAGAAGGAACGAGTTGTCTTAGACATAGCGGGTGACAAATACCTCTACGTTTGGAGACAACATCAGAGAATGACCTTGCAGACAGTGTTGAAACGGAAAAAGATGTTTGAGGACAAGGAACAGACATAGAACAAATGTCTGATGCTTCAAGATGGACATTCCGATGGACACTCTGAGATTAGGGACAACAATAAGGAGTGGACATTCATGACTCGTTGGGGAGCAGTGTTGACAAGGAATAGAGTTCTGATGTATCCAGTTGATACAAGAGAAGGAACAAGTATGTTAAGTTTTCATCGTTAGTGTTACACCGTACTATTACGTAGGACCCGTAATGGGTTTGCTACTGTGGAAAAAAAAAAGAACAAAAGAGTCTGTCAATTTATATTTCTCTTTAAATTGTGTGTCAATATTAGATAATGAGAAAATTGAAATATGATTACCTAATAT
This sequence comes from Ormosia emarginata, assembly GCA_029884605.1. Lineage (NCBI taxonomy): Eukaryota > Viridiplantae > Streptophyta > Magnoliopsida > Fabales > Fabaceae > Ormosia > Ormosia emarginata. The sequence continues at coordinate 1,387,819 of JAQQTP010000013.1, read as the reverse complement.
TTTCAGTAAATTTACGTGTCAGTAAAGAAAGAAATTTTTAAACCCATATTTTTATAACTCAAAACTTGTGTGAACTTCTTTTCAGATTATGAGTCGGGAATCGAAAATGTGATGCCCTAGAGATGGTGTTACAGATCCACATAGAATTAATGAAGAAAAATTAATTGAGGTAAGAAAAGAATTTGTCACAACACCAAAAGTAATAAAAGTTATTCACAAATTAAAAAGAATTTGCTTGGGTTAGGAGATCCACTCTTAGTAATAAATTAGAGGCAAAATTGTTTCTCTTTGTAACTCAATTGAAATCTACACATAAAGGAAGTTCCAATCAGAAAATATAACATTCAAAGTTCAATTATATATGCAATCATATTATGATTCATTCAATTATCTACCAATAATTGTAAGTGAGCTCAAGCATTCACTGTGCCAATCCTCTTGTCTACAATAAATCAAGATCTCCACTATATAATGAAGGTTTCTAAATTGATTAGAAATAAAATATAACACATATAATGTCCACTTTATAATATATCATTTAAGCACAAGAAATAAAATAATCTAACCTTATTTCATTACCAAAAGCTTCACTTTTTCACCCAAGTAAAATGAAGATTTAGTTACTCATAGACAATAAGAAAGAAAGAGAGAAGAAGAGAAAGATGAACATAACTTCAAATTAGAACAAAAGAAAATTACAGCAAAGGAAGACAATATACAAGCATGAACATAATTTCTCCTAACCAAGCCTAAAATCAAAGTCTCCTAAATGATTAGCCAATGGAGCCTTTTATAGAGGATTAGAGATACAAAATGACAAGGGGGCTAATTAAGAGTAGGTGAGAAGTAAGTGGATGAGTGGAAAATGCCAAATGGTGAGTTGGTGAGTGGAAAATTATTGAGATTCTTTATCTCTGAAATTATTATGTACTGATCTCATAGATGCCATTAGAATAAAGTAACAGGGTCTTCCTGAAAGTTGTTGCATTTTGTCTTAGCTTTCCAATGCCACTAAAATCATCTAAAAATTCGTCCTATAGCCCAAGATATGACCCAATTATTGCAGATTGTTCAAGCCTAGTTTCAGCACTTATGTTTTGACTTCCAGACCCAATATCACCTACAAGCTGTTCGAATGAGCTCTTATGTTCTTCATAAAAGTTGTAGATATAGGTCTTAACTTTCAAGTCTCCAAATTTCAGCACAAGAAAGTTCCTACAACCCAAGTTATTCTCTGATTACTGCACACTGTTTAGGTTCTAGTCACAAAACCCATGTTCTGACTTCCAAGCCCATTTAGCTCCTCTAGATGTCTATATTTTACTTGGAGCTCTTCATGAAAGTTGTAGAACTCTATCTTATATTTCCTACAAGGTAAGATATATAATTCTAAGACATCCAGAACTCAAGATATGACCGAAATACAGAAATAGTGTAAGACCAAAATAGTACTGAAAAAACTAATTAAGTCCAATTTGAGTCTAAACTTACAAAACATAACTACACTTAATCAATTAAGTATATGGAGAGTGTAAATGACTAAAAATGATGGTTTATTAATGTATAAAATATATGATTATCAAAGTGGAGTTCTTGATTCATTGTAGACAAGTGGTTTGACACAATGAATGTTTGAACACATTTACAAGTGTTGGTATTGGTAAATAATTAAAGGAACCAAAATATAACTACGTATATAATTCTAAATGGACTTTGAATGTTATATTCTCCGAATGGAACCTCCGTTGTGCGTGGATTTCAATTGAGTTATAAAAAGAATTAATCTTTTCCTTAATTTATTACCAAAAGTGGATCTTCTAGCCCAAGCAAGTTCTTTAATTTAATTGTAAACAAGTTTTATTATCTTTATTGTTGTGACAAAGTCTTCCCTTACGTCAAAGAATTTTTCTTCATCAATTCCTTATGGATCGACCTCGGACTACTGAGAAATTTATTACTTGAGACAACCTGCACTTAGGTTTGCATCCTTTAATCCGCATCAGTCCTTTATGATGAAAGTTCTCAAACATCTTCTCCATTCTAACTATACCGTAATGCTCTTCTATTCTCTTTGGTATTTATCTTGTCATATTCATATTATCCCCTCTCCTTTACCATGGCCCCATTACAACCTTGAATAAAGTTCTCTTGATTTTTGTGTGCATGTGTTTTGAGTAGTAGAGAAGTAGAAAAAAAGCAAGCTTATGGTAGTGCAATTTTTCATGGGTAAAATAGAGTGAAATACTTAACTTTTAGACACTTGAGGGATTGAGAGTGAATTCTACAAGGATCTATCATTCTTAATTCATTCTTTTCAACTAAAATTTCCTTACTTGTCGGTTTGAGATGTGAAGAAATGTTACCTCATTAATGCTTTGATCCCTTGAATTTGTGGTTGCTCTTCTTGATTCATCGAGTCTTTTATAGTTTTTAGTTGTTGAGTCTGTGTCATTTCTCTTTGTTTTCTAACTTTGATCTTATGTGTTTTACCCAGGAGTGCAAAAGCTAAGTGTGAGAGAATTTGATAATAATATATTTTATACATTTTATACCTCTCTCACTGGGCTTCTTAAGATTCAATTACATTTAATTAAGTTAGTTTTGTCACATTCTATGATATTGGACTTAATTGGATTATTGAAATAATTATTGCATGAATTAGCCTTAATTTATCTCTTCGACAGTGTTCAGTAAATTAGTTATAATTTGAGTTACATATGTCTAATTTATGTGATTTTGGTCTTGTAGGAAAGTTAAGACAATTCCCTACAACTTTCATGAATACCACAAGAGCCATATTGTAACATCTCGAAAAGTACCTGTTTAATTATAAATAATCATTTTATAATATTCTTGATTTTTAGGAATTTTTCTGGAATTTTTCGGAAGCGACGAATATTTTAATATATTCCTCGTTTTGTGTGCACACTGAGCTGAGAATTGTTGAGGTCAGTGTAACGCTCCGGAAATTAATTTTCTTACCACAAATAGTCATTTTCTAATATTTGTGATTTATGTGAATTCTTTCAGAATTTTTCGGAAATGATGAATATTTTAATATATTTCTCGTTTTGCGCGAGTATTAAGCAAAGTCGGGAAAACGACCGTAATGCTTCAAAAATTGGAAAATTATATGACGGATAGTCATTTTATAATATTTGTAGTTTTTGAGAATTTTCTGAGAATTTTCCGGGAATGTCGAATATTTTAGTATATTCTTCATTTTACGTGCGCACTGAACGGACCCGGGAAGACGCAATGTCTTCCCTGTGGCTGGTAAACTCTAAATTGTGGACTTGTCGATGAGGGATCTAACTAAACCCAAGGCCGGGCACAATTTATGAAGTTTACATTTTTCGAGAATTTTACCCGATAAATGAAATCGCGGTACTGTAAAATCATCTGATGAATAATAAAATATTATTTTCATCATCTGTAACTCTTCTACACTGGAGGAAAAATAATACTGACAGTGTAAATATTTATCTATGTTAGTATGCCCAATTAGGAGACAATCTTACTTTCACTTTATCGTGAAACGTGCGAAGCTTCTCATGTAAGCTTGGAGGAAGCTTCTTGGAAATTTCCTCTCCCTCTTTCCCCATGCAAATGCAGCCCATTCCCTCTTCTCTCTCCTTCATGCACGGCTGGACCATCATTTTGGGGGGAAAGAATTGATTTTTCCTTTAACTAATTACCTTGATTAATTTCAAAACAAAAACCTAAAGCACTTCTCTCTTCTCTCTCTTCTTTTCTTCTTCTTCTTCATTTTAGTTTTCTCCTCCTTCTCTCTAGGAGAGCTCCATGGCCAGCCCCTCTCCCACACCTCAACCATCACAAATTTTCCAACCAACCACATTTTCTTAATCCTCTCTATCTCCTAAACACCTTTCTTGCTTGGAGCTTCTTGAAAATCCACCATCTTCATCACTTTCTTCAAGCTTCAAGGTTAGGGTTTTTGGGTAAGCTTCAAGACTCTTCTTCTCTTCTCTTCACTTTCAGTTTCAAGGGTCTTTTAACGACCATCTACATTCCATTTTTCAAGTTCTTATGCTATTCTAACCAAGGTCAAATTCCTAGGGTTTTGGGTGGCACCAATCCGAAATTTCAAGGGAGTTCTTGGAGGTTTCTCTTGATTTCTTACTTGAGTAAGAAGAAGACACTCCTCCTCAACCTCTATTAGCATTTAGGAAACTTGTTTGTGATTGATTTTGAGAAAAACCTAAAGAGGGTTATTCTTTGATTTTGTGATTAGTATGTTTGCATGTTGATTTTATTTTGTTTGTGCCATTAGATTGATTGTTGATGTACACTGGAACATTGGAATGGATTAGAGGATAGGAAAAAGAATAAATTGATGTGGGGATGGCTCTTGGGTGGCCACGGTTTTGGGGTTTAAATTGATGTGTTCTTGGTGAGCAAATTTTAACAAGTGAATGACTAAATTAATCAAGTGTGTAATATAAAATCAATGGAATAGAAAAATTGAGAATTTAACCCACTAGGGAGGCCACGGCCTCTAGGGCTATTTAGGACTTAATTATGTAATTTTTGGAAATCTTGGAATTTAGAAAATTAAATGGTTGAAACATAGGCAATAGGTTAGCAAGGTAGCGAATTTGGAAGAATTAAATACAATTGGAGATTCATAAATTTTAAAGGACTAAGGAAGGAACTTGTCATGAAACTTGAGGAAATTTTACAAGAGTAAGAACAAGAGAGTGTGAGATTTGGGGATCTTAGAATAACCATTCTATGTGTATGAGAATAAATTACTTTAGAAAATTCAATTAATTATGGAAACTTACTTAGTGACGAATTCTTGTAAGGATGGCAAATCTTGAATAAGAATGCATAATGGACCTTAGAAATATATTACCTTATTTGATTTCAATATTATGACATTATAGGTCTATGTGAGTGACCATTTATGTGTTGATGCTTAACTTGGCCAATTGTGGCATATTATGGAATTGTATGAGATTGTGAATCATACATGTTCATGCATAGAGTCTTATGCATTGTGAATGTCCTGTGGACTATTGTAAGGCCAAGTTGCCTAGGAGATTGAACACACCTTAGTGCGGGTGCGAGCAGACTAGTGTAGGTCATGTTATGACCTTGGGGGCGTTGGGGTGCGGGTCCTCCACAATGGGCAGTTGGTAGCTCTTCTGTCCGTGGGGCAAACCAATGCAAACGCACCAACGATCCGGACCGAGACACTGTCCTATATCATGATCTAGCGCGGACTGTCTGTACAATGCCTGAATGTGCACATGGAAAATTATTGATTTATAGCACATTGGCTGCGGTAGCCGAGTTACAGACATGTCTCCTGATCTTTCTCTCTGACTGTTCGTGTCTAGCTCCATGGAGTAAGAATTTGGGAAAGCATGCGTGTGCATCATGAAATAATCTGTCATTATAAATCATTACTTTCTGTAACTGTGAATTGTCTTATCATTACTGTAATGAATGTCTGCCTGGAATTGTTTATTTGCTTACAGTTGGACTTACTGCTTATGATTTGGAAATGCTATTCTGAATTGCTATTAGGCGCGTTGCACCGTTTTGTTTCTGGCTGCTATATTTGGTAATGATGGTAGGATGTCTTACCTCTTTCCTGTATTCCTATTATTTGCTGCCTGTGTGTATACTGTATCTACCGAAGACGACGGCAAGGAGGCTGAAGCCCTTGATTTCCCTGGTTTCTGGCTCGATCGAGACTAGCATCAACAGAAGACGATGGAGGCATGCATGCGCGAATTTCTGGGCGATGTGTGTCTGACCTTCCTTGGAGGGCCAGAGTGTTGGCACATCAACTTGAGTTCTGATCGCTGCGTCTATCTGGGAGACGTGTCGATTTCCCTAGCCTGGATACGTCATGAGACGCCGATCTTCACCTGCCATGTCAGCTTGTGACTGGAGTTCTACTTATCCATCCATGAGATGTGGGGTGATCGTTACTACACCCCGCAGGAGGACTCTTTCGATTTCACCGCTCGGGCTCCTGCCCGTGGTTTCGATGGAGGTTTCCTCAGACGAAGAGGACCCTGCTAAGGATCCTGATATGGTCCCTCCTCCCTTGAGGGACTGATTTTACTGGTAGCTGCTGATGGCTGCCAGTGTTTTATTTTGCAAGCCTGATGTATTATTTTTGGTGGGCTGTATATTTTGATATTCTGGGGGATGTATATGTATGATTCCTTTGGGCAGGTATAATTTTGCTTTTTGGAAATTTCCAGGCTTGTATTTAAAGTACAGTTGATATTTAAATATATATATAAATATGTGCATGTCATTCATAGGTGAATTTCATTTTCTGCCTTACTCTTTACTGCCATTCCAGCTTCGTCACTTAGTTTTATTTATTAATTAACAAAAAAAAAATATACTGCCATTTTTACTCATGTATTAAAGCATCAAACAAGTTAACCTTAAACTAATGAACCGGGTCTTAATTTAGATAAATTTTATTTTCCACATTTTCTTCTATTTGACAATGTGACGTTCCCTCCCAAAAAGGGGCGTTACACTTAAGGGATTGAGAGTGAATGCTGTAAGGATCTATCATTCTTGATTCATTCTTTTCAACTAAAGTTTCCTTACTTGTTAGTTTGAGATGTGAAGAAATATTACCTCATTAATGCTTTGATCCCTTAAATTTCTGGTTGCTCTTCTTGATTCATTGAGTCTTTTAGAGTTTTTAGCTTTTGAGTCTGTGTCGTTTTTCTTTGTTTCCTAGCTTTAGTCTTATGTGTTTTGTCCAGGAGTGTAAAAAACTAAGTGTGGGGAATTTGATAATTACATATTTTATACATTAATAAACATTCATTCTTAGTCATTTACACTCTCTATGCACTTAATTGATTAAGATTGGTTATGTTTTGTAAGTTTGGACTTAAATTAGACTTAATTGATTTTTTAGTATTATTTTGGTCTTACACTGTTTTTGTATTTCAGTCATATCTTGAGTTCTAGATGTCTTATAATTATGTATCTTACCTTGTAGGAAAGATAAGAGAGAGCTCTACAACTTTCGTGCAGAGCTCCAGGGAAAAATCGGACATCTAGTAGAGCTAATTAGGCTTGGAAGTCATAACACGAGTTTTGTGACTAAAACTCGAACAGTGTGCAGTAAGCATTGCATAATTCGAGTTGAAAGAACTGAAATGGATTCAAAATTTGGCAACTGAAATTTAAGACCCATATCTACAACTTTCATGAAGAATATAAGAGCTCATTCGGACAGCTTGGAGGTCATCTTGGGTCTGGAAGTCAAAACAGATGTACTGAAACTAGGCTTGACCAGTCTACAGTAATTGGGTCATATCTTGGGCTTCAGGATGAATTTTTGGATGATTCTAGTGGCATTGGGAAGCAGAGACAATTTCCTAGAACTTTCATGAAGACCATTGTACTTTGTTCTGACGTTATCCATGAGTTCATCACTAAATGATTTCGGAGACAAGAAATTTCAATAATTTTTCACTCACAAAAGTTCTTTGGCATTTTCCACTCATCCATCCACTCATCTACTCACTTATTAATCAATACCCTTGTCATTTTGTATCTCTAATCCTCTATAAAAAGGACTATAGGTAGATCATTTGGGAAATATTGGTTTTAGATTAAGTTCATGTTATTATGTTATTTACTTGTAGTAATTTTCTTTTATTGTAAATAGAAGTTATGATCATCTTCTTCTTCTTCTCTCTTTCTTTCTTCTTGTTCAAGGGTAACTAATTTTCATCATGTTTAGATGCAGGACTGAAGCTTTTGGTAATCAAATAAGGTTAGATTAATTTTTTTTTTGTGCTTAAATTATATATTATCAAGTGATCATTATACGTGTTGTATTTTGTTTCCAATCAATTTAGAAACCCTCCTTGTAAAGTGGAGTTCTTGATTGATTGTAGACAAGTGATTTGGCATAATGAATGCTTGAACCCATTTACAAGTGTTGGTATTGGTAAATAATTCCTCCTTGTAAAGTGTGATGCGTGATTTAAGGATGCAAACCCAAGTGTAGGATATATCAAGTAATAAATTCTCGAGAGTCCGAGGTCGATCCACATGGAATTAATGAAGAAAAATTAATTGAGGTAAGAAAAGGATTTGTCACAACACCAAAAGTAATAAAAGTTATTCACAAATTAAAAAGAATTTGCTTGGGTTAGGAGATCCACTCTTAGTAATAAATTAGAGGCAAAATTGTTTCTCTTTGTAACTCAATTGAAATCTATACATAAAGAAAGTTCCAATCAGAAAATATAACATTCAAAGTTCAATTATATATGCAATCATATTATGATTCATTCAATTATCTACCAATAATTGTAAGTGAGCTCAAGCATTCACTGTGCCAATCCTCTTGTCTACAATAAATCAAGATCTCCACTATATAATGAAGGTTTCTAAATTGATTAGAAATAAAATATAACACAAATAATGTCCACTTTATAATATATCATTTAAGCACAAGAAATAGAATAATCTAACCTTATTTCATTACCAAAAGCTTCACTTTTTCACCCAAGCAAAATGAAGATTTAGTTACTCATAGACAATAAGAAAGAAAGAGAGAAGAAGAGAAAGATGAACATAACTTCAAATTAGAACAAAAGAAAATTATAACAAAGGAAGACAATATACAAGCATGAACATAATTTCTCCTAACCAAGCCTAAAACCAAAGTCTCCTAAATGATTAGCCAATGGAGCCTTTTATAGAGGATTAGAGATACAAAATGACAAGGGGGCTGATTAAGAGTAGGTGAGGAGTAGGTGGATGAGTGGAAAATGCCAAATGGTTAGTTGGTGAGTGGAAAATTATTGAGATTCTTTGTCTCCGAAATTATTCAGTACTGATCTCATGGATGCCATCAGAATAAAGCAACGGGGTCTTCATGAAAGTTGTTGCATTTTGTCTTAGCTTTCCAATGCCACTAAAATCGTGTAAAAATTCGTCCTATAGCCCAAGATATGACCTAATTATTGCAGATTGTTCAAGCCTAGTTTCAGTACTTATGTTTTGACTTCCAGACCCAATATCACCTCCAAGCTGTTCGAATGAGCTCTTATGTTCTTCATAAAAGTTGTAGATATAGGTCTTAACTTTCAAGATTCCAAATTTCAGCACAAGAAAGTTCCTACAACCCGAGTTATTCTCTGATTACTGTACACTGTTCAAGTTCCAGTCACAAAACCCATGTTTTGACTTCCAAGACCATTTAGCTCCTCTAGATGTCTATATTTTACCTGGAGCTTTCATGAAAGTTGTAGAACTCTATCTTATATTTCCTACAAGGTAAGATATATAATTCTAAGACATCTAGAACTCAAGATATGACCGAAATACAAAAATAGTGTAAGACCAAAATAGTACTGAAAAAACTAATTAAGTCCAATTTGAGTCTAAACTTACAAAACATAACTACACTTAATCAATTAAGTATATAGAGAGTGTAAATGACTAAAAATGATGGTTTATTAATGTATAAAATATATGATTATCAAAGTTGAGTTCTTGATTCATTGTAGACAAGTGGTTTGACACAATGAATGCTTGAACACATTTACAAGTATTGGTATTGGTAAATAATTACAGGAACTAAAATATAACTACGTATATAATTCTAAATGGACTTTGAATGTTATATTCTCTGAATGGAACCTCCGTTGTACGTGGATTTCAATTGAGTTATAAAAAGAATTAATCTTTTCCTTAATTTATTACCAAAAGTGGATCTTCTAACCCAAGCAAGTTTTTTAATTTAATTATAAACAAGTTTTATTATCTTTATTGTTGTGACAAAGTCTTCCCTTACCTCAAAGAATTTTTCTTCATCAATTCCCTGTGGATCGACCTCAGACTCCCGAGAAATTTATTACTTGAGACAACCTGCACTTAGGCTTGCATCCTTTAATCCGCATCGGTCATTTATGATGAATGTTCTCAAACATCTTCTCCATTCTAACTATATCATAATGCTCTTCTATTCTCTTTGGTATTTATCTTGTCATATCCATATTATCCCCTCACTTTTACCATGGCCCCATTACAACCATGAAAAAAGTCCTCTTGATTTTTGTGTGCATGTGTTTTGAGTAGTAGAGAAGTAGAAGATAAGCAAGCTTATGATAGAGCAATTTTTCATGGGTTGAATAGAGTGAAATACTTAACTTTTAAACACTTGAGGGATTGAGAGTGAATTCTGCAAGGATCTATCATTCTTAATTCATTCTTTTCAACTAAAATTTCCTTACTTATTGGTTTGAGATATGAAGAAATGTTACCTCATTAATGCTTTGATCCCTTAAATTTCTGGTTGCTCTTCTTGATTCATCGAGTCTTTTATAGTTTTTAGTTGTTGAGTCTGTGTCATTTTTCTTTATTTCCTAACTTTGATCTTATGTGTTTTACCCAGCAGTGCAAAAGCTAAGTGTGAGAGAATTTGATAACAATATATTTTATACATTTTATACCTCTCTCACTGGGCTTCTTAAGATTCAATTAGGTTTAATTAAGTTAGTTTTGTCACATTCTATGATATTAGACCCAATTGGATTATTAAAATAATTATTGCATGACTTAGCCTTAATTTATCTCTTCGACAGTGTTCAGTAAATTAGTTATAATTTGAGTTACATATGTCTAATTTATGTGATTTTGGTCTTGTAGGAAAGTTAAAACAATTCCCTACAACTTTCATGAAGACCTCAAGAGCCATATTGTAACATCCCGAAAAGTACTTGTTTAATTATAAATAATTATTTTATAATATTCTTGATTTTTAAGAATTTTTCTGAAATTTTTTAGAAATGATGAATATTTTAATATATTCCTCGTTTTGTGTGCACACTGAGCTGAGAATTCCTGAGGTCAGTGTAACGCTCCGGAAATTAATTATCTTACCACAAATAGTCATTTTCTAATATTTATGATTTATGTGAATTCTTTCGAAATTTTTCGGAAACGACGAATATTTTAATATATTGTTCGTTTTGTGCGAGTATTGAGTAGAGTCGGGAAAACAACCGTAATGCTTCAAAAATTGAAAAATTATATGATGAATAGTCGTTTTATAATATTTGCAGTTTTTGAGAATTTTCTGGGAATTTTCCGGGAACGTCGAATATTTTAGTATATTCTTCGTTTTACGTGCGCACTGAACGGACCCGGGAAGATACAATGTCTTCCCTGTGGCTGATAAACTCTAAATAGTGGAGTTGTTGACGGGGAATCTAACTAATCCCGAGGCCGGGCACAATTTCTGAAGTTTACATTTTTCAAGAATTTTACCCGATAAATGAAATCGCAGTACTGTAAAATCATCCGATGAATAATAAAATATTATTTTCATCATCTGTAACTCTTCTACACTGGAGGAAAAATAATACTGACATTGTAAATATTTATCTGTGTTAGTATGCCCAATTAGGAGACAATCTTACTTTTACTTTATCGTGAAACGTGCGAAGCTACTCATGTAAGCTTGGAGGAAGCTTCTTGGAAATTTCCTCTCCCTCTTTCCCCATGCAAATGCAGCCCATTCCCTCTTCTCTCTCCTTCATGCACGGCTGGACCATCATTTTGGGGGGAAAGAATTGATTTTTCCTTTAACTAATTACCTTGATTAATTTCAAAACAAAAACCTAAAGCACTTCTCTCTCTTCTTTTCTTTTCTTCTTATTCTTCATTTCATTTTTCTCCTCCAGCCCCTCTCCCACACCTCAACCATCACAAATTTTCCAACCAACCACATTTTCTTAATCCTCTCTATCTCCTAAACATCTTTCTTGCTTCGAGCTTCTTCAAAATCCATCATCTTCATCACTTTCTTCAAGCTTCAAGGTTAGGGTTTTTGGGTAAGCTTCAAGACTCTTCTTCTCTTCTCTTTATTTTCAGTTTCAAGGGTCTTTTAATGACCATTTACATTCCATTTTTCAAGTTCTTATGCTATTCTAACCAAGGTGAAATTCCTAGGGTTTTGGGTGGCACCAATCCGACATTTCAAGGGAGTTCTTGGAGGTTTCTCGTGATTTCTTCACTTGGGTAAGAGGAAGACACTCCTCCTCAACCTCTATTAGCATTTAGGAACCTTGGTTGTGATTGATTTTGAGAAAAACCTAAAGAGGGTTATTCTTTGATTTTGTGATTAGTATGTTTGCATGTTGATTTTATTTTGTTTGTGCCATTGGATTGATTGTTGATGTACACTGGAACATTGGAATGGATTAGAGGATAGGAAAAGGAATAAATTGATGTGGGGATGGCTCTTGGGTGGCCACGGTTTTAGGGTTTAAATTGATGTGTTCTTGGTGAGCAAATTTTAACAACTGAATGACTAAATTAATCAAGTGTGTAATATAAAATCAATGGAATGGAAAAATTGAGAATTGAACCCACTTGGGAGGCCACGGCCTCTAGGGCTCTTTGGGACTTAATTATTTAATTTTTGGTAATCTTGGAATTTAGAAAATTAAATGGTTGAAACATAGGCAATAAGTTAGCAAGGTAGAAAATTTGGAAGAATTAAATACAATTGGAGATTCATAAATTTTAAAGGACTAAGGAAGGAACTTGTCATGAAACTTGAGGAAATTTTACAAGAGTAAGAACAAGAGAGTGTGAGATTTTGGGATCTTAGAATAACCATTTTAAGTGTATGAGAATAAATTACTTTAGAAAATTCAATTAATTATGGAAACTTACTTAGTGACGAATTCTTGTAAGGATGACAAATCTTGAATAAGAATGCATAATGGACCTTAGAAATGCATTACCTTATTTGATTTCAATATTATGACATTATAGGTCTATGTGAGTGACCATTTATGTGTTGATGCTTAACTTGGCCAATTGTGGCATATTATGGAATTGTATGTGATTGTGAATGATACATGTTCATGCATAGAGTCTTATGCATTGTGAATGTCCTATGGACTGTTGTAAGGCCAAGTTGCCTAGGATATTGAACACACCTTAGTGCGGGTGCGAGTAGACTAGTGTAGGTCATGTTATGACCTTGGGGGGATCGGGGTGCGGGTCCTCCACAATGGGCAGTTGGTAGCTCTTCTGTCCGTGGGGAAAACCGATGCAAACGCACCGATGATCCGGACCAAGACACTGCCCTATATCGTGATCTAGTGCGGACTGTCTGTACAATGCCTGAATGTGCACGTGGAAAATTATTGATTTATAGCACTTTGGCCGCGGCAGCCGAGTTACAGACATGTCTCCTGATCTTTCTCTCCGACTGTTCGTGTCTAGCTCCATGGAGTAGGAATTTGGGAAAGCATGCGTGTGCATCATGAAATAATCTATATTTGTAAATCATTACTTTCTATAACTGTGAATTGTCTGATCATTACTGTAATGAATGTCTGCCTGGAATTGTTTATTTGCTTACGGTTGGACTTACTGCTTATTATTTGGAAATGATGTTCTGAATTACTATTGGGCGCGTTGCGCCGTTTTGTTTCTAGCTACTATAATTGGTAATGATGGTAGGATGTCTTACCTCTTTCCTGTATTCCTATTATTTGCTGTCTGTGTGTATACTGTATCTACCGAAGACGACGGCAAGGAGGCTGAAGCCCCTGATTTCCCCAGTTTCTGGCCCGATCGAGACTAGCATCTACAGAAGACGATGGAGGCACGCATGCACGGATTTCTGGGCGATGTGCGTCTGACTTTCCTCAGAGGGCTAGAGTGTTGGCACATGAACTTGAGTTCTGATCGTTGCGTCTATCTGGGAGACGTGTCGATTTCCCTAGCCTGGAGAAGTCATGAGACGCCGATCTTTACCTGCCATGTCAGCCTGCGACTGGAGTTCTACTTGCCCATCCGTGAGATGTGGGGTGATCGTTACTACACCCCGCAGGAGGACTCTTTCGATTCCACCACTCGGGTTCCTGCCTGTGGTTCCGTGGTTCCATTGGAGGTTTCCTCGAACGAGAAGGACCCCGCTGAGGATCCTGATACGGTCCCTCCTCCCTTGAGGGACTGATTTTACTGGTAGCTGCTGATGGCTAGCAGTGTTTTATTTTGGGGGCCTGATGTATTATTTTTGATAGGCTGTATATTTTGATATTCTAGGGGATGTATATGTATGATTCCTTTGGACAGGTATAGTTTTTTTTTTTGGAAATTTCCAGGCTTGTATTTAAAGTACAATTGATATTTAAATATATATATATATATAAATATGTGCATGTCATTCAGAGGTGAATTTCATTTTTTGCCTTACTCTTTACTGCCATTCCAGCTCCGTCACTTAGTTTTATTTATTAATTAACAAAAAGAAATATACTGCCATTTTTACTCACGTATTAAAGCATCGAACAAGTTAACCTTAAACTAATGAACTGGGTCTTAATTTAGATAAATTTTATTTTTCGCATTTTCTTCTATTTGACAATGTGACGTTCCCTCCCAAAAAGGGGCGTTACATTAAGTTGGTATCAGAGCCCCGGTTTGGGTTACTTTGGGTCTTATGTGTGAGTCTGTTTTGTTTGTGCTGTGTGAATCTCTGTGATTAGTGTTTTGAATGAATTCCATTGACTTTCCTTATGTTTTTCAGTTAATCTAATTCAAAAGAGAGTAAGATGGCGTGAGGCAGAGAAATGACAGCTACTGTAGAGGTAATGCAGCGAATGTCAGAGGTCATCGCGCAGCAAAATGAGCGTGCTGCTCAACAACAAGAGAGAGCTACCCAACAACTTGGGGTGACTGCCGATGCACAGAACTTAGCAGAATTTTGTCACCACAACCCTCCACAATTCAAGAGGGAATTTGACCCGGACAAAGCTAGTTTGTGGATCAAAGAGCTGGAGAAAGTCTTCCGTGGCATGAACTGTGCCGAAGACAAGAAGGTGAACTATGCTACCTTCTTGCTTGTGGGCAACGCCGAAGATTGGTGGAACAGAGCTCAGAGAGCACTGGAAGCCAAAGGAACTGACATCACGTGGGACGTGTTCAAGAACAAATTCTTGGACAAATACTTTCCTGCAAATGCGAGACATGTGAAAGGGATAGAGTTCCTCAACTTAAGACAGGGGAACATGACCGTTAGTGAATATGCGGCCAGATTTGTGAACCTGGAGAAGTTCTCAACACATTATCAGCATCAAACGGATGAAGCTTGGAAATGCTGGAAGTTCACTGAGGGACTAAGATACGAGGTGAAGAAAGCTGTCATCACCCTGAAGATTAGGGTATTCTCAGAGTTGTTGGACACTTGCTGCGAAGTGGAAGCCTTGGAGCAGGCAAAGGACTCGAGGAGCAGGAACTTTGGGCCTGCAAGGTCCCAAAGAGGTGGAGGCAGTAGTTCAAACCGCTTCTAAAAGAAACCCTATTCCCGACTAGTGGGAAGTTAGCAACAAACTGGCGGAAGTTCTGGTGGAGGTTCTACTAGGAACTGGACTGGTCAGACGGTGGCATATCCTTCCAAATGCCTAAAATGTGGAAAAGATCATCACACGAGAGACTGCACGATCAAAGGGATTATCTGCTTCAGATGTGGCAAACCGAGCCACATGTCCACAGATTGTAACCAGGCAAAGGTTGAACCTTCAGTCAATGCGACTCGAGCCAAGAAACCGCAAGTCGGAGGTCGAGTTTACACCATGAGCGGAGCTGAAGCCTTCGAATCCGAGGACTTGATTCAAGGAGAAGGCACTGTAGAAGGTAATCTTTTAAAAGTACTGTATGACTCTGGGGCAACCCATTCTTTCATAATATGACTGGGTGCTACGACTTGACTTACCAATGTCCACCTTACCTTTTGATTTGACTGTCTCAACCCCTACTGACTAACCGGTAGTTACTACCAAAGTTTGTTTGAAGTGTCTCCTGATTGTTGAAGGTCGAATATTTTTTCTGTAGATTTAATCTGTTTACCTCTTTCACAACTAGATATAATCTTAGGGATGGACTGGTTGTCTTCCAACCATGTTATGATAGATTGTTCTAGAAAAACCATAGTTTTCCCCGTGGATGAAGATTCTAGATGCTTGACGGCCAACCAAGTATGAGCTTTCTTGAAAGAAGGAGCTCAAGGATACATGCTGCTATCTTCTTTGAAAATCGAGAGCGAGGCTGATCTGAGTACTATTCCAATAGTGAAGGAGTTCTCTGAACTCTTTCCAGAAGATGTACCTGGTTTATCACCAACACGTGAGATAGAGTTTGCTATCGACCTTGTACCAGGAGCTGGTCCCGTGTCTATAGCACCCTACCGGATGTCACCGACGGAGTTAGCAGAGCTTAAGAAACAGCTAGAGGAGCTTTTGGAGAAACAGATCGTCAGACCGAGTGTATCACCCTAGGGAGCACCAGTGCTATTGGTTCGAAAGAAGGACGGTACCTCGAGATTGTGTGTGAACTATAGGCAGTTGAACAAACTGACGATCAAGAACAAGTATCCACTCCCAAGAATAGACGGTTTGATGGACCAACTGAAGGGAGCAGCGATATTTTCGAAGATCGATCTGAGATCTGGATACCATCAGATAAGAGTGAAAACGGAGGATATATCCAAGACTGCTTTCTGTACCCGATACGGTCATTACGAATACCTCGTGATGCCGTTTGGTGTGACGAATGCACCTGCTATCTTCATGGACTACATGAACAGAATCTTTCGTCCGTACTTAGACAAGTTTGTTATCGTCTTCATTGACGATATCTTGATATATTCCCCAAACCGAGAGGATCATGCTGAGCACCTCAGCATAGTTCTCCAAATTCTGAAAGAGAAGGAACTGTATGCCAAACTGTCAAAGTGTGAGTTTTGGCTAGATGAGGTGAAGTTTTTAGGCCATGTGATCTCAAAGGAAGGGATTGCAGTGGATCCGTCAAAAGTAGAGGCAGTGCTACAGTGGGAAAGACCGAAGTCAGTAACAGAAATTCGTAGCTTCGTGGGTTTAGCTGGATATTACAGGAGATTCATAGAAGGATTTTCCAAAATTACTGGACCGCTCACTCAACTGACAAAGAAGAACAAGGCTTTTGAATGGACTGATAGCTGCGAGCAAAGTTTCCAAGAGTTGAAGAAACGGCTAACTACCTCACCGGTGTTAGTGCTACCTGATCCGAATGAGCCATTCGAGATGTACTGTGATGCTTCGTACCAAGGATTGGGATCTGTTCTTATGCAGCACAGAAGAGTGGTGGCTTATGCTTCGCGACAGTTGCGAGTGCATGAAAAGAACTACTCGACACATGATTTGGAACTAGCAGTTGTGGTTTTTGCCCTGAAGATATGGAGGCATTTCCTCTATGGAGTAACATTCAACATCTTTAGTGATCACAAAAGCTTGAAATATTTGTATGATCAGAAGGAACTAAACATGAGGCAGCGGAGATGGCTAGAATTCCTGAAGGACTATGATTTCCAACTGTTGTATCATCCTGGCAAAGCGAACGTCGTGGCAGACGCCTTGAGTAGGAAGACCGTAACTGTTTCTGCCCTGATGATTAAGGAAAGAGACCTCATAGAACAGTTTAGAGATGTTTGGTCATTTGTTAAGTTGGAACTCGGAAGGATTTGTATGAACATGGTCACCATCTCAAGTGAACTAATGGAGGACATACGGGAAAAGCAGAAGGTCGATGAATTCTTGCAAGAAACGAGAGAACTGATGAGGCAAGGCAAAGAAATAGAATTTGAGGAAGGGACAGATGGAATTCTGAGATTCTGAGGTAGAGTTTATTTTCCCCGTGACCAAGGGCTTAGGCGATATATTGTGGATCATGCTCACACTAGCAAGCTGAATATGCACCCGGGCATAACTAAGATGTACCAAGATTTGAAGAAGTTGTTCTGGTGGCATGGGATAAAGAGCGACGTCACTAGATGCGTATCGACTTGTCTAGTTTGTCAAAAAGCTAAAGTGGAACATCAAAGACCTGCAGGATTGCTACAACCATTGTCTATTCCTGAATGGAAATGGGATAGCATTGCAATGGATTTTGTTGTGGGTTTGCCAAGGACAAAGAAAGGACACGACTCGATTTGGGTAATAATGGACCGACTCACAAAGTCAACTCATTTTCTCCCGACCAATATAAGGTACAGTCTGGAGAAGCTGACCCAGCTATATATTGGAGAGATCGTTAGGCTGCATGGTGTGCCTACGAGTATTGTTTCGGATAGGGATATGAGGTTTACTTCAAAATTTTGGCAGAGTCTACAGGCATCGTTGGGAACAAAGTTGCGTTTAAGCTTGGCGTACCACCCACAAACCGATAGTCAATCGGAAAGAACGATCCAATCTTTAGAAGACTTGCTTAGAGCTTGTACTATGGAACAGACTGGAAGTTGGGATGAAGTTCTACCACTGATAGAATTCACCTACAACAACAGTTATCATTCGAGTATAGGGATGATACCTTATGAAGCTCTGTATGGACGACGGTGTCAGACACCATTGTGTTGGTACCAAGACGGTGAGCGTCTCACGATTGGACCAGATATCATTCAGCAGACGACTGAGAAGGTTAAAATGATTCAAGAGAAGATAAGGACTGCTCAGAGCCGGCAGAAGAGTTATGCGGATAAGAGGAGAAAGCCTTTTGATTTTGAAGAAGGTGAGCATGTATTCTTGAAAGTCACACCCACGACTGAGGTCGGCCGGGCTATGAAATCTAGAAAACTCACTCCAAAATTTCTTGGACCTTACCAAATTCTTCGCCGGATAGGTCCAGTAGCTTACCAGATAGCCTTACCCACTTTTCTTTCTAACATACACAATGTCTTCCATGTGTCATAACTGCGTAAATATTTACCGGACCCAAGTTATGTCATAGCACCGGACATAGTACAGTTAAAAGAAAACTTGACCTATGAGGCGCCTCTTGCAAGAATCAAGGATCGACGGATAAAGCAACTTAGAGGCAAGGAAATTCCATTGGTGAAGGTGATCTGGAATGAAACGACTGGTGACGCAACTTGGGAGCTGGAAGACAAGATGAAGGAGCAACATCTAGACCTATTCTGAGGTATGTAAATTTCGAGGACGAAATTTCTTTTTAGTAGGGGAGTGTTGTAACATCCCGAAAAGTACATGTTTAATTATAAATAATCATTTTATAATATTTTTGATTTTTAGGAATTTTTCTGGAATTTTTCGGAAACAATGAATATTTTAATATATTCTTCGTTTTACGTGCACACTGAGCTTAGAATTGTTGAGGTCAGTGTAACGCTCCAGAAATTAATTATCTTACCACAAATAGTCATTTTTTAATATTTGTGATTTATGTGAATTCTTTTGGAATTTTTTGGAAACGACGAATATTTTAATATATTCTTCATTTTGCGCGAGTATTGAGCAGAGTCGGAAAAATGACCGTAATGCTTCAAAAATTGGAAAATTATATAACGGATAGTCGTTTTATAATATTTGTAGTTTTTGAGAATTTTCTGGGAATTTTTCGGGAACATCGAATATTTTAGTATATTTTTCGTTTTGCGTGCCCACTGAACGAACCTGGGAAGATGCAATGTCTTTCCTGTGGCTGGTAAATTCTAAATTGTGGACTTGTCGACGGGGGATCTTACTAAACCCGAGGCCAGGCACAATTTACGAAGTTTACATTTTTCGATAATTTTACCCGATAAATGAAATCACGATATTGTAAAATTATCCAATGAATAATAAAATATTATTTTCGTCATCTGTAACTCTTCTACACTAGAGGAAAAATAATATTGACAGTGTAAATATTTATCTATGTTAGCATGCCTAATTAAGAGACAATCTTACTTTCACTTTATCGTGAAACGTGCGAAGCTTCTCATGTAAGCTTAGAGGAAGCTTCTTGGAAATTTTCTCTCCCTCTTTCCCCATGCAAATGCAGCCCATTCCCTCTTCTCTCTCCTTCATACATGGCTGGACCATCATTTTGGGGGGAAAGAATTGATTTTTCCTTTAACTAATTACCTTGATTAATTTCAAAACAAAAACCTAAAGCACTTCTCTCTTCTCTCTCTTCTTTTCTTCTTCTTCTTCATTTTAGTTTTCTCCTCCTTCTCTCTAGGAGAGCTCCACGGCCAGTCCCTCTCCCACACCTCAACCATCACAAATTTTCCAACCAACCATATTTTCTTAATCCTCTCTATCTCCTAAACACCTTTCTTGCTTGGAGCTTCTTGAAAATCCACTATCTTCATCACTTTCTTCAAGCTTCAAGGTTAGGGTTTTTGGGTAAGCTTCAAGACTCTTCTTCTCTTCTCTTCATTTTCGGTTTCAAGGGTCTTTTAATGACCATCTACATTCCATTTTTCAAGTTCTTATGCTATTCTAACCAAGGTGAAATTCCTAGGGTTTTGGGTGGCACCAATCCAAAATTTCAAGGGAGTTCTTGGAGTTTCTCTTGATTTCTTCACTTGGGTAAGAGGAAGACACTCCTCCTGAACCTCTATTAGCATTTAGGAACCTTGGTTGTGATTGATTTTGAGAAAAACCTAAAGAGGGTTATTCTTTGATTTTGTGATTAGTATGTTTGCATGTTGATTTTATTTTGTTTGTGCCATTGGATTGATTGTTGATGTATGTTGGAACATTGGAATGGATTAGAGGATAGGAAAAGGAATAAATTGATATGGGGATGGCTCTTTGGTGGCCACGATTTTGGGGTTTAAATTGATGTGTTCTTGGTGAGCAAATTTTAACAAGTGAATGACTAAATTAATCAAGTGTGTAATATAAAATCAATGGAATGGAAAAATTGAGAATTAAACCCACTTGGGAGGCCACGGCCTCTAGGGCTATTTGGGACTTAATTATGTAATTTTTGGTAATCTTGGAATTTAGAAAATTAAATAGTTGAAATATAGGCAATAGGTTAGCAAGGTAGCAAATTTGGAAGAATTAAATACAATTGGAGATTCATAAATTTTAAAGGACTAAGGAAGGAACTTGTCATGAAACTTGAGGAAATTTTACAAGAGTAAGAACAAGAGAGTGTGAGATTTTGGGATCTTAGAATAACCATTCCAAGTGTATGAGAATAAATTACTTTAGAAAATTCAATTAATTATAGAAACTTACTTAGTGACGAATTCTTGTAAGGATGGCAAATCTTGAATAAGAATGCAAAATGGACCTTAGAAATGCATTACCTTATTTGATTTCAATATTATGACATTATAGGTCTATATGAGTGACCATTTATGTGTTGATGCTTATCTTGGCCAATTGTGGCATATTATGGAATTGTATGAGATTGTGAATAATACATGTTCATGCATAGAGTCTTATGCATTGTGAATGTCCTGTGGACTGTTGTAAGGCCAAGTTGCCTAGGAGATTGAACATACCTTAGTGCGGGTGCGAGTAGACTAGTGTAGGTCATGTTATGACCTTGGGATCGTCGGGGTGCGGGTCCTCCACAATGGGCAGTTGATAGCTCTTTTGTTCGTGGGACAAACCGATGCAAATGCACCGACGATCCGGACTGAGACACTGTCCTATATCGTGATCTAGCGCGGACTGTTTGTACAATGCCTGAATGTGCACGTGAAAAATTATTGATTTATAGCACTTTGGCAGCGGCAGCCGAGTTACAGACATGTCTCCTGATCTTTCTCTCCGACTGTTCGTGTCTAGCTCCATGGAGTAGGAATTTTGGAAAGCATGCATGTGCATCATGAAATAATCTGTCATTGTAAATCATTACTTTCCATAACTGTGAATTGTCTGATCATTACTATAATGAATGTATGCCTGGAATTGTTTATTTGCTTATGGTTGGACTTACTGCTTATTATTTGGAAATGCTGTTCTAAATTGCTATTGGGTGCGTTACGCCTTTTTGTTTCTGGCTGCTATAATTTGTAATGATGGTAGGATGTCTTACCTCTTTCCTGTATTCCTATTATTTGTTGCCTGTGTGTATACTGTATCTACCGAAGACGACGGCAAGGAGGCTGAAGCCCCTGATTTCCCCGATTTCTGGCCAGATCGAGACTAGCATCTACAGAAGACGATGGAGGCACGCATGCGCGGATTTCTGGGCGATGTGCGTCTGACCTTCCTCAGTGGGCCAGAGTCTTGGCACATCAACTTGAGTTCCGATCGTTGCGTCTATCTGGGAGACGTGTCGATTTCGCTAGCCTAGAGACGTCATGAGACGCCGATCTTCACCTGCCATGTCAGCCTATGACTGGAGTTCTACTTGGCCATCTGTGAGATGTGGGGTGATCGTTACTACACCCCGCAGGAGGACTCTTTCGATTCCATCGCTCGGGCTCCTGCCCGTGGTTTCGTGGTTCCGATGGAGGTTTCCTCGGACGAGGAGGACCCCGCTGAGGATCCTGATATGGTCCCTCCTCCCTTGAAGGACTGATTTTACTAGTAGCTACTGATGGCTGCCAGTGTTTTATTTTGGGGGCCTTATGTATTATTTTTGGTAGGTTGTATATTTTGATATTTTGGAGAATGTATATGTATGATTCCTTTGGGCAGGTATAGTTTTGCTTTTTGGAAATTTCCAGACTTGTATTTAAAGTACAGTTGATATTTAAATATATATATATATATAAATATGTGCATGTCATTCAGAGGTGAATTTCATTTTCTGTCTTACTCTTTACTGCCATTCCAGCTTCGTCACTTAGTTTTATTTATTAATTAACAAAAAAAAATATACTGCAATTTTTACTCACGTATTAAAGCATCGAACAAGTTAACCTTAAACTAATGAACTGGGTCTTAATTTAGATAAATTTTATTTTCCGCATTTTCTTCTATTTGACAATGTGACATTCCCTCCCAAAAAGGGGCGTTACACATATCACAAGCTTGGATAACTCAAATTGGAATTGAAACAAGAACTAGAGTGTTGATCCTGACTGGTTGACCTCTGTGTACTCATCAAGCCATATCTTGAGTTGTAGGAAAAATAATGGGCTAAAATTTTGATAGTTGATAGTTAAGATCCAAATCTACAACTTTTATGAAGAACACTTTTCGAGATTCTGAGGTCTAGTAAGTCATATTAAGCTTACAAATCAGAACAGTGGAGCTGAAATTAGGTCTGAACAGTTGCAATGATTGGGTCATATCTTAGGCTGTTGGAGGTCAAATTGGATGGTTCAAGCGTGCATTTGATAGCCAAGACAAAGGCCTACAACTTTCATGAATGCTACTTTTTGAGATTCTGTTGGCAAGCACGAGTTTGACACCAAATTATTTTGTACAAGTGAAGACAATCATTTTTTGCAATCATCCACCTGTTCCTTAATCTTCCACTTAATCATCCACCCACTCCTTAATTATCCACCCACTCATTGTCGTCTTTTGCTTGTGATGCTCTATAAAAGGTAGCCTTGGCTGCCTATTAGGGTAATCTTAGTTTTAGATCAAGATCATGTTATTATGTTATTTACTTGTTGTAATTTTTTTTAATTGTAAATAGAAGTTATGATCATCATCTTCTTCTTCTCTCTTTCTTTCTTCTTGCTCATGGGTAACTAATCTTCATCTTGTTTAGGTGAAGGGGCGAAGCTTTTGGTAAAAAAAATAATGTTAGATAAATTTCTTTCTTGTACTTAAATGATATATTATCAAGTCATCATTATATGTGTTGTATTTTATTTCCAATCAATTTAAAAACTCTCCTTGTAAAGTGAAGTTCTTGATTCATTGTAGACAAGTGGTTTGCCACAATGAATGTTTGAACTCATTTACAAGTATTGATGTTGGTAAATAATTAAAGGAACCATAATATAACTACGTATATAATTCTAAATGGACTTTGAATATTTTATTTTCTGATTGGAACCTCCGTTGTGCATTGATTTCAATTGAGTTATAAAAAGAATTAATTTTGTCCTTAAATTATTACCAAAAGTGGATCTCCTAACCCAAGCAAGTTCTTTAATTTAATTGTGAACAGGTTTTATTATTTTTATTATTGTGACAAATTCTTTCATTACCTCAAAGAATTTTTTCTTCATCAATTCTCTGTGGATCGACCTCGGACTCCCGAGAAATTTATTACTTGAGATAACCTGCACTTAGGTTTTCATCATTTAATCCGCTTCAAAAGATTACAATATAAGTGAAATAGTTACAAAGTAATTAGTCACACTAAAAGTTATAACTATCAGCTCTTACTAATGTCACCCTTTGTAATGCTAATTTGCATTCAATTAATTATACATATTCGCTACATACAAAATGTGCATATTTTATAATATAATTTTGATTATATGAAAGTAAAAAGAAAAGAGAATATCGAAATTTTTTAATTGAAATATATTCTAATTTTAAAAATAAAGATAATAAAAAAATATATTATTTTTAGATAAAATATATGTTAGAGTTTTTAATATCAATAAATTAAATTTTAAATTATTTAAAATTATTTTTAATTGACGATAATTTATAAAAAAATTAATGATTTTTTTTATTAAATAATTGAGGCATCACTTAATCTATAAATAAAAAGATACAAAAAATACACGATTTTTTTTAAAAAGAACAACCCAAAAAAATGTAAGAGCAACGTGAGACTAGGACATAGAGACCAAGAGGCAAGAGTGACAGCAGTACTTGATGCTCTGCACAGCGTTTGAGCACGTGTTTGATAGTCCTTCTTCGTGATGCCGCTTGTTCATTTTCTGGTTTTTATTTTATGATTTTTAATTTGATTGCTGCTGCCACGTTTTTCACCTAGTGGACTTCTCCCTCGTAATGCTAATTTGCATTTTAATCGATTGTCATCATGACTTTGACATTGGGTGAATAGCCTATAAATTCTATTTGTCATATAGCAAGCCATTTAGTCATTCCAACTTGTTTAGCCTTTCAATTTATTTGTATTTTAATTTTCCTCTTATTTTTCTTTTTCTTGTTTTGTCATTCATTTATTTACACTTCATGGCATTTCATTTCTTGAGATTTTCGGATGATTTGGGTGTTTGTAAATTAGATTATTCATTTTTTTTATGATTTATTTTTGTATCTTAATCATTTTTTTGTCACATATATTTCAATATATTGTAATCATGGGTTTAGTATCCGACCAGAAAATATTTAAAATCAGCCTAAGTAACGGTGAAGTTTTAGTATTTTAGAGGTGAGGAATATTTTTTAATTTTTGTCATAAATGCTGGTAGGATCTTAATTTTTATCATTATTTTAAACGCAATACTTTGTATTTTATACAATAAATCAATATTTTAAAATTCGGTTGATGATAAAAAAATTGGAAAAGAATCAATGTGCAATATACTTAATACTCTTGAGGTCATTTCATTAAATTTTACCAAATATGTTGACAGGATCTAATCTTAACAATTAAATAAACAATCATTTAATAAAAATAATAAATTGATGTGAACAAGTTCATATATTTCCAAATTTTGATTGTGGTGAATTAAATTTTATTTTACAAAAACCCTTTGAAAAGCCAATTTAAAAATCATATTTTGTCAAAAATATTTTTAAATTAATTTGAACTCTTTAATTCAAAAATCATATTTTGTTAACATTTTTAAATTAATTTTTTACATGACAATTCATTTTTCAAAATATTTTTTTGAAAGTTAAAATTTAGTTCATCACATTCTTATTACATGTTGCAGAGTTTAAATTTGTTTCATAAAATAATAACTTTTTAATCAACAATTTCTTGTTATAATTATTTATCACTTTTGATAATTTTTCAACATAATTATTCATGTTAAAAAAAATAATAAAACTTTTTTTGACAAATAAATAATTAGGACTAACTTAATTAATTTAATAGATAATATTAAATTAAATAAATAATTATTTATTAAACAGATTATGTAAGATACTACTATGTTTTTACTCATAATTAACTCTTAAACTTAAATTCTAAAATGTAGATCATTTTTTTAAAGAGTCTAATTATATTATTCTATTTTTAATTGATAAAGCGATTCACGATAACTCTTAACTTTTTTTTTATTGTCTAATTCACCCGACGTGGCGGCCTTCAAACGGTTGTGACAAATACATTATTATATATGACTCTTATTTAAAAATCACACCTTAACCAATTTGTTTATTCAAATTTTTGGATTATAAGTTTCAGACCAATATCTCTTTTAAAATCCTAGATTTTAGGAATTATTTGACTTATCTATCCTTATTTATTAAATTAAAGTATATTTTCTTAAAAATGCATTAATTTTTTACTTTACTATTTTTTTAAAGAATCACACATGTCATTCTTAACTACTATTCTTTTAAATTTTAAATTCAAATTATCTTTTAAATTAATTATACATATCTATTTTATAATTTTAATTCTTTTTAGATTTTACGTGAATTTAAAAAAAAAACTTGTGCAATACATAAGATATTTATTAGTAAATGAAATTATTTGTTTGGAAAGTTATAAAATATGAATTGATTTTATTTTGAAATTATTTTGATTTAAATTATGTGTCTTTAAAATTTCGTGTAATGACCTAAAACGGTGAGTTGATGTGGTAAACAACTTTGAGTCCTTTGGATAAGGATGGGAGTTCAAATTCTAATAAAGTAATTCTTGTGAAAAAATCATATAACCTTTGTGCTCCCACAGTTGAATGGAGATGAATCCCATGTGTTGTTTAAATAAGTCAAACCTATAAAGATATTTTGTAACCTTACGAAAATTCATGTAAAGTTTTTTCTTTGGTACAAGCAATTAAGGTTGCGTTTGTACATCTGATAGTATAAGGTATGATAGTATAAGACAATAGGATAAGGTTTAATAGTATAAACAAACTGATAAACTATTATACTATCAAACATTTGATGCACATAGTATAAACAATTTGATAGTATATATAATTATTTAGTATGACCAAATTATTCTTCATCTTCCTCACCATCACCACTGTGACCCCAACAACCCCTTCATACCCATTAACCCATCCTTCTGGTTCTCCTTCTCCCTCCTCCTCGGCCTTTTCTTTCTGTTTTGATAGACCCTTTCTCTATCACCTTATTCCTAAAACACAGGAAGATTGTCTCAGGTATTCATTTTCTATTTTACAAATAAAAAAGCTTTTTTTTCTGGTTACATCCATTGGCTTCTGGATTTGTTCAATTGAAATCCCATAAACTAGAAAACCCAGATGAATTTTGATTTAAAATCCAGAAATCCCAACAACCACAAGACTTATGGTGTAACACCCCAAAAATTAGTAATTTCACGATAAATAGTCGTTTTATAATATTTGTAATTTTTTTAAATTTTTCTGAAATTTTCTAAGAATGTGAAATATTTTAATATTATTTCTTATTTTACGTGCGCGCTGAGCGAAGCCGGGAAAATGAAATATTTTTCCCGAGAACCTTGAACTGTGGAAACGTCGACGGAGGATCTTACTAAACCAGAGGCCTGACACAGTTTACGAGGTTTCATGTTTTTATTATCTGATAAATAAAAATCGCAGAATAATTTTATTATCCATTGGACAATAAATATCAGTTTTTGTTAATTGTAATTTCTGTCCACTGATAATAAATCTGATACAGTATTAGTCATATTTTAGAGAACACTTTAATGACATCATTATGGTGACATCATCACCATGACATCACTTTGACTTTTCAAAGGGAGGAAGCTTCCTAACACCTTCTTTTTAGCTTGTTGGAGAAGCCTGGAGGAAGCTTCCTTGCACTTTCTTATTGACTTCTTCAAGAAACCACATTTCTTCTCTCCTCCTCTCTACCACACATTTTTTAGGGCTCTTTGTGGCCACACATTTTAATTCTTACACTTACACAAAATACACCTAATTACACATTTTATTTCATTTCACTTTACTATCACTTTCTCTCTCTATCTTCTCTCTTCATCTTTTTTCTCTCAACTTTCTCTTCTTTTCTTCTCTTCCCTCTCTATTCCTATGGCCATGGAGGCTTGAAGGTGGCCAAACTCTTCTCCTCACTTCATTCTACTACTCATTTGTTCATCTCATCATTCCTATCAAAGAGATCAAGCAAAAAGCTCTCACATTTCTCCTTGGAGGCTCACGGCCTTACTCCTCAAAATGCACTATCCATCTTCTTTAATTCCAACCAACCCTTGATCTTGAATCTAGACATCATTCTAAGCAACTTACATGTTGTGACCATAACCAAAATCCACCATTTTCGTTTTGTTCCCTCAAGCTTCAAAATTGGAGACTTTAAGGTAAGGTTCATAGTTTTTTCACCTTTTTCTCCTTATTTTCGTGATCCTTGATCTCTTGGGTGATCAATAGTTCCTTTTCTAAGCTTTGATGATGATTTTGCTGAGTTTTGCTGAGTTTTGCTGAGTTTTGATGTCCTTAGGGTTTTCTTGAAGGTGTAGTACAAAAATCTCTACAAGGGACTAAGAGGCTTGCTTTCTTGTGTTGTCTTCCATAGATAAGAGGGAGATAATCCTCTTCAACCTATCTTGGTAGTGAGGAAACATTTTCTTTATGTTGCTGATGAGGAATCTATGTGTGGATTGCTCTCTTTGTTGTGTTGTTCTTCATGATTGTGTATTTGTTTGGACTTGTATGAGTTATTGGTTATCTTTGCATGTTTGATGGCTATGGATTGTATATTGGAATGTTTGGATTAATGTATAGAGAACTGTAGGGTTTACTTACCATTTTGGGGGCTATGGCCTTAGGGCTAATTTTGAGGATTTAAGGTTGATTTTAGAGACATTGGAACTTAGGTGGTTAGGTGTTAAAGAATTGATGATTGTAATGGAAAAATTTTAGAACTTCTCACTTAGGAGGCTCACGGCCTCTAGGGGGTTTAATGGTCTAAGTTGTGATTTTGTGTGCAACATTGGGACTTAAGTGGTTAAGTGATAAGTGATCAACATTGTGGTGAAGGAAAAAGGGTTAGACTTTGTTATAATGAGGCTCACGGATTCTTAAGGCAAAATGTCACAAAGTGTAGTGTAAAAATGGAGACTTAGATGATTAGAGAATTCTAGATTCGCTAAGAGTTTATAAAACGAAAAGAATAAAGAATAAGACTTTATTTTATGGATTAGAATGATTTTAAACATAAGGGAAGAACAAGAGAATTTGTATACCCTTAGAGTAATTTTAAGTGAGCATAATTGATTCGATTAAGGAACTTGATCAATCTAAAGGAATGAAGATTTAATAAGGACTTCAAGAGAATCCCTCAAGATAAATAAATTCATAAGGGATGTTAATTAAAGTGAAACTTTATAATGACTTCATAAGAGATGTTAATCAAAGCAAGACTTTGTGGAGGTTTCATAAGAATTGTTAAGTTAAAGTGAAACCCTGAAATAGACCTATAAAAGTGTGTTATCACTTTTGAGAAAATTAATACTATACTATTGTGGGTCTGTATTTGGACTAAAATTTTATTGATATTTAAATTGGCTAAATTGTGGCATGTTATAGAAAATACATCATTATTGTTAGATATACATAGTTGTGCATGGAGTCAACCTGCATTGAGCATTATACATTATTGGTTATTGTGCCGATATGCTGAAACCGGGTGAATCAGTGTTATTATATAATTGCATGGGATGTTATGTAATATCATTGATACTAATGGTATTAGACAATTGTATGGACGATTGTTTAATATCATTGGGGACAGTACCATGATGGCTTGAGTTATACATATTCGCATTGAACAATTTGCTCAGTCGATGACTGTTAAAAGGCTGGATGAGCCTATGATTATGCATTAAATCAGTATGCGTTGAACAAATTACTCAATCGATGACTGTTAAAATGTTGTATAAGCCTATGAATGAGAATTGAATAGTGTGGTCTATGATAGATCTATGGGGGGCGTAAGACGCAGTGAAAGCTTATTACAAGTATTACGGGCATGACAAATCACTATTCTTTTTGTGATAAATGAACGAGAATTGATTATAGTGCGATCCAGTGGAAGGATCTCTGGGTGAGTCAGGGCGCAGTGATCCCTCTAGTGACCTGTTTTGTCACATTGTATACCCATCGCTGGAAAGTCGATTACAACGCACTGACGAGAAATCGACAAATACTATTTACTTCGTGGTCCCGTAGACTGTCATTGAGGGGGACAGATCTTCTGGAATGTTCATCTTTGAAATGGAATAGAAAATCTTGGTACCAAGTGCACATGCATTGTGAGTCCGTATATCATATGACACTCATTTATGTGATGATTATACTATTGTTTTATTGATGTCATGATTATCTGAAATGTTTTAATTGTTCATTATTTGAGACTCTGTTGCTGTTTCTTTTATCGTATGTGATTATTACTATTCAATGTTGTTGTTTTGCTATATGGGCGTTCTGCGCCGTTCTATTTATTTACTGCTATAATTGATAATGTAAGTATGAGGTCTCACCTCTTTCCTGTATTCTTGTATTTCTGTTATATATATTTGATAAAAGATCATGAGGAAGAAGATGAGAGACCACATCCTTACTGGTTGGATTGAGCTGATTCATTATTTTCGATATGGCGTCTGGACGAGATTTCTTTGGTTACGCACGGGTGCAACTTCGTGGAGGCATTGATGCCTAACATATCGATTGGGACTCCGAGTGTCATGTATGTATGGGGTTGCGGCTTTGTCTGCTAGTAGTACCTATCCCAGGGTTACTACTTTCCCCTTTTGTGCTTTAGTACCCGCCATATGTTATTTGAATATGTAAGTACTATATTTAGTGTTATCAGTGCTTTATGTTAAGGATGAATATGTTATATATGAAATATGTTTTTCTTCAATGGCTGTACTTTACTGGTTAGATACTAAATATACATTCATTTAGGGCTTATATTTTCTATCTATGTATAAATGAAATAATTTTTTTGTCAATACTATTTTTGAGACTGTGACACGCTTGGATTTAGTGACTGTGGTGTAATGACAATTGTGTTGTGGTTACTATATCAAGGGGTGTTACACATGGGAATCTATGCTTCTAGGTCCACCCAGCTGCAACAACTTTGGTTCTTCAGATCCCAGCCCCCACGGTGACTGTGGGATTTAAGGATGCAAACCCAAGTGCAGGTTGTCTCAAGTAGTAAATTTCTCGGGAGTCCGAGGTCGATCCACAGGGAATTGATGAAGAAAAATTAATTGAAGTAAGAAGAGGATTTGTCACAACACCAAAAGTAATAAAACAAGTTCACAAATGAATTTAAGGGCTTGCTTGGGTTAGGAGATCCACTCTTGGTAATAAATTAAAGGTAAGATTATTTCTCTTTATAACTCAATTGAAATCCACACACAACGGAGGTTGCAATCGGAAAATGTAACATTCAAAGTTCAATTATATATGCAATCATATTATGATTCCTTTAATTATCTACCAACATTTATAAATGAGTTCAAGCATTCACTATGTCAATCCTATTGTCTACAATAAATCAAGATCTCCATTAACAAAGAAGGTTTCTAAATTGATTGGAAACACAATACAACACATATAATGTTCATTTAATAATATATCATTTAAGCACAAGAAATAAAATAATCTAACCTTATTTCATTACCAAGAGCTTCACTCTTTCACCCAAGCAAGATAAAGATTTAGTTACTCATGGATAAGAAGAAAGAAAAAGAGAAGAAGAGAAAGATGAACATAACTTCAATTTAGAACAAGAGAAAATTACAACAAAGGAAAACAATAAACAAGCATAACCTTAACTTGTACAAACTAAGCCTAACACCAAGTGCTCTCAATGGTCAGCCAATGGTGCCTTTTATAGAGGATTAGGGATACAAAATGACAAAGGGGCTGATTAGGGGTAGGTGGGATGAGTGGATGAATGAGTGGAGAATGCCAAATGGTGAGGATAAGAGTGAAAAATCATTGAGATTTCTTATCTCCAAAATCATTCATTACTTAAGTCATTGATTTCGTCATTTTTGAGCCAAGTGGTCTTCATGAAAGTTCTAGAAAATTATCTAAGCTTTCCAATGGCTCTGGAATCACCCAAAAATTCGTCCTACAGCTCAAGATATGACCTAATTATTACAAACTGTTCAGGCCTAATTTCAGCACCTCTGTTTTGACTTTCAGACCCAATATCACCATCAAGGAGCCCGAATCAAGTTTTGTGTTCAACATGAAAGTTTTAGATATGGGTCTTAACTTTCAAATGTCCAAATTTCAGCCCAAGATAATTCTTGCAGCCCGAGTTATGCTCTGATTACTGTATACTGTTCAAGTTTCAGACACAAAACTCGTGTTCTGTCTTCCAAGCCCAATTAGCTCTACTAGATGTCTGATTGAGACTTTGAGCTCTTCATCAAAGTTGTAGAGCTCTCTCTTATCTTTCCTACAAGGTAAAATTCATAATTATCAGACATTTAGAACTCAAGATATGACCAAAATACAGAAACAGCGTAAGACCAAAATAGTACTGAAAAAAATCAATTAAGTCTAATTTGAGTCCAAACTTACAAAACATAACTAGACTTAATCAATTAAGTACATAGAGAGTGTAAATGACTAAAAATGAGGGTTTATTAATGTATGAAATATGTGATCATCAAATTCTCCCACATTTAGCTTTTTACACTCTTGGGCAAAGCACATAAGACCAAAGTTAGGAGACAAAGAAAAAATGACACAAACTCAAAAGCTAAAAACTTTAAAAGACTTGATGAAGCAAGAAAAGCAACAAGAAATTCAAGGGATCAAAGTATTAATGAGGTAACATTTCTTCACATCTTAAACCAACAAGCAAGGAAACTTCAGTTGAAAAGAATGAATCAAGAATGATAGATCCTCACAGAATTCACTCTCAATCTCTCAAGTGTTTAAAAGGTAAGTATTTCACTCTATTCAACCCATGAATAATTGCACTACCATAAGCTTGCTTATCTTCTACTTCTTCGCTACTCAAAATACATGCATACTGTAACACCCCAAATTTCCGTATCTCTTAAACAGTAATTTTGACAGTTAACAGAATTTTACTGTTTAGTAATTTCTGTGCACTATAAAATTATTTTGTTTATTCTGTCAGCATATTTAATTGTTTTGAGTGATTTCCTCCGTGTCAAGAGAATAAAAATTTTCGGGCCGGGGAAAACTTTACGTAATTTAATTTTTACCGTTAGGTAATTATTTTATGTAATCTAATTTGATATTTGTGCATTTTATAATTTTTGTGATTTTTATGGATGATTATGAAATTTTTTACTGTTTGTGGGCCCAGGGGGTGTATGTGGGCCCAGGTGGCCATACGTGGGTCCATGTGGGTCCCGCAAAGTGAAAATTTTTCTACGCATAGAAAAATTTGTACTGTTTAGACGGAGACAGGGGATCTTACTAAACCTGAATCCAGAAACAATTTTTAACATTTTATTGTACTGTATTTTGTACTGTATTTAATTTATCGGGTGATAAAAATACAGTAAATATATTCTTTCATGGGGTTTTAGCAGATAAAAATATAAATTAAATGGCTTAAGTCAATATTGGTGGTTTAGATATCCACCATTGATTTAATTAATGATGGAGACTTGATCTTGATTTAATTAACGGTGGAGATTTGATCTTAAAAGTGAATAAGATCATTTATAACCGTTAGATGGAGATTAAATCAAGGGTAGAGATTTGGTCATATAAAGTGGCTATGACCATTTACAACCATTGGATTTAGAAGTGATCAAGGGTGGAGAATTGGTCTTGTAAAGTAACAAGGACCATTTATGACCATTAGATGTAAATTTAATTAATGGTGGAGATTTAGTCTTAAAAAGTGACAAAGACTAATTATGACCCTTGGATTAAAAGTTTGAAGGAGCAATCTTAACCCTTAATTTTTGGAGACACATCTAATGGCTTAGATTTAAAGGAGAAAGATCCAATGGCCTAGATTAAGTCTTCTAATTAAAAGTCTACCAAAATCCTAACCATTGAATTAATCAATGGCTAGAAAGGCTTCAAATAATGGTTAGTAAAAATTTGTCACATTTTAAAGAAGCAAGAGAAGGTGGGGGACGGTTTTGAAGACTACTTGAAGGAGGAGACATTTTTGAGTAGGCTTTTTAGGCCAAAGAAAAAAAGAATGAAGACAAGCCAAGTGTCAAGACCATTTCCTATTGATCATTAATGATCATGTTTGTCAAATTTCACTTTCCATTCTCTCCAATGCATGCTACGGCAATGCATCCCTTCGAAGACTAAGAAAATTCATTTCTACACTTCATATTATCACTTCTTCACTTTTTCACTTAAGTTTCAAGAAACAAACCCAAGCAAACTCTATTCTCTCTCCTAAATGAAGACCATTCGGCCAAGCACTCCAATTTTCTCCTCCATCACTCTTTAATTTCATACAACCTAGTTTCTTGAATCCTTACCTTATTCTAAACAACTTTCATGTTGAAGATTTCTTCAAAATCCAACATCTAGTACTTCAAATCCAAGCTTCAAGATTCTACCAAAAATGGTAAATTTCATATTTCTTCTTAAAATCTTCTAGTTTTGATTTTCTAAGCCATGATTGAACCATGGTTTACCTATTTCTACACTTGTTATTGATTTTAACATTTGTTTGTAATTTTTTTAAGAATTTTCCATGGAGATCCACAAAATTGGTGGAAGGAAAACTAAGTGTTTTCACTTCATCCTTTGTCTTAACCAAATCTAAGAAGCTTTTCTCTCACAAAAATAAAAAATTCCATCTTTGTTCTTCAAGAGAAATTTCGGCCATAGCACCTAAAACCACTCTCCAATCTCTTTTATTTTCATCCAACCATAGATCTTGAATCTACATGATGTTCTAAGCAACTTTCATGTTGGAGACTTTCTCTAAATCATTCATCTTCATGGACTTTCTTCAAGATCAAAGTTATTGAGTTTTTGAAGTAAAGTGTAAGGAAACTTCATTTCTTCTTTCTTTTTTATGATCTAAACCATGTTTGATCCATGGTTTCTCTTAATCAAGCTTAGTATACTAATTTTTATGTATTTTGTTTTGTATTTGAGAAGCTCTTGGTGATGAAGGACTTGGAAAAAGAAGCAAAACAAAGAGTTTTTGAGGATCTTCAAGAGGTAAGAGGGAGATCCATCTCACCAACCAAGCATGGTGGTGAGAGATGGTTATATATTTGATGGATGTTGAATCCATGTGAGGATTCATATCCATGGTCATGTAATTAATTTGTGGGTGTTTATGAGCTTTGATTATTTGCCTATGCTTGATATGCTTTGCATGAGTTTATGACTTTGATGGTATGCTTATATTATGCATGATTTATTGCTTTGATTATGGTATGCTTATAATATATATTTGAATATGTATGTATATGCCATGATTTGATGATGGAAAGAAAATCAATTCTTGGCTCCAATGGCCAAAGAATGACTACGGTTTTGGCACCTAAGGTTAGGGTTCCATGTTGAAATTTTTCAAGAACAAGGGAATTAATTTTTGATCCTTAGAACATGGTGAATTTTGGTCAAGACACCTCAAGATAGGTGTTCACAAAATTAATATTTTCTTGAATGATGAAAATGGATGTTTAGAAAAGTTAGGAAAATAAACAAAGAATTTATTTTTCAAAGAGTACATAAATACGATTTTAAAAGGATTTTTATTGATTTATTTTGTGTAAAAAGTTTCTAAGTGTTTTACTAAACATGAGATTTAAATGAAAATAGCAATGATAATTTTAAGGATTTGCAAAGAAAGTGAAAAAGGATTTGTAAGGAAAGTAAAAATGAATTTGAACAAATGAGTTTGGTTTTTATGACCATCGGTATTTTGGTTTTGAAAACAAAGAATTTTTAATGGTTTTGTTTGTGTAAAACCATATCAATTTAGAAGAAAAATATTTGATGGCTTCAATGGCCAAAGACTCTACGATTTTTGGAGGTTGGAATAATTTTTAGTTTTATGAAACAAATTAATTTTAAAGTGGAAACAAAATGTTTGAACAAAATGTTTTAGTATAAGGATTTTGGAAAGGGAATCAAAGTATTTTATCATTTGAGAAATGAACTTTCATATGAAAATGAAAAAAAAAAGTTGCAAGGGTTTGAATCTTAATTTGTTTTGAAGAGAATTTATTTTAGAACTGATTTGGGAAAAATGGAGAATATAATGGTGTTTTGAAAATTTACTAACGTATAACTTATTTTCAAGTTTTGAAATACGTTAGAAAATGTTAAGTTTTGAAACGTTGATTCACATCAATGGAAAAGTGATTTTGTGAATTATATTTTGAAAAAGAATTTCTTGAGTAAAAAACTGTGAAAAAATATTTTCTTGAGTAAGAAAATATATTAAATGAAGTATAAAGTTATATTATTTTGAGAAAAGTTAAAAAGGAATTTTTAAAGGTCAAGAAATATTTTCTGTAATGAAATTGTGGTGAAAAATTATTTACGTATCTTAAAAACGTGATTTTTAAGTTACGTGATATGGAAAAATATTTCTATGTGATTTTAAATATGTTGAAATATTTATACGTGATTTGAATTTATGTTTAAATATTTTACGTGATTTGAACTACTATTGATAAATCACTACGTGATTGAATAGCGATAGAATATTTTGTTATGCGATTGTGAAAATGGGGGAAAATTGTTATGAGATTTGGAAAGTGTTTTAAATATTTTGAGAATGATAGAAAATGATTTAGGTGACGTAAAAGAATGAATTTTAAGTTACGCGATTTTGAAACAGTGAAAAAATACTATGCAATTTGAGAAACGTATGTTTTTACGCGATTGAGAAAAACGTTAAAAATTAGTACGTGGTTTAAAAGTGCAACAGAAGAGTCGCAACATTTTGAAAACGTAACAGAAATGTTACGAAATTTTATAAATGTAACAGTAGTGTTACGGTATTGTAAAAACGTAATAAAAACGTTTTGAAATTTTAAAAACGTAACAAAAGTGTTACAGTATTGTGAAAATATAAAAGAAGTGTTATGATATTGTGAAAACATAACGTAAATGTTTTTGGATTGTGAAAACGTAATGTAAATGTTACGCGATTGAAAATACGATAAAAGTGTTTTACAACTATGAAAACGTGATAACATGATTTTCGTTGTTGAAAGTACAAGATGATTACCGTTGAACCAGTGTCCATACACTGTTTGTGAGAAAATGACATATTTGTCTATGATTGGATTTGGTGCATTATACATGCATTGGAATGGTTCGATGAGGACTGGATATGGCTGATTACCTAGGAGAAACACACCTCTTGAGTGGGTGCGATATGCGTAGTGTAGGTCACTTGTTGTCCTTGGGGGCATCGGGGTGCGGGTTGCTTACACGGGTGGTTGGTCGCGCTTCTTCCCGTAGGTTAGACTGATACAACACACCGATGATCCTGACCGAGACACTATTCTTATTTAAGATTTGATAAAGACTGTCGTGTATATGCTAGATGTGCAAAAATCAAAATGAGAATTATAGCACGTGGTTTGAGGCATGTGGTACCGACAGATCTTTTCGATCAATTTCTTCGACCTGAGTTTAGTTCCATGGAGTAGGAAATCGAGTCTTGTGTACATGCATAATCTGAACATTTATATCTGTGTGATATATTAATTGAGGAATATTGGCTATGACAATTGTTTTGAATACTTAGATGATGATGATGATAATCATGTTGATGACATTATTGTGATTATTGTGTGATGATAATAATGTTAATGGTATGATGATGATAGTTGATTAATGTTGAGTGCATTATTGGAATTTTGGTATGATATATCTGTATGATATGTTGTTTGTGTTATCTCTGTGCTGCCATGTTGGTATTGGCGTAGGTGATCTCACCTCTTTGTTATGTTGTTTTGTTGTGTCTGTACTGTTAAAATCAAATAATAGAAGGATCGAGTTGTCTTAGACATAACGGGCGATGAATACTCTGAGATGGGTGACAACAATAAGGAGTGGACATTCAGGACTCGAAGGTGTGCAGTGTTGACAAAGAACAGATGTAGAACAGATGTCTGATGCAACAAGATGGATACACAATAGAATAAGTATGTTAAGTTTAACGTTAGTGTTGTATCATGCTATTAAGTAGGACTCGTCATGGAGTTTGCTACTGTTAAAAAAAAAAGAGTCTGTTAGTTTTATATTTCTCTTTAAATTGTGAAATATTAATTGGTGTCAATATTGTATATGAATCTATTTCAATATATGTTTTTCAGTATTACATATAAATTTCAGTAAGTTTATATTTCAACAAGAAAGAAATTTTGAAACTCATATTTTCATAACTCAAACCTTTTACAAATTGATTTTCAGATTATGAGTCGAGAGTCGGAAATGTGATGCCCTAAGGAGGGTGTTACACATACAAAAATCAAGAGGACTTTTTTCAAGGTTGTAATGGGGTTAAGGGAAAGGAGAAGGGATAATATGGATATGAAAAGATAAATACCGAAGAGAATAAAAGAGCATTATGGTACAATTAGAGTGGAGAAAATGTTTGAGAATATTCATCATAAAGGACAATCACCAACATTTGACTAATGTTTTGTTGAAGATCAATCCCAAATTGGTGAATTGAATTCATTGTTAGACTTGAACATTCTCCTTTTCTTCCTGTTGTTTCCAAGCATCCACCTTATTCTGATAATCCTTTGATTGCAATGGTGTTCAAAAAAAAATTTTTTTTTGGGATCATTTTGCACACACACCCCCACACTTATTCAAGAACAAGGTCAATGCTCTCTTATTCCCTAAGGTTGGGTAAAAACATGTTTTTTTTTTAATTTTTTTTTTGAAGGATGAGATGAGCTAAAAACAAGGAATGGTCAAACAAG
The DNA here is from genome assembly GCA_029884605.1 of Ormosia emarginata. Classification (NCBI taxonomy): domain Eukaryota; kingdom Viridiplantae; phylum Streptophyta; class Magnoliopsida; order Fabales; family Fabaceae; genus Ormosia; species Ormosia emarginata. The sequence goes on along the minus strand of JAQQTP010000013.1, from coordinate 1,349,047 downwards.
TTCAAAGGGGTTACACAATGGAAAATATACAAGGATGGCTATTTGGTCAAAGTAACTATTTTAAAATGCCTTAATCATATTAATGTATGCATGTGAAAATATAGCCTCAAAGAATCAAAGCAAGTTCTAAAGTAACAATTCCATGAGTGAAAATCACACAAGAAAGAAGAGAATGGTACAGATATTCAATCCATTCATCAATAGGCTCAAAATCTCACTAGGCATATTTTTATCATTCTCATTCCATTATATCAACATTCATTTCCAAGCTTGTGATTTTTAAGAAAGAAGACAGTTTATGCTATGATCCAAGAATCTCAATTGCTTCAAAGGATGTGAGAGTGCATTCACTTGAATCTTTCAAAGGAAATCAAAAGACAAAAACTTTGTTACTTCCACAAATCAATACTAATTAATTACTACCTAAAAACTCTTTACTCTGCTACCAATTAAGATGCGTCTCAGAAGTAAAATTACTCCTTACTCTGCCATCACTAATTGGTTTAGTAAGTCCATGACAATCATATCATACTTCCCAAACAAAACAAAACAATTTTTTTTTGGGTCAACTATCCTTCCCCCCCAACTAGATCACAACATTGTCCTCAATGTTAAAATATAGATGAGTAAAGGATAAAAGATATTACCTGTTGGAGAAAACTGACACAAATTTAAACAAAAACAACGTATGATAAATCCAAAGTAAAGGAAAGCTTTCAACGAAGTGTCAAATCTGGCTCCTTTTTCATCATGTTTCCCTCACTGCCTCCTGCTGACCAATCTATCTGAGTTATTGCTGGGTCAGGATCAAAGATCAAAGGTAAATGAATTTTTTTTTTGTGTGACTTCAAGAAAACCATCAGGGTAAAGAAGTCTAGAAACCCCTGAAGGACCCTGCTCAAAGGATCGTCTGTCCAAAACCAAAATACAAAGAAAATCATACAAAGATAAAAGAGATATAATAGCAAATGATGACATACCTGTATGTACAGCTTTCATGGAGTATCTTTATACTGCACGTCATGAGTGCAGTAGTGGCATATCTTTATACTGCGTGTCACCAGTGCAGTAGACACTCACGAACTTTTTTTTTTAAAAAAAAATGTGCAAAGATCCACCCGAGTCAATGACAGGTCAGCCAAAGGCTGGGGCTCCACAACTAATTAAAGCCATGGTACTCCTTCCGGATCGCCCTTGTTCAAACAATTTTTTTTTCTTTTTTTCTTTTTCTTTTTTTTTTGAATTTTTTTCTCTCTCTTTTTTTTTAAAGATTACATGAAGAAGAAGAAGAAGATGATGATATATACAGATTGTTGTGGATATGGCTCACATCTGCCTCTAGTTTAATGTCCAGTAACGGCTTAAACGCCTTCTATGAGTCGAGGATAAGCTTCCCATCCAATTTTCTTATAAATTGGCAAACAGGGTCTTTTAGAGTCAGATTCCCAAGACTGTAGTGTTTTTCTTCATCCTTGAAGAGATTCCACAAATTAAGAATTTCACCCTGCATCAATCTATAAGAACGCGTCTCAAGAGTCAACAAGATATCATCTAATGACTCCTTACTCAGTCCATTCTTAATGAAGGATCTATTTGCGGAAACCATCCCCAAAGAACGACATTGCACGTTACAATTCCATTGTCCACATTTGTAACAGACTTGTAACCTTTTTGCTCTTCTCCTTTTAGAATACGAACTTCTTCCAAGACCTAGCATGTATGAGTCAAATGAAATTGAAGACTTACCTGCTATTCGGACCTTTGCTTCAATTATCCAAAGGTACATCTTCTCGCATACTTTTGTGCATTAACAGTCTCAATCTTTCACATCGAACTTTGTAGATTTTTTTCAGAGCATTTTGAGGGAGAGAAGGAAAATGTTTTCTCAGGTTTGAAAGAATGACATCCATTTTAAAGGAGAAGAAGAATTCAGTTATTTTGGGAAACTGAAAAACAAACCGACTTGAGAGTCACGGAGTACCGTATCCGCCACTTAACTGGCAACACAAAGAACTCATCAACTTGGTTGTTTCAGAAATGGTTTGAGCCTTTGTCCATTAACTTTAAACACATTACCATTCCTAGGATTCACAATATCTACGGCCCCATGAGGATACACGTGTTTGACAACAAAAGAACCACTCCGGCTAGATCTCAATTTTCTAGGGAATAGGTGCAGGCGAGAATCATAAAGCAGAACTTTTTGATCAATTTCAAAAGATTTTCTCAAAATTGTCTTGATTGTGGATTTTATTGGATTTGTCTTTTGACAATTTTCATAACTTTTGCAAAAAGTATAGCAGTCCTTAAATAAAGTGGGCCAATAAAATCTGCACTGCAAGATTTTTGTAACTATTTTCTTTGAAGAAAAGTGACCTCCACATGCTTCTGAGTGAGAAAATTTAATGACACTACCTACCTCACTGTCGGGCACTTATCTCTAAAAAATTTGGTCAGGATAATGTTTGAACAAGTATGGGTCATCCCAATAAAAATTTTTCACCTCTGTCAGAAATTTCCTTCTATCTTGGTGCGTCCATTGAGGCGACATATTTTCTTCTTGTTCTTTAGTAAGAGACGAGGAAATTACCACAGGAAAGCTTTGCTTTTCCCCCAAAAAATGTGTACTTCAACCCAGTAGGTAATGGCTTTAGTTCCGGTGTGGGTATTTCTCCATGGGCATTATCATTCATGGGTTTTAGCTCTTCGAATTTTGGCTTCCTTCCTTTGTATTCTATTTCCTCTGTACAATCAAGCAAATTAAATGAATTAATTAAACAAACTTCTAATGGGTCAGAAGAACTCCCTTTTTGAAGATGATCATCTATAATGGTTTCAATTCCTTCAACTTCCTTATTTTCATCAAGGACTTCCTGTGGTTGCTTGCGCATGTTAAAAACATTGAGATCCAGTGTCATGTTTCCAAATGTTAGCTTCACCACTCCATTTCTACAATTTATCAAAGCATTAGATGTTGCTAAAAATGGACGGCCTAAAATAACAGGAATTGACTTGCAACTATCAACTATAGGTTCAGTATCGAAGACAATAAAATCCACAGGATATATGAATTTATCAACTTGAACTAACACATCTTCCATGATTCCTCTTGGAATTTTAATTGAACTATCTGCAAGTAGAAGAGTTACAGAAGTTGGTTTTAACTCACCTAAGTTGAGTTGCTGATAAACTGAATATGGAAGCAAATTGACACTAGCACCAAGATCAAGTAAAGCTTTTTCAATTTTATGTTCTCCAATAATGCATGAAACTATAGGACAACCAGGGTCTTTATATTTCAACGCATTATTATTCTGAAGAATGGAGCTTACCTGTTCAGCCAAAAATGCTTTCTTTTTCACATTTAGTTTCTTTTTAACTGTGCACAAGTCTTTCAAATATTTGGCATAAGAAGGAATCTGTTTGATAGCATCTAACAGAGGAATATTGACCTTCACTTGTTTCAAAATTTCAAAAATTCCAGTGTTATGGTCCAATTTCTTTGGGTTATTCAATGCTTGAGGAAATGGGGGTGAAGGCGAGAGTTTGGTCGCCTTTTGGTCAACTTCTTCATTTTCTTGGGGAATTAGCTCAACTTCTTTCTCACAAGATTCAGGGATTTGTTTTTCAACAACATTTCTACTCCTAAGAGTTATCACTGATTTGACTTAGTCCATTTGTTGATTTTCTGAACTCCCCTCATTTAGACTGTATTGACCTTTGGGATTTGGTTGAGGTTGAGAAGGAAATTTTCCTTTCTTGTGAATGGTGAGAGCAGAAGTAAGTTTGGCAAGAGTTTCTTTTATGTCAATCATGGTTTGATTGTTTTGTTTATTAATGGCCTCTTATTTTTCTATGAATGCATGCGGTGTTTCTTCAAAGTTTTTCCTATATGGTGGGACATAAGGTGCATATCCTTGAGAATTTTGAGAGTCTTGTTGTGCCTGAGGAGGTGGTGGTTGCACGAATTGTGACTGAGTATTATTCCTCCAGCTGAAGTTCGGATGATTTCTCCATCCCGGATTGTATGTATCTGAAAAAGAAGAAGTAAATGGCTTTTTAAAATTATTCATTGCATTTACTTGCTCATGTACAACTTCTTTAAAAACAGGAATGTTAGGACATTCGTGTGTTAAGTGTCCTAAGTCATCACAAATACCACAAATTTCTTCATTTTGCACAGATTTGATTTCTTTTGCTTTTCTTAATTCCATGGCTTCAACCTTTCTAGCCAAACTGGAAAATCTAGCATTTAGATCTTCCTCTTGACTAAGGTGATATTTTCCTTTATTAGCACTTGCAAGATTAGATCTAATTGAATTTTTAGAAGTACTACGCCAAGATTGAGAATTTTCAGCCAACTGGTTCAAATAGTCTAAAGCTTCATCAGGTTCTTTATCAAGAAACTCACCATTATACATTGTTTCCACAAATTGTTTAGTTTCAAGAGTTAAACCTTCATAAAAGAAGCTTATAGTGCGCCATTTCTCAAAACCATGATGTGGGCAAGAATTTAACAAATCTTTAAATCGTTCCCAACATTGAAAATATGCTTCATTTGAATTTTAGGAAAAATTTTAGATTTGTCTTTTCATAGCATTGGTTTTATGTGTTGGAAAAAATTTCTTTAAGAACTCACCTTGCATTTCTTGCCATGTGCCAATTGATCTTGGTTTCAAAGTGTTAAGCCAGGATTTTGCTTTATCTTTTAAAGAAAAAGGAAATAATTTAAGCTTAACAATCTCTTCAGTGCAATTTTGATCATTGAAGGCAATACATACTTCCTCAAATTCTTTCAGATATAAATATGGACTTTCAGATTCTAAACCATGAAAATTAGGAAGCAAAGAAATCATACCTGGTTTGAATCTAAAATTATTGGCATTGAGCGGAAAGATAAAACATGATGGACTAGAATTTTGAGGTGGTTGCAAATATTCACGCATGGTTCGCAACAGTTGATTTTCCAGTTCATCATGTACACTTTCATTATCAGCCATTGTGTCAATTGTGTGTGATTGTGATTCAAACAAGTCAATATATAAAGTACCAGAATTAATTTTAACTAAACGACCAGAATTTAAATCACGATACCAATTAAGCTTAAATACATAAATAACTAAAAATAAATAAACAAAAAATAATGTACAAGTCAAGTGTGTCACCCACCATTAAATATTAATAGGGATGTGGTATAAACCAACCACCCAAAAATAAAAAAAAAAAAAAAAATAAAGTACGAAAATTAAAATACGTAAAATAAAGTACGAAAGTAAATTTAAATATGAAAACCGAAAGAGGCAAAGCCCCACCAGTCTTGAGCGAAAAGAAGGGAAGAAGAAATATTATTTTATTAAGTTAGATTGCGGAAAAATAAATAACGAGAAAAGTAAAAGGGAGAGTTTCCCCACTAAGTTAGTGCGTAAAATAAAAGAGAGAGTTACCCCATTTGATGAAAAAAATGACGAAAATAAATAAATAAAATAAAAAAATAAAAATAAATGACATAAATATAAAAGTTAGAAAGTTAGTATGTTAGCAAGTTAGTAAGTTAGAGTTAGATAGTTAGAGATTTAGTAAAGAAACCGAAGGATCGGTAAGCCGATCTTTTGCTCCGGTGAGGGAGAAGAGAGAATAGATTTTATTAAAGAAAACAAACCTCAATAAATCAAAACTTCAAATCAAGTCCCCGGCAACGGCGCCAAAAACTTGACTGCGGGATTTAAGGATGCAAACCAAAGTGCAGGTTATCTCAAGTAGTAAATTTCTCGGGAGTCTGAGGTCGATCCACAGGGAATTGATGAAGAAAAATTAATTAAGGTAAGAAGAGGATTTGTCACAATACCAAAAGTAATAAAACAAGTTCACAAATGAATTTAAGGGCTTGCTTGGGTTAGGAGATCCACTCTTGGTAATAAATTAAAGGTAAGATTATTTCTCTTTATAACTCAATTGAAATCCACACACAACGGAGGTTCCAATCGGAAAATGTAACATTCAAAGTTCAATTATATATGCAATCATATTATGATTCCTTTAATTATCTACTAACATTTGTAAATGAGTTCAAGCATTCACTGTGCCAATCCTATTGTCTATAATAAATCAAGATCTCCATTAACAAAGAAGGTTTCTAAATTGATTGGAAACACAATACAACACATATAATGTTTATTTAATAATATATCATTTAAGCACAAGAAATAAAATAATCTAACCTTATTTCATTACCAAGAGCTTCACTCTTTCACCCAAGCAAGATGAAGATTTAGTTACTCATGGATAAGAAGAAAGAAAGAGAGAAGAAGAGAAAGATGAACATAACTTCAATTTAGAACAAGAGAAAATTACAACAAAGGAAAACAATAAACAAGCATAACCTTAACTTGTACAAACTAAGCCTAACACCAAGTGCTCTCAATGGTTAGCCAATAGTGCCTTTTATAGAGGATTAAGGATACAAAATGATAAAGGGGCTGATTAGGAGTAGGTGGGATGAGTGGATGAATGAGTGGAGAATGCCAAATGGTGAGGATAAGAGTGAAAAATCATTGAGATTTCTTGTCTCCGAAATCATTCATTGCTTAAGTCATTGATTTCGTCATTTTTGAGCCAAGTGGTCTTCATAAAAGTTCTAGGAAATTATCTAAGCTTCCAATAGCTTTGGAATCACCCAAAAATTCGTCCTACAGCTTAAGATATGACCCAATTACTACAAACTGTTCAGGCCCAGTTTCAGCACATCTGTTTTGACTTTCAGACCCAATATCACCATCAAGGAGCCCAAATCAAGTTTTGTGTTCAACATGAAAGTTTTAGATATGGGTCTTAACTTTCAAATGTCCAAATTTCAGCCCAACATAATTCTTGCAGCCCGAGTTATGCTCTGATTACTGTATACTGTTCAAGTTTCAGACACAAAACTCGTGTTCTGTCTTCCAAGCCCAATTAGCTCTACTAGATGTCTGATTGAGACTTTGAGCTCTCATCAAAGTTGTAGTGCTCTCTCTTATCTTTCCTACAAGGTAAAATTCATAATTATCAGACATTTAGAACTCAAGATATAGCCGAAATACAGAAATAGCGTAAGACTAAAATAGTACTGAAAAAAATCAATTAAGTCCAATTTGAGTCCAAACTTACAAAACATAACTAGACTTAATCAATTAAGTACATAGAGAGTGTAAATGACTAAAAATGAAGGTTTATTAATGTATAAAATATGTGATCACCACACGGCCTCCTCGCTTTCCCTTCTGACAACTCCCTCTCCGTCATTGACACCCGCTCTGTAACGCCCTTTTTTCATAGTCATAACAGGTACGAAGAGGGAACGTCGCACTATAGTGAAATAACACCTAAATTAATTCAGGAAATTTAGAGATATTTTTTTTTTGGTTTGCAAATGAGTCCGGTTAAAATCTCCATTAATATACGTATATACCTATTCACGAATATATATATATATATATATATATATATATATATATATATATATATATATATATATATATATATATATATATAGCGTCAAATAAATTGAAATTTAAAGTTCCTTTTCAAATGAAACATCCGTCAAAATGATCAAAATGAAATCAGCGTAGAATAAAACATGGATAATTACATAAGTCGTACTACAAATATAAGCCTGTTTAATTACATTTCCAAAATATACCAAAAAGAAACAAAATATGTACCCACCCAAAGAGATACAAATATACCCCAACATGTACAGATATCAGGCTTCTCAAAAATATAACTGGTTAGCCATCAGTAGCTACCAATAGAAAACAGTCCCTAAGACTGACGAGAACGAGAAGGAACCGTAAAGGGATCCTCCTCAGGATCTTCATTGTCCGACGAGACATCCATCGGAACGACGGAACAACAGGCAGGAACCCGAGCAGTGGACAAGAAAGAGTCGTCGCGTGGGGTATAATACATATCCACCCATATGTCTCTCACAGGCAGGTAAAATTCCAGCCAAACAAAAGCATAGAAGTCAAAAATGGAAGCAGTGTAATGTTCCCACGCCAAGGACACAGTCAATTCGCCGTGGTACACACATCGATCAGTCTGCAAGTTGATATGCCAGCAATCCGGACCACCATGAAAGTTGATCCGTACCTAACCAAAAAATCCACGGGGGCGATATGACATCCTCAGCAGCCTCGGTTTCAGTCAAGATACGGCCAGAAACCCTGAAACTCGGTGGTTTCCTTGTCCTCTTCACGAACGTCTTCGAACAATCATATGATAATATGTATAGTAAAGAGATGAGATACTCGTCATTCATTACCAACAATAGTAGCAGGAAACTAAACGGCGCTGAACGCCCAAATAGAACACAATTTATACATTTAAACATTACGGCATTAAAATTTATAGTAGAAGCAGAATGACAACATTTAAATGACAGAGGTACCATCAATAGTCAATAATTCAAATAACCAACAATTATTATAGAAATAATAGTAAGCATACTTCATAGTTAATAATGCCCATGCTTGATGAGTTATGCGACTGACAGCTAACAATGCAAAAGTGTCCCAAAAACCTACTCCATGGAGCTAGACATAAATATTTTCGGAGTGAATAATCAAGGAGTAATACCAGTATATCGTTAGCCTCAGAAAATATAGTGTGCTTTATTTCATAAAAATTTAGTTGCGCAATGGCTTATACATGGTACCTCAACAATTGATCGCGATATAGGGCAGCGTCTCAGACAGGATCGCCGGTGTGTCGCATTGGTCTATCCCACGGCTCCAGTGGAGCTACCACTGTCTACTGTGAGACACCCACACCCCGACGTCCCCTAGGGTCAACAACGTATGACACCTACGCTTAGTCTATTCGCACCCACACATAGGTGTTATTCAAACTCCTAGGCTCACACAGCCTTTCTAACAGTATCCAACGGATGACACATATGCATGACAACACAATGTCAAATCATGTATGATCATTACTATATTTCACAATGGTACACTTATATGCAGACGTACATAAATTCATTTATTGACATTGTCATATCAAGATATTTTGGTAATCCATATTTGTCAGATGTTCATTCCACATAGGGGTCCACAATTGCATTAAGGTCAAGTTTTATGTCCATACCACTTTCAAGTGCTCATCGGTTATTATGATTCATATTATGGGTTTCTTCTTTCAAGTTGCATGTTATTAATTTCATGTGATAACTTCAGGTCACTTTAACTCTTTGTTACCATCATTTTCAAGAATCTTTAAAACTTTTATTCTTTAACCATACTAAGCCTTAAACCTTCTACTTCCAATTCTTTGCATTGGATTAATCCATTCCTATCTTAATTAGGCCCAAAATCGTAGCCCTCACTAGATTCCTAAGTCACATGTTTGTTTTCACTTTTGATGCATTAGTAACTTATTACAAATTCTCTTAAAGTGTTTAGTTCAAATCCCCTCAAGCTCACACACTCAAGTTCTTTCTCTTAGGTCAAATTATTCAAGTTACCAAATTTAATCTTTGATTAATCACATTTACACATTATGAATCCCTAATACTCCTCTAATTTCTCATTTGTCAATTTCATCATCCAAGTCATAACTTCCACCATTTTTACCTCCCATGGCCGTGAGCCATCATAGGGCTGGGGTCCAAGTATTTTTATTTTTCCTTTAGTCATTATCCATCCAACTATCACCATTCAATTAGGTTACAAGAATTTTAAGCATCTACACCCTTTCAATGGGGGACTTGGCCGTAAGCCTCCTTGCACAAGGCAAGGGGCAATTGTCTCAAGTTCATCAATTCCAAATCCATGAGGGTGATTACAATATTATCAAGAATCAAATCCATACAAAATTTAAAGGAAGAAATAGAAAATAAGAACTAATCATAAGACAATAAAATTTAAAAGAGTAACCCATATTAGGGTTTCTCACAAATACACAAATAGCAAGCCTCCAACCACCATTATAGGTTGAATAGAGTGGTCTCCCTCTTACCAAAGAGGAGAGCACGAAAATGGCCTCCAAGGTGCCCTCTGTGAATTCGGTTTTGGCTCCTCCAAAAACCCTAGAAAGCAACTTCAAGGAATCAACACCACAACATGAAAAAGAGAGTATCTTTGACCATGAAAATGGTGTTAGAACACGAAAAAGAAAAGAGAAGAAAAGAAAGTTGTGATTTTTACCTCAAAGTCTCAAACTTTGCCCTTGAAGAAGATTAGTAAAGATGAGAGATTTTGATGTAGGGTATGGAAGGAAAAGGTTTTAGAATGATGGAGAGAAGCTAGAAATGAGTTTAAGGAAGCAAGAAAACGAAAATGGTGAGAGGGGAGGTAGTAACCCGAAATGGAGAGAAATGGAGATGAAGGATTTTGGTGAAACCTTGTGAAGGGAAGTGGTAGAGATGATGATGGAGAGTAAGGATATGTGGTTGATGAAGAGAAAAGATGAAGAGATTGAGTGGAAGAGGAGCTGCAAGTTTCGGTTTGGCTATGGAGTTTTAGAGAGAAGGGAGAGCAAGGAAGAAGATGAAGAGGTAGAGAGAGAAGTTGCTAGGTTAAAGTGTAATAGGTTTGAGTGAATTAGGTTAAAGTGATTGAACCAATTCCCCCCCCCTTTTTTCTAGTGAATGCCACGGCATTGAGAGAGAAGAGAGAGGGAAATGACAAGCTTCTCAAGCAAGCTAAGGGTAGTTAGGTCCTTTCTTGGGTCAAAGCTTCTAGAAACTTGATTAAAATAGCAATATATTTGAATTAAAGTGGATTTGTTATGACATAAAGTAGATTACATTGGGATAAGGTGATAGGATTTTTATTACATGCTATTATCCAACAGATAATAGTTACAGTCGACAGAAGTCAGTATTAATTAATCTGACAGATAAATTTTTTGCAGTGTTTTTATTATTTCATCTGTTAAAATTTCTCGAAAAACGTAAAATATTGTAAACTGTGTCCGGCCTCGGGTTTAGTAAGATCCCCCGCCGACGTTTTCATAGTTCAAGGTTCTGGGAGAGAATATCTCATTCCTCGGGTTCCGCTCAGCATGCACACGAAACGAGGAATATATTAAAATATTCGACGTTTCCGGAAAATTTTTAAAAAATTTCTAAAAATTACAAATATTATAAAACAACTATTCGTCATATAATTTTCTAACTTTTGGAACGTTACAGTTATTTTCTCGACGCTGCCCAATTGTGCACGTAAAACGAGAAATATATTAAAATATTCCGCATTATCAGAAAATTCTAGAAAAATTCCATAAAATCACAAATATTATAAGATGATTATTTATAATAAAATAAGTAAATTTTTGGGGTGTTACATGCTCCCTGCAGCTCCTCTCCTCCTTCCCCATTCCCCCACCTTTTTCCTCCGCCACCGCATCCCTCTCCCCCTCCCTCTCTCCCTTCGTCACCGTCGTCCGCCGGACCCCTTTCCCCTCACCCAGGATCTTCTCTCCACCGAGCCATCTTCCTCCCATCTCCTCCTCGCCGCTGGCGACCGCCAAGGCTGCATTGCCCTCCTTGACTTCCGCCTCAAATTCGCCCTCCTTTGGTTCGAAACCGACTCCAAACCTGACCCGACCTCTACCTTATCGCCGCCATCAACGGCTTCTCCACCCTCTCCATCTACAACGCCTCTACCGGATGCTGCGTTTGGAAGTACGACACCTGTAGCTGGTTGTGGTGGTGTTGGTTGGCTGGAGTTTGGAGAGTTCGACCATGGTGGTGGTGGTGGGACAGTAGTCCTGTGGTGGCTGAGCCATGGTGACGGTGGAGTTGGTGGTAGTATGACAAGATGAAAAGGTTAGAATATGAGAGATGATGTTGAAGGGTAGAGTAGGAATAATTATCCTATTAGGTCTTATCATGAGGTAGGGGAGAGGATAATATTTAAATAATATTTAAGGTATAAATTAATTGTTCAATAATATTTAAATTAAATATTTAAATTAATTGTTGTTAAGGTATAAATTAATTGTTCAATAATATTTAAATTAAATAACTTTATATTTATAACCTATGGGTTGAAAGTTTTACATGATATCATATTAATATCTATTCACCTGGGTGAAAACTTGAAAAAAATAAATAAAATATCTAAAATATAATTTATTATTAAAAAACAAAAATGTTATGCACTGCTGTAAAAATTTTTTACACTAACATCCAATAATATCTTGCTACGTCATTTTTTTATTATCATGTCATTTTAACAGTAGTTAAAATAAATTTTATTGAATTAAAACACCTTAAAAAAAAAAAAAACTGAGCCATGACCTCTCTTATTCTTCTTACATTCTACTCCTATTACTCTCCAAACTCTAACCTCATTTCCATGGCTGCTCTTGTTCTACCTCTCGAACTCATCAATTTTCAAGCCCTATTATCAGTTCTCAATCTCATCAACACCAGACCACACCACACAAATATTTCCAAAAATAGTTGTGCGTTCTCTCTCTCACGTTCTATCTCTCTCCCTTTCTTTCTCTCTTTCTAAAATAGTTCAAGGTTCACACTTGATCAATGTGGTTTTCGAACAATTTGAGATCAATAGAAAAACTCAGATGGGATAGGCACTCAAATATCAACTTGTCCAATCATTTATGCCTTTTCACGTTTATTCCTTCTCACATTTCAATTGTGGTAAAATACTATCATTGTTATTTTGATCCTTTTCATATTCCAATTGTGGTGAAATTCTATTAATTTGATTATCAGCCAGTTGGATGTGTGATTCAATGGAATGGCCATGAAATACTATTAGGTAAAAGTAGGGTTGAGATCAGTGAGGTAACCAGAAATTTGTTAGTGGGGTAAATTCTTTCATTCTATTAGATAAAAAAATTTTATTTAAAAATTGTGATATTTGTTGTATTTTTTTTATATGTAATATTAATGTGACTATTATTATTTTTAATATGTATTAGCATTAGTTTATTTAATAGGAGTTTATATTAAACCTTCTAAGATTGGTTAATGATTGTGCATATAAATATGCCTTTATGCAATAAAATTGAAATTAATCTAATTAACTTTATATTTAAATTAAAAAAAATCAAATTTTGTGAGGAATAAAAATAATGTGTTGCATATATAGTGATAAATATATTTTTTTAATGGGGGCATGTGTCCCCAAACACACCAACGTCGGTACGTCCGTAGTTGGGATGGGTGTCGAGAGGAAGAAGATAAGTCATGGCTTACCTGTGTTTTTGTGTTTTAATTTAATAAAATTCCTATAAAAAATGACATGCTATTATATTATCGAATGTTAGTGTAACCCTCTATATTAATAGTGCATAATAATTAAACTCTAATAATTGATGCATTTTAATGATAATTTATGAATTTTTGTTAAGGTATATATGTATATGTATTGTTTAATAATATTTAATTAAATAACTTTATATTTATAACCTCCGAGTTGAACGCTGTATATGAGATTATATTAATATCTACGTCATCTGGGTGGAAACATGAAAATAATTGTAATAAAAATAATTCAAATATAATTTATTAGTAAAAAACTAAATTAATAAATTATATGTATGTATTTAAAATAATTTTTTTAATTAAAAAAAACTCTAGTTTTCAACAATTGTTTTACAATGTATTTTGTACACTAAAATTAATTGGTTGACTGTTATTTTTTTTATTTGTTATATTCTTATTATTAATACGGATTCCTCTAGTTGTTTTAAAAACGAAGATCCAGCCATTTAAAATTCAATAACGCTAAATGTTACGAATTCAAATTCACATGAAAGGTGAATAGCAACGCAACTGCCTTGCATTTTATCATTTAGTTTTTCCTCTTTTTTTTCCCTTTTTTTCATCTGTTTTTTTTTTGTTGATTTACTTAATTTCATCTTCATTGTAATACGAGAATGTTACATTTCTGACTATTTTTAATGCTAAATAGCATTGTTTTTTAAAATTATTAATTGCAATTTTATAAAATAGAGTTAACATACAATAAAAAATATTTAAGGGATGAGATATTATCTTATTATTCATATTAATGCCTCATGAATGAATAAATAATTCTTTACCACAATTTTAATAATTGGATAAATAAAATTTCTATTAATTATACTGTGCATAAAGAAAATGTTTACAAATTATCCGTATATTGCTCAGGTACCAAACGCCAATTAATTAACATGTCAATCTAAAATATCATTGAAATAAACGGCGTAGTTAGAAAATTTAAATAAAAAAAAATTGAATATATCAAAATGTGAAAATAAAAATAGCATATACACAAAGCCAAGCCTTCACAAACTTTATTTATAAAAATGTTATTCTTAGTAACAATAACAATTTAGAATTTGAACTTATAACCACGTACAAACAATTCAAATACTTGTTAAAGAAATCCAAATACAGTATTCTAACATGCTAGAACAAACTCCCAAAGAATTTCCTAGAACTTCAATTGAACATCACTCTTCAAATGCAACATCAGAAGTGACCAGCACTCAAGAAGTTGTCAACCTTCTGATTCGTAGCGCCAGATAAAAACTTCATGCAAATTGGAGGCTTAGCTCCAACAAGAGAAAGTATAGCAGCAGGAACACTCCATAAAGAATCGCCACAAATGAGTCCAGATGCCAGTGCAGGGGAATAATCTTTTGCTCTCTGTTTGTTCTTTTTCTCCCATGCATAGAGAATCAAGCTCCCAATGCACATGTCAATGGCAAAGTATCCACCAAGATAGAATGGGATGGCCAAGCACATGGGATTTGGAATAAACCTGTATATCCTGTACTTGGTTTCATAATGCATCAACAGATCATGTATTATATTAATCAACACAGCAGAGAAAAAGAATATGATAGCTAGTTTAATACAATTCTTAGGAAGAGAAGAGAAACCCTTTGCTCCAAGAAGGGAAATCCCACGGTACACTTCCCCATAAGGTGCAGGGTAAGAGCCTTCAGGGTCACCAATTGTGTATGCTTTGTAAAAAAACCAGAAGACCAAAGGTGATATGAGACAACCCATTGCTGTGCCTAAAACTTGACTTAAAAACATAGAGCGAGGAGATGTAAGGGTGAGATATCCAGTTTTGAAGTCTTGCATTAAATCAGAAGCTGTGGAAACAATGCTCATCATGACACCACAAGATGCAAGGCCAGCAATTATACCTCCATTGGCAAGGCCAACCCAAGAACTGAATATAATAATGGCAATTTTGCCATAGTTAGATGCCAAAGACCAATCAGTAAGGCCACATCCATAAGCATTGCAGAAGGCCAGAACAGGAGCAATGAGGTAAGCCACCATTATATGATACCATTTCAGTTGAGGAAAGATATGGGACACAGTTATGATGGAAACAATTGCAAGGACTACATAACCAGTGGAAGCAACCCAAATGGGAATCTGATCTTTCAAGAAATACTCGGTTCGACGCCGATTATCATAATCCACATTTGAGATTTGATCAATATCTTCAGGGTTTACAGAAGGTGAGCCTTTTTTCTTCAAGTATTGTAAGCTAAGATTATAAGCAACTTGTAATAGCATGTAGATGCAATGGTAAAGACCATCACCAAGCATCATAGCAATAGCGGTAAAGACCTGTTCATAAATTTTCTTATAAATAGTACTCCACAATTTAAAAAGCAGTAAACAAATTATAATCAAATTAATATATATTGCTGAATGGATGAATGTGTACTGTACCCTGTATCCTTGAATGCCATATAGACTGCTGGCAGGTAGATCTGCACTATACCATATGCCTTTCTTGTGCTCAATCCAGGGCCACAGAATACCCCATGAGATTATAGCTCCAAGAACCAAAGATACATTTACCATGTAAGGGCAGATCATTCCAACTCCAACATAGGTAGATGAGAAATCAAAATAGAACCTGTGAAACCATATTCGAATTATGTATTGTTGTCAGATTACTGTCTTTATCAAATATATACTATACATTCAGAAACAAATAGTTTTTGGACCGATTATATAAGTAAAGGAATCTATTTATTGAAAAGGAAATTCAATAATCTTATTAAAATTAATTTCTAATTCATTTGCCAAACAATTCACATAAATGATGATAAGATATATTTCGATGAAAGATGTACACATACCTTTTCTTATAGGCTTTGAGACCAAATGTGGGAAAACTGCTGAATCCACAACCATCTGCTGCAATAAAAAACCACTGGAAAAACGCAAAAGAAAAGCTGCCACAAAAGCTTTTGAAGAGTAAAGCAACTTGTTTTCTGTTTATATAAGAATGATAGGGTTATGTTTATCACAATAAAAAAATAACCGTTTTGTTGATCGTGTTGGCATTCTCTACATGAATTTAAATTAATTGTATTATTAATACGTACTTTGCTAGCTTTGCTCCTTTTGGGGTGTGTAAACTATTGACGAGGAGAGCTGTGGCAGTTCCACTAGGGTATGTTAGATTGTACTTCAAAATCATCAGCTGTGGAATGCCAATTCAAAATATGTATTTAATAAACTGTAATCAAATTTATATGAAGGTTCAATTGCAGAATTCTAGTATCTTTCTACCAACCTTTCTTAGAGGCACAATAGAGAACAAACCCACAAAGCTAACAACAAACAAGAAACCAAACATCCAACCAAGGGAGAGACTCTTCGTATTGATTGGCGTGTTCCCCCCGTTAACTTGAGAAGCGATATATGGGCTCATCGCAAGTAGATAACTTCCAGTGCCACCTATTCATGAAGCAAAGATTAAATTATAAATAACAAAAAATTAACATGAACTTCTATGCCGCATACGACTAGTCATGCACAACCGTTTGTAATCTATATGTTATTCGGTGTGACAGAATAAACAGTTTTGTTTCCACCCGCTAAATAGTACCTCATGAAATTCCTTGAACTAAAAGTTTTTTTTTCCGTAAATAGAAAAAGAAGAATTATGCCCTCCATATGGTGGTAATGGTAAACATGGTTTTAAATTGCGGTCCGCAACCGTAATTACAGTTGCAATATTGCGGTTTTTATGGTCTCCGCAACCACATCGCGACTGCAACATTTTCCCACAATTGGCCTCAATATTGTGTTTTTAATTATCTCCGCAACCGCGACCGCAACCGCAATTTAAAACCATGATGGTAAATATCAATTTGTTATTGTCAAATTACGAATAGTCGAGATAGCTTATGATATTTTATTATCCAAAAAAAAAAAAGATAGCATATGATATAGTATTTGTTTAAAGATTGGGGAAAACAAAAATTTAAGGTGAATTTTCATACAATTTTTTAATATAAATTTCATCTCTGAAATTTTCAATGAGGGGATTAAACTGAAAGAAGATCCTAAATTAATTTGTTTTATAATCTATTACCCCTAAAGCCAAAGGAATAGAAGAAACAATTTCTTTGCGCGTTGGGTATGCTTATTCACTTGCATGTAGCACGCAGCGTTATGTCAATTTTGAATTGTTACTAGACAGACTTCATATCAGCATGGTACAATATGCAAAAATGGGTGGTCAAGTAAACAAAAACTCACTGCTGAATGCGATTCCAGAGGAGGCAACGACGCAAGTCTGGATGACAGTGTTCTCTTGTCGAGTGAAGGGCTGCTTGAGAAGGCCAAACTTGTTGAGCAGTGCCGTGTAGGACTTGATCACTGCAAATCCCAACAACCCTGCAGCTACATTGAGGGATGGTATGATTCCTGTGGTGAAGTTGAGCTTGCAGACAATGAAGTTGAAGATGATGCTGAGGACAATGCTTGTCACCACTGACCTCACTGTGATCTGTTTTGTCCATGTTGGCACGCTTGTCTTCCTGAAAGCCTCTTCACCCTTCAAGTTATCCTCTTCCATATCTCTCCCTATATCAACTCTCTACCCAAACCACTCACTAGTACAACCCAATGTTCCTAATGACTTTCTCTACCACACTTTGAGGTGTTGCCTAGTGGGTGGTTTGTGACAGCAGCCTTCTATTTATTGTATGATGATATGAATCAAAGTAGTCGATCAACAATGTGTAGAGAAAGGTTTTGGTACAAGGACTACGGCTGTGTGACTAGGATGGCTAAAAATCTGGGTGAGTAAAGTACGCAAAATCGCGTTGACGAGAATAAGAATCTGGACAATCAAGGCTCTTAATCAGTCTTTAATAGTGACTATATAAGGATGAACGCGTTTTCCAAATTTAAGTCAAAATCTGATGAGGGAATCGAGGGATTCTATATGTGAAAGATTAATATGAAATGGTTAACCTCTTATTTTGGAAATTGGAAGCAATAAGTATATCTTAAAAGCAATGTCCAACTTGCAAAGTTCTCATGCTCATCCTTGGATTTTGATTCTCATGTTATTTTTTCTTTCATATGATCAAGTGAATTAAAGAGATAGACACGTAGATATCTCATCATTTATACAGATGTATGTTGAATTACAAATTATAAAAAGTCTAAAATAAGCCTAGAATAAATGGTTAACTTCTTATTTTGGAAATTGGAAGCAATAAGTATATCTTAAAAGCGATGCCAACTTGCAAAGTTCTCATTCTCATCCTTTGTACAGATGTATGTTGAATTACAAATTATAAGAAGTCTCGAATAAGCCTCCGTTAATTTCACGGATTTATTTTATTTTATTAATTTTTTAATTGTTTATATATATATATATATATATATATATATATATATATATATATATAGATCTTACTTTCACAGGTGAGAGGAGTATTTATTGTAAGAGGTGAGAGGAGTAAATATTGACCATTGGATCTTACATGAATGGTCAAGATTAAAACATAAATGCATGTAACTTTTTAAAGTAGTCACTTGACCTTTACCCTGTGTTTGGATGTTTTCTCATTAACGGAATGGAACGGAATAGGTGGGGTTGGATTAGAAAGGAAATGAAAGGAATGGAACATAGTTTTCCCCCTCTTTGTTTAGAAGATTCATTAACGGAACGGAACGGAACATGTGTTCCTCCCATTCCACCTCAATTTTGGGGGGAACATAATTTGGTCATTTGAGGGAAAGTGGGGGAGAATGATTCTCCCTGTATTCCATTCCATTCCTATGCATTTTAAAACTCCCAAACACAAAAAATTAATTCCGTTCTCCCCATTTTCTTTCCGTTCCCCTTTTTACCTGTCATCCAAACATAGCGTTAAGTAACTTTTAATCTTGACCATCCATGTATGGTTGTAGGGTCAAGATTTACTTCTCTCACCTTCTCACAATAAAAACTCCTCTCACTAGATATGTCCTATATATATATATATATATACTTAAAATAGTACTCCCACCAAAAGTTGCATGCATTTTTCATTTTCCACTCACATTACATGAATAAAAGTTCCAAAAAAATTTACGTGAAAAAGTCCTCTAATGATTTTGCAATTAAAGACTCACCTCCCTCTTGACAGTAAAATCAGGTAATATTAGCACGACACACTATGTTTGGATGACAGGTAAAGAGGGAAACGAAAAGGAAATAGGGGGAACGGAATTAATTTTTTGTGTTTGGGAGTTTTAAAACGCATAGGAACGGAACGGAACACAGGGAGAATCATTTCTCCCCTCTTCCCCTCAAATGACCAATTTTTGTTCCCCCCAAAATTGAGGTGGAATGGGGGGAACACATGTTCCGTTTCGTTCCATTAATGAATCTTCCAAACAAAGAGGGAGGGAACTATGTTCCATTCCTTTCTTTTCCTTTCCAATCCATCCACACTTATTCCGTTCCGTTTCATTAATGAGAAAACATCCAAACATAGGGTTAAAAGGTATTGTGTCACAAGTTATTAGCACTAAGATTTTAAATTTTAAAGACAAAAAGTATTGCAAATTTTCAATTATATCAATAAATTAAATATGGAATCTAGGGTACCTCTCATATAATTGATTCTCATAAAACCTCACCTAATTTATTTATTATTGTTTCTATACCTGACTCTAAAATAATAAGGAATAATTATAGTTTAATGATTAAGTTAAAAAAATATTAGTATTAATATTTTTCTCGACAAAATTTTACTTTTCTCAAATTGTAAGTTAAAAGAATTTCAAAATTCAAAATTATTTAATAAAATTATAAACAACATTTATTCATTTTAATTGAAAATAATAGTTTTTCAATCAAAATAATTTGAATATAATCTAATCAAGTTTTTTTTTTTTTTGTGGTATATAAAAGAATGATAATTTGAAAGAAGAAAGTGACACATGTAAGCACGAGATTCAGTTATATTTAAATGAAATAAAAGCAATATGGAGTAAATCCACTAAATCCCATTTGATTTGATGATTTACCAATTAGTGATCAAGTGAGTATAGAATTAGAAACAAGGGCAAAATAGATTAAGAAGTTACATAAGCAGATTCATCAACGAATAATACAAATGTGCTAAAGTGCTAAAATATGTTTTCCCTGCATAGCACATAAATAATACAAATGTTTTCTAAAGTGACAAAGATAATACATAAATGCTTAAAAATTGGTATGAGATATTCTACAAACTACGGAAAGGAAAATACTAATCACAAAAAAAAATGGAAAACACTTTAAATTTTTTTCACCATTTAAAAAAAAAAAAATTTAAAAATAGGTATACATCTGTTGTGATGAATATGCAATCACAAGAGTTTGAGTCTATGGGAAAACACTTTTGGGGATGGGGACCCTGAATATCCGAACCAAAGTTTAGTTTCAAATCTAAGACTGTGAGAAAAACCTCGAGAAAAAATAGTTGTACATCTAGCTAAAAAATTCACTTATCATTTTATGAATTTGTACATGGTTGAAATTATATATAAGAATAAATGTTGCTATAAAAAATAAACTATCAAAAGTACATGAATATATTTTACTGCATAAATAGGTTTTTATTTTAAAATATAATTAATTACTTTAATTTCCTACTAATATATTATATTCAATTAGTTTTATGATGTTCTCATGTAAAGATTTCACTTATAGTGTAGATATTACAACTCATAAATGTTATAGAACAATATATAACTATACGTATACGATATCTTAATAAAAACAATTAAAGTAGATGATTAATTTAGTTTCGTAATAATAAATTACGTTACAGTTAATCTTATTATCATTTATTACAAATCTTTAACATGTGAACGTAGATATTAATAAGTTTTCATATAAAGTTTTTAATGCAGGTGATGTAAACATAAAACATTTAAACATTACATATATATGAAAAAATTATTATTTTAAAATATAATTAATTAATTAATTAACAAACTTGTTTACCCAATAATAACTTGTATTCAATCAATTATAGTAGTTATTTATGTAAAGTTCTCACATGGTTGGTGTATATATTAAAATTTCTAAATATTATAGAACTATACGTACATATGTAACTCTCAGCGAAAAATAAAAATGCATACATATGTAATGATTTAAAAATATTTTTTTAATTTTATATTATTAAATTATATTGCAATTCATAAATTAAAAAAATATATATTATAGTAAATTTGATAGTTTGCTCTAATATTAAAACAAGAAAGTCTTCCCTTATTCTGAACTTTTTATATACCAACAGATATTGACAAACTTTAAATTATATTGATTTTTGATAGTATTAAATGCTTGGCAATATATTTAATATCAATACTTTTTAATAAATATTCATAATATATATAACATTCATATCCATAATATATAATATATCAATATTATAGATTTATAATATTGATTTTTCAATTAATCAATATCAATGTTTCTTAAATTGACTTTATTCATTTAATTTAAATGCTGCCCAATATCATATATACATATTTTTTTAAACAATCAAAATTAATATTCATAATTGAGACATTAAGTCTTTAATTTTATTTTATGGTATTTTTATGCAATCTCAAAAGGAGAATGATTAATGGTTCTATTTGGAGCATGATTGTAAGCAAATTCAGCATGAGTAAGAAGGCTTTTTTACCAAACTGCCATTTTTAGCAAAAAATATTATCAAAATGTCACTGTTTTCAAACTAATTATCGAAATGTCACCGTTTTGGCCACGGTGACATTTTTTATTTTTTGTTGGGCCATGTGGGATACGCCATTGCGCTTGGCGTATCCACGTAGGATACGCAAGAGCGCTTGGCGTATCCTACGTGGATACGCCAAGCGCAATGGCGTATCCTACGTGGATACGCCAAGCGCTCTGGCGTATCCAATGACGTGGCTTGCCAAGTCAGATAGATTGAGACTGGCTATAATGAATCCAACTGGGCTGACCCAAATGGGTTAGGACCCAGCCCGAATATCTTGGGCCCAGGTTAGGTTAGGTGACCCGAATATGTTGGGACTTACCCAAATGGTGAGCTAGGGCCGGCTCGAATGGGCTAGGGCCCGATCCAAATGGTGAGATGGGCGAATGTCTTGAATCCCAGGGTTCGGCCAATGGATGGACCGTGGGCTTTGGCACGCTAATACACCGAGACGACCCAATATATCCTTTTTGGCATATTTTTAAAATTTTTAAAATAATATAAATAACAAAATTAGCCTTGAGATAAAATAAAAATAAATTTTAAAATTAATTATTAGTATTTTATTATTTTAAATTTTTATATTTATTATACAATTTTTTTATAACCATGTTATATTTTATTATACTTTAATTGTATTATACTTTAAATTTCCTTATCATATCATGTCGAGTTCTAACCCAGCCCTCCCCTCAGGATAGAATTTGAACTAAATAGAGAGGATAAGATAGGTGATAGGATTGATTTATCCTATCCTGCTGGTTCACCAAATAACAGTTTTAGACAGGATATAAAAATTGATTTGTCCTATCTCTACAAAATTAATTTACGTTAATAGTTTAACCGATTCTATAAAAAAATTGACAGAGTTTCCCTAAAAATCAGACGTTCCCAAAAATATTTCATCCTGTATAATGAAACATATTTATATATATTCAATTCATATCAAGAAAACACATATAAGATGCATAAACATAACAGAAAAATCTGGTACATATAAATACAGTAATCCTTAATCAAGTAAATGTAATAAAATGTAGTACATATACATCAATGAGAAGGGCCAGGGTCAGAATGTGGGGGCGTGATGGGGATCGAGAAGAAGGTCCTTGTGAGTGATGAGGATATGGTGGGTAACCCGTATACGGTGGATATGGAAATGACGGTGTCAGGGTAAAAGTATAAGGATATGGTGGGTAAGGGTAAGTAGGTGGTGGGTATGATGTAGATGGTGGATAACCTGGATATGGCGGGTACGAGGGAGGTGGTGGCTGAGACGGACGGTAAGTAGCGGTAGAAGTGGGCGGTGGGCGAGTACTAGGCACGGCGGAAAGAACAGAGTCATCGGAAGACGTGGTCGTGATCGAGTCTTGGTTAACCTCTCCGTCTGGGCGCGGTCGTGCTCATCGGATTTGCTCGGATGGTCAGGAATCTCATCTGCGGGAGAAGGCGGACGTAGGTGATCTAATGTGATGCGATCATGCTCCTCACTTTGCGGATAAGATGTCCTTCATGTAATGTTGAAGGCTAGCCATACTAAATCCCGAACTAGGGTTCTAGCCGACCCATGACGTTCTCTGCAATGTCGGCCTAAGATACAAATATAACACGTCATTATCAATATAAAATACAAAATGTTCAAAACAAATAGCGAGAACATATTAGTAAAAAGCTTACCTGACCCCAAAGATGCGTGAGAGGGTGAGGGGGTGGGTTATAGGTGTTCACGTGGGATACGCCGGGCGCTTGGCGTATCCACGTGGATACGCCAGGAGCGTTTGGCGTATCCACGTGGAATACGCCAAGCGCTCTGGCGTATTCCACGTGGATACGCCAAGCGCTCTGGCGTATCCCACGTGAACACCTATAACCCACCCCCCTCACCCTCTCACGGCATCTTTGGGGTTGTGGTAAGCTTTTTACCAATATGTTCTACTATTTGTTTTGAACATTTTGTATTTTATATTGATAATGACGTGTTATATTTGTATCTTAGGCTGACATTGCAGAGAACGTCTATGGGTCGGCTAGGAACCCTAGTTCGGGATTTAGTATGGCTAGCCTTCAACAGTCCATGGAGGACATCTTATCTGCAGTGAGGGAGCATGATCGCATCACATTATATCACCTACGTCCAGCTCCTCCTCAGATGAGATTCTGCTGACCATCCGGGCCGATGAGCAGCCGATCGCGACGGAGAGGGTTAACCAAGATTTCTGATCACGACTACGTCTTCCGATGACTGTCACTGACAGTGCGTACTTCCACCGCCCACTTCTACCGCTACTTGCGTCCGTCTGCCCACCACCTCCCTCGACCCGCCATATCCAGGTTATCCACCATCTACATCATACCCACCACCTACTTACCCTTACCCACCATATCCTTATACTTTTACCTTGCCCCGACATTTTCCATATCCACCGTATACGGGTACCCACCATATCCTCATCACTCACAAAGGACCTTCTTCCGATCCCCATCACAGACCCCCACATTCTCTACATGCGACTACGTCATTGATGTATATGTACTACATTTTATTACATTTACTTGATTAAGGATTACTTTATATTTATATGTACCAGATTTTTCTGTTATGTTTATGCATCTTATATGTGTTTTCTTGATATGAATTGAATATATATAAATATGTTTCATTATACAAGATGAAATATTTTTGGGAACGTCTGATTTTTAGGGGAAACTCTGTCAATTTTTTTATAGAATCGGTTAAACTATTAACGTAAATTAATTTTGTAGAGATAAGACAAATCAATTTTTATATCTGTCTAAAACTCATTGTTTGTGAACGGCAGATAGAGATAAATCAATCTTATCACCTATCTTATCCTCTCTATTTAGTTCAAATTCTATCCCGAGAGGGTCAAGTAGAACTCGACATGATATGATAAGAAATTTAAAGTATAATACAATTAAAGTATAATAAAATATAACATGGTTATAAAAAATTGTATAATAAATATAAAAATTTAAAATAATAAAATACTAATAATTAATTTTAAAATTTATTTTTATTTTGTCTCAAGGCTAATTTTTTGTTATTTATATTATTTTAAAAATTTTAAAAATATGCCAAAAAGGATATATTAGGTCATCTCGATGTATTAGCGTCGTGTCCAAATTTGATCGATCCATCTGGCCGAACCCGATTCAAGACATTCGGCCATCTCATTTTTCGATCTGGCCCTAGTTCGATTCGATACCTAGCCATTCCCAGAAGTCCCAACATATTCATGTCGAACCTAACTCGGCCCAAGATATTCGTGGGCCCTAACCCATTTCAGGTCACCATCCGGATTCATTATAGCCAGTCTCAATCCATCTGACTTGGCAAGCCACGTCATTGGATACGCCAGAGCGCTTGGCGTATCCACGTAGGATACGCCATTGCGCTTGGCGTATCCACGTAGGATACGCCAAGCGCTCTGGCGTATCCTACGTGGATACGCCAAGCGCTCTGGCGTATCCTACGTGGATACGCCAAGCGCAATGGCGTATCCCACGTGGCCCAACAAAAAATAAAAAATGTCACCGTGGCCAAAACGGTGGCATTTCGATAATTAGTTTGAAAACAGTGGCATTTTGGTAATATTTTTTGCCAAAAATGGCAGTTTGGTCAAAAAGCCTAGTAAGAAACAAATCCCATTTTTTTAAGTTCTTCTTCACACAACTTCTAAGTAAAATGCCAAGATATTTGTAACCTCGCTTTGCCTAACAGTTTTAGGATGACAGGTTATGCTAAAGAGAAGCGCTTTGTACCAATCTTCTTCTACAATATCTTCCAAAAATAGCTTAGGAACTTAACATTCCTACATGAAACAAATGTTCTAGGTACACCATGGAGTCGAACCATTTCTCTAAAATATAGATTTGCCATATGAGAAGCATCATTAGTCTTATTACAAGGAAAAAATGAGTCATCTTTGAGAATCTATTTACCACAACCAGAATTGCATCTTTTAAGGGTGAGGCAATGCAAGAGCAAAATCCACACTAACATCCTCTCAAGGATCTCATGGCACTAGTAATGGAGAATACAATCCTTGAGGAAGTGATTTGCTTTTTCCTAAATGACAGATTGTACACCATTCAACAATTCGCTTGACATCCTTTACTATGTGTGGACAATAAAAGTGTTCTTGTAGAAAAGACAAGGTCTTATCTCTTCCAAAATGACCAGCTAAGCTTCCTCCATTAGTCTTTCTAATCAAAAGCTCCTGATATGAACTCTTGGGAACACATAAACGATTTTCTTTGAAAAGCCATCCAAAAAGAAATAATTCTCATAAGAAATATGTGAGCATTTATGATAAATAGAAGCAAAATCTGGATCATTAGCATAATGTTCTTTGAGCATATCAAAACCAAAGAATCTTACATCAAATGCATGAAGAAGAAACACTTAAAAAAAACAGTGTTTAGCCACGATTTTTTTGCTTTGGTTTCAACAACCATGGCTAAACAAATGAAAAACCCTCACTTCTGCTGGGCCATCAGCGTCCTGACACCCTTTCCTCTTCTCTCTCCTTTTTTTTCCCATCTCCTACTCTTTTTCCTATACCACAACTTCAGTCTCTAAAACGCACACTGCTGGGCCATCAACTTGCAACCTCTCTCTCTCTCCCTGTGACCTCTCTATGGCCCTGCTACAACATGCCACGACGCCAATGTTGTGTTTCTCCTCTGGCGCTGTTGGTCCTTAACAAGCATCGAACTCAATCAAAATTATAACTGAAGTTATACCTAAGCTTGGAGCATAGTGAACAACACCGGATCATCTTCACAAGGATCGTAAATGCAATTTAATCAAATCAAGTTAAAGTTAGAAAAAGGGGGCGTTTGACAGTTCAAGGTTACACTTAACAAAATTAAAAGAAGAAACAACAATTAAAAGAGTAGTCAATTCAGAAACTTATCCGAAATTGGGTGGATTCAATCATAGACCTTTCAACAAACATTTGAAGTGTATTTGAAAAATTAACTTGGATCTAACCGAGATCTCTGCATCAAATTCAGAATTCATACTAGACAATTGCCTAGAATTCAATTAACAAGTAATGAGCACAAATCTGCAATTGCACCATTCATGTGGATCTATGTTAATTTAAGTACCGAATTCAATTAACCTTAACACAAATTCGTAACCTAACCTCTTCAATTACTTGATTAATTTAGATCAATCAGTTCTAAGTTTTATCACAAATCTCAATCTTAAATAAAGATCAAATCAGATCAAACATAAACAGAATCACCATTCATGCATTCAAGATCAAGAAGAAGAAGAAGAGAAGAGGGATTTAATCACAAATCAAATACAATACAAAACCAAGGTCTCAAGAATCTGAACCACAATCTCTTCAAGAGTCCCGAATTGACTTAAAGTAACTTAGTCCTCCATTACAATGGAAGAACTCATCAAAATATACACAAAATATGACAAACTATGAAAAAGAAGCAGAAAAACTGAAAGGGGGAAGAGAGTCATCATCCATGCCTCAAGTTACAATTTATAGAAAATTTGAGGTCCAGTAGGGGACACGATCGTGTCTCCTAACTCAGAAGCTTTCTGAGGTTAAGACACGGTTGTGTGAGGCCAAAAAGGGGAGACACGGTCGTGTGTCCATGAGACATGACCGTGTCTCATGTCACACTCATGTATCCAACAAATTATGACAGCATTGCGTGCACGTTTTGATTAACTTCAGCTTGTGTTGCAAGTTTTGGGGGAGACACAGCCGTGTATCCATGAGACACGGCCATGTCTCATGTCAGCATCATCGTATTGGAGAAGCTTGGGGGACACAGCCGTGTGAGTTTGAGACACGACCATGTCTCTTGTAAAAAATAGCTTTTATGCACGTTTTTGGGAAGACACGACCATGTGAGTGGGAGACACGTTCGTGTCTCAAGTCAAAAGTTTCATCCAAGTTAGACATGGTCATGTCTAAGTCCTTAATTGCTCCTAAACTGACACAAAACCCTACCAAAGCCAGAATGGACCTCTTTTGCCTTGAAAACTTGGTATCTTTGCTTGCTTTCATCCAAATGTATTAAATCTCTCAATTCTGCAAAAACGAAGATAATGATAAGGATACAACTAGAACTCACTCTTAATTACAGGCGATTAACTAATAAAAAGTTATCAAAATCAACTCCGATCACACCCCCATACTTGAGCTTTTACTTGTCCTCAAGCAAAGAATATGAATCAACAACAAGATCGAACTCAACATCCAGAGACATGAATCAAGGGGAATTCCAGAATTTAAAAAATTTAAGTTCAGCAATCAAATCCAATCAATCAAGATCATTCAGCAATTTAAAACAATAAGATTTTTTAGCCTAGCTTGCAACTTTTCTCTTCACCAAACATATAAGATCACTCATCTTTTCATTGCTTAAGTGTTTAAGGACAAAGAGATCACTCAAATTTCTCATGAAAAATGTAAAACCATAGGCTTGCCTATCAATCTCATCTCCACTTTCAAGTTTACATATATAGCAAGAATCAAAAGGACTTCATCTGGTTGTAACAGGGTCAAGGGTAATAATGAAAGGCAGGAAAAAGATAAATAAGGGTAAAGAACTATCAATACAGAGTAGAATCAGGTTGAAAAGATAAATCATGATGCACAAGGATTTAAACAATTCTCATTTTCAACCCAATATTTTCATTGTTATTCACCAATAATTCTTTTCCTTTTTTTTATATATACCCTTGAAGATAAAAACAACTTTTCAAGACTTCTTGATCAACACCTCAGATGCTCCAAAGAATTCAATTTGATTATTCAATTAGGTATTCAAAGAAATCAAATTTAGGTTCAAATGGGGCAACAAATGGGTTATTTTATCAATACAACTTTGAGAGTCAAGAAAGAATAAAACCTAATTGCCTTAATCATATTCAAGTATGTATGCGAATCATTAAAGTTTCACCAAGATAACAAAGCAAGTTCTAGTGCACATTAATCAAGAGAAAATTCACTCTAGAAGGAAAATAGGATTTTATTTATGAAGAATCCAGTCGTTAAGGCTTAAAACTCACTTTCTGGTTAAGTTGATAAAGAAAACAAAAACAAGCAGACATGACTAATTTCCAACAAAGATGCTAAATTTCACTCTTCTTAATTGAACAAGATTGCTTCACACAAAATAATCTCATGATCCATAGATTCCCCTTTCAAACATATCTTTGTCAGCTCAAAACAAATCAAGCAATTAACACACAATTCCAGCTTAATAACTAGCATTACTCAAGTGATCATCAATTGTGCAAATTTTTTTTTCAATCAAAGTACATTACCACCCCCCTATACTTAATATAAACATTATCCTCAATGTGAAAGAGATAAATAAAGTGTAAAGAAAAGAGCAACACAACTTGATGAGGAGTGAGATAATGCCAAGTAGAAAAGAGCGCAAAAATCAGAGCTACAACAGAATCTGAAAAATCACAAAACACATGAGTAACATCTAAAACAAAAATAACAAGACTATAATAATAGAAAATTAAAGAGAAAACACGGGTCAGGGTCTTTTAGAGTCAGATTCCCAAGACTATAACACTTATGTTCGTCTCTGAAGAGATTCCACAAATAAAAAGTTCATGAAATACAAGTCCACAAGAATGCGTCTCAAGAGTCAATAAAATAGCATTTACTGACTCCTTACTCAGCCATTCATAATGAAGTATATTTTTATCTTCTCAGTTTGCGGAAATCCTCCCCAAGGAACTTGAAGGAAAATCTAGTTGGGTTGCCTCCCAATGAGTGCTTGGTTTATTGTCTTTAGCCCGACATTGTGACTCCCCTTAGTGTTATTCATAATACGGATGGAGAAGGGTCATCTCCTCCACTTCCGCACTTTCTAGAAGCTCATGATATAGTTTGAGGAGGTGTCCATTGACAATGAAAGCTTTGGTAGCATTCTCACCTGTAACCTGCACAACACCATAAGGGAAAACCTTAGTAACAACAAATGGTCCATCCTATCTAGACCTTAATTTACCAGGCATGAGTCTGAAGCAGGAGTTATAGAGGAGAACTTTTTGACCAATTTCAAATGCTTTCTCATAATCATCTTATAATGGAAGACTTTGGTCTTCTCTTTATAAATCTTGGAGCTCTCATAGACCTCCAGGCAGATCTCTTCCAATTCCTACAACTGTAACTTTCTCTCCAAGCCTGCTTGGTCTAGGTCTAGGTTACATCTCTTCACCGTCCAAAATGCGTGATGCTCAATTTTCACAGGAAGATGACATGCTTTGCCAAAAATAATCCGATAAGGAGACATCCCAATGGGTGTCTTGTAGGCAGTCTGGGAAGCCCATAAAGCATCCTCAAGCCTCTTGCTCCAGTCCTTTCTGTTTAACTGGACTATCTTCTGAAGTATCTGCTTGATTTCTCTGTTGGAGACCTAGGCTTGCCTATTGGTTTGGGGGTGGTAAGGTGTAGAAACCTTGTGCAGGACTCCATACTTCTTCATCAAAGCCTCCGTGCTCCAATTGCAAAAATGTGAACCTTGATCACTAATGATGGCCCTCAGGACTCCAAACTTATAGGAAATTTATGATCTAACAAAATCCACAATAACTTTAGAATCATCAGTCTGAGTGGCTTTGGCCTCCACCCATTTAGATACATAATCCACAGCAAGCAGAATGTAAACAAAACCAAATGATATAGGAAAAGGACTCATAAAATTAATACCCCATACATAAAATATCTCACAGATTAATAGGGGTTTCTAGGGCATCTCATTCCTACGAGAAGTATTCCCTGTTCTCTAGCATTGATCACAAGATTTGCAAAATACATATGCATCATGAAACAGAGTGAGCCAATATAATTCAGAGTCCAAAACTTTCCTAGCAGTCCGTTGGGGACCAAAATGGCCGCCACATGCAAGTGTATGACAAAAGCTAAGAATAGAATGGAATTCATCATCAAGAACACATCTCCTAATGACTTGGTCACTGCAAAATCTCCACAAATAAGGGTCATCCTACACATAATATTTTGACTCACTTTTCAATTTATCAATCTGTGCCTTAGTGAAATGTGCAGGTAGTGCTCTAGCAACCAAGAAATTAATTAAATCAGCAAACCAAGGGATGTAGCCTTACAGCTTGAAAAGCTGCTCATCAGGGAAGACATCATGGATGGGAAAAACATCTGCCTCCCTTTCAATTCGACTCAGGTGATCAGCCACCAAATTCTCCGCTCCACTCTTATCACAAATCTCAATATCAAACTCTTAGAGGAGCAACATCCACCTAATCAACCGGGGCTTTGCATCGGGCTTCTTTAGGAGAAACTTCAAAGTTGCATGATCTGAAAACACAACCACTCTAGAACCAAACAAATATGATCGAAATTTATCTAAAGCAAAAATAATTACTAAAAGTTCCTTTTCAGTTGTGGTGCAGCTGACTTATGCAGGATCTAAAGTCCTCGAAGCATAGGAGATAACATGAGGTACTTTGCCGACTCTTTGTGCAAGAACAGTTCCCAATGCATAATTAGAGGCATCACACATGAGCTCAAATGGGAGCGTCCAATCCGGCAGCTGGATGACAGTTGTACTGGTTAATGCTTGCTTCAGGTGATTGAAGGCATCTTGACACTTTTGGTCAAAGTGGAACTTCACTTCTTTTTGAAGTAAGTTGGATAGTGGAAGGGCAATTTTATTGAAATCCTTTATGAACTGCCTATAGAAACCTGCATGACCAAGGAAAGAACGAA
Source organism: Ormosia emarginata (assembly GCA_029884605.1). NCBI lineage: Eukaryota > Viridiplantae > Streptophyta > Magnoliopsida > Fabales > Fabaceae > Ormosia > Ormosia emarginata. Next base: position 1,317,275 of record JAQQTP010000013.1, on the reverse strand, counting down.
CCTCCTGCACGCATGTGGGGTAAGATAGGTATGAAATGACATTTATTTTTGCAGGATCTACCTCAATACCCTCGCTAGATATTGTATGCCCTAAAATTATACCTTGCTCTACCATGAAATGACATTTCTCAAAATTCAGAACAAGGTTAGTCTCAATGTATCTATGCAAAACCTGAGCTAGACTATCCAGACATACATCAAAGGAAGAGCCATAGACAGTAAAATCATCCATAAACACATCCATGCAATTATCTAAAAAGTCAGAAAAGATACTTACCATACACCTTTGAAAGGTGCTCGGAGCGTTGCACAAAACAAAGGGCATCCTCCAGTATGCAAATGTGTCAAATGGGCAAGTGAAAGTAGTATTCTCTTAGTCCTCTGGTGCTATATGAATAATAGCCTGAATATCCATCCAGGAAATAATAATGCGACTTGTCAGCTAGCCTCTCTAGCATCTGATCAATGAAAGATAAAGGAAAATGATCTTTTCTAGTGGCCTGGTTAAGCCGCCTATAATCAATGCAAATCCGCCAACTATTCTGAACTCTTATGGGTAGAAGTTCATTGTTTTGATTTGCAACTACTGTGACCCTAGATTTCTTGGGTACCACCTGCACAGGGCTCACCCATTTACTGTCGGATATGGGATAAATAATGCCAGCTTGAAGCATCTTGGTAACTTCCTTCTTCACCACATCCAGAATCAAGGGGTTCAGTCTCCTTTGGGGCTGCCTCACTGGTTTGATACCCTCTTCTAATAAAATCTTATGCATGCATGTGGAGGGACTAATACCAAGAATATCTGTAAGAGTCCATCTGATAGCCTGCTTATTATGCCTCAAAATCTGCAGTAATTTTTCTTCTTGTTTAGGTTGTAGGTTTTTAGCGACGATCATCGGCAGTGTGTCACCATCTCCTAAATATGCATATTTAAGATAGTCTGGTAAAGTCTTTAACTCTAAGGATGAGGGCTACGCAATGGAAGGTAGCAAGCTATTTGAAACAACTAACTTAGCAACATTAAATTCAGCATGATTCTGACTCTCATTTTCACATGCTGCTTCATTCACTTGATTCAAGTCAGCAACTGCATCATCACTCAAAACAACATAAATCTCAGCACATGCAGCACATGGTACAATATCACAGCCAGCACATGTGTTACAAGTAACAGAATCCAGAAGGTGAGCAATATCATGGAATTCAACATACATATCAACATAAACATCATCAACCAACATCTCAATCATATCCATATGGAAAACAGAATGCTCCTCTAGGGAATGTCTCATGGCATCAAAAATGTTAAATTGTACCACATCGTCGCCAAACTCCATAGAAAGGCTACCAACATGTATATCTATCTTGGTCTTGGTTGTCTTGAGGAATGGTCTGCCTAGAATCAATGGAGCGTGATTTGTTAAAGACTCATCTTCCATGTCCAAAATGTAGAAATCCGCTGGGAAAATTAGCTCATTCACCTGAACTAACACATCTTCCAGCACTCCTGCAGGATGAGCAGTGGTCCTATTTGCCAACTAAATCACGATACTAGTGGGTTGCAAAGTGCCAATGTTCAAGGACTTATAAACTAACATAGGCATGACATTGATTGAAGCACCTAAATCTAACATTGCATGTTCAAATCTGGAGTTGCCTATTATGGAAGGAATTGTGAAAGTTCTAGGATCTTTGCATTTCTTTGGCATGCTTGGTAGAATCATTGCAGAAACATTTCTGCTCATGCTAATCTTCTCATTTCCATTCAACCTTCTCTTATGAGTGTACAACTCCTTGAAGAATTTGGCATACTTAGGAATTTGCTTGATTGCATCCAGGAGGGGGATATTGATTTCCACCTTCCTGAATGTCTCCATGACTTCTTTTTCCATTTCTGCTTGTACTATCCACTTGCATTGTGTAACCCTATTTGGGAAGTGTAGTGGAATGGTCACATCTGATTTCTTTACACCTTTCTTATATTTCTGGTCAATTTATGGTTGCTGCAAAGTTGGACCATCAACTTCTTTTCCACTTCTCAAGGTAATGGCACTTACGATGCTTCTTGGGTTGTTGACTGTTTGTGAATGCAATTGGCTTGAACCTTGACTCTTCAGCTCACTCACAGTGGTCGCCAACTACCCGATCTAAGTTTGTAGGTTCTGAATGCTGGCACTGACGTTCTGCTGGAGCTGAATGCTGTTTGTGGCCATTTGTTTCATCAAGTCTTCCAATGATGGCTCGGTTGGAATGGATTGGACAGACTGTTGAACATGTTGCTGCTATCTGAATGCAAGTGGTTGGTATTTGTTGCTTGGACCTACAACTTGGTATCTAAATTGTTGTTGCTGTTAGTAGGGCTATTGTTGCTGACTAGAATTCCCATATCTCAGGTTGGGATGGTCTCGCCAACTAGGGTTATAAGTACTAGAAAATGGATCATATCTAGACTGCTATTGTGATTGCTGATATTGGGGTCTACCAGGAAAGATACTAGTTGTTGCAACATATTGATTAAGAAAAACAGAACCATCATCCTAAAGTGTAGGGCATGCATCAGTAGGATGAGATGAATAAGAGCAAATTCCGCACACGATTGCAACCATTTGTATAGGTGGTTGTTGACCTACTGCTATCTGTCTCACCAAAGACGTCAATTCATCCAATTTGTGTTCCATTCTCTATTGGTCTATGATAATCACATATTTTATTCATTAAGAAACCCTTATGTTTAGTCATTTACACTCTCTATATTCTTAATTGATTGAGTTTGGTATGATTTTGTGAGTTTGAGCTCAAATTGGTCCTAATTGAATATTTCCAGCATTATTGAGATTTGACACTGTTTTTGTATTTTGGCCATAACTTGAGTTCCTAATATCTGATGAACATGAATTTTACCTTGTAGGAAAGATAAGAGGAAGCTCTACAACTTTGATGAAGAGCTCAAAGTCCGATTCAGATGTCTAAGGGACCTAAGTTTACATGGAAGTCAGAATACAGGTTCTGTCAGTAGAATCCGAACAGTGTGCACTCATAAAATCATATCTCAAGATGTAATAATGGAGATGGGCTGAAATTTGGGCAGTGGATAGTCAAGATTCAAATAAACAACTTTCATGAAGAACACATTTTGAGAAAAAGAAGTCTAGTAGGTCATTTTGAGCTTGCAAGTCGGAACAGAGGTGCTGAAGTTGGGTTTGAGCAACCTACGGTATTTGGGACATATCTTGGGCTTAAGGAAGCCAAATTGGACGAAACAGCTATCCATTTTATAGCCAAGACAAGGATCTACAACTTTTATGAAGAACACTTTTTGTGGTTCTGAAGTATAGTGGGTCGTTTTTGGCTTCCAAGTCAGACACGAAATTTTCGTCCTCAACCACCCACTCATCCATCCACTAATCCACTCATCCACTCATCCACTCATCCACTAACTCACCCATTCATCCACTCATACACTAATCCAACCACTTAACCACTCCACCCACTCATACACTAATCCATCCACTAATCCATCCACTCACCCATTCATGTCTATAATTTCCCACTCACCAAAAGTCCTTTGGCATTTTTCACTAATTCAACCACTCAACCATTCCACTCACTCATCCACTAAACCAACCCACTAATCCATCCACTCAAACACTCCACTCACTCATCCACTCATCCACCCACTTCCCTTTGTCATTTTGTTACCTTAGACTTCTATAAAAGGCACCATTTATCATGAACAAGAGTAATTCTCCTTCATTTCTCTCTAAGTTTCTTCTTGCTTCTTCATAGTTTCTCATAGTTTTGTATATTTTGATGCTCCCCTTCATGGTAATGGAGGGCTAAGCTACTTTGGATCAATTTAGAACTCTTGAAGAGATTGTGGTTTGGATTCTTGAGACCTTGGTTATGCATTGTATTTGATTTGTAATTGAATTCCTCTTTTCTTCTTCTTTTTCTTCTTCTTGATCTTGAATGCATGAATGGTGATTCTATTTATGTTGATCTGATTGATCTTGGTTTAAGATTGAGATTTGTGATGAAACTTAGAACTGATTGATCTAAACTAATCACATAAATGAAGATTGAGATTTGTGATGAAACTTAGAACTGATTGATCTAAATTAATCACGAATTGAAAAGGTTAGGTTACTTGATTTGTGCCTAAGTTAATTGAATTCGGTACTTGAAATTAACATAGATTTTCATGAATGGTGCGATTGCGGATTTGTGTTTATCACTTGTTAATTGAATTCTAGACGATCGTCTAGTATGAATTCTGGATTTGATGCAAGATCTCGGTTAGATCCAAATTAACAATTCAATTGCGCTTCAAGTGTTCTATGAAGGGTCTATGATTGAATCCACCCAATCTTGGATAGGTTTCTAAATTGACTGCTCTTTAATTGTTATTTCTTCCTTTAATTTTCTTAAGTGCGATCTTAAACTGTCAAACCCCCCTTTTTGCTAACTTTCACTTGATTTGATCAAATTGCATTTACGATCCTTGAGGAGACGATCCGATGTTGTCACTGTGCTACAAGCTTAGGTAATAACTTCGGTTATAATTTTGACTGAGTTCGGCGCTCATCAGTCTACATGAGACATTTGAACCTCATTAACTCCTTTGGTTGAGACAATGATCTGTGAGCCAAACTGTTGGGTGTTAGCTGCCATGTTTGCTATCAAATCTCTTGCTGCAGCAGGGGTCTTGTCTACTAAGGCTCCTCCAGAGGCAGCATCCACCATGCTTCTATCATTTGGCAGCAAGCCCTCATAGAAATATTAAATCAAGAGTTGATCATTGATTTGGTGATGAGGATAGCTCGAACACAACTTCTTGAATCTCCCAGTACTCATGTAAAGTCTCACCAGAAATTTGTTTGATTCCATATATATCCTTCCTAATTGCAACAGCTTTGGAGGTAGGAAAGAATCTCTCCAAGAACAACCTCTTCATGTCATTCCAACTTCTGACCGAATCCGGTGAAAGATAGAACAACCAATCCTTGGCTGCATCAACAAGTAAGAAAGGGAATGCCCTCAGCTTGATGTGTTCCTCAAGGATTCCTTGCGGCTTCATGGTTGAGCACACAACATGGAACTCCTTTAAGTGCTTATGAGGGTCTTCACCTGCAAGACCATGAAACTTGGGCAACAAGTGTATCAAACTAGATTTTAACTCAAAATCAGCATCAAGATCAGGATATTGAATGCACAAAGATTGGTAAGTTACATCAAGAGCAACAAGTTCCTTAAGGGTCCTATTTTATAAGTTATCAGCCATGATTTCAAAATGACCCAAGATCTCAAGTTCAGTTTCAAGTATCTCAGGTTCAATTTCAAGTTCAAGATCAGAATTAGGTTCAGAAGCAATTCTTGCACTTAACATACGAGTTCTAATTAATCTATGCAAGGTCCTATCAATTTCATGATCAATATCAAGCAAGTTATCACGATTAGACCTAGTCATGCATCATCTAAAGCACAGAAAACACAAAAACAACAAATAAGCAAAATACACTAGACAACACTAAAAATCTACAAAAAATAAATCTAGTTAACATATCTAAACATTTTTAAAAATTATAGGATCAACATAGCACAAAATCTATATAAAAATGAAACTATAAAAGGCAATAAAAAATTAAAAAACTGGTCTAAACGATGAAATTTTGAAAAACTAGGCGTGACCTCATAACTTATTGTGAGTCTTGTTTATTAGGTCGTTTTCCTTCAACCGACCAAGTTTCAGCTCATTCTAGGCATATTTTTAGTACTAAATTTGTAAAAGTTACCCGTAATCACCCATTTTTGTCTTTCCCTACACAAGAAAAATTTAGAAACTTAAAAGAAAAAGTGTTAGTATGGTCACTTAAAATGAAAAGATTACACCTACGCTTCCCCGGCAACGGTGCCAAAATTTTGACGAGCACCGAACTCAGTTAAAATTATAACCAAAGTTATACCTAAGCTTGCAGTATAGTGAACAATACTGGATCGTCTCCACAAGGATCGTAAATGCAATTTAATCAAATCAAGTTAAAGTTAGAAAAAAAAGGGGTTTAATAGTTCAGGGTTGCACTTAACAAAATTAAAGGAAGAAACAACAATTAAAAGAGTAATCAATTCAAAAACCTATCTGAAATTGGGTGGATTCAATCATAGACCTCTCAACAAGCATTTGAAGCGCATTTGAATTGTTAACTTGGATCTAACTGAGATCTCTGCATCAAATTCAGAATTCACACTAGACAATTACCTAGAATTCAATTAACAAGTAATAAACACAAATCTGCAATCGCACCATTCATGTGGATCTATGTTAATTTAAGTACCGAATTCAATTAACCTAGGCACAAATCAGTAACCTAACCTCTTCAATTACTTGATTAATTTAGATCAATCAATTCTAAGTTTCATCACAAATCTCAATCTTAAATAAAGATCAAATCAGATTAAACATAAACAGAATCACCATTCATGCATTCAAGATCAAGAAGAAGAAAAAGAGAAAAGGAATTCAATTACAAATCAAATACAATACAAAACTAAGGTCTCAAGAATCCGAACCACAATCTCTTCAAGAGTTTTGAATTAACTTAAAGTAACTTAGCCCTCCATTACAATGGAAGAACTCATAAAAACATACACAATTTGAAAAACTATGAAAAAAAAGAAGAAAAACTGAAAGGGGGAAGAGAGTCATCGTCCATGCCTCAAGTTATATTTATAGAAAATTTGAGGTCCAGTACGGGACACGGTTGTGTCTCCTAACTCAGAAGCTTTTTGAGGTTAAGACACGAACGTGTGAGGCTAAAAGGGGGAGACACGACAGTGTGTCCATGAGACATGGTCGTGTCTCATGTCACAATAGCGTGTCCAATAAATTCTAATAACATTACGTGCACGATTTGGTTAACTTCAGCTTGTGTTACAAGTTTTGGGGGAGACACAGCCAAGTGTCCATGAGACACGGCTGTGTCTCATGTCAGCATCATCATATTGGATAAGCTTGGGGGACACAACCGTGTGAGTTGGAGACACGGCCGTGTCTCTTATAAAAAATGGCTTTTTTGCACGTTTTTTGGAAGACACAGCCGTGTGAGTGGGAGACACAACCGTGTCTCAAGTTAGAAGCTTCATCCAAGTTAGACATGGCCATGTTTAAGTCCTTAATCGCTCCTGAACTGACACGGAACCCTACCAAAGCCAGAATGGACCTCTTTTGCCTTGAAAACTCGGTATCTTCGCTTGCTTTCATCCAAATGTATTAAATCTCTCAATTCTGCAAAAACGAAGATAATGATAAGGATCCAACTAGAACTCACTCTTAATTACAGGCGATTAACCAATAAAAAGTTATCAAAATCAACTCCGATCAGTCCTGCTCTTCTAGCGTCGTTGCTCACTCGTCTTGCTCCTTTGTTCGCTTTTTCATTTCTATTTCAATTCCTAATTCCTTTTGTTTAGGTCACACTCACTAAATTCTAATGTTTTTTCTCGATTACCCCTTTTTGTTTTATTTTATTTGGGTTTTATATGTCTTTTGCTATTTTTTATTATTTATTTTGCTTATTTACTCATTTCATGTATGTTTGAATTCAAGTTTATGTTACTTGCAATCTACTATCATTTTTTTCTTTTTAATTTTAATTATTCCACCCTCAGTAGACACATTTTTATTTTAAGTTTTTTTTGTGATGTTCATGTAATTGCTAAAGAAAAGGCAAACAACAAATTATGGCTTCTTGTATTGCAGTTGTATGGAAATGGAATGGTCATTGATGAAGGAGAGCTTGTTGTCGTTGTCGTTGGAACATGAACGTCCTCTTCATTTGTGTATTGGGGGTTGGACGCCTTCTTTCATCTTTCATCTAGTCTTACTCTATTCATACTTCATAGTGGTGGGGATGAGGTGGGATATTGTCTGGTCTGTTGTGTTGGACATTTAATAAGAATATGAAGTTCACAACAATGGTTATGCCCTTCTATTTGAGGTTGTATTCATGCGGAATAATTCATTCCTCTTAGCATATTTGGCATCCACAAGTTTTATAAAAGGTAGATTTTTGTTGTTGCTTCTTTTTCTTTTTCTTTTATTTCTAAAAAAATGTATTATTATTTGCTTTGTTTTCACAACATGAGGAATATGACATATTTTTTGTTGTTGGACTTGAGTCCACTGTTTTTTAATGTGGTGGGTGGTCATTGGGTCTTAAACTTCTATAGTCTGTGTAACACCCCAAATTTCCTAACTATTTGATAGTAATTTTGACAATTAACAGAATTCTACTGTTTAGTGATTTCTGTATACTGTAAAATTATTTTGAGTATTCCGTGAATACATTTGATTGTTTTGTGTGATTTACTCCGTGTCAGGAAAATAATAATTTTTGGGCCGAGGAAAACCTTACATATTTTAATTATTATTGTTAAGTCTTAATTATTTTACGTAATCTGATTTGATTTTCGTAAGTTTTATAATTTTTATGATTTTGTGGATGATTATGAAATTTTTATATTTCTCTAATTATTTTAATATTATTCATGGGCTGTATGTGGGCCCAGGGAGGCTGTATGTGGGCCCAGGTGGGTCTGGAAAAGTGAAAATCTTTCTGCAGCCAGAAAATTTTGTACTATTGAGATGGGGACGAGGGATCTTACTAAACCTGAAACTGGAAACAATTTTTAAAATTTTCTTTTACTATGTTTTGTACTGTATTTAATTCTCGGGTAATAAAAATATAGTAAAAATACTGTTCGAAGGGTAATAGCAGATAAAAATAAATATTGTACTGCTTAGTCCACAATAGTGGTTATGACAGCTTTATGACGGACCAATAGAAAATAAGCTTAATGTTGAAGCCTTTGAATATCAACCATCGATTTAATCAACGATGGAGAATTGGTCTTATAAAATGGCTAGGATCATTTATGACCCTTGGATGTAAACTATGAAGGAGTGATCTTGACCCTTCAATTTGGAGATACATCTAATGGCTACGATTTCAAGGAGGAAAGATCTAATGGCCTGGATTAAGTCTTACATCTAAAGGCTATACGTAGAATCTACATTAATCCTAACCATTGATCTAATCAATGGCTAACAATGCCCAAAATGGTGGCTAGTGAGATTGGTCACTTTTTGAGTGTACAAGGAGGGGGGGACAGTTTTGTGGTTGTTTAAGGGCATAGCAAAGTTTCAAGACCATTATTACTCATTCTTGATCATTCCAAAAAGCCAAGCATATCAAACCTTTCTCTCCATTTTCTCTTCAAGCAAGTTTTAGCCATGACACCCAAGACCACCATCGATTACTCAAAAATTTCAAACAACCTTTTTTCTTGAATCTATACCTCAATCCAAGAACCTTTGTAGTTTAGGCCAAGTTCTAAATCCATCATCTTCAAGAACTTTCTTCAAGAGCAAAGTTATAGGGTTTTTGAGGTGAAATGTAAGGAAACTTCACTACTTATCTCTTTTTCATGTTCTAAGCCATGTTTGATCTATGGTTTACCTTGTTCAAGCTTAATATGCTAATAATTTGTGTTTTGTTTTGTGTTTGAGAAGCTTTTGGTGGTGAATCACTTGTTCAAGGACCAAACCAAGGAGCTTTGGAGGTTCTTCAAGAGGTAAGAGGGAGATCCATCTCACCAACCAAGTATGGTTGTGAGAGATGAATTTGTATTTGATGGATGGTGAATCCATGTGAGGATTCATATCTATGGTTGTGTAATTTATTTGTGAGTGTTATGGGTTTGATTTATTTGTTCATACTTTGTATGATTTGCATGATTTAGTTCTTTATTATGGCATGCTTATGATATAGATGATATGAATATATTGTGTTTGCCATGATATGATGATGGAAAGGAAAAGAAATTTTGGTTACAAAGAACCATAAAGGCATCACGGCCTCAAATTAATTTTGGGAGCAATAGATTCTAAGTATTTTAGTAATTATGAGTAATACGTTGATGATTTTAAGGATTTGCAAAGAAAGTAGACATGAAAATGAACAAAGATTTTATGATGAAGTTAATTATGATTTTCGGCTAACATGCCAAGGATTGGTGAATTAATATTTTCATGAATGGTAACAATGAATGATTAGAAAGGAAAGGGAAAAGAAAAGATGGATTGGTTTCAATGACCAAGTGTTCACAATTTTTGGAGGAATTTTAATGGTTTTGTTTGTGTAAAAACATGAATGGAACTTAGTTGATTTAGAAGGAAAAATATATTATGGTTTCAATGACCATGTACCATGATTTTGAAGGCTTGTAATGCCTTGGTTTTATGAAACAAAGTGATTTGAAAGTGGAAATATAATTGATTTAGTACAAGGATTGAAGAAGTGGAAACAAAGTGTTTTATCACTTGAAAAATAGAAATTTCGGTTATAAGAGAAAAAGAGAGGTTGAAAGTGTTTGAACCTCAATTTATTTTAAAGAGAACTGAGTTTTAGAATTGATTCATGAATTATGGAAAATACATTGGTAACTTGAAAATTTCTAACGTATAACTCATCCTTTGGGTTTTGGAGCGTGTTAGTAAATTTTAAGTTAGAAACATTGATTTAATTCAATGAAATGATGAAATTGTGGAATTTATTGTGAAAAAGATTTCTTGAATAAGAAAATATGAAAAATAATGTGAGAAGTCATATTATTTTGAGAAAGGTTGAATTGAGATTTTGAAGGTTGAGAAATATTTTTACGACATTGAAAAATGATGAAATATTTTTACATGATTGAGATATTATTGAAAAATCGCTATGCGATTGAAAAATGATGAAATATTTTTACGTGATTGAGAAAATGATGAAAAATTGCTACGCGATTTGAAAACGCAACGGAAATGTTGCAGAATTATGAAAACGTAACCAAAATGTTATGCGATTGTGAAAACGCGAAGAAAGTGTTGTGCGACTATTAAAACGCGATAATATGATTTCGCAATTGAATATATAGTAGGATTATTGTTGAACCAGTGTATGGACACTGTATGAGAAAATTATGAGATTAGCCTGTGATTGGCATTTGGTGCATTATACATGCATTGGAAAGATATGCATTGAGGCATATGATGAAATTGAAAAATATGCATTGAGGCATATGATGAAATTGAAAAATATGCATTCAGGCATATGATGAAATTGAGCAGAATTGCATTGAGATATTCGTGCATTGAATGAAAATATAGCTGATAGCTATTATGGCCTTTATGGTCGAAGAGAGAATGAGAATTAAAAAGTGAGGTCTATGATGGATCTTGGGGGCGTCAAGGCGCGGCGGTCGATCCAGTGGGCAGTGGCAAGTACCTTGTGCCACATGGCAACGCAGTCCGTTGCAACGCATTGACGATACTCGACAAGAACACGATTCCTTTTGAAGACTGGAGATTATTTATGGGCTAAGGCTGACAATTAACCAGAACATTCATCTAGAAATTGTGAAAACTTCCATAGAGTAGGAAATTGAGTCTTTGTGCACATGCATAATTTGAATATTTATATCTATGTGATATATTAATTGAGGAATATTGGTTATGATAATTGTACTTTTGGATATTTGGATAATGTTGAGGGCATTATCATAATAATTGATTGTTGAATGTTTGGATAATGTTGAGGGCATTATCATAATTATTGTTTATGATAATTGAATTGTTGAATATTTGGAAAAAGTTGAGGGCAGGATTGTAATTATTATGTATCACGTCTGTTGTGATGATAAATAATGATGAGGGTATGATTGTAATTATGGTATAATATACCTGTATGGTGTGTGCTGTTTGTGTTATCTCCATACTACCATGTTGGTATTGGCGTAAGTGATTTCACCTCTTTGTTATATTATTTTATTGTGCTTGTATTGTTAAAATTGTATAGTAGATGGAACGAGTTTCTTAGACTTGACTGGAAGCAAATATTCTAAGTTCGGTGACAATATTGAGGAGTGGCCATCCCAGATTCAATGGTGTACAGATTTGAGGAGGAACAGATACATGACACATCAAGATGGATACAAGATGGAAATAGTATTTTGAGTTTTTCTTGTTAGTGTTTTACCATGCTATTAAGTAGGACCGATCATGGGGTTTGTTACTGTTAAAATTAAGTCTGTAAGTTTTATGTTTCCTACCTAATTGTTAAATATTATGTGGTATCAGTAATGTATATTAATCAGTTGAAATCTATTTTTCGGTATTATCTATAAATTTTCAGTAGTTTATGTTTTCGCGAAAAGAAATTTTAAAACCCATGTTTTATAACTCAAACCTTTTATGAAATCATTTTCAGATTATGAGCTTGTAGTCGGAAATGTGAATCCCTACGGAGGGTGTTACAGTCTATACTTTGTACCATGTTACTAGAACTTGTGGAGGTTGATTTTTTTCTTTTTGCTTCTCCTGCATCTTGTCATGATTTGTGTTGGTTCTTTTGACTAATGGCTATTAGTGAATTGGTTTATATAATTTGGCCTTTCAAAGGGTTGTGGTAATTATACTCAATACTATTGCTCATAATTATGGAGTGGTAATTATATTTAGATGTTATGTTTTTTTTCTTGGCTATCCAGATTTTCTGGGTTTTAAAAACACACACGTGTTAAATAAAACCCAGCTTATTTCAAAATCTCACCTAGTTGTTCCTGACTGAACAACATGATGCAACTTGTGCTGCTTATCAACTTGCTGCATCAGTTATTAAAACTTGTGCACAAGAGGATGAGTTGAATCTCCTAGTTTGTAGGTTTTTAACTTCTTGTATACATGACAGAGATGTTGTGGATTGTGAGCTTAAAGAATGTTAACATGAAATTATCTTTAAAGTTTTCTAGTGTGCACCTCAAATGCTTCTTGTTGTCATCCCAAGCTTAATTAAAGAATTATTGGTATATCTTTTTCTTTTAGTCAAATTATTGATGACTGAGAAAGGATGCTGGTGATTCTCATTGCCTGTGATATTTGCAAGTCAAACCTGAAACTTGTTCCATCCAAACTAATATCTCAAGCCACTTAAAGACTTCGGGATAAAACGACATGTACTTTTTTAATAGTATCTCAATCCTATTTTAGTATTCTTCTTATACTTTGAAGATGTTTTAAATTTCAAATCCTATAGTTCAATGTTTCTTCTATCCTTTTGTTTTCCTCGAGGTGCATGTTGTGGATAAATGACCCTAGTATGTTTTGATTAATGACTAAACTTAACATGATTATTACTTTGATTCACTAACTACTTACCAAGCTTGACTTTTTCAATGAGATTTAATAGAGCAAGAAAGGTGGATGCAAAGGATCATGGAGCAAAGCATTTCAATGCAAGGATCGTGAAGGAAAACTTGAAGAAGGAGCATCATGAAGAAGGAATTCAAGAAAGATCATTAGGAACCTTTTTGTAAAGGAAAGACTTAGTATAACTCTTTGATTAAGATCTCTAAAATAAGTAAAAATGGTTTTCAAAAATAAAAATGGACTAAGCATGAAAAAGGTTAATTAATAAGTCTGTACATCTATGTGTACATCGATGTCCTTTCAGTTAATTAACTAACTTTTAATGAAAACCTTAGTATACATCCATGTATAAGTGTTATACATCTATGTATACATCAATTGATTCTGGACTTACTTAATCACTATGCACCTTTGCATCTATTCATCGATTAGTACATCTATGCATAAGCCAAAACAGAAGCAAGGACTTTTTGAAATAACCATACAATCGATTAGGTAATTGTTCTATAAACTTTTGGGCTGAAAATGCAAGTGTTTTTTAAGACTAACATCGATGTACTCATATGAGTATCACTCAAGATCAAGAACATCCAAGAACACAATCGATTAGGCAATCGATGTACACATGTTATAAGAGTGAAATTTTGTTTAATACATCTGTGTACTAATCGATTGACTGATAACATAATTTTTTAGATAAATCTATTTTGATCTTAACTGACTTATAAAATGTGTCCAATGGATCGATTTTGAAATATACCTATATAAGGTCATTGGGGAACACTTTCTAAATAACAATTCATTCAAAACTTGAGATCAAACACACAAATACTGAGAGAGCTTTTCATTGAAAGAAACTGAGTATTTTTCTGTAGAAGTTCAACTTATAATATTTGATTTCTTAGAATCTGATTCAATCTTTTCATATTATAAAAGAGAGATAAGAGGGAAGGTTCTCTTGCTAATTAAATCAAGAGTAGAAGGGACTTTTGGTGCTGTGCAAGAATAGAAGGAATTCTTGTGAGAATTGCAAGATTGCTTTGACTTGAAATACTGTCAATTGGGTAGAAGGAACCTAGAAGTGAAGCTTGTGTAAAGAATCTTGTAAATTGATCTTTGATAGTGGACGAAACTCACAGTGATGTGGGGACTGAATGTAGGTTACTAGAGGAGGTAGCTGAACCAGGATAAAACTCGGTTTGCAATTTTCTTTATCCCTTAACTCATTATTTGCTTTATTATTGAATGTATGAATTAAGCAATATATTAGGGATGCTTGCATGATTTGATTAGTTTATAATCTTGTTCATATCGAAAATCATCCTTATTGTTAATATTTCTTTATAAGTTTCAAATCTTGATAGAGATACATCTTGCAAAAACACATATTGGTTTGTTGTTTGACAAAATCTTTTTCATAGTTAAAGAAAAGATTCGCTTTTTGCAAAAAGGGAAAATTTTTTCAAAAACTTATAATACTCAATTCAACCCCCCTTCTTGAGTATTAAGAAGCCACAACCAACAAGTGGTATCAAAGCTTTCACTATTGTGTAAAGCTTAACAGCTTAACAGAATGACTTCAAATGACATCTTGGGGGAATGGGCTTCCTTGGAAAGACCCCCTACTTTCAATGGCACTGCCTATATGTATTAGAAAGAAAGGATGTTAATATTCTTTGAGGCAAGTGTCATTGATGTATTAGATGCTGTTGAGAATGGTCCTTACATTCCTCACGCTCTTGATGCAAATGACACTAAGAAAGAAAAACTTAGAAGTGAATGGGATGATGAGGACAAAAAGAAAGTAAGTTATAATGCTAAAGCTAAGAATATTATAACTGTTGCCTTGAGTTATGATGACTTTTTCAGGGTTTCAAATTGTAAGACAGCCAAGCAAATATGGGATACGTTGCAAATTACTCATGAAGGAACAAGTGATGTAAAGAGAGCAAGAATGAACTCACTCATGCACGAGTATGAACTCTTTCACATAAAGAATGGTGAAGACATCAATGATATACAAAGAAGGTTCACTCACATAGTGAATCAGCTGAATGGACTTGGAAAGAACATTTTAGATGAACAATAAATCAACAAGATTATGAGATGTTTGACAAGAGAATGGTAACCAAAGATTACTGCTATAGCCGAATCAAAGGGCTTAGCAACCATGAATATTGCTACATTATTTGGAAAACTTAAAGAGCACGAGATGGAGTTGCATAGATTGAATGACCATAAAGAGAAGGAGAAAAAGAAAACAGGCTTATCACTTAAAGCACATGTCTCCAAAAAAAGTCTTAATAGCAATGAAGATGAAGAAGTTGAAGAACATGATGAATCTGAAGAGGATATGGGACTACTAGTCAGAAAGTTCAAGAGATTCCTCAAAAAGAAGAAAACCTTCAACAAAAGGCCTTCAAACTTCTTTTCCAAGAAGAACACTTCAAAAATTGAAAGTTCAACATCAAATGTGAAGTGCTATGAATGCGGCAAACTTGGACATTACAAGAATAAGTGTCCTAAACTTCAAAAGAAGGACAAACATGACAATCATGAGTCCAAGGACAAGAAGAATAGAAAGCCAAGAAGAGCATACATAGCTTAGGAGAAGAATGATATGGATTCCTTTGAAGATTCTAAGGAAGAAGAGGCAAATCTTTGTCTCATGACTAACCATCAAAGTGACAATGAAGATTAGGTAAATGAAATCCCCCTACCTATGATGAACTACAAGATGCTTTTGATGAATTGCATAGTGAATATCTGAAAATTGCCAAGCAATTAATGTCATCTAAGAAAGTCATTGCTAAACAATATAGTGATTATGCATCTTTACAAATTTAACTTAAAGAATTAGAAGCTAAGAACAATAAGTTAAATGCATCTAGTTCTACATGTTCTAATTGCAATATTCTGGAAAAAGAAGTGGAAAAACTAAAAACCACTCCATCTAAATTTACAATTGTAACACCCCCTTAGGGCATCACATTTCCGACTACCAACTTATAATCTGAAAAGAAGTTCATAAAAGGTTTGAGTTATAAAATTTGGGTTTCAAAATTTCTTTTCGCAGAAACATAAACTTATTGATATTTATAAGTAATACTGAAAAATAGATTTAAACTGATTAATATACCTTACAGATACCACATAATATTTAATAATTATTCAAGAAAATATAAAACTTATAGACTCAATTTTAAACAGTAGCAAACCCCATCACGGGTCCTACTTAATAGCACGGTAAAACACTAACGAGAAAACTCAATATACTTATTCTATCTTGTATTCTTCTTGTTGCGTCATATATTTGTTCCTCTTCAAAACTGCACACTAACCAGTCCGGGATGATCACTCCTCGATGTTATCACCAACTCAGAATATCTACTTCCCGTCACGTCTAAGGAACTCGTTCCATCTACTATATAATTTTTGATAATACAAAACACAACATAACAATATAACAAAGAGGTGAGATCACTTACGCCAATACCAACATGGTAGCATCGAGATAACATAAACAACACACCATACAGATATATCATACCATAATTATAATTATGCTATCATCATAATGTATAAAATAACAATAATTACAATAATGGCATCAATATTATTTATCATCATCATCATCCAACATTCCTCAATTATTATATCACACAGATATAAATATTCAATATTTATGATAATGCCCTCAACATATTCCAAGTATTCAACAGTTCAATTATCATAACCAATACTCAATAATGATGTATATGTTATGCATGTAGACTCAATGTCCTACTCCATGGAGGTTTTCACAATTTCGAGAAGAATGCTATTAATTGTCAGCCTTAGCCCAAAGACAACCTCTAGTTTTCGAAAAGAATCGTGTTATTGTCGAGTATCGTCAATGTGTTGCAACGGACTATATCGCCAAGTGGCACATAGTCATTTTGCCAATTAACATCCACTGGTTAATCGCCGCATCTTGATACCCCCAAGATCCATCATAGACCTCACTTTTCAGTTCTCATTCCCTCTTCAACCACAAGAGTCACAATAGCATCAGCTATTAATTTTCGTTCAATGCACGAATATCTCAATGCAATTTTGTTCAATTTCATCATATGCCTCAATGCATATTTTTCAATTTCATCATATGCCTCAATGCATATTTTTCCAATGCATGTTCAATGCACCAATGCCAATCACAGGCAGAATTCATCATTTTCTCATACGGTGTCCATACATTGGTTCAACTGTAATCATACTGTATATTTAATAGCGAAATCATGTTATCGTGTTTTCATAGTCACAAAACACTTTTGTCGTGTTTTCACAATCGCGCAACATTTCTGTTACGTTTTCATAATTCCGCAACACTTCTGTTATATTTTCAAATCACGTATTTATTTTTCAATGTTTTCTCAATCACGTAAAAATATTTACACGTTTCTTAAATTGCGTAGCGATTTTCCACCATTTTCACAATCGCGTAACTTAAAAATCATTCTTTTAAGTGGCGTAAACTATTTTCCATCATTTTTTGAAATATTTAAACACTTTCCAAATCGTGTAGAAATATTTTAACGTTTTTCAAATTGCGTAGCTTAAAAATCACGTTTTTAAGTTACGTAAATCGTTTTTCACCATAATTCCATTACGAAAAATATTTCTCAACCTTCAAAAATTTCATTTCAACCTTTCTCATAATAATGACTTCGTACTTCATTTTCCACATTTCCATATTCAAGAAATCCTTTTCGTAATTTATTCCATAAAATCATCATTTCATTGAATTAAATCAATGTTTTTAACTTTAAAATTTACTAACGCTCTCCAAAACCCAAATGATGAGTTATACGTTAGAAAATATCAAATCACTATTATATTCTCCATTTTTCTCAAATCAATTCTAAAATCAATCATCTTCAAAATAAATTGAGATTCAAACACTTTTAACCTCTTTTTGTCTTTCATAAACGAAATTCCATCTTTTAAGTAACAAAACACCTTGTGTCCATTTTCTTTAATTCTTGTACTAAAAACACTTTGTTCAAACACTTTGTTTCCACTTTGAAATCATTTTGTTTCATAAAACCAAAACTATTCCAATCCCCTAAAAAAAACCGTGGTACATGGCCATTGAAACCATCAAATATTTTTCCTTCTAAGTCAATATGGTTTTACACAAACAAAACTATTAAAATTTCTTTAAAAAAAATCTGTGAACACTTGGTCTTTGAAATCAAATCATTTGTTCATTTTTCATTTTCACTTTCCTTGCAAATCCTTAAAATCATCAACTTGTTACTCTTGTCATCTAAAACTCATAATTAATAAATTATTTAGAATCTTTTGATTCAAAAACATCCTTCAAAAACCGTGAACACTTATTCTTTGAAAACAAACCCTTTGTTTATTTTCCTTGCTTTTCTAAACATCCAATTTTACCATTCATGAAAATATTAATTTGTGAACACCTATTTTGAGGTGTCTTGGCTGAATTGTGTATGGTCACTGGAACCAAAAAATCAATTTCCTTTCCATCATCAAATCATGACATACATATACCTATTCATCATATATATAACAAGCATGCCATAATCAAAGCAATAAATCATGCAAATCATATCAAGCATAGGCAAATAATCAAAGCACATAAACACATACAAATAATTACATAACCATGGATATGAATCCTCACATGGATTCACCATCCATCAAATACAAAACTATCTCTCACCACCATACTTGGTTGGTGAGATGAATCTCCCTCTTACCTCTTGAAGAACCTCAAAAGCTCCTTGCTTTGCTTCTTTTTCCAAGTCCTTCACCACCAAAGGTTTCTTAAACACAAAGCAAAACATGTATTTATTAGTAAATCAAGCTTGAACAAGATAAACCATGGATCAAACATGGTTTAGAACATGAATAAGAGAGAAGAAATGAAGTTTCCTTACACTTCACCATAAAAAACCTATAACTTTGCTCTTGAAGAAAGTCCTTGAAGATGAAAGATTTAGAATTTGCTCTAGACTACAAAGTGTCTTAGAATGAGGTAAGGATTCAAGAAATATGATTAGTTGAAATTAAAGAGTGATGGAAGGTAGATTATGGTGCCATGGCCGTGAGCTTAGTTTGGAGAGAAAGGAGAGAAAATTTTTGAAGAGCTTTGCTTTAGGAAAGTTCAAGAATGATCAATAATGATCAATAATGACCAAGATAGCTAATAATGGTCTTCAAACTTGCTTTAGCCTTAGACTATCACAAAAAAAATCATCCCCCCTCTCATTATGCATTCAATAAGTGATCAATAAGTGATCATCTTTTCAAGCCACCATTTAGAGCATTCTAAGCCATTGATTAATTCAATGGTTAGGATTAAGGTAGACTTTAAGTTAGAAGACTTAATCTAGGCCATTAGATATTTTCTCCTTGAAATCCTAGCCATTAGATGTATCTCCAAAATGAAGGGTCAAGATTACTCCTTCAAACTTTACATTCAATGGTTATAAATGGTCCTAGCCACTTTATAAGACTAAGTCTCCACCGTCGATTAAATCAAGATCAAGTCTCCACCATTGATTAAATCAATGGTTGATGACCAAGCTAATAATGTTGACTACGCAGTACAATATTTATTTTTTTTATCTGCTATAACCCTACAAATAATATTTTTACTGTATTTTTATCACTTGATAATTAAATACAGTACAAAACATGGTAAAAAAAATTTTAAAAACTGTTTCGGATTCAGGTTTAGTAAGATCTCCCGTCTTCGTCTAAACAGTACAAATTTTTCTATCCGCAGAAAAATTTTCACTTTGCGGGACCCATCTCAGCCCCCATAAGGCCACCTAGGCCCACAAACAGCCCAAAAACAATCAGAGAAATATAAAAATTTCATAACCATCCACAAAATCATAAAAATTAGAAAATTCATGAATATCAAATCAGATTACGTAAAATAATTAAGACTTAACAATAATAATTAAATTACGTAAGATTTTCCCCGGTCCAAAAATTATTATTTTCTTGACACGGAGTAAATCACACAAAACGATCAAATGTACTGACAGAATACTCAAAATAATTTTACAGTACACAAAAATTACTAAACAGTAGAATTCTGTTAACTGTCAAAATTACTGTCAAATAGTTAGAAAACTTAGGGTGTTACAACAATGGGAAGAGATAATCTTAATGCCATATTAGGACAACAAAAAGGAGTATATGACAAAGTTGGAATAGGCTATAAACCAGCATTGCATGAAAAGGCCTTTAAGAAACTCTTTGTTGCACCTAAATCCTCTACTAATCCTTTTGTTAAATGTTTCTATTGTGCAAGAAAGGGACATACAGTTTCTACATGCTATTTTAGAAATCCTTCAAGGATTAGTATTAAACAAATTTGGATTCCCAAGGGAACATATGTTATGACTAACACCAAAGGACCCAATAAAACTTAGGTACCTAAGACAAATGCTTAAAATCTGTTTTGTAGGTGTGTTTGAGAGCCAAAAGTTGAAAATGGTATCTTGATAGTGGTTGCTCCAAACATATGACTGGAGATATCACAAGGTTCTCATCCTTCACTCCCAAACAAGGTGGAAGTGTCACCTATAGTGATAACAACAAAGGAAGGATCTTAGGAGTTGGAACAATTGGAAGAAGCACATCAACTAAGATAGAAGGTGTACTATATGTGGAAGGACTCAAGCACAATCTACTAAGCATTAGCCTACTATGTGATAAAGGTTATAAGGCATTTTTTAACTTTAGTAGTTATATTATGGAAAACAAGCATGATAGTAATGCAAAGCTGATAGGTAATCGATTGAATAACATATACATGATAGATTTAAAGAGTATTTCTGCTAGTGATGTATGTTGTTTGATATCTAAGGAAGAGGATAATTGGCTATGACATTGAAGAATAGGACATATTCATATGGATCATCTAAACAAACTCATTTCTAAAGAATTGGTAATTGGACTTCCTAAAACCAAGTTCTCAAAAGATGGTTTATGTGATGCATGCCAAGAGGGCAAACAAACTAAAGTATCTTTTAAGGCTAAGAACATAGTTTCAACTGAAAGACCTTTACAACTACTACACATGGATTTATTTGGACCCTCTAAGACCAAAAGTTTTGGAGGAAATTTGTATGCATTAGTTATAGTTAATGATTTCTCTAGATTTACATGGACCTTCTTCTTAGCATATAAGAATGAAACTTTTACCGCCTTTAAGAAAATGGCTAAGTTAGTACAAAATGAAAAAGACATGAAAA
Source organism: Ormosia emarginata (assembly GCA_029884605.1). Classification (NCBI taxonomy): domain Eukaryota; kingdom Viridiplantae; phylum Streptophyta; class Magnoliopsida; order Fabales; family Fabaceae; genus Ormosia; species Ormosia emarginata. Next base: position 1,295,750 of record JAQQTP010000013.1, on the reverse strand, counting down.
TAACTTCTATAAGGAGTGATCATGGTGGAGAATTTCAAAATGAAGAATTTGATAATTTCTGTGAAAAGTTTGGAATTCAACATAATTTCTCTACTCCAAGAACTCCACAACAAAATGGAGTTGTGGAAAAGAAAAACAGATATTTAGAAGAAATAACAAGAACTATGTTGAATGACTCAAACATGCCAAAATATTTTTGGGCAGATGCTGTAAACACAACTTGCTATTTAATGAATAAAGTCTTGATTAGACCAATCTTGAAAAAAACTCTATATAAACACTTTAAAGATAGAAAACCAAATGTTTCACATTTCTATGTCTTTGGTTGTAAATGTTTTGTGCTAAATAATGGAAAGGACAATCTAGGAAAGTTTGATCCTAAAGCTGATGAAGGAATCTTTCTAGGCTATTCATCATCTAGTAAAGCTTTTAGAATATTCAATAAAAGAACACAAACAATTGAAGAATTTGTACATGTTATATTTGATGAAACTAACCCCAAAAGGTTGGGAAAGGAATTTGTTGATGATGCTGCAGAAACTTTAGAAGAGATTCATCTTAAGGAAAAGCAAGACAATGACAAAGTGGAAATTCCAAGAGAGGCTCAACATGAAGTTCTACCTAAAGAAGGGAAAACTGCAAGGAATCACCCTCTGGATAACATAATTAGTAAAATATCCAAAGGGGTAATCACTAGACATTCCTTAAGAAATACATGCAATAATATGGTTTTTGTATCATACGTTGAGCCTAAAACTATAGATGAAGCAATTATTGATGAAAATTGGACTATGGCAATGCAAGAAGAACTTAATCAGTTTGAAAGAAATAAAGTTTGAAAACTTGCTCCAAAACCCAAGGATAAACAAATAATTAGTACAAAATGGGTATTTAGGAATAAGCTTGATGAAAATGGTATCATAGTAAGGAATAAAACTAGATTAGTAGCAAAAGGCTATAATCAAGAAGAAGGAATTGACTATGATGAGACATATGCACCTGTGGCTAGATTAGAAGCATTAGAATGTTGTTAGCATATGCATGTATCATGAATTTTAAATTGTATCAAATGGATGTTAAGAGTGCATTCCTAAATGGATATATACAAGAAGAAGTGTATGTTGGTCAACCCCCTGGATTTGAAATAAATGAATTTCCTAATTATGTGTATAAATCTCACTAAGAATCCTATAATGCATTCAAGAACCAAACACATTGAGATAAGACATCATTTTATAAGGGATCACATTCAAAGTGAAGATATAATCATTGAATACATCTAAGCAATTAGCTGATATTTTCACTAAACCATTGGCTAAAGAAAGCTTTTTCTACATAAGAAGAGAATTAGGAATAATTAATCCTACCTATGCTTGATGTTTTGAATGTTGAATGCATGATAATTTGATGTTTGATGTTTGTACATCGATTGACTTCAAAAATCAGAAAACATGACTCTCTGGAAGTCATTATACATCGATTGGACAATCTATTACTTTGATCAAATAGGTACAGGAAATCATGTACATTGACTGACACATCGATTAACCTGCTATGAAAACTTGAAAATTCAAATTTGATCTGCTATAAATCGATTAGCACATCGATTGAATCACTAATCTCAGATACACTACTCATTGTAAGTGCCTATGCATCGATTGATACATCGATTAGCAATGGGTTGAAAACACTGACCATGTGTATACATCGATTATAACATCAATTGAGTGATAGTTCCAAAATTTAGGAATCACTGACTTATCTTATACATCGATTTGCACATTGATTAGGTGTATGCTGCAATTGTTGAAATTTCTAACACTGCTTATACATCAATTCACACATCGATTGAGTTCAAGTTTTCAGAACTTGGTACTCTCTGACTTAGCTTATACATCGATTGATACATCGATGTACCTAGTTTAAAATTAAAATCTTGATGCTAAGTATATCAATTAGCATGTGTGTACAGGATGAAAAACCCTTTAATACATTGATTGGGTAATCGATTGACTGATTTGGGTTTATAAATTTCAATCCTTCCCTCTAAATTTTTTAATTTTTAAATCCAAAATTTCAAAGACCTAAACCCTAGCAGAGCTCGAAATCATCTCCAATGGCTCGTGTGAAGTAACCTGGACCCTCTACACCTATTCCCTCTAACTCTACATCTTCCTCCTCAACTCAATCTTCCACACCTCAACGTATTTCACACATAACAACCCCTACACGTCCTAAAAGAAAAGTAACTGAGAAGACCCAGGTTTCTCAAAGGATTGATAAGCTTCAAATCAAAAGCTTGAAGAAGACACAAGACAAGGGCAAGAAGATAGCTGAAACTTCCAAACCAGCACCCAAGAAACAAGAAAAGAAGAAGAAAGTGGTGAAGGAAACACCCAAAAAGACGACTGTTCAAAAGAAGAGAAAAAGAATAGAGGAAAAAGAAGAAGATGTTGAAGAAGTCACTGAGATTGACCTTCTCAAGAGGTATTTTTCTGATGAGGAGTACATTATGCTTTACAAGAATGATTTTAAAAATAGGAATATTCATGAGGCTAGGACTGTTGATTTCAACTATTTTGAGGCCAAAGAGTTTACTTTTCACAAGATTTTAGAGGAGTATAAATTGAGCAAATTTCTGCAAATTAAGAGTGATATTTACCCTACATTGATCAAGCATTTTACTGCACATTTGAGATGGACAATGAAGGATTTTCTGCTGAGGTGAAGAACACAAGAATTGAAATGACTTTTGATGAGTTTGCTCAATTTACTGGACTCGATTACAAAGGAAGTATTCTTGCTGGCACTGGACCTGACAGTGTGTGGATAAAGAATTTTGACAAGAAAAAAAGCAAAGAAAGTGCTTTTAGTTGAGAATGCACCAGAAGGAAGACTGATCAACATAAGCTCTATGCACATTCAGCATAGACTCCTGCAATATGTGATGAGCAAGATGTTTTTACCAAGATCTAGAAATCATGCTATGTTATAGAATAATGATATTCTGATGCTCTGGGCTATGATACAGAAGAAGCAGATGAGTTGGAGCTTCATAATTGCCAAGCACATGCTGGACTGCAAAAGCAATGGAGCTACCCTACCCTATCCTGGATTAGTGGTGAGTTTGCTGGAGCATTTTAAAGTCTCTCTAGATAATGAAGAGAAATTTCAGACTAGGGAGGTCACTCACAAGTTTGGTGAAGGAACCATTAGCAAGATGAAGCTTTCTAAATTGGATGGAGAGTGGGTAAGGATAGTTGGTGAAGAGCCAAGAGCTACTGTGGACAACTCAGAGTTGAATAGCAAGATAGACAAGCTGCTCCAAATGTTTCAGAACTTTGAGGCTAGGCAAACCAAACATCATCTAGTGTTGAAACAGTCTATTGATTATTTGAATATCAGACTCAACACATTGGAAGGCCAAATGGCCACGTTGCATCAACATCTAGGCATTTCCATCACTGCACCTCCAGAAGTTCATCCCACTCCTGAAGATGTTATGAACATGGCTAGAGAAGCTGCTGCTGCTGCACCTGAAGAGGAAGGCAATCCTGAAGAACAAGCAGGCCAAGCTTCACAGCACACTGAAGAAACAAGGACCAATGAAGATGTTTAGATCTTAGAGTGTCTTAAATGTGTCTATAATGATGTTAGCATGTTTTTTTTTTTGTTCTACTGTTCACAATTTTAATTTTTCTTTGAACAATGATGAATATAAATAACTATAAAACTTGTTTTGATTATACTGATATGAATGAATGGCTGAATTTCTAGTATGTACCTTGTTTTACATGATTTTATACTTTGAATCTCCCACACATGTTTTTTTTTTTATAATGACAAAGGGGGAGAATGGGTACCATACTAAATAATGATGCAATGATCCTATACAAACAACTAGAACTAATTATCTAAAATAATAATGATATCCTATACATGTTCAAATGATAAGAACTGTCAATTAGATAAGGGGAGTAAATAGTAATCAATTATTACATTTTATTACATTTTATTACTCTGATTTCTCTAATTACTTCCTAAGATATATTGAATGATAAACATGTTATGTATGGTAAGTTTGTCATCAATAAAAAAGGGGGAGTTTGTGGATAAATGACCCTAGTATGTTTTGATTAATGACTAAACTTAATATGATTATTACTTTGATTCACTAACTACTTGCCAAGCTTGACTTTTTCAATGAGATTTAATGGAGCAAGAAAGGTGGATGAAAAGGATCAAGGAGCAAAGCATTTCAATGCAAGGATCATGAAGAAGGAGCATCATGAAGAAGGAATTCAAGAAAGATCATTAGGAACCTTTTTGTAAAGAAAAGACTTAGTATAACTCTTTGATTAAGCTCTCTAAAATAAGTAAAAATGGTTTTCAAAAATAAAAATGAACTAAACATGAAAAAGGTTAATTAATAAGTCTGTACATCTATGTGTACATCGATGTACTTTCAGTTAATTAACTAACTTTTAATGAAAACCTTAGTATACATCCATGTATAAGTGTTATACATCTATGTATACATCGATTGATTTTGGACTTACTTGATTAGTATGCACCTTTGCATCTGTACATCGATTAGTACATCTATGCATAAGCCAAAACAGAAGCAAGGACTTTTTAAAATAACCATACAATCGATTAGGTAATTGATGTATAAACTTCTGGGCTGAAAATGCAAGTGTTTTTCAAGAACAACATCGATGTACTCATGTGAGTATCACTCAAGATCAAGAACATCCAAGAACACAATCGATTAGGCAATCGATGTACACACGTTGTAAGAGTGAAATTTTGTTTAATACATCTGTGTACTAATCGATTGACTGATAACAGAATTTTTTAGATAAGTTTATTTTGATCTTAACTGACTTGTAAAGTATGTCCAATGAGTCAATTTTGAAATATACCTATATAAGGTCATTGGGGAACACTTTCTAAATAACAATTCATTCAAAACTTGAGATCAAACACACAAATACTGAGAGAGCTATTCATTAAAAGAAACTGAGTATTTTTCTGTAGAACTCCAAGTTGTAATATCTGATTTCTTAGAATCTGATTCAATCTTTTCATATTGTAAGAGAGAGATAAGAGAGAAGGTTCTCTCGCTGATTAAATCAAGAGTAGAAGGGACTCTTGGTGCTGTGCAAGAATAGAAGGAGTTCTTATGAGAATTGCAAGATTGCTTTGATATGAAAAGCTGTCAATTGGGTAGAAGGAACTTAGAAGTGAAGCTTGTGTAAAGAATCTTGTAAATTGATCTTTAATAGTGGATGAAACTCACAGTAACGTGGGGACTGGATGTAGTTTACCAGAGGAGGTAGCTGAACTTGGATAAAACTCAGTTTGCAATTTTCTCTATCCCTTAACTCATTATTTGTTTTATTATTGAATGTATCAATTAAGCAATATATTAGGGATGCTTGTATGATTTGATTAGTTTATAATCTTGTTCATATATGAAATCAACCTTATTGTTAATATTTCTTTATAAGTTTCAAATCTTGATAGAGATACATCTTGCAAAAACACATATTAGTTTGTTGTTTGTCAAAATCTTTTTCATAGTTAAAGAAAAGAATCAGTTTTTGCAAAAAAAGGGAAAAAGTTTTGAAAACTTATAATACTCAATTCACCCCCCTTCTTGAGTATAAGAAGCCACAACCAGCACATGCCTTGTATATATTTTATCACATGTTTTCCACTCTGGTGGTGTAATTTTCTTAACTTAATTATCAAGTATGAAAGACTAGGGAGCATATAAAAAAAAATGAAAGACTAGGGGGAACTAAGAAGGGGATTTTATTTCTATATGTTGTATAATCCACTACTATTTTAATTTTTTCAAATTGATAATTAATACGTAAGAACTTGTTGGGTGTCAGCATGATGCACATGGGTAGCTTTTATGCTTTCTGGCTATGATTTGATAACTTGGAAGTAATGAGGCTTTATAACAGATTTTCAGGAAATTTGTTCAGAAGAAATACAGAAGAAGACTGAAATTATGCTTACAAAAATGGCTACATCCTTCCCAGATTCTCACAAAGCTTAAGACTACCTTTAGAAGTTAAACTAAATTAAAGACAATAATGTGTTTAAATCACTTGAACAATTGTTGGAGGAACAAACTTTCACAAATGGACAAGCCATTCAAGTATGTTGTTTGTTTATCTAATTATATTGCTTGTTTTGACTTTCTTTATTTATGTGTAAAATATTTATATCATCCATTTTCTATGTTATTTGAATCTATGTATGTATGGTAACTAGAGAACTATTATATGCTTGAAATTTGATAGGTGATGGTGCATGTCATGCTAGCTTGTAATTATATAGATAACATGTATTCTATTATATAATATATAAAAAAGTACCTACATTGAGCTCATTCTAATTGGTTTCTTGGATTTTGTTAGTGATGGGTTAATATAGTTGATAGAGATAGATAAAGGGAGAATGGCAGAGGCGAGTCTTTGTGTTTTTCTTTAAATATGAGAAGTTGTTGCTTGTCATGCAAAAAGCATAAGATCCCCAAAACTACCCTGAGAATAAGATACTACATGGAGATATCTAAAGACCATTTGATTCTCTCTCATTCTTGCATTTATATATCTTAAGGCTGCTCATACATCAATTATGAAATGGCTGATAAAAATGGATAACTGATCTAGTCTTATGCTTATAGAAGTATCTGAGGTTTAGAATTATGACTGTTTTGGACCATGGTCCAGGATCCCGCCCGAAGGGATAAACAGGGCATGCGCACCACCAGACTCCGGCATCATCACCCCAGTTGGCCATCTGTACACAGATATTGCTCGTAGGCCCTAATATTACTCCCTAGGTCTATGCAAATCCTGACAACTGTCAATCATGACCTTTAGAGCATGGGGACCATATCTGTCTGCAAACGGTAGGTGGCCACTAGCGCAACAATCTCGAGATTCTAGGTATCTGCCTGGACGATCGTGGGAGGTACGCAGCCTCCGCTAGGACTCTTCCTGAACGATCGTTGGTGGGAGGCACCCCCTGTCAAGTCATGATCAAAATGTACCTGCACCTACAACGAACGCTTGAGGACTCTACAAATGCACTATAAATATCAGGCTATATCAATCTAACAAGGTAACTATTATTCTCACGGAGTATACCCTCTTAGTACATTGCCTAACTTGAGCATTGGAGTCCTTTTGCAGGTACCCAACCCCCCTATTCAAGAATCTCGGTGGCTGCAGCTACACAAGGAGGAGGAAACCACCATACACATGCCCATTTAGGCACCTTCTGGTTCTACATCAGAACATTGTCGTCATCTGTGGGAGCCATAAACTTCTAATCCCACCCAATCATGGTGAGCACGAGATAAAACTCAAGGAGAGACGTTGCACAAACTTCTGCTAACCATAGGCAGGTTCCTGCTGTGCAGCAACCTCCCCACCTTGTCCTACCACCTGCTGCCGAAGCCTCCACTGCAATAAACTAGGCGTTCAACGCAGAGCACCAACGCGATGGATACTCCACTTCGATTTTAGACAAAAGTCCCAATCCCTCGTGTAGGGTTTCTATAAGGGACAAACTTGGAATCCAAGGCCAAAGAGGTAGCCCCAACACCCAAAAACATAGGATTCAAGTGCGTTAGCGCCTAGGAATGCCAAATGGCGAGACCAACAACCGAGCATCTTGTTCCGAACATGGGAGCCAGTCCCATATGTGCCAACGTCAATTCCGGGACATACTGTAACAACACATAACCATGCTAAACGAGCTATATCAAAGACTAGAAGACATGTAAAGAGCCATGCATGATAACTAATCCAGGTCAAACCATCTTGATAGAGGACGTAATGCGGAGAATAACCAAAGGAGGGGTCATGCAGAAGCCATAGTATCCAATGTTGGAAAGAACAACTTGAACCGCGGTATCCCGGAACACCCTTTCTCTGACCAACTTATTGAGTACTGCATCCCCAAGAACTTTAAGTTCTCGGCCAACCTGGAGATTTATGATGGAACGACAAACCCCAAGAGCATGTAAATGCCTTTGAGCAATCCATGTATTTTTATGGCGGATCTATAGAGCTGTTGTGCCATGCTTTCCCTGTCTCCCTCAAAAAGGGAGCCCTTAAGTGGTTCTCCAGCTTACCACGAAGGTCTGTGACAGATTGGTCAGACCTCAAGCAACGGTTCTTGCTCTAGTACACTACCAGTAAGGAGTAGCCCAAGTCCATTGAGTCCTTGGCCAAGATTCGGCAGGGGCGAGATGAGCCCCTCCGTTATTATGTAAGACGTTTCATGGCGACATACACCTATGTGAACAACTTTGATGACAAGATTACCCTTCATTATGCCAGGAGCGGCCTCCGTGTGGGTTTCGAATTCTTTGCATCCCTCGTAAAAAAGAAGCCTGAGAACTTGGGTGAGCTCTAGAGACAGTCCCAAAAGTATATCAACCTTGAGGAAGCAACAGAGGACCAGAGGAGATAGGACAAAGATAATCGCCTTCACCAAAATTCTAATCACGATTCCTCACGATCCCGGCGTCCCAAAGGTAGTCCACCCCAAAGAAGGTATTCTGACTATACTCCCCTAAACGCCCATCGAGAAATGATCTTGAGGGAGGTAATGCAAATCGAGTTCCAAAATATTCGCAGGCTGCCCCCATTAAAAAGCACAAACAGAAAGATCACTCTAAGCATTGTGCATGACATAAATGTTATAACCATGATACTAAAGACTGCTACTAACTGCGTGATGCCATTGAGTTCTTAATCAAGGTTAGATGACTACAGTAGTATATCATCCGGGCTCAGAATGACGAGCACCGTGGCGGACATAGATATGACAAATGACGTAGCCCATCCCCTCATCACAAAAGAAGAAACCGAAGCCCAAGGAGAAGATCCCGTACTCCACTTCGCCAGGACAACAACGACCGATAAGGAAGGGACAAGGACTCTTCACCTAATGACAATGACAATCGTCATCTCGAGCTAAACAAGACTATCAACACCATTACGCGAGAATTCGCTGGAGGAGGGCCGTCAAATGGAGCACTGAAGAAAGCACTAAGGATGGCGGTGTATAGCGTCTCCCATTCTGAACCCAAATCTAGCATCGCGGAAAGAAAAATGCCATCCATCACCTTTTCGGACGACATCTATGGCAGAATCATCTCAAACCATGATGATCCGCTCGTCATCTCCAGGATAATCTCCAATGCCAAGGTTCGCCAAATTTTCATGGATCAAGGAAGCTCAACAGACATTATGTTCTTGGACCTCTACCAGAAGTTAAAAATCCTGCGATCGGATTTGACCCCTTATGACGGGGAACTGACAAGCTTCACTGGTGAAAAGATCACCCCGATTGGGTATTATGAAACCCATTTGACTTTGGGTTCTTTTAAGCTCTTCAAGACAGTCAAGGTGAGGTTCTTAGTCATAGACTGCCCTTCAGCTTACAATATCATCTTAGGTTGTCCCTTTCTAAATACTCTTAGTGCCGATGTCTCCACCACCCACCTCGTGATGAAATTTCCAAGCAAGCATAACAAGGTGATCAATATCAAAGGTGACTAGGAAATGCTACAACGAGAGCTTGAGAATCTGTAGGACACCCAGAATGGGAAAACAGTCAATCCAGGCCCAATCTTGGATCAGGTCAACATACTGATGACCGAGCTGGACGTCAGGGAAGAACTTTGTAGTACCAAACCCCAGCCAGAAGGCGAGTAGCAGCCCCTTCAGTTGGGAGCCCGGCCGGACTAGGTCACTAAAATTGCAGCACACTTAGAAGAAGACGAGAAACAATAATTGACCGAGCTGTTGTTGAAAAACAAAGACCTATTTGCCTGGACATCATCTGACATGCCGAGGCTTGACCCTTCCTTCATCTACCACCACTTGTCCATTAGGGGAGATATGAAGCCGGTATCTCAGAGAAGAAGGAAGGTCGACCCTGAAAGGCAGCAAATCATTGAGGAGTAGGTAAAAGAATTGTTAAGTTATGGGTTCATCAGGGAGGTCGCTTATACCATGTGGTTGTCCAACGTGGTCTTGGTGAAAAAATCCAATGGAAAGTGGAGAATGTACGTAGATTACACGAATTTGAGCCAAGCCTGCCCAAAAGACCCGTATCCACTTCCCAATGTGGACAAATTGGTTGATAGCTCTTCAGGCTTCAAGTGGCTATCATTCATGAACGCCTACTCTAGGTACAACCAAATTCCAATGTATCCCAGAGACGAAGAAAAAATCACCTTTATCACTGATAGGGCGAGCTACTGCTATAGGGTTATGCCCTTTGGATTAAAAAATGTGGGAGCCATCTATCAGAGGATGATGAACAGAGTTTTCAAGAACCAAGTGGGAAAGATGCTAGAAGTCTGCATTGATGACATGATATTAAAGATCCCACAACACAGATCACACACCATGGACCTTGAAGAGGTGTTTGCATAAGTCCAAAAGCACAACATAAGGCTAAACCCGAAAAAGTGCACCTTCGGAGTCCGTGTTTGAAAATTCTTGGGATTCATGATAACCCACTGCAGAATCGAGGCCAATCCCGACAAGTGCCAGGCTGCACTCGATATGAGGAGCCCCCGGAGTGTCAAGGAGGTATAACAACTGATGGGAATAGTAGCGGCCCTCACAAGGTTCCTGCCCAAAGCTACCCATAAATCTGTTCCTCTCTTCAAACTACTAAAAAAGGGGGAAGAACTTCGAATGGACCCTGGAATATGAGGATGCCTTCTCATCATTAAAAAAACTTCTATCTTCTCCTCCTATTTTGACAAGACGGGACCCTGGAGAGACGCTTTACTTGTACCTCTCAGTCCATGAAGAAGCTATAAGTTTGATGTTAATTTGGGAGACAGACGAAGGATAAAAACCAATCTACTTCGTGAGTAAGGTTCTGCAAGGACCTGAACTCCAATATCAGAAGGTTGATAAGATTGCTTTCACACTGATTACCACGACAAGAAGACTTCGACAATATTTTCAATGACATCCTGTGGTAGTAAGAACGGACCAGCCCATTCGCCAAATGCTACATAAGCCAGACTTAGCCGAAAGAATAATTGCCTAGTCAATTGAGCTCTTTGAGTTTAGGATTACTTATGAACCATGCCTAGCTATAAAGGCCCAAGCATTGTCTGACTTCCTAGTAGAGCTCACAATGGACCCCGGCGACCTAAAGGATATTCCTTGGACCATTTTTGTCGACGGTTCCTTAAATCTCAAGGGAAGTAGAGCTGGGATAATCCTAGAAAGTTCAGAGGGACTGACCCTGGAGCATTTCTTAAAGTTCAAATTCCCTACCTCGAACAACTAGACTGAGTATGAAGCATGCATTGCCAGGCTGATAATGGCAAAGGATTTGGGGGTAACCAAGATCACACTCTGTAGCGATTCTCAGCTTGTTACCTCCTAAGTTAGAGGTGAATATCAGGCTAAAGAGCCTCTCCTGCAAAGGTACTTGGCTAAAGTCCAAGAACTCCTCAAAGGATTCAAAGAAACCAAGATTATACACATTCTAAGAGAGCAGAACTCTAGAGCGAACCTCTTATCTAAACTTGCTAGCACCAAAAGCCTTGGCAACAACAGGTCAGTAATTCAAGAAACCCTTTCTTAACCCTCTATCACGAGTCACGATGTGTTCCAAGTATAAGTGGAAGGACCATCCTGGATCACCCCAATCATAGAATATATGCAGTCCGGAGTTATGCCTTTAGATCCCAAAGAAGCCTCAAAGCTAATCAAGACAGCAGTGAGGTACACTATCTATAACGATCGTCTGTACTGACATGGTTTCTCTTCTCCCCTCCTCAAACGCCTCACTCCGAAAGAAGCAAAATATGTTTTGGCCGAAGTTCACGAGGGAAGTTGCGGACACTATTTGGGAGGCAAAGCATTGGACCTAAAAGCACTAAGGGCAGGGTATTACTGGCCAACAATGGAAGTTGATTCCCATACACATGTCCAGATTTGTGATAAGTGACAGCGCCACTCAGATCATTACAAGGCCCCCTCAGAGGAGCTATTCACGATATCTGTGCCCTAGCCGTTCTACAAATGGGGAATAGACATCTTGGGCCCATTCCCCCAAGGCCCAAGTCAGCTAAAATACTTAGTAGTAGTAGTTGATTACTTTATGAAGTGGATTCAGGCAGAACCCTTAGCCACAATCACTGCAGCCTGAATCCAGAAATTCACTTGGCGCCACATCATCACTAGATTTAGAATTCCGGAGTCCATTGTAACAGATAACGAAACTTAGTTCAAGGATAAGTGCTTTGAAGAATTACTGGTCAGGCTAAAAATAAAGCATCATTGCAGCGCCGTAGAAAATCCCAAGATGAATGGACAAGCTGAGGTTGCCAACTGGATCATTATCCGAGGAATCAAGAGGAGACTGGATGAAGCTAAAAGGAATTGGGTTGAGTAGCTCAACCACGTCCTCTGGGCTTACCAAACCGCCTCCCATTCTACCACAGGTGAGACTCATTTCAAACTTACCTACGGATGTGAAGCCATGATCCCAGTAGAAATAGAGGAACCAAGTTGGCGCCATCAGCAGTTTTCACTAAGCAGTAACCTCGGATCGATTAGGGAAGACCTAGACCTGCTAGAAGAAAGGAGATGCATGGCCCATATATGAGACACCGCCCTCAAACAAAGGACGACAACCAAATACAACTGGAGGGTAGTCCAAAGGAAGTTCCAACCAAGAGACCTAATACTTCGGAAGGTGGACATCGAAGGGAAAAATACCTCCTAAGGGAAACTAAACCCTAATTGGGAAGGTCCTTATTGTATCATCATCAGCACCAGCAAGGGAGCCTACACGCTGGAAACTCTAACAGGAAACCCGATCAAGAACTATTGGAATGCATTTAAACTTAGGAAATACTATAGCTAGATGCCTATAACGACCTAGTCTCTTAGTAAAACTAATGTTTGATATGTCATCATTCGACTTTGTATGGACCCTTGTCCTCCAACACTTATCAACGAAAAAGAGTTATTCAGATACTATTTCTTCCATAAGGAATCAAAAAATCGGGTCGGGAGGTATAACACACCAAGTTTTGGTAGTAAGTTATAAGTTCAACACCCTACCTCGATCCCTGGCATTGGCTATTCTAAAGCCAGTAAATAAGTGGCACAACGGATCTGATGACCGGCGGTCCACACTTATACCTAAGCCAGATAGGATCCTGTTAAACCAGAACGCCTAACAAAGAACCCCGGGCAAGGTCTAATAATAATACATGCCTAAGATAAAAGGGATCGCAAGAACCAAATTTTATTAGGCACTAAACCCCTAGCCAAGGCACAATTTTTGCCTAAGTCCAAAATTCCAAATGTTTATGGGCAATGGATTATGAACTAAGGCGTTAAAATTTGCCTAAGTCCAAGATTCTAAAGTACTCGTTATATGGGCATTGGATTGAAGACTAAGGCATTATTTCTACCTAAGTCAAGAGGGAAGCTACATACCTGGTGTTATGGGTATAAGACCCTGGACCATGGTTCTCCCTACGTTGGCAAAAAATCTTCTAAGTCCACAACATTGTTACAACAGATACCATATCGAGCATTGGACCCGAAATAGACCATGAGGAAAAATAGAAAAACAAGTGCAAAGCAAATACGACGTTTAAATAAAACCCCAAAACCCGGGAAAATGCCACAAGTTTTTACAAAGTTAAAACCCCTCGCAGGGGGCAAAAAAAAAAAGGAAAAACTTAAGCTCTAGCTTTCCCTTCGGTCGGAGTCTGAGCAGCGTCTGGGCCAGCTTCAGAGTCAGGTTGAGGGACGTCCTCTGTAAAGATAAGTTGGCTGTCATGGAAGACCTTGTCAGAGTTAAGGTCTTCTACGACCGAGGTAACACCAGGGTTGAAATGCTGGATTTGAGTCACGACATTCTAGAATTGCTCTCCTCTAATCCTCTTAGAGATCGCGACCAACTCATCCATATCTTTTCCCAACTGATCCACACAAATTTGGATGGTGGCACGGGCCTCTTCGGCTTGGAGCTTCTCCGCCTCAAACTTTTTCTTGGCCAACTCGGCTTTGGCCAAAGCTTTCTCCAAATTGGTGATCCACACCTTGGCGTCCTCGTTTAGCTTGAGGTTGGTATCGAGCTTCCGGGGGGCCTCCCCAGCTTTTTCGTCCTTCTTCTTGAAATGCTTCTCCACCCTCCTGTTGGTTTCCTCAATGGAACTCTCGATGTAGTAGATTTCGGCAGCGACACGAAGCGTTGTAGCTTAAAGCTCGATCAGGACTTAGGCCAAGCTCCACTGGGATATGTGCCCCATAACTTCGCCACTCATAAGTCGCTCATCAATAAATTGTCTAGGGTCAGCATGCCCCGTGATAACAGGCAGGAGGCTCAACCTCCTCAACGACGTCTTCCGTAGCCGTCTTATCACCCCGGTGGGAAGAGCTCTCAATGGCCTTCCTCTTCCTCCTTTGTTGATCCCGATAAGGTGACCCCGACCTCTCAGGAGTTTCTTCAATGACCACACCCTAGCCAGAAGGCGCCGGAGCAGCAGCCGAAGGAGTGCTCGAGGAACCCTCTCCCTTCCTCTTGGCCTTTAAAACCTACAGCGTAGCCATAGAAGATGCGGACAACATGTCTTTGCTCACTAAAATAAGATGAAGAAACAAGTTAGAAGTCAAGTAGAACAAAATCATATAAAAAATGATAAAATGCAACAAGCCTAAGATGGATCGCGGTATCCTACTTCCCACCTAATAAAGCATAGAAAAGATCATCACCAGGGATATCAAGAACGTCTCTAATATTAATATTCATATGATCTTTAGCAAACTGGGATATAAACTTAACAGTTTTAAGCTTCTTCGGATTCAGGTCTTTCTCTTCCTTCTCAAAAGGGACGGTAGGAGTACTCCATGCAACTAGAGTCCAATACAATGGGAACTTTGGCTCCCTGTCGGCATTCAGGAAAGGGATGAAACCCTTCCACTACCATAACTTTAAAGAATCTAGTCTTAAATCCTTTGAAACTGTCTTGGAAGACATCAAAGAATTTACGACACCTCTAGAACGGATGGTGAGCCAGGTCTTCTGTGCGACCAAACCTTGGGGCACACCTAATGATAAAAGTAAAAGAAGGTGTTGACTGAGTACCGCAGCCTCATTATCTGGCAAAACCTCTCAAAAGCTATAATGTAGCCCCAACCGTTAGGGTGAACCTGAGTCGGGGCTACATGCAGGGTTCGAAGGATAGCCATATGAAAGTTCGAAAAAGGAAACCTAGTCCAAGCTTAACAAAAAAAGGCTCGTATAGAAATATGAAATGAGAGCCTACTTCCCGGCTTGAGCACATTCTTTCGTTCCACTCCGAGCACACAACCTAGAACTCGTTTTCTCGTGCCTTTTCATTTGTTAGATGAAGGTAATCCAGCGACTGCCGAAGGATGGCTTTGAAAGAAAATTTGGAAAGATGTTTCCAGACATCTTCCCCTACCCACGTGTATGTTAACCCCGGACCACGATGGATTTGAACGGGATCTTCCTCATCTGGTTCATGGACCTCAGGGACCGGTACCCCGGCTCTGACCCCTCTCCTGTCCCGCACCATAAAAAGTCATGAGAACACCCAAAGAGGCTAGTCAGTAATTGTCATAATCATATGAAAAGAAGATTCAGACATAGAAAGGGGCAAACGGAAAGATTCGCACCCATATACCGACAGATAAAAGGTCTCACCTCATTTCCCAAAATTTCAAATATCGGATAAAGGACACCTCTGATGGAGTTAGCCTTAGCACGATGAAGGGTTCCCAAGGGGTAGTAGAGATGGAGTTCCCGATTTTATTCTCATTCCATACATTCTTAAAAAAGAGGGGTGTTACAAATAGTTACAACTAGTTAGGAAAGAATGTGGGGTGTTACAAATAGTTACAAATAGTTATTGTCAAATAGTTAGGAAATTTGGGGTGTTACAACTCTCCCCCCTCTAAAAGAAGTTTCGTCCTTGAAACTTGATAAACTTGATTTCATATCCTCAGAATAAATATGGATATTGCTCTTTTATCTTTTCCTCTAACTCCCATGTTGCTTCTCCGTTTACATCATTCCAGACTATTTTAACCAATGATATATCTTCACCAATTAAATGCTTATGGCAAACACAATATATCATAGTTATCTATCACAAGCATGCCATAATAAAGCAAGAAATCATACAAAAACATGTAAATCAAACTCATAACATCAAATAAATTACACATCATGGATATAAATCACCGTATGGATTCACCAATCCATCAAATACAATTCATCTACCACCATACTTGGTTGGTGAGATAGATCTCCCTCTACCTATTAAAGAACCTTCCAAGCTCGAGTTGTTTTATCCTCCGATCCTCAATCTTGATTGGAAACGTTTCATAGGTTAAATTTTCCTTCAGTTGTACCGCATCCAGTTCAATAACATGAGTGGGATCATAAATGTACTTCCGCAATTGCGATACGTGAAATACATTGTGAAGATTTGATAGTAAAGGTGGTAACGCGATCTGATAAGCTACCAGACCTATTTGACGAAGTATCTGATACAACCCGATAAACTTTGGAGTGAGCTTTCTTGACTTAAGCACTCGTCTAACTCCAGTCATAGGTGTCACTCGCAAAAACACATGGTCACCTTCCTCAAACTCAAGCGGTCTTTTTCTTTTATCAGCATAGCTCTTTTGCCGAGTCTGAGTTGTCCTCATCTTCTCTTGAATCACCTTCACTTTCTCAGTTGTCTGCTGTACAAATTCTGGTCCTACAATAGCACTTTCACCATCATGATACCAACATAACGGTGTTATGCATTGTCTCCCATAGCCATTAGATGTATCTCCAAAATGAAGAGGTCAGATCACTCCTTCATACTTTACATCCAAGGTCATAAGCGCGTGATCCCTAGATTTTATAAGATGATGCTACCCTTATTGATTAAATCGATGGTTGACTCATTCACAATGCCTCATAGGGTGTCATCCCTATGCTCGAATGAAAACTATTGTTGTACGTGAACTCTATCAATGGAAAAAATTCATCCCATCCTCCAGTTTGTTCTAGAACACAAGTTCTCAACAAGTCTCCTAATGACTGAATCGTTCTTTCTGACTGACCATCAGTCTGTGGATGGTAAGCAGAACTCAGACGTCACTTTGTTCCCATAGCTTCTTGTAAACTATTCCAAAATCTCGATGTAAATCTCGTATCTCGATCCGAAATAATACTGGATGGTATACCATGAAGTCTAACAATTTCATTGATGTACACTTAGGCCAATTTTTCCATTGAGTACTTAATATTAATCGGTAAAAAGTGCACCGACTTTGTAAGCCGATCAACAATTACCCAAATAGAATCATGACCTTTTCGAGTCTTTGGTAGTCTTGTCGCAAAATCCATTGCTATATCATCCTATTTCTATTCAGGAATAGACAACAGTTGCAACATTCCAGATGGTCTTTGATCATTAGGCACACAAACCCTTCCTTAGAATCAAGTGACCCAAAAACTGAACTTTATCTAACTAGAAATCACATCTTGACTACTTAGCATATAGTCGCTTCTCCTTTAGAACTTGGAAAATCACACTGAGATGTTTAGTATGTTCCTCATGATTTCGAGAATATATCAGAATGTCGTTAACAAAGATAATGACAATTCTGTCTAGATAAGGACGAAAGATTCTACTTACCTAATATATGGATATTGTGGAAGCATTCGCCACTCCGAACAGCATCACTTGAAATTTTTCTTAACTTCGTATTGCTTCACTTTTCTGCCTTTGCTCTTAAGAGGAAGTGTCTCACACATCGTGTTCTCTTTCAACAGCTCTGTATCTGACACTATAACATGAATTTGAATAGGAATATTATTTCTTGTAATTGCAATACATGAAAAACATTATGAAAGATAGCAAAATTATCTGATGTGTTACCAGATATATCCAATAAAGAATTTGATGTTGCCTGATTTTTAAGAATGGGTTTTTCTGGAATACAAAAATTATGCTGAAATAATCTACAGGATATGGTTGAAAGATAACCAATTCATTTCAAAGATCATTTCTATTTATGAAAGAGATAAATAGATCAAACTAACACAAAAATTTGATCCATAACAACAATAGGATAATTTGAATAACTTGAGTAGCACGATAGGCTAGTAATAGAAAGAAAAGTAAACAACTCAGAAGGTAACGAAGACACAGATAACTCTAACATATAATTGATCCATGTAACACCCCTTGATGTAGCAACCGGAGCGTAATCGTCATTACACCACAGTTACTAAATCCAAGTGTGTCACAATCATGATAACAGTAATTTAAATTCTTAAGAGTCTATTTTTTTTTTGACAATCTGCATAAGTAGAAAATACGAGCCTCGAATGAAATATAAATATATTCAACCCATAATACAACCATTGAAATAAAATCAAATTCCTTATATATATATTTTATAGTCAATTTACACAAATCATTGATGACATAGAATATAATAATTACAGAGTCCAATAAAATACAGCGGGAATAAAAACACTAAAGGGGGAAAGTAGTAACCCAGGGATGGGTACTACTAGCAGACAAAGCCGCAACCCCATATGTACATGACGCACAGCGTCCCAGTTGACACGACAGGCATCAATGTCTCCACACGACTGCACTCTTACGTAGTTGAAGAAATCTTGTCCAGACGCTCAAGCCAATCAACCAAGGTGTGGTCCCTCTTTATCTTCCTCACGATCTTTTATCAAATATAAATATAGAACAGAAATGCACAAATATAGGAAAGAGGTGAGACACCCGTCTTTCATTACCACTATTGGCAGTAAGAAAACAGCATGGCGCAAAGCGCCCACCAAGCAATACAGTTCAGATATTCATCAATAGCAACAATGGAATTTATAATAAAAGCAATTCAATTCTAAACAATAATCAGAGTCAATAATAACAGTGATATTTATAGTAAAGGTAGAACAACAGTAAGCAATAGCAGGCAGATCACAATAGTATTTCCAGGAATCAGCACAACAATCAGATAATCATTTACATAAGCACAATAGTTATCTTCACATTCACAGGTGTTCAAGCTCAACAGTTTATGAGACCGACAATGAACGATGCACAATGCATTATGATACCACAATTCCTACTCCATGGAGCTAGACATAAACAGTTGGAGAGAAAGATCAGGAGACATGTCTATAACTCCACTGCCACAGCCAAAGTGCAATAAACCAGTAATTTTCACGTGCACATTCAAGCATTGTACAAACATTCCACGCTAGATCACGATATAGGACAGTGTCTCGGTCCGGATCGTCGGTGTGTTTGCATCGGTCTACCCCACGGCACAAAGGAGGTAATAATTGTCCATGTAAGAAACCCGCACCCTGACGCCCCCAAGGTCAAACATGACCTACACTAGTCTACTCGCACCCGCACTAAGGTGTGTTCAATCTCCTAGGCAACTTGGCCTTACAACAGTCCATAGGACATTCACAATGCATAAGACTCTATGCATGGTCATGTATAATCATCAATTTCATACAATTCCATAATATGCCACAATTGGCCAAGAGAGCATCAATATACAAATGGTCACTCATATGGACCCATAAAATCATAATATTGAGATCAAGCGAAATGGTACATTCTTAGGTCCATTATGAATCCTAACTTAGAATTTGTCTTTCCTACAAGGTCCATTTCCAATTAAATTCTCATAATTAATTTAATCTTCACATTGTAATTCATTCTTTTACACTTGATAAATCATTCTAAGCTCTTAAAGACTCACACTCTCTTGTTCTTGCTCTCTTGAATTTACCCTAAGTCTTATGAAAGTTTTATTCTTGGTTCTTCAAATTTATGAAATCTCAAATTGTCTTCAATTCTTTCACTTGGTAATATTTCTAGTTCATTACCTAGGATTTTAGCCACTTGATTTCTTGAATTTCAAAGTTACCAAAATTCCCTAATTAAGCCTAATTTACCCTAGAGGCCGTGGCCTCACTAAAGGTTCCAATTCCAAATTTTGCTTCCATCAATTTTTATTCTACCCACTTGATTACATTATGGCTTGTACTTATTACAAATTGATCACAAAAAGACCACCCTTTTTGGCCCAAAAACCGTGACCTCCCAAGAGGCACTCCCAATTTATTTTTCTTCCATTAATTTTACTTTATAGATTCAATTAGTTTGAGTCTTGCACTTGATGCAAATTGTTTACCAAGAGACCTATTTCTTGGGCCCAAAACCGTGACTTCCCAATGGTGAATCCCAAATCATTTTCTTCCATTGCAAGTCTTCAAATTCATTCTTTCTTTCTTTTTTAGGTATTAACTTCTTGTTATTAATTCACTTAAGTTTTTAGTTCATTAAATCAATCCAAGTGTCCAAGATTCAATGCCAAAACCGTGGCTTCATGATGTCCATTATCCAATCTTTCTTTCCACTTTTATGCATTAGTTTTCTTAACACTAATTCACTTAAATTTAGTTCATCAAGATTAATCCATTTGTTTCTTTACCAAGACCAAAACCGTGGCACCCCTCTTGGGTATTAAACTCTCAAGGTTCTCCATTCATTTGTGTTAATACTATCATTCAAGCTTTGATCACATAAGTCTTATTTCACTTGTATACAAAACCATTTTTCACCCCTAACTTCTAGTCAAAACTGTGGCACCATGTTGAGGTAGGAAACTCCAAATTTTCCATTTAGCAACCCCAATATGATCAAGCACAATTAATATATCAAACATATTCAAGAGCATAATCAAGTATCAATCAAATTCAAGAATACTAAATCATACAAAATTTATAATTCAAGCAAGCATACAAAGAGCATACAAGGATGGATTTCTCCATCAACACACATACAAAGCCTCCTCACCACCATAAGTGGTTGAAGTGAGTAGTCTCCCTCTTACCTAGAGGAGACAATGCAAGAAAACAACTCCTTGGTTCCTTGATTTGCAATTTTCGGATTCCACCTTCAAGAGAACCATAAAGTGGTCAAATTCTCATATTTACAAACTAAGGATTGAAAAGAATGATCCTTGGTCACATAGGTAACTAAGGAAAACAAAAATGAGAAGAAAATGGAGAGAAATCAAGAATCTTTACCTTGGAAGACAATGGAGACAAGGTTGGATTTTGAGCAAACCTTCCAAATGAAACTTGTAGAGAAGATGAAGATGAGTGTATAAATGTGTTTAGTGGAGAGAAAAATCAAAAAGCTTGGCCATCCATGGAGGAGTGATTTTCGGATTTGAAGAAGGAGGGGTAGAAAGGATGGATTTTTGAAGAGATTTTCTAAAGAGAAAGTGTAGAGGAGGTTGAGAGAAGTCTAGAAATGGTGTTTATGGAGAGAAAAGTGAAGAGGAGACTCTCCAATGGTGGCTGGAAATTTCAGATCTAAGAGGAGGAAGAAGAGAAGAGGTGGAGAGAAAAATGGAGGTAGAAATGGAAAATGGAGAAACTTTCTACACAAAGAAGGTAGAGGAAGTGAGTGCAAGTGTAGAAATGGGCTTGGAGGGGAGAAAAGATGAGCAAAAATGGAGGAGGAGGTGGCTAGAATTTCGTGCTCATGGTGGAGGTAGAGAGAAGGAGGAGAAAAGATGAAGAAGAAGAAGAAAGAAGAGAGAGAAGGTGCATAGGAAAATTTTGAAATAAAGTGGTGTAATTAATTAATTGAAGCCAAACTAATTCCCCCCCAAAAGGCTTGTTCCAGCTGTGAATAGGGAGAGAGAGAAGAGAGTGGGCTGCATTTGCATGGGGAAAATGGAAGAAGAAATTTCCAAGAAGCTTCCTCCAAGCTTACATGAGAAGCTTAGCACGTTTCACGATAAAGTGAAAGTAAAGTTGTCTCCTAATTGGACACACTAACACAGATAAATATTTACACTGTCAGTATTATTTTTCCTCTAGTGTAGAAGAGTCACAGATGATGAAAATAATATTTTATTGTTCATCAGATGATTTTACAGTACCGCGATTTCATTTATCGGGTAAAATTCTCGAAAAATATAAACTTCGTAAATTGTGCTCGGCCTCGGGTTTAGTAAGATCCCCCATCGACAAGTCCACAATTTAGAGTTTACCAGCCACAGGGAAGACATTGCATCTTCCCGGGTCCGTTCAGTGTGCACGCAAAACAAGGAATATACTAAAATATTCGACGTTTCCAAAAAATTTCTAGAAAATTCTCAAAAATTGAAAATATTATAAAATGAATATTCGTCATAAAATTTTTCAACTTCCGAAGTGCTACAGTCGTTTTCCAGAGTCTGCTCAATGTGCACGTAAAACGAGAAATATATTAAAATATTCAACGCCTCCCAGAAATTCTAAAAAATTTCCCATAAATCATAAATATTATAAAACGACTATTCATCACAAAATTTTCTAACTTTCAAAATGTTACTGTCGTTTTCCCAACTCTGCTCAATGTGCACGCAAAACAAAGAATAATATTATAATATTTCATGTCCTCTGAAAAATCCAGAAAAATTCCTAAAAATTCTAAATATTGTAAAATGATTATTTATCCTAAAATTATAAATTTTCGGGATGTTACAATCCACATAATTATATGCCATGAAGAATGGGTTGCCCCAGAATTATACAGTATAGTTTAAAGAATCACCTTCTGCATTTAGGTCTTCAGCTCAGAGCACTCCCTACTACCTGTTACTAACAGAAGACTTCATTTTTCAGTGGAACACAATCTTTGGAAATGTGTTCAGGCTTTCCGCACTTTAAACAAATTATTTTCATGGACGTACAATCCTTCGTTAAGTGCCCCTTCCACATTTCTTACATAACAGTAAAGACGTCATGATCCAACTGGGTTTACTGCTACAAGCACTTCCTTCACACATTTGCTGCTTCTGCTAATTTCCCAATGATCGTAAATACGTTTTCCGCTGAAATCGATTTACCTTCCTACTATTCCTCCTTTGGAATGCCCAGATTCCAAGGTTACGAGATCTTATATTCCAAGACTAATTCTCTTTTATCAGATCCTGAACCTCAACTTCCAGTTCCTGTTGTTCAATGATCCTTTGTTCCTGTTGCACTATCACGTCAGTTATCCTCTGCATTGCTCTCATAGTTGCAACTGTATTATTAGTGTCACGTTCCATTTTCACACATATACGTCTACTACGATCCATTTCCTTTCTTCAAAGACGGACGAATCAAAATACAATGGAAACCAGATGTAACCATTTCAAACAACATTGTTTCCTTTTGGAAATCAAAAACATAGAGACCATAACACAAGCAAAATAGACCTAACCACAAACTCCAAAAGACTTAAACCGTGCTCTGATACTAACTAATGTAACACCCTCCATAGGGCATCACATTTCCAACTACAAGCTTATAATCTGAAAATGATTTCATAAAAGGTTTGAGTTATAAAACATGGGTTTTAAAATTTCTTTTCGCGGAAACATAAACTTACTGAAATTTATAGATAATACTGAAAAATAGATTTAAACTGATTAATATACATTACTGACACCACATAATATTTAACAATTATTTAGGAAACATAGCACTTACAGACTTAATTTTTAACAGTAGCAAATCCCATGATGGGTCCTACTTAATAGCACGGTAAAACACTAACAAGAAAAACTCAACATACTATTTCCATCTTGTATCCATCTTGATGTGTCATATATTTGTTCCTCTTCAAATCTGTACACCAACGAATCTGGGATGACCACTCCTCGATGTTGTCACCGAACTTAGAATATTTGCTTTCAGTCAAGTCTAACAAACTCGTTCCATCTACTATACAATTTTAACAATACCAGCACAACAAAACAATATAACAAAGAGGTGACTACGCCAATACCAACATGGTAGCATGGAGATAACACAAACAACACACAATACAGGTATATTATACCATAATTATAATCATGCCCTCATCATTATTTATCATCACAACAGACGTAATAAAATGTAATTACGATCCTACCCTCAACATTTTCAAAATATTCAATAATTCAATTATCATAAACAATAATTACGATAATGCCCTCAACATTATCCAAACATTCACCAATTCAATTATCATACTGATATTTACATTAATGCCCTCAACATTATCCAAATATCCAAAAGTACAATTATCATAACTAATATTCCTCAATTAATATATCACATAGATATAGATATTCAAATTATGCATGTGCACAAAGACTCAATTTCCTACTCCATGGAGGTTTTCACAATTTCGAGATGAATGTTCGGGTTAATTGTCAGCCTTAGCCCAAAGACAATCTCCAGTCTTCGAAAGGAATTATGTTCTTGTCGGGTATCGTCAATGCGTTGCAACAGACTGCATCACCACATGGCACAGGGTACTTGCCACTACCCACTGGATCGACCGCCGCGCCTTGACGCCCCCAAGATCCATCATAGACCTCACTTTTCAATTCTCATTCTCTCTTTGACCATAAAGGCCATAATAGCTATCAGCTATATTTTCGTTCAATGCACGAATATCTCAATGCAATTCTGTTCAATTTCATCATATGCCTCAATGCATATTTTTCAATTTCATCATATGCCTCAATGCATATCTTTCCAATGCATGTATAATGCACCAAATGCCAATCACAGGCTAATCTCATAATTTTCTCATACAGTGTCCATACACTGGTTCAACAATAATCCTACTGTATATTCAATTGCAAAATCATATTATCGCATTTTCATAGTCGCGCAACACTTTCGTCACGTTTTCATAATTGCGCAACATTTCTGTTACGTTTTCACAATTTCGCAACATTTCCATTGCGTTTTCAAATCGCGCAGCGATTTTCCATCATTTTCTCAATCACGTAAAAATATTTTATCATTTTTTAATCACGTTGTGATTTTTCAACAATATCTCAATCACGTAAAAATATTTAAACACTTTCCAAATTGCGTAGAAATATTTTAACGTTTGTCAAATCGCGTAGCTTAAAATCACGTTTTTAAGCTACGTAAATCATTTTCTCCATTTTTCAATGTCGTAAAAATATTTCTCAACCTTCAAAATCTCAATTCAACCTTTCTCAAAATAATATGACTTCTCACATTATTTTTCACATTTTCTTATTCAAGAAATCCTTTTCACAATAAAATCCACAATTCCATCATTTCATTGAATTGAATCAATGTTTCTAACTTAAAATTTACTAACGCGCTCCAAAACCCAAAGGATGAGTTATACGTTAGAAATTTTCAAGTTACCAACGTATTTTTCATAATTCATGAATCAATTCTATACTCAGTTCTCTTTAAAATAAATTGAGGTTCAAACACTTTCAACCTCTCTTTTTCTCTTATAACCGAAATTTCTATTTTTCAAGTGATAAAACACTTTGTTTCCATTTCTTCAATCCTTGTACTAAATCAATTATATTTCCACTTTGAAATCACTTTGTTTCATAAAACCAAGGCATTACAAGCCTTCCAAAAACTGTGGGGTACTTGGCCATTGAAGCCATCATTTCCATTTTTTTTCTAAATCAACCAAGTTCCATCCATGTTTTTACACAAACAAAACATTAAAATTCCTCCAAAAATCGTGAACACTTGGTCATTGAAACCAATCCATCTTTTCTTTTTCCTTGCCTTTCTAATCATTCATTATTACCATTCATGAAAATCTTAATTCACCAATCCTTGGCATGTTAGCCGAAAATCATAAATAGCTTCATCATAAAATCTTTGTTCATTTTCATGTTCACTTTCTTTGCAAATCCTTAAAATCATCAACGTATTACTCATAATTAGTAAAATACTTAGAATTTCTTGCTCCCAAAATTAATTTGAAGCCGTGATGCCTCTATGGTTCTTTGTAACCAAAATTTCTGTTCCTTTCCATCATCACATCATGGCAAACACAATATATTCATATCATTTATATCACAAGCATGCCATAATAAAGCACTAAATCATGCAAATCATACAAAGCATGAACAAATAAATCAAACACATAACACTCACAAATAAATTACACAACCATGGATATGAATCCTCACATGGATTCACATCCATCAAATACAAATTCATCTCTCACCACCATACTTGGTTGGTGCGATGGATCTCCCTCTTACCTCTTGAAGAACCTCCCAAGCTCGTTGTTTTGCTTCTTTTTCCAAGTCCTTCATCACCAAGGGCTTCTCAAACACAAAACAAAACACAAGTTTATTAGCATATTAAGCTTGAACAAGGAAAACCATGGATCAAACATGGCTTAGAACATGAAAATAAGACAAGTAGTGAAGTTTCCTTACACTTCACCTTAAAAACCCTAGAACTTTACTCTTGAAGAAAGTCCTTGAAGATGATGGATTTAGAACTTGGTCTAAACTACAAAGGTTCTTGGATTGAGGTATAGATTCAAGAAGTAAGGTTGTTTGAATTTTTTGAGTGATGGAAGGTGGTTGTAGATGTCTTGGCCAAAACTAGAGAAGAAGAGAACTGGAGAGAAAAGTTTGAAGAGCTTAAGCTTTTGGAATGATCAATAATGGTCTTCAAACCTTGCTATAGCCTTAAGGCCATCACAAAACAGTCCCCCCTTCTTGCACTCTCAAAGAGTGACCAATTTCGCTAGCCACCATTTTAAGCATTCTTAGCCATTGATTAGATCAATGGCTAGGATTAATGTAGATTCTAGGTATAGCCTTTAGATGTAAGACTTAATCTAGGCCATTAGATCTTTCCTCCTTGAAATCCTAGCCATTTGATGTATCTCCAAAATGAAGGGTCAAGATCACTCCTTCATACTTTACATCCAAGGGTCATAAATGATCTTAGCCATTTTATAAGACCAATTCTCCACTGTTGATTAAATCGATGGTTGATATTCAAAGGCTTCAACATTAAGCTTGCTTCCTATTGGTCCGTCATAAAGCTGTCTTAACCACTAATGTTGACTAAGTAGTACAATATTTATTTTTATCTGTTATTATCTTTCGAATAATATTTTTACTGTATTTTTATTATCTGATAATTAAATATAGTACAAAACACAGTAAAAGAAAATTTTAAAAATTGTTTCCGATTTCGGGTTTAGTAAGATCCCCCGTCTTCGTCTCAATAGTACAATATTTTCTGGCTGTAGAAAAATTTTCACTTTTCCGGACCCACCTGAGCCCACATATAGCCCCCCTGGTTTCATAGACAACCCACTGATAATATTAAAATAATAAGAGAAATATAAAAATTTCATAATCATCCACAAGATCATAACAATTATAAAACTTATGAAAATCAAATCAGATTACATAAAATAATTAAGACTTAATAGTAATAATTAAAATACATAAGATTTTCCCAGACCCGAAAATTGTTATTTTCCTGACACGGAGTAAATCATACAAAATGATCAAATGTATTCACGGAATACTCAAAATAATTTTACAGTACACAGAAATCACTAAACAACAGAATTATATTAACTGTCAAAATTATTGTCAAATAGTTAGAAAATTTGGGGTGTTACAGATTGGATCCAAGAACAACGTTCCAAATGCATGAGGTAAGTTACGCTTTATTTCTCCTCGATTCTGATTGGGCGAAGGGGAAGTGTGCAATTGAAAAACATCATAAAATTAATGTCTCTTTTTAAAAATGGTCTTTAATTCCCAACAAAGTCAAAATAGTAGTTTCAGCCCAGTATTCTTGCAAAGTACGCAAAACGACAAAAGACCTTGCAGAACCATGTGCAGGGACAAAGGTCACACCTTAGATTACGGGACAGTGATACATGCTGACCTCGGAGGTACGCCATAAATGACAAACATCAGCCATTACGGATTCCTACATCTATTTATGTGCCGCAGACCCCATCCAAAGTCTGGTACCTTGACACTTAAATGTTTCACTTAAGTGCCAAGCTGGGGATAACTGTTCTGGACTGTGGTCTAGTATCCCACCCGAAGGGATAAACCTGACATGCACACCACTAGAATCTGGCATCATCACCTCGGTTGGCCATCCGTACATGGACATTGGTCGTAGGCCCTAATGGTTCTCCCTAGGTCTGCGCAGATCCTGATAACTGCCAATCATGACCTTTAGAGCATAGGGACCATATCTGCCTGCAAATGGTAGGTGGCCACTAACACGACAATCCCAAGATTCTAAGGATCTGCCTGGACAATCGTGGGAGGGAAGCACCCTCCGCCAGGACTCTGCCTAAACGATCGTGGGTGGGAGGCACCTCCCTTCAGGCCATGATCTCAATGTACCTACACCTACGATGAACGCTTGAGGACTCTACAAATGCACTATAAGTATCAAGGTATGTCAATCTAACAAGGTAATTATTATTCTCATAGTGTATCCCCTCTTAGTGCATTGCCTAACTTGAGCGTTGAAGTCCCTTTGCAGGTACCCAACCCCCCTGTTCAAGACCCTCGGTGGCTGTAGCTGCACAAGGAGGAGGAAACCACCGTACACGTGCCCATTCAGGCACCCTCTGGTTCTACATCAGAACAATGACTTTCCTATAGTACTTTATATTACAGTAGCATTATGCATAGAGTTCTTTGAGCATGTGTGTTTGTGTGTTGGGAAGTGTTAATGTTGCATTCTGTACTTAATTAGAAACAACCTGTATAAACACCATCGACTTGCACAAAAAAATGAAGCTGTTCTCAGCACAAGACTAGTTAGGAAAAGGCTTAGTAGACTATTATCCTTTGTCGTGTAACATCTTGAGCTTGTGTGTGTGTGTGTGTGTGTGTGTGTTTTAAAAAAAATTAACCATCTTAATTTTTTTAACCAAAAATAAGGTTAATGTATAAGTTAGAATAAATTTTGTACTATTCCCATAAGTCATATTTGTTAATGGTGTCTTTTTTTTTTAATGCCCTCAATCATGATCAAGCATTCCACTCTAATCCCATAAGCTTTTTTAATCTCACACATGGAGACAAAGCTACAGACAATGCCTATAAACTATAAAAGACATTAACCTTGGCAGATATATGCTTACACTAAAATATGAGACAAGTCGATGGATTTACCAAGTGAAAACCCACAAGCTTATAGCAAGGGATAAATAAGTTTGGTCCTTCTCAATTCACTTGCCATTAATTGTTGCCCGTTTAGCAAGACTACGCAAGTGCATCTGTCGATAAGTAATATAAGAGTGAATATTCGAGTATCGTTCCCACGAGGACTGTTTCAAAAATTTTTGTTAATTATGAACTAATTACCACTTAATCTCTATTTCAAGAAATCGAATTAATTTTAGTGATTAAATAATAAAACAAACTAAAGTAACAATTTTAAAATAGGATAAAAATAAACAGATAAGAAACAGTGATTGGAGAATCTAGGGTCTAACTTCACTTATTATTTTATTTGATTTCATGCAATCCTTTCTTTACTGTTGATCCTAAATTCGTTATGCTAGCCAACGTCTTTAAGCATTTACAAACCTCTTTCCATGACCTTGTAAAACTATAGAACTTAATCAAAACACTATATTTCTATGTGAGTTGATAAAATTCCATGCATTGAGAACAAACATCAAACACTTGCTATGCATGACCAATAGGTATATTTCTATCCTATCGGCTAATCAATTCATTCATACAATTGAATTAAATTGAACATGCATTTTCTAATTCCATGGTCCAACATCAAAATTCCAATTTCTAGTTCATTTGGTTCACCAAGATAATACAAATAATGGCTAATCAAAAGTACGTATTAAGCATAGAATTAGAAAATCACAACCAGAATTCTCACAAGAGTTGGGAAAGATTACAATTTAAATCAAACTACATAATAAGATCCATTAAACCCCATAAAAGAGAATTAGAACATCATATTTACAAAGTACACAATCTCAAAAAATAAGAACACATACATCATAATAAATTAATAGAAAAAGAAAGAAAAAACTAGGCGTCTTGAAGGATGTACGAGGCTGTGTCCAGCTTCTCTAATCCTTCCTCCACCCTTTGGTCTCTCTTCCTGACTTCTCCTCCTTTGTTTCATCCTCTTTGTTCTTTTCTTTTTTTTCTCTCCCA
The DNA here is from genome assembly GCA_029884605.1 of Ormosia emarginata. Classification (NCBI taxonomy): domain Eukaryota; kingdom Viridiplantae; phylum Streptophyta; class Magnoliopsida; order Fabales; family Fabaceae; genus Ormosia; species Ormosia emarginata. The sequence goes on along the minus strand of JAQQTP010000013.1, from coordinate 1,265,616 downwards.
AAAATCGTTCCCTTTTTTCATTCCCCAATGCCCAATTTTAAGTCACAATGTTGCTTTGTTATGTGAAACCACGACATAGCTTTTTTGGAACCTGCGACACTTGGTGGCATGTGAAGCCACGACCTTTGAATGGAAAGGAAGCCACGACATAATTTTTAGCAAGCCACAGCACCCATTGATTCCAAAACACGGTGCAAGCGCTTTTACGTAGAGCCACGATATAATTTTTGGGAAGCCCCAGCTCCTTGCTCCCTGGAAAATGTATGGTGCTACAAATGCTGGAAGCCGTGACACTTAATTTTGTGAAGCCGTGGCTTAAATATCTTCATCAATCCTGAGCTCCCCTTTTGCTTCTTTGCAAGCTCCTAACAGTGAGCAAATACCAAATTCGTCAAATATATATTGAAAACAAGATAAAATTCAAGGATCTAGCCTATGAATGTACCAGAAAATGCTTGTGCAATAACTCTATTTTATAGAGTTATCATTAATCCCATTCAATAATTTTTGAAGGACCACCATTTAGCATCTTTCAAAACTTCAGGCATGTCAATGGAATAATTACTTGCTTCCTTAAACAAAACGATAGTGCTGTAAAATGTATGGACCAATGGTACTACTACACGTATGAGGCACTTTGACTTATCATCATTACTGCTTTATTTTTGTGTATACTCTGTTATTTAATAATTGAAGTGCATTTTCCATGTTAGATACAATTGAAGATCTTTGTTTAGATTAGTTTTAAAGAGCGGTCTTGATTTCATCCATATATAGATATCATCACCTAAAAACTTGAATAATTTGCTGAGGTGCCCTGCAGGGATTTGTTATTGGTTTTATTTATTGATTTTATCAATCATGTATTAACAAATGATGAGTTTTTCTTTACTTTTATGATAAGATTTTAGAGAACCTACCTCAAGATCAAGAATGTGCTGCTTCTTTAGGTGTTGCAAGATAGATTTGGTTTTGACTTACCTTTTAACATTGTTTCAAGTTCTTAAGTTTATGTAATTAAATGTAGTGATGATAATAGAGTCTACTTTTTTAGTAGGACTTGTAGTTAAGTGAAGTTGTGAACATAAAGTATATGGTTTAAAATAGTGATGATGCTAGCTAGGGTCTACATTTTGAGTAAGATTAGTTAGTGAATTTGTGAACATGAAAGCTATGGTTTAATTTTGACAAATATTCAAAACTTTTTGTCCAATCCTTTGTATTAACTAGTGGTTTGAAGGCTCTACTTGATTGAAACTTGGTACTATGTGATTGAACATGTTTTCTTTTGTGATATGATTAGGAAGAAACTAGTATTTTTTTTTAAAAAAAATTAGCGACGGTTTAACTTGGTACTAGGTTTATGAATATAAAACACCCGTTACATTAGCCACGATTTAACTGTAGCAAAATTATTTTATAGAATATATTTTAATTAAAAGTAGTCACAGTTATTACTTAATTAACCACAGTTGTAAACCGTGGGTAACAAATTGTTGCCACAATTTTTAAAACTGTGGCTAATGTCCTAAAAGACATGGCTAATGTATTAGTCACGCCTTATTTAGCCACAATTGTTATAATCGTGGGTAAATATAGTTAGCCACGATTTTTAGGATATTAGCCATGGTTAAAACTGTGGCTAAAAACCATTTTTTTTAAGTGAAAATGCCTTCTAGAAAGTGCACTAGCCACAATGTTTATTCTGTAAGCTTCAAAGCCTTTAAGAAGTTATAAGAACTTGCTGAAGTTCTTTAAGAACTTCCTGAGTTTTGATTATCAACAAACTTGTATGTAGATTTAAGTGTCACTAACTTTTCTACTTATGAATATCAAAGTACAAAAAAGAACACTTCTGGAACTTACCACATTTTTTAGAAATATTTCTTATCAAGTTTTGAAGGAAACAAGATTCACAATATCTTTGTAGTTTTTGAGTAAGGTCTTTAGTTGGAAAAATGTTCAAGACATTTGTCAAAACTCATATGCTAAAAGGTTCACTAAGTTTCTCTAAGAGATTTCTTGTGTAAAATCGCTAAAGTATATTTTTCAATTTAAGGAACTTAAAAGCATAATGTTTTCAAAAGAATAGAACTTGTTTCAGCAATGAACTCAGAAGAAATATCCAATTTAGAAGTTTCAAAACTCATAAGAGAACAAAATGCATAAATCAAAAGCTACAAAATCAAAATACATTAGAAGATGCATCACTTTTAACTACCACTAGAAGAGGACAAAATTTTTGAACTAAAGTTGTCTGACCAGAAAATACTAACAATCCTTTCAGCAGGTTACCATTAAAAGAGTCAATGGCTACCTCCTGAAAATCTATAAATAGATGAAGTCTTAAGCTAGGAAGGATTGATGCACACTGTTATATTGCCTATCTTCTGATCAATCTTCTGAACTCATATTCTTGCTTCTAAACTCAAATTCCTCATCCATAGTCAGCTTATGATCAACTATATAAGTGAGAAACAAAACTCTCTACTGTGTAATTGCTTAAAGCTACTCTTTGAGTGATATAGAGATAATTCATACACTTTCTTTGTACTTAGTTGAATATATCCACTCCTTGAATGTTGTGATAGAAGCCAAAGTCTTATCAACTTATTGTAACCTGATCCAATAGTGATCGTGTAGAGATTCTAGCTTGAAGAGGCTAGTGTTAAAGAAAGACTACTTGTATTATAGCTTGGAAAAACTAGTGTTGAAGAAAGAATACTCATGAAAATATAAAATCCTGGTTGCTGATAGGGAACTAGACAGAGGCACGTGGTTTTTGTAATTGACCATTGAAAATAGTTTTGATGATAACAAACAAGATGATGGCAAGATCAAGTCCAAGACCTTTCAAGGCTAGTATTAGGATTTAGATCAATTGTAAAGGTAAAAAGGTTGACATTTAAGCTCCAAAAATGTTTTTCAGGAACCCAAAATAGCACACAAGTTTTTCAAAGTATTAAAATGAGTTTTAAATTCATAAGGAATGACTTTTAAGCGTCTAAAAGGTTGTTGAAACTCCTAGTGGCATTTGGCTAAGTTTCAAAGTTGTTTAAACTATTTTTTCAAAGGGCCTAATCGATTAGAGGGTCTCCCTAATCAATTAACAAAAGTCTGAATACCAATGTTTCAATTCCATCAAGCTCTAATCGATTAGAATAGGGCAATAATTAATTAGACTACTTAAAACCACTACGCTTCTTCAGTTTTTAAAAGCCATAATTGATTAGACATTATGGTTAATCAATTATGCATAATCGATTAGACCTTATGGCTAATTGATTAGGCTATTCTAGAAACTCATCATTGTTGTGCTAATACGAGGAAAATCGATTAAGAACTTCCTCTAATCAATTATTTGGGTTTCCAAAAATAGAAATTAATGGTTAGTTGCTTGCATTTAATACTACCAACCACTCCCAACAGATTTTTAATGACTTGGGCTATAAATATAAGTCATTGGACATTAAAGGAGAGGAGGAAATCATTCTGAAACATCTTGTCGAGCATTTAATATGAGCTTTACTAGCCTTGAACATTATTACTTTGTTATGTGCTAAAAAGTGTGATCACCTTTCTACCCATTGAGTTTTAACTTGTATTATCCACTCTTATGAGAGTCCATCGTTCAAATGTACTTTGATTTCCTATATAAGAAGATAAGGTATCCCTCAAGAGATAAAAGGGTGAGGTATCCCTCAAGAGATAAAAGGGTGAGATCTTTTAATAGAGAAAAGGGTGATCGAGGTATCCCTTGATAGAGAAAAGGGTGAGATATCCCTCAAAAGTTGTAAGGGTGAGGTATCCCCCAAAAGTTGTAAGAATGAAGTATCCCTCAAAAATTGTAAGAGTGAAGTATCCCTTATTTTTTAGGCTTAAACATAAAGGATAACGTAACATCCTCCCTAACCTAATAGCTTTAATTGTTGTTATGGAAGTTCAATAACACTTGTGTAAGTTACCTGATAATTCTGATGACCTTTCGGGTTAGATTAAGTATAATTTTATAACAAAGAATGTGAAAAATAGCTTATAATAACCCATAACTAAGCATAAATGGTTTAGATGATGGGAATAAATGTGAAAAATTTAGTTCTAGATTATAAACAATTAGAATGAGTTGTGGTAAATTTTGAAGAATTAACTGAGGTAGTTTGATATTTTTAATAAGACATGATATGTGTTTAAGGGCTAAATTAAATAAGAAAGTAGATCAAAAAATTATGAAATTTTATGGAGATGTCAACTAGAGAATGAAGAATATTTTGGAAATGAATATAGGTTAAGCTAGATACATGTGTGCCTATTAACTTAATTTCTTAGGTTTAACTTAACTTAAAGAAGAGTAATAGAGCTTAAGTGACAATTAATAGTGTATGGAAAACAATTGAAAAATGAGTATAAGGACTAAATGAAATCCTAGATTTTTCTATAACACTTATGAAAGTTAAAAAATATGTTAATGAAATATTAAAGTATCCCAAAGAGATATAAAACTTCCACCTAGCCATGAAAGTTAACGTTCTTATCTTTTAATTCTCTCCTCCCCTCTTTGACTTCTTATTCCTCATTCTCATCTTTATTTTATTTTTTCTGTAACACCCCTCGTAGGGCATCACATTTTCGACTACCAACTTATAACCTGAAAATGATTTCATAAAAGGTTTGAGTCATAAAAGGTGGGTTTTAAAATTTATTTTCACGGAAACATAAACTTATTGATATTTATAAGTAATACTGAAAATATATTTAAACTGTTTATAACTCATATTCAGACATCACTTAATATTTAACAATTATTCAAGAAATATAAAACTTACAGACTCAATTTTAAACAGTAGCAAACCCCATGACGGGTCCTACTCAATAGCACGGTAAAATACTAACGAGAAAACTCAACATACTTTTTTCATCTTGTACCCATCTTGATGCGTCATATTTCTGTTCCTCCTCAAATCTGTACACTGCTGAATCCAGAATGGTCACCCCTCAATGTTATCACCGAACTCAGAATATTTGCCTCCAGTCAAGCCTAAGAAACTCGTTCCGTCTACTATACAATTTTAACAATACAAGCACAACAAAATAATATAACAAAGAGGTGAGATCACCTACGCCAATACCAATATGGTAGCATAGAGATAACACAAACAACATATCATATTGATATATCATACCATAATTACAATCATGCCATCAACATTATTGTCATCACACAGGTACAATAATTACAATCATGCCATCAACATTATTATCATCATCATCATCCAATATTCCTCAATTATTATATCACACAGATATAAATATTCAATATTTATGATAATGCCCTCAACATATTCCAAGTATTCAGCAGTTCAATTATCATAACCAATACTCAATAATGATGCATATGTTATGCATGTAGACTCAATGTCCTACTCCATGGAGGTTTTTACAATTTCGAGAAGAATGCTCTGTTAATTGTCAGCCTTAGCCCAAATACAATCTTCCAGTTTAGCCCACAGACAATGCCCAGCCTTAGCCCATAAACAATGTCCAGCTTTTGAAAAGAATCGTGTTATTGTCGGGTATCATCAATGCGTTGCAACAGACTGCATCGCCAAGTGGCACATAGTCCAGCCTTAGCCCACAGACAAATGTCCACTGGTCGACTGCCGTGCCTTGACGCCCCCAAGATCCATCATAGACCTCACTATCAATTCACATTCTCTCTTCAACCACAAGGGTCACAATAGCATCAACTATTAATTTTTTGTTCAAAATTCAACATATGCCTCAATGCATATTTTTTAATTTCATCATATGCCTCACTACATATCTTTTCAATGCATATTCAATGCACCAATGCCAATCACAGGCAAAATTCATCATTTCCAATGCATGTTCAATGCACCAATGCTAATCACAGGCATATCTTTCCAATGCATGTAAAATGCACCAAATGCCAATCACAGGCAAAACTCGTCATTTTCTCATATAGTGTCCATACATTGGTTCAACAGTACTCATACTGTATTTTTAATAGCAAAATCATATTATCGCGTTTTCATAGTCATAAAACACTTTCATCATGTTTTCACAATCGCGCAACATTTCTGTTACGTTTTCACAATTCCACAACCTTCTATTACGTTTTCAAATCACGTATAAATATTCCATTCATATTTCAATCACGTAATGATTTTTCAACGTTTTCTCAATCACGTAAAAATATTTACACGTTTTTCAAATCGCGTAGCAATTTTTCACCATTTTCACAATCGCGTAACTTAAAAATCATTCTTTTATGTTGCGTAAACCATTTTCCATCATTTTCAAAATATTTAAACACTTTCCATATCATGTAGAAATATTTTAACGTTTTCAAATCGCATAGCTTAAAAATCACATTTTTAAGTTATGTAAATCGTTTTTCACCATAATTCCATTACGAAAAATAGTTCTCAACCTTCAAAAATTCCATTTCAACCTTTCTTAAAATAATATGACTACTCACATTATTTTCCACATTTTCTTACTCAAGAAAATCCTTTTCACAATTTATTCCACAAATTCATCATTTCATGGAATTAAATCAATGTTTCTCTGAAAGGATGAGTTTTACGTTAGTAAATTTTAAATCACCATTATATTCTCCATTTTTCTCAAATTAATTCTAAAATCAATTCTCTTCAAAATAAATTGAGGTTCAAACACTTTCAACCTCTCTTTTCTATTCACATACGAAAATTCCATTTCTCAAGTGATAAAACACTCTGATTCCTTTTCCAAAAATCCTTGTACTAAATCAAATTATATTTCCACTTTGAAAATCACTTTTTTTTCATAAAATCAAGGCATTACAAGCCTTCCAACACCGTGGTACTTGGCCATTGAAACCATCAAATATTTTTCCTTCTAAGTCAATATGGTTTTACACAAACAAAACTAATAAAAATTCTTCTCAAAACCATGAACACTACTTCTTGAAAAACAAACCCTTTGTTTATTTTCCTTGCTTTTCTAATCATCCAATTTTATCATTCATGAAAATATTAATTTATGAACACCTATTTTGAGGTGTCTAGGCCAAAATTCCTCTTGGTCTTTGGAACCAAAAATCAATTTCCTTTCCATCATCAAATCATGGCATACATATACATATTTCATCATATATACCATAAGCATGCCATAATCAAAAGTAATAAATCATGCAAATCATACTAAGCATAGGCAAATAATCAAAGCACATAAACACACACAAATTATTACATGACCATGGATATGAATCCTCACATAGATTCACCATCCATCAAATACACAAACTATCTCTCACCACCATACTTGGTTGGTGAGATGGATCTCCCTCTTACCTCTTGAAGAACCTCAAAAGCTCCTTGGTTTGCTTCTTTTTCCAAGTCCTTCACCACCAAAAGTTTCTTAAACACACAACAAAACATATATTTATTAGCATATCAACCTTGAACAAGAGGAACCATGGATCAAACATGGCTTAGAACATGAAAAAGAGAGAAGAAATGAAGTTTTCTTAAACTTCACCACAAATACCCTATAACTTTGCTCTTGGAAAAACTCCTTGAAGATGAAAGATTTAGAGAAAGTCTTCAACATGAAAGTTGCTTAGAATAAGGTAAGGATTCAAGAAATAGGGTTGTATGAAATTAAAAAGTGATGGAAGATGATTCTTTGGTGCTTGGCCGAAACTAGCTTGGAGAAGAGAATGAGAGAAATTTTTGCTAAGCTTTGCTTTAGGAAAGTTCATGACTGATGAAGATTTGATCAATAATGACCAAAGTGATCAATTATGGTCTTCAACTTGTGCTTTAGCTTCTAAATGCAGCGCCAAAACTGTCCCCCCCCTCCATACACTCTTCAAAGAGTGACCAATCTCCTAGCCATCATTTTAGGCAATCTTAACCATTGATTAGATCAGTGGTTAGGATTTAATGTAGCTTCTAGGTTTAGGCTTAGATAGAAGACTTAATTTAGGCCATTGGATCTTTCCTCCTTGAAATCCTAGCCATTAGATGTGTCTCCAAAATGAAGGGTCAAGACTACTCCTTCAAACTTTACATCCAAGGGCTATAAATGGTCCTAGCCACTTTATAAGACCAAATCTCAACCGTTGATTAAATCAAGATCAAGTCTCCACCGTTGATTACATCAATGGTTGATGACCAAGCCAATAATGTTGACTACTCAGTACAATATTTATTTTTGTATCTGTTATTACCCTTCGAATAATATTTTTACTGTATTTTTATCACCCAATAATTAAATACAGTACAAAACTCAGTAAAAGAAAATTTTAAAAACTGTTTTTGGATTCAGGTTTAGTTAGATCCCCCATCTCCGTCTAAACAGTACAAATTCTTCTATCCGCAGAAAATTTTTTACATTGCGGGACCCACTTGGGCCCACGTAAGGCCACCTGGGCCCACAGACAGCCCAAAAATAATCAGAGAAATATAAAAATTTCATAATTATCCACAAAAATCACAAATATTAGAAAACATAAGAAAATTAAATCAGATTGTTAAAAATAATTAACAATCAAGAGAAATAAATACATAAAAATTTTTCCCAGACCGAAAATTATTATTTTCTTGACACGGAGTAAATCACTCAAAATGATCAAATATATTGACAAAATACTCAAAATAATTTCGCAGTACACAGAAATCACTAAACAGTAGAATTTTGTTAACTGTCAAAATTTACTATCAAATATTTAGGAAATTTGGGGTGTTATATTTTCTCCACTCATTCACGTAATTCACTCAGCAGCAGAGGGATAAGGAAAAAAAAAGAAAAGAAAGAAAGGAATGGAAAAAAAGAAAACATAGGAAGAAGAGTAAGGAAAGAGGAAAAGAAAACAAGAAACAAGAAAAGAAAAGGAACACCACTCATATAGGAGTAGAGGTAGGGGTCGTTGTGTATCCTTATTAAGCTTTATCTTTCTTATTCTTTGAATTCTTCAAGAATGAGTTGGTTAGGAGATTACCACAGTTTTTATGATGATATAGTTGAAAATATGTATTTGGAATTCTTAGTATATATTGAATATCATGGATATAACTCTTATTGAGATACTACATGGTTTAGCTTGAATATTTGTGTGTGGTGATTGGGTTGAGTTGATAAGTGTTAGAATATAAGGAAATAGAAGTTGGTATGGGATAATGATGGTTGTATATATGTATAGGTGTGGTTGATGATATATAAATATAGATGAATACACATATGTATACAAGCATTAGAACTTGATATTAATAACGTATGGAATACCGTAATATTGGTTTGTATTGTTCTTCTACATGACTTATAGTATGAAAAGATGTATAAAATGTGTTTGTGGATATGGGAATAAAAGAATAGTAGAAAAATGGTGATTTATGTTGTTTCTGGTACAATTTTGCACGATCGATTCAAATAGACTATGGGTTCTATTCGAATAGGCAATTACATAATGCACCAGAATGCATTTTCGTGGCAGCTATTCGAATAGACCATGGGTGCTATTCGAATAGGCTTTTCCAGAATGTAAATTTTTAAGTGCTATTCGAATAGATTAGGGGTGCTATTTGATAAGTGTAAAATACATTCATCTTTTGAGTTTATTTATTAGGATTTTTAATTTATTTTTATTTAGTTTTTTATTTTTATTTATTTTTAAATAATTATCTCTTCACTTAGTCATATTTGAATTTTCAAGATATATCATAAGATTTTGTGCAAAAATATGAAATCCGTAAAGATAAATATTTGAAGGATTCTTATCCTATTCTTATATACTAATTAGAGTTCTAATTGGATGCAAAATCTTATATTGGAGATTGGATAAGGATTCTCAAAGAGATTAGATTTGGAACAAAATTTAGATTCCCGTAGCATCATGACTGATGCGAATTAAAAGTTACAAATCCAAGTGCAGGTTATTTCAAGTAGTAAATGTGAATGGCAATGGTCTTGGTTTTGATGATCAACAAACAAGAAAGCAATGAGGTACAAAGATCAAGTCCCAAGGTCTTTCAAGATTAACTAGTAGGACTTAGATCATATGTAAAGGTATAATGGACTTACACAAAAGCTCATTTCTTAGTTCAAAACTCATTTCAAAATAGCTTTGCATAATCATGTTTTCATCTTGTGAAAAATGTTTTTAAGATTGGGTAAAATGTGTTTAGAAAGCTTGGAAATATTTTGGATATCCTTGGTTGAGAATTTATTTGAAAATCATATGTTTCTAAACACTCCATAATAGGTTATGGACCAAGTCAGAGGCTTTCCTACGTTTTTCGAAAAGTCTCATAATCGATTATATGCATTTCTCATAACCGGTTATATGACAAGTGAGGAAGTATTTTCAGACTCTCCATATGTCCATAATCGATTAAGCCTATTCCATAATAGGTTATATGGAGCTAACAAAACGTCTACTTTATGTTTTAAGTGCTTCTATAATTGATTATGCCATTATTGTAATAAGTTATGAAATGTTTCATAACCGATTATGAGAAAAGCCATAATAGGTTATGACTATTTATAACAGGTTATGAAAACTCCATAGCCGATTATGAAAAAGTCATAATAGGTTATGAAGTTAGATAAAAGCCCAGGATAACGTAATTGCAAGCCATAACCGATTATGGTTATGCCATAACAGGTTATGGTCACTTATAGAACTCTTTCACAATGGCTTTTTCGAGAGCATTTAATGCCCCCAACTACTTCTAACGTCTCTTAAATGATATGGGCTATAAATAAAAGTGTTTAGGAATTGATTGTAGGTTGGAAAACATTCTGAAAAACATCCTTGAGCATTAATTATGAGATTTCTCATCATTTCTTTACAAACCTTATTTTGAGCTTCAAGTTGTGTGAATCCTTCATACCCATAGTTCTTCAATTTGTATTATCTGCTCTACAGAGAGTTCCTTTCATCTAAATCTTATTTAATATGTAAAGAGAGGATGAGGTATCCCTCAAAATAGTTAAGGTGAGGTATCCCTTGAATATAGAGGCTTAAGTACAAGGGTGAGGGATCCCAAGGTGTGTTAAGTGCTCCAATTTGTAAAGGTTGTCAATCATCTGCTTTCAAGCTTGAAGATATAGTGGAAATCTCGAGTGGTTGCTTGAGGATTAAACGAAAGCCACAAGTGGATTGGTGGCTGAATCAGGATAAAGCTTTGTGTTTGTTTTCCTAACTCAACTTCTATATATATATATATATATATATATATATATATTGTGCACTGTTTTATTGATTTTATTGAATACTGTCTCTCTTGTCTAATTCATCTAAGTGCAATTTCTATCTATCTCATTTATTCATTCATTTCCATCGATTAATAGCTTCAACGAAATTTGATAAACAAAGGTTTTACGAAAGATTTGCGAAAATATTTTATAAACTCAATTCACCCCTCCTCTTGAGTTTGAGGTCACTTGGTAACAAGTGGTATCAGAGCTAGACTCTTGTATAAAGAGCTTAGCCGCTTCAAGAGAAAAGATGGCTTCAAATGGTTTTTCTAATGAAGGTTCTTCTATAAATAGACCTTCATTTTTCAATGGGGATGGTTATGCATATTAGAAGGAAAGGATGAAGATTTTTATTGAAGCTATTGATATTGATGTGTGGGATGCTGTTAAAATGGTCCATTTGTCCCCACACGTCTAGTTGATGGTGTTAGAACAAATACACCAAGAAATGAATAGACCGATGATGACAAGAAAAAGGTCCAATACAACTTGAGAGCCAAGAACATCATCACCACTTCTTTGGAGTATGATGAATTCTTTAGGGTGTCAAATTGTAAGACCGCTCAAGAAATGTGGGATACATTACAAGTAACCCATAAGGGCACAAGCGAAGTGAAAAGATCTAGAATAAATACACTCACTCATGAATATGAATTGTTTAGAATGAACCAAGGGGAAAGCATCCAAGAAATGCAAAAACAATTTACTCATATAGTTAATCATCTTGCTTCAGTGGGAAAAACCTTTGCCAATGAAGATCTTATTAATATAGTTTTGAGATGCTTGAGCAGGAGTTAGCAACCCAAAGTGACGGCCATATCGGAGGTAAGAAATCTAGCCACAATGACCTTGGCCACCTTCTTCGGAAAGCTTCAAGAGCATGAGTTGGAGCTAAATAGATTAAGTCAAAATGAGGAGCAAGATAAAAAGAAAAAAGGGAATTGCTCTCAAAGCCACTTCTTCCTCAATTGAATATGAAGATGAAGATGATGGAAATGATCTTGATAATATTGAGATAAATGAAGAGAATTTTAGCCTCCTTGTGAAAAGGTTTAGAAGATTTCTCAAGAAGAAAGGAAATCACAGAAGACCTCCTTTTCCTCCTAAGAAGTCATACCAAAAGGGAAAAGGAACTTCATCTACTCCAACATGCTATGAATATGGAAAACTGAGGCACTTGAAGATGGAATGTCCAGTTTATCAAAAGAAGATGGAGAAATTTGAAAAGAAACATTTTAAGGAAAGAAAAGGAAGGAGAGCATACATTGCGTGGGAAGACAATGATATGGATTCCACCGATGATTCAGAGGATGAGGAAGCCCATCTTTGCCTTATGGCAAATGGAGAAGAAGAAGAAAAAAATGAAACCGAGGTAACCTTATCTAATCTTGAACTTTCTCCTTCATATAGTGAATTGCAAGATGCATTTCAAGAATTGCATGATGAATCCATGAGGCTCACTAAAATGGTTTTAACTTCTAACAAAACAATCTCCTTAATGACTAACAAAATTTCTATTTTAACTAAAGAGATTGAAGAACTCAAAGTTAAAAATGAGACTCTTGGACTTATTGATGCCAACGCATCGTGCATGATTTGTTCTTCACATGATAATGCAACCACACCCTCATCTTATTCATCATGTAAATCATTTGAAAATGAAATTGAGGATTTCAAAAACACACTTGTAAAATTCATCTTTGGAAGAGACAACTTGAATGTATTGCTAGGGAAACAAAGATGTGTTTTCCAAAAGGCTGGTTTAGGGTATAATCCTAATAATTAACAAACGTTTCTCAAAAATCTCTTTGTTTCCTTAAGTACCTCAAGTAGTCCCTTTATTAAATGTTTTCATTATGGAAAGAAAGGACATAGTGTATCAACATGTACTGTAAGGAAGAAAATCAACACAAAGATTGGAACTAAAATGACTTGGGTCCCTAAGGGCACCATGCCTAACACTAACACATAAAGACCCAAGAAAATTTGGGTACTAAAGGTTAAAATCTGAATGTGTGTTGTAGGTGTGCTTGAAGACTAAGAGTTCAAGTTGGTATCTTGATAGTGGATGCTCCAAGCACATGACCGGTGATGGCTCTAAGTTTTCCTTCCTTGTACCCAAGAAGAGTGGTCACATAACATATGGTGATAACAACAAAGGAAAGATCCTTGGAGTTGGCAAAGTTGGTAAGTGTAACACCCCTTTTGAGGATGTCACACATAAAAGAAAATAAAAGAAATAGAAATAAAATCTACCCAAGTTGTGAAACATTTATTAAATATTATTACGAGTTGTAAAATAATTCCTGATAGACAGGAATATGTAATAAAAAGATAATGCGGAAAAATACGAAAAAAAAAAAAATCATCACTAATAATATACATATGATTAAGTTATGAACTGTACAAATAATTTACAACTAAGACTACAAATATTTAAACAAAAACAAGAAAAGAAAGCAATAAAAGAGTTAATATATACGTACATACGTTGACGCGCCCAAAAAAAACATCATGATTATCTAATCCTCGATGGATCACTCTCAAAGATGAAAATGATCATCGGGAGATAGATATCTGGATGTCTCGACACACGGCGATAACGGGATCGCGCGGTCGATACGATGCTTATCTCACTAGGCTCGGGGTTTTCAAGCACCCCAATAACGCCTAATGGATAAGGGTAACTCTAAGTGCGTAAATAACGTCGTAGTCATAATCGGATCTCCATCAAACGATGACGTAGAATCACGGTCACACGTCCCGCATACGTCACGAGAATCACGATCGCCTCGTAAGTGCCAAGCCGAGCACCTCCATGAAATACCAGCTCTATGAATCCCAAAAATCTCAAGCGTCGCCATCCTCACAATCAATCCGGAGGATATGGATGATCGGATGGTTCTTGATCGTAAACGGTCGTCTGTCTGCACGCTGATCTTCCTCCTCCTCAGGGTACACGATCTCAATAGGCTGATCCTCTTCCTCGAAGTCTTTACCGCGTAAAATAATTAAACAGAAAATACATATAACAAAGAGGTAAGACAACATAAAATCATCACAACATGGCCAATAAAAAGACGACAAACAATATATATACAGTTCATGCAATACATAAAGCTTTAACAATTATAATAATAAATTGAAGTAAAATTCAGATATCATTACAATATATCACATCATAGATAAAACCTCACAGATAAGATAAGAAATATAAGAATAAACAGATAAAATAAACAAATGAAAGACAGATAGATAATAAATAGATAAGATGGAAACAGATAGACATAGAGATAAATAAATAATACAACAAAACCCTACTCCATGGAGCTAAAAAAAACACAAGTATCAGAGAGAGGAATGATTCGCAAAACCTAATAGTACCACGGCTGCCCCACCAACTATTGCGCTGTCACACGTTGCGTCTATAGCCCCACGACACAGGAATCCATCAATCCAGGCGTGGTGTAGTTCACGGTCTCACGTTGTGGCACTACAGGCAAATGTACTACTAGATTTCACAAATCTCGATTAAATATAGTGTATGTCGAGTACCAAAGTGTGCTATCGGTTTACCACGGCCCAAATGGAGCGACCAACTCGTCCACATGTGGGATCCCGTACACTAAAGTCTCCAAGTTCATTAGAACAATGAACCACACTACGTTTATCGCATCGACAACACGATGTGATTCGTCTCGTCAACAAATCCACCAAATACATGGCACATATAACATATAGATGGAAAGCACATACGGGTTCACATTTTCCCGACAAAAATAATTCTTAAAAACACATGCGGGTTCACATTTTCCCGACAAGAAATAGTTTTTCAAAAGCACTCGGGTTCACATTTTCCCGGTTTTCAAATTTTCACATTTTCCCGACAAAGATATAGATATAGATTTTTTCAAAAGCCTCATACGGGTTCACATTTTCCCGACAAAGATAAAATAAATATAGTAACGGTCAATCGCGTAGAAATTTTATCGCATTTTCATAATTCCGTCATTTTTACAAACGTTTAAAAATCGGGTAAAGATATTTTTTTGTTTTTAAAATCGCGTAGCATTTTTAATACGTTTTCTCAATCGCGTAGGATTTTTAAATCATTTTCTTATTCGAATGCCCTTAAAATTACTGTTTAAACAGATAGAAATAGTACTTAGTACATTTAAACTACGTAGAATAATTTTTTCATAGCGCATACTGTCTTTAGGATATTTTTACTATCTTATAGGTTCATTTTTACTAAAAATTGACAGCATTTTGTTTATAAACTTATAATAATGGTTTTCTAAATTTTCCATAAAATTTTCTATTTACCTAATTTTTTTAACCATATCATTTAATTCTTTTTGAAATCTCTAACATGCTTCAAAACCTAAAGTGAGCTATATGTTAGAAAATTTCTCAAAATTTCTGTATTTTACTTCCAAATGATAAAGTCACTAGTTTTAATCCTTTAAGCTTAATTCTACTCAATTTGTTTCTTCAAAAATTATTATAGAAAATTTCTTCTTAACTTGTATTGTCTCTTTTTGATTGAAAAAGGTTTGGAATCAAGTTTTAGAAATCATAATTACCTATAGTGGCATGTTGGCCGAATTTTGTAAAACTTTTTCATTTGATTTCTAAATCATGTCAAAGGTATTATCTTATCTAAGTTCATTAAATCATGTTATAAAGTAATGATTTTAAATCAAATAAATCCTTTAGGCATGTTGGCCCAAAATTTACTAAATCTTTACCATTTGATTTCTAAATTCCTTTTCTTTGATCAAAACAATTTGAAACCTTCTTATTTCTCCTAATTAATTAAGTTGCACTTTAGGAAAAATGAAGAGAACATTTTGGTCCTCACACTTTGTCATTGCCGTGAGCTAGGGAATGTGTTCTTTGGAACACTCATGCAAATTTACACATGTTATTCACATCTTATACCTTATCATACAATTCTAACACATGCATTTATATTTCTAACACATGAAAAATATTTCTAACATATAAAACCTAAATTAAAGCTTATAGACATACCATCAAAAGCTAATAAACATGCAAAATTATTACAATCACAAACAAGAAAGCTACTAACATACAACACTTAAGCTACTAGCAACCACAAAAATTAACAAATACACATCAATAAACACACCACAACCGAATCCTTATGGATTCTACAAACAATCCATCTTCTTACCACCATCAAGGGATGATAAGAATTGTCTTCCTCTTACCTTAAATGAAGACAAAAAGCTTGCTTTCACACCTCCTATGGTTCGGTTTTCACTCCACCAAATACCTAAAATTCTCAAATAAAATCTACATGTTATTAACCATGAAAAAGAAGCTAAACCATGGAGAAATCATGGTTTAGAACTTTGAAAAAGAAGAGAGAAAAGAAAAATATGATATTTCACCTTCTAGGTCAAATTTACAAGGTTGATTTCCAAGCCTTAAATGGAAGATTTTGAAGAAACTTCCAACTAGAAAGGTTCTTAGAATAGTGTTTAGGTTAGGAAAACTTGGTTAGAAAAATTTTTGGATGGTTGGATGATTAGGAATGGCTCTTGGCCGAAAATGGTGAAAATGGTGAAGAAGAACAACAATGGAGGCTAGGGTTCTTGGAAGAGAGAGAAGAGAGAAAAGTGATGAAGATGAAGTGTTGTTTTTGGCTTTCTCACTCCTAATGGCCGTAGCCTTCAAGTGGTAAGGATGTGCATGGATTTGGCTTCATCCAAGCCATTGAATACATCAAAGGTCAAGATCAAATCTTGCTTAACAAGCTTAAATCCTATTGGTTGCTCATGGTGACTCACCTTGCTTAGTCACACAAGGTATTAAATTCTCATTGAGTCACCAATTCACTGCTCTGAAAGTTCTACTTTCGCTACGGTGATTAATTAAGCTACCGATCTAACCGTTCTACTAATTGTGGGTCCCGCAAAATATTTCCTGTCCACTTTGTCACTAAATTATACTTGATTAATAAAATAATATTATAATAAAATAAAATTATTTTATTTGATAGTTAAATCCTAAAAATTAAAAGATTATTTTTAGCTCATTCAAAATCGGGTTAAGTAAGATCCCCCAATTCTAAATAATAAAATAAGATTTTCCCGGCCCGAAAAATATTATTTTCCCGCCTCGAAGCAAATCACACAAAAAGTCCATATAAAATCACAGACGTATTTTCGGGCATTAAATCAAGAAGAAAACAATTAAAAATAGCAAAAACAATAAAACAAGACGTTCGGGACGTAACGGTCATTTTCCCATTTTTTCCCACAACGTAGGTAATCGTCCAAAACGTTCAAATAAAATATCCAAAGAAGATTATATAGCTGTATATCTTTCAAAAAAATTAATACAGTAGCTCAGAAAAATTTTTATTTTTCTGTCTCGAAACAAATTACGTAAAACGATCAAATAAAATTTGAGCCTGTATTATCGTAATTGTTTTCATACAAAAATCGAGAACAGAAAAATAGGGACACAATGGTCATTCACACAAAAGCATGAAAAACAAAAAACAGTGCATTCAGAATATTTTCTAAAAATTGGGGCGTTACAGTAAGATCCCTTCCTCATCCATTGATAATATTTTACTTGTTGAAGGACTCAAACATAACTTGCTTAGCATTAGTCAACTATGTGATAAGGGAAATATAATAATATTTGATTTTAATTGTTACATAATTGAGGGTAAGGATGATAAGCATGTTAAGTTTGTTGGCCATAGGGTCAATAACATATATGTGATTAGCCTTGATGACATTTCCTCAAATGATGCTAAATGCTTTATGAGTAAAAAAAGTGATTCATGGTTATGACATAGAAGAATTGCTCATATTCACATGGATCACTTAAACAAATTGGTTTCTAAAGAACTAGTAATTGGTCTTCCAAAGCTCAAATTTGAAAAAGATAAACTTTATGATGCATGTCAAAAGGAAAAACAAGTAAAGGTCTTTTAAAGCTAAAAATGTGGTTTCAACTTCTAGACCTCTACAACTTTTGCATATGGATCTTTTTGGTCCCTATAGAACTATGAGCTTTGGTGAGAATTGCTATGTTTTAGTGATTGTGGATGATTTTTCTAGGTTTACATGGACATTGTAACACCCTGAACTTTCTATCTTAGGAACAATAATTTTGACAAGCAATGTAATTCTAACGTTAATTCACTTGTTTAGTGATTTCTCATGTCTTGTAAAATTATTTTGAATATTCCGTCTGTATATTTGATCGTTCTGTGTGATTTGCTCTATGTCAGGAAAATAATAATTTTTGGGCCGAAAAAATTTACGTAAATTAATTTTTACTGTTTAGTCTTAATTAATTTACGTAATCTGATTTGATATTTGTGAGTTTTCTATTTTTTGTGATTTTATGTGTGATTTTGAAATTTTTACTGATTGTGGGCCCCACGAGGTGTATGAGGGCCCAGGTGGCTATACGTGGGCCTAGGTGGGTCCGGCAAAGTAAAAATTTTTCTACGCATAGAAAAATTTGTACTGTTTAGACGGAGACAGGGGATCTTACTAAACCTGAATCCGGAAACAGTTTTTAAAATTTTATTGTACTGTGTTTTGTACTGTATTTAATTATCGGACGATAAAAATACAGTAAATATATTCTTTCGTAGGGTTATAAAATATAAAAAAAAATAATAAAATTCTTTACTATTAAGTCAATATTAGTGGTTTGGATATCCACTATCAATTTAATCACCCTTGGAGATTTAATCTTGATTTAATCAACGGTAGAGATTTGATCTTAAAAGTGAATAAGATCAATTATAACCGTTGGATGGAAATTAAATCAAGGGTGGAGATTTAGTCTTATAAATGGCTATGACCATTATCAACCCTTGGATGTAGAATTAATCAATGGTGAAGATGGATCATTAATAACCATTGGATTTGAATTTAGATCAATGGTGGAGAATTGGTCATCAAAAATGACTACAACCATTTTGAACCCTTGGATTAAAGTTTGAAGGTGTAATCTTGACCTTTCATTTTGGAGACATATTCGATGGTTAGGATTGCAAGCTAAAAATGATCCAATGGCTCAAATGAAGTCTTCTATCTATAACCTAAACCTAGAGACTATTTTTAATCCAAACCATTCTTTTAATCAATGGTTAGGATGACTTATAGTGATGGCTATGTAATTTGGCACATTTAGAGTGCATGAAGAGGAGGGGGACGGTTTGAAGGAGCAAGGATGAAGGGAGACAACTTAGTATAGGCTTTTTAGGCCAAAGAAAAAAAAGAATGAAGACAAGCCAAGTGTCAAGACCAATTCCTATTGATCATTAATGCTTATGTTCTTCAAACTTCACTTTACACTTCTCTCCAAATGCATGCTACGGCAATATCACCTTGGAAGACCAAACCATTCATTTATACACTTCATATTATCACTTCGTCACTTTTCCACTTAAGTTTCAAGAAACCAACCAAAGCAAATTCTATTTTCTCTCCCAAAAGAAGACCATTAGGCCAAGCACTCTAATTCTCTCTTCCATCACTCTTTTATTTCATATAACCTAGTTTCTTGAATCTTTACCTCATTCTAAACAACTTTCATGTTGAAGACTTTCTCTAAATCTTCCATCTTGAAGGACTTTTACTAAGATCAAGTTCTAGAGTTTTTGTTGGTGAAGTGTAAGAAAACTTCATTTATTCTTTTCTTTTTCATGTTCTAAACCATGTTTGATCCATGGTTCTTCTTATTCAAGCTTGATATACTAATTTTCTTGTATTTGTTTCATGTTTAAGAACTTGTGTTGGTGGAGATCTTGTTCAAAACACAAATCAACAAGCTTTTTGGTGGTTCTTCAAGAGGTAAGAGGGAGATTCATCTCACCAACCAAGCATGGTGGTGAGAGATGGTTTTATATTTGATGGATGGTGAATCCATGTGAGGATTCCTATCCATGGTCATGTAATAATTTATGTGTGTTATGTGCTTTGATTATTTTTGCCTATGTTTGATGTGCTTTGCATGATTTACTTGTGTATGCATGCTTAGTATGATTTTTATTTGTTTATATAGTATGCTTATAATATGCATGATGATATATGTTGAATATATTATGATGGATGTATATTGAAATAAGCAAAATTTTGGCTCCAAAGGCCATGGAGGAGGTCACGGTTTTGAACTTCCAAGACTAAGGTTTTTATTGAAATTTTTCAAGAACTATGGAGTTAATTTTAATCCCTGAACTAAAGCAAATTTCGGTTAAGACATCAACCAAATTGGTGTTCACAAAAATTATATTTTTATAAATGATAAAATTGAATGATTTGAGAAGTAAAGAAAAGAAACAAAAAGGCTTGTTTTGTAAAAAAAGAATGCACACAGTTTTTGGAGTGGAGTTTTCATGAATTTATTTTGTGTAGAAACAAGAATGGAATTTATTTAAGTTAGAAGAAAAATATTTCATGGTTTCAATGGCCATCTATAAGGTTTTGATAATTTAGAAAAAATGTTTTGATGTTATAAAATACAAGAATTTTCAAATAAGAATTTTGGAAAAGGAATTAAAGTGTTATCAATTACGTGAAATGAAATTTTCATGAATAAAAGAAAAAGGAGATTGGAAGTATTGAACTTCAAATTATTTTAAAGAGAATTAATTTTTTTGAAGTAATTTAGAAATATAAAAGAAAACGTTTGTAACTTAAATTTACTAACGTAGAATTTATTTATTGAGTTTTGGAAAATGTTAGGAAATTTAAAGTTAGAAACAGTGATTAAATCAATTAAAGGTGATTTTATAAGATTAAATCAATAAAAAGTGATTTTAAGAAAATATATTACGGAAAAGAATTTTTGACTAAGAATAGGAAGAAAATAAAGTAAGAAATTATATTATTGTAAGAAAAGTCCAAAATAATATTTTTAAAGTTAAGAAATATTTTACGAAGGGTAAAAACGGTGAAAAACGATTTACGTAACTCAAAAACGTAATTTTTAAGTTACGCAATTTGAAAAACGTTAAAATGTTTCTACGCAATTTTTAAAGCGTTTAAATATTTTACACGACCGAAATGTTGTAGAAAAATATGGCTAGGCGATTTAAAAATGAAAGAATATTTTTACGTATTTTAATACAGTAAAAAATTATTACGCAAATTTTTAAACGTAACAGAAATATTACAAATCATTGTTTACGTAATAAAATATTACGTGACCGTGAAAACGTGACAAAAATATTTTACGAATGAGAAAAATATGGTAATGTGATTTTGCTGTTAATTATATAGTAAACTTTACAGTTAAAATCAATATATGAATACTGTACAAGAAATTGAAAAGTTTGCCTGAAATTGGCGTTAATATACGAACGTAAAACATTATTTGAACCTGGTATGAGAAATTATGTGATTTACCTTTGGTTGGTAATTAGTGCATTACATATGCATTGAAAATGGTCTGATGGACTGTATATGGCTAATTGCCTAGGAGAAATGTATACCTCCTGAGTGGGTGCGATACGCGTAGTGTAGGTCACTCGTTGACCTTGGGGGCATCGGGGTGCGGGTTGCTCACAATGGGCAGTTGGTAGCTCTTCTGTACCGTGGGTTAGACCAATGCAACACATCGATGATCCGGACCGAGACACTATTCTTAATCGAGATCTGATAAAGACTGTCGTGTATGTGCTAGATGTACAAGATATAATTATAGCACTTGGTCTGAGGCACGTACCACCGGCAGATCTTTTCGATCAATTTCTCCGACCTGAGTTTAGCTCCATGGAGTAGAAAATCGAGTCTCTGTGTTCATGCATTAACATAAATGCTTACATCTGTGAGATATAATAGTTGTGAAATATTGATTATGACAATTATACTTTTTAAAATATCTGCTTAGTGTAGTTGGCATTTCCTGTAATTATTAAATGTTAATTTTGATTGATAATATGTTGATGCCATACTTGTAATATGCTGTGTTTATATAGCTTGCTGTTATGTTATCTCTATGCTACCATGTTGGTATTGGCATAGGTGATCTCACCTCTTTGTATGTATATTTGTATATTGTATTTATAATTGGCTGAAGACGTTGAGAAAGAAATAGTACAAGAAGGAGAAGAAGAACTACTTCTCACATATGGGAATGCAGAATTTTGAGAAGATGGAGATGCCCAGCTTTCTACGATACGTGACGTTACAGTTTTATGGAGGTTCGGAGGCGTGGCATGTCCATTTGGATCGATAGTGTATATTTTATATAGGGAACCTGAACATTACTTACAGTAGGCTTTATCAAGGGAACCTCTACTTTAGTGTCAATATTTATGTAC
This sequence comes from Ormosia emarginata, assembly GCA_029884605.1. Taxonomy (NCBI): domain Eukaryota; kingdom Viridiplantae; phylum Streptophyta; class Magnoliopsida; order Fabales; family Fabaceae; genus Ormosia; species Ormosia emarginata. Next base: position 1,243,022 of record JAQQTP010000013.1, on the reverse strand, counting down.
AATTGGAGTTTCCACTATCGATTAGGTAGTACTGGGGAGCTTACTACCGTACTCCTAGTGCGATAAGTATCATGTCGTCTGCGCGGACACCTGTCCGTAGAGCTTCACGTAATAACGGATTCCTATCTGCTGAGGAATCTGAGGAGGACCCATCTGAGGGTTCTGCTGTTTAGTCAGACTTGTGCAATATGTTGAGTCTTAAATTATGTTTAATTACTTTGAGAACATGGTCTATAATATAAATAATCCTGACAGTATGTATGTAATGTATAATGATGTAAATTATGTGTGATGATGTATAATATTTTTAATTTTCGCTAAGTTTATTTTATTGTCATCAAAGAAGAAAAAAAAAATTTTACAATTCGTATTTTTATCATAACATCACTTTTTATGATCTTGAGGGTATTTGGGTAATTAAGTAACATAAATGTGACACCCTACGGTGGGTGTTACAGACATTACTTTTGTCTCACAAAAATGATGTTTTTCAATCATTCAAAAAGCTTGTCAAAGTTATCCAAATGAAAAAAGGTTTTTGTATTGCATCCATAAGAAGTGGCCATGGTGGTGAGTTTGAAAACCATGAATTTGAAACCTTTTGTGATGAACATGGCATTGAGCATAATTTTTCGGCCCCTAGAACACCACAACAAAATGGTGTTGTAGAAAGGAAAAATTGATCTTTAGAAGAAATGACAAGAACTATGCTCAATGAGGTCAATCTTCCTAAGTATTTTTGGGCGGATGTGGTTAACATTGCTTGTTATGTTATGAATAAGGCTCTAATAAGGCCAATTTTAAAGAAAACTCCCTATGAATTATACAAAGGAAGGAAGCCAAATGTTCCACATTTTTATGTCTTTGGATGTAAATGCTTTGTTTTGAATAATGGAAAGGGTAACTTGGGTAAGTTTGATGCAAAATCTGATGAGGGAATATTTCTTGGCTATTCTATACATAGTAAGGCCTTTAGAGTTTACAATAAATGAACTATGACTATAAAAGAGTCCATACATATTGCGTTTGATGAAACTAATCTAAATGAGTCAAGAAATGAGTTTGTTGATGATGTTGTAGAAATTTTAGGACTCACCTAGAAAATCAAGAAAAAGAAGTCAAGAAGTAAGAGGAAAGCCCATATAATTCCCTAAGACAAGGGGACTTTCAAATCATAGATCTTCCCAAGGAATGGAGAACATCAAGATATCATCCTCTTGACAAAGTGATAGGTGATGTATCAAAAGGGATAATTACTCACAAAACTCTTAGAGATGCATGTAATCATATGGCTTTTGTCTCTCAAGTTGAACCTAAAGACATAAATGAGGCCATTAATGATGAACATTGGATCTTGGCCATGCAAGATGAACTAAACTAATTTGAGAGGAATCAAGTTTGGGAATTAGTACTAAGGCCCAATGATCATCCTATAATTGGCACCAAATGGGTCTTTAGGAACAAACTTTGTAACACCCCAAATTTTCGTATCTCTTAAACAGTAATTTTGACAGTTAACAGAATTTCACTGTTTAGTGATTTCTGAGCGCTGTAAAATTAATTTGATTATTCCGTCAGCGTATTTGATCGTTTTGAGTGATTTACTCCGTGTCAGGAAAATAAAAATTTTCGGGCTGGGGAAAACTTTACGTAATTTAATTTTTACCGTTAGGTAATTAATTTACGTAATTTGATTAGATATTTGTGCATTTTATAATTTTTGTGATTTTATAGATGATTTTGAAATTTTTCCTATCTGTGGCCCCCGCAAGGGGTATGTGGGCTCAGGTGGCCATACGTGGGCCCAGGTGGGTCCCGCAAAGCAAAAATTTTTTTTACGCATAGAAAAATTTGTACTGTTTAGACGGAGACAGGGGATCTTACTAAACCTGAATCCGGAAATAATTTTTAAAGTTTTATTGTACTGTGTTTTGTACTGTATTTAATTATCGGATGATAAAAATACAGTAAAAATATTATTTGTAGGATACAAGAATAAATATTATACTGCGTAGTCAACAAAGAGAGCTTGACTTGATTTATACCCTTGGATGAGAATACTTAGTTTGAATATTAACCATTGATTTAATCAAAGGTTAAGAAACAAACTTAATAAAGAAGCATTGGATAATAACCATTGATTTAATCAATGGTGTGAGAATAAGCTTAGTTAGGAAGGCTTTGATATCAACCATAGATGTAATCAAAGGTATAGAATTGGTCTTGAAAAGTGACAAAGACCATTTATAACCATTGGATGAAGAATCAATCAATGGTGGAGATTTGGTCTTCTAAAATGGATTAAGACTAATTAGAACCCTTGGATTAAAAAGTTAGAAGAAGTAATCTTGATCCTTAATTTTGGAGACACATCTAAGGGCTAGAGCTTAAAGGAGAAAAATCCAATAGCCTAGATTTAGTCTTCTAAAATCCAAAAATCTACCAAAATCCTAACCATTGAAGTAATCAATGGTTAGAGATGCTTCAAATAATGGATAGAAAAGATGACAATATTAATGCATGCAAAATGCAAGGAGGGGACGGTTTTTGTAGTGTTTTGGTGACAAAGAGACAAGCTTTATGCATGTCTTGATCAATTAGTCATCATTCTTGACTATTAGTGACTACTTGCACTCCAAAGAATGCATGAAAGGGGGGGCACGGTTTTTTGAAGACTTTAGACTATAGGAAAGTGTTTCATTACTATCATCACTCATTCTTGGTCATTTGTGATCATTTCAAAACTTAAAACACTTAGAAAAAAATTCTCTCCTTCTCCTTCTCTAAGCTCACGGCCATGGCACCATCATCTACCTTCCATCACTCAAAAATTTCATCCAACTTGATTTTCTAAACCTAAACATCATTCTAAGAACATCTCTAGTTATGAGTTTTTCCAAAATCATTCATCTTGATCTTCAAATCCAAGCTTCAAGTTTCTATCAAAAATCAAAAATTTCATCTTTATTCTTCAAAATACACCATTCGGTCATACTACCTAAAACCACCATCCAAGCTCTTTCAATTTCATCCAACCATAGATCTTGAATCTACATGATATTCTAAGCAATTTTCATGTTGGAGATTTTCTCTAAATCATCTATCTTCAACCTTGTTCTTCAAGTTAAAGATTGAAGCTTTAATGGTGAAGTTTGTTACTCTTCACTTTTCTTTTGATTTTCAAGGTTCTAACCATGATGCACATCCATGGTTTTCTTATTCAAGCTTAAGATACTAATAAACATATGTGTTGTTTTGTGTTTAAGAAACCCTTGGTGGTGAAGGACTTGGAAAAAGAAGCAAATCAAGAAGCTTTTGAGGATCTTCAAGAGGTAAGAGGGAGATCCATCTCACCAACCAAGCATGGTGGTGAGAGATGGTATTTTATTTGATGGATGTGGAATCCATGTGAGGATTCATATCCATGGTCATGTAATTAATTTGTGGGTGTTTATGAGCTTTGATTAATTTTCTATGCTTGATATGCTTTGCAATGATTTTATAGCTTTGATGATATGCTTGATATGCTATACATGCTTTTATGGCTTTGATGGTATGCTTATATTATTTATGATGAAATATATATGTATATGCCATGACTTGATGGTGGAAAGGAAATTGATTTTTGGCTCCAATAGCCAAGGGAGAGCTACGGTTTTGATGCTCTTAATTAGGGTTCATGTTGAAAATTTTCAAGAACAAAAGAATTGATTTTTGAGTACTTAGAACATGGTGGATTTCGAACAAGACACCTCAAAATAGGTGTTCACAAATTAATATTTTCATGAAAGATGAAAATGGATGATTTGAAGAGTATGGAAAATAAACAAAGGATTTGTTTTTCAAGAGAACAAGAATATGATTTTTGGAGGAATTTTTATTGATTTATTTTGTGTAAAAAGATGCTAAGTGTTTTTTTCTAAACATGAGTTTTGAATGAAACGGGTAAACGTTGATTTTAAGGATTTGCAAAGAAAGTGAAAAAGAATTTGTAAAGAAAGTAAAAATGAATTTGGACAAATGGGTTTGGTTTTATAACCATTGGTATTTCGGTTTTGAAAACAAAATTTTAATGGTTTTGTTTGTGTAAAACCATATCAATTTAAAAGGAAAAGTATTTGATGGCTTAATGGTTTTGTTTGTGTAAAATCATATTGATTTAGAAGAAAAAAAAATGTTTTGATGATTTCAATAGTCATGTCCACGTTTTTGAAGGCTTGTAATGCCTTGATTTTTAGGAACACAGTGAATTTCAAAGTGGAAACGTAACTGGATTTAATATAAGGATTTTGAAAAGGGAATCAGAGCGTTTATCACTTGAGAAAATCAAGTTTTTGTAAACGAAAATGTTTTCGAACTTCAATTTATTTTGAAGAAGGTTGTGTTTGAAAATAATTTGGGAAAAATAGAGAATATAATGGTGTTTTGAAAATTTACTAACGTATTACTTATTTTCAAGTTTTGAAATACGTTAGAAAAATGTTAAGTTTTGAAACGTTGATTTATATCAATGGAAAGTGATTTTTGTGGATTATATTTTTGGAAAAAGATTTTCTTGAGTAAGAAAATGTGAAAAAATGAAATACAAAGTTATAATATTTTGAGAAAAGTTGAAAGGAATTTTTGATGGTTAAGAAATATTTTCTGTAATGAAATTGTGATGAAAAATGTGTTACGTATCTTAAAAATGTGATTTTTAAGCTACGCAATTTGAAAAAAATGTATTGAAAATGATATTGATTTATTTAAGTCCAAAATAGTGTTTTGGAATAATTGAAGAATATTTTACGTGATTGTAAAATGTTGAAAAATATTTTACGTATCTTAAAAGTGATTTGAAATACAGTAAAATGTTTGTACGTGATTTGAAAAATGTTTAAATATTTTACGCGACTGAAATATTGTTAAAAAATCACTACGTGATTTGAATAATGATAGAATATTTTTACGTGATTGTGAAAATGACAAAAAAAAATCGTTATGAGATTTGAAAAGTGTTTTAAATATTTTGAGAATGATAGAAAATGATTTACGTAACGTAAAAGAATGATTTTTAAGTTACGCGATTTTGAAACAGTGGAAAAATACTATGCGATTTGAGAAACGTATGTTTTTACGCGATTAAGAAAAACGTTAAAAATTAGTACGTGGTTTAAAAGTGCAACAGAAGAGTTGCAACATTTTGAAAACGTAATAGAAATGTTACGAAATTTTGTAAACGTAACAGTAGTGTTACGATATTGTAAAAACGTAATAAAAACGTTTTGGAATTTTAAAAACGTAACAAAAGTGTTACGGTATTGTGAAAATATAAAAGAAGTATTATGGTAATGTGAAAACATAACAGAAACGTTTTTGGATTGTGAAAATGTAACAGAAATGTTACGCGATTGTGAAAATACGATAAAAGTGTTTTACAACTATGAAAACGTGATAACATGATTTTCGCTATTGAAAGTACAGTATGATTACTGTTGAACCAGTGTCCATACACTGTTTATGAGAAAATGACATATTTGTCTATGATTGGATTTGGTGCATTATACATGCATTGGAATGGTCCGATGAGGACTGGATATGACTGATTGCCTAGGAGAAACACACCTCTTGAGTAGGTGCGATATGCGTAGTGTAGGTCACTTGTTGACCTTGGGGGCATCGGGGTGCGGGTTGCTTACACGGGTGGTTGGTCGCGCTTCTTCCCGTAGGTTAGAGCGATGCAACACACCGATGATCCTGACCGAGACACTATTCTTAATCAAGATCTGATAAAGACTGTCGTGTATGTGCTAGATGTGCAAAAATTGAAATGAGAATTAAAGCACGTGGTCTGAGGCACGTAGTACCGGCAGGTCTTTTCGATCATTTCTCCGACCTGAGTTTTAGCTCCATGGAGTAGGAAATCGAGTCTTATGTACATGCATAATCTGAACATTTATATCTGTGTGATATATTAATTGAGGAATATTGGCTATGAAAATTGTTTTGAATACTTGGATGATGATAATGATAATTAGAACATTATTGTAATTTGTTGTTTATGATAATTAAACTAATAAATGATTAGATGATGATAGTTGATTAATGCTGATAGCATGATTATGGTATGATCTATCTGTATGATATGCTGTTTGTGTTATCTCTATACTGCCATGTTGGTATTGGCGTAGGTGATCTCACCTCTTTGTTATATTATTTTGTTGTGTCTGTACTGTTAAAATCAAATAATAGAAGGATCGAGTTGTCTTAGACATAACGGGCAATGAATACTCTGAGGTGGTGACAACAATAAGGAGTGGACATTCAGGACTCGAAGGTGTGCAGTGTTGACAAAGAACAGATGTAGAACAGATGTCTGATGCAACAAGATGGATACACAACAAGAATAAGTATGTTAAGTTTTAACGTTAGTGTTGTACCGTGCTATCAAGTAGGACCCGTCATGGGGTTTGCTACTGTTAAAAAAAAAGAGTCTGTTAATTTTATATTTCTATTTAAATTGTGAAATATTAATTGGTGTCAATATTGTATATTAATCAGTTTAAATATATTTTCAGTAATACTTATGAATTTCAATAAGTTTATGTTTCAGTAAAGAAAGAAATTTTAAAACCCATCTTTTTATAACTCAAACCTTGTGTGAACTTCTTTTCAGATTATGAGTCGGGAGTCGAAAATGTGATACCCTAGGGAGGGTGTTACAAACTTGATGAAATGGGCTTAATAATAAGAAACAAAGCTAGGCTCGTAGCTAAGGGTTATAATCAAGAAGAAGGCATAGATTATGAAGAAACTTATGCTCATATAGTTTGATTAGAAGCCATTAGAATGTTACTTGCATATGCATACACCATGGATTTTAAGCTTTTTCAAATGGATGTTAAAAGTGCTTTTTTAAATGGTTTTATACAAGAAGAGGTGTATGTGGAACAACCTCCTGGTTTTGAAAACTTTGAACTGCCTAACCATGTTTTTAAATTGAAAAAGGCCTTGTATGGTTTGAAACAAACTCCTAGAGCTTGGTATGAAAAGTTGAGCAAGTTTCTTTTAGAAAATGGCTTTTCTAGAGGAAAGGTTGACACTACTCTCTTCATCAAGCATAAAAAGAATAATATCCTTCTTGTTCAAATATATGTTGATGATATTATATTTGGTGCTACTAATGACTCTTTTTGTAAGGAATTTGCAAATATTATGCAAAGTGAGTTTGAGATGTCTATGATGGGTGAGCTCAACTTCTTCCTTGGTCTCCAAATCAAGCAAACAAGGGATGAGACTTTTATAAGTCAATCCAAATATTGCAAGGAGCTTCTCAAGAAGTTTGGAATGGAAGGTGCCAAGCAAATGACTACACCAATGGGCACTTCTTGCTACTTAGACAAGGATGAAGGAGGTAAATCGGTAGAAATTACGAAATATAGAGGTATGATTAGCTCACTCCTTTATCTTACTACTAATAGGCCTGATGTCATGTTTAGTGTATGCATGTGTGCTAGATATCAAGCTAATCCTAAAGAATCTCACTTATGTGCTGTTAAAAGAATCATGAAATATCTAATAGGCACTTCACAAAGGGGATTGTGGTACTCTAAGGGTGCCTCTTATAGTCTAACTAGTTATTCCAATTCTGATTTTGCTAGATGCAAAATGGATAGGAAAAGTACTAGTGGGACATGCCACTTGCTTGGAAGCTCACTAATTTCTTAGCATAACAAGAAGCAAAATAGTGTGGCATTGTCAATAGATGAAGCTGAATATGTAGCAGCTGGTAGTTGTTGTGTGCAAATCCTTTGGATGAAGTAACAACTTCAAGACTATGGTCTTGAGCTTGATCATATTCCCATAAGGTGTGACAACACTAATGCAATCAATTTGTCTAAGAATCCTATTTTGCACTCTAGAACAAAACACATTGAAATTAGACATCACTTTATTAGAGATCATGTTCAAAAGGGTGATTACGTGCTTGAGTTTGTGGAAACAACTAAACAACTAGATGATATCTTCGCAAAACCCTTGAACAAAGAAGCATTCTTTTATATAAGAAGTGAACTAGGTATATTAGATCAATCTTGCATTCATATTTGAAAGATAACCCTGCTGCATAATCTACATAATTGATGCATAATCTATTATATTACATAATATCTTGCTTAAAAATTGTTTTTGAATCCAATACTAACTTGAGCGTTGGAGTTTCCCCAAGTCTGTTTTATAGGTACTTGATCCATGCTCAAGTCCCTCAACCATCCAATCTCAAGTTCTTATTGAAGAAATTGGATTCAAGCTCCTTCAAAGAAGTATAATCAGTTTGTGAGTTATATTTAAGGTGTTTAGAAGTGATGGAAACATGGCCAAGTCAAGTAACTGCTTAAGGATGGAATAAGTTGTTGATATATTAAAGGATGCACTCCTAAAGACTTTTCTAGTTTGTTGGTGAAAGGCAAGTTCTGATAGTCTTAAAGGATGGATTCTCGAAGGATTTTTTGGCTTTGTTTGAAAAATAATCGATTATAAGAAGACCATAATCTGTTATGAATAGTTTCTAATATGTTATGAGGACTGTGGAAATGTCTAGCACCTTGGAAAGGTTCTCTGTCAAGCTAAAATAATTAATTATGATAAGGTTGTAATCGATTGTGACATGTTCCTAGATGATTGTGGCTCTCTGTCAAGCTCCACATAATTAATTATGAACCTCACATAATCAATTATGAAGTCATTGATTTATCTGGGAGCTATCTAGAAACCAAGTATAATCGGTTATAGATATTTCTATAACCAATTATACACTTCAACTCGAGACATGGTCCTTTTCATTTTTTCCCCTATAATCGGTTATAGCTTATCTCTAACCAATTATATTGCCTAACCGAGAAGCACCAACAAATTGCACTCACCTTATAACCGATTATGAAAACAACATAATCGGTTATGGCCCTCCCTCAAAAGCAAATCGAGGAGCTCACAAAACATCCCACTTCACCATTATCATCTTTTTCCCTTTCTTCTCTCCAACACCCACTCACACCCATTCACTCAAACATCTCTCCCACTCCAAATCCAACCAAAATCTACCACTAAAACTCAATATCAATCATTTTCCATCAATTTTCACTAATCAAAACCTCTATTTTCATCCAATTTCTCACCTCCACTTTCACTTTCTCTCTCCTCCAAACATGCCCTAACTCCGTTGTTGACCATGGCCAATAGCTCCTCTCATATTCTATGAAAATCTCGTACAAAGAATCCTAATGTACCAAATGAAACTCCTCCCCAAGACAACTCCAACGTTAACCTTGACCTTGGAAGGTATTTCTCAAATTCAAGGCAGAAAAGTACGTATCATTTAAAGTTTCATGGAAAGAACATTATTCAGCCCAAGTATGTGGATCGAGAGTTCTTCATTCAACAAGGATTCACCTCCCTCACTGATCTCTTAGATTTTCATGGGCTAAAAGCATTTGTAACTGCTCCATGTAAATACTACTACCTTGAAGCTACCAAAGTCTTTTTTTGTAATATGCACTTTTCTGGAGCAAATTTGATTTCTGAAATTAGTATACATAGGATAATTGTCACACTAAAACATTAGCACATTTTGTTTGGTATGAAATATTATGGGGCAAGGTTCACAAAGGAAAGTCACACAGAATGGGAAAACTATGATAAACTAGTAGCCATTCAGGATATGATTCAACCTGGAATCCTAATTCCAATCGCAAAAAATTTCACTGCTGGATATTTGAAACCACAAGACTATCTTCTTCACTTTGTGTTAGTTCATATTTTAGTTCCAAGGGCCAACAATTATGCCCTGGTTGAAAAGGAAGATATCTTCTCCATATGGGCAATGAAACAAAGAATGCATATCCATTGGCCCGCTCTCATCATGCACTACATGATGAAGGCCAAAGACAAGTTTATGATGGATCTCCCCTATGCTCTGATTATTGCCATAATCCTAGACCATTATGATCGAGAAGGCAATTTTATACAAGAAGATGGTGTGATTGAGCTTGCTGGAAATAACAAATTTGGGAAAGCCACCTTCAACCGCATGCAAATCAAAAAAATTGATGGTGCTTGGCTATATGGAAGAGGACGATAAGGCAGGTCCTGATGCCCTTGAGGAGAATGACCCTGCAAATAATGAAGACCTTCTTCTCGTTGTTCTTCAAGACATTCAAGCTCAAAATGAAAAGATTGAAACCAGGCTTACAAATCTTCAAGCTTATCAAGAAAATAGCAACACAGCAATCTATGATTGTCTCAGTGCCATGGAAGATCATCTGGACAAACTTGAGCGATGCTTTCCGAAGGATCATGGGACTTGAGTTTGGATCCTTTTCTACTTTTATGAATAGGTTTGATGTAAACATAACTCTGTCGTTGCTCTGTTTTGCTAATATGATAAGACATGCTATATAACTCTGCTAATGGTTGATTTATGTTCCTGCTTTGGCTATTATGACGTTCATGATGTTCTGTGGAAATCCTCTTATGTTTTGATGATACTATTGCTCAATATTACTCTTATAATGTCAATTAGCAATGATTTTGCACTATCTCTTCTCTCTTTATCAAAATATATGGAATATCTTTTTGATCATGACAAAAGGGGGAGAAGAAAGTCATTGAGAAAAGGTAAACAAAAGGTATAAAATTAATGATTCTGGGATTCGTATATCAAGGGGGAGTTGTGCAAACTCCGAACTTATCACCTCTTAAAAAACAGAGGGGGAGTAAGTCTTATTCAATACCTTATATGAATACCAATTTAATTGAACTAATGTTTTTATCAAATGATTGTTTGCCATCATAAAAAATGGGGAGAATATGAATGTCAATGGTCTTGGTTTTGATGATCAACAAACAAGAAAGTAATGAAGTGTAAAGATCAAGTCCCAAAGTCTTTCAAGATTAACTAGTAGGACTTAGATCATATGTAAAGATATAATGGACTCACACAAAAGCCCATTTCTTGGTTCAAAACTCATTTCAAAATAGCTTTGCATAATCATGTTTTCATATTGTGACAAGTGTGTTTAAGATTGGGTAAAATGCATTTAGAAAGCTTGGAAATATTTTGTATATGCTTGGTTGAGAATTTCTTTGAAAATCCTATGTTTCTAAACACTCCATAATAGATTATGAATTCTCCATAATAGGTTATGGACCAAGTCAAAGGCTTTCCTATGTTTTTTCAAAAGTCTCATAATCGATTATATGCATTTCTCATAACCGGTTATATGACAAGTCAGGAAGTGTTTTCAGACTCTCCATATGTCCATAATCGATTAAGCTTGTTCTATAATAGGTTATATGGAGCTAATAGAATGTCCATTTTATGTGTTAAGTACTTCCATAATCGATTATGCCATTATTGTAATAGGTTATGAAATGTTTCATAACCGATTATGAGAAAAGTCATAATAGGTTATGACTATTTATAACAGGTTATGAAAACTCCATAACCGATTATGAAAAAGTCATAATAGGTTATGAAGTTAGATAAAAGCCCAAGATAACGTAATTGCAAGCCATAACCGATTATGGTTATGCCATAACAGGTTATGGACACTTACAGAACTCTTTCACAACGGCTCTTTCGAGAGCATTTAATGCCCCCAACTACTTCTAACATCTCTTAAATGATATGGGCTACAAATGAAAGTGTTTGGGCATTGATTGTAGGTTGAAAAACATCCTTGAGCATTAATTACGAGTTTTCTCATTATTTCTTTACAAACCCTGTTTTGAGCTTCAAGTTGTGTGAATCCTTCATACCTATAGTTCTTTAATTTGTATTATTTGCTCTAGAGAGAGTTCCTTTCATCTAAATCTTGTTTAATCTGTAAAGAAAGGGTGAGGTATCCCTCAAAACAGTTTGTGTGAGGTATCCCTTGAATATAGAGGCTCAAGCACAAGGGTGAGGGATCCCAAGGTGTGTTGAGTGTTCCAATTTGTAAAGGTTGTCAAGCACCTGCTTTCAAGCTTGAACATATAGTGAAAATATCGAGTGATTGCTTGAGGACTGGATGTAAGCCACAAATGGATTGGTGGCTGAACCGGGATAAAGCTTTGTGTTTGTTTTCCTAACTCAACTTCTATATATATATTGTGCACTGTTTTATTGATTTTCTTGAATACTATCTTTGTTGTCTAGTTCATCTAAGTGTAATTTCTATCTATCTCATTTATTCATTCATTTCCATCAATTAATAGCTTCAACGAAAATTGATAAACAAAGGTTTTACGAAAGATTTGTGAAAATATTTTATAAACTCAATTCACCCCTCCTCTTAAGTTTGAGGCCACTTGGTAACAGTAAATTCTTGGGAGTCCGAGGTTGATCCACAGGGAATTGATGAAGAAAAATTATTTGAGGTAAGGAGAAGATTTATCACAGTACTAAAGGTGATAAAAGTTGTTCACAGATGAAAAAGGATTTACTTGGGTTTGGAGATCCACTCTTGGTAATAAATTAAAGATAAGATTATTTCTTTTTATAACTCAATTGAAATCATACATAATGGAGGTTCCAATCGGAAAATACTACATTCAAAGTTCAATTTAGATTATATATGTAATCATATTATGGTTCCTTTAATTATCCACTAACACCATCACTTATAAATGGGCTCAAGAATTCATTGTGTCAACCTCTTGTCTATAATGAATCAAAAACTCCACTTTACAAGGAGGGATTCTAAATTAATTAGAAACAAAATACAACACATATAATGATCACTTAAAAAAATATATCATTTAAGTACAAGAAGAAAATTAATCTAACCTCAACTTATTACCAAAAACTTCAACCTTTCAACTAAGCAAAATAAAAATTAGTTACTCATGAACAGGAAGAAAGAAAGAGATAAGAAGAAAGAAATAAACATAACTTCAATTTATAACAAAGAAAACTACAAGAGAAACAAATAACACAATAGCATAATCTAAGCTAAGATTAAAGATGATCTAAATGAGCACCAAGCTCCCTTTTACAGAGCTCAAGGAGTACAAATGACAATGGAGTTGTTTGATGATGATGAATAAATGCCAAAGTAGTTGTTTGATGATGATGAATGCGTGGAAATTATAGAGATTCTTGTCTCCGAAATGTTTATGTTTTGAGCTTATGGCATGCGTCAGAACCAAATCAAGTGGTCTTCATGAAAGTTCTAGGAAATTGTCTTAGCTTTAAAATAAGACTAAAATCACATCCATCAGATATTTGTAACTCAAATTATAGTCAGTTTACTGAAAAAGCCAAGTGAAAAGATTTTACAATGAATGAAATATATTGTTATCAATGTAGCTCTTGCTATCAAGTGAATAATTGTTAGAGAATTATCTTAACTTTCCAACAAGACCAGAATCACATTAATCAGATAATTGCAACTCAAATAGTAGTCAGTTTACTTAAGAATGCAATCACCCAAATTAATGACAATTCAAGCAATAATTTCTTCAATAATCCAATTAAGCTCAATTTCATAAAATGTGACAAAATCAACTTAATTAAGCCAAATTGAATCTTAAGAAGCCTAGTAAGATGGTTATAAAATGAATAAAATACATTGCTATCAAATTTCCCCACACTAAACTTTTGCACTCCCAGGCAAAACACATAAGACAAAAACTAGGGAACAAAGAAAAACGACACAAACTCAAAAGCTAAAAACTCTAAAGGATTCAATGAATCAAGAAAAGCAACCAGTCATTCAAGGGATCAAAGCATTAATGAGGTAATATTTCTTCACATCTCAAACCAATAAGTAAGGAAACTTCAGTTGAAAAGAATGAATCAAGAATGATAGATTCTCACAAGATTCACTCTCAATCTTTCAAGCATTAAAAAGGTAAGTATTTCACTTAATTCAACCCATGAAAAATTACATTACCATAAGCTTGCTTATCTTCTACTTCTCCACTACACAAAACACATGCACACACAAATCATGATGACTTTATTCAAGGTTGTAATGGGGTCAAGGTAAAGGAAGGTGGTAATATGGATTTGACAAGTTAAAAACCAAAGAGAATAAAAGAGCGTGAGAGCTGAGTTCAATTAACAAACATGAAAGTTCATCCCAACTCCTCCTAATACAAATTCCCTTTACATATGCTTTTCCCTTCCCTTTTTGCCTTGTTGACCCTTCTTTACACTTTTTTTTTTCATAAATATACAAACATATTTTTAATTAACCACTCTTTCTTTTTTCACCAACCATGTTGCACAGACACCCCCACACTTGTTCAAGAACTCATCCAATGACAATGCTAATGTTTTCTTATTCCCTAAGGTCAGGTAAGAACATGGTTTTTCATTTAAGGCACATAATGAGCTAGAAACAATGAATGGTCAAATAAGCTCAAAGAGGTTAAGCAAAGGAAAATATACAAGGTTGGCTATTTGGTTAAAGTAGCTATTTCAAGAAAAATGCCTCAATCATGTTTATGTATGCATGTGACAATATAACCTCAAAAAGAATCAAAGCAAGTTCTAGAGTAATAATTCCATGAGTGAAAATCACACAAGAAAGAAGAGAATGGTACAAATGTTCAATCCATTCATCAATAGGCTCAAAATCTCACAAGGAATATTTCTATCATTCTCAATCCACCATTTCAACATTCATATCCAAGCATGTGATTTTTAAGAAAGAAGACAATTTATGCTATGACCCAAGATATGTTTTTTGTTACTTCTAAAACAATTATTTCCTTAACTAAGATGTGTCTCGAGTAAAATTACCTCCAGGGCAAAATTTGCTCCTTACTATGCCATCCTTCATTGGTGTTACTATGAATAGGTCTCTGACAATCATTTCAATAAACATACTTTCTTAATTAAGATGTGTCTCAAGAGCAAAATTTACTCCTTACTCTGTCATCCTTAATTGGTTTAGTAAGTTGCTGACAATCATATCATACTTCTCAATTTTTTTTATAACTATCCTTCCCCCCAACCAAATCACAACATTGTCTGCAATGTTAAAATATAGATAAGTAAATGATAGAAGATAATACCTGTTGGAGAAATTTGACATAAATTTAAACAAAAACAAAGTACGATAAATAAAATCAAAGGTAAAGGAAAATTAAAGATGAAGTGTCAGATCTGGCTTTCTTTTCAAGTTGTTTCCCTCACCGCTTCCTGCAGACCAATCTATCTGAGCTATTGCTTTATCAGGTTCATAAACAAAAGCTTTTAATTTATCAATCAACTCATCAATAGTGGAGGCAGAGATAAGAGTTGTCTTACCGAAGGTGTGATAAATTTTTGTTACATAGCTTTGTCAAGAAAAAATAACAAAAAATCAAAGAAACTATTTACATTCTACAAACTATGGGTTTATGGTGAATGTTCAGTTAGGCCCAAGAGACAAATTGAAAAATTTCTTCCAAAGTACCAAAACTACCTAGTAAGGTAATGAATGCATCAGAGTTGTCAAGAATTGTCTTCATTCGTGCATGCATAGATGATACCTTAAGTTCATCCCCAGTTGTCTTTCCAGTGCTATTGTTTTGAGTTAAAGGTCCAAGAATGACACCTAAAACCTGACTGCCTCCTGTATGTACAGTTTTCATGGCATATCTTTATATTGCGCGTCATGAGTGCAGTAGTGGTATATCTTTGAATTGCATGTCACCAGTGCAACATAAGAACTCCACAAAGATTGCCGAACTTGGCAACAAGAACCTTTCAGTCCTTTCCGTCCTGCTTACAGAATAATAACCCTCTATCTTCTTACAAACCTAATTAAAGGCTTGTATTCTAAGAAGATGGTACCTGACCACAGCTAGTCAGAACTTGCTATAGAGGCCTACTAATTAAAGTAAGTATACAGCTCAGTTAACAGTTTTCGTTCACAGTAAAGACGAAATGCTTCTTTCTATCCATCAGTGCTACAGAGCCTTGGTTCCAAGAACTAGGAATGTAGCACGCAGCTCTTTACAGAGCATGACATATGAACCTTATTTACATACTAGCGTGTGAAGGTCTCCTCCTGAGTCTATGACAGGATGGGAATCCGCCTAGAGCTCCTAATCTAATTAACAACCAAGTACAATCGAAGTTTCGCCCTTATTTTCTTTTTTTCTTTTCTATTTTTTTCTATTTTTTTTTGAAGAAGAAGATAATATGTACATGTTGTTGTGGATGTGGCTCACATCTGCCTCTGGTTTCACGTCCAGAAACGGCTTAAATGTCTTATATGAGTCAAGGATAAGTTTCTCATCTAATTTTCTTATAAATTAAACAGGGTCTTTTAAAGTCAGATTCCCAAGACTGTAACGTTTTTTTTATCCTTGAAGAGATTCCACAAGTTAAGAAGTTCACGATGCACATATCCACTAGAATATGTATCAAGAGTCAATAAGATATCATCTAATGACTCCTTACTCAGTCCATTCTTAATGAAGAAAATTTTATCTTCTCTGTTCATGGAAACCATCCCTAAAGAATGACATCACTTGTTACAATTCCATCGTGCACATTTGTGATAGACTTGTAACCTTTTTGCTCTTCTCCTTTTAGAATACAAACTTCTACCAAGACCTGGCATCCATGAGTCAAATGAAATTGAAGACTCACCTGTTAGTCGGACCTTTGTTTCGATTATCCAGCATACATCTTTCGGTATACCCTTGTGCATTAACAATCTCAATCTTTCACTTCTAGCTTCGTAAATTTTTGTTAGAGCATTTTGAGGAAGAGAAGGAAAATGTTTTCTCAGGTTTGAAAGAATGACATCCATTTTAAAGGAGAAGGAATCAATTATTTTGGGAAATTGAAAAACAAACTGACTTAAGAGTCACGGAATACTGTTTTTCACTAATTAACCGGGAACACAAAGAATTGTAAAACAAAATAAAGCCACAAAATTAGAGTAAATTTTTCACATAACAAGGATTAGAAAGGGAAATGAATTCTACCTCAATAGCTTGATTTTCTAGAAATGATTTAAGTCTTTGTCCATTGACCTTAAACACATTACCATTCATAGGATTCTTAATGTCTATGGCCCCATAAGGATATACATGTTTGACAATAAAAGGGTCAATTCACCTAGATCACAATTTTCCATGGAATAGGTGAAGACGAGAATTATAAAGCATAACTTTTTGACCAATTTCAAAAGATTTTCTCAAAATTGATTTGTCATGAAAAGCTTTTGTTCTATCTTTATAAATTTTTGAGTTTTCATATGCATCATTTCTCAATTCCTCAAGTTCATTTATTTGCAATTTGCGTAACCTGTAAGCATCATCAAGATTTAAATTGAAACTTTTAATGGTCCAAAATGCTTTATGCTCTAATTCTACAAGCAAGTGACAAGGTTTTCCATAGACTAATCGATAGGGTGACATGCCTAAAGATGTTTTGAAAGCAGTACGGTAAGCCCTGTAACACCCTAAATGAGGATGTCACATTTCCTATACAATAATAATAAAACTTTACCCAAGTTATAAAACATTTAGTACATAATTAATATGAGTTGTAAAATTTTCTTTTTATACATGATATCATTAAATAAAATATAACAAATCACAAAAGAAAACAAACTATTATTACACACCATAATATACATATGATTTTTGTCTTAAGTATACAAATAATTTACAACTACAAATATTTAATAAAGCAGTAAAAAGTTAGCATAATACTAAAACATAAACATGCCCAAGTGCACATCAAAGATTTCTAACCCTCCGAAGGATCATCCTCAAATGGATCATCGGATGATAGAAATCCAGGATGTCTCACAGCTCTACGGACAAGAGTCCGTGCTGTCGATACACTACTGATCTCACTAGGTGCATGAAAACGTCTTTCCTAGTAACGCCTAAGAGTTAAAGGCATCTCAAGATGTAAATACAGAGTAGTAGTAAATATCTGTGCTCCATCAAACTCTCTACGCAGGGTCACAATCAGACGCCCCACATAGACTACTGATCCTCTATCTTCACGCATTCGCTAGGCATCAGAGCCTCCATGAAAATCGAGTCTCACAAAACCAAAGAAATCGGGCAAAGCCATAACCACAAGATCAATCCAGATGATATGGGTGATCTAATGGCTCGCCTTCCTCGAACTGATCGCTCGGTTGCTGGTCCTCTAGGTACTGAATCTCTAGAGCCTGTTCCTCTTCTTCTTCCTAAAACTCTTTACAGAATATAAAAATAATATAGAAAATGCATACAAAGAGGTGAGATAATCTACATCATTACCAGTATAGCAGTACAGAAAATGATAATACATACAAATATCACAATTTAATATAATAATGCATACCATTATATCATATACAATATCTCAAATTAACACATCATACATAATATCACAAATCAAATAAGAATAATCACAATACTCACATTATGATGAAAAACCCCCAAATGCAAATGTATACTGACTCATTTCCTACTCCATGGAGCTAAACACAGACATCAGAGAGAATGATCCGAAAGAACTATTTGTACCTCAGGCTGCCCAACCAACTATTACACAGTCAAACGTCGTGTAAATAGCCCACAATCAAAACATCGTGTAAGTAGTATGCAATCAAATACATCGTGCACCACAGACATTGTACTAGACAGTCTCCACAAGATCTTGATTAAGAATAATGCTTGTCGATATCATTAGTGTGTTGCCGTTACCACGGCCCATAGGAGCTACCAACTGTTCATATATGGAATCCTCCACATACTAACGCCTCCTAGTTCAATCAATGAATCGCACCACGCCTATCACACCCACAACACGGTGCAATTCATCTCGTCAGCCAATCGCCAATTTCAACTAAATTGACACATCTCTCAATGTATGAACATAAACCAAAATTACACGAATACCCTTATTATCACTATAAGCCATAATTACAACAATACCTTAGTATCGGTATTAACCAAATATAGTATGTCTTCACTTGACAGTTCTATTTCTCAACATGTCTAGGTCCACCACTTTGGCCCGATAGTAAAACTCACTGTTCCTTTTAATCGCGTAAAGATTTTATCTCATTTTCACTATCGCATCGCCTTTTTCAAAACATTTTCAAATTGCGTAAATATTTTTCGATATTTTAAATATCACATAATATTTTTAAATCATTTTCTCAATCGCTTAATGTTTTTATATCGTTTTCTCAATTGCGTAACATTTTTAAATTGTTTTCTCAATCGCGTAGCTTAAAAATCATTATTTTAAATACGCGTAAACTATTTCTAGTATTTTTCAACTACATAGAATATTTTCTTTACGTTATAATTATATTATGAAACTTTCTCGATTATTTGTCCACTTTAATTAATTTTGACAGCATTTTGTCTAGAAAATTCATTAAATGATATTTTCTATGTTTTTCTTTAAAAATTACCTTGCTTTAATTATAATCATTATTTACACTTTGAAATTCACTAACGTGCTTCAAAACCCAAAAGTGAGCTCTACGTTAACATTTTTCAAGTGTTCACTTTATTTCTTATTTATCATTAATTCCTCAAATTTAGGTTTCTAAAACTAAGTTCATTTATTTTGTTCTCCAAAAATTCATTGAAATTGAATTCTTTTTAAGTTAACTACTTAATTTATGCAACACCCACCATAGGGTATCACATTTAAGACTAATCCTAATATAACTTACCCAAGTTGTAAAAGAATTAATCTTGTAAAAACACTGATTTTAAAATTTCTTTTGCGAAAAATAGAAAATAAATAAAAACCTTAAACGTGAAACATAATTAAAGCTAACACACTATATTTTACATATTACAAACCTTGTTCACAAATAATTTACATAATTACACCCCCAAAAGTTATATATACAATACACACCAAAATAAAAATACTAAACTAAAACCCCAACAAACTACGGGTTCAAGCTCTCATTGGGATCCTCCTCCTCCTCCTCGGTGTTGTCATCAAAGAAACCTGGCGGATACAACACACGCCTAGTTGGTGTCCTGGCAGTCGACATCATGGATTCCTCGTGTGGAGTATAAGTATTATTATTCCTACTCCAAATCTCACGTATAGGCATATAAAACTCTAGACGTATAGACACGTGTTGTGTCATGACAGGAATACTATCCCGAGTACCACTTAAAGTCAGAGTCAGATCCCCGGTATACACAAACCTTTCCATGTCTAAGTTAACTCGCCACGCATCAATCCCACCATGGAATCGAACCGTGACATACCCTAAAACTTGACGTCTCTCCGTCACATTAGATAAATACAGAAAATAGTTACTGATAGTAAAACGACTTATCAGCCTCCTTGCCTCCTCGATCTTCATCAAATACATACAATACACAAAATTCAATATAATAAAGAGGTGAGATCCCCTTTCATCAATACCAATGAGGAAGTATAGAAAATGACAGTAAAAGATACAGATACAAAATATCTCATACAGTCATTTCATATCATATCATAGAAATAGATAAAATAGGCATAATTATTATACCAATATGCTCACCCATAATGCATGTGCACAATGACTCATTTCCTACTCCATGGAGCTAATCACCATTTCGGAGAGAATGATAGGGAGTACATGTCTGTATACCGTTAGCCTCAAATCATGTGTTGTTTATCATATCATGGCGTCCAACATGGCTAATATAAGACACTCTCAACCATATCATGAAAAAGTAGTAACTCTGTCAGGACCGTCAGTGTGTTTGCAAAGGATACCACGACGCAGTGGTGCTACCAGCTGGCTACATATGACATTCCACAGCCCGACGTCCCCAAGATCACTGAAGATCGTAACTACATAATTCTCACACGCACGAAGGTGTAATTCCCATCTCCTAGGCCAATCGCCTTACTTGACATGTTTTTCCATGCTTGATGTATGATTCAAAAATACATACAATCATTATTTTACAGTATTTCACATATACACGCCATTTCTTGACAAAACCACTTTTTAACATAATGGGGCCCACCATGACAGCCCGACAGCCAACTGCTATAATTTAACATAATGGGGCCCACCACGATAGCCCGACAACCAATTGCTATAATTTCCAATCGCGTAATTATTTTATCACATTTTTGAAATAACGTGACCTTTTTTCTTACGTTTTCAAATTACGTAATATTTTTTTAACGTTTTTGCGAACGCGTAATTAATTTCCAATGTTTTTAAATTACATAAATATTTTTAAACATTTTCTTAAATCACATAAATAATTTCAAACATTTCCTAAATCACGTAAACATTTTCAACCATTTTTAAATCGCGTAGAGGTTTTTAAACGTTTTCTCAATCGCGTAATAATTTAAAATCATTTTTTTAATTGCACAACGTAAAAATCAATCACGTAGCTTAAAAATAGTAATTTCTAAATCGTGTAATGGTTTTCTAGCATTTTTTACTTACATAAAATATTTTCCTCAACTTTCTAAATTTATTTTATAAAATCCTTATATAATATATATATATATATATATATATATATATATATATATATATATATATATATATATATATATATATATATATATATATATCTTGACGAAGTTTGTCGAAGAAGCGACTTAACAACCTCCTTATTGAATCATCTGAAGAAGATTCTGAAAGAGAATTTTCTGAAGATTTAAACCAAATCCAGGATGATGATATTTCATCATCTGACAGTGATTCTGACTCTCCTATGGTTAATGTTTTAACCAAAGAACAAGATCTTCTGTTTGAAGTTCTTAATTCTGTCGAAAACTCTGAAGAACGTAGTGTCTTCTTACAAAAATTGAAATCAATCATAGAAGAATCCTCTTCTAAAAAACTTAAGAATCCAATTCTTAAAAACAAATATGATCTTAAAGAGACAATTAAGAAGCTTGAAAAATCTTCTTCTAAAAGCTCGATTACCCTTCATGATCTTCAATCTGAAATTAATCAACTTAAGAATGAAGTTAGAAAACTTAAAGAAGAACAACAACTTCATTCTTATATCATCTCCCAATTAGGTGATATGCAATCCGATTCCGAATCTGAAAAGATTCTTCCTAAAGACTTAATCTTAGATAATCCTAAGACTCAACAAGATAATGGTGCATTCTGTGACATTATCAACAAACTAAGAATTCAAAAATTCTTTATCAATATCAGTATCAAAATCGACGATTTTGTTCTTAACACTATTGCTCTGTTCGACACAGGTGCAGATTCAAACTGTATTTTTGGAGGGAATGGTCCCAATAAAGTATTTTCCCGTGATCTTCACCTTATAACTCTGGTATCTTCAAAAATTCTTCATTAATATTTCTATCAAAATCGACGATTTTGTTCTTAACACTGTTGCACTTTTTGATACTGGTGCAGATTCAAACTGTATTTTGGAGGGTATGGTCCCGACAAAGTATTTTGAAAAAATTACTGAGCGGCTCAGTACTGCTAGTGGTTCAAAACTTAAAATCCAGTACAAACTTTCATCTGCTGTCATCGAAAATCAGGGTTTCCAGGTTGAAACCTCTTTCCTCCTTGTCAAAAACCTCAAAGGTGAAGTTATCCTTGGAACACCGTTCATTAAGGCTCTCTTCCCTTTGCAAATAACTGACGAAGGTATTCTTACCCAACATCTCGGCAAAACTATCTATTTCCCTTTCCTTAAGAAACCGATTCTTAAAACTCTTAATCCAATTGTTAATTTAATTAACAATAAACAAAAACAAATTAAATATCTTAAAGAAGAAATTTCTTTTAAGACCATCGACATCAGCTTTCTCAACCTCAAGTTAAGAAGCGTATTGAAGCTCTCCATCTTCACATCCAAGAATCAATCTGTTCCGACCTGCCAAATGCATTTTGGGAAAGAAAAAAGCATATGGTTGATCTCCCATATGAAAAAGATTTCAATGATCGCATGATCCCAACTAAAGCTCGTCCTATCCAGATGAGTCACGAACTTGTCGAATTCTGTAAAACAGAAATCAAAGATCTTTTGTCGAAAGGCCTTATCCGACAGAGTAAGTCTCCTTGGTCTTGCTCGGCTTTCTATGTCAACAAAGCTGCAGAAATCGAAAGAGGTGCTCCGCGCCTTGTCATCAATTATAAACCGCTTAATCAAGCTCTCCAATGGATCAGGTATCCTATTCCAAATAAAAGGGATCTTCTTAAGCGCCTTCATTCAGCCAAAGTCTTTTCCAAATTCGACATGAAATTAGGATTTTGGCAAATCCAACTCAAGGAGTGTGATCGCTACAAGACGGCTTTCACAGTTCCTTTTGGGCAGTACGAATGGAATGTAATGCCCTTAGGACTTAAAAACGCTCCCTCTGAGTTTCAGAGAATTATGAATGAAATCTTTAATTCATACTCAAATTTCACAATTGTATACATTGACGATGTTCTTGTATACTCTCAGTCGATTGATCAACATTTTAAACATATCAACATTTTTATTAATGTTATCAAGAAAAATGTTTAGCTGTGTCTAAATCGAAAATTAATTTATTTCAAACTCAAATTTGGTTTCTTGGTCATAATATTTATCAAGGAACCATTAATCCAATTAATAGAGTCATAGAATTTGCTGACAAATTCCCTAATCTAATTATTGACAAAACCCAACTTCAGAGGTTTTTGGGCTGCTTAAACTATGTTGCTGAGTTCTTTCCTCAGCTAAGTAATTTGATCAAACCTTTGCATGATCGTCTTAAGACTAATCGACCTCCATAGTCTGATGTCCATACAGGTATTGTCAAACAAGTCAAATCGCAGGTAAGATCTCTTCCATGTCTTTACCTTCCTAATCCCGATGCTTTCAAAATTGTCGAGACAGATGCCTCTGACATAGGTTATGGCGGAGTTCTCAAACAAAGAGTCGCAGACAAAGAGCATGTCATTGCATATGCATCAAAACATTGGAATCCTGCCCAGCAGAATTATTCAACTATCAAAAAAGAGATTTTAGCAATCGTTTTGTGCATCACAAAATTTCAATCTGATTTATTAAACCAAAAATTTTTGGTCTGTGTCGATTGTAAATCTGCTAAAGACATTTTGCTTAAAGATGTTAAAAATTTAGCTTCAAAACAAATTTTTGCAAGATGGCAAACCATCCTTTCTGTCTTTGATTTTGATATTGAGTATATCAAAGGTACCTCAAACACTTTACCTGATTATCTTACTCGTGAATATCTTCAGGGAAAGTAGTAGAATGCCCCGAGGAGGCTCATCATCCTCAAACTTCCCTTCCCGTGGAAGGGGTAACAAAGGAAAAGGTAAGTTGACTCTTACCGAATCTCAACATCAAACCTCTGAGTCATCTACTCTTCCAGAGTCATCTACTCAGATTGTAGCCTCTCAATCTACAACCCGAAAATAAACCTTTGACGACTACTCAATCCAAACACTACAAGCCTTCCAACAACAGAGACTCACCAAACTCCCGCGTGAATCATGGGCCGATATTGCTGCCCATAATGACCTTGAAACACTCATCCAAAAATAGAAAAATAAACAAACAGTTTGCCATCTCCCAACTAAACAGATGGTTCAAGCCCAGCCTAGCCCAATCCAAACCCAATCTAGCCCAGACCAACCTTAGACAGGTTATATAACCAAAATGGAGCCTGTTCTTCCTGTCATGCAAATGGAACAAGATTTCTGGGATGTGAATCCTAGAATTGCTGCGGAAAGAGTCTTTCCCCCAGGTTTCTTATTCCATCCATCATCCTTTATAAAAGACAGAAAGTTTTATGAGTATGTTCTTCTTGTGACTGGATCAGTGGCGCTCAAACATTTCAAAAAAGATGACATAATCTAGTATTCTACTTGTCAGATACTAAAGTTTGTCTCTCCAACTGATTGGGGCCAAGCCATCCACTTGACCAAGAAGTTCCCAAAGATCTATAACCCAATTGGTTATGATTATTTTGACTATCTCCTAGCATGGTACAACATGTTTTGGTTCAAATCTGAAGCTGAAAGTCATTCCTGGCTGATCTATTTCAAGAGGAATGTCAAATACAATTTCCCAAATTGGTTCATCGAATGGTGGGGATTCTTTGGACCCATCCCTGACATCCTTCCTGATGATGTTCTTGAAGGATTCAAGTATTTCGAGAAACGTTTTGATCGTCCTGACCCTTGGCCAATTGAATTACATTTCTTTTGTAATTTCTCTATCTCATGGGTTTTCTCATGGCACTTTGTTTATCAAAAGATATTCCTTGGCTTTCTCCCATTTATGGAAAGAAGGGCTCTGTCAAGTGGTGGAAGAAATTTGACGGTTCTCACGCCACCATTGATGGTGTCAAACAATGGTTTTCCAGAAACCAGAAACTACTGAAGCCTACTGACCCAGACGTTAGCATCTTCCTCAATCAGAGAGCTCATGCTACTGCGGCTCTCAACGCATCAACTTCAAAAGAAGAATTTGAAGAAAATCTCAGAATTATTCTCCAAAATATTGAAGAAGAAAAGTCTGAATCCAAGACCAAAAGTAACTCAGATTCTGGCCTCCAGATAAAGTCAGACTCTGGTTCCTACAATCAAAACGAAGACGACTGTTATGGCAAAGACATTGACAGTCAGAGTGTCAATCTCAGTGATGATGAATAGTCATCCTTGCAGCTGGTTACTGTAGCAAGGTCACTGTACACTGTTCACTGTAGCGGAGCGGCAGAATACTGTGCTACTATTCACTATAGCGCTAATTTCATTTTACTGTTTGTAATAGTAAATTCTTGTCTATTTAAATTCCTGTCTTCAGACGATGTAGGCATTCGAAAAATTTAGGATTCAAAAATTTAGTCTCTTCTAAGTTTCTCTTAAGCTTACCGAGTGACTTGAGAAGTGAGTGATCCTCCCTCCTCTCCCAAACTTGTAATCCTCAGTTTTATCAATAAAAGTTTAAAAGTTTTCTCTTTTATATATGTAATTTAAAGTTTAAAAGTTTTCTCTTTTATATATGTAATTTAAAGTTTAAAAGTTTTCTCTTTTATATATGTAATTTACTCTTCTCTTCTCATCCCTTCGCCGGATCCTGCCGTCTCTGACGCGCTTTTGGCTTTCACTTTAATGTTTTAATATTTTATTTTTATTAGCATTTCATTTACATGTAAGCAGTCCGTCTGCATCCTACTTCTCTCTATCCTGCTCTCTTCTTTCCCCTCCATTTTCCCATGATCTTCACCCTATAACTCTGGTATCAGAGACTGATGGGGAAGTAGGAAAGTAAATGAACGGAGTTTAAGTTGCTTTTATCTTATTGAATTGGATATTAACGTTGTTATGTTATAATGCTTTGATATTTATCTGATCTGCTTATTTCTTTGTTAAATCATACTGTAACCCGTTAATGTTGGAACTTAATTCTGGATCTGGAAAGTACGCAGTTTAATGTTACCTTAACATGATCTGGACGGTACATAATACCCTTTTGGATCTGACTTGTGGGGATGATAGCAGTAAGTCCCAGAGGTGAAGGGCAGTAAGTCTAATACGTTTTGCCTCCACAGAAAGTGAAAGTGTGGGTACAGTGGTGACCTTGGATCATGATCTGCTTATATATATATATATATATATATATATATATATATATATATATATATATATTTTGGCCTTCCTGAAAATATTTTCTTTCTAAAAATTCTTTACATTTTATTTTCTATGGTTCTTTCCAAAAATTTGATTTCTTTGATTTACTTATATAATATAGCTTACATACTAATTTATTTCCTTCCTTTGAATCCCTTTTTCCTTTTTCCTACTAAAAATTCCTTAATTCCAATTCTTGCAACTAATTATGAAAGTCCACACTAGGTAAAATAATTTAGGGTTTAAAATAACACACTTTGGTGTGTTGGCCAAAAATTAGGTTTATGTTTCATATTCAAACTTAACCATTTTTTCTTCACTAAAATTCTTTACAAAACCATTTTTCATCATCAAAATCCTTTAATCCAATTTTTATCCTTAAAATCACTAATCCATACTTAGTAATTAATTTCAAAACATCTTGTCCCCTTTGTAGTAGTCAAAATCGTGAGCTTCCTCTAAGTTCTTTGGAACCTTCATACAATTTTACTCATCATACAACTCATATTCTACTTGTCACAATAATTATCATGCTACCATAAGCATATAAACAAGCATATAATCAAGTAAACAAGCATATAATCTAATAAACAAGCATATAATCAAAGCTTAAAAATAAACTAACCATAAATAAAGCAAGCTTAAACCATACAAGTGAATAAATCCTTATGAATTTTTCACCATAAAGAAGGTCATCTCCTCACCACCAACATATGGTTGATGAGGGTAATCTCCCTCTTACCTTAAGGAAGACAAAATCCACCAAGGCCTTTACTCCAATGATTTCGTGTGGCTCCAAAGGAAAACCCTAACAAACTTAAACTAAACCAAAGTCACAAACAAAGCTTGAAGAAGAGAAACCATGGAACAATCATGGTTTAGAAACTCAAAAACCAACTTAGAAACAAAGAAGAAGAACTTTTACCTTGAAAATTCAAGAACCCTAACTTGTAGAAATGATAGAAGATGAAGGATTTTGCTTAAGTCTTCAACATAGAAGTGTCTTAGAATGATGTTTAGGTGTAGGAAATAAGGTTAGATGAAATTTTGAAAGCTTGGATGGTTGTCTATGGTGCTTGGCCGAATGGTGTTTGGAGAGAAATTGAGAGAAAAGTTTGAAGAGCTTTGCTTTAGGAAATGTTCAAGAATGATCAATTATGACCAAGATAACAAATTATTGGTGTCTTCAAACTTTGCTAATCACCTACACCATCACAAAACTGTCCCCCCCTCTCTTGCATTCTAAAAAATGTGACTAATCTCACTAGCCACCATTTTAGGCATTCTTAGCCATTGATTAGATCAATGGCTAAGATTAATGTAGATTCTAGGTTTAGCCTTAGATTAGAAGACTTAATCTAGGCCATTGGATCTTTCTCCTTGAAATCTTAGCCATTAAATGTATCTCCAAAATAAAGGGTCAAGATCACTCATTCATACTTTACATCCAATGGTCATAAATGGTCCTAGCTATTTTTTTAAGACCAAATCTCCACCGTTGATTAAGTCTACATCCAACGGTCATAAATGGTTCTTGCCACTAATTTTGACTTCTTCAATACTAGTAGTACATGGCTATCACCTACAAGAAATTATTACTCACAGAATAAAAATTACTGATCACAAACCAGTAATTATTGTACAGTGAATAATAAAATCAGTATAAGAAAATTTTTTATACTGTATCCAGTTTCGGGTTTAGTAAGATCCCCCGACCCCATATTAATAATACAGAATTTTCTGACCAATAAAAATTTTTAGTATTTCCGGACCCACCGTGGGCCCACAGACGGCCTAAAATATTACTAAAATATTTTTATTCTCAGAAAAATCTAGAAAAGTTCTCAAAAATCACAAAAATTAGAAAATTAATATATATGCAGAAAAAAACCAAAAATCTAGATGTTACATGTAACATCCCAAGACTGTGCCTATAGGATTGACGAGTGTCTCCACAAACCAACACGAGTCTTTTCAGCGTGCTTTGTCCTCACTCACACGCATCCTAGGAAACTTCCCAAGAGGTCACCCATCCCACAATTGCTCCAGGTCAAGCATGCTTAACAATTGAGTTCTTATGTTCTAGGCTCCCGAAAAGAAGTTGCAACTTGTTGATATGGCTACGCCTAATCAATTCCTTTAAGCCATCCTCAACTATGCAGTCCCATACTTGCACAGTCTCTGAGTCCCTCTCATTCCGGTGCGTATTCAGTTCATTCATGGGACCCTTCGCCTAGAAGCATGCCAGGAGCCGCTCCTTGTACGTGCTTCTCATGCACCGGCGTCCACTCCTCGCCCTCATCAACCCCGAGACACCACATGCCCACCAGCTTCCGCCTGGTTCGTCCCCGAACCACACAGTACTGGGAGAAGTCCCGTCTCTGATACCATCTGTAACATCCCGGGACTGCCTGTAGGATTGACAAGTGTCTCCACAAACCAATACGAGTCTTTTCAGCGGGCTTTGTCCTCACTTATACGCATCCTAGGAAACTTTCCAGGAGGTCACCCATCCCACAATTGCTCTAGGTCAAGCACGCTTAACAATGGAATTCTTATGTTCTAGGCTCCCGAAAAGAAGTTGCAACTTATTGATATGGCTACGCCTAATCAATTCCTTTAAGCCATCCTTAACTATGCAGTCCCATACCTGCACAGTCTCTGAATCCCTCTCATTCCGGTGCGTATTCAGTTCATTCATGGGACCCTTCGCCTAGAAGCATGCCAGGAGCCGCTCCTTGTATGTGCTTCTCATGCACCGGTGTCCACTCCCCGCCCTCATCAACCTCGGGACACCACATTACAACTCTCCCCTACTAAAAAAAAATTCGTCCTTAAAATTTACCATACCTCAGAACAATTGAGGATATTGTTCATTCATTTTGCCTTCTAGCTCCCATGTAGCATCTCTTGTTGTCTCATTCTAGATCACCTTTACTAACAGAATATCCTTCCCTCTGAGCTGCTTCATCCTCTTGTCTTCAATCTTAACAGGCAGTGTCTCATACGTTAAATTTTCTTTCCATTGTACTTCATCGGGTTGAATAACATGAGTTGGATCGGAAATGTACTTTCTTAATTGAGATACATGGAAAACATTGTGCAAATTGGAAAGAAAAGGTGGCAAAGCAATTTGGTATGCGACTGGACCTATCCGACGAAAAATTTGATAAGGTCTAATAAACTTAGGAGTGAGTTTTCTAGATTTTATAACCCTTCCAACACCAGTCATAGGTGTAACTCGTAAAAACACATGCTCACCTTCTTCAAATTCAAGAGGTCTTATTCTTTTATCAGCATAGCTTTTCTGTCTACTTTGAGTCACCTTCATTTTCTCTTGGATCATCTTCACCTTTTTAGTTGTTTGTTGTATCATCTCAGGTCCAATGGTTATACTTTCACCATCTTGATACCAACACAAAGGTGTTCGGCATCGTCGTCTGTAGAGCGCTTCATAGGGTGTCATCCCTATACTTGAGTGAAAACTGTTGTTGTAAGTGAATTCTACCAAAGGTAAAAATTCATCCCAACTCCCTTTTTGTTCTAACACACAAGCTCTTAACAGGTCTTCCAGTGATTGTATTGTCCTTTCCGTTTGACCATCCATTTGTGGATGATAAGCAGAACTCAGATGAATTTTAATCCCCAAAGCTTCTTGTAGGCTTCACCAAAACCTTGACGTAAATCTTGGATCCCTATCAGAAATGATACTAGTGGGTACACCATGAAGTCTCACGATTCTACCAATGTATATCTAGGTCAACTTTTCCAACGAATAATTGTTATTGATTGGCAAGAAGTGAGCTGACTTCGTAAGCTTATCAACAACGACCCATATAGAATCATATCCTGTTCTAGTCTTTGGCAAACCTGTAATAAAATGCATTGCTATACTATCCCATTTCCATTTTGGAATAGTTAGAGGTTGTAGTATACTCGCTAGCCTTTGATGTTCAACTTTCACTTTCTGACACACGAGATAAGACGACACATGTTTAGCAACATCTTTCTTCATCCCAGGCCACCAAAATAATCTCTTCAGATCGTGGTACATTTTGGTCATTCCTGGATGTATACTCAACCTGCCGGTATGAGCTTCATCTAGAATCGTCTTTCTAAGATCAGGATTATTAGGTATACAGATTCTGCCTTTAAACTTTAGAATCCCATCAGATCCTTCCTCAACTGTTGCAACTCCACCATGCTTCAACCGCTCTCTTTCTTCTTGTAAAAATTCATCATCATATTGTTTTTCTCTAATTTCCTCAAGTAAATCATTCAGAATAGTAACCTTATTCAAACACATTATTCCAGGAGCTAACTCTACCGATAACCCCAAATCTCTAAACTGCTCAATCAGTTGTTCCTCTTTAATCATCATAGCAAAAACACTGAGCACCTTTCTACTTAAAGCATCTGCCACAACATTAGCTTTTCTAGGATGATATTAAAGTTGAAAATCATAATCCTTCAAGAATTCTAACCACCTTCTCTGCCTCATGTTCAACTCCTTCTGATCAAACAAATACTTTAGACTCTTATGATCACTAAAGACGTTGAACGTAGCTCCATATAGAAAATGTCTCCAAATTTTCAATGCAAAGACAACTGCAGCCAATTCCAAATCATGCGCTAGATAATTCCTCTCATGTACCTTTAGTTGTCTTGAAGCATATGCTACTACTTTTCTATTTTGCATCAAAACACATCCTAACCCTTGGTATGAAGCATCACAATATACTTCAAAAGATTCATTTAGATCTGGTAGAATCAACATCGGTGCAGTAGTTAACTTTTTCTTTAGTTCTTGAAAACTTTCCTCACACTTTTCTGTCCAGACTAACACCTGGTTCTTCCTGGTGAGTTGTGTAAGAGGTCCGGCTATCTTGAAAAAACCTTCAATAAATGTTCGATAATATCTAGCTAATCCAACAAAACTTTGGATCTCAGTCACAGTAGTTGGCCTTTCCTACTGAAGAACGGTCTCCACCTTTGCTAGATCCACTGCAATTCTATCTTTAGAAATCATGTAACACCCTTGTGGGGATGTCACATATATAAAGAAAATAAAAAAAAGATAAATAAAATTTACCCAAGTTGTAAAACATTTATTACGTACTAATATGGGTTGTAAAATAGTTCCTGTTAAACAGAGTATTATTAAATAAAATAACGCGAAAATATAAAATAAACAGAAACAACATCACTCATAATATACATATGGTCCAAGTTATAAGTTATACAAATAATTTACAACTATAACTACAAATATTTAAACATAAACAGTAAACAAAAGCAGTAAAGAGTCAATATATACATACGCAAACACGCCCAAAAATACATCGTAAATATTTAATCCTCTGATAGATCACTCTCAGGAAACTCATCAGAAGATAAATATCCAGGATGCCTAGACACTCGGCGGACATGAGACCGCGCAGTCAATACGAGAGTCATCTCACTAGGCTCAGTGGACACACCACCCTAATGACGCCTAAGAGATAAAGGCAACTCTAAGTGTAGAAACACAGTAGTCGTCATCACTGGCTCTCCATCAAACATAAGTCGTATGGACACAGTCAACCATCCCACATAAGTCACTGAGTCTCTGTCTCCCCGCAGATGCCAAGCTAACGATCCACCGTGAAACTCGAGTGTCACAAATCCCAAAAATCCTGGCACCGCCACACCCAAACTAATCAGTCCAATGGGTATGGATGATCAGATGGTTCTTGGTCGTCGTACTGATCTTCGGCTTGCTGCTCTTCTTCCTCCTCAGTATACAAAATCTCAAGAGGCTGTTCCTCTTCCTCAAACTCTTTACCACGTAAAATAAATATACAGAAAACATATATAATAAAGAGGTAAGACAAACTAAAAATCATCACAAACATGGCAGATAAGAAAACGATAAACAACAGATATACAGTTTATACAATATGAAAAGCTATAACATTAATTAATAACAGAATAGTATCATAACAACACATAATATCACAGATAAAATAATATCATAGATAAAATAAAGTAAGAAATAAACAAATTATCATAACAATAACCAAATAAAATAAACAGATAAAATAAAATAATATCCAAGATATAACCATATATAATATGACACGTTCCTACTCCATGGAGCTAAACACATGCAGATATCAGAGAGAGAATGACTCACAAAAATCTATTAGTACCACGGCTGCCCAACCAAACTATTACGCTGTCACACGTTGCGTCTATAGCCCCAAGTCATATGGAATCCATCATCCAAAGCATGGTGTAGTTCACAGTCTCACATTGTGGCACTACAGGCAATGTACTATTAGACTTTACGAAATTTCGATTAAAAATAGTGTGTGTCGAGTCTATTAGTGTGCTATCGGTTACCACAGCCCAGCGGAGCGACCGACTGTCCATATATGGAATCCCGTACACTAACATCTCCCAGTTCATAAAGATAATGAACCACACTACGTTTATCGCATCGACAACACGATGTGATTCACCTCGTCAACCAATCCACCAAAAACTGGCATAATATCAAATTACCAAGATATCCTCAAAGATAAAAAGATACAGTAAGTCCCACCGGACAAATACTGTTCCAAAGCCTGTACGGGTTCACCTCATAGCCCGACAATAGAAAAGAGAAAAAAAACAGAAAGTACCGTTTTGGTCAATCGCGTAGAAATTTTTTCGCGTTTTCACAATCTCGTCTTTTTTATAAACGTTTTTAAATCGCATAAATTTATTTTTCTGTTTTTAAAATCGCGTAGAGTTTTTAATACGTTTTCTCAATTGTGTAAAAGTTTTAAATCATTTTATGGTCCAAATCCCTTAAAAATTACTGTTTAAATAAACAGAAATAATAATTAATACGTTTAAACTATGTAAAATATTTTTCATACCGTATACTGTCTTTTGGACATCTTTTCTCTCTTATTTGCCCGTTTTTACTAAAAATTGACAGTATTTTGCTTAGAAAATTATATTAATGGTTTCCTAATTTTTTCGTAAAAATTCTATTTACTTAATTTTTAACCGTATAATTTAAACCTTTTGAAAACCACTAACATGCTTCAAAATACAGTATGAGCTATATGTTAGAAATTTTTTGAAAGTTACTGTATTTCTTTTCTAACAATAAAATTATTACTTTTAATCCTTAAACTTAATTCTAATCAATTTGTTTCTTTAAAACTCATTGTAGAAAAATTCTTTTTAACATATTTTGCATCTTTATACTTGAAAATGGTTTGGAATTGATTTTAGAAATCATGAATTCTTGGTTTGGCATGTTGGCCGAAATATACATTTGGGTCATTTGGTTTCTAAATTCATTTTCCTTGATCTAAACAATTCTATCTCTTGTTAATTTTCCTAGGTTAATTAAATTACACTTTAGGAAAATAATGAGAACATTTTGGTTCTCCTTTTGAGTCAATGGCCGTGAGCCCTAGTGTTGTGTTCTTTGGAACACTCATGCATTCCTTAGCATGTTATTCACATCCTATACATTATCATGCATTTCTAACACATGCAAATTATCAAAGCTTGTAGACATGCAATTTAAAGCTTGTAGACATGCAACTACATACAAATTATTATAATTATCAAATAGGAAAGCTACTAACAACCACATAAACAAGCTACTAAACAAACACAAACAAGGAATCCTTATGGATTCTACAATCACCACAAATAAAACTCCATCTTCTTACCACCACACATGGATGATAAGATTTGTCTTCCTCTTACCTTAAATGAAGACAAAAATATTCTTTCACTCCTCTTCTAGGTTTCGGTTTTCCTCCTTCAATACCTAACAAACTTAAACAAAAATCTACAAGTTATTAACCATAAAAAGAGAGCTTAAACCATGGAGAAATCATGGCTTGGAACTTTGAAAAAGAGTTTAGAAATGGAAAACAAGAAATTTCACCTTCTAGGTAAAATTTTCCAAGTAGGTTTCCAAGCTTCAAATGGAAGATTTTGCAAGAACTCTCAACTACAGATGTTCTTAAGATTGTGTTTAGGTTTAGAAAACCTGGTTGGATAGAATTTTGGGTGGTTGGATGGTATAGAACAAGGCTTGGCCGAAACTAGCTTCAAGAGAGCTTCAATGGTGTTTAGGGTTTTTGGAAGAGAGAGAAGAGAGAAAATTGCATGAAGACAAAGTGATTATGGCCTTCCAAAAGCCATATGGCCGTGGACTTCAAAGCGATGCAAGGTGTCATGGGTTTGGCTTCATCCAAGCCTTAGAATGAATCAAAGGTTAAGATTAAAACTTAGTTAGCAAGCTTGTTTCCTATTGGTTGAGATTAGCATAGTCATCTAACCTAGTCACATGCTTAGTCACTAATTAACCTAGTCACCACACTTAGTCATCATGTTCTAGAGAATTCCTTCACTAATGATGCTTAATTAAGCTACTAAGTTAACTGTTTTAATTAAACGTGGGTCCTGCAAAATATTTCTGGGTCCACTGTCATCTAATTATACTGACTAATAAAATAATATACAAAATTATTTTATTAGACAGTTAAATCCTAAAAATTAAAAGATTAATTATCGTCTCATTCAGAATTGGGTTTAGTAAGATCCCCCAGTCTGAATAATTAAAACAAGATTTCCCCGGCCCGAAAAAATATTATTTTCTTGTCCCGGAGTAAATCGCACAAAAGGTACAAATAAAATCATAGACAGTAATATTAAGCACTGTAACATATAGAAAAATTAAAAACAGTACAATCGGGACGTAACGGTCATTTTTCCATTTTTCCTCACGACGAAGCAAATCATCCAAAACGTTCAAATAAAATTACAGACAGTATTAATTGTCTGTATATCTCCCAAAAAAATTAAAACAGTAGCTTGAGAAAATTTTTATTTTACCGTCTCGAAGCAAATTACGTAAAACGATCAAATAAAATTTTAGCCTGTAAAACATATTTGTATTTCATATAGAAAAACAAGAAACAGTAAAATAGGGACATAACAGTCATTTACACAAAAGCTTGAAAAATAGCAAACAGAACATTCGGGACATTTTTCTAAAAATTGGGGTGTTACAAATCACATGACCCAAAAATTGAACCTTGTCCAACCAAAATTCACACTTAGACAACTTTGCGTACAACTTCTTCTTTAAAATTTGAAGAACTATACTGAGATTTTCAGCATGCTCTTCCTGATTTCGAGAATAGATTAGAATGTCATCAATGAAAACGATGACAAATCTGTCTAGATACGGATGAAAAATCTTATTCATGTAATCCATGAATATAGCAGTAGCATTCGTCACTCTAAATGGCATTACAAGATACTCATAATGACTGTAACGCATTTGAAAAGCTGTCTTAGGTATGTCCTCTACCTTGACACGAATTTGATGATAACCCGATTGTAAATCTATCTTAGAGAAAACAGCTGCTCCTTTCATCTGGTCCATCAAATCATCAATTCTTGGAAGATGATATTTGTTCTTGATTGTGACTTTGTTCAACTGGCGATAATCCACACATAAGCGCAAAGATCCATCCTTCTTTTTGACTAGCAGCACTGGAGCTCCCCAAGGTGAAACACTAAGTTGCACAAATTGTTTTTCCAATAGTTCCTCCAATTGCTTCTTCAGTTCTACTAACTCAGATGGTGACATCCGATACGGTGCAATCCAAAATTGGACCCGCTCCTAGTACAAGATCAATAGAAAACTCTATCTCTCTTTCTGGTGGTAGTCCAGGTATGTCATCAGGGAAAACTTCAGGAAACTCGTTTACAACAGGAATAGCATTCATATCTTTTTCACTCTTGACTTCCAAAGAAGATAACAACATATATCCTCATGCTCCATCCCTCAATAAAGATTCGAGTTGATAGGCAGTCAAAAATCCAGAAATCTCATCCTCAGGAAATACTAAGGTCTTTTTAGAATAATCTAACATAATATGGTTAAAAGATAACCAATCCATTCCTAAGATTATATCAATATCGGTAAGAGGCAAACAAATTAAATCAACAGAAAAGACTCGATTTTTTATAGTAATAGGACAATTTAGACAAACTTTAGTAGTACTAACAGGTTTGGTAGTAGGTGTAGAAACAATCAATTGGAAGTTTAAAGAAGACATAGGTAATTCCAAATGATCCACACAGTCATTTGCAATAAACGAATGAGTTGCCCCTGAATCATATAGTACAGTTAAAAGATTACCTGATATGACACCTGTAATTGGCTAGCTGACATGGATAATGGTTTTGATGATAACAAACATGAAGATGATAAGAAGACCAAGTCCAAGACCTTCAAGAATAGCTTTAGGACTTAAGATCTTTGTAAAGAGACTCATTGGATATCCCATTATTTTTGGTTGCAAAGAAATGTTTTCAAAATTGTTTTTCCAAACTTAAAGAATCATTTTCTGGATATTTAAAAGTATTTAAAACTGATTTTATATCAGGGTATTCGAATACCCCATGAGGTATTCGAATAGAATGGTTTTCAAGTTGATACGTTTCATGTTTTCAACAGAGGTATTCGAATACCAAGCATGGCATTCGAATACAGAGCTTTTCAAAATCTGTTTTAAAAAGTAAGGTATTCGAATAACCAGTTTGGTATTCGAATACACCTGATCTCAGAAAAACGTTTTTAGACTAAAGTATTCGAATACATTGAGAGGTATTCGAATAACCATTTTCTAATCTATTTTCACGAGCCTTTTTAAAACAAAGCTATTCGAATACCTCATAAGGTATTCGAATAACATATCCTAGAAATGGTTTTACGAAGCTTTCGAAAATGGAAAGAAACGATCATATTTTGCTTTAATGGTGTTTTTAATTATACCCAATGACTCTTTTCTTCATTACTCTATAAATAGAGACCTTGGGTCTCTTCTGAAGGTTGCCCAACCACTTGAATTATTTTTGCTTGTGCCAAAAACGTGATTCACTATTTTCTTATATTTTCTATGCTCTTTTCGCCAAAATCTTGAGATATCCTTAGAGAGCTCTATAGTGTTTCAACTTGTGATATTTACTCTTTGTGAGAGTTTATTTTTCATCTATTCTCTGCTGTATTTCTGAGAGGGTGAAGTATCCCTCGAAGGCTTTTGTAAAAGGGTGAGGTATCCCTTAGTGAAATTATGAGGGTGAGGTATCCCTCAGTAAAAGAGTGAGGTATCCCTTGTTGTAAAGAAGGTGAGGTATCCTTCATAGGGGGTGAGGTATCCCTCTAGTATATAGGATGAGGTATCCCTGTTGTGTAAAGGTTGTAAGCACCTGTTTTAAGCTTGATTTTGAATAGTAAAAAATCTCGAACTGTGTTTCAAGGACTAGACGTAGGCCACAAGTGGTTGGTGGTCGAACCAGGATAAATATCGTGCCTGCTTTTCTTCTCTTTATCTCTTTATTTATTCCAATTTATTTATCATTGTTTAATTGTTTATTTTCTGTTCTTAAAGCATTTTATCATCTTTTTATATATTCATTATATTGCTTTAAGAAATTCGTGTCAAAAAGGGTTTGTGAAAATGTTTTTTAAATACTCAATTCACACCCCCTCTTGAGTACTAAAGCCACTTGGGTAACAAGTGGTATCAGAGCTAGACTCTTGTATAAAGAGCTTAGCCGCTTCAAGAGTACATGGCTTCATCAAATGGTTTTTCAGAAGCAACTTCCATAAATCGACCACCATTTTTTCAATGGGGATGGTTATGCATATTAGAAGGAAAGAATGAAAATCTTTATCGAGGCTATTGATCTAGATGTGTGGGATGCTGTCGAAAGTTATTGATGGTGTAAAAACCGAGACACCTAGAAATGATCAGTCTAAAGATGATAAAAGAAAAGTTCAATATAACTTGATAGCCAAAAACATCATTGCCACTGCTTTGGGGTATGATGAATTTTTCAGAATTTCAAATTGTAAAATTGCTAAAGAAA
This sequence comes from Ormosia emarginata, assembly GCA_029884605.1. Lineage (NCBI taxonomy): Eukaryota > Viridiplantae > Streptophyta > Magnoliopsida > Fabales > Fabaceae > Ormosia > Ormosia emarginata. The sequence continues at coordinate 1,204,509 of JAQQTP010000013.1, read as the reverse complement.
TGTGGGACACTTTACAAGTAACCCATAAGGGTACTAGTGAAGTAAAGAGATTGAGAATAAATTCTCTAACTCGTGAATATAATTATTTAGAATGAACCATGCTGAAAGCATTCAGGAAATGCAAAAGAGGTTCACCCACATAGTAAATCATCTTGCATCATTAGGAAAGAATTTTTCTAACGAAGATTTAATTAACAAAGTGTTGAGATGTTTAAGCAGGATTTGGCAGCCTAAGGTGATAGCTATATCTGAATCAAAAGACTTGTCAACAATGACATTAGCTACGCTTTTTGGAAAACTTCAAGAGCACGAATTAGAACTCAACTGGCTTGACCAAAGTAAGGAACACGATAAGAAGAAGAAATGGATTGCACTTAAAGCCACCACCTCCATTATCAATAATGAAGAAGAAGACGATGGAGATGACGTGGACAACATTGAGTTAAATGAAGAGAACCTCAGTCTTCTAGTGAAGAAATTCAGAAGGTTTCTCAAAAAGAAAAGAACTCAAAGAAGATCGCCTTTCTCCCAAAATAAATTTGAAAAGAAGCCCTCAAAGGAAAGAAGAGCTTACATAGCATGGGACGACAACGACATGAACTCAACCGATAGTTCAGATAGTGAAGAAGCCCATCTATGTTTTATGGCCAAAGGAGAAGAAGAAGAAGAAAGCGACACTGAGGTAATTTCTAATTATGAATTATCTCACTCTTATGATGAATTATAAGACGCTTTTGAAGAGTTGCATGAAGAATCTCTTAAGCTCACTAAAATAATTTCTTCATCTAAGAAAACTATTTCTTCTTTGGAAAATCAAATTCTTATTTTAAATGAAGAAATTAAAGAATTAAAAATTAAAAATGAGACATTAGGATTAATTGATGCATGCTCAACCTGCATTTCACATGCTTCTACATCTTCGTCTTGTTCTTCATGTCATATACTCGAAAAAGAAATTGAAGACTTAAAGAACACCCTTGCAAAATTCACCTGTGGAAGAGATAATTTAAATATCATATTAGGGAAACAAAGAGTTGTTTTTGAAAAAGCTGGAATTGATTATAACCCAAAAAATTAGCACAAATCATATAAAAGTTTCTTTATTTATTCAAGTACTTCTAGTAGCCCATTTACTAAATGTTTTTATTGTGGGAAGAAGGGTCATAGTGCATCAACATGCAATGCAAAGAAAAACATTAATACAAAAATTAGAACTAAAATGGTATGGGTTCCCAAGGGCACTATACCCAAAACTGACATTCAAGGACCCAAGAAAATTTGGGTACCAAAAACCAAAAGTTGAAATGTGTTGTAGGTGTGCTTGAAGGCCAAGAGCTAACGATGGCATTTTGAAAGTGGTTGCTGCAAGCACAAAACCAGAAATATTTTCAAGCTCTCTTTCTTATTCTCGTGAAGCTTAAAGTTGCAATCATGAAATAAGCTTTTCATCATTAGGTAATAAGTTTCCCTCTCCCAAAATGCACTTCAGTACGTGTTAATCTTGTTTTTCTGATAAAGTTATTCGAATACCTCCCTATGGTATTCGAATACCATTGCATCTGTACGTGAAAATCTATGTTTTTCTGATAGGTCCATTCGAATACCATCCTATGGTATTCGAATACCATACATCAGTACAGCGTTCTAATAGTTTTATAAGCTAGAGTATTCAAATAACTAATATAGCTATTTGAATACCCAAAAACTTATCATATCAGTGTTTCTCACATGCCTTTGGAGCATTCGAATACCTTCTAAGGCATTCGAATACTTGCACTTGCCTTGTCTTCTTTTCTATGGTAGGTATTCGAATACCACATGGCTGAAAATCAAATTTACATTGTGATCTCTGTTCTGTTTCTATTCTTTTTTATGCAAATGCAATGTAAAAATATTTGACTCTCTGGATGACATGCTTTTGATGAAATACATCTCATTTTTTTTTAGCCTAAATTTATGCCTTAAATGAAAATTACATGATGTTCTTAAATGCATATTTCTTAGCCTGTTCTTGCTCCTTCTTTTTTCCAAGAATATGCTGCATATTTAATTTCTTTGTAATACAAATACTTAATGTAATTGGCTACTGTTTTGATATATATATGAACGTGATAACAAGTGCAACAAGTGGTATCAAACAAGTGGTTACTTGGCCAAATTAATCAACAAAATATCTTCTACTCTTATGAACTCATTTCCTTTTTTTTTGCCTTATTATTTTGAAGGATTATTTGCTTATGAGTTTGGCTAACCTCTATGGATCCAAAAAATTAATGGATACCAATGAAAATACTTTGAATTGTTTTGTAGGGTTATAACTACCTCAAGCAAACTCTTGAATGAAAAAGATTATTCAACTTGAGGGAAATAAATGAAGAGGACATGAGGGGACTTTCTTCAAGTACATTGAAATGGAATACTCAATGGAAGAAAGCTCAAGACTATCTTAAATGACTAAATTTTTTTTACATGAGAAGCATACTTAGCATTGACAAAAGTGCCAAATTGGATATTATTTTTTTTTGTCATTGCATATAGGGTAAATAATGCTAGTTCTATACAATGCTCTGATCCCTATAGCATATTTCATCAAGTAAAATATTTAATATCTATGATTCTCTTGATATATGGCAGATTTATAAGAAATTGATAACAAGTGGTTATATTTGATAACAAGTGGTAAATGTTTTACATTTTGATAACAAGTGGTATCAAATATAAGTAATTCTCTTGGTAAATGTAATGACTATTTTGATGATAATACAATGCAATTAGTTGATCTATGAATGAATATATCTTTGCTCATGTGCTGAATATTGTGCTTATATTGCTAAATTTATAAAATTAAACTCTGTTGCTATTCTTGTATGCTATGAATGAATATATCTTGTTGGACTGGAATATACTCTGTTTAGCCTTGTGCTTTGTCTTGCCCCATCTTTTTTATCATGACAAAAGGGGGAGAAAAAGCTTCAATTCTTTATTTGAGAAAAGTCAGGGGGAGAAAAGTAAAAGTTCGGTAAGACAAAAATGGAAATTGGATTCCAAAAGTAAGGGGGAGCTGCTGTGCATATCTCTGATATAAATCACCTCTTATGAAAAAGAGGGGAAGTAAGTATCTCTAAACAACCTTATTAATTCCAATTTATATGAACTAATGCTTTTCTTAAATGTTAGTTTGTCATCATCAAAAAGGGGGAGAATGTAATTGGCTAGCTGACATGGATAATGGTTTTGATGATAACAAACATGAAGATGATGAGAAGACCAAGTCCAAGACCTTCAAGAATAGCTTTAGGACTTAGGATCTTTGTAAAGAGACTCATTGGATATCTCATTATTTTTGGTTGCAAAGAAATGTTTTCAAAATTGTTTTTCCAAACTTAAAGAATCATTTTCTGGATATTTAAAAGTATTTAAAATTGATTTTATATCAGGGGTATTCGAATACCCCATGAGGTATTCGAATAGAATGGTTTTCAAGTTGATACGTTTCATGTTTTCAACAGAGGTATTCGAATACCATGCATGGCATTCGAATACAGAGCTTTTCAAAATCTGTTTTAAAAAGTAAGGTATTCGCATAACCAGTTTGGTATTCAAATACACCTGATCTCAGAAAAACGTTTTTAGACTGAAGTATTCAAATACATTGAGAGGTATTCGAATAACCATCTTCCAATCTGTTTTCACGAGCCTTTTTAAAACAAAGGTATTCGAATACCTCATAAGGTATTCGAATAACATATCCCAGAAATGGTTTTACGAAGCTTTCGAAAATGGAAAGAAACGGCCATATTTTGCTTTAATGGTGTTTTTAATTATACCCAACGGCTCTTTTCTTCATTACTCTATAAATAGAGACCTTGGGTCTCTTCTGAAGGTTGCCCAACCACTTGAATTATTTTTGCTTGTGCCAAAAATGTGATTCACTATTTTCTCATATTTTCTGTGCTCTTTTCGTAAAATCTAGAGATATCCTTAGAGAGCTCTATAGTGCTTCAACTTGTGATATTTACTCTTTGTGAGAGTTTATTTTTCATCTATTCTCTGTTGTATTTCTGAGAGGGTGAGGTATCCCTCGAAGACTTTTGTAAAAGGGTGAGGTATCCCTTAGTGAAATTGTGAGGGTGAGGTATCCCTCAGTAAAAGGGTGAGGTATCCCTTGTTGTAAAGAAGGTGAGGTATCCTTCATAGGGGGTGAGGTATCCCTCTAGTATATAGGGTGAGGTATCCCTGTTGTGTAAAGGTTGCAAACACCTGTTTTAAGCTTGTTTTTGAATAGTGAAAAATCTCGAACTGTGTTTCGAGGATTGGACGTAGGCCACAAGTGGTTGGTGGTCGAACCAGGATAAATATCATGCCTACTTTTCTTCTCTTTATCTCTTTATTTATTGCAATTTATTTATCATTGTTTAATTGTTTATTTTCTGTTCTTAAAGCATTTTATCATCTTATTATATATTCATTATATTGCTTCAAGAAATTCGTGTTAAAAAGGGTTTGCGAAAAAGTTTTTTAAATACTCAATTCACCCCCCTCTTGAGTACTGAAGCCACTTAGGTAACAACACCTTCTCCCTTGATAAGATCATCAGACTGAGAGGCCTCGACTCCACTCATCGTATAAACTCGTCCCGCAGCTTGAGACTTAACAGCACGAACATTGCTTATTGAAGGCTCCACCTTCACCTGATTACAATCCTTGCAAAAAGACCAGGTTTTCCACATCTAAAGCGAATGATTCCCTTGATTGTACAGTCCTTCGTTGCATGACCCTTTTCGCACTTCAAGCATCTCGTTGGAAGTGCCGTAGTCTGACCAAAGCGATTGCTATTGTTAGTATGATGTTTGGATTTGATAAGTATGGTTAGATGAAAATTTAGAAGAGTGGATGATGGTGTTTAGGGGGTTGGCCGAATGGCTCAAGAAGAAAACTATGGAGTTTTCTTGGTGTTCTTAAAGAGAGAAATGAAAACTTAGGTGATAGCAAAAATGAGAATGAAGTGAAATGGCCTTCTCTCCTATGCATGGTCGTGGAGCTCAAAGGAGGTGGCCTTCTTTATTGACCATCTAAGACCTCCTAATGGCCCTAGATGTGATCAAGGGTGGATATCCAAGGCTTTGCTCCTAAGCTAGCTTCCTATTGGTGTAGGAAATCAAGTCACCAAGCTTCTTGATCCTTCTTGAACATGCTTGGCCAAATTGCTCCAAAGGAGAGCAAACTAGGTTTGTGTTCATTTATGCAATCTAGTTGGACTTAGGTGCAATTGGTCAAGTTGTTTAGTTACTTGTCTAACTATCTAGTTACTTAAGATAACTAGCCTTCGTCTTGATATTACTAGAACCTTCTCTAACTAAAACTTAAATGACTAGCTAACTAGGTTTATTTCATTTAGTTACTACATAAGCTTCCTATACTAACTTAGTTAGGTTTAAGCTAACTTGGTTAAGCTTTCTAGTTTAATCTTAACAAGTCCAACCACTTTTGTGGACTAGCTTCCTATTGGTTTAAAATTTTCAAGCCACTATTGTTGACTAGCTCTCATTGGCTTAGAAATAAATCAAGCCAGAAACGTTGACTGATTCCCCAAACGCGGGTCCCACAGATTTTCCAGGTCCATGGTCCGTTTTGGAGCAGAATTCTACTATTTTTAAGACAATAGGTACTGTCTAATAAAATAATATTATAATAATATAAAATATTTTTATTGCACAGTTAAATCCTAAAAATTAAAAGATTAATACACGTATTACTCGGAATTGGTTTAGTAAGATTCCCCAGCTCCGAATAATTAAATTAAGATTTTTTTGGCCAAAAAATTATTATTTTCTTGACTCGGAGTAAATCATACACAACAGTCAAATACATTCATGAAACAGTCAAATTCATTTTATAACTCACAAAAAACATAAAACAGTACATTTAGGACAATATCGTAATTCAACCAAAAGTTGGGGCGTTACAAGCGCAAAGTGCATCATTTAGTCTTAAAGACCAATTTTTACGATTTGGGTTAACCGTTTTTCTATAATTTGTTTAATCTCTCCATTTGCTAATTCTACTTGTCCACTTGTCTGAAGGTGATAAGGGGTGACAATTTTGTGGGTAATACCATATTTCTTCATTAAGGATTCAAATGGTTTATTGCAAAAATGTGCTCCCTCATCACTGATGATAGCTCGAGGGATTCCAAATAGACTCAAGACATTTTCTTTTAAAAATTTAAGAACAATTTTATGATCATTGTGTTGGCATGAAATCGCCTCAATCCATTTTTATACATAATCAACTGCAACCAAAATATACACAAATCCAAATGAGGATGGAAATGGACCCATGAAATCAATTCCCTAACAATAAAAAATTTCAATGACAATGACATAGTTCAGAGGCATCACATTTCTTTTAGAAATGGAACCTAATTTCTGACAATTTTTGTAACTTTTGTAGAAGATATAGCTGTCCTTAAGTAAAGTGAGCCAATAAAATCCACACTACAAGATTTTCATAGTTGTTTTCTTTAAAGAAAAATGAGCTCCACATGCTTCTGAGTGACAAAATTTAATGACACTACCTACCTCATTGTCAGGTACACATCTCCAAAAGATTTGATCAGGACAATATTTGAACAAATATGGGTCGTCCCAATAAAAATTTTTCACCTCAGTAAAAACTTTTTTCTGTCTTGATATGTCCACTGTGGCGGCATCTTTCCTGTTACAAGAAAATTGACTATGTTAGCAAACCAAGGTATGGAATTAACAGAAAATAAAAATTCATCACAAAAAGAATCATTGATAGGTGTGCTATCAAAAGGTGAGCCTGTTGTAAGTCTGGACAAATGATCTACAACAACATTTTTGGCTCATTTCTTATCTTTTATTGTGAAGTAGAATTCTTGAAGCAACAAGATCCACCGTATCAATCTGGGTTTAGTATCCTGCTTAGACATTAAATATCTAACAGTAGTATGATCAGTGAAAACAACAGTAGAAGAACCAATTAAATGAGCTCAAAACTTGTCCAATGCAAAAATTACAGCAAGTAGTACTTGCATCACACATCAACTCAAAAGGTAAAGACCAATCAAGGGATTGCATGATAGGAGTAGATGTCAGAAGACCAATTAATTTTTCAAAAGATTTTTGACATTCTTGAGTCCAATCAAATGGTGCATCTTTTATCAGAAGATTGCATAATGGTCTAGATATGGCACTAAAGTCCTTAATGAATCTTTGATAGAATCTTGCATGTCCTAAAAAGGAATGAACTTCTCTGACTATTTTTGGGAAAGGCAAATAAGCAATTAATTCAACTTTGGCCTTATCAATTTCAATTCCTTCAGAAGATATCACATGACCCAACATGATTCCTGAAGTAACCATGTAATGACATTTTTTCCAGTTTAATACAAATCCTTTTCTACACATCTTTTAAGAACTTTATCCAAATTATCAAGACAATTTTCAAAAGAATTTCCAAAAACTGTCAGATCATCCATGAAAACCTCTAAGTAATGCTCAATCATGTCACTAAAAATACTTAGCATGCATCTTTGAAAAGTTTCTGGAGCATTACAAAGGCCAAAAGGCATTCTTCTATATGCAAAAGTGTCAAAGGGGCACGTAAAAGTAGTCTTTTCTTGATCCTTTACTGCAATTGATATTTGATTATACCTTGAATAACCATTAAGAAAATAGTAATAGGGATGTCCTGTTACTCTTTCCAGAATTTGATCAAGAAATGGCAAGGGAAATAATCTTTCCTAGTGGTTGCATTTAATTTTCTAAAATCAATACACATATGCCAACTGGATGAAACTCGCGTAGGTATTAATTCACCTTTTTCATTTTCAACCACTGTTATTCCAGATTTCTTAGGCACAACTTGAGTAGGGCTTACCCACTGGCTATCGGAGATAGGGTAGAAAATTCCAACATCAAGTAATTTAAGAACTTCAGCTCTAACTACCTCTTTCATGTATGGATTTAATCTTCTTTGAGATTATTGTGATATTTTAGCATTATCTTCTAAATGTATTCTATGTGTACAAATTCATGGATTAATGCCTTTTATGTCCTTTAATGTCCATCCAATTGCACTTTTATGCCTTTTAAGTACTTCTATCAACATACCTTCTTGTTCTCCACTAAGGATTGATGAAATTACTACTGGAAAGCTTTGTTCTTCGCCCAAAAATGTGTACTTCAACCCAACAGGTAATGGCTTTAATCCAGTGTGGGTACTTATTCATGGATATTATCATTAATGGGTTATAGCTCTTTAAATCTCAGCTTCTATCCCTTATATTCCATTACCTGTGTACAATCAAGTAAAGAGCATATTTTAGAAATATCACCATCTACTTGCGTACCTGAATCAAATGAATTAATTAAACAAACTTCCAATGGGTTAGAAGATCTCCCTTTTAGAAGATGATCATCTGCAATGACCTTAATCCTGTCAGCTTCCTCATTTTCATCATCGACTTCTTGTGGTTGCTTGCATATGTTGAAAACATTAAGCTCTAGTGTCATATTTCCAAATGTTAGCTTCATCACTCCATTTCTGCAATTTATCAAATCAATAGATGTTGCTAAAATTGGGTGACCTAAAATATCAAGAATTGACTTGGAACTATTAACCATAGGTTTAATTTCCAAGACAACAAAATCCACAGGATAAATGAATTTGCCAACTTGTACCAACACATCTTTTACTATTCCTTTTAGAATTTTAATTGATCTATCATAAAGTAAAAGAGTTACAAAAGTTGGTTTTAACTCACCCAGATAGAGTTGTTGATAAACTGAATATGGAAGCAAATTAACACTAGCACCTGTTACACCTACCGTAGGGTATCACATTTTTATATTTAATCATTACCAAATTACCCCAAGTTATTAAATAATATTTTATAATATGAATGTGTTATAAAATTTCTTGATATTGATAATATAAACTTACCGGAATATAAAAATACCAAACAGTATCACAAAGTAATATACATCATATACATAACATCAGTACTGACAAACTTAAGTAGATATAGACGAAGTTTTCAAAAGAAATAAACATTACTATTACTACTACACTGGCCCAAGTATACACACCTATGGAGCAGAACCCTCATACGAGTCCTCCTCGGTATCTTCCTCCATCTCCTCGAAAGATAGAAACCTCAGGTGACAGTTAGTCCTACGGACAGGTGTCCGAGCGGACGACACTTCACTAACTTCCCTAGGGGTTCAGTAACGACCACCACAGAACTGTCAAATAGATAAAGGAAACTCTACATGTACATATATATCAACAGAAAAGAAAGGATCCCCGTGGTAGATCCTACTCAGAGAGACAATAAACTTTCCTTGATAAATAAGACCCTCCTCATCAAGACTAAGACGCCAGGCCTTAGCGCCATTATGAAACAACAGTCTCGCTTAACCAAAGAAACTAGGTCTCGACGCCATCAACTCAGAAGTCAGCGTCTACAAAAGGAATCTACTCTTCACCACCTTCCTCGTCGTCTTTACCAAATACAAATACAGTACATGAATAGTATACAAAGATGTGAGACTACCAACACCAGTACCAATATAGCAATAAAGAGACAAAAATGACAATAATGTCATACAGATATAACAAACAATGAATATAGTCATGGCATCAAACATTAATCAATATTTAACAAATAAAATATCATAAAGATATATACAGACTATGTACATGCATACTGACCCAATTTCCTACTCATGGAGCCAAACGCAAGTTAGAGAGAAAGATTTAGAAGATCTGTCGGTATCTCGACTGCCTCAGAACAAGTGCTATAATTTTCATCATTTTTGCACATCTGACATCATGCACAACAGTCTATGTTAGATGTTGATTAAGAATAGTATCTCGGTCCGGATCATCGGTGCGTTGCATTGGTCTGATCCACGGTACAGCGGGGCTACCAACTACCCATTGTGAAAAACCTGCACCTCGACGCCCCCAAGGTCAACAAGTGACCTACACTATGCCTATCGCACCCGCACAAAGGTGTTATTCAACTCCTAGGCCATCGGCCTTGACATAGTCCACAGGACTTTCCCAATGCATAATAGATGCACACAAGCCAATTACAGGCCAAAATCATAATTTCACATATATGGGTCCTACATGTTGGCCCAACAGTTATTCTATGTATTTTCAATCGCGTAGTCATTTTACCGTGTTTTCACAATTGCACAATATTTTTGTCGCATTTTCAAATTGTATAATTAATTTTCAACATTTTCTCAATCGCGTAAAAATATTTAAACATTTTCCAAATCGCGTAGCAATTTTTCAATGTTTTTGAAATTGAGTAGCTTAAAAATTACATTTTTAAGTTGCGTATAATATTGTTCATCATTTTTTAACTACGTAAAATATTTCTTAATATTCTAAACATCATTTTGGACTTTCCAAAAATTAATACAATTTCTAACTTCATTTTTCACGTTTTCTCCCTTAAGAAATCCTTTCTATAAATTTTCTACTATTTCTCACAAAAATTGCTTTTTCATTGATTCAAAACAATTGTTCTATCTTAAAATTTCCTAACGCGCTTCAAAATCCAAGTATGTTAGTAGACTTCAAGTCACCAATGTATTTCTCATTTATAAACTAAATCCACTAATTTAATTAATTCCAAAAATAAGCTTTTCATACTTTTATATCTCAAAATCCCTTAATATAAATCCTTTGCTATTTTAATCCATTCAATATTATATTTAGAAATACTTTTTGTTCTAATCTACTAATTCTTGGCATATTGGCCACAAATCATTTTGTTCTTCAAAAATCAATCATTTAATCACTTCCTATTTCATTTTATCATTTATAAAAATATTTGACTTAAACCTCCATTTTTAAGGTATAGAGGCCGTGAGTCTCCTAGGCCTTTGGAGCCAAAAATTTGTTTTTTTTCAATACATATATCATAATATACATATCACATAAATCATCATATCTCTACTATCACATAATCATGCATCATAATAAAGCTATAAATCACATAAATAAATAAATAAACACAAATAAATAAACTTAAAGCACATAAACACAAAGAAATAAATTACACAACCATGGGACTGAATCCTCACATGGATTCACCACCCATCAAATACAAGTTTATCTCTTGTTCTTTACTTTGCTCCTTGATTTAAGCTTTCTCCACTGATTAATTCTTGAAACAACAAAACAAACACACAATATTAACATCTAGGGCTTCTTTAAGACAACCATGGATTCAACTCATGGTTTAAAACTTTAAATAGATAGAAATAGGATGATTGAAGTACTTCACCCTAAAAATCTTCAAACTTGAAGCTTGAAGAAAGGGAAGAAGATGATGGAATTTGAAGTTGGTTACAACTACAAAGTTTCTTGGATGGATATAAGGATTCAAGATGTGCGGTTGTATGAAATTTTAGAAGAGTGGAGGTATGGTATGGGTGTTTGGCCGTGAGGTACTCTAGAGAAGATGAGAGAGTTTTGTGAATTTTGCTATAAGAAGATGATGAAGATGTGATAAAATGAATTAAGTGTCATCCTTTGGCCTCCCTAAAGCCCTTTGGTCGTGAGCCCCCCTTAGACACCAAGGGGTGTCCAAGTTCATCCTAGCCACCAAGCTTAGCTAACAAGTTTTCCACCCATTAGTCACAAAAAGTCATAGCCACTTTGTTAGACTCCTAACAACTGTGGATTAAATCAAGGGTGGATATCCAAAGCCTTCACCTCTAAGCTTGTTTCTTATTGGTTCTCCATAAAGATGTCATAACCACCAATTTTGACTAATCCATGTAGATATTTTCTAGTAGCTATTACCCAATGGACAAAGGCTACTGCTTACAAAAATCAGTATTTATTATCTAATGGATAATAATTATTGTAAAAAAATTTCAAAAACTGTTTCTAGTTTTGAGTTTAGTAAGATCCCCCAGCTCCGTATCAACAATACAAAATTTTTTGGTTCCAGAAATTTTTTAAATTTTTTGGGCCAGCCCCGGGCCCACATACAGCTCAAAATAATATTAAAATAATCACAATCTCAGAAAAATCCACAAAAATCATAAAAATTATAAAACTCATATTTATTAAAAAAAATGACTTTCGGGGTGTTACAACACCAAGATCAAGTAAGCTTGTTCAATTTTATGTTCTCTAATAATGCATGAAACCCTAAGACAACCAGGATCTTTATGTTTCAAAACATTATTGCTCTGAATAATGGAACTTACCTGTTCAGTCAAAAAGGCATTCTTTTTCACATTTAATTTCCTTTTAACAGTGTATAAGTCATTCAAAAATTTTGTATTAGAAGGAACCTGTTTGATAACATCTAACAACAAAATATTGACCTTTACTTGTTTAAAAATTTCAAAAATTTTAGTGTGGTGGTTCAATTTCCTTGAATTGCTTAATGCTTGAGGAAATGACGGTGGAGGAGATGAGAGTTTGGTCTCATTTTGGTCAGATGGCTTATCAACCTCTTCCTTATCTTGGGGGTTTGTTTCATCCTCTTTCTCACGGGGTTCACGAGTTTCTTTTTCAACAACTTTACAACTCCTAAAAGTTATCACAAAATTGACTTAATTTATTTGTTAGTTTTCTGAACTACCCTCATTTAGACTGTACTGACCCTTGGGATTTAGTTGAGGTTGAGAAGGAAATTTTCCTTTCTCGTGAATAGTAAGTGCAAAAGTAAGTTTAGCCAAAGTTTCTTTTATGTCAATCATGGTTTGAGTGTTTTGTATATTAATGGCCTCTTGCTTTTCTATGAATGTATGCAGAGTTCCTTCAAGCTTTTTCCTATATGGTGGGACATAAGGTGCATATCCTTGAGAATTTTGAGAATCCTATTGTTCCTGAGGAGGCAGTGGTTGCATAAATTGTGCTTGATTATTAATTCTCCAACTGAAGTTCGGGTGATTTCTCCATCTCGGATTATAAGAATTTGAAAAAAAAAGAGGTGAATGGCTTTTTAAAATTGTTCATTGCATTTACTTGCTCATGCACAACTTCTTTAAAAATAGGAATATTTGGACATTCATTTGTCTAGTGTCCTAATTCATCACAAATGTCACAAATTTCTTCATTTTACACAAATTTGACTTCTTTCACTTTCCCTAATTCCATGGATTCAACTTTTCTAGCCAAACTGGCGTACCTAGCATTTAGATCTTCTTCTTGACTAAGATGATATTTTTCTTTACCAGCATTTGCAAGGTTATATCTAATTGAATTTTCAGAAGGATTGGTACTATGCCAAGATTGAGAATTTTCAGCCAAATGGTTTAAATAATCTAAAGCTTCTTCTAGTTCTTTATCGAAAAACTCACCATTGCACATTGTTTCCACAAATTGGTGTTAAACCTTCATAAAAGAAGCTTATTGTATGTCATTTTTCAAAACCATGATGTGGGCAAGAATTTAACAAATCTTGAAAACGTTCCCAACTTTGAAAATACGCTTCATTTGAATTTTGGAAAAAAAATTAGATTTGTCTTTTCAAAGCATTGGTTTTATGTGTTGGAAAAAATTTCTTTAAAAACTCACCTTGCATTTCTTGTCATGTGCCAATTGATCTTAGTTTCAAAGCGTTAAGCCAAGTTTTTGCTTTATCTTTCAAAGAAAAAGGAAACAATTTAAGCTTAACAATCTCTTCAGTGCAATTTTGATCATTGAAAGCAATACAAACTTCCTCAAATTCTTTTAGATGTAAATATGGGCTTTCAGATTCTAAACCATGGAAATTAAGAAGTAAAGAAATCATACGCTGCTTAAATCTAAAATTGTTAGTAATAAGTAGAAAGATAAAATATGATGGACTAGAATTTCGAGGTAGTTGCAAATATGCACGCATAGTTCGCAACGTTTGATTTTCATGTTCATCATGTACACTTTCATTTTTAGATCGTGGTTCATTTTCAGCTTGTGGTTCATTTTTCAGTCATTGTATCAATTGTGTGTGATTGTGATTCAAACAAATCAATATATAAAGTACCAGGATTAATTTTAACTAAATGACCAGAATTTAAATCACGATATCAATTAAGCATAAATAAGTGACTTGAAATAAAAAAAAATGTACAAGTTGGCGGTATAAACTAGCCATTAAATATTAAGCATAAATAAATGACTTAAAAAAATAAAAAAAATAATGTACAAGTTAGTAAGTCAGAAAACAAAAATAAATGACATAAATTAAAAAAGTTAGATAGCATAAATAAATGACATAAATTAAAAAGTTAGATAGCGTAAATAAATGACATAAATATAAAGTTAGTAAGTTAGAAAGCGTAAATAAAAAAAAATAAAAAAAGAGTAAATAAATGACATAAATAATTAAAAAATAAAAAGCATAAATAAATGACATAAATATAAAAGTTAGGAAGTTAAAAATCATAAATAAATGGCATAAATATAAAAGTTAGTTAATAAGGTAGTAAGTTAGTAAGTTAATTAGTAAGTCAGTTAGTAAATTAGTAAATTAAAAAAAAATTAAAAGAGTATAAGAAGAATATACTTGTTAGTGAAGTTTACTTACAGAAAGAGAACCTTAATAAATTAAAACTTCAAATCAAGTCCCCCAGCAACGACGCAAAAAACTTGATGCGAATTAAAAGTTGCAAACCTAAGCGCAGGTTGTTTCAAGTAGTATATTCTCGGGAGTCCAAGGTCGATCCACAGGGAATTGATGAAGAAAAAATATTTGAGGTAAGGAGAAGATTTGTCATAATACTAAAGGTGAGAAAAGTTGTTCACAAATGAAAAAGATTTGCTTGAGTTAGGATATCCACTATTGGTAATAAATTAAAGACGAAATTATTTCTTTTTATAACTCAATTGAAATCACACATAATGGAGGTTCCAATCAGAAAATACAACATTCAAAGTTCAATTTAGATTATATATGTAATCATATTATGGTTCCTTTAATTATCCACTAACACCATCACTTATAAATGGGTTCAACAATTCATTGTGTCAACCTCTTGTCTTCAATGAATCAAGATCTCCACTTTACAAGGAGGGTTTCTAAATTGATTGGAAACAAAATACAGTACATATACTGATCACTTAAAAAATATATCATTTAAGCACAAGAAGGAAATTAATCTAACCTCAACTTATTACCAAAAGTTTCACCCTTTCACCTAAGCAAAATAAAAATTAATTACTCATGAACAAGAAAGAAAGAGATAAGAAGAAAGAAATGAACGTAACTTCAATTTAGAACAAAGAAAAGTACAACAAGAGAAACAAATAATACAATAGCATAATCTAAGCTAAGATCAAAGATGATTAGAATGAGCACCTAAGCTCCCTTTTATAAAGCTCAAGGAGTACAAGATGACAATGAAGTTATTTGATGACGATGAATAAATGCCAAAGTAGTTGTTTGATGATGATGAATGAGTGGAAATTATAAAGATTCTTGTCTCAGAAATGTTTCTGCTCTAAGCTCATGGCATGCGTCGGAAGCTGTAACACCCCAACTTTAGGATAAATGACCGTTTTGTCCTAATTGTACTATTTTCTATTCTTTGTGTGTTATGAAATTTATTTGACTGTTTCATGTTCATATTTGAGTGTTTTGTGTGATTTACTCTGAGTCAAGAAAATAATAATTTTCGGGCCGGGAAAAATCTTATTTTAATTATTCAGAGCTGGGGGATCTTACTAAACCCAATTCTGAATGATATGGTTGTTAATCTTTTAATTTTTAGAATTTAACTGTGCAATAAAATAATTTTATATTATTATAATATTATTTAATTAGTCAGTACAAATAAGCGATAATGGACTCGGAAATGACTGTGGGACCCACTTTTGGTTTATAAGACCCACAAATGCATTGCGGGACCCACATTTAGTAAAAGTAGTCAATGTTAGTGGCTTGACTTATTTTAAGCCAATAGGAATTAGGTCAACAAAGAGGGCTTGACTTGATTTACACCGTTGGATGAAAAGGTTGAGTTTTGAATACCAACCGTTGATCTAATCTATGGTTGTAAAGAATGAACTTGGTGAGGAAGGCTTGAATACCCATCATTGATTTAGTGGACGGTGGAGATTGGTCTTACATAAATGGTTGGATTCAATTGTGACCATTGGATGAGAAGAATGTAGAGAAGATCTTCACCCTTTATTGTTTTAAGATGAATCTAGTGGTTAGAATTTCATGGAGATAAGATCTAATGGCTTAGATTTGATCATATTACTACCTAATATCAACCATTGATATGATCAATGGCTCTTGAAGCTTGGATTATAAGAATGTTAATTAATTAGTAAGATAACTAATTAATTTGATTAAGTTAGGTTAAATGTGCTTAGAAGCTTAATGGGATTAGTAGCTTAATTAATCACCATTAGGGAGGAATCTTCAAGAACAAATGACAAGGCTTGTGACAAGGCTTATGACAAGGATTAGAATTAGCCAATAGAAGACAAGCTTGGTGATCAAGTTTTAATCTTAACCCTTGATGAAGTCTAAGGCTTTGATGGAGTCTTGGAAGGTCAAACAAAGTGGCCACCTCCACTCTAAGGAGCTCCACAGCCAAGCTAGGTAAAGGAGACAATTTTCACTTCATTTCCATCTTTGCTATCACACTTTCTCTCTTCTCTCTCTTCCAAAAACACAAACCACCATTGTTGTTCATCTTGGAGACCATTCGGCCTCACCATCTACAACACCATCCATGTAACACCCTTTTTAGGGTATCACATGTCTGACTCCTGACTCAAAATCAAAATGAAGTTCACACAAAGTTTGAGTTATAAAAGATGGGTTTTAAAATTTCTTTCTTGTTGAAACATAAACTTACTGAAATTTTTAAGTAATACGGAAAAATATATTGAAACAGATTCACATACACTATTGACCCAATTGTACCATTTAACAATTTAAAGAGAAATATAAAATTTACAGACTCTTTTTTTTTTAACAGTAGTAACCCCATGATAGGTTTTACTTAATAGCACGGTATAACACTAACGTTAAATCTTAACATACTCGTTCCTTCTCTTGTATCAACTTGATGCATCAGAACTCTACTCCTTGTCTACCCGACACATCTTCGAACTTGAGACAGCCACTTTTCAATGTTTTCATCAATCTCTGAGTATCTATCTTCAGTTTCTTCTCAGAAACTCGTTCCATCTATTATATAATTGTTTCACAACACAAACCCAACCAAAACATAAAACAAAGAGGTGAGATCACCTACGCCAATACCAACACGGTAGCACAGAGATAACACAACTAGCAATGTCATACAGGCATATCATACTAGAGTTCTAACAATGTATTCAACATTAATCAACTATCATCATCCAATCATTTATCAGTTCAAATATCATTCAATATTTCTCAACAGAACTATTGTCATAGCCAATATTCCTCAATTAATATATCACATAGATGTAAATGTACTCATAAAATGCATGTACATTTAGACTCAATGTTCCTACTCCATGGAGCTAAACCTCAGTTCGGAGAAATGATCAAAAAGATCTGTCGGTACCAAGTGCCTCAGACCACGTGCTATAATTCTCATTTTTGCACATCTAGCACATGCATGACAGTCTTTATCAGATCTTGATTAAGAATAGTGTCTCGGTCAGGATCATCGGTGTGTCGCATCGGTCTAACCCATGGTTACAGTAGTGCTACTCACTGCCCACTGTAGGCAACCCGCACCCCGATGCCCCCAAGGTCAACCAGTGACTTACACTACGCATATCGCACCCACTCAAGAGGTGTACGTTTCTCCTAGGCAGTTAGCCATACTTCAGTCCATTGGACCATTCCAATGCATGTGTAATACACCAAATACCAAATCATAGATAGAAGACCAATCACAGGTTGAACTCATAATTTTTTCAAAATATATTTTATACAATGCACTAATATCTCAGTGCAAGTCCAACCACAAGGGCCATACTTTTCAATTTCATTTGTTCAATTTAAATCATATGCTTCAACGCATATTTTTCCAATACGTAGAGTGCCCTAAATACCAAATACAAGCATCTCTTTCCAATGCATATAAAATGCATCAAAAGCCAATCGTAGGCAAAACTCGTCATTTTCTCACACAGTGTTCATACGTTGTTTTGGCAGTAATCATCATGTTATCATGTTTTTATCGTTATAAAACACTTTTGCCATATTTTCACAATTGCGTAACATTTCTATTACGTTTTCACAATTCAAAAATGTTTCTGTTATATTTTCACAATACCATAACACTTCTTTTACATTTTCATAATACCGTAACACTTTTGTTATATTTTTAAAATTCCAAAACATTTTTATTACATTTTCACAACACCGTAACACTACTGTTACATTTACAAAATTTCGTAACATTTTTGTTACGTTTTCAAAATGATGCAACTCTTCTGTTGCACCTTTAAATCACATAATAATTTTTTCAATGTTTTTCTCAATTGCGTAAAAATATACGTTTCTCAAATCGCATAGTATTTTTCCACTGTTTCAAAATCGCGTATCTTAAAAATCATTCTTTTAAGTCGCGTAAATCATTTTCCATCATTCTCAAAATATTTAAAACACTTTCCAAATCTCATAACAGTTTTTCGTCATTTTCATAATCGCGTAAAAATATTCTATTGTTGTTAAATCACGTAGTGATTTTTCAACAGTAGTTTAAATTACGTAAAATATTTAAAACTTTTTTATCGTTCTCAAAATATTTAAACGTAATTCAAATCGCTTAAAAATATTTCAATGCATCTCCAATTGTGTAGAAATATTTTATCGTATTTCAAATCACGTAGAAATATTTTACTGTATTTCAAATCGCTTAGAAATATTTTACTGTATTTTCAAACACTTATAAATATTTTATTGTATTTCAAACTACGTACTTTAAAAATTATATTTTTAAGATACGTAAATAATTTTTCACCACAATTCTATTACAGAAAATATTTCTCACCCTTCAAAATTCCGTTTCCACTTTTCTCAAAATAATATAACTTTATACTTCATTTAATATATTTTCTTACTCAAGAAAATCTTTTTCCACAGTTCTTTACTCAAGAAATTCTTTTTCAAATATAACTCACAAAATCACTTTTCCATTGATTTAAATCAATGTTTCAAACTTTAATAATTTCCTAACGTACTCCAAAACTTGAAAATCAATTATACGTTAGTAAATTTTCAAAACACCATTATATTCTTCATTTTTCCCAAATCATTTTTCAAACACAACCTTCTTCAAAATAAATTGAAGTATCACAAGCTTTTCAAAAACTGTAGGGTACTTGGCCATTGTACCCATCAAATATTTTTCCTTCTAAATCAACTATTTATCATTTCTGTTTTTACACAAACAAAACCATTAAAATTTTGTTTTCAAAACCAAAATACCGATGGTTATAAAACCAAACCCATTTGTTCAAATTCATTTTTACTTTCTTTGCAATCCTTTTTCATTTTCTTTGCAAATCCTTTTTCACTTTCTTTGCAAATCCTTAAAATCAACATTGCTCATTTCGTTTTTCGAAATCAAGTTTAATAAACACTTAGAATCAACATTGCCCATTTCATCTAAAACTCATGTTTAGAAAAATACTTAGGATCTTTGTATACAAAATAAATCAATAAAAATTCCTCAAAAATCGTGTTCTTGTTCTCTTGAAAAACAAACCTTTAGTTTATTTTTCATATTCTTCAAATCATCCATTTCCATCATTCATGAAAATATTAATTTGTGAACACCTATTTTGAGGTGTCTTGGCCGAAATTCACCATGTTCTTAGGGACCAAAAATTAATTCCCTTGTTCTTGAAAAATTTCAACATGAACTCTAATCATGAGTGTCAAAACCGTGACCACTCCTCCTTGGCCATTGAAGCCAAAAATTTATTTCTTTCCTTCATCAAATCATGGCATACACATACATACACATCATATATATATCACAAACATACCATATTCTCATCATGCATAGTATAAGCATACCATCAAAGCCATAAAATCATGCAAAGCATACCAAGCATAGACAAATAATTAAAGCACATAAACACTCACAAATAAATTATAAGACCATGGATATGAATCCTCACATGGATTCACCATTCACCAAATATAAAACCATCTCTCACCACCATACTTGGTTGGTGAGGTGGATCTCCCTCTTACCTCTTGAAGATCCTGAAAAGCTCTTTGTTTTGCTTCTTTTTCCAAGTCCTTCACCACCAAGGGCTTCTCAAATACAAAACATAATACATAAAAATTAGTATACTAAGCTTGATTAAGAGGAACCATGGATCAAACATGGTTTAGATCATGAAAAAGAGAGAAGAAATGAAGTTTCCTTACACTTCACCATAAATACCCCATAACTTTGATCTTGAAGAAAGTCCATGAAGATGAATGATTTAGAGGAAATCTTCAACATGAAAGTTGCTTAGAATAAGGTAAGGATTCAAGAAATATGGTTGTTTGAAATTAAAGAGTGATGGAAGTTATACTTAGAGTGTTTGGCCGAAACTTAGAGGAGAAGAGTGGAGAGAAAATATTTGATGAAGTCTTGGCTTTTTGGAGGAGACAAAGATGAATTATGATAGCAAAATGCATGAAATGATTTTGGCGCCCTTTTTCCTAACATTGCCGTGGAGAGTGAGTGAGAATTGAGTGAATTATTTGTGTGCTAGTCAAAGACACCAAATAATTGGAGAGTTTTCAAGTGATAGTAACAAACTTGGACCATTGGATCTTCTTCCTCCTTTAGTCTTAGCCATTAGATAAAGCTACTAAATGGATGGTCAAGATCTCTCCTTTCATGTTGCCATCCAAAGGTCACAATTGAAGTCCAAGCCATTATATAAGACCAAATTTCAACCATAGATTAAATTAATGGTTAAGATTCAATCTTGAAAGTCCAAGCAATTTTTTGAAGCATTCTAAGCCATTGATTAATTCAATGGTTAGGATTAAGGTAGACTTTAAGTTAGAAGACTTAATCTAGGCCATTGGATCTTTCTCCTTTAAATTCTAGCCATTAGATGTGTCTCCAAAATGAAAGGTTAAGATTACTCCTTCAAACTTTACATCCAAGGGTCATAAATGGTCTTTGTCACTTTTTAAGACTAAATCTCCACCATAGATTAAATCAACATCCAATGGTCATAAATGGTCCTTGTTACTTTACAAGACCAAATCTTCACCATTGATTAATTATTCATCCAATGGTCATAAATGGTCATAGTCATTTTATAAGACTAAATCTCTACCATTGATTTAATCTCCATCTAACGGTTATAAATGATCTTATTCACTTTTAAGATCAAATCTCCACCGTTGATTAAATCAAGATCAAGTCTCCATCGTTGATTAAATCAATGGTGGATATCTAAACCACCAATATTGACTTAAGCAATATAATATTTATTTATTTTTTTCTATCTGCTATTACCTTCTGAATAATATTTTTACTTTATTTTTATCACCTGATAATTAAATACAGTACAAAACACAGTACAAGAAATTTTCTAAAACTGTTTCCAGATTTAGGTTTAGTAAGATCCCATGTCTCCGTCTAAACAGTACAAATTTTTCTATGCATAGAAAAATTTTCACGTTTTGGGACTCATCCCGGGCCCACGTAGAACCACTGAGACCCAGAAATAGTCCAAAAATGGTCGGAGTATCATAAAAATTTCATAATCACCCATAAAATCACAAAAATTAGAAAACGCACAAATATCAAATCAGATTACGTAAAATAGTTAAAACCTAATGGTAAAAATTAAATTACATAAAGTTTTCCCTAGCCCAAAAATTTTTATTTTCTTGACACGGAGTAAATCACTCAAAACGATCAATTACGCTGACGGAATAATCAAAATAATTTTACAGTATCCAGAAATTACTAAACAATAAAATTATGTTAACTGTCCAAATTACTGTTTAAGAGATACGGAATTTTTAGGATGTTACAATACTCCCCCTATTACAGAAATTTCGTCCTCGAAATTTAATAACCATGATTTCACATCCTCTAAATAAATACAACTATTCCTCTTCCATCTTTTCTTCTAGTTCCCTCGTAGTTTCTCCTCTTACGTTATTCCAAATGATTTTAACCAATGAAAGTTCTTTATCTTTTGTTCACTTCTACTGATCAAACAAATATCTCAATAAAAAAAATTTTCTATGGTTTTCCATTACCGTCTTGACTTTTCACATTGACGAACTTCTTCAATTTTTGAAGAATCTACCACGCTTCCACTGCGCCACTTTGATACGATGACACAGATATAAATATAGGAATATCCTTCTTTGCAAGATATTCCTTCAATTGCAGTAGATAAAAGAAAACATCATGAAAAATAACAAAACGAATTGAATATGTTATCGAACATATCCAGCAAAGAATTGGATGTAACCCCAATTTTCAAGAATAGATTTTCTCTGAATTACTCACATTTTGTTGAAATAATCTCATAGGATATGGTTGAAAAAAATAACCAATCCATTTTCAAAGATCACATCTGTTTATGAAACAGATCAAACTAACACAAAAATTTTGAACGACAGATCAAACTAACACAAAGATTTGATCTATAACAATATTTGAATAACACAAGTAGCTCGATCGACTAAGAATAGAAACAAAAATAAACAAATCAAAGGATTACAGATAACTCTAAAATATAATTGATCTACTCAATCATATTACACAAAGAACAAGTTTCCTCACAAAGATATACACTATGATCAAAGAATTACCTCTTGCAGTACAATCTCCCTTGTTTAGGTCTTTGGCTCAGAACACTCCCGTTCCATTCAAAGTAACAATTTTCCTTATCATCCAAGATTTTACTAACAGAAAACTCTATTTTCAAAGGAACACAATCTCTGAAAATGTGTCCAAACTTTTCGCAAATTGTTTCCTTGACATACAATCCTTCGTTAAGTACATTCTTTCACATCACTTACTGCTTCTAGTTTCTCAATGGTCGTAAATACATATTCTGTTGAAATTAATCACTTTCCCAATATCCCTAAGAAAACACCAGGTTCCAAAATTACGTAGTCTTATATTCTAAGACTGATTCTCTTCCATTAGATCCTGAACTTCAACTTTTGTTTCTTCCTGCTGTTCAGTGATCCTCTGTTCGTGCAGTCGTCTTTCCACATTGCTCCCGTTGCTCCCGTAGTTGCAACTGCATTACTAGTAACATGTTCCACTTCCACACAAGTATAACTATCCCAAGTCATTCCTTTTTTTTTTCTTTTTCTTCAGAGACGAGCGAATCGAAATACAATGGATCTAATATCCATTATAAACAACATTGTTTCCTTTCGAAAAATAATAACACAGAGAACACAACACAAGCAAAATAGACCTAACCATAAACCCCAAAAGACTCAAACCGTGCTCTGATACCAACTAATGTAACACCCTTCCTAGGGTATCACATGTCTGACTCCCGACTCAAAATCAAAAAGAAGTTTGCACAAAGTTTGAGTTATAAAAGATGAGTTTTAAAATTTCCTTCTTGTTGAAACATAAACTTACTGAAATTTATAAGTAATACGGAAAAATATATTGAAACAGATTCATATACACTATTGACCATATTGTACCATTTAACAATTTAAAGAGAAATATAAAATTTACAGACTCTTTTTTTTTTAACAGTAGTAACCCCATGATAGGTTTTACTTAATAGCACGGTATAACACTAACGTTAAATCTTAACATACTCGTTCCTTCTCTTGTATCAACTTGATGCATCAGAACTCTACTCCTTGTCTACCCGGCACATCTTTAAACTTGAGACAACCATTTTTCAATGTTTTCATCAATCTTTGAGTATCTATCTTCAGTTTCTTCTCAGAAACTCGTTCCATCTATTATATAATTGTATCACAACACAAACCCAACCAAAACATAAAACAAAGAGGTGAGATCACCTACGCTAATACCAACATGGCAGCACAAAGATAACACAACCAGCAATGTCATATAGGCATATCATACTAGAGTTCTAACAATGTATTCAACATTAATCAACTATCATCATCCAATCATTTATCAGTTCAAATATCATTCAATATTTCTCAACAGAACTATTGTCATAGCCAATATTCCTCAATTAATATATCACATAGATGTAAATGTACTCATAAAATGCATGTGCATTTAGACTCAATGTTCCTGAGTTAAAACTCAGTTCGGAGAAATGATCGAAAAGATCTGTCGATACCAAGTGCCTCAGACCACGTGCTATAATTCTCATTTTTGCACATCTAGCACATACACGATAGTCTTTATCAGATCTTGATTAAGAATAGTGTCTCGGTCAGGATCATCGGTGTGCCGCATCGATCTAACCCACAGTTACAGTAGTGCTACTCACTGCCTACTGTAGGTAACCTGCACCCCGATGCCCCCAAGGTCAACCAGTGACTTACACTACGCATATCGCACCCACTCCAAAGGTGTACGTTTCTCCTAGGCAGCTAGCCATACTTCAGTCCATCGGACCATTCCAATGCATGTGTAATGCACCAAATACCAAATCACAGATAGAATACCAATTACAGGTTTAACTCATCATTTTTTCAAAATATATTTTATACAATGCACCAACCACAAGGGCCATACTTTTTAATTTCATTTGTTCAATTTAAATCATATGCTTCAACGCATATTTTTCCAATACATAGAATGCCCTAAATACCAAATACAGGCATCTCTTTCCAATGCATATAAAATGCATCAAAAGCCAATCGTAGGCAAAACTCGTCATTTTCTCACACAATGTTCATACACTGTTTTGGCAATAATCATCATGTTATCATGTTTTTATAGTCATAAAACACTTTTGTCGTATTTTTACAATCGCGTAACATTTCTATTTCATTTTCATAATTCAAAAACGTTTCTGTTATATTTTCACAATACCATAATACTTCTTTTATATTTTCATAATACTGTAACACTTTTGTTATGTTTTTAAAATTCCAAAACATTTTTATTACATTTTCACAATACCGTAACACTACTGTTACATTTACAAAATTTCGTAACATTTTTGTTACGTTTTCAAAATGCTGCAACTCTTCTGTTGTACTTTTAAATCACATAATAATTTTTTCAACATTTTTCTCAATTGCGTAAAAATATACATTTCTCAAATCGCATAGTATTTTTTCACTGTTTCAAAATTGCGTATCTTAAAAATCATTCTTTTAAGTCGTGTAAATCATTTTCCATCATTCTCAAAATATTTAAAACACTTTCCAAATCTCATAGCAGTTTTTTGTTATTTTCACAATCGCGTAAAAATATTATATTGTTGTTAAATCACGTAGTGATTTTTCAATAGTAGTTTAAATTATGTAAAATATTTAAAACTTTTTTGTTATTCTCAAAATATTTAAACGTAATTCAAATCGCTTAAAAATATTTCAACACATCTCCAATCGTGTAGAAATATTTTACCGTATTTCAAATCATGTAGAAATATTTTACTATATTTCAAATTGCGTAGAAATATTTTACTGTATTTCCAAACACTTAGAAATATTTTACTATATTTTAAATCACGTACTTTAAAAATTACGTTTTTAAGATACGTAAATAATTTTTCACCACAATTCTATTACAGAAAATATTTCTCACCCTTCAAAAATTCCATTTCCACTTTTCTCAAAATAATATAACTTTATACTTCATTTAATATATTTTCTTACTCAAGAAAATTTTTTTCCACAGTTCTTTACTCAAGAAATTCTTTTTCAAATATAACTCACAAAATCACTTTTCCATTTATTTAAATCAATGTTTCAAACTTTAAGAATTTCCTAATGTACGCCAAAACTCGAAAATCAATTATACGTTAGTAAATTTTCAAAACATCATTATATTCTTCATTTTTCCTAAATCATTTTTCAAACACAACCTTCTTCAAAATAAATTGAAGAATCACAAGCTTTTCAAAAACAGTAGGGTACTTGGCCATTGTAGCCATCAAATATTTTTCCTTCTAAATCAACTATTTATCATTTATGCTTTTGCACAAACAAAACCATTAAAATTTTGTTTTCAAAACCGAAATACCAATGGTTATAAAACCAAAGCCATTTGTTCAAATTCATTTTTACTTTCTTTGCAAATCCTTTTTCATTTTCTTTGCAAATCCTTTTTCACTTCCTTTGCAAATCCTTTTTCACTTTCTTTGCAAATCCTTAAAATCAATATTGCCTGTTTAGTTTTTCGAAATCAAGTTTAATAAACACTTAGAAACAACATTTCCCATTTTGTCTAAAACTCATGTTTAGAAAAATACTTAGGATCTTTATATACAAAATAAATCAATAAAAATTCCTCAAAAACCGTGTTCTTGTTCTCTTGAAAAACAAACCTTTAGTTTATTTTCCATATTCTTCAAATCATCCATTTTCATCATTCATGAAAATATTAATTTGTGAACATCTATTTTGAGGTGTCTTGGCCGAAATTCACCATGTTCTTAGGGACCAAAAATTAATTCCCTTGTTCTTGAAAAATTTCAACATGAACTCTAATCATGAGTGTCAAAACCATGACCACTCCTCCTTGGCCATTGAAGCCAAAAATTTATTTCTTTCCTTCATCAAATCATGGCTTACACATACATACACATCATATATATATATATATATCACAAACATACCATATTCTCATCATGCATAGTATAAGCATACTATCAAAGCCATAAAATCATGCAAAGCATACCAAGCATAGACAAATAATTAAAGCACATAAACACCCACAAATAAATTACAAGACCATGGATATGAATCCTCACATGGATTCACCATCCACCAAATATAAAACCATCTCTCACCACCATACTTGGTTGGTGAGGTGGATCTCCCTCTCACCTCTTGAAGATCCTGAAAAGCTCTTTGTTTTGTTTCTTTTTCCAAGTCCTTCACCACCAAGGGCTTCTCAAATACAAAACAAAATACATAAAAATTAGTATACTAAGCTTGATTAAGAGGAACCATGGATCAAACATGGTTTAGATCATGAAAAAGAGAGAAGAAATGAAGTTTACTTACACTTCACCACAAATACCCCATAACTTTGATGTTGAAGAAAGTCAATGAAGATGAATGATTTAGAGGAAATCTTCAACATGAAAGTTGCTTAGAATAAGGTAAGGATTCAAGAAATATAGTTGTTTGAAATTAAAGAGTGATGGAAGGTATACTTGGAGTGCTTGGCCGAAACTTAGAGGAGAAGAGTGGAGAGAAAATATTTGATGAAGTCTTGGCTTTGTGGAGGAGACAAAGATGAATTATGATAGCAAAATACATGAAATGATTTTGGCCCCCTTTTTCCTAACATTGCTGTGGAGAGTGAGTGAGAATTGAGTGAATTATTTGTGTGTTAGTCAAACACACCAAATAATTGGATAGTTTCCAAGTGATAGTAACAATCTTGGACCATTGGATCTTCTTCCTCCTTTAATCTTAGCCATTAGATAAAGCTACTAAATGGATGGTCAAGATCTCTCCTTCCATGTTGCCATCCAAAGGTCACAATTGAAGTCCAAGCCATTATATAAGACCAAATTTCAACCATAGATTAAATTAATGGTTAAGATTCAATCTTGAAAGTCCAAGCAATTATTTGAAGCATTCTAAGCTATTGATTAATTCAATGGTTAGGATTAAGGTAGACTTTAAGTTAGAAGACTTAATCTAGGCCATTGGATCTTTCTCCTTTAAATTCTAGCCATTAGATGTGTCTCCAAAATGAAGGGTTAAGATTACTCCTTCGAACTTTACATCCAAGGGTCATAAATGGTCTCTGTCACTTTTTAAGACTAAATCTCCACCATAGATTAAATCAACATCCAATGGTCATAAATGGCCCTTGTTACTTTACAAGACCAAATCTTCACCCTTGATTAATTATTCATCCAATGGTCATAAATGGTCATAGTCATTTAATAAGACTAAATGTCTACCCTTGATTTAATCTCCATCTAACGGTTATAAATGATCTTATTCACTTTTAAGATCAAATCTCCACCGTTGATTAAATCAAGATCAAGTCTCCATCGTTGATTAAATCAATGGTGGATATCCAAACCACCAATGTTGACTTAAGCAATATAATATTTATTTATTTTTTTCTATCAGTTATTACCTTTTGAATAATATTTTTACTGTATTTTTATCACCCGATAATTAAATACAGTACAAAATAGAGTACAAGAAATTTTCTAAAACTGTTTCCGGATTCAGGTTTAGTAAGATCCCTTGTCTCCATCTAAACAGTACAAATTTTTCTATGCGTAGAAAAATTTTCACGTTTTGGGACTCATCCCAGGCCCACGTAGAACCACTAAGAACCACAAATAGTCCAAAAATGGTTGGAGTATCATAAAAATTTCATAATCACCCATAAAATCACAAAAATTAGAAAACGCACAAATATCAAATCAGATTATGTAAAATAGTTAAAACCAAATGGTAAAAATTAAATTACGTAAAGTTTTCCCCGGCCCGAAAATTTGTATTTTTCTGACACAGAGTAAATCACCCAAAACGATCAAATACGCTGATGGAATAATCAAAATAATTTACAGTATCCAGAAATTACTAAACAGTAAAATTCTGTTAACTGTCCAAATTACTGTTTAAGAGATACAAAATTTTTAGGATGTTACAATCCAACCACCCAAAATTTTATCTAACCTTATTTTCTAAACCTAAACACTATTCTAAGAACATCTCTAGTTGAGAGTTCTTTCAAAATCTATCATCTAAAGCTTGGAAAAATTCTTTAGAGATTTTTCCTAGAAGGTGAAAATCTTTATTTTTCATTTCTAACTTTTTTTTCAAGGTTCTAAGCCATGATTGATCCATGGCTTATGATTTTCTCTTATAGTTATAACTCTTTAAATTTTTGTTTAAGTTTTTTTTAGGTTCTTGAAGGAGAGTCACGAAATCACTAGGAAGGAGAAAACAAAGATTTTATCTTCCTTTAAGGTAAGAGGGAGATTTAATCTCATCAACCATGTGTGGTGATGAGAAAATGGACTTGTATATGTGTGAAGAATCCATAAGGATTCACTTGTGTTGATTGTTTAAAAGCTTTCTTATTTGTGTTTGATGTTGTTTTAAGCATGTCTACAAGCTTTAAAATATATTGCATGTGTGAAATATTACATGATTATTACTTAGGATGTGATTAACATGTGAGGTTTGCATGAGTGTTCCAAAGAACACATGAAGAGGCTCACTGCCTCAACCAAGAAAAGAGAACCAAAATGTTCTCATCCATTTTCTAAAGAAAGGAATTAATGGAATTAGGTAAATGAATGAATTTCAAAATGATTTAGAAGAAGAAAAATGATCCAAAGATCAAATGCCAAGAATTTAACAAATTCGGCCAACATGCCTAGTAATTGTGTAATTAATATAAATCTATTTTCTAAAGAGTAAATTTAATGTTTTACCTAAAAAGAATGCAATTGTAATGGATTTTCAATGTTTAAAGAAGTAAACCAATTTTTATTGGAAATATGACATAGAAGAAGAATGAATAAAAATCCTTGAAAAATACTTACTTTTGAATTTTAAAGTATATTGATAATTACTAAAGTGGATTTAGTAATAATCAACTAAGAAAATGAATTTTTATAGGAAACACATAGAAAGGACAATTTTAATAGATTTTATAGGCAAAATGCTGTCAAAAATTTATTAAAAATAGACAAATAAAAGAGAATGTTTCACATTATATTTATAACGTAAGGAAAATTATTTTTACGTAGTTTTAAAGTAGTGAAAATAGCTTATGTAGTTTTAAAATAGAGATTTTAAAGCTTTTCGGTTAAGAAAACGATTTAAAAATCTTAAACAATTGAGAAAACGATTTAAAAATATTACGCAATTTTAAAAACAGCAAAATATATTTATGCGATTTAAAAATGTTGTAAAAATGATGAAATTATGAAAATGAGATAAAATTTCTACGCGATTAATTGGAACAGCGAGTTTTTACTGTCGGGCCAAAGTGGTGGACCTGAACATGTGAAAATATAATGCGTCAAGTGGGAACGTACTGTATTTTGGACATGTGAAAATATGGTACGTCAAGTGGGAACGTACTGTATTTGAGATTTTTGCCACTGAGGGCATTTGTGTAAATATGAGAATATTTAGATACTAAGGGTAATTTGATAATTATTATTTTCATGCATAGAGTTGTACCAATTTGATTGATAATTGGTGATTTGATTGACGAGGCGAATTACACCGTGTTGTCGGTGTGATAAGCGTAGTGTGATTCATTTCTTCCTGTGGACTTGGAGGCATTAGTGTGCAGAGTATTCCACATGTGGACAGTTGGTCGCTCCTCTGGGCCGTGGTAACTGGCAACACACTAGTGATCTCGACACGCACTATACTTAATAAAGATCTTATAAAGACTATTTTAGTATAATGCCTGTAGTTACACAATGTTTGAACTGTGTGCTACTACACGATGATTGGACAGTGGGCTATAGACACAACGTAAGACAGTGCAATAGTTTGGTTGGGCAGCCTGAGGTACTGATAGTTCTTTATGGGTCATTCTCTCTGATATCTGTGTCTAGCTCTATGGAGTATGAACGAGTCACATTGCATTTGCATTTGTGTCATGCATTTTAACATTACTATCTGTGATATTATATGATGCTGTTGTATTAAAGAAAAAAAATCTGCATTAAATTTTATATTATTAATTATAATGTTAAGGTATGCTATATTGTATAAACTGTTATATCTGTTGTATTGGCGTTTTCTTATTTGCCATGCTAGTATTGATGTATGATTATCTCACCGCTCTATATGTATTGTTTTCTGTATTATTAAATTATGTTGTAAAGAGTTTGAGGAAGAGGATCAGCCTCTTGAGAGTGTGTATCCTGAGGAAGAGGAACAA
Organism: Ormosia emarginata; assembly: GCA_029884605.1. Classification (NCBI taxonomy): domain Eukaryota; kingdom Viridiplantae; phylum Streptophyta; class Magnoliopsida; order Fabales; family Fabaceae; genus Ormosia; species Ormosia emarginata. The sequence continues at coordinate 1,173,493 of JAQQTP010000013.1, read as the reverse complement.
CAACAAACAGAAGATCAGTTCGACGGGTGTGAGCCTTTAGATCATCCATATCCATTGGACTGATTTGGCGAGGATGGCTTTGCTGGGATTTCTTGGTTTCGTGAGACTTGAGTTTCACGGAGGTTCAGAGGCCTGGCGATTGCGTGAAGACAGAGGATCGGTTGTCTATGTGGGACGTTTGACTGTGTCCCTACGATCAGAGTTTGATGGGGAACCTGCTTTTACTACTACTCTGTATTTGTATTTAGAGTTGCCGCTGTCTGTTAGGCGTTACTGGGAAGGGATGTTCCATGCGCTTAGTGAGATTAGCAGTGTGTCGACAGCACGGACTCGTGTCCATAGAGCGTCGAAACATCCTGGATACCTATCACCTGAAGTTTCATCTGAGAGTGATCCTTCAGAGGGTTAGAGATCTATGATGTGCACTTGGGCACTTTTTGGATGTAGTATTGTATATTAACTCTTTACTGTTTTGTTTAAATACTTGGTAGTTGTAAATTATTTGTACTACTTAAAAACAAAATCATATGTATATTATGTGTGTGATGACAGTTTGCTTTATTTTATGTTCCATGTTATTTTATTCAGTAATATTTTGTATAAACCAGAAAAATTTTTACAACCCATATTATGTATGTAACAAATGTTTTACAACTTGGGTAATATTTTATTTATCTTTATTTTATTGCATCATAAATGTGACATCCCTACAAGGGTGTTACATTAGTTGGTATCAAAGCCCAAGTTAGAGTCTTTTGGGGTTGTGGTTGGGTCTGTTTTTGCTTGTGTTGTGTGATTCTTTGTGATTTACTTCTAAAAGGATGTATCTAACTTTGTTTTGTTGTGAACGAAGAAAGAAGATGTCTGGCGGAAGAGGAGGACGTACGAACGCAAATCGTAATGTGGACCCCATGATTGCAGCTGCGGAGGCTATGCAGCGAATGGCTGAAGTGATTACTCAGCAAAATCAAAGAGCAACTCAATAACAAGATGCTACTGTTGATGCCCTAAATTTATCTGAGTTTAGGCGTAATAATCCACCGCAGTTCAGAGGCGAGTTTAATCCTGAGAAGGCAAGTTTGTGGATACAAGACTTGGAAAAGATATTTGAAAGAATGGGATGCACCGATGAGAAGAAGGTGACATATGCGACTTTTATGCTAAGAGGGGATGGTGAACATTGGTGGAAAGGAACCCGCCGATTATTGCAAGCTGAGGGAACAAAAATTACATAGGAGGTATTTTCTGAGGTATTTCTAGAGAAGTATTTTCCTGGCAGTGCTATACATGCCAAGGAGATGGAATTTCTTGGTTTACGTCAAGGCAACATGACTGTTAATGAGTATGCTTCTAAATTTGAGAGCTTGTCTCAGTTCTCAGATTATGCACAAACTCGACAGGATGATGTGTGGAGATGTCGGAAGTTTGAGGCAGGGTTGAGGGTGGAGTTGAAACGAGGAGTATTACCCTTGAAAATGAATCAATTTCATGCTTTGGTGGATATTTGTGCAAGACTTGAGGAGTTAGAGCCGTCACGGGATCCAAGGAACCGTAATTTTGGACCAACGAGGTTTCAGAGAGGAGGTAACAGTAATAATAATCGGTTTCAGTGTAAGCCGTATTCTAGACCACCGGGGAATCAACCTCAACAACCACCTGTTGGGGGAAGTGCAAGTGGTAATAGAACTGGTTAAAAAGTGGCGTTTATGCCAATGTGTTTCAAGTGTGGAAAGAGTGGCCATGTTTCTACGAACTGTTCAATTAAAGGGACAATCTGTTTTAATTGTCGATAACCTGGACATGTATCTAGGGATTGTCCTCAGCCAGAGAGGAAACCTGCTGTGAGGATTGTTAGTGCTAATCAGCCAAGGTTAGGAGGGCAAGTATATACAATGACTGGAACTGAAGCTTCACAGTCTGAGGATCTTATTCAAGGGGAAGGTGCCATTGAAGGTAATCTTCTGACTGTGTTATATGATTCAGGTGCAACACATTCATTTATTGCATATGATTGTGTGGAACGATTGAAACTGCCTGTGACTTCTCTGAGTTTTCAATGGGTTGTGTCTACACCAACTGCTAAACCTGTAGTTACATCTAAGATATGTCTAAACTGTCCTGTTGTTATAAAGGATCGTATGTTTTCAGTCAATTTGATTTGTTTGCCTCTTGTGGAGATAGATGTAATATTAGGAATGGACTGGTTATCTACTAACCATATCCTTATAGATTGTGCAAACAAAACCATAGTTTTTCCTAAAGAAGAAAATTCTGGATATTTGACTGCTGTTAAAGTCAAATCTTTGTTAAGAGATGAAGTACAGGGATATATGTTATTATCTTCTCTAGAAGTCAAAAGTGAGAAAGATGTAAATGCTATTCCTGTCGTCAATGAATTTCCAGAGATTTTTCCTGACGATGTGCCTGGTTTGCCACCGGAGAGGGAAATCGAATTCTCTATCGATTTGGTACCAGGAGCACGTCCTATATCGATTGCACCATATAGGATGTTGTTAGCGGAGTTAGTGGAATTGAAGAAGCAATTGGAGGAACTATTAGAGAAATAGTTTGTGCGACCGAGTGTTTCACCGTGGGGAGCACCAGTGCTTCTAGTCAAGAAGAAGGATGGAACATCTCGTCTTTGCGTGGACTATCGCCAGTTGAACAAGGTTACTATCAAGAATAAATATCCACTTCCGAGGATTGACGATTTGATGGATCAGTTAAAGGGAGTGGTAATATTCTCTAAGATAGATATGAGATCAGGGTATCATCAGATTCGTGTCAAGGTTGATGATGTGCCTAAAATAGCTTTCCGAACTCGTTACGGGCATTATGAGTATCAAGTGATGCCGTTCGGAGTGACGAATGCTCCTGCAATATTCATGGACTATATGAATAGAATTTTTCGTCAATATCTAGACAAATTTGTCGTTGTCTTTATCGATGACATTCTGATCTATTCTCGATTTAAGGAAGAGCATACTGAACATCTCAGTATAGTTCTTTAGATTTTGAAGGAAAAGAAGCTGCAAGCAAAATTGGCGAAGTGTGAATTTTGGTTGGAAGAGGTACAATTTTTAAGTCACGTGATTTCCAAAGAAGGTATTGCGGTAGACCCATCGAAAGTAGAGACTATTTTCTAATGGGAAAAACCTAAGACGGTGACAAAAGTCCGGAGTTTTGTTGGGATGGCCGAATATTACCAGAGGTTTATAGAAGGTTTTTCTAAGATTGCTGGACCGCTTACACAACTTACGAGGAAGAGTCAAGCTTTTGAATGGACAGAGGAATGTAAAGCGAGTTTTCAAGAATTGAAGAAGAGGTTGACAACTGCACCAGTGCTGATTTTACCAGATCCTAACAAATCTTTTGATGTATATTGTGACGCTTCTTACCAGGGGTTTAGGATGCGTGTTGATGCAAGACCAGAATATGATGACTTATGCTTCTCGACAGTTGAAAGTTCATGAGAGGAACTATCCAACACATGATTTGGAATTAGCCGCAGTGGTTTTTGCATTGAAGGTATGGAGGCATTTTCTGTATGGAGCTACGTTCAATGTCTTTAGTGATCACAAGAGTTTGAAGTACTTGTTTGATCAAAAAGAATTGAATATGAGGCAAAGGAGATGGTTGGAATTCTTGAAGGATTATGATTTTCAACTTCAATACCATCCAGGAAAGGCTAATGTGGTGGCGGATGCTTTGAGTAGAAAAGTGATTAGTGTTTCTACGATGATGATAAAGGAGGAAGAATTAATTAAAAAATTCAGAGATTTATGGTTGTCAATGGAATTGATGCCTGAGAAGATTTACCTAGGTAAGGTTGTGATCTTGAATGAATTGATTGATATAATTCGAGATAAACAGGAGAAAGATCCGTTTTTGCAAAACGAAAGGGAATTTTTAAAGCAGGGTCATAAAGCGATGGTAAAGGAAGGATCAGATGGAATTCTGAGGTTTAAGGGAAGAATTTGTGTACCTGATGATTCCAAGCTTAAGAAAGGAATTTTAGATGAAGCCTATACTAGTGATTTGAGTTTACATCCGAGGATGACCAAGATGTACCAAGACTTGAAAAAGTTATTTTGGTGGCCAAGGATGAAAAAAGATGTAGCAAAACGTGTGGCATCTTGTTTGGTCTGTCAGAAGGCAAAAGTAGAACATCAAAGGCCAGCCAATATGTTACAACCATTAGCTATTCCAGAGTGGAAATGGGATAGTATTTCAATGGACTTTGTTACTGGATTGCCAAGAACAAGGAAAGGACATGATTCGATATGGGTTATAGTTGATAGGCTTACGAAGTCAGCACACTTCTTGCCCATCAATATTAAGTATTCATTGGAGAAGTTAACCCATATGTACATCAGTGAGATTGTTAGACTACATGGTGTACCTACATGTATAGTTTCTGACAGAGATCCAAGGTTTACGTCAAGGTTCTGGCGAAGTTTACAATAAGCCATGGGAACTAAATTGCGATTGAGTTCTGCTTATCACCCGTAGACTGATGGCCAGACGGAGAGGACGATATAGTCTTTGGAAGATTTGTTGTGCGCTTGTGTATTGGAGCAACGAGGGAGTTGGGATGAATTTATATCTTTGATAGAATTCACCTATAACAATAGTTTTCACTCAAGTATAGGGATGGCACCCTATGAAGCGCTATATGGACGACGATGCCGAACACCATTGTGTTGGTATCAAGATGGAGAGAGTATGACTATTAGACACGATCTTGTGCAACAAACTACGAAAAAGGTGAGGATGATACAAGAAAAGATGAAAACAACTCAAAGCAGACAAAAGAGCTATGCTGATAAGCGAAGGTGACCTCTTGAATTTGAGGAGGGTGAGCATGTATTTTTACGAGTAACTCCTATGACCGGTGTCGGAAGGGTTATCAAATCTAAAAAACTTACTCCTAAGTTTATTGGGCCTTATCAGATTATTCGAAGAATAGGTCCTGTAGCCTATCAAATTGCTTTGTCTCCTTTTCTATCCAATTTGCATGATGTATTCCATGTGTCTCAACTAAGGAAGAATATTTCTGATCCGACGCATGTGATACAGCCTGACGAAGTGCAACTAAAGGATAATTTGACGTATGAGACATTTCCTGTTAGGATTGAAGACATGAAAGTGAAGCAACTTCAAAGGAAGATGATTGAGTTGGTGAAGGTTATATGGAATGATATGACAGGAGATGCTACTTGGGAGCTAGAAGACAAAATGAGGGAGCAATACCCTCAGTTGTTCTGATGTATGACGAATTTCGGGGACGAAATTTTTATTTGTAGGGGAGACTTGTAACACCCCAACTTTAGGATAAATGATCGTTTTGTCCTGATTGTACTGTTTTCTATTTTTCTGTGTGTTATGAAATTTATTTGACTATTTCGTGTTCATATTTGAGTGTTTTGTGTGATTTACTCCGATTCAAGAAAATAATAATTTTCGGGCCAGGAAAAATCTTATTTTAATTATTCGGAGTTGGGAGATCTTACTAAACCCAATTCTGAATGATATGATTGTTAATCTTTTAATTTTTAGAATTTAACTGTGCAATAAAATAATTTTATATTATTATAATATTATTTTATTAGTCAGTACAAGTAAGCGGTAATGGACCCGAAAATGATTGTGGGACCCATTTTTAGTTTATAGGACCCACAAATGCATTGCGAGACCCACGTTTAGTAAAAGTAGTCAACGTTAGTGGTTTAACTTATTTTAAGCCAATAGGAATTAGGTCAACAAAGAGGGCTTGACTTGATTTACACCGTTGGATGAAAAGGTTGAGTTTTGAATATCAACCGTTGATCTAATCTATGGTTGTAAAGAATGAACTTGGTGAGGAAGGCTTGAATACCCACCATTGATTTAGTGGACGGTGGAGATTGGTCTTACAAAAATGGTTGGATTCAATTGTGACCATTGGATGAGAAGAATGTAGAGAAGATCTTCACCCTTTATTGTTTTAAGATGAATCTAGTGGTTAGAATTTCATGGAGATAAGATCTAATGGCTTAGACTTGATCATATTACTACCTAATATCAACCATTGATATGATCAATGGCTCTTGAAGCTTGGATTATAAGAATGTTAATTAATTAGTAAGGTAACTAATTAATTTGATTAAGTTAGGTTAAATGTGCTTAGAAGCTTAATGGGATTAGTAGCTTAATTAATCACCATTAGGGAGGAATCTTCAAGAACAAATGACAAGGCTTGTGACAAGGCTTATGACAAGGCTTGGAATTAGCCAATGGAAGACAAGCTTGGTGATCAAGTTTTAATCTTAACCCTTGATGAAGTCTAAGGCTTAGATGGAGTCTTGGAAGGTCAAACAAAGTGGCCACCTCCACTCTAAGAAGCTCCACGGCCACGCTAGGTAAAAGAGACAATTTTCACTTCATTTCCATCTTTGCTATCACACTTTCTCTCTTCTCTCTCTTCCAAAAACACAAACCACCATTGTTGTTCATCTTGGAGACCATTCGGCCTCACCATCTACAACACCATCCAACCACCTAAAATTTTATCTAACCTTATTTTCTAAACCTAAACACTATTCTAAGAACATCTCTAGTTGAGAGTTCTTTCAAAATCTATCATGTAAAGCTTGGAAAATTTCTTTGGAGATTTTTCCTAGAAGGTGAAAATCTTTATTTTTCATTTCTAACTTCTTTTTCAAGGTGCTAAGCCATGATTGATCCATGGTTTATGATTTTCTCTTATAGTTATAACTCTTTAAATTTTTGTTTAACTTTTTTTTAGGTTCTTGAAGGAGAGTCACGAAATCACTAGGAAGGAGAAAACAAAGATTTTATCTTCCTTTAAGGTAAGAAGGAGATTTAATCTCATCAACCATGAGTGGTGATGAGAAAATGGGCTTATATGTGTGTGAAGAATCCATAAGGATTCACTTGTGTTGATTGTTTAAAAGCTTTCTTATTTGTGTTTGATGTTGTTTTAAGCATGTCTACAAGCTTTAAAATATATTGCATGTGTGAAATATTGCATGATTATTACTTAGGATGTGATTAACATGTGAGGTTTGCATGAGTATTCCAAAGAACACATGAAGAGGCTCACGGCCTCAACCAAGAAAAGAGAACCAAAATGTTCTCATCCATTTTCTAAAGAAAGGAATTAATGGAATTAGGTAAATGCATGAATTTCAAAATGATTTAGAAGAAGAAAAATGATCCAAAGATCAAATGCCAAGAATTTAACAAATTCGGCCAACATGCCTAGTAATTGTGTAATTAATATAAATCTATTTTCTAAAGTGTAAATTTAATGTTTTACCTAAAAAGAATGCAATTGTAATGGATTTTCAATGTTTAAAGAAGTGAACCAATTTTTATTGGAAATATGACATAGAAGAAGAATGAATAAAAATCCTTGAAAAATACTTACTTTTGAATTTTAAAGTATATTGATAATTACTAAAGTGGGTTTAGTAATAATCAACTAAGAAAACAAATTTTTAGAGGAAAAACGTAGAAAGTACAATTTTAATAGATTTTATAGGCAAAATGCTGTCAAAAATTTATTAAAAATAGACAAATAAAAGAGAATGTTTCACATTATATTTATAACGTAAGGAAAATTATTTTTACGTAGTTTTAAAGTAGTGAAAATAGCTTACGTAGTTTTAAAATAGAGATTTTAAAGCTTTTCGGTTAAGAAAATGATTTAAAAATCTTACACGATTGAGAAAATGATTTAAAAATATTACGCGATTTTAAAAATAGCAAAATATATTTATGCTATTTAAAAACATTGTATAAACGATAAAATTGTGAAAATGTGATAAAATTTCTATGCGATTAATTGGAACAATGAGTTTTTACTGTCGGGCCAAAGTGGTGGACCCGAACATGTGAAAATATAATGCGTCAAGTGGGAACGTACTGTATTTTGGACATGTGAAAATATGGTACGTCAAGTGGGAACGTACTGTATTTGAGATTTTTTCCACTGAGGGCATTTACGTAAATATGAGAATATTTTGATACTAAGGGTAATTTGGTAATTATTATTTTTATGCATAGAGTTGTGCCAATTTGATTGATAATTGGTGATTTGATTGACGAGACAAATTACACTGTGTTGTCGGTGTGATAAGCGTAGTGTGGTTCATTTCTTCGTATGGACTTGGAGGCATTAGTGTGTGGAGTATTCCATATATGGACAGTTAGTCGCTCCTCTGGGCCTTGGTAACTGGCAACACACTAGTGATCTCGACACACACTATACTTAATCAAAATCTTGTAAAGACTATTTTAGTACAATGCCTGTAGTTACACGATGTTTGGACTATGTGCTACTACACGATGATTGGACAGTGGGCTACAGACACAACGTAAGACAGTGCAATAGTTTGGTTGGGTAGCCTGAGGTACTGATAGTTCTTTATGGGTCATTCTCTCTGATATCTGTGTCTAGCTCCATGGAGTAGGAACGAGTCGCATTGCATTTGCATTTGTGTCATGCATTTTAACATTGCTATCTGTGATATTATATGAAGCTGTTGTATTAAAGAAAAAAATTTTGTATTAAATTTTATATTATTAATTATAATGTTAAGGTATGCTATATTGTATAAACTGCTATATCTGTTGTATTGGCATTTTCTTATTTGCCATTCTAGTATTGATGTATGATTATCTCACCTCTCTATATGTACTATTTTCTGTATTATTAAATTATATTGTAAAGAGTTTGAGGAAGAGGATCAGCCTCTTGAGAGTGTGTATCCTGAGGAAGAGGAACAACAGTAGACGGAAGATCAGTTTGACGAGTGTAAGCCTTCAGATCATCCATATCCATTGGACTGATTTGGCGAGGATGGCTTTGCCGGGATTTCTTGGTTTCGTGAGACTTGAGTTTCACGGAGGTTCAGAGGTCTGGCGATTGCATAAAGACAGAGGATCGGTTGTCGCTGTCTATTAGGCGTTACTGGGAAGGGATGTTCCATGCGCCTAGTGAGATCAGCAGTGTGTCGACAACACAGACTCGTGTCCGTAGAGCGTCGAGACATCCTGGATACCTATCACCTGAAGTTTCATCTGAGAGTGATCCTTCAGAGGGTTAAAGATCTATGATGTGCACTTGGACACTTTTTGGATGTAGTATTGTATATTAACTCTTTACTGTTTTGTTTAAATACTTGGTAGTTGTAAATTATTTGTACTACTTAAAAACAAAATCATATGTATATTATGTGTGTGATGACAGTTTGCTTTATTTTATGTTCCATGTTTTTTTATTCAGTAATATTTTGTATAAACTGGAAAAAATTTTACAACCCATATTATGTATGTAACAAATGTTTTACAACTTGGGTAATATTTTATTTATCTTTATTTTATTGCATCATAAATGTGACATCCCCACAAGGGTGTTACAGAACCAGATCAAGTGGTCTTCATGAAAGTTCTAGGAAATTGTCTTAGCTTTAAAACAAGACCAAAATCACGTACATCGGATATTTGTAACTCAAATTATAGCCACTTTACTAAAAAAACCAAGTGAGAAGATTATACAATGAATGAAATATATTGCTATTAATGTGACTCTTGTTATCAAGTGAATAGTTGTTAGAGAATTTTCTTAACTTTCCAACAAGACCTGAATCACATTAATCAGATAATTGCAACTCAAATAGTAGCCAGTTTACTTAAGAATGCAATCACCCAAATTAATGACAATTCTAGCAATAATTTCTTCAATGATCCAATTAAGCTCAATTTTATAAAATGTGACAAAATTAACTTAATTAAGCTAAATTGAACCTTAAGAAGCCTAGTAGGAGGATTATAAAATGAATAAAATACATTATTATCAATGATCATTCCTTAATAATGAAACTATATCTTGGGCTATAGAGATCATATCGATGTGCTGTTTGTGGCATTGAAAAGCTAGTAGAAAATCCTGCAACTTCTATGTTGAGATCGAGGGCAAAAGGTCATCTGGAGGGTGATAAAAATCATGCAAGTTAGATATGAAAAACTGTCAGCTTTTCTATAAAATGAGAAAAACAAGTTTAGCAAATGAGCTCTCTTTTGATTAAAAAAATACACAAAAAATATAGAGTTTTGGAGGCTCAAAGATAGTGAAGGGACGAGTCCTAGGAAAGGAGGAGGAGCTGTCATGGAGCTCTCATGGAGTTGGAGATCAAATCACCATTGAAAGCACTTTGGTTTCTTCTCTACGGTTCTATCATGATGAATTATCTTTCCTCTTCCTATCTCTTCTTCTCTTTTATCATGAGTAGCAAAATTTGTGTGTTTATAGGGTGAAGATGTAACTTGATTCAATCAACATGTATTAATATTGGATTTTAATTAATTTATTTTCTATTCAATTTGAGTGCTTATTATGATTTTTAATGTTTTTATGAATTGACCACTCATAAATTGATCTAGTAGGATGTGTGTAGAACCGGAAGGTTTGCATATGACTTAGACCCTAAATAATAAGTGCCATGATTTATAATCATCTAGGAATAAAGGTTGTAGATTGTGTGAGAGAATTGTGGTATTTTTCATGAAAATCCATAGAACGAAGGTCACGCCTTTAAGAGTTGGGGTTTAGATAAAGGAATTAATTAGGCTTTGATAATTAAAGAGAATTAACTTGCCAATGAATTAGGTTTTAATTAATTAAGGGATTATTCCCATCAATTGAATGACTAGAAATTAATTAGAATGAATGTCTCAAAGCTACTCTATTATCTATGATAGATTATTGAATTAAGTGAAGTCAAATTCCTAGTGTTTTAATTTCTTATGTTTACATCCTTAATGTGTTTTGCATTCATGTGCTTTGTTTACTTTTTTCCTTCTTAATTTCGTGCATTCTTGTGTGTTTTTGTTTTTTATAATTTTGTGTCTTTAATTGCTTTGAATCATTCTTAATTATTGGTTGTTTAGATAGTATTAATATTAGAGAAGTGGTACTTGGTAAAGTAATTTCTTGTGGGAACGATATTCTACTCACTCTTTATTACTTGTTCGAGTCATGCACTTGTGGTAATATCGCCTAAATTAATACATAATCACTTTGTGGGGTGAACAAGTTTTTAGCATTGTTGCCTGAGAATTAGGATTTTATCAATATCATTAGTATCTAGGAAGAGTACTACTCTAGACTTTGTCTTTATTTACATTTTTTTACTTTTACTTTAATTGTTAATTTCTATTTCTTATCATTATGTTACTAAGTGGCCTCAATACTCAAGAGTAGGGTGAATTGAGTTTATAAAAGATTTTCGCAAATCTCGTGTAAAACACTTGATTATTGATTTTTGTTGAAGCTATTGAATGATAGAGATGAATGGATAGATAAGATAAAATGCTTTCACTTATAAATCAGACAACCAAGTAAGATAGTATTCAAGCAATGCCAACAAAACAATGCACAATAGTAAAGAGTTGAGTTTAGAGAATCAAACACAAGGTTTATCCCGGTTCAGCCATCAATCCACTTGTGGCCTACGTCTAGTCCTCAAGTAATCACCCGAGATTTTTCACTATATCTTCAAGCTTCAACAGGTGCTTGATGACCTTTACAAACTTGAGCACTCAACACACCTTAGGATACCTCACCTTTTGAGCTTGAGCCTCTTCTTTCAAGGGATACCTCACCCTTGCAACTTTGAGAGATACCCCACCCTCTCTTTTATAGTTTATACAAAGTATATAAGAAACTCTTTCGAGAGCAGATAATACAAATTGAAGCTTATAGGTATCAAAGACTCACACACTTATAGCTCAAAAATAGGGGTTTGGAGAAAGAGATGACGAAACATGAATTTAATGCTCAAGGATGATTTTTAGATTATTCTCTACCTTGTTTTTAATGCCCAACCACTTATATTTATAGCCCAAACCTATTTAGAGCCATCGGTGGTTGTTGGGGCATTAAATGCTCTTAATAGAGTCGTTGGGAAATGACTTCTGTTATCCTAGATAATAAGTTATTGGTTTCCAATAACAGGTTATTTGGTTTTAGATAACATGTTATTGATTTTGCCTAACAGGTTATTTGTTTCATCAGAAAATATTGTAGCACGCAAATAATAGGTTATATGGGACCTCAATCAGTTAGGAACATTTGAAAAACAAGGGAACATTCCCAACATACAAATAACCTATTATGGACTTCCATAATCGATTATTCACTTTAAAACATTTGGTGGAGCATTTCTGTGAAGGTGAATAACCTGTTATGGATTTCAAATAATCAGTTATTTGAAATCACATAATCAGTTAGTAGTTTCAGATAACCTGTTATTCAAAACACATAATAAGTTATTGGCTTACTAAGAAAATAAGATTTCTAAAGGTTTTTATAACCAAAGTTTTCCAAATCATTTTTAACCTTTTTAAAATCATTTTCCACAAACTTGATGAGTGTTTTCACAAGTATAAAACATGGTTTTTTTTTCATCCTTTCTAAAAACATTTTGCTCAAACTTGATCAACATAAAACATGATTTCACAAAGAGATTTAAGTTGAATGAAAAACAAGACATGAGCTAGTGTGATTCATATTAACCTTAACATAAGATCTAAGTCCTATAAGCTAAACTTGGAGAACCTTGGGACTTGGTCTTTGTAAAACCATCACTTCTCTTATTTGTTATCATCAAAACCATTGCCATTGTGAATGCTAATCACATTCTCCCTCTTTTTGATGTTGACAAACATCCATTGAGAAAAAAATGTTTGTTCAAATAAATTGGAACTCACAAAAAGAGTTAGAGACTTACCCCCCTCTATTTTTCAAGAGGTGATTAGATCAAAGATGCACAACTCCCACTTTATTTTGGAATCCCAAGATCTTTTAAAAAAATTACCTTGTTCAATTTTGCTTTTCTTTTCTCAATGACATATATACATATATACCAAAAACTTCTCCCCTCTTTTGTTATGATAAGAAAGATATGCAATAAAGAATTTTTGACAAAGAGAGAAGTAACAATATATCCTTAAACACAAAATCATTGCCATTCAACAAATATTCGGTAATAATCCATCAGTAATATAACCAGATTAGAGTATATGCATATGTACAGACCTTCCATGGCAAAAATTATCCAAATCATACAAAAAAAAAACAGATCAAATTTATACTATTGTTCAGCAAGGTCATAAGCTAACAATGTAACACCCCTACTTTAGGATAAATGACCGTTATGTCTTGATTGTGCTATTTTCTATTTTTCTGTATGATATAAAATTTATTTGACTATTTTGAGTTCATATACGATTGTTTTGTGTGATTTGCTCCAGGTCAGGAAAATAATAATTTTCGGGCCGGGGAAATCTTATTTTAATTATTCGGAGCTGGGGGATCTTACTAAACCCAATTCTAAATGATATGGTTGTTAATCTTTTAATTTTTAGGATTTAACTGGGCAATAAAAATATTTTATATTATTATAATATTATTTTATTGTACAGTGTCTACTGTCTCAAAAATAGTAGAAATCTGCTTCGAAAATGAATCATGGACCCGGAAGAGTCTGTGGAACTCACGTTTAAAATAAATAGTCAACATTAGTGGCTTGATATTTTGTTTTGGACCAATAGGAATCAAGTCTATAAGATTGGTTTGACTAGTTAAAATTAAACTAGAAAACCTAACCTAGTTGGATTAGAACCTAACTAAATTAGTATAGAAACTTTTTAAGTAACTAGATGATGGAAATATAGTTAGTTATCTAGTTGGTTTCTAAGTTAATAAAAATCTATAAATATCAAGTTAACTAAGTTAGTTGAGTAACTAACTAGTTGGATGAGTAACTAGATTATATTCTTAAGTGTAACTAGATAATCAAAAGGAATGCAAACTTAGTTGCTTTGTTTGGAGGGCCTCACGGTCAAGAGCTTTAGGAAGCTCCAAGAAGTGCATAGTCATAAGCATGACTAGGTGTGTTTAGGCCAATAAGAAATAAGCTTGGAGAACAAGTATTTATCCTAGCCTTTGATGAGTTTTAAGGCTTGGATGAAGCCACCAAAGTGGACACCTCCCTAAGGTGACTCTACGGCTACAACAAGGAGAGAAGGGTTAGTGTTGTTAGTTTTCTATCATCTTTCTCTCTTGCAAAAACAAAAAACTCCATTGAAGCTTTCCTTGTGCACCATTCGGCCAAACCTTAGCCATCATCAACCATCCACCTAAAATTTTATCTACCTTACTTTTCTAAACCTAAACACTATTCTAAGACTATCTCTAGTTAGAGATTTCTTCAAAAAAATTCATCTTGAGCTTGGAAAACAACTTGGAAGATTTCTCCTTAAAGGTGAAAATCCTTGTTTTTCATTTCTAATCTCTTTTTCAAGGTTCTAAGCCATGATTAATCCATGGTTTATGATTTTCTCTTATAGTTATAACTCTTTAAAATTTTGTTTAAGGTCTTTTAGGTGTCTTGGAGGAGATCACGAAATCCATAGAAAGGAGTGAAAGAGGATTTTAGTCTTCCTCAAAGGTAAGAGGGAGATTCAATCTCATCAACCATGTGTGGTGATGAGAAAATTGACTTGTATGTGTGTGAAGAATCCATAAGGATTCACTTGTGTTGATTGTTTAAATGCTTTCTTATTTGTGTTTGATATTATTTGTATGCATGTCTATAAGCTTTAAAATATATTGTATGTGTGAAATATTGCATGATTATTATTTAGGATGTGATTAACATGTAAAGATTTGCATGAGTGTTCCAAAGAGCACATGAAGAGGCTCACGACCTCAACCAAGAAAAGGGAACCAAAATGTTCTCAACCATTTTCAAAAGGAAGGACTTAATGGAATTAGGTAAATGAATGAATTTCAAAATGTTTTAGAAGAAGAAAAATGATCCAAAGATCAAATGCCAAGACTTTATGAAATTCGGCCAACATGCCTTATAAATGAGTGATCAATCAAAAATTTATTTTCTAAGTGTAAACTGAAGGTTTTACCTAAAAAGAATGCAATTGTAATGGATTTCCAAGGTTTAAAGAAGTAAATAAGTTTTTATTAGAAATATGATATAGAAGAAAAATAAATCCAAACCTTTGAAAAATGCTTACCTTTGAATTTTAAAGCATAGAGATAATTACTAAAGTGGATTTAGTAATAATAAACTAAGTAAACGAATTTTTAGAGGAAAAACGTAGAAAATACAATTTTAATAGATTTTATAGACAAAATACTATCAAAATTTATTAAAAATAGACAAATAAAATCATACATTTCATAATATATTTTATAACGTAAGAAAAATTATTCTACGTAATTTTAAAGTATTGAAAATAGCTTATGTAATTTTAAAACGGAGATTTTAAAGCTTTTCGGTAAAGAAAACAATTTAAAAATCTTACGCGATTGAGAAAATGATTTAAAACTACTACGCAATTTTAAAAACAGCAAAATATATTTACGTGATTTAAAAACGTTTGTAAAAATAACAAAATTGTGAAAATGCAATAAAATTTCTATGCGATTAATTGGAACAACAATTTTTTACTGTCGAGCCAAAATGTCAAGTGGGACGTACTGTATAATCGAGATTTTTGCCATTAAGGGCATTTGCATAAATATGAGAATATTTTGAAACTAAGGGTAATTTGATAATTATGATTTTATTCATGCATTGAGTTGTGCCAATTTGGTTGATAATTGGTGATTTGATTGACAAGATGAATTACACCGTGTTGTCGATGTGATAAGTGTAGTGTGGTTCATTTCTTCGTATGGACTTGGAGGCATTAGTGTACGGAGTATTCCACATGTGGACAGTTGGTCGCTCCTCTAGGCCATGGTAACTGGCAACACACTAGTGATCTCGACACGCACTATACTTAATCAAGATCTTGTAAAGTCTATTTTAGTACAATGCCTATAGTTACACGATGTTTGGACTGTGTACTACTACACGATGTTGGACAGTGGGCTATAGACACAATGTTAGACAGTGCAATAGTTTGGTTGGGCAGCCTGAGGTACTAATAGATCTTTGCGGGTCATTCTCTCAGATATCTGTGTCTAGCTCCATGGAGTAGGAACGAGTTGTTTTGTATTTGTATCATGCAACTTAACATCATTATCTTTGATATTTTTGTACTATTGTATTAAATTTTCTGTGATACTATTATATTGAATTTCTGTATTATATTGCATAATTATTTATGATGATTATGGTATGCTTTATTGTATTATGGTATGCTTTGATTATTTGTTATACCTGTTGTATTTGGCATTTTCTTATTTGCCATGCTGGTATTGATGTATGATTATCTCACCTCTCTATATGTACTGTTTCTGTATTTTTAATTTATATTGTAAAGAGTTTGAGGAAGAGGATCAGCCTCTTGATTTTGTATATCCTGAGGAGGAGGAACAACAGCAAGCAGAGGGTCAGTTCGACGACTGCGAACCATCCGATCACCCATACCCGCTAGATTGATTTAGAGGATGGCGTTGCCAGGATTTCTTGGGTTCGTGAGTCTGGAGCTTCACGGAGGCTCTGAGGCCTGGCATTTATGCGAGGATCGAGGATCGATTGTCTATGTGGGATGTCTGACTTTGTCTCTACGAGCAGAGTTTGATATTGAGCCTGTTTTTACCACGACTCTGTATCTACATCTGAAGCTACCATTGGATTTGAGGCGTCATTGGGGAGGACTTTTCCGTATTCCCAGTGAGATCAATATAGTGTCAACACGTGGACTCCTATCCGTAGAGCTGTGAGACATCCTGGATACCTATCACCTGAAGTGTCATCTGAGAGTGATCCTTCAGAGGGTTAGGAATTTGGGATGTGCACTTGGGCACTTTTTGGATGTTATGTATTATATTAACTCTTTACTATTTTTGTTAAATATTTTATAGTTGTAAATTATTTGTACTACTTAAAACAAAATCATATGTATATTATGTGTGATGACAGTTTGTTTATTTTATGTTCCGTGTTATTTTATTTAGAAATATTTTGTTTAACAGGAAAAAATTTTACAACCCATATTATTAATGTAACAAATGTTTTACAACTTGGGTAATATTTTATTTATCTTTCTTTTATTGCATCATAAATGTGACATCCCCACAAGGGTGTTACAAACAACATATTCAAAAAAGAAGTTGAAACAATCCATGCCTAAGCCCCATCATCTGGTGGTGGTAGAAGACGATGCTCAATGTTATCCAGGTGGTCATAGATGGCTCCAATGCTATGTTCCTGATATGTTTGAAGATGTTTAATCTAGGCTTGAATGCTTGCAAGGGTAGCCAGGATGCGGTATTCATTGGTGTCATGGGCCTCTTCCATAGGCACATCAGTAGGTGTAGCAGGCAATGCTTCTTCCTAGATGACTGCATCACGTCCAACACCATAAACCCAAGCACCATCGACAAACTTGATTCTCATGCGATTTGTGGAAGCTTGTGCAAACTTGTGGTGACCGGTAAGCTGAATAACTCCGTCCTCATCTAAGCTTAACTTGTATTGATTTAGAATTTTAGCTATAACCATCACATATGGAAGGTCCATCATCATTTTCTCCTGTGATTTCTTCATGTAGATATAGAGGGGTTAGTTAATGTGCAATTTCTATTTTATGGCCCAAAGCAGGAAGATGTCATTTTCCTCAAGGAAAGCATAGTTGCTCGTTCTAGGAACTAAAATATGGGCCAACAGATAGTGAAGAATACGATCATCCACCTTCAAAATTCCAACAGTGAAGGACCTTTTTGGAACTTCATTTCCTAGATGTATCATGCTCTTAACAACATCTTCTCTAACATACCCTTCCTAGTTTTTGTGACTATTTTTTGTGAAAATTTCTCCAGCGTGACTTAAACTAAAATGTAGAGCCCAATCATCGAGTCTCACAATAATCCTATGCCTCTTGAGCTCAGAGACCAAATTTGCTCCAAATATACTCATATTGCAGTAAAAAGCTTTGGTAGGTTCAAGATAGTACTCACATTTTATGGTGACAAAGGTTTTTAGTCCATGGTACTCCAAAATCCTTGTGCGAAAGGTGAACCCGTTGTTGACAAAATAATCTTAATCCATTTATTTTAGTTGTATCAAATTTCGAACTTAAAACTCCAACCTATATTTGGTCATTTGAACCTTATGTGAGAAGTACTTCTTTTGATCCAAACTCAGAGGAATATCTGGATCGAAGCTTGGGGTGGGTGTTTCCTTTGGAACTAAGGGATTTTTGGTGCGTGATTTCTTAAGGTGAGAGGAGCTACTTGCCATGGTTGAAAATGGAGGTTAGGTCACGGTTGTAGAAAGAGAGGATATGAGAGAAGTGATATTTTTTTGGAATAATTTGTGGGTTTTAATTGATGGAAAGTGATGGAAAAGGTGTTTTAATAGTGGATTTGGGTTGGATTTGAGGTAGGTGATGAGTGTGAGGGAGTGGGTGTGAGAGGTTTTGAGAGGAAGAAGATGACAATGGAGGTGGGGCTATCGTGAATGACGAAGGAGGCTCACGGTTGCTGTTATGAGGAGTCCCAACAACCGGTTATGAGTCTTGCTTAACCGGTTATTTGCCTAAACACGTAGCCTCTATTTTCTTTGAATAACCGATTAGGTCCTTGCCTTAATCGGTTATTTTCATGGCACAAGAAGATGCAACCTCTGTCAGTTAGAATAACTGATTAGGGAATTCTTGTAATTGATTATTTACTTCTTGTTAAACACATTTGAAGCTTTAATAACTGGTTAGATGGTCTCTATAATTGGTTATTTGTGTGATATAAAAGACTAGCTAGTAGCCTCTGTTTGCCTTGAATAACTAATTAGATGAGGATCCTAATCGGTTATTTTTATGGACCATGATAGATGTAGCTTCTGTGGGGTTCAAATAACTGATTATAGGAGGGTCCTAATCAGTTATTTTTCGTGGACCAGCCAAAGTGTGGCCTCTGCCAGAAGTGAATAATTGGTTATGGCTTGTTCATAATTAGTTATTTGAGTGTTCCAAAGAGCAATAATTGATTAGTAAATCTCATAACTGGTTATCATATCTTGGCAGAGAGCAATTCCATCGTGCCATATCAGTTCCAAAGTTCAAATAACTAGTTATTTTCTCCTCTTAATAGATTATTGCACTACCAAAACCAAAAATCCTTCTAAAATTCAACCTTTAAAAAATGCAACCATATGCCATCTTTGAAAATCATCTTGACTTTGCTTCAATTACATCCACTCTAAGCATCATAAATGCAGCTTAAAACAGATTTATCCTTTTCAAAGGCACTAGAAACCAATTGTGTGAAGGCTCTAATTGGTTATTTGTTTTCCATAACAGATTATGACTTCACCATAAATAGAGAAAACTTTAAGAATTCAGTCCTTAAACCACCAACTCATGCCATCTTAAGAGTGATTTTAGCTTGGCCTCAATTTCATCATCTCAAACCACCATGACTGTAACTCAAAAACTGATTTTTCTTCTTCAAAAGTATTAGAGCGCAATTTCTTTAGCAAGAACTTGAGATTGGAAATTTGGGGGACTTAAGCATGAATCAAGCACCTGCAAAACAAACTAAGGAGAAACTCTGACGCTCAAGTCAGTATAGGATTCAAAAAGGATTTAAATAAAATAACTATGCAATGAACATAATTATGCAGCAAGATGACATATTATGTAGCAACATGACAAATTTTGCACCAAAATGACAAAATATGCCGTAAAATGATAAGTTATGCAGCATAATGACAAATTTTGTAGCAAATTTATTTGAGTAGCAAGAATTAAATGCATGATTGATCCAATATGCCAAGTTCTCTTCTTATATAAAAGAATGCTTCTTTATTTAAAGGTTTAGTGAAGATGTCAGCTAGTTACTTAGTGGTTTCAACAAACTCAAGCATACAATCACCTTTTTGAACATGATCCCTTATAAAGTGATGCCTAATTTTAATATGCTTAGTCCTAGAGTGCAAAATAGAGTTTTTAGATAGATTGATTGCACTAGTGTTATCACACTTTATAAATATATGATCAAGCTCAAGACCATAGTCTAAAAGTTGTTGCTTCATCCAAAGGATTTGAGCACAACAACTCCCAGCTACAACATATTCAGCTTTAGCTGTAGATAATGCAATTGTATTTTTTTTCTTGTTATGCTAAGAAATTAGTTAGCTTCCAAGCAAGTAGCATGTCTCACTAGTGCTCTTCCTATCCATTTTGCATCCAACAAAATCAAAATCAGAATAATCAATTAGGCTACATGAAGCACCCTTAGGGTACCACAAACCCATTTGTGAAGTGCCTATTAGATATTTCATAATTCTTTTTATGGCACATAGGTGTAATTCTTTGGGATTTACTTAAAATCTAGCCTACTTGTTGTACAATAAAGGAATGAGCTAATCATACCTCTATATTTTGAGATTTCTACATATTTACCTCCTCTGTCCTTATCCAAATAACAAGAAGTACCAATAGGTGTGTCCATATGCTTGGAATTGTCCATTCCAAACTTCTTGAGCAACTCCTTGCAATATTTTGATTGATTTATGAAAGTCTCATTCTTTGTTTACTTGATTTGGAGTCCAAGGAAGAAGTTGAGCTCATCCATCATAGACATCTCAAATTCATTTTAATTAATATTGATAAATTCTTTACAAAGAGAGTCATTAGTTGCGTCAAATATTATATCATCAACATATATTTGAATAAGAAGTATATCATGCTTTTTTATGCTTGATGAAAAGAGTAGTGTCAACCTTTCCTCTAGAGAGTCCTTTTTCTAAAAGGAACTTGCTCAACCTCTCATACCAAGCTCTAGGATCTTGTTTTAAGCCATACAAGGCCTTTTTCAATTTAAAAACGTGGTTGGGCAGTTCAAAGCTTTCAAAACCAGGAGGTTGTTCCATATACACTTCTTCTTGTATAAAACCATTTAAAAAAGCACTTTTGACATCCATTTGATAAAGCTCGAAATCCATGATGCATGCATATTGTAACACCCTCCATAGGGTATCACATGTCTGACTCCTGACTCATAATCTGAAAAGAAGTTTGCACAAAGTTTGAGTTATAAAAAGTTGAGTTTTTAAAATTTCTTTTCTTGCAGTAACTTAATCTTACTGAAAATTTATAAGTAATACTGAAAAATGTATTGAAACAGATTCATATACAATATTGACACTAATTAATATTTCACAATTTAAAGAGAAATATAAAATTGACAGACTCTTTTGTTCTTTCTTTTTCCACAGTAGCAAACCCATTACGGGTCCTACTTAATAGCACGATGTAACACTAACGATGAGAATTTAACATACTTGTTCCTTCTCCTGTATCAAACTTGATACATCAGAACTCTACTCCTTGTCAATACTACTCCCCAACGAGTCATGAATGTCCACTCCTTATTGTTGTCCCCAATCTCGAGTGTCCATCGAATGTCCATCTTGAAGCATCGACATTTGTTCTAAGTCCTGTTCCTTGTCCTCAAACATCTTTTCCGTTTCAACACTCTGCAAGGTCATTCTCGATGTTGTCTCCAAACGTAGAGGTATTTGTCACCCGCCGTGTCTAAGACAACTCGTTCTTTCTCTTGTATAATTTTAATAACACGTACATAGCCAAAACAACATAACAAAGAGGTGAGATCACCTACACCAAGTACTCAACATGGCAAAGACAGAGATAACACAAACAACAATATCATACGGTTATATCATATCATAATTACAATCATGCCATCATCATTATGGTTATCACACAGATACAATATTAAAATCATCTATCAACATTAATCAACTATCATCATCTAATTATTCAAAACAATTGTCATAACCAATATTCCTCAATTAATATCATAATGATATAAATGCTCGGATTTATGCATATGCACAAAAACTCAATTTTTCAAAAACAACTCCATGGAGGTTTTCACAATTTCGAGGAGAATGTTCTGTCAATTGTCAGCCTTAGCCCAAGGACAATCTTCCAGTTGTTGAAAAGAATCGCGCTTTGTCGGGTATCGTCAATGCGTTGCAACGGACTGCATCGCCAAGTGGCATATGGTCCAGCCTTAGCCCACAGACAGATATCCACTGTCGACACCGCCGCGCCTTGACGCCCCCAAGATCCATCATAGACCTCACTATCAATTCTCATTCCCTCTTCAACCACAAGGGCCATAATACAATGCACGAATATATCCGTGCAAGTCCAACCCCAACGGGCCAAATCTTTTCATTCTCATTTGTTCAATGTATCTTATGCTTCAACGCATATTTTTCCAATGCATGTATAATGCACCAAATCCAATCACAGGCATCTCTTTCCAATGCATATAAATTGCACCAAATTATACTGTATTTTCAACAGCAAAAATCATGTTATCACATTTTCATAGTTATAAAACACTTTCGCCGTGTTTTCACAATTCTAAAACGTTTTGTTACGTTTTCAAAATATTGTAACACTTCTGTTACGTTTTCAAAATTCTAAAACGTTTCCGTTATATTTTCACAATACCGTAACACTTCTATTACATTTTCAAAATGTTGCAACTCTTCTGTTGCACTAATCTTTCAACGTTTTTCTCAAACACGTAAAAATATACGTTTATCAAATCTCCTAATATTTTTCCACTGTTTCAAAATTGCGTAACTTAAAAATCATTATTTTACGTTACGTAAATCATTTTCTATCATTCTCAAAATATTTAAAACACTTTCCAAATCTCATAATGATTTTCCACTATTTTCATAATCACGTAAAAATATTCATTACGTAATAAACCTTTTTCGTCGTTCGTAATTCAAATCGCTTAAAAATATTTTAACGCATCTCCAATGCGTAGAAATATTTTACCGTATTTCAAAATTGCGTAGCTTAAAAATTTCATTTTTTTTAGATACGTAAATAATTTTTTTCACCATAATTTCATTACAGAGAATATTTCTTAACCTTCAAAAATTCCTTTTCACCTTTTCTCAAAATAATATAACTTTATACTTCATTTAATATATTTTCTTACTCAAGAAAATCTTTTTCCACATTTCTTTACTCAAGAAAATCTTTTTCGCAATACATTTCATAATTTCACTATTTTTCCAATACGTAAAATATTCTTTAATATTCCAAACGTCATTTTGAAATCTACGTAAAATATACCTCAATAATCCAAATATTATTTTGGACTTTTAAAAAACTCAATATCGTTTCCAATGTCATTTTTCACATTTTCTCTTTTAAGAAAACCTTTCCAAAATATATTTCACAAAATCACTCCAAAACCCAAAGAATGATTCATATGTTAGAAAACGTTAAATTATTATATTTTTCATTTTTCCCAAATCATTTCCAAAATCCATCTTTCTCAAAATAATTTATTCAAGAAAATCCTTTTTCATAATTTATTTCACAAGTTCACAATTCCATTGATTTTAATCAATGTTTTTAACTTTAAAATTTCTAACGCTTTCCAAAAATTCAAAGTTATATTCTCCATTTTTTTCAAGTGATAAAATACTCTGATTCCCTTTCCAAACTTCTTGTATTAAAATCAAATCTCTTTGAAAACAAAGTGAGTTCATTTTGGAAACTTGTTCATAAAATCAAGACATTTCAAATCTTCAAAACGTGGGCATGACTATTAAAGTCATGAAAACATTATCTCTCTCTAAGTTGATAGGATTTTACACAAACAAAACCATTAAAATCTTTTACAAAAACGTAAGACTCACAGTTTTGAAATCAAATCATTTGCTCATTTTTATTTTTCACTTTCTTTGCAAATCCTTTTAAATCATCATTGCTATTTTCATTTAAATCTCATGTTTAGTGAAACACTTAAAAACTTTGTACACAAAATAAATCAATAAAAATTCTTCTAAAATTGTGTTCATGTTCTCTTGAAAAACAAACCTTTAGTTTATATTCCATATTCCTCAAATCAATCCCATTTTATTCTTTCATAAAAATATAATTTGTAAACACCTATGTTGAGGTGTCTTGATCAAAATTCACTAAGTTCTAGGGATCCAAAAATCAATTTCCTTGTTCTTGAAAATTTTCAACATGAACCCTAAACAAAGGGCATCAAAACCGTAGTTCTTCCTTGGCTATTGGAGCCAAAAATCAATTTCCTTTCCACCATCAAGTTATGGCATATACATATATATTTCATTATAAATAATATAAGCATACCATCAAAGCCATAAAAGCATGTATAGCATCTCAAGCATATTATCAAAGCTATAAAATCATGCAAAGCATATCAAGCATAGAAAATTAATCAAAGCTCATAAACACCCACAAATTAATTACATGACCATGGATATGAATCCTCACATGGATTCCACATCCATCAAATAAAATACCATCTCTCACCACCATGCTTGGTTGGTGAGATGGATCCTCCTCTTACCTCTTGAAGATCCTCCAAAGGTTCTTGATTTGCTTCTTTTTCCAAGTCCTTCACCACCAAGGGCTTCTCAAATACAAAATAAAACACACAAATAATTAATATACAAGACTTGAATAAGAGAACCATGAATTAAAATCATGGTTAGAACCTTGAAAATCAAAAGAAAGGTGAAGAGTACCAAATTTCACCATTAAAGCTTCAATCTTTAGCTTGAAGAACAAGGTTGAAGATGAATGATTTAGAGAAAATCTCCAACATGAAAGTTTCTTAGAATATCATGGAGATTCAAGATCTAGAGTTGGATGAAATTAAAAGTGATGGAAGGTGCTTCTTGGAGAGCTTGGCCGAATGGTGTTATTTTGGGAGAGAAATGGAGTTTTCTTTGGTTTTGCTTCTTGAAACTTGAAAGAAAAGGTGAGGATGTAATAATAGAAAACATGAAAATGAATTCTTTGGTCTTCTTTAGAGTGAATGACCGTAGCCTTACTTGGAGAGAAAGGAGAAAATAATTTGCTAAGTCTTGCTTTTGGAAAATGATGAAGATTGATCAAGATAGGTACTTAATAATCTTCAAATTTTTCTTTGGCCTAAAAAGGCTACTAAAAAATGTCTCCTCTTCTTTGTTTTCTTCAAAACCGTGCTCCCCCTCCAAATGACTTTTAAGAATGCAAACAAAACAATAAAGGGTAGTTTGTCTCCAAAAAGAAATGCATGGTCATATAATATATGTGCTAAGTCATCAAAAATTGACTAAAGCATTAAATAATGGTCCTAAAGTCTCCTTTGCTCCAAATTCATTACAAAAACCGTCCCCCTCCTTCATGATACATTTAATAATTTGTCATCTTTTCTAGCCATCATTGAAGCCTTTCTAGCCATTGATTAATTCAATGGTTAGGATTTAGGTAGATTTTTAATTTTAGAAGACTAAATCTGGCCATTGGATTTTTCTCCTTTAAATTCTAGTCCTTAGATGTGTCTCCAAAATTAAGGGTCAAGATTGCTTCTTCAAACTTTAAATCCAAGGGTCCTAATTAGTCTTTGCTACTTTAGAAGACCAAATCTCCACCATTGATTGATTCTTCATCCAATGGTCATAAATGGTCTTTGTTACTTCTTAAGATTAAATCTCCACCCTTGATTTAATCTAAATCCAATGGTTATAAATGGTCTTTGTCACTTTTCAAGACCAATTCTACACCTTTGATTACATCTATGGTTGATATCAAAGTCTTCCTAACCAAGCTTATTCTCACACCATTGATTAAATCAATGGTTATTATCCAAGGCTCCTTTATTAAGTTTGTTTCTTAACCTTTGATTAAATCAATGGTTAATATTCAAACTAAGTATTCTCATCCAAGGGTATAAATCAAGTCAAGCTCTCTTTGTTGACTACGCAGTGTAATATTTATTCTTGTATCCTACAAATAATATTTTTACTGTATTTTTATCATCTGATAATTAAATACAGTATAAAATACAGTACAAGAAATTTTCTAAAACTGTTTCCGGATTCAGGTTTAGTAAGATCCCCTGTCTCCGTCTAAACAGTACAAATTTTTCTATGCGTAGAAAAATTTTTCACTTTGTGGGACCCACCTGGGCCCACGTATGGCCACTGGGCCCACATACATCCCCCAGGGCCCACAACCAAGTAAAAAAAAATTTATAATCATCCACAAAATTCACAATTATTATAAAACACACAAATATAAAATCAGATTACGTAAAATAATTACCTAACGGTAAAAATTAAATTACGTAAAGTTTTACCGGCCCAAAAATTTTATTTTCCTGACACGGAGTAAATCACTCAAAACGATCAAATACGTTGACGGAATAATCAAATTAATTTTACAGCGCTCAGAAATCACTAAATAGTGAAATTCTGTTAACTGTCAAAATTACTGTTTACGAGATAAGAAATTCGGGGTGTTACACATATGCAAGTAGCATTCTTATAGCTTCTAATCTAGCTATGGGAGCATATGTTTCTTTATAATCTATGTATTTTTCTTGATTATAACCTTTAGCAACAATCCTAACTTTGTTTCTTATTATTAAGCCTATTTCATTAAGTTTGTTCCTAAAGACCCATTTGGTGCTAATTATGGGATGATCATTGGGCCTTGGAACTAATTTCTAAACTTGATTTCTCTCAAATTGGTTTAATTAATCTTGTATGGCCAAGATCCAATGTTCATGATTAATGGCCTCATTTATGCCTTTAGGTTCAACTTGAGAGACAAAAGCCATATGATTACATGCATTTCTAAGAAAGTTTCGAGTGATTACCCCTTTTGATACATCACCTATCACCTTGTCAAGAGGATGATATCTTGAAGTTCTTCATTCTCTTGGAAGACCATTTGAATTTTCCTCCTCTTGTTGTGGTGATGATTCTTCTCTTTGGCTTTATTTCTTATACTCCCCTTCTTTGCCGCCTAAGTGAGTGTTAGATAGAATTTCTACAACATCATCAATAACATCCTTTCCTAACCCAATGGAGTCAGTTTCATCAAATGTAACATGTATTGATTCCTCAATAGCCATAGTTCTCTTATTATAAATTCGAAAGGATTTACTACTAATTAAGTAACCAAGAAATATTCCCTCATCGGATTTTGCATGAAACTTGCCTAGGTTATCTTTTCTATTATTTAAAAGAAAGCATTTGTAACCAAAGACATGAAAGTGGGAGATGTTTGGCTTCCTTGTTGGTGTATACCCTAGACCAGTCTATGCTAATTGGAAAATACCTTCTAAAGAGGGAACGATTATCCTTGGTTTATTAATGGCTGGCACGTCCTGTTTCAAGCATACAATAAAGACTATAAAGTATAAACAACAAAATTAAGTTAACCTTAAAAAATAGATATAAACAAAAATGATGCAGTAAGATATAACTAACTTTACAGGGAGTGAGGAAAAAAGGAAAAAAAAACTAAACTCAAAATAACAAAAAACTTGTTTGCCAAACAAAGACTCAGACTATCAAAAGGTATGACTATTGAAACATGGAAATTTAAGATTATGTTTACAATTGGTATGACAATTGAAAACATAGATCTTAAGTTTTCATATATTTCAAATTTAGATAACAATAAGTTGAAAATTAGAATTTCTGTATATCAAACACCTCATAACAGAATTTTATCCAAACCCAAAGCCAATACTATTAGAATTTAAGATTATGTTTACAATTGGTATGACAATTGAAAACATAGATCTTAAGTTTTCATATATTTCAAATTTAGATAACACTAAGTTGAAAATTAGAATTTCTGTATATCAAACACCTCATAACAGAATTTTATCCAAACCCAAAGCCAATACTATCAGCATTTTATCAAGCAACACATATGAGACCAAAACAACACTAAATCTACATCATGGTATTAGTGGAATAACAGTTACTACGCCAGAGGCGTTCCATCAGAGGTAGCAGTAGCAACATCCCTGCTTGTAACCTCAGGTTCCTCAAAACACCTCAACTCCCATCACATGGAACTGTTGAAAATCGATAATTATACACTCTATTCTTGTGTTGTTGTTCCACAAGCTTTTTCTACTCTTTAGACTACTAGACTAGACTAGAATGGATTGTAGGTTTACTAAGAAGAAATGGGTTTCTCCAATTGTTTGCTTTTGCATCAGATATAATGAAATAAGAAGTAATTGAGGGAACTCGGCCAATCTCTATAATAATAATAGTAACCATCTAAGATGGGATGGGATGGAACCCTTGTACTTGTAGAAGAAGACCATCCAATTGTAACAGCGAAGTTCATGTTTATATGTTTCTTTGCCTTCTAATATCTTGTTTCTTAATTTTCTCTTATCACTGTCGAACACTGAACAATAACATAATGAAATTGAAGTGCTTTCAAGTTTCAACTTTGATTAATTACGAATTTTGCATTGGTTGGCTAGCTAGAGATGATATTGAATTGAGCTCTATTTTATTTATGGTATAAATGGTTGTCTACATTGAAGAAACTAAATATCAAGTATAAATGATGAAAACTACATATTATATGTGCAAGATCTATCATTCTTTCTTTTCCTGAGCCTTATAGACATTTTTTTATCTCATTCTTTCTCCTCTACTGCTCTACCACTCCAATCAAGGGCTGACATTTATCAAAAAAACAAAGCAATGAATGGAAGTATGGAACTTACCTTTCACAATTGGTGTATGTAGTTGCAGAAAATAATGAAATTGCTGCCAGTGCAACCTGTATATATACTCACCTTGCGTATCTGTAACCTATGTTTTTTTTAATATTTTATATATATTAAGAATTTGCTATCCTACGCTTGAGTGGACAAGCTCTCGAGCTTCTCTGCCATTTAAATGAATAAAAACTCATCTTATTTGCTTCTCTCGGAGTTCCTGGTAGTGAATCTCAAAACTCATCTTCACCAATCCCATTTAACGATAGAATAGAAAATGAAATTCTAATAAAAATATTTATACCACACGAACAGAGCATGAAACAAATTGGTTATCCTATTCCTACCCATTATACCACACGAACAATAATAACGAATGAAATAAAATGCACAAAATGCACAATGTACCTGTATTTGGCAACAGAGCAACGAATTAGAATAGAGCAACACAACAAACCCTAACAAAGATAACACAACAATGAAGCAACATATTAGAATAGACACAAAGGACAGAAAGTGACAAAGGAGTGGTTAAGGAGTTGTTAATGGAGAGAGGAAAGTGGTGGTGGTGATGGAGTCATTAACGGAGAAAGAAAAGTGGTGGTGGTGAGGGAAATATTCTGATGAAGAAAGTGGTGTTCTAAAGAAGAAAGGATTTGCCAAATATTATGAGTGAAAAAATTGTGGGAAAGGTTTGGCACTCATTAGATATAGATTAGAGCATGCTTTTGAGAGGGTTGCATTTGATTGTGAAATGGGTAACACTTATTAAGTGTAGTATTTGATAGTTAAATAGGCAACACTTGTTAAGTGTGTTATTTGATCAAAATAAGTGTGTCCAAATATAGTATGATATGGTAACGTTTAAAAAGTGTACCTTTTACACTTTAAGGGTACACTTTTCAAGTGTTGTCAAAAAATCGTTGTCTAAACCTCTCAAAAAAGTCTACTCTTACAAAAGTGTTTCCTAATAAGACTTAAGAGTACATTTTTCAAGTGTACCCTAAAAAAATGTGGTCATAGGTTAATTTTGTTGTAGTGAGTCTATACCTTCTTGATTATACCCTTTTACTATAAGCCTAACTTTATTTCTTGCTATTAAGTTGGTTTCATCAAGCTTGTTCCTAAAGACTCATTTGGTACCTATAATTGGATGATCATTGGGCCTTAGAACTAATTCCTAAACTTGATTTTTTTCAAAATTGGTTTAGCTTGTAATGCCCTTTTTTTTCTAGGAGAAGAAGGAACGTCACACCATAGTAGTGCGAAATAAAATGTGGAAAATACGTATATCATAGATAAACACCAGGTTCATTGTTATCCTTCAAATAGCCATTTCCAATCGCAAGTATGTATTAATCGAATATTAAAATAAATGTATATGTTATATTATTATTTTTTAATTATTTGAAGAGGTAATGATAAGTGTAGATACAATGGAAATCGATGTGAAATTAAAAGTCATACATTCACATTATATATATATAACTATATGTATCAAGCCTGTTTAGTTACATTATCAAAATATATAAAAGTAAAGGCTTTACCCACCCAAGATGTTTACAAAATATACATCCCATCAAATTAGCAAAACGTCAGGCTTCCCCAAAAAGATAAAGGGATAGCCATCAATAACCACCGCAGTATCAGCCCCTAAGACTGACGAGAAGGGATTGTAGCAGGGTCCTCCTCATCCGATGAAATTGCCATCGAAGTGACCGAATTTCAAGCAAAAGTTCGAGCAGTGGAGAGGAAAGAGTCCTCTTATGGGGCATAATAAAGGTCATCCCATAAATCTCTAACAGGCAGGTAAAACTCTAAATGGACAAAAGTAGTAAAATCAAAGACAAGTAGGTCATAGCGACCCCAGGCTAAAGACACAATCAGCTCCCCGTGATAGATGCAACGGTCCCTGCTCAAGTTTATATGCCAGTAATCTGGACCACCATGAAAGGTCATCCTTGTGTAACCTAAAAATCGGCGCGGACGCGAAGACATCTTCAATCAGTACTAGTCGCAATCGGGCCAAAAGCCAGGAAACTCAGGTTCTTCCTTTTCTTCCTTGCGAACATCTTCTCAAAAGCACATAATTTAAAACAGAAGCACAAATATATAGAAAAGAGGTGAGTCACCCAGCATTCAATACCAATACGGTAGCAAGAAAACAAAATGGCGTTGGATGCCCATATAGCATTTGAACACATGTATTTATCAACAATAATAAATAAGAATAATAGTAATAATCAAGTAAGCAATAAAAGAGAGATAACAACAGGATCTCAAGCAGTAAACAATTTATTGAATCAGATAATTATATCAATAGTAAAAGCAGATAATTCAACAGTCATAAGCACTCATGCTCA
This sequence comes from Ormosia emarginata, assembly GCA_029884605.1. Lineage (NCBI taxonomy): Eukaryota > Viridiplantae > Streptophyta > Magnoliopsida > Fabales > Fabaceae > Ormosia > Ormosia emarginata. The sequence continues at coordinate 1,142,527 of JAQQTP010000013.1, read as the reverse complement.
ATGAAATATAAGACTGACAATGGATAGTGCACAATGCATTATGGTACCAAAAATCCTACTCCATAGAGCTAGACATCAACATTTCAGAGAGAATGATTAAGGAGTCATGCCAGTATCTCGTCAGCCTTAAAAATAAAGTGCTTCATCTCATAAAATATTTGCGCAATATGGCTTATACTTGTCACCTCAACAGTTGATCATGATATAGGATAGCGTCTCGATCCGGATCGTCGGTGTGTTTGCATCGGTCTATCCCACGACCCTAGTGGAGCTACCATTGTCTAATGTGAGACACCCGCACCCCGACGCCCCCAAGGTCAACCACTATGACCCTACGCTTAGTTTACTCACACCTGCACAAAGGTGTTATTCAATCTCCTAGGCATACATAACCTTTCTCAATAAAGTCCAACAGACATCACATATGCATGACGACTCAATTTACATCATGTATGTGTATCAATGATATGTTCCTCATAAACAATGCATCACATGCATATTCATCAACAAGTATTTCTCATGGGATATATCATAATGACATATAGACAATTCTCAATAACATCATGCCACAATTTCATCAAGTATAAATCAACAAGTACTTAGTCCTATATACGGACTCACAATAGCATAAAACCAATTCTCAATATCAACATATATGCATACATGATTCAACACATATCATAATTCCACATTATGGATCCTACATTTTCGATGTCCTAAGTCTTGATCAATTATGAGATTTTTGGGCTAATAAACCCTTCAAAAACCGTGGCCTCCAAAGACCATTACTAACTCAATTTCTTCCATCATAAGCATCAATCCTTTAATGTCTAATTACATAGGTTTTATTACACACAATTTCAATTCAAACCCTTAATAATTAGGGCCAAAACCGTGGCCTCTTAGGAGAGTAGAAAACCCTCAAAATTTCATTTCATGCATTAATCATTTTATACCTTATCACATAAGTTTTATTTTACACAAATCAATTCAAACCCTAGAAATTCATGGCCAAAATCGTGGCCTCCCAATAGGGTAGTAAACCCTCAAACTTTTTATTTATTAAATCTAACATTATCAAGCACCCCAACATCCCTAATGCATTCAAAATCACAAATCAATCATTAACCTCAATCAAGAACACATAGCCATGAAAAATCATTAAATAAAGTAAGCATTCAAATATGGATTTCTCCATCAACAACCACACAAAGGTCTCCTCACCACCAATAATGGTTGAAGTGAGTAGATCTCCCTCTTACCTAAAGGAAGAATACGAAATGACCTCCTTGGTGCTTCTTGGTGGATTCAGTTTTGGCTCTCCAAAACCCTAGAAATTCAAACACAAAGAATCAACAACCAAGTCTTGAAAAATATGAATCCTTGGTCACATTGGTGACCAAGGAACACGAAAATGAGAGAAGGAAAAGGAAAAATGGAAGCTTTACCTTAAAGCTTCAAGCTTTGTTCTTGGAAGACTGTAACACTCCAAACTTTCTATCTAATATACAGTAATTTTGACAGTTAATAGAATTCTACTGTTTAGTGATTTTTGTGTGCTGTAAAATTATTTTGAATATTCCGTCAGTACTTTTGATCGTTTGGTGTGATTTACTCCATGTCAGGAAAATAATAATTTTCGGGTCGGAGAAAATTTTACGTAATTTAATTATTACTGTTAAGTCTTAATTATTTTACATAATTTGATTTGATATTTATGAATTTTCTAATTTTTGTGATTTTGTGGGTGATTATGAAATTTTTATATTTTAGTGTTATCTGTGGGCCCAGTGGACCTTATGTGGGCCCGAGATGGGTCCTGCAAAGTCAAAATTTTTCTGTAATTAGAAAAATTTGTACTGTTTAGACAGAGATGGGGGATCTTACTAAACCTGAATCTGGAAATAGTTTTTAAAATTTTCTTTTACTGTGTTTTATACTGTATTTAATTATTGGGCAATAAAAATACAGTAAAAATATTATTCGTAGGGTAATAGCAGATAAAAATAAATATTGTACTAATTAGTCAACCTTGGTGGTTTGGAGATCCACCATTAATTCAATCAAGGGTGGAGATTTAGTCTTAAAAAGTGTTGGAGATCCACCATTGATTTAATCAAGGGTGTAGATTTGGTCTTAAAAAGTGACAAGGACCATTTATGACCATTGGATGTAAAGTTTGAAAGAGTGATCTTGACCCTTCATTTTTGGAGACATATCTAATGGCTAGAATTTCAAGGAGAAATATCCAATAGCCTAGATTAAGTCTTCTAATCTAAAGGCTATACCTAGAATTTATCTTAATCCTAACCATTGAATTAATCAATGGTTAGGAATGCTTCAAATAATGATGGTTAGGAGATTGGTCATACTTTGATGAATGCATGGAGGGGGGATGGTTTTGGTGAGTGAATATGGAGCTAAAGTAAAATTTGAAGACAATAATTTGTCACCTTGGTCATTATTGATCATTCTTCATCATTCATGAATTTTCCTAAAGCAAAGCTTAGCAAAAATTTTCTCTCATTTCTCTCCAAGCATAGCTACAGCGAAGCACCCATACACCACCTTCCATCACTCAAAAATTTTATACAACCATACTTCTTGAATCCTTACATCAATCCAAGAACCTTTGTAGTTTGCACCAAGTTCTAAATCTTTCATCTTCAAGGAGTTTTTCCAAGAACAAGTTCTAGGGTTCTTAAGGTGAAGTTATGGAAAACTTCATTTCTTCTCTTCTTTTTCATGTTCTAAACCATGTCTGATCCATGGTTTTTCCTATTCAAGCTCAATATACTAATTTTCTTTGTGTTTGTTTTATGTTCAAGAAACATTTGTTGGTGGAAATCTTGTTCAAAGTGCAAAGCAAGGAGCTTTTTGAGAATCTTCAAGAGGTAAGAGGGAGATCCATCTCACCAACCAAGCATGGTGGTGAAAGATGGTTTGTGTATTTAATGGATGGTGAATCCATGTGAGGATTCATATCCATGGTCATGTAATAATTTGTGTGTGTTTATGTGCTTTGATTATTTGCCTATGTTTGATATGCTTTGCATGATTTTATTGCTTATATGGTATGCTTATGGTTTCAATGGCCATGCCCACGGTTTTGAAGACTTGAAATGCCTTGGTTTTGTGAAAACAAAGTGATTTTCAAAGTGGAAATATAACTTGATTTAATACAAGGAATTTGGAAAGGGGAGTGTTTTATCACTTGAGAAATGGAATTTTCATAGGTAAATGGAAAAGAGAGGTTGAAAGTGTTTGAACCTCAATTTATTTTAAAGAAGATTGATTTTTAGAATTGATTTAGAATTATAAAGAATACATTGGTAACTTGGGATTTTCTAACGTGTACCTCATCCTTTGGATTTTGGAGAGCGTTAGTAAATTTTTAAAATTTGAAACATTGATTTAATTCAATGAAATTATGAAATATATTGTGAAAAGGATTTTCTTGAGTAAGAAAATGTGGAAAAAAATGTGAGGAGTCATATTATCTTGAGAAATGTTGAAATGGAATTTTTGAACGTTGAGAAATATTTTACGAAGTTGAAAAATGGTGAAAAATGATTTACATAACTTTAAAACGTGATTTTTAAGCTACACGATTTGAAAAACGTTTAAATATTTTCACACGATTTGAAAAATGTTGAAATATTTCTACGCAATTTGGAAAGCATTTAAATATTTTTACGCTATTAAAATATTATTGAAAAATCATTACGTGATTTAAAAATGGTGGAATATTTTTACGTAGTTGATGAAAACATTGAAAAATCTAGATGTGATTTGAAAACGCAAACGAAAATGTTGCAAAATTATGAAAATGTAATAGAAATGTTACGCAATTGTGAAAACGCAATAAAAGTGTTTCGCGACTATAAAAACGTGATAATATGATTTCACGACTGAATAAACAGTAGGATTACTATTAGACTACTGTATGAGAAAATGATAAATTTTACCTGTGATTGGCATTAGTGCATTTTATATGCATGAACTGGTGTATGGACACTGTATATGAATTTTTGCCTATGTGTGGCATTGGTGCATTGAACATGCATTAGAAAGGTCCGATGGGCTGTATGAGGCTATTTGCCTAGGAGAGACGTACACCTCTTGAGTGGGTGCGATATGCATAGTGTAAGTCACTTGTTGACCTTAGGGGCATCGGGGTGCGGGTTGCTTACATGGGCGGTTGGTAGCTCTTCTTCCCGTAAGTTAGACCAATGCAACGCACCGATGATCTTGACCGAGACACTATTCTTAATCGAGATCTTCTAAAGACTGTCGTGTATATACTAGATGTGCAAATTCAAATGAGAATTGTAGCACGTGGTCTAAGGCATGTTGGTACAGACAGATCTTTCGAATCAACTTCTCCGAACTGAGTATTAGCTCCATGGAGTAGGAAATTGAGTCTAAGTGCGCATGCATAATTTTGAGCATTTATATCTGTAACACCCTAACTTTTGGATAAATGATTATTTTGTCCTGATTGTGTTGTTCAATGTTTTTCTGTAAGTTATAAAAATTATTTGACTGTTTCGTCTTCATATTTGAGTGTTTTGTGTGATTTACTCTGGGTCAGGAAAATAATAATTTTCGGACCGGGGAAATCTTATTTTAATTATTTGGAGCTGGCAGATCTTACTAAACCCAATTCCGAATGATACGTGTATCAGTCTTTTAATTTTTAGAATTTATCCGTACAATAAAATAATTTTATATTTTTATAATATTATTTTATTAATCAGTAATAAATAACACGACCATGGACCCAAAAAAGTCTGTGGGACCCACAATTAGTTTGCGGGACCTACGTTTAGAAAAAGTAGTCAACGTTGATGGCTTGATTTATTTTTAAGCCAATAGGAAATTAGTCAACAAAGAGGGCTTGACTTGATTTGCACCGTTGGATGAGAAGGTTTAGTTTTGAATATCAACCGTTGATCTAATCAATGGTTGTAAAGATAAGCTTAATAATGAAGGCTTTGGATATCCACCATTGATTTAATGTACGATGGAGATTGGTCTCACAAAATAGCTAGAATCATTTGTGACCATTGGATGGGAAGAATGTAGATAAGATCTTGACCCTTGATCTAATCAATGGCTCTTGAATCTTGGTTACAAGAATGCTAATTAATTAAGTAATGTAACCAATTAACCTAATTAAGTTAGATTAAGTGTGCATAGAAACTTAATGAGATTAGTAGCTTAATTAATAATCTATGATCACCATTAGGATGGAACCTTCAAGAACATGTGACTAGACTTGAATGAGTCAATTGGAGGCAAGCTTAGGGGAGAAGCCTTTGCATGTGAACCCTTGATGAAAGCTAGGGCTAGGATGGAGTCTTGGAAGGTCAAACAAAGTGGCCACCTCCTCTTGAATGAGCTCCACGGCCATGCACCATTTGGAGACCATTTTAACTTCATTCTTCATCTTTGCTAACACTAAATCTCTCTTCTCTCTCTTCTAAAACAAAACCCACCATTGTTGTTTCCTTTGAAGAACCATTCGGCCACACCATTATACACCATCATCCAACCTTCAAAAATTTTTTCTAATTCACTTTTCCAAACCTAAACACCATTCTACGAACATCTCTAGTTGAGAGTTCTTCCAAAATCTATCATCTTAAGCTTGGAAAATTGCTTTGGAGGTTTTTTTTTTCTAAAAGATGAAGATCCTTGTTTTTCATTTCTAACTTCATTTCTAAGGTTCTAAGCCATGATTGATCCATGGTTTATGTTTTTCTCCTATAGTTATAACTTGTAAAAATTTATTTGAGCATGTTAGGTTTTCTTGGGGGAGATCACGAAATCATCTAAGAAAGAGAGAAAAAGATTTTATCTTCCTTAAAGGTAAGAGGGAGATTTAATCTCATCAACCATGTGTGGTGATGAGAAAATAGGTTGTATGTGTGTGAAGAATCCATAAGGATTCACTTGTTTGATTGTTTAAATGGTTTCCTATTTGTGTTTGATATTGTTTGTATGCATGTCTACAACCTTTAAAATATATTGCATGTGTTGATATATGCATGATTATTAATTAGGATGTGAACAATATGTAAGATTTGCATGAGTGTTCCAAAGAACACAAGAAGGGGCTCATGGCCTCAACAAAGAAAAGACAACCAAAATGTTCTCAACCATTTTCTAAAGGAAGGATTTAATGGAATTAAGTAAATGAATGAAATCCAAAATGATTTAGAAGATAGAAATTGATCCAAAGATCAAATGCCAAGGTTTTATTAATTTCGACTAACATGCCTTGTAAATGTGTAATCAATCCGAAATTTATTTTCTAAAGTGTAGATGTGATGTTTTACCTAAAAAGAATGCATTGGTAATGAATTTTCAAGAATTAAAGAAGCAAACTAATTTTTTTCAAGAAATATAGTATAGAAGAGAAATAAACAAAACTCTTGAAAAATACTTAACTTTGAGTTTAAAAAGTATAACTTGAATTTTCAAAGTGTATTTAGTAGTAATAAACTAAATAACAGAATTTTTAGAGGAAAAATGTAACACCCTCCTTAGGGCATCACATTTCCGACTCCCGACTCATAATCTGAAAATCAATTCGTAAAAGGCTTGAGTTATGAAAATATGGGTTTCAAAATTTCTTCTTTACTGAAACGTAAATTTACTGAAAATATTAGGTAATATTGAAAATCATATTTCAACTATTCATTATGCAATATTGACACCAATTAATATTTCACAATTTAAAGAGAAATATAAAATTAACAAACTCTTTTTTTTTTAACAGTAGCAAACCCTATAACGGGTCCTACTTAATAGCACGGTACAACACTAACGAGAAACTTTAACAAACGTATTCCTTTTTCTGTCGATCTTGATGCATCAGACATTTGTTCCTTTTGTCAACACTGCACACCTTCGAGTCCTGAATGTCCACTCCTTATTATTGTCACCAATCTCAAAGTATCCATCGCCTGTTATATCTAAGACAACTCGATCCTTCTATTATTTGATTTTAACAGTACAGATACAGCAAAATAACATAACAAAGAGGTGAGATCACCTACGCCAATACCAATATGGCAGCATAGAGATAACACAAACAACAATATCATACAGGGATATCATACCAGACTTCCAATATTATATTTAATATTAATCAACTATCATCATCCAATCATATATCAATCCAAGTATTCAAAACAGTTGTCATAGCAAATATTCCTCAATTAATATATCATACAGATATAAATGTAATCATATAATGCATGTGCATTTAGACTCAATGTTCCTACTCGATGGAGCTAAGCTCAGGTCGGAGAAATGATCGAAAAGATCTGTCGATACCACATGCCTTAGACCACGTGCTATAATCCTCATTTTGATTTTGCACATCTAGCATATACATGACAGTCTTTATCAGATCTTGAATAAGAATAGTGTCTCGGTCAGGATCATCGATATGTTGCATCGGTCTAACCTACGGGAAGAAGCGCGACCAACCACCCTTGTAAGCAACCCGCACCCCGATGCCCCCAAGGTCAACAAGTGACTTACACTACGTGTAACACCCACCGTAGGGTGCCACATTTATGTTACTTTATTACCAAATTACCCCAAGTTATAAAATATGATGTTATAATAAAATACGAGTTGTAAATTTTTTTTTATAACAATAAAATAAACTTAGCGGAAAATAAAACTATTATACATCATCACACATAATATACATCATTATACATATTACACAAGTCTTTGTCACAGTTTATTTATTACGACCATTTCTTGAAACAACAAACACACTTAAATAATTACAGACATTATTTATATCAGAGTTCAAACATGCCCAAGTTTAACTAAGCAGAAGACCCCTCAGATGGATCCTCCTCGGATTCCTCAGCAGGTAGGAATCCGTTATGATGAGTAGCCCTACGAACAGGTGTCCGGGCTGACGACACTATGCTGATTTCCGTTGGGACATAATTTCTAGTGTCCCAATGTCGCCTGATATGCAACAGAAATTCAACATGAACAAAGATAGTCACACAGAAAAACGGATCCCCACAATACAACCTACTAATACTAACAGTTAGGTACCCCTCATAAATAAGTCCTCGCTCATCTGGACTTGTCCTCCACTCTCTAGCTCCTCCATGAAACTGTAAACGTACATATCCGAAGAAACTAGCTCCTGATGACATGTTGTCAGAACTCTGCGGTTCCTGATGTGAGAAGTAATTCCTCTTCTCTTTCTAGTACCGTATCTTTCTCAACGTCTTCACCCATATAAATACAATATACAGATATACATACAAAGAGGTGAGATCACCTACGCCAATACCAACATAATAGCACAGAGATAATACAAACAACATATTATACCAAAAATATCATATCACGATCACAATTATGCCATCATCATAGTTCAAGAATAATAATTACCATCATGCCACTATCACTGTTTAAAACACAAAATAATTACACAAACACCATCACATAGATATAGATGCTCAGTTTCATGCATGCGCACGTAGACTCAATGACCTACTGCATGGAGCTAATACTCAAGTCGGAGAAATTGATCGAAAAGATCTGCCGGTATCTCGTGCCTCAGACTAAGTGCTATAATTATATCTTGCACATCTAGCACATACATGATAGTCTTTGTCAGATCTCGATTAAAAATAGTATCTCGGTCCGGATCATCGGTGTGTTGCATCGGTCTAACTCACGGTGCAGAAGAGCTACAAACTGCCCATTGCGAGCAACCCGCACCCCGATGCCCCCAAGGTCAACCAGTGGCCTACACTACGCATATCGCACCCACCCAAGAGGTGTACGTTTCTCCTAGGCAATTAGCCATATTCAGTCCGTTGGACCATTTTCAATGCATGTGTAATGCACCAATTACCTACCAAAGGTAAATCATATAATTTCTCATTTCAGATTCAAATACTATTTTTCGTTCGTAAAATGGATTAATGACAATTACAGGCAAACTTCTCAATTTCTTATACAGTATTCATATATTGTTTTTAACTGTAAGGTTTACTGTATAATAAACAGTTAAATCACATTACCATATTTTTCTCATTCATAAAATATTTTCGTTACGTTAATAATTTGTAACATTTTCTGTTACGTTTAAAAATTGCAAAACTATTTTCTACTGTATCCTAAATTGCGTAAATAAAATAATCTTTTATTTTTAAATCGCATAGCAATGTTTCCACAACATTTTGATCGTGTAAAATATTTAAACGCGTTATAAATCGCGTAGAAATATTTTAACGTTTTTCAAATCGCGTAACTTAAAAATTACGTTTTTGAGTTACGTAAATCGTTTTTCATCGTTTTTACCCTTCATAAAATATTCCTTAACTTTAAAAATATTATTTTGAACATTTCTTAAAAATATAATTTCTTACATTATTCTCTTCCTATTCTTAATTAAAAATCCTTTCCGTACTATATTTTCTCAAAATCACTTTTTATTGATTTAATCTTACCAAATCTTATTTAATTGATTTAATTATTATTTCAAATTTTAAATTTCCTAACATTTTCCAAAATCAAATATTTAAATTCTACATTAGTACTTTTAAGTTACAAACGTTTTCTTTTATATTTCTAAATCACTTCTAAAAATTAATTCTCCTTAAAATAATTTAAAGTTCAACACTATAAATCCCGCTTTTTCTTTTATTTATGAAAATTCCACTTGACAACACTTTAATTCTTTTCCAAAATCATTATTTGAAAATTCTTATATTTTATAACATCAAAACACCTTTTTTTTTAAATCATCAAAATCTTGTAAATGGCCATTGGAACCATGAAATATTTTTCTTCTAACTTAAACAAGTTTCATTCTTATTTCTACACAAAATAATTTCATGAAAATACTACTTAAAACCGTGTACACTTTTTTTATAAAACAAACCCTCTTGTTTATTTTCTTTACTTCTCAAATCATCCAATTTTATCATTTATGAAAATATCATTTTTGTGAACACTAATTTAATTAGTGTCTTGGCTGAAATTTATTTTAGTTCAAGGACTAAAAATCAACTTCATTGTTCTTGAAAAATTTCAATAAAAACCCTAAACTTAGAAGCTCAAAACCGTGACCTCCTCCATGGCCTTTGGAGCCAAAATTTTGCTTATTTCAACATACATCCATCATAATATATTCAACATATATCATCATGCATATCATAAGCTTACCATATAAGCAATTAAAAATTATACTAAGCATGCAAACACAAGTAAATCATGCAAAATATATCAAGCATAAGCAAAAATAATTAAAGCACAAAACACACACACAAATTATTACATGACCATGGATAGGAATCCTCACATGGATTCACCATCCATCAAATATAAAAACCATCCCTCACCACCATGCTTGGTTGGTGAGATGAATCTCCCTCTCACCTCTTGAAGAACCACCAAAGAGCTTGTTGCTTTGTCTTTGGAGCAAGATCTCCACCAATACAAGTTCTTAAACATGAAACAAATACAAGAAAATTAGTATATCAAGCTTGAACAAGAAGAACCATGGATCAAACATGGTTTAGAACATGAAAAAAAAGACTAAGTGAACTTTTCTTACACTTCACCAACAAAAGCTCTAGGACTTGATCTTGGTAAAAGTCCTTCAAGATGGAAGAATTAGAACTTGGGGTGAACTACAAAGGTTCTTAGAATGATGAAAGGATTCAAGAAACTAGGTTGTATGAAATTAAAAAGTGATGGAAGAGAGAATTGGAGACTTGGCCGAATGGTGTGTTTTTGGGAGAGAAATGGAGTTTGCTTTGGTTTGGTCTTGAAACTTAAGTGGAAGAATGAAGAAATGATATTAGGAAATATAGAAATGAGTGTGTTTAGTCTTCAAAGGAGAGCATTGCCGTAGCATGCTATTAGGGAGAAGAAAAAGTGAAGTTTGAAAAACATATGCATTGATGATCAATAGGAAATTGTCTTAACACTTGGCAATTTTCCTTAACCTTTTCTATCCTTTTTCTTTGGCCTAAAAAGCCTATTCTATCTTGGTCTCCTTCCTTCCTTGCTTCTTCAACCGTGCCCCCCTCTTCATGCATGCAAAAATATGACAATTTGATAGCCATTTTGTTTTTAGTCATTTTAGATATTAATTTAAAACATTATAGGTAAAATAGGTATTAATTAAAAGCATTATAGGTAGAAGACTTATTATGGACCATTGGATCTTCTCTCTTTAAACCCCATCCCTTAGATGTGTCTCCAAAAATAAAGGGCCAAGATTACACCTTCAAACTTTACATCCAAGGGTCCAAAATGGTTGTAATCATTTTTTTGATGACCAATTCTCCACCATTGATCTAAATCCAAATCCAATGGTCATTAATGATCCATCTCCACCATTAATTAATTTTACATCCAAGGGTTGATAATGGTCATAGCCATTTAGAAGATTAAATCCCTACCCTTGATTTAATTTCAATCCAACGGTTATAATTGATCCTATTTACTTTTAAGATCAAATCTCCACCGTTAATTAAATCAAGATTAAATTTCTAACGTAATTAAATTAATAGTGGATATCCAAACCACTAATGTTATCTTAATAATATAGAATTTTATTTTTATCCATTATAACCTCACAAAAATATAATTACTGTATTTTTATCGTCTGATAATTAAATACAGTACAAAATACAGTAAAAGAAATTTTCTAAAACTGTTTCCTGGATTCGTGTTTAGTAAGATCCCCCTGTCTCCATCTAAACAAGATAAAATTTTTCTATACGTAGAAAATTTTTTCATTTTGCGGGATCCACCTGGCTCACGTATGGCCACTGGGCCCACATACACCTCGTGGGGCCCACAAACAGTAAAAGTTTCAAAATCACACATAAAATCACAAAAATTACAAAACTCCCAAATATCAAATCAGATTACGTAAATTAATTAAGACTAAACAGTAAAAATTAATTTACGTAGATTTTTTCGGCCCAAAAATTATTATTTTCTTGACACGGAGCAAATTACTCAAAACAATCAAATATGCAGACAGAATATGCAAAATAGTTTTACAGCACACAGAAATCACTAGAAAGTAGATTTCTGTTAACGATCAAAATTACCGTTTAATACATAGAAAGTTTGGGGTGTTACAACTCTCCCCCTCTACAAAAGTTTCGTCCTCGAAACTTGATGAACTTGATTTCACATCCTCAGAATAAATAGGGATACTGTTCTTTTATCTTTTCTTCTAGTTCCCATGTAGCTTCCCCGCTTACATCATCCCAAATAATTTTAACCAATGAAATTTCCTTACCTCGAAGTTGCTTTGTCTTTCGATCCTCAATCTTGACTGGAAACGTTTCATAGGTTAAATTCTCCTTCAGCTGTACTGTGTCTGGCTTGATAACATGAGTAGGATCAGAAATATATTTCCGTAGTTGTGATACGTGAAATACATTATGAAGATTTGACAGAAAAGGTGGTAATGCAATCTGATATGCCACCAGACCTACTCGACGTAAAATTTGATACGGCCCAATAAATTTTGGGGTGAGCTTCTTAGATTTAAGCACTCGCCCAACACCCGTCATAGGCGTCACTCGCAAAAATACATGTTCACCTTCTTCAAACTCAAGAGATTTTCTCCTTTTATCAGTATAACTCTTTTGCCGAGTTTGACTCATTCTCATTTTGTCTTGTATCATCTTCACTTTCTCAGTTGTCTATTGGACAATCTCTGGTCCTAACATAGCACTTTCACCGTCTTGATACCAACACAACAGTGTTCTACATCGTCTCCCATATAATGCCTCATAGGGTGCCATCCCTATACTTGAATGGAAACTATTATTATATGTGAATTCTATTAATGGTAAGAATTTATCCCAACCTCCATTTTGCTCCAGCACACAAGCTCTCAATAAATCTTCGAGAGACTGAATTGTTCTTTCTGATTGACCATCTGTTTGTGGATGGTAAGCAGAACTGAGACGTAGCTTAGTTCCCATTACTTCTTGCAAACTACCCCAAAATCTCGAAGTAAATCTCGGATCTCGATCCGAAATAATACTAGTTGGTACACCATGAAGCCTAACAATTTCACTTATGTACAATTGGGTCAACCTCTCCATTGAATACTTAAGATTAATCGGCAAAAAGTGCGCCGACTTTGTAAGCCGATCAACAATTACCCAAATGGCATTATGACCCTTTCGAGTCTTTGGTAGTCCCGTCACAAAATCCATTGCTATATCATCCCATTTCCATTCAGGAATAGGCAAAGGTTGCAACATTCCCGAAGGCCTTTGATGTTCAATCTTAGCCTTCTGACAGACTAAACAGGATGATACATACTCTGCAACATCTTTCTTCATTCCTTGCCACCAATATAATTGTTTTAAATCCTGGTACATCTTTGTGGCTCCTGAATGCATACTCAATTTACTTTTGTGAGCTTCATCCAAAATCAATCTTCTAAGATCTGGATCATTAGGTACACAAACTCTTCCTTGAAACTTCAGAATTCCCTTAGCACCTTTGCTAATTTCTAACACTGCTCCTTGGCTCTTTGCTTCTTTTGCTTCTTGCAAATACTGATCACTGTTTTGTCCTTCACGAATTCTATCCATCAAATCATTTGAAATGGTGATCATATTTAAACGTATCTTACCCGGCGTCAATTTCACAGATAATCGCATATCCCGAAATTCTTCTATCAACTCCTTTTCTTTGATCATCATAACAGAAGCACTAAGTATTTTTCTACTCAACGCATCCGCTACGACATTCGCTTTTCCGGGATGATACTGCAATTGAAAGTCATAATCTTTCAGAAATTCTAACCAACGCCTTTGCCTCATGTTTAACTCTTTCTGATCAAACAGATATTTTAAACTTTTATGATCACTAAAAATAGTGAACGTAGCTCCATAGAGAAAATGTCTCCACACTTTCAACGCAAACACCACAGCTGCCAACTCCAAGTCATGAGTTGGATAATTCCTCTCATGAGTTTTCAACTGCCTTGAAGCATAAGCCACTACTTTACGATTCTGCATAAGTACACAACCCAATCCTTGGTACGAAGCATCACAATATACTTCGAAAGGTTTGTTTGGATCAGGTAGAATCAATACCGGTGAAGTAGTCAATCGTCTTTTCAACTCTTGAAAACTTTCTTCGCATGCATTAGTCCACACAAACGGTTGATTCTTTCGTGTAAGTTGGGTAAGAGGTCCTATAATCGTCGAAAACCCCTCAATGAACCGTCTATAGTAACCAGCTAATCCGACAAAACTACGGATTTCTGTTACAGTCTTTAGTCTTTCCCACTCCAAAATTGTCTCCACCTTGGAAGCATCAACTTTAATTCCTTCTTTTGATATCACGTGTCCCAAAAATTGAACTTCATTCAACCAAAACTCACATTTGGATAACTTGGCATACAACTTATTCTCCTTCAAAATCTGAAGAACCACCCTGAGATGTTCAGCATATTCCTCCTGATTTCGAGAATAGATCAAGATGTCATCAATAAAGACAACAACAAACTTGTCTAAGTAGGAACGAAAAATTCTATTCATGAAGTCCATGAATATAGCTGGTGCATTTGTTACACCGAAAGGCATCATAAGATATTCGTAATGCCCATAGCGCGTCCGGAATGCAGTCTTGGGAATATCTTCCGCTTTCACACGTATCTGGTGATACCCAGAACGTAGATCAATCTTAGAAAATATTGCGGCTCCTCGCAACTGATCCATTAGATCATCTATCCTTGGTAGTGGATATTTATTCTTAATCGTAATTTTGTTCAATTGCCGATAATCTACACATAGACGTGAAGTCCCGTCCTTTTTCTTAACCAATAAAACCGGAGCTCCCCAAGGTGACACACTTGGTCTCACAAATTGTTTTTCTAATAAATCCTCCAGCTGTTTCTTCAGTTCGGCTAGTTCTACCGGCGACATCCGATAGGGCGCTATAGATATCGGTCCAGCTCCAGGTACAAGATCGATGGCAAATTCGATTTCTCTTTCTGGTGGTAGTCCTGGTATATCTTTAGGAAACACTTTAGGAAATTCGTTGACCACGAAAATATCCTTCAAAGCATCTTCACATTGCACTTCCAAAGAAGATAATAATAAATACCCACGATCTCCTTCTTTCAGACAAGCTTCCACTTGAGTAGCCGTTAGGAATCTAGAATCCTTAGCCTCAGGAAATACTAATGTTTTATTCGAACAATCAATTAGGATATGGTTAGAAGACAACCAATCCATTCCCAAGATTACATTAATCTTGGAAAGAGGCAAACAGATCAAATCCATATAAAAGATTCTATCCCTAACACAGACAGGACAATTCAGGCATACTGTTGATGTAACTACAGGCTTATCAGTAGGAGTAGCAACACTCAGATCATATGGCAATTCTATCACAGTCAAACCCAAACGTTCAACACAATCACATGCAATGAAAGAATGTGTTGCTCCCGAATCATAGAGTACAGTTAAAGGATTACCTTCAATTGCACATTCCTCCATTATCAAGTCTCCAGATTTAGCGGCTTCCTCCCCGCTCATTGTATAGACACGACCACCCGCCCGTGGCCTTGCAGTACGGACGTTTCCCACAGAGGATTCCTTCTTTATCTGATCATAGTCTTTGGAGAAATGTCCAAGCTGTCCACACTTAAAACAAACAACTTCCTTATGTGGACAATCCTTCGTGAGATGATCCTTCCCACATTTGAAACATCGAATAGGAGTCCCAGCTTGACTTGCTTTATTGTTGCTAGAACTTCCTCCCACAAATTGCTTCTTAGTCTGACCTCCTGCCGGTTTAACATACGGTCCTGCCGGTTTCACATACGGCTTTTGTTGAGAGCGACTTGCTTGATTATTCTTCCCTTTTTGGAACCTTGCAGGTCCAAAATTATTGTTTCTTGCCGCACATTGATGATCAATCTCTTCAACTTTACGACATTTTTCAATCAAAGTTGGAAATTGATTAATCTCCAACATCGTTACAGCTCTCTTAATATCCAGCTTTAATCCTTCTTCAAATTTCCTACATTTCCAGCCTTCATCTGGGTTCATCTGCAAATATCTTGAAAATTGAGACAGACTTTCAAATTTTGCCGCATACTCACTAACGGACATCAATCCTTGACGTAAACCCAGAAACTCCATCTCCTTCATATGTCTCACACTTGCTGGAAAATATTTCTCCAGAAATCTTTGCTTGAAAAGTTGCCATGTCACCATCCTACCTTCAGCTTCCAACAGTCTTCTAGCTCCTGCCCACCAACGTTCACCATCTCCTACCAACATAAACGTTGCCAATGTAAGCTTCCGTTCATCAGCACAACTCATAGCATCAAATATCTTTTCAAGTTCTCGGATCCAAAGTTCAACTTTCTCCTGATCAAACTCTCCATGAAATTTCGGTGGATTATTCCTTCGAAACTCCGATAAACTGTGCACATTTTCATTAACCCGTTGATTTTGTTGTGCAACCACTTCCGCCATTCTTTGCATAGTCAAGCTACAATGCAGCCATGTTCACATTATCATTCCCATTCGGTTCCATATCGGTGCTAGTATTTCCACGTCCACGTCCTCGTCCAAATTACTTTTTCTACTCAAACTGAATAATACAAGGAAAACAAGGTCAATCTTCAAACAATATTGTTTCTTTTCAGAAACAATAACAGAGAATCACACAACACAAACAAGACAGACCTAACCACAAACCCCAAAAGACTCTAACTTGGGCTCTGATACCAACTAATGTAACACCCACCGCAGGGTGCCACATTTATGTTACTTTATTACCAAATTACCCCAAGTTATAAAATATGATGTTATAATAAAATACGAGTTGTAAATTTTTTTTATAACAATAAAATAAAGTTAGCGGAAAATAAAACTATTATACATCATCACACATAATATACATCATTATACATATTACACAAGTGCTGTCAGGTTTACTTATTACAGACCATTTCTTGAAACAACAAACACACTTAAATAATTACAAACATTATTTATATCAGAGTTCAAACATGCCCAAGTTTAACTAAGCGAAGACCCTCGATGGGTCCTCCTCGGGTTCCTCAGCGGTAGGAATCCGTTATGACGAGTAGCCCTACGAACAGTGTCCAGTGACGACACTATGCTTGATTTCCGTTGGGACATAATTTCTAGTGTCCCAATGTCGCCCGATATGCAACGAAAATTCAACATGAACAAAGATAGTCACACGAAAAACGGATCCCCACGATACAACCTACTAATACTAACAACGGTACCCCTCATAAATAAGTCCTCGCTCATCTGGACTTGTCCTCCACTCTCTAGCTCCTCCATGAAACTGTAAACGTACATATCCAAAGAAACTAGCTCCTGATGACATGTTGTCAGAACTCTGCGGTTCCTGATGTGAGAAGTAATTCCTCTTCTCCTTCTAGTACCGTATCTTTCTCAACGTCTTCACCCAATATAAATACAATATACAGATATACATACAAAGAATCACCTACGCCATTACCAACATAATAGCACAGAGATAATACAAACAACATATTATACCAAAAATATCATATCACGATCACAATTATGCCATCATCATAGTTCAAGAATAATAATTACCATCATGCCACTATCACTGTTTAAAACACAAAATAATTACACAAACACCATCACATAGATATAGATGCTCAGTTTCATGCATGCGCATGTAGACTCAATGACCTACTGCATGGAGCTAATACTCAAGTCGGAGAAATTGATCGAAAAGATCTGCCGGTATCTCATGCCTCAGACCAAGTGCTATAATTATATCTTGCACATCTAGCACATACACGATAGTCTTTGTCAGATCTCGATTAAGAATAGTAGCTCGGTCCGGATCATCGGTGTGTTGCATCGGTCTAACTCACGGTGCAGAAGAGCTAGCTACCAATTGCCCATTGCGAGCAACCCGCACCCCGATGCCACCAAGGTCAACCAGTGACCTACACTACGCATATCGCACCCACTCAAGAGGTGTACGTTTCTCCTAGGCAATTAGCCATATTCAGTCTGTTGGACCATTTTCAATGCATGTGTAATGCACCAATTACCTACCAAAGGTAAATCACATAATTTCTCATTCCAGATTCAAATACTATTTTTCGTTCGTAAAATGGATTAATGACAATTACAGGCAAACTTCCCAATTTCTTATACAGTATTCATATATTGTTTTTAATCGTAAGGTTCTTGTATAATAAAGTTAAATAAATCACATTACCGTATTTTTCTCATTCGTAAAATATTTTCGTTACATTAATAATTTGTAATATTTTCTGTTACGTTTAAAAATTGCAAAACTATTTTCTACTGTATCCTAAATTGCGTAAATAAAATAATCTTTTATTTTTAAATCGCATAGCAATGTTTCCACAACATTTTGATCGTGTAAAATATTTAAACGCATTATAAATCGCGTAGAAATATTTTAACATTTTTCAAATCGCGTAACTTAAAAATTACGTTTTTGAGTTACGTAAATCGCTTTTTCATCGTTTTACCCTTCATAAAATATTCCTTAACTTTAAAAATATTATTTTGAACATTTCTTAAAAATATAATTTCTTACATTATCCTCTTCCTATTCTTAATTAAAAATCCTTTCCGTACTATATTTTCTCAAAATCACTTTTTATTGATTTAATCTTACCAAATCTTATTTAATTGATTTAATTATTATTTCAAATTTTAAATTTCCTAACATTTTCCAAAATCAAATATTTAAATTCTACGTTAGTAATTTTAAGTTACAAACGTTTTCTTTTATATTTCTAAATCACTTCTAAAAATTAATTCTCCTTAAAATAATTTAAAGTTCAACACTATAAATCCCTTTTTTCTTTTATTTATGAAAATTCCACTTGACAACACTTTAATTCTTTTCCAAAATCATTATTTGAAAATTCTTATATTTTATAACATCAAAACACATTTTTTTTAAATCATCAAAATCTTGTAAATGGCCATTGGAACCATGAAATATTTTTCTTCTAACTTAAACAAGTTTCATTCTTATTTCTACAAAAAATAACTTCATGAAAATACTACTTAAAACCGTGTACACTTTTTTTATAAAACAAACCCTCTTGTTTATTTTCTTTACTTCTCAAATCATCCAATTTTATCATTTATGAAAATATCATTTTTGTGAACACTAATTTAATTAGTGTCTTGGCTGAAATTTATTTTAGTTTAAGGACTAAAAATCAACTTCATTGTTCTTGAAAAACTTCAATAAAAACCTTAAACTTGGAAGCTCAAAACCGTGACCTCCTCCATGGCCTTTGGAGCCAAAATTTTGCTTATTTCAACATACATCCATCATAATATATTCAACATATATCATCATGCATATCATAAGCTTACCATATAAGCAATTAAAAATTATACTAAGCATGCAAACACAAGTAAATCATGCAAAATATATCAAGCATAAGCAAAAATAATTAAAGCACATAACACACACACAAATTATTACATGACCATGGATAGGAATCCTCACATGGATTCACCATCCATCAAATATAAAAACCATCTCTCACCACCATGCTTGGTTGGTGAGATGAATCTCCCTCTCACCTCTTGAAGAACCACCAAAGAGCTTGTTGCTTTGTCTTTGGAGCAAGATCTCCACCAATACAAGTTCTTAAACATGAAACAAATACAAGAAAATTAGTATATCAAGCTTGAACAAGAAGAACCATGGATCAAACATGGTTTAGAACATGAAAAAGAAAAGACTAAGTGAACTTTTCTTACACTTCACCAACAAAAGCTCTAGGACTTGATCTTGGTAAAAGTCCTTCAAGATGGAAGAATTAGAACTTGGGGTGAACTACAAAGGTTCTTAGAATGATGAAAGGATTCAAGAAACTAGGTTGTATGAAATTAAAAAGTGATGGAAGAGAGAATTGGAGACTTGGCCGAATGGTGTGTTTTTGGGAGAGAAATGGAGTTTGCTTTGGTTTGGTCTTGAAACTTAAGTGGAAGAATGAAGAAATGATATTAGGAAATATAGAAATGAGTGTGTTTAGTCTTCAAAGGAGAGCATTGCCGTAGCATGCTATTAGGGAGAAGAAAAAGTGAAGTTTGAAAAACATATGCATTGATGATCAATAGGAAATTGTCTTAACACTTGGCAATTTTCCTTAACCTTTTCTATCCTTTTTCTTTGGCCTAAAAAGCCTATTCTATCTTGGTCTCCTTCCTTCCTTGCTTCTTCAACCGTGCCCCCCTCTTCATGCATGCAAAAATATGACAATTTGATAGCCATTTTGTTTTTAGTCATTTTAGATATTAATTTAAAACATTATAGGTAAAATAGGTATTAATTAAAAGCATTATAGGTAGAAGACTTATTATGGACCATTGGATCTTCTCTCTTTAAACTCCATCCCTTAGATGTGTCTCCAAAAATAAAGGGCCAAGATTACACCTTCAAACTTTACATCCAAGGGTCCAAAATGGTTGTAATCATTTTTGATGACCAATTCTCCACCATTGATCTAAATCCAAATCCAATGGTCATTAATGATCCATCTCCACCATTGATTAATTTTACATCCAAGGGTTGATAATGGTCATAGCCATTTAGAAGATTAAATCCCTACCCTTGATTTAATTTCAATCCAACGGTTATAATTGATCCTATTTACTTTTAAGATCAAATCTCCACCGTTAATTAAATCAAGATTAAATTTCTAACTGTAATTAAATTAATAGTGGATATCCAAACCACTAATGTTATCTTAATAATATAGAATTTTATTTTTATCCATTATAACCTCACAAAAATATAATTACTGTATTTTTATCGTCTGATAATTAAATACGATCAAAATACAAGATAAAGAAATTTTCTAAAATCTGTTTCCTGGATTCGGTTTAGTAAGATCCCCCTGTCTCCATCTAAACAATACAAATTTTTCTATACGTAGAAATTTTTTTCATTTTGCGGGACCCACCTGGGCCCACGTATGGCCACCTGGGCCCACATACACCTCGTGGGGCCCACAAACACCTCGTGGGGCCCACAAACAGTAAAAGTTTCAAAATCACACATAAAATCACAAAAATTACAAAACTCACAAATATCAAATCAGATTACGTAAATTAATTAAGACTAAACAGTAAAAATTAATTTACGTAGATTTTTCCGGCCCGAAAATTATTATTTTCTTGACACGGAGCAAATTACTCAAAACAATCAAATATGCAGATATAATATGCAAAATAGTTTTACAGCACACAGAAATCACTAGAAAGTAGATTTATGTTAACGGTCAAAATTACTGTTTAAACATAGAAAGTTTGGGGTGTTACACTACGCATATCGTACCCACTCAAGAGATGTGTTTCTCCTAGGCAATTAGCCATATCCAGTCCTCATCGGACCAGTCCAATGCATGTATAATGCACCAAATACCAATCACAGGTATAATACCAATCACAAGTATATCTCATAATTTCTCAGATATAGTTTATACAATGCACGAATATATCAGTGCAAGTCCAACCACAAGGGTCATTCTTTTCAAATTCGTTTGTTCAATTAAATCATATGCCTCAACACATATTTTTTTCCAATGCATCTAAAATGCACCACGTGCCAATAATAGGCAAAACTCGTTGTTTTCACAAACAGTGTTCATACACTGGTTTTACAGTAATCATACTGTATTTTTCAATAACAAAATCATGTTATCATGTTTTCATAGTTGTAAAACACTTTTACTGTATTTTCACAATCGCGTAACATTTCTGTTACGTTTTCACAATCCAAAAACGTTTCTGTTATGTTTTCACAATACCATAACACTTCTTTTACATTTTCACAATATCGTAACACTTTTGTTACGTTTTTAAAATTCCAAAACATTTTTATTACGTTTTCACAATACCGTAACACTACTGTTATGTTTACAAAATTTTGTAACATTTCTGTTACGTTTTCAAAATACCACAACTCTTCTGTTGCACTTTTAAACCACGTACAAATTTTTCAATGTTTTTCTCAATCGCGTAAAAACATACGTTTCTCAAATCGCATAGTATTTTTCCACTGTTTCAAAATCACGTAACTTAAAAATCATTCTTTTAAGTTGCATAAATCATTTTCCATCATTCTCAAAATATTTAAAAGACTTTCCAAATCACATAACGACTTTTCGCCACTTTTCATAATCACGTAAAAATAATTCATCACTTTTCAATCACGTAGTGATTTTTCAATAGTAATTCAAATTACGTAAAATATTTAAACGTAATTCAAATTGCATAGAAATATTTCAACGTATTCCAAATTGCGTAGAAATATTTTACTGTATTTCAAATCGTTTTTAAGATATGTAAAATATTTTTTAACATTTTACAATCACATAAAATATTCCTCAATATTTCAAACATTATTTTGGACTTAAATAAATCAATATCATTTTCAACACATTTTTCAAATTGCGTAACTTAAAATTCACGTTTTTAAGATACATAAAACATTTTTCATCATCATTTCATTACAAAAAATTATTCTTCAAAAATTCCTTTTCAACCTTTCTCAAAATAATATGACTTTGTATTTCATTTTTCACATTTTCTTACTCAAGAAAATCTTTTTCCACATTTCTTTACTCAAGAAATCCTTTTCCAAAATATAATCCACAAAAAATCACTTTTCCATTGATATAAATCAACGTTTCAAAACTTAACATTTTTTAACGTATTTCAAAACTCGAAAATCAGTTATATGTTAGTAAATTTTCAAAACACCATTATATTCTTCATTTTTCCCAAATCATTTCCAAACACAACCTTCTTCAAAATAAATTGAAGTTCGAAAACATTTTCATTTACAAAAAACTTGATTTTCTCAAGTGATAAACGTTCTAATTCCCTTTCCAAATTCTTGTGCAAAAATCATTTTGTTATAAAATCAAGGTATCCGCAAGTCTTCAAAAACCGTGAACACTTGGTCTTTGAAATCAAGTCATTTGTTCATTTTCATTTTTCACTTTCTTTGCAAATCTATTTTCACTTTCTTTACAAATCATTTTTCACTTTCTTTGTAAATCCTTAAAATTAATATTGTTATTTTCATTTAAAACTCATGTTTAGTAAAACACTTAGAAATTTTTTACACAAAATAAATCAATACAAATCCCTTCAAAAACTGTGTTCATGTACTCTTTGAAAAATAAATCCTTTGTTTATTTTCCTTATTTTTCTAAACATCTCATTTCATCATCCATGAAAATATTAATTTGTGAACACCTATCTTGAGGTGTCTTAACCGAAATTCACCATGTTCTAGGGACCAAAAATTAATTCTCTTGTTCTTGAAAAATTTCAACATAAACTCTAACCATGAGTGTCGAAACCGTGACCACTCTTCCTTTGGCCATTGGAGCCAAAATTAATTTCCTTTCCATCATCAAATCATGACATACACATACATATTTCATCATATATACCATAAGCTACCATAAGCATGCCATAATCAAAAGCAATAAATCATGCAAATCATACAAAGCATGAACAAATAAATCAAACACATAAACACCCACAAATAATTACATGACCATGGATATGAATCCCCACATGGATTCACCATCCATCAAATATAAGACCATCTCTCACCACCATACTTGGTTGGTGAGATGGATCTCCCTCTTACCTCTTGAAGATCCTCAAAAGCTTATTGATTTGCTTCTTTTTCCAAGTCCTTCACTACCAAGGGTTTCTTAAATACAAAACAACACATATATTGATTAGTATCTTAAGCTTGCATAAGAAAACCATGGATGTGCATCATGGTTAGAACCTTGAAAATCAAAAGGAAAGTGAAGAGTAACAAACTTCACCATTAAAGCTTCAATCTTTAGCTTGAAGAACAAGGTTGAAGTAGATGATTTAGAGAAAATCTCCAACATGAAAATTGCTTAGAATATCATGTAGATTCAAGATCTATGGTTGGATGAAATTAAAAAGGATTGGATGGTGATTTTGGATGGTATGGCTGAAATTCCTCTTGAAGAACAAAGATGAAATTTTTGATTTTTGTAAGAGAAAAGCTTCTTAGGCTTGGTTAAGACAAAAGATGAAGTGAACACACTTAGTTTTTCCTTCCACAAATTTTATGAAGCTCCTTGGGAAAATTCCTAAAAATCATAAACAAAAGTTACAATCAATAACAAGTGTAGAAATAGGTAAACCATGGTTCAATCATGGCTTAGAAAATCAAAACTAGAAGATTAGAAGAAGAAATATGAAATTTACCATTTTTGGTAGAATCTTGAAGCTTGGATTTGAAGATCAAGATGAATGATTTAGAGAAAACTCATAACTAGAGATGTTCTTAGAACGGTGTTTAGGTTTAGAAAATCAAGTTGGATGAAATTTTTGAGTGATGGAAGGTGTTCTTGATGGTCATGGCCGAAACATAGAGGAGAAGAGAAAGGAGAGAAAATTTGTTTTGGAAAGCTTTGGCTTTTTGGAGGAGACAAAGGTGATCAATGATATCAATAATGACCAAAATGGAGTAATAATGGTCATAGACTTGTTGCTATGGCCTTAAGGCCTCCAAAACCGTCCCCCCCCTCCAAACACACTCCTAAGGATGCAAACAAATCAATAATAATGCATGTTGACCAAGACAAGTTAATAGAAAATGATAGGAATTGATTTGTAATAATTTGCCTCACAAATGGATGCATTGTCATAGCTTCCTTGAAGCAAGTCTCCATTATTGAATATTTCTTTGTTGTGTAATACAAATAATGGAACATGAATTTATTGAATCAAATTGGCCCCTTTTTAGCTTTGCATGGCCGTAGCTATGCTTGGAGAGAAAGAAAAAAAATATTTTTGCTTTAGGAAAATCAATGAATGATAAAGATTGATCAAAATAGGTAATAATGGTCTTCAAACTTTTTCTTTGGCCTAAAAAAAGCCTACTCAAAATTGTCTCCTCCTTCCTTTGCATCTCCAAATATGACAATTCTCCCAGCCATCATTATTTGAAACCATTTAAGCCATTGATTAATTCAATGGTTAGGATTTAGATAGACTTTTGATTTAGAAGACTTAATCTAGGCCATTGGATCTTTCTCCTTTAAATTCTAGCCATTAGATGTGTCTTCAAAATAAAGGGTCAAGATTACTCCTTCTTACTTTTAATCCAAGGGTCATAATTAGTCTTTGCTACTTTTTAAGACTAATTCTCCACCATTGATTAAATCTAAATCCAATGGTCATAAATGGTTCTTGTTACATTTTAAGACCAAATCTCCACCCTTGATCAATTCTAAATCCAATGGTTGTAAATGGTCATAGCCATTATATAAAACTAAATCTCTACCCTTGATTTAATCTCCATCTAACAGTTATAAATAATCCTATTTACTTTTAAGATCAAATCTCCACCATTGATTAAATCAAGATCAAGTCTCTATCGTTAATTAAATCAATGGTGGATATCCAAACCACCAATGTTGACTTAAGCAATATAATTTCTATTTTTATCTGCTAAAACCCCACGAAAGATTATATTTACTGTATTTTTATCGTCTGATAAATAAATACAGTACAAAACATAGTACAAGAAAATTTCTAAAACTATTTTCGGATTCAGGTTTAGTAAAATCCCCTGCCTCCATCTATACAGTACAAATTTTTCTATGCGTAGAAAAATTTTTACTTTGTGGGACCCACCTAGGCTCACGTAAGGTCACTTGGGCCCACATAGGACCACCTGGGCCCACATACAGTTAAAAAAATTCATAATCATTCACAAAAATAACAAATATTAGAAATCGTATGAAAATCAAGTCAGATTATTAAAAAATAATTAACAGTTAAGAGAAATAAATATTTAAAGATTTTCTCCGGCACAAAAATTATTATTTTCCTGACACGGAGTAAATCACTCAAAACGATCAAATATGTAACACCCCAAATTTCTGTATCTCTTAAACAGTAATTTTGACAGTTAACAGAATTTTACTGTTTAGTAATTTCTGTGCACTGTAAAATTATTTTGAGTATTCCGTCAACGTATTTGATGGTTTTGAGTGATTTACTCCGAGTTAGGAAAATAAAAATTTTCAGGCCGGGGAAAACTTTACGTAATTTAATTTTTACCTTTAGGTAATTATTTTACGTAATCTGATTTGATATTTGTGCGTTTTCTAATATTTATGATTTTTGTAGATGATTATGTTTTTTTACTGCATGTGGGCCCAGGTGGTCCTATGTGGGCCTAGGTGACCTTACGTGGGCCCAGGTGAGTCCCGCAAAGCAAAAATTTTTCTACGCATAGAAAAATTTGTACTGTTTAGACGGAGATAGGGGATCTTACTAAACCTGAATCCGGAAACAGTTTTAAAAATTTTCTTGTACTGTGTTTTGTACTATATTAATTTATCGGGCGATAAAAATACAGTAAATATATAATTTCGTGGAGTTTTAGCAGATAAAAATAGAAATTATATTGCTTAAGTCAATATTGGTGGTTTGGATATCCACCATTGATTTAATTAATGATGGAGACTTGATCTTGATTTAATCAACGGTTGAGAAATAAACTTAATGAAGAAGCATTGGATGTTAACCATTGATCTAATCAATGGTGGAGATTTAATCTAGACAAGCTTAATAAGGAAGGCTTCAATATCAACCGTAGATTTAATCATCGGTGTAGAAATGGTCATATAAAGTGGCTATGACCATTTATAACCATTGGATTTAGATTAAATCAAGGGTGGAGATTTAGTCTTACAAAGTAACAAAGACCATTTATGACCATTAGATGAAGAATTAATCAAGGGTGGAGATTTAGTCTTCTAAAATGGTTAAGACTAATTAGGACCCTTGGATTAAAAGTTTGAAGGAGTAATCTTGACCCTTTATTTTGGAGACACATCTAATGGCTAGAATTTAAAGGAGAAAGATCCAATAGCCTAGATTAAGTCTTCTAACCTACCTAAGTCTACCTAAATTCTAACCATTGATCTAATCATTGGCTTAAATGGCTCTAAATGATGGCTTGAAATTATTGAATTCATTATGAAGATGAAGGGGACGGTTTTGGCTTGTTTAGAAGACAAAGAAAAAGCTTTATGACCATTATTTGATGCTTTATGTCAATTATGATTTGCTTTAGTCAATTTTGTTTCATTATTGCTTTGTTTGCTTCCTTAGGAGAATGCTTGGAGGGGGGGCACGGTTTTGAGAAGCCCTAGGACCATAGGAAAGTGTTTTATTCCATTATTACTCATTCTTCGTCATCATTGATCAATTTCAAGAAGCTAAACTTAGAAAATTTCCTCTCCATCTCTTCTCCAAGTAGGTTTCGGCCAAGCACTCCAAATCCATCCTCCATCACTCTTTAATTTCACCTAACCTAGTTTCTTGAATCCTTACCTTATTCTAAACAACTTTCATGTTGAAGATTTCTTCAAAATCCAACATCTAGTACTTCAAATCCAAGCTTCAAGTTTCTATCAAAAATCAAAAATTCTATCTTTGTGCTTCAAGAGAAACCATTCGGTCAAGACATTCAAAACCACCATCCAATCTCTTTTAATTTCATCCAACCATAGATCTTGAATCTACATGATATTCTAAGCAACTTTCATGTTGGAGACTTTCTCTAAATCATTCATTTTCAAGGAGTTTTTCCAAGAGCAAGTTCTAAGGTTTTTGAGGTGAACTATAAGGAAACTTCATTTTTTCTCTTCTTTTTCATGATCTAAACCATGTTTGATCCATGGTTCTCTTAATCAAGCTTAGTATACTAATTTTTTTTTATGTATTTGGTTTTGTATTTGAGAAGCCCTTGGTGGTGAAGGACTTGGAAAAAGAAGCAAAACAAAGAGTTTTTGAGGATCTTCAAGAGGTAAGAGGGAGATCCATCTCACCAACCAAGCATGGTGGTGAGAGATAGTCTTATATTTGATGGGTGTTGAATCCATGTGAGGATTCATATCCACGGTCATGTAATAATTTATATGTGTTTATGAGCTTTGATTAATTGCCTATGCTTAATATGCTTTGCATGAGTTTATGATTTTGATGGTATGCTTATACTATGCATGATTATAATATGGCATGCTTTTGATATATATATATATATATATATATATATATATATATATATATATATATATATATATATATTGTATGTATGTGTATGCCATGATTTGATGATGGAAAGAAAATTAATTTTGGTCCCAATGGCCAAAGAGAGCTACGGTTTTGATGCCCTTGATTAGGGTTCATGATGAAAATTTTTCAAGAACAAGGAAATTGATTTGTTTAATGAAAATTATGAAGTGGAGAAAAATGAATTTTCTTGTTTCTAAAGGCGATGGAATTTTCGGCCAAGACACCTCAACATAGGTGTTTATAACTTAATATTTTTATGGAAGAATAAAATTGGATTGATTTGAAAAGCATGAAAAATGAACAAAGGATATGTTTTTCAAGACAACAAGAACATGGTTTTGAAGGATTTTTATTGATTTATTTTGAGTAAAAAGATCCTAAGTGTTTTTCTAAACATGAGTTTTGAATGAAACGGGCAAACGTTGATTTTAAGGATTTGCAAAGAAAGTGAAAAAGAATTTGTAAAGAAAGTGAAAATGGATTTGCAAAGAAAGTGAAAAATGGAAATGAACAAATGATTTGATTTTCAAAGACTATGAGTCTTACGTTTTTGTAAAGGATTTTTAATGGTTTTGTTTGTGTAAAACCATATCAATTTAAAAGGAAAAATATTTGATGGTTTCAATAGTCATGTCAACATTTTTTTAAAAGGCTTGTAATGTCTTGATTTTTATGAACAAAGTGATTTTCAAAGTGAAAACGTAACTTGATTTAATACAAGGAATTTGGAAAGGGAATCAGAGTATTTTTATCACTTGAGAGAATTTTGGCAAACGAAAGACAAAGAGAGGTTGAACATGTTTGAACTCTAATTTATTTTGAAGAATGATTTTGGAAGTGATTTGAGAAAAATGGAGAATATAATGGCAATTTGAAAAGTTACTAACGTATAACTTATTTTTGAGTTTTGAAATACGTTAGAAAATGTTAAGTTTTGAAACGTTGATTTATATCAATGGAAAAGTGATTTTTGTGGATTATATTTTGGAAAAGGATTTCTTGAGTAAAGAAATGTGGAAAAAGATTTTCTTGAGTAAGGAAATGTGAAAAATGAAATACAAAATCATATTAATTTGAGAAAGGTTGAAAAAGAATTTTTGAAGGTTAAGAAATATTTTCTGTAATGAAATTGTGGTGAAAAATTATTTTCGTAGCTTAAAAACAATTTGAAATGCAGTAAAATATTTTTATGCAATTTGAAAAATGTGTTGAAAATGATATTGATTTATTTATGTCCAAAATAATGTTTTGGAATATTGAGGAATATTTTACGTGATTGTAAAATGTTGAAAAATATTTTACGTATCTTAAAAATGATTTGAAATACAGTAAAATATTTCTACGCGATTTGAATTACGTTTAAATATTTTACGTAATTTGAACTACTATTGAAAAATCAATATGTGATTTAAAAGTGATAGAATATTTTTACGTGATTGTGAAAATGATGAAAAATCGTTATGTGATTTGGAAAATGTTTTAAATATTTTGAGAATGATGGAAAATGATTTACACAACTTAAAAGAATGATTTTTAAGTTACACGATTTTGAAACAGTGGAAAAATACTATGCGATTTGAGAAACGTATGTTTTTATGCGATTGAGAAAAACATTAAAAAATTTGTACGTAGTTTAAAAGTGTAACAGAAGAGTTGTGGTATTTTGAAAATGTAATAAAAACGTTTTGGAATTTTAAAAACGTAACAGAAGTGTTACGGTATTGTGAAAATATAACTAAAACGCTTTGGAATTGTGAAAACGTAACAGAAATGTTACGTGATTGTGAAAACACGACAAAAGTGTTTTATGACCATAAGAACATAATAACATGATGATTACTGTTGAACCAGTGTCCATACACTGTTTGTGAAAAACAACGAGTTTTGCCTGTTATTGGCACGTGGTGCATTTTAGATGCATTGGAAAAAAAAATAATATATACGTTTGAGGCATATGATTTAATTCAACAAATGAATTTGAAAAGAATGACCCTTGTGGTTGGACTTGCACTGATATATTCGTGCATTGTATAAACTATATATGAGAAATTATGAGATATACCTGTGATTGGTATTATACCTGTGATTGGTATTTGGTGCATTATACATGCATTGGAATGGTCCGATGAGGACTGGATATGGCTGATTGCCTAGGAGAAACACACCTCTTGAGTGGGTGCGATATGTGTAGTGTAAGTCACTTGTTGACCTTGGGGGCATCGGAGTGCGGGTTGCTTACACTGGTGGTTGGTCGCGCTTCTTCCCGTAGGTTAGACCGATGCAACACACCGATTGTAACACCCCGTAATAATTCTTAAATAAGAACTTTGATTTAAATAAAAACCCTAGGCTAGGACTAAGATAACTTACTATAAATCTAACTCAAAAATCAATCTCAAAGTAAATTAGCAAAGAATGATCATGACCACGTATATGATTGAGTAATGGCTAATTACTTGAGAATAGAAAAAGAAATCATGCAAACAAATAATTAATCATTTGCATATTAATATTTAAAGGATGAGTGTTGCTTGGTTATAAATATGATTAGAATTATGCCAAAGGCAGCCTAGCCATCATCAAACAAGTGTTTACATATCATTTACTTAGTGGAATTAGTAAGTTAAACATAACCTATGGCCATGGCATCTAAAAGGCTGCATGCTATCCTTAAAACAAGCATTTTACACAAGCAAGGAAACCAAGCCAGCATGATACAATAAGGCACACGGCTGGCCAAGATTGTGACACACCACCAAAGCTTTAAAACACATCCAAATAGCATGACATTATGGCTAGAACATATGGCAGCTGTATGGCTTGAAAGCCATGCAAATTGCCACATTCTTAACCAAGCCAAGTGTGCAATTGTCCAAGCTCTTCTCCATGCAAGATGCCACGGCAATAGCCCTCCCCAAGGGCCATGATTCTCCCTCACCAGCCTAAGCAAACCGTGGAAGGCTACATGACAACCAAAACATGCAGAAGGACACCTTTCTTGATCAAACCAAGTCATGATGCCACATGTAACTCATGCTCCCTTTCACTTCATGCAAGGAGACACCTCTCCAGCCTCCTTGTCATGCTGGAAATCAGCAGAAGCAGCAGCATGCTTCTTCAAAAAGGGAAGCAGGAGCTGGCACAAGGATTTCTCTTCAAAAACAGCAAGCTGCCACCCTTTTCTTCTAAGACAATGGCCACATCAAAAGCCTATGCTATCCTAGGCAATCATAGCTATGATGAGGAGGAGCAGCACAGTTTTAAGAAGCTTAAGAATCAGGAGACAAGGCTAGAGTAGTATCCATCCAACCCCCTCCAAGTTCTTGCAAAAAACTGTGAGCCACCCATCCTTCCATTTCCATAATTTCTTCACACCTTTCCTCTTGTTTTCATATCCGTGAGCCTTAAAGAAACGACACACCTCCTCCATCTCTTCACTCCTAAGGACGGTTAAGGTAGGGAAGAATCAAAGGGGAAGCTTTTCTCTAGTCATTCTTTCGTAGACTTCCATCCTACCAATTTCTTGCTAACCAAGTGCATTCTGTTCTGCATACTGTTTTCTGGTTGCATTCTGTTTCCTGGTTGTATCATAACACTTGCATTCTGTTTTTCTGGTTCACATATAACCCTTTGTGTGCTGTTTTCTGGTTTGCATAATAACATCCTGCATTCAGTTTTTCTGGTTGTATTTTAACATTCTGGTTTACTAGTTTACTGTTTTCTGGTTTTCTGGTTTCCATTATCATACGTTTCTGTTTTTCTGGTTTCCATTATCATACGTTTCTATTTTTCTGGTTTCCATTTTAATATGTTTCTGTTTTATGAGTATAACATAAATTCTAAAGCTAAGTAACCACACTTTGCTATAAGTTGTGTAAACAACATGATTCTGTTTTCTTAAATCAAATGCAACGAGTGGCAACTTGGAATATTATGCATTCTGGTTTCTTCAAGTGCACCGAATGGAGATTGTGATGTTATGTACTCTTCTTTGATTCTGGTTTTAAATAAGTGCACCGAATCAAATGCATCTTAATGGTTACTAAAAATGATGAAAAACTATGGTGATGAGTATTTGAAAATATGGTTATTGATCCCTATGCTTACAAGGATGTAAACACTTGGTTGGTGGTGAGTTGTGAATGGTTTTCGTTTGTAATATACGAACTTTAAAATCATCATATGTATAAATGTAATAAAAGTGTAAAGATAAAGTTTCCTTGGGATTAGCCTACACGAAGATATGTGAGGAGTAGAATGGGGGGGTGGTGAAACCCTTGGGAGTAATGCTATTGTGACCACACTTATGTTCGAGGTAGAACAAGTCCTGGTAGGACTGTGAGTTTGTGGGGGTCGCTTCCGGAGGTGGCATTACTTTGACATGCCCTTTTTCTCCAGGACGATAGAGAGCATATAGTGGGAGGTATGTGTACTCTCGTCCATCCGCTATCCCAAAGGAGCACTCCATGGAGTTGGTATAGTAAAAGAGACCTTAAAAAGAAATTTATAACTATCCTAAACTCTTGTTATTATGATACTGTCTTAATTAGTAATTTTTATGGTGTTTGGATGCTCTTATTCCTTATTGTTGCAATTTTGTTATTATAAGTAATTTATTCCTTCTAACTGTTACATATTCTGTAGAAAGGCTATTTTCAAAAAATAAACCATTTTGGGAATCAGAGATTTTCTGTAAACTATATTATTTCTGTTGTGAGAATTTTACTAATAACCGATTCCCCTGGAATATCATTAGTTCTATTTTTTTTAACTTACCTACTGAGAATCATTTTCTCACCCCTTCTATGATTTATCATGGTATTCCAGACCCGCCATCATGAGTACTATTATAGTCTGGCTGGGAGAAGGGACCAGGCATTATGACATGGAAACCAAACTATTTACTTTTACTGGTCAGATTACCATACAGATATCATCCACCTCCCACCCAGAGTTTGGAGTTACCACCATCTCGGGCCCCTTCACTTTCCAGGTGGTCCTCCCACCATGGTGATCCTACCGTCACCGCCTCCGTTCAGCTAACTATGACCATGCTAAATTCTCCTCTGCCCTACTACTTGAAAATGAGGAGAAATATGTGTTGCTGCTAATGTTTTTTTTTTATGTTGTTTTAATCTCACAGCTTGTATAAGGCCCTGCATGGGTCTAATTTTGTAACTGTTATGCAAACTGGTGTTTGGTGTTTTGTATCTAAATGGCAATTACGCATGTAGGTCTTTGTGTTGATAGTTATTTCTTCCGCTCCTTAAAAAGAAGGTACAAAACATAAAGTTAATAAGTTAACTATTTCCAAGACAACAGTGGCTAAATTAACCCTATTTACAAGGAAGAGGAAATAAATACTATTTTTTTAGGTTGTTACAGTTGTTGGTATCAGAGCAGTTCGTCCAGGCATAGCCTAGTCTTGATCAGTACTCCAAGGTAAGAATTGATTTATGCTAACAGTACAGTAATAAGAGTATCTTTTCTTGTGTAGTCATAAAAATGGCACGAAGGAATATGAGCCAGGATGTGGAGGACTTGATAGGGACAATTAGAGACATGGTCGCTGCTATGCAAACACAGGCTGAAACTACCACCAGAATTCTGGAACAATTGCAAGGAAACCAGAATGCAAATATAGCTGAACCTCAACAAAGAAGGGATGAATTTGCAGGATTGACAGAGTTCCGGAAGGCAAAATCCTCATCATTCTAGGGAGATCCTGATCCCATAAAGGCAGAATTATGGATTAAGGAGATGGAAAGAATATTCAGAGTCATGGATTGTACCGATGCTCAAAAGGTACTCTTTGCTACTTATATGCTTGTAGGCGAAGCAGAACATTAGTGGAATAGTACACATAGACTCCTGGAAGCAAATGGAACTCTGATTTCCTGGGAAATGTTTAAAATGATATTTTTCAATAAATATTTCCCAAAAAATTTGAGAAATGCTCGGGAATTAGAATTCCTTCGGCTGGAACAGGGAAATATGACGGTGGAGCAGTATGTATCTAAATTTGAAGAACTGTCCAAATTCTCAGCCTATTACATACATCATCCTGATGAAAGGTGGAAGTGCATCAAATTTGAAGCTGGGTTGCGACCAGAGATTTTGAAAGCAGTCGGACCCATGGAGATACGTGACTTCTCAAATCTTGTCACTAAGTGTCAAATCATTGAAGGATATATCACTAGAGCTGAGCCTTTTCGAACAAATTTCTATCCGCAGAAAAGGAAATTTGTCCCTAAACAAGGAAATAGAAATGTAAAATTCAAAATGTCTTAAGAAAGGAATCGGCCCCAGCAACCGCGGAGATTTGGACCACTATGTGCAAAATGCGGCAAAAGTCATAAAGGAAGACCCTATTTCATCTGCTTTGGATGTGGCGAATATGGACATATCAGGAGTTACTATCCACATAATCAGAAAAATGTTGCTAGTACCACCAATCCCAAACCCAAGACCACCGGAAGAGTCTTTACCCTCAGTGGCGAGGAAGCGGCCAGGTCAAATGATCTTATACAGGGTAAGTGCAAAATTTATGAAAATGTTTTGAATGTGTTATTTGATTCAGGAGCCACTCATTCCTTTATTTCCTATGACTGTGCAAAGCAATTGCAATTACCAGTATCCACCCTATCCTATAACTTGGTGGTGTCTACCCCTACCCAAAAGTCAGTAATAACCTCTCAGGTATGTTTGAACTGCCCTTTTGAGATAGAGGATAGGAAATTCCATCAAGATCTAGTTTGTTTACCCTTGGTTGACCTCGATATCATTCTAGGGATGGACTGGTTATCCAGAAATAAAGTTCTTTTGAATTGTTCCGACAAAACCGTGACCTTCCAACCTTCTTCATATCCTTCCCATTCTCTGGTTAGTACCCGAATGCAAAAGAGATTTGAAAACTACATGTTCTTCTCTTCTGTTATAACATTCGAGCAGTCCTTAAACGATATTCTTGTGGTGAGAGATTATTCTGATGTGTTTCTTAAAAATATCCCTAGGTTACCCCCAGAACGTGAAGTAGAATTTAGCATAGATTTAATACCTGGAGCTGGTCCTATTTCTATGCCACCTTATAGAATGTCACCTTTAGAGTTGAGCGAGCTGAAGAAACAGATAGAGGAATTGCTAGAAAAACAGTTCATCCGTCCAAGTGTATCACCCTGGGGATCTCCTGTCCTTTTGGTTAAAAAGAAAGATGGTAGCATGAGAATGTGCATAGATTACCGACAGCTAAACAAGGTCACTATTAAAAATAAATACCCATTACCTAGGATTGATGACTTAATGGACCAGTTGAGAGGAGCTTCTGTATTTTCTAAGATAGATCTTAGGTCCGGTTACCATCAAATCAGAGTCAAGCCTGAGGATGTGCCCAAAACGGCCTTTAGAACTAGATATGGACACTATGAATTTCAAGTGATGCCATTTGGACTTACCAATGCACCTGCAATCTTCATGGACTATATGAATAGAATTTTCAGGCCATATCTTGATCAATTTGTCGTGGTGTTTATAGATGATATTCTGATTTATTCTAGGACCATGGCAGAACATGCCCAACATCTGAGGTGTGTACTTGAGATTCTTAGGGAAAAGAGGCTATATGCTAAGCTGTCCAAGTGTGAGTTTTGGCTCAAAGAAGTGAAATTCTTCGGACATGTGGTGTCATAAGCAGGAATCTTTGTAGATCCAAGTAAGGTAGAGGCTGTAGTACAGTGGGAAAGACCTAAAACCGTAACTGAAATCAAAAGTTTTATAGGATTAGCTGGGTATTATAGGAAGTTTATAAAAGGATTTTCCCAAATAGCCTTGCCCCTAACTAAATTAACTAGGAAAGGAATCCCTTTCGATTGGACCCCTAGATGCGAACAGAGTTTGCAAGAATTGAAAGATAAACTGACCACTACCCCTGTCCTAGTTCTCCCTAACCCTCAGGGACCCTTTAAAGTATTTTGTGATGCCTCTAAGCTTGGATTAGGATGTGTTTTGATGCAAAACCAATGTGTAGTTGCCTATGCTTCTAGACAACTACGACCCTATGAGGAAAATTATCCTACTCATGATCTGGAGTTAGCAGCTGTTGTCTTTGCTTTAAAAGTGTGGAGACATTACCTTTATGGGGTTAAATTTGAGGTTTATAGTGACCATAAGAGCCTGAAATATTTATTTGATCAGAAGGAGTTAAATATGAGGCAGCGTAGATGGATGGAATTTTTAAAGGATTATGATTTCGAATTAAAATATCATCCAGGAAAAGCCAATGTTGTAGCCGATGCTTTAAGCAGAAAATCAATGCATACAGCTACCTTGATGGTCCAGGAGATGAAACTCCTTGAGGATTTTAGAGACTTAGTGCACACTGTGGACGCTGCTGTTGGTAACTTAAAGGTGAATGCTGTAACCATAGAAAATGTTTTGCTTCAAGAAATCAAAGAAGCTCAGCAGCAAGATATTTCTCTAGAACCCATCAGAGAACTGATTCAAGGAAACATTCTAACAAGGTTTAGGTTGACTGCAGACAGAATAATTAAATTTGATGACCGTTTGTGTATACCTAATAACCTAAAAATTAGACAAAAGATTTTGGAAGAGGCTCATAAAAGTAAATTCACTATTCACCCAGGTGCGAATAAAATGTACAGAGATCTTAAGAAAAAATTTTGGTGTCCTAAATTAAAAATAGACATTGCACAATATGTAGCTTCCTGTTTGACCTGTCAAAAAGTGAAAATAGAGCACCAAAAACCTTCAGGACCCCTTCAACCTTTGAGTATTCCCAAGTGGAAATGGGATAAAATAACCATGGACTTTGTAACAGGAATGCCTAGAACATCATCGGGACATGATTCAATTTGGGTGATAGTCGACCGTTTAACCAAAAGTGCTCATTTTATACCATGTAGGACAAATTATTCTCTGGAGAAATTAGCACAACTGTGTGTTCAGGAAATAATAAGATTACATGGCATTCCCCTTAGCATAACCTCTGATAGGGACCCCCGCTTCACTTCAAGATTTTGGAATGCTCTCCAAAAATCATTTGGAACCAAGATTCAGCTTAGTACAACTTATCACCCCCAAACGGATGGACAGTCCGAGCGAACAATATAGACTCTGGAAGATATGCTGAGAGCATGTGCTCTAGAACAAGGAGGGAATTGGGACAAATACCTACCTCTGGCAGAATTTGCTTATAATAACAGTCATCATTCCAGCATAGGTATGGCCCCTTACGAAGCCTTGTATGGGAGAAGATGTAGGTCACCTCTCTGTTGGTACGAAATTGGGGAAAGAGCGTTGTTGGGACCAGAATTGGTACAACAAACCACAGAATAGATCAAAATAATCCAAGAAAGATTGAAAGTTGCTCAGAGTAGGTAGAAGAGTTATGCAGACTAGAGGAGAAAACCTCTGGAATTCCAAGAAGGAGAACATGTATTTCTCAAAATCTCCCCAGCCACCGGAATTCGTCAAGTACTAAAAGCCAATAAATTGAGTCCTCGCTTTCTAGGTCCGTATCAGATCTTAAATCGGATCGGGCCCGTAGCCTACCGTATTACTTTACCACCCCAGCTTTCCAACCTTCATAATGTATTCCATGTATCCAAGCTCCGTAAATATATCCCTGATTCTTCTCATGTACTAACACCTGAAGCAATAACACTCAAATAAAATTTATCTTATGAAGTGTACCCTGTAAGAGTCATGGACCGCCACGAAAAATAGCTACGAGGAAAAACATTTCGGTTGGTCAAGATGTTATGGGAAGGAGCGCAAGTTCAAGATTTAACTTGGGAATTAGAAGCAACTATGAAAAAGGAATACCCTCACTTGTTCCAAGGTATGTGAAATTTTAAGGACAAAATTTTTTTTTTAGTAGGGGAGAATGTAACACCCTGTAATAATTCTTAAATAAGAACTTTGATTTAAATAAAAACCCTAGGCAAGGACTAAGATAACTTACTATAAATCTAACTCAAAAATCAATCTCAAAGTAAATTAGCAAAGAATGATCATGACCACGTATATGATTGAGTAATGGCTAATTACTTGAGAATAGAAAAAGAAATCATGCAAACAAACAATTAATCATTTGCATATTAATATTTAAAGGATGAATGTTGCTTGGTTATAAATGTGATTAGAATTATGCCAAAGGCAGCCTAGCCATCATCAAACAAGTGTTTACATATCATTTACTTAGTGGAATTAGTAAGTTAAACATAACCTATGGCCATGGCATCTAAAAGGTTGCATGCTATCCTTAAAACAAGCATTTTACACAAGCAAGGAAACCAAGACAGCATGATACAATAACTCGTTGTCGTCGTCTTCGGTAGATACAATGCATATATACAGACAACAGATAATGGAAACACAGAAAGAGGTAAGACATCCTACCATCATTACCAATTATAGCAGCTAGAAACAGCACAGCGCCACGTGCCCAAATAGCAATTCAGAATATCATATTCGATTAATAAGCAGTAATTCCAACAATAAACAAGTAAATAGTTCCAGACAGATAATTATCACAGTAATAATCAGATCAATCACAGTTACATAAATTAAGAATTAATGATGATAGTTTGTATCATGATTCACATGTATGCTTTCCCAATTCCTACTCCATGGAGCTAAACCCAAACAGTCGGAGAGAAAGATCAGGAGACATGTCCAGAACTCCTACCGCCGTGGCCGGTGCTATCAATAATTTTTCTCGTGCACAATCATGGCATTGTACAGACATTCTACACTAGATCACAATATAGGACAGTGTCTCGGTCCGGATTGTCGGTGCGTTTGCATCGGTCTACCCCACGGGCAGGAGAGCTACCAACCTCCCATTGCGAGGAACCCGCACCCCGACGCCCCCAAGGTCAACCAATGACCTACACTTGTCTATTCGCATCCGCACTAAGGTGTGTTCAATCTCCTAGGCAACTTGGCCTTACAACAGTCCACAAGGACAATCACAATGCATAAGACACTATGCATGAACATGTATGATTCACAAATCTCTTACAATTCCATAATATGCCACATTAGGCCAAAATAAGCATCAATACACAAATGGTCACTCACATGGACCCATAACATCATAATATAAAGATCAAGTCAATTGATGTGTCATTAGGTTCATTATGAATCCTAGCTTAGAATTTGTTTCCCTTTTTAAGGTTCAAGTTCAAAGTCAATTCTTGTAACCAATTTAACACTCCAAGGCAATTCAATTTCATATATCTTGCAATTTATTTAAGCTCTTAAGTCTCATATTCTCATGTTCTTCACTCACTTAGAATCACCTTAAGCCTTATAATAATTTCACTCTTAGCCCTTTAAAATTTATGAAGTTTTGGTTATATTAAATTCTTCTAATTTATTTATTATCCATTTCATTCCATTGGTCTCTAATTACCTAATCACTTATGCTCCCAAGTTATCACAATCACATACTTACACTCAAAAATGCCTTAGAGGTCGTGGCCTCACAATGGCTCCACTCTTAAGTCCTTTTAAGTTATCACCTTGCATGCCTTTCTCTTAGTTCTTTAAATTGTTCACCTATTAAATTAACTCACCAAGAACCCTAAATTCTTGGCCTCAAAACCGTAGCCATCACATAGGCTTCAATTCCAAATTATTCTTCCACTAAAATCCATCTTGTTACTTGTTTAATCCTAATCTTATGCTTGTTACACATTAACCACAATTTATCCAATTCTTCCACCCCAAAACCGTGGCACTCCAAGAAGGGTGTTCAATTATTTTTTTTGTCCATTTCAAACCATTCAAGCCAATCCAATATTACATTATATACAACAAATCAATCCAATAGCATAAATCAATTAAAATCAACACATAAACATACTAATCACAAAATCAAAGGATAACCTCATTAGGGTTTTTCCACCAACAACACAATCAAGGTTCCTAGATGCTAAGAGAGGTTGAGGAGGAGTGTCTTCCTCTTACCAAAGTGAAAGAACAAGAAGAACACCAAGAAGCTTCTTGAAATTTCGGATTTGAGCTCCAAAAACCCTAAAAATGGTGACTTTGTTAGAATCAATATCAAGGCTTGAAAAATAAGCCATGGATGGCCATTAAAGAAACCATAATCACGAAAATAGAAGGAGAGGGAGAGTGGTCTTGAAACTTACCCAAAATGCTCAAAGTTGGAGCTTGAAGAAGATGATGAAAATGGAGGAATTTCAAGAAACTCCAAGAAGAAAAGATGCTTAGAATGGTGAGAGGATTTAGGAAATGTAATTAGAAGAAATTTTTGTGAAGATTAGGGTGGTGAAGAAAGGGCTGGCCATAGCCTTTCGTGGAGAGAAGGAGGAGAGAAAATTCAAGGAAGAAGAAGAAGAAAGGATGAGAGAGAAAGTGTCTTGAAAATTAATGAATTAAAGTGATAATTGAATAATTGGAATAAAGCAATTTCCTTCCTCTTGGGCTGCATTCCAGCCATGCAAAGAGGGAGAGAAGAGAGAGGGAAATGGCTTCCAAGGGAAGTGATAAACACATATTTTATTCATTAAGAAACCCTTATATTTAGTCATTTACACTCTCCATATTCTTAATTGATTGAGTTTGACATGATTTTGTGAGTTTGAGCTCAAATTGGTCCTAATTGAATATTTTCAGCATTATTGAGATTTTACACTGTTTCTGTATTTTGGTCATAACTTGAGTTCCTGATATCTGACAATCATGAATTTTATCTTGTAGGAAAGCTAAGAGGAAGCTCTACAACTTTGATGAAGAGCTCGAAGTCCGATTCAGATGTCTAAGAGACCTAAGTTTACATGGAAGTCAGAATACGGGTTCTGTCAGTAGAATCCGAACAGTGTGCACTCATAAAATCATATCTCAAGATGTAATAATGGAGATGGGCTGAAATTTGGACAGTGGATAGTCAAGATCCAAATAAACAATTTTCATGAAAAACACATTTTGAGAAAAAGAAGTCTAGTAGGTCATTTTGAGCTTGCAAGTCGGAACAGAGGTGCTGAAGTTGGGTTTGAGCAACCTACGGTATTTGGGACATATCTTGGGCTTAAGGAAGCCAAATTTGACGAACCAGCTATCCATTTTATAGCCAAGACAAGGATCTACAACTTTCATGAAGAACACTTTTCGTGAATCTGAAGTATAGTGGGTCGTTTTTGGCTTCCAAGTCAGACACGAGATTTTCATCCATCCACTAATCCACTAATCCACTCATCCATCCACTAATCCATCCATCCACTCATCCACTCATCCACTAACTCACCCACTCATCCACTCATACACTAATCCAACCACTTAACCACTCCACCCACCCATCCACTAATCCATCCACTCACCCACTCAACCACTCATCCACTCAACTAACCCACTCAACCAATATTTAATCCACTCCACTCAACCACTCACCCACTAAACCAACCCACTCAACTAAATCAACCAATCATCCACTCACCCACTCAACCACTCAACCACTCATCCACTCAACTAACCCACTCAACCAATATTTAATCCACTCCACTCAAACCAACCCACTTAACCACTCACCCACTCAACCAATCCACTCAACCACCCCACTCCACTAACCCACTCATCTATCCACTCACCTTTGTCATTTTGTTACCTTAGACTTCTATAAAAGGGCACCATTGGTTATCATAGGGGGGGGAACTCTCCTTCATTTTCTCTCAGTTTTTCTTGTGATTTCTTTCTAGCTATGTGTAACTAAACCTCCCTTGGTTAAGGGGGTGATGAAACCGCTAGTATTAATATTGTAAACTTTGCATATTTGATTATTTCAACACAGTTATGTTTTTATTCATATATTTCTGAATCTATTGTTGGTATGAAGGTTTTTGTACTTGTTCCTACTTTCAAAGTAGTAGATCTAGGTTTATTATGCGCGGTTGCGGTAGTAGATCTAGTGGGATGTATGATGTTCATGTGGGTATAATTATCTTTGTGCTATTTGCCGCTATAAAAGTGGTAGATCTGGGTTTATTATGCTTGTGCCGCGGTATTAGATCTAGAGAAATATATGTTCTAAGTAATTTAATCCCGGTGTGTGATTAGACTTTAGTGTAATTGGTTTTCTAAATCTTAATGCAATTGTTGGATAGTTGTAAGAGCGGTTGCTTTATGACTAATCGGTGATTAGGAGTTGATTTGAGCGGTTGCTAAATTGGCCAACACGTAAGGAGAACAGAGATTTACTCTCACAATTGCATAAAAACATAATTGAGCATGTTGGAATAAAAGGATATGTGGATTTACATTATCATATAAATCTAGTGGTGGATTCAATCTCTTAACCAATTTTCTTATATTGTTGATTTCAGTTTGTTTATTGTTATCTTTGAAGCTGTTCATTGTTCATCAAAACTCCAAAACCCCCCTTTTACTGTTTATTGTTAATCAAAGTCTAAATTGGGAATTGTTTAATAGTGTTAATTGAATTGGTTCTCTGTGGATCGACCCTTACTAACTACAACTAGTTGTAAGGTTTTTATTTTCTGGTGGGCCTGACAACTGATTTTTATCTTAATTTTAATCACTACATCCGCACGCATCAGGAAGCTAAGGGTATTTGGGTCTTTGGTTAGTCAAAGCTTCTCAAAGAAGCTTTGAATATTTAATATTAAATTTGAATTAAAGTGAATGGATTAGACATAAAATAGATTGCATTAGGATAATGTGATAGTATTTTTATTACACACTATTATCCAATGGATAATAGTCACAGTTGACAGAAATCAGTATTTAATTAATCTGACAGATGAATTTTTCACTGTATTGATTTATTTTATCTGTTAAGATTTCTCAAAAATTGTAAAACCTCGTAAACTGTGTCAAGTCTCGGGTTTAGTAAGATCCCCCGTCGAAATGTCCATAGTCCAAGGTTCGTGGAGGAAACATCGCGTTTCTCTAGTTCTGCTCAGTGTACACGTAAAACGAGGAATATACTAAAATATTCGACGTTTCCGGAAAATTCTCAGAAAATTCTCAAAAATTGCAAATATTATAAAACGACTATTCGTCATATAATTTTCTAATTTTTAAAGCATTACAGTCGTTTTCCCGACTCTGCTCAAGTTTTGCGCAAAATGAGGAATATATTAAAATATTCATCATTTTCGAAAAATTCCAGAAAAATTCACATAAATCACAAATATTAGAAAATGACTATTGATGGTGAAATAATTAATTTCTGGAGCATTACACTGACCTTAGGAATTCTCAGCTCAGTGTGCATGCAAAACGAGGAATATATTAAAATATTCAACGTTTCCATAAAATTCTAGAAAAATTCCCAAAAATTAAGAATAATGTAAAATGATCATTTATACTTAAACAGATATTTCTCGGGATGTTACAAAAATCCTATGCTATCCTAGGCAATCATAGCTATGATGAGGAGGAGCAACACAGTTTTAAGAAGCTTAAGAATCAGGAGACAAGGCTGGAGCAGTATCCATCCAACCCCCTCCAAGTTCTTGCAAAAAACCATGAGCTACCCATCCTTCCATTTCCATAATTTCTTCACACCCTTCCTCTTGTTTTCATATCCGTGAGCCTTAAAGAAACGACACACCTCCTCCATCTCTTCACTCCTAAGGACGGTTAAGGTAGGGAAGAATCAAAGGGGAAGCTTTTCTCTAGTCATTCTTTCATAGACTTCCATCCTACTAATTTCTTGCTAACCAAGTGCATTCTGTTCTGCATACTGTTTTCTGGTTGCATTCTGTTTCCTGGTTGTATCATAACACTTGCATTCTGTTTTTCTGGTTCACATATAACCCTTTGTGTGCTTTGTTTTCTGGTTTGCATAATAACATCCTGCATTCAGTTTTTCTGGTTGTATTTTAACATTCTGGTTTACTAGTTTACTGTTTTCTGGTTTTCTGGTTTCAATTATCATACATTTCTATTTTTCTGGTTTCATTTTAATATGTTTCTGTTTTATGAGTATAACATAAATTCTAAAGCTAAGTAACCACACTTTGCTATAAGTTGTGTAAACAACATGATTCTG
Source organism: Ormosia emarginata (assembly GCA_029884605.1). NCBI lineage: Eukaryota > Viridiplantae > Streptophyta > Magnoliopsida > Fabales > Fabaceae > Ormosia > Ormosia emarginata. Next base: position 1,098,220 of record JAQQTP010000013.1, on the reverse strand, counting down.
TTTTCTTAAATCAAATGCACTGAGTGGCAACTTGGAATATCATGCATTCTGGTTTCTTCAAGTGCACCGAATGGAGATTGTGATGTTATGTACTCTTTTTTTATTCTGGTTTTAATTAAGTGCACCGAATCAAATGCATCTTAATGGTTACTAAAAATGATGAAAGACTATGGTGATGAGTATTTGAAAATATGGTTATTGATCCCTATGCTTACAAGGATGTAAACACTTGGTTGGTAGTGAGTTGTGAATGGTTTTCGTTTGTAATATACGAACTTTAAAATCATCATATGTATAAATGTAATAAAAGTGTAAAGATAAAGTTTCCTTGGGATTAGCCTACACGAAGATATGTGAGGAGTAGAATGGGGGGGTGGTGAAACCCTTGGGAGTAATGCTATTGTGACCACACTTATGTTCGAGGTAGAACAAGTCCTGGTAGGACTGTGAGTTTGTGGGGGTCGCTTCCGGAGGTGGCATTACTTTGACATGCCCTTTTTCTCCAAGACGATAGAGAGCATATAGTGGGAGGTATGTGTACTCTCGTCCATCTGCTATCCCAAAGGAGCACTCCATGGAGTTGGTATAGTAAAAGAGACCTTAAAAAGAAATTTATAACTATCCTAAACTCTTGTTATTATGATACTCTCTTAAGTAGTAATTTTTATGGTGTTTGGATGCTCTTATTCCTTATTGTTACAATTCTGTTATTATAAGTAATTTATTCCTTCTAACTATTACATATTCTGTAGAAAGGCTATTTTCGAAAAATAAACCATTTTGGGAATCAGAGATTTTCTTTAAACTATATTATTTCTGTTGTGAGAATTTTACTAATAACCGATTCCCCTGGAATATCATTAGTTCTGTTTTTTTTAACTTACCTATTGAGAATCATTTTCTCACCCCTTCTATGATTTCTCGCCATCATGAGTATTATTATAGTCTGGCTGGGAGAAGGGACCAGGCATTATGACATGGAAACCAAACTGTTTACTTTTACTGGTCAGATTACCATACAGATATCATCCACCTCCCACCCAGAGTTTGGAGTTACCATCATCTCGGGCCCCTTCACTTTCCAAGTGGTCCTCCCACCATGGTGATCTTGCCGTCGCCGCCTCTGTTCAGCTAACTATGACTATGCTAAATTTTCCTCTACCCTACTACTTGAAAATGAGGAGAAATATGTGTTGCTGCTAATGTTTTTTTTTATGTTGTTTTAATCTCACGGCTTGTATAAGGCCCTGCATGGGTCTAATTTTGTAACTATTATGCAAACTGGTGTTTGGTGTTTTGTATCTAAATGGCAATTATGCACGTAGGTCTTTGTGTTGATAGTTATTTCTTCCGCTCCTTAAAAATAAGGTACAAAACATAAAGTTAATAAGTTAACTATTTCCAAGACAACAGTGGCTAAATTAACCCTATTTACAAGGAAGAGGAAATAAATGCTATTTTTTTAGGTTGTTACACCGATGATCCTGACCGAGACACTATTCTTATTCAAGATCTGATAAAGATTGTCGTGTATATGCTAGATGTACAAAATCAAAATGAGGATTATAGCACGTGGTCTGAGGCATGTGGTACCGACAGATCTTTTCGATCATTTCTCTGACCTGAGTTTAGCTCCATGGAGTAGGAAATCGAGTCTTGTGTACATGCATAATTTGAACACTTATATCCGTATGATATATTAATTGAGGAATATTGGCTATGACAACTGTTTTGAATACTTGGATTGATATATGATTGGATGATGATAGTTGATTAATATTTAATATATTATTGGAAATTTGGTATGATATCCCTGTATGATATTGCTGTTTATGTTATCTCTGTGCTGCCATGTTGGTATTGGTGTAGGTGATCTCACTTCTTTGTTATGTTGTTTTGCTGTGTCTGTACTGTTAAAATCAAAAAAATAGAAGGATCGAGTTGTCTTAGACATAACGGGCGATGGATACTCTAAGATTGGTAACAACAATAAGGAGTGGACATTCAGGACTCGAAGGTGTACAGTGTTGACAAAGAACAGATGTAGAATAGATGTCTGATGCAACAAGATGGATACACAACAAAATAAGTATGTTAAGTTTTAACGTTAGTGTTGTACCGTGCTATTAAGTAGGGCCCGTCATGAGGTTTGCTACTGTTAAAAAAAAAGAATCTGTTAGTTTTATATTTCTCTTTAAATTATGAAATATTAATTAGTATCAATATTGCATAATGAATAGTTAAAATATGATTTTCAATATTACCTAATATTGTCAGTAAATTTATGTTTCAGTAAAGAAAAAATTTTGAAACCCACTTTTTATAACTCAAACTTTGTGCGAATTTCTTTTCAGATTATGAGTCGGGAGTCAGATATGTGATACCCTAGGGAGGGTGTTATATTAGTTGGTATCAGAGCATGGTTTGAGTCTTTTGGGGTTTATGGCTAGGTCTGTTTTGCTTGTGTTGTGTTCTCTGTGTTATTGATTTCTGAAAGGAAACAATGTTGTTTATAATGGATATTAGATCTATTGTATTTTGATCCGCACGCCTCAAGGAAAAAAAAAGAAATGACTCGGGATAGTTGAGTGATTTACTCTGAGTTAGGAAAATAAAAATTTCGGGCCGGGGAAAACTTTACGTAATTTAATTTTTACTGTTAAGTAATTATTTTACGTAATCTGATTTGATATTTGTGTGTTTTCTAATATTTGTGATTTTTATAGATGATTATGTTTTTTTTACTGCATGTGGTCCCAGGTGGTCCTATGTGGGCCCAAGTGACCTTACGTGGGCCCAAGTGGGTCCCGCAAAGCAAAAAAATTTCTACGCATAGAAAAATTTGTACTGTTTAGATGGAGATAAGGGATCTTACTAAACCTGAATCCGGAAACAGTTTTAGAAAATTTCTTCTACTGTGTTTTGTACTGTATTTATTTATCGGGCGATAAAAATACAGTAAATATATAATTTCGTGGGGTTTTAGCAGATAAAAATAGAAATTATATTGCTTAAGTCAATATTGGTGGTTTGGATATCCACCATTGATTTAATTAATGATGGAGACTTGATCTTGATTTAATCAATGGTTGAGAAATAAACTTAATGAAGAAGCATTGGATGTTAACCATTGATCTAATCAATGGTGGAGATTTAATCTAGACAAGCTTAATAAGGAAGGCTTCAATATCAACCGTAGATTTAATCATCGGTGTAGAATTGGTCATATAAAGTGGCTATGACCATTTATAACCATTGGATTTAGATTAAATCAAGGGTGGAGATTTAGTCTTAAAAAGTAACAAAGATCATTTATGACCATTAGATGAAGAATTAATCAAGGGTGGAGATTTAGTCTTCTAAAATGGTTAAGACTAATTAGGACCCTTGGATTAAAAGTTTGAAGGAGTAATCTTGACCCTTTGTTTTGGAGACACATCTAATGGCTAGAATTTAAAGGAGAAAGATCCAATAACCTAGATTAAGTCTTCTAACCTACCTAAGTCTACCTAAATTCTAACCATTGATCTAATCAATGGCTTAAATGGCTCTAAATGATGGCTTGAAATTATTGAATGCATTATGAAGAGGAAAGGGACGGTTTTGGCTTGTTTAGAAGACAAAGAAAAAGCTTTATGACCATTATTTGATGCTTTATGTCAATTATGATTTGCTTTAGTCAATTTTGTTTCATTATTGCTTTGTTTGCTTCCTTAGGAGAATGCTTGGAGGGGGGGCACGGTTTTGAGAAGCCCTAGGACCATAGGAAAGTGTTTCATTCCATTATTACTCATTCTTGGTCATCATTGATCAATTTCAAGAAGCTAAACTTAGAAAATTTCCTCTCCATCTCTTCTCCAAGTAGGTTTCGGCCAAGCACTCCAAATCCATCCTCCATCACTTTTTAATTTTAGCCAACCTAGTTTCTTGAATCCTTACCTTATTCTAAACAACTTTCATGATAAAGATTTCTTCAAAATCCAACATCTAGTACTTCAAATCCAAGCTTCAAGTTTCTATCAAAAATCAAAAATTCCATCTTTGTGCTTCAAGAGAAACCATTCGGTCAAGACACTCAAAACCACCATCCAATCTCTTTTAATTTCATCCAACCATAGATCTTGAATCTACATGATATTCTAAGCAACTTTCATGTTGGAGACTTTCTCTAAATCATTCATTTTCAAGGAGTTTTTCCAAAAGCAAGTTCTAAGGTTTTTGAGGTGAAGTGTAAGGAAACTTCATTTCTTCTCTTCTTTTTCATGATCTAAACCATGTTTGATCCATGGTTCTCTTAATCAAAATTAGTATACTAATTTTTTTTATGTATTTTGTTTTGTATTTGAGAAGCCCTTGGTGGTGAAGGACTTGGAAAAAGGAGCAAAACAAAGAGTTTTTGAGGATCTTCAAAAGGTAAGAGGGAGATCCATCTCACCAACCAAGCTTGGTGGTGAGAGATGGTCTTATATTTTATGAGTGTTGAATCCATGTGAGGATTCATATCCATGGTCAAGTAATAATTTATATGTGTTTATGAGCTTTGATTAATTGCTTATGCTTAATATGCTTTGCATGAGTTTATGATTTTGATGGTATGCTTATACTATGCATGATTATAATATGGCATGCTTTTGATATATATATATATATTGCGTATGTATGTGTATGTCATGATTTGATGATGGAAAGAAAATTAATTTTGGTCCCAATGGCCAAGGAGAGCTACGGTTTTGATGCCCTTGATTAGGGTTCATGTTGAAAATTTTTCAAGAACAAGGAAATTGATTTGTTTAATGAAAATTATGAAGTGGAGAAAAATGAATTTTCTTGGTTCTAAAGGCTATAGAATTTTCGGCCAAGACACCTCAACATAGGTGTTTATAACTTAATATTTTTATGGAAGAATAAAATTGGATTGATTTGAAAAGCATGGAAAATGAACAAAGGATATGTTTTTCAAGAGAATAAGAACATGGTTTTGAAGGATTTTTATTGATTTATTTGTGTAAAAAGATCCTAAGTGTTTTTCTAAACATGAGTTTTGAATAAAACGGGCAAACGTTGATTTTAAGGATTTGCAAAGAAAGTGAAAAAGAATTTGTAAAGAAAGTGAAAATGGATTTGCAAAGAAAGTGAAAAATGGAAATGAACAAATGATTTGATTTTCAAAGACTACGAGTCTTACATTTTTGTAAAGGATTTTTAATGGTTTTGTTTGTGTAAAACCATATCAATTTAAAAGGAAAAATATTTGATGGTTTCAATAGTCATGTCCACATTTTTTTAAAAGGCTTGTAATGTCTTGATTTTTATGAACAAAGTGATTTTCAAAGTGAAAAAGTAACTTGATTTAATACAAGGAATTTGGAAAGAGAATCAGAGTGTTTTTATCACTTGAGAGAATTTTGTTAAACGAAAGACAAAGAGAGGTTGAACATGTTTGAACTCTAATTTATTTTGAAGAATGATTTTGGAAGTGATTTGAGAAAAATGGAGAATATAATGGCAATTTGAAAAGTTACTAACGTATAACTTATTTTTGAGTTTTGAAATACGTTAGAAAATGTTAAGTTTTGAAACGTTGATTTATATCAATGGAAAAGTGATTTTTGTGGATTATATTTTGGAAAAGGATTTCTTGAGTAAAGAAATGTGGAAAAAGATTTTCTTAAGTAAGGAAATGTGAAAAATGAAATACAAAATCATATTAATTTGAGAAAGGTTGAAAAAGAATTTTTGAAGGTTAAGAAATATTTTTTGTAATGAAATTATGGTGAAAAATTATTTTCGTTGCTTAAAAATGATTTGAAATACAGGAAAATATTTTTACCCAATTTGAAAAATGTGTTGAAAATGATATTGATTTATTTAAGTCCAAAATAATGTTTTGGAATATTGAGGAATATTTTACGTGATTATAAAATGTTGAAAAATATTTTACGTATCTTAAAAATGATTTAAAATACAGTAAAATATTTCTATGCGATTTGAATTACGTTTAAATATTTTACGTAATTTGAACTACTATTGAAAAATCAATATGTGATTTAAAAGTGATAGAATATTTTTACGTGATTGTGAAAATAACGAAAAATCGTTATATGATTTGGAAAGTGTTTTAAATATTTTGAGAATGATAGAAAATGATTTACGCAACTTAAAAGAATGATTTCTAAGTTACGCGATTTTGAAACAGTGAAAAAATACTATGCGATTTGAGAAACGTATGTTTTTATGCGATTGAGAAAAACATTGAAAAACTTGTACGTAATTTAAAAGTGTAACAGAAGAGTTGCGGTATTTTGAAAATGTAATAAAAACGTTTTGGAATTTTAAAAACGTAACAGAAGTGTTACGGTATTGTGAAAATATAACTAAAACGCTTTGGAATTGTGAAAACGTAACAGAAATGTTACGCGATTGTGAAAACCCGACAAAAGTGTTTTATGACCATAAGAACACAATAACATGATGATTACTATTGAACTAGTGTCCATACACTGTTTGTGAAAAACAACGAGTTTTGCCTGTTATTGGCACGTGGTGCATTTTAGATGCATTGAAAAAAAATATATATACGTTTGAGGCATATGATTTAATTGAACAAATGAATTTGAAAAGAATGGCCCTTGTGGTTGGACTTGCACTGATATATTCATGCATTATATAAACTATATATGAGAAATTATGAGATATACCTGTAATTGGTATTTGGTGCATTATACATGCATTGGAATGGTTCGATGACGACTGGATATGGCTGATTGCCTAGGAGAAACACACTTCTTGAGTGGGTGCGATATGCGTAGTGTAAGTCACTTGTTGACCTTGGGGGCATCGGGGTGCGGGTTGCTTACACGGGTGGTTAGTCGTGCTTCTTCCCGTAGGTTAGACCGATGCAACACACCGATGATCCTGACCGAGACACTATTCTTATTCAAGATCTGATAAAGACTGTCGTGTATATGCTAGATGTGCAAAATCAAAATGAGGATTATAGCTCGTGGTCTGAGGCATGTAGTACCGACAGATCTTTTCGATCATTTCTTTGACCTGAGTTTAGCTCCATGGAGTAGGAAATCGAGTCTTGTGTACATGCATAATTTGAACACTTATATCCGTATGATATATTAATTGAGGAATATTGGCTATGACAACTGTTTTGAATACTTGGATTGATATATGATTGGATGATGATAGTTGATTAATATTGAATATATTATTGGAAATTTGGTATGATATCCCTGTATGATATTGCTGTTTGTGTTATCTCTGTGCTGCCATGTTGGTATTGGTGTAGGTGATCTCACCTCTTTGTTATGTTGTTTTGCTGTGTCTGTACTGTTAAAATCAAATAATAGAAGGATCGAGTTGTCTTAGACATAATGGGCGATGGATACTCTGAGATTGGTGACAACAATAAGGAGTGGACATTCAGGACTCGAAGGTGTACAGTGTTGACAAAGGAACTGATGTCTGATGCACCACGTGCCAATAATAGACAAAACTCGTTGTTTTCACAAATAGTGTCCATACACTGGTTTTAAAGTAATCATACTGTATTTTTCAATAACAAAATCATGTTATCATGTTTTCATAGTTGTAAAACACTTTTACCGTATTTTCACAATCGTGTAACATTTCTGTTACGTTTTCACAATCCAAAAATGTTTCTGTTATGTTTTCACAATACCATAACACTTCTTTTACATTTTCACAATGTCGTAACACTTTTGTTACGTTTTTAAAATTCCAAAACATTTTTATTACGTTTTCATAATACCGTAACACTATTGTTACATTTACAAAATTTCGTAACATTTCTGTTACGTTTTCAAAATACCACAACTCTTCTGTTGCACTTTTAAACCACGTACAAATTTTTCAATGTTTTTCTCAATCGCGTAAAAACATACGTTTCTCAAATCGCATAGTATTTTTTCACTATTTCAAATTCGCGCAACTTAAAAATCATTCTTTTAAGTTGCATAAATCATTTTCCATCATTCTCAAAATATTTAAAATACTTTCCAAATCACATAACGACTTTTCGCCACTTTTCACAATCACGTAAAAATAATTCATCACTTTTCAATCACGTAGTGATTTTTCAATAGTAATTCAAATTACATAAAATATTTAAACGTAATTCAAATTACGTAGAAATATTTCAACGTATTCCAAATCGCGTAGAAATATTTTACTGTATTTCAAATCGTTTTTAAGATACGTAAAATATTTTTCAACATTTTACAATCACGTAAAATATTCCTCAATATTTCAAACATTATTTTGGACTTAAATAAATCAATATCATTTTCAACAAATTTTTCAAATTGCGTAACTTGAAAATCACGTTTTTAAGATACGTAAAACATTTTTCATCATCATTTCATTACAGAAAATATTTCTTCAAAAATTCCTTTTCAACCTTTCTCAAAATAATATGACTTTGTATTTCATTTTTCACATTTTCTTACTGAAGAAAATCTTTTTCCACATTTCTTTACTCAAGAAATCCTTTTCCAAAATATAATTCACAAAAAATCACTTTTCCATTGATATAAATCAACGTTTCAAAACTTAACATTTTCTGACGTATTTCAAAACTCTAAAATCAGTTATATGTTAGTAAATTTTCAAAACACCATTATATTCTTCATTTTTCCCAAATCATTTCCAAACACAACCTTCTTCAAAATAAATTGAAGTTCGAAAACATTTTCGTTTACAAAAAACTTGATTTTCTCAAGTGATAAACGCTCTAATTCCCTTTCCAAATTCTTGTGTGAAAATCATTTTGTTAAAAAATAAAGGTATCCGCAAGTCTTCAAAAACCGTGAACACTTGGTCTTTGAAATCAAGTCATTTGTTCATTTTCATTTTTTACTTTCTTTGCAAATCCATTTTCACTTTCTTTACAAATCATTTTTCACTTTCTTTGCAAATCCTTAAAATTAACATTGTTATTTTCATTTAAAACTCATGTTTAGTAAAACACTTAGAAACTTTTTACACAAAATAAATCAATACAAATCCCTTCAAAAACAGTGTTCATGTACTCTTTGAAAAATAAATCCTTTGTTTATTTTCCTTGTTTTTCTAAACATCTCATTTCATCATCCATGAAAATATTAATTTGTGAACACCTATCTTGAGGTGTCTTAACTGAAATTCACCATGTTCTAGGGACCAAAAATTAATTCTCTTGTTCTTGAAAAATTTCAACATAAACTCTAATCATGAGTGTCAAAACCGTGACCACTCTTCCTTTGGCCATTGGAGCCAAAAATTAATTTCCTTTCCATCATCAAATCATGGCATACACATACATATTTCATCATATATACCATAATCTACCATAAGCATGCCATAATCAAAAGCAATACATCATGCAAATCATACAAAGCATGAACAAATAAATCAAACACATAAACATCCACAAATAATTACATGACCATGGATATGAATCCTCACATGGATTCACCATCCATCAAATATAAGACCATCTCTCACCACCATACTTGGTTGGTGAGATGGATCTCCCTCTTACCTCTTGAAGATCCTCAAAAGCTTATTAATTTGCTTCTCTTTCCAAGTCCTTCACCACCAAGGGTTTCTTAAACACAAAACAACACATATATTTATTAGTATCTTAAGCTTGAATAAGAAAACCATGGATGTGCATCATGGTTAGAACCTTGAAAATCAAAAGGAAAGTGAAGAGTAACAAACTTCACCATTAAAGCTTCAATCTTTAGCTTGAAGAACAAGGTTGAAGATAGATGATTTAGAGAAAATCTCCAACATGAAAATTGCTTAGAATATCATGTAGATTCAAGATCTATGGTTGGATGAAATTAAAAAGGATTGGATGGTGATTTTGGATGGTATGGCCGAAATTCCTCTTGAAGAACAAAGATGGAATTTTTTATTTTTGTAAGAGAAAAGCTTCTTAGGCTTGGTTAAGACAAAAGATGAAGTGAAAACACTTAGTTTTTCCTTCCACAAATTTTGTGAAGCTCCTTGGGAAAATTCCTAAAAATCATAAACAAAAGTTACAATCAATAACAAGTGTAGAAATAGGTAAACCATGGTTCAATCATGGCTTAGAAAATCAAAACTAGAAGATTAGAAGAAGAAATATGAAATTTACCATTTTTGGTAGAATCTTGAAGCTTGGATTTGAAGATCAAGATGAATGATTTAGAGAAAACTCAAAACTAGAGATGTTCTTAGAATAGTGTTTAGGTTTAGAAAATTAAGTTGGATGAAATTTTTGAGTGATGGAAGGTGTTCTTGATGGTCATGGCCGAAACATAGAGGAGAAGAGAAAGGAGAGAAAATTTGTTTTGGAGCGCTTTGGCTTTTTGGAGGAGACAAAGGTGATCAATGATATCAATAATGACCAAAATGGAGTAATAATGGTCATAGACTTGTTGCTATGGCCTTAAGGCCTCCAAAACTGTCCCCGCCCTCCAAACACTCTCCTAAGGATGCAAACAAATCAATAATAATGCATGTTGACCAAGACAAGTTGATAGAAAGTGATAGGAATTGATTTGTAATAATTTGCCTCACAAATGGATGCATTGCCGTAGCTTCCTTGAAGCAAGTCTCCATTATTGACTATTTCTTTGTTGTGTAATACAAATAATGGAACATGAATTTATTGAATCAAATTGGCCCCCTTTTAGCTTTGCATGGCCGTAGCTATGCTTGGAGAGAAAGAAAAAAATATTTTTGCTTTAGGAAAATCAATGAATGATGAAGATTGATCAAAATAGGTAATAATGGTCTTCAAACTTTTTCTTTGGCCTAAAAAAAGCCTACTCAAAATTGTCTCCTCCTTCCTTTGCATCTCCAAATGTGACAATTCTCCTAGCCATCATTATTTGAAACCATTTAAGCCATTGATTAATTCAATGGTTAGGATTTAGGTAGACTTTTGATTTAGAAGACTTAATATAGGCCATTGGATCTTTCTCCTTTAAATTCTAGCCATTAGATGTGTCTCCAAAATAAAGGGTCAAGATTACTCCTTCTTACTTTTAATCCAGGGGTCATAATTAGTCTTTGCTACTTTTTAAGACTAATTCTCCTCCATTGATTAAATCCAAATCCAATGGTCATAAATGGTCCTTGTTATTTTTTAAGACCAAATCTCCACCCTTGATCAATTCTAAATCCAATGGTTGTAAATGGTCATAGCCATTATATAAAACTAAATCTCTACTCTTGATTTAATCTCCATCTAACGGTTATAAATAATCCTATTTACTTTTAAGAACAAATCTCCACCGTTGATTAAATCAAGATCAAGTCTCTATCGTTAATTAAATCAATGGTGGATATCCAAACCACCAATGTTGACTTAAGCAATATAATTTCTATTTTTTCTGCTAAAACCCCACGAAAGATTATATTTACTGTATTTTTATTGTCTAATAAATAAATACAGTACAAAACATAGTACAAGAAAATTTCTAAAACTGTTTCCGGATTCAGGTTTAGTAAGATCCCCTGTCTCCGTCTAAATAGTACAAATTTTTCTATGCGTAGAAAATTTTTACTTTGTTGGACCCACATGGGCCCACGTAAGGTCACCTGGGCCCACGTAAGGTCACCTGGGCCCACATACAGTCAAAAAAATTCATAATCATCCGCAAAAATCACAAATATTAGAAAATGTATGAAAATCAAGTCAGGTTATTAAAAAATAATTGATAGTCAAGAGAAATAAATATTTAAAGATTTTCTCCGGCCCGAAAATTATTATTTTCCTGACACAGAGTAAATCACTCAAAACGATCAAATACGCTGATGGAATAATCAAAATAATTTTACAGTATCCAAAAATTACTAAACAGTAAAATTCTATTAACTGTTAAAATTATTGTTTAAGAGATAGGAAATTCAAGGTGTTACAAAAAACGTAGAAAACACATTTTAAAAAAAATTTTATAGACAAAATACTGTCAAAATTTATTAAAAATATACAAATAAAAGAGAACATTTTATAATATATTTATAATGTAAGAAAAATATTCTACGTAGTTTTAAAGTATAAGAAATTACTTACGTAATTTTAAAATATAGATTTTAAAGCTTTTCGATCAAGAAAACGATTTAAAAATCTTTCGCGATTGAGAAAATGATTTAAAAACGCTACACGATTTTAAAAATAGCAAAATATATTTACACGATTTAAAAATGTTTGTAAAAACGATGGAATTGTGAAAATGCGATAAAATTTCTACGCGATTAATCGAAATAGCAAGTTTTGCTGTCGGGCCAAAGTGGTGGACCCGGACATGTGGAGATATGGTACTATCAAGTGGTGACGTACTATATATTGGAATTTTGAGGTTAAAGGCGTTTTTATAAATATGAGAATGTTTTGAGACTAAAGGTAATTTGGTAATTATTATTTTTATTCATGCATTGAGTTGTGCCAATTTAGTTGATATTGGTGATTGATTGACGAGGTGAATTACACCGTGTTGTCAGTGTGATAAGCGTAGTGTGGTTTATCTTGTGTGGACTTGGAGGCATTAGTGTGCGGAGTATTCCACATGTGGACAGTTGGTCGCTCCTCTAGGTCGTGGTAACTGGTAATACAGTAATGATCTCGATACGCACTATACTTAATCAAGATCTTGTAAAGATTGTTTAGTACAATGCCTGTAGTGCACGACGATTGGACTGTGTACTACTACATGACGTTTGGACTGTGGGCTATAGACACAACGTTAGACAGTGGAATAGTTTGGTTGGGCAGCCTAAGGTACTGATAGATCTTTACGGGTCATTCTCTCTGATGTCTATGTCTAGGTCCATGGAGTAAGAATGAGTCGTATTGCATTTGCATTTGCATCATACATCATAACATAATTACTTGTGATATTATATGATACTGTTGTATTAAAACTTCTGTATTAAATTGTATTATTATTTATGATGTTATAATATGTTTTATTATATTAAACTGTGATAATTATTGTATTATCATTTTCTTATTTGCCATACTGGTATTGATGTATGATTATCTCACCTCTCTATATGTATTGTGTTTGTATTATTATTTATGTTGTAAAGAGTTTGAGGAAGAGGAACAGCCTCTTAATTGTGTGTATCCTAAGGAGGAGGAGCAGCATCAAACGGGGGATCAGTTCGACGAGTGCGAGCCTTCTGATCATCCATATCCTTTAGACTGATTTGTGACTATGGCGTTGCCGGGATTTCTTGGTTTTGTGAGGCTAGAGTTTCACGGAGGTTTAGAGGCCTGACGATTATGCGAGGATCGAGGATCGGTGATCTATTTGGGACGTCTAACTTTGTCCCTACGAGCAGAGTTTGATGCTGAGCTTGTTTTTACTACGACTTTATATTTACATCTGAAGCTGCCATTGGATTTGAGGCGTCACTGGGGAGGACTCTTTCGTGTTCCTAGTGAGATTAGTATAGTGTCAACAGCGTGGATTCCTGTCCGTAGAGCTGTGAGACATCCTGGATTCCTGTCATTTGAAGTTTCATCTGAGAGTGATCCTTCAGAGGGTTAGGGATCTATGATGTGCACTTGGGCACTTTATGATGTTGTACTGTATAATGACTCTTTACTATTTTCTTTAAATATTTTGTAGTTATAAATTATTTGCCTCACTTAAAACAAAATCATATGTATATTATGTGTGCGATAACAGTTTGTTTTATTTCATGTTCCGTGTTATTTTATTTAAGGTTATTAAGTATAAAAAGAAAAAATTTATAACTCATATTAATTATTTATCAAATGTTTTATAACTTGGGAAATATTTTATCTATTTTTATTTTATTACATCATAAATGTGGCATCCCCATAAGGGTGTTACAATATCTATATGACATATTAATTGAGGGATACTGGCTATGACAATTGTTCTGTTGAGAAATACTTGGATGATGATGATGATAATAATGTTAATGGCATGATGGTAATTATTATTTATTGTATCTGTTATGATAAATAATGTTGATGGCATGATTGTAATTATGGTATGAAGTATCTATATGATATGCTAGTTGTGTTATCTCTGTGCTACCATGTTGGTATTGGCGTAGGTGATCTCACCTCTTTGTATGTCTATTTTGTACTGTAATTATTTTTGAAAAGATGTTGAGCAAAGGATTAATCAAGAGGGTGAAGAAGAGTAGACTCCAGAGGAAAGAAAAAATTTTACAACTCGTATTTTTATTATAACATCATAATTTATGAATTTGGGGGGTAATTTGGTAATTAAATAATATAAATGTGGCACCCTACGGTGGGTGTTACATTAGTTGGTATCAGAGCCCAAGTTAGAGTCTTTTGGGTTTGTGGTTAGGTCTGTCTTGTTTGTGTTGTGTGATTCTCTGTTATTGTTTTCTGAAAAGAAACAATATTGTTTGAAGATTGACCTTACTTTCTTTGTGCTGTCCAGTTTGAGTAGAGAAAAGTAATGGCAGGACGAGGACGAGGACATGTCAATACTAGAACATGGCTGCAGCTGTAGTAGCAATGCAACAGATGGCTGATGTCGTTGCACAACAAAACCAAAGAGCAACTGAGGATGCTCACAGTTTGTCAGAGTTTCGCAAGAACAATCCACCCAAGTTTCGTGGAGAGTTTGATCCAGACAAAGCTGATCTGTGGATTAAGGAATTAGAGAAAATATTTGAAGGTATGGGTTGTACTGATGAACGCAAGCTGACTTTTGCGACTTTTATGTTAGTTGGTGATGGAGAAAACTAGTGGGCAGGAGCCCGAAGATTGTTAGAAGCTGAAGGAAGAGTTGTGACATGGAAGCTCTTTAAGCAGAAGTTTCTGGGAAAGTATTTTCCAGCAAGTGTGCGTCATGCTAAGGAGATGGAATTTCTTAGTCTGAGGTAAGGGGTGATGTCTGCAAGTGAGTATGCGGCAAAATTCGAGAGCTTGTCAAAGTTTTTGAGGTATTTCCAGATGCACCCAGATGAGGATTGGAAGTGTAGAAAATTTGAGGAAGGATTGAAGCTTGACATTAAGCGGGCTGTAGTAACCCTAGGAATTGAACAGTTTCCAGAATTGTTGGATAAGTGTCATAAGGTTGAGGAGATTGATCTTCAACAGGCGGCCAAAAATAAGAACTTTGGACCTACAAGATTCCAAAGAGGAAAGAACAGTGGAGGAAACCATTTTTAGTAGAAACCGTATACCAAACCGGCAGGAAATCAGAACCGGTAGCAATTTGTTGGAGGAAGTTCTGGTGGCAGTAAGGCAAGTCAAGCTGGAACTCCTACGTATAGTTGTTTCAAGTGTGGGAAGAATCATCTGACCAAGGATTGTCAGCATAAAGGAATTATTTGTTTTAGATATGGGAATCCTGGACATTTATCTAGGGATTGTGATCAGATAAAGAGGGAACCTTCTGTGGGAAATGTTCATACGGCAAGGCCACAGGCGGGTGGTCGAGTGTATACTATGAGCAGGGAGGAAGCCGCGAAATCTTAGGACTTAATTATGGAGGAGTGTGCTATTGAAGGTAATCCTTTAACCGTACTCTATGATTCGGGAGCAACACATTCTTTTATTGCATGTGATTGTGTGGAGCGTTTGGAATTGACTATGACTACATTGCCATATGATTTGAGTGTTGCTAGTCCTATTGATAAGCCTGTGATAACTACAAAAGTATGTTTGAATTGCCCTGTTTGTGTTAGGGATAGAATCTTTCATGTGGATTTGATTTGTTTGCCTCTTTCCAAGATTAATGTAATCTTAGAAATGGATTGGTTATCTTCTAACTATATCCTAATTGATTGTTTAAATAAGACATTAGTATTTCCTAAGGCTAAGGATCCTAGATTCCTAACGGCAACTCAAGTAGAAGTTTGTCTGAAGGAAGGAGATCATGGGTATCTATTGTTGTCTTCTTTGGAGGTTTAGTGTGAAGATGCCTTGAAAGATATTTTCGTGGTCAATGAATTTCCTGAGGTATTTCCTGAAGATAATACCTGGACTACCGCCAGAAATAGAAATTGAGTTTACTATTGATTTAGTACCTGGAGCAGGACCGATATCTATGGTACCTTATAGGATGTCGCCAGTAGAGTTGGCAGAGCTTAAGAAACAGCTGGAGGATTTGTTGGAGAAACAATTTGTGAGACCTAGTGTGTCACCATGGGGAGCTCCAGTATTATTGGTAAAGAAGAAGGATGGAACATCTCGTCTATGTGTAGACTACCGACAATTGAACAAGATTACAATTAAGAATAAATATCCATTTCCAAGAATTGATGATCTGATGGATCAATTGTGAGGAGCCATAATATTTTCTAAGATTGATTTAC
The DNA here is from genome assembly GCA_029884605.1 of Ormosia emarginata. NCBI lineage: Eukaryota > Viridiplantae > Streptophyta > Magnoliopsida > Fabales > Fabaceae > Ormosia > Ormosia emarginata. The sequence goes on along the minus strand of JAQQTP010000013.1, from coordinate 1,081,876 downwards.
GATTTGGTTATCATCAGATTCATGTGAAAGTGGATGATATTCCCAAGACTGCATTCCAGAAACGTTATGGCCATTATGAATATCTAGTGATGCCGTTTGGTGTGACGAATGCACCTGCCATATTCATGGACTTTATGAATAGGATTTTCTGTTCATACTTGGATAAGTTTGTTGTTGTCTTTATAGATGACGTTTTAATTTATTCTCGAAGTCAGGAGGAACATGCTGAACATCTCAAAGTGGTTCTCCAGATTTTGAAGGAGAATAAGTTGTATGCCAAGTTGTCCAAATGTGAATTTTGGTTAAGCGAAGTTCAATTTTTGGGACATGTGATATCAGAGAAAGGAATTGAAGTTGATGTTTCAAAGGTGGAGACAGTTTTGGAATGGGAAAGACCAAAGACTATAACAGAAATCCGTAGTTTTGTCGGATTAGCTGGTTGCTATAGACGGTTCAATGAGGGGTTTTCGAAGATAGCAAGACCTCTTACCTAACATACAGAAAAATCAACCGTTCGTATGGACTGATGCATGCAAAGAAAGTTTTCAAGAGTTGTAGAGACGATTGACTACTTCACCGGTATTGATTCTACCTAATCCGAACAAATCTTTCGATGTATATTACGATGCTTCATATCAAGGATTAGGTTGTGTACTTATGCAGAATCGTAAGGTGGTGGCTTATGCTTCAAGGCAGTTGAAAAATCATGAAAGGAATTATCCGACTCATGACTTGGAGTTGGCAGCTGTGGTTTTTGCATTAAAAGTGTGGAAACATTTTCTCTATAGAGCAACGTTCACTGTTTTTAGTGATCATAAAAGTTTGAAGTATTTGTTTGACCAGAAAGAGTTGAACATGAGACAAAGGCGTTGGCTAGAGTTTCTGAAGGATTATGACTTTCAGTTACAATATCATCCCGGAAAGGCGAATGTCGTAGTAGATGCGTTGAGTAGGAAAATGCTTAATGTTTCTGTTATGATGATCAAGGAGAAGGGATTGATAGAAGAATTTCGAGATATGCATTTGGCTGTGAAACTTACGCCAGGAAAGATGCGTTTAAACATGATCACCATTTCAAATGATTTGATGGATAGAATACAAGATGGACAAAACAGTGACCAGTACTTGCAAGAAGCAAAGAGCCAAGGTACAGAGGTGGAATTTAGCGAAGGTGTTAATGAAATTTTGAAGTTTCAAGGAAGAGTTTGTGTGCCTAATGATCCAGAACTTAGGAGATTGATATTGGATGAAGCTCACAGGAGTAAGTTGAGTATGCATCCAGGAGCCACAAAGATGTACCAGGATTTAAAACAATTATATTGGTGGCAAGGAATGAAGAAAGATGTCACTGAGTATGTATCATCCTGTTTAGTCTATCAGAAGGCTAAGGTGGAACATCAAAGACCTTCGGGAATATTGCAACCTTTGCCTATTCCTGAATGGAAATGGGATGACATAGTAATGGATTTTGTGACAAGACTACCAAGGACTCGGAAAGGTCATGATTCTATTTGGGTAATTGTTGATCGGCTTACTAAGTCGGTGCACTTTTTGCTGATTAATATTAAGTACTCAATGGAGAAGTTGGCCCAAGTATACATCAATGAAATTGTTAGACTTCATCGTATACCATCCAGTATTATTTCGGATCTAGATCCAAGGTTTACATCGAGATTTTGGAATAGTTTGCAAGAAGCAATGGGGACAAAGTTACATTTGAGTTCTGCTTACCATCCACAGATTGATGGTCAGTCAGAAAGAACGATTCAGTCATTAGAAGACTTGTTGAGAGCATGTGTTCTAGAACAAAGTGGAGGTTGGAATGAGTTCTTACCATTGATAGAGTTCACATACAACAACAGTTTTCATTCGAGCATAGGGATGGCACCCTATGAGGCATTATATGGGAGGCGATGCAGAACATCATTGTGTTGGTATCAGGATGGTGAAAGTGTTGTGTTAGGACTAGAGATTGTTCAACAGACAACTGAGAAAGTGAAGCTGATTCAAGACAAGATGAGAGTGACTCAAACTCGGCAAAAGAGCTATGCTGATAAAAGGAGAAAATCGCTTGAGTTTGAAGAAGGTGACCATGTATTTCTACGAGTGACACATATGACTGGAGTTGGACGAGTGCTTAAATCCAAGAAGCTCACTCCAAAGTTTATCGGGTCGTATCAGATACTCTGTCGAGTAGGTCTGGTAGCTTATCAAATTGCGTTACCACCATTCTGTCAAATCTTCATAATGTGTTTCACGTATCACAATTGCGGAAATATATTCTTGATCCTACCCATGTTATCGAGCCAGATACAGTATAACTGAAGGAGAATTTAACCTATGAAACGTTTTTAGTCAACAATGAGGATCGAAGGACGAAGCAACTTTGAGGTAAGGAAATTTCATTGGTTAAAATCATTTGGAACGATGTAGGCGGTGAAGCTACATGGGAACTGGAAGAAAAGATAAAAGAGCAATATTCGTATTTGTTCTGAGGATGTGAAGTCAAGTTTATCAAGTTTCGAGGACGAAACTTTTTTTTAGAGGGGGAAGTATTGTAACACCCCAAACTTTCTATCTAATAGATAGTAATTTTGACAGTTAACAGAATTTTACTGTTAAGTGATTTCTGTGTGCTATAAAATTATTTTGAATATTCCGTCAGTACATTTGATCATTTGGTGTGATTCACTCCGTGTCAGGAAAATCATAATTTTCAGGCTGGAGAAAATTTTGACGTAATTTAATTATTACTGTTAAGTCTTAATTATTTTACGTAATTTGATTTGATATTCATGAATTTTCTAATTTTTGTGATTTTGTGGGTGATTATGAAATTTTTATATTTTAGTGTTATCTGTGGGCCCAGTGGACCTTATGTGGGCCCGGGGTGGGTCTCGCAAAGTGAAAATTTTTCTGTAATTAAAAAAATTTGTACTATTTAGACGGAGATGGAAGATCTTACTAAACTTGAATCCGAAAATAGTTTTTAAAATTTTCTTTTACTGTGTTTTGTACTGTATTTAATTATCAGGCGATAAAAATACAGTAAAAATATTATTCTTAGGATAATAGCAGATAAAAATAAATATTGTACTAATTAGTCAACCTTGGTGGTTTCGAGATCCACTATTAATTAATCAAGGGTGGAGATTTAGTCTTAAAAAGTGTTGGAGATCCACCATTGATTTAATCAAGGGTGTAGATTTGGTCTTAAAAAGTGATAAGGACCATTTATGACCATTGGATGTAAAGTTTGAAGGAGTGATCTTGACCCTTCATTTTTGGAGACATATCTAATGACTAGAATTTCAAGGAGAAAGATCTAATGGCCTAGATTAAGTCTTGTAATCTAAAGGCTATACCTAGAATCTATCTTAATCCTAACCATTGAACTAATCAATGGTTAGGAATGCTTCAAATAATGATGGGTAGGAGATTGGTCACACTTTGAAGAATGCATGGAGGGGGGACGGTTTTGGTGAGTGAATGTGGAGCTAAAGTAAAATTTGAAGACAATAATTTGTCACCTTGGACATTATTGATCATTCTTCATCATTCTTGAATTTTCCTAAAGCAAAGCTTAGCAAAAATTTTCTCTCCTTTCTCTCCAAGCATAGCTACGGCCAAGCACCCCTACACCACCTTCCATCACTCAAAAATTTTATACAACCATACTTCTTGAATCCTAACATCAATCCAAGAACCTTTGTAGTTTACACCAAGTTCTAAATTTTTCATCTTCAAGGAGTTTTTCCAAGAACAAGTTCTAGGGTTCTTAAGGTGAAGTAATGGAAAACTTCATTTCTTCTCTTCTTTTTCATGTTCTAAACCATGTTTGATCCATGGTTTTTCTTATTCAAACTTAATATACTAATTTTCTTTGTGTTTGTTTTATGTTCAAGAAACTTTTGTTGGTGGAAATTTTGTTCAAAGTGCAAAGTAAGGAGCTTTTTGAGGATCTTCAAGAGGTAAGAGGGAGATCCATCTCACCAACCAAGCATGGTGGTGAGAGATGATTTGTGTATTTGACGGATGGTGAATCCATGTGAGGATTCATATCCATGGTCATGTAATAATTTATGTGTGTTTATGTGCTTTGATTATTTGCCTATATTTGATATGCTTTGCATGATTTTATTGCTTATATGGTATGCTTATAATATACATGATGAGAATATGGTATGCTTATGATATGCATGATGAAGATATGTTGAATATATTATGATGGATGTATGATGGAATAATAAATTTTGGCTCCAATGGCCAAAGGGAGGCTACGGTTTTGACACCCAAAAATTAGGGTTTCATGTTGAAAATTTTCAAGAACAAGGAAATTAATTTGTTTAAAGAAATTATGAAGTGGAGAAATTATTTTTTTGGTTCCAAAGACCATGGTGAATTTCGGCCAAGACACCTCAAAATAGGTGTTCACAAATTAATATTTTCATGAATGATAAAAATGGATGATTAGAAAAGCAAGGAAAATAAACAAAGGATTTGTTTTTCAAGAAGTAATGTTCACAGTTTTGAGAAGAATTTTTATTGATTTATTTTGTGTAAAAACAAGAATGGAACTTAGTTGATTTAGAAGGAAAAATATAAGAATGGTTTCAATGGCCATGTCCACGGTTTTGAAGACTTGAAATGCCTTGGTTTTGTGAAAACAAAGTGATTTTCAAAGTGAAAATATAACTTGATTTAATACAAGGAATTTGGAAAGGGAATCAGAGTGTTTTATCACTTGAGAAATGAAATTTTCATATGTAAATGGAAAAGAGAGGTTGAAAGTGTTTGAACCTCAATTTATTTTAAAGAAGATTGATTTTTAAAATTGATTTAGAATTATAAAGAATACGTTAGTAACTTGGGATTTTCTAACGTGTAACTCATCCTTTGGGTTTTGGAGAGCGTTAGTAAATTTTTAAAATTTGAAACATTGATTTAATTCAATGAAATTATGAAATATATTGCAAAAAGGATTTTCTTGAGTAAGACAATATGGAAAATAATGTGAGGAGTCATATTATCTTGAGAAATGTTGAAATGGAATTTTTGAATGTTGAGAAATATTTTACGAAGTTGAAAATGGTGAAAAATGATTTACGTAACTGAAAAACGTGATTTTTAAGCTATGCGATTTGAAAAACGTTTAAATATTTTCACATGATTTGAAAAATGTTGAAATATTTCTACGTAATTTGGAAAGCGTTTAAATATTTTTACGCTATTGAAATATTATTGAAAAATCACTACGTGATTTAAAAATGGTGGAATATTTTTACGTAATTGATGAAAACGTTGACAAATCTAGATGTGATTTGAAAACGCAAACGGAAATGTTGCAAAATTATCAAACGTAACAAAAATGTTGCACAATTGTGAAAATGCGATAAAAGTGTTTCGCGACTATAAAAACGTGATAATATGATTTCACGACTGAATAAACAAGAGGATTACTGTTAGACTACTGTATGAGAAAATGATGAATTTTTCCTGTGATTGGCATTGGTGCATTTTATATGCATGAACTGGTGTATGGACACTGTATATGAATTTTTGCCTATATATGGCATTGGTGCATTGAACATGCATTGGAAAGGTCCGATGGACTGTATCAGGCTATTTGCCTAGGAGAGACGTATACCTCTTGAGTGGGTGCGATATGCGTAGTGTAAGTCACTTGTTGACCTTGGGGGCATCGGGGTGCAGGTTGCTTACATGGGTGATTGGTAGCTCTTCTTCCTGTAAGTTAGACCGATGCAATGCACCGATGATCCTAACCGAGACACTATTCTTAATCGAGATCTCGTAAAGACTGTCGTGTATATGCTAGATGTGCAAATACAAATGAGAATTATTGCACGTGGTCTGAGGCATGTTGGTACAGACAGATCTTTTAGATCAACTTCTCCGAATTGAGTATTAGCTCCATGGAGTAGGAAATTGAATCTAAGTGCACATGCATAATTCTGAGCATTTATATCTGTATGACATATTAATTGAGGGATATTGGCTATGACAATTGTTCTGTTGAGAAATACTTGGATGATGATGATGATAATAATGTTAATGGCATGATGGTAATTATTATTTATTGTATCTGTTATGATAAATAATGTTGGTGGCATGATTATAATTATGGTATGATGTATCTGTATGGTATGTTGGTTGTGTTATCTCTGTGCTACCATGGTGGTATTGGCGTAGGTGATCTCACCTCTTTGTATGTCTATTTTGTACTGTAATTATTTTTGAAAAGACGTTGAGCAAAGGATTAATCAAGAGAGTGAAGAAGAGCAGACTCCAGAGGAAACAGAGTTTTGAGAAGATGGAAATGCCCAGCTTTCTAGGATACGTGACGTTACAGTTTCGCGGAGGTCCGGAGGCGTGGCATGTTCATTTGGATCAACAGTGTATATTTTATATAGGGGACCTGAACATTACCTACAGTAGGTTTTATCAAGGGAACCCCTATTTTAGTGTCAATATTTATGAACAGTTAGAGTTTCCACTATCCATTAGGCAATATTGGGGAGCTTACTACCGTACGCCTAGTGAGATAAGTATCATGTCGTCTGCGCAGATACCTGTTCATAGGACTTCGCATCAGAATGGATTCCTACCTACAGAGGAATCTGAGGAGGACCCGTCTGAGGGTTCTGCTGTTTAGTTTATGCTTGGGCAAGTCTGTTGTTTAAATACTTTTGAGAACATGGTCTCTATATAAATAATGTTGACAGTACTTCTGTAATGTATAATGATATAAATTATGTGTGATGATGTATGACATTTTATTTTCCACTAAGTTTATTTTATCGTTATCAAAGAAGAAAGAAAAAATTTTGCAACTCGTATTTTTATTATAACATCACAATTTATGAATTTGGGGGGTAATTTGGTAATTAAGTAACATAAATATGGCACCCTACGGTGGGTGTTACAAAGACAATGGTGAAGATGATAGATTTTGAAGAAAACTTTCAAATAGGAAATGTAGAGAATGTTGAGAGGAATGCAGAAATGGTGTTGGTGAAGTTGGAAGATGAAAAGAAATGGTCACTTTTAGGGCTGCAAAACCGCGAGGGAAGAAGGAAGAATAAGAGAGAAGTTGGAGAGAAAATGAAGATGAAAGTTAGAGAGAGAAAATGATAGTTGAATAAGTGAAAGTTTAGTGAAATATGTTAAGTGTGTGGGAAGCGAATTTTGCTTCCCCAAGGGCACATTGCCGCAGCAAAGAGAGAGGAGAGAAGGGGTTGAGTGGCTTTCTCAACAAGCCTAAGGCATTTTGGTCATTTGGTGGTCAAAGCTTCTCAAAGAAGCTTTGATTAAAATACTATATTTTTGAATTAAAGTGGATTTGATTAGACATAAAGTAGATTACATTAGGATAATGTGATAGGATTTTTAATACATGCTATTATTCAATAGACAATCATTACAGTTGACAGAAGTTAGTATTAATTGTCCAACGGATAATAAATTACACAACGATTATTATTTTATCTGATAAAATTTTTGAAAAACGTGAAAAATCGTAAATTATGTCCGGCCTCGGGTTTAGTAAGATCCCCCATTGACGTTTCCACCGATCAAGGTTCTCGGGAAAAAATATTGCATTTCCCCTACTCTGCTCAGTTTGCATGTAAAATGAGAAATAATATTAAAATATTTTACATTCTCAAAAAAATCTAAAAAAAATCCTAAAAATCAAAAATATTATAAAATGAATATTTATAATAAAATAAATAAATTTTAGGGTGTTACAATTCTCCCCTTCAAATAAAAATTTCGTCTTCGAAATTTTCGTACCTTAGAATAACTGTGGGTATTGCTCCTTCATCTTGTCTTCCAATTCCCATGTCGCATCTCCGGTTGCTTCCTTCCAGATCACTTTCACCAATGGAACGTCCTTTCCTCTGAGTTGCTTCATCCTTCTATCCTCAATCCTTACAAGAAACGTCTCATAAGTCAAGTTTTCTTTTAATTGCACAGAGTCAGGTGCTATGACATGATCAGGGCTAAGAATGTATTTTCGAAGTTGTGACACATGAAAGACATTGTGGAGATTTAAAAGAAAAGGTGGTAAAGTTATCTAATAAGCAACTAGACCTATCTGACGAAGAATTTGATAAGGTCCAAGGAATTTAAGAGTAAGCTTTCTAGACTTAAGAACTCGACCAACCCCAGTCGTAGGCGTGACTTTCAAAAACACATGCTCTCCTTCTTCAAATTCAAGAGGTTTTTTCCTTTTGTCTACATAGCTCTTTTGTCAACTTTGAGCCGTCCACATCTTCTCTTGAATCATCTTGACTTTCTCAGTCGTCTGTTGTATGAGATCAAGTCCAACTGTAAGTCGTTATCCATTCTGATACCAATATAAAGGTGTCCTACACCTTCGTCCATATAGAGCCTCATAGGGTGCCATCCTTATGCTCGAATGATAACTGTTGTTGTAGGTTGTAACACCCTAAACTTTTGGGGCATTACCGTTGAGTCCCGAATGTACTGTTTGATGTTTTTCAACTTTAGGATAAATGACCGTTGTGTCTTTTTTGTACTGTTTGTTATTTTTCTGTATGAATTACTGCTTTATAATACTGTCTATTATTTTATTTGAACTTTTTGTGTGATTTGCTCCGGGACAGGAAAATAATATTTTTCGGGCCGGGAAAATCTTATTTTAATTATTCGGAGCTGGGGGATCTTACTAAACCCAATTCTGAATGATACGGTTAGTAATCTTTTAATTTTTAGGATTTAACTGTAAAATAAAATAATTTTATAATATTATAATATTATAATATTATTTTATTAGTCAGTACAAATAAGCGGTAATGGACCCGAAAATGTTTTGCGAGACCCAAGTTTAGTAAAAACTTAATAGGATTAGTAGCTTAATTAAATATCATTAGTGGTGGAACATTCAAGAGCATGTGACTAAGCAAGTGACAAGGCTTAATTAGTGACAAGGCTTAGTGACTAGGCTTAGATTAACCAATGAGAGCAAAGCTTGGTGACCAAGTTTTAATCCTCACCATTCATCAATCCTAAGGCTTGGATGGAGCCAACCTAATGGACACCTCCCTTGCCCTTGATGTCTACGGCCAAGTGCCTTTGGAGAGCCAAAAATCACTTAATTTCCTAACATTTTCTCTCTTTTCTCTTTTCCAAAAATACCAAACTCCATTGGTGATTTCTTGAAGCACCATTCGGCCAAACACCATTCTTCACCATCCAACCACCCAAAATTTCTTCTAACCAACTTTTCTAAACCTAAACACAATTCTAAGAACATCTCTAGTTGAGAGTTCTTGCAAAATCTTTCATCTTGAGCTTGAAAAACTACTTTGAAGATTCTACCTTGAAGGTGAAAATCTTTGTTTTTCATTTCTAAATTCTTTTTCAAAGTTCTAAGCCATGATTGATCCATGGTTTAAGCTTTCTTTCATGATTATAACTTGTAGAATTTTTGTTTAAGCTTGATAGGTGTCTTGGAGGGTGAAAACCGAAACCCTAGAAAGGAGTGAAAGAGTATTTGTCTTCATTTAAAGTAAGAGGAAGACTTAAATCTTATCATCCTTGGGTGGTGGTAAGAAGATGGAAATTGTTTGTGATTGTAGAATCCATAAGGATTGATTTGTGTGCTTGTTAATAGCTTTCCTATTTGTGATTTGTATTAATATGCATGTCTACAAGCTTTAAAAATATTGTATGTGTTAGAAATGCATGTGTAAATAGTAGGATGTGAACAACATGTAAAGGATTGCATGAGTGTTCCATAGAACACACCACTAAGCTCATAGCCTCAACCAAAAAGGAGAACCAAAATGTTCTCATCAATTTTCTAAGAGTGTGATTTAATTAACCTAGGAAAATTAATAAGATGCAAAATTGTTTAGAGCAAGAAAAATGAATGTAGAGATCTCATGGTAATTTTAAGTGTTTCGGCTAACATGCCAGAGCCAAGGATTTATGATTTCTAAAATCATTTCCAATCCATTTTCAATCAAAAAGAAGCAATATATGTTAAAAGGAATTTTTCTACAATGAGTTTTGAAGAAATAAATTGATTAGATTAAGTTTAAGAAGTTAAAACTAATGATTTTAGTGGTTAAAAGTAAATACATTAGCTTTTGTAAAATTTCTAACGTAGAGCTCATATTATATTTTGAAGCACGTTAGTAGTTTTCAAAAGTGTAATTAAATGGTTATAATATAAATAAAAGGAATTTTTACGAAAAACTTAAAAAAATCATTGCTATACATTTTATAAGCAAAATACTGTCAAATTTTTGCTAAAAACAGACAAATAAGATAGAAAAGATAGCAAATATAATTTATATGGTATGAAAAATATTCTACGTAGTTTAAACGTATTAAATATTATTTCTGTTCATTAAAACAGTAATTTTTAAGGAATTCGGACAAGAAAATTATTTTAAAATCTTACGCGATTGAGAAAACGTTTGAAAAATAGTATGCGATTTTAAAAACAGTAAAATATATTTACGCGATTTAAAAATGTTTGGAAAAGCGACGAGATTTTGAAAACGCGATAAAATTTCTACGCGATTAACGAAAACAGTAAGTTTTTACTGTCGGGCCAAAGTGGTGGACCCGGACAGATTGTGGAACAGTATTGTCAGGTGGGACATACTGTATATATATGTGATTTGCCAGTGAGGGCATATTCGTAATTTTTGCCAATGAGGGCATATTTGGAATTTTTGCCAGTGAGGGCATATTTATAATTTTTATCATGCATTGCGTTGTGCCAATTTGGTTGATAATTGGTGGATTGATTGACAAGATGAATAACATCGTGTTGTCGGTGTGATAAACGTAGTGTAGTTCAACTTGAATGAACTTGGAGACATTAGTGTGCAGATTATTCCATTTGTGGACAGTTGGTCGCTCCTCTGGGTCTTGGTAACTGGTAACACACTAATGGACTCGACACGCACTATACTTAATCAAGATCTTGTGAAGTCTATTAGTGCAAGCCTGTAGTGACATGACGTATGACAGTGTGCTACACCACTACATCTTTTTTTTACAGTGGGCTATAGACGCAATGTGAGACAGCGGAATAGTTATTGGGCGGTCAACGGTACTAATAGATTTTGCGGGTCATTCTCTCTGATGTCTGTATTTTAGCTCCATGGAGTAGGGTTGAGTCACATTTCATATATTTATGTTTTATACATTTTAATGTTATTTATTTGCTCTACTTTATCTATCTGTATCATTTTATTTATCTGTACCATTTTATTTATATGTACCATTGTATGTTGTTGTATTGAGTTTCTGTATTATTTAACATTATGATTTATGTTATTATAGTATGCTATATTGTATAAACTGTTATGCCTGTTGTATTGTCGTTTTCTTATTTTACCATGTTTGTGGTGATATAGATTGTTTTACCTCTTTCGTGTATGTGTTATTTGTATATTTTAAATTATGTGATAAAGAGTTTGAGGAAGAGGAACAGATTCTTGAGTGTGAGTATCCCGAAGAGGAAGAGGAACAGCAAGCCGAAGATCAGTTCTACGATCAAGAACCATCCGATCATCCGTACCCATTGAATTGATTGTGTGGATATGACGCTACCAGGATTCTTTGGATTCGTGCAACTGGAGTTTCACGGAGGCTCTGAAGCCTGACGTCTGCGAGAGGATAGAGACTCGGTGACATACGTAGGGCGTCTGACTGTGACCATACGTACGGAGTTTGATGGAGTGCCGATCTTTTCTACCTTGCTGTACCTACATGTGGAGTTGCCGTTATCTCTTAGGCGTCATTGGGGTGGTATGTTTGATGCGCCTAGTGAGATTAGCAGCGTATCGACTACACGGACTCGTGTCCGTAGAGGGTCGAGGCATCCTGGATATTTATCACCTGAAGTTTCATCTAAGAGTGATCCTTCAGAGGGTTAGATATTTATGATGTGTACTTGGGTGCGTCTGCATTTTTATATTTTGACTTTTACTGTTTTGTTTACTGTTTTAGTTTAAATATGGATAGTTGTAAATTATTTGTATAACTTATAACTAGAACCATATGTATATTATGTGTGATGTTGGTTTGTTTATTTTGTGTTTCCGCATTATTTTATTCAATACTATTCTGTTTAACAAGAAGAATTTTACAACCCGTAATATTATGTTACAAATGTTTTACAACTTGGGTAGATTTTATTTATCTTTATTTTATTTTATTTATATATGTGACATCCCCACAAGGGTGTTACATAGGTGAACTCTACCAACGGTAAAACTTCATCCCAACTTCCAGTTTGCTCTAAAGCACAAGCTCTAAGCAAATCTTCCAATGATTAAATTGTCCTTTCTGATTGACCATCAGTTTGAGGATGATATGTAGAACTTAAGCGTAACTTTGTTCCCATTGCTTCTTGAAGACTTTGTCAAAATTTTGATGTAAATCTCGGATCTCTATCAAAAACAATACTTGTAGGTACACCATGTAGTCTGACAATTTCACCGATGTACAACTGAGTCAACTTCTCTAATGAATATCTTATGTTGATAGGCATGAAGTGTGCTGACTTCGTGAGTCGATCCACAATTACCTATATCGAATCATGACCTATTTTTGTCCTCGACAATCCAACAACAAAGTCCATTGCAATACTATCTTATTTCCACTCGGGAATAGATAAGGGTTGTAACATTTCTAACAAACCAGACATGAAGATACACATCTAGCAATATCTCTTTTCATTCCATGCCACCAAAATAACTTCTTCAAATCTTGGTACATTTTGGTCATTCCAGGATACATACTTAACTGACTCGTATGAGCATGTTCGAGAATGTACTTCCTAAGCTCTTGATCCTTAGGCACACAAACTCTCCCTTGAAATCTTAAAATTCCATCGCTCCCTTCCTCTAATGTTGATACACCGCCCTGCTTCATCAACTCCCTTTCTTCTTGTAAAAACTTTGTCAACTTTCTGCTTCTCTCGGATGTCATCCATTAACTCACTTGAGATTGTGACCATGTTCATGTAGATTTTACCCGGCATTAATTCCATGAAAGACCATACATCTCTGAATTGTTCTATCAAATCCTTTTCTCTGATCATCATGGCAGAAACACTGATCGTTTTTCTACTCAAGGCATCGGCCACAACATTGGCCTTTCCAGGGTGATATTGAAGTTGAAAATCATAATCTTTTAGGAATTCTAACCATCTTTGCTGCGTCGTATTCAACTCTTTTTTATCATACAGATACTTCAAGCTCTTATGATCACTAAAGACATTGAATGTTGCTCCATAAAGAAAATGTCTCTATATTTTCAAAGCAAATGCAACAGCAGCTAATTCCAAGTCATGGGTTGGGTAGTTCTTCTCATGTACTTGTAATTGCCTCGAAGCATAAGCTACCACTCTTCCGCTTTGCATTAGGACACACCCTAGTCCTTGGTATGAAGTATCACAGTATACTTCGAAAGGTTCATTCGGGTCAGGCAGAACTAACACGGGTGAAGTAGTTAGTCTCCTTTTCAACTCTTGAAAACTCTCTTCACAAGCATCCATCCACTCAAAAGCTTGGTTGTTCCTTGTGAGTTGAGTGAGAGGCCCAGCTATCTTAGGGAATCCTTCTATGAATCTCCAGTAATAGCTAGCTATTCTGACAAAGCTTCGAATTTCTGTCACTATTTTTGGCCTTTTCCATTGTAGAACAGCTTCTACCTTTGATGGGTCTACAACAATTCCTTCCTTTGAGATCACATAACCTAAAAACTTGACCTCATCCAGCCAAAATTCACATTTGGATAACTTGGCATACAACTTTTTCTCTCTCAAAATCTGAAGGACTAAGCTAAGGTGTTCAGCATGATCTTCCTGATTTCGAGAGTAGATCAGGATATCGTCAATGAAGACAATAACAAATCTATCCAAATAAGGGCAAAATATTCTATTCATATAGTCCATGAATATGGCAGGTGCATTCGTTACGCCAAATGGCATCACCAAGTACTCGTAGTGTCCATAACGAGTATGGAAAGCTATTTTAGGAATGTCTTCCACTTTTACTTTGATTTGATGGTAACCCGATCGCAAATCAATTTTAGAAAACACTGCTACTTCTTTCAACTAATCCATCAAGTCATCTATCCTTGGAAGTGGATACTTATTCTTTATTGTGACTTTGTTTAACTGACGATAGTCTACGCACAACTATGAAGTACCATCCTTCTTCTTAACTAGCAATACCGGCGCTCTCCATGGTGACACACTAGGTCTAACAAATCGCTTTTCCAAAAGCTCCTCCAATTGCTCCTTGAGTTCAACTAGCTCTGCTGGCGACATTCTGTAGGGCGCTATAGAAATAGGACCAGTTCTAGGTACAAGGTCAATGGCAAACTCGATCTCCCGCTCCGGTGGTAAACCAGGTACATCTTCAGGAAAAACTTTAGGAAATTATCGAACCACAGGAAGTGTGTTCACATCTACCTCATTCTCAATCTTTAAAGAAGATAATAGCATGTATCCTTGAGCTCCTTCTTTCAAAAAAGCTTGAACTTAGTTAGCCGTGAAAAATCTAGAATTCTTATCTAAAGGGAAAACTATGGTTTTACTAGAACAATCTAACATGACATGGTTAGAAGATAACTAATCTATTCCTAGGATTACGTCTAACTGACTTTGGTGGTAACAACAGGTATAGCGGTAGGGGTTGAAACAGTCAAGTCAAAAGGCAAAGAAGACATAGGCAAACCAAGTCTTTTCACACAGTCATAAGAAATAAAAGAATGGGTTGCCACAGAGTCATACAGTATAGTTAAAAGATTACCCTTTATGAGACCTTCTCCTTGTACAAGATCTTTAGATTGAGAGGCTTCAGCACCACTCATGGTGTAAACTCTACCTCCAGCCTGCGGTTTCGCAGTTCTTGCAACATTAACCGAAGGTTCAACCTTCGTCTGAATGCAGTCGCGAGAAACATGTCTTGCCTTCCCGCATCTGAAACAAATGATCCCTTTGATCGTGCAATCCCTCGTGTAGTGCTCCTTCCTTCACTTCATGCATCTTGGCGTAAACGTTATAGTTTGACCAGCTTTACCTGGACTTCCTCCAGGACTTCCACCTTGTGGTCTTTGTTGCTGATTTCCTGGTGGTTTTGAATAAGGCTTTTTCTGGTAGTGATTTGCATTACTGCTTCCTCCTCTTTGGGACCGAAAAGGTCTAAAGTTATGATTCCTCGTGTCTCGCACTTAGTCTTACTCTTCCACCCGGCGACACGTGTCAAGCAATTTTGAAAACTGATTGATCTTCAGTGTTATAACA
Organism: Ormosia emarginata; assembly: GCA_029884605.1. Classification (NCBI taxonomy): domain Eukaryota; kingdom Viridiplantae; phylum Streptophyta; class Magnoliopsida; order Fabales; family Fabaceae; genus Ormosia; species Ormosia emarginata. Next base: position 1,066,554 of record JAQQTP010000013.1, on the reverse strand, counting down.
GCTCTTTTCACATCATGCCTTAAACCTTCCTCGAACTTCCGACATTTTCACGCTTCATTCGGTTGGTGTTGAAAGTAAGTTGAGAACCTTGACAAGCTCTCAAATTTTACAGCATACTCACTTACAGTCATATTTCCTTGCCGTAAACCAAGAAACTCCATCTCCTTAGCATGTCTGGCACTTTCCAGGAAATATTTATTCAAGAATCTCTCCTTGAATACCGCCCAAGTAATTTCTTGACCTTCTATCTCTGACAATCTCTATTCTCCGATCCACCAATCCTCTACATCTCCAATCAACATAAACGCAGCATAAATCACCTTCTTGTCATTAGCACAGTTCATCCCTGTGAATATCTTTTCCAGCTCCTTGATCCACAGAGTAGCCTTCTTAGGATTAAATTCTCCTTTAAATTGTGGAGAGTTAGTGCGATGAAATTCTGCCAAGTTTTGGGCATCAGCAGTGGCTTCAAGCTGTTGTGTAATCCTCTCTTGCTGTTGAGCAGTCTGCTAGTTTTGTTGCAGCATAGCCTCAGCCATCTTCTGAATTGCCTCAATTGCTACAGTCATGTCTCCTCTACGAGCCATAATTCTCTTTCAAGTCAAACTATACAAAACACAGGGAAAAGTCAGATGTATCCTTTCGGAATACCAAACACAGAGAATCACATAGCACAAACAAGACAGTCCAAAACCACAAGACCCAAAAGAAAACATAAACCGAGGCTCTGATACCAAGACAGTGTAATGCCCCTTTTTTCAAGAGAAGAAGGACGTCACACCATAGTAATGCGAAATAAAATGCGAAAAATATGTATATCATAGATAAAGACCCGGTTCATTGTTAACCTTCAAATAGCCATTTCCAGTCGCAAGTATGTATTAATCGAATATTAAAATAAATATGTGTTATATTATTTTTTAAATTATTTGAAGAGGTAATGATAAGTGTAGATACAATGGAAATCGACGTGAAATTAAAAGTCATACATTCACATTATATATATATAACTATATGCATCAAGCCTGTTTAGTTACATCATCAAAATATACAAAAGTAAAGGCTTTACCCACCCAAGATGTTTACAAAATATACATCCCATCAAATTAGCAAAATGTCAGGCTTCCCTAAAAAGATAAATGGATAGCCATTAGTAACCACCGACAGTATCAGCCCCTAAGACTTATGAGAAATGACCGTAGCAGGGTACTCCTCGGGGTCCTCCTTATCCGATGAAATTACCATCGGAGTGATCAAATTTCGAGTAGAAGCTCGAGTAGTGGAGAGGAAAGAGTCCTCTTGTGGGCTATAATAAAGGTCATCCCACAAATCTCTAACAGGCAGGTAAAACTCTAAATGGACAAAAGTAGTAGAATCAAAGATAAGCAGGTCATAGCGACCCTAGGCTAAAGACACAATTAGCTCCCCGTGATAAATGCAACGGTCCGTGCTCAAGTTTATATGCCAGTAATCTGGACCACCATGAAAGGTCATTCTTGCGCAACCCACAAATCGACACGGACGTGAAGACATCTTCAATCAGCACTAGTCGTAATCGGGCCAAAAGCCAGGAAACTCAGGTGTTTCCTTTTCTTCCTCGCGAACGTCTTCTCAGAAGCACATAATTTAAAACAGAAGCACAGATATACAGAAAAGAGATGAGACACCCAGCATTCAATACCAATATAGTAGCAAGAAAACAAAACAGCGTTGGACGCCCACATAGCATTACAACACATGTATTTATCAACAGTAATAAATAAGAATAACAGTAATAATCAAGTCAGCAATAAAAGAGAGATAACAACAAGATCTCAGGCAGTAAACAATTTATTGAATCAGATAATTATATCAATAGTAAAAGCAGATAATTCAACAGTCATAAGCACTTATGCTCAATGAAATATGAGACTGACAATGGACAGTACACAATGCATTATGGTACCAAAAATCCTACTCCATGGAGCTAGACATCAACATTTCGGAGAGAATGATCAAGGAATCATGCCAGTATCTTGTCAACCTTAAAAATAAAGTGCTTCATCCCATAAAATATTTGCGTAAAATGGCTTATACTTGGCACCTCAACAGTTGATCGCGATATAGGATAGCGTCTTGGTCCGGATCGTCGGTGTGTTTGCATCGGTCTATCCCACGGCCCCAGTGGAGCTACCACTGTCTAATGTGAGACACCTGCACCCCGACGCCCCCAAGGTCAATCACTATGACCCTACGCTTAGTCTACTCGCACCTGCACAAAGGTGTTATTCAATCTCCTAGGCATACATAGCCTTTCTCAATAAAGTCCAACGGACATCACATATGCATGACAACTCAATTTACATCATGTATGTGTATTAATGATATGTTCCTCATAAACAATGCGTCACATGCATATTCATCAACAAGTATTTATCATGGGACATATCATAACGGCATATAGACAAATGTCAATAACATCATGCCACAATTTCATCAAGTATAAATCAACAAGTACTTAGTCCTACATATGGACTCACAATAGCATAAAACCAATTCTTAATATCAACATATATGCATACATGATTCAACACATATCACAATTCCACATTATGGATCCTACACTTTCGATGTCCTAAGTCTTGATCAATTATGAGATTTTTGGGCTAATAAACCCTTCAAAAACCGTGGCCTCCAAAGGTCATTACTAACTCAATTTCTTCCATTATAAGCATTAATCCTTTAATGTCCAATTACATAGGTTTTATTACACACAAATTCAATTCAAACCCTTAATAATTAGGGCCAAAATCGTGGCCTCTCAAAAGAGTAGAAAACCCTCAAAATTTCATTTCATGCATTAATCATTTTATACCTTATCACATAAGTTTTATTTTACACAAATCAATTCAAACCCTAGAAATTCATGGCTAAAACCGTGGCCTCCCAATAGGGTAGTAAACCCTCAAATTTTTCATTTATTAAATCTAACATTATCAAACATTCCAACATCCCTAATGCATTCAAAATCACAAATCAATCATTAACCTCAATCAAGAACACATAGCCATGAAAAATCATCAAATAAAGTAAGCATTCAAATATGGATTTCTCCATCAACAACCACACAAAGGTCTCCTCACCACCAATAATGGTTGAAGTGAGTAGATCTCCCTCTTACCTAAAGGAAGAATACGAAATCACCTCCTTGGTGCTTCTTGGTGGATTTTTGGCTCTCCAAAACCCTAGAAATTCAAACACAAAGAATCAACAACCAAGTCTTGAAAAATATGAATCGGAACACGAAAATGAAGAGAAGGAAAAGGAAAAATGGAAGCTTTACCTTAAAGCTTTAAGTTTTGTTCTTAGAAGACAATGGTGAAGATGATGGATTTTGAAGAAAACTTTCAAATAGGAAATGTAGAGAATGATGAGAGGAATGTAGAAATGGTGTTGGTGAAGTTGGAAGATGAAAAGAAATGGTCATATTTAGGGCTGCAAAACCGCGAGGGAAGAAGGAAGAAGAAGAAAGAAGTTGGAGAGAAAATGAAGATAAAAGTTAGAGAGAGAAAGTAATAGTTGAATAAGTGAAAGTTTAGTGAAATGTGTTAAGTGTGTGGGAAGCTTCCCCAAGGGCACATTGGCGCGGCAAAAAGAGAGGAGAGAATGGGTTAAGTGGCTTCCTCAACACGCCTAGGGCACTTTGGTCATTTGGTGATCAAAGCTTCTCAAAGAAGCTTTGATTAAAATACTATATGTTTGAATTAAAGTGGATTTGATTAGACATAAAGTAGATTACATTAGGATAATGTGATAGGATTTTTAATACATGCTATTATCCAATGGACAATCATTACAGTTGACAAAAGTCAGTATTAATTATCCGATGGATAATAAATTACACATCGATTATTATTTTATTTGATAAAATTCTCGAAAAACATGAAAACTCGTAAACTGTGTCCGGCCTCGGGTTTAGTAAGATCCCCAGTTTATACGCAAAATGAGAAATAATATTAAAATATTTTACATTCTCTGAAAAATCCAAAAAAAATCTTAAAAATTACAAATATTATAAAATGAATATTTATAATAAAATAAATAAATTTTAGGGTGTTACATAGCTCCTCTTGCATAGCCAAAATCCAATGTTCATCATTACAGGCTTCATTTATGTCTTTAGACTCAATTGGAGAAATGAAAACCATGTGGTTACATGCATTTCTAATTGAGTTTTGAGTAGTTACACCTTTAGATACATCACCTATTACTTGGTCAAGTGAATGATATCTTGAGGTTCGCCATACCTTGGGAAGGTCCATGACTTGTGAATTCTCTTGATTTGGGGGGTCCTCTTGACTTTCTCCTTGCTTCCTTTCTTCTTTCTCCTTGTTGTCCAAATGTGTTTTTGCCAAAGCCTCTACAACATCATCAATAACAAAATCCTTTCTCGGTTAATTTGGGTTAGTTTCATCAAATGCAACATGAATGAACTCTTCAATGGTCATAGTTCTTTTATTATAAATCCTAAAAGCCTTGCTATGATTTGAATAGCCTAGAAATATACCTTCATCAGACTTAGCATCAAATTTTCCTAAGTTATCCTTTATATTATTTAAAACAAAATATTTACATCCAAAAACATGAAAATGTGAAACACTAGGCTTCCTTCCTTTGTATAACTTATATGGGGTTTTCTTTAAAATTGGCCTTACGAGGGCCCTATTCATTATGTAACAAGCGATACTTACTCTATCAGCCCAGAAATACTTAAGAAGCGTAGCCTCATTGAGCATAGTTCTTGTCATTTCTTCTAAAGATCTATTTCCTTTTCTACAACTCCATTTTGTTATGGAGTTCTAGGGGCAGAAAAATTATGCTCAATCTCATGTTCATCATAAAAGGTCTCAAAATCATGATTTTCAAACTCACCACCATGGTCACTTCTTATGAATGTAATACAAAAACTTTTTTCATTTTGGATAACTTTGGCAAATTTCTTAAATGCTAGAAATGCGTCATTTTTGTGAGAAAGAAATAAAGTTCATGTGAACCTAGAAAAATCATCCACAATCACTAGTGTATAGTAATTGCCACTAAAAGTCTAGTAGTTAAAACAATGTTTTTAGTTTTAAAAGAAACCTTTACTTATTTTTCTTTTTGACATGCATAACATAATTTATCTTTTTCAAATTTGAGCTTGGGTAGTCCAATTACTTGCTCTTTAGAGACCAACTCTCTTAAGTGATCCATGTGAATGTGTGCAATTCTTCTATGCCATAACCATGAATCATCTTCCTTACTTAAAAGGCATTTCGCATCACTTGAAGATATATCATCAAGGCTAATCATATAAATATTATTAACTTTTTGACCAACAAACTTAACATGCTTATCATCTTTTCCTTCAATTATGCAATAATTAAAATCTAATATTACTCTATTTCCTTTATCACATAATTGACTAATACTAAGCAAGTCCTTTAACAAGCAATACATTATTAATAGAAGAAGTAGTATTCTTACCGACTTTGCCAATTCTAAGAATCTTTCCTTTGTTATTATCTCCATACGTTACATGTCCATGAGTCTTGGGAATAAGAAATGAGAACTTGGAGTCGTCTCCAGTCATGTGCTTGGAGTAACCACTATTAAGGTACCAATTTGAACTTCTGGCCTTTAAGCACACCATATTGTCACTTTCTTCTTCTTTTCCTCCTCTGTCCATAAGACATAGATAAGCTTCCTCGCTATCTGAACTATTAGTGGAATCTATATCATTGTCATCCTATGTTGTGTAGGCTTTTCTTCCTTTTCTTTCCTTGAAGGGTTTCTTTTCAAATTTCTCCATTTTCTTTTGGTAAATTGGGCACTCCATTTTCATGTGTCCTGGTTTCCCACAGTCGTAGAAAGTTGGAGTTGATGATGCTCATTCTCCTTTATGATGGGTCTTCTTTGGAGGGAAGGGCAGTCTTCTTTGAGTCCCATTTTTCCTAAGAAATTTTCCAAACCTTCTTACTAGAAGGCTGAGATTTTCTTCATTTAGCTCAAGATTTGTTGTGCATTCTCCATCCTCATCATCATCTTCCATTGCAGAAGAAGTAGCCTTGAGAGCAATCCCTTTCTTTTTCTTATCATTTTCTTTACTTTGATCGAGACTGTTTAGCTCCAATTCATGCTCTTGAAGTTTTCCAAAGAGAGTAACTAGTATCATTGTCAACTAGTCTCTTGATTTTGATATAGTTGTTACCTTGGATTGTCAAATCCTGCTTAGACAACTTAAAACTTTGTTAATAAGATCTTCGTTAGAAAAATTCTTTCCTAATGATGCAAGATGATTTACAATGTGGGTGAACCTCTTTTGCATTTCTTGAATGCTTTCTCCTTAGTTCATTCTAAATAATTCATATTCGCGAGTTAGAGAATTTATTCTTGACCACTTTACTTCACTAATACCCTCATGGGTAACTTGCAAAGTATCCCGCATTTCTTTGACAGTCTTACAGTTTGAAATTCTAAAAAAATCATCATATTCAAAAGCTGTGGTAATGATATTTTTGGCTTTTAAATTATGTTGAACCTTTCTCTTGTCCTCATCAGTCCAATCACTTCTTTGTGTTTCAACTTTTACACCACCGACCTTACATTTGGGAACAAAAGTGTCGTTTTCAACAGCATCCCAGACATCTAGATCAATAGCTTCAATAAAAATTTTTAATCTTTCCTTCCAATAGGCATAACCATCCCCATTGAAAAAGGGTGGTCGGTTTATGGAACATCCTTCTGAAAAATCATTTGAAGAAGCCATATTCTCTTGAAGCTGCTAAGCTCTTTATACAAGAGTCTAACTCTGATACCACTTGTTTCCAAGTAGCTTCCATACTCAAGAAAGGGGTGAATTGAGTAAATAAAAACTTTTTGCAAACACTTACAAAATATTTTTTTATTGAAACTATTTCTTAACTGAAAAGAATAAATAGAGAAGATAGAAAGCTTTAAACGTAAAATAAACTCATTATAAATAAAATAAATTATAGGAAATTAAAGAGAATGAGATAAGAAGAATAGGCACAGTATTTATCCTGGTTCAGCCACCAACCACTTGTAACCTATGTCCAGTCCTCGAAAAACTATCTGAGATTTTTCACTATAACTTCAGGCTTAAAACAAGTGCCTGCTACCTTTACGAAACATAGCACTCTTCACACTTGGGGATTCCTCACTCTTTGTGTTTTGAGTCTCAACAGACAGGGATACCTCACCTTTACAAAATCTTTGAGAGAAACATTACCCTCTTTATAATGAAATAGAAAATAGAAGAAGAGAAACTCTTAGAAGAGTGAATAATACAACTCGCAGCTCTATGAAGCTCTTTACGAATATCTCAAAGTTTTGGAAGAAAAGAGTACTAAAAATATGTAAAAATGTAAATCACGAATTAAAGAAAGAAAGAATTATTTCAAATAGTTGAGGTGTGTTTAGGGATGACCCAAGGCATGTATTTATAGAGATATTTGAGAAACTAGCCATTGAGGGCAATTAAACACGTAATGAATGCAAATATGGCTATTTGTTTCCAAGACAGGGTCTCGTGTTTACTCGAATAACTTATGAGTTATTTGAATAACTCGTTTTGAAAAGCCACGAGGAAACATATTCTGATAAATGTTATTCGAATAACATGAGTTATTTGAATAACTCCTTTTAAAAGAGATTTATGAGAAACACTTCTATTCGAATAACACATGGGTTATTCGAATAGTTCATTTAAAAAACCTTTCTGGAAAACTTCTATTCGAATAGCATAAGTGTTATTCGAATAACATTCTTTGGAAAACCAAAGTGCGCATCATATTTGAACTGTTATTCGAATAACTCAAGGGTTATTCAAATAACCTTTGATAAAAGCTAATAAAAAGAAAATGTTTATTCGAATAAAGAGAGCTTTATTCGAATAAAGCTATTTGAAAACACTTTTAAAAAGTTTTAAAAACTTGCTAGTATGCTTCCAAAAAATCCTCAACACCTTTTCATTATTTCCAAAAACCATTTTGAAATCTTGGTTTTATTAAAAGACATGTTTACATATTTTCTTCCAAAAACAATGAGATATCCACAAGGCTTCGTATAAAAAGACTCTAAGTCCTAAAGCTATTCTTGAAGAACGTGGACTTAGTCTTCCCATTATCTTCATGTTTGTTATCATCAAAACTAGTCTTGAATGTCACATAGCCAATCACATTGCGGAGTCAAGGAATTTATCAACAATGACACTAGCCACTCTATTTGGGAAGTTATAAGGGCATGAATTGGAGCTAAATAGGCTCAATCAAAATGAGAAGCAAGACAAAAAGAAAAAAGGGATTGCACTCAAAGCCACCTCATCCACAATTGAAGATGATGGAGATGGAATAGAGAACCTTGAGCTAAATGAGAAGAATCTTAGTCTCATTGTGCGAAAGTTTAGAAGATTCCTTAAGAAGAAAGGAATTCAAAGAAAGCCACATTTCCCTTCTAAGAAGTCCTATCATAAAGGGGAAGGAACCTCATTTACTTCGACATGCTATGAATGCAAAAAGCCGAGACACATGAAGATGGAATGCCCCGTGTATCTAAAAAAGACGGAGAAGTTTGAGAAAAGACCTTCTAAAGAAAAGAAAGGAAGGATAGCCTGCATAGCATTAGAGGACAATGATATGGATTCTACTGACAGTTAAGAAAAAGAAGAAGCCTATCTATGTCTCATAGCTAGAGGAGAATAATAATAAGAAGAGAGTGACACCGAGGTAACTTATTCTAACCTAGACTCTTCACCTTCCTATAGTGAACTACAAGATGCTTTTGAAGAATTGCATGATGAATCCATGATGCTCATAAAAATAGTTTTATCTTCTAACAAAATAATCTTCTTATTAGTAAACAAAATTTTTATTTTAAACAAAGAGATTAATGAACTCAAAATTAAGAATGAGACTCTAGGATTAATCAATGCTAACTCTTCATGCATGATTTGTTCTTCAAGTAATAATGCACCTACACCCTCATCTTGCTCATCTTGTAAAGCATTTGAAAATGAAATTGAAGATTTGAAAAACACTCTTTCAAAATTTACTTTTGGAATAGACAACTTGAATGTATTGCTAGGGAAATAAAGATGTGTTTTTCAAAAAACCAATCTGGGGTATAATCCCAATAACCAACAAATGTCTTACAAGAATTTCTTTGTTTTCTCAACTACATCAAGTAGCCCCTTTATTAAATGCTTTCATTGTAGAAGGAAATGGCATAGTGTCTTAATATGCAATGTTAGGAAGAACTTAAACACTAAGGTTGGGACTAAAATGGTTTGGATCTTTAAGGGTACCTTGCCTAAATCTAACACATAATGACCTAAGAAAATTTGAGTACCGAAGGTTAAAATCTGAATGTGTGTTGTAGGTGTGCTTGAAGGCCAAGAGCTCAAGTTGGTATCTTGATAGTGGTTGCTCCAAGCATATGATCGGCGATAGCTCCAAGTTTTTTTTCCTTGTCTCTAAGAAGAATGAACATGTAACATATGGTGACAATATCAAAGGGAAGATCCTTAGAGTTAGCAAAGTTAGTAAAATCCCTTCCTCCTCTATTGATAATGGTTTACTTATTGATGGGCTCAAACATAATTTGCTTAGCATTAGTCAATTTTGTGATAAAGGAAAATAGGGTTATTTTTTATTCTAATTATTGTATAATAGAAAGGAAAGATGATACACAAGTTAAGTTTGTTGGTCATAGAGTCAATAACATATACATGATTAGCCTTGATGATATATCCTCAAATGATGCTAAATGCTTTATGAGTAAAGAAAATGATTCATAGTTATGGTATAGAAGGATTGCTCACATTTGTATAGATCACTTAAATAAGTTGGTCTCAAAAGAGCTAGTAATTGGGCTTCCAAAGCTCAAATTTGAAAAAGATAAACTTTGTGATGCATGTTAAAAGGGAAAACAAGTAAATGTCTCTTTTAAAGCTAAAAATGTGGTTTCAACTTCTAGACTTCTATAACTTTTTCATATGGATCTTTTTGGTCTCTCTAAAACTATGAGCTTTGGTGAAAATTACTAAGCATTAGTGATTGTGGATGATTTTTTTAGGTTTACATGGACATTATTCTTGTAACACCCTCCTTAGGGCATCATATTTCTGAAAACCAACTCATAATCTGAAAATCAGTTTATAAAAGGTTTGAGTTATAAACATGGGTTTTAAAATTTCTTTTCGCAGAAATATAAACTTACTGATATTTATAGGTAATACTGAAAAATAGATTTAAACTGATTAATATACATTACAGATACCACATAATATTTAACAATTATTCAAGAAATATAAAACTTACAGACTCAATTTTAAACAGTAGCAAACCCCATGATGGGTCCTACTCAATAGCACGGTAAAACACTAACGAGAAAACTCAACATATTTTTTCCGTCTTATACCCATTTTGACGCGTCATATTTCTGTTTCTCCTCAAAACCGCACACCAAACAGTCTGGGATGGTCACTCCTTGATGTTGTCACCGAACTCAGATTATTTGCTTCCAGTCACGTCTAAGAAACTCATTCCATCTACTATTCAATTTTAACAATACAAACACAGCAAAACAATATAACAAAGAGGTGAGATCATCTACGTCAATACCAACATGGTAGCATAGAGATAACACAAACAACACACCATACAAATATATCATACCATAATTATAATTATGCCATCATCATAATGTATAAAATAACAATAATTACAATAATGCCATCAACATTATTTATCATCATCATCATTTAATATTCCTCAATTATTATATCACACAGATATAAATATTCAATATTTATGATAACTCCCTCAATTATTATCCAAGTATTCAACAGTTCAATTAACATAACCAATACTCAATAATGATGCATATGTTATGCATGTAGACTCAATGTCCTACTCCATGGAGGTTTTCACAATTTCGAGAAGAATGCTCTGGTCAATTGTCAGCCTTAGCCCAAAGACAAATCTCCCAGTCATCGACAAGAATCGTGTTATTGTCAGGTATCGTCAATGCGTTGCAACGGACTGCATCGCCAAGTGACATATGGTCCAACCTTAGTCCACAGACAGATATCCACTGGTCGACCGCCGCGCCTTGACGCCCCCAAGATCCATCATAGACCTCACTATCAATTCTCATTCCCTCTTCAACCACAAGGATCACAATAGCATTAGCTATCAATTTTTGTTCAATGCACGAATATCTCAATGAAATTTTGTTCAATTTTATCATATGCCACAATGCATATTTTTCAATTTCATCATATGCCACAATGCATATTTTTCCAATGCATATTCAATGCACCAATACCAATCACAGACAAAATTCACCATTTCCAATGCATGTTCAATGCACCAATGCCAATCACAGGAAAAATTTATGATTTTCAAATTCAGGGTCCACACATTGGCCCATTCTTAGTTTAATTTCATAATCTCATAATCAGGGTCCACACACTGGGCCAACAGTAATCATATTGTATATTCAAATGCAAAATCATTATATCACATTTTCATAGTCGCGAAACACTTTTGTTGCGTTTTCACAATTTTGTAACGTTTCTGTTATGTTTTCATAATTTTGTTATGTTTTCAAATCACATATTGATTTTTCAACGTTTTCATCAATCACGTAAAAATACTCCACCATTTTTAAATCGCGTAGCGATTTTTCCACAATATCTCAAACGCGTAAAATATTTAAACGCTTTTCAAATTGCATAGAAATATTTTAACATTTTTCAAATCGCGTGGAAATATTTAAACTTTTTTAAATCGCGTAGCTTAAAAATCTCATTTTTAAGTTACGTAAAACATTTTTCACCATAATTCCATTACGAAAAATATTTCTCAACCTTCAAAAATTCCATTTCAACCTTTGTCAAAATAATATGACTTCGTACTTCATTTTTCACATTTCCATATTCAAGAAATCCTTTTCGTAATAAATTCCACAATTTCACCCTTCCATTGAATTAAATCAATGTTTTTTACTTTAAAATTTACTAACGCTCTCCAAAACCTAAAGAATGAGTTACACGTTAGAAAATATCAAATCACTATTATATTCTCCATTTTTCTCAAATTAATTCTAAAATCAATTCTCTTCAAAATAAATTGAGGTTCAAACACTTTTAACCTCTCTTTTCTATTCACATACGAAAATTCCATTTCTCAAGTGATAAAACACTCTGATTCCCTTTCCAAAAATACTTATACTAAATCAAATTATATTTCTACTTTGAAAATCACTTTGTTTTCATAAAATCAAGGCATTATAAGCCTTCAAAACCGTGGTACATGGCCATTCAAACCATCAAATATTTTTCCTTCTAAGTCAATATGGTTTTACACAAACAAAACCATTAAAAATTTCTTAACACAACCGTGAAACTCATAGTCTTTAAAATCAAATCATTTGTTCATTTTCATTTTTTATTTTCTTTGCAAATCCTTAAAATCATCAACTCATTGCTCTTTTCATTTAAAACTCATGATTAATAAAATACTTAGAATATTTTATTTCAAAGATGTCCTTAAGTTCCATTAAACTCCATTCTTGTTTTTACACAAAATAAATCAATAAAAATTCTTCTCAAAATCGTGAACACTACTTCTTGAAAAACAAACCCTTTGTTTATTTTCCTTGCTTTTCTAATCATTCATTTTTATCATTCATGAAAATATTAATTTATGAACACCTATTTTGAGGTGTCTTGGCCGAAATTCCTCTTGGTCTTTGGAACCAAAAATCAATTTCCTTTCCATCATCAAATCATGGCATACATATACATATTCCATCATATATACCATAAGCATGCCATAATCAAAGCAATAAATCATGCAAATCATACAAAGCATGAACAAATAAATCAAACACATAAACACCCACAAATAATTACATGACCATGGATATGAATCCTCATATGGATTCACCATCCATCAAATACACAACCATCTCTCACCACCATACTTGGTTGGTGAGATAGATCTCCTTTTTACCTCTTGAAGAACCACAAAAAGCTCCTTGCTTTGCACTTTGATCAAGATCTTCACCAACAAAAGTTTCTTAAACATAAAATAAACACAAAGAAATTAGTATATTAAGCTTGAATAAGAGGAACTATGGATCAAACATGGTTTAGAACATGAAAAAGAGAGAAGAAATGAAGTTTTCTTACACTTCACCTTAAATACCCTATAACTTTACTCTTGGAAAAATTCCTTGAAGATGAAAGATTTAGAGAAAGTCTCCAACATGAAAGTTACTTAGAATAAGGTAAGGATTCAAGAAATATGGTTGTATGAAATTTTTGAGTGATGGAGGGTAGAATTAGAGGTCATGACCGTGAGCTAGCTTGAAGGAGGAGAAAAAATTTTTGAAGAGCTTTGCTTTAGGAAATGATCAATAAGTGAGCAAGACAACTAATAAGGGTCTTGAAACTTATCCATGCTCTTAAGCACTCACCAAAACCGTCCCCCCCTTCCTTGCTTCTCCTTATGCATTCAATAAGTGACCATCATAATTAGCCACCATTTCAAGCATTTCTAACCATTGATTAGATCAATGGTTAGGATTAAGGTAGACTTTAGGTTTAGCTTTAGGTAGAAGACTTAATCTAGGCCATTAGATCTTTCTCCTTGAAATCCTAGCCATTAGATGCATCTCCAAAAATGAAGGGTCAAGATTACTCCTTCAAACTTTAAATCCAAGGGCCATAATTAGTCATAGCCATTTTAGAAGACCAAATCTCCACCATTGATTAAATCCATATCCAATGGTCATAAATGATCCATCTCCACCATTGATTAAATCCAAATCTAATGGTCACAAATAGTCCTAGCCACTTTGTAAGATCAAATCTCCACCCTTGATTAATTCTTCATCTAATGGTTATAAATGGTCATAGTCATTTTATTAGACTAATTCTACACCGTTGATTAAATCGACGGTTGATATCAAAGTCTTAAACACTAAGCTTGCTTCCTATTGGTCCGTCAAAAAGTTGCCATAACCACTAATATTGACTTAGCAGTATAATATTTATTTTTATCTGCTATAACCCCACGAAAGAATATATTTACTGTATTTTTATCGCCGGATAATTAAATACAGTACAAAACACAGTAAAATAAAATTTCAAAAACTATTTCCAGATTCAAGTTTAGTAAGATCCCCTGTCTCCATCTCAACAGTACAAATTTTTCTATGCATAGAATTTTTTTTACTTTTTTGGACCCATGCGGGGCCCATAGATGGCCCACGAATAACGTTAAAATAATAAGAGTAATATAAAAATTTCATAATCATACACAAAATCATAAATATTAGAAAACGTATGAAAATCAAGTCAGATTACGTAAAATAATTAAGACTTAACAGTAATAATTAAATTACGTAAGATTTTCCCTGGCCCGAAAATTATTATTTTCTTGACACGGAGTAAATCACACAAAATGATCAAATGTACTCACGGAATACTCAAATAATTTGACAGTACGTAAAAATCACTAAATAGTAGAATTCTGTTAACTAATTGGGGTGTTACAATTCTTATCACACAAAAATGATGTTTTTCAATCATTCAAAAGGCTTACCAAAGTTATCCAAAATGAAAAAAGTTTTTGCATTGCATCCATAAGAAGCGATCATAGTGTTGAGTTTGAGAACCATGAGTTTGAAATCTTTTGTGATGAGCATGACGTTAAGCATAATTTTTCTACCTCAAGAACTCCTCAACAAAATGGAGTTGTAAAAAGGAAAAATTGATTTTTAGAAGAAATGACAAGAACTATGCTCGATGAAACTGATTTTCCTAAGTACTTTTAGGCGAATGCGGTAAATACTGCTTGTTATATTATGAATAGGGCCATAATAAGGCTAATTTTAAAGAAAACCCCCTATGAGTTGTACCCAAGAAGGAAACCAAATGTTTCACACTTTCATGTCTTTGGATATAAATTTTTTGTTTTGAACAATGGAAAGGATAACTTGGGGAAGTTTGATGCTAAGTCTGATGAAGGAATATTTCTTAGCTATTCCATGCATAGTAAAACTTTCAGAGTTTACAATACAAGAACTATGATCATAGAAGAGTCCATACATGTTGCTTTTAATGAAACTAATCCAAATGGTTCAAGAAAGGATTTGGTTGATGATGTTGCAGTAATCTTGGCAAAAACACACTTGGAGAACAAAGAGAAAGAAGTCAAGAAGCAAGAAGAAAGCCCATTTGATCTCCCAAGGCAAGAGGATTCACAAATCATGAACCTTCTCAAGGAATGGAGAACATCAAGATATTTTCTTCTTGACAAGGAGATAGATGATGTATCAAAATGGGTAACTACTCGTAACTCTATTAGAGATGCATATAATCATATGACTTTTATCTCTCAAGTTTGAACTTAAAGACATAAATGAGGCCATTAATGATGAACATTGGATCTTAGCCATGCAAGATGAACTAACCTAATTTGAAAGAAATCAAGTTTGAGAGTTAGTTCCTAGGCCCAATGATCATCCCATAATTGGCACAAAATAGGTCTTTAGGAACAAAATTGATGAAACATGCTTAATAATAAGAAACAAAGTAGTTGAGCTTGTTACTAATGGTCATAATCAAGAAAAAGACATAGATTATGAGGAAACATATGCTTCCGTAGCTAGATTAGAAGCCATAAGAATGCTACTTGCATATGGATGCATCAAGGATTTCAAGCTTTATCTAATGGATGTCAAAAGTGCTTTCTTAAATGGTTTCATACAAGAAGAGGTATATGTGGAAAACCTCTTGGTTTTGAAAACTTTGAACTGCCCAACCAAGTTTTAAATTGAAAAAGGCCTTGTATGGATTAAAACAAGCTCCTAAAGTTTGGTATGAAAGGTTAAGCAAATTCTTTTTAGAAAAAGGCTTCTCTAGAGGAAAAGTTGATGTTGGGAATCGCAGATACATCACGCAGCAGAAAATAGAATTCCCACTAAGGATCCATGCGAAAAAGCCAGAATCTGAGTTTTAAAATTGTTTACCTCTTGAAGCGTGATCAAAACAAGTAACGTGAATCACCAATACCGTAATAACGACGATGTCTCTATAGTATCCACACAAATAGACTCACGAACATCTAACTTGTAACACCCCTTTGGAGGATGTCACACATAAAAGAAAATAAAATAAATAGAAATAAAATCTACCCAAGTTGCGGAATATTTGTTAAAATTATTACGGGTTGTAAAAATAATTCTCGATAGATCAAGTAGGTAATAAAAAGATAATACGAAAAATACGAAATAAAAAAAAAATCATCACTAATAATATACATATGACTAAGTTATAAACTGTACATATAATTTACAACTAAGATTATAACTCTTTAAACAAGAACAAGAAAAGAAAGCAATAAAAGAGTTAATATATACGACATACGCTGACGCGCCCAAAAAAAACATCATGATTATCTATTCCTCTGATGGATCACTCTCGGTGTGAAAATGATCATCAGGAGATAAATATCCCTGATGTCCCGACATACGGCGATAACGGGATCGCGCAGTCGACACGATGCTTATCTCACTAGGCTCAGGGTTTTCAGCACCCCAATAACGCCTAATGGATAAGGGTAACTCTAAATGCGAGAAAAGCGTCGTCGTCGAAATCGGATCTCCATCAAACCGATGACGTAGAATCACGCTCATACGTCCAAAGATAGGTAATGAAGCACGATCTCCTCGCAAATGCCAAGCCAAATCACCTCCATGGAATACCAGCTCTACAAATCCCAAAAATGCAAAGGCGTCGCCATCCTCACACAATCAATCCGGAGGGTATGGATGATCGGATGGTTCTTGCTCGTAAAATTGATCGTCGGTCCGATCTCCCTCTTCCTCGGGGTACACGATCTCAAGAGGTTGTTCCTCTTCTTCCTCTTCAAACTCTTTACCGTATAAAAATAAATAGACAATAGACACATACAATAAAGAGGTAAGACAACATAAAATCATCGCAACATGGCAAATAAGAAGACGACAAATAACAATTACACGCTTTATACAATATGAAGAAGCTATAAAGAATAATACATATTAAATATCCTAGGGTTTCGAACATCATAGACGGATCACAAATAGAGAAAATCACACGTATAAATCAATCTCACAGATAAGATAAGATAAGAAATAGACAACTAACATCAAAATTATCGATAAATATAAATAGAGAAAATGTAAGAATATCCAAGATATTACCAGATAAAGATAAATAGAGAAAATGGAATATGATCCAAGATAAAATCAAATACACCAAAACACAACCCTACTCCATGGAGCTAAACCCAAACAGATATCAGAGAGAATGACTTGCAAAATCTATTAGTACCACGGCTGCCCAACCAACTATTACGCGATCACACGTTGCGTCAATAGCCTACGACACTGAAATCTACCATCCAGCGTAGTATAGTTCACGATCTCCCGTTGTGGCACTATAGGCAATGTACTACTAGACTTTACAAACCTCGATTAAATATAGTGAATGTCGAGTACATTAGTGTGCTATCGGTTTACCACGGCCCGGCGAGCTACCAACTGCGTCCACGTGTGGGATCCCGTACACTAAAGTCTCCAAGTTTATTAGAACAATAAACAACACTACACTTATCGCATCGACAACACGATGTAATTCGTCTCGTCAACCAAAACACCAAAAATTGGCATAAAGACAAAACATAATTCCAAATATATGAAATTACGAAAATGCCCTTAAGATAGAAATATATGCCCTCAATGGCGAGAAAGCCTGTGCGGGTTCACTTTTTCCCGACAAAGAAAAATAACCTCAAAAACACATGCGGGTTCACGTTTTCCCGACAAATAAAAATAAATACGGTAACGTTCAATCGCGTAGAAATTTTATCGCGTTTTTGAAATCTCGTCGTTTTTATAAACGTTTAAAAATCGGGTAAAAATTATTTTTCTGTTTTTAAAATCGCGTAGCATTTTTAATTCATTTTCTCAATCGCGTAGGATTTTTAAATCATTTTCTTATTCGAATGCCTTTAAAATTACTTGTTTAAACAGATAGAAATAATATTTAATACCTTTAAACTACGTAGAATAATTTTTCATACCGTATATCTTGTCATTAGGATATTTTGACTATCTTATAGGTTCATTTTTACTAAAAATTGACAAGATATTTTGTTTGGAAACTTATAATAATGGTTTTCTAATTTTTCCATAAAAATTTCTTTTACCTAATTCTTAACCATTTCATTAAATTCTTTTTGAAATCTCTAACATGCTTCAAAACCGAAAGTGAGCTATATGTTAGAAAATTTCTTAACATTACTGTATTTCCTTCCTAATGATAAAATTATGAATTTTAACCCTTTAGACTTACTTCTAATCGATTGGTTCCTTCATAAATTTATTATAGAAAATTTCTTCTTAACTTGTATTGTTTCTTTTTAATTGAAAAAGGTTTAGAAACAAGTTTTTAAAATCATGAATTCCTATAGTGGCATGTTGGCGAATTTTATAAAACTTTTGCATTTGATTTCCAAAATGTCTTTCACCTTTTAAATCATATCAAATGTATTCTATAGTCTAAGTTCATTAAATCATTTTAGAAAATAGTTATCTATATTCAATTTAATCCTTTAGGCATGTTGGCCCAAAATACTAAGTTTGTACCATTTGATTTCTAAATGCATTTTTCTTTGATCAAATCAATTAAAAACTTTCTTGATTCTCCTAGGTTAATTAAGCTACACTTTAGGAAAAATCAAGAGAACATTTTGGTCCTCCAAACTTGTCATTGCCGTGAGCTATTGGATTGTGTTCTTTGGAACACTCATGCAACTTACACATGTTATTCACATCCTATGACTTATCATACAATTTCTAACACATGCATTATATTTCTAATATGCAAAATATTTCTAACACATGCAAAATATTTTCTAACATATACAACCTAAATTAAAGCTTGTAGACATGCATTCAAAGCTATTAGACATGCAAGATTATTACAATTACCAAATAAGAAAGCTACTAACACATAACACTTAAGCTACTAGCAACCACAAAAATTAACAAATACACACATAAATAACACATGACCACCGAATCCTTATGGATTCTACAACATCACAAATAACTCCATCTTCTTACCACCATCAAGGGATGATAAGAATTGTCTTCCTCTTACCTTAAATGAAGACAAAAGCTTGCTTTTTCACCTCTTTAGGTCACGGTTTTCACTCCTCCAAACACCTAAAATTTTCAAACAAAACCTACATGTTACTAACCATGAAAAAGAAGCTAAACCATGGAAAAATCATGGCTTAGAACTTTGAAAAAGAAGAGAGAAAAGAAAAGTATGAAATTTCACCTTCTAGGTAAAACTTCCAAGGTTGGTTTCCAAGCCTTAGATGGAAGAATTTGAAGAAACTCCCAACTACAAAGGTTCTTAGAATGGTGTTTAGATTAAGGAAACTTGGTTAGAAAAATTTTTGGATGATTGGATGGTGTAGTTTGTGTCTTGGCCGAATATGGTGGAGAAAATGGGCAAGAATGGTGGCTAGGGTTCTTGATGAGAGAGAAGAGAGAAAAGTGATGAAGACAAAGTGATTTTAGGTCACCAAAGGCCTCTTGGCCGTGGACTTGATGTGGGGTGCAAGGTGGGCACCTTGCTTGGCTTCATCCAAGCCATTGGATGAATCAAAGGCTAAGATTAAGCCTTGGTGAGCAAGCCTTCTTCTCATTGGTTAGCTTATGGTGACTCACATGCTGAGTCACACAGTGTATTTAATTTTCTGCTGAGTCAGCTAGCTGAGTCAGCCTGTTCTGGAAAGTTCTACAGCTTACGGTGATTAATTAAGCTACCGATCTAACTGTTTCGGCTAATTGTGGGTCCCGCAAAATATTTCCTGTCCACTTACTAAAACGTCTTGACTAATAAAATAATATTATAATAATATAAAATTATTTTATTTGACAAGCTTAAATCCTAAAATTAAAAGATTATTTTTAGACTATTCAGAATCGGGTTAAGTAAGATCCCCCAATTCTAAATAATCAAATAAGATTTTCCCGGCCCTAATATATTATTTTCTGCCTCGAGCAAATCACACAAAAAGTTCATATAAAATCACGACGCATATTTTCGGCATTAAATCAAGAAGAAAACAATTAAAAACAGACAAAAACAGAAAACATGACGTTCGGGACGTAACGGTCATTTTCCCATTTTTTCCCACAACGTAGGTAATTATCCAAAACGTTCAAATAAAATATCCAAATAAGTATTATTTAGTCAGTATATCTTTCAGAAAAATTAATACAGTAGCTCAGAAAAATTTTTATTTGACCGTCTCGAAGCAATTTACGTAAAACGATCAAATAAAATTTGAACCTGTATTATCGAAATCGTTTTCATACAAAAATCAAGAACAGGAAAACAGGGACACAACGGTCATTCATACAAAAGCATGAAAAACAGAAAACAGTACATTCAGAATATTTTCTAAAAATTGGGGCGTTACATAACTTCCACAAATAGGAGTCTCGTCTCTCTCACACAGTGCTAACTGCGAAGAGAAGAGAAGAAACCTATCACTCTCTTATTCACTATTTCTGTCAAGTGCGGCCAGTGTTTGTAATGCATGCCTTGATTGCCCCTTAGCAGTGCTACTTATAATAATTGCTACCTTATGCGAGTGAGAGCAACAGTAAGGTAAGCTGTGCAATTTTAGACTCATTTGTTATGAGTTTGACCCACAATTGAATCCAAGTCCAACTTGGATCCTAATAACTCCAATTTAGTCTGCTCTATGTATGCGACCTTGCAGGTTCTCATAACATTGGCAGCAATATAAAAATTCCATTTTAATATTACAAGAAGTGAGCGGTATCTAACAACACATCAATGCCACCCAAGTAATGAGAATGTCAGTGATTTGACATAGCCTTTTTGTGACCAATGTTTCTATGTAGTTTAGTCTCTTTGTCCAAATATCTAGATTGAATACAAGGCATGGAATGCGTCACCCTTGTAATGTTCAATCCTTCGTTTCATGATAACCGAGTAGACTTAATAACAACAAATGAGATCGATATCTCATATCGGCTCATTTAAGCATAGTCATGCAGTTCGCAGTCTCACTCAATCAGGGGGCTTGAAGATATCGCTCTTGTTATGTAGGGGGGATAAATCCCATCTAGGTCACTTATATCCCTCCGCATGATTCGCAGTATGTCCAATAATTGTAACAGCCCCCGTAGGGTATCACATTTCCAACTCCCAACTCAAAAATCTATAAAGAAGTTCATAAAAGGTTTGAGTTATAAAAGGTGAGTTTTAAAATTTCTTATTACAGAAACATAAACTTACTGAAATCCATAAGTATTACTGAAAATATATTTAAACTGATAAATATACAATATTAACACCAATTAATATTTAACAATTTAAAGAGAAAATATAAAACTAACAGACTCTCTTTTTTAACAGTAGCAAACCCTATCATGGGTCCTACTTAATAGCACAGTACAACACTAACGAGAAAACTTAACATACTTATTCCTTCTTGTATCCATCTTGATGCATCAGACATCTGTTCCTTGTCAACCCTTCACACTATCGAATCTGGAATGGTCATTCTCTGATATTGTCTCCGATATCAGAGTATTTATCACCCGTATCTCTAAGACAACTCGCTCCATCTATTATATAATTGTTACAACACAAGCCCAACCAAACAATATAACAAAGAGGTGAGATCACCTACGCCAATACCAACATGGTAGTATAGAGATAACACAAATAGCATACCATACAGATATGTCATACCATAATTCCAATAATGCACTCAACATTAATCAACTATCATCATCCAATTATTTATCAGTTCAAATATTATTCAATATTCACGATGACGTCCTCAACAATATCCAAATATTCATCAATTCAAATCATACGATAATAACAATAATGGCATCAACATTATTTATCTTCATCATCTTCCAGTATTCCTCAACAGAATAATTGTCATAGCCAATATTCCTCAATTAATATATCACATAGATATAAATGCTCAGTTTCATGCATGCGCACATAGACTCAATGTCCTACTCCATGGAGCTAATACTCAGTTCGGAGAAGTTGATCCAAAAGATCTGTCTGTACCAAAATGCCTCAGACCAAGTGCTATAATCCTCATTTTGATTTTGCATATCTAGCATATACACGACAGTCTTTACGAGATCTAGATTAAGAATAGTGTCTCGGTCAAGATCATCAGTGCGTTACATCGGTCTAACCTACGGGAAGAAGTGCGACCAACCACCCATGTAAGCAACCCGCACCCCGATGCCCCCAAGGTAAACAAGTGACTTACACTACGCATATCGCACCCACTCAAGAGGTGTACGTCTCTCCTAGGTAAATAGCCTCACACAGTCCATCGGACCTTTCCAATGCATGTTCAATGCACCAATGCCAATCATAGGCAAAATTTATCATTTTCTCATACAGTGTCCATACACTAGTTCATGCATATAAAATGCACTAATGCCAATCATAGGCAAAATTCACCATTTCATATTCAGGGTCCACACATTGGTCCATTCTCAGTTTAATTTCATAATCTCATAATCAGGGTCCACACAATGGCCAAACAGTAATCATACTGTATTTTCAACAGCGAAATCATATTATCGCATTTTTATAGTCACAAAACACTTTCATCATGTTTTCACAATCGCGCAACATTTCTGTTACGTTTTCACAATTCCGCAACACTTCTGTTATGTTTTCAAATTACGTATTGATTTTTTAACATTTTCATCAATGACGTAAAAATATTCCACCATTTTTAAATCGCGTAGCGATTTTTTCACAATATATCAAACGCGTAAAATATTTAAACGCTTTCTAAATTGCGTAGAAAAATTTCAACATTCCTCAAATCGAGTGAAAATATTTAAACATTTTTCAAATTGTGTAGCTTAAAAATCACATATTTAAGTTACGTAAATCATTTTTCTCAAATCAATTTCCAAAATTAATTCTCTTCAAAACAAATTGAGGTTCAAACACTTTCAATCTCTTTTTGTCTTTCATAAACGAAATTTCTATTTTTCAAGTGACAAAACACTCTGATTCGCTTTGCAAATTTCTTATACTAAACCAAATTGTCTTTCCATTTTGAAAATCACTTTGTTTCACAAAACCAAGACATTACAAACCTTCAAAACTGTGGTACTTGATCGTTGAAACCATCAAATATTTTTCCTTCTAAATTGATATGGTTTTACACAAACAAAACTATTAAAAATTCTTTAACAAAACCGTGAGACTCATAGTCTTTGAAATCAAATCATTTGTTTCATTTTCATTTTTCACTTTCTTTGCAAATCCTTAAAATCATCAACTCATTGCTCTTTTCATTTAAAACTCATGATTAATAAAATAGTTAGAATCTTTTGATTCAAAAACATCCTTCAAAAATCGTGAACACTTATTCTTTGAAAACAAACCCTTTGTTTATTTTCCTTGCTTTTCTAAACATCCAATTTTACCATTCATGAAAATATTAATTTGTGAACACCTATTTTGAGTTGTTGAGGCTGAAATCCTCATGGTCTTTGGAACCAAAAATTGTTTTCCTTTCTAACAATTTTTATGGCATACATCACATATAATCAACATATATATCACAAGCATACCATAAAAGCAAATAAACATCATACTAAGCATGCAAGCACAAATAAACCATGCTAAGCATATAAACCACATAAACACAAACACCCACAAATAATTACATGACCATGGATATGAATCCTCACATAGATTCACCATCCATCAAATATACAACCATCTCTCACCACCATACTTGGTTGGTGAGATGAATCTCCCTCTTACCTCTTGAAGATCCTCAAAAGCTCCTTGTTTTGCTTCTTTTTCCAAGTCCTTCACCACCGAGGGCTTCTCAAATACAAAACAAAACATATATTTATTAGTAAATCATGCTTGAACAAAATAAACCATGGATCAAACATGGCTTAGAACCTTGAAAATCAAAAGAAAAGTGAAGATTAATAAACTTCACCAATAAAGCTTCAATCTTTAGCTTGAAGAACAAGGTTGAAGATGAATGATTTAGAGAAAGTCTCTAACATGAAAGTTGCTTAGAATATCATGTAGATTCAAGATCTATGATTGGATGAAATCAAAAGAGATTGGATGGTGATTTTAGGTGGTATGGCTGAAATTCCTCTTGAAGAACAAGGTTGGAGTTTTTGATTTTTGTGAAAGAAAGGCTTCTTAGACTTGGTTAAGATAAAGAATGAAGTGAAAACACTTAGTTTTCCTTCCACCAATTTCGTAGAGCTCCATGGAAAAATCCCTAAAAATCATAAACAAATGTTAAAATCAATAACAAGTGTAGAAATAGGTAAACCATGGTTCAAGCATGGCTTAGAAAATTAAAACTTGAAGTTTGGGTGAAGAGATAAGAATTTTACCCTTTATGATAGAAACTTGAAGCTTGGATTTGAAGCTCAAGATGAATGATTTTGTGAAAACTCATAGCTAGAGCTGTTCTTAGAATGAGGTAAGGATTCAAGAAACTAGGTTGTGTGAAATTTTTGAGTGATGGAAGACATATTTAGGGTGCTTGGCCGAACCATGCTAGAAGGAGAAGAAGAGAAAATTTTCTAAGAGCTTTAGGTTTTTGGAATGATCAAGAATGATCAATAATGAGTGATAATGGTCATAGACTTTTTGCTATGGCCTTAAGACACCAAAACCGTAGCCCCTCCCCTTCATGCATTCTCCTAAGAGGCTAAATGATCAATAATGATGTATAATTGACTAAAACAACTAATAATGTATTCAAACTTTTTCCTTTAGCTCCTAAAACAAGCACAAAACCGTCCCCCCTCCATCCATGCCTTCAACAAAGTTGTCATCTTTTCTAGCCACCATTTAGAGCCATTTAAGCCATTGATTAGATCAATGGTTATGATTAAGGTAGACTTTTGATTAGAAGACTTAATCTAGGCCATTAGATCTTTCCTCCTTGAAATCCTAGCCATTAGATGCATCTCCAAAAATAAAAGGTCAAGATTACTCCTTCTTACTTTCAATCCAAGGGTCGTAATTAGTCATAGCCATTTTAGAAGACCAAATATCCACCATTGATTAAATCCAAATCCAATGGTCATAAATGATCCATCTCCACCGTTAATGAAATCCAAATCCAACGATCACAAATGGTCCTAGCCACTTTATAAGATCAAATCTCCACCCTTGATTAATTCTTCATCCAATGGTTATAAATGGTCTTAGCCATTTTATTAGACTAATTCTCCACCGTTGATTAAATCGACGGTTGATATCAAAGTCTTCAATATTAGACTTGCTTCCTATTGGTCCGTCAAAAGAATTAAACTTGTTTTCATAACCACTATTATTGACTTAAGCAGTATAATTTCTATTTTTATCAGCTATAACCCCACGAAAGAATATATTTACTGTATTTTTATCTCCTGATAATTAAATACAGTACAAAACACAATAAAAGAAAATTTTAAAAATTGTTTCCGGATTCAGGTTTAGTAAGATCCCCTGTCTCCATCTAAACAGTACAAATTTTTCCATACGTAGAAAAATTTTCACTTTGCGGGACCACCTGGGCCCACGTAAGGCCACCTGAGCCCACAAACAGCCCAAAAATAATTAGAGAAATATAAAAATTTATAATCATCCACAAAAATCACAAATATTAGAAAATGTATGAAAATCAAATCAGATTGTTAAAAATAATTAACAATCAAGAGAAGCAAATACATAAAGATTTCCTCTGGCCCAAAAATTATTATTTTCTTGACACGAAGTCAATCACTCAAAACGATCAAATACGCTGACAGAATAATCAAAATAATGTTACAGTACATAGAAATCACTAGATAGCAGAATTCTGTTAACTGTCAAAATTATTGTCTAATAATTAGGAAATTTGGGGTGTTATAATACTCCCCCTCTAAAAAGAAATTTCGTCCTCGAAATTTGATAAACTTGATTTCACACCCTTAGAATAAATATGGATAATGCTCTTTTATCTTTTCCTCTAACTCCCATATTGCTTCATGCTTGCATCGTTCCAAACGATTCTAACCAATGAAATCTCTTTGCCTCTCATTCAACTTCTCCTGATCAAACAAATATCTCATATTCCTATAATTACTGAAGATGTTAAATTTTACTCCATAAAGAAAGTATATCCATACTTCTAATACAAACACAACATTTACCAACTTCCATTCATGCGTAGAATAGCTTTTCTCAAGTGACTTCAATTTCCTTAAATCATACCCTACAACTCTTCTATTCTGCATAAGCACATATCTTAAACTCTGATGTAATACATCATAGTACACCTCCAATGGTTTACTGAGATTAGACAAAACTAATACCAGAAAAGTACTCAAACATATTTCAACTCCTAAAAATTCTCCTTGTATGCATCAGTCTATACAAAATCTTATTTCTTTCTGATAAGCTAGGTAAGAAGTCCTATGATCTTAGAAAATATCTCAATAAATTTTCTACGGATTTCCATTACCGTCTTGATTTTTCCTATTGAAAAACTATTTCAACCTTTGAAGGATCCACCACGCTTCCGCTACGTCACTCTGATACTATGACATGGATATAGATAGGAATATCCTTTCTTGCAAAATGTTCCTTCTTCTTGCAATTTGCAATACATGAAAAACATTTTGAAAAATAGCAAACTATTTGATATGTTACTAGACATATCCAATAAGAATTTGATATTGCCTGATTTCAAAAATGAATTTCTGGAATACTAATACTTTATTGAGACAATCTCATAGGATATGGTCGGAAAATAACCAATCTGTTTTCAAAGATCACGTCTATTTATGAAAGAAATGAACAGATCAAACTAACACAAAAATTTGATCCATAACATCAATAGGATAATTTGGATAACTTGAGTAGCTCAATAGGCTAGTTATAGAAACAGAAGTAAACAAGTCAGAAGATCACGAAGACACAAATAACACTAACATATAATTGATCTACTCAATCATATGCTATAAAGAATAGGTAAAGAATTACCTTTTACAATACAGTCTCTCTTGTTTATGTCTTCAGCTCAAAACACTTCCGTTCCATTCAATGTATCGACTCTTCCTACTACCTGAGATTTTACTAACAGAAAACTCTGTTTACAATGGAACACAATCTCTGAAAATGTGTCCAAACTTTCCACACTTAAAACAAATTGTTTCTTTAGACGTACAATCCTTTGTTAAGTACCTTCTTCCGCATATCTTACTGTTGTTAATTTCCCAATGGTCGTAAATATGTTTTCTGTTGTAATCAATTACTTTCCTAATATCCCTCCTTTGAAATACCTAGATTCCAAAGTGACGAAATCTTGTATTTCAAGACTGTTTCTCTTCCATCAGATCCTGAACCTCAACTTCCAATTCCCGTTGTTCGGCAATCTTCTGTTCCTGTTGTACTGTCACGTCAGTTGTCCTCCGTATTGCTCTCATAGTGGCAACCGTATTATTAGTGTCACGTTCTGCTTCCACACACGTACATCTACCACGAGCCATTTCTTTCTCTTTAAAGACACACGAATCAAAATAAAATGGATACCAGATGTAACCAGTTCAAATAACATTGTTTCTTTTCGGAAATCAACAACACAGAGAACACAACACAAGCAAAATAGACCTAACCACAAACCCTAAAAGACTCAAACTAGGCTCTGATACCAACTAATGTAACAGCCCCCATAGGGTATCACATTTCCGACTCCCAACTCAAAAATCTGTAAAGAAGTTCATAAAAGGTTTGAGTTATAAAAGGCGAGTTTTAAAATTTCTTATTACAGAAACATAAACTTACTGAAATCCATAAGTATTACTGAAAATATATTTAAACTAATAAATATATAATATTGACACCAATTAATATTTATTAATTTAAAGAGAAAATATAAAACTAACAAACTCTGTTTTTTAACAGTAGCAAACCCCATCATGGGTCCTACTTAATAGCACGGTATAACACTAACGAGAAAACTTAACAAACTTATTCCTTCTTGTATCCATCTTGATGCATCAGACATCTGTTCCTTGTTAACCCTTCACACTATCGAATCTGGAATGGTCATTCTCTGATATTGTCTCCGATCTCAGAGTATTTATTACCCATATGTCTAAGACAACTCGTTCCATCTATTATATAATTGTTACAACACAAGCCCAACCAAACAATATAACAAAGAGGTGAGATCACCAATGCCAATACCAACATGGTAGTATAAAGATAACACAAACAGCATACCATACAGATATGTCATACCATAATTTCAATAATGCACTCAACATTAATCAACTATCATCATCCAATTATTTATTAGTTCAAATATTATTCAATATTCACGATGACGTCCTCAACAATATCCAAATATTCATCAATTCAAATCATACGATAATAACAATAATGGCGTCAACATTATTTATCTTCATCATCATCCAGTATTCCTCAACAGAATAATTGTCATAGCCAATATTCCTCAATTAATATATCACATAGATATAAATGCTCAGTGTCATGCATGCGCACATAGACTCAATGTCCTACTCCATGGAGCTAATACTCAGTTCGGAAAAGTTGATCCAAAAAATCTGTCTGTACCAAAATGCCTCAGACCAAGTGCTATAATCCTCATTTTGATTTTGCACATCTAGCATATACACTACAGTCTTTACGAGATCTCGATTAAGAATAGTGTCTCAGTCAGGATCATCGGTGTGTTGCATCGGTCTAACCTACGGGAAGAAGCGCGACCAACCACCCATGTAAGCAACCCGCACCCCGATGCCCCCAAGGTAAATAGGTGACTTACACTACGCATATCGCACCCACTCAAGAGATGTACGTCTCTCCTAGGTAAATAGCCTCACACAGTCCATCGGACCTTTCCAATGCATGTTCAATGCACCAATGCCAATCATAGGCAAAATTTATCATTTTCTCATACAGTGTCCATACACTAATTCATGCATATAAAATGCACCAATGCCAATCAAAGGCAAAATTCACCATTTCATATTCAGGGTCCACACATTGGCCCATTCTCAGTTTAATTTCATAATCTCATAATCAGGGTCCACACACTGGCCCAACAGTAATCATATTGTATTTTCAACAGCGAAATCATATTATCGCGTTTTTATAGTCACAAAACACTTTCATCATGTTTTCACAATCGCGCAACATTTCTGTTATGTTTTCACAATTCCACAACACTTCTGTTACGTTTTCAAATTACGTATTGATTTTTCAACATTTTCATCAATCACGTAAAAAAATTCCACCATTTTTAAATCGCGTAGCGATTTTTCCACAACATGTCAAATGCGTAAAATATTTAAACGCTTTCTAAATTGCGTAGAAATATTTCAACGTTCCTCAAATCGCGTGGAAATATTTAAACATTTTTCAAATTGTGTAGCTTAAAAATCACGTTTTTAAGTTACGTAAATCATTTTTCACTATAATTTCACTACGAAAAATATTTCTCAGCCTTCAAAAACTCCATTTCAACCTTTCTCAAAATAATATGACTACTCACATTATTTTCCACATTTTCTCACTCAAGAAAATCCTTTTCGCATTTTATTCCACAACTTCATCATTTCATGGAATTAAATCAATGTTTCTCATTTAAAATTTCCTAACACACTCCAAAACCCAATGGATGAGTTTTACGTTAGTTAATTTTTTATCACCATTATATTATCCATTTTTTCTCAAATCAATTTCCAAAATTAATTCTCTTCAAAATAAATTGAGGTTCAAACACTTTCAACCTCTTTTTGTCTTTCATAAACGAAATTTCAATTTTTCAAGTGACAAAACACTTTGATTCACTTTCCAAATTTCTTGTACTAAACCAAATTGTCTTTCCATTTTGAAAATCACTTTGTTTCATAAAATCAAGGCATTACAAACCTTCAAAACCGTGGTACTTGACCGTTGAAACCATCAAATATTTTTCCTTCTAAATTGATATGGTTTTACACAAACAAAACTATTAAAAATTCTTTAACAAAACCGTGAGACTCATAGTCTTTGAAATCAAATCATTTGTTTCATTTTCATTTTTCACTTTCTTTGCAAATCCTTATAATCATCAACTCATTGCTCTTTTCATTTAAAACTCATGATTAATAAAATAGTTAGAATCTTTTGATTCAAAAACATCCTTCAAAAATCGTGAACACTTATTCTTTGAAAACAAACCCTTTGTTTATTTTCCTTGCTTTTCTAAACATCCAATTTTACCATTCATGAAAATATTAATTTGTGAACACCTATTTTGAGGTGTTGAGGCCGAAATCCTCATGGTCTTTGGAACCAAAAATTGTTTTCCTTTCTAACAATTTTTATGGCATACATCACATATAATCAACATATATATCACAAGCATACCATAAAAGCAAATAAACATCATACTAAGCATGCAAGCACAAATAAACCATGCTAAGCATATAAACCATATAAACACATAAACACCCACAAACAATTACATGACCATGGATATGAATCCTCACATGGATTCACCATCTATCAAATATACAACCATCTTTCACCACCATACTTGGTTGGTGAGATGAATCTCCCTCTTACCTCTTGAAGATCCTCAAAAGCTCCTTGTTTTGCTTCTTTTTCCAAGTCCTTCACCACCGAGGGCTTCTCAAATACAAAACAAAACATATATTTATTAGTAAATCAAGCTTGAACAAAATAAACCATGGATCAAACATGGCTTAGAACCTTGAAAATCAAAAGAAAAGTGAAGATTAATAAACTTCACCAATAAAGCTTCAATCTTTAGCTTGAAGAACAAGGTTGAAGATGAATGATTTAGAGAAAGTCTCTAACATGAAAGTTGCTTAGAATATCATGTAGATTCAAGATCTATGATTGGATGAAATCAAAAGATATTGGATGGTGATTTTAGGTGGTATGGCCGAAATTCCTCTTGAAGAACAAGGTTGGAGTTTTTGATTTTTGTGAAAGAAAGGCTTCTTAGACTTGGTTAAGATAAAGAATGAAGTGAAAACACTTAGTTTTCCTTCCACCAATTTCGTAGAGCTCCATGGAAAAATCCCTAAAAATCATAAACAAATGTTAAAATCAATAACAAGTGTAGAAATATTAAACCATGGTTCAAGTATGGCTTAGAAAATTAAAACTTGAAGTTTGGGTGAAGAGATAAGAATTTTACCCTTTATGATAGAAACTTGAAGCTTGGATTTGAAGCTCAAGATGAATGATTTTGTGAAAACTCATAGCTAGAGATGTTCTTAGAATGAGGTAAGGATTCAAGAAACTAGGTTGTGTGAAATTTTTGAGTGATGGAAGACATATTTAGGGTGCTTGGCCGAACCATGCTAGAAGGAGAAGAAGAGAAAATTTTCTAAGAGCTTTAGGTTTTTGGAATGATCAAGAATGATCAATAATGAGTGATAATGGTCATAGACTTTTTGCTATGGCCTTAAGACACCAAAACCGTAGCCCCCCCCCCCTTCATGCATTCTCCTAAGAGGCTAAATGATCAATAATGATGTATAATTGACTAAAACAACTAATAATGTATTCAAACTTTTTCCTTTAGCTCCTAAAACAAGCACAAAACCGTCCCCCCTCCATCCATGCCTTCAACAAAGTTGTCATCTTTTCTAGCCACCATTTAGAGCCATTTAAGCCATTGATTAGATCAATGGTTAGGATTAAGGTAGACTTTTGATTAGAAGACTTAATCTAGGCCATTAGATCTTTCCTCTTTGAAATCCTAGCTATTAGATGCATCTCCAAAAATAAAAGGTCAAGATTACTCCTTCTTACTTTCAATCCAAGGGTCATAATTAGTCATAGCCATTTTAGAAGACCAAATCTCCACCATTGATTAAATCCAAATCCAATGGTCATAAATGATCCATCTCCACCGTTAATGAAATCCAAATCCAACGATCACAAATGGTCCTAGCCACTTTATAAGATCAAATCTCCACCCTTGATTAATTCTTCATCCAATGGTTATAAATGGTCTTAGCCATTTTATTAGACTAATTCTCCACCGTTGATTAAATCGACGGTTGATATCAAAGTCTTCAATATTAGACTTGCTTCCTATTGGTCCGTCAAAAGAATTAAACTTGTTTTCATAACCACTATTATTGACTTAAGCAGTATAATTTCTATTTTTATCAGCTATAACCCCACGAAAGAATATATTTACTGTATTTTTATCTCCTGATAATTAAATACAGTACAAAACACAATAAAAGAAAAATTTAAAAACTGTTTCCGGATTCAGGTTTAGTAAGATCCCCTGTCTCCATCTAAACAGTACAATTTTTTCCATACGTAGAAAAATTTTCACTTTGCGGGACCACCTGGGCCCACGTAAGGCCACTTAAGCCCACAAACAGCCCAAAAATAATTAGAGAAATATAAAAATTTATAATCATCCACAAAAATCACAAATATTAGAAAATGCATAAAAATCAAATCAGATTGTTAAAAATAATTAACAATCAAGAGAAGCAAATACATAAAGATTTCCCCCGGCTCGAAAATTATTATTTTCTTGACACGAAGTCAATCACTCAAAACGATCAAATACGCTGACGGAATAATCAAAATAATTTTACAGTACATAGAAATCACTAAATAGTAGAATTCTGTTAACTGTCAAAATTATTGTCTAATAATTAGGAAATTTGGGGTGTTATAATACTCCCCCTCTAAAAAGAAATTTCGTCCTCGAAATTTGATAAACTTGATTTCACACCCTTAGAATAAATATGGATAATGCTCTTTTATCTTTTCCTCTAACTCCCATATTGCTTCATGCTTGCATCGTTCCAAACGATTCTAACCAATGAAATCTCTTTGCCTCTCATTCAACTTCTCCTGATCAAACAAATATCTCAGATTCCTATAATTACTGAAGATGTTAAATTTTACTCCATAAAGAAAGTATATCCATACTTCTAATACAAACACAACATTTACCAACTTCCATTCATGCGTAGAATAGCTTTTCTCAAGTGACTTCAATTTCCTTAAATCATACCCTACAACTCTTCTATTCTGCATAAGCACATATCTTAAACTCTGATGTAATACATCATAGTACACCTCCAATGGTTTACTGAGATTAGACAAAACTAATACCAGAAAAATACTCAAACATATTTCAACTCCTAAAAATTCTCCTTGTATGCATCAGTCTATACAAACACTTATTTTTTTCTGATAAGCTAGGTAAGAAGTCCTACGATCTTAGAAAATATCTCAATAAATTTTCTACGGATTTCCATTACCGTCTTGATTTTTCCTATTGAAAAACTATTTCAACCTTTGAAGGATCCACCACGCTTCCGCTACGTCACTCTGATACTATGACATGGATATAGATAGGAATATCCTTTCTTGCAAAATGTTCCTTCTTCTTGCAATTTGTAATACATGAAAAACATTATGAAAAATAGCAAACTATTTGATATGTTACCAGACATATCCAACAAGAATTTGATATTGCCTGATTTCTGTAACACCCTCCTTAGGGTATCACATTTCCGACTCCCGACTCATAATCTGAAAATGTTTTCATAAAAGGTTTGAGTTAAAAACGTGGGTTTAAAAATTTCTTCTTTACAAAATATAAACTTACTGAAATTTATATGTAATATTGAAAAACATATATTGAAACAGATTGATATACAATATTGACACTAATTAATATTTTACAATTTAAAAGGAATTATAAAACTAACAAACTCTTTTTTTTTAACAGTAACAAATCCCATGACGGGTCCTACTTAATAGCATGGTACAACACTAACGTTAAAACTTATCATACTTATTCTGTTGTGTATCCATCTTGTTGCACCAAACATCTGTTCTACATTCTGTTCTTTGTCAACACTGCACACCTTCGAGTCCTAAATGTCCACTCCTTATTGTTGTCACCCATCTCAAAGTATCCATTGCCCGTTATGTCTAAGATAACTCGATCCTTCTATTATTTTATTTTAACAGTACAGACACAACAAAACAACATAACAAAGAGGTGAGATCACCTACGCCAATACCAACATGGCAGCACAGAGATAACACAAACAGCAATATCATATGGGGATATCATATCAGACTTCCAATAATATATTCAATATTAATCAACTATCATCATCAAATCATTTATCAATTCAATTATCATAAACAACAATTACGATAATGTCTTGATTATCATCATCATCATCCAAGTATTCAAAACAATTGTCATAGCTAATATTCCTCAATTAATATATATCATACATATATAAATGCTCAGATTCATGCGTATGTTATGCATGCGCATATAGACTCAATTTTTCAAAAACAACTCCATGGAGGTTTTCACAATTTCGAGAAGAATGCTCTGGTCAATTGTCAGCCTTAGCCCAAAGACAATCTCCCAGTCGTAGAAAAGAATCGTGTTCTTGTCGGGTATCGTCAATGCGTTGCAACGGACTGCATCGCCAAGTGGCACAGGGTACTCGCCAGCTGTCCACAGGTCGACCGCCGCGCCTTGACGCCCCCAAGATCCATCATAGACCTCACTATCAATTCCCATTCCCTCTTCGACCACAAGGGTCATATACAATGCACAAATATATCCGTGCAAGTCCAACCCCAAAGGGCCAAATCTTTTCAACTTTGTAACACCCCTTTGGAGGATGTCACACATAAAAGAAAATAAAAGAAATAGAAATAAAATCTACCAAAGTTGTGAAACATTTGTTAAATATTATTACGGTTGTAAAATAATTCCTGATAGACAGAAATATGATATAAAAAGATAATGCGGAAAATACGAAATAAAAAAAAACATCATCACTAATAATATACATATGATTAAGTTATAAACTATACAAATAATTTACAACTAAGACTATAACTATTTAAACAAAAACAGTAAAGAAAACAATAAAAGAGTTAATATATACAGACATACGCTGACGCGCCCAAAAAAAAAACATCATGATTATCTAATCCTCTGATGGATCACTCTCAGCATGAAAATGATCATCAGGAGATAGATATCCTGGATGTCTCGACACACGGCGATAACGGGATCGCGCAGTCGATACGATGCTTATCTCACTAGGCTCAGGGTTTTCAGCACCCCAATAACGCCTAATGGATAAGGGTAACTCTAAGTGCAGAAATAACGTCGTAGTCATAATGGGCTCTCCATCAAATCGGTGACGTAGAATCACGGTCACACGTCCCGCATATGTCACGAGAATCACGATCTCCTCGTAGATGCCAAGCCGAGCACCTCCATGAAATACCAGCTCTATGAATCCCAAAAATCTGGCGTCGCCATCCCTCACAATCAATCCGAGAGGATATGGATGATCGGATGGTTCTTGATCGTCAAGCGATCGTCTGCTGCTGCCGGTCTTCCTCCTCTTCGGGGTACACGATCTCAAGGGGTTGTTCCTCTTCCTCGAAGTCTTTACCGCGTAAATAATTAAACAGAAAATACATATAACAAAGAGGTAAGACAACATAAAATCATCACAACATGGCCAATAAGAAGACGACAAACAACATATATACGAGTTCATGCAATACATAAAGCTTTAACAATTATAACAACAAATTGAAGTAAAATTTAGATATCATAACAATATATATCATAACGAGATAAAACCTCACGGATAAAATAAGAAAGATAAGAATAAACGGATAAAATATAATAACCAAATATAGTAACAAGAACTTGGATAAAATAAACAAATAAAATACGGATAAACAATAAATAGATAAGATGAAAATAAATAGACATAGAGATAAACAAATAATATAACAAAACCCTACTCCATGGAGCTAAAGAAAACACAAGTATCGAGAGAGAGAATGACTCGCAAAATCTAATAGTACCACGGCTGCCCCACCAACTATTGCTTGTGTCACACGTTGCGTCTATAGCCCCACGACACGGGAATCCATTATCCGGGCGTGGTGTAGTTCACGGTCTCACGTTGTGGCACTACGAGGCAAATGTACTACTAGATTTCACAAATCTCGATTAAATATAGTGTATGTCGAGTACCATAGTGTGCTATCGGTTTACCACGGCCCGGCGGAGCTACCAACTCCGTCCACATGTGGGATCCCGTACACTAAAGTCTCCAAGTTCATTAGAACAATGAACCACACTACGTTTATCGCATCGACAACACGATGTGATTCGTCTCGTCAACCAATCCACCAAATACATGGCACACATAACGGATAGATGGAAAGCCCATGCGGGTTCACATTTTCCCGACAATGCGGATATAGTCTCAAAAGCACATGCGGGTTCACATTTTCCCGACAATGACGAAAGATTTTCAAAAATAATCATGCGGGTTCACATTTTCCCGACAGTATAAAGATAGTAATGGTCAATCGCGTAGAAATTTTATCGCGTTTTCATAATTCCGTCGTTTTTACAAACGTTTAAAAATCGGGTAAAGATATTTTTCTGTTTTTAAAATCGCGTAGTATTTTTAATACGTTTTCTCAATCGCGTAGGATTTTTAAATCATTTTCTTATTCGAATGCCCTTAAAATTACTTGTTTAAACCAACGAAATAGTACTTAGTACATTTAAACTACGTAGAATAATTTTTCATACCGCATACTGTCTTTAGGATATTTTTATTATCTTATTGGTTCATTTTTACTAAAAATTGACAGTATTTTGTTTAGAATATCATAATAATGGTTTCCTAAATTATCCATAAAATTTCCATTTACCTAATTTTCAACCATATCATTTAATTCTTTTTGAAATCTCTAACATGCTTCAAAACCTTAAGTGAGCTATATGTTAGAAAATTTCTCAAAATTTCGTATTTTACTTCCTAATGATAAAATTACTAGTTTTAATCCTTTAAGCTTAATTCTACTCAATTTGTTTCTTCAAAAATCATTATAGAAAATTTCTTCTTAACTTGTATTGTCTCTTTTTGATTGAAAAAGGTTTGGAATCAAGTTTTAGAAATCATGATAACCTATATTGGCATGTTGGCCAAATTTCGTAAAACTTTTTCATTTGATTTCTAAATCATGTCAAAGGTATTATCTTATCTAAGTTCATTAAATCATGTTATAAAATAATGATTTTGAATCAAATAAATCCTTTAGGCATGTTGGCCCAAAATTTACTAAATCTTTACCATTTGATTTCTAAATTCCTTTTCTTTGATCAAATCAATTTGAAACCTTCTTATTTCTCCTAATTAATTAAGTTACACTTTAGGAAAAATTAAGAGAACATTTTGGTCCTCACACTTTGTCATTGCCGTGAACTAGGGAATGTGTTCTTTGGAACACTCATGCAAATTTACACATGTTATTCACATCTTATACCTTATCATACAATTCTAACACATGCATTTATATTTCTAACACATGCAAAATATTTCTAACACATAAAACCTAAATTAAAGCTTATAGACATACAATCAAAAGCTAATAGACATGCAAAATTATTACAATCACCAAACAAGAAAGCTACTAACATACAACACCTAAGCTACTAGCAACCACAAAAATTAACAAATACACATCAATAAACACACCACAACCGAATCCTTATGGATTCTACAAACAATCCATCTTCTTACCACCACCAAGGGATGATAAGAATTGTCTTTCTCTTACCTTAAATGAAGACAAATGATTAGCTTTCACACCTCCTATGGTTCGGTTTTCACTCCACCAAATACCTAAAAATCTCAAATAAAATCTACATGTTATTAACCATGAAAAAGAAGCTAAACCATGGAGAAATCATGGCTTAGAACTTTGAAAAAGAAGAGAGAAAAGAAAAATATGATATTTCACCTTCTAGGTCAAATTTACAAGGTTGATTTCCAAGCCCTAAATGGAAGATTTTGAAGAAACTTCCAACTAGAAAGGTTCTTAGAATAGTGTTTAGGTTAAGGAAACTTGGTTAGAAAAATTTTTGGATGGTTGGATGGTTAGGAATGGCTCTTGGCCGAATGATAGGGAAGAAAATGAACAAGAATGGTGGCTAGGGTTTTGATGAGAGAGAAGAGAGAAAAGTGATGAAGATGAAATGTAATTTTGGTCTTCCAAGGCCTCTTGGCCGTAGCACTCAAGTGCAAATGGATGTGCATGGATTTGGCTTCATCCAAGCCATTGAATGCATCAAAGGTCAAGATCAAATCTTGCTTAACAAGCTTAAATCCTATTGGTTGCTCATGGTGACTCACCTTGCTTAGTCACACAG
Source organism: Ormosia emarginata (assembly GCA_029884605.1). NCBI lineage: Eukaryota > Viridiplantae > Streptophyta > Magnoliopsida > Fabales > Fabaceae > Ormosia > Ormosia emarginata. The sequence goes on along the minus strand of JAQQTP010000013.1, from coordinate 1,028,080 downwards.
TGCATTAAATTCTCTGTTTGTCACTAGTGAGTCGGCTGTTCTGAAAGTTCTACGCTACGGTGATTAATTAAGCTACTTGATCTAACTGTTTACGCTAATTGTGGGTCCCGCAAAATATTTCCTGTCCACTTGTCACTAAAATATACTTGACTAATAAAATAATATTATAATAATATAAAATTATTTTATTTGTGATTAAATCTAAAAATTAAAAGATTATTTTTAGTCTTATTCAGAATCGGGTTAAGTAAGATCCCCCAATTCTAAATAATAAAATAAGATTTTCCCAGCCCGGAAAATATTATTTTCCCGCCTCGAGCAAATCACACAAAAAGTCCATATAAAATCACAGACGGTATTTTCGGACATTAAATCAAGAAGAAAACAATTAAAAACAAAAAACAAAGTAAAACGATGACGTTCGGGACGTAACGGTCATTTTCCTATTTTTTCCCACAACGTAGGTAATCGTCCAAAACGTTCAAATAAAATATCCAAAGAGTATTATATAGTCTGTATATCTTTCGAGAAAAATTAATACGATAGCTCGAGAAAAATTTTTATTTTACCGTCTCGAAGCAAACTACGTAAAAACGATCAAATAAAATTTGAGCCTGTATTATCGTAATTGTTTTCATACGAAATCGAGAACGAGAAAAATAGGGACACAACGGTCATTCATACAAAAGCATGAAAAACAAAAAACAAGTACATTCGAGAATATTTTCTAAAAATTGGGGCGTTACAACTCTCTCCCAACAAATAAAAATTTCATCCTCGAAATTCGATGTTCATCCAAACAAATGAGGATACTTGATCCTTCATTTTATCTTCCAGCTCCCGGGTAGCCTCACCCGTCACATCATTCCATATGACTTTCACTAACTCAATCATCTTTCCTCGAAGTGCTTTACCTTTATCCTCTATTCGACGGGTAAAGTTTCGTAAGTCGATTCTCCTTTAACGCACGTCATCCGGTTGTATAACATGTGTCGGATCTGGTATATACTTCCGAATCGAGACACATGAAACACGTCATGCAAATTGGATAGAAAAGGCGGCAAAGCAATCTGATATGCTACAGGACCTATACACCGGATAATCTGATATGGTCCAATGAACTTAGGAGTAAGCTTTTTCGACTTAATCACTCTTCCGACACCAGTCGTAGGAGTAACTCTTAAAAACACATGCTCACCCTCCTTAAACTCAAGAGATCGTCTTCGTTTGTCCGCGTAACTCTTTTGTCTGCTTTGCGCCGTCCTCATCTTTTCTTGTATCATCTTGACTTTATCCGTAGTCTGTTGTACAAGTTCCGGTCCAACAGTCATACTCTCCCCATCTTGATACCAACATAGCGGCGTTCGACATCGTCTTCCATACAATGCTTCATAAGGTGCCATTCCGATGCTTGCGTGAAAACTATTGTTGTAGGTGAATTCTATCAAAGATAAAAATTCATCCCAACTTCCTCATTGTTCTAAAACACAAGCACGCAATAAATCCTCCAAAGACTGTATAGTTCTCTCTCGGCCATCTGTCTGCGGATGATAGGCTGAACTCAATCGTAACTTGGTTCCCATAGCTTCTTGCAGACTTCGCCAAAATCTTGACGTAAACCTCGGATCTCTTTCAGAAATTATACATGTCGGCACTCCATGTAATCTGACAATCTCGCTGATGTACAACTGGGTTAATCTTTCCAATGAATATTTAATATTGATTGGTAAGAAATGAGCCGATTTCGTAAGTCTATCGACTATAACCCATATCGAATCATGACCTTTTCTTGTCTTTGGCAAACCAAGATAATGAAATCCATAGAAATGCTGTCCCCGTTTCCATTCGGAATCGATAATGGTTGCAACATCCCAGTGGTCTTTGGTGTTCAACTTTCGATTTTTGACAAACTAGGCAAGTTGACACGCATCTAACCACATCACCCTTCATTCCATGCCACCAGAATAACTTCTTCAAGTCTTGGTACATCTTTGTTATGCCTGGATGCATACTTAATAGACTAGTATGGGCATGTTCCACAATATATTGCCTCAGTTCTCGGTCACGAGGAATACAGATTCTACCTCGAAACCTCAGAATTCCATCAGTTCCTTCTTTGAACTCTATTGCCTCGTCTTGCTTCATTTGCTCCCTTATTCCTTGTAAAAATTTATCGGCATTTTGCTTTTCCCTTATGTCTTCCATCAGCTCGCTTGAGATAGTAACCATATTCACACAGATCTTTCCTAGTTTCAACTCAACAAATGACCACTCATCTCTAAACTGTTCAATGAGCTCCTTTTCTTTAATCATCAGAGCAGAAACACTGATAATCTTTCTACTCAAGGCATCGGCCACGACATTCGCCTTACCAGGGTGGTACAAAAGTTGAAAATCGTAGTCGTTCGTAAAATTCTAACCATCTTCGCTGCCTCATATTCAGCTCCTTCTGGTCATACAAGTACTTCAGACTCTTGTGATCACTGAAGATATTAAACGTTGCTCCATAGAGAAAATGTCTCCATATCTTGAGCAAAAACCACCGCAGACCAATTCCAAATCATGCGTAGGATAATTCTTCTCATGAACCTTCAATTGTCGAGAAGCATATGCCACCACATTCCGGTCTTGCATCAACACGCATCCTAGTCCTTGATAAGAAGCGTCACAATACACATCGAAAGATTTCGTCGAATATGGTAGGATCAACACCGGTGCGATTGTTAACCTCTTCTTCAACTCTTGAAAACTAGCGGCTTCACGCTCTTCCGTCCATTCAAAAGCTTGACTTTTCCTCGTCGATTGCGTAAGTGGTCCGACAATCTTGGAAAAACCTTCGATAAATCTCCGATAATAACCAAGCAAGTCCAACAAAACTTCGAACTTATTCTTGTCTTAGGTCTTTCCCACTTTGTAAAAAACGGTCTCCACTTTCTATGGGTCCACCGCAATACCTTCTTTAGAAATTACGTGACCAAGAAATTGGACTTCTTCCAACCAGAACTCACACTTAGCCAATTTCGCATACAGCTGCTTCTCCCTCAAAATCTGAAGAACAACTTTCAGATGTTCAGCATGCTCTTCCTTCGATCGAGAATAGATCAGAATGTCATCGATAAAGACAACGACAAATCTGTCTAGATATGGACGAAATATCCTGTTTATATAATCCATAAATATGGCAGGAGCATTCGTCACCCCGAATGGCATTACCTGATACTCATAATGTCCATAACGAGTTCGAAAAGCAGTCTTCGGCACATCTTCCCCTCTTATACAAATCTGGTGATAACCCGATCGCAGATCTATCTTGGAAAATATCACAGCTCCTCTCAATTGATCCATCAAATCGTCGATTCTTGGAAGCGGATATTTATTCTTAATAGTCACCTTGTTCAACTGCCGATAGTCCACACAAAGCCGTGAAGTTCCATCCTTCTTCTTGACCAAAAGCACTGGCGCACCCCATGGGGAAACGCTAGGTCGTACAAATTCTTTCTCCAACAGTTCCACCAATTGCTTTTTCAGCTCCTCCAACTCTACTGGTGACATACGGTACGGTGCAATTGAGATAGGACCTGTTCCCGGTACTAAATCAATTGAGAACTCGATCTCCCGCTCAGGCGGTAAACCAGGTACGTCTTCAGGAAAAACATCCAGAAAATCGTTGACAACAGGAATAGTATTCACATCCTTCTCATTCTTAACTTCTAGAGAAGACAATACCGTATATATCCCTGCGCTCCATCTCTCAACAAAGACTTGACCTTAACAGCAGTTAAGAATCCAGACTCTTCTTTCTTAGGAAAAACTATAGTTTTCTTTGCACAATCTATAAGGATATGGTTAGAACGTAACCAGTCCATCCCTAAGATTACATCTATCTCAATAAGAGGCAAACAAATCAAATTGACCAAAAACAAACGGCCCTTCACAACAATAGGACAATCCAAACAGATCTTAGAAGTAACTACAGGTTTAGCAGTTGACGTAGATACACTCAACTTAACATTCAGAGAAGACACAGGCAACTTCAGTCTTTCCACACAATCATAGGCAATAAACGAGTGTGTAGCACCCGAGTCATACAATACAGTCAGAAGGTTACCTCCAATGTCACCTTCTCCTTGAATAAGGTCATCAGATTGAGAAACTTCAGATCCCATCATTGTATACACTTGCCCTCCAGATCTCGGTTGAGTATTTCCAGGTTTTTGCTGATTAGTTCTAACATGACGAACAACAGGTTTCTTCTCTGGTCGAGTACAATCCTTCGACATATGCCCGAGTCTGTCCACACTTAAAACAGACAATTCCCTTGATGGTACAATCTGGAGATAGATGGCCCTTCTTACCGCACTTAAAACACGTCGGTGTAAACACCACTCTCTGTCCTGCTCCACCACTAGGTACACTCCCTCTAACTGGCGGTCGCTGAGTCTGACTTCCTTGTGGTCTAGCATACGGCTTACGCAGAAATCGATTTGTATTGCTACCTCCACCTCTTTGAAACCTTGTCGGCCCAAAGTTCCGATTCCTCTGATCTCGCGACGGTTCAAGCTCCTCAAGTCGTGCACATGCGTCTACCAAAGTATGAAAATGATTCATCCTCAGAGATATCACTCCTCGCTTCAATTCCACTCTCAATCCAGACTCAAACTTCCGACATTTCCATACCTCATCTTGTCGATTTTGAGCATAATCTGAAAATTGAGACAAATTTTCAAATTTTGTGGCGTACTCATTCACTGTCATATTTCCCTGTCGCAACCCAAGAAATTCCATCTCCTTGGCATGTCTAGCACTTGCAGGAAAATACTTATCCAGAAAAGTATTAGAAAACACTTCCCAGGTGTGATCTCAGTCCCTTCACTTGCAACACTCGGCGGATTCCTCTCCACCAATGTTCTCGCATCTCCTCTCAAAGATAAAGACAACATAAGTTACTTTCTTTTCATCTGTACATCTCATCCCCTCAAAGATTCTCTCTAGATCTTGCATCCACTGACTCGCTTTCTCCGGATCCACCTCGCCTCTAAACTGTGGCGGATTATGGCGCCTAAATTCAGATAAATTTAGGGCATCGGCCGTAGCATCTTCTTTGTTGAGTGCTCTCAAATTTTGCGAGTAACCACTTCACCATCTGCATATAGCCTCAGCGGCAACCAACATCGGGTCCTCAACACGATTCACGTTAGCACGTCCTCTGCCTCTACCAGCCATCTTCTTTCTTCAAACATAACAAAACAAAGTTAGATACATCCTTCTAGATATTTCCGAAAGGATATAAATCACAAAGATCACGAGAGAATCACACAAAGCACAAACAAAAACAGACCCAACCACAACCCCAAAAGACTCTAACTTGGGCTCGATACCAACTAATGTAATACCCTTTTGGAGGATGTCACACATAAAAGAAAATAAAAGAAATAGAAATAAAATCTACCCAAGTTGTGAAACATTTGTTAAATATTATTACGGGTTGTAAAATAATTCCGATAGACGAAATATGATATAAAAAGATAATGCGGAAAATACGAAATAAAAAAAAAACATCATCACTAATAATATACATATGATTAAGTTATAAACTATACAAATAATTTACAACTAAGACTATAACTATTTAAACAAAAACAGTAAAGAAAACAATAAAAGAGTTAATATATACGGACATACTGTTGACGCGCCCAAAAAAAAAACATCATGATTATCTAATCCTCTTATGGATCACTCTCAGCATGAAAATGATCATCAGGAGATAGATATCTGGATGTCTCGACACACGGCGATAACGGGATCGCGCGGTCGATACGATGCTTATCTCACTAGGCTCGGGGTTTTCAAAGCACCCCAATAACGCTAATGGATAAGGGTAACTCTAAGTGCGAAATAACGTCGTAGTCATAATGGGCTCTCCATCAAATCGGCGACGTAGAATCACGGTCACACGTCCCGCATATGTCACGAATCACGATCTCCTCGTAGATGCCAAGCCAGAGCACCTCCATGAAATACCAGCTCTATGAATCCCAAAAATCCTGGCGTCGCCATCCCTCACAATCAATCCAGAGGATATGGATGATCGGATGGTTCTTGATCGTCAAACTGATCGTCTGCCTGCCGGTCTTCCTCCTCTTCAGGGTACACGATCTCAAGGGGTTGTTCCTCTTCCTCGAAGTCTTTACCGCGTAAAATAATTAAACAGAAAATACATATAACAAAGAGGTAAGACAACATAAAATCATCACAACATGGCCAATAAGAAGACGACAAACAACATATATACAGTTCATGCAATACATAAAGCTTTAACAATTATAACAACAAATTGAAGTAAAATTTAGATATCATAACAATATATATCATAACAGATAAAACCTCACAGATAAAATAAGAAAGATAAGAATAAACAGATAAAATATAATAACCAAATATAGTAACAGTAACCAGATAAAATAAACAAATAAAATACAGATAAACAATAAATAGATAAGATGAAAATAAATAGACATAGAGATAAACAAATAATATAACAAAACCCTACTCCATGGAGCTAAAGAAAACACAAGTATCAGAGAGAGGAATGACTCGCAAAATCTAATAGTACCACGGCTGCCCCACCAACTATTGCGCTGTCACACGTTGCGTCTATAGCCCCACGACACAGGAATCCATTATCCAGGCGTGGTGTAGTTCACGGTCTCACGTTGTGGCACTACAGGCAAATGTACTACTAGATTTCACAAATCTCGATTAAATATAGTGTATGTCGAGTACCATAGTGTGCTATCGGTTTACCACGGCCCAGCGGAGCTACCAACTGTCCACATGTGGGATCCCGTACACTAAAGTCTCCAAGTTCATTAGAACAATGAACCACACTACGTTTATCGCATCGACAACACGATGTGATTCGTCTCGTCAACCAATCCACCAAATACATGGCACACATAACAGATAGATGGAAAGCACATGCGGGTTCACATTTTCCCGACAGCAGATATAGTCTCAAAAGCCTGTACGGGTTCACATTTTCCCGACAGCGAAAGATTTTCAAAAATAATCTGTACGGGTTCACATTTTCCCGACAGTATAAAGATAGTAACGGTCAATCGCGTAGAAATTTTATCGCGTTTTCATAATTCCGTCGTTTTTACAAACGTTTAAAAATCGGGTAAAGATATTTTTCTGTTTTTAAAATCGCGTAGTATTTTTAATACGTTTTCTCAATCGCGTAGGATTTTTAAATCATTTTCTTATTCGAATGCCCTTAAAATTACTGTTTAAACCAACAGAAATAGTACTTAGTACATTTAAACTACGTAGAATAATTTTTCATACCGCATACTGTCTTTAGGATATTTTTATTATCTTATTGGTTCATTTTTACTAAAAATTGACAGTATTTTGTTTAGAATATCATAATAATGGTTTCCTAAATTATCCATAAAATTTCCATTTACCTAATTTTCAACCATATCATTTAATTCTTTTTGAAATCTCTAACATGCTTCAAAACCTTAAGTGAGCTATATGTTAGAAAATTTCTCAAAATTTCTGTATTTTACTTCCTAATGATAAAATTACTAGTTTTAATCCTTTAAGCTTAATTCTACTCAATTTGTTTCTTCAAAAATCATTATAGAAAATTTCTTCTTAACTTGTATTGTCTCTTTTTGATTGAAAAAGGTTTGGAATCAAGTTTTAGAAATCATGATAACCTATATTGGCATGTTGGCCAAATTTAGTAAAACTTTTTCATTTGATTTCTAAATCATGTCAAAGGTATTATCTTATCTAAGTTCATTAAATCATGTTATAAAATAATGATTTTGAATCAAATAAATCCTTTAGGCATGTTGGCCCAAAATTTACTAAATCTTTACCATTTGATTTCTAAATTCCTTTTCTTTGATCAAATCAATTTGAAACCTTCTTATTTCTCCTAATTAATTAAGTTACACTTTAGGAAAAATTAAGAGAACATTTTGGTCCTCACACTTTGTCATTGCCGTGAACTAGGGAATGTGTTCTTTGGAACACTCATGCAAATTTACACATGTTATTCACATCTTATACCTTATCATACAATTCTAACACATGCATTTATATTTCTAACACATGCAAAATATTTCTAACACATAAAACCTAAATTAAAGCTTATAGACATACAATCAAAAGCTAATAGACATGCAAAATTATTACAATCACCAAACAAGAAAGCTACTAACATACAACACCTAAGCTACTAGCAACCACAAAAATTAACAAATACACATCAATAAACACACCACAACCGAATCCTTATGGATTCTACAAACAATCCATCTTCTTACCACCACCAAGGGATGATAAGAATTGTCTTTCTCTTACCTTAAATGAAGACAAATGATTAGCTTTCACACCTCCTATGGTTCGGTTTTCACTCCACCAAATACCTAAAAATCTCAAATAAAATCTACATGTTATTAACCATGAAAAAGAAGCTAAACCATGGAGAAATCATGGCTTAGAACTTTGAAAAAGAAGAGAGAAAAGAAAAATATGATATTTCACCTTCTAGGTCAAATTTACAAGGTTGATTTCCAAGCCCTAAATGGAAGATTTTGAAGAAACTTCCAACTAGAAAGGTTCTTAGAATAGTGTTTAGGTTAAGGAAACTTGGTTAGAAAAATTTTTGGATGGTTGGATGGTTAGGAATGGCTCTTGGCGAATGATAGGGAAGAAAATGAACAAGAATGGTGGCTAGGGTTTTGATGAGAGAGAAGAGAGAAAAGTGATGAAGATGAAATGTAATTTTGGTCTTCCAAGGCCTCTTGGCCGTAGCACTCAAGTGCAAATGGATGTGCATGGATTTGGCTTCATCCAAGCCATTGAATGCATCAAAGGTCAAGATCAAATCTTGCTTAACAAGCTTAAATCCTATTGGTTGCTCATGGTGACTCACCTTGCTTAGTCACACAGTGCATTAAATTCTCTCATTTGAGTCACTAATTGAGTCACTGTTCTGAAAGTTCTACTCTACGGTGATTAATTAAGCTACCGATCTAACTTCTGCTAATTGTGGGTCCATAAAATATTTCGGGTCCATTTGTCACTAAAATATACTTGACTAATAAAATAATATTATAATAATATAAAATTATTTTATTTGTGATTAAATCCTAAAAATTAAAAGATTATTTTTAGTCTCATTCAGAATCGGGTTAAGTAAGATCCCCCAATTCTAAATAATAAAATAAGATTTTCCCGGCCCGGAAAATATTATTTTCTGCCCTCGAGCAAATCACACAAAAAGTCCATATAAAATCACAGACAAGATTTTCGGACATTAAATCAAGAAGAAAACAATTAAAAACAAAAAAAAAGCAAGACATTCGGGACGTAACGGTCATTTTCCCGTTTTTTCCCACAACGTAGGTAATCATCCAAAACGTTCAAATAAAATATCCAAGAAGATTATATAGTGTATATCTTTCGAAAAAATTAATACAAGATGGCTTCGAGAAAAATTTTTATTTTACCGTCTCAAGCAAACTACGTAAAACGATCAAATAAAATTTGAGCCTGTATTATCGTAATTGTTTTCATACGAAATCGAGAAAGAGAAAAATAGGGACACAGCGGTCATTCATACAAAAGCATGAAAAACAGCAAACAGTACATTCAGAATATTTTCTAAAAATTGGGGCGTTACAAATTTCATTAGTTCAATGTATCATTTGCCTCAACGCATATTTTTCCAATGCATGTATAATGCACCAAATCCAATCACAGGCATCTCTTTCCAATGCATATAAAATGTACTAAATTATACTGTATTTTCAACAGCAAAATCATGTTATCACATTTTCATAGTTATAAAACACTTTCGTCAGGTTTTCACAAAATTGCGCAACATTTCCGTTTTATTTTCACAATTCCAAAATGTTTATATTATGTTTTCAAAATATCGTAACACTTATGTTACGTTTTCAAAATTCTGAAACGTTTCTGTTATATTTTCACAATACCGTGACACTTCTGTTACGTTTTTACAACACAGTAACATTTTTGTTATGTTTTCAAAATACCACAACTCTTCTATTGCACTTTTAAAACACGTACTAATTTTTCAACATTTTTCTCAATCGCATAAAAATATACGTTTCTCAAATCGCATAGTATTTTTTTTCACTGTTTCAAAATTGCGTAACTTAAAAATCATTCTTTTACGTCCCGTAAATCATTTTCTATCATTCTCCAAATATTTAAAACAATTTCCAAATCTCATAATAATTTTCCGCTATTTTCACAATCACGTAAAAATAATTCATCACTTTCCCATCACGTAGTGATTTTTAATAGTAATTCAGATTACGTAAAATATTTAAACGTAATTCAAATCGTATAGAAATATTTTAACGTATTTAAAATCGCGTAAAAATATTTTACTGTACTTCCAAACACTTAGAAATATTTTACTGTATTTCAAACCACGTACTTTAAAATTACGTTTTTAAGATACGTAAATAATTTTTTTCACCACGATTTCATTACAGAAAATATTTCTTAACCTTAAAAAAAATTTCTTTACAACTTATCTCAAAATAATATAACTTTATACTTCATTTAATATATTTTCTTACTCAAGAAAATATTTTTCCACAGTTCTTTACTCAAGAAATTCTTTTTCAAAATATAATTCACAAAATCACTTTTCCATTGATATAAATCAACATTTCAAAACTTAACATTTTCTAACGTATCTCAAAATTTGAAAATAAGTTATACGTTAGTAAATTTTCAAAACACCATTATATTCTCCATTTTTCCCTAATCAATTTTAAAATTAATTATTTTCAAAACAAATTAAGATTCAAACACTTTGCAACTTTTCTTTTTCATTTTCATATGAATGTTCATTTCTCAAGTGATAAAATACTTTGATTTCTTTTTCCAAAATCCTTATACTAAAACATTTTGTTCAAATATTTTGTTTCCACTTTAAAATTACTTTGTTTCGTAAAACCAAAATTATTCCAACCTCCAAAAATCGTAGAGTCTTTGGCCATTGAAGCCATCAAATATTTTTTTCTTCTAAATTGATATGGTTGTACACAAACAAAACTATTAAAAATTCTTTGTTTTCAAAACCAAAATACTGATGGTCATAAAAACCAAACCCATTTGTTCAAATTCATTTTTACTTTCCTTACAAATCCTTTTTCACTTTCTTTGCAAATCCTTAAAATTATCATTGCTATTTTCATTTAAATCTCATGTTTAGTAAAACACTTAGAAACTTTTTACACAAAATAAATCAATAAAAATCCTTCTAAAACCGTATTCATGTACTCTTTGAAAAATAAATTCTTTGTTTATTTTCCTTACTTTTCTAAACATCCATTTTCATCATTCAAGAAAATATTAATTTTGTGAACACCTATCTTGAGGTGTCTTGTTCGAAATCCACCATGTTCTAAGTACTCAAAAATCAATTCTTTTGTTCTTGAAAATTTTCAACATGAACCCTAATCAAGGGCATCAAAACCGTAGCTCTTCCTTGGCTATTAGAGCCCAAAATCAATTTCCTTTCTACCATCAAGTCATGGCATATACATATATATTTCATCATAAATAATATAAGCATACCATCAAAGCCATAGAAGCATGTATAGCATATCAAGCATATCATCAAAGCTATAAAATCATGCAAAGCATATCAAGCATAGAAAATTAATCAAAGCTCATAAACACTCACAAATTAATTACATGACCATGGATATGAATCCTCACATGGATTCCACATCCATCAAATAAAATACCATCTCTCACCACCATGCTTGGTTGGTGAGATAGATCTCCCTCTTACCTCTTGAAGATCCTCCAAAGCTTCTTGATTTGTTTCTTTTTCCAAGTCCGTCACCACCAAGGGCTTCTCAAATACAAAACAAAACACATAAAAATTAGTATACTAAGCTTGATTAAGAAAACCATGGATCAAACATGGTTTAGATTATGAAAAAGAGAGAAGAAATGAAGTTTCCTTACTCTTCACCATAAATACCTCATAACTTTGATCTTGAAGAAAGTCCATAAAGATGAATGATTTAGAGAAAATCTCCAACATGAAAGTTGTTTAGGATATCATGTAGATTCGAGATCTATGGTTGGATGAAATTAAAAGAGATTGGAGAGTGGTTTTAGGGGTCTTGACCGAATGGTTTCTCTTGAAGCCCAAAGATGGAATTTTTGATTTTTGATAGAAACTTGAAGCTTGGATTTGAAGCTCAAGATGAATGATTTTGGAAAAACTCATAACTAGAGATGTTCTTAGAATGGTGTTTAGGTTTAGAAAATCAAGTTGGATGAAATTAAAAAGTGATGGAAGGTGTTCTTGGAGTGCTTGGCCAAAACATGAAGAAGGAGAGAAATGGAGAGAAAACTTGGTAACTTAGCTTCTTGAAAATGTCTAATGATGACCAAGGATGGCAATAATGGTCTTCAAACATTTTTCCTATGTCCTAAAGCTTCTCAATTTCGTAGCTCCCCTCCAATGCATTTTTCTTGAGTGCAAATTGATCAATAATGATCAATTATGATGAAACATTGACCAAGACCACTTAACAATGACATAAAGCAATTAATAATGGTCATAAAGCCTCTTTTTCTTTGTCTTCTAAACAATCCAAAACCATCCCCCTCCATGCATGCTTCTCCTTGTGCATTTAATAAATGACCATAATAATTAGCCACCATTTGGAGCATTTCTAGCCATTGATTAATTCAATGGTTAGGATTAAGGTAGATTTTTTATTTTAGAAGACTTAATCTAGGCCATTAAATTTTTCTCCTTGAAATTCTAGTCATTGGATGTGTCTCCAAAAATAAATGGTCAAGATTGCTCCTTCAAACTTTTAATCCAAGGGTCATAATTAGTCTTTGCTACTTTAGAAGACCAAATCTCCACCCTTGATTAATTCTTCATCCAATGGTCATAAATGGTCTTTGTTACTTTTTAAGATTAAATCTCCACCCTTGATTTAATCTAAATCCAATGGTTATAAATGGTCTTTGTCATTTTTTAAGACCAATTCTACACCTTTGATTACATCTATGGTTGATATCAAAGCCTTCCTAACTAAGCTTATTCTCACACCATTGATTAAATCAATGGTTATTATCCAAGGCTTCTTTATTAAGTTTGTTTCTTAACCTTTGATTAAATCAATGGTTAAATATTCAAACTAAGTATTCTCATCCAAGGGTATAAATCAAGTCAAGCTCTCTTTGTTGACTACGCAGTATAATATTTATTCTTGTATCCTACAAATAATATTTTTACTGTATTTTTCTCATCCGATAATTAAATACAGTATAAAATAAAGTACAACAAATTTTCTAAAACTGTTTCCAGATTCAGGTTTAGTAAGATCCACTGTCTCCGTCTAAACAGTACAAATTTTTCTATACATAGAAATTTTTTTCACTTTGTGGGACCCACTTGGGCCCACGTAAGGTCACCTGGGCCTACATAGGACCACCTGGGCCCACATACAACCAAAAAAATATAATCATCCACAAAAATCACAAAAATTAGAAAATGCACAAATATCAAATTAGATTACGTAAATTAATTACCTAACGGTAAAAATTAAATTACGTAAAGATTTCTCCGGCCCAAAAATTTTTATTTTCCTGACACGGAGTAAATCACTCAAAACGATCAAATACGCTAATGGAATAAACAAAATAATTTTACGATTACGTAAATTACTAAACAAGAAAATTACATTAATCATCAAAAAATTATTGTTTAAGAGATAGGAAATTTTAGAATGTTACAATACTCCCCCTCTTTATAGAAATATCATCCTCGAAATTTAATGACCATGATTTCACACCCTCGGAATAAATAATGATATTATTCCTTTATCTTTTCTTCAGTTCTCATGTAGTTTCACCTCTTACGTTATTTCAAACGATTCTAAACCATTGAAAGTTCTTTATCTCTTGTTCACTTCTTCTGATCAAACAAATATCTTAATAATTTTTTTTTCTACGGTTTTCCATTACCGTCTTAACTTTCCCTATAGACAGACTTATTCAATTTTTGAAGAATCCACCACGCTTCCACTGCGCCACTTTGATACTCTGACCTGGATATAAATAGGAATATTCTCTCTTGCAAAATATTCCTTCAATTGCAGTAGATGAAAGAAAACATCATGGAAAAGAACAAAACGAATTCGAATATGTTATCGAACATATCCAGCAAAGAATTGGATGTAACTCGATCTTCAAGAATGAATTCTCTGATATCAATACAGCGGCTACCAACCTTCATTCATGCCTAGAATAGTTTTTCTCAGATAACTTCCAACTAATGTAATGTATTACTTAAAATTTTCTTATCCTCATGTCACTTTATTCTCCAGCTTTAGCTCTTACCAGGAAATGTCTCACTAGCCGAATTCTCCTTTCAACCGCATTTTATACTAGATACTATGACATGGATTTTAAATAGGAATATCCTTTCTTGTAAAATATTCTTTTTTGCAAATGCAATATATGAAAGAACATTATAGAGGTTTAGGAAGAAAAGGTAGCGAAATGATCTAATATGTTACTAAACATATTCAACAAGAATTTGATTTTGTCTAATTTTCAGGAATGAGTTTTTCTGGAATACTAACACTGTATTGAGACAATCTCATAGGATATGGTTGGAAAATAACCAATCCATTTTCAAATATCATGTCTGTTTATGAAACAGATCAAACTAACACAAAGTTTTGAGTTTTGAAAGATCACATCTGTTTAGGAAACAAATCAACCTATATAAAAATTTTGAACGACAGATCAAACTAACCCAAAGATTTGATCCATAACAACAATTTGAATAACTTGAGTAGCTCGATAGGCTAAGAATAGAAACAGAAGTAAACAAATCAGAGGATTACGAATAACTCTAACATATAACTGATCTACTTAATCATATGCCATAAGGAATAGGTTATTCACAGAAATATTCAGTATGGTTTATAGGATTAGCTCCAATGACACAATCTCCATTGTTTTAATCTTCCGCTCTGAACACTCCCGTTCCATTCAGAGCAACGACTTTCCCTACTATCCAAGATTTTACTAACAGAAAACTCTATTTTCATTGGAACTCTATTTTCAAAGATTGTGTTCCAAACTTCTCATACTTAAAACAAATTATTTCCTTGGACGTACAATCTTTCGTTAAGTGCCCCTTTCCACACTTCTTACATTTCGGTGCAGATGTCACAGTCAAACTAAACCTGTCATTACTAGTACTTTCTCCACAAGATTGTTGTTGTTGACTTCTTGGAGATTGCAAGTACATTTTCTGTTGGAATCGCTTGACCTTACGATTTCCCCTTTTTCGTAACCAATATAGTCCAACGTTACAGGGTCTCTCATCCTGAGATTGATTTAACTCTAACAAAATCTTAGCTTAAGAAATCAATTCTTCTTTGCGAACAATCTTCGAGTTTGTTGTATAATTGCTTCACCCTTGTGTTTGTATTACTTCCAAAGTTGCAGTCATATCACCACCATTATGTCTCGCTTCCACACGCGTACGTCTATCACGAGTCATTTCTTTTCTTCAAAGATGGACGAATCAAAATAAAATGGAAACCAGATGTAACCATTTCAAATAAACGTTTGTTTTCTTGACGTATATTCCTTCATTAAGTACCTTCTTTCACATCATTTATTGTCTTTGGTTTCCTCAATGGTTGTAAATACATCTTCCGTTGAAATCAATCACTTTCCAAATATCCTTAAAAATATCGGGTTTCAAAATTATATAGTCTTTTATTCTAAGACTGATTCTCTTCCATTAGATCCTGAACCTCAACTTTCATTTCTTTCCCACTGAACAGTAGTCCTTTGTTCCTACAGTCATCCTTCCACGTTGCTCCCGTTGCTCCTGTTGCTCTCGTAACTGCAACTACATTACTAGTAACATGTTCCACTTCCACATAAGTACAACTATCCCGAGCCATTTCTTTTTTTTTTCTCTCGAGACGTGCGGATCGAAATACAATGGATCTGATATCCATTATAAACAACATTGTTTCCTTTCGAAAATCAATAACACAGAGAACACAACACAAGCAAAACAGACCTAACCACAAACCCCAAAAGACTCAAACCGTGCTCTGACACTTAAACCTTAAGCTCTGATACCAACTAATGTAACACCCTCCTTAGGGTATCACATTTCTGACTCCCGACTCATAATCTGAAAATATTTTCATAAAAGGTTTGAGTTAAAAACGTGGGTTTAAAAATTTCTTCTTTACAAAATATAAACTTACTGAAATTTATATGTAATACTGAAAAACATATATTGAAATAGATTCATATACAATATTGACACTAATTAATATTTTACAATTTAAAAGGAATTATAAAACTAACAGACTCTTTTTTTTTTAACAGTAGCAAACCCCATGACGGGTCCTACTTAATAGCACAGTACAACACTAACGTTAAAACTTATCATACTTATTCTGTTGTGTATCCATCTTGTTGCACCAAACATCTGTTCTACATTCTGTTCTTTGTCAACACTGCACACCTTCGAGTCCTAAATGTTCACTCCTTATTGTTGTCACCCATCTCAAAGTATCCATCGTCCGTTATGTCTAAGACAACTCGATCCTTCTATTATTTTATTTTAACAGTACAGACACAGCAAAACAACATAACAAAGAGGTGAGATCACCTACGCCAATACCAACATGGCAGCACAGAGATAACATAAACAACAATATCATATGGGGATAGCATATCAGACTTCCAATAATATATTCAATATTAGTCAACTATCATCATCAAATCATTTATCAATTCAATTATCATAAACAACAATTACGATAATGTCTTGATTATCATCATCATCATCCAAGTATTCAAAACAATTGTCATAGCCAATATTCCTCAATTAATATATATCATACATATATAAATGCTCAGATTCATGCGTATGTTATACATGCGCACATAGACTCAATTTTTCAAAAACAACTCCATGGAGGTTTTCACAATTTCGAGAAGAATGCTCTGGTCAATTGTCAGCCTTAGCCCAAAGACAATCTCCCAGTCGTAGAAAAGAATCGTGTTCTTGTCGGGTATCGTCAATGCGTTGCAACGGACTGCATCGCCAAGTGGCACAGGGTACTCGCCAGCTGTCCACTGGTCGACCGCCACGCCTTGACTCCCCCAAGATCCATCATAGACCTCACTATCAATTCTCATTCCCTCTTCGACGACAAGGGCCATATACAATGCACAAATATATCCATGCAAGTCCAACCCCAAAGGGCCAAATCTTTTCAATTTCATTAGTTCAATGTATCATATGCCTCAACGCATATTTTTCCAATGCATGTATAATGCACCAAATCCAATCACATGCATCTCTTTCCAATGCATATAAATTGTACCAAATTATACTGTATTTTCAACAGCAAAATCATGTTATCACATTTTCATAGTTATAAAACACTTTCGTCGGGTTTTCACAAAATTGCGCAACATTTCCATTTTGTTTTCACAATTCCAAAACGTTTATATTATGTTTTCAAAATATCGTAACACTTATGTTACGTTTTCAAAATTCTGAAACGTTTCTGTTATATTTTCACTATACCGTGACACTTCTGTTACGTTTTTACAACACAATAACATTTCTGTTATGTTTTCAAAATACCACAACTCTTCTGTTGCACTTTTAAAACACGTACTAATTTTTCAACATTTTTCTCAATCGCGTAAAAATATACGTTTCTCAAATCGCATAGTATTTTTTTCACTGTTTCAAAATTGCGTAACTTAAAAATCATTCTTTTACGTCCCGTAAATCATTTTCTATCATTCTCAAAATATTTGAAACAATTTCCAAATCTCATAATAATTTTCCGCTATTTTCACAATCACGTAAAAATAATTCATCACTTTTCCATCACGTAGTGATTTTTCAATAGAAATTCAGATTACGTAAAATATTTAAACGTAATTCAAATCGCATAAAAATATTTTAACATATTTAAAATCGCGTAGAAATATTTTATTGTATTTCCAAACACTTAGAAATATTTTACTGTATTTCAAACCACTTACTTTAAAATTATATTTTTAAGATACGTAAATAATTTTTTTTCACCACAATTTCATTACAGAAAATATTTGTTAACCTTAAAAAAAAATCCTTTTCAACTTTTCTCAAAATAATATAACTTTATATTTCATTTAATATATTTTCTTACTCAAGAAAATATTTTTTCACAGTTCTTTACTCAAGAAATTCTTTTTCAAAATATAATTCACAAAATCACTTTTCCATTGATATAAATCAACATTTCAAAACTTAACATTTTCTAACGTATCTCAAAATTTGAAAATAAGTTATACGTTAGTAAATTTTCAAAACACCATTATATTCTCCATTTTTCCCAAATCAATTCTAAAATTAATTATTTTCAAAACAAATTAAGATTCAAACACTTTGCAACTTTTCTTTTTCATTTTCATATGAAAGTTCATTTCTCAAGTGATAAAATACTTTGATTTCTTTTTCCAAAATCCTTATACTAAAACATTTTGTTCAAATATTTTGTTTCCACTTTAAAATTACTTTGTTTCGTAAAACCAAAATTATTCCAACCTCCAAAAATCGTAGAGTCTTTGGCCATTGAAGCCATCAAATATTTTTTTCTTCTAAATTGATATGGTTTTACACAAACAAAACCATTAAAAATTCTTTGTTTTCAAAACCGAAATACCGATGGTCATAAAAACCAAACCCATTTGTTCAAAGTCATTTTCACTTTCCTTACAAATCCTTTTTCACTTTCTTTGCAAATCCTTAAAATTATCATTGCTATTTTCATTTAAATCTCATGTTTAGTAAAACACTTAGAAACTTTTTACACAAAATAAATCAATAAAAATCCTTCTAAAACCGTATTCATGTACTCTTTGAAAAAAAAATTCTTTGTTTATTTTCCTTACTTTTCTAAACATCCATTTTCATCATTCAAGAAAATATTAATTTTGTGAACACCTATCTTGAGGTGTCTTGTTCGAAATCCACCATGTTCTAAGTACTCAAAAATCAATTCTTTTGTTCTTGAAAATTTTCAACATGAACCCTAATCAAGGGCATCAAAACTGTAGCTCTTCCTTGGCTATTGGAGCCAAAAATCAATTTCCTTTCCACCATCAAGTCATGGCATATACATATATATTTCATCATAAATAATATAAGCATATCATCAAAGCCATAAAAACATGTATAGCATATCAAGCATATCATTAAAGCTATAAAATCATGCAAAGCATATCAAGCATAGAAAATTAATCAAAGCTCATAAACACCCACAAATTAATTACATGACCATGGATATGAATCCTCACATGGATTCCACATCCATCAAATAAAATACCATCTCTCACCACCATGCTTGGTTGGTGAGATAGATCTCCCTCTTACCTCTTGAAGATCCTCCAAAGCTTCTTGATTTGTTTCTTTTTCCAAGTCCTTCACCACCAAGGGCTTCTCAAATACAAAACAAAACACATAAAAATTAGTATACTAAGCTTGATTAAGAAAACCATGGATCAAACATGGTTTAGATTATGAAAAAGAGAGAAGAAATGAAGTTTCCTTACACTTCACCATAAATACCTCATAACTTTGATCTTGAAGAAAGTCCATGAAGATGAATGATTTAGAGAAAATCTCCAACATGAAAGTTGTTTAGGATATCATGTAGATTCAAGATCTATGGCTGGATGAAATTAAAAGAGATTGGAGAGTGGTTTTAGGGGTCTTGACCAAATGGTTTCTCTTGAAGCCTGTAACACCCCTTTGGAGGATGTCACACATAAAAGAAAATAAAAGAAATAGAAATAAAATCTACCCAAGTTGTGAAACATTTGTTAAATATTATTACGGGTTGTAAAATAATTCCGATAGGCGAAAATATGATATAAAAAGATAATGCGGAAAATACGAAATAAAAAAAAAAACATCATTACGATAATATACATATGATTAAGTTATAAGTTGTACAAATAATTTACAACAAGGACTACAAATATTTAAACAAAAACAAGAAAGAAAGCAATAAAAGAGTTAATATATACGAGACATACTGTGACGCGCCCAAAAAAAAAAAACATCATGGTTATCTAATCCTCGATGGATCACTCTCGGCAAAAATGATCATCGGGAGATAAATATCCGGATGTCTCGACACACGGCGATAACGGGATCGCGCAGTCGATACGATGCTTATCTCACTAGGCTCAGGGTTTTCAGCACCCCAATAACGCCTAATGGATAAGGGTAACTCTAAGTGCAGAAATAACGTCGTAGTCATAACGGGCTCTCCATCAAATCGGTGACGTAGAATCACGGTCACACGTCCTGCATATGTCACGAGAATCACGATCGCCTCGTAGATGCCAAGCCGAGAGAACCTCCATGAAATACTAGCTCTACGAATCCCAAAAATCCTGGCGTTGCCATCCTCACAATCAATCCGGAGGATATGGATGATCGGATGGTTCTTGATCGTCAAACTGATCGTCTGCCTTGATCTTCCTCCTCCTCTGGGTACAAGATCTCGAGAGGCTGATCCTCTTCCTCGAAGTCTTTACCGCGTAAAATAAATAAACAGAAAATACATATAACAAAGAGGTAAGACAACATAAAATCATCACAACATGGCCAATAAGAAGACGATAAACAACATATATACAATTCATGCAATACAAAAAGCTTTAACAATTATAATAACAGATTGAAGTAAAATTTAGATATCATAACAATATATCACACCACGGATAAAACATCACGGATAAAATAAGAAAGATAAAAATAAACAGATAAGATATAATAAAATAACCAAATATAGAAGTAGTAACCGGATAAAATAAACAAATAAAATACGAGATAAACAATAAATAGATAAGATGGAAATAAATAGACATAGAGATAAATAAATAATATAACAAAACCCTACTCCATGGAGCTAAAGAAAACATAAGTATCAGAGAGAGGAATGATTCGTAAAATCTATTAGTACCACGGCTGCCCCACCAACTATTGCGCTACACACGTTGCGTCTATAGCCCCACGACACGGAATCCATCATCCAGGGCGTGGTGTAGTTCACGGTCTCACGTTGTGGCACTACGGGCAAATGTACTACTAGATTTCACAAATCTCGATTAAATATAGTGTGTGTTGAGTACCATAGTGTGCTATCGGTTTACCACGGCCCAAATGGAGCTACCAACTGTCCACATGTGGGATCCCGTACACTAAAGTCTCCAAGTTCATTAGAACAATGAACCACACTACGTTTATCGCATCGACAACACGATGTGATTCGTCTCGTCAACCAATCCACCAAAAACTTGGCACACATAAATAGAGAGCCTGTGCGGGTTCACATTTTCCCGACAGCAAATAAATTCTCAAAAGCCTGTACGGGTTCACATTTTTCCGACAGCGAAAGATCCTCAAAAATAATCTGTACGGGTTCACATTTTCCCGACAGCGAAAGATTTTCAAAAATAATCTGTACAGGTTCACATTTTCCCGACAGCATAAAATAAATATAGTAACGATCAATCGCGTAGAAATTTTATCGCGTTTTCATAATTTCGTCGTTTTTACAAACGTTTAAAAATCGGGTAAAGATATTTTTCTATTTTTAAAATCGCGTAGCATTTTTAATACGTTTTCTCAATCGCGTAGGATTTTCAAATCATTTTCTTATTCGAATGCCTTTAAATTACTGTTTAAACAAACAGAAATAGTACTTAGTACATTTAAACTACGTAGAATAATTTTTCATACCGCATACTGTCTTTTGGATATTTTTGCTATCTTATTGGTTCATTTTTACTAAAAATTGACAAGATATTTTGTTTAAAAATCACAATAATGGTTTACTAAATTTTTCCATAAAATTTCCATTTACCTAATTTTTAACCATATTACTTAATTCTCTTTGAAATCTCTAACATGCTTCAAAACCTAAAGTGAGCTATATGTTAGAAAATTTCTCAAAATTTCTGTATTTTACTTCCTAATGATAAAATTATTAGTTTTAATCCTTTAAGCTTAATTCTACTCAATTTGTTTCTTCAAAAACCATTATAGAAAATTTCTTCTTAACTTGTATTGTCTCTTTTTGATTGAAAAAGGTTTGGAATCAAGTTTTAGAAATCATGATTACCTATAGTGGCATGTTGGCCAAATTTCATAAAACTTTTGCATTTGATTTCTAAATTGTTTTTCACCTTCTAAATCATATCAAATATATTATATTGTCTAAGCTCATTAAATCATATTAGAAAATAGTTAGTAAGAGTTAAATTAATCCTTTAGGCATGTTGGCCCAAAATACTAAGTCTTTACCATTTGATTTCTAAATACATTTTCTTTGATCAAATCAATTTGAAACTTCCTTGATTCTCCTAGGTTAATTAAGTTACACTTTAGGAAAAATCAAGAGAACATTTTGGTCCTCCAAACTTGTCATTGCCGTGAGCTATTGGATGTGTTCTTTGGAACACTCATGCAAATTTACACATGTTATTCACATCCTATACCTTATCATACAATTCTAACACATGCATTATATTTCTAACACATGCAAAATATTTCTAACACATAAAACCTAAATTAAAGCTTATAGACATGCAATCAAAAGCTAATAGACATGCAAAAATTATTACAATCACCAAACAAATAAGCTACTAACAAATACCACATAAACTACTAACAAACACAAAGATTAACAAATACACATCAACAAACACACCACCACCGAATCCTTATGGATTCTACAAACATTCCATCTTCTTACCACCACCAAGGGATGATAAGAATTGTCTTCCTCTTACCTTAAATGAAGACAAATGATATGCTTTCACTCCTCCTAGGTCACGGTTTTCACCACCAAAAATACCTTCTAGGTAAAACTTTCAAAGTTGGTTTCCAAGCCCTAAATGGAAGATTTTGAAGAAACTCCCAACTAGAAAGGTTCTTAGAATAGTGTTTAGGTTAAGAAAACTTGGTTAGAAAAATTTTTGGATGGTTGGATGGTGTAGTATTGGTCTTGGCCGAAAATGGTGAAGAAAATGAACAAGAATGGTGGCTAGGGTTTTGATGAGAGAGAAGAGAGAAAAGTGATGAAGATGAAGTGTGATTTTGGTCATCCAAGACCTCTTGGCCGTAGCCATCAAGTGGGGTGCAAGGTGGGCACCTTGCTTGGCTTCATCCAAGCCTTTGGATGAATCAATGGTCAAGATCAAGCCTTGGTGAACAAGCTTGATTCCTATTGGTTGGCTCTTGGTGACTCACATGCTGAGTCACACAGTGTATTTAATTTTTCACTTGAGTCACTAGTAGAGTCACCACTGCTCGGAAAGTTCTACTGCTAACGATGATTAATTAAGCTACCGATCTAACCGTTCTGCTAATTGTGGGTCCCGCAAAATATTTTCGGGTCCACTGTCACTAAAATATACTTGACTAATAAAATAATATTATAATAATATAAAATTATTTTATTTGTGATTAAATCTAAAAATTAAAAGATTATTTTTAGTCTCATTCAAAATCGGGTTAAGTAAGATCCCCCAATTCTAAATAATAAAATAAGATTTTCCCCGGCCCGAAAAATATTATTTTCTGCCTCGAGCAAATCACACAAAAAGTCCATATAAAATCACGAGGCAGGTATTATTGGACATTAAATCAAGAAGAAAACAATTAAAAACAAAGAAAAACAAGAAAAAAAGCAAGATGCGTTCGGGACGTAACGGTCATTTTCCCATTTTTTCCCACAACGTAGGTAATCGTCCAAAACGTTCAAATAAAATATCCAAGGTATTATATAGCTGTATATCTTTCGAGAAAAATTAATACGATGCTTCGAGAAAAATTTTTATTTTACTGTCTCGAAGCAAATTACGTAAAACGATCAAATAAAATTTGAGCCTGTATTATCGTAATTGTTTTCATACGTAAATCGAGAAACGATAAAATAGGGACACGGCGGTCATTCACATAAAAGCATGAAAAACAAAGAAAAAGACATTCGAATATTTTCTAAAAATTGGGGCGTTACAACTCTCCCCAACAAATAAAAATTTCGTCCTCGAAATTTGATGCTCATCCAAACAAATGAGGATACTGATCCTTCATTTTATCTTCCAGCTCCCAGGTAGCCTCACCCGTCACATCATTCCATATGACTTTCACTAACTCAATCATCTTTCCTCGAAGCTGCTTTACCTTTCTGTCCCCAATCCTGACAGGTAAAGTTTCGTAAGTCAGATTCTCCTTTAACTGCACGTCATCTGGTTGTATAACATGTGTCGGATCTGGTATATACTTCCGTAACTGAGACACATGAAACACGTCATGCAAATTCGATAGAAAAGGCGGCAAAGCAATCTGATATGCTACAGGACCAATACGTCAGATAATCTGATATGTTCCAATGAACTTAGGAGTAAGCTTCTTAGACTTAATCACTCTTCCGACACCAGTCGTAGGAGTAACTCTTAAAAATACATGCTCACCCTCCTTAAATTCAAGAGGTCGTCTTCGTTTGTCCGCGTAACTCTTTTGTCTGCTTTGCGCCGTCCTCATCTTCTCTTGTATCATCTTGACTTTATTCGTAGTCTGTTGTACAAGTTCCGGTCCAACAGTCATACTCTCCCCATCTTGATACCAACATAACGGTGTTCGACATCGCCTTCCATACAATGCTTCATAAGGTGCCATTCCGATGCTTGCGTGAAAACTATTATTGTAGGTGAATTCTATCAAAGATAAAAATTCATCCCAACTTCCTCGTTGTTCCAAAACACAAGCACGCAATAGATCCTCCAAAGACTGTATAGTTCTCTCTGTCTGACCATCTGTCTGCGGATGATATGCTGAACTCAATCGTAACTTGGTTCCCATAGCTTCTTGCAGACTTCGCCAAAATCTTGACGTAAACCTCGGATCTCTGTCAGAAACTATACATGTAGGCACTCCATGTAATCTGACAATCTCGCTGATGTACAACTAGGTTAATCTTTCCAATGAATATTTTATATTGATTGGTAAGAAATGAGCCGATTTCGTAAGTCTATCGACTATAACCCATATCGAATCATGACCTTTCCTTGTCTTTGGCAAACCAGTAACGAAATCTATAGAAATGCTGTCCCATTTCCACTCTGGAATCGATAATGGTTGCAACATCCCAGCTGGTCTTTGGTGTTCAACTTTCGATTTTTGACAAACTAGGCAAGTTGACACGCATCTAACCACATCACCCTTCATTCCATGCCACCAGAATAACTTCTTCAAGTCTTGGTACATCTTTGTTATGCCTGGATGCATACTTAATAGACTAGTATGGGCATGTTCCACAATATATTGCCTCGGCTCTCGGTCACGAGGAATACGATTCTACCCCGAAACCTCGAATTCCATCAGTTCCTTCTTTGAACTCTACTGTCTCGTCTTGCTTCATTTGCTCCCGTATTCCTTGCAAAAATTTATCGGCATTTTGCTTTTCCCTTATGTCTTCCATCAGCTCGCTTGAGATAGTAACCATATTCATACAGATCTTTCCGGTTTCAACTCAACAAATGACCACTCATCTCTAAATTGTTCAATGAGCTCCTTTTCTTTGATCATCAGCGCAGAAACACTGATAATCTTTCTACTCAAGGCATCGGCCACGACATTCGCCTTACTAGGGTGGTACAAAAGTTGAAAATCGTAATCGTTCAGAAATTCTAACCATCTTCGCTGCCTCATATTCAGCTCCTTCTGGTCGTACAAGTACTTCAAACTCTTGTGATCACTGAAGATATTGAACGTTGCTCCATAGAGAAAATGTCTCCATATCTTCAAAGCAAAAACCACCGCAGCCAATTCCAAATCATGCGTAGGATAATTCTTCTCATGAACCTTCAATTGTCGAGAAGCATATGCCACCACATTCCGGTCTTGCATCAACACGCATCCTAATCCTTGGTAAGAAGCGTCGCAATATACATCAAAAGATTTTGTCGAATCTGGTAGAATCAACACCGGTACAGTTGTTAATCTCTTCTTCAACTCTTGAAAACTGGCTTCACGCTCTTCCGTCCATTCAAAAACTTGACTTTTCCTCGTCAGTTGTGTAAGTGGTCCAGCAATCTTGGAAAAACCTTCGATAAACCTCCGATAATAACCAGCAAGTCCAACAAAACTTCGAACTTCTTCTTGTCTTAGGTCTTTCCCACTGTAAAACAGTCTCCACTTTCGATGGGTCCACCGCAATACCTTCTTTAGAAATTACGTGACCAAGAAATTGGACTTCTTCCAACCAGAACTCACACTTAGCCAATTTTGCATACAGCTGCTTCTCCCTCAAAATCTGAAGAACAACATTCAGATGTTCAGCATGCTCTTCCTTCGATCGAGAATAGATCAGAATGTCATCGATAAAGACAACGACAAATCTGTCTAGATATGGACGAAATATCCTGTTCATATAATCCATAAATATGGCAGGAGCATTCGTCACCCCGAATGGCATTACCTGATACTCATAATGTCCATAACGAGTTCGAAAAGCAGTCTTCGGCACATCTTCCCCTCTTACACGAATCTGGTGATAACCCGATCGCAAATCTATCTTGGAAAATATCACAGCTCCTCTCAATTGATCCATCAAATCGTCGATTCTTGGAAGCGGATATTTATTCTTGATAGTCACCTTGTTCAACTGCTGATAGTCCACACAAAGTCGTGAAGTTCCATCCTTCTTCTTAACCAAAAGCACTGGCGCACCCCATGGGGAAACGCTAGGTCGTACAAATTCTTTCTCCAACAGTTCTACCAATTGCTTTTTCAGCTCCTCCAATTCCACTGGCGACATACGGTACGGTGCAATTGAGATAGGACCTGTTCCCGGTACTAAATCAATTGAGAACTCGATCTCCCGCTCAGGCGGTAAACCAGGTACATCGTTAGGAAAAACATCTGGAAAATTGTTGACAACAGGAATAGTATTCACAACCTTCTCATTCTTAACTTCTAGAGAAGACAATACCAAATATCCCTGCGCTCCATCTCTCAACAAAGACTTGACCTTAACAGCAGTTAAGAATCCAGACTCTTCTTCCTTAGGAAAAACTATAGTTTTCTTTGCACAATCTATAAGGATATGGTTAGAACATAACCAGTCCATCCCTAAGATTACATCTATCTCAATAAGAGGCAAACAAATCAAATTGACCAAAAACAAACGGCCCTTCACAACAATAGGACAATCCAAACAGATCTTAGAAGTAACTACAGGTTTAGCAATTGGCGTAGATACACTCAACTTAACATTCAGAGAAGACATAGGCAACTTCAGTCTTTCCACACAATCATAGGCAATAAACGAGTGTGTAGCACCCGAGTCATACAATACAGTCAGAAGTGTGATTGGCATTGTTTCAAGTAATTGGTTTTGATGTTTACAAACAAGAAAGGATGGATGTGCATTGATCAAGCTTCAAGAATATTCAAATATAGCACATAGGGCTTAGATATTATGTTAAGGTATTTAGGATTCACTCCAAAGCTCATTCAAATGGTTTTTCACTTGACTTAAATGGCTTTACAAAATCATGTTTTAATCTTGTAAAAAAATTGGTTTATGTTTGAGCTAAAATGTTTTAATGGGATAACATGCTAGTGACTTGATCAAGAACAAAGTACTAAATCTTTTTAAGAGCTCCTAACCAATTATGAACTCCAACTAATTGGTTATTCATCAAGTCAAAACATGTTTTTCTAATTGCTCCTAACCAATTAAACCTTTTCACTAACCAATTAGCATTTGTTATAAAAGCTACGTGAACCATATTTTTAATTGCCTAACCGATTAGGCATGTTTGCTAATTGGTTAATGTGCTTTTATATGTCACAGGAAACATTTTGTAAAAGGACCTAATCGATTAGAACAACTTGCTAATCGATTATTTGAGAACTCAGAATCCATTTTTAAAGTGTCCTAACCGATTAGAGAAATTTGCTAATCGGTTAGTATGACCATTTGAAAGTTACGTGAGCTGTGCCTAACCGATTAGGCATGTTTGCTAATTGGTTAATGTGCTTTTATATGTCACAGAAACATTTTGTAAAAGGACCTAATCGATTAGAACAACTTGCTAATTGATTATTTGAGAACTCGAAATCCATTTTTAAAGTGTCCTAACCGATTAGAGAAATTTGCTAATCGGTTAGTATGACCATTTGAAAGTTACGTGGAACCGATTAGGATAACCAACTAATTGATTATTTGATAACTCGAGAATCAATTTCTAAATGTCCTAACCGATTAGAGCTTTTTGCTAATTGGTTAGTATGCCTTTGTATTTGTCACGTGAACTGTTTTTTAATTGCCTAACGATTAGGGAAATCTTGCTAATTGATTATTCTTCAAAACAGAAGCCCTGGAACTGATTTCTAAATGATCTAACCGATTAGGAGGAACCTCTAATCGGTTATCTGGAAAACCAGTAAACTCATTTTAACGGTCATTTTACAGAGCATTAAATGCTACCAACTATCCCAACGGATCTAATTTGCCTCTGGTTATAAATCTGGTTGTTGGGCATTGATTGAAGGTTGGTGAACAAGTCGAAAAAACTGATAAAAGCATTGAACTCACGTTTTCTAGCTCTCTACAAATCAATCTCTGTTTTTGGGCTTTAGTTGAGTGAATCCTTGACACCTTTAAGCTTCAACTTGTATTACTTATTCTTCAGAGAATTTCAATACACACAAACCTTATTCAATCTGTTTTAGTGAGGGTGAGGTATCCCTCAAGTATTGTAAGGGTGAGGTATCCCTTTGAAAATAGAGGCTCAAGCATTAGGGTGAGGTATCCCATAGTGTTGAGTGCTCAAGATTGTAGTGGTTGTCAAGCACCCATTGAAGCTTGAAGATATAGTGGAAAATCTCAAGTTGTTGCTTGGGAATTTGGACGTAGATCACAAGTGGATTGGTGATCGAACCAGGGATAAACGATTGTGTTTGTTCTCTCTAAACCCTTCTCTTTATTTGGTTTACTTGTTTTATTGAATTGATTGGATATTCTCTCCTTTGGCTATCACATTTATAAGTAAAAGTGTTAATCTCATTCATCCATTTATCTCTAATCGTTCAATAGCTTCAACGAAAATTGTTTATCAAACGATTTGCAAAAGATTTGCCAACTTGTTCTACTTACTCAATTCACCCCCCCCCCTCTTGAGTATTGAGGCCACTTGGTAACAAGTGGTATCAGAGCTAAACTCTTGTATAAAGAGCTTAGCAGCTTCAAGAGAAGTGATGGCTTCAAATGGTTTTTCAAATGAAAGTTCTTCTATAAATAGACCTCCTTATTTCAATGGGGATGGTTATGCCTATTGGAAAGAAAGGATGAAAATTTTCATTGAAGCTATTGACTTAGATGTGTGGGACGCCGTTGAAAATGGTGCTTTTGTCCCAACACAAACGAAAGATGGTGTGAAAATCAATACACCTAGAAATGAATGGACCGATGATGATAAAAAGAAGGTTCAATACAACTTGAGAGCCAAGAACATCATCACCACATCCTTGGGGTATGATGAATTCTTTAGGGTGTCAAATTGTAAGACCGCAAAAGAAATGTGGGATACCCTACAAGTAACTCATGAAGGCACTAGTGAGGTAAAGCGATCTCGAATAAACACTCTTACTCATGAATATGAATTGTTTAGAATGAATCAAGGTGAGAGTATTCAAGATATGCAAAAAAGGTTTACTCACATTGTTAATCATCTCATCTCATTGGGAAAGACATTCCCTAATGAGGATCTTATTAACAAAGTCTTAAGATGTCTAGCGAGGAATTGGCAACCCAAAGTTACGGCTATTGCGGAATCAAGAGACTTATCAACAATGTCTCTAGCCACCCTATTCGGAAAGCTTCAAGAACATGAGCTGGAACTAAATAGGCTCAATCAAAGCGAAGAGCATGATAAAAAGAAGAAGGGAATTGCACTCAAAGCCACCTCTTCCACACTTGAAGATGATGATGAAGATGGTGGAGAGGATGCTGAAAATTTTGAACTAAGTGAGGAGAATCTTAGTCTCCTTGTGAGAAAATTCGGAAGATTCCTAAAGAAAAGGGATTTCAAAGAAAACCACCCTTTCCTCAAAAGAAGGCATATCACAAAGGAGAAGGATCCTCCACTCCTTCAAAATGCTACGAATGCGGAAAACCGGGGCATATGAAAATGGAGTGTCCTACATATCTCAAAAGGACGGAGAAGTTTGAGAAAAGACCCTCCAAGGAAAAGAAAGGAAGAAGAGCATACATAGCTTGGGAGGACAATGACTTAAGCTCCTCCGACGACTCGGAAAATGAAGAAGCCCATCTTTGCCTCATGGCTCAAGGAGAAGAAAGTGGAGAAAGTGACACCGAGGTAACCTCTTCTAACCTAGAACCTCCACCTACTTATGATGAATTGCAAGATGCCTTTCAAGAATTGCATGATGAATCTTTGAGACTCACTAAAATGATTTTGTCATCAAATAAAACAATCTCCCTATTGACAAACAAGGTTTCTACTTTAACTAAGGAGATAAATGAACTCAAAATTGAAAATGAGACCTTAGGACTCATAGATGCTAATTCATCATGCATGACTTGTTCCTCACATGATAATGCATCCATATCATTACCTTGTTTATCATGTAAAGCTTTTGAAAAAGAAATTGAGGACTTGAAAAACACTCTTGCAAAATTTACTATGGGAAGAGATAATTTGAAATGCTACTAAGCAAACAAAGGTGTGTTTTTCAAAAGGCCGGATTGGGATACAATCCAAATAATCATCAAAAATCCTACAATAATTTCTTTGTTCCATCTAAAACTTCAAGTTCCCCTTTATCAAATGTTTTCATTGTGGTAGGAAAGGGCATAGTGCATCCACTTGCAATGTTAGAAAGAATATAAATACTAAAGTTGGAATAAAAAGGGTTTGGGTTCCTAAAGGCACCATGCCTAACTCTAACACACAAGGACCCAAGACAATTTGGGTACCAAAAGTTAAAACTTGAATATGTGTTGTAGGTGTGCTTGAAGACCAAGAGCTCAAATTGGTATCTTGATAGTGGTTGCTCCAAGCACATGACCGGCGATGGATCCAAGTTCTCCTCCCTTACTCTCAAGAAACACGGTCATGTCACATATGGTGATAACAACAAAGGGAAGATTCTTGGAATTGGCAAAGTCGGTAAGACTCCTTCATCATCTATTGATAATGTTTTACTTGTTGAGGGACTTAAACATAATTTGCTTAGTATTAGTCAATTATGTGATAAAGGCAATAGAGTTATATTTGATTCAAATTGTTGCATAATTGAGGGAAAGGATGATAAGCAAGTTAGGTTTGTTGGTCATAGGGTCAATAACATATATATGATTAGTCTTGATGACATTTCCTCAAATGATGCTAATTGCTTTATGACTAGAGAAAATGATTCATGGTTATGGCATAGAAGAATCGCTCACATTCACATGGATCACTTAAACAAACTAGTTTCTAAAGAACTAGTAATTGGTCTTCCAAAGCTCAAATTTGAAAAAGATAAACTTTGTGATGCATGTCAAAAGGGAAAACAAGTAAAGGTCTCTTTTAAAGCTAAAAATGTGGTTTCAACTTCAAGACCTCTACAACTTTTGCACATGGATCTTTTTGGTCCCTCTAGAACTATGAGTTTTGGTGGGAATTACTATGCCTTAGTGATTGTGGACGATTTTTCTAGGTTTACATGGACATTGTTTTTATCTCACAAAAATGATGCTTTTCAATCATTCAAAAAGCTTGCTAAAGTTATCCAAAACGAAAAAGGTTTTTGTATTGCATCCATAAGAAGTGATCATGGTGGTGAATTTGAAAACCATGAATTTGAAACGTTTTGTGATGAACATGGCATTGAGCATAATTTTTCAGCCCTAGAACACCACAACAAAATGGTGTTGTAGAAAGAAAAAATCGATCTTTAGAAGAAATGGCAAGAACTATGCTCAATGAGGCCAACCTTCCTAAGTATTTTTGGGCGGATGCGGTTAACACCGCTTGCTATGTTATGAATAGGGCTCTAATAAGGCCAATTTTAAAGAAAACCCCTATGAATTATACAAAGGAAGGAAACCAAATGTCTCACATTTTCATGTTTTTGGATGTAAATGTTTTGTTCTAAATAATGGAAAGGATAACTTGGGGAAGTTTGATGCAAAATCTGATGAGGGAATCTTTCTTGGTTATTCTATACATAGTAAGGCCTTTAGGGTTTATAACAAACGAACAATGACCATAGAAGAGTCCATACATGTTGCATTTGATGAGACTAACCCAAACGAGCCAAGAAAGGAGCTTGTTGATGATGTTGCAGAAAACCTTGCAAGAATTCACCTTGGAAATCAAGAAGAAGAAGTCAAGAAGCAAGAAGAAAGCCCATATGATTCCCAAGACAAGAGGACTCTCAAATCATGGATCTTCCCAAGGAATGGAAAACATCAAGATATCATCCTCTTGACAAAGTGATAGGTGATGTATCAAAAGGGGTAATCACTCGTAACTCTCTTAGAGATGCATGTAATCATATGGCTTTTGTTTCTCAAGTTGAACCTAAAAACATAAATGAGGCCATTAATGATGAACATTGGATCTTGGCCATGCAAGATGAATTAAATCAATTTGAAAGGAATCAAGTTTGGGAATTAGTCCCAAGGCCCAATGATCATCCAATAATTGGCACCAAATGGGTTTTTAGGAATAAACTTGATGAAACGGGCTTAATAATAAGAAATAAGGCTAGGCTTGTAGCTAAAGGTTATAATCAAGAAGAAGGTATAGATTATGAAGAAACGTATGCTCCCGTAGCTAGACTAGAAGCCATTAGAATGTTACTTGCATATGCTTGCATCATGGATTTCAAACTCTTTCAAATGGATGTCAAAAGTGCTTTTTAAATGGTTTCATACAAGAAGAAGTATATGTTGATCAACCTCCCGGTTTTGAAAACTTTGAGTTGCCCAACCATGTTTTTAAACTTAAAAAGGCTTTGTATGGCTTAAAACAAGCTCCTAGAGCTTGGTATGAAAGGTTGAGCAAGTTTCTTTTGGAAAATGGTTTCTCTAGGGAAAGGTTGACACAACTCTTTTCATCAAACATAAAAAGCATGACATTTTACTTGTTCAAATATATGTTGATGATATTATATTTGGTGCTACTAATGACTCTCTTTGTAAAGAATTTGCCAATATCATGCAAAGTGAGTTTGAGATGTCCATGATGGGTGAGCTCAACTTCTTCCTTGGACTTCAAATCAAGCAAACAAGAAATGGGACTTTCATAAGTCAATCAAAATATTGCAAGGAGTTGCTCAAGAAGTTTGGAATGGAAGGAGCAAAGCAAATGGCTACACCAATGGGAACTTCCTGTTACTTGGACAAGGATGAAGGAGGTAAATCGGTGGAAATCACTAAGTATAGAGGTATAATTGGCTCACTTCTTTACCTTACCGCAAGTAGGCCGGATATCATGTTTAGTGTATGCATGTGTGCTAGATTTCAAGCAAATCCTAAAGAATCACACCTAAGTGCTGTAAAACGAATTATGAAATATCTAGTAGGCACTTCACAAATGGGATTGTGGTACCCTAAGGGTGCCTCATGTAGTCTAATTGGTTATTCCGATTCCGACTTTGCTGGATGCAAAACGGATAGGAAAAGTACTAGTGGGACATGCCACTTGCTTGGAAGCTCATTAGTTTCTTGGCATAGCAAGAAACAAAATAGTGTGGCATTGTCAACAGCTGAAGCTGAATATGTTGCAGCTGGAAGTTGTTGTGCTCAAATCCTTTGGATGAAGCAACAACTTCTAGACTATGGTCTTGAGCTGGATCACATCCCTATAAGATGTGATAATACTAGTGCAATCAACTTGTCCAAAAATCCCATTTTACACTCAAGAACAAAGCACATTGAAATAAGACACCATTTCATAAGAGATCATGTTCAAAAGGGTGATTGCATGCTTGAATTCGTAGAAACTACTAAGCAACTAGCTGACATTTTCACTAAACCTTTGGCAAAAGAAGCATTCTTTAATATAAGAAATGAACTCGGAATTTTGGATCATACATGCTCAAGTTAAATTTCTGCATATCTTAAGCTTGCTGCATAATTGGTACTGACATTTTCACTGCATAATCATTTTTTTTTCTTTTACTAACTTAAGCATCGGAGTTTTCTTCTAAGTTTGTTTTGCAGGTATTTGCTCCATGCTTAAGTCCCCAAAACTTCCTGTAAATCTGTTCCTGCTGAAGATATGTGCATTCATGGTCCAAGGACTCATCTCTTAAAGATTTCATCCTGGTGTGGAAATACAATATTCAGAAAATGTCAAAGAAAAATCTGCTTATAAGTTGCATCTCAGAAAGTGAGACAAGAGCTGATCTCACAAGGGCCTTTCTGTTTTTGTCAGTGGAACAACCAGTTAGAAGAAGGATTGAATCAGTTTTGAGGCTCAGTTATGGTTCTCAAAGTGAATGTCATGGAAGCACAATCAAGTTGATTATCAAAGATATCATGTGACTAATTCTTCGAAACAGGATCTCTAAAGGAATTCTGGGTTTGGAAAGTAGCATAATCTGATAAGAGAAGGAAACAATCCGTTGGGGATGAAAATAACCAATTATAAAAGTGGTTCAAAGCCTCTGGTGTCCACAAATAATCTGTTAGGACCTTTCCTAACCTGTTAATAAAGCAAACAGAGACTCCACATATTTGAGACCCACAGAAATAACCTGTTAGGAGTACTCCTCTAATCGGTTATTTACTCAACCAGAGACCTCACCTTCTCTATTCATACCATCCTAATTGATTAAACCATAATTCTAATCGATTAGAACTTCCATCCGTAAGCCTCCACTTCCTTTTAAAAGTTCTTCTAATCGATTAGCCCATACCAATTAATCGGTTATAGGGGCACCAGAATCAAAATATCCTATTTTTTCACACGCTAACCGATTACCCCATTTCATTAATCGGTTAGTGGTCCATTTTTTTTCTTAACTCGTGATCCCTCTTCGTCTTCCTCTTCATTCTCCACCAGCCCCACAACTTAATCTTCCTCCTTCATTCTCCTCTTCGTCATTTCTCCTCTCACACCCACACCCCACAACTCATTTCCTCCTACAAATCCAACCCGAATCCTCCAGTAAAACCCCATTTCCTTCACATTCCATCTTTCTCCTTTTATTTTCACCTATTGAAATCCACTTTATCTTCCTTCCCTCCCACTTTCTCTC
The DNA here is from genome assembly GCA_029884605.1 of Ormosia emarginata. Lineage (NCBI taxonomy): Eukaryota > Viridiplantae > Streptophyta > Magnoliopsida > Fabales > Fabaceae > Ormosia > Ormosia emarginata. The sequence goes on along the minus strand of JAQQTP010000013.1, from coordinate 992,631 downwards.
TCCTAAACCGTGCCCTAGCCTCCATTTTCATCAAATGGCAAGTAGCTCTGCTCACCCCAAAAGAGCACGAACCAAAAATCCCAATGTACCTCCAGCCTCTGACCCTAAGTTTGATATTCCTCTTAGCTTGGACCACCGAAAATATTTCTCTCACAAGAATCAAATGCACACATACAAGCTGAAATTTCAAGCTAGGAATATCATCCACCCAAGTACATGGATTGGGAATTCTTCGTTCAAGAGGGCTTCACTTTTCTCACCGACCTCTTAGAATTTCATGGCACGAAAGCCTTTGTCTCTGCTCCAAGTAAGTACTACTATCTTGAAGCTACTAAAGTATACTTCGCAATATGAGTATTTCGGGTAGCAACTTAATTTCGATGTTAGAAGGCATAGGTTAGTAGTAACTCCTACCCATTGGAATACCTTATTTGGACTTGTTCATCTTTGGGGAAAAATTTACTATGGATAGTTATAGAACTTGGGAAGGATTTAATAAAAATGAGGCTCTTGCAAGCATGATTCGACGATATTCACATTGGAGACAAGAAAAGTCTCACTTCTTGGCTACTTGACTCCCAAGACCGTCTTCTTCATTATATTGTGACCCACATTCTTGCTCCGCGGCGAGCAATTATGCCTTGGTGGAAGAAGAAGACATTTTCTTAATGTGGGCTATGAAACGAGGCTTCACATCAATTGGCCATTTTTCATCATGCACTACATGATGAAGGCCAAGGATAAGCACATGATGGACCTTCCTTATGCTCTGGTTGTTGCAAAAATCATGGATCAATACCAGCTTAATCTTCAAGAAGATGGTGTGATTGATCTAATCGCCCACAACAAGTTTGGTCTAGCCTCCTTCCACCGCATGCAACTCAAAAAGATAGATGGTGTATGGGTCTACGGAAGAAGGCAAGAAGCACCAACAGTTGCAGTGAACTCGATGAGCCTATGGAAGAAGCTCGTGCTACAAATGAAGACCGCATCCTTGAAGCCATTGCCAATATGCAAGTGTGTATTGAAGCTAGGATTGCGACTTTTCAAACATATCTAAGAACACAAAGAAACACTATTATCTATGATCGCTGAGTGCTATGGAAGATCGTTTGGATAGACTTGAGCGTCGTTTTCCACAACACGAAGATCATGGGACTTAGGCATGGAGCAGTTCAATTTCTTTGATATGCTTATGCTAATCTAATTTTACTTGTTTATCTTTTAAAGTCTGCTGAACATTAGCTTGTCTTTGCTACTTTATGTTATGACTTGCACTCTTAGTTTCTTAATTGCTGAACATTAGTTTCTTCCTATGCATCTCTTTTGCTCTGATTGCTTGGTTCGTTGTTGCTTAAGAATTACTGTTCTTTCTCTCCTTTTCGGAATAGTTCTTTTTGATTATGTCAAAAGGGGGAGAAGGTTTTTGGCTTGAAAGCCATTGAGAAAAGCAAGGTAAATTTCCAAAAGATATAATTATAAAATGGATTACATGATCTTGGGATTCCAAAACTAAGGGGAGTCAGTGCATCTCGATATTATCATCTCTTGAAAAACAAAGGGGGAGTAAGTCTCTATTACCTTTTGTGGATTCCAATTTGTTTAACTAACCTTTTCTCAATTATTGTTTGTCATCATCAAAAAGGGGGAGAATGTGATTGGCATTGTTTCAAGTAATTGGTTTTGATGTTTACAAACAAGAAAGGATGGATGTGCATTGATCAAGCTTCAAGAATATTCAAATATAGCACATAGGGCTTAGATATTATGTTAAGGTATTTAGGATTCACTCCAAAGCTCATTCAAATGGTTTTTCACTTGACTTAAATGGCTTTACAAAATCATGTTTTAATCTTGTAAAAAAATTGGTTTATGTTTGAGCTAAAATGTTTTAATGGGATAACATGCTAGTGACTTGATCAAGAACAAAGTACTAAATCTTTTTAAGAGCTCCTAACCAATTATGAACTCCAACTAATTGGTTATTCATCAAGTCAAAACATGTTTTTCTAATTGCTCCTAACCAATTAAACCTTTTCACTAACCAATTAGCATTTGTTATAAAAGCTACGTGAACCATATTTTTAATTGCCTAACCGATTAGGCATGTTTGCTAATTGGTTAATGTGCTTTTATATGTCACAGGAAACATTTTGTAAAAGGACCTAATCGATTAGAACAACTTGCTAATCGATTATTTGAGAACTCAGAATCCATTTTTAAAGTGTCCTAACCGATTAGAGAAATTTGCTAATCGGTTAGTATGACCATTTGAAAGTTACGTGAGCTGTGCCTAACCGATTAGGCATGTTTGCTAATTGGTTAATGTGCTTTTATATGTCACAGGAAACATTTTGTAAAAGGACCTAATCGATTAGAACAACTTGCTAATCAATTATTTGAGAACTCAGAATCCATTTTTAAAGTGTCCTAACCGATTAGAGAAATTTGCTAATCGGTTAGTATGACCATTTGAAAGTTACGTGAGCTGTTCCTAACCGATTAGGATAACCAACTAATTGATTATTTGATAACTCAGAATCAATTTCTAAATGTCCTAACCGATTAGAGCTTTTTGCTAATTGGTTAGTATGCCTTTGTATTTGTCACGTGAACTGTTTTTTAATTGCCTAACCGATTAGGGAAATCTTGCTAATTGATTATTCTTCAAAACGAAGCCCTGGAACTGATTTCTAAATGATCTAACCGATTAGGAGGAACCTCTAATCGGTTATCTGGAAAACCAGTAAACTCATTTTAACGGTCATTTTACAGAGCATTAAATGCTACCAACTATCCCAACGGATCTAATTTGCCTCTGGTTATAAATCTGGTTGTTGGGCATTGATTGAAGGTTGGTGAACAAGTCTGAAAAACTGATAAAAGCATTGAACTCACGTTTTCTAGCTCTCTACAAATCAATCTCTGTTTTTGGGCTTTAGTTGAGTGAATCCTTGACACCTTTAAGCTTCAACTTGTATTACTTATTCTTCAGAGAATTTCAATACACACAAACCTTATTCAATCTGTTTTAGTGAGGGTGAGGTATCCCTCAAGTATTGTAAGGGTGAGGTATCCCTTTGAAAATAGAGGCTCAAGCATTAGGGTGAGGTATCCCATAGTGTTGAGTGCTCAAGATTGTAGTGGTTGTCAAGCACCCATTGAAGCTTGAAGATATAGTGGAAAATCTCAAGTTGTTGCTTGGGAATGGACGTAGATCACAAGTGGATTGGTGATCGAACCAGGATAAACGATTGTGTTTGTTCTCTCTAAACCCTTCTCTTTATTTGGTTTACTTGTTTTATTGAATTGATTGGATATTCTCTCCTTTGGCTATCACATTTATAAGTAAAAGTGTTAATCTCATTCATCCATTTATCTCTAATCGTTCAATAGCTTCAACGAAAATTGTTTATCAAACGATTTGCAAAAGATTTGCCAACTTGTTCTACTTACTCAATTCACCCCCCTCTTGAGTATTGAGGCCACTTGGTAACAAGAAGGTTACCTCCAATGTCACCTTCTCCTTGAATAAGGTCATCAGATTGAGAAACTTCAGATCCCATCATTGTATACACTCGCCCTCCAGATCTTGGTTGAGTATTTCCAGATTTTTGCTGATTAGTTCTAACATGACGAACAACAGGTTTCTTCTCTGGTCGAGTACAATCCTTCGACATATGTCCAGTGTCCCCACAATTAAAACAGACAGTTCCCTTGATTGTACAATCTGGAGATAGATGGCCCTTCTTACCGCACTTAAAACACGTCGGTGTAAACACCACTCTCTGTCCTGCTCCACCACTAGGTACACTCCCTCCAACTGGCGGTCGCTGAGTCTGACTTCCTTGTGGTCTAGCATACGACTTCGTGTAAACCGATTTGTATTGCTACCTCCACCTCTTTGAAACCTTGTCGGCCCAAAGTTCCGATTCCTCTGATCTCGCGACGGTTCAAGCTCCTCAAGTCGCGCACATGCGTCCACTAAAGCATGAAAATGATTCATATTCAGAGATATTACTCCTCGCTTCAATTCCACTCTCAATCCGGACTCAAACTTCCGACATTTCCATACCTCATCTTGTCGATTTTGAGCATAATTCGAAAATTGAGACAAACTTTCAAATTTTGTGGCGTACTCATTCACTGTCATATTTCCCTGTCGCAACCCAAGAAATTCCATCTCCTTGGCATGCCTAGCACTTGCAGGAAAATACTTATCCAGAAAAGTATTAGCAAACACTTCCCAGTGATCTCGGTCCTTCACTTGCAACACTCGGCGGATTCCTCTCCACCAATGTTCTCATCTCCTCTCGGCATAAATAAAGACAAAGATAAGTTACTTTCTTTTCATCTGTGTATCTCATCCCCTCAAAGATTCTCTCTAAATCTTGCATCCACTGACTCGCTTTCTCCGGATCCACCTCGCCTCTAAACTGTGGCGGATTATGGCGCCTAAATTCAGATAAATTTAAGGCATCAGCTGTAGCATCTTGCTGTTGAGCTGCTCTCAAATTTTGCTGAGTAATCACTTTAGCCATCTGCCGCATAGCCTCAGCAGCAACCAACATCGGGTCCTCAACACGATTCACATTAGCACGTCCTCTGCCTCTGCCAGCCATCTCCTTTCTTTAAACATAACAAAACAAAGTTAGATACGTCCTTCTAGATATTTCCGAAAGGATATAAATCACAAAGATCACAGAGAATCACACAGCACAAACAAAAACAGACCCAACCACAACCCCAAAAGACTCTAACTTGGGCTCTGATACCAACTAATGTAACACCCCTTTGGAGGATGTCACACATAAAAGAAAATAAAAGAAATAGAAATAAAATCTACCCAAGTTGTGAAACATTTGTTAAATATTATTACGGGTTGTAAAATAATTCTGATAGGCGAAATATGATATAAAAAGATAATGCGGAAAATACGAAATAAAAAAAAAACATCATTACCGATAATATACATATGATTAAGTTATAAGTTGTACAAATAATTTACAACAAGGACTACAAATATTTAAACAAAAACAAGAAAGAAAGCAATAAAAGAGTTAATATATACGTACATACGGCCGACGCGCCCAAAAAAAAAACATCATGGTTATCTAATCCTCGATGGATCACTCTCGGCTGAAAATGATCATCGGGAGATAAATATCCCTGGATGTCTCGACACACGGCGATAACGGGATCGTGCAGTCGATACGATGCTTATCTCACTAGGCTCAGGGTTTTCAGCACCCCAATAACGCCTAATGGATAAGGGTAACTCTAAGTGCGAAATAACGTCGTAGTCATAACGGGCTCTCCATCAAATCGGCCGACGTAGAATCACGGTCACACGTCCTGCATATGTCACAGAATCACGATCGCCTCGTAGATGCCAAGCCAGAGAACCTCCATGAAATACTAGCTCTACGAATCCCAAAAATCCTGGCGTTGCCATCCCTCACAATCAATCCAGAGGATATGGATGATCGGATGGTTCTTGATCGTCAAACTGATCGTCTGCCTGCTGATCTTCCTCCTCCTCTGGGTACAAGATCTCGAGAGGCTGATCCTCTTCCTCGAAGTCTTTACCGCGTAAAATAAATAAACAGAAAATACATATAACAAAGAGGTAAGACAACATAAAATCATCACAACATGGCCAATAAGAAGACGATAAACAACATATATACAGTTCATGCAATACAAAAAGCTTTAACAATTATAATAACAGATTGAAGTAAAATTTAGATATCATAACAATATATCACACCACAGATAAAACATCACAGATAAAATAAGAAAGATAAAAATAAACAGATAAGATATAATAAAATAACCAAATATAGAAGTAGTAACCAGATAAAATAAACAAATAAAATACGTATAAACAATAAATATATAAGATGGAAATAAATAGACATAGAGATAAATAAATAATATAACAAAACCCTACTCCATGGAGCTAAAGAAAACATAAGTATCGATAGAGGAATGATTCGTAAAATCTATTAGTACCACGGCTGCCCCACCAACTATTGCTTGTCACACGTTGCGTCTATAGCCCCACGACACAGGGAATCCATCATCCAGGCGTGGTGTAGTTCACGGTCTCACGTTGTGGCACTACAGGGCAAATGTACTACTAGATTTCACAAATCTCGATTAAATATAGTGTGTGTTGAGTACCATAGTGTGCTATCGGTTTACCACGGCCCAAAGAGCTACCAACTCATCCACATGTGGGATCCCGTACACTAAAGTCTCCAAGTTCATTAGAACAATGAACCACACTACGTTTATCGCATCGACAACACGATGTGATTCGTCTCGTCAACCAATCCACCAAAAACTTGGCACACATAAATAGAGAGCACATGCGGGTTCACATTTTCCCGACAAAGAAATAAATTCTCAAAAGCACATGCGGGTTCACATTTTCCCGACAAATGAAAAGATCCTCAAAAATAATCATGCGGGTTCACATTTTCCCGACAGCGAAAGATTTTCAAAAATAATCTGTACGGGTTCACATTTTCCCGACAGCATAAAATAAATATAGTAACGGTCAATCGCATAGAAATTTTATCGCGTTTTCATAATTCCGTCGTTTTTACAAACGTTTAAAAATCGGGTAAAGATATTTTTCTATTTTTAAAATCGCGTAGCATTTTTAATACGTTTTCTCAATCGCGTAGGATTTTCAAATCATTTTCTTATTCGAATGCCTTTAAATTATTGTTTAAACAAACAGAAATAGTACTTAGTACATTTAAACTACGTAGAATAATTTTTCATACCGCATACTGTCTTTTGGATATTTTTGCTATCTTATTGGTTCATTTTTACTAAAAATTGACAGTATTTTGTTTAAAAATCACAATAATGGTTTACTAAATTTTTCCATAAAATTTCCATTTACCTAATTTTTAACCATATTACTTAATTCTCTTTGAAATCTCTAACATGCTTCAAAACCTAAAGTGAGCTATATGTTAGAAAATTTCTCAAAATTTCTGTATTTTACTTCCTAATGATAAAATTATTAGTTTTAATCCTTTAAGCTTAATTCTACTCAATTTGTTTCTTCAAAAACCATTATAGAAAATTTCTTCTTAACTTGTATTGTCTCTTTTTGATTGAAAAAGGTTTGGAATCAAGTTTTAGAAATCATGATTACCTATAGTGGCATGTTGGCCAAATTTCATAAAACTTTTGCATTTGATTTCTAAATTGTTTTTCACCTTCTAAATCATATCAAATATATTATATTGTCTAAGCTCATTAAATCATATTAGAAAATAGTTAGTAAGAGTTAAATTAATCCTTTAGGCATGTTGGCCCAAAATACTAAGTCTTTACCATTTGATTTCTAAATACATTTTCTTTGATCAAATCAATTTGAAACTTCCTTGATTCTCCTAGGTTAATTAAGTTACACTTTAGGAAAAATCAAGAGAACATTTTGGTCCTCCAAACTTGTCATTGCCGTGAGCTATTGGATGTGTTCTTTGGAACACTCATGCAAATTTACACATGTTATTCACATCCTATACCTTATCATACAATTCTAAAACATGCATTATATTTCTAACACATGCAAAATATTTCTAACACATAAAACCTAAATTAAAGCTTATAGACATGCAATCAAAAGCTAATAGACATGCAAAAATTATTACAATCACCAAACAAATAAGCTACTAACAAATACCACATAAACTACTAACAAACACAAAGATTAACAAATACACATCAACAAACACACCACCACCGAATCCTTATGGATTCTACAAACATTCCATCTTCTTACCACCACCAAGGGATGATAAGAATTGTCTTCCTCTTACCTTAAATGAAGACAAATGATATGCTTTCACTCCTCCTAGGTCACGGTTTTCACCACCAAAAATACCTTCTAGGTAAAACTTTCAAAGTTGGTTTCCAAGCCCTAAATGGAAGATTTTGAAGAAACTCCCAACTAGAAAAGTTCTTAGAATAGTGTTTAGGTTAAGAAAACTTGGTTAGAAAAATTTTTGGATGGTTGGATGGTGTAGTATTGGTCTTGGCCGAAAATGGTGAAGAAAATGAACAAGAATGGTGGCTAGGGTTTTGATGAGAGAGAAGAGAGAAAAGTGATGAAGATGAAGTGTGATTTTGGTCATCCAAGACCTCTTGGCCGTAGCCATCAAGTGGGGTGCAAGGTGGGCACCTTGCTTGGCTTCATCCAAGCCTTTGGATGAATCAATGGTCAAGATCAAGCCTTGGTGAACAAGCTTGATTCCTATTGGTTGGCTCTTGGTGACTCACATGCTTTGAGTCACACAAAGGTATTTAATTTTCTGGCCGAGTCGACTAGTGAGTCACTGTTGCTCGGAAAGTTCTACCGCTAACGGTGATTAATTAAGCTACCGATCTAACTGTTTCTGCTAATTGTGGGTCCCGCAAAATATTTTCGGGTCCATCATGTCACTAAAATATACTTGACTAATAAAATAATATTATAATAATATAAAATTATTTTATTTGTGATTAAATCTTAAAAATTAAAAGATTATTTTTAGTCTCATTCAGAATCGGGTTAAGTAAGATCCCCAATTCTAAATAATAAAATAAGATTTTTCCCCGGCCCGAAAAATATTATTTTCCGCCTCGAGCAAATCACACAAAAAGTCCATATAAAATCACAGACAGTATTATCGGACATTAAATCAAGAAGAAAACAATTAAAAACAGCAAAAACAAAGAAAAACAAGACGTTTGGGACGTAACGGTCATTTTCCCATTTTTTCCCACAACGTAGGTAATCGTCCAAAACGTTCAAATAAAATATCCAGCGATATTATATAGTGTATATCTTTCGAGAAAAATTAATACAAGATGCTCGAGAAAAATTTTTATTTTACCGTCTCGAAGCAAATTACGTAAAACGATCAAATAAAATTTGAGCCTGTATTATCGTAATTGTTTTCATACAGAAATCGAGAACAGTAAAATAGGGACACAGCGGTCATTCACATAAAAGCATGAAAAACAGCAAACAGTACATTCAGAATATTTTCTAAAAATTGGGGCGTTACAAAGCCCAAAGATGGAATTTTTCATTTTTGATAGAAACTTGAAGCTTGGATTTGAAGCTCAAGATGAATGATTTTAGAAAAACTCATAACTAGAGATGTTCTTAGAATGGTGTTTAGGTTTAGAAAATCAAGTTGGATGAAATTAAAAAGTGATGGAAGGTGTTCTTGGAGTGCTTGGCCAAAACATGAAGAAGGAGAGAAATGGAGAGAAAACTTGGTAACTTAGCTTCTTGAAAATGTCTAATGATGACCAAGGATGGCAATAATGGTCTTCAAACATTTTTCCTATGTCCTAAAGCTTCTCAATTTCGTAGCTCCCCTCCAATGCATTCTTCTTGAGTGCAAATTGATCAATAATGATCAATTATGATGAAACATTGACCAAGACCACTTAACAATGACATAAAACAATTAATAATGGTCATAAAGCCTCTTTTTCTTTGTCTTCTAAACAATCCAAAACCATCCCCCTCCATGCATGCTTCTCCTTGTGCATTTAATAAATGACCATAATAATTAGCCACCATTTGGAGCATTTCTAGCCATTGATTAATTCAATGGTTAGGATTAAGGTAGATTTTTTATTTTAGAAGACTTAATCTAGGCCATTAGATTTTTCTCCTTGAAATTCTAGTCATTGGATGTGTCTCCAAAAATAAATGGTCAAGATTGCTCCTTCAAACTTTTAATCCAAGGGTCATAATTAGTCTTTGCTACTTTAGAAGACCAAATCTCTACCCTTGATTAATTCTTCATCCAATGGTCATAAATGGTCTTTGTTACTTTTTAAGATTAAATCTCCACCCTTGATTTAATCTAAATCCAATGGTTATAAATGGTCTTTGTCATTTTTCAAGACTAATTCTACACCTTTGATTACATCTATGGTTGATATCAAAGCCTTCCTAACTAAGCTTATTCTCACACCATTGATTAAATCAATGGTTATTATCCAAGGCTTCTTTATTAAGTTTGTTTCTTAACCTTTGATTAAATCAATGGTTAATATTCAAACTAAGTATTCTCATCCAAGGGTATAAATCAAGTCAAGCTCTCTTTGTTGACTATGCAGTATAATATTTATTCTTGTATCCTACAAATAATATTTTTACTGTATTTTTATCATCCGATAATTAAATACAGTATAAAATAAAGTACAAGAAATTTTCTAAAACTGTTTCCAGATTCAGGTTTAGTAGGATCCCCTGTGTCCGTCTAAACAGTACAATTTTTTTTATGTGTAGAAAATTTTTTCACTTTGTGGGACCCACCTGGGCCCACGTAAGGTCACTTGGGCCCACATACAGTCAAAAAAATATAATCATCCACAAAAATCACAAAAATTATAAAATGCACAAATATCAAATCAGATTACGTAAATTAATTACCTAACGGTAAAAATTAAATTACGTAAAGATTTCTCTGGCCCGAAAATTTTTATTTTCCTGACACGGAGTAAATCACTCAAAACGATCAAATACGCTGATGGAATAAACAAAATAATTTTACGAAACACGAAATTACTAAACAAGTAAAATTACATTAACTCACAAAAAATTATTGTTTAAGAGATAGGAAATTTTGGGATGTTACAATTTCAAAAATGAATTTCTGGAATACTAATACTTTATTGAGACAATCTCATAGGATATGGTCGGAAAATAACTAATCCGTTTTCAAAGATCACGTCTATTTATAAAAGAAATGAACAGATCAAACTAACACAAAAATTTGATCCATAACATCAATAGGATAATTTGGATAACTTGAGTAGCTCGATAGGCTAGTTATAGAAACAGAAGTAAACAAGTCAGAAGATCACGAAGACACAAAAAACACCAACATATAATTGATCTACTCAATCATATGCTATAAAGAATAGGTAAAGAATTACCTTTTACAATACAGTCTCTCTTGTTTATGTCTTCAACTCAGAACACTTCCGTTCCATTCGATGTATCGACTCTCCCTACTACCTGAGATTTTACTAACAGAAAACTCTGTTTACAATGGAACACAATCTCTGAAAATGTGTCCAAACTTTCCACACTTAAAACAAATTGTTTCTTTGGACGTACAATCCTTTGTTAAGTACCTTCTTCCGCATATCTTACTGCTGCTGATTTCCCAATGGTCGTAAATATGTTTTCCGTTGTAATCAATTACTTTCCTAATATCCCTCCTTTGAAATACCTAGATTCCAAAGTTACGAAATCTTGTATTTCAAGACTGTTTCTCTTCCATCAGATCCTGAACCTCAACTTCCAATTCCCGTTGTTCGGCAATCTTTTGTTCCTGTTGTACTGTCACGTCAGTTGTCCTCCGCATTGCTCTCATAGTGGCAACCGTATTATTAGTGTCACGTTCTGCTTCCACACACGTACATCTACCACGAGCCATTTCTTTCTCTTTAAAGACACACGAATCAAAATAAAATGGATACCAGATGTAACCATTTCAAATAACATTGTTTCTTTTCAGAAATCAACAACACAGAGAACACAACACAAGCAAAATAGACCTAACCACAAACCCCAAAAGACTCAAACCGTGCTCTGATACCAACTAATGTAATAGCCCCCGTAGGGTATCACATTTCCGACTCCCAACTCAAAAATCTGTAAAGAAGTTCATAAAAGGTTTGAGTTATAAAAGGCGAGTTTTAAAATTTCTTATTACAGAAACATAAACTTACTGAAATCCATAAGTATTACTGAAAATATATTTAAACTGATAAATATATAATATTGACACCAATTAATATTTATTAATTTAAAGAGAAAATATGAAACTAACAGACTCTCTTTTTTAACAATAGCAAACCCCATCATGGGTCCCACTTAATAGCACATTACAACACTAACGAGAAAACTTAACAAACTTATTCCTTCTTGTATCCATCTTGATGCATCAGACATCTGTTCCTTGTCAACCCTTCACACTATCGAATCTGGAATGGTCATTCTCTGATATTGTCTCCGATCTCAGAGTATTTATCACTCGTATGTCTAAGACAACTCGTTCCATCTATTATATAATTGTTACAACACAAGCCCAACCAAACAATATAACAAAGAGGTGAGATCACCTACGCCAATACCAACATGGTAGTATACAGATAACACAAACAACATACCATACAGATATGTCATACCATAATTCCAATAATGCACTCAACATTAATCAACTATCATCATCCAATTATTTATCAGTTCAAATATTATTCAATATTCACGATGACGTCCTCAACAATATCCAAATATTCATCAATTCAAATCATACGATAATAACAATAATGGCATCAACATTATTTATCTTCATCATCATCCAGTATTCCTCAACAAAATAATTGTCATAGCCAATATTCCTCAATTAATATATCACATAGATATAAATGCTCAGTTTCATGCATGCGCACATAGACTCAATGTCCTACTCCATGGAGCTAATACTCAGTTCGGAGAAGTTGATCCAAAAGATCTGTCTGTACCAAAATGCCTCAGACCAAGTGCTATAATCCTCATTTTGATTTTGCACATCTAGCATATACACTACAGTCTTTACGAGATCTCGATTAAGAATAGTGTCTCGATCAGGATCATCGGTGCGTTGCATCGGTCTAACCTACGGGAAGAAGCGCGACCAACCACCCATGTAAGCAACCCGCACCCCGATGCCCCCAAGGTAAACAAGTGACTTACACTACGCATATTGCACTCACTCAAGAGGTGTACGTCTCTCCTAGGTAAATAGCCTCACACAGTCCATCGGACCTTTCCAATGTATGTTCAATGCACCAATACCAATCATAGGCAAAATTTATCATTTTCTCATACAGTGTCCATACACTAGTTCATGCATATAAAATGCACCAATGCCAATCAAAGGCAAAATTCACCATTTCATATTCAGGGTCCACACATTGGCCCATTCTCAGTTTAATTTCATAATCTCATAATCAGGGTCCACACACTGGCCCAACAGTAATCATACTGTATTTTCAACAGCAAAATCATATTATCGCGTTTTTATAGTCACAAAACACTTTCATCATGTTTCCACAATCGCGCAACATTTCTGTTGCGTTTTCACAATTCCGCAACACTTCTGTTACGTTTTCAAATTACTTATTGATTTTTCAACATTTTCATCAATCACGTAAAAATATTCCACCATTTTTAAATCGCGTAGCAATTTTTCCACAATATCTCAAACGCGTAAAATATTTAAACGCTTTCTAAATTGCGTAGAAATATTTCAACGTTCCTCAAATCGCGTGAAAATATTTAAACATTTTTCAAATTGTGTAGCTTAAAAATCACGTTTTTAAGTTACGTAAATCATTTTTCACCATAATTTCACTACGAAAAATATTTCTCAACCTTCAAAAACTCCATTTCAACCTTTCTCAAAATAATGACTACTCACATTATTTTCCACATTTTCTCACTCAAGAAAATCCTTTTCGCAATTTATTCCACAACTTCATCATTTCATGGAATTAAATCAATGTTTCTCATTTAAAATTTCCTAACACACTTCAAAATCCAAAGGATGAGTTTTACGTTAGTTAATTTTTTATCACCATTATATTATCTTTTTTTTCTCAAATCAATTTCCAAAATTAATTCTCTTCAAAATAAATTGAGGTTCAAACACTGTCAACCTCTTTTTGTCTTTCATAAATGAAATTTCAATTTTTCAAGTGACAAAACACTTTGATTCACTTTCCAAATTTCTTGTACTAAACCAAATTGTCTTTCCATTTTGAAAATCACTTTGTTTCATAAAACCAAGGCATTACAAACCTTTAAAACCGTGGTACTTGACCGTTAAAACCATCAAATATTTTTCCTTCTAAATTGATATGGTTTTACACAAACAAAACTATTAAAAATTCTTTAACAAAACCGTGAGACTCATAGTCTTTGAAATCAAATCATTTGTTTCATTTTCATTTTTCACTTTCTTTGCAAATCCTTAAAATCATCAACTCATTGCTCTTTTCATTTAAAACTCATGATTAATAAAATAGTTAGAATCTTTTGATTCAAAAACATCCTTCAAAAATCGTGAACACTTATTCTTTGAAAACAAACCCTTTGTTTATTTTCCTTGCTTTTCTAAACATCTAATTTTACCATTCATGAAAATATTAATTTGTGAACACCTATTTTGAGGTGTTGAGGCCGAAATCCTCATGGTCTTTGGAACCAAAAATTGTTTTCCTTTCTAACAATTTTTATGGCATACATCACATATAATCAACATATATATCACAAGCATACCATAAAAGCAAATAAACATCATACTAAGCATGCAAGCACAAATAAACCACGCTAAGCATATAAACCACATAAACACATAAACACCCATAAACAATTTCATGACCATGGATATGAATCCTCACATGGATTCACCATCCATCAAATATACAACCATCTCTCACCACCATACTTGGTTGGTGAGATGAATCTCCCTCTTACCTCTTGAAGATCCTCAAAAACTCCTTGTTTTGCTTCTTTTTCCAAGTCCTTCACCACCGAGGGCTTCTCAAATACAAAACAAAACATATATTTATTAGTAAATCAAGCTTGAACAAAATAAACCATGGATCAAACATGGCTTAGAACCTTGAAAATCAAAAGAAAAGTGAAGATTAATAAACTTCACCAATAAAGCTTCAATCTTTAGCTTGAAGAACAAGGTTGAAGATGAATGATTTAGAGAAAGTCTCTAACATGAAAGTTGCTTAGAATATCATGTAGATTCAAGATCTATGATTGGATGAAATCAAAAGAGATTGGATGGTGATTTTAGGTGGTATGGCCGAAATTCCTCTTGAAGAACAAGGTTGGAGTTTTTGATTTTTGTGAAAGAAAGGCTTCTTAGACTTGGTTAAGATAAAGAATGAAGTGAAAACACTTAGTTTTCCTTCCACCAATTTCGTAGAGCTCCATGGAAAAATCCCTAAAAATCATAAACAAATGTTAAAATCAATAACAAGTGTAGAAATAGGTAAACCATGGTTCAAGCATGACTTAGAAAATTAAAACATGAAGTTTGGGTGAAGAGATAAGAATTTAACCCTTTATGATAGAAACTTGAAGCTTGGATTTGACGCTCCAGATGAATGATTTTGTGAAAACTCATAACTAGAGATGTTCTTAGAATGAGGTAAGGATTCAAGAAACTAGGTTGTGTGAAATTTTTGAGTGATGGAAGACATATTTAGGGTGCTTGGCCGAACCATGTTAGAAGGAGAAGAAGAAAAAATTTTCTAAGAGTTTTAGGTTTTTGGAATGATCAAGAATGATCAATAATGAGTGATAATGGTCATAGACTTTTTGCTATGGCCTTAAGACACCAAAATCGTAGCCCCCCCTTCATGCATTCTCCTAAGAGGCTAAATGATCAATAATGATGTATAATTGACTAAAACAACTAATAATGTATTCAAACTTTTTCCTTTAGCTCCTAAAACAAGCACAAAATCGTCCCCCCTCCATCCATGCCTTCAACAAAGTTGTCATCTTTTCTAGCCACCATTTAGAGCCATTTAAGCCATTGATTAGATCAATGGTTAGGATTAAGGTAGACTTTTAATTAGAAGACTTAATCTAGGCCATTAGATCTTTCCTTCTTGAAATCCTAGCCATTAGATGCATCTCCAAAAATAAAGGGTCAAGATTACTCCTTCTTACTTTCAATCCAAGGGTCATCATTAGTCATAGCCATTTTAGAAGACCAAATCTCCACCATTGATTAAATCCAAGTCCAATGGTCATAAATGATCCATCTCCACCGTTAATGAAATCCAAATCCAACGATCACAAATGGTCCTAGCCACTTTATAAGATCAAATCTCCACCCTTGATTAATTCTTCATCTAATGGTTATAAATGATCCTAGCCATTTTATTAGACTTGCTTCCTATTGGTCCGTCAAAAGAATTAAACTTGTTTCCTATTTGTCCGTCAAAAGTTGTCATAACCACTATTATTGACTTAAGCAGTATAATTTCTATTTTTATCTGCTATAACCTCACGAAAGAATATATTTACTGTATTTTTATCTCCTGATAATTAAATACAGTACAAAACACAATAAAAAAAATTTAAAAAACTGTTTCCGGATTCAAGTTTGGTAAGATCCCTTGTCTCCATCTAAACAATACAATTTTTTTTATATGTAGAAAAATTTTCACTTTGCGAGACCCACCTGGGCCCACAAACAGCCCAAAAACAATTAGAGAAATATAAAAATTTATAATCATCCACAAAAATCACAAATATTAGAAAACGTTTGAAAATCAAATCAGATTGTTAAAAATAATTAACAATCAAGAGAAGTATATACATAAAGATTTCTCCCGGCCCGAAAATTATTATTTTCTTGACATAGAGTAAATCACTCAAAATGATCAAATACGCTGACGGAATAATCAAAATAATTTTACAGTACACAGAAATTACTAAACAGTAGAATTCTGTTAACTGTCAAAATTACTGTCTAATAATTAGAAAATTTGGTGTGATACAATAACCGACTTTATAATCACTTTGCTATAGATGACGTTTGACAACATTAAAACACACAACTCCTCATGTAGGAATCATAGTGATTTTAGGTCAAAGGACCACATATACCATTGTTACTATGAGAATCGCTTATGACACTCACATAATAATCCATGTAGCATTCTCATGGCGGGTCTGTCCAGTACATTATGACTCAATTGTGTACCCATGTGAAGACTTGATATCTCATATCCATAACCTGTGAGATGTGGTCATCAGTCTACGCACATACTACTCTCAATGCATTATTGTTGTCCTAATTAATAATAATACTTGACCTAGTCAGGTCATGATGCCATTTGGGTCATAGTGAAGATAGAGCATCAAAAACCTCCTAGATCTCTCCAACCCTTAGCAATCCCTGAATGGAAATGGGAAAGCATATCTATGGATTTTGTAATGGGGTTTCCTAGAACCCAGTTAGGTCATAATGCCATTTGGATCATAGTGGACAGGTTGACCAAGTTTGCCCCCCTTTTTGGCTATAAAAGCAAATTGGTCATTAGATAAGTTAGCTCAACTTTACCTTCAGGAGATTGTAAGATTACATGGGATTCCCTCAAGCATTGTATCAGACAGAGATCCTAAGTTCACCTCTAGGTTTTGGGGAGCCCTGCATAAGGCATTTGGGACAAAGCTAAATTTCAGCACAGCCTACCATCTGCAAATCGATGGCCAGACTGAAAGAACCATCCAGACTTTGGAAGATATGCTTACACTACAACATTTTTGACTTTAGGCAACGCTATTTTTAGCAATGCTTCAAAAGCGTTGCCTAAAGTTGTATAGGCAACGCTTTTTGAAAGTTGCTATTAATTCTTGGTATAGGCAATGTCTTTTAAGCAACGTTTTGAAAATGTTGCCATAACGTGTACAGGCAACGCTTTTTAGAAGTTTTCTAAATTTAATCTTGCTTAGGAAACCATTTTTAAACAACATTTAATAAACGTTGCAAGAAACGTAATAGGCAACGTTTTAGAATTGTTCCCAATTGTAATGCTTTACACTTAATTTCTTTCAAATATTTTGTGCAAAATGGCACAAATAGCTAAAACCATTCCACAGGAGTGGCAAATTTGTTCTCATTTCTCTTAAAAACATATCACATTGAAAACTTATTGAAAAAAAATACCAACCCACTGATCTCTCGATGCCCTAGCTGACTGAAAATGTCTTAGATTGAAAGCTAGTGTCTTAATTTCTCTGAAACTCTCATTCAGATCGATTAGCTTCTTCTTCTCTTTGGCTAGCTCACAGCTAATTCAGATTGCCCTGGTCTCGCGGCTCGTGACTCCCTAGTCGTTGTTGCAGGTATAACCCACTCTCATTTGGTTTAAATCACTCCTAATGGTAGCTGTAGTGGGTTTAGGGTAGAGGCGTGGGGTTGGGTTTGGGGTGTGAATCATTTGGACATTGTGGGTTTAAATCACAATGTCGTATAACACGAGCACTGAACTATGTTATCATATATTTCCAATCCCCACTCCGCGTTCAGAAGGCTCATCGAGAAGTATTATTGGGAGGAGTGGATGGGGACTCCGGAATTCCCAGATCTAGGCAAGCATTGTGCTATTTCTGATTGCAAGCTGATTGATTTCTTGCCCTTCACCTGCTATCGCTGTAATCTGGTTCTTCATTTCTCTCTCCGATTCTCCATTTTTTTCCTTTTTTTTAATAAAAAAATTATATGATTATAGTATAGCAATTTGTTTGTGCCATTGCATTGTATTGCCCGTGCATTCCTAGGTTGCTTTTGAAATTTTCTTTTTTGAAAACCGTATTTTGATTTTAATTAGGGAGAACGGAAGAAATAATATATCATTTATTTATAGTGATGATGGGGAAAAAAAAAGTTGGGAGTCTTTCTTGTAAATTCAACAAACAAACGGCTTCAACATCTGTTTTATTTTATATTTATTTATTTATTTGTTTTATATTTTATTTTCCTTTTATATCTAGTTTCATGAGTCTCTTTCTTTCTCTCTTTATCATTGTGTCTATATAAAAGAGCTTTCTGGGATGGTGATGGTGGTGTGGTGGAGGAGTTAAGGGATCTGAGGTGAAGCTATGGGGGTGTGTGTGTCAACTCCACGGGGTTGTATTGGAGGGAGGTTGAGCTCCTCCAAGAGGAAGACCCCAAAGAGGAGGAGAGATGGACTCAGGAGAAGAGTTTCTTCTAGGTTGTCTAAGGGATCATTGGACAAGGTTGATGTGCCTGGGTTGCCTGATCGTTCCTTTGCCAACCCTACTTTTCAAGGTTGATTTTTTTGTTTTTGTTTTTGTTTTGACTTGTGACTTGCATTTCTGTGAAATGACTTTGGGGTGGGAGGTCGTAAATGAGACAACATAAAGATGTTTGATTTTTATTTTCTTTCGGATTGGATTTTGTAGTTTGTGTTTTGTTGTTGGAATCCTTTTTTTATTTTTATTTTTTGGTTATAGTGAGTTTGCTAATTGTTTAGTGCTTTTGGGGTAGTTGGAGTTTAGACTCTCGGAAATGTTGTAGGTGGAGTTGGTCTTTTACCGTGTATTGGATTGGTTGTGGTCTGTGGAAGACTGAAGTAAAACGCTAAGCAATTACTTAAGGAGGATGGAGTAGATGTTAATAATTGGTATAAATTACTTTTGTTCACAATCGAAAGCAATGTCAATAATTGTGCTTATGCTATGTTAGCAGGCTTAGCCAAACTCATTTTATTTTCTTCATGAAGGGAGGTGTTGAAATTCAACTTTTGGACCAAGGATAACATAATAAGACTTGTGGAGTAAAGTTAAATTTGGGGTAATAGTAATACTGATGTCTCTGTGTAAATGGTTGAGAACAACTGTATAGGTAAGTGGCGTATTTCTGATATGCCTCTACCCACTTCAGCTCTGTTTTGAGGTTTGAGCAAGGAGCACTTAAAACTAGCATTTGTTGCTGGGATTAGGCCCTTATTATCACGGACATTAAAGCGGGGTTGTAGAATCAGAACATATGACAGCATGAGTTTTACCATCTGAAGCAGTTTGAATGTAAATTTTGCAATGAAAACTGAATTCATACGTTATCACTATGGATTTCATTTCGGTCCTTACTTATCTTTATTGAAAAATAATTCAATGTAACATTTCAACTTTCTGGCCCTATGGATCTATTCTGTGTTTGCTACGCAACAATGAAGATGTATTTTGATGATAACAAACATGAGGATGATGAGAAGACCAAGTCCAAGTATTTAAAGATTAGCTTTAGGACTTAGGATCTATCATGTATGGAGCTGTTAGTTAAATATCTCAAATGATCAAAGATTACCTAAACTAAAGGTTTTTAAAAGATCAAATGTTTTAAAAGTTAAAAACAAGCATTTCGAAGCTTTTTGGAAAGGATTTTGAACTGTTTTTAACCGAGGTATTCGAATACCTCAATTTGGTATTCGAATAACTGATTCGTAAATGTGATATTTCTTTGTGTCAAAACAGGCATTCGAATACCCCATATGGTATTCGAATACCCCGCTTTCGAAATATGCCTTATTTTAATGAGGTATTCGAATACCCTTGGCTGGTATTCGAATAACTCCAACTTAAACAAGTTTTACGAAAGAATTTTTGACAGAGGTATTCGAATACCTCCTTCGGCATTCGAATACCCCACGAGAAACAGAGCTACGTTTTAAACAAAGATACGAAGAATCAGAAAGTTTTTAATGCTATTAATTGCTCCCAACGGCCATATTCTTCCACGAGCTCTATAAATAGAGGCCTGGGACTTCTCTGAAAACACCCTTGACATTGTGATAATTTTTGCTTGCTTGAAAACGTGCTCTACCTTATTCTCTCTTTATTTTCTGAACTTATAATTGCTTAACTCTTGAGATATTTGATAAACAGCTCCTTAGTGCTTCAATTTGTATTTATCTACTCTTAGCGAGAGTTTCACTTCATCTCTATATCTATTTCTGTGTATTGAGGGTGAGGTATCCCCAAGAATTGTATAAGGGTGAGGTATCCCTTTTGTTTATTTGAGGCTTGAGCACAAGGGTAGAGTCTCCCTGTGTGTGAAAAGTGCTCCGTACTGTAAAGGTTGCAAGCACCTGTTGTTTAAGCTTGTCTTGAATAGTGAAAAATCTCGAACGGTGTTTCGGGGACTGGACGTAGGCCACAAGTGGTTGGTGGTCGAACCAGGGATAAATCTTGTGCTGTTTTTTTCTTCCCTTATTCTTTATTTTATGCACTTTATTTATTGATTCCTGCAATTTATTTATTATTTGCTCTTTCTTTTTCTCATCTCTTCCATATTCTTTAATAATTATATTGAGCAAAATTTATTTGTTTAAATCGTTTGCAAAAGTTTTTGTTACTCAATTCACCCCCTCTTGAGTCTTGGAAGCCACTTGGTAACAAGTGGTATCGAGCTAGACTCTTGTATAAAGAGCTTAGCCGCTTCAAGAGAACATGGCTTCCTTAAATGGTTTTTCGAGGGATCTTCCATAAACCGACCACCCTTTTTCAATGGGGATGGTTATGCATATTGGAAGGAAAGAATGAAAATCTTCATCGAAGCTATTGATCTAGATGTGTGGGATCTTTGTCAAAACGGCGCATTTATACCTACACGCGTTGTCGATGGTGTAAAAACCGAGACACCTAGAAGTGATTGGTCCGATGAGGAAAAAGAAAGGTCCAATATAATTTAAAAGCTAAAAACATCATTACCACTTTGCTTTGGGGTATGATGAGTTTTTTAGAATTTCTAATTGCAAAACCGCTAAAGAAATGTGGGACACTTTACAAGTTACCCATGAGGGTACTAGTGAAGTTAAGAGGTCGAGAATAAATTCTCTAACTCGCGAATATGAACTTTTAGAATGAACCAAGGAGAAAGCATTCAAGAAATGCAAAAGAGGTTCACCCACATTGTTAATCATCTTGCATCTTTAGGAAAGAGTTTTACTAACGAAGATTTGATTAATAAAGTGTTAAGGTGTTTAAGCAGATTTGGCAGCCCAAGGTGACAAGCAATTTCGAATCAAGGGACTTGACAACCATGTCATTAGCCACCCTTTTTGGAAAACTTCATGAGCACGAACTAGAACCGAGCAGATTAAGTCAAAGCGAAGAAAATGATAAAAAGAAAAAGGGGATAGCGCTTAAAGCCACTTCCTCAACAATTGACAATGATGATGAAGAAGATGAAGAAAGCTCGAGAAAACATTGAGGTAAACGAAGAAAATCTCGGTCTGTTAGTTAAAAAATTTGGTAAATTTCTCAAGAAAAGGGAATGCAAAGAAGACCTCCCTTCCTCCGAAGAAGACTCATTACAAAGGCGAAGGAGCTTCATCAACTCCTACTTGCTATGAATGTGGCAAGCCTGGTCATATGAAAATGGAATGCCCAGTTACCAAAAGAAGAAAGAGAGACTTGAGAAGAAGCCCTTCAAAGAAAGAAAAGCAAGAAAAGCCTATATAGCATGGGATGAAAACGACATGGATTCAACTGACAGCTCAGATAGCGAAGAAGCTCAACTCTGTCTCATGGCCAAAGGAGAAGAAGAAGAAAGCGAAAATGAGGTAAGTTCTAACTCTACTTTACTGCCCTCTTATGATGAGTTACAAGATGCCTTTGAAGAATTGCATGACGAATCAATAAAACTCTCAAAACAAATTTCTTCCTCTAAGAAAAAAATCTCTTCTTTAGAAAATAAAATTCTTATTTTAAATAAAGAGATTGAAGAACTAAAAATTGAAAATGAAACTTTGGGAATTATTGATGCATGCTCATCTCATCCCTCACATGCTTCTACTTCTTATTCTTGTTCTTCATGTCACACACTTGAGAAAGAAATTGAAGACTTAAAAATACCCTTGCCAAATTCACTTCGGGAGAGATAATCTAAATATTATATTAGGAAAACAAAGGGTTGTTTTTGAAAAAGCTGGAATTGGTTATAACCCGAAAAATCAACATAAATCTTATAAAAAATTTTTCGTTTATTCAAGTACTTCCAGCAGTCCATTTATTAAATGTTTTTACTGTGGAAAGAAAGGTCATAGTGCTTCAACATGCAATGCTAGAAAGAATATTAACACAAAAATTGGGACAAAAATGGTTTGGGTTCCAAAGGGTACTTTGCCTAAAACTGACACTCAAGGACCCAAGAAAATTTGGGTACCAAAAGTTAAAAATTAAAATTGTGTTGTAGGTGTGCTTGAAAGCCGGGAGCTCAAATTGGTATCTCGACAAATGTACTTCTCCAAGCACATGACCGGAGACGACTCAAAATTCACCATGTTTATTCCCAAGAATCATGGACATGTTACTTATGGAGACAACAACAAGGGAAAAATTCTTGGAGTCGGAAAAGTTGGCAAGAATCCAAATTCCTCTATTGAAAATGTGTTGCTTGTTGAAGGCTTAAAACATAATCTTCTTAGT
Organism: Ormosia emarginata; assembly: GCA_029884605.1. Lineage (NCBI taxonomy): Eukaryota > Viridiplantae > Streptophyta > Magnoliopsida > Fabales > Fabaceae > Ormosia > Ormosia emarginata. The sequence continues at coordinate 969,557 of JAQQTP010000013.1, read as the reverse complement.
ATTAGCCAATTATGTGACAAAGGTAACAAGGTAATTTTGATTCAAATTGTTGCATAATTGAAGATAAAAATGATAAACATGTTAAATTCATTGGTCATAGAATAAATAACATTTATATGATTAGCCTTGATGATATATCTTCAAATGATGCGAAATGCCTTTTAAGTAAGAATGATGATTCATGGTTATGGCATAGGAGAATTGCACATATTCACATGGATCACCTGAGGAAGTTGGTCTCTAAAGAGCTAGTAATTGGACTACCAAAGCTTAATTTTGTTAAAGATAAATTATGTGATGCATGTCAAAAGGGTAAACAAATAAAGGTCTCTTTTAAATCAAAAAATATAGTTACAACTACTAGACCTTTACAACTTTTGCACATGGATTTATTTGGACCCTCTAGAACTATGAGCTTTGGTGGGAATTACTATGCTTTAGTGATTGTGGATGATTTTTCTAGGTTTACATGGACCTTATTTCTTGCAAATAAAAATGATGCATTTCTAGCATTTAAAAGACTTGCCAAAGTTATTCAAAACGAAAAAGGTTTTCAAATTTCTTCTATAAGAAGTGATCATGGTGGCGAATTTGAAAACAATGTTTTTGAAAATTATTGTGATGAACATGGCATTAATCATAATTTCTCTGCCCCTAGAACTCCACAACAAAATGGAGTTGTAGAAAGGAAAAACCGTTCTTTAGAAGAAATGGCGAGAACTATGCTTAATGAGGTTTGCTCTTCCTAAGTATTTTTAGGATGTCTTTGTAAATACTGACTTGTTACGTTATGAACAGGGCCCTTATAAGGCCTATTTTAAAGAAAACCCTATATGAATTATACAAGGGAAGAAAGCCAAATGTCGCACATTTTCACGTTTTTGGTTGCAAATGTTTTGTTTTAAATAATGGAAAAGATAACCTAGGCAAGTTTGATGCTAAGTCTGATGAAGGTATATTTCTTGGTTATTCAAATCAAAGTAAGGCTTTTCGTATATATAATAAAAGAACTATGACTATTGAAGAATCTATACATGTTGCATTTGATGAAACTGACCCAAATGGATCGAGAAAGGATCTTGTTATTGATGATGTTGCAGAAGCCTTAGCGGAAACACAATTGGATAGCAAAGAAAAAGAAATCAAGGAGCAAGAAGATAAACAAAGACAAGAGGATTCACAAGCTTTGGAGCTTCCCAAAGAATGGCGTACCTCAAAATATCATCCGCTTGATCAAGTAATAGGTGATGTATCCAAAGGTGTAAGTACTCGAAACTCCATTAGAAATGCATGTAACCACTTAGCCTTTGTTTCTCAAATCGAACCTAAAGACATTAATGAAGCCTTTAATGATGAACATTGGTTTCTAGCTATGCAAGAAGAATTAAATCAATTTGAACGAAACCAAGTTTGGGAACTAGTTCCTAGGCCTAATAATCATCCTATTATCGGTACTAAATGGGTTTTTAGAAACAAACTTGATGAAGTGGCATAATAACTAGAAATAAAGCTAGACTTGTAGCTAAAGGCTATAATCAAGAAGAAGGTATAGATTATGAAGAAACCTATGCACCTGTAGCTAGATTAGAAGCTATTAGGATGTTACTTGCTTTTGCTTGCATCATGGATTTTAAGTTATATCAAATGGATGTTAAAAGTGCTTTTTTAAATGGCTTTATTCAAGAAGAAGTATATGTTGACCAACCTCCAGGTTTTGAAAATTATGATTTACCTAACCATGTTTTCAAATTGAAAAAGGCTTTGTATGGTTTAAAACAAGCTCCACGAGCTTGGTATGAAAGATTAAGTAAGTTCCTTTTAGAACACAATTTTACAAGAGGTAAAGTTGACACAACTCTTTTTATTAAAAATAAAAACCATGATATACTCCTTGTACAAGTGTATGTAGACGATATCATATTTGGTGCTACTAACGAAAATCAGTGCAAGGAATTTGCCAAAATCATGCAAAGCGAATTCGAAATGTCCATGATGGGAGAACTCAATTTCTTCCTTGGACTTCAAATCAAACAAACAAGGAGTGGAACGTTCATTAGCCAAACAAAGTATTGCAAAGAACTTCTCAAGAGGTTTGGAATGGACAACTCAAAGCATATGGCTACACCAATGAGTACTTCGTGTTACTTGGATAAAGACGAAGCGTGTAATTCTGTAGAAAATTACTAAATATCGAGGTATGATCGGATCTCTTCTCTATCTCACCGCTAGTAGGCCCGATATAATGTTTAGCGTATGCATGTGTGCTCGATATCAAGCTAATCCTAAAGAGTCGCATTTAAGTGTCAGTAAACGTATTATGAAATATCTAGGTGGCACTACACAAGTGGGCTTGTGGTACCCCAAAGGTGCCACTTGTAGTCTTATTGGTTATTCTGACTCCGATTTTGCTGAATGCAAATTGGATCGGAAAAGCACTAGTGGAACATGTCACTTGCTTGGCAATTCCTTAGTTTCTTGGCATAGCAAGAAACAAAATAGCGTGGCTTTATCCACCGCTGAGGCTGAATATGTGGCAGCCTGGAAGTTGTTGTGCTCAAATTCTATGGATGAAGCAACAACTTTTAGACTTTGGTCTTCAGCTTAATCACATCCCCATAAGATGTGATAATACTAGTGCAATTAATCTGACAAAGAATCCCATTATGCACTCTAGAACTAAGCACATTGAGATAAGGCACCATTTTATACGAGATCATGTTCAAAAAGGTGATTGTGTATTAGAATTTGTTGAAACCAATAATCAACTTGCTGATATTTTCACAAAACCTTTACCTAAAGATTCATTCTTTCATTTAAGGAGAGAACTTGGCATTTTGGATCAATCGTGTGTTTAATCTGTTAAATTTACTGCTTACTCATTGATTTATTAATCTTAAATTGTTACTGACTTGAGCGTCGGAGACACCCTCCATTTTGTTTTGCAGGTACTCATTTAATCGGGTAAGCTTTAATCTTCAAAATTGCATTCTGGACGTATTTTTTGGTGTTTTTCTATCTAAGTTATTCGAATACCTTCATCTGGTATTCGAATACCATCTTTTTCCTCGCATGCTTTCATGATTTAGTAACCAGGAGTATTCGAATACCTTAGTGGTTATTCGAATACCCTGAAGCCTCTTGCTATCAGGCTTTTGTTCCTGTCTCTGGTGTATTCGAATACCCTCAGCAGTATTCGAATACCTGCTTATCTGAGCCAATCTTATATGAACAGAGTATTCGAATACCCTAAGCAGTATTCGAATACCATCTTTCTAAATTGCCCTGACCTTTGCGTTTCCTAACAGCAGTATTCGAATACCAACCGAGGTATTCGAATACCTCAGGTCTGAGCTTTATATAAGCCCCTTCGTTCACCCGTTCACTCATCTCATTTCCCATTTCTTCTCTCTCGTTTTTTCATCTCCTATTCGAATACCATCTCCTTCGTATCACCCAACCGTCACTCCCTCTCTTTTCAAACCCATTCCTCTCATCTTCTACCTTCATCCATGGCTTCCTCCTCCAAACGTGCACGCACAAAGACCGCGCCTTGCAACAACCCATTGGATTTGCGACGGCTCTCATCTCACCCAGAAACTCTTGGACGCTTCATCTCTCATTTCCGAGAACGTAACCTTGTGCAGCCCAAGTACCTGGATTTGGCCTTCTTTGAAAAAGAATTTGAAAAAGAAGGTGGCTTTGATTTCCTACACCAGCTGGACATTCAGGGCGTGCTACGCTTTTGCTCCTACAAGGAGGTCCTCTATCCCGATTTGGTCAAAATGTTCTACTGCAACTTGAGGATTGAAGGACTGGAGCTTCATTCTGACGTCTGTGATCAGCACATTGTGATCACTCCTCAAGACTGGGTTCGCTTTTTTGGTTTAGAATCTGCTGGCCGTAGCAATGAAGACTGTGAAGAGTTTGTCCAGCGGTTCGACAAGATTCGAGCCATTGAAGATGTCCTTAGACCTGGTTGGCATTACCTCCGACTCAAAAGGGAGTCAAAGGGGTATGATGAAGAGCCGGACAGTGCTCTTGCATTATGCTTATGCCCACATCTTAGCTCCTAGAGGTGGGAACTACGCCTACCCGAGTGAAGATGATGTGTTTATGTTTGTGGATCTGAAGAAAGGATACCAGATAAACTGGCCCGTCTTCATTATGAAGCATATGATGAGAGCTAAGGGAAAAGAACGCTCAGAGCTACCTTATGGGGTGATCATCACTGCCTTCCTAGGCAAGTATCCGCAGATTGTGGAGACCGAGCGAAAAACTCACCTGACCCACCATAATGTGTTTGGCTCTTATACGCTGAACCGAATGAAGATGATAAAGATCGATGAAGGTGGGTATTCCCGCTTGAAGTTGACGATGATGAGGACGACCCACCGATCCTCGCCGCCCCCTAGCTGCTGCCGCCGGCTGCTGCTTTGCTCCGGTAGCCCCCGCTTGTCTCTGCCACCGCCGGCCCCGCTTCCCCCTTTCGCCGCCGGTTCGGTCACTCGAATCAAGTCATGGCCACTTTACTGTGCCAACCGTGCTTACATGGAGGATAACCGAGCTTATTTGGAACACACCTTCTCGCCCGTTTTGACGGACTTGATGGTGTTGAGCGTGAGCAAGCCGCCTTGCGTGCTTTGCTATCTTCACGGGGTTCGATTCCCTCCTCCTCCGCCGGATGCCTCTTTCTAGGCTTTGTTCTTGTTTGGATGTTTTTTTTTTTATGTATTAGTGTTTACTCTTTCATTACATTATGTATATTGGCTAAATTATTAATAAAATCGGTTTCTCTTTATGCTTATTGCCTCCTTTATGCATTATATTTTGTTGTATCTTTTTGATTATGCCAAAGGGGAGAAAAATATAACTATGAGAAAAGACAGTTTAAAATAACTATTATTGGATTCCAACATTAAGGGGGAGCTACGCCAAGCACATATTAGATATGAATGTAAGCCTCTTACTTTGTGAATTCCAATTATTTCTCAGATCTTGATGCTTTTCTCTATGATAGTTTGTCATCATCAAAAGGGGAGAATGTGTTTGCTACGCAACAATGAAGATGTATTTTGATGATAACAAACATGAGGATGATGAGAAGACCAAGTCCAAGTATTTAAAGATTAGCTTTAGGACTTAGGATCTATCATGTATGGAGTCATTAGTTAAATATCTCAAATGATCAAAGATTACCTAAACTAAAGGTTTTTAAAAGATCAAATGTTTTAAAAGTTAAAAACAAGCATTTCAAGCTTTTTGGAAAGGATTTTGAACTGTTTTTAATCGAGGTATTCGAATACCTCAATTTGGTATTCGAATAACTCGATTCGTAAACCGATATTTGTTCTTGTCAAAAGAGGCATTCGAATACCCCATATGGTATTCGAATACCCGATTCGAGAATGAACCATTTTTAAATGAGGCATTCGAATACCCCATATGGTATTCGAATACCCTGCTTTCGAAATATGCCTTATTTTAATGAGGTATTCGAATACCCTTGGCTGGTATTCGAATAACTCCAACTTAAACAGTTTTCTGAAAGAATTTTTGACAGAGGTATTCGAATACCTCCTTCAGGCATTCGAATACCCCACGAGAAACAGAGCTACGTTTTAAACAGCATACGAAGAATCAGAAAGTTTTTAATGCTATTAATTGCTCCCAACGGCCATATTCTTCCACGAGCTCTATAAATAGAGGCCTGGGACTTCTCTGAAAACACCCTTGACATTGTGATAATTTTTGCTTGCTTGAAAACGTGCTCTACCTTATTCTCTCTTTATTTTCTGAACTTATAATTGCTTAACTCTTGAGATATTTGATAAACAGCTCCTTAGTGCTTCAATTTGTATTTATCTACTCTTAGCGAGAGTTTCACTTCATCTCTATATCTATTTCTCGTATTTGAGGGTGAGGTATCCCCAAGAATTGTATAAGGGTGAGGTATCCCTTTTGTTTATTTGAGGCTTGAGCACAAGGGTAGAGTCTCCCCGTGTGTGAAAAAAGTGCTCCGTCTTGTAAAGGTTGCAAACCTGTTGTTTAAGCTTGTCTTGAATAGTGAAAAATCTCGAACGGTGTTTCGGGGACTGGACGTAGGCCACAAGTGGTTGGTGGTCGAACCAGGGATAAATCTTGTGCTGTTTTTCTTCCCTTATTCTCTTTATTTTATGCACTTTATTTATTGATTCCTGCAATTTATTTATTATTTGCTCTTTCTTTTTCTCATCTCTTCCATATTCTTTAATAATTATATTGAGCAAAATTTATTTGTTTAAATCATTTGCAAAAGTTTTTGTTACTCAATTCACCCCCCCCTCTCTTGAGTACTGGAAGCCACTTGGTAACATATTCCATCTGCTGGTGATTGCTTAGTTTTTCTTCTCATAGACATTTTGGTCAGCTTGTTATATATCATCTTGTTTAACTGCTGCTGATGCATAAAACATTTTTTCTGAAATCCTAGTTGGCTTTTGTAATAATGACTTTCATTATTGCTAACGTGTTTTTGGAATTTTAATTTGTGGCAGCCGGAACTATTGAGGAGGCATGGTTTGATTCATTTGCAGTATTTAACTCAGATTGTGATGATGATTACCAAAGTGTTCCTGATGGTATGATTTTGGATATTTTAAAATTAATTTAGATATATTTACTTACTACCTTTTTGATGGATCAGATATGATTACCTTTGAAAATATATTATTAAAAACAACTGTTATATGCAGATGTGGTATCTCTGAATGGGATTGAAGGTGGATCCTAATGAAATACGAAATAAGAAATGTTTATTTATCTGAAACAATGTTCTGGTTGGATAACTGCTTTCACTGAGTTACTTCTTATTCTAGACTATCAGAAAGATGGTAACAATATTGCAGATGAACATGAAATTTGATTTGGATTGTTTGGTAAACTTGCTTGCATATATATTCAAATTATGGATTGTCAATGGAAAAATGTTTAGTTGAATGCATTCACTTCTTTTTCTTAAACCTTGGTCGAAGGATCTACAATTCATAATTGTAACAACTGACAAATACTAAAACATAATGGCTGCTTTATCGTTGTTGAACTATCTGTCTTATGATTCTTGAATCTTAGACTTTAGTTGCCCTGGTGTTATAAATTGTGTAACACATTGGTTAGGATTTTAACTTATTGAACTGTTTTGATGCCCTTGCTTGTCATCTTCCTTCTATCTCTCCATCTGTCTAATTGCAACCTTCTGCTGTATGATTTCTAGTTTAATGATTTCTATTCAACATTATCTGTATTTTTTTTTTTGGTTGCTGAATTTACCTGCTCATAATCATGTAGTGGAAAGTTTGAGAATTTGACAAGGCATATACTTCTGTTATGTACGATACAAGAGGATGGATTAGCTGGGATTTCTTAATTTTATAAAAGGTTGCATAGATATTGTATGGCAGAAGTACACAATAGATTACAATATTTTAAAATTAATATAAATTAACTTTATATGACATCGTGAATATATTATTAGTATCTTTATATGTTCACTGTATACTCAATCAGTAAGGATCCCTTTGGTATACTATTTTGATGGGATTGGTAATGATAATAATATCTTTAATTTAAGTTAAAGTAACTAAATAAAGTCTTTTTCGATTCTTAAGTCACGTTCTAAAAAATTTAATAATTTAAACAATTAAGAACTAGTCTGACTTCTGATTTGTATTTTTTATATTTTAAGTTAATATTTTAAAAAGTAAAGTTATAAGAGACAGAGTGCTTATTGTTAGAAGAAAAAAAAATTCTCTTCAAAATTTTTGTAGAATATTTTTTATTATAATCGTGGTTTAAATTGGAAGTATATTTTTTTTATGATTATGTTGCATAAGATATTATATCAAAATTTATATACCATAATTTGTGTAAGTAAATATATTTATTAATGGACAAAGTATTATGGCTAAGTTGGGGACTTGTGAAAATTTAAGTATCTATTATTGGATAGGAGTTTGAAGAATCAATAATGAGTAACTAAAAAATTATTTCTTAAAAGGCTTTTATTGCACGAGCTAGCTTTAATATATAGTATAGATATATATGAATTAAAAATATGTATTGTATAAAAAAACACACATGTAGTGAGATAAAAAAAGAATTAGAAGTAAAACACACATGTAGCGGTTCTTTAGAAGGACAAAACAGAGGAGGTGCAGTGGAAGCTAACAGAGCTGCCGGTTGCTTGGCCAAATAGAGTCATAATGACTAGAAGTTTGGAATGGTCCAACATGTTGATTCCCCCATCCCTTTCTTCATTGAAAATTAAAGAATAACACGTTTTACTTAAGATAAAATTTATTTCAATTTGAACCCATGTGTGTGGAATGAGTCCGTATATATATATATATACATATGGCCTTTCTCTGATACTTTATTTTTTAAAAATGTATTGATATAATTTTAATTAAAATATGTTATTTATATTTATTTATAAAATAAATTTTTATTTTAGTTAATTTTTATTTTTATTTTCTTTAATTTTAAGTTTGATTTTAAATTTTAATATTATAAGTTTTAACTTTTAAAATATACTTGGATAGATAAGTTTGGACAAAAATAAAAAAAAAAAGATTAATTTTTTGTTTTTAAATTAAGAAAGTTATAAAATATTTACAAAAAAAAATAAATGATGATTAAAATATTTCATGGTAATATAATATTTTATTTTATTTATTTTAAATATTATCAAATACAAAGAATGTTTCCTTAAAATAATATATTATTATTATTATTATTATTATTATTATTATTATTATTATTTTCTTCGCTCATTCCTTTTCACCAAACTCTTCCATCCATTCCATGTGAATTTTGAAACCGGACAAAATTTAGGTAAAATTTTATGTGTTTGTAATGTTATTTTTTTAATAAAATCATGATTATGATATGTGTATTAATTGAGTTTTGTTAAAGAAATTTATTAAAGAAATTAACAAAAACTTTTAAATGAAAACAAAATATTCAAAAAATATTATTTACTTTATTTTAATTTAAAAACTTATATTTTAATTTTTTAACAAATATTTTTAATAAAATATTTTTTTATACCTCATAAAAAATTTTTAAAAACAATAATTAAAAATCAATACATGTATATCATAATTTTATTAGATAAAAACATTACAATATTTTAAAACATAAGATTTGCCATGTTCAACTTGAAGAGAATTACACTTTAGTCTACACAATGAAAGGAAATGGATATGCTTAATGACAAACCTATTTGTTGTAATTTCATCAAATTGTCATGAAATAAATAAGGCTCTAACCTTATCATCATACTCATCATTGGCCATAGAGTCTCCAGTCTCGTTGTCGGTTTCACTAACAATATCATCATCTGCATCTACATCAGACTCCCGTGTTGATTCATCTTGCTTATCATCATAATAATCATCATAGGACAATTCATCATCAGTAGCCTCCTCACTCTCAGATCCATTCTCTTATAAGTCAGTGAATATATCAGGGTTAGGGGACTCGGAACCTTCCTGCTAGAATACTAATAACTTAGGAATCTATAGAGACAGTAGTATGGAGAATTCCAAAATAATATAATTAGAAGAAGCATGTATTTTAGTCAAATAATATATTGTAAAACAAGGACAAATATGAATCAACATACCAACATAAAACATTTATAGCTCATTACTGATGTAAGAGATGCATGCAATATGGATGCACTTATTATGATAGAAACTGGTAGTATATTAAGAAAATAGGAAGAAATCAGGAGGAAAACTCCTTTTTATTGAATATATCTCTATTCTTTTTATTTCTTCTTATTTCTGTTATGTTCCCAATTTGCCAATATTTCACTCAATTCCATAATTTCTCTTTTTCTTTTTTCTAGCATTGGTAAAGGTACTCAATTAGTTCCTAGAATCTGAACTCAAAAGGATGGCTGATCCCAACTCTTTTACCTGGTAAGACATAAATTTCTCCTATTTAAGTCTTACTTTTTATCTTGCATTATTTACCTGAACTGGTTTATATGATATCATTGTTTAGACTAATTTAGTACTATGAATATTCATGTTAGCATTTGAACATTAACACCAAAAATAACTTTCTTATCAGTGAATTAAAAGATGAGTTCAAGGAGTGGATGAATTTACCGAGGTTTAGCAAAGAGTACATTGATGGTGTCCATTTTTTCTTAGATTTTGCATTTACTATTGGAGAACCTGATGGAGAGGAGATATTATGCCCTTGTGCAAAATGTGCAAATTCTTATTAGAGAACAAGAGATGTTGTGTACGAACATTTAATATGCAAGGGATTTGTTGTGGGCTACCGAAAATGGATCAACCACGAAGAGGGGCTAAGTGCAACGGGTCTTGATGCTGACATGGATGTTGTAGACCCATGTTCATCACATTGATAGCTTATTGAACGATAGGTTTAGAGATGTAGTGCAAGAGGATGGGCTTCATGAAGGTGCTAATGAAGATGCAAAGAAGTTTTATAAACTGGTTGAGGACGCAAATCAAGAATTGTACCCAAGTTATGAAAACTTCTCCACATTGTCATTCACTATCCGGCTTTATTTGTTAAAGTGTCTTCATAGATGGAGCAAAGCATCTTTCACATCTCTCCTTGAGTTGTTGAAAGAAGCTATACATAATTTGAAAATTCCTCCATCTTTCAACAAAACTAAGGCCTTGATAAAGGACTTGGGTCTTGACTACGAGAAGATCCTTGTATGTCCCAATGATTGCATGCTATATAGGGGTTGTTATACTAATAAAGAGTTTTGCCATATATGTGGAGCTTCACGATATATTCACTATCCTAACATCGATTGTGAGGCTGAATCTTCCAAGAAACCTAATGTAAATGCTAAGATCTTAAGACACTTTCCTTTGATTCCTAGACTCCAAAGGATGTTTATGTCTTCAAGGGCATCCAATACGCTTAGGTGGCATAAAGACAAGCATTCAAAGGATGGAAAGTTGAGACATCCTGCTGATGGTCAAGCGTGGAAGGACTTTGACAGGGATCATCTTGATTTTGCAAAGGATTCTCGCAATGTAAGGCTTGGGTTGGCTAGCAATGGATTTAATCCATATCAGACCATGAGTATATCTCATAGTACATGGCCTGTGGTGTTGATGGCATATAATTTACCTCTGTGGTTATGCATGAAGCCAGAATATTGCATGTTATCCTTACTAATCCCTGGAAGACATTCACCTGGAAATGACATTGATATTTATCTAGGACCATTGATTGAGGAGTTAAAGTTGTTATGGGATTTGGGAGTAGAAATGTATGATGCTTCAGCTAACCAGACTTTTCAAATGCGAGCAGCTCTTTTATGGACTATTAGTGATTTTCCTGCTTATGCTATGCTGTCTGGTTGGAGCACCAAAGGAAAGTTGGCTTGTCCTTATTGTAATTATGGGACTTGTTCTACTTATTTGAAACATAGTCGAAAGATGTGCTATATGGATCATCGAATTTTTCTGCCCATGAGTCATCCATGGAGATCTGATAAAAGGTCTTTTAATGGAGATACAAAATTTAGATCTCCACCACCAACATTAAGTGGGATAGAAATATTAGCTGAATTAGAAGACTTTGACAATGTGTTCGGAAAGAAGCAGAAGAAAAAGAATGATGGTCTGTGGAAAAGGAGGTCAATTTTCTTTGAGTTGCCATATTGGAAGCATAACACCATGCACCATAACCTTGATGTGATGCACATAGAGAAAAACATATGTGATAATATTATTGGAACTCTATTAGATATCTTTGGGAAGACAAAGGATCATGCAAAAGCTCGTTTTGACCTAAAAGAAATAGGCATAAGAAAGAACCTTCAACCAAAGGAGACAAAAGATGGAAAAACTACTAAGTTTGCAAAAGCTTGTTTTTCTATGACAGCAGCAGAAAAATCTTTATTTTGTGGTGTCTTGAAGTCAGCAAAATTACCAGATGGTAGTGCCTCAAATATCTCTCAATGTGTTCAAGTTGGTGGAAGAAAAATATCAGGCTATAAGACCCATGATGCTCATTTCATGTTGCATTACCTGTTGTAAATACCAATAAAAAGCATACTACCTAATCCTATTGCCATCCCTTTGATTCGTCTTTGTTCTTTCTTTTGATGTTTATGTTAGAAAGTTGTTACACTAGAAGAATTAGATCGCTTGGAAGTAGAGATTGCAGAAACACTTTGTCAATTGGAGAGAATTTTTCCTCCATGTTTTTTTGATATAATGGTTCATTTGCCTATTCATCTAGCAAATGAAGTGAGATTAGGTGGCCCAGCTCAATTTCGGTGGATGTACCCTCCGAAAAGATATATGTGTAAGTTGAAGTCTTATGTTCGCAATAGAAGTTGTCCAGAAGGCTCAATTGCAGAGGCATATTTGGCTGAAGAATGCTTGACATTTTGCTCAAGATATTTGCATGAAGGTGTGCAAACTATGTTGAATAAGTTGAGCCGAAACAATGATGAATGTAATAGTGAGGTTGACTCATTTGATCTTTTTCCTAGCAAAGGACGTCCTATAGGAGGGAAAAAGAAAGGTGTTCTAATTTCTGTAGATCACAAGTCACTAACCCAAGCACATGGATACATATTGATCAATTGTGATGAAGTACAAGAATACCTTAGGTATGGTGATGTACTCATTATCTTTCTTTTTCATAAATAGATTAAGATTATAATTATATTAACACCTTTAATATTTTCCACTTTAGAGAGCATGAGAATGTTGTTAAAAATCAAGCTAGAAGGACAAAGTGGAAGAAAGCAAAAATTCAAAGCCAAGACTTCATTGAATGGTTTGAAACTCGTGCCATGAAAGAGGATACTCCAGACTTCATTAAAGCTTTGTCTAGAGGGCCTAATTCTATTGCAAAAAGATTTAATGGGTATCTTATTAATGGATATCGATTTCATACAATGCGGCGTGATGCGAGACGGAAGATTCAAAACAACGGTGTAACATTGATGGCATTAACTACAAGCTTTGCTAGCTTTAAGGATGAGCACCCAATCACAGCAAATGTAACTTATTATGGAAGAATAAATGACATGGTCGAATTAGATTATTATGGCCATTTTAAAGTTGTGGTGTTTAGATGTGATTGGTTTGAAGCTGAAGAAGACATGTTTGGACTTACTTATGTTCACTTTTATAAAAGATGTTACCATGATGAGCCTCTTATTCTTGCATCTCAAGCACGCCAATGCTTCTATATCCAAGACCCCATTGATGAAAGCAAACATTATGTCATGAAGACAGTTCCAAGAGACTTGTTTAGCCTAAGTGATGAACCAATTTCTGATGCTCAACAATTTTATGGTAATGAGCCGTCTAACCATTCTATAAGTCTTGCTATGCCCAATGATGATGGTGACATTGAACTTGTGAGAAGAGATGTTCCAGAAACCATTATTGACATGGTTGAACCGTTATCCGATGAAATTGAACAAGATAAAGATTCTGATTTTGAGGACATGATGTAAGACATTGATGCAAGTATATAGGGTTGTATATAGGATATTGAAATGTTATCAATTTTGATGTGCTGCAGTTTTTTATGTCATTTTGTGCATATCTTGTAAAAAATCTTATTCAACCCAATTAGAAAATGTCTAAAATTTTGGAAGACATTCATAAATTTGGCCTAGTAGCCCCTTGTACATTTTAATGTTTACCATATAATTTGGCTTCCTCCTGATCGTTATTTGGTAGATATAATATTTCATTTGCAGCTTCCTCCAATATCATATCTAATGAATCCCATTAATTCTAGACCTTGAAGTCTTGGGTTATTCTTGAAACTATATTAATATATAAACAATCAGCTAATGTTCTCACACTTAACCACTTGAGCATGTATGGAGTAGTAAGAGAATCAAGAGATCATAACATACAAATGCCATTATTATTATTTGGATGATAAACACATATTTTATTCATTAAGAAACCCTTATATTTAGTCATTTACACTCTCCATATTCTTAATTGATTGAGTTTGACATGATTTTGTGAGTTTGAGCTCAAATTGGTCCTAATTGAATATTTTCAGCATTATTGAGATTTTACACTGTTTCTGTATTTTGGTCATAACTTGAGTTCCTGATATCTGACAATCATGAATTTTATCTTGTAGAAAATCTAAGAGGAAGCTCTACAACTTTGATGAAGAGCTCGAAGTCCGATTCAGATGTCTAAGGGACCTAAGTTTACATGGAAATCAGAATACGGGTTCTGTCAATAGAATCCGAACAGTGTGCACTCATAAAATCATATCTCAAGATGTAATAATGGAGATGGGCTGAAATTTGGACAGTGGATAGTCAAGATCCAAATAAACAACTTTCATGAAGAACACATTTTGAGAAAAAGAAGTCTAGTAGGTAATTTTGAGCTTGCAAGTCGGAACAGAGGTGCAGAAGTTGAGTTTGAGCAACCTACGGTATTTGGGACATATCTTGGGCTTAAGGAAGCCAAATTTGATGAACCAGCTATCCATTTTATAGCCAAGACAAGGATCTACAACTTTCATGAAGAACACTTTTCGTGAATCTGAAGTATAGTGGGTCGTTTTTGGCTTCCAAGTCAGACACGAAATTTTCATCCATCCACTAATCCACTAATCCACTCATCCATCCACTAATCCATCCATCCACTCATCCACTCATCCACTAACTCACCCACTCATCCACTCATACACTAATCCAACCACTTAACCACTCCACCCACCCATCCACTAATCCATCCACTCACCCACTCAACCACTCATCCACTCAACTAACTAACTCAACCAATATTTAATCCACTCCACTCAACCACTCACCCACTAAACCAACCCACTCAACTAAATCAACCAATCATCCACTCACCCACTCAACCACTCAACCACTCATCCACTCAACTCACCCACTCAACCAATATTTAATCCATTCCACTCAAACCAACCCACTTAACCACTCACCCACTCAACCAATCCACTCAACCACCCCACTCCACTAACCCACTCATCCATCCACTCACCTTTGTCATTTTGTTACCCTAGACTTCTATAAAAGGGCACCATTGGTTATCATAGGGATGGAGGGAACTCTCCTTCATTTTCTCTCAGTTTTTCTTGTGATTTCTTTCTAGCTATGTGTAACTAAACCTCCCTTGGTTAAGGGGGTGATGAAATCGCTAGTATTAATGTTGTAAACTTTGCATATTTGATTATTTCAACACAGTTATGTTTTTATTCATATATTTCTGAATCTATTGTTGGTATGAAGGTTTTTGTACTTGTTCCTACTTTCAAAGTAGTAGATTTATGTTTATTATGCGCGGTTGCGGTAGTAGATCTAGTGGGATGTATGATGTTCATGTGGGTATAATTATCTTTGTGCTATTTGCCAATTATAAAAGCGGTAGATCTTGGTTTATTATGCGCGGTTGCGGTATTAGATCTAGAGAAATATATGTTCTAAGTAATTTAATCCCGGTGTGTGATTAGACCTTAGTATAATTGGTTTTCTAAATCTTAATGTAATTGTTGGATAGTTGTAAGAGCGGTTGCTTTATGACTAATCAGTGATTATGAGTTGATTTGAGCGGTTGCTAAATTGGCCAACACGTAAGGAAAACAGAGATTTAATCTCACAATTGCATAAAAACATAATTGACCATGTTGGAATAAAAAGGATATGTGGATTTACATTATCATATAAATCTAGTGGTGGATTCAATCTCTTAACCAATTTTCTTATATTGTTGATTTCAGTTTGTTTATTGTTATCTTTGAAGTTGTTCATTGTTCATCAAAACTCCAAAACCCCCTTTTACTTGTTTATTGTTAATCGAGTCTAAATTGGGAATTGTTTAATAGTGTTAATTAAATTGGTTCTCTGTGGATCGACTCCTTACTAACTACAACTAGTTGTAAGGTTTTTATTTCTCTGTGGGTCGACAACCGATTTTTATCTTAATTTTAATCACTACATCCGCACGCATCGTAATTTTGGCGCTGCTTCGGGGGAACCAATTTTTTCAATTACACTATTAATTTATTTCCTATTTTTATTCTTTTTTTTTATTTTATTTTATTTTATTTTATTTTTAATCTTTCTTTCGAGTGTTTTGTAGGTGTTGATGTCCTTTGAAGGAGTAGACGAAGGATTGCTAAATTTGAGGAACTATATTGATCAACTCACTTCACATCCTCAATTTCCCTTCCATCCTAGCTAACTTCTAACTCACACCTACCGACATTGAAGTCGCCCGTTACATTGATCTATCAAGTTCGAGAGACATTTGAGCTATCCGAAATATCTAAGAAGTGACAATGGCGTAAAACACTTTAAGGGCATTGGGTGCTCCAGATCTAGATCAACAGCCTCTTTGCATAGACATTCTTGAAAATGAAGAGGCATTTGAATTGAAATCCGGTTTAATCTATCTCTTGCCATCTTTCAATGGATTACCCGGAGAGGACCCCAACAAGCACTTGAAGGAAATCCATGTGGTATGTTCTAGCATGAAACCTGCAGGAATTCATGTAGAGCAAGTCAAGTTGAGAGCTTTTCCATTCTCATTGAAAGACTCAGCTAAGGAGTGGCTTTACTACTTGCCACCCGGATCCATCCAATCATGGCAGGACATGGCCCGAACTTTCCTAGACAGATACTTCCCCCCTCAAAAGCTGCAACAATCGAAAAAGAAATCTGTGGTATTCAACAAAGGCATGGGGAATCACTCCATGACTACTTGGGAGAGATTTAAGAAGCTATGTTTCAGCTGCCCTCATCATCAAATAAGTGAGCACTTTTAATTCAAGATTTCTATGAAGGCTTACAAGTGATGGATCGCAACATGATTGATGATGCTAGCGGAGGAGCATTGATGATAAAACTCCTCAAGAAGCTAGAAACTTGATCTCAAGAATGGCGCCAATACTCAACAATTCTACTCTAGAAATGACACTGGGAGTAAGAGCGAGGAAAGAAGTAGAGACAATCGGTATACAAAGCAGAAGAAATAACTCAATTGACTCGCTATGGTTCAAATGTTAATGGATTCGTGTAAAGCACCGCTTCATGCTTGTGGGATCTGTTGTTCATCCGGACATCCCACCGATATGTGTCCCACTCTCCAAGAAGACACAAATGAGGAGGTAAGAGCAAGAGGGGGGATATCTTTGGACTTTCAAAAATTACAACCCCTACTCAAACACATATAATCCGGGTTGGAGGGATCATCCAAATTTCAGCTATGCAAAGCAACCTCAAAATCAACCTCCAAATTTTTATGGACCTCCAGATTCCAACAAAGGCAAGTACCTTTCCCTCGAGACAAGAACAAGTTCAAGCTCCTAAGCAATCGAGCCTTCATTAGAGGAGCTAGTAAAACAAATGGCCACTAATAATTTGCAGTTCCAACAAGAAACAAATGCAACTATACAAAGTTTCAAACAAGAAACAAGGATCGCAATCAATAACTTGCGAGAATCGGATAGGACAGCTTGTCCACGAATTCAACAAGTTTCAAAGCCAAGCTTCAGGAAACTACCCTCACAAATGCCAGTGAATCCGAGGGAAAATGCTAGTCTTTGTCACATTGAGAAGCGGAAAGACGATGGATGAGCCTACCTCTCTTCCACCAATCATTCAAGAGAAGGATGAACCACCCAAAGAAGCAAATGATAAGGGGCAAACTTCCAAAACCCCTAAGGTAAGTATTTCGAACCCCTTCCTAAATATGTCACTAAAGCTCCTTTTCCTAGTAGGTTGGTTAAAACCAAGAAAGAAGAAGCGAGAAAAAGAAATACTTGAGACTTTTAGGAAGGTAGAGGTTAATATCCCTTTGTTAGATGCTATTAAGCGTGTACCTAGATATGCAAAATTTCTGAAAGAATTATGCACTAACAAGAGGAAGTTAAAAGGAAATGAAAAGGTCCAAGTGGGAGAAAATGTTTCAAATTTGTAATTAAAAAGAAACTCCCAACCAAATGTAAGGACCCTGACACATTCACCATTCCATGCACTATAGGTAACACAAGGTTTGAAAGGGCAATGCTTGATTTAGGTGCATCTATAAATGTCATGCCATATTCTATTTATGCATCTTTATACTTGGGTCCGTTGGAACCTACTGGTGTTGTTATTCAATTGGCTGATAGATCTAATGCATACCCTAAGGGTGTGGTTGAAGATGTTTTAGTACAGGTGAATGAATTAGTGTTTCCGGCAGATTTCTATGTTTTGGACATGGAAGAGGATGAGTCTCCCAAATCTGCTCCTATCTTGCTAGGAAGACCATTTTTGAAGACTGCACGGACAAAAATTGATGTGCACTCAGGAATTCTAACAATGGAATTTGATGAGGAATTAATTAGATTCAATATTTTTGAAGCTATGAGATACCCAAGTGATGTGCACTCTGCTTGTTTAATTGATTCTTTTGATCCTTTTGATTCTTTAATTTCTGCAGCTTTTGATACTGACCATTTTGATGCTCTTGATACAATTCTAACTCATAGCTTAGATGTACAGGAGAAAAAGAAGAAGAGTGAAGAAGAGCCATGGAGTGAAGACATTGATGAAATTGTTCTTTGCCTTACAAGAGCTCTCTTCCACTCCAGAAGAGCATGAGGTAACTTTTGTTGATTTACCTGTTACTACTGATATACCTCAACCTTCTGTTCTGCAGGCACCTAAATTGGAACTGAAAGCACTACCTGATCATCTTAAATACATCTTCTTGGGGGAGAAGGACATCCTTCCAAAGAATAATTGCAAAGTCACTCACCCAAGAACAAGAAGAGAAACTGGTAGTTGTTTTGCAGGAACATAAGACACCATTGGTTGGTCAATAACCGATATCAAGGGTATTAGTCCCTCCGTTTGTATGCACAGGATATTAATGGAGGAGGATACTAAACTGTGAGAGACCCTCACGGAGATTGAATCCTCCCATGATGGAGGTTGTGAAAAAGAGATACTTGAAGCTCCTAAGTGTGGGGGTGATCTACCCCATTTCGACAAAGAAGTGGGTAAGCCCAGTCCGGTAGTACCAAAGAAATGCGAATTACCGTAGTAAGAAATGCTGAAAATGAGCTTATTCCCACTAGGTTACGAGACGGGTGGCGTGTTTGTATTGATTACGGGAAGTTGAATGCCGCCACGAGAAAAGACCACTTTCCTTTACCTTTCATTGATCAAATGTTAGAAAGATTAGTTGGTCATTCTTATTATTATTTTCTCGGATGGTTTTTCGTGTTACAATCAGATTGCCATAGCTCCAGAAGACCAAGACAAGACTACATTCACTTGTCCATTTGGTACCTTTGCATATAGGCGAATGCCTTTTGGACTCTGCAATGCACCAGGAACTTTCCAAAGATGCATGATGAGTATATTTTCTGATTACATTGAAAACATCATTGAGGTTTTTATGGATGACTTTAGTGTCTTTGGAAATGATTTTGAAAATTGTTTGGAACATTTAACTTTGGTGCTTAAAAGATGCATTGACACTAACCTGGTACTGAATTGGGAAAAATGTCATTTCATGGTGAATGAAAGTATTGTGTTAGGTCATGTAATTTCTGCTAGGGGAATTGAAGTAGATAAAGCTAAGGTAGAACTCATGCATTCTTTGCCACCACCCACTAGTGTGCGGGAGATTCGTTCTTTTATTGGTCATGCAGGTTTCTACCGGAGATTCATTAAAGACTTTTCTAAAGTCTCATTGCCCCTTTGCAGACTTCTTCAAAAGATGTTAATTTTAACTTTGATGAGAAATGTATGGAAGCTTTCAATAAACTCAAGAAGTTGTTAATTGTTGCACCTATCATCGTGCCACCCAACCGGGAGTTACCTTTTGAACTAATGTGTGATGCCGTGACTTTGCAAGAGGAGTCGTCTTGGGACAACGAGTTGATAGAGTTCCTTATGCCATTTACTATGCATCAAGGACTCTAAATGATGCTCAACTTAATTACTCAACCACGTAAAAGGAACTTCTAGTCATTGTATTTGCTTTAGAAAAATTTAGATCATATCTAATTGGTTCTAAAGTGATTGTGTTTTCAGATCATGCAGCCTTGAAGTATCTTCTAACAAAGAAAGAAGCAAAGCCTAGATTGCTCCGATGGATTTTATTGCTCCAGAATTTGACTTGGAGATTAAAGACAAGAAAGGGAGCGAAAACTTGGTGGCCGATCACTTGAGTAGATTGGTAATCGAAGAGGAAGAAATGCCTATCATGGAGACTTTTCCTGATGAATATTTGATGGTTGTCAACACCATAATCCCTTGGTATGCCGACATTGTTAACTACCTGGTTACTAAGGACTTTCCTGGAGGGTTTGAACAAGGTCCAAAGAGATAAATTAAGGAGTGATCAGAATACTATATCTGGGATGACCCGTACTTATGGAAGCATTGTGCAGATCAAGTCATTAGGAGGTGCATTCCTGATTCGGAGACACACTCCATCCTCTCCTTTTGCCACACCTATGCATGTGGAGGACACTTTGGCAGTAAAAGGACAACCAATAAAGTGCTTGACAGTGGTTTCTATTGGCCTTCAATTTTCAAAGACGCTTACAACTTCTGTAAGTCTTGTGACCGCTGTCAGAGAACAGGTAATATTGGTCCTCGTAATCAAATGCCTCAGACTCCGATCATTTTTGTGGAACTCTTTGATGTGTGGGGTATTGATTTCATGGGACCATTCCCTCCTTCATTTGGTTTCACATACATTCTTTTATCTGTTGATTATGTGTCTAAATGGGTGGAAGCAAAAGCCACTCGATCTGATGATTCTAAAACTATTGCAGATTTTGTTAAGTCACATATTTTCTCCAGGTTCGGGACCCCAAGGGCTATCATCAGTGACCAAGGGACCCATTTCTGCAACAAAACCTTTGATGCTCTATTGAAGAGATATGGAGTAATGCACAGAATTTCCACTCCTTACCATCCACAGACAAATGGGCAAACTGAAGTGTCCAACCGGGAGATTAAGTCAATCCTTGAAAAGACAGTGAATCCCTCAAGAAAGGATTGGAGCACTCGACTTGAAGATGCTTTATGGGCTTATAGGACTGCCTATAAGACTCCCATCGGCATGTCACCATTTCGGTTGGTGTATGGAAAGCCCCGTCATTTGCCCGTTGAGTTGCAACATCGATCTTCTTGGGCCAATAAACAAGTTAATATAGAATTGGAAGGTCTTTGGAAAGCAAAGGAAGTTCCAAGCATACGGAATTGGAAGAACTAAGAAATGAGGCCTTTGAGAATGCCCCGATTTATAAGACTAAAGCTAAGGCATTCCACGACCAATTGATTTCCGAAAGAAATTTCACAGAGGACAAAAAGTCCTGCTATTCCAATCAAGACTTAAATTATTTCCGTGTAAACTGCGTTCTAAGTGGATTGGGCCGTTTGTGGTAACTAATGTTTTTCCTTTTGGTGCATTGAGATCAGGAGTGAAATTTCGGCAAAGCATTTAAGGTCAATGGTCATCGTCTCAAACCATATCATGAACTTCCTGACAGTGCAGAGATGGAAGTGATGACCCTCATCCTTCCACAATATGAGGAGCATTGAAAGTATCATCATGTCGGGCTGCGGACAATAAACTAAGCGCTCATTGGGAGGCAACCCAACCAGATTTGCTCTCTTTATCCCTTTTTATTTTGTGTTTTCATTAGTTTCTTAGATTATGTTTTTATCTATTTGTTGGTTGTAAGCATTTGAATCTCTAAAAAAAAAAATAAAAAAAAAAACAGCTGTGTGCTCGACAATAAGGTATGTAGTGCCATTAAATTTTGTCACTCGGAAGCATGTGAAGGTCACTTTTCTTCAGTGACAACAACTGCGAAAATCTTGCAGTATGGATTTTATTGGCCTACTTTGTTCAAGGTCTGTTACACCTTTTGCAAAAGTTGCGGAAATTGGTCAAAAAGGTTCTGCTTTGAGATTATCATCTGCACCTACTCCTTGAAAAATTGAGATCTAGGTGGCGCGGTTCTTTTGCTGTCAAACACGTGTATCCTCTGGGGCCGTAGATATTGAGGATCCTAGGAATGGTAATGCGCTTAAAGTTAATGGACAAAGACTCAACCATTCCTGGAAAACCAAGTTCTTAAGTTTTTTTTTTGTGTTGCTTGGGTTAAGTGGCGGATACGGTACTCCGTGACTCTCAAGTCGGTTTATTTTTCAGTTTCCCAAAATAACTGAATCTTTCTTCTCCTTCAAAATGGATGTCATTCTTTCAAACTTGAGAAAACATTTTCCTTCTCTTCCTCAAAATGCTCTGAGAAAAATCTACAAAGTTCGATGTGAAAGATTGAGACTGTTAATGCACAAAGGTATGCCAGAAGATGTACGCTGGATAATTGAAGCAAAGGTTCGATTAGCAGGTGAGTCCTCAATTTCATTTGACTCATATATGCCCGGTCTTGGAAGAAGTTCATATTCTAAAAGGAGAAGAGCAAAAAGGTTACAAGTCTGTCACAAATGTGGACGATGGAACTGTAACAAGCGATGTCGTACCTTGCGGATGGTTTCCGCAAATAGAGAATATAAAATTTTCTTCATTAAGAATGGACTGAGTAAAGAGTCATTAGATGATATCTTATCGACTCCTGTTTGCCAATTTTTAAGAAAATTGGATGGGAAGCTTATCCTCGACTCATAGAAGACGTTTAAGCCGTTACTGGACGTTAAACCAGAGGCGGATGTGAGCTACATCCACAAACAATCTGTACATATCATCTTCTTCTTCTTCTTCATGTCATCTATAAAAAAAAAAAAAAAAAAACAAAAAACAAAAAACAAAAAACAAAAAAAAAAAAAAAAAAAATTTATGTATACGTCTTAGGGTTGGCTTTGGTAACACACACCGTGAATGGGGAAATGCATGCATCCCGATCCAGCCTTCTTAATTGAAAAACAAAGAAGGTAGATTGTATCCCACATGTAAGGCAACAGGTCGTATTATGGCCACTTGTCCCTTTTGGGAGCCCTATGTTGCGCTGGTCTTGAATGGGTCGAATACTGGTCAACAATGCTTTGGCACAAAGCCGAAAGAGCAGACTACCTCCATCCCAATCTTAAGTAAGTATACACTCATCTTTCATCAAGTTTTTCTAACAATTTTAAAAAAAAAAAAAAGGACGTGATGTCTCTCGCACTCATGACGCTTAAAGATAAAGATACGCCATGGACACTTTGTACATACAGTATGTCATCATTTTCTATTTCTTTTATCTTTGTATCATTTTGTTGTATTTTGATTTTTGTACAGACGATCCTTTGAGCGGGGTCCTTCGGGGTTTCTAGACTTCTTTACCTTGATGGTTTTCTTGAAGTCAAACAAAAAAAAAATAATAAAAAAATAACAAAAATAATAAAAAATAAAAATAAAAAAATAAAAAAAAAGTTTAAAAAAAAAGGAGAAAAGATTCTCATGTTTCTTAATTTCAACCTTTTCTGACAACAACCAACCTACCCTCATAGGTGCAATTATTCCCCTTTCCATTCTTTTTCCTACTTAAACACTCCATTTTCTCCATTTTCCTTCAACTCAGAAACACTCAAAGGGAGGAAGAGTATAGAATGGGGCCTTCTATTCGCAACCTCAAAAATGTCTGTGTTTTTTGTGGGTCGAGTTATGGGAACGGATTAGAGTTTGTAAACGCAGCTAGCACTCTTGGTCGATCACTTGCTGCGAGGAATATTCATCTTGTATATGAGGGAGGTTGTCGTGGGTTAATGGGGGCTGTATCACTTGCTGCTTTTATAGGAGGCAGTCAGGTTTTAGGTGTTATTCCTAAACCTTTGGCTGAAAATAACATCACTGGAAAGAAAGTTGGAGAAGAAATTCAGGTAACATCTATGCATGGACGAATGAAAACAATGGTTGACAATTCTGATGCATTTATTGTCTTACCAGGTGATAAACACATATTTTATTCATTAAGAAACCCTTATATTTAGTCATTTACACTCTTCATATTCTTAATTGATTGAGTTTGATATGATTTTGTGAGTTTGAGCTCAAATTGGTCCTAATTGAATATTTTCAGCATTATTGAGATTTTACACTGTTTCTGTATTTTGGTCATAACTTGAGTTCCTGATATCTGACAATCATGAATTTTATCGTGTAGGAAAGCTAAGAGGAAGCTCTACAACTTTGATGAGAGCTCGAAGTCCGATTCAGATGTCTAAGGGACCTAAGTTTACATGGAAGTCAGAATACGGGTTCTGTTAGTAGAATCCGGACAGTGTGCACTCATAAAATCATATCTCAAGATGTAATAATGGAGATGGGCTGAAATTTGGATAGTGGATAGTCAAGATCCAAATAAACAACTTTCATGAAGAACACATTTTGAGAAAAAGAAGTCTAGTAGGTCATTTTGAGCTTGCAAGTCGGAACAGAGGTGCTGAAGTTGGGTTTGAGCAACCTACGGTATTTGGGACATATCTTGGGCTTAAGGAAGCCAAATTGGACGAACCAGCTATCCATTTTATAGCCAAGACAAGGATCTACAACTTTCATGAAGAACACTTTTCGTGGTTCTGAAGTATAGTGGGTCGTTTTTGGCTTCCAAGTCAGACATGAAATTTTCATCCTCAACCACCCACTCATCCACTAATCCACTCATCCATCCACTAATCCATCCACCCACTCATCCACTCATCCACTAACTCACCCACTCATCCACTCATACACTAATCCAACCACTTAACCACTCCACCCACCCATCCACTCATCCATCCACTCACCCACTCAACCACTCAACCACTCATCCACTCAACTAACCCACTCAACCAATATTTAATCCACTCTACTCAACCACTCACCCACTAAACCAACCCACTCAACTAAATCAACCAATCATCCACTCACCCACTCAACCACTCAACCACTCATCCACTCAACTCACCCACTCAACCAATATTTAATCCACTCCACTCAAACCAACCCACTTAACCACTCACCCACTCAACCAATCCACTCAACCACCCCACTCCACTAACCCACTCATCCATCCACTCACCTTTGTCATTTTGTTACCCTAGACTTCTATAAAAGGGCACCATTGGTTATCATAGGGAGGAGGGAACTCTCCTTCATTTTCTCTCAGTTTTTCTTGTGATTTCTTTCTAGCTATGTGTAACTAAACCTCCCTTGGTTAAGGGGGTGATGAAACCGCTAGTATTAATGTTGTAAACTTTGCATATTTGATTATTTCAACACAGTTATATTTTTATTCATATATTTCTGAATCTATTGTTGGTATGAAGGTTTTTGTACTTGTTCCTACTTTCA
Organism: Ormosia emarginata; assembly: GCA_029884605.1. Taxonomy (NCBI): domain Eukaryota; kingdom Viridiplantae; phylum Streptophyta; class Magnoliopsida; order Fabales; family Fabaceae; genus Ormosia; species Ormosia emarginata. The sequence continues at coordinate 944,202 of JAQQTP010000013.1, read as the reverse complement.
AAGTAGTAGATCTAGGTTTATTATGCGCGGTTGCGGTAGTAGATCTAGTGGGATGTATGATGTTCATGTGGGTATAATTATCTTTGTGCTATTTGCCAGTTATAAAAGTGATAGATCTGAGTTTATTATGCGCGATTGCGGTATTAGATCTAGAGAAATATATGTTCTAAGTAATTTAATCCCGGTGTGTGATTAGACCTTAGTGTAATTGATTTTCTAAATCTTAATGCAATTGTTGGATAGTTGTAAGAGCGATTGCTTTATGACTAATCAGTGATTAGGAGTTGATTTGAGCTATTGCTAAATTGACCAACACGTAAGGAAAACAGAGATTTACTCTCACAATTGCATAAAAACATAATTGAGCATGTTGGAATAAAAAGGATATGTGGATTTACATTATCATATAAATCTAGTGGTGGATTCAATCTCTTAACCAATTTTCTTATATTGTTGATTTCAGTTTGTTTATTGTTATCTTTGAAGCTGTTCATTGTTCATCAAAACTCCAAAACCCCCTTTTTACTATTTATTGTTAATCAGAGTCTAAATTGGGAATTGTTTAATAGTGTTAATTGAATTGGTTCTCTGTGGATCGACTCCTTACTAACTACAACTAGTTGTAAGGTTTTTATTTTCTCGGTGGGCCCGACAACCGATTTTTATCTTAATTTTAATCACTACATCCGCACGCATCGAATTTTGGCGCCGTTCTTGCGGGAACCAATTTTTTCAATTACACTATTAATTTATTTCCTATTTTTATTCTGTTTTTATTTTATTTTATTTTATTTTTAATCTTTCTTTCTCGAGTGTTTTGTAGGTGTTGATGTCCTTTGAAGGAGTAGACGAAAGATTGCTAAATTTGAGGAACTATATTGATCAACTCACTTCACATCCTCAATTTTCCTTCCATCCTAGCTAACTTCCAACTCACACCCGCCGACATTGAAGTCGCCCGTTACATTGATCTATCAAGTTCGAGAGACATTTGAGCCATCCGAAATATCCGAAGAAGTGACAATGGCGTAAAAATACTTTAAGGGCATTGGGTGCTCCAGATCTAGATCAACAACCTCTTTGCATAGACATTCTTGAAAATGAAGAGGCATTTGAATTGAAATCCGGTTTAATCCATCTCTTGCTATCTTTCAATGGATTACCCGGAGAGGACCCCAACAAGCACTTGAAGGAAATCCATGTGGTATGTTCTAGCATGAAACCCGCAGAATTCATGTAGAGCAAGTCAAGTTGAGAGCTTTTCCATTCTCATTGAAAGACTCGGCTAAGGAGTGGCTTTACTACTTGCCACCCTGATCCATCCAATCATGGCGGGACATGGCCCAAACTTTCCTAGACAGATACTTCCCCGCCTCAAAAGCTGCAACAATCGAAAAGAAATATGTGGTATTCAACAAAGGCATGGGAATCACTCCATGACTACTTGGGAGAGATTTAAGAAGTTATGTTTCAGCTGCCTCATCATCAAATAAGTGAGCACTTTTAATTCAAGATTTTCTATGAAGGCTTACAAGTGATGGATCGCAACATGATTGATGTTTGCTAGCGGAGGAGCATTGATTGATAAAACTCCTCAAGAAGCTAGAAACTTGATCTCAAGAATGGTCGCCAATACTCAACAATTCTACTCTAGAAATGACACTGGAGTAAGAATAGTGAAAGAAGTAGAGACAACCAAGATACAAAGAAAATGACTCAATTGATCGCTATGGTTTAGCGGTTAATGGATTCGGAGTAAAGCACCGCTCATGCTTAGGGGATCTGTTGTTCATCCGGACATCCCACTCGATATGTGTCCCACTCTCCAAGAAGACACAAATAAGGAGGTAAGAGCAAGATGGGGATATCTGGACTTTCAAAAATTACAACCCCTACTCAAACACATATAATCCGGGTTGGAGGGATCATCCAAATTTCAGCTATGCAAAGCAACCTCAAAATCAACCTCCAAATTATGGACCTCCAGATTCCAACAAAGGCAAGTACCTTTCCCTCGAGACAAGAAGAAGTTCAAGCTCCTAAGCAATCTGAGCCTTCATTAGAGGAGCTAGTAAAACAAATGGCCACTAATAATTTGCAGTTCCAACAAGAAACAAATGCAATTATACAAAGTTTCAAACAAGAAACAAGGACTGCAATCAATAACTTGCAGAATCAGATAGGACAGCTTGTCCACGAGAATTCAACAAGTTTCAAAGCCAAGCTTCAGGAAACTACCCTCACAAATGTAAGTGAATCCGAGGGAAAATGCTAGTCTTTGTCACATTGAGAAGCGGAAAGACGATGGATGAGCCTACCTCTCTTCCACCAATCATTCAAGAGAATGATGAACCACCCAAAGAAACAAATGATAAGGGGCAAACTTCCAAAACCCCTAAGGTAAGTATTTCTGAACCCCTTCCTAAATATGTCACTAAAGCTCCTTTTCCTAGTAGGTTGGTTAAAACCAAGAAAGAAGAAGCAGAAAAAGAAATACTTGAGACTTTTAGGAAGGTAGAGGTTAATATCCCTATGTTAGATGCCATTAAGCAGGTACCTAGATATGCAAAATTTCTGAAAGAATTATGCACTAACAAGAGGAAGTTAAAAGGAAATGAAAAGGTCCAAGTGGGAGAAAATGTTTCAAATTTGTAATTAAAAAGAAACTCCCAACCAAATGTAAGGACACGACACATTCACCATTCCATGCACTATAGGTAACACAAGGTTTGCAAGGGCAATGCTTGATTTAGGTGCATCTATAAATGTCATGCCATATTCTATTTATGCATCTTTATACTTGGGTCATTTGGAACCTACTTGGTGTTGTTATTCAATTGGTGATAGATCTAATGCATACCCTAAGGGTGTGGTTGAAGATGTTTTGGTACGTATGAATGAATTAGTGTTTCCTGGAGACTTCTATGTTTTGGACATGGAAGAGGATGAGTCTCCCAAATCTGCTCCTATCTTGCTAGGAAGACCATTTTTGAAGACCGCACGGACAAAAATTGATGTGCACTCGTGAATTCTAACAATGGAATTTGATGGGGAATTAATTAGATTCAATATTTTTAAAGCTATGAGATACCCAAGTGATGTGCACTCGCTTGTTTAATTGATTCTTTTGATCTTTTGATTCTTTAATTTCTCGCAGACTTTTGATACCGACCATTTTGATGCTCTTGATACAATTCTAACTCATAGCTTAGATGTACAGGGAGGAAAAGAAGAAGAGTGAAGAAGAGCCATGGAGTGAAGACATTGATGAAATTGTTGCTTGCCTTACAAGAGCTCTCTTCCACTCTGTAAGAGCATGAGGTAACTTTTGTTGATTTACCCGTTACTACCGATATACCTCAACCTTCATTGTGCAGCACTGAATTGGGCCGAAAGCACTACCCGATCATCTTAAATACATCTTCTTGGGGAGAAGGACACCCTTCCAAAGTAATAATTGCAAAGTCACTCACCCAAGAGCAAGAAGAGAAAACCGGTAGTCGTTTTGCAGGAACATAAGACAGCCATTGGTTGGTCAATAGTTGATATCAAGGGTATTAGTCCCTCCGTTTGTATGCACAGGATATTAATGGAGGAGGATACTAAACCTGTGAGAGACCCTCACGGAGATTGAATCCTCCCATGATGGAGGTTGTGAAAAAGGAGATACTTGAAGCTCCTAAGTGTGGGGGTGATCTACCCCATTTCGACAAAGAAGTGGGTAAGCCCAAATCCGGGTAGTATCAAAGAAATCGGAATTACCGTGGTAAGAAATGCTGAAAATGAGCTTATTCCCACTAGGTTACAGACAGGGTGGCGTGTTTGTATTGATTACAGGAAGTTGAATGCCGCCACGAGAAAAGACCACTTTCCTTTACCTTTCATTGATCAAATGCTAGAAAGATTAGCTGGTCATTCTTATTATTGTTTTCTGGATGGTTTTTCAGGTTACAATCAGATTGCCATAGCTCCAGAAGACCAAGACAAGACTACATTCACTTGTCCATTTAGTACCTTTGCATATAGGCGAATGCCTTTTGGACTCTGCAATGCACCAGGAACTTTCCAAAGATGCATGATGAGTATATTTTCTGATTACATTGAAAACATCATTGAGGTTTTTATGGATGACTTTAGTGTCTTTGGAAATGATTTTGAAAATTGTTTGGAACATTTAACTTTGGTGCTTAAAAGATGCATTGACACTAACCTGGTACTGAATTGGGAAAAATGTCATTTCATGGTGAATGAAGGTATTGTGTTAGGTCATGTAATTTCTGCTAGGGGAATTGAAGTAGATAAAGCTAAGGTAGAACTCATGCATTCTTTGCCACCACCCACTAGTGTGCGGGAGATTCGTTCTTTTATTGGTCATGCAAGTTTCTACCGGAGATTCATTAAAGACTTTTCTAAAGTCTCATTGCCCCTTTGTAGACTTCTTCAAAAAGATGTTAATTTTAACTTTGATGAGAAATGTATGGAAGCTTTCAATAAACTCAAGAAGTTGTTAACTCTGTTGCACCTATCATCCGCCACCCAACCGGGAGTTACCTTTTGAACTAATGTTTGATGCCGTGACTTTGCAAGGAGCTGTCTTGGGACAACGAGTTGATAGAGTTCCTTATGCCATTTACTATGCATCAAGGACTCTAGATGATGCTCAACTTAATTACTCAACCACGGAAAAAGGAACTAGTCGTTGTATTTGCTTTAGAAAAATTTAGATCATATCTAATTGGTTCTAAAGTGATTGTGTTTACAGATCATGCGCCCTTGAAGTATCTTCTAACAAAGAAAGAAGCAAAGCCTAGATTACTCCGATGGATTTTATTGCTCCAGAATTTGACTTGGAGATTAAAGACAAGAAAGGGAGCGAAAACTTGGTGGCCGATCACTTGAGTAGATTGGTAACTGAAGAGGAAGAAATGCCTATCATGGAGACTTTTTCGGATGAATATTTGATGGTTGTCAACACCATAATCCCTTGGTATGCTGACATTGTTAACTACCTGGTTACTAAGGACTTTCCGGAGGATTTGAACAAGGCCCAAAGAGATAAATTAAGGAGTATCAGAATACTATATCTGGGATGACCCGTACTTATGGAAGCATTGTGCAGATCAAGTCATTAGGAGGTGCATTCTTGATTCTGAGACACACTCCATCCTCTCCTTTTGCCACACCTATGCATGTGGAGGACACTTTGGCAGTAAAAGGACAGCCAATAAAGTGCTTGACAGTGGTTTCTATTGGCCTTCAATTTTCAAAGACACTTACAACTTCTGTAAGTCTTGTGACCGCTGTCAGAGAACAGGTAATATTGGTCCTCGTAATCAAATGCCTCAGACTCCGATCATTTTTGTGGAACTCTTTGATGTGTGGGGTATTGATTTCATGGGACCATTCCCTCCTTCATTTGGTTTCACATACATTCTTTTATCTGTTGATTATGTGTCTAAATGGGTGGAAGCAAAAGCCACTCGATTTGATGATTCTAAAACTATTGCAGATTTTGTTAAGTCACATATTTTCTCCAAGTTCGGGACCCCAAGGGCTATCATCAGTGACCAAGGGACCCATTTCTGCAACAAAACCTTTGATGCTCTATTGAAGAGATATGGAGTAATGCACGTAATTTCCACTCCTTACCATCCACGGAGACAAATGGGCAAACCGAAGTGTCCAACCTAGGAGATTAAGTCAATCCTTGAAAAGACAAGAATCCCTCAAGAAAGGATTGGAGCACTCGACTTGAAGATGCTTTATGGGCTTATAGGACTGCCTATAAGACTCCCATCGGCATGTCACCATTTCGGTTGGTGTATGGAAAGCCCTGTCATTTGCCCGTTGAGTTGCAACATCGATCTTACTGGGTCATTAAACAAGTTAATATGGAATTGGAAGGTGCTGGAAAGCAAAGGAAGTTCCAGTTACAGGAATTGGAAGAACTAAGAAATGAGGCCTTTGAGAATGCCCTGATTTATAAGACTAAAGCTAAGGCATTCCACGACCAATTGATTTCCAGAAAGAAATTTCCCAGAGGACAAAAAGTCCTGCTATTCCAATCAAGACTTAAATTATTTCCAGGTAAACTGCGTTCTAAGTGGATTGGGCCGTTTGTGGTAACTAATGTTTTTCCTTTTGGTGCAGTTGAGATCAGGAGTGAAATTTCTGGCAAAGCATTTAAGGTCAATGGTCATCGTCTCAAACCATATCATGAACTTCCTGACAGTGCAGAGATGGAAGTAATGACCCTCATCCTTCCACAATATGAGGAGCATTGAAAGTATCATCATGTCGGGCTGAGGACAATAAACTAAGCGCTCATTGGGAGGCAACCCAACTAGATTTGCTCTCTTTATCCCTTTTTATTTTGTGTTTTCATTAGTTTCTTAGATTATGTTTTTATCTGTTTGTTGGTTGTAACCATTTGAATCTCAAAAAAAAAAAAACAGAGAGGACGTGATGTCTACTGCACTCATGACGCGCAATATAAAGATACGCCATAGACACTGTACATACAGATATGTCATCATTTTCTATTTCTTTTATCTTTGTATCATTTTGTTGTATTTTGATTTTTGTACAGACGATCCTTTGAGCAGGGTCCTTCAGGGGTTTCTAGACTTCTTTACCTTGATGGTTTTCTTGAAGTCAAACAAAAAAAATAAAAAAATAAAATAAAAAAATAAAAAAATAATAAAAAAATAAAAATAAAAAAAGTAAAAAAAAAAGGAGAAAAGATTCTGTGTTTCTTAATTTCAACCTTTTCTCGACAACGTACCAACCTACCCTCATAGGTGCAATTATTCCCTTTCCATTCTTTTTCCTACTTAAACACTCCATTTTCTCCATTTTCCTTCAACTCGAAACACTCAAAGGGAGGAAGAGTATAGAATGGGGCCTTCTATTCGTAACCTCAAAAATGTCTGTGTTTTTTGTGGGTCAAGTTATGGGAAGGGATTAGAGTTTGTAAACGCAGCCTAGCACTCTTGGTCGATCACTTGCTGCGAGGAATATTCATCTTGTATATGGGGAGGTTGCCGTGGGTTAATGGGGGCTATATCACTTGCTTTGCATATGTAAGAGACAATCGTGTTTTAGGTGTCATTCCCGAACCTTTAGCTCAACAAACATCAATGGAAAGACAATTGGAGAGGAACTTAAAGTATCATCAATGCATGAACGAATGAAGATCATGCTTGAAAACTCGATGCATTCATTGCCTTACCAGGTAGTTTTGGTACTTTGGAAGAGATTTTTCAAATTGTCTCTTGAAATTTGAACCGAACATCCACCATAAACCCATTGGTTTGTTGAATGTTAATAATTTCTTTGATCTTTTGTTATTTTTTCTTGACAAAGTCTGTGGAACAGAAATTTATCACTCCTTCTAAGAAGACAACTTCTTATCTCTGCCTCCACTATTGATGAGCTCATTGATAAATTAGAAGCTTTTGAGTATGTACCTGATAAGGTATTAGCTCAGATAGATTGGTCAACAGGAAGCAGCGAAAGAAGTAACAAAAAAAAAAAACCAGATCTGACACTTTCTCTTTAATGGGTTTGATTTTATTAAAAAAAAAAATTTGTTGTTTTGTTTGGAAAGTATGATATGATTGTCATGGACTTATTAAACCAATTAGTGATGGCAGAGTAAGGAGAATTTTACTCTTGAGACGCATCTTAATTGGTGGCAGAGGTCTGATGCGTAACTGACAGTGTGCTTCTTTTCTGCTTGGCGTTGATTCACTTCTTATTAGGTTGTGTTGTTCTTTTCTATATCTCTCTTTCACATTGAGGGCAATGTTATATTAAGCGTGGGGGAGAGATTTCAGCATGTTCTTTTTGTAAAAAAAAACAAAAAAAAAACAAAAAAAAAAGAAAAGAAAAAAAAGGGGGTTCATTGCATGATTGAATAACTTTTCTCCCTTCTTGAACTGATATGCTTGGTGATGGATGATTAAATTGATGAATTGAGTTTGATGGATGCATACCTTGTGAGATTTTGAGCCTAATGGATGGATTCAACATTTATGCCATTCTCTTCTTTCTTGTGTGATTTTCACTCATGTTAATGACCACTCTAGAACTTGCTTTGATTCTTTTTAAGGCTACATTTCACTTGCATGCATGAACATGATTGAGGCCCTCTTTTTTAATTAGCTAGTTTAACCAAATAGCCAACCTTGTTTTCAATTTGATATCAAGCACTCTTTTGACTTCTTGGAAATTCTCTGATTCCTGCCAACCTTGTATATTTTCCTTTGCTTAACCCCTTTGAGCTTATTTGACCATTCCTTGTTTCTAGCTCATTATGTACCTTAAATGAAAAATCGTGTTCTTATTTTACCTTAGGGAATAAAAGAACATTAGCTTTGTTAATGGATGAGTTTTTGAACAAGTGTGGGGGTGTGTATACAAAATGGTTGTTGAAAAAGGAAAGAGTGCCTAAAAAAAAAAAAAAAAGAAAAGGATTGGGAAATGAATATGTAAAGGGATATACATTAGAGTTGGGATGAACTTTTATGCTTGTTATTTGAACTCAGCTTTCATTTGCTTTTATTCTCTTTGGTATTTATCCTCTCATATCCATTTTATCCTCTTCTGTTACCTTAACCTCACTACAACCTTGAATAAAGTCCTCATGATTTGTGTATGCATGTGTTTTGAATAGTGGAGAAGTAGAAGATAAGCAAGCTTATGGTAGTGTAATTTTCATGGGTTGAATTGAGTGAAATACCTACCTTTTAAACACTTGAGAGATTGAGAGGGAATCTTGTGAAGATCTATCATTCTCGATTCATGTTGAAGATACCTTACTTGTTGGTTTGAGATGTGGAGAATTGTTAACTCATGAATGTTTTCATCCCTTGAACATTTGGTTGTTCTTCTTGATTGTAAAATTTTGGACTCTTGAATGTCGTTGGAATTTAAAATTTTGTTAATCTCTTATGTCCTTATTTTGGTCTTGAGTTTTGCCCAGGAGTGCAAAAAGCTAAGTGTGGGGGAATTTGATAAACACATATTTTATTCATTAAGAAACCCTTATATTTAGTCATTTACACTCTCCATATTCTTAATTGATTGAGTTTGACATGATTTTGTGAGTTTGAGCTCAAATTGGTCCTAATTGAATATTTTCAGCATTATTGAGATTTTACACTGTTTCTGTATTTTGGTCATAACTTGAGTTCCTGATATCTGACAATCATGAATTTTATCTTGTAGGAAATCTAAGAGGAAGCTCTACAACTTTGATGAAGAGCTCGAAGTCCGATTCAGATGTCTAAGGGACCTAAGTTTACATGGAAGTCAGAATACGGGTTCTGTCAGTAGAATCCGAACAGTATGCACTCATAAAATCATATCTCAAGATGTAATAATGGAGATGGGCTGAAATTTGGACAGTGGATAGTCAAGATCTAAATAAACAACTTTCATGAAGAACACATTTTGAGAAAAAGAAGTATAGTAGGTCATTTTGAGCTTGCAAGTTGGAACAGAGGTGCTGAAGTTGGGTTTGAGCAACCTACGGTACTTGGGACATATCTTGGGCTTAAGGAAGCCAAATTGGATGAACCAGCTATCCATTTTATAGCCAAGACAAGGATCTACAACTTTCATGAAGAACACTTTTCGTGGTTCTGAAGTATAGTGGGTCGTTTTTGGCTTCCAAGTCAGACATGAAATTTTCGTCCTCAACCACCCACTCATCCACTAATCCACTCATCCATCCACTAATCCATCCATCCACTCATCCACTAACTCACCCACTCATCCACTCATACACTAATCCAACCACTTAACCACTCTACCCACCCATCCACTAATCCATCCACTCATCCATCCACTCACCCACTCAACCACTCAACCACTCATCCACTCAACTAACCCACTCAACCAATATTTAATCCACTCCACTCAACCACTCACCCACTAAACCAACCCACTCAACTAAATCAACCAATCATCCACTCACCCACTCAACCACTCAACCACTTATCCACTCAACTAACCCACTCAACCAATCTTTAATCCACTCCACTCAAACCAACCCACTTAACCACTCACCCACTCAACCAATCCACTCAACCACCCCACTCCACTAACCCACTCATCCATCCACTCACCTTTGTCATTTTGTTACCCTAGACTTCTATAAAAGGGCACCATTGGTTATCATAGGGAGGAGGGAACTCTCCTTCATTTTCTCTCAGTTTTTCTTGTGATTTCTTTCTAGCTATGTGTAACTAAACCTCCCTTGGTTAAGGGGGTGATGAAACCGCTAGTATTAATGTTGTAAACTTTGCATATTTGATTATTTCAACACGCTTATGTTTTTATTCATATATTTCTGAATCTATTGTTGGTATGAAGGTTTTTGTACTTGTTCCTACTTTCAAAGTAGTAGATCTAGGTTTATTATACGCGGTTGCGTAGTAGATCTAGTGGGATGTATGATGTTCATGTGGGTATAATTATCTTTGTGCTATTTGCCGCTTATAAAAGTGGTAGATCCGGGTTTATTATGCGCGATTGCGGTATTAGATCTAGAGAAATATATGTTCTAAGTAATTTAATCCCGGTGTGTGATTAGACCTTAGTGTAATTGGTTTTCTAAATCTTAATGCAATTGTTGGATAGTTGTAAGAGCGGTTGCTTTATGACTAATCGGTGATTAGGAGTTGATTTGAGCGGTTGCTAAATTGACCAACACGTAAGGAAAACAGAGATTTACTCTCACAATTGCATAAAAACATTATTGAGCATGTTGGAATAAAAGGATATGTGGATTTACATTATCATATAAATCTAGTGGTGGATTCAATCTCTTAACCAATTTTCTTTTATTGTTGATTTCAGCTTTGTTTATTGTTATCTTTGAAGTCGTTTCATTGTTCATCAAAACTCCAAAACCCCCTTTTACTGTTTATTGTTAATCGAGTCTAAATTGGGAATTGTTTAATAGTGTTAATTGAATTGGTTCTTCAGGATCGACCCTTACTAACTACAACTAGTTATAAGGTTTTTATTTTCTGGTGGGCCAGACAACTGATTTTTATCTTAATTTTAATCACTACATCCGCACGCATCACCAGGTGGTTTTGGTACTTTAGAAGAAATTTTTCAAATTGTCTCTTGGGCCGAACTAAACATCCACCATAGACCCATTGGTTTGTTGAATGTTAATAATTTCTTTGATCTTTTGTTATCTTTTCTTGACAAAGTCAGTGGAACATAAATTTATCACTCCTTCAAGAAGACAACTTCTTATCTCTCGCCTCCACTATTGATGAGCTCATTGATAAATTAGAAGCTTTTGAGTATGTACCTGATCCGATATTAGCTCGATAGATTGGTCAACAGAAGCAGCGAAGGAAGTAACAAGAAACAAAAGCCAAATCTGCGACTTCATCTTTAATGGGTTTGATTTTATTGTACCTTGTTTCGTTTAAATTTGTGTCAACTTTCTCCAACAGGTAATATCTTCTGTTTTTACTCATCTATATTTTAACATTGAGGACAATGTTGTGATTTAGTTGGGGGGGAAGGATAGTTGACCCAAAATATATATATATATATATAAATAAAAAAAGTAAAAAAAAAATTGTTGTGTTGTTTGGAAAGTATGATATGATTGTCATGTACTTATTAAATCAATTAGTGATGGCAGATTAAGGAGTAATTTTACTCTTGAGACGCATCTTAATTGGTGGCAGAGTAAGGAGTTTTTTTAGGTAGTAACTAATTAGTACTAAAGTTTTATTGTTTGATTTCTTTTCGTGGTCCGATGCGATATCGACAAAGGTGTTTTCTTTTCTCGCTTAGCGTTGATTCACTTCTTATCGTTGTGTTGCTCTTTTCTATATCTCTCTTTCACATTGAAGGCAATGTTATATTAAGCGTGGGGAGAGATTTCAGCATGTTCTTTTTGTAAAAAAAAAAAAAATTCAAAAAAAAAAAAAGAAAAAAAAAAAGGGGTTCATTGCATGATTGAATAACTTTTCTCCTTCTTGAACCGATATGCTTGGTGATGGATGATTAAATTGATGAATTGAGTTTGATGGATGCATACCTTGTGAGATTTTGAGCCTAATGGATGGATTCAACATTTATGTCATTCTCTTCTTTCTTGTGTGATTTTCACTCATGTTAATGACCACTCTAGAACTTGCTTTGATTCTTTTTAAGGCTACATTTCACTTGCATGCATGAACATGATTGAGGCCCTTTCTAAATTAGCTAGTTTAACCAAATAGCCAACCTTGTTTTCAATTTGATATCAAGCACTCTTTTGACTTCTTGGAAATTCTCTGATTCCTGCCAACCTTGTATATTTTCCTTTGCTTAACCCCTTTGAGCTTATTTGACCATTCCTTGTTTCTAGCTCATTATGTACCTTAAATGAAAAATTGTGTTCTTATTTTACCTTAGGGAATAAAAGAACATTAGCTTTGTTAATGGATGAGTTTTTGAACAAGTGTGGGGGTGTGTATACAAAATGGTTGTTGAAAAAAGAAAGAGTGCCTAAAAAAAAAATAAAAGGATTGGGAAATGAATATGTAAAGGGATATACATTAGAGTTGGGATGAACTTTTATGCTTGTTATTTGAACTCAACTCTCATTTGCTTTTATTCTCTTTGGTATTTATCCTCTCATATCCATTTTATCCTCTTCTCATTTACCTTAACCTCACTACAACCTTGAATAAAGTCCTCATGATTTGTGTATGCATGTGTTTTGAGTAGTGGAGAAGTAGAAGATAAGCAAGCTTATGGTAGTGTAATTTTCATGGGTTGAATTGAGTGAAATACCTACCTTTTAAACACTTGAGAGATTGAGAGGGAATCTTGTGAAGATCTATCATTCTCGATTCATGTTGAAGATACCTTACTTGTTGGTTTGAGATGTGGAGAATTATTAACTCATGAATGTTTTGATCCCTTGAACCTTTGGTTGTTCTTTTTGATTGTAAAATTTTGGACTCTTGAATGTCGTTGGAATTTAAAATTTTGTTAATCTCTTATGTCCTTGTTTTGGTCTTGAGTTTTGCCCAAGAGTACAAAAAGCTAAGTGTGGGGGAATTTGATAAACACATATTTTATTCATTAAGAAACCCTTATATTTAGTCATTTACACTCTCCATATTCTTAATTGATTGAGTTTGACATGATTTTGTGAGTTTGAGCTCAAATTGGTCCTAATTGAATATTTTCAGCATTATTGAGATTTTACATTGTTTCTGTATTTTGGTCATAACTTGAGTTCCTGATATCTGACAATCATGAATTTTATCTTGTAGAAAAGCTAAGAGGAAGCTCTACAACTTTGATGAAGAGCTCGAAGTCCGATTCAGATGTCTAAGGGACCTAAGTTTACATGGAAATCAGAATACGGGTTTTGTCAATAGAATCCGAACAATGTGCACTCATAAAATCATATCTCAAGATGTAATAATGGAGATGGGCTGAAATTTGGACAGTGGATAGTCAAGATCCAAATAAACAACTTTTATGAAGAACACATTTTGAGAAAAAGAAGTCTAGTAGGTCATTTTGAGCTTGCAAGTCGGAACAGAGGTGCTGAAGTTGGGTTTGAGCAACCTACGTTATTTGGGACATATCTTGGGCTTAAGGAAGCCAAATTTGAGAACTAGCTATCCATTTTATAGCCAAGACAAGGATCTACAACTTTCATGAAGAACACTTTTCGTGAATCTGAAGTATAGTGGGTCGTTTTTGGCTTCCAAGTCAGACACGAAATTTTCATCCATCCACTAATCCACTAATCCACTCATCCATCCACTAATCCATCCATCCACTCATCCACTCATCCACTAACTCACCCACTCATCCACTCATACACTAATCCAACCACTTAACCACTCCACTCACCCATCCACTAATCCATCCATCCACTCATCCACTAACTCACCCACTCATCCACTCATACACTAATCCAACCACTTAACCACTCCACCCACCCATCCACTAATCCATCCACTCATCCATCCACTCACCCACTCAACCACTTAACCACTCATCCACTCAACTAATCCACTCAACCAATATTTAATCCACTCCACTCAACCACTCACCCACTAAACCAACCCACTCAACTAAATCAACCAATCATCCACTCACCCACTCAACCACTCAACCACTCATCTACTCAACTCACCCACTCAACCAATATTTAATCCACTCCATTCAAACCAACCCACTTAACCACTCACCCACTCAACCAATCCACTCAACCATCCTACTCCACTAACCCACTCATCCATCCACTCACCTTTGTCATTTTGTTACCCTAGACTTCTATAAAAGGGCACCATTGGTTATCATAGGGAAGGAGGGAACTCTCCTTCATTTTCTCTCAGTTTTTCTTGTGATTTCTTTCTAGCTATGTGTAACTAAACCTCCCTTGGTTAAGGGGGTGATGAAACCGCTAGTATTAATGTTGTAAACTTTGCATATTTGATTATTTCAACACAGTTATGTTTTTATTCATATATTTCTGAATCTATTGTTAGTATGAAGGTTTTTGTACTTGTTCCTACTTTCAAAGTAGTAGATCTAGGTTTATTATGCGCGGTTGCGTAGTAGATCTAGTGGGATGTATGATGTTCATGTGGGTATAATTATCTTTGTGCTATTTGCCGCTTATAAAAGTGGTAGATCTGGGTTTATTATGCTCTTGCGATTGCGGTATTAGATCTAGAGAAATATATGTTCTAAGTAATTTAATCCCGGTGTGTGATTAGACCTTAGTGTAATTGGTTTTCTAAATCTTAATGCAATTGTTGGATAGTTGTAAGAGCGGTTGCTTTATGACTAATCGGTGATTATGAGTTGATTTGAGCGGTTGCTAAATTGGCCAACACGTAAGGAAAACAGAGATTTAATCTCACAATTGCATAAAAACATAATTGAGCATGTTGGAATAAAAGGATATGTGGATTTACATTATCATATAAATCTAGTGGTGGATTCAATCTCTTAACCAATTTTCTTATATTGTTGATTTCAGTTTGTTTATTGTTATCTTTGAAGCTGTTCATTGTTCATCAAAACTCCAAAACCCCCCTTTTACTGTTTATTGTTAATCAGAGTCTAAATTGGGAATTGTTTAATAGTGTTAATTAAATTGGTTCTCTGTGGATCGACCCTTACTAACTACAACTAGTTGTAAGGTTTTTATTTTCTGGTGGGCCTGACAACTGATTTTTATCTTAATTTTAATCACTACATCCGCACACATCATTGGACAACAAAGGAGTGAAAATAATAATTAAATTCCGCAAAAGAACAACATTAAGAATTCATAAGTAAATTATAGGAGAGCCATTTTCCTAGTGTAATGTTATGTATATAATTCTTTCTTGTCACTAACTGTGAACAACTACTGATATGACTGCATTTGAGTTCAAGTGATCATGCTTTTATTTTTTTGGTCATATTCACTAGTTTAGCCACATCAACCCTTGTACACAAGAATTTGAGATTGGAGAGACTCAAGAGGGTGGGAGGGATGGATGTATAAATTTGGCCTAGTAGCCCCCTGTACATTTTAAGGCACTCTACAACCTCAATTTCACACTAGAGGCCTATTCTGTAGGGTGATGTAAACTAGCATCTAGTAGGGTGATGAAACATTTGGGTTGTCCTCCTCAACAAGTGACCATTTCTTTTTATTTTTTTCCTTTTATTGGCTGATCCAGGCCTGCACCAGAACCTAGCTTCATTGTCCTCCATCATCATGGTTCATCATGTTCCATCATCATCATCAATGTGTCTGTTGTGACTGTGAATTTCAATTTCATTTATCCCATAAATGATTTTAAACCATCACCATTAGCTATTTACAAAACCAAACCCATCCCGAAATTGGAGCAACCTAAGATAAAACCATGTCCCCACCCATGACCATCGCAGCCCTTGACCACTGAATTAGATCAAGTGGGTAATTTGCATGTTATTTTGTAATTAATAATATATATGAAAAAGAGGAGAATCAATAGCAACAGGTTAATGTAAAATTATTGTTTGCAATATGATTGGAGAGGAGTTGAGAGCAAAAGGTGTGAATTGGAGAACTTGATAACTGGACAAAAAGAAAAAAAAAAGGTTAAAATACTCTGGTCAAAGGAGGAAATCAATATTTATTTTTACCAAAAAGAGAATTAGCCATCCAGCAAAGAGAGACTCAATAGTTGTGCATTATATTATTTATTTATGAAGTGGCCATTATTGCTAAATCTAATATTAGGATTCCTGGTTTTGCTTCATTCAAGGCTTTCTCTTCTTGCTTTTGCTATTCTCCATTAGAATTGAACGTACTGTTTCTGTGCTATCCTATCTAGTGTTTGATATTCTCTTAGTGCTTATAATTATATCTGCAACTTTTTATTAGTTGTTTACTTTTTTTTTCTTTTGTTTTTTTTTTTTTTGAGGTCTTCTGATTTTAATCAGTAAGACATTACTAATGAAATAGGCATTTGTGCATTTTGAGCACCATTTTGCTATGACTTTTTCTATTTTGTTATTTCTGCTTTCAATGTCTCTTTGTCTATCATAGTTCCTTGAAATCTCAATTTGTGATTTTGTAGGGTGCAATGAATTATATTTGAGGTAGTTGCCTTTAATTTTTTAACTCATGAAGAGTTACGGAGGAGTAGTTGTGTGAAGATAACAAATCCCATTTTGATCAAAGCTTGACTTGAGTAAGTTGATTTTGCGCTCACAATAATCTTTTCCTTCAACCATTGTTTTCTATTTTTGACATGAATGTAACAATGAATGACTAGTTATAGAAATAAATAACAAATTACTAAAAAATTCTCTCACACTACAATTAAGAGAGTGAAAAAAGAAAGATAGCGAGAATATTTGTAGGCTCCATTTGTTTAGTGGAAAATTGAATGATGGAGGAAATTCTTGTTTGAAATTGGCATCTCTGAAACAATGTTTGAGGTATTTGGAGTTTTGGACAAGAAAAGCAACTAGTGGGCAGTAATGAGGAGTGACAAGTCAAAATTGTAACGCCCCTTTTTGGGAGGGAACGTCACATTGTTAAATAGACGAAAATGTGAAAAATAAAATTTTTTAAACAATTAAGACTCGGTTTATTTAATTCAAAGTTAACTTGCTCGATTGCTTTTATACATGAGTGAAACTGGTAGTATATATTTTTTTTGTTAATTAATAAATACAACTATGTGATGAAGCTGGAACAACGGTAAAAATAAGACAGAGAATAAATTCCACATTTGAATAACATGTACAATATATATATATATATATTTCAAACCTTACTGTACTTTAAATACAAGCCTAGAAATATCCAAAAAGCAAAGCTATACCTACCCCAAAGGATTATACAAATATACCCCGGAGATATCAAAATATACATCTTATCAAAATAATACATCAGGCCCCCAAAATAAAATACTGTTAGCCATCAGTAGCTACCAAGAAAGTCAGTCCCTCAGAGGAGGAGGAACCGTTTCCGGGTCCTCAGCAGGATCCTCTTATTCAGAGGAAACCTCCATGGGAACCACGGAACCACGGGCAGGAGCCCGAGCAGTAGAGTCAAAAGAATCCTCCTGTGGGGTGTAATAACAGTCACCCCACATCTCCCTAATGGGCAGATAAAACTCCAGACGTAGGCTGAGGTGGCAGGTAAGAATCGGCACCTCGTGACGTCTCCAGGCCAAAGCAATCGACACGTCACCCATGTAGACACAACGATCAGAACTCAGGTTGATGTGCCAGCACTCTGGCCCTCCGAGGAAGGTCAGACGCACATCGCCCAGAAATCCGTGCATGTGTGCCTCCATTGTCTCAGTAGAAGTTAATCTTGGTCAGGCCAGAAGCCGGGAAACTCAGGATCTTCCGCCTCCTTGCCGTTGTCTTCGATCAATACAGTATAAGCACATACAGCAAGTAATAGAGATACAAGAAAGAGGTAAGACATCCTACCATCATTACTAATTATAGCAGCTAGAAACAAAACGGCGCAACGCGCCCAATGGCAATTCCAAACAGCATATCCAAATATTAAACGGTAAATCCGACAGTGAACAGATAAACAATTCCAGGTAGATATTCATTACTATAATGATACCAATAACTCAAGTTCACATAAGGCAGTAATTATTAATAGTAAAGTATATCATGATGCACATGTATGCTTTCCCAATTCCTACTCCATGGAGCTAGACTCAAACAGTCGGAGAGAAAGATCAGGAGACGTGTCCGCAACTCGGCTGTCGCGGCCAAAGTGCTATGCATCAATTGTTTTCCACATGCACATCAAGCATTGTACAGACAGTCCACGCTCGATCACGATATAGGACAGTGTCAAGTCTGGATCGTCGGTGCGTTTGCATCAGTTTGCCACGCGGGCAGAGGAGTTACCAACTGCCCATGTGAAGGACCCGCACCCCGACGCCCCCAAGGTCATAACAAGACCTACACTAGTCTACTCGCACCCGCACAAAGGTGTGTTCAATCTCCTAGGCAACTTGGCCTTACAACAGTCCACAGGACATTCACAATGCATAAGACTCTATGCATGAACATGTTTGATTCACAATTTCATACAATTCCATAATATGCCATAATAGGCCAAAATAAGCATCAATAGACAAATGGTCACTCACATGGACCCATAACATTATAATATAAAAATAAAATCATTTGGTACATTCTTAGGTCCATTATGAATCTTAACTTAGAATTTGTTTCCCTTTTCAAGGTTCATGTCCAATCCAATTTGTACAATTAACTAAATCTCCCAAGGCAATTTAATTTCTCACAACTTGTAAATTATTTAAGTTCTTAGACCTCACACTCTCTTGTTCTTTACTCACTTGCCATTACCTCAAGTCTTATGACTATCTCACTATTAGTCTTTTAAGATTTATGAAACCCTTGATTACATTAAATTCTTCCAATTTATTAATTCCCTATCTCATTATATAGGCTTTTAATTGCATAATTACTTATGCTTCCAAGTTACCAAGGTTACATATTTACACCTAAAAGGCCTTAGAGGTCATGGCCTCACAAGTGTTTCCATTCCAAATTCATTTAAGTCATCACATTACATGTCATTCTCTTAATTCATTTAATTGTCCACTTATTAAATTAGTTCACCAAGAACCCTAATTTCCTTGACTCAAAACCATAGCCTCCCTAGGAATTCCCATTTCAAGTTTTTCTTCCATTGATTTCATTTTGTCACTCAATTAATTTAAATCTTATGCTCATCAAAATTTATTCACAAATTACCCCTTCTTCAAGCTCAAAACCGTAGCCCTCCAAGAGGGATTCTCAAATATTTTTCTTCCATTTTCAATCATCCAATCCCATCTAATATACCAGTATATACAACAAATCAATCTAATAGCATAAACAACATAAAATCAATACACAAACATTCTAATTACAAAATCAAAGAATAACCCTCTTTAGGGTTTTTCCACAACCAACACAATCAAGGTTCCTAGATGCTAAGAGAGGTTGAGGAGGAATGTCTTCCTCTTACCCAAATGAAGAAATCAAGAGAAATCCCAAGAAAGCTCCTTGAAATTTTGGATTGCTCCTCCAAGAAACCCTAGAAATTTCAACTTTGTTAAATCAACACCAATGCTTGAAAAAAAAGAATGGGTGGTCACCAAGATGACCATGACCACGAAAATGAAGAGAAGAGAAGAGAAGTTTTGAAACTTACCCAAAAAGCTCAAAGCTTGAAGTTTGGAGAAAGTGATGAAGATGGTGGATTTTCAAGAAACTCCAAGAAGGAAAGATGCTTAGAATGATGAGAGGATTAAGAAAATGTGCTTGGTTAAAATTTTTGTGAAGATTGAGTGGGGGAAAGGGCTGCTGGCCGTAGCATAGGGTAGAGAGAAGGAAGAGAAAACCAAAATGAAGAAGAAGGAAGAAAGGGTAGAGAGAGAAAGTGTTTTGGTTAATTATGGAAATTATGTGATAAAAGAATAAATGAAACAAACTAATTTCCCTTGCTTTGGGCTGCATTCAGCCATGCATAGAGAGAGAGAGAGGGAGAGTGTGTTGGCTTCTCATGGAAGCTAAGGGCATTTGGGTCATTGTTTGGTCAAAGCTTCTCAAAGAAGCTTTGATTATTTTACATTAAATTTGAATTAAAGTGAATTGATTAGACATAAAGTGGATTTCATTTGGATAATGTGATAGGATTTTTATTACATGCTATTATCCAATGGATAATAGCTACAGTTGACAAAAGTCAGTATTTAATTAATCTGACAGATAAATTTTTCACAGTATTATTTTTTTTATCTGTTTGAATTTCTCAAAAAACGTGAAACCTCGTAAATTGTGTCCAGCCTCGGGTTTAGTAAGATCCCCCGTCGACATGTCCATAGTCTAAGGTTCTCGGAGGAAACATCGCGTTTCTCCGGTTCTGCTCAGTGCGCATGTAAAACGAGGAATACACTAAAATATTCGACGTTTCCAAAAAATTCCCAGAAAATTCTCATAAATCACAAATATTAGAAAATGACTATTTGTGGTAAAAAAAATGATTTTCGGAGCGTTATACCGACCTCAGCAATTATCAGCTCAGTGTGTACGTAAAACGAGGAATATATTAAAATATTCGTCGTTTTCCGAAAAATTCCAAAAAAATTTCTAAAAATCAAGAATATTATAAAATGATAATTTATAATTAAACAGATATTTTTCGGGATGTTACAAAAATCAAATGCAATGGTTGAATGAAAGCAATTGGTAGTTGATGTTTATTTGATCCTATAATTGACATCTACCTTTGAAAGAGATAAACATTCCAGCCTCTTAAAGGAGGTAGATATGATATTATATGATATGATACGATTCAAGTTAAGCAGAGAAAACTTCAGTGATTCAAAATCAATCATTGATAAGATGATCTAGGATCTATGTATGTATACAATTGAATTGATTAACTAAGTTACTAGGTATTTAGTTAACAAGTAATTGGTTTTCATTCAAATTGTGCAACGCAACATATATGAAAGGGAAAGTGAAAGAAGTGAGTGACCTCACCTCCAACCCTATAAGTACTCAGTTCTTGAACTTGTGGATGCATCAATAAATTTATGTGATTTTTTCCTTTTTATAAATTAAAACAGGGGTAACTATTTCATTTATCAAGTTCCAAGTTTCTCTCCTTACTTTTCTACCCTGACCTTTTTAAAAATGACAATAATCATATAGTATAGCTACTTGTTCTTTTTGAATTTGCTGCATCTAGCAGTAGAACAAGACTTGTTTACATTATCTTATGTGATACACATAACGAATATTTGCAGTGCATATGTATTTTTACTGCCATTGAAGATAGTTAGACTAAACAACTTTTTGGGGAAAGGGTCAAGTAGATTTTGATCCTTTGGACAACTATTTGGTTCAAATTCTCCTTTCATTGTCTGAAAGCTATGTCTGCTAATTACTGAATGATGATGGCAGTTGTACAATTTAGTTGATAGTAATTCCTTCTTTGAGTCTGACATTATATATTGTTACTATATCTTGTATTGCCAATCCATTTTGGTGCTATTTATTAAATCCATAGAATCTATTATTCTTCATTTTCTGTGCTTTTTGCTTATTCTTCACTTTCCAAGCTTTTGCTTGTAGAATTAAGTTGGCAAATGTAATGTTATAAGCTTATGAATTTTAATTTGCCAGTTTTGCAGATTAAAACATTCACTTTGAAACAAAATGAACAAGGGAAAAAGTAACAAAAAAAGGGTGCCAACTTTAAACAAGGGATGTGAAGGTCCCAATAAGAGAGCCAATTTGGATCTCAATTTCAGTGCAAGGTCAAGTGCTGAATTGTCTAAAATATTTAAAATCAAGCAAGAAGAAGTTGAGAAGCTTGGAAAGAATAAAGTACATGGTAGGTAGTTGAATGCTACAAGTACAACCCAAAGTGAAGAAAATAGTAATTCTTTAAAAAGAAAGCTCTTTCCTATGAATGCAACTCCTTCACAAGTCACTCAAAAAGAAGAGAGGCAGCCTAAGAGCATTAAAATGAATTCACAAGTTGGAGGAGCTAGTCAAATGGTAGTGAGGCAACCCTTGCCTTCAAATGTGACTCAAACACAAGTTACTCAAATGGAAAAGAGGCAGCCTAAGAGTACTAAAATGACTGCACAAGTTGGAGGCTCTAGTAAAATGGCAATGAGACAACCCTTATTTACAAATGTGACTTAAACACGAGTCACCCAAATGGAAGTCCAAGGTGGTTGTCTCATGACACCAAGTTTACCTCTATTGAAAGAAACAAGTGGAAAACAAGTTCCAAATGAAAAAAAAAGACAATCAATCACCACAAGTGTGAACCAAGGGTCGAACCAAAATGATCATGGTCCTAAAGTTAACGAGATGAATGCAGTTTGCCTAGCAATGTCTCTTGATGACTTCCTTGAAGAAAATGATGTGTTTGAAGAAGAAAATCAATTACTACATGATGAAGAACAAGAAGTTGAAAATGAAAGAGTAGTTCAAGAAGTTGGAGAAGTAGGTCAAAATCATCAGGTAGATGATAATGCCCTTGACCAAGATGTTGACAGAGAGGAAGTTGAGGAAATGGACAATAATCCAGAAGGTAACATCATTGTCTTCAACTACTATTTTTCTAACTACTTATTTTTCACAAATATTTCTCAAATACTTTGTATGCATTGACTTATAAAACTTATGCCTTTACTTATGTAAAATTAGGGACAACAAAGAAGAAAAAAACTCGAGGCAAGATTGAATGCAAAGATATCCATGCTAGATCGGAGGAAGAACGAGAAGAAATCATTTTTGAGAAAAGAGTAGCAATTGGGCCCACTGATAAAAGTGTTTCTAATTTAAGCTTGTTCTTGGGTACAATTGCTAGAAATTCAAAATTCTGCCCCTTGAACTACACCAATTTTAAGGCCATTCCAAAAAGCTACACAGATAATATTATGAAATATGTCCGGATATGCATAGGATTAATTTCTATCATTTTAAATGCAATATTAGTATATTAATGATACTAACATCATTGGAGTACTTTCCTTAGTCAAAATTCATCATTCCAAAAGAATGAGAAGATTGGGTACTTTCAGGAGTAAAGGAAGCTTGGAAGAGGCACAAGTGTAAGATCAAGAAAAAGCATTTTAAGCCTTATAACAACACCGATAATATGTTAAAGAATCGTCCAAAAGATGTACCAATTTCAATTTTTAAAAAGTTGATTGCCATTTGGAGTCTTCCTGCAATTCAAGTAAGATCTGAATTATAAAGTCATATTTCAATTTTATATTAGTTATGAGATGTATTTTTCATAACAGTATACTTCTTTTTTTTTTATGGAATATAGACAATCAGCAAGATGAATTCTGAAAATAAAAAGCGTCAAAGATGGAACCATCGAATGGGACCTGTGAATTTTGCTAGAGTTCGGAATTGTTTGGTATTATGCTTGAGAATTTGTGAATTTTACTCATTGATAAATATTTTACTTACTTTTTTCAAATTTGTTGAAGCATTTGGCAAATGAGAATGATGAAGATGTCACCCAAGTTGATTTATTCATTACAACTCGCATGGGAACAAAAGGAAAGGAATTGGATTTAGAAACCAAGAGTGCAATTGTCAGTTATATAATGTAAAATTAGAAAAAATGCAAATCTTTTATTGATGTAGTTTAACATTATGTGTTGATGAGTGCTTCATCTTTTTGCAGGATGAAGTTCAAGATCGGATTGAAAACTCTGGAAAGAATGCTGATGAAGCCTTTCAAGCTGTGTTCGGCAAGGAAAGGCCAGGGAGAGTTCGTGGGTATGGAAGAGGTGTCACTAAAACTAGTTTAAAAATGGATGTTGAGATTGACGCTATAGTGCAAGCACTCTGAAGAAATGTTAACCTTGAAAACTGAGATGGAAAATCAAAAGCAGGACACTGACAATAAGATGAATAACATGAAGAAACAAGTAGAGGGATTAGAAAATCTTGTGAAGGCTTTGCTTGAAATAACTAGTCTCGGTGTGAACTTGGAAGACTTGACACCCTTAATGCGCTCATCTCCCGTTGATGCGAATAGTGCACCTAACATGGATAAAAATGGTCTTCCACACTCTTCTACATCGATGCATATTCCAAGCCAAGAAAAGGTAATAACACATGTTGATCAAGAATGGTGATTTGAATTTTGTTTCAGGTTCAGTTTGATATGAATGGATGGGTTATTGTTTTGGTTTTATTCTTGATCTTTGTGTAATGCCCCTTTTTTTCAACACTCGCGAAGAAAGAACGTCACACCATAGTAAAGCGAAACATGAAACGTAATAAATTAAACCACAGAAAATAGTAATTGTTTTTAAACTCACATACCCAATTCATTTTATGGTTATTTAAATTCCCTTACAATTGTCACTATATATTTTTTTTGTTTATTTAATTTAAATCATATCATTCCCAAGCTGAGTCAAAAGAGTTAATTTAAGAATCCATTACGTATAGAGATAATAATTATAATAGTCACAATAAAGAAACCGACATAAGTTAAACCATACACAATATATATATATATATATATATATATATATATATATATATATATATATATATATATATATATATATATATATATATATATATATATAT
This sequence comes from Ormosia emarginata, assembly GCA_029884605.1. Lineage (NCBI taxonomy): Eukaryota > Viridiplantae > Streptophyta > Magnoliopsida > Fabales > Fabaceae > Ormosia > Ormosia emarginata. The sequence continues at coordinate 919,524 of JAQQTP010000013.1, read as the reverse complement.
ATATATATATATATATATATATATATATATATATATATATATATATATATATATATATATATATATATATATAAAGCTGTTTAATTACATTTCGAAATATACAAAAAGCAAAAGCTTAACCAACCCAAGGTAGTTACAAATTTACATCCATCAATTTAGCAAAACATCAGGCTCGCCTAAAAAGATAACGGATAGCTATCAGTAGCCATCGACAGAATCAGTCCCTAAGATTGACGAGAAGGAACCGTAGAAGGGTCCTCCTCAGGGTCCTCTTCGTCCGATGAAATGTCCATCGGAGCAATAGAGAAACGGGCAGGAGCCCAAGTAGTGGAAAGAAAAGAGTCATCACGTGGGGTGTAGTACATATCAGCGCATATATCCCTAACGGGCATATAAAACTCTAACCAGACAAAAGCATGAAAATAAAAAATAGGGGCGTTATAACGACCCCATGCCAAGTACACAGTCAGCTCTCTATGGTACACGCAATGGTCCGTCTGCACGGTTATGTGCCAACAGTAAGGGCCTCCGTGAAAAGTGATCCGTGTATAGCCCAAAAATCCACAAGGGCGCGACGTCATCCTCGATAAGCTTCAATCTCAATCTGGCCAAAAGCCGGAAAACTCAGGAGCTTCCCCTTCTTCACACGTGTCTTCTCAGAAGTAAACAAACCGACAGAAATAAAGGAAACACATAAAGAGGTGAGACACACAGCTTTCATTACCAATATGGCAGTAAGAAAACAAAACGGCACTGGACGCCCAGAGATAACACAATTTATACATTTGATAATAGCAATATTAAATTAATAGTAAAAGCAAAGAAACAACAATTAATTATAATAATTGCAATAACAGGCAAAACAAAGTAATATTCCCAGCAGTCAACAGTTCAAATAATTAGACAATTATTGCAGAAATAAGGGCAGTTATATTCACAGTTATAAATGTTCATGCTCAATGAATTATGAGATTGACAGTTCACAATGTACAAGGTACCAAAAATCTTACTCCATGGAGCTAGACATTAATATTTTTCGGAGTGAATGATCAAAGAGTAATGCCAGTATATCGTTAGCCTTAAAAATTTGTGCTTCATCTCATAAAAACGCTTGCACAATTGGCTTATACATGGCACCTCAACAGTTGATCGCGATAAAGGACAACATCTTAGTGAGGATCGTCGGTGTGTCGCATCGGTCTATCCCACGGCCCCAGTGGAGCTACCACTATCTATTGTGAGACACCCGCACCCCGACGTCCCCAGGGCCAACCACTATGACCCTACACTTAGTCTACTTGCACCCGCACATAGGTGTTATTCAAACTCCTAGGCATACATCGCCTTTCTAACAATGTCCAACGGACAACACGCATGCATGATGACTCAATTTCAATCATGCATGTTCATCAATGATGCATTTATCATAAGCATACCACAATGGTATATAAATATATATATACACATATATATTCACTTCTCAACATCATCACGTCATGATATTCTCAAGTACATAATCAACAAGTGCTTGGCCCACATAGGGGTCCACAATAGCATAAAATCAGTTTTCCATGTCAATACATATTTCAAGTGTTCATCCAGTATCACAAGTCTATATTATGGATCCACATTTTCAAAGTCTTAAGCATTGATTAATTATGACAAGTTTAGGTTAATTTAACCCTTCAAAACTGTGACCTTCTAAGTGTTATTATCCACTTTAGTTCTTCCACTTCATTAAGAATTATGCATGTCTCTAAATCTTAGATTTCCAAAGATGCACCGAGGCATCATTTAGCCTCAAGGTTTTCTCTCTAAAACCATAACCTTCAATGGTCTTCAAAGTTTAAATTTTTCACCACTTTATGCATTAGTTAATTGATATCTAATCACTCAAATTTCATTTCACACAAACTCAATCTAATTCCTTAAATTCCAATGCCAAAACCGTGGCATCAATTTGGGGTAATAAACCCTTAAAATTTTCCTTTCATAAATTTTAATGTTGTCATTCAACATCTAATTTCATAAGCTTTATGTATTTGTGTACAAAACAAATTCACAACCCAAAATTTCCATCCAAAACCATGGCCACCATGTTAGGGTAGGAAGCTCCAAATTTTCTATTTAGCAACCTTAACATGATCAAGCATATTTAACACTTCCAATTGACTCAAGAATACCAATCAAACATTAATCAATTCCAAGGGTACATGAACAAGCAAAATCACAAAACAACATGAACATACAAAGGTTCCCTCATCACCAAGATTAGTTGAAGTGAGTAAGCTCCCTCTTACCTAAGGAAGAATAACAAAAATGGTCTCCCTCAAGCTCCTTGAAGATTCGGTTTCAAGGGCTCCAAGAATCCTAATTTTTCAATCACCAAGAATCAACATTAAGTATGGAAAAGAATAGATCTTTGGTCTCTATTGAGACCCTAGAGCACGAAAATGAAGAGAAAAAGGAAGAAAGACGGGAGCTTTACCTTAAAGTTAGAAGCTTTACCTTGGAAGACAATGGAGAAAAGGTTGGATTTTTGAAGAAATTTTCAAAAGAGAAAGGGTAGAGAAGGTGAAGGTGAGTGTAAAAATGAGTTTGGGGAAGAGAAAAGATGAAGATCAATGGTCACAATGGGGGCTGCAATTTCATAGCTATGGAGGAGGAGTACAAAGAAGGAGGAGAAACTTTGAAGAAGAAAAGGTTAGAGAGAGAAGTGAATAGGTGAAATGGAGATATTTTGAGTGGATTAGGTTAAGGGTAAAAACCTATCCTAACTACCTTGTTAATCAAGCACACAAGCTCTGAGCATGTCTTCTAGAGTTTGGATGGTTCTTTCAGTTTCGTCATCTATTTGTGGATGATAGGTTGTGCTGAAATTCAACTTTGTTACAAACACTTTTTGTAACACCCTCTGTAAGGCATCACATTTCCAACTACCAACTTATAATCTGAAAATGATTTCAAAAAAGGTTTGAGTTATAAAATGTGGGTTTCAAAATTTCTTTTCAACAATAAACTTATAGATATTTATAAGTAATACAGAAAAATAGATTTTAAACAGATTAAAACTCATATAACAGACATCACTTAATGTTTAACAATTATTCAGGAAATATAAAAATTATAGACTCAATTAAAACAGTAGCAAACCCCATCACGGGTCTTATTTAATAGCACGGTAAAACACTAACGAGAAAACTCAAAATACGTATTCTGCCTTTTGTTCATCTCGATGCATCATATATCTGTTCCTCCCCAAAACTGTACACCGACGAATCCAGAATAGTTACTCCTTGATGTTGTCACCAATTCAGAATATTTGCCTCCAGCCACGTCTAAGAAATTTGTTCCATCTACTATATAATTTTAATAATACAAACACAACAAAACAGTATAACAAAGAGGTGAAATCACCTACGCCAATACCAACATGGCAGCATAGAGATAATACAAACAGCACACCATACAGATATATCATACCATAATTACAATTATACCATCATCATAATGTATAAAATAACAATAATTACAATAATGCCATCAACATTATTTATCATCATCATCATCCAACATTTCTCAATTATTATATCACATAGATATAAATATTTAATATTTACGATAATGCCCTCAATTATTATCCAAGTATTCAGCAGTTCAATTATCATAACCAATACTCAATAATGATGCATATGTTATGCATGGAGACTCAATGTCCTACTTCATGGAAGTTTTCACAATTTCGAGAAGAATGCTTTGGTTAATTGTCAGCCTTAGCCCAAAGACAATCTCCCAGTTGTCGAAAAGAATCGTGTTATTGTCAGGTATCGTCAATGCGTTGCAACGGACTGCATCGCCAAGTGGCATATGGTCCAGCCTTAGCCCACAAACAAATATCCACTGGTCGACCGCCGCGCCTTGACGCCCCCAAGATCTATCATAGACCTCACTATCAATTCTCATTCCCTCTTTAACCACAAGGGTCACAATAGTACCAGCTATTAATTTTTGTTCAAAATTCAACATATGCCTCAATGCATATTTTTCAATTTCATCATATGCTTCATTTTATATCTTTTCAATGCATATTCAATGCACCAATGTCAATCACAGGCAAAATTCGTCATTTCCATTGCATGTTTAATGCACCAATGTCAATCACAGGCATATCTTTCCAATGCATGTAAAATGCACCAAATGCCAATCACAGGCAAAACTCGTCATTTTCTTATACAGTGTACATACACTGGTTCAACAGTAATCATATTGTATTTTTAATAGCAAAATCATATTATCGTGTTTTCATAGTCATAAAACACATTCGGCGTGTTTTCACAATCGCGCAACATTTCTGTTACGTTTTCACAATTTCGCAACACTTCTGTTACATTTTCAAGTCACGTATTGATTTTTCAATGTTTTCTCAATTACCTAAAAATATTTACACGTTTCTCAAATTGCATAACAATTTTCCACTATTTTCACAATCGCGTACTAAAAAATGATTCTTTTAAGTAGCGTAAACCATTTTCCATCATTTTCGAAATATTTAAACGTTTTCCAAATCGTGTAGAAATATTTTAACATTTTTCAAATCGTGTAGCTTAAAAATCACATTTTTAAGTTACGTAAATCGTTTTTCACCATAATTCCATTACGAAAAATATTTCTCAACCTTCAAAACTTCCATTTCAAACTTTCTCATAATAATATGACTTTGTACTTCATTTTCCATATTTCCACATTCAAGAAATCCTTTTTGTAATAAATTCCACAATTTCACCCTCCCATTGAATTAACTCAATGTTTTTAACTTTAAAATTTACTAACGCTCTCCAAAACCCAAAGGATGAGTTACACGTTAGAAAATATCAAATCACTATTGTATTCTCCATTTTTCTCAAATCAATTCTAAAATCAATTCTCTTCAAAATAAATTGAGGTTCAAACACTTTCAACCTCTCTTTTCTATTCACATACAAAAATTCTATTTCTCAAGTGATAAAACACTTTGATTCTCTTTCCAAAAATCCTTGTACTAAATCAAATTATATTTCCACTTTGAAAATCACTTTGTTTTCATAAAATCAAGGCATTACAAGCCTTCAAAACCGTGGTACATGGCCATTCAAACCATCAAATATTTTTCCTTCTAAGTCAATATGGTTTTACATAAGCAAAACTATTAAAAATTCCTTAACAAAACCGTGAGACTCATAGTCTTTGAAATCAAATCATTTGTTCATTTTCATTTTTCACTTTCTTTGCAAATCCTTAAAATCATCAACTCATTGCTCTTTTCATTTAAAACTCATGATTAATAAAATAATTAAAATATTTTTATTCAAAAATGTCCTTGAGTTCCATTAAATTCCATTCTTGTTTTTACACAAAATAAATCAATAAAAAATCTTCTCAAAACCGTGAACACTACTTCTTGAAAAACAAACCCTTTGTTTATTTTCCTTGCTTTTCTAATCATCCAATTTTATCATTCATGAAAATATTAATTTATGAACACTTATTTTGAGGTGTCTTGGCCAAAATTCCTCTTGGTCTTTGGAACCAAAATCAATTTCCTTTCCATCATCAAATCATGGCATACATATACATATTTCATCATATATACCATAAGCATGCCATAATTAAAAGCAATAAATCATGCAAACCATACCAAGCATAGGCAAATAATCAAAGCACATAAACACACATAAATTATTACATGACCATGGATATGAATCATCACATGGATTTACCATCCATCAAATACAAAACCATCTCTCACCACCATACTTAGTTGGTGAGATGGATCTCCCTCTTACCTCTTGAAGAACCTCAAAAGCTCCTTGGTTTGCTTCTTTTTCCAAGTCCTTCACCACCAAAGGTTTCTTAAACACACAACAAAACATATATTTATTAGCATATCAAGCTTGAACAAGAGGAACCATGGATCAAACATGGCTTAGAACATGAAAAGAAGAGAAGAAATGAAGTTTCCTTACATTTCACCTCAAATACCCTATAACTTTGCTCTTGAAGAAAGTCCTTGAAGATGAATGATTTAGAACTTGGTGTAAACTACAAAGTGTCTTAGAATAAGGTAAAGATTCAAGAAATAAGGTTGGTTGAAATTAAAGAGTGGTGGAAGGTGGATTTGAGGGTCATGGCCGAAACTTAGAGAAGGAGAGAAAAGGAGAGAATTTTTTTGCTAAGTTTTGCTTTAGAAAAGTTCATGAATGATGAAGAATGATCAATAATGACTAAAGGTGATCAATTATGGTCTTCAAATTGTGCTTTAGCTTCTAAATGCAGCACCAAAACTATGCCCCCTCCATGCACTCTTCAAAGAGTGACCAATCTCCTAGCCATCATTTTAGGCAATCTTAACCATTGATTAGATCAATGGTTAGGATTTAATGTGGCTTCTAGGTTTAGGCTTAGATAGAAGACTTAATTTAGGCCATTGGATCTTTCCTCTTTGAAATCCTAGCCATTAGATATATCTCCAAAATGAAGGGTCAAGATTACTCCTTCAAACTTTACATCCAAGGGCTATAAATGGTCTTAACCACTTTATAAGACTAAATCTCAACCGTTGATTAAATCAAGATCAAGTCTCCACCATTGATTAAATCAATGGTTGATGTCCAAGCCAATAATGTTGACTTAAGCAGTATAATATTTATTTTTCTATCTGCTATTACCCTTCGAATAATATTTTTACTATATTTTTATCACCCGATAATTAAATACAGTACAAAACATAGTAAAAGAAAATTTCTAAAACTGTTTCTAGATTCAAGTTTAGTAAGATCCCCTGTCTCCGTCTAAACAGTACAGATTTTTCTATCTGCAAAAAATTTTTACTTTGCGGGACCTACCTGGGCCCACGTAAGACCACATGGCCCACAGACGGCCCACGAATAACATTAAAATAATCAAAGTAATATAAAAATTTCATAATCACACACAAAATCACAAATATTAGAAAACATATGAAAATCAAATCAGAATGTTAAAAATAATTAACAATCAAGAGAAATAAATACATAAAGATTTTTCCCGGCCTAAAAATTATTATTTTCTTGACACAGAGTAAATCACTCAAAACGATCAAATGTACTGACGGAATACTCAAAATAATTTCACAATACACAGAAATCACTAAACAGTAGAATTCTGTTAACTGTCAAAATTTACTGTCAAATAGATAGGAAATTTGGGGTGTTACAATACTCCCTCTCTAAAAAGAAATTTCGTCCTCGAAATTTGATAAACCTGATTTCACACCCTCAGAATAAATATGAATAATGCTCTTTTATCTTTTCTTCCAACTCCTATGTTGTTTTTCCACTGAAAAACTGTTCCAACCTTTGAAAAAATCCACCGCAACCCCTTCCTTAGAATTACGGAACCCAAAACTAAACTTCACTCAACCAGAATTCACATCTCGACAACTTAGCATATGACTGCTTCTCCTTTAGAACTTGGAATATCACACTAAGATATTCAATATGTTCCTCATGATTTCGAGAATAGATCAAAATGTCGTTAACAAAGAAATAATGACAATTCTATCTAGATAAGAATGAAAAATTATACTCACCTAATCCATGGATATTGTGGAAGTATTTGCCACTCCGAACAACATCACTTGAAATTTCCTTGTCCTTGTATCGCTTCACTCTCCTACCCTTGCTCTTAACAGGAAGTGTCTTACACATCGCATCTTCTTTCAACGGCACTATATTAGATACTATGACATGGATTTGAATAGGAATATCCTTTCTTGCAATTTCAATATATGAAAGAACATTATAAAAGATAGCAAAACTATCTGATATGTTACCGGACATATCCAACAAAGAATTTGATATAACCCGATTTTTAAAAATAAATTTTTTGGAATACTAACACTTTATTGAGATAATCTCATAGGATATGGTTGGAAAATAACCAATCCATTTCAAAGATCACGTCTATTTATGAAAGAGATAAATAGATCAAACTAACACAAAGTTTTGATCCATAAAAATAATTTGAATACCTTGAGTAGCTCGATAGGCTAAGAATAGAAACAGAAATAAATAAGTCAGAAGATCACGAAGACACAGATAACTCCAACATAAATTTGATCCATACAATCATATGTCATAAAGAATAGATTGCTGCCAGAAATATACAACATGGTTAAAGAATCACCTTCTGCAGCACAGTCTTTTTTTTTTAGATCTTCAGCACGGAACACTCTCGTTCCATTCGACGTATCAACTCTCCCTACTACCTAAGATTTTACTAACAGAAAACTTCATTTTCAATGAAACACAATCTCTGAAAATGTGTCCAAACTTCCCGCACTTAAAACAAATTATTTCCTTGGACGTATAATCCTTCGTTAAGTGCCCTCTTTTCCACATCTCTTACATAACAATAAAGACGTCACGGTCCAACTGGATTTACTGCTACAAGCACTTTCTTCACACATTTGCTGTTGCTGCTACTTTCCTGGTGATCGTAACTACGTTTTTCACTAAAATCAATTACTTTCCCATTATTCCTAAGGAGGAATACTAGGTTCCAAAATTACGAAATCTTGTATTTCAAGACTATTTCTTTTCCATCAGATCCTGAACCTCAACTTCCAATTCCCATTATTCGATGATCCTCTATTCCTGGTGTACTGTCACATCAGTTATCCTCCACATTGCTCCCGTAATGGCAACCGTATTATTAGTGTCACATTTCGCTTGCGCACGCGTACGTCTACCACGAGCCATTTCCTTTCTTCAAAGACGAATAAATCAAAATAAAATGGATACCAGATGTAACCATTTCAAATAACATTGTTTCCTTTCAGAATTCAAAAACACAAAGAACACAACACAAGCAAAATAGACCTAACCACTGTAACACCCCGAACTTTCTATCTTAGGAACAGTAATTTTGACAGTTAACAGAATTTTACTGTTTAGTAATTTTTGGATACTGTAAAATTATTTTGATTATTTCATCAGCATATTTAATCGTTTTGAGTAATTTGCTCCGTGTCATGAAAATAAAAATTTTTGGGCTGGGGAAAAATTTACGTAATTTAATTTTTACTGTTTAGTCTTAATTAATTTACGTAATCGGATTGGATATTTGTGAGTTTTCTAATTTTTATGATTTTGTGGATGATTATGAAATTTTTTTTACTGTTTGTGGGCCCGGGGGTGTATGTGGGCCCAAGTGGCCATACGTGGGCCTAGGTGGGTCCCGTAAAGTGAAAATTTTTTTACGCATAAAAAAATTTGTACTGTTTAGACAGAGATAGGGGATCTTACTAAACCTGAATCCGGAAACAGTTTTAGAAAATTTCTTTTATAGTGTTTTGTATTGTATTTAATTATCGGGCGATAAAAATACAGTAAAAACATTTTTTTTGTAGCGTTACAGCAGATAAAAATAATAATTATACTGCTTAGTCAACAATAGTGGTTATGACCACTTTAGGACTTTGAATATCAACCATTGATTAAATCAACGGATGAGATCGATTTTATAAAATGGCTAGGACCATTTATAACCGTTGGATCAAAATTAAATCAAGGGTGGAGATTTAGTCTTATAAATGGCTATGACCATTATCAACCCTTGGATGTAGATTTAATCAATGGTGGAGATGGATCATTAATGACCATTGGATTTGGATTTAGATCAATGGTGGAAAATTGGTCATCAAAAATGACTACAACCATTTTGGACCCTTGGATGTAAAGTTTGAAGATGTAATCTTGACCCTTCATTTTGGAGACACATTCAATGGTTAGGATTGCAAGCCAAAAATGATCCAATGGCTCAAATAAAGTCTTCTATCTATAACCTAAACCTAGTAGCTATTTTAATCCACACCATTCTTTTAATTAAGGGTTAAGATTGCCTAAAATGATGGCTAGGAGATTGGTCACACTTTGGAGTGCATGAAGAAGGGGGGACGGTTTTGGAGGCTTAAGGCAATAGCCAAGTTTCAAGACCACCAATTATTTTCCTATTGATCATTAATGATCATTCCAAAAGGCTATAATTTTTCAAACTTCACTTTCCACCTTTCTCCATGCAAGCTACGGCCATGCATAGCTTTGAAGACCCAATAATTCATTCCTACACTTCACATTATCACATCTTCACCTTTTCACTTAAGTTTCAAGAAACAAACCAAAGAAAACTCCATTCTCTCTCCCTAAGAAGACCATTCGGCCAAGCACCCTAAATCTCTCCTCCATCACTCTTTAATTTCATACAACCTAGTTTCTTGAATCCTTACCTTATTCTAAGCAACTTTCATGTTGAAGACTTTCTCTAAATCTTCCATCGTGAAGGACTTTTACTAAAATTAAGTTATAGAGTTTTTGTTGGTGAAGTGTAAGGAAACTTCATTTCTCCTTTTCTTTTTCATGATTCTAAACCATGTTTGATCCATGGTTCTTCTTATTCAAGCTTGATATACTAATTTTCTTGTGTTTGTTTCATGTTTAAGAAATTTGTGTTGGTGGAGATCTTGTTCAAAATACAAAGCAAAGAGCTTTAGAGGATCTTCAAGAGGTAAGAGGGAGATCCATCTCACCAACTAAGTATGGTGGTGAGGGATGTGTTTTCTATTTGGTGGTTGATGAATCCATGTGAAGATTTATATCCATGTTATGTAATAATTTGTATGTGTTTATGTGCTTTAGTTATTTGTTTATGTTTGTTATGATTTGCATGATTTTGCATGGTTTTATTGCTTGTGTGATATGCTTATAATATGCATGATGATGTATGTTAAATATATTATGATGGATGCATGTTGAAATAAGCAATTTTGGCTCCAAAGGCCATAGAGGAGGTCATGGTTTTGGGCTTCCAAAACTAGGGTTTTTATTGAAATTTTTCAAGAACAATGAAGTTAATTTTTAGTCCTTGAACTAAAGCAAATTTCGGCTAAGACACCAACAAATTTGGTGTTCATAAAATTATATTTTCATGAATGATAAAATTGAATGATTTGAGAAGTAAAGAAAATAAACAAAAGGGTTTGTTTTGCAAAAAGAATGCACACAGTTTTGAGTTATGTTTTCATGAATTTATTTTGTGTAGAAACAAGAATGGAATTTATTTAAGTTACAAGAAAAATATTTCATGGTTTCAATGGCCATCTATAAGGTTTTGATAATTTAGAAAAATGTTTTGATGTTATAAAATACAAGAACTTTCAAATAAGGATTTTGGAAAGGAAATTAAAGTGTTATCAATTAAGTGAAGTGGAATTTTCATAAATAAAAGAAAAAGGAGATTGAAAGTGTTGAACTTCAAATTATTTTAAAGAGAATTAATTTTTAGAAGTGATTTAGAAATATAAAAAAAAAAATTTGTAAATTAAATTTACTAACGTAGAATTTATTTATTGGGTTTTGGAAAATGTTAGGAAATTTAAAGTTAGAAACAGTAATTAAATCAACTAAATGTGATTTTGTAAGATTAAATCAATAAAAAATGATTTTGAGAAAATATATTATGGAAAAGATTTTTGACTAAGAATAGGAAGAGAATAAAGTAAGAAATTATATTATTGTAAGAAAAGTCCAAAATAATATTTTTTAAAGTTAAGAAATATTTTACGAAGGATAAAAATGGTGAAAAACGATTTACATAACTCAAAAACATAATTTTTAAGTTACGCGATTTGAAAAAACGTTAAAATATTTCTACGCGATTGGTAAAGCGTTTAAATATTTTACACGATCGAAATGTTGTAGAAAAATCGCTATGTGATTTAAAAATGAAAGAATATTTTTACGCGATTTAGAATACAGTAGAAAATTGTTACACAATTTTTAAATGTAACAGAAAATGTTACAAATTGTTGTTTACATAACAAAATATTACGTGACTGTAAAAACGTGACAAAAATATTCTCGAATGAGAAAAATGCGATAAAGTGATTTCGCTGTTAATTATATAGTAAACTTTATAGTTAAAATCAGTATATGAATATAATACAAGAAATTGAGAAGTTTGCCGTAATTGGCATTAATACATTTTACGAACATAAAACAGTATTTTCACCTGGTATGAGAAATTATGTGATTTACCTTTGGTTGGTAATTGGTGCATTATACATGCATTGAAAATGGTCCGATGGATTGTATATGGCTAATTGCCTAGGAGAAACGTACACCTCTTGAGTGGGTGCGCTACGCGTAGTGTAGGTCACTTGTTGACCTTGGGGGCATCGGGGTGCGGGTTGCTCGCAATGGGCAGTTGGTAGCTCTTCTGTACCGTGGGTTAGACCGATGCAACACACCGATGATCCGGACCAAGACACTTTTCTTAATCGAGATCTGACAAAGACTGTCGTGTATGTGCTAGATGTGCAAGATATAATTATAGCACTTGGTCTGAGGCACGTGGTACCAGCAGATCTTTTCGATCAATTTTTCCGACCTGAGTTTAGCTCCATGGAGTAGGAAATCAAGTCTATGTGTTCATGCATTAACATAAATGCTTACATCTGTGAGATATAATAGTTGTGAAATATTGATTATGACAATTGTATATTTTTTAAATATCTGCTTAGTGTAGATGGCATTTCCTGTAATTATTAAATGTTAATTTTGATTGATAATATGTTGATGCCATATGTGTAATATGACGTGTTTATATGGTATGCTGTTATGTTATCTCTGTACTACCATGCTGGTATTGGCATAGGTGATCTCATCTCTTTGTATATATATTTGTATATTGTATTTATAATTGGGTGAAGATGTTGAGAAAGAAACGGTACAAGAAGGAGAAGAGGAACTACTTCTCACGTTTGGGAATGCAGAATTTTGACAGCAAGACGTCAAGAGCTAGCTTCTTCGGATATGTACGTCTATAATTCCATGGAGGAGCTGGAGAATGGAGGACAAGTCCCGATGAATGAGAACTTATTTACAAGGGGTATCTGACTGTTAGCATTAGTAGGTTATTTTGCGGGGATCCGTTTTTTTGTGTGACTATTTTTGTTCATGTTGAATTTCCTTTGCATATCAGGCGACATTGGGATACTAGAAATTATGTCCCAATGGAAATCAGCATACTATCGTCAGTCCGGACACCTGTCCATAGGGCTACTCGTCATAACAGATTCCTATCTGCTGAGGAACCCGAGGAGGACCCGTCTGAGGGGTCTGCTACTTAGTTAAACTTGGGCAAGTTTGAACTCTGATATAAACATATGTGTGTAATTATTCAAGTGTGTTTGTAGTTTTGAGAAATGGTCTGTATATAAATAATCCTGACAGTACGTGTGTAATGTATAATGATGTAAATTATGTGTGATGATATATTATATTTTTATTTTTCGCTAAGTTTATTTTATCGTTATCAAAGAAGAAAGAAAAAAAATTACAACTCGTATTTTTATCACAACATCACCTTTTATGACTTTGAGGGTATTTGGGTAATTAAGTAACATAAATGTGGCACCATACGGTAAGTGTTACAACCACAAACCCCAAAAGACTCAAATTGTGCACTGATACCAACTAATGTAACACCCTCCGTAGGGCATCACATTTCCGACTACCAACTTATAATCTGAAAATGATTTCATAAAAGGTTTGAGTTATAAAATGTGAGTTTCAAAATTTCTTTTCGTGGAAACAATAAACTTATAGATATTTATAAGTAATACTGAAAAATAGATTTTAAACGGATTAAAACTCATATAACAGACATCACTTAATGTTTAACAATTATTCAAGAAATATAAAAATTACAGACTCAATTAAAACAGTAGCAAATCCCATCACGGGTCCTGCTTAATAGCACGGTAAAACACTAACGAGAAAACCCAACATACTTATTCTGCCTTTAGTTCATCTCGATGCATTATATATCTGTTCCTCCCCAAAACTGTACACCGACAAATCCAAAATAGTTACTCCTTGATGTTGTCACCAATTCAGAATATTTGCCTCCAGTCACGTCTAAGAAATTTGTTCCATCTACTATATAATTTTAATAATACAAACACAACAAAACAGTATAACAAAGAGGTGAGATCACCTACGCCAATACCAACATGGCAGCATAGAGATAATACAAATAACACACCATACAGATATATCATACCATAATTACAATTATGCCATCATCATAATGTATAAAATAACAATAATTACAATAATGCCATCAACATTATTTATCATCATCATCATCCAACATTTCTCAATTATTATATCACACAGATATAAATATTTAATATTTATGATAATGCCCTCAATTATTATCCAAGTATTCAGCAGTTTAATTATCATAACCAATACTCAATAATGATGCATATGTTATGCATGTAGACTCAATGTCCTACTCCATAGAGGTTTTCACAATTTCGGGAAGAATGCTCTGGTTAATTGTCAGCCTTAGCCCAAAGATAATCTCCCAATTGTCGAAAAGAATCATGTTATTGTCGGGTATCGTTAATGCATTGCAACAGACTGCATCGCCAAGTGGCATATGGTCCAGCCTTAGCCCACAAACAAATATCCACTAGTCGACCGCTGTGCCTTAACGCCCCCAAGATCCATCATAGACCTCACTATCAATTCTCATTCCTTCTTCAACCACAAGGGTCACAATAGCATCAGCTATTAATTTTTGTTCAAAATTCAACATATGTCTCAATGCATATTTTTCAATTTCATCATATGCTTCATTGCATATCTTTTCAATGCATATTCAATGCACCAATGCCAATCACAAGCAAAATTCATCATTTCCATTGCATGTTCAATGCACCAATGTCAATCACATGCATATCTTTCCAATGCATGTAAAATGCACCAAATGCCAATCACAGGAAAAACTCATCATTTTCTCATACAGTGTCCATACACTGGTTCAACAGTAATCATACTATATTTTTAACAGCAAAATCATATTATCGTGTTTTCATAGTCACAAAACACATTCGGCGTGTTTTCACAATCGCACAACATTTCTATTATGTTTTCACAATTTTGCAACACTTCTGTTACGTTTTCAAGTCACGTATTGATTTTTCAACGTTTTCTCAATTACATAAAAATATTTACACGTTTCTCAAATCGCGTAGTGATTTTCCACCATTTTCATAATTGCGTACTTAAAAATCATTATTTTAAGTCGCGTAAACCATTTTTCATCATTTTCAAAATATTTAAATGCTTTCCAAATCGCGTAGAAATATTTTAATATTTTTTAAATCGCGTAGCTTAAAAATCATGTTTTTAAGTTACGTAAATCGTTTTTCACCATAATTCCATTACGAAAAATATTTCTCAACCTTTGAAAATTCCATTTCAACCTTTCTCATAATAATATGACTTCGTACTTCATTTTCCATATTTTCACATTCAAGAAATCCTTTTCGTAATAAATTCCACAATTTCACCCTCCCATTGAATTAAATCAATGTTTTTAACTTCAAAATTTACTAACGCTCTCCAAAACCCAAAGGATGAGTTACACGTTAGAAAATATCAAATCACTATTATATTCTCTATTTTTCTCAAATCAATTCTAAAATCAATTCTCTTCAAAATAAATTGAGGTTCAAACACTTTCAACCTCTCTTTTCTATTCACATACAAAAATTCCATTTCTCAAGTGATAAAACACTCTAATTCCCTTTCCAAAAATCCTTGTACTAAATCAAATTATATTTTCACTTTGAAAATCACTTTGTTTTCATAAAATCAAGGCATTACAAGCCTTCAAAATCGTGGTACATGGCTATTCAAACCATCAAATATTTTTCCTTCTAAGTCAATATGGTTTTACACAAACAAAACCATTAAAAATTCCTTAACAAAACCGCGAGACTCATAGTCTTTAAAGTCAAATCATTTGTTCATTTTCATTTTTCACTTTCTTTGCAAATCCTTAAAATCATCAACTCATTGCTCTTTTCATTTAAAACTCATGATTAATAAAATACTTAAAATATTTTTATTCAAAAATGTCCTTGAGTTCCATTAAATTCCATTCTTGTTTTTACACAAAATAAATAAAAATTCTTCTCAAAACCGTGAACACTACTTCTTGAAAAACAAACCCTTTGTTTATTTTCCTTGCTTTTCTAATCATCAAATTTTATCATTCATAAAAATATTAATTTATGAACACCTATTTTGAGGTGTCTTGGCCAAAATTCCTCTTGGTCTTTGGAACCAAAATCAATTTCCTTTCCATCATCAAATCATGGCATACATATATATATTTCATCATATATACCATAAGCATGCCATAATTAAAAGCAATAAATCTTGCAAATCATACCAAGCATAGGCAAATAATCAAAGTACATAAATACACACAAATTATTACATGACCATGGATATGAATCCTCACATGGATTCACCATCCATCAAATACAAAACCATCTCTCACCACCATACTTGGTTGGTGAGATGGATCTCCCTCTTACCTCTTGAAGAACCTCAAAAGCTTCTTGGTTTGCTTCTTTTTCCAAGTCTTTCACCACCAAAGGTTTCTTAAACACACAACAAAACATATATTTATTAGCATATCAAGCTTGAACAAGAGGAACCATGGATCAAACATGGCTTAGAACATGAAAAAGAGAGAAGAAATGAAGTTTCCTTACACTTCACCTCAAATACCCTATAACTTTGCTCTTAAAGAAAGTCCTTGAAGATGAATGATTTAGAACTTGGTGTAAACTACAAAGTGTCTTAGAATAAGGTAAAGATTCAAGAAATAAGGTTGGTTGAAAATAAAGAGTGGTGGAAGGTGGATTTGGGGGTCATGGCCGAAACTTAGAGAAGGAGAGAAAAGGAGAGAAATTTTTTGCTAAGTTTTGCTTTAGGAAAGTTCATGAATGATGAAGAATGATCAATAATGACCAAAGGTGATCAATTATGGTCTTCAAATTGTGCTTTAGCTTCTAAATGCAGCACCAAAACTGTCCCCCCCTCCATGCAAAGAGTGACCAATCTCCTAACCATCATTTTAGGCAATCTTAACCATTGATTAGATCAATGGTTAGGATTTAATGTAGCTTCTAGGTTTAGGCTTAGATAGAAGACTTAATTTAGGCCATTGGATCTTTCCTCCTTGAAATCCTAGCCATTAGATGTATCTCCAAAATGAAGGGTCAAGATTAGTCCTTCAAACTTTACATCCAAGGGCTATAAATGGTCCTAACCACTTTATAAGACTAAATCTCAACCGTTGATTAAATCAAGATTAAGTCTCCACCGTTGATTAAATCAATGGTTGATGTCTAAGCCAATAATGTTGACTTAAGCAGTATAATATTTATTTTTCTATCTGCTATTACCCTTCGAATAATATTTTTACTGTATTTTTATCACTTTATAATTAAATACAGTACAAAATACAGTAAAAAAAATTTTCTAAAACTGTTTCTAGATTTAGGTTTAGTAAGATACCCTGTCTCCATCTAAATAGTCCAAATTTCTCTATTCGCCGAAAAAATTTTACTTTGCGGGACCCACATGGGCCTACGCAAGACCACCTGGGGCCACAGACGGCCCACGGATAAAGTTTAAATAATCAGAGTAATATAAAAATTTCATAATCACACACAAAATGACAAATATTAGAAAACATATGAAAATCAAATCAGATTGTTAAAAATAGTTAACAATCAAGAGAAATAAATACATAAAGATTTTCCCCAGCCCAAAAATTATTATTTTCTTGACATAGAGTAAATCACTCAAAACGATCAAATATACTGATGGAATACTCAAAATAATTTCACAGTACACAGAAATCACTAAACAGTAGAATTCTCTTAGCTGTCAAAATTTACTGTCAAATAAATAGGAAATTTGGGGTGTTACACTTTTTGCCATGTAATCTAACTATTTCTTGGTGATACAGTTGAGCTAATCTATCTAATGGCCAGTCAGCCTTTATGGCTAAAAAGTGTGCAAACTTTGTCAATCTATCCACTATAACCCAAATGGCATCATGGCCAGACTGAGTCCTTTGTAATCCCATTACAAAATCCATGGATATACTTTCCCATTTTCACTCAGGAATTTTCAAGGGTTGAAGAGGTCCAGAAGGTCTTTGATGTTCTATTTTTATTTTTTGACAAACTAAGCATTTGGACACATACTTTTCTATATCCCCTTTCATATTAGGGCATCAAAACATCTTTTTGAGCCCTTTTGTGGACATATACTTTTCTATATCCCCTTTGTGGCTCCAGGATAGGTGGTATATATCTACTCTTATGGACTTATTCTAAAATTCTTTCTTTGATTTCTCTAACACCCCGAATTTTATTTATTTCATGATAAATATTCATTTTATAATATTTGTGATTTTCTGAAATTTTTCTAGAAATACAAAATATTTTAATATATTCCTCGTTTTGTGTGCACATTGAGCAGACTTTGGAAAACGACTGTAGCACTTCGAAAGTTGGAAAATTTTATGACAAATATTCATTTTATCATATTTGTGATTTTTGAGAATTTTCTGGGATTTTTCCAGAAACGTCGAATATTTTAGTATATTTCTCGTTTTGCATGCACACTGAGCAGAACCAAGGAAATGAGATATTTTCTCTGAGAACCTTGAACTATGAAAACGTCAATGGGGGATCTTACTAAACCCGAGGCCGGACACAGTTTACAAGATTTCATGTTTTTTGAGAAAATTTTTAATAGATAAAATTCATCCGTTAGATAAATTAATACTGACTTCTGTCGACTGTAACTATTATCCATTGGATAATAGTATTTAATAAAAATTCTATCACCTTATCCAAAGGCAATCTACTTTATGTCATAACAAATCTACTTTAATTCAAATACAATGCTATTTTAATCAAGCTTCTAGAAGCTTTGACCTAAAATGACCTAACTACCCATCCTAATTTTATGAATGAACCAAATCACTCTCTCTCTCTCTCTCTAAGGGCTACGGTGGCAGCCCATTATGGGAGCCCAAAGTGACTAAAATTTCTACTACTCACTCACACACATCCTAACCCTAATTCATTTTCAACCTCCCACTCTCTCTCTTCACTTTCTTCTTCTTCTTTCTTCTCCATTTGCTCTCCCTTCTCTCTAGAAACTCCATAGCCATCCGAAAATTCCAGCTCCTTCTCCACTTGATTTCTTCACATTTTCTCTTCATCAATCACATTTCCTTACTTTCCATCATCATCTTTACCACTTTCATTCACAAAGTTTCACCAAAATCTTCCTTTTTCTCTTCCTCTCCATTTCGGGTTGTCTCTTCCACCCACACCATTTTTGTTTTCTTGCTTCACAAATCCCACTCTTAGCTTCTCTTCACCATTCTAGGTCTTTTTCCTTTCATACCCTACATCAAAATCCATCATCTTCACCATCCTTCTTCAAGATCAAAGTTTGAGACTTTGAGGTAAAAATCACAACTTTCTCCTCTTCTCTTCTCCTATTCGTGTTCCAAGACCATTTTCATGGTCAAGGATGCATTTCTTTTCAAGTTATGGTGTTGATTCTTTGAGCTTGTTTTCTAGGATTTTGAGGAGCCAAAACCAAAATCATAAGGAGCACTTTGGAGGCCATTTTTGTGCTCTCCTCTTTGGTAAGAGGGAGACCACTCAATTCAACCTATAATGGTGGTTGAAAATTTGTTCATTTAAGGATTTGTGAGAAACCCTAATATGGGTTACTCTTTTAATCTTGTTGTCTTCTATTTGGTTCTTTACATTTCTATGACTTTCTTTAATTTTTGTATGGATTTGATTCTTGTTAATGTTGTAAAAATTTTAATGGGTTGGAATTAATGAAATTGAGACAAAAGCCCCTTGCTTTATGCAAGGAGGCTCACGCCCAAGTCCTTATTGGTGGGGTGGGGATGCTTAAAATTTTTGAAAACCTAATTGATTGGTGATAATTGAGTGGACAAGGACTAATGGGAAAAAAAATGAAACCCTAACCCTATGATGGCTCACGACCATGGGGAGGAAGAATGGTGAAAAATTGTGACTTGGATGAAGAATTACTAAATTGGACATTAGAAAGTAATTAGGGATCCATAATTTGTAAGAACAATTAATCAAAGACTTAATTTGGTAACTTAGAAAATTTTAATTAAGAGGAAGACCATGAGTGTGTGAGTTAGAGGAATTGAGATAAACATATTAAGTAAACTATAATTAAGATTAAAGGGAAATGTGAATTTATCAAAGTGTTAAGAATTGAATGGAAAACATAAAAGAATTTTCTTAAAGATAAAGATTCATTTTGGAAAAGTAATTAGGGTAAGTATAATAATAATGTCATTAAAAAGTAATTAAGGCAAGTTGTAAGGATAAAGCTATTAAAAGGTAATTAAGGTAATTACATAAGCTATAATACTAATACTATTAAAAGTCAATCATAATCCTATGAGTAACGTTGATTAAAGCGAGACATTGAGACGAACGCTATATCATTATAGGTCCAAAATTGGGACCAAAACCTCATTGATAATTGATCGAGCCATATGTGGCATAACCCGGAATATTGCGCTTTTATTAATAATGCATGACTATTTATTGATGAGGAAGTACTTTATTGAAAATATTCACATGAGGATGCATGGGGTCATCATGCATTAAATAGTTACTCAGTCTGTGACTGTTAAAAGGCTCTGTTGCCTAGGAGTTGAATTATACCTTAGTGCGAGTGCGAATAGACAAGTGTAGGTCTTTGTTGACCTTGGGGACGTTAGGGTGTGGGTATTCCATCATGTGGCCAGTTGGTAGCTCTTCTGCGTCGTGGGATAGACCAATGCAACGCACCGACGATCCGGACCGAGACACTGTCCTATGATCGCGATCTTGTGAGAATGCCGCTGTATAAAGCCTTGATGTGCAAAAGTATTATTTTTATGGGAAGCACTTGTTTTTATGGCTGACGAGATATTAGCATGTCTCCTTGATCATTTACTCCAATGTTTATGTCTAGTTCCATGTAGTAGGAATTTGTTAGTACCCAATGTGGGATCTTGTTTTCATATGCATATGTATTTTGAGTCACATATTTCCTGTCATGTACTCACATGCCTACTTAATTGCTACTTTGTATTCATATATATACATATATATCTGTGATTTTTATTGATGCTGTAACTGTTTGAAATTATTATTAAACTGCCTCTGCCTGGATTTTATACTGTTTATTATCCTGTTGTATTGTGTGGGCGTTTTGCGCCGTTTAGTTTCTTGCTGCTATTACTGGTAATGAATGACGAGTATCTCACCTCTTTACTGTATACTCCACTATTTTGTTTTATCATATGATTTTCTGAAGACGCTCCCAAGGAAGAAAAGAAAACTTCTGAGTTTTCTGGCTTATGGCCCTATCTTGACTGAAAACTGAAGTTGCCAAGGATGTCGTATCGTCCCTATGGATTTTTTGGCTATATGCGGATCAACTTTCATGGTGGTCCTGATTGCTGGCATATCAACGTGCAGACTGATCGTTGTGTATACCATGGTGAATTGACTGTGTCCTTGGCGTGGGGACGTTATACTGCTTCTATTTTTTATTTCTATGCTTTTGTATGGTTGGAATTTTACCTACCTGTGAGGGACATGTGGGCTGATATGTATTACACCCCGCATGAGGATTCCTTTTTGTCTACTGTTCGGGCTCATGCCCATTGCTCTGTAGTTCTGATAGAGGTTTCCTCGGACGAAGAGGATCCTGAGGAGGACCCGGCTACGGTCCCTTCTCATCAGTCCTAGGGGCTAAGTTATTGGTAGCTTCTGATGGCTAACCAGTTATATTTTTTTTGGGAAGCCTGATGTCTGTACATGTTGGGGTATATTTGTATCTCTTGGGGTGGATACATATTTTGCTTCTTTTGGTATATTTTGGAAATGTAATTAAACAGGCTTATATTTCTAGTACAATGTATGTAATTATCCATATTATGTTTGATTGTATGTTCTATTCCACGCTGATTCCACTACGATCTTTTTGACAGATGTTTCATTTGAAAAGGAACTTTTAATTTTTAATTCATTTAACGCCATATATTCATGAACAGGTACGTACATATATTAATGAAATTTTCAACCGGACTCAAAAAAAAAATCTTTGTCTCAACTATTCCGTATTTAATTGTATGTCGTTTCACTATAGTGCGACGTTCCCTCTTCTTACCCATTATGACTAAGAAAAAGGGGCATTACAATTTCAACTTCTCTTGGGACACAAAGTCTATTTCTAAACATAGTAGTCTCATCTTGAGCCCTTTTAAATTCTTTTTTCTTTCCTAATAGGATCTGTTCACCTATTAGCTTTAAAGTTTCATCTTCTTTTTTTGCTTCCTTAATTTGAGTCCTCAAATCATTATGAATTTCTAATCTTTTCAAACAAAGACTATGTGGTAGCACAGTCATTGCTAAACTCAAATTCCTAAAGCTCTTAAGAAGTTCTATTTCTTGTATCATCATTTGGGACACATGCATAAATTTTCTATTAAGTGCATCAACCACTATATTGGCTTTACCCGGATGATACTTTAATTCAAAATCATAATCCTTTAGAAACTTCATCCATCTCCTTTTCCTCATATTCAATTCCTTTTGATCAAATAAGTATTTTAAGCTTTTGTGATCACTGAATACCTCAAACTTGACCCCATACAGATAGTGCCTCCAAATCTTTAAAGTAAACACAACTGCCGCTAGTTCCAGATCATAGATTGGATAGTTTTCTTCATAGGGTCTTAGTTGCTTAGAAGCATAAGCAACTACTCATCCATTTTGCATCAACACACAACCTAACCTATTTTTCGAAGCATCACAATAAATTTCAAAGTTTTCTTGTGAATCTGGAATTACTAGCACAGGTGTAATGGTCTGTTTCTCTTTCAATTCTTAGAAGCTATTCTTGCATCTTTATGTCCACTCAAAGGTGCTGTCTTTCCTAGTCAACCTAGTTAAAGGCAAAGCTATCTGGGAAAATCATTTTATGAATCTCCTGTAATACCCAGCTAGACCCAAGAAACTTCTAATTTTGGTTACGGTGGTAGGTTTCTCCCATTGCAACACTTCCTCTATTTTACTAGGATCTATAGATATCCCATCTCCAGATATCACATGTCCCAAAAATTGCACCTCCTTCTTCCAAAACTCATATTTTGATAACTTGGCAAATAATTTATTTTCCTTTAGGATTTCTAGAACTACCCTAAGATGTTCTTCATGTTCTTCAGTTGTCTTTGAATAAATGAGAATATCATCTATAAAGACAATAACAAATTTATCAAGGTATAGTCTAAAAATCCCGTTCATATAATCCATGAAAATGATAGGTGCATTTGTCATACCAAATGACATTATAAGGTACTTATAATGCCCATACTTGGTCCTAAAGACAGTCTTAGGAATATCTTCTTCTCTAACCCTGATTTGATGATACCCTAACCTTAAGTCAATCTTTGAAAGCACTGCAGCTCCCCTTAATTAGTTCATCAAATCATCTATCCTAGGCAATGGGTATTTATTCTTAATTGTTACTTTATTCAATTGCCTATAATCTACACATAATCTCATACTACCATCTTTCTTCTTCATCGTGAGCACTAGGGCTCTCCATGGTGAAACATTGGGTCGAATAAACTTTTATCCAATAATTCTTTTATTTGTTTCTTGAGTTTAGAGAGTTATATAGGAGACATCTTATAAGGTACTATAGAGATAGACCCTGTTCTTGACACTAAGTTTATAGTAAATTCAATCTCCCTCTCAAGTGGCAATTCACTAATTTCATCTGGGAATACCTTTGGGTACTCCCTCACCACAGGTATACTTTCCAAACTTTGTTCCTTTTTGGAATTCAAAGAAAAGAGGAGAACATAGCCTTAAGTTCTTTCTACTAGGCGCTTGATAACTTGATTGGCACTCAAGTACATCAATTTAGAAAAGGTGTTTGTGGAAGGAATGATAGACATAAGCACTAATGTTTTATTTGAACAATTCAAAACACGATGATTTGCTAATAGTCAGTTTATGCCTAAAATGATGTCTATATCAACAAGGCATAGGCATATAAGATTTATAAGAAAATTTATATTTTCAATGGTCACACCACAGTTTAGACATATTTTGGAAGTTGTTACTAGTTTTCCTGTGGGAATGGAAACTATCGAATCATAAGGAAGGTCTGAAATAGACAAATCCAACATCCTCACATAATCATAAGAAATAAAAGAGTGAGATACTCCTAAATCATATAATACAATTGAATGTGTATTTTTAACTATGCACTTACCCTCTATAAGATCAAAGGATTGAGTTGTTTCCTTACTACTCAAAGTGAAAACCCTTCCTTTAGTTTAGGGTCTGGGATTTGCTGCTTCTTGCTGTTGGGGACAATTTTAGGCATAATGTCCCTTTTAGCCATAATTGAAGCACTCCTTCTAGTCAATCATACAAGCTCTATTACCATGGTACCCTTCACATTTCAGATATTTTGGTCCTCTATCTTCTATTTTAAGTTGTTTCCCTTTTTCTTCGTGATTCTTGGACTTTGTAAATTTCTTCTTAAAATTATCATATGCTTTCTTCCTTTTCTGAAAGCCATATGGTCTTTGCTTTTGTTGTGGCTTCGACTCACTAGATTCAATAATTTGACACTTATTCACCAAAGTGTGGAAGTCTCAAATCTCAAAAGGTCGTATAGCCTTCTTAATATCCTTCTTTAATCCAGTTTATAACTTAACACATTTTCATTTTTCATTAGGAATGTACCTGAAGTAAGAAGAAAACTTGGATAGTTCCTTAAACTTTGCTACGTACTGTCCCATTGTTAAACTTCCTTGCTTAAGTTCCAAAAATTCTAATTCCTTTTCCTCTTGTAAATTCTGTGGAAAGTATTTTTCCAAGAAAGTAGTTTTAAATACTTCCTAAGTAATCTATGTTCCAGCAATTTCCAAAAGTCTTCTTGCATTATTCCACCAATACTCAACCTCCTCTTTTAACAAATATAAAGCAAAGGATATTCGTTGTTCATTAATACATGCCATCTGTAACATCCTCTTAAATATGTTAGACTTGTATATGGTTATAGAGGTAACATAATACTTGTTTAACATGCCTGTTTAATTTTGTGACTTTCTAAATTAGTTTATTCACTTTACTGTAACACTATATGTGAAAAGTAGTTGTTATTAGCTCAGGAATTGGTTTAAAATGCTTAGTTAAAGGAAATGAATATGGAGAATTTGTTTCAAGGTCACAAATATGTGAAATCTCATGTAGTTAATTTTTGAGAGTTAATTGAGTTAGTTTGGTATTTTTAAGTACACTGAGTGAGTGTTTTAATACCAGATTGACTTTACTGAGATATGAAATTTTATGGTATTGATAAAACTAGGGTTGAGATGAATCCTAGCATTTATTATAATACCTATAGAAGTTAGAAAACTTAAATTTGGGAGATTAAAGTATTCTTAAGAGATATAATGTTTCAACAAAATATCTTAATGGCCTTATGTCTTCCACGGTTCCAGCCATCTTTCTTGACTTTCTTTTGATATTTTCCTCACTTTCACTCATTCTCTAATTTCTCTCTTGCGAAGGTGTATCAGAAATAGAGAAAGGGAAAACAAAGAAGCAAAAGGAGGAGGAAGAAAAGAAAAAGAGGAGGAAAGCAAAAGGCAAATCCAGAGCTTGAAGTTTATCCATGTAACAAGAGGTAGCAATGCTTGTTCTCAACTCTAACCTTTGTTTTTTTCTTCACTTCATGCTTCAGTTATGCATGTTAGGTTAGAAGAAATGGGTTTTTATGATTTTTTTCCATGGTTTGAAATGGTTGAACTAGTTGAGAACTTGTTTTGTGGTTCACTTTGTGTTGGTTTGTGTATGGTGGCTGATTTGAAACTTGTTTGCATCCTTGAAACCTCATATCCATGAGTTGAGAAAATAGGTATTTTGTGAATGATTAGTTTGGACCATTTCCTATGAGGTGATGTGTTGATAGGGTGTATGATAGTTTCTTTGAGCTTAGTGACCATGAATGGTGCTGAAGAACACTTAGGACCTATTTTTAGAGGTTAGTATCTAGTTTGAAAACCAATGGAATAGGAAACACCTGTTTCTAGTGCATTGGAGCCTAGGCGCCAGAGTTGGGCGCCCAAGTACCCATTGCTTAGAAATAGCATAACTTGGTGCTGCATGTAGGGCACGTAGGCGCCAGTGTTTAGGCGCCCTAGCACTAGCGACCAGGGGATACAAGGTTGAGTTTATGGTGTCTGGGCACGTAAGCACCTAGTGTTCACCGCCCGAGCGCTAGCAGCTGGGCAAAACAGGGCAGTGTTGTGCCATGCCAGTGCCCAAGCATTAGAAAGGTGGCGCCTTGGTGCCGAGGCCATATTTTCTCAAGATGTTTATTTTGTGGAAATGAACTTCCTTACTTATTGGGATCCCTTATATATGCCTTTTAAAGTGTATTGAGATACTATTAGGGGTATTTCATGGAGGAAATAACTACCTTGTATATATTGGATTTGGTGAAACCTTAGGCATCCAAAGAGTTATGGAATGCCATAAGGTAGCATCTAGAACCTTGAGCTACATGAGGTTCCCTTGAAATCACTTGAGAAGTGATGATGTGAGGTACTAGATATAAGAATGCTAGTGACATAGATCTTGCTACTTTGTGTGATAAGTTAAGCTAAAATCCTAAGTTACTATTATTACTTTTTCACTTGGTTATTGTGAACCTTATGATGTTCAAATGTGATTTGAAAGTACCTTTGCATGTTTTTAAACTTGTTATTCCTACGTATTGTCACCTTATATGGTGTGCACAACCATTGGGCCAAAGATTGGGATATGAGATCCTAAATTCTCGTAGCAGACAATGCTATTATGGTCAGGGTTATCGGTATATGGGGTGGTAATAGTACTCTTACTATTGAGAAGCGAAGGAATCCACCTACTACCAGGTAGTGTAAGGGTTCTTTTGCTTATCCTACCAGAAAAATACTAGGGAACGCGGTTCCCGAGATTGAGCAAGTATCATGTATTTTCTAAAACAAAAACCTGTACAAGCATTCATAAGCATACTTTTAGGACACTGCTTAGGCATAATCATATGACATATTATACATTGCATAATTTGACAATTGTATAGGCAGTTATCTCTCTTTTTGGGATAGAAGTGCAATAAGGTTATAGTTGCTTTATGAGTATTATACAATGAGTACGCATATATTCTTATAGTAATGAGTAGAGTCTCATTTATCTATTACGAACATGATATGTTGTTGTTAGTTCTATTAATAGAATTTGGTTAATTGTGTGATGATTAAACTATATTTTGTAAATGAATGAACTTACTGCATCGGAAGAGAAAAGACTAGTTTTGGCTTATGCCACCTTTCTAGTTATTTTTATGTATAACTTATCTTTTCCCCGAAGTAGCTAGACTTATCATGATGGCATGTTTTATAAACTATTTACTGAGGATTACGAATTCTCACCTCGTTTTCTTGTTTCTGTGATAAATCCAGCTCAAGAATCTTCCAAGAGGAAGAAGAAGATGCAAAAGACTTAGAGTAGTTTATTTTGTTTCTTTTTGGAACAAAGCATGTATTTATTTATATCGCTTGAGTTTATGTGAAGTTTGTATATATCTAACTTTCCTTTCCTCTTGGCTTTCTATAATAGCATGTATGGTTATTATGGATTACTTTATCATTGTGCTAAAGTGGAAGAGACATGCTTAACTCTCTTCACTTTGGTATATTGCGAATATACTACTGTATTAGGATTATGGTGTTATATTATGGTATCAGAGCAGTTCATCCTGTTGAGTTAGGGTATAGACTGACTATGCTTAGGCATGTTTAGGACTTCCTTTATGTGTTGTGCATTTCTTTGACTCGTTATGAGATGTTTGAATGGAATTGCATGACTTGCCTTATGTTTGGATGTTCTTAGCAACTGTCACATTGTTACATGATATTGAGATTGATCAACTCAATATGTTCTTAGCAGAAGATTGGTGGATGGATGCCAAGAGATTGTTCGATGTGTCAGGGACCCTTGTTATGTGGGAGATCATCAAGGGTTCATTTTTGGAGAAGTATTTCCCACAAAATTTGCAAAATACAAAGGAGATAGAGTTCCTAAGGTTGGATCAAGGCGATATGTCTGTTGGTCAGTATGTGGCCAAGTTCAACGAGTTGTCGAAGTTCTCATCCTACATCAAATTTAACCCTAACGAGAGTTGAAAATGTGTTAAATTTGAGGAAGGATTGAGATAGGACATTCAAAAGGCCATCCAACCATTTAAGATCCAAGACTTTGCAACCTTGGTAAATAAATACAGGATAATAGAAGGACACGATGGGAAGCCTTCAGTGGAGCAAAAGTCACAAAGCTTTCAGAAAAGGAAGCATGGTGATGAAAAGTTCAAGAAGGGAGTCTCTAAACCCAACTTTCCTTAGGGTGAAGGCAAGTAGGTTTAGAAGGAGTTTATGGGGCTTAAGTGTCTCAAGTGTGGAAAACAACATGGAGACAAACCTTGTTCGGTCTTCTTTGTATGAAGACAGTCAGGGCATTTTGCCAAAGAGTGTCCTCAGAGGAAAGAAGTTGCATCTACCCTGAGTTCTCAAGTCAAGGGAAAAGTTTACACTCTAAGTGGTAAAGAGGTGGCTCAATCTTCGAACCTTATCTAAGGTAAAGGTATAATTCATAATCAATTTTTAACTATGTTATATGATTCGAGAGAATCCCACTCATTTGCTTCTCATGATTGTTTGAATATGCTGGATTTACCTGTATATGAACTCCCTTATGACTTTCTGTATCTACTCCCATCAGTAAACTAGTTACAACTTCAAAAATGTGTCATGATTATTGTATAAAAGTATAAGATAGAATTTTTGTAACATCCTGAAAATTAATAGTTTCATGATAAATAATCATTTTATAATATTTATGATTTTTGTGAATTTTTCTAGATTTTTCTGAGAACGTGTAATATTTTAATATATTCCTCATTTTACGTGCGCATTGAGTAGAGTCGGGAAATGAGATATTTTTTTCGAGAACCTTGAACTATGGAAACGTCAGTGGGGGACCTTACTAAACTCGAGGCTAGACACGATTTACGAGATTTCACGTTTTTTGAGAATTTATCTGATAAATAAAATCACAGTACGTTCTGATGAATAAAGATTTTTACGATACGCTCTATTACCCGTTGGACAACTAATAATGGTTTTGTTAACTGTGACAATTGTCCATTGGATAATAGATAGTAATAGAAATCTTATCACATTATCAAAAGGAAATCCACTTTATGTCACATCACCTTGACTTTTCCAAAAAGGTGAACCTTGGCTTCTTGAAGAAGCTTTGGAGGAAACTTTCTAGCAACTTCCTATTGGCTTGTTGAAGAAGCTTGTTCTCTTCTCTCTCCAAGGGTGTGCACGGTTTTGGGGGGAGAAATGGAGCCAAAAGTTGTCATCTTTTCTTAAGGCAATCTTTACTTTTATTCAAAAAGCTTACTATCACTTTCTCTCTCTACTATTTCCCTTCTCTCTACATTTTCTTTTCTCCTACACACCTTCATCTTCTTCCCTCTCTACCCCACAGCTGCACCATTCCCACACACCTCAACCTTTGCTTGCTTAGGCTCATCTTGATCCTTGAATCTACACAACACTTGAAGGTTTTCCTCTCTCTCACTTTTCTCACATTTCCATCCTCTCTCTCACTTTTCTCACATTTCCATCCTCTCTCTCTTCACCTCCATTGCCTCACACCATTTTTGTACCTCCATGCTTGCAAAAAAATTCAAGCAACCACATTTCCATACACTACATCACATTTTAAGACCTTTCCTAGTTGAAAATTACCTAAAAATCTCATATCTTCATCATCTTTCTTCAAGCCATAAAGCTTGAAGCTTTGAGGTAAAGTTCTCAACTTTTTTTCTTTTTCTTCTCATTTTCGTGACCCTTGGCCACCTTTGTGACCAAGGACTCCTCTTTTCAAGCGTTGGTTTATGATTGTGCAAGTTTGCTCATTTTAGGGTTTCTTGGAGATTTTGGACGAAATTTCAAGGATAGAACCAAGAGGCTTGCTTTATTGAGTTGTCTTCCATAGGTAAGAGGGAGATAATCATCTTTAACCTATCTTTGTAGTGAGGAAATGTTTTTTATGTTGTTGATGAGGAATCCATGTGTGGATTGCTCTCTTTGTTGTGTTGTTTTTCATGATTTTATATTTATTTAGACTTGTATGAATTATTGGTTGTCTTGGCATGTCTTAATGGCTATGGATTGTTTAGATTGATGTATGAAAATTTTTGGGTTCTCACCCCTTGGGGAGGCTCATGGCCTCTAAGGGCTTTTATGGGTTCAAAGATTTAATTTTCGTGTAACCTTGAAACTTAAGAAATTAAGTATTAAGTAACTAACAATGTGATGGAAAAATTGATTGGACTCTTGTCCTTGGGAGGCTCACGGCCTCTAGGGCTTTATTGGCTAAGATTTATGCATCAAGATAAGACTTAGGTTATTAGGTAATTTAATAAGTTATTATGGATTCATAAGATGGAAAAATGAAGGAAAGAAATTTACTTGACAACTTAGAGTGATTTTAGGCTTAAGAAAAGAACAAGAGTGTGGGTGACACTTGGAGAGCCTTAGAATAATATTCTAAGTGAGTACGATTAAATTTAAAGTAAAGAACTTAGCTAATTAAGAGAACTAAAGATTTAATGAGAATTACAAGAGGATTCCTCTAGAGAGGATTAGTGATAAAAGTCTTGAAATGAAAACATAACCTAGGGTTGAATTTTAATAACTATGTATTATTCTTGAGGATTTAATAAAAAGTTATTGTGGGTCCATATATGGGACCAAGAATTAATTAATATGGATTGAGCCCTTTGTGGCATTGAATTGTGAAGAAATCATGTTATCAATGATTATATGAAATGGTATGCATTGAGTCAACATACATTGAACAATTGCTCATTTGATGACTATTAAAAGGTTGTTTGAGCCTAGGAATGATTATATGAAATGTTATGCATTGAGTCATCATACATTGTGAAAGTTCGGTGGACTCTGTTGTAAGGCCTGGTTGCCTAAGCGATTGAATCACACTTTAGTGCGAGTGCGAATAGACAAGTGTAGGTCACTTGTTGACCTTGGGGGCGTCGGGATATGGGTGTCTCACAATAGACAATGGTAGCTCCACTAGGGCCGTGGGATAGACTGATGCAAACACACCGATGATCCGGACTAAGACACTGTCCTATATCGCGATCCTGTGAGAATGCTGCTGTTTAAAGCCTTGATACGCAAATTACTAATTTTTATGGAAAACACTTGATTTTGTGGCTGACGAGATACTGGCATATCTCCTTGATAATTTTTTCCGATGTTTGTGTTTAGCTCCATGGAGTAGGAATTTTTGGTACCATGTGCACGTGCATAGTGAGTCAACATATCATTTGGCATTTATGTATTTATTCATTTATATGGTGATGAAACTGTTGTTTAATTGATTTTATAACTACATGTAATTGTTAAGTTGTTTACTATATGGATCTTAATGCTGATTGTTATTCCTGCTATGCTATGTGGGCATCCTGTGCCGTTTTGTTTCTTTACTGCCGTAATTGATAATGAAAGTAGGATGTCTCACCTCTTTGTTGTAGTACTCTGTCTTATGATGATATTTGGATAAAGACTGTGAAGAGAGCGAGTTAAATTCACTTAGTTTAGTTTGGGATCAACTTTTGTTGCTTTGTGATGGCATCTGGACAAGCTTTCTTCAGTTGTATGTGGATACAATTCCATGGAGGCATAGAAGCCTGGCTTTCCGACCGTGATGCAGAGCGTTTTATATATATAAGGGATATGACCCTAATTTAGAGTGGTAATTATCCTAGAGCTGCTACGAGCATCTTTCATACTTTTATGTATGTGGAGTTCCCTATACCCATTGGGGAGTTGTGGAATGATCACCACCTCTTTCCTAGAAAGGTTTCAGTTGTGTCACTTATTTAGGTTCCTATGCATCATGACATGTCTCAAGGGGGAAGTTCATCTATTGGAGACCCGGAGGAGGATCAAGTGCAGGACCCTTCTCTCCAGGTGTTTGACTTTGGTAGAGGTCGAACTTTTATATGGTAGTTACTCTATGTAAACTTATGTTTAACATTGTTATATGTTACTTTTATGCATGGATTATGGAAATGTATCTTTATTTAAGTTGATGTTATGTTTTGGATTCGAGTAAATATAAATATACTTCATATCGAGGCTCATATTTTCTATATATACACAATGATTAAATTCTCAGACTTGTGGATCGAGTTGTAGCATGTCTAGATTTAGTGACTGTAGCATAATGACGATTGTGTCGTGGTTATTAAATCAAGGGGTGTTACAATTTTTTTCGTAAACCTTATTTGTTTAACCATTGTAGATATTGATGTCATTCTTAGCATGGATTGGTTGTACTCCAACCATGTAGTTTTGAATTGTTCAGATAAAACCCTTGTGTTCTTGTTGGAAATACCTTCTGGAGTTATTCCTTTTGAGTGAGTGTATTTCAATGTGAATCAGGTGAATCATTATTTAGTGGAGGGAGTTATAGGATATGTTCTCATTTTCCCTCTAAGTGCTGAAGTTGAGTAGAGCTTAGATGATATACCAGTGGTGAGAGAATATCCTGAGGTATTCCTAAGTGATATAGTCAAGTTACCATTTGAGCGAGAAATAAAGTTCACTATAGAGTGCCTGGGATGAGACCTATATCTATATCACCTTATAGAATGACACCGTTAGAGTTAGGGGAACTCAAGAAGCAAATCAAGGAATTATTGGACAAACAATTCATAAGACCAACTATTTCCCTGTGGGGAGCACCTGTGTTATTAGTGAAAAAGAAGGATAGTACCATGAGGCTTTGTGTTGATTACAGGCAGTTGAACAAGGTAACCATAAAAATTAGTATTTGTTGCCTAGGATAGATGATCTAATGGATCAAATAAAAGGAGCTTCAGTTTTCTCAAAGATTGATCCTAGATCCAAGTATCATCAAATAAGGGTTAGGGAAGAGGATATCCCTAAAACCACTCTTAGAACTAGGTTTGGACATTATGAGTACCGTGTGACGTCCTTCGGGTTGACGAATGCACTAACGGTGTTCATGGATTACATGAACAGGATATTTAGACCCTACCTAGATTAGTTTGTAGTATGGTTATAGATGATATCCTAATCTATTCTAACACAATGAAGGAGCATGAGCAACATGTGAGGGTAGTTTTGGAAACCGTTAAGGAGAAGAGATTATTTGCGAAGCTATCTAAGTGTGAGCTTTGGCTTAAGCAAGTGGTGCAGTTTTTGGGCCATGTGATTTCTCAGGATGGGATTTCAATGGACCCAAGTGAGGCAGTGGTATAATGGAAGAGACCCACTACTGTGACCGATATCAAAAGCTTCATAGGCCTGGCGGGGCTATAGGAGGTTCATAAAGAGATTTTCTCAGTTAGAGCTACCTTTGACTAGATTGACTAGGAAAAGTAATACTTTTGAACGGACTCAGAGTTGTGAGAATATTTTCCAAGAGTTAAAGTTGAGATTGACCACTAGACCAATGTTAGTAACTCTGGATCCTTTGGAGAACTTTGAGGTGTATTGTGACGCTTCAAAAATGGGTTTAGGGTGTGCTCTGATGTAACATAAGAGAGTAGTTGCCTATGCATCGAGGTAGTTGAGGCTGCATGAGGAGAACTACTCTGCTCGTGATCTGGAGTTAGTTATGGTGGTGTTTGCCTTGAAGGTTTAGAGACATTACTTATATAGAGTCCAATTTGAGGTGTTTAGTGATCAATAGAGTTTAAAGTACTTGTTTGATCAAAAGGAGTTGAACATGAGGCAGAAAAAGTCGATGGAGCTCTTAAAGGACTATGACTTTGAACTAAAGTACCATCCAGGTAAGGCCAATTTAGTGGCCAATGCATTAAGTAGGAAATTCCTACATGTGTCTCGAATGATGATTCAAGAGAGTGAACTTCTTGAGAGTTTTGGAGATTTGACTCCTGCAGTGGCCATGTTACCACATAATCTCTGTGAGAGTAAAGTGGACATAGTTAATGACTTGAGGACTCATATCTTAGAAGCTTAAAAGGAAGATGAGACTCTAAAGGATTTAAGTGAGCAAATCTTCTTAGCAAATCTGAAGGAGTTTTATTTGGCAGATGATGAAAAATTAACTTTAGAGGTAGACTTTACATTCCAAGTGAATTCGGAATCAAGGAACGGATCCTTGAAGTGTAACGCACCTAAATATACTAACTGCAGCGTAATCGTTATTACACCACAGTTACTAAATCCAGGTGTGTCATAGTCATGATAACAGCAGTTTCCAAATTAACAAGTTTATTTTTCGCATTTATGCATAAGTAGAAAAAACGAGCCATGAATGAAATATAAATGTATTCAACCCTTAATACAACCATTGGAATGAAATCACGTTCCTTATATATATAGTTTATAGCCAATTTACACGAATCACTGATAACATAGAATATAATAATTACAGAGTCAAATAAAATACAACGAGAATAAAAACATAAAAAGGGAGAAGTAGTAACCCAGGGATGGGTACTACCAGCAGACAAGGCTGCAACCCCATATACATATGACACTCAGCATCCCAGTTGACACAACAGGCATCAAAGCCTCCACGCAGCTGCACTCCTACGAAATCGAAGAAATCTTGCCCAGGTTCCCAACCCCATCGGCAAGGTGTGGTTCCTCATCATTTTCTTCCCGGCCTTTTATCAAATATGAATATAAAATAACCATACAGAAATATAGGAAAAATGTGAGACACCCGTCTTTCATTACCACTATTAGCAGTAAGAAAACAGCACGGCGCAA
Organism: Ormosia emarginata; assembly: GCA_029884605.1. Classification (NCBI taxonomy): domain Eukaryota; kingdom Viridiplantae; phylum Streptophyta; class Magnoliopsida; order Fabales; family Fabaceae; genus Ormosia; species Ormosia emarginata. The sequence goes on along the minus strand of JAQQTP010000013.1, from coordinate 884,565 downwards.
AGCGCCCACCAAGCAATATAGTTCATATATTCATCAATAGCAACAACGGAATTTAAAATAAAAGCAATTCAATTCTAAACAATAATCAGAGTCAACAATAACAGTGATATTTATAGTAAAGGTAGAACAATAGTAAGCAATATCAGGCAGATCACAATAGTATTTCTAGGAATCAGCACAACAATCAGATAATCATTTATAGAGGTACAACAGTTATCTACACATTCACAGGTGTTCATGCTCGACAGTTTATGAGACCGATAATGTACGATGCACAATGCATTATGGTACCAAATCCTACTCCATGGAGCTAGACTCAAACAGTCGGAGAGAAAGATCAGGAGACGTGTCTGTAACTCGGCTGCCGAGGCCAAGGTGCCAAAACTCAACAGTTTTTTACGTGCACATACAGGCATTGTACAGACAATCCACACTCAATCACGACATAGGATAGTGTCTCGGTCCGGATCGTCGGTGTGTTTGCATCGGTTTGCCCCATGGCACAGAGGAGCTCTAAACTGTCCATGTAAGGGACCTGCACCCCGACGCCCCCAAGGTCATAACACGACCTACACTAGTCTATTCGCACCCGCACCAAGGTGTGTTCAATCTCCTAGGCAACTTGGCCTTACAATAATCCACAGGACATTCACAATGCATAAGACTCTATGCATGAATATGTATGATCAACATCACATACTATTCTATAATATGCCACAATTGGCTCAAATAAGCATCAATACAACATTGGTCACTCATATGGACCCACAATATCATAATATTGAAATCAAATAAGGTAATATATTTTTAGGGTCCATTATGCATTCTTATTCAAGATTTGCCATTCTTACAAAAATCCATCACTAAGTAAGTTTCCATCTCGCGTTATGCTCAAGTCTCTTGATACCAATCACTTAGTTTTTATTCTACATAGGATCAATCCAATTCCTAAAATCCATGATCAAAATCGTGGCTTCCCAAAGTCCACTACTAACATCAATTTCTACCATTTTATGCATTGATTTCTTGATATCTCCTACTTAAGTTTTAGTTCACCAAGTTCATTCCAATTCCTTATAGTTTCAATCTAAAACCGTGGCTTCAACTTGAGTTAAATAACCCTTAAAACTCTCCATCTCAAATTCCAACATTAACATTCACATCTCCAATTACATAGCTTCATCTCATAGTTACCTAACTGGTTCTGTTCTGGGCGCATAGGTGCCATATCTGGAGCGCCTGAGCGCTGGTGGAGCGCCTGGGCGCTGACCACGAAGCGCCTGAGCACTCACTAGGCCGCGTCACAGGGAAAACTTTCTAGGCATAGAGCGCCTAGGCGCTCTATGCACAACGCCTGAGCGCTAGTGCATTAACAAGGGTTCTGCAGAATTCGTTTTTGCAGAACCTTGGCCCATCCTTCATCAAGGTTTCTCATTTATCTTCCAACAATCCAAATATGATTCATGTCCCCTAAATACAAAATAACAATATATAAGTTCATGATCATCAAAGCACCCAATGTAAATCCATATATTCATACAAATCAAACAACTACAAAATCATGGAAATGACACAATATAACAAAAAGTGAAATCTAACATGGATTCCCTCATCAACGCAATACACAAGACATTTCCTTACTACCAAGAGTGGTTGAAGAGGATCATCTCCCTCTTACCTAAATGAAGACAATCACAAGGATGCTTCTTCTTTTTGCTCTTGATTTTCGTTTTCCCCCCTTCAAGAAAACCCTAGGGTGAGAAATTCCCAAAATGTTCACTCCAATCATGGAAAAATGACTCCTTGGCCACATAGGTGACCAATAAAACGAAAATGAGAAGGAGATAGAAGAAAGTTGAAGACTTTACCTCAAAAGCTCCAATCTTTAGCTTCAATAGTGAAAAATGGAGGAAGAAGAAGAAGAAAAACCAAGAATGGCCACAAGGAAAATGGTCATGGAATGATGGAAGAAAGCTAGATATGGAAGTGGTGAAGCAAGAAATGAAGAGGGGGAAATGGCGAGGGTGTACGGTTGGGGAGGAAGAAGAAGAAGAAGAAGGAATAAAATGAAAATGTGAGTATTAGGCTCCCAAGGGCCTCTGCCGTAGGGAGAAGAGTGGAGAGGGAATAGAGAGAAATGGGGAAATGGGTGGAAATTTCCTGGAAGTTTCCCAAATGAGTGTTTTGAATTAATTTAACTTTTATTTTGAAAATAAAGTTATATGAGCTTGACACAAGGTAAATTTTGAATAATGTGATAAGATTTTTATTACCTGTTATTATTTATTGGACAATAGTTATAGTTGGCAGAAGTCAGCATTAACAAATCTGACAGATTAATTCTTCGTAGTGTTTTATTATTCCATTTGTTAAAATTTCTCGAAAGACGTGAAATCCTGTAAACTGTGTCCGGCCTAAGGTTTAGTAAGATCCCTCGTTGACGTTTCCATAGTTCAAGGTTCTCGAAAAAATATTTCATTTTCCCAGTTCGACTCAGTGTGCACGTAAAATGAGGAATATATTAAAATATTCGTCGTTTCCGAAAAATTCTGAAAGAATTCACATAATTCACAAATATTAGAAAATGACTATTCGTAATAAAATTTTCTAACTTTGGGAGCGTTACAGTCGTTTTGCCAACTCTGCCCTATGCGCACGTAAAACGTGAAATAATATTAAAATATTTCGCTTTCCTAGAAAAATCCAGAAAAATTCCTAAAATTCCAAAATATTGTAAACTGATCATTTATCCTAAAATTATAAATTTGCGGGATGTTACAACATTCCCCTTCAAATAGAAATTTCGTCCTCGAAATTTTTATTTCTTAGGATAAACATGGATATAATTCTATCAGCTTGCTTTCCAACTTTCATATCGTGCTTCTAGTCGTGTCAATTCAGATCACCCTTACTAATGTGATCTCCCTGCCTCCATGTGGTTTTGCTCTCCTACTCTCGATCTTACAAGAAGCATTCCATGGGTCAGACTCTCTTTCAACCGTACTGTGTCCTATTCGATGATATGGCTGGGTCCAGGGATATACTTTCGTGATCATGACATTCGGAAGACATCATGAAAATTTAAAAAGAAAGGATAGCAAAGATTTGTTATGGATACTGAACCAGTCCGAAAAAAAAGAATTTAGGATAGTCCGTAGAATTTAAGAGTGAGTTTGCTGGTAACTTAGACAAGATGACACACATTTAGTAACGTCTTTCTTCATCCCTTGTTACCATCACTTCTGTTTTAGATTTTGATATACCTTGATCACTCTGGTGTGTAAACTCGGTTTACTCTCGTGAGTTTCATTGGGAATAAACTCCTTAAGTTCTGAATCATCTGGTATTGCAACCTTCACTTGTGAACATTAAGATTCCATCGAGTTCCTTCCTCACATTCTGACACCATGCTTTGTCTTAATAGCTTCTTCTTGTCTTGTAGAAATTGGTCACTATTTTACTTCTCTTGAATCCTTCCCAACAGATCATTCGAAATAGCGACTATATCTAGACATACCTCATCCAGTGTCATTTCTAATGACAACTACCTGTCCTCGAATTACTCTACTAATTCCTTCTTCTCGACCATCATAATGAAGGTATTAGGCAGTTTTCGGTTCAAAGCGTCCGCCATGGCATTTTCTTTTCCAAGATGACTCTAAAGTTAGAGATCATGTTCCTTCAAAATCTTTAGTCACTTTCTCTACCTCATATTTGGTTCCTTCTCATCGAATAAATACTTCAGGTTCTTGTGACAGTGAAGGGCATTGAATATTGCTCCATATAGAAAGTGTCTCTATATTCTCAGAGCAGATACAACAGTGGTCAATTACAAGTCACAGATCGGGTAACTCTCCTCATGCACCGTCAACTACCGTAAGGCACAAGCCATAACTCCCCAGCTTTGCATGAGCGCACATCCCAAACCTTGATGTGAAGCATTACAAAACACTTCGAATGTTTCATTGGGATCGGGCAGTATCAAAATCGGAATATTTCCTCAATCTTTAAAGTCAAGAAAACTATATCGAGATGTCCAACGTATCTCCCCATATCTTCGAGAATAGACCAGAATGTCATCATTAATGACAACGATAATTCTGTTCTAGGTAAGGATAGAAAAAACAATTCATGTTGTCCATGAATACAATAGGAGCGTTTGTCACTCCGATTGACATCACGGGATACCCATAATGTTGAAAGCACACTCGAAAGAATCATTTTGGGAACATTCTCAATTTCCACGAATTCATCGATGACCAGGACATACCTCTATCTTAGAAAGAACAACGACTCTTTTCTCACCAGCCCATTGAATCACTCATCTTTCTCTAAGGACACTCATCCTTGATCGAAGCCTTGTTTATTTTGTGACAGTCCTCGTCTCACCGAGAAATTTCATCCTTCTCCTTTACTAATAGCAACGTAGCTTGACATGTGACACCCTTCGACTACAAGAGCGGCATCTATATTCCCTTTACCCTTGGTCCTCTACGGAAAACATTAACATGTACCCTCAAGCTCCTTTCCCTTATGAAGCTTAGACCTTGTTGGCCGTTACGAATTTCAAAAGTATTAGTTTCAAAAATCACTAAGGTTTTTATCGGAATGACCTAGCAGATAATAAAAAAAAAAAGCAACCGATCAATTTCCAAAATCATAGACTCGAACAGATATGATTCGAGGTAAGCAAGATAGGTCAACAAAAGACTCGAGTCTTTAGTAGAAATAAGATAGATTACACAACTTAGGTGTCAACGACAAGTCTTAGTAACAGAAATGGAAATAACTTAAGTTGAAGATAAGAAAGATACAGATGAATCCAAATGATCCATATGGTTACAAATGGTAAAAAGAGGGGTTACCCCCAGAATTATACAGTACGATTACAGGGTCATCATTTGAGGTGTAACTTCCCTTGTTTAGATCTCCAAATTTAGAGGTCTCAGCACCACCCAAGGTATAAGTTCCAACTTCTGCTTGTGGTTTCACAGCCCTTACAGCATTGACTGAAGAATTTACCTTTGTTTGGTTGCAGTTGCGGGAGACGTGTCCAGGCTTTCCACATTTAAAACAGATTATCCCTTTGATCTTACACTCCCTCGTGAAGTGTTCCTTTCCACATTTCATACATCTTGGCGAAGATGTCAGGGTCTAACTGGATACACCACCACTAGTACTTTGTCCAGGAGTTGGTTGTTGTTGTTTCCCTGATACCCGTGCGTATGGTTCTCGCTTAAACTGGTTAACTTTTCTATTATTCCTCTTTTGGAATCTAGGTAGTCCAAGTTTGCCTAAAGCCGACTTTCCTCCAATAGATTCTGAACCTCAACTTCCAATTCTCGTTGTTGCGTGGCCCTCTGATCCTGGCGAGTTGTCACCTCAGCCATCATTTGCCTTTCTTCTGCAGTCACAGCCATACCCCTATTGTCTTGTCCTGCGCTCACATGTATACGTCTGTCACGAGCCATCGCCCTTGCATGTCTACTGTGAGCCATTGAATTTCTCTGAAGACGGACATAGATACCACAAACACAAAATTACTTCAAACAGCGTTATCTCCCTATGAAAACCAAATGCTGAGAGTCACACAATTCATACAATTCAAGCAAGACAAGTTCAATTCCATACATTCTAACAATCTCCAGCTCGAACTTCTTCGTTCTGCTTCCACAGCGTAATCCCTCGTAAGCCGTCAACTTCCAAACTGCTTCTTGAATCTAGTTTACACCAACTATTTATTTCTCCAGAAGATCGATTTTCCAAAACCTTTTGATCTCCTCACAAAAGAATTCCTATTTTCCTAACACAGTACGCCTAGGTGAAGTCATAGTTTCCTGTACACACAGAACATTACATATTGAGTAGGCTAGTCCTCAATATCATGCAACTGTATAACAGTAGCCATCAACATTCAACCTACGGCAAGCCATGCATTCCTTTCCCATCAACTCTACCAAGAGACAAGGAAGTGCACAACAGACCAAATTCTAATATGCCTAAACATAGCAAGTCCATACCCCGGCTCAACAGGATGAACTGCTCTGATACCACCTAATGTAACACACCTAAATATACCAACTGCAGTGCAATCGTCATTATACCACAGTTACTAAATCCAGGTGTGTCACAGTCATGATAACAGTAGTTTCCAAATGAACGAGTTTATTTTTTGCATTTATGCATAAGTAGAAAAAACGAGCCATGAATGAAATATAAATGTATTCAACCCTTAATACAACCATTGGAATGAAATCACGTTCCTTATATATATAGTTTATAGCCAATTTACACGAATCAGTGATAACATAGAATATAATAATTACAGAGTCAAATAAAAAACAACGGGAATAAAAACATAAAAGGGGAGAAGTAGTAACCCAGGGATGGGTACTACCAGCAGACAAGGCTGCAACCCCATATACATATGACACTCAGTGTCCTAGTTGACACAACAGGCATCAATGCCTCCACGCAGCTGCACTTCTACGAAATCGAAGAAATCTTGCCCAGGTTCCCAACCCCATCGGCAAGGTGTGGTTCCTCATCATTTTCTTCCCGGCCTTTTATCAAATATGAATATAAAACAACAATACAGAAATATAGGAAAAAGGTGAGACACTTGTCTTTCATTACCACTATTAGCAGTAAGAAAACAGCACGACACAAAGCGCCCACCAAGCAATATAGTTCATATTTTCATCAATAGCAACAACGGAATTTAAAATAAAAGCAATTCAATTCTAAGCAATAATCAGAGTCAACAATAACAGTGATATTTATTATAAAGGTAGAACAATAGTAAGCAATATCAGGCAGATCACAATAGTATTTCCAGGAATCAGCACAACAATCAGATAATCATTTATAGAGGTACAACAATTATCTACACATTCACAGGTGTTCATGCTCGACAGTTTATGAGACCGATAATGTACGATGCACAATGCATTATGGTACCAAATCCTACTCCATGGAGCTAGACTCAAACAGTCGGAGAGAAAGATCAGGAGACGTGTCTGTAACTCGGCTGTCGAGGCCAAGGTGCCAAAACTCAACAGTTTTCTACGTGCACATACAGGCATTGTACAGACAATCTACGCTCAATCACGACATAGGATAGTGTCTCGGTCCGGATCATCGGTGTGTTTGCATCGGTTTGCCCCACGGCACAGAGGAGCTGTAAACTGTCCATGTGAGGGACCTGCACCCCGACGCCCCCAAGGTCATAACACGACCTACCCTAGTCTATTCGCACCCGCACCAAGGTGTGTTCAATCTCCTAGGAAACTTGGCCTTACAACAGTCCACAGGACATTCACAATGCATAAGACTCTATGCATGAATATGTATGATCAACATCACATACTATTCCATAATATGCCACAATTGGCTCAAATAAGCATCAATACAACATTGGTCACTCATATGGACCCATAATATCATAATATTGAAATCAAATAAGGTAATATATTTTTAGGGTCCATTATGCATTCTTATTCAAGATTTGCCATTCTTACAAGAATCCATCACTAAGTAAGTTTCCATCTCACGTTATGCTCAAGTCTCTTGATACCAATCACTTAGTTTTTATTCTACATGGGATCAATCCAATTCCTAAAATCCATGATCAAAATCGTGGCTTCCCAAAGTCCACTACTAACATCAATTTCTCCCATTTTATGCATTGATTTCTTGATATCTCCTACTTAAGTTTTAGTTCACCAAGTTCATTCCAATTCCTTATAGTTTCAATCTAAAACCGTGACTTCAACTTGAGTTAAATAACCCTTAAAACTCTCCATCTCAAATTCCAACATTAACATTCACATCTCCAATGACATCGCTTCATCTCACAGTTACCTAACTAGTTCTGTTCTGGGCGCATAGGCGCTATATCTGGAGCTCCTGGGCGCTGACCACGAAGCGCCTGAGCGCTCACTAGGCCGCGTCACAGGGAAAACTTTCTAGGCATAGAGCACCTAGGCGCTCTATGCACAGCGCCTGAGCGCTAGTGCATTAACAAGGGTTCTGCAGAATTCGTTTTTGCAGAACCTTGGCCCATCCTTCATCAAGGTTTCTCATTTATCTTCCAACAATCCAAATATGATTCATGTCCCCTAAATACAAAATAACAATATATAAGTTCATGATCATCAAAGCACCCAATGTAAATCCATATACTCATACAAATCAAATAACTACAAAATCATGGAAATGACACAATATAACAAAGAGAGAAATCTAACATGGATTCCCTCATCAACGCAATACACAAGACATTTCCTTACTACCAAGAGTGGTTGAAGAGGATCATCTCCCTCTTACCTAAATGAAGACAATCACAAGGATGCTTCTTCTTTTTGCTCTTGATTTTCGTTTTCCCCCCTTCAAGAAAACCCTAGGGTGAGAAATTCCCAAAATGTTCACTCCAATCATGGAAAAATGACTCCTTGGCCACATAGGTGACCAATAAAACGAAAATGAGAAGGAGATAGAAGAAAGTTGAAGACTTTACCTCAAAAGCTCCAATCTTTAGCTTCAATAGTGAAAAATGGAGGAAGAAGAAGAAGAAAAACCAAGAATGGCCACAAGGAAAATGGTTATGGAATGATGGAAGAAAGCTAGATATGGAAGTGGTGAAGCAAGAAATGAAGAGGGGGAAATGGTGAGGGTGTACGGTTGGGGAGGAAGAAGAAGAAGAAGAAGAAGAAGGAATAAAATGAAAATGTGAGGGAGAGGGAAGAGAGAGAAATGGGGAAATGGGTGGAAATTTCCTGGAAGTTTCCCAAATGAGTATTTTGAATTAATTTAACTTTTATTTTGAAAATAAAGTTATATGAGCTTGACACAAGGTAAATTTTAAATAATGTGATAAGATTTTTATTACCTATTATTATTTATTGGGCAATAGTTATAGTTGGCAGAAGTCAGCATTAACAAATCTGATAATTAATTCTTCGCAGTGTTTTATTATTCCATCTGTTAAAATTTCTCGAAGGACGTGAAATCTTGTAAATTGTGTCTGACCTCGGGTTTAGTAAGATCCCCCGTCGACATTTCTATAGTTCAAGGTTCTCGGAAAAATATTTCATTTTCCCAGTTCGACTCAGTGTGCACGCAAAATGAGAAATATATTAAAATATTCATCATTTCCGAAAAATTCTGAAAGAATTCACATAATTCACAAATATTAGAAAATAACTATTCGTAATAAAATTTTCCAACTTTGGGAGCGTTACAGTCGTTTTGCCAACTCTGCCCTATGTGCATGCAAAACGTAGAATAATATTAAAATATTCTGCGTTCCCAAAAAAATCCAAAAAAATTCCTAAAAATCTCAAATATTGTAAAATGATCATTTATCCTAAAATTATAAATTTGCGGGATGTTACATTAAGAGGCTCATAGAAGTCATTACACCATTCATCCCGAGGCCACTAAGATATACCCAGATTTGAGGAAGATGTTTTGGTGGCCTAGAATAAAGAAGGACAAAACAGAGTTTGTGTCTAGGTGCCTAACTTATCAAAAAGTCAAGAGAGAACACTAGAGACCCTCCAGACCTCTACAGTCCTTAGAAATCCTTGAGTGGAAATAGGATAATATCATAATGGATTTTGTGATGGGGTTACCCAAGACTCAGCCAAGGTTTAATGCGAGTTGGGTCATTGTGGATAGACTAAGTCTGCCCACTTTTGCCTATGAGAGCTAACTACTCCTTAGATAGACTAGCTCAATTGTACTTATAGGAGATAATTAGATTGCACAGTATTCCCTTAAGTATAGTTTCAAATAAAAACCCTAGATTTACATATATATTTTGGGGAACCTTGTAGAAAACTTTTGGGACAAAGCTTAGTTTGAGTATAACATATAATCCACAGACAAATGGTCAATCGGAAGCGACTATCCAAATCCTTGAAGATATTCTTAGAGCATATGTGTTAGAGCAAAAGGGTAGTTAGGATAAGTTCTTGCCTTTAGTGGAGTTTGCCTACAACAACAATTATCATACTAGTATAGGCATGATACCGTATGAAGCACTTTATGGTAGGAAGTATAGGTCCCCTTTATGTTAGTATTAGGTTGGAGAGAAGACCATCCTAAGACCTGTGTTGGTATAGTAGACCACAGATCAAATTAAAATGATCAGGGATAAATTGGTTATGGCTTAGAGACGGTAGAAGAGCTATGATGATAGGAAAAGACCTCTAGAATTTGCAGAAGGAGAACATGTTTTCTTGAGGGTCATTCCTACAACAAGGATTAGTAGAGCTTTGAGAACATGAAAGTTAAATCCTCGTTTCATTGGTCCCTACCAAATCCTAAAGAGAATTGGACTTACAGCTTATCAAATAGTCTTTCCTCCTAATTTGTCAAACCTTTATAACATCTTCCATGTGTCATAACTAAGAAAGTACAATTCAGATCCTTCATATGTCATGAGAAATGAATCTGTAAAGTTGAGGGATGATTTGTCTTATGCAATGCAACCGGTAAGGACTATGGACAGATGGATCAAAGATCTTAGGGTTAAACAGATTCGTCTAGTAAAGGTGCTTTGGGATGGAGTTAGTTTTGAGGAAGCTTCATAAGAGTTGGAGTCCCACATGCAACAAGACTACTCACAGTTGTTTATATGAGATAAGCAATTTTAGGAAAAGAATTTAAAAAGGAGGGAAGAAATATAACATCCTCTTAAACATATTAGACATATATATGGTTATAGAGGTAACATTATACTTGCTTAACATGTTTGATTAATTTTGTGACTTTCTAAATTAGTTTAGTCACTTTACTGTAACACTATATGTGAAAAATAGTTGTTATTAGCTTAAGAATTGGCTTAAACTGCTTAGTTAATGAAAATAAATATGAAGAATTTATTTCTAAGTTAGAAATGTGTGAAATCTTATGTAGTTAATTTTTGAGAGTTAACTAAGTTAGTTTGGTATTTTTAAGTACACTAAGTAAGTGTTTTAATATCGGTTTGACTTTACTGAGATATGGAATTTTATGGTGTTAATAAAACTAGAGTTGAGATGAATCTTAGAATTTATTGTATTACCTATGGTAGGTAGGAACTTTGATTTGTGAGATTAAAGGTTCGTTTGTTTTCTTAAAGATTGATCTTAGATTCGGGTATCATCTGATAAGGGTTAGGGAAGAAGATATCCCTAAAACCGCTTTTAGAATTAGGTATAGACATTATGAGTGCCTTATGATGTCCTTTGGGTTGACGAATGCACTAGCGGTGTTCATGGATTACATGAATAGGATCTTTAGACCCTACCTAGATTATTTTGTAGTAGTGTTTATAGATGATATCCTAATCTATTCTAAGACAATGGAGGGCATGAGTAACACGTGAGGGTAGTTTTGGAAACTCTTAAGGAGAAGAAATTGTTTTCCAGACTATCTAAGTGTGAGTTTTGGCTTAAGCAAGTGCAATTTTTGGGCCATGTGATTTCTCTAGGTAGGATTTTAGTGGGCCTAAGTAAAGTTGAGGCTATGGTACTATAGGAGAGACCCACCACTATGACCGAGATTAGAAGTTCATAGGCCTGGTGGGGTAGTAGAGGAGGTTTATAAAGGGATTTTGTCAGTTAGCGCTACCCTTGACTGTAAATGGCAATGGTTTTTATGATAACATATAAAAAAGGATTGGTTGTGTAAAGATCAAGTCCCACGTTTCTTCAAGTTTAACTTATAGGACTTAGATCTTGTGTAAAGGTAAATGAGAATCACACTGAGCTTAAATATATTTTAAAATCTTTACAAGTGATTCTTACTTGTTAAAATGTCCAACAAAGTGTTTTTGAAGAGCTAGTCTTGGTGGTAGTTCAAATCTATGAAAAATAGTAAAGTTTGTGTGTTACAAAATTGACCTTTTGCTTCTCTTTTGTTCATATCTTTAAAAATATTTTGATTCTTGTTCTGAAACTTATTTCATATGAAAGTAAACTCAATGATCTTTCCAATGAGTGGTCATTTGTTTAAAACGAATGAAAAATAAAGAAGTTATGACCATTCAAAAGTCAGTTTTCAAAACAAGTATGCAATAACTAATTATGGAATATCCATAACCAGTTATTCACCAAGATAAGAGTGTACCATCTTTTTTAACAAGCTCCTAATCAGTTATGGCATTTCAATAACCGATTATTGGCACTCTACAGTAGTTCCTGGTGAAAACAATAACCGATTAGCCAAAACCAATAACTGGTTATTCAAAACCAAATAACTAGTTATTGGAAATCAATAACCGATTATCTGGGCAACCAGAAAACGTTTTCTAACGGCTATAATTTGGCATTTTATGCTCCCAACCACCATCAATGGCTCTTAAATGCTTTGGACTATAAATAAAAGTGTTTGGGCATTAAAAAAATGTTTGAAATCATTCTGAATAAGTTTCTTGATCATTAATTTCGTGTCTTACCATCTTTTCTCAAGAGCCCCTGTTTTGAGCTTTAAGTGTGTAATTCCTTGATACCCATTGAGCTTCAATTTGTATTATTCACTCTTGTGAGAGTTTCCATTCATCTTTACTTTGATTATTCTGTAAAGAGTGTGAGGTATCCCTTGTTGTTGAGGCATAAGCACAAAGGGTGAGGTATCCCAAGGTGTGTTGAGTGCTCTAGGTTGTAAACATTTTCAAGCACCTGTTCAAGCTTGAAGATTTAGTGGAAAATCTCGAGTAGTTCACTTGAGGACTAGACGTAGGTCACAAGGGGTGGCTGAACCAAGATAAATCCTTATATTTGCTTTTCTCAATTATATCTCTTAAAATTTGTGCTTTAATTATATATGCTTGAGTTGAACTTGATATCTAGCTTATTTGCTTGACTGATCTTTTAACCCAAGTTATATTTGAGTAATCTATAATAATTATACCTTTGTTATGCATGTTGATAACTTCATAATGTGTAGTTATTTATGCCCCATATATGTATTTCTCTGATTGCATGAGTCCTTGTATTTATGCATATTTGGAAGGTTTTATGCTTATATTTGTTATATTCAATTCTACTACCTTCCCTATATGATATTGAACAAACTGTGTATATTATGTTATTGATTAAGTAGATTTTGCATTTGTTATTGATTCGATGATTCCTGCATGTCATTGATTCGGTGATTCCTCTATTGCAGGAAGAGCTGCAAACAAGTAGATTGGTGAAAGATTTTGACCAACGCTAGTGAGAAAGCCCAAGAGGAACCCAAAAGAGCAAAAACAGCAGCAAAACTGTGTTTGTTGTAGAATTCTGCAGACAAACTTGTCACGCCGTGACGCTGAGGAGCGTATGTCGCGGCGTGTGTCTCCCCTGCATCAAAAGTCAGAGAGCTTTGCAAATTGAACACCGCGGCATAGCCATGTTAATTGTAACACCCCAATTTTTAGAAAAATATTCTGAATGTCCTGTTTGCTGTTTTTCAAACTTTTATGTAAAAGACCGTTGTGTCCCTATTTTACTGTTTCTTGTTTTCTGTATGAAATACAAATACGTTTTACAGGCTAAAATTTTATTTGGTCGTTTTATGTAATTTGTTTCGAGACCGTAAAATAAAAGTTTTGTCAAGCTACTGTTTTAATTTTTTTGGGAGATATACAGACATATAATACTGTCTATAATTTTATTTGAACGTTTTGGATGCTTTGCTTCGTTGTGGGAAAAAATGGAAAAATGACCATTACATCCTGATTGTACTGTTTTTAATTTTTCTATATGTTACAGTGCTTAATATTACTGTCTGTGATTTTATTTAGACTTTTTATGTGATTTGCTCCGGGACAGGAAAATAATATTTTTTCGGGCCGGAGAAATCTTATTTTAATTATTCAGAACTGGGGGATCTTACTAAACCCGATTCTGAATGATACTGTTGATAATCTTTTAATTTTTAGAATTTAACTGTCAAATAAAATAATTTTGTATTATTATAATATTATTTTATTAGTCAGGACAAATAAAATGATAGTGGACTCGGAAATGTTTTGCAGGACCCACGTTTAGTTAAAACAGTTAACTTAGTAGCTTAATTAAGCATCATTAGTAGTAGAACTTTCAAGAACATGGTGACTAATAATGACTAAGCTAATTAGTGACTAAGCATGGTGACTAGGCTAATGACAATGCTAAAATCAACCAATGAGAGTTAAGCTTGCTAACCAAGTTTTAATCTTGACCTTTGATCCATTCTAAGGCTTGGATGAAGCCAACCTAATGGACACCTCTTGGTCCTTTGAGGTCTACGGCCAAGCCACCTTTGAAGGCCATTAATCACTTGTTTTTCATGCAATTTTCTCTCTTCTCTCTCTTCCAAAAACCCTAAACTCCATTGAAGCTTTCTTGAAGCTATATTCGGCCAAACCCTATTCTATACCATCCAAGCACTCAAAAATTTATCCAACCAAGTTTTCTAAACCTAAACACAATCCTAAGAACATCTCTAGTTGAGAGTTCTTGCAAAATCCTTCATTTGAAGCTTGGAAACCTACTTGGAAAATTTTACCTAGAAGGTGAAATTTCTTGTTTTCCATTTCTAAACTCTTTTTTCAAAGTTCTAAGCCATGATTTATCCATGGTTTAAGCTCTCTTTATGGTTAGTAATTTGTAGTTTTGTTTAAGCTTGATAGGTGACTTGGTGGAGTGAAACCGAAACCCTAGGAAAGGTGTGAAGGAGTGTTTGTCTTCATTTAAGGTAAGAGGAAGACTAATCTTATCATCCTTGGGTGGTGGTAAGAAGATGGAGATTGATTGTTGTGATTGTAGAATCCATAAGGATTCCTTTGCGTGTTTGTTAGTAGCTTTCCTATTTGATGTTTGTAATAATTTGTATGAAGTTGCATGTCTACAAGCTTTGATTTGCATGTCTACTAGCTTTGATAATTTGTATGTGTTAGAAATGCATGATAATTAATAGGATGTGAATAACATGCCAAGGTTTGCATGAGTGTTCCAAAGAGCACATCAATGAGGCTCACGACCATTAACCAAAAATGGAGAACCAAAATGTTCTCATCATTTTCTTAAAATGTGATTTAATTAACCTAGGCAAATTAACAAGATATAAAATTGTTTAGATGAAGGAAAATGAATTTAGAAATCAAATGACACAAGTGTATGTTTCGGCCAACATGCCAAATTAAGTATTCATGATTTCTAAAATCAAATTCAAACCATTTCCAAGTATAAAGATGCAATATATATTAAAAAGAATTTTTCTAAAATGAGTTTTGAAGAAATGAATTGATTAGAATTAAGTTTAAGAAATTAAAACTAATGATTTTATTGTTAGAAAGGAAATACAGTAACTTTTGAAAATTTCTAACATATGACTCATACTGTATTTTGAAGCATGTTAGTAATTTTCCAAAAGGATTAAATTATACGGTTAAAAATTAAGTAAACAGAATTTTTACGAAAAAATTAAAAAATCATTATTATAATTTTCTAAACAAAATACTGTCAATTTTTAGTAAAAATGAGCAAATAAGATAGAAAAGATGTTCAAAAGACAGTATACGGTATGAAAAATATTTTACGTAGTTTAAACGTATTATTTATTATTTCTGTTTATTTAAACAGTAATTTTTAAGGGATTTGGACAATAAAATGATTTAAAAATCTTACGCGATTGAGAAAACGTATTAAAAACTCTACGCGATTTTAAAATCAGAAAAATAAATTTACGCGATTTAAAAACGTTTGTAAAAACGACGAGATTGTGAAAACGCGATAAAATTTTGATGCGATTGACCAAAACGGTATTTTCTGTATTTTTCTACTATCGGGCTATGAGGTGAACCCGTACAGGCTTTGGAACAGTATTTGTCTGGTGGGACTTACTGTATCTTTATATCTTTGAGGATATATTTTAATAAGGGTATTTTGGTAATTTCTATTTGTTGGATCATATATTGAGTTTATGCCAATTTTTGGTGGATTGGTTGACGAGGTGAATCACATTGTGTTGTCGATGCGATAAACGTAGTGTAGTTCATTGTCTTTATGAACTTGGAGACGCTAGTGTATGGAATCCCATATATGGACAGTCGGTCGCTCCGCTGGGCCATGGTAACCGATAGCACACTAATGGACTCGACACGCACTATATTTAATCGAGATTTCGTAAAGTCTAATAGTACATTGCCTGTAGTGCCACAACGTGAGACCGTGAACTACACCACGCCTTGGACAGTGGGATCCATGTGTCGTGGGGCTATAGACGCAACGAGAGACAGCGCAATAGTTTGGTTGGGCAGCCGTGGTACTAATAGATTTTGCGGGTCATTCTCTCTGATATCTGTATGTGTTTAGCTCCATGGAGTAGGATCGTGTCATATTGCATATGGTTATATCTTGGACATTATTTTATTTATCTGTTTATTTTTATCTGGTTATTGTTATGATAAATTGTCTATTTCTTATTTTATTTTATCTGTGATATTATTCTATTCGTGATATTATTCTATCTGTGATACTATTTTATCTGTGATATTATGTGTTGTTGTGACATTTAAATTTTTACACTATCCTGTTATTAATTATTGTTATAGCTTTTCATATTGCATGAACTGTATATTTGTTGTTTGTCGTTTTCTTATTTGCCATGTTTGCGATGATTTTAGATTGTCTTACCTCTTTATTGTATGTGTTTTCTGTATATTTATTTACGTGGTAAAGAGTTTGAGGAAGAGGAACAACCTCTTGAGATTTTGTATCCTGAGGAGGAAGAGGAGCAGCAAGCCGAAGATCAGTACGACGATCAAGAACCATCTGATCATCCATATCCCTTGGATTGATTGTTTGGGTATGGCGGTGCTAGGATTTTTGGGTTTTGTGCAACTTGAGTTTCACGGTGGATCGTTAGCATGGCATCTGCGGGGAGATAGAGACTCAGTGACTTACGTGGGACGGTTAACTGTGTCCCTACGTCATACGTTTGATGGAGAGCCAGTTATGTCGACTACTGTGTTTTTGCACTTAGAGTTACCTTTATCTCTTAGGCGTCATTGGGGTGGTGTGTCCACTGAGCCTAGTGAGATGAGTATCGTATCGACTGCGCGGTCTCGTTTCGCCGAGTGTCGAGGCATCCTGGATATTTATCTTCTGATGAGTTTCCTGAGAGTGATCCATCAGAGGGTTAAATGTTTATGATGTGTATTTTGGGCGCGTCTGCGTATGTATATATTGACTCTTTACTGTTTTTGTTTACTGTTTCTGTTTAAATATTTGTAGATATAGTTGTAAATTATTTGTATAACTTATAACTTGGACCATATGTATATTATGAGTGATGTTGTTTTGTTTATTTTATGTTTCCGCGTTATTTTATTTAATAATATTCTGTTTAACAGGAATTATTTTACAACCCGTAGTAGTATGTAACAAATGTTTTACACCTTGGGTAGATTTTATTTATCTTTCTTTTATTTTCTTTATATATGTGACATCCCCACAAGGGTGTTACATTAGTGCCGCGGCGTGCCTCTGTTTTTCTAAGTCTATAAATAGATTTTTAACAGATTTTAAGAGAGAGTTTTGAGAGCTCCGTTTTAGTTTTTAGGTTTTAGAGAGGCTGCGACATGTTCTTCATTTCTGGGTTGATTGAAGGCCTAGGGAGGCTAGGTTGGATGCCATCTTCTTCATGAAAGGAGATTCAAGCTTCAAGGATAATATCTATGGATTCCTTCCTCTTCTCCCTTAGTTTTCTTCTCTCCCTTATCTTATGAGCATGGTTTTTATACTGTAAATTCGTATTCAAAGGATTAGCAACTATTTTTAAGGATACTTTGAATCCTTTCTATGAATATTGATGTTTATGTTATCTTTTGAGTATATATTGTTTAGCTTTGTTCAATCATATGGTTTTTAATGCTTTTGAAGCTTTGATCAGCTTTTGAATGATTTGTTGAAATCTGATGAACCTAGACATAGGAATTTGGATCTTAGATCATACGTATGGTTGATACATATTCGATGAGTTCAATTGGCTTGGATGAGTTGATTCGCTAACTGGATAGAAATATACCTTTTAGCCATGTATAGCGGGTGTTTGAGAATAGATCATTCATTAGTGGAGTTTACACTAGCCCTCATGAAAACATAAGAAATATAGTGGATTAGGTAAATGACACCAGGGTTGATTGATGTAACATGCTAACTCTAGGTACTGTAGCATACCTAAATATGCTAAGTAAATAGAATTAAGTATGTCACTTCTAGATTTGAAACGTAAAGCTTAAAACATAATCATAACATGTATAACAAATATATAACGTATACATATATAAAGCCTTGACAAAGTAAGAGAGCAAGGTATTTTACGCATCTGGCAACTTGCTCTTTACCGCGAAACTATCTGATATGCCTGAGATTACAACCTTTTACAAACTACATATATAAACTTAATTACAGAACCATTAATATAATTTACAGACCAAAATGAATAAATAAACAACTTAACTAAATCTTCATCATCCTGCCTTGAGCTTGCTTTGATCCTTTACTGGATTTATCATGGAAAGCATAAAACAAAACTGGGGTGAGAATTAATAATTCTCAGTAGTAAATTTGAAATCGTGACATCATGGTAAATCCAGCTGCTTTGAGGTAAAACATAAATTGTATTTAATCATTTAGAAAGGTGGCATAAGCCAAAACCCAATCATTTTCTTTCCCAAAGCAGACAGTTCATTTAATTACTAAAATAATTTAAACATTTATATATCAGTTCAATTGAACATATACCGAAATATTCATATGTATACCAAGAATAATAACAACTCAACTTCATGTACCATTCCTAGCCATTCTTGCCAACTCTTGTCCTTCAGCTTTGTAATTATAGAAAACAAGGCAATTGCCCATACAATTCCCAATTTTATGCAATGCATGGTGATGTATGATTATGCCTAATGAAAATCCTAAAGTATGCTCATACAATAATTTTTAAAATATTTTGTTTTAGAAAACACATGTTATTCGATTATTTCCAAGAAGCCCTTTTGTTCCTTGCACTACCAAACATTTTTAAATCACTTGGAGCCCTTTTGTCCAAGCTACTTGGAGCCCTTTTGTCCAAGTCATAAATTTACAAAACATAGAAACATTAAATAACAAGTTTGAAGACCAAAAACATGCAAAGTTGTGAGAAACCATTACTTAGCACACTTTCACATTTTCTTGCACAATAGGGAAGCACAATCTTAATTCTTATGATTCATTGTAGAGAGGGAGCAACTCTACTCTTTTAACCTCAATTTACCCTTTTCTTTACATTAATATGCTTCCCAATGGCCAATACCATGCTGATCAATAACATTCTTTAAAGAACATATTTCAACATACCTTCAGACACCATTCACATTTTTCGTTGATCCCATACAAAACAAATACAATGAATCACAACATAAGTAATCCATTTCTTTTCTTTTATGCATCAATTCTATGAATCCTTTTCAATTTAACATTTAATACATTATAAATGACTCATGAAAAATACATACTTTCCATGAGTTACTAATGCTCACTTTCATAACTTTCAAATTCCTCATAACACATCACAAGAATCACATTTATCTAAGTGAAAGTGAAAACTTCACATTTAAAGAAAGTAAAGCATGAAGAACATACTAATCAATTTAATTCTAATCATATAAAGATCTACTCAGATTCTTAGGCTCCTATTATTTCATTTTGCTTCAATCAATAATTTGACATTCATTGCTTAATATACTTCATCACTACGCATATCTCACTATGCATTCATTCATTCATAGATATCATTCATTCCATACAAAGTGCTTATAATAATTCACATCATAAGTACCCTAATACAATAGGTTCATACATTACTTATTATGCATTACTTTGACTTTCAAGTGAGTAAATCTCTTGATTATACTTTTAGATATTTTTCTCTTAAAAGAACTTCTCATTTTGAAGAACAAGCAAATCATGCTAATCAAAGTTAAAACAATATAATTTACTCACTCTAATTCTTTACCATACATAAAACCTTATGCAACTTCAAGTTGCTCATACATCAAATACTAAACATTCACTTTATTATTATTCCCTCTAAATTTTTAATCACAACTTTGGATCTTCAATTGTAAACTCATATATCAAATATTATCATTCATCTTATTTTCAACATTCATCATCACAATTCTTAATCACAACTTTTAATCTTTATATATACAAACTTAAATATAATTTCATACTCCCCATGAAACTTTTCATACTTATAGTAATTTATACAGTGTAAAATAGCAATACTTTGCATTAATTTCCATATTTCTTCTTAATCTTTTTGTTGAAACAAAATCCTAACAGCATGAACAGTAACACGATGTTATTGTTCATCATACAGCAGCAGCACATTGCTGCTGTTTAGCAGCAACAGCAGCACATTGCTGCTGTTCCTCCTCCTCCTACTTCAATTTTTCTCCATTTTTGTCATGTTTTCAAACAATTTCCAACAACATAATCACCTTACAACTTATTAACACACATTTAATTCCTCAAATCCGGATCAAACCCTAAAACATCAAACCCTAACCAAGAAACTAAACAAAACTCACTTTTCATTCCTTGAATGTCATGAAAAATCAAACTTACCATCATGTTTTCAACTTCAATAATAATTAAACTAAACCATTCTTGAATTTTTAGGCCTGAAAACCAAGCATAAAAATCACTAAACTCCATTAAAATATATTGTTCATGCAGCCCAAGATGTGAAGAAAATCAAAGAAAGAAAAGGATAAAACTAGGAACTCACACCCCCTACCTCAAGTCTTCAACTTGGTCTTTGATTCTCTTCTTTTTTCCTCCATTTTCTCCTCCATTTCCCCCCTCCATTTCCCCCTGTTTCTGCCCTATATTTCTGGTTTTGTTTCCAGCGTGAAAAGGAGACGAGAGAGATGAGAAATCTCACTTTTAAAGTGAGTAACTTAAGGGCATTTTTATCCTTTCGCAAAACTCTTATCTCATAAAAATACTTTGATCTTATTATTTCAAGTTTTCTAATCTCCATAAGTATTACAATAAATTCTAAGATTTATCTTAATATTTATTTCATAGTTTTCTTAATTTTCTATATCTGCGCTAAGTCCATTCGGTATCAAAACACGTACTCGGTGTGCTTAAAATACCAAACGAACTCAGTTTACCTTCAAATTTTAACTACAACTTTCTTAACTCATTTATGACTTAAAAATAACTTATCCATAATTATTTCACTTATCTAGGTAATTTATGTCATTTTTTGGGTCATTTTAGGCCTTTTTCACATTTTGTGTTACGGCAAAGTGCCTAAACTAACTCAGTTTGTCATGAAACTTTACAAGCATGTTAAACTAGTATTAGGCTACCTCGATAACCCTTTACAAGCCTAACATGTTATCAGGGATGTTACATTTCTCCCCTCCTTTTAAAAATTTTGTCCTCAAAATTTAGTTTTTCATACTAAAAGTTTGGAGTCTGCCAACAGCTACCCTTAACTGTATCTATCTTATTCATTCCAATCTTTAACCAAAACTTAGATATTTACATTCTTTTATCAAGTCGAAAGATTGAGCTTCTTCTTGATTCCTTAGAGTATATACCCCACCTATTGCCTGCAACCAAAGCTTGGGCATAACTCCCTGTCCCTTTGCATCCGGGTAATATACAACTTCAATAGTTTGAACATTTACAGTTCCCAAATCAATTTTGAATGTTAAGGTCTTTGACAGAATAAGAGAATACCTAACTATATACTTATTGTAAAATGATTTCTAACATCCACAATGGTCTCTAATCGTTACATAAACCTTACTCACACCATTAACTCATTCAAACACGAATTAAAGTTCATCCATAAATCACAAGAAAACTCATTTTCTATGTGGAAGTCCAAAGAATGAAAACCAACAATCATCAATCACATTATGCACTTCATCATCATTCACATTTACCATTTTTTTTTTATAAAGAATCACTAGGTTCATAATTAGTTATGTAAAGGTCGAATACTAGTCAACGACGTAAAACTAACTTCACACATTTTAAAAAGAACTAATATCATCCTTATAGCATACCTTATAATTCCATCTTAACAAATAAAGAAAACAAAATATGAAAACTTTGCTAAACATACACGTCTTCATTTAGATAAAGAGCTACTAGTATTACTAGAGCTCACACCACCTTAAATATTTCAAATAGTTCCTTAGTACTCATTTTATAACTTAATCAAGTTTAACCATAAACTTCAAGAACATCAAATTCGATCCTTACATGTTTATAACTGGTTATAGTGTTTGTATAACTGATTAGAGTTGCTAAAAATCTATTTTGAGAGAATTCCTAATCGGTTATTATATCCTGATAATTGGTTAGGCCTCTCTAGAAATCTCCAGGAAGTATTGGATATTCGGTTAGCGTCATGTGCTAAGCGATTGTCTCATTGTTTGCACTCTCTCTGTTTTAATTTAATAACCAGTTAGTACTTTTAACTAACAGATTATGCTTGCTTGGCAGCAACGTAAAATAAAGTCATAATCTATTACTTATTGGAGCTAATTAGTTATAACCTTTATAGATGAGTTTTAAACCCTTCAATAACCAGTTATCTAACACCAATAACGGGTTATGTTCTGGTTTCCAAAACAAAATAACCGAATGAGCAATAGTTTAATTCTTTGGCTCTTATGTTTATTGTTCATGACTAATTAAAGTCTACTTCCAAGCCAGAAGAATGATCACATATTAGTCGACCTTCAAATTTCCTTCTTAAGTTATACAAGCATGGATTAAAGAAGTCAACAAAACCCTATATTTAAAACTCCATACTTATTAAAGGAAACAAAACTCTCAATCTCATATCAACAATATTCATAAAAAAAATTGAAACTAAAAACCAAAGTTCAACTTTAGAGGTACAATTTGGCAAAATCATAATTCAGCATTAGCACTAAACAGAATATGAACCAGTGGATAAGACACTCAGCCATTCAAGCATTAATAACACATTATATAAAAAAAATCAACAAGCACCCCTAAAAAGAAGAAACAACCATGAACCTTATAATTTATCATTAAACTCATATGGTTGCTAACAAAAAAAAGATAGGCTCAGGAAAATATATCTATTAAATCTAATCATGTAAGGATAACCAAGCATCAAATGGAATGAGTGTACAGGGATGCTAAGATTCCATCAATCATCAGCAATGATAGTATACTAATGATTTAATCATTTCAACATGCATATAACTATTAAACTACAGAAGATCACATACCCAAGAAAAGAAACTAGGGAATAATATGTCGAGACTCAGTATGCAACGCATTTCAACCATTCAAGTTTTTCATCAAATAGGTCATACAATCAAAATACCCTTAAGTATATCACGTGCAAAGATATGACATGTTGGACACCATTAACATTCTTATTTAGTTTTCATCATGTACATACTATGAAATTCATTATTTCAAATTAAAATTCTCCAAAGTCATCAACCATACTCACAATTCACTTACATAAAATTTTTTTTTCTAAATTCATTCCACTTGCAAAGAAATTTAAATAAACTTCATAATTTGTACCTTGACTATGCATTACCCGAGCAATACACTATATGAAAGCAAATGAAGCAAATCAAGGATGATTTCAACAAAGGTAACATGATAGTCAAAATCATTCTCTAAGCACACATACCTCAGAGAAAGAAACATTTAAGCATATGACCATGCAACATTTGTCTCAAACAAACATCACCAATACAGATATCTACCAGCATTTCCTATTAGTAACTTCTACTTGTTCTCCAATGACAACATTTTGTTCCTTTATCACTTTCATCAACGGCCTAACTATCGCAGATATATCATTACTACCCTTTTAGAAAGCTTTCCTAATTTCCCATATTCGCCTAGGAGGTGTTATAATTTTTTGTTCACACAGAACATTACATATTGAGTTGGCCAGACTCGATATCATGTAACAGTGTGCCAGTAATTATCAACATCAAATCCTAAGGCTTTCATGCAATTCTATTCACATATCTCACTTTGAGATAAAATAATACACGACACCAACCAAAATATCTAAACATGCTCAAAAGCATAGTCAGTCCATTCCTCGGCTCATCAGGAAGAACTGTTCTGATACCAAAATGTAACATGCTAACTCTAGGTACTGTAGCATACCTAAATATGCTAAGTAAATAGAATTAAGTATGTCACTTCTAGATTTGAAACGTAAAGCTTAAAACATAATCATAACATGTATAACAAATATATAACGTATACATATATAGAGCCTTGACAAAGTAAGAGAGCAAGGTATTTTATGCATCTGGCAACTTGCTTTTTACCGCGAAACTATCTGATATGTCTGAGATTACAACCTTTTACAAACTACATATATAAACTTAATTACAGAACCATTAATATAATTTACAGACCAAAATGAATAAATAAACAACTTAACTAAATCTTCATCATCCTGCCTTGAGCTTGCTTTGATCCTTTACTGGATTTATCATGGAAAGCATAAAACAAAACTGGGGTGAGAATTAATAATTCTCAATAGTAAATTTGAAATCGTGACATCATGGTAAATCCAGCTGCTTTGAGGTAAAACATCAATTTTATTTAATCATTTGGAAAGGTGGCATAAGCCAAAACCCAATCATTTCCTTTCCCAAAGCAGACAGTTCTTTTAATTACTAAAATAATTTAAACATTTATATATCAGTTCAATTGAACAAACATATACCGAAATATTCATAAGTATACCAAGAATAATAACAACTCAACTTCATGTACCATTCCTAGCCATCCTTGCCAACTCTTGTCCTTAAGCTTTGTAACTATAGAAAACAAGGCAATTGCCCATACAATTGCCAATTTTATGCAATGCATGGTGATGTATGATTATGCCTAATGAAAATACTAAAGTATGCTCATACAATGATTTTTAAAATATTTTGTTGTAGAAAACACATGTTATTTGATTATTTCCAGGAAGCCCTTTTGTTCCAGGAAGCCCTTTTGTTCCAGGAAGCCCTTTTGTTCCTTGTATTGTTTCTGGGTATGCAGGACGCCCTTTTGTTCCTTGCACTACCAAACATTTTTAATTCACTTGGAGCCCTTTTGTCCAAGTCATAAATTTGCAATACATAGAAATATCAAATAACAAGTTTGAAAACCAAAAACATGCAAAGTTGTGAGAAACCATTACTTAGCACACTTTCACATTTTCTTGCACAATAGGGAAGCACAATCTTAATTCTTATGATTCATTGTAGAGAGGGAGCAACTCTACTCTTTTAACCTCAATTTACCCTTTTCTTTACATTATTATGCTTCCCAATGACCAATACCATGCTGATCAATAACATTCTTTAAAGAACATATTTCAACATACCTTCAGACACCATTCACATTTTTCGTTGATTCCATACAAAACAAATACAATGAATCACAACATAAGTAATCCATTTCTTTTCTTTTATACATCAATTCTATGAATCCTTTTCAATTTAACATTTAATACATTATAAATGAACTCATGAAAAATACATACTTTCCATGAGTTACTCATGCTCACTTTCATAACTTTCAAATTCCTCATAACACATCACAAAAATCACATTTATCTAAGTGAAAGTGAAAACTTCACATTTAAAGAAAGTAAAGCATGAAGAACATACTAATCAATTTAATTCTAATCATATAAAGATCTACTCGGATTCTTAGGCTCCTATTATTTCATTTTGCTTCAATCAATAATTTGACATTCATTGCTTAATATACTTCATCACTACGCATATCTCACTATGCACTCCTTCATTCATAGATATCATTCATTCCATACAAAGTGCTTATAATAATTCACATCATAAGTACCCTAATACAATAGGTTCATACATTACTTATTATGCATTACTTTGACTTTCAAGTGAGTAAATCTCTTGATTATACCTTTAGATATTTTTCTCTTAAAGGAACTTCTCATTTTCAAGAACAAGCAAATCATGCTAATCAAAGTTAAAATAATATAATTTACTCACTCTAATTCTTTACCATACATAAAACCTTATGCAACTTCAAGTTGCTCATACATCAAATGCTAAACATTCACTTTATTATTATTCCCTCTAAATTCTTAAGCACAACTTTGGATCTTCAATTGTAAACTCATATATCAAATATTATGCATTCATCTTATTTTCAACATTCATCATCACAATTCTTAATCACAACTTTTAATTTTTATATATACAAACTTAAATATAATTTCATACTCCCCATGAAACTTTTCATACTTATAGTCATTTATATGGTGTAAAATAGCAATACTTTGCATTAATTTCCATATTTCTTCTTAATTTTTTTGTTGAAACAAAATCCTAACAGCATGAACAGTAACACGATGTTACTGTTCATCATACAGCAGCAGCACATTGCTGCTGTTTAGCAGCAACAGCAGCACATTGCTGCTGTTCCTCCTCCTCCTACTTCAATTTTTCTCCATTTTTGTCATGTTTTCAAACAATTTCCAACAACATAATCACCTTACAACTTATTAACACACATTTAATTCCTCAAATCCGGATCAAACCCTAACCAAGAAACTAAACAAAACTCACTTTTCATTCCTTGAATGTCATGAAAAATCAAAACATACCATCATGTTTTCAACTTCACTAATAATTAAACTAAACCATTCTTGAATTTTTAGGATGAAAACCAAGCATAAAAATCACTAAACTCCATTAAAATATATTGTTCATGCAGCCCAAAATGTGAAGAAAATCAAAGAAAGAAAAGGATAAAACTAGGAACTCACACCCCCTACCTCAAGTCTTCAACTTGGTCTTTGATTCTCTTCCTTTTTCCTCCATTTTCTCCTCCATTTCGCCCCTATTTCTGCCCTATATTTCTGGTTTTGTTTCCAGTGTGAAAAGGAGACGAGATAGATGATTTTTAAAGTGAGTAACTTAAGGGCATTTTTGTCCTTTCGTAAAACTCTTATCTCATAAAAATACTTTGATCTTATTATTTCAAGTTTTCTAATCTCCATAAGTATTACAATAAATTCTAAGATTTATCTTAATATTTATTTCATAGTTTTCTTAATTTTCTATATCTGTGCTAAGTCCATTCGGTATAAAAATACGTACTCAGTGTGCTTAAAAATACCAAACGAACTCAGTTTACCTTCAAATTTTAGCTACAACTTTCTTAACTCATTTATGACTTAAAAATAACTTATCCATAATTATTTCACTTATCTAGGTAATTTATGTCATTTTCTGGGTCATTTTAAACCTTTTTCACATTCTGTGTTACGGTGAAGTGCCTAAACTAGCTCAATTTGTCATGAAACTTTACAAACATGTTAAACTAGTATTAGGCTACCTCGATAACCCTTTACAAGCCTAACATGTTATCAGGGATGTTACAATTGACCTAGACATAGGCTTTTGACTAAATCAGATTCTCAAGCTTACTTAACAATTCATTGATATTACTTAGAAGGATTGCATATCATTAGTATGAAATAGGAGGTGAAGAAGGATTCCCTAGATCTCTAAACCATTATCTTTATTGCTTTTATAGTTTAGATTTAGTTTATTTGCATTTCTCTATTTTATATGTTCTTGAATAGAATTTAGCTAAGTTATTGGTTGTTACTTAGTAATGGAAGTGATATATTCTCGTGGGAATAAACTTATACTCTGTATCTGTTTTACTTGAATGACTCGTGCACTTGCGGTACACAAATGGTCTAACAAGTTTTTGACGTCGTTGCCGGGGATAATGGCGTATTTCCGTATGGTTTAGCCTTACTCCTTGGCAATTGCCGGGGATAACGGTTTAATTCTATTTTGCTAATATCAACAATGAGTTTAGTTGGTTCTAATACGAGCTGTATATTTCTTTTCTCCTTTAAGTTTCCATTCTTTGTAGTTTAGGTACAATAAATAGCGGATGTGCTTCATCATTCGAGGCCTTTGTGGGAGCTCGAGACACCGCAATGGAGAACCTCATTCAGGCGAAGGAAGGCCTACCATCCAATCCATCACTTTTGTGATCAAATCGGCAATCAGTGTGGTGGTTTGCCTTGACAAAGTCCTGTTGGGACTATAACTCAACCCTTTCTTAGGAGGGAACCTAGGTTTTTATGTTTTTGTTAATTAGTCTGTGTTTAGTAAGTTTTAAGTCATAAATATGCTAGTATGTTAGTTTTTGTAGTTTTAGTTAGTTTTTAAGCTTTTCTTGTATTTTAAGTTATAAATATGTTAGTATCTTTGATTTTTGTATTCTTGTAGTTAGTATGTTTGATTTTAGTATCTTTAGTTAGTTTTAAGTCTTATATATGTTAGTATTTTGATTGTTGTAAGTTTAGTTAGTTTTATGTTTATATTTAGTTTTAAGTTCTATATAAGTTAGTATGTGTGATTTTGTGTTTCTATATATTTTAGTTGTCCATTTTATGTTTTAGCCTTTTGGACAAGTTTAAGAGGTGTTGAGGACCTCTTTGCACAAAATTCTACAGCAAAACTGAATTTGTAGCAGAATTTTGTAGGCTGATCTCTCACGCCACTGCGTGAGTTTGTTGTACGCTGCGGCGTGATGGTTATTTCTGTGCGTAAATGAGACCTCAGCGCCGCGGCATGCCCCTCTAAAACTTGTTAAATAAAAGAAAAGAAAATGGAGTTACTTGTTTTGGGTGTTGCTGAAGGCACCCATTCTGATCAAATACCGTGGCATAGATGCTGTGTGCTACGGTATGTTGTCCTGTAGTGTATATATTATACATTGTTAGTTTAGTTTAAGTGTTTTTAAATATTTGTAGTATACTCAGCTCTCACATTCCAGATATTGATAGGCTCAGGTTCCCTAGATGCCATGGAAAGTGAAGACACTGTTTCACTTAAGTTTGGGGGAGTATCATTACATGTTTTGGTTATTACAATGTTGAATATGTATAACATGTTTTGATATTTTGAGTATGCATTAATGATAGTCAGTATGTTATCATGATCATATGTTGAGTTTGACTATTATTGATGGGATTCTGAGGCAAAATTTTTTCAATTTTGATTGAATGATTGAATAGATGCTAGTGTGGAATTGGTTGTCCAATGACATAAATGGTTGCAATTTGATTACTTTCAGTGAAACCATATGTGATCAGAAGCATGTGAAACAGTTTGGTTACTTTTTATGTAAGATTTACATTCTACTTAGATGCAAGTGTAACTTTGAAAATGATAAGAGTGCATGTTTAGAGAAAGTTTATGGATGTGCATGTAGAGTTTCAATTATCCTAGAAGTTATTTTTAAACTCTCTTGAGGCGAAATCCTAGATTGTGCATGACTGAGGAAATGATTAGGGCATTGTTTGGACTAATTGAGCTTTTCAAGCCTACCCTGATATGATGATATCTCTAGGTCCCATTTTGAAAGCCTGTTAATTGTTTGGCCTTATATGTTTTTCATTCACCCACGTATTCCTTACCCTGTTAACCATTCAAATACATGTGAAAGCATTGTATTTTCTTCCTACCTTCATTGTTTGTTGAGTACATGATGTATTATTTCTTGAAATGAGTCTAGTGAGTAGGGATATGTATGTTCAATGTTAAATGAGCTTGAAGAAACCATTTGCAATAAAAGAAAAGAAAAGAAAATATTGCTTTGTTCAAAATAATCAAAAAGAAAAAAAAAAGGGATAAAAGAGCAAGCAAAAGAAAAGAAAAGAAAAACAATAAGAAAGAAATGAATGGTTCTAGAGAGTTCTACCTTTCACTTTTGATTACCCTAAAGATAGTATCACTGGGAGACTCAGGTCTTGAAATCATATGTGTATATGTCTCAATATTTGTATGTATCATTTCCCTTCTTTTCTTACACCCATTACCATGGCCTGACATTATAAGCTGTAAAGACCCTCTTGATCCTCAGTTGTGTGTAGTTTACATTAGTGGAGAGAGAGTTTATGTTCAATTTTGTGGATTTTATGATTCATATACATGTATGCTGATAAACTTATTTGGATTTGTATGATTTGAATAGAAGAAGTTTATCATGTATGTTTGTGGAAAATGTGATTTGCATGAAAGGATGCTAGATTGTTAGCACATTTAGGATTATATATGTGTAGAGTTGATTATGATATTTTTGTATTCATTGAGGACCGATGCAATCATTCTACACTGGTAAATACTAAAAAAAGTGACAATTAAAATTCAAGGTTGCTGAATGCATGTTGAGTATAAATTGTTCAAGAAAGTTTACTTGGTCATACTTTGTTTTGCTCGAGGACAAACAAAAGGTTAAGTTTGGGGGTGTGATAACTTCACAATGTGCAATTATTTGTGTCTCATATATGTATTTCTTTGATTGCTTGAGTCCTTGTATTTATGCATGTTGGTGATTCACCTCGCTTGTGTCTATCACGCTTCAAGAGGTAAAAATTTAAAAACTCGGATTATGGATTTTTCGCAGCGGAATAACAGAATTCCCTCATAGGATCCATGCGAAAAATCCATAATCCGAGTTTTTAAATTTTTACCTCTTGAAGCATGATAGACACAAGCGAGGTGAATCATTAACACCGTAATAGCGATGATGTTTCTGCGGTATCCACACGAACAGACTTGCAAAAGGAGTCACGCCTCTGTTTTCGTAGTGCTAGCTGCGAAGAGAGGAGAAGAAGACCTCACTATCTCTCACTCACTTTCTGTAGGTGCAGCTAGGGTTGTGATGTAACCTAGTAGCAGCCCCCTTAGCAAGCACTATTTATAACAAAGGGCTGCCTTAAGTGAGTGTGAGCAGCAGTAGCAAGGTAAGTGGTGCAACCCTAAACCCATCTATCATGAGTTAGGCCCACAGTTGAATCCGAGTCCAACTTGGATTCTGATTACTCCAATTTAGTCTGTTCTAAGTGTGTGACCCTGCAGGTTCTCATGACGTTAGTAGTAATATTAAAATCTCATTTTAATATTACAAACAGTGAGCGGTATCTAGCAACATATCACTGCTTCTCAAGTAATGAGAATGTCAGTGATTTGACATAACCTATCTGTGACTAATGTTTCCGTGTAGTTTAGTCCCTTTGTCCAGATATCCAGATTGAACACAAGGCATAGAACGTGTCACCCTTGTTTAGTTCAATCTTCAGTTTCCTGATTCCCGAGTAGACATAGTAATAACAAATAAGATCAATATCTCATATTGACTCATTTGAGCATGGTCATGTATTTCGTAGTCTCACTCAATCAGGGGGTCCGAAGATATCGCTCCTATTATGTAGGAGGGACAAATCCCATCTAGGTCACTCACATCCCTCCACATGTATTGCGGCATGTCTAATAACCAACGTTATAATCATCTTGTTACAGATGACGTTTGATGGCATTAAAACACACAACTCCTCATGTAGGAATCGTAGTGATTTCAGGTCAAAGGACCACATACACCATTATCACTATGAGAATCGCTTATGACACTCACGTAACGATCCACGTAGCGTTCTTATGGCGGGTCTGTCCAATACATCATTACTCTAATATGTATCCATGTGTAGACTTGATATCTCATATCCATGACCCGTGAGATGTGGTCATCAGGCCACGCACATACTAGCCTCAATGTATTATTGTTGTCCTAATTAACAATAATACTTGACTAGGGACATTTAAGAATAGTATTTTATCCAATAGGATCTCACGATCAAGTCATCCACTTGATGTCCTATGGTATCAAACTTACTATTCTAAGGACTTTATTATGTCTACCAAAAAAACACAATAAATGAAATGCCTCATATAAAATAACATAATATAATGTATGTAAATACAAACAAAATGTATTGGCCACTAGGGCATACACCAACAATGCATATTTAGAAGGTTTTATGCTTATATTTGTTATATTCAATTCTGATATCTTCCCTATATGATATTGAGCAAACTATGCGTATTATGTTATTGATTAAGTGAATTTTGCATTTGTTATTAATTTGGTGATTTCTCTATTGCAGGAAGAGCTGCAAACAAGCAGATTGGTGGAAGATTTGGACCAACGCTGGTGAGAAAGCCCAAGAGGAACCCAAAGGAGCAAAAACAACAGCAAAATTGTGTTTGGTGCAAAATTCTGTAGACAAACTTTGTAATTGGCTAGCTGACATGGACAATGATTTTGATGATAACAAACATTAAGATGATAAGAAGATCAAGTCCAAGGTTTTCAAGATTAGCTTTAGGACTTAAGGTCTTTTTGTAAGAAGCCCTCTACATATCTCAAATATGTTTTCAAATATTTAAAAATGATTTTCACATATTAAAATACCCAACAAACAAGTTTTGAAGGTTTAGTTATGATGGTAGTTCAAATTTATGAAAAATAGCAAAGTTTGAGTTTTGAAAATCTGATCTTTGGTTACTCTTTTGATCACAACTTTCAAAATAATTTGATTTTTGTTTTGAAACTTATTTCATTTGAAAATAGACTTAAATATCTTTCCAATGACTGGTCATTTGCTTTACGGATAAGAAATGAAGAAGTTATGACCATTTAAAGTTGGATTTCAAAATCAGTGGTGTATTCGAATACACCATATAGGTATTCGAATACCACACCCCGAAATGTCTCCTAACGTGTTTTTAAGGATCTATTCGAATACCACACAAGGTATTCGAATACCACAACATAGAAAACGTTCCAAAACACATTTTTTAAGGATCTATTCGAATACCACAATAGGTATTCGAATACCACAACCCAGAAATCACGTAACAGCTATTTTCTGGAGCTTTTAATGAATGAAATTAATACCCAACGGCTCTTTTTCTTGGAACACTATAAATACATGGTTTTGGTCATCTTTTACACTAGCCCAACCACTTGAATTATTTTTGCTTGTGTCAAAAACGTGATTCACTATTTTCTCTTATTTTCTGTGCTCTTTTCGCCAAAATCTTGAGATATCCTTAGAGAGCTCCATAGTGCTTCAAGTTGTAATATTTGCTCTGAGTGAGAGTTTCTCTTCTTCATCTATTTCTCTGATATACTGTATTGTGAGGGTGAGGTATCCCTTAGTGAAATTGTGAGGGTGAGGTATCCCTTGTTGTAAAGAAGGTGAGGTATCCTTCAAAGGGGGTGAGGTATCCCTCTAAAGTTTGTGTAAGGGTGAGGTATCCTACTGCAGAGGCTTTAGCACAAGGGTAGAGTTTCCTGTGTGTGAAAAGTGCTCTATTGTGTAAAGGTTGCAAGCACCTGTTGTTAAGCTTGTATTGAATAGTGAAAAATCTCGAACTGTGTTTCGGGACTGGACGTAGGCCACAAGTGGTTGGTGGTCGAACCAGGATAAATATCGTGCCTGCTTTTCTACCCTTAATCTTTTATCTTTATGCACTTTATTTATTCTTGCAATTTAATTATTAATTGTTCTTCTTATCTTCATCTCATTCACGACTTTTAATAATTAAATTCAGTATAATTTATTTGTTTAAGGCTTTTGCTAAAAATCCTTAATTACTCAATTCACCCCCCCTCTTGAGTACTGAAGCCACTTGGGTAACAAACTTGTCACGCCGCGACGCTGAGGAGCGTAAGTCGCAGCGTGTGCCTCCTCTACATCAAAAGTCAAAAAGCTTCACAAATTGAATGCCGCGGCGTAGGCATGTTAATGTCACAGCGTCCCTGACCTAAATGTACATGCGCCGCGACGTGCCTCTATTTTTCTGAGTCTATAAATAGATTTTCAACAAATTTTAAGAGAGTTTTAAGAGTTCCGTTTTAGTTTTTAGGTTTTAGAGAGGCTGCGGCATGTTCTTTATTTCTGGGCTGATTGGAGGCCTAGGGAGGCTAGATTGGATGTCATCTTCTTCATGAAAGGAGATTCAAGCTTCAAGGATAATATCTATGGATTCTTTCCTCTTCTCCCTTAGTTTTCTTCTCTCCTTTATCTTATGAGCATGGTTTTGTACTGTAAATTCATGTTCAAAGGATTAATAGCTATATTTAGGGATACTTTGAATCTTTTCTATGAATATTGATGTTTATGTTATCTTTTGAGTATATATTGATGTTTAGCTTTGTTCAATCATATGGTTCTTAATGCTTTTGAAGGTTTGATTAGTTTTTGAATGATTTGTTAAAATCTGATAAACTTAGATATAGGAATTTGGATCTTAGATCATACGTATGGTTAATACATGTTCGATGAGTTCAATTAGCTTGGATGAGTTGATTCGCTAATTGGATAGAAATATACCTTTTAGCTAGTATAGCATATAATGCTCCTTTTTTCTCCCTTAGTCATAATGGGTAAGAAGAAGGAACGTCGCACTATAGTGAAAATGACACACAAGAGATTACGTAAAGTTTGAACATTTTTTTTTGACTTGAATCCGGTTAAAACTCCCATTTAATGTACATATACACCTGTTTGTAATTATATCGCGATTGAGTTAAAATTAAAAGTTCATCTTACCAATCAAACTTCTGTCAAAAAGGTCAACGAGTAATCAACATGAAATGAAACATACGCCCATTTACAATATGGATAATTACACACTTTGTACCAGAAACACATGCCTGTTTAAATTACATTTCCAAAAAGATATACAAAAAGCAAAATGTGTACCTACCCCAAGAAATACAAATATATACCCACTAATCCAGTAGTACGTCAGGCTCCCTCAAAATAAACGGATAGCCATCAGTATCCATCAATTTGAAACCAACCCTAAGACTGCCTGGAATGAGAAGGAACCGTAGATGGATCCTCCTCAGGGTCCTCATCGTCCGATGAGACATCCATCGGGACGATAGAACAGCGGGCAGGAGCCCGGGCAATAGACAAAAAGGAATCCTCACGAGGGGTATAATACATTTCACCCCACATGTCCCTCACGGGCATGTAGAACTCCAGCCATACAAAAGCATGAAAATCCAGAATAAGAGCGTCATAACGTCTCCACGCTAAGGACACCATCACATCGCCGTGGTACACATATCGATCAGTCTGCACGTTGATATGCCAGCAGTCCGAACCTCCAAGAAAGTTGATCCGCACGTAGCCAAAAAATCCATGGAGTCGAAATGACATCCTCAACAACTTCGATCTTAGTCGAGATAAGGCCAGAAACCTTGAAACTCAGTGGTTTCCTTATCCTCCTCACGAACGTCTTCTTGAGAGCATACGATCCAACCAAAATGAAAAATAAAGAAAATTACCGAAAGAGGTGAGATTCCCAGCTTTCAGTACTAACATGGCAGCAAGAAAATAAACGGCGTCGAACACCCACATAAGACACAGTTAATACATACAAGTACAGTAATACATGAAAGCAATTAATAAGAGTAAAGCAACAAAGAACAGTAGTTAACATTATCCATAGCCAGCCAGCAACATTAGCATTACCAAGAATCAAATAAATATCACAGTCACAATAGTAAACACATTATCCAATCATGAATGCTCAATAGACCATGTGACTGACAACTCACAATGCAACAAGGGTACCAAAGTTCCTACTCCATGGAGCTAGACATAAACATCTTCGGAGTGAATAATCAAGGAGTAATACCAGTATCTCAGTAGCCTTAAAATATAGTGTGCTTTCTTTCATAAAATTATTTGCGCAATGGCTTATACATTGTACCTCAACAGTTGATCGCGACATAAGACAGCGTCTCAGTCAGGATCGTCGGTGTGTTGCATCGGTCTATCCCACGGCCCCAGTGGAGCTACCACTGTCCATTGTGAGACACCCACACCCCGACGTCCTCAGGTCAACAACATATGACACCTACTCTTAGTCTATTCGCACCCGCACATAGGTGTTATTCAAACTCCTAGGCATACATTACCTTACTAACCATGTCCAACAGACAGCACATGCATGACGACACAATGTCCAATCATGTATGTTCATCAATGATGCATTCAACATAAGCCTTTCCTCAATGGCACATAAGCATTATTCAATGTCCAACATGACATATCAACCATACATTTATTAAAACATTGTCTCAATGGCACATCATCATTCTTATCTCATTGAGTACTACATCAATAATTCTCAGTATCAATATATATTCCTCATTACACGCATAACACAATTTCTATGTCATGGATCTAAGAAAATCATTTCTTCTCTATCGGTATGAATACACATTCCTATCACAATTAAGTAAGGTAAAATCCTTGAATCCAGGGTTTTTAGGTTATGTTTGAGTTACAAAGGACAAAGAACCATACCCTCAATCATTTCCAGCTCAAAAATCTCATTTTTGGTCTTGGTAATCGATTACATCACCCTTGTAATCGATTACCCGAGGAACAGAATCTCTGTAATCGATTGCAATCTCATTGTAATCGATTACGTGATTTCTAGAACCACGGTTCATAACTTCAAGGCCCTGGTAATCGATTACACAACCGTGGTAATCGATTACCAATTGGACAGAACCTCCGTAATCGATTACCCACAAGTTGTAATCG
Source organism: Ormosia emarginata (assembly GCA_029884605.1). NCBI lineage: Eukaryota > Viridiplantae > Streptophyta > Magnoliopsida > Fabales > Fabaceae > Ormosia > Ormosia emarginata. The sequence continues at coordinate 848,031 of JAQQTP010000013.1, read as the reverse complement.
ATTACGTGATTCCCAAAAGCACCATTTCGTGACATCAGAGGCTTGGTAATCGATTACACCACTCGTGTAATCGATTACAAGCTAGACAGAATCTCTGTAATCGATTACGCACCAAACGTAATCGATTACCAGATTTCCAGAATCACGATTTTATATCCTTAAGAGCTTGGTAATCGATTACAAGCCCCGTGTAATCGATTACCACGCGTAAACTTGCAAAAAACAGAGTTCTCTAGGTCCTCTAACTCAAACCAAACCAATCCTTATCATATTTAATCAACAAGATACTCAAATATACCTTCAAATCATGCAAGAGGCATCAATAAATCATACAAACCCAACAAAATGCACTATCATCAAAAACAACATAAAAATGAGAGAACTTTATACATGGATTCAGAAATCAATAACAACACACATATAAGACATTCCCTTACTACCAAGATTGGTTGAAGAGGATCATCTCCCTCTTACCTATTTGGAAGACAACACAATGTGCCACTCCTTCTTGCCCTAGATTTTCGTTTTCCCCCTTCAAGAAAACTCTAATGTGAGTGATCACCACAATGTCCACTCAAACCATGAAAAATAGGTTCTTGGTCACCAAGGTGGCCAAGAGAAACGAAAATAGCAAGAAAAATGGAAGAAGGTTGAAGGCTTTACCTTAAAGCTCCAAGCTTTAGCTTCAATGGTGGAAGAAAAATGGAAGAAGAAGGAGAACCAAAAGATGGCAGCAAAAGAGGACTTGGAATGGTGTAAGGAAGCAAGAATCTTTGATGATGAAGCAAGCAAAGGATGGCTGCCTCCAGGAGTGGTTGCACGGTGGAGAAGAAAAGAAGAAGAGAGGAAATAGATATTTGGGGTTTAGAAAAATGAGAGTGTAATATTAGGAAGATGAGAGAAATTATTTAGGCTTCCCTTATAGCCTCTGCCGTAGAAGAGTGGAGAAGGGAGAGAGAAAAATGTGTCAAATAAGAAGCTTCTTGGAAACTTCCTACAAGGGGTTTTAATTAACTAAATTCTATTTTTCTTCTTTCTTGAAAATAAGACTAAAAAGGGTTTGACACAAGGTAATTTTTGAATAATGTGATAAGATTTTTATTACGTGTTATTATTTATTGGACGTAGTTATGGTTGGCAGAAGTCAGCATTAACAAATCTGATAGATAAATTCTTCGCAGTGTTTTATTATCTCATCTGTTAAGATTTCTCAAAAAATGTGAAACCTTGTAAACTGTGTCCGGCCTCGAGTTTAGTAAGATCCTCCGTCAACGTTTCCATAGTTCAAGGTTCTCGGAGAAAATGTCTCATTTCTCCAGTTCCGCTCAGTACACACGTAAAATGAGAAATATATCAAAATATTCCACATTCTCAGAAATTTCCAGGAAAAATTTCCAGAAAATTACAAAAATTTTAGAATGAATTCTGATAGTAGAAAAGCAAATTTTGGGGTGTTACAACTCTCCCTAACAAATAAGAATTTCGTCCTCGAAATTCTCTATACCTTAAAACAATTTGGGATATTGCTCCTTCACCTTGTTCTCCAGCTCCCACGTCACATCTCCAGTTGCTTCATTCCAGATTACCTTCACTAGTGCAAAGTCTTTTCCTCTGAGTTGCTTTGTCCTCCTATCCTCAATCCTTACAGGAGTTGTCTCATATGTCAAGTTTTCCTTCAATTGTACAGAATCAGTGCTATGACATGATTATGATTTGGGATATATTTTCTGAGTTGTGACACATGAAAGACATTATGAAAATTTGAAAGAAAAGGGGGTAAAGCTATTTGGTAAGCAATAGGACCTATCCGACGAAGAATTTGGTAGGGTCCAAGGAATTTTGGAGTGAGTTTTCTAGATTTGAGGACACGACCGACCCGAGTCATAGGTGTGACTTTTAAGAAGACATGCTCTCCTTCTTCGAACTCAAGAGGTTTCCTTCTTTTGTCCGCATAACTCTTCTGCCGACTCTGAGCCGTTTTCATTTTCTCCTGAATCATTTTAACCTTCTCAGTTGTCTGCTGAATGAGTTCAGGTCCAACGATAAGCCATTCTCCATCTTGATACCAGCACAGAGGCGTCCGACACCTCCGCCCATATAAAGCTTCATAGGGTGCCATCCCTATACTTGAATGGTAACTGTTGTTGTAGGTGAATTCCACCAATGGTAAGATTTCATCCCAACCTCCAGTTTGCTCTATCGCACAAGCTCTCAACAGATCTTCTAACGACTGAATCATTCTTTCTGATTGACCATCAGTTTGCGGATGGTAGGCAGAACTTAACCGCAACTTTGTTCCCATAGCCTCTTGAAGACTTTGCCAAAACTTCGAGGTAAACCTCGGGTCTCTATCGGAAATAATACTCGTGGGTATCCCATGAAGTCTAACAATTTCACCAATGTATATCTGAGTCAACTTCTCCAACGGATATCTTATGTTGATTGGTAGAAAGTGAGCTGACTTCGTAAGTCGATCTACTATTACCCATATTGAGTCATATCCTTTCCTAGTTCTTGGTAACCTGACAACAAAGTCCATGGCGATGTTATCCCATTTCCATTCAGGAATAGCCAAGGGTTGTAGTAATCCAGCTGGTCTTTGGTGCTCAATCTTCGTTTTCTGGCAAACCAAACAAGATGACATGCATCTAGCGATATCTCTTTTCATCCCATGCCACCAAAATAACTTCCTCAAGTCTTGATACATCTTGGTGATTCCATGATGCATACTCAACTGACTCGAGTGAGCATGATCAAGTATGTACTTTCTGAGTTCTTCATCTTTAGGCACACAGACCCTTCCTTGGAATCTCAAAATCCCATCACTTCCTTCCTTCAATGTTGATACACCACCTTGCCTCATCAATTCTCTTTCTTCTTGCAGGAATTTATCGACCTTTTGTTTCTCTCGAATATCATCCATTAGGTCATTCGAGATAGTGATCCTATTCATGCAGATCTTACCCGGTGTTAACTCTACAAATGACCATATATCTCTGAATTGTTCTATCAAGTCCTTTTCTCTAATCATCAGAGTAGAAACACTAATCGTCTTTCTACTCAAAGCATCGGCCACCACGTTCGCCTTTCCAGGATGATACTGAAGTTGGAAATCATAATCTTTCAAAAATTCTAGCCATCTTCGCTGCCTCATGTTCAGCTCTTTCTGATCGTACAGGTACTTCAGACTTTTGTGGTCACTGAAGACGTTGAATGTGGCTCCATGCAAATAATGTCTCCATATCTTCAATGCAAACACCACTGCAGCTAACTCTAGATCGTGTGTTGGGTAGTTCTTCTCGTGCGTTCGCAATTGTCTTGAGGCGTAAGCTACCACTCCTCCATTTTGCATGAGAACGCACCCCAAACCTTGATACGAAGCGTCACAGTACACTTCAAATGGTTCACTAGGATTCGGTAAGACTAGCACTGGTGACGTAGTCAGCTTCCTTTTTAACTCTTGGAAACTTCCTTCACAGGAATCATTCATTCAAAAGCTTGGTCTTTCTTGGTGAGTTGAGTGAGCGGTCCAACGATTTTGGAAAATCCCTCAATAAACCTCCGGTAGTATCCGGCTAATCCAATGAAGCTTCGGATTTCTGTCACTGTAGTTAGTCTTTCCCACTGTAGTACGGCTTCTACCTTTGAAGGATCCACTGCAATTCCTTCCTTTGTGATTACATGACCCAAGAATTTCACTTCATCTAGCCAAAACTCGCACTTGGATAGTTTCGCATATAGCTCTTTTTCCTTCAAGATTTGGAGAACTATGCTGAGGTGTTCAGCATGGTCCTCGTGACTTTGTGAATAGATCAGGATATCGTCGATGAAAACAACAACAAATTTGTCCAAGTAAGGACGAAAGATCCTATTCATATAGTCCATAAATATTACAGGTGCATTTGTCACACCAAAAGGCATCACCAGGTACTCATAATGACTATAACGAGTACGAAAAGCCGTCTTGGGAACATCTTCCACTTTTACTCTGATTTGGTGATAACCCAGTCGTAGATTGATCTTGGAAAACACAACTGCTCCCTTCAATTGGTCCATCAAGTCATCTATCCTCGGCAATGGATACTTGTTCTTGATCGTAACCTTGTTCAACTGACGGTAGTCCACACATAATCTTGAAGTCCCATCTTTCTTCTTGACCAACAATACAAGTGCTCCCTAGGGTGACACACTTGGTCTCACCAATTGCTTCTCTAGGAGCTCTTCCAACTGCTTCTTAAGTTCCACGAGTTCTGCTGGTGCCATACGGTAAGGTGCCATAGAAATAGGGCCAACTCCAGGTACCAAGTCGATAACAAACTCGACCTCTCATTCCGGTGGCAAACCAGGTACATCATCAGGGAAAACCTCAGGAAATTCTCGAACAATTGAGATTACGTCCACATCAACTTCACTCTCGACTTTCAAAGAAGATAATAGCATGTATCCTCGAGCTCCTTCTTTTAGAAAAGCTTTCACTTGGTTGGCGATCAAAAATCTAGAATCCTCATCCAAAGGGAAAACTATTGTTTTTCTGGAACAGTCTAATAAGACATGGTTGGCAGATAGCCAGTCCATTCCTAATATCACGTCTAGTTAGGATAATGGTAAACAGATCAAATCGACAGAAAAGATTTGACTTTCCACGATTAAAAGACAACCTAGACACACCTTAGTAGTGACTATAGGTTTTGCAGTAGGAGTCGAAACAGTCAAATCGAAAGGTAAAGAAGACACATGCAATCCAAGTCTTTTCACACAGTCATGTGAAATGAAAGAATGAGTAGCACCAGAGTCATACAGTATAATTAAAAGATTACCTTCAATGATACCTTCTCCTTATATCAAATCCTCGGATTCAGAGGCCTCAGCACCACTTAGGGTGTAGACTCTGCCTCCAACTTGTGGTTTAGAAGTCTTAGCAGCATTGACGGATGGTTCCGCCTTGGTCTGGTTACAGTCTCGAAAAACATGACCAGGTTTCCCGCACTTAAAGCAAACAAATCCTTTGATTGTGCAGTCCCTTGTGAAATGCTCTTTCCCACATTTCATACATCTTGGAGTAGTTGTAGCATTTTGACCCATCTTTCCAGGGCTTCCAGTTGGGCTTCCTCCTTGAAATTTTTGTGGTTGTTGGCTTCCAGAGGGTCTGGAATAAGGCTTCTTTTGATAGAGACTTGTGTTACCACCACCTCCTCTTTGGGATCGAACGGGCCCAAAGTTTCTGTTTCTCACCTCACGTTCTTGTTCTACAATTTCCAATCGGCAGCAAGTGTCAAGTAGCTCAGAAAATTGAGAAATCTTCAAGGCTATCACAATTTTCTTCACACCATGCCTCAGGCCTTCCTCAAACTTCCGACACTTCCAAGTTTCATTGGGTTGAAGTTGAAAATAGATCGAAAATCTGGACAAGTTCTCAAACTTGGCGGCGTATTCGCTCACAGTCATGCCTCCCTATCGTAATCTCAGAAATTCCATTTCTTTTGCGTGCCTGGCACTTTTAGGAAAATATTTGTTCAAGAACCTTTCTTTGAACACTTCCCAAGTTATCGCTCTATTTGCGGCTTGCAGTAGCCTTTGTTCTCCCGTCCACCAATGTTCAGCATCTCCCATCAGCATGTATGCGGCATAGGTCACCTTCCTATCATCAGCACAATTCATACCCGTAAATATTTTCTCCAACTCTTGGATCCACAATGTAGCTTTCTCCCGATCAAACTCCCATTTAAACTGTGGAGGATTAGCGCGACGAAATCCTTCCAAGTTCTGAACATCCGCTGTAGCCTCTAGCTGTTGTGCAGCCCTAGCCTGTTGTTGAGCTGTCTGCTAGTTCTGTTGTAACATTGCCTCGGCCATCTTCTGTATTGCCTCTATGGCAGCAGCCATATCACCTCGATGAGCCATCGCCTCTTCTCGGATTAGACTACGCAAAACACAGAGAAAGTCGGATGTATTCATTTCAATACCAAACAACAAAATCACAGAGAATGACACAACACTAACAAGACAGTCCAAAACCACACGACCCAAAGAAACATAACCGGGAGCTCTGATACCAAGACAGTGTAACGCCCCTTTTTTCTCCCTTAGTCATAATGGGTAAGAAGAAGGAACGTCACACTATAGTGAAAATGACACATAAGAGATTACGTAAAGTTTGAACATTTTGTTTTTGACATGAATCCGGTTAAAACTCCCATTTAATGTACATATACACATGTTTGTAATTATATCGCGATTGAGTTAAAATTAAAAGTTCATCTTACCAATAAAACTTCTGTCAAAAAGGTCAAAGAGTAATCAACGTGAAATGAAACATAAGCCCATTTACAATATGGATAATTACACACTTTGTACCAGAAACACAAGCCTGTTTAAATTACATTTCCAAAAAGATATACAAAAAGCAAAATGTGTACCTATCCCAAGAAATACAAATATATACCCACTAATCCAGTAGTACGTCAGGCTCCCTCAAAATAAACGGATAGCCATCAGTAGCCATCAATTTAAAACCAACCCTAAGACTGCTTGGAATGAGAAGGAACCGTAGATGGATCCTCCTCAGGGTCCTCATCGTCCGACGAGACATCCATCGGGACGACAGAACAGCGGGCAGGAGCCCGGGCAGTAGACAAAAAGGAATCCTCACGAGGGGTATAATACATTTCACCCCACATGTCCCTCACGGGCATGTAGAACTCCAGCCATACAAAAGCATAAAAATCCAGAATAAGAGCGTCATAACGTCTCCACGTTAAGGACACCATCACATCGCCGTGATACACACATCTATCGATCTGCACGTTGATATGCCAGCAGTCCGGACCTCCAAGAAAGTTGATCCGCACGTAGCCAAAAAGTCCACGGAGTCGAAATGACATCCTCAACAACTTCGATCTCAGTCGAGATAAGGCCAAAAACCTTGAAACTCAGTGGTTTCCTTATCCTCCTCATGAACGTCTTCTTGAGAGCATACGATCCAACCAAAATGAAAAATAAAGAAAATTACTGAAAGAGGTGACATTCCCAGCTTTCAGCACCAACATGGCAGCAAGAAAATAAACGGCGTCGAACGCCCACATAAGACACAGTTAATACATACAAGTACAGTAATACATGAAAGCAATTAATGAGAGTAAAGCAACAAAGAGCAGTAGTTAACATTATCCATAGCCAGCCAGCAACATTAGCATTACCAAGAATCAAATAAATATCACAGTCACAATAGTAAACACATTATCCAATCATGAATGCTCAATGGACCATGTGACTGACAACTCACAATGCAACAAGGGTACCAAAGTTCCTACTCCATGGAGCTAGACATAAACATCTTCAGAGTGAATGATCAAGGAGTAATACCAGTATCTCAGTAGCCTTAAAAAATAGTGTGCTTTCTTTCATAAAATTATTTGCGCAATGGCTTATACATGGTACCTCAATAGTTGATCGCGACATAGGACAGCGTCTCAGTCAGGATCATCGGTGTGTTGCATTGGTCTATCCCACGGCCCCAGTGGAGCTACCACTGTCCATTGTGAGACACCCACACCCCGACGCCCTCAGGGTCAACAACATATGACACCTACGCTTAGTCTATTCGCACCCGCACATAGGTGTTATTCAAACTCCTAGGCATACATCGCCTTACTAACCATGTCCAATGGACAGCACATGCGTGACGACACAATGTCCAATCATGTATGTTCATCAATGATGCATTCAACATAAGCCTTTCCTCAATGGCACATAAGCATTATTGAATGTCCAACATGACATATCAACCATGCATTTATTAAAACATTGCCTCAATGGCACATCATCATTCTTATCTCATTGAGTACTACATCAATAATTCTCAGTATCAATATATATTCCTCATTACACATATACCACAATTTCCATGTCATGGATCCAAGAAAATCATTTCTTCTCTATCGGTATGAATACATATTCCTATCACAATTAAGTAAGGTAAAATCCTTGAATCCAGGGTTTTTAGGTTATGTTTGAGTTACAAAGGACAAAGAACCATAACCTCAATCATTTCCAGCTCAAAAATCTCATTTTTAGTCTTGGTAATCGATTACATCACCCTTGTAATCGATTACCCGAGGAACAAAATCTCTGTAATCGATTACAATCTCATTGTAATCGATTACATGATTTCCAGAACCACAGTTCGTAACTTCAAGGCCCTGGTAATTGATTACACAACCGTGGTAATCGATTACCAATTGGACAGAACCTCCGTAATCGATTACCCACAAGTTGTAATCGATTACGTGATTCCTAGAAGCACCATTTCGTGACATCAGAGGCTTGGTAATCGATTACACCACTCGTGTAATCGATTACAAGCTAGACAGAATCTCGTGTCGATTACGCACTGGCGTAATCGATTGCAATTTCCCGAATCATGATTTTATATCCTTAAGAGCTTGGTAATCGATTACAAGCCCCGTGTAATCGATTACCACGCGTAAACTTGCAGAAAACAGAGTTCTCTAGGTCCTCTAACTCAAACCAAACCAATCCTTATCATATTTAATCAACAAGATACTCAAATATACCTTCAAATCATGCAAGAGGTATCAATAAATCATACAAACCTAACAAAATACACTATCATCAAAAACAACATAAAAATGAGAGAACTTTATACATGGATTCAGAAATCAATAACAACACACATACAAGACATTCCCATACTACCAAGACTGGTTGAAGAGGATCATCTCCCTCTTACCTATTTGGAAGACAACACAATGTGTCACTCCTTCTTGCCCTAGATTTTCATTTTCCCCCTTCAAGAAAACTCCAATGTGAGTGATCACCACAATGTCCACTCAAACCATGAAAAATAGGTTCTTGGTCACCAAGGTGGCCAAGAGAAACGAAAATAGCAAGAAAAATGGAAGAAGGTTGAAGGCTTTACCTTAAAGCTCTAAGCTTTAGCTTCAATGGTGGAAGAAAAATGGAAGAAGAAGGAGAACCAAAAGATGGAAGCAAAAGAGGACTTGGAATGGTGTAAGGAAGCAAGAATCTTTGATGATGAAGCAAGCAAAGGATGGCTGCCTCCAGGAGTGGTTGCACGGTGGAGAAGAAAAGAAGAAGAGAGGAAATGGATATTTGGGGTTTAGAAAAATGAGAGTGTAATATTAGGAAGAGGAGAGAAATTATTTAGGCTTCCCTTATAGCCTCTGCCGTAGAAGAGTGGAGAAGGGAGAGAGAAAAATGTGTCAAATAGGAAGCTTCTTGGAAACTTCCTACAAGGGGTTTTAATTAACTAAATTCTATTTTTCTTCTTTCTTGAAAATAAGACTAAAAAGGGTTTGACACAAGGTAATTTTTGAATAATGTGATAAGATTTTTATTACGTGTTATTATTTATTGGACGTAGTTATGGTTGGCAGAAGTCAGCATTAACAAATCTGACAGATAAATTCTTCACAGTGTTTTATTATCTCATCTATTAAGATTTCTCGAAAAATGTGAAACCTTGTAAACTGTGTCCGGCCTCGGGTTTAGTAAGATCCCACGTCGACGTTTCCATAGTTCAAGGTTCTCGGAGAAAATGTCTCATTTCTCTGGTTCCGCTCAGTACACACGTAAAACGAGAAATATATCAAAATATTTCGCGTTCTCAGAAATTTCCAAGAAAAATTTCCAGAAAATCACAAAAATTTTAGAATGAATTCTGATAGTAGAAAAGCAAATTTTGGGGTGTTACATAGCAGGTGTTTGAGAATAGATCATTCATTAGTGGAGTTTACATTAGCTCTCATGAAAACATAAGAAACATAGTGGATTAGGTAAATGACACCAGGGTTGATTGACCTAGACATAAGCTTTTGATTAAATCAGATTCTCAAGCTAACTTAACAATTCATTGATGTTGCTTATAAGGATTGCATATCATTAGTATGAAATAGGAGGTGAAGAAGGATTTCTTAGATCTCTAAACCATTATCTTTATTACTTTTGTAGTTTAGATTTAGTTTATTTGCATTTTTCTATTTTATATGTTCTTGAATAGAATTTAGCTAAGCTATTGGTTGTTACTTAGTAATGGAAGCCATATATCCTCGTGGGCATGAACTTATACTCTGTATCTGTATTACTTGAATGACCCGTGTACTTGTGGTACACAAATGGTCTAACACATATTTCGCAGTATTTATTAATTGAGTGCTTTAAAATGCTTAATTTCTTAATGGTGTTTTAAAAATTTGTAATCACCCAATTCACCCCTCCCTTTGGGTGATGGTTATCGTGGCTAACATTGACTAGACTGACTAGGAAATGTAGTACTTTTGAATGGATTCAGAGCTGTCAGAATAGTTTCTAAGAGTTAAAGTTGAGGTTGACCACTACATCGGTGTTGATAATTCTAAATCCTTTGGAGAACTTTGAGGTGTATTGTGATGCTTCAAAGATGGATTTAGGGTCTGTTTGGATGCAATATAGGAGAGTAGTTACCCATGCATCGAGGCAGTTGAGGCTGCATGAGGAGAACTACCCTATTAATGATTTGGAGTTAGCCATGGTGGTGTTTGTCTTAAAGGTTTGGAGACATTACTTATACAGAGTCCAATTTGAGGTGTTCAGTGATCTTAAGAGTTTAAAGTACTTGTTTGATCAGAAAGAGCTGAACATGAGGCAAAGGAAATGGATGAAGTTCTTAAAGCACTATGACTTTGAACTAAAGTACCATCCGGTTAAGGCCAATGTAGTGGCCGATGCACTAAGTAGGAAATCCCTGCATGTGTCTCGAATGATGATTCAGAAGAGTGAACTTCTTGATAATTTTAGAGATTTGAGTCTTGCAGTGACTATGTTACCATATAATCTCTATGTGAGTAAGGTGGACATAGTTAATGAATTGAGGACTCAGATCATAGAAGTTCAAAAGGAAGATGAGACTCTAAAGGATTTAAGCGAGCAAATCTTCTTAGGAAATCAAAGGAATTTGATATGGCAGATGATGGAATGATTAAGTTTAGAGGTAGACTTTGCATTCCAAGTGAATCCGCAATCAAGGAACGGATCCTTGAAGAGGCTCACATAAGTCATTAAACCATTCATCCCGAGGCCATTATGATGTACCAAGATTTGAGGAAGATGTTTTGGTGGCCTAGATGAAGAAGGACATAGCAGAGTTTGTGCCTTGGTGCCTAACTTGTCAAAAAGTCAAGATAGAACACCATAGACCCTCCAGACATCTACAGTCCTTAGAAATCCCTAAGTGGAAATAGGATAATATCACAATGGATTTTGTGATGGGATTACCTAGGACTTAGCCAGGGTTTGATACGATTTGGGTCATTGTGGATAGACTAACTAAGTTTGCCCTTTTTTTCCCAAGAGAGCTAATTACTCCTTGGATAGACTAGCTCTATTGTACCTACAGGAGATAATTAGATTGCATGCTATTCCCTTAAGTATAGTTTTGGATAAAGAGCCTAAATTTACATCTAGATTCTAGGGAGCCTTGCATGAAGCTATTGGAACTAAGCTTAGTTTGAGTACAACATATCATCCACAGACAAATGGTCAATCAGAAAGGACTATCCAAACCCTCGAGGATATGCTTAGAGTATATGTGCTAGAGCAAAAGGGTAGTTGAGATAAGTTCTTACCTTTAGTGGAGTTTGCCTATAATAATAGTTATCATACCAGCACAGACATGATACTGTATAAAGCACTTTATGGTAGGAAGTGTAAGTCCACTTTATGTTGATATGAGGTTGGAGAGAAAACCATCCTTGGACCTGAGTTAGTATAGTAGACCACTGATCAAATTAAGATGATCAAGGATAGGTTGGTTATGGCTCAGAGTAGGCATAAGAGCTATGTAGCCTATCAAATGGCCTTTCCTCCTAGTTTGTCAAATCTTCATAACATCTTTCATGTGTCACAACTAAGAAAGTACAATCCAGATCGTTCATATGTCATGAGAAATGAATTTGTACAGTTACAGGATGATTTGTCTTATGAAATAAAATCGGTAAGGATCATGGACAGAGGGGTCAAAGATTTTAGAGGTAAGTTGATTCCTATAATGAAGGTGCTTTGGGAAGGAAGCTACATCAGAGTTGGAGTCCCACATGCAACAAGACTACCCACAGTTATTTATATGAGATAAGCAATTTTGGGGACAATATTTTAAAAATAAGGGGAGAAACGAAACATTCTCTTAAACATGTTAGACATGTATATGGTTACAGAGGTAGCATAACACTTGCTTAACATGCCTGTTTAATTTTATGACTTTCAGAGTTAGTTTAGTCACTTTTCTGTAACACTATATGTGAAAAACAACTGTTATTAGCTCAGGAATTGGCTTAAATTACTTAGTTAATGAAAATAAATATGGAGAATTTGTTTCTAGATCACAAATGTGTGAAATATCATGTAGTTAATTTTTTAGAGTTAACTGAGTTAGTTTGGTATTTTTTAGTACATTGAGTAAGTGTTTTAAAACCAGTTTGTTTTTACTAAGATATGAAATTTGATGGTATTGATAAAACTAGTGTTGGGATGAATCTTAGAATTTATTATGATGCCTATGGAAGTTAGGAAACTTTGATTTGTGAGATTAAAGTATTCGTAAGAGATATAATGTTTCAGCAAAATATCTCAATGGCCTTAAGTCTTCCATGGTTCTAGCCATCTTTCTTGACTTTCCATTGATATTTTCCTCACTTTCACTCATTCTCTCATTTCTCTCTCGTGAAGGAGTAGCAGAAACAGAAAAAGGGAAAAGAAAGTGTTACCCAAGTGGCTTCAGTACTCAAGAGGGGGGGTGAATTGAGTAATTAAAAAAAACTTCGCAAACCTTTTTTAATACAAATTTCATGAAGCAATATAATTAATATGTGTAAAGATGATAAAATGCTTGAAGAACAGAAAATAAACAATTAAACAGTAATAAATAAATTGCAATAAATAAAGAGATAAAGGAAAGAAGAGCAGACACAATATTTATCCTGGTTCGACCACCAACCACTTGTGGCCTACATCCAGTCCCCGAAACACAGTTCGAGATTTTTCACTATTCAAGACAAGCTTAAAATAGGTGCTTGCAACCGTTATAATAAAGAGCACTTTTCACACACAGGGAAACTCTACCCTTGTGCTAAAGCCTCAGCCTGCAGGGATACCTCACCCTTACACAAACCTTAGAGGGATACCTCACCCCCTTTGAAGGATATCTCACCTTCTTTACAATAAGGGATACCTCACCCTTTTACTGAGGAATACCTCACCCTCATAATATATAGAAGTAAAGAATAGATGAAGAAGAAACTCTCTCTAAGAGCAAATAATTACAAATTGAAGCACTAAAGAGCTGTCTCACAGATATCTCAAAGATTCAATGTTAAGAGCACAGAGAAAGAGAGAAAATAATGTAAACTCGTTTTTAACAAAGCAAGAAATAATCAGAATGTCCGGAGGTTCATCAGAGGTGTCCCAGGCCTCTATTTATAGAGCTCGTAGAAGAAAATGGCCGTTGGGAGCATTAATTTGACATTAATTGATTTTAATTCTCGTATGAATTCAAAAACCAGAATCTGATTCCCGTGGGTTATTCGAATACCAGGAGGAGGTATTCGAATACCTCATTAAAAAGGCATGTTTCGAAATCAGGGTATTCGAATATCATATGGGGTATTCGAATGCCTCATTTAAAAAGGTTCATTCTGAAACTAGGGTATTCGAATACCATATGGGGTATTCGAATGCCTCTGTTTTGGCACAGCAGAAAGTATAAGTTACGAATCAGGTTATTCGAATACCATATTGAGGTATTCGAATACCTCTATTAAAAACAGTTAAAAAACCTTTCTAAATTGCTTCGAAATGCTTATTTTTAATTTCTAAAAGCTTTGATCTTTCAAAAGTGATTTTAAAACTTCAGTTTAATTTAAGAAACAGATTATTTTAGATCTTTTAAAATTAACCCTTGAGATATCTAATTGACAGCTCCATACATGATAGATCCTAAGTCCTAAAGCTAATCTTTAAACACTTGGACTTGGTCTTCTCATCATCTTCATGTTTGTCTTCACATTTGTTATCATCAAAACTATTGTCCATGATAGCTAGCCAATTACATTCTCCCCCTTTTTGATGATGACAAACTAACAATTGAGAAAGGCATTAGTTCATAGAAATTGGAATTCACAAAGATTGTTTAGAGATACTTACTCCCCCTCTTTTTCATAAGAGGTGATTTACATCAGAGATATGCACAGCAGCTCCCCCTTACTTTTGGAATTCAATTTCTATTTTTGTTTTGACTTTTTCTCCCCCTGACTTTTCTCAAATAAAGACATTCAAACTTTTTCTCCCCCTTTTGTCATGATCAAAAAGATGGGACAAGATAAATCATAAGGCTAAACAGAGTATATGCCAGTCCAACATGATATGTTCATTCAGCATACAAGAATGGTAACAGAGGTTAATTTTATAAATTTAGCAAAATAAGCACAATATTCAGCACATAAGCAAAGATAAATTCATGCATTAAACAATTTATTGCTTTTTATTATCATCAAAACAATCATTACATTTATCAAAAAAAAAAAAAGATCACATTTATCACGAAAATAACTTATATTTGATACCACATGTTATTAAAAAGTTAACACTCACTTGTTACCAAGATGTAAGATCTTTACCACTGGTTATCAATTTCTTATAAATTTGCCATCTATCAAGAGGATCATAGATATTTTTACTTTGATAAAATATGCTATAGGGATCAGATCATTGTATAGAACTAACGTAATTTACCCTATATGCAATGGCAAAAAAAAAATCCAATTTGGCACTTTTGTCAATGCTAAGCATGCTACTCATGTAAGAAAAATATAATTAATCAACGAGTATCATACAATCCATATAGAATATCACAATTGCTTAGGGATAGAGATACTTATTGAATTAGATAAAGAGAGATGTTTCTTTGTAATGTTCTTCGTTTATTGGTCCTTCAAGTTTGAGCTTTCTTCCCTTGAGTATTCCATTCCATTGTTCTTGAAGAAAGTCTCCTCATGTCCTCTTCATTCATTTCCCTCAAGTTGAATAATTTGTATTTAAGAGTTTGCTTGAGGTAGTTAGACCCCTACAAAACAATTCAAAGCATTTTCTTTGGTATCCATTAATTTTTGGATCCATAGACGTTAGTCAAACTCATAAGCAAGTAAATCATTTGAAATAATAAATCAAAAATAACAAATGAGTTCACAAGGGCAAAAGATATTGCATTGATTAATTTGGTCAATTAACCACTTGTTTGTTACCACTTGTTATTACATTCATACCACTTGTTGTATTTGTTCATTTATTAAAACAGTAGCCAATTACAATAAGCATTTACCTTACAAAGAATTAAATATGCAGCATGACCTTGAGAAAAAGGAGGGGCAAGAACATGCTAAGAAATATGCATTTAAGAATATCATGTAGTTTTCATTTAAGGTACAAAACATAGGCTCAAAAACTAAGATGTATTTTATCTAAAGCATGTTATTTATAGTTAGAATATATTTGCATTGCATATGCAAAGAAAAAAAAAAGAAGGCAGAAATGAAACAGAGAACACGATGTAAAACTGATTTTCAGCCATGTGGTATTCGAATACCTCTTGCTGTATTCGAATACCCACCACAATTTATAAGCTCCTGAAAGAGCAAGTATTCGAATGCCTTGGAAGGTATTCGAATACTCCAGATAGCATGTGACAAGTACTGATAAAGATGTCTCAGGTTATTCGAATACATATTTAGGTATTCAAATGCCCTTACTTATAAAACCACAAGAACTCTGTACTGATGTATGGTATTCGAATACCATGGGAAGGTATTCGAATAGACCTATCAGAAAAACATAGATTTTCACGTACAAGGCAATGGTATTTGAATAACAAAAATAGTTATTCGAATAACTTAAATAGGAAAGCATATATATATGTCCAGAACTACATGTTTGAGAGACGAAAACCTTACCCGATGATGGAAACACAAAAAAAATACCGTAAGAGAGCTTGCCTTATTATTTGCCATTATTTTCTTATCTGTTCCAATGATTAAAAGCTTATTTCATGGTTGCAACTTCAAGCTTCATGGAAAGAGGGAAGAAAGCTTAAAGTTATTTCTGGTCTTGTGCTCGCAGTAGCCACTTTCAAAAATGCCAAAGTCAGTTCTAGGCTTTCAAGCACACCTGCAATACAATTTAATTTTTGGTTTTTAGTACCCAAATTTTCTTGGGTCCTTGAGTGTCAGTTTTAGGCAATGTACCCTTTGGAACCCAAACCATTTTTGTCCCAATTTTTGTGTTAACATTCTTTCTTGCATTGCATGTTGAAGCACTGTGACCCTTCTTTCCACAGTAAAAACATTTGATAAATGGACTACAAGAAGTGCTTGAATAAACAAAGAAGTTTTTATAAGATTTATGCTGATTTTTCGGGTTATAACTAATTCCAGCTTTTTCAAAAACAACCCTTTGTTTTCCTAATATGATATTTAAATTGTCTCTTCCGAGAGTGAATTTAGCAAGAGTGTTCTTTAAATCTTTAATTTCTTTTTCAAGCATATGACATGAAGAACAAGATGAAGAAGTAGAAGCATGTGAGGGATGAGATGAGCATGCATCAATAATTCCCAAAGTTTCATTTTCAATTTTTAATTCTTCAATCTCTTTATTTAAAATAAGAATTTGATTTTCTAGAAAAGAGATTTTTTTCTTAGAAGAAGAAATTTGTTTTGTGAGTTTTAAAGATTCGTCAAGCAATTCTTCAAAGGCGTCTTGTAACTCATCATAAGAAGGCAGTAAAGTAGTGTTAGAACTTACCTCATTTTCGCTTTCTTCTTCTTCTCCTCCTTTGGCCATAAAACATAGATGAGCTTCCTCGCTATCTGAGCTATCAGTGGAGTCCATGTCATTTTCATCCCATGCTATGTAGACTCTTCTTTCTTTGGAGGATTTCTTTTCAATTTTCTTTGGGGAAAAAGGCGGTCTTCTTTATGTCCCCTTTTTCTTTAGGTACTTACCAAATTTTCTTACAAGAAGGCCAAAATTTTCTTCATTGATCTCATTGTTTTCAGTGCCTTCTTCATCCTCGTCATTATGGTCATCATTTACTGAGGTGGTGGCTTTGAGGGCTATTCCCTTTTTCTTCTTGTCATTTTCTTCGCTTTGACTTAATCTGCTCAGTTCTAGTTCATGCTCATGAAGCTTTCCAAAGAGGGTAGCCAGAGACATTGTTGACAAGTCCCTCAATTCTGATATGGCTGTTACTTTGGGTTGCCAAATCCTGCTAAGACATCTCAACACTTTGTTAATCAAATCTTCATTAGTAAAACTCTTTCCTAATGATGCAAGATGATTAACAATGTGGGTGAACCTCTTTTGCATTTCTTGAATGCTTTCTCCTTGGTTCATTCTAAATAATTCTAATTCTCGAGTTAGAGAATTGATTCTCGACCTCTTAACTTCACTAGTACCCTCATGGGTAACTTGCAAAGTGTCCCACATTTCTTTAGCAGTTTTACAATTTGAAATTCTGAAAAATTCATCACGCCCCAAAGCTGCGGTAATGATGTTTTTGGCTACCAAGTTATTTTGGACTTTTCTTTTATCATCTTTAGACCAATCATTTCTAGGTGTCTCGATTTTTACACCATCAACAACTCGTGTAGGTATAAATGCACCATTTTCGACAGCATCCCACACATCTAGATCAATAGCCTCGATAAAGATTTTCATTCTTGCCTTCCAATATGCATAACCATCCCCATTGAAAAAGGGTGGTCGATTTATGGAAGTTTCTTCTGAAAAACTATTTGATGAAGCCATGTACTCTTGAAGCGGCTAAGCTCTTTATACAAGAGTCTAGCTCTGATACCACTTGTTACCCAAGTGGCTTCAGTACTCAAGAGGGGGGGTGAATTGAGTAATTAAAAAAAACTTCGCAAACCTTTTTTAATACAAATTTCTTGAAGCAATATAATTAATATGTGTAAAGATGATAAAATGCTTGAAGAATAGAAAATAAACAATTAAACAGTAATAAATAAATTGCAATAAATAAAGAGATAAAGGAAAGAAGAGCAGGCACAGTATTTATCCTGGTTCGACCACCAACCACTTGTGCCCTACATCTAGTCCCCGAAACACAGTTCGAGATTTTTCACTATTCAAGACAAGCTTAAAATAGGTGCTTGCAACCATTACAATAAAGAGCACTTTTCACACACAGGGAAACTCTACCCTTGTGCTAAAGCCTCAGCCTGCAGGGATACCTCACCCTTACACAAACCTTAGAGGGATACCTCACCCCCTTTGAAGGATACCTCACCCTCTTTACAACAAGGGATACCTCACCCTTTTATTGAGGGATACCTCACCCTCACAATATACAGAAATAAAGAATAGATGAAGAAGAAACTCTCTCTAAGAGCAAATAATTATAAATTGAAGCACTAAAGAGCTATCTCACAGATATCTCAAAGATTCAATGTTAAGAGCACAGAGAAAGAGAGAAAATAATGTAAACTCATTTTTAACAAAGCAAGAAATAATCAGAATGTCCGGAGGTTCATCAGAGGTGTCCCAGGCCTCTATTTATAGAGCTCGTAGAAGAAAATGGCCGTTGGGAGCATTAATTTGACATTAATTGGTTTTAATTCTCGTATGAATTCAAAAACCAGAATCTGATTCCCGTGGGTTATTCGAATACCAGGAGGAGGTATTCAAATACCTCATTAAAAAGGCATGTTTCGAAATCAGGGTATTCGAATATCATATGGGGTATTCGAATGCCTCATTTAAAAAGGTTCATTCTGAAACTAGGGTATTCGAATACCATATGGGGTATTCGAATGCCTCTGTTTTGGCACAAAGCCTGAAAAGTATAAGTTACGAATCAGGTTATTCGAATACCATATTGAGGTATTCGAATACCTCTGTTAAAAACAGTTAAAAAACCTTTCTAAATTGCTTCGAAATGCTTATTTTTAATTTCTAAAAGCTTTGATCTTTCAAAAGTGATTTTAAAACTTCAGTTTAATTTAAGAAACAGATTATTTTAGATCTTTTAAAATTAACCCTTGAGATATCTAATTGACAGCTCCATACATGATAAATCCTAAGTCCTAAAGCTAATCTTTAAACACTTGGACTTGGTCTTCTCATCATCTTCATGTTTGTCTTCACATTTGTTATCATCAAAACTATTGTCCATGATAGCTAGCCAATTACAGAAAGATGGAAAATGAGGAGGAAGAAGAGAAGGAAAGCTAAGGGCAAATCCAAAATTTGAAGTTCATCCTTGCTACAAGAGGTAGGGATGCGTGTTCTCAACTCTAACCTTTGCTTTTTTCTTCACTTCATGCTTGAGTTATGCTTGTTAGGTTAGAAGATATTGGTTTTTACGATTTTTTTTTCATGGTTTAAGATGGTTAAACTGGTTGAGAACTTGTTTTACGGTTCACTTTGTGTTGATATGTGCATGGTGGGTGATTTGAAACTTGTTTGCATCCTTGAAACCTCATATCCATGAGTTAAGAAAATAGGTATTTTGTGAATGATTGGTTTGGATCATTTCCTATGAGGTAATGTGTTGATATGGTATATGATAGCTTCTTTGTGCTTAATGACCATGAATGAAGTTGAAGAAAACTTAGGACCTATTTTTAGAGTTTGGAAACTAGTTTGAAAACAAATGGAATAGGAAACACTGGTTTCTAGTGCACTGGCGCCTAGGCGCTAGTGTTGGGCGCCGAAGCACCCACTGCCCAAAGACAACAAAGCTTGGTGCTGCGCGTAGGGTGCCTAGGCACCAGTGTTTGGGCACCTAAGTGCCAGTGACCAAGGGAAACATGGTTGAGTTTTTGGTGTTTGGGCGCTTGAGTGCCCAGTGTTCACCGCTTGAGCACCAGCGCCTGGGAGAAACATAGCAGTGTTCTGCCATACCAGCGCCTAAGTGTTGAAAGGGTGACGCCTATGCGCCAAGACCATATTTTCTCAAGATGTTTGTTTTTGACGAAATGAGCTTCCCTATTTATTGGGATTCCTTATATATGCCTTTTAATGTGTGTTAAGACACTATAAGAGGTATTTCATGGAGGAAATAACTACTTTGCATATGTGGGATTTGGTGAAACCTTGGGCATCCAAAGGGTTGTGGAATGCCATAAGGTAGTGTCTAGAACCTTGAGCTACATGAGTTTGCCTTGAAATCACTTGAGAAATGATTATATGAGGTACTAGATACAAGAATGCTAGTAATATAAATCTTGCTACTTTGTGTGATAAGTTAAGTTAAAATCTAAAGTTACTAGTATGCTTTTTCACTTAGTTATTATGAATCTTGTGATGATCAAATGTGATTTGAAAGTAACTTTGCATGTTTTTAAACTCGTTATTCCCACGTATTGTGGCCTTATATGGTATGCACAACCATTTGACTAGAGATTGGGATATGAGATCCTAAATTCTCGTAGCGAGCAATGTTGTTATGGTCAAGGTTATCGGTATATAGGGAGCAATAGTACTCTTACTACTGTGAGTGGAAGGAATCAACTGATTACTAGGTAATGTAAGGGCTTTTTTGCCTATCCTAGCCAAAAAATTAGAAGGGGACACAATTCCTGGAATTGAGCAAGTATCATGTGTTTTCTAAAACAAAAATCGGCACAAGCATTGCATAAGCATACTTTTAAGACATGTACTATGTAGGCGGATATGTACTATAACCCACGTGACGACTCTTTCCTGTCTACTGCCCGGGCCCCTGCCCGCTGTTCTGTCGTCCCGATGGATGTCTCGTCGGACGACGAGGACCCTGAGGAGGATCCATCTACGGTTCCTTCTCATTCCAGGCAGTCTTAGGGTTGGTTTTAAATTGATGGCTACTGATGGCTATCCGTTTATTTTGAGGGAGCCTGACGTACTACTGGATTAGTGGGTAGATATTTGTATCTCTTGGGGTAGGTACACATTTTGCTTTTTGTATATCTTTTTGGAAATGTAATTTAAACAGGCTTGTATTTATGGTACAAAGTATGTAACTATCCATATTGTGCATGGTTGTAAGTTTCATTCCATGTTAATTTCTCTTTGACGTTTTTGATAAGAAGTTTTATATGAAAGAGGAACTTTTAATTTTAAATCAATCACGCGATATATTTACAAACAGGTGTATATGTACATTAAATGGAAGTTTTAACCGGAACTATGTTAAAAGAAAAAAAAATGTTCAAATTTTTCGTAATCATTTTTGTGTCGTTTCACTATAGTGCGACGTTCCTTCTTCTCACCCGTTATGACTGAAGGGAGAAAAAGGAGCGTTACACCTGGCATATATGAGTCAAATGAAATTGAAGACTCAACTGCTAGTCGGACCTTTGCTTCAATTATCCAGCGTACATCTTCTGGCATACCTTTGTGCATTAACAATCTCAATCTTTCACATCGAACTTTGTAGATTTTTTTCAGAGCATTTTGAGGGAAAGAAAGAAAATGTTTTCTCAGGTTTGAAAGAATGACATCCATTTTAAAGGAGAAGAAAGATTCAGTTATTTTAGGAAACTGAAAAACAAACCGATTTGAGAGTCACGGAGTACCATATCCGCCACTTAACCGGTAACACAAAGAACTCATCAACTTGTTTTTTTCAGAAATGGTTTGAGCCTTTGTCTAGTAACTTTAAACACATTACCATTCCTAGGATTCACAATATCTACGGCCCCATGAGGATACACGTGTTTGACAACAAAAGGACTACTCCAGCTAGATCTCAATTTTCTAGGGAATAGGTGCAGGCGAGAATCATAAAGCAGAACTTTTTGACCAATTTCAAAAGATTTTCTCAAAATTGTCTTGATTGTGGATTTTATTGGATTTGTCTTTTGACAATTTTCATAACTTTTGCAAAAAGTATAGCAGTCCTTAAATAAAATGGGCCAATAAAATCCGCACTGCAAGATTTTCGCACCTATTTTCTTTGAAGAAAAGTGACCTCCACATGCTTCTGAGTGACAAAATTTAATGACACTACCTACCTCACTGCCGGGCACGCATCTTTGAAAAATTTGGTCAGGACAATGTTTGAGCAAGTATGGGTCATCCCAATGAAAAATTTTCACCTCTGTCAGAAATTTCCTTCTATCTTGGTGCGTCTATTGAGGCGACATCTTTCCTTCTTGTTCTTCAGTAAGAGACGAGGAAATTACTACAGGAAGGCTTTGCTTTTCTCCCAAAAATGTGTACTTCAACCCAGCAGGTAATGGCTTTAGTTCTAGTGTGGGTACTTCTTCATGAGCATTATCATTTATGGGTTTTAGCTCTTCGAATTTTGGCTTTCTTCCTTTGTATTCTATTTTCTCTATACAATCAAGCAAATCAATTGAATTAATTAAACAAACTTCTAATGGGTCAGAAGAACACCCTTTTTGAAGATGATCATCTATAATGGCTTCAATTCCTTCAACTTCCTCATTTTCATCAAGGACTTCCTGTGGTTGCTTGCACATGTTAAAAACATTGAGATCTAGTGTCATGTTTCCAAATGTTAGCTTCACCACTCCATTTTTGCAATTTATCAAAGCATTAGATGTTGCTAAAAATGGACGGCCTAAAGTAACAGGAATTGACTTGCAACTATGAACCTCTTGGAATTTTAGAGTTCAAGTTGTCCAAGACAATGAAATCCACAGATATATGAATTTATCAACTTGAACTAACACATCTTCCACTATTCCTCTTGGAATTTTAATTGATCTATCATGCAAGTAGAAGAGTTACGAGTTCAAATTTTATTTGTTGGTTTTAACTCACCTAAGTTGAGTTGTTGATAAACTGAATATGGAAGCAAATTGACACTAGCACCAAGATCAAGTAAGGCTTTTTCAATTTTATGTTCTCCAATAATGCATGAAACTGTAGGATAACCAGGGTCTTTATATTTCAACGCATTATTATTTTGAAGAATGGAGCTTACCTGTTCTACTAAAAATGCTTTCTTTTTCACATTTAATTTCCTTTTAACAGTGCACAAGTCCTTCAAATATTTGGCATAAGAAGGAATCTGTTTGATAGCATCTAACAGAGGAATATTAATTTTCACTTGTTTCAAAATTTCAAAAATTCTAGTGTTATGGTCCAATTTCTTTGAATTTTTCAATGCTTGAGGAAATGAGGGTGAAGGCGAGAGTTTAGTCTCCTTTTGGTCAACTTCTTCATTTTCTTGGGGAATTGGCTCATCTTCTTTCTCACAAGATTCGAGGATTTGTTTTTCAACAACCTTTCCACTCCTAAGAGTTATCAAGTGCGAACTTGGACTTGGTCCATTTGTTGGTTTTCTCAAATGAACTCCCATGCCTCATTTAGATTCTCATTACTTTATAACATGACCTTGGGATTTGGTTGAGGTTGAGAAGGAAATTTTCCTTTCTCATGAATGATGAGTACAGAAGAAAGTTTAGCAAGAGTGTCTTTTATGTCATTCATGGTTTGATTATTTTGTTTATTAATGGCCTCTTGTTTTTCTATGAATGCATGCAGTGTTTCTTCAAGGTTTTTCTTATATGGTGGTGGGACATAAGGTGCATATCTTTGAGAATTTTGAGAGTCCTGTTGTGCACAACCCGGAGGAGATCAAAGTACTATCTAGATTTTTGAAGAATTCCTCCCGATTTTATCTTTAGCATCCAAATGAAACTTTGAAAAAAAATCTATATAAAATGAACTTTTTCGTGGTTGCACAAATTGTGACTGATTATTATTCCTCCAAATTTTTAAATTCGGGTGATTTCTCCATCCCGGATTGTATGTATCTGAAAAAGAAGAAGTCAATGGCTTGTTAAAATTATTCATTGCATTTACCTGCTCATATACAACTT
This sequence comes from Ormosia emarginata, assembly GCA_029884605.1. NCBI lineage: Eukaryota > Viridiplantae > Streptophyta > Magnoliopsida > Fabales > Fabaceae > Ormosia > Ormosia emarginata. The sequence goes on along the minus strand of JAQQTP010000013.1, from coordinate 824,116 downwards.
CTTTAAAAACAGGAATGTTAGGACATTCGTGTGTTTTCTTTTAGAGGAGTGTCCTAAGTCATCACAAATACCACAAATTTCTTCATTTTGCATCCTGTATTTGGTATTTAATTTCTTTTGCTTTTCTTAATTCCATGGCTTCAACCTTTCTAGCCAAACTTCGGCAAATCTAGCATTTAGATCTTCCTCTTGACTAAGGTGATATTTTCCTTTATCAGCACTTGCAAGATTAGATCTAATTGAATTTTCGCAAGTGTTAGTACTATGCCAAGATTGAGAATTTTCAGCCAACTGGTTCAAATAGTCTAAAGCTTCATCAGTTCTTTATCAAGAAACTCACCATTGCATATCGTTTCCACAAATTGTTTTTTTAGGAGTTAAACCTTCATAAAAGAAGCTTATAGTGCGCCATTTTTCAAAACCATGATGTGGGCAAGAATTTAACAAATCTTTAAATCGTTCCCAACATTGAAAATATGCTTCATTTGAATTTTGGGAAAAATTTTGGATTTGTCTTTTCATAGCATTGGTTTTATGTGTTGGAAAAAATTTCTTTAAGAACTCACCTTGCATTTCTTGCCATGTGCCAATTGATCTTGGTTTCAAGGATTTTGCTTTATCTTTTAAAGAAAAAGGAAACAATTTAAGCTTAACAATCTCTTCAGTGTAATTTTGATCATTGAACGCAATACATACTTCCTCAAATTCTTTCAGATGTAAATATGAACTTTCATATTCTAAACCATGAAAATTAAGAAGTAAAGAAATCATACCTGGCTTAAATCTAAAATTATTGGCATTAAGTGGAAAGATAAAACATGATGGACTAGAATTTCGAGGTGGTTGCAAATATTCACGCATGGTTCGCAACGGTTGATTTTCAGGTTTATCATGTACACTTTCATTGTTAGTCATTGTGTCAATTGTGTGTGATTGTGATTCAAACAAATCAATATATAAAGTACCAGGATTAATTTTAACTAAACGACCAGAATTTAAATCACGATACCAATTAAGCATAAATACATAAATAACTTAAAATAAATAAACAAAATAATGTACAAGATGGCGGTGTGACCCACTATTAAATATTAATAAGGATGTGGTATAAACCAACCACCAAATAAAAATTAAAAAAAAATAGTGTGGTAGAAACCAACCACCAAAAATATATATATAACAAAGGTGGGGTAATAAACCAACCACCCAAAAATAAAAATAAAAATAAAAATAAAGTGCAGAAAAAATAAATAATGAGAAAAGTAAAAGGGAGAGTTTCCCCACTAAGTTAGTGTGTAAAATAAAAGGGAGAGTTACCCCCACTGACGAAAAAAAAATGATGAAAATAAAAAAAAATTAAAAAACAAAAATAAATGACATAAATATAAAAGTTAGAAAGTTAGTATGTTAGCAAGTTAGTAAGTTAGAGAGTTAGTAAAGAAACCGAAGGATCGGTAAGCCTATCTTTTGCTCCGGTGAGAGAGAAGAGAGAATAGATTTTATTAACGAAAACAAACCTCAATAAATCAAAACTTCAAATCAAGTCCCCGGGAACGGCGCCAAAAACTTGACTGCGGGATTTAAGGATGCAAACCCAAGTGCAGGTTGTCTCAAGTAGTAATTTTCTCGGGAGTCCGAGGTCGATCCACAGGGAATTGATGAAGAAAAATTAATTGAGGTAAGAAGAGGATTTGTCACAACACCAAAAGTAATAAAACAAGTTCACAAATGAATTTAAGGGCTTGCTTGGGTTAGGAGATCCACTCTTGGTAATAAGTTAAAGGTAAGATTATTTCTCTTTATAACTCAATTGAAATCCACACACAACGGAGGTTCTAATCGGAAAATGTAACATTCAAAGTTCAATTATATATGCAATCATATTATGATTCCTTTAATTATCTACCAACATTTATAAATGAGTTCAAGCATTCACTGTGTCAATCCTATTGTCTACAATAAATCAAGATCTCCATTAACAAAAAAGGTTTCTAAATTGATTGGAAACACAATACAACACATATAATGTTCATTTAATAATATATCATTTAAGCACAAGAAATAAAATAATCTAACCTTATTTCATTACCAAGAGCTTCATTCTTTCACTCAAGCAAGATGAAGATTTAGTTACTCATAGATAAGAAGAGAGAAAGAAAGAAGAAGAGGAAGATGAACATAGCTTCAATTTAGAACAAGATAAAATTACAACAAAGGAAAACAATAAACAAGCACAACCTTTACTTGTACAAACTAAGCCTAACACCAAGTGCTGCAAATGGTCAACCAATGGTGCCTTTTATAGAGGATTAGGGATACAAAATGACAAAGGGGCTGATTAGGGGTAGGTGGGATGAGTGGATGAATGAGTGGAGAATGCCAAATGGTGAGGATAAGAGTACAAAATCATTGAGATTTCTTGTCTCCAAAATCATTCATTGCTTAAGTCATTGATTTCGTCATTTTCGAGCCAAGTGGTCTTCATGAAAGTTCTAGGAAATTGTCTAAGCTTTCCAATGGCTCTAGAATCACCCAAAAATTCGTCCTACAGCCCAAGATATGACCCAATTACTACAAACTATTTAGGCCTAGTTTCAGCACCTCTGTTTTGACTTTCAGACCCAATATCACCATCAAGGAGCCCGAATTAAGTTTTTTGTTCAACATGAAAGTTTTATATCTGGGTATTAACTTTCAAATGTCCAAATTTCAGCCCAAGATAATTCTTGCAGCTCGAGTTATGCTCTGATTACTGTACACTATTCAGGTTTCAGACACAAAACTCGTGTTCTGTCTTCCAAGCCTAATTAGCTCTACTAGATGTCTGATTGAGACTTTGAGCTCTTCATCAAAGTTGTAGAGCTCTCTCTTATCTTTCCTACAAGGTAAAATTCATAATTATCAGACATTTAGAACTCAAGATATGGCCAAAATACAGAAACAACGTAAGACCAAAATAGTGCTGAAAAAATCAATTAAGTGCAATTTGAGTCCAAACTTATAAAACATAACTAGACTTAATCAATTAAGTACATAGAGAGTGTAAATGACTAAAAATGAGGGTTTATTAATGTATAAAATATGTGATCATCAGTATTCCCATAAGTATAGTTTTAGATAAAGACCTTAGATTTATATCTAGATTTTGGGGAGCCTTGCAGAAAGCTTTTGGGACAAAGCTTAGTTTGAGTACAACATATCATCCACAGATAGATAGTCAATCGGAAAGGACTATGCAAATCCTCTAGGATATGCTTAGAGCATATGTGCTAGAGCAAAAAAGGTAGTTGGGATAAGTTCATGCCTTTAATTGAGTTTGCCTACAATAATAGTTATCATACCAGCATAGGCATGGCACCGTATGAAGCACTTTATGGTAGGGAGTGTAGGTCCCCTTTATGTTGGTATGAGGTTGGAATGAAGACCATCCTAGGACCTAAGTTGGTACAACAAACCACAAATCAGATTAAGATGATCAGGGATAGGTTGGTTATGGCTCAAAGTAGGCATAAGAGCTATGCTAATAGAAGAAGACCTCTAGGGTTTAAAGAGGGAGAACATGTTTTCTTGAGGGTCATTCATACAACAGGGATTGGTAGAGCTTTGAGAACACGAGTTTCAAATCTTTAGTTCATTAATCCCTACCAAATCCTAAAGAGAATTGGACTTGTAGCCTATCAAATAGCCCTTCCTCCCAGTTTTTTAAACCTTCATAACTTCTTTTATGTGTCACAACTAAGAAAGTACAATCCAGATCCTTCGCATATCATAAGAAATGAATTTGTGCAGTTAAGAGATGATTTGTCTTATACAAATGAACCAGTAAGTGTAACATTTCCCTTAATCTAATAGTCCTAATCATGGTTATAAAATGCTCAATATGGCTGGTAAAAATTATTTGTTGATTCGAATAATTTTCTAAACTAGTTTGGGCATAATTCTATAACACTGAATACAAGATAATAATTAAAGTATCTGCTGAATTAGTTGATATAAGGGAAATAAATATGAAAAATTTATTTCCTAGCTAAGAACCAATAATAAGAGTTGTAATAAATTTTGGAGAAATAACAGAGCAAGTTTGGTATTTTTAGAGATACTGATAAGAAATTAGTGAAACAGTTAAGTATTTCAGAAAATTACGAAATTTCATGAAAATGACAAGTAAAATATGGAGAATATGTCAGTATAAAATACCAACTAAGATAAGCATCAATAAGCATAATTACTTAATTAGCGGTTTAATTTAACTTGAGATTGAGTAATAAAGCTTAATTGATAAATAGCGGTATATGGAGAATTATGAAAAAATAAATCTAAGGACTAAGTTGAGTCCTAAATTTTTTCCTAATACTTATGGTAATTCAAAAACTTAGTTGTGAAAATTTAAAATGTGCTTAACATATACAAAGGTTACCACACAAAATCATGGTAAAAAACTTAGTAAAAAAGTTTCAACCAATTCTTCCTCACTTTTTTCCTTATTTTCTCTCACAGTTATAGCAAAAAACAGAGAAGAGAAATTAGAAGCACGACAACATCTCTTCATCCATTTTCTTCCATCCTTTCATTCAACTATTTTCACCTACAACTAACCTACTTCTCTTGCTTCTTTTCTATTAATTTTCATGGCTGCACAACATTAAATTGGGTAGAAAACAGAGGCCAAAACAGCCATCAAAGAGGGAGAAAAGAATGAGGAAATAAGACTTAAGAGGAAGGAAAAAGCAAAAGCAAGAAAGGAAAGAAATTTGTGGCAAGTTAGTGGAGTTGAGGTAAGGGTTCTTTCCTTCACATCACTCTTGTTTTCCATTGAATATCAAATAAGAAATTTTGTTTTGTTCATTATGGAACTCTCATGGTCAAGGCATAATTTTGATAGAAAATTCTTGTTGAATTCTTTTCTTCTATGATTTGTCTTGAAATTATGATGGATGTGATTAGAAAATTGAAGTAGTTCATGAAATAGGAAGTGCATGGCCTAACCCTAACCCTAACCATGCAAGTGAAATTTTGTTTAGCTTTCATTTGTATTATGTAACTATAAATTCTATGGACTTTGTGAAAAATTTGCTTAGTTTCTAACCTTATGAAGCTTATGGCCAAGCAATGATAATTTGACACATTATGTTTCTAAACTAATTTGTTAATTGAATTGATTATAGAAATGTTGAATTGAGAATAAATTTGTGATCATGGTAAAGAAAATCAACTATGGCCGTGACTTGATCTTGAAGGCATGTATACTTCAATTTTGTATATGGATTGTTGTGTATAGCCATGACTTGTTTTCATTTTCTTGGTGGTCTAAAGTAACTTGAATATGAATTATTATGTTGAAAATGCATAGTTGTTCTTGTAAAGGCCATTTAGGCCGAATTGGAAAACAAATGGGGATATGGAATTCTCCACGTAGCATTGATGTGTATGAGAATGAATTATATTTGTTTGAAGAATAATTGAATACTTGATCATGAATTAAATGAGTTTGGTATTGTATATTTGATGAGGATTAAGAATTGTGATGATGGAATTTGTTATAATGCTCCCTTAATTAAACAGGTTGAGCTTGAATGTGTGGTAAAGTAATCAATGCTCTTATAATTGAATTTGAAATAAGAATAAAAATTGGACAATTATCCTTGAATGGGAAGGTAATTAGTTCATGCTTTCCTACTTAGTATCCTTATTTTTGTGTGAACCATGTTTCACTTTAGTATAGTAGATTTCAGAGATGATCTTGTATGAGGGCAGGGTATTCGAGATTCCATTTGAACCATGGAAATGGCCTCTTGTGAGGAAGAGGGGTCATGTGTTCTTGAATAAATTCCTTATAATATTAGTATAATCCTCACGTATTAATTCTCTCATAGGATACTAGTGGTAGTATGAGGCCCTGAGTCACTCCTTACTATGAGAATATAGGACCTAAACCATATAAGATGGCTTCCATCCTTGTGATGCTTGAGATATGGGTTCTGTGGGATAAGCAAGAATTTGATGAATACGAATTTGAATGAGTATTGAAAATTAAGTTGAATTAGCATGTTATGAGAATGAATGAAATATGTGTTTGAGTATCTAAATGAATTTCACATTATAATATTGTGTTGAAAATAATATTTTCTGGAGGTTATTTGTGAATGTATTATATATTAATGGTGATGAATATTTTTGGAAACTATTAAATAGAATTTTGTTTCGGGAAGAGAAATGACTAGATTTGGTAGTTTTCCACCTTCCTATATATATATATATATATATATATATATATATATAAGATTTAAAATAATGTGTATTTTTCTTGAAACGGCTGGAATTATTGTGTTGTCATTGTTTTTCATAATAGAATATATTGAGAATTAGTATTCTCACCCCATTATTATTATGTATTGTATGATAATTCCAGGTTCAGCACTTGCAGCATCAGGATATGAGCTAAAGAGGATATTTATTTTATTTCATTGGATTTGAATGTTTATATAATAATTGTATGGAAAAATGTCTATAAGGCATAGAATATGTATTTGTACTGTTATGGATATTTGTATAAACTCCTATAGCGTATGTAAATTATTATTACACCTTGACCAGGCTTATACTTTTGTGTAATAATGTAAAGTATAATTTGAAGTTTTTAATAAATAAATTACGTGATGTGCTTACTATTATTGCTATAATGCAATTCTAGAAACATGAATAGAAATAATAGTAAGGGCGTTACAGTAAGGATCATGGATAGAGGGTCAAAGAGCTTAGAGGTAAGCAGAATCTTCTGGTGAAGGCGCTTTGGGATGGAGCTAGTTTTGAGGAAGCTACATGGGAGTTAGAGTCTCATGATGTATGGATAAAATACACACATCTTGTGCTTGATTTGAGGTGGATTTTGGTGTGCTTTAATTGATTTATGTTAGAATTTATGTCACATTTAATCTATTAACCTTGTTATATCATGATTGGTCTTTCTCTATGTTTATAGGTCCAAAAGATATGTTTTGACATGACTCTATGAAGCTTTGGATGGATTCATTGAAATGGAGTTGAGCCCAGAATTTATATGGCAAAGATTCGTAGAGTTTTTGACCTTTGCGCGATAAACTAAGCATAACTTGAGCTATAAAGGTCAAAATGAGGTGATTCCGGTAGCATTGGAAAGCTAAGAAAAAGAGCTACAACAAGATAACTTCTGACTAGGAGACACGGTCGTGTCTCCTCCAACATTGAAGCTACGCTATTTTTCCAATAGACACGGCCTTGTCTAACTTCAATGAAGCTTCTAACTTGGAGACACGGTCGTGTCTCTTGAACACACAGTCGGGTCTCCCCTGAATGTGCAAATTACGTTGTTTTTCAAGCTCATACGGTCGTGTTGAGCTTAGATGTAACACCCCAAAATTTGTTAATTTACAGTATTGTCTGAATTGTACTATTTTGTGATTTCTGTGCACTATAAATTTATTTAGACTATTCCGTGACTGTATTTGATCGTTGTGTGTGATTTACTCCAAATCAGGAAAATAATAATTTTTGGGCTGGAAAAAATCTTTATCTGATTATTCAGAACTGGAGGATCTTACTAAACCTAATTCTGAGTGATACGTGTACCGATCTTTTAATTTTTAGAATTTATCTGTGAAATAAAAATATTTTATATTTTAATATTATTTTATTATCTGTTGGACAGTACCTGCTGACTTAAAAGCAATAACTTTTGCCCAGTGGATAATAGGAATCGGAAAAGTCTTTGTGACTTACAACTTGGTGAACCAATAGAAATCAGTCAACGTTAATGGCTTGATTTTCTAAGCCAATAGAATGTGGTCAATATTAGTGGTTGGACTAGTTAGCTTAGTACCTAGAAAACCTAACTAAGTTAGCCTATATTCTATGTAGTAACTAAATGGAATGAAACTTAGTTTGCTATTCCTTAGGGATTCTTGTTACAAGTTTTTCTAATGCATTCTAGAAGCTTGTTAGTCACACCTAAGTAACTAGGAGATCTGACTAGGTTAGCTTGATTTAATTAGAAGCAAAGGAATTAGAAACTAGGTTAGCTTAAGCTTAACTAGACACCTAAATGAACCAAAACTTGGTTTCGTGTTCCATTGAGCTCCACAGCCAAATGGCTTCCAAGGAAGGTTCAAGACCCAAATTTTGTTCAAGCTCATCACTTGTAGTAAATATCTTGCCTCCATAAATATCTAATTAGTAAAAATATCAAACAAAATCTTACCTTCCTATCCCTACACTCACACGGCCAAGTACTAGAGAATTAGGAAAATAATTCATTTCATCTTCATCATTTCTATCACAAAAGCCTATTCTCTCTATTCTCTCTCTTCCTAGAACACAAGAAACTCCATTCTTCCTTATTTTTGGAGCTCACGGCCTCCACACCATATCCATACTTATACTCTTCTATAATTTCTTCCAACACCACTTCTTAAACCTAAACACCATTCTAAACACTTTTCATGTTGTAAGTTTCTTCAAAATCATCCATCTAGTGCTTGGAAAACAAGCTTGAAGTTTCTTCTATACAAGGTAAAAATCCTTGTTTCTTGTTTCTAAATTGATTCTAGAGTTCCTAAGCAATGATTAATCCATGGTTTTCCTTTTTCAAAGCTTAGTTTATGATTTTGTAATTTGTTTAAGTTTGTTAGGATTCTCTTGAAGGCTACACGAAATCCCTCGGAGGAAATCCAAGAAGAGATTGTCTTCCTTAAAGGTAAGAGGGAGATTTAATATCATTAACCATGTCTTGGTGGTGAGAAAATGGATTTGTTTGTGGTGAAGAATCCATAAGGGTTCATTCACTTGATTGTTTAAAGCTTTTCTTATTTGTGATGATTCTTGATGCAAGCATGTTTATAGCTTTGATTATATGTTTTAATATGTGTGTATGAAGGCATGATAGTTATTGTATGTAGTAGGATGTGAATAACATGAAAAGGAATTGCATGAGGGTTCCAAAGAACCCATGAGGCCACGACTTCAACATCACCAAGAGGACCAAAATGTTCTAAAATATTTTCCTAATTATGGATTAAGTGATTTAATAATAGTAAATTGGATTAAGAATTTTTTATAAAGCATATAATGATTTATAAAGCATATAATGATTTTTGGCCAACATGGCTACTCATGGTGTTTTTGATCCAAAATTATTTCCTAAGCATAGAATTATGTAAATTAATGAGGACTTAATTTAATGAATTTTAAAGAATAAAATGAAGTGAATTTATTTTAGAGGTTAATTAGGGAAATTAAGGATGAGAAATAAGATAAATACTTGAAAAGTACTAACGTATAGCCCACCCTTTGGGTTTTGAAGCACGTTAGCAAGTTTCGAGCTATAAATATTAGTTAAATCCATAAATGGTAATTTTTAAAGGAAACAGTAGAAAATATTACTTAAAGGATTTTCAAGAGGAAATGTTATAAATAAAGCTAAAAATAAATATATAATGGAGAAAGTTTCAAAATTTAATTTAGAAAGCAAAGAAATATTTTATGCAATTGAAAAATATTAGAAAAATCTTACGTGTATTTAAAATAATGATTTTTAAACTACGCGATTGAGAAAACGATTTAAAAATGTTGCGCAAATGAGAAAATGATTTAAAAACGTACGCGGTTGCAAAAACGTCAAAAAATGTTTACGCGATTTGAAAACATTAGAAAAAGGTTGCGCGATTGTGAAAATGCGATAAAATATTTACGCGATTAAGAATAACCGCAGTTTGCTGTCGGGTTAAAGTGGTAGACCTGGTTATGTTGAAAAATGGTACTGCCAAGTGATGGAGTGTGGTTGTGAAAAATAATAGTATTATGATATGTGTATTTTGGCTCATGCACCATGCATAGAGAAACGTGTCAATTTGGTTGATATTGGCAAGTTGCCTAAGAGATGAATTACGTCGTAGTGCAGGTGCGATAGGCGTAGTGTTGTTCATTGAGTGAACTTGGAGGCGTTAGTGTGCGGAGGATTCCACATGTGGACAGTTGTAGCTCCTTTGGGCCGTGGTACCGGGCAATGCACTAGTGATCTCGACAAAACACTATTCTTAATCACGATCTAGCATAGACTGTTTAGTACAATGCCTGTTGTACACGACGATTAGACTGTGTAGTACTTGGCTGGGGCAGCCGAAGCTATAGACAAATCTTCTAGATCATTCCCTCTAAAAATTGTGGTTAGCTCCATGGAGTAGGAACGAGTCTGTGTACATATGCATATGTGGTCTGCATCATGATGTGATAATTATATTGATATGAGATATTATGTATGATGTGATAATTATATTGATATAAGATAATATGATTTGATGTATTGAATGTTATATCTATATGTACTGTCATTTTCTATACTGCCATACTGGTAGTGATGCAGATTGTCTCACCTCTTTGTATGCATTTCTGTACTATTATTTATGTTTGGTAAAGACTTTGAGGAAGGAGAAGAGGAGCAACCTTTGGGTTGTCAATACGAGGAGGAACAACAGTCTGGTGATCAGTGCGAAGAGGGCAAGCCTCTAGATCATCCCTATTGTGTAGATTGATTTTGATATGTTATGACGCTACCGAGTTTTTTAGGATTCGTGAGACTGGAGTTCCATGCAGGCTCCGAAGACTGGCGTCTACAAGCAGATAGGGAGATTGTTGTTTATGTGGGACGTTTGATTGTGTCCCTTAGTAGGGAATATGATGGAGTCCCTATGTTTTTTACAATTGTTTATGTACATCTAGAGTTACCTTTGTCTCCAAATATATGGCGGAGCGTCTCCAAATATCCACTTATGATTTCCCTATCCTACCATACCCACCCTTCCTTGGGGTGGGTCCTTTTTAGCAGCAGCAACCCTATTTTTGATATTTTTAGTATAATTTTTTTTTGTCTACTATATGGTTTGGTGCACATAATGGTTGATTTGCATGGTTAATTCTTGTGATTTTTTTTGAATGCATAAAATGATGCCATTAGCTAGTGTATGAATTGGCCAATGATAGTTAGGGATGCGCATTATATAACACCCCCCGTAGGGCATCACATTTCCGACTACCAACTTATAATCTGAAAATCAGTTCATAAAAGGTTTGAGTTATAAAAGGTGGGTTTCAAAATTTCTTTTCGCGGAAATATAAATTTACTGATATTTATAAGTAGTACTGAAAAATAGATTTAAACTGATTAAAACTCATATAACAGACATCACTTAATATTTAACAATTATTCAAGAAATATAAAACTTACAGACTCAAATTTAAACAGTAGCAAACCCCATGATGGGTCCTACTCAATAGCACGGTAAAACACTAACGGGAAAACTCAACATACTTATTCCATCTTGTATTCATCTTGACGCGTCATATATCTGTTCCTCCTCAAAACTACACACCAAACAATCCGGGATGGTCACTCCTTGATGTTATCATCGAACTCAGATTATTTGCTTCCAGTCATGTCTAAGAAACTTGTTCCATCTACTATTTAATTTTAATAATACAAACACAGCAAATCAATATAACAAAGAGGTGAGATCACCTATGCCAATACTAACATGATAGCATAGAGATAACATAAACAACACACCATACAGATATATCATACCATAATTACAATTATGCTATCATCATAATGTATAAAATAACAATAATTACAATAATGCCATCAACATTATTTATCATCATCATCATCCAATATTCCTCAATTATTATATCACACAGATATAAATATTCAATATTTATGATAATGCCCTCAATTATTATCCAAGTATTCAACAGTTCAATTATCATAACCAATACTCAATAATGATGCATATGTTATGCATGTAGACTCAATGTCCTACTCCATGGAGGTTTTCACAATTTCGAGAAGAATGCTCTGGTTAATTGTCAGCCTTAGCCCAAAGACAATCTCCCAGTCGTTGAAAAGAATCGTGTTATTGTCGGGTATCGTCAATGCGTTGCAACGGACTGCATCGCCAAGTGGCACATGGTCTTTGCCAATCTCAGTCCACTGGTCGACCGCCGTGCCTTGACGCCCCCAAGATCCATCATAGACCTCACTATCAATTCTCATTCCCTCTTCAACCACAAGGGTCACAATAGCATCAACTATTAATTTTTGTTCAATGTACGAATATCTCAATGCAATTTTGTTCAATTTCATCATATGTCACAATGCATATTTTTCAATTTCATCATATGCCACAATGCATATTTTTCCAATGCAACATTTTCATCGTGTTTTCACAATTGCGCAACATTTCTATTATGTTTTCACAATTCTACAACACTTCTGTTGTATTTTCAAATCACGTATTGATTTTTCAATGTTTTCTCAATCACATAAAAATATTTACACATTTCTCAAATCGCGTAGCGATTTTCTACCATTTTCACAATCGCGTAACTTAAAAAAAATCATTCTTTTAAGTCACGTAAACCATTTTCTATCATTTTTGAAATATTTAAACATTTTCCAAATCACGTAGAAATATTTTAACATTTTTCAAATCGTGTAGCTTAAAAATCACGTTTTTAAGTTACGTAAATTATTTCTCACCATTTTACAATCACGTAAAATATTCCTCAATATTCCAAACATTATTTTGGATTTTCAAACAAAGCAATATCATTTCCAACATCATTTTTCACATTTCTCCTTTAAAAAAATCCTTTTCTCAAAATAATATGACATCTCACATTATTTTCCACATTTTCTTACTCAAGAAAATCCTTTTTGCAATATATTTCACAAATTCACCATTTCATTAAATTAAATCAATGTTTCTAACTTTAAAAATTACTAACGCTCTCCAAAACCCAAAGGATGAGTTATACGTTAGAAAATATCAAATCACTATTATATCCTCCATTTTTCTCAAATCAATTCTAAAATCAATTCTCTTCAAAATAAATTGAGGTTCAAACACTTTCAACCTCTTTTTGTCTTTCATAAACGAAATTCCATCTTCAAATGACAAAACACTTTGTTTCTATTTCATTAGTCCTTGTACTAGATCAAATATTTTTCCACTTTGAAATCACTTTGTTTCATAAAACCAAGGCATTACAAGCCTTCAAAACCATAGTACTTGGCCACTGAAACCATCAAATATTTTCCTTCTAAATCGATATGGTTTTACACAAACAAAACCATTAAAATTTCCTTCAAAAACCGTGAGACTCTTGGTCTTTAAAATCAATTCATTTGTTCATTTTCATGTTCACTTTCTTTGCAAATCCTTAAAATCATCAGCGTATTACTCATAATTAGTAAAGTACTTAAAATATTTTGCTCCCAAAATTAGTTTGTGAACACCTATTTTGCGGTGTCTTGGCCGAAATTCCTCTTGGTCTTTGGAAACAAAAATTGTTTTCCTTTCCATCAATTTTTATGGCATACATTACATATAATCAACATATTATATTTCAAGCATACCATAAAAGCAATAAAAATCATACTAAACATGCAAAGCACATCAAGCATAAGCAAATAATCAAAACACATAAACACCCACAAATAATTACATGACCATGAATATGAATCCTCACATGGATTCACCATCCATCAAATACCAAACCATCTCTCACCACCATACTTGGTTGGTGAGATGAATCTCCCTCTTACCTCTTGAAGATCCTCAAAAAGCTCCTAGCTTTGCACTTTGATCAAGATCTCCACCAACAAAAGTTTCTTAAACATAAAACAAACACAAAGAAAATTAGTATATTAAGCTTGAATAAGAAGAACCATGGATCAAACATGGCTTAGAACATGAAAAAGAATTAGGAAATGAAGTTTCCTTACACTTCACCTCAAATATCCTATAACTTTGCTCTTGAAGAATGTCCTTGAAGATGAAAGATTTAGAAAAAGTCTCCAACATGAAAGTTGCTTAGAATATCATGTAGATTCAAGATCTATGGTTGGATGAAATTAAAAGTGATAGAAGGTGGTTCTATGGGTCATGGCCGAAACTTGCTTGGAGAAGGGATGGAGAGAAAAGTTTGATGAAGTCTTGCCTTTTTAGAGAAGACAAAGATGAATTATGATAGCAATAATGTGGTCTTCAACTTTGCTAAGATCTTAAGCTTCTCAAAACCGTCCCCCCTTCCATATGCACTCAATAAGTGACCATTATTACTAGCCATTATTTGAAGCATTCCTAGCCATTGATTAGATCAATGGTTAGGATTAAGTTAGATTCTAGATTTAGCTTTTAGATAGAAGACTTAATCTAGGCCATTGGATCTTTCCTCCTTGAAATTCTAGCCATTATATGTATCTCCAAAATGAAGGGTCAAGATCACTTCTTCAAACTTTACATCCAATGGTCATAAATGGTCCTTGTTACTTTTTAAGACTAAATCTCCACCCTTGATTAAGTCAAGATCAAGTCTCCACCGTTGATTAAATTCATGGTGGATATCCAAACCACCAATAATATTTTTACCCTTCGAATAATATTTATTTTTCTATCTGTTTTTACCCTTCGAATAATATTTTTATTGCATTTTTATCACCCGATAATTAAATACAGTACAAAACACAGTAAAAGAAATTTTCAAAAACTGTTTTCCAGATTCAAGTTTAGTAAGATCCCCTGTCTCTGTCTCAACAGTATAAATTTTTCTGTGCGTAGAAAAATTTTAATTTTGCGGGACCCACTTGGGCCCCACAGACAGCGCAAAAACAATCAGAAAAATATAAAAATTTCATAATCACCCACAAAATCATAAAAATTATAAAACTTATGAAAATCAAGTCGGATTAGTAAAAATCATTAAGGATTTTCAAAAAGAACTAAAATACGAAGGCTCGTATACAGCCCCAAAATAATATTAAAATAATAAAAAAACGTAAAAATTCTCAAAAATTCCTAAAAATCACAAAAATTATAAAATCCACAGAAGTCGAGTCGGATTATTCAAAATAATTAAGAATCGGCCGAAATAAATAAAATACGAATTTCCATGTTGTTACACATTAACCTCAATTTTTTTGTGAATCCCTATGTGATCTTTGGTGCATGCTGATCAATCTTGATTCTTTTTATGCATGATTTGAGTTTTCCATTCCTATGCTTGTTTAGCTTCGGATTGGATTTGAATGCTTTTCTAGAGAATGGTTATGACTAGCACATATAGATGTGTCATGCATCTCTGAAATTGTTTTGTAACTCTCTTTAAGTGAAATCCTAAGTTGTGCATGATTGAGGAAATGATTA
This sequence comes from Ormosia emarginata, assembly GCA_029884605.1. Lineage (NCBI taxonomy): Eukaryota > Viridiplantae > Streptophyta > Magnoliopsida > Fabales > Fabaceae > Ormosia > Ormosia emarginata. Next base: position 808,880 of record JAQQTP010000013.1, on the reverse strand, counting down.
AGGCATTCTTTGGACCGTTTAAGCCTTTGAAGCCTACCCTTTGATGATGATATCCATTGGTCCCCTTTGAAGCTTTTTAATTGTTTGGTCTTATTTGTTTTTCATTACCATTGTGTTTGTTAACCTGTTAACCATTCTAATACATGTGAAAATATTGTATTTTTTTCCTACCATCAATGTTTGTTGAGGGCATGATGTGTAATTTCTTGAAGTAAGTTCAGTGATTAGGGGTATTAATATTTTCAAAAACAAAAATGAGCCTGAAGGAACCAAATGCAATAAAAGAAAAAGAAAAACAAATTGCTTTGCAAAAGTAAAAAGAAAGAAAAAGAGAAGAGAGAAATGCAAAGCAAACAAAGAAAGAAGAAAAGTTAAAAATAAAAAGCATTGCATGGTTCTGGCAAGTTTTGAGCTTTCACTATTAAATACCCGACTAATTTCACTTGTTCTGAAGTCTTGAAATTGTATATTTTTGTTTCTCAATGTTTGTTTGTTTCCCTTTCCCCTTTCTTCTTCACCCCATAACCACGGCCTTACATTATAAGCTGATAAAGACCCTTTGATCCTCATTCATGTGTGATTTACATTAGTGGAGAGAGAATTGCTTTACAATTTTGTGGATTCTTTTGATTTCATGAGCTCATCCAATTGAGTATGATTTGAATTGAAGAGATTTGACTTGCATGTTTCTAGGAAATGAACTATGCATGATTTGAAGCTTTGATTGTTGGTATGATAAGGATTGTGTTTGAGTGAACCAGATTTTGAGGCATGCATATTTTGATTAATGCAATCATCATACACTAATGTGGATTTGAGCTTGTCACTGCAATTATAGTTTGACTTTGTTTTGCTCAAGGACTAGCAAAAGCTTAAGTTTAGGGGTGTGATAACTCCATAGAATATAGTTATTTGTGCTCTATCTCTATGCATTATTGATGGTTTTATCCTTGTTGTGATGCATTGTTGGAAGGCTTTAGCCCCGTTTTCATGTAAAATTCATGTTGAAGTCATCCTTTCTAATCTTGCTTTAACTTTTCCTAATCCTTGACTGGTTTGAGCTTGATTACATTTGTATTTAACTAGATGATTTCTCAATTGCAGGATAGGCCCAAAAGAACCAAATTGATGCAAGTCAAGGTCCTGCATTGAAATAGAAATCAAAAAACAAGTTTCAGTACACTACGCCACGGCAAAAGGAATTGCACGCCGCGACATTCTACTCTCTGCCTATGTACACTGATGAACCCGAGGCTTAAGCGCCGCGGCGTAAGGTAGTTCATGTCACGGCGTTGGTGCCCTAAGTTTTGTCATTGTGGGGCATAATGTTTAACACCGCGGCGTGATTTGTCCGTCTTTAAATACTGAAGCTTAGACTCCAGTTGGTCTCTCTCATATTTTCTCTTTTTCTCTTATGTTTTCTTATTTTTCTCTCCTCTGCCTCTCTTAGTACATTTTGGGGCTTTTTCCTATTAGAGAATCAGTAGCTAGGTGCCATTTCAGGGTTGAAAGAGGATTGAAGGACCCAAGATCTGAGGGTGTCTTCATCTTGGAAGGAGATTCAAGCGTCAAGATTCAAACCACTGGGGCTTTTTCTTCTGTTTCTTCTCTTCCCTATCTCCCATTTATCTTGATTATGGATTTTTGTATCACATTTTCATATTTATTGAGTAGCTAGCTGTGTTTAAATTATTCTTTGAATCTTCCTTTAAACATTGATTATTTTGCACACATTTTGAGTTAATTATATGAATGATTTAGCTTTTGTTATATCATATGGTGCTTAATGCTCTCATTTTTCTGATCAACTTGTGGGTATTGTTGAAATCTATTGAGCCTAGACATAGGACTTTAGGTTTTAGATCATTTGTATGATAGATGCATGTTCGATTTCATTCCAATGGCGGAATAGGTTGATTCGTTAATAGGATAAACATATATATATTAGCCATGCATAGTCTTAGTTGAAAATCGATCTTAATGCTTGTTGTTTGCTCTGGTTCTTATGGATGCATAGTGGGCTAGGCAAATAACATAGGGTTATTTATCCTAGACATAGGCTTTTAACTAAGCTAGTTTATCAGGCTAGCCTAATCTAATCGTTTGTTTGCTCTAAAGGACTGCATGTCTTTGGTAGAAAGAGGAAATGAAAAAGAGTTTTCTATATTCTCCGCATTTCTTTAATTTCCTTTATGCATTATAATTTATTTATCAACCCCTCTACCAATTTACGTTTGCTTGAAAAGAATTAACAAGGTTGTATATTAATTTTTAGCTTTAGAAATTACCATAGTCCTTATGGAGACGATCTTACTCATCACTTTTATTACTTGAGCGACCTGTGCACTTGCAGTTAGCAAAAGAGTGGTTGGTTTCTAACTCAGCACGGACCACACGCCATTATATCTCTTTGCCATGGCAGGTGGAATACATGTTGTTATATCTCTTCGCCATGGCAGGTGGAACATATGTCATTATATCTCTTCGCCACGACAGGCTGAGTTTCAACACTCAACCCTTATAGCTCAATTCTCATAACAAAAATTCAAAATCATCATAAGTTAACTTAAAGATTTTGTTTCCTCAGAATATAAGCTAGAGGCTACAACCAAAGCTATTAGAATAGATATAAATACGTGTCAATATGTTTAAATTTCAAAATATGTCACAGTGTAAAGTATCCACTGAAAAGTATGGAGAACCAACTCAATCAGCCCCCACGATGTTCGAAGGAGCAAGCTATGTAGTGCGCATTGAATCTGGCCATAAACAATTATTTTGCAAGTCAAGATAAATAAAACAATGACCTACATTAAGAAGCAATGTCAAAGGAGATTATTTTTCCTTAAAACTTAGAGTTACCCAGTACCTATTAGGAATTAAAAACACAAGCACCATGAATAAATAAAATAACTACATTATAATTGCAATTTGCACTTCATAATACTCTAGAAATTTTATATAGAGTTGAACTAACAAAGGAATAAAGAGATTAGGTAAAATCTCTAATTATAGGGTTTAGGGTTTTCAAGAAACTCTTGAAAAAAAATCAAGGTGTGACTTTCCCATTACCACTTACTAGAACCAATCTTCCATTCTCTTAGATTTCTAATTCAAAGCCTCAAAATACACTCACCTACTATTTTTTGAGATAGCAAAGCTTGAGAGAAAAAATTAGATTTGGCACAAAGTAAATAAGAATAAAAGAGTAGAAACTTACCTCAAGCTCTTGGTACAAGTGGGTGCAAGGATTTGGTGCTAAAATGAGGGAAAGGTGGGATTTTCGTGGAGAAAGGAGAAGAATAGAAATAGAGGACGAGAAATGTCTTTGTTTCTCGTTCTTCCTCCTTTTTAAAAGACTTCGAATGTTTTTTTTACATATAGGATAAATGACCAAATTGCCTTCTACACAAAAATTATTTCCATCATTATCCTTCATCTAAAACCAACGTCCTCACATCTTAATCAGAAAGCTCGTGTAGCTACTGTAATTACTGCCTCATTAAATAGGGATAGTCTCCTAAAAAATCTAGAGGACGTCCTCAAACTATATGGGGATATGGATGTTGTCCTCAAACTAAACAGCGAACCAGCCCCTTATGGTTCTAGCTCTTTATCTCCTTCCATAGCTCTGTTTTCAGGTGACCAAAATGATGACTACTTTGGGATCAATCTTAGTGATGTTGAATAGTTCTATAACTCTGTAGCAGTACTATTACAATATGCGAAAGCTTACTATTCATTGTAGCGGAAACGACTAAATATTGTTCACTGTAACACTGCACTGTTTCATTTTACTATTGTAATAGTTCCAGTTAAGTTACCTACACTATTGTAATAGTAATTTTTATTCTATTTATAGGATGTCTGCCCATGATGTTAGGCATTCGAAAAAATATTCAAAAAATTTAGAGAGAGGTTAGTGTGAGAAACTGTCCTGTCTCCCTCTATAATTTTTCTTTAATCTTTAATAATATTTCAATCTTAATACTTCTCTTCTCCCCCTCGCCGGATCTGGAGAGGCTTTGCCTCCTCTCCGGCTTTCACCTTTTATTTCTTTATTTACTTTCTACACTGCATCTACATAGCATATAAAGCAGTCTATCTGCTCTCTTACTTCCTTTCATCCTGCTCTTTTGCCTTTTCCCGTGATCTTCGACCTTGAGCTCTGGTATCAGAGATTGAGCTTTGGTATATTTTAACATTTTAATATCATTATACCATATCTAGATCCTTAGCCATCGCGTTCATTTAACAATTCTTAACCATGGTCACCACAGTGCCTTATACTTTCATTGCCTGTGACAATATCATCAAATTAGACTTATTGCCTCCTCTAGGACTTACTGCTACAGCCCCACAGAATAGATCTAACAACAGGCATTATGCACCTATAAGTTAAGAAAAAGTAACATATAGATGCGTACTTTCCAGATCCAGTTATGATAACAATATTAACAGATTAACATATAGTTCAGAAGAACAATAAATAATATCTGATAAAGATCAAAGCATTAAAATATGATAATGTTAGTATCTAGTTCAATAAGATAATAAATAACTTAGATCTAGTCATTACATTCCTACTTCTCCACCAGGCTCTGATACCAAAGGTTAGTGTAAGAAACTCTCTCGTCTCCCTCTATAATCTTTCTTTCAATTTTTAATAATATTTCAATCTTAAATCTTCTCTTCTCTCTCTCTCACCGGATCTAGTGAGGCTCTTCCTCCTCTCTAGTTTTCACCTTTTATTTCTTTATTTACTTTCTGTATTGCATTTGCATAGCATGTAAAGCAATCCATCTACTCTCTTACTTCCTTTCATCTTGCTCTTTCGCCTTTTCCCGTGATCTTCGACCCTGAGCTCTAGTATCAAAGCCAGATGGGGAAGTAGGAATGTAATGGCTAGATCTAAGTTATTTATTATCTTATTGAACTGGATACTAACGTTATGATATTGTAATGCTTTGATCTTTATCTGATATTATTTAATGTTCTACTGAACTATATGTTAATCTATTAATATTGCTATCATAACTGGATCTAGAAAGTATGCATCTATATGTTACTTTTTCTTAACTGGTAGGTATATAATGTCTGTTGTTAGATCTATTTGGTAGGACTGTAGCAGTAAGTCCTAGAGGAGGCAGTAAGTCTAATTTGACGATGTCGCCACAGGTAGTGAAAGTATAAGGGACGGTGGTAACCATGGTTAAGAATTGGTAAATGAACGCGATGGCTAAGGATCTAGATATGGTATAATAATAATATTAAAATGTTAAAATAGAGTTCAGTAAGCAATAACTAGTTCAAATCTAAGTCAAAGTAAGAAACAAAATGGTAATCTTAAGATCTAGTTAAGAAGATAAAATTTGACATAGATTCTCCTTTACAAATCTATAGAACTAGATGAGGGTAATGATATTATGAGTTAAGATCATATCTGCTTATCTCTTTAAATTTTTTGTCTTTTATTATTTTGTTCTTTATTTTCTTTATTTTCATTATGTTGTGATCTTTGTCTTCCAAACTCTCTTTCTGATCTTCTCAATCGTCTTCTTCATCTATTTCTGAAGAACAAACTAATCCATCTAAAACAAACATCTTTAATGAAGAAATTTGTTTTGAAGAAATCAATCAAGATATAGACAACTGGGAAATCCCTAAAATTCCAACAAACGAACTCTACAAACCGTAAGGTAGATTCTTTAGGACTTATAATTACATTATTAGGGCTGTAGAGAAACAAATCACAATCGAGGGCAACGACGAAGAATTCTATCTTCTTTGTCATGAGACCTAAAAGGTCAAGCCCAAAAGTATAACTATCTGTATATTTGATGTGTGTAGGTAGCCGTCAAACCATTAGCCAGATGAGGATTAAACGCATATGTTCTTCTTGATCTAAGAGACATAAGGCATAATCAATTCCATGATTCCTTGCTCGGAACTGTAGAAACCAGTTTAGGTCATGGTTTAATCTACTTTAATTATTATCCTAATAGAACAGTTAGTGTAAAAGATAAAAACATCAAGACACTTTGGTCTTAAACATCAAAGTCTGTGGCTTAGACATGAAGCCCGGATCAATCCCTTTAGCCTTGATCTATAAGATTCAGTACAAGATAATGAATTTTTCCACTCTAAGGCTTTAAAACCCAAAGACATTGGAGTAACATCATTATTCTTTACTGAAGTAACAAAGACAAATGTAGTTGTCCCTAAAATGATCTGATGGGAAAATATTGTTCTCCTTGAAAAATAGATAATGGATGAACAAAAATCAATCTAATCCCAAACCTATTCCTCCATTAATGATGTCCATGATATTTGAATTCAACATAAATAAAGAAAACCTTAAGAAAGACTTCTGTTCCACGGAATGGACTCGGCAAAGGAAGTGGTTTTTTGAAAACTATATAGGAACAAATAGAACTGAAATCCAAGAGAAACGGTACTCCTTTCTCAGAAATGTTAAACAAAACGTCCCATTCTTCAATTGGTTTCATGCTTATATGATTAGGAATGAAATTGAATATCCTTGGAGTATTGGTCTAATTGAAGATAAGTCAATTAATGTCCTTACTATCTGGCATCGTAAAGATGGCGAGTTAGTCAAGTCTAATATACCTCCTTCCAATCAGTATTATCTTGAAAACTTAAAAGACAAAAATAATAATCCTATTTTAGCTTCTCCTTTTAAGTCAAAAGCAAGAGATGAACCAATCGATTCTCATGATATTAAAAGTCTTATGGAACAAAATAATTATACAAACAAATACCTTCAAGTCTTAGGAGAAAACCTAATAGGTAAAGATCTAAAAGGTTAAAACCTTATAGGTAAACCTTCAACCTCAAGAACTAAAACTGATGAATCAAACATTAAACCATTAACTAAAAAACCCATCTTTAAACCATTCAAAGTTTCTAAAAAACTTAAAGAAAGTATAAAACTCCTTAACAATCCGAAACCATCTAATCAAGAATTAATTCATGAATTCCTTGATTGATTAAATCTTATTGCACCTGATACACCCCATGTAACACCCGTGAAAACATGATAAACTTGTATATAATTACAGGGGTAGCTTAATACTTGATTATCATGTCTGTTAAGTCTTGTGACTTTCTGAGCACGTTTAGGCATTTTGCTATAACGCTTTGTGTGAAAAATAGTTGTTTTTAGCTCCGAAAATGACTTAAACTACTTATTTAATGGAAATAAATGTGGAGATTTTATTTCTAGGTCACAAATGTGTAAACTGTGTTACTGTTAAAATTTAAGGTTAATCGAAATTAGTTTGGTATTTTTAAGCATATTGATTGTGTGTTTTAATACCGAATTGACTACCAGCAGATATGGAAAAATGTGAAAATGGTGAAATAAGATTTTTCATGAATCTTATGATTTATTTTAAGCTTTTTGAAAGTTAGAAATCTGAATTTGGAGAAATCTAAGTGTTCTTAGTAGATGAAGTTAACATTGCAAAATATCTAGGAAAGATATTTCCCACAACTAAGAGCCTTTTGGCTGGCCTCTTTGGTTTGTTTTCTATCATTTTCTCTCTTTCTCATCTCTTCACATAGCTGCAAGCAAGAAAAAGCAAAGGAAAAGGGAAACAAGGAGAAAATGGAGGAGAACCAAGCCACCGAGGAGAGGAGGAAGGAAAGGAAAGATTGGAGTTGTTAAGTGACTTCAATTTCTGACTTTTGAGGTAGGGGGAAAGTTTGTTTTACTTCTTAACTTCATCTTCTTGATTGGGTTTATGGGGACTTAATGGGGGATATGGGGTTTTGAAGTGAGAGAATAGTATTTATGTTAGTAAATGCATGAATCTTGTTAGAAAGCTAGAGAATAACATGTTTTTGGTTTGATGGAAGCAAGAAGTTGGGTTTTCAGCCTTGGAATACCTTGGTTCCTATTTTAGGTCATAAATGGGGATTTTTGGTTTAGGGTGATGATGGATGCATGTTTTGAGTGATTAAGTGAAATTAAAATGGAATATGAGTTGCTATGTGAGTTGAACCTTGTGGAAGGTTGTAAATCACTTGGATGTGAAGTTTGAGTAATTGAAGGAGGGGTAAGTTCTAATGGAACAATACCCAAATTTGTAAAATTTTGCAAATTTCTTTTTGTGCAGCCAGTGCTTGAGCACTGGGAGATGGGCGCCTGAGCGCCCACTGTCCAGAAGGGAATTGCGTGATGTAATGTACCAAATGCCTGGGCATTGGGATTCGAGTGCCTAAGCGCGTGTGTAGCGCTTGAGCGCCAGGAAGTGAGTGCCTGAGCGTTGAAGCAGGGGAGAATATGGGCTAGTTCTGCCCAGTCAGTGCTTAAGCGCTAGATGATTGAGCACCTGAGCGCTCAGATCAGGGATCACCAGGAATCTTATTTTGTGGAATTAGAGTTTCTAGTTATTGTAGTTTCTTCTTTTGTACTTCTTAATGAGTGTTAAGGCTCTAATAGGGGTATTTAATGAAGTAAAAACATGGTAAATTAAAGTGAATTGTAATGCTAATTATGTGAGGTAATTAGGTATGGATATACATATGTATATTGTGAAATGTGATTTGAGAAAGTGAGTTTCCATAAATGTTGGAATCATTCATGTTTACTCTTTTGAGAGTGTTGAATTACTTTTAAGAGTATTTGGATGAAATATGTTGTAAAATGAACTTGATGTGCATATAAATCAATTGTGAGGCTAATTATGTGAAGTAATTAGTAATTGTTTTGCATGATATGATTGTGAAACATAGTTAAGGTGAATGGTATACTCTTTATGTTTGTTATGTTGATAAGGATGGATTTCCTTATGGTTCCGAGGATGGACTTCCTCTTTGTTTCTAAAGACCGTGTAGTTAATAGATTTCACTACTCGGAGTGTTATTTTCTAGATTGACTTCCAATGCTTGTCCAAGGTTATGGATGTGACTTCCATTACTTTGTTCAGGACTCATGCATTCATGGCATTACCATGGACTTGGTATCATACATTATTCATTTCATACTTAAGATATTGCATAGGCATACACACTAGACATAATTTGGTGTAGCATGGCAATTGTATGGGCGATTGTCGTCATTCATTCAAAATCATGACATGCAATTGTATGGGCGGTTACGTACTTCTAAGATGGGAGTGTTATTGTGCTTCTGTGATTGAAGTGTTAACTTAATGGTTGTGTAATCTTTATGATTGTATAAACTGCTAGTTTTGGAATACTTCTACTGAGATGTGATTTCTCACCCTGATTGTGTTGCCTTGTAAATCCAGGTGCAAGTTCTTCTAAAAGGACGAAGAAGTTATATGAAGACTAGTATAATGTAGTTATTATGCTTTTTGAGAGAAAGCTCATGTTATTTATACTCGAATCAGTGTGTAAAAGCTTATGTATTACAATATGTCTCCTGAGATAATGATGTATATATAACTTTTAGTTTATCGTGGCTCTCTATAAAAGTTTGCATGATTTTTATGGATTAAAATTGTGGTTTAAGGATTAAAAGTGGCATAGCCAGAATTAATTATCCTTATGTTTGTAAGATATCGGGATATAATTTTTGGGATGTTACACCCCAAACCCTAGAATCCAAGACATCAAAATCCAAAGATAAACCCTTAGTGATTAACACCATTATGGAAACTAATTCACAATTTGAGTTAGGTAGTCAATCTAAGGCTAGTTCTATGATTAAGGTCAACCCAGTAATTAGCCAAACTCTTAATTGAAAAAATCCATCAAAACTTTATTACCAAAGAGCAACAACTTCAAATCTGTTGCTTGAAGAACGTGATCAAAACTTTAGAAGTTTCAGTGCAAACAACATCTATGAGTGGAACATAGATGGAAAAAATGAGTATTCGTTTCTCAATACTCTCCAACACATGACAATGGTATCAACTGCCTATCAAACATCGTTAGATTGCTTTGATCAAACAATTATGAAAATTCTAGTTTCAGGATTTTCTGGCCAACTTAAAGGATAGTGGGATCACTATCTCACCGATGACCAAAAATATGAAATCCAACCTATAATCACAACTGATGTTGAAGGCATACCAATCCTCAGCGATGGGAAGCTAATCGCTTATGTTGTTAATACATTAATCTGTACAATCACTCAACATTTCATAGGAGATCCATCCTTATGGAAAGATAGGTCAGCCGAACTCCTTTCAAACCTTAAGTGTAAAACCTTAGCAGAATTTAGGTGTTATATAGACACATTCCCGACTAGGGTATACACCAGAGAGGATAGTCAATAACCTTTCTAGAAAAAAAAGTTTTTAGCTAGTCTTCCAAATTCTTTAGGTGATAAGGTCCAAGATAAGATCAGAAGTCAATCCCTAAATGGAGAAATTCTATATGAGTAATTGAGTTATGGTCATGTCATTGCCTCCATTCAAGAGATAGCTCTTAAAATCTATCAAGATGACAAGATTCAAGCCCAACTAGCTAGAGAAAAAGCTCAAACCAAGCGGGACTTAGGAACGTTCTGCGAATAATTTGGCCTTCCTTGTGCTAGGAAAAAAATGAAACCAAAACCAAAACATGTTCAGAAAACAAAATATTATAAACATAAAGGTAGTACGAAACCCGAAAGACTTAAGTAAGAATTTAAGTTAAAACCTCCAATCGATAACATTAAAGTTCCAAACAAACCTATAATTTGCTATAATTGTGGCAAACCTGGTCACATTAGTAAGTATTATAGGTTAAAAAAAAGATAAAAACTTTAAATCTTGAACAATTTGTTGAAGAACAAATTAATAATTTGTTAGTTGAATCATCTGAGGAAGAGTCTGAGAAATAATCTTCTGAAGATTTAAATCAAATCCAAAATGATGATTTATTATCATCTAAAGGAGAATTAGATTCTCTAATCGTCAATGTCCTAACAAAAGAGCAGGATCTTTTATTTGAAGTCTTAAATTTGATCCAAGACCCTCAAGATAGAAAGATTTATTTAGATAAGATAAAATCTTTAATAGAAGCGAGTTCTTCTCAAACTGTTAAAGAACTAATCATCAAGAATAAATATGACCTTACGGAAACCCTTAAAATACTTTAGAATAAATCTTCTAAGAAATCCATAACAATCCAAGATCTCCAATATGAGGTTAATAATCTCAAAATAAAGGTCAAAGAACTTAAAGAACAGCAAAAGCTGAATCATCTCATAATATCTCAACTACAAGATATTCAAACTGAATGTTCTAATACAGTAAAAATCCTAGATAAACAAAGTCATAAGACTGAAGAAGAAGAAGAATTTTGTAGTATAATGAATTAACTTAAAATCCAAAAAAATTCTTTATAAATATTAGTATCAAAATTGATGATTTTGTCCTTAATACTGTTGCCTTATTTGATACAGGGACAAATTCAAATTATATTTTGGAAGCATTATGATAACTTCACAAAATGTAGTTATTTGTGCCCTACTTTGTGCTATATTGATTAATTAGTCCTTATTCTTAGGCATATTTGGGAGATTTTAGGCTTACATTTATCAAATGCAATTTGAATATCTTCCTATATGTTATTGAGCAAATTGTGAATATTCTTTTAGCAATTAAGTAGATTTACAACTTATATTTGACTTGGTGATTTCTCTAATGTAGGATGGGATCAAAAGTGATGAATTGATGCAAGTCAAGGCCTAACATTAGAGGAGAAAGCCAAGGAAGCATTCTAGCAGAGCACGCCGCGGCGCCGGGTATGTCACACTGCGACATGATGCGCATCACCTGTTGTCAGTACTTATACCCAAGGCATGCGCACCGTGGTGCAAGGAAGTGCACGCCCCGGCGTGAGGTGCAAAACTGAGCGTATAAATAGATTTTTATCATATCTTCTTAGGATGGTTGTTTAGGGTTAGAGAAGTTGCACTAGGTCTTCGTTTCTAAGGCTGAAGGAGGCCAAGGGAGCCAAGGTTGGAGGCTATCTTCCTCATAGAGGGAGATTCAAGCATCAATGGTGACATCCATTGTAACACCCTTAGAAATTATAATTTTATGATAAATAGTCATTTTATAATATTTATGATTTTTTTGAATTTATCTGGATTTTTCTGAGAATGCAGAATATTTTAATATTATTTCTCATTTTACGTGCAAATTGAGCCGAGCCAGGTAAATGCACTATTTTTTCTAAGAATCTTGATCTATTAAAATGTTGATGAGAGATATTACTAAACCCAAGACTGGACATGATTTACGAGGCTTCACATTTTAAGAGAATTTTATCAGATAAAATAGTAATCGTTGTGTAATTTATTATCCGTCGGACAATTAATATAGACTTCTGTGAACTGTAACAATTGTCCATTGGATAATAGCTTGTATTAAAAATCCTATCACATAATCCTAATGTAATCCACTTTATGTCTAATCAAATCCACTTTAATTAAAAAATATAGTATTTTAATCAAAGCTTATTTGAAAAGCTTTGACCGACAAATGACCAAATTTCCCTAAACTTGTTGAAGAAGTCACTCAACCCTTCTCTCCTCTCTCATTTCAGCGGCATCTATAGCCCTTGGGAGAGCAAAATTTTGCTCCCACACTTAACACATTTCACCCAAATTATCACATTTCCTACTATCACTTTCTCTCTCTAACTTTCATCTTCATTTCCTCCCTAACTTCTCTCTTCTTCTTCCTTCTTCCATCATGGTTTTGCAGCCCAGTATTAGTGATCATTTTTCATTTTCTCACTTCACCAACACCATTTTTACATTCTACTCTTCATCCTCTATACTTCCTATTTGAAGAGTTTGCTCAAAATCTATCATCTTCACCATTGTCTTCCAAGAACAAAGCTTGAAGCTTTAAGGTAAAGCTTCCATTTTTCCCTTTGCTTCTCTTCATTTTCGTGTTCCTTGGTCACATCGGTGACCAAGAATTCATACTTTTCAAGACTTGGTTGTTGATTCTTTGTGTTTGAATTTCTAGGGTTTTGGAGAGCCAAAACTGAATCCACCAAGAAGCACCAAGGAGGTGATTTCATATTCTTCCTTTAGGTAAGAGGGAGATTTACTCACTTCAACTATTATTGGTGGTGAGAATACCTTTGTGCGATTGTTGATGGAGAAATTCATATTGGATGCTCACTTTGTTTAATGATTTTTCATATCTATGTGTTCTTGATTGAGAGTAATGATTGATTGGTGATTTAGAATGCATTAGGGATGTTGGAATATTTGATAATGTTAGAGTAAATAAATGGAAATTTTGAGGGTTTACTACTCTATTGAGAGACCACGGTTTTGGCCATGAATTTCTAGGGTTAGAATTGATTTGTGTAAAATAAAACTTATGTGATTAGGTATAAAATGGTTAACGCATGAAATGGAATTTTGAGGGTTCTCTACTCTCTTGAGAGGCCATGGTTTTGGCCCTAAGTATTAAGGGTTTGAGTTGAATTGGTGTGTAATAAAACCTATGTACTTGGACATTAAAGGATTAATGGTTATAATGGAAGAAATTAAGTTAGTAATGGTCTTTGGAGGCCATGGTTTTTGAAGGGCTTCTTAGCCCAAAATTCTCATAATTGATCAAGACTTAGTATGTTGTGAATGTTGGATTTATAATGTGACATTGTGAGTTCATATGTGGAATAAAGTAATTGTGACATTGTGGTATGATATTGTTAAGAATTGTTTATATGCCATTATAATATGTTCCATGAGAAATACTTGTTGATGAATATGCATATGATGCATTGTTTATGAGGAACATATTTGATACACATACATGATGTAAATTGAGTCGTCATGCATATGTGATGTCCGTTGGACTTTATTGAGAAAGGTGATGTATGCCTAGGAGATTGAATAACACCTTTGTGTGGGTGCGAATAGACTAAGCGTAGGGTCATAATGGTTGGCCTTGGGGGCGTCAGGGTGCGGGTGTCTCACAATAGACAGTGGTAGCTCCATTGGGGCCGTAGGATAGACCAATACAAACACACCGATAATTTGGACCGAAACGCTGTCCTATATCGCGATCAACTATTGAGGTGCCACATATAAGCCATATTGCGCAAATATTTTTATGAGATGAAGCACATTATTTTTTTAAGGTTGACGAGATACTGGCATGACTCTTTGATCATTCTCTTCGAAAATGTTTTTGTCTAGCTCCATGGAGTAGGATTTTTGGTACCATAATACATTGTGCACTATCCATTGTCAGTCTCATATTTCATCGAGCATGAGTACTTATGACTGTTGAATTATCTACTTTTACTATTGATATAATTATCTGATTAAATAAACTGTTTACTGCCTGAGATTTTGTTGATATTTCTCTTTTATTGCTTACTTAATTATCATTGTTATTTTTATTTATTACTGTTGATGAATATATGTGCTATAATCCTAAGTGGGCGTCCAATGTCGTTCTATTTTCTTGCTACCATTTTGGTATTGAAAGCTGGGCGTCTCACCTCTTTTCTATATATCTGTACTTTTGTTTTAAATTATGTGCTTCTGAGAAGACGTTCACGAGGAAGAAAATGAGGCACCTGAGTTTCCTGGCTTTTGGCCCGATTACGACTAGTGCTGATTGAAGATGTCTTTTCATCCGTGTTAATTTTTAGGGTATGCTAGGATGACCTTTCATGGTGGACCTGACTGTTGGCACATAAACTTGAGCATGGACTGTTACATCTACCACGGGGAGCTGACTGTGTCTTTAACCTGGGGTCGCTATGACCCGCCTGTCGTTGATTTTACAAATTTTGTCCATTTAGAGTTTTATCTACCTGTTAGAGATTTGTGGGATGACCTTTATTATACCCCGCAAGAGGACTCTTTCCTCTCCACTACTTGGGCTTCCACCCGAAATTCGGTCGCTCTGATGGTGGTTTCATCGAATGAGGAGGACCTTGCTATAGTTCCTTCTCGTCAGTCATAGGGGATGATACTATTGATGGCTACTGATAGTTATCCCTATATTTTTTTGGAAAGCCTGACATTTTGTTACTATTTGATGGGGTGTAAATTATGTAATCATCTTGGGTGGGTAAAGCCTTCATTTTTTTTTGTATATTTTGATGATGTAACTAAACAGTTCTCGATGCATATATAAGTATATATACATAAGTATATATATAAGTATATATATAAGTATATATATAAGTATATATATATAATATATATATAAGATGTATGGTTATATATAAGTATATATATATATATATATATATATATATATATATATATATATATATATATGGATGTATCGATTCTTATTGTATCTACATTTATCATTATCTCTTTAAGGAAACAAAAAAAATGTGTACTCATATTTCGATACCCGGTTGCTATGCCATAAAAATGGAAATTGTTTATTCAGTTAATAAATATGAATTGGGTCTTAAATTAATTAAAGTATTTACAGATTTCTGCATTTTTATCCTCACTTCATTTTACTTCACTATGGTATGACGTTTCTTCTTCTCCTTGAAAAAGGGGCGTTACATCCACAAGCCTTTCCTCCTTTCTCCCTTTTCTTTCTTCTCTTCTCCGATTTTAAACATGGATTTTTCTATTGTATTTTCATGTTCAATGATGTAGCAATTGTTTTAGGGAATACTTTGAATCTTTTTTATGAATATAAATGATTTTGTTCTTTTCTGAGTTTGTATGGATGTATAGTTTTATTCAATCATATTGTTCTTAATGCTCTTGAATGTCTGATCATCATTTAAGTTGATATGATAAAATCTAATGAGCCTAGACATAGGACTTTGGGTTGAGATCATATATATGGTTGATGCATGTCCGATTCCATTCTAATGCCGAGATGAGTTAATTTGCTAATTGGATAGAAATATACCTCTTAGCCATGCATAATGTGTGTTTGAGAATATACCTTAATGAGTAGATTTTGTGTTAGCTCTCATGGAAACATAGTGAGTTACGCAAATGAAGCAACGATTGATTGACCCCTAGACATAGGCCTTTAACTAAAGTAGATTATCAAGCTAACCTAATCATTGCATTCATATTTATAAAGAAGATTGCATGTTGTTGGTTGAAGTAAGGGGTGAAGAAGGATTTTCCTAAACTCTAACCATTATCTTTACCATTTTTAGTCTTTAGTTTATTTCCTCTTTCCTATTTTTATGCTATTGAATAGAATTATATAAGCTATTGGTTACTACTTAGTATTGGAAGTAAACTTATCCTCGTAAGAACAATATCTTACTCATCATTTTTATTACTTGAATGACCAGTGCACTTGTGGTACACAAAAGGTCATAACAAGTTTTTGGCGTCATTATCGGGGATAAGGAATTATTTTTGTATTGCTAATATTGACAATGAGTTTATGTAGTTCTAATTCAAGCTTTATTTTAGTTCAATTCAATAAGTCCATTTAGACAAGTTATGGTCCTTTAGTTTTTATGTTTGTGGTTGTTTTGCATAAATATGTAGTAAGTTTGATTTTTATGATTTTAATATGTTTTTGTTGTACATTTTGTAAATTAAGATTTTAGACAACTTTTGTAGGTGTTAGAGGCCACAATGAATCAAATTTGGCTGCAACATCGAGTTTGCTGCAGAATTCTACAGTTTGACCTCTTATGCCGCTGTGCACCAAGCTTACGCCGCGACGTTCTTGACTTTGTCTTATCAGGATTTCAAACTTGAGAGCTTAGCGCCATGACACAACAATGTCATGCTGCAGCATTCTGCTCTCAAATTATCAGGGTTTGAGACCCACGAGCTAGACGCCGCGGCACACCCTAATTCACACAGCGGCGCAGCACCCTATTTTGCATTTTTTGTTTATTTTCATGTTTTTCTTTATTTATTAATGCTCAGTTCTAATATGGCTACTATTTTGAATGACTCAGGTACCCTATAGACCATGTACAGCAAGGACACAACTTCACTTTGGTTTGGGGGAGTATCATTACATTTTTTTTTACTTTAATGTTTAATGTATAACATGTTTTGATGTTCTAAGTAGGCAGTGGTAATAGTTACTAAACTAACATGATTATATCTTGTTTTGGCTATGACTGATGGGTTGTTGATAAAATTTTCAATTTTCAATGTTCTGCATATGATGTTATGCATTCTTGAATTGAAACTGATGGATTTATTTGAAATGCATGACATATTGCCAATTGCTAATGTAGTTTGGTTGTCCAATGATATGAATGGTTGCGATTTGACCTCTGTTAGCAAAATCATATGCGATCTTGGAAGCAAGTTTATGTAATCTAGTTTGTTTTTATGCATGATGTGTTTCCCACTTACATGCACGTGTAACTTTGAAAATGATAAGAGTGTATGTCTAGAGATAGTTTATGGACGTACATGTAGAGTTTTGATTATCCTAAAAGTTGTTTTTAAACTCTCTTGAGGCGAAATCCTAGGTTGTGCATGATCGAAGAAATGATTAGGGTATTCTTTAGACTGATTGAACCTTTCAAACTTACCCTTACATAATGATATCCATAGGTCCCCTTTGAAGTTTTTTAATTGTTTGGCCTTATTTGTTTTTCATTACTATTTTGTTAACCTGTTAACTATTCTAATGTATGTGAAAACATTGCATTTTCTTCCTACCATCATTGTTTGTTGAGTACATGCTATGTTATTTCTTGAAGTGAGTTCAGTGATTAGGGGTATTATGTATGTCTATTACAAAAATGAGCTTGAAGGAACTAGATGCAACAAAAGAAAAGAATTGCTTTGTATAAGTAGAAAAAGAGGAAAAAAAAAGAAAAAGAGAAAAGAGACAAGCAAAGCAAATAAAAAAAAGAAGAAAAGTTAAATATGAAACGCATCGAATGGTTCTGGCAAGTTTTATTCTTTCACTGTTGAATACCCTGATAGTTTCACTTGGTCTCAAGTCTTGAAATAGTATGTGTATGTTTCTCAATGTTTGTGTTAAATCCTTTCCCTTTTTGTTCATGAACCCAATGCCATTGGCCCTACACTACAAGCTGTTAAAGTCCCCTCTGATCCTCAGTTGTGTGTGATTTACATTAGTGGAGAGAGAGTTTACATTCAATTTTGTGGATTATATGATTTAAATACATGTATGGTTATAAACTTATCCGGATGTGCATGACTTGAATAGAAGTTTATCTTATATGTTTGTGGGAAGTGTGATTTGCATAAAAGGATACTTTGATTGTTGGCATGCTAAGGATTGTGTATGTATGAAGCTGATTATGGGCCATTAGCATTCTTTGAGTACTGATGCAATCATTCTACACTGGTTGAGGTGAATTGAAATATTGAAATGATCATATTTGTGGAATGCGTGTGAGCATGATTGGTTAATGTAAGTTTGCTTAATCATACTTTGTTTTGCTCACGGACTAGCAAAAACTTAGGTTTGGGGGTGTTATAACTTTACAAAATGTAGTTATTTGTGCCCTACATTTGTACTCTATTGATTGCTTAGTCCTTATTCTTAGGCATATTTGAGAGATTTTAGGCTTACATTTGTCAAATGCAATTTGGATATCTTTCTATATGTTATTGACCAAATTGTGCATATTCTTTTAGCGATTAAGTGAATTTATAACTTATATTTGACTTGGTGATTTCTCTAATGTTGGATAGGCTCAAAAGTGATGAATTGATGCAAGCCAAGGCCCAACATTGGAGGAGAAAGCCAAGGAAGCATTCTAGCAGAGCACGCCACGACGCTGGGTATGTCACACCGCGACATAATGTGCATCACTTGCTGTCAGTACTTACACCTGAGGCATGCGCGCTGCAGCATGAGCCACAAAACTAAGACTATAAATAGATTTTTATCAAATTTTCTTAGGATGACCATTTAGGGTTAGAGAAGTTACGCTAGGTCTTCATTTCTGAGGCTGAAGGAGGCCAAGGGAGCCAAGGTTAGAGGCTATCTTCCTCATGGAGGGAGATTCAAGTATCAATGGCGACATCCATAAGCCTTTCCTCCTTTCTCCTTTTTCTTTCTTCTCTTCTCTGATTTTGAACTTGGATATTTATATTGTATTTTCGTGTTCAATGATGTATCAATTATTTTAGGGAATACTTTGAATCCTTTTTATGAATATCAATGATTTTGTTCTCCTCTGAGTTTGTATGGATGTATGATTTTGTTCAATCATATTGTTCTTAATGCTCTTGAATGTCTGATCATCATTTAAGCTGATTTGATAAAATCTAATGAGCCTAGACATAGGACTTTGGGTTGAGATCATATGTAAGGTTGATGCATGTTCGATTCCATTCCAATGGCAGGATGAGTTGATTCACTAAATGGATAGAAATATACCTCTTAGCCATGTATAGCATATGTTTGAGAATAGACAATAAAGAGTGAATTTTGTGTTAGCTCTCATGGAAACATATTAAGTTAGGCAAATGAAGCAATGGTTGATTGACCCCTAGACATAGGCTTTCAACTAAAGTAGATTCTCAAGCTAACCTAATCATTGCATTCATATTTATAAAGAAGATTGCATGTTGTTGGTTGAAGTAAAGGGTGAAGAAGGATTTTTCTAAACTCTAACCATTATCTTTACTCCTTTTTAGTCTTTAGTTTATTTTCTTTTTCCTATTTTTATGCTCTTGAATAGAATTATATAAGCTATTAGTTAATACTTAGTATTGGAAGTAAACTTATTCTCATGGGAATAATATCTTACTCATCATTTTTATTACTTGAACGACCCATGCACTTGCGGTACACAAAATGTCATAACATATTAGTCCCAACAAAGTACTTTGAGAAAACTACTGAACACTTTAGCACAACTAGTGGTTCCAAACTAAAAATCAAATTTAAATTTTCCTCTGCAATCATAGAAAACCAAGGTTTCTCAGTTGAAACATCTTTCTTACTTGTCAAGAATCTCAAAAATGAAGTAATCTTAGGAACACCGTTCATTAGGTCTCTCTTCCCTATACAAATCACGGATGAATGGATTACCACCCAACATCTAGGAAGAACAATTACTTTTCAATTTCTTGGGAAGCCAATTTTAAGAAATCTTAATTTAATTCAATATGAACAAAATCATATTAATTATCTTAAAGAAGAAATTTCTTTCAAAACTATTGATTCTCAGCTCAGTCAACCTCAAATCCAGAAGAAGATTCAATCTTTACACGTATAGAATCAGTATTCAATTTGTTATGATATTTCAAACGCCTTCTGGGAAAGGAAGAAACATATGGTGGATCTTCCTTATGAAAAAGAATTCAACGAACGACAAATCCCTACAAAGGCCAGAACAATCCAAAAAGGTCATGAACTCCTCCAATACTGTCAGCAAGAGATCAAGGATTTCCTGGAAAAAAGGTTTTATCAGGAAGAGCAAGAGCTCATGGTCTTGTTCTGTCTTCTATGTCAATAAGCAAGTTGAGATCGAAAGAGGAACTCTTTGATTGGTCATAAACTACAAACATCTCAATCAAGCTCTCTAGTGGATTCAGTATCCGATTCCCAACAAAAAAGATCTTCTGAAGTGGTTACATTCTGCCAAAATATTTTCAAAATTTGACATGAAGTCAGGTTTCTGGCAAATCCAAATCAAGGAGAGTGATCGCTACAAGATGACTTTCACTATACCTTTCGGGCTGTACGAATGGAATGTAATGCCCTTTGGTCTCAAGAATGCTCCTTCAAAATTCTAGAGGATCATGAATGAAATCTTTAATCCATATTCAAACTTTACTATCATATATATTGATGATGTTCTTTTTTTTTTCTCAATCAATTGATGAATATTTCAAACATATCAATATATTCATTGGAGTAATAAAGAGAAATGGCCTCGTAGTCTCCAAATCAAAAATTAATCTATTTCAAACAAAGATTAGGTTTCTTGGTCATAATACTTATTAAGGAACAATTAATCCTATTAATCGAGTCATTGAATTTGCAGACAAGTTTCCAAATCAGATTATTGATTAGAATCAATTACAAAGATTTCTTGGTTGTTTAAATTATGTCGCTGACTTTTTCCCTCAACTAAGTAATTTTATCAAACCTCTTCATGATCATCTGAAAAAGGGTCATCCTCCTTCGTCAAACATTTATACAAACATAGTTAAACAAGTAAAATCCTAGGTAAAGGATCTTCCATGCCTAAATCTTCCAAATCCTCAATCTTTCAAAATTGTTGAAAATGATGCCTCTGACATTGGTTACAGTGGCATTCTCAAACAGCATGTTGTAGACAAAGAGCATGTCATTGCATATGCATCGAAATATTGGAATCCTGCGTAGCAGAAGTATTCAACTGTGAAAAAATAAATTTTAGCCATTGTTTTATGCATAACAAAAGTTTAATACGACTTATTAAATCAAAGGTTTTGAATCAAAGTTGATAACAAATCTGCGAAAGACATTTTGTAAAAAGATGCTAAAAATCTTGCATCAAAACAAATTTTTTTCCAATGGCAAGTAGTCTTAAGTGTTTTTGATTTCGACATTGAATATATCAAAGGCACTTCAAATATTTTACTTGATTATCTTACTCGTGAATATCTATAGGGAAAGTAACCAGATGCCCAAATCAACAAGGTCATCCTCTTCTCGAGGAAGAGGTGGTGCAAAAAATGTCATGCACAGCCAGCCGAACAATCATCTAAACAATCAGTGTTTTCTACCCTTCAACATGGGTCATCCATCCAAGAACAAGTTGGGTCATCTACCCAAATTCATCCAAACAACCAAAATAAACAATCAAAGGTTGATTATGCTATACTAATCCAAACACTGATTATGTTAGACCTCAGGGTCAAAGATCAAGAGAAAATGCAGAAGAGCAGGATGAAAGGAAGTAAGAGAGCAGACGGGCTGCTTTACATTCTATGTAGATGCAGTGCAGAAAGTAAATAAAGAAATAAAAAGTGAAAACCGAAGAGGAGGCAAAGTCTCACCAGATCCGGCGAGAGGGGGAGAAGAGAAGTATTAAGATTGAAAAATTATTAAAGATTGAAGAAAGATTACAGAAGGAGACAGGAGAGTTTCTCACACTAACCTCTCTCTAAATTTTTTGAATATTTTTTTGAATGCCTAACATCATGGACAGACATCCTATAAATAGACTAAAAACTACTATTACAACAGTATAGGTAATGTAATCGAAACTATTATAGTAGTAAAATGATACAGTGTAATGCTACAGTGAACAATATTCAGCCATTTCTGCTACAATGAACAGTAAGCTTTTGCATATTGGAATAGTACTGCTATAGTCAACTGAACTATTCATCATCATTGAGTAGATGACCTGACTTTTGATTGTTTATTCTAGTTGTTTGGATGAGTCTGGGTAGATGACCTAGGTTGTTCATAGGTGGATGACCCATGTTAAAGGGTAGAAGACCTAGATTGTTTGGATGATTATTCGACTGGTTGTGCCAAGACATTCTTTGCACCACCTCTTCCTCGAGAAGAGGATGACCTTGTTGATTTAAGCATCTGGTTACTTTCTATGTAGATATTCACAGGTAAGATAGTCAAGTAAGGTGTTTGAGGTACCTTTGATATATTCAATGTCAAAATAAAAAACAGTTAAGATTGCTTGCCATTGGGTAAAAATTTGTTTTGATGCAAGATTTTTAACATCTTTTTACAAAATGTCTTTTACAGATTTGCAATCGACTCTGATTAAAAACCTTTGATTTAATAAGTAGGATTGAAATTTTGTTATGCATAAAACAATTGCTAAAATTTCTTTTTTCATAGTTGAATACTTCTGTTGTGTAGGATTCCAATGTTTCGATGCATATGTAATGACTTGCTCTTTGTCTGCGACACACTGTTTGAGAATGCCACCGTAACCAATGTCAAAGGCATCATTTTTAAACAATTTTGAAAGATTGTGGATTTGGAAGATAAAGGCATGGAAGATCTTTTACCTGGGATTTTACCTATTTAACAATGTTTGTATGAATGTTTGACCAAGGAGGAGAACTCTTTTTTAGACGATCATGTAGAGGTTTGACAAGATTACTTGGTTGAGGGAAGAAGTCAGCAACATAGTTTAAACAACCAATAAATCTTTGAAGTTGATTTTTATCAATGATTTGATTTGGAAATTTATCCACAAACTCAATGACTCAATTAGTAGGATTAATTGTTCCTTGAAAAATGTTATGACCAAGAAACCTAATTCTAATTTCAAACAAATTAATCTTTGATTTAGAGACTGCAAGACCTTTTTTTTTATTATTCCAATGAGAATGTCGATATGCTTGAAATGTTGTTCAATTGATTGAGAAAAAACAAGAACATCATCAATATAAATGATAGTAAAGTTTGAATATGGATTAAAGATTTCATTCATAATCCTTTGGAATTCCAAATGAGCATTTTTGAGACTGAAGGGCATTACGGTTCATTCGTACTGCCCGAAAGGTACAGTGAAAGTCGTCTTCTAGCAATCACTCTCCTTGATCTGGATTTTCCAAAAACCTGACTTCATGTCAAATTTTGAAAATATTTTGGCAGAATACAACCATTTTAGAAGAACTTTTTTGTTAAGAATCGAATACTGAATCCATTAAAAGGCTTGGTTGAGAGGTTTGTAGTTTATGACAAATCAAGGAGTACCTCTTTCGATCTCGGCTTGTTTATTGACATAAAATGCAAAGCATGACCAAGGGCTTTTGCTCTTGCGGATAAGATCTTTTGCCAAGAGATCCTTGATCTCTTGCTGACAGTAATGGAGGAGTTCTTGACTCATTTGAATAGGTCTAGCCTTTTTATGGATTTGCCGTTTATTGAAATCTCTTTCGTAAGGAAGATCCACCATATATTTCTTCCTTTCCTAGAACACATTAGAAAGATCAAAACAGATTGAATCTTGAATTTGTACATGTAAAGATTGAATCTTCTTCTGGATTTGAGGTTAACTGAGTTGAGAGTTAATAGTTTTGAAAGAAATTTCTTCTTTAAGATAATTGATCTGATTTTGTTTATATTGAATTAAATTAAGATTTCTTAAAATTGGCTTCTTAAGAAATCGAAAAGTAATTGTTCTTCCTAGATGTTGGGTGGTAATCTCTTCATCCGTGATTTGCAAAAGGGAAAAAAGACTGAATGAATGGTGTTCCTAGGATTACTTCATTTTTGAGATTTTTGACAAGTAAGAAAGAAGTTTCAACTTGGAAACCTTAGTTTTCTATAATTGCAGAGGAAAGTTTAAATTCGATTTGTAGTTTGGAACCACTAGCTGTGCTAAGGAGTTCAGTAGTTTTCTCAAAGTACTTTGTTGGGACTAATCCTTCCAAAATACAGTTTGAATCTGCCCCTACATCAAACAAGGCAATAGTATTAAGGACAAAATCATCAATTTTGATATTAATGTTTATAAAGAATTTCTGAATCCTAAGCGAATTAGTAATGCTACATAATTCTTCTTCTTCTCCAGTCGTATGACTTTGTTTATCTAAAATTTTCTCAATATCTGAGGATTCTATTTGAATGTCTTGTAACTGAGATATTATGAGATGATGTAGGTTTTGCTATTCTTTTAGTTATAAAACCTCTATTTAGAGATTATTAACCTTGTATTGGAGATCTTGGATTGTTATGGATTTATTCCTAATGACTGGTTCCTTTTGAGAAGAATTTGCTTCCATTAAAGATTTTATCTTTTGTAAATAGATTTTCTTATCCTCAGGGTCTTAGATTGATTTAAGAACTTCAAATAAGAGATCTTGCTCTTTTGTTAAGACATTGACTTCTAGAGAGTCTGAATCTCCTTTAGACGATGATAGATCATCATTTTGGATTTGATTTAAGTCTTTAGAAGATTCTTTTTCGGACTCCTCTTCAGATGATTCCACTAACAAGTTATTAATTTATTCTTCAACAGATTGTTCAAGATTTAAGGCTTTTATCCTTTTCTTTAACCAACAATATTTGCTAATGTGACTTGGTTTGTCACAATTATAGCAAATTATAGGCTTGTTTAGGACTTCGATGATATCGATTGGAGGTTTTGACTTAAATTCTTGCTTAAGTCTTCTGGGTTTCGTATTAGCTTTATGTTTAGAGTACTTTGTTTTCTGAACATGTTTCAATTTTGGTTTCGTTTTCTTCCTAGCACAAGGAAGGCCAAATTGTTTGCAGAACATTCCTAAGTCCCGTATGGTTTGAGTTTTTTCTCTAGCTAGTTGGGCTTGAATCTTGTCATCTTGGTAGATCTTCAGAGCTACCTTTTGGATAAGGCAATAAGTTGAACATAACTTTATTGCACATATGGAATTTCTCCGTTTAGGGATTGACTTTTGATCTTATCTCAGACCATATCTCCTAAGGACTTCGGAAGATAGCTAAAAACTTTTCTTTCTAGAAAGGTTGTTGAGTATCCATTCTAGTGTATACCCTAGTTAGGAAGGTGTCTCTATACCACCTAAAGTCTGCTAAGGTTTTGCACTTGAGGTTTGAAAGGAGTTCGGCCGACCTATCTTTCCATAAGGACATATCTCCTATGAAATGTTGAGTGATTTTAAAGATTAATGTATTGACAACATTAGGGATTGGCTTCCCATTGCTGAGGATTGGCATGCTTTCAGCATTAGTTTTGGTTGCAGTTTGGATTTCATATTTTTCATCATCAGTGAGATAGTGATCCCACCATTCTTTGAGTTGGCCAAAAAATCTTGAAATTGGAATTTCCATAATTGTTTGGTCAGAGTAATCTAAGGATGTTTGATAAGCAGTTGATACCATTTTCATATGTTGGAGATTATTGAGAATCGAATACTCAATTTTTCCATCTATGTTCCACTCATAAATGTTGTTTGCACTGAAACTTCTAAAGTTTGGATTATGTTCTTTAAGCAACAGATCTAGATCTGTCACTTTTTGGTAGTAAAGTTTGAAGGATTTTGCCAGTTAAGAGTTTGGCTAATTACTGTGTTGACCTTAATCACAGAACTACCCTCAGATTGACTACCTAACTTAGATTGTGAACCGGTTTCCTTAATGGTGTTAATCATTAAGGGTTTGTCTCTAGATTTTGATGTCTTGGATTCTTGGGTTTGGGGTGTATCAAGTGCAACAAGATTTAATTTATCAAGGAATTCATGAATTAATTCTTAATTAGATGATTTCAGATTGTTAAGGAGTTTTATACTTTCTTTAAGTTTTTTAGAAACTTTAAATGGCTTGAAGATAGGTTTTTCAGTTAATGGTTTAATGTTTGATTCATCAGTTTTAGTTCCTGAGGTGGAAGGTTTTCCTACAAGGTTTTTACCTTTTAGATCTTTACCTATTAGGTTTTCTCCTAAGACTTGAAGGTATTTGTTTGTATAATTATTTTGTTTCATAAGACTTTTAATATCTTGAGAATTGATTGGTTCACCTTCTGCTTTTGACTTAAAGGGAGAAGCTAAAACATGATTATTATTTTTACCTTTAAAGTTTTCAAGATAATACTGACTAGAATGAGGTAGATCAGACTTGACTAACTCACCATCTTTACGATGCCAGACAGTAAGAACATTAATTAACTTATCTTCGATTAGACCAATACTCCAAGGATATTCGATTTCATTCCTAATCATGTAGGCATTAAACTAATTGAAGAATGGGATGTTTTGTTTAACATTTCGAAGAAATGAGTACCATTTCTCCTAGATTTCAGTTCTGTTTGTTCCCCAATAGGCATTATAGGGGAAGTAGGAATGTAATGGCTGGATCTAAGTTATTTATTATCTTATTGAACTGGATACTAACGTTATTATACTGTAATGCTTTGATCTTTATCTGAATTATTTATTGCTTTACTGGACTATATGTTAATTTGTTAATATTGCTATCATAACTGGATCTGGAAAGTACGCATCTATAGGTTATTTTTTATTAACTGGCAGTTACATAATTCTTGTTGTTAGATCTATTCTATAGGGCTGTAGCAGTAAATCCTGGAGGAGGAAGTAAGTCTAATTTGACGATGTCGCCACAGGTAGTGAAAGTATAAGGCATGATGGTGACCATGGTTAAGAATTGGTAAATGAATGCGGTGGCTAAGGATCTAGATATGGTATAAAGATATTAAAATGTTAAAATATAGTTCAGTAATTAATAACTCATTCAGATCTAAATCAAAGTAAGAAACAATATGGCAATCTTAAGATCTAGTTCAGAAGATAAAATTTGACTTAGATTCTCTCTTACAAATCTATAGAACAAGATGAGGGTAATGATACTGGCGGTTAAGATCATATCTGCTTATCTCTTTTAATTTTCTATCTTTGAATTTGTTGTTATATATTTTCTATTATTATGTTGCACTCTCTATCTTCCAAACTCTCTTTCTAATATTCTTAATCATCTTTTTTTATCTTTTTCTGAAGAACAAACTAATCCATCTAAAACAAACATCTTTAATGAAGAAATTTGTTTTGAAGAATCAATCAAGATATAGACAACTGGGAAATCCCTAAAATTCCAACAAACGAAGTCTACAAACCTGAAGGTAGATTCTTTAGGAGTTCTAATTACATTTTTAGGACTACAGAGAAACAAATCACAATTGAAGGCCAAGATGAAGAATTTCATCTTCTTTGTCAAGAGGCCTTAAAAGGTCAAGCCTAAAAATATAACTATCTGCATATTGGATGTGTACAGGTGGCCGTCAAACTATTAATCAAAGAAGGATTAAACACATCTGTTCTTCTTTTTCTAAGAGACATAAGACATAATCAATTCTATGCTTCCTTGCTTGGAACTATAGAAATCAGTTTAGGTCATGGTCCAATCTACTTTAATTGTTATCCTAACAGGACAGTTAGTCTAAAAGATAAAAACATTGAAGATACTTTGTTCTTAAATGGACCCAGATCCGGCAAGATATGGGAAAATGAACTATATACAACATAAATCTCACAAGAGAAATATATGTATATATATATATATATATATATATAACGAGGATTTGAGGTTGATGATATGAGAAATATCATGGACCAATATAGTATTGATAAACATTGAAGATACTTTGTTCTTAAATGGACCCAGATCCGGCAAGATATAGGAAAATGAACTATATACAACATAAATCTCACAAGAGAAATATATATATATATATATATATATATATATATATATAACTTGAGGATTTGAGGTTGATGATATGAGAAATATCATGGACCAATATAGTATTGATAAACTTTGTGAGGTTTAGGTTGAAAATATATAAAGAAATCATGATATCTTGATGGAAAATGATAGAGGAGATATATTTATGAGATAACCATATTTGAGAGAGCATTTTGATTGCAAAAATGGACATGATAATCGATTATCGACATATGATAATTGATTATCAATTTCCAGAATTTTATTTTCGTGAGTGATAATCGATTATTTAGTGGGTGATAATCGATTATCAACTTCCAAAATGCTCAATTCTTAAGTGATAATCGATTATCCAAAGGTTATAATCGATTATTAACTTTCAGAATGCTATATTCATAGGTGGTAATTGATGAAACTGTAAAAACTCATGTTTTTCTATTTCAAAATCTTAGTTTTCACCCTTTTTCCAATCCCTTTTGTTTGAGCTTTATTCTCAAATTTTGTCATGTTTTTATTATTTTAAACTTTGCTCTCATTATGTGTTTTATTTGTTTTTGTTAGGTGTTTACATATGGAAGAAAACTGGATGCTTGAACAAGGAGCGAAAAAGATAGAAATGAAGTTTCTTTCCACTGCTTAAGCACCCAAGCACAGAGAAGGAAGTGTTGCGCGTTTAAGCACCTAATTTATGGCGCTTAATCAATGGAACACATAATGCATCTTGTTTAATGACGTGTCTTTATGCTATAAATAGGAAAAGTGATGTCTTTAGGCAAGGAATTCAAAGAGAGAAGCAGAGGCAAGAACCCTAGTTTGACGTGGGAGCATCCAAGGTTGAAGATTAGGAGTTTTCTTCAACTTGGAATTTCTTCTTTGTTTTCTTCTTTCTACATGCGTAGCTAAACTTCTCTAGTGTTAACTCACCAGTACGTGTACTGGTTCGTATAAGTAATATAGAAAATAGATATCGTTCCCACGATGATTGAGATTAACACAAATTTCTTCAACTAATTCAACTATTTAGTTACAATGATATTTAAGAAAGTTTCTTCCAAACAATAAGTGTAAATCCAATAAAAGCTACTTGCAAAAACTAAAATAGCAACAATTAATAAATTGGTGTTATCAAAGAGGTAAAAGCGGTTAGGGTTTGATTTCACTTAATCAACTTATGAGCAATGACCATTGATGTGGTTCAAATTATTCATTCAATTGTTTACAACTAAATTCTGAACATTGGCTCACATTCAATTTCTTGAATTGTAAACACCTCTTAAACCCATAACCCTTAATTAATTCCTTAATTAAAGTTTATGAGAATAAGGATTATCGTTATATGAAATTATCAAAAATCGCATACTCATGAAAGTCTATTCCTAGATATCCAAAAGCATGGCAATTAGACCAAGAAGCATAACCCAAACTCCATTTCCCAATTTCATATGTGTTCTTCAACAAATAAATGTGTGAATGGCCATTCCATAACAATTATCAAACAAATAAAATAGGTCTAATTACTAAATCATGAAAGAACAACTTGAATTAATATAAAAAATTCATTACATCATAAGAAGAGAAAGTTCCATCACCCTAACCAAGGGAACTTAGCAACTCATGAAGCAAATGTAGAACAAAACAAGAAGAAAAGAAAACCCCCTAGTCATTCTTGATGATTTGGAGAGATTCCCCTTCTTCCTGGAGGTTGAGCAGCAGCTTTCACATTTCCCAAGGACGATTCATCCTTTTCTCTAACACTTCTAACGGCTGATGCCAAATTAGGTCAGAAATCATGTATTTATAATATGGTATGGGCGCCTAGGCGCTGCGTCTGTAGCGCCTAGGCGCTTAACGTCTAGAATGCATTTTGCTATCATGAGCATGAGTGCCTAGGCGCTTCTTCTTGAGCGCCTAGGCGCTCAACGTCCAGAGAATGGCTTCTAATGCACTAAAAGGCGCCTAGGAGTTGCTTCTGGAGCGCTTGGGCACTGAACGTCCAGAGAAACTACTTTTGATCTGCTTCCAAGGCTCTAAGTTCTCCTTCCTTGGGTACTTTCCTACAAAAACACATTAATATAGTGAGGATTCTTCTTCCTTTCAATCAATTATTCTCATTCACAAACTAAAATATTCTAATTCTCAAACCATGTTCATAATTGTAAGATACTTGAGTAACAAACAAACAAAAGAACAAGTTAGGGGTAACTAAATCAAGTTTTCATTCCGTAGATCAATGCCTTTTGCACACTTATCACTCCCCCAAACTTATGCTTTGCCACGTCCTCGGCCAAAGAGACAAAATCATAAAAAGAAGGAAATCAAAACCATTTCATTGTAAAGGAATAAGGTCTTTCAAAACAACCATAATGTTGTAAACTAAGAATACAGAGTCTAGATCACTGAAATAAATAACTAAGATAGAAATTTTACTCTGTCACCACATCACTAAGAACAAAGCAACTTTGCATGAACATAACTTCACACGCAAATAGATTTAACACATTTGCTCTCCACTCAAGTGTTTAGGTTTGCATTTTCACTCTTTCACAACATAATCACACCTTACCATTGGCTTGATTTCCCTCTACTAATCCATTATCAACATACATGCATGCCAAGAGTCATAAGGTCTCTTATTCAAGGTTGTAACTGGGCTGAGGTGAGGGGTGGATAATAAAGAATGGTCAGGTTAAATCAAAGGAGTTATAGACCAATAGAACTTAATTCTCCTAAGAAACACAATGAACAAGCACAAACTCCCTACTCCATCCTTCATACCCCCAAAACTACATTTATTTTGATTCACCTTTTTCTTTTTCTTTTCAATTTTTTCTTTTTTTCTTTTCTTTTCTTTTCCTTTATTTATTTATTTTTCTAAATAAAACATCTCACACTTTCTTTCACAATGAACTCTATTAAACTCATCATTTCCTAATGTACACTTTCAACACCCTTTTCATCCCCAAATCAACACTAGTCTATTAACTTCTTTGGTGGTTAATTTTCATGATTTTATGCTTAAGAGTTGTATTGAGCTAAAAAGAATGAAACGGTATTTAGGCTCAAGGGGTTACACTAGGGAAAATGCATCAAGCAGTCCTTTTGGTCAGAAGGTCATCAAACAAACAATGCCTCAATCATTCCTTATGTAAGCATACATGCTAATAAATTTAAAAAGAGAGAAAACAAGTTCTGAAAGGTGTTCCTATGAGTGAAATGCGCACAATCAACAAAAATGAGTGGGTAAATGTGTTCCCTCTCATATATCAATGCTCAAAACTCACTTTGGGTTCTCACCTACATGTGAATTGCACAAACAAAGCTACCATATCCTCAAAGTTGTGGTGAAGAGCACCTTATCCTTAAGTTAATCCCTTGGTTACCTTTCTCCTTTTTCATGATTGGCAACCATATTGACTTTTTTTTAACAAAAATAGGGGAAGGTCAAAATAGCATTGTAAATGGCATAAAAACAGATTAAATTCTCCCCCAAACTTATTCTCATGCTTGTCCCCAAGCACTTGAGAAGTGAACCAAAAATAGGAACTATGACAATGTGAAAAATTTAAGAATAAAACTAATGAAATTAACTCTTATAATGAAATGCAAAACAAAAGAAAATGAAAAGAGAAACTCCCCCTTGTAGGCCATTTAAGCATCGTTGTCCTCTCTATCATCTCCATCAGTGTCAGTAGAGGGGAATAAGATGGAGCGCTGGCAGAGAGCAGCTTAAATTGGGATATCTTGGGCGCTTAGGCACTTTAGTTGCAGCGCCTACGCATTTTAAGCATGCTAATACTGCTAAAAATCTGCCTCTTTTCTGAAAATCTGCCTCTTAAGTCAATCTCTCTTTCACTTGATTTTCAAACTCTAACACTCTAACAAGCAATGAATAACAAAAAATGAAAAAGAAGAAAAGAAAAGAATATAAAAACAAGAGTACAAAAGAATACAAAACTAAGCTTGGGTTACCTCCTAAGAAGCGCTTGTTTAATATCATTTGTAATACCCACCATAGGGTGCCACATTTAAATGTTATTATTACCGAATTAGCCCCAAGTTCATAAATTGTGATGTTATAATAAAAATACGAGTTGTAAAATTTCTTGATGTTAATAAAATACACTTAGTGGAAAATAAAAATATTACAACCTCATCATAAATAACTTACATCATATATACATTACAAAAGTACTGTCAAGATTATTTATATACAGACATAGTCCTCAAAGTATTTGAACATTATTTAAAACTAACATACTGCCCAAGTAAAACTAAACAGCAGAACCCTCAGACAGGTCCTCCTCAGATTCCTCAGCAGGTAGGAATCCAGCTTGACGCGAAGTCCTACGGACAGGTGTCCGAGCAGATGACACGATGTTAATCTCACTAGGAGTACGGTAGTAAGCTCCCCAGTACTGCCTAATGGACAACGGAAACTCTAAGTGTACATAAATATTTACACTGAAATAAGGGTTCTCTTGATAAAGTCTACTCAGGGAAACATTCATGTCTCCTATATAGAAAATATACTTTCTATCTAAATGGACATGCCAGGCCTCCAGACCTCCTCGAAATGCAATGTCATATATCTTAGGAAACTAGGCATCGCCATCTTCTCAAAACTCTGCTTCCTCAGGAGGAATCTGTTCCTCTTCGCCATCTTGTTCAATTCCTTGTTCAACGTCTTTACAAATATAAATACAGTACAAAGTAAGCATACAAAGAGGTGAGATCACCTACGCCAATACTAATATGGTAACACAGAGATAACACATACAATATATCATACAGATACATCATACCATAATTACAATCATGCCATCAACATTATTTATCATTATAATAGATGTAATAAACAATAATTATGATAATGCCCTCAACATTATCCAAATATTCAACAATTCAATTATCATAGATAATAATTACAATAATGCCCTCAACATGATCCAGATATCCAACAATTCAATTATCATAAACAATAATTATGATAATGCCCTCAATCATTATTTATCACAACAAATACAATAAATAATAATTACCATCATGCCATTAACATTATTCAAATCACACGATAATTACAATAATGCTACCAACATTATTTATCATCATCATCATCCAATATTCCTCAATTAATATATCACACAGATATAAATACTCAGATTATGCATGTGCACATAGACTCAATTTTCTACTCCATGGAGCTAATACTCAAGTAAGAGAAATTGATTGAAAAGATCTGTCTGTACCAATATGCCTCAGACCACGTGCCACAACTCTCATAAGTGTTTGCACATCTAGCATATACACGATAGTCTTTATCAGATCTTGATTAAGAATAGTGTCTCGGTCAGGATAATTGGTGCGTTGCATCAGTCTAACCTACGGCACAGAAGAGCTACCAACTGCCCACTGTAGGCAACCCGCACTCCAATGCCCCCAAAGTCAACGAGTAACTTACACTACGCATATCGCACCCACTCAAGAGGTGTACGTCTCTCCTAGGAAAATAGCCTTATCCAGTCCATCAGACTTTTCCAATGCATGTATAATGCACCATTCTCAGTTCAAATTCATAATTTCACATTCAGGGTCTACACACTGGCCCATTCTCAGTTCAAATTCATAATCTCATTTTTAGGGTCCACATATTGGCCTAAAAGTATCTTTACTGTATTTTCCATTGTGAAATCATATTATCTGGTTTTCTCAATTGCGCAACACTTTTGTCGCGTTTTCAAATCATATATTGATTTTTCAACGTTCTCTCAATCACGTAAAAATTATTTCATCATTTTTCAATCGCGTTAGCAATTTTTCACAATATCTCAATCGCGTAAAAATATTTCAACGCTTTACAAATTGTGTAAAGATATTTAAACATTTTTCAAATCACGTAGCTTAAAAATCACGTTTTTAAGTTACATAAATCATTTTTTACCATTTTTCAACCTCGTAAAATATTTCTCAACCTTCTAAATTTCAATTCAACCATTATCAAAATAATATGACTTCTCACATTATTTTCCACATTTTTTTACTCAAGAAAATCCTTTTCGCAATATATTCCACAAATTCACCATTTCATTGAATTAAATCAATATTCCTAACTTAAAATTTCCTAATGTAACACCCCAAACTTCCTAAATATAAGACAGTAATTTTGACAGTTAACAAAATTCTACTGTTTAGTGATTTCTGTGTACTGAAAAATTATTTTGATTATTCCGTGACTGTTTTTGATTGTTACGTGTGATTTACTCCATGTCAGGAAAATAATAATTTTTGGATCGGAAAAAATTTTACGTAATTTAATTATTACTGTTAAGTTTTAATTATTTTACGTAATCTGATTTGATATTTATGCATTTTCTAATTTTTGTGATTTTGTGTGTGATTATTAAATTTTTATATTGCTCTGTTTATTTTATCGTTATCCGTGGGCCATCTATGGGCCTAGGGAGGTTGTATATGGGCCCTGCATGGGTCCAGAAAGGTAAAAAATTTTCTATAATCAGAAAAATTTGTACTATTGAGACAGAGATGGGGGATCTTACTAAACCTGAATCCAGAAATAGTTTTTAAAATTTTCTTTTACTGTGTTTTGCACTATATTTAATTATCGGGTGATAAAAATACAGTAAAAATATTATTCGAAGAGCAATAGCAGATACAAAAATAAATATTGCACTATGAAGTCAACATTAGTCCCTTGGATATCTACCATTGATGTAATTAACGATAGAGACTTGATCTTGATTTAATCAACGGTTGAGATTTAGTCTTACAAAGTGGCTAGGACCATTTATAGCCCTTGGATGTAAAGTTTGAAGGAGCAATCTTGACCCTTTATTTTAGAGACACATCTAATGGCTAGGATTTCAAGGAAAAAAGATCCAATGGCCTAAATTAAGTCTTCTATCAAAGCCTAAACCTAGAAGCTACATTAAATCCTAACCATTGATCTAATCAATGGTTAAGATGGCCTAAAATGGTGGCTAGGAGATTTGTTGTATTTTGAAGAATGCATGGAAAGGGGGACGATTTTGGTGCTGCATTTAGGAGCTAAAGCAACTTTGGAAGACCATAATTGATCACCTTTGGTCATTATTGATCATTCTTCATCTTTCCTAAAGCAAGACTTAGAAAAAAATTTCCCTCCATTTCTCTCCAAGCTTAGTTTTGGGCAAGCACTCCAAAACAACCTTCCACCATTTTTAATTTCAAATAACCTTATTTCTTGAATTCTTACCTTATTCTAAGACACTTTGTAGTTTACACCAAGTCCTAAATCTTTCATCTTCAAGGAGTTTTTCCAAGAACAAGTTCTAGGGTTCTTAAGGTGAAGTTATGGAAAACTTCATTTCTTCTCTTCTTTTTCATGTTCTAAACCATGTTTGATCCATGGTTCCTCTTATTCAAGCTTGATATACTAATTTCTTTGTGTTTGTTTTATGCTCAAGAGACTTTTGTTGGTGGAGATCTTGTTCAAAATACAAAGCAAGGAATTTTTTTTGTGGTTCTTCAAGAGGTAAGAAGGAGATCCATCTCACCAAGCAAGTATAGTGGTGAGAGATGACTTTATATTTGATGGATGGTGAATCCATGTGAGGATTCATATCCATGGTCATGTAATAATTTGTGTGTGTTTATGTGCTTTGATTATTTGCCTATGCTTGGTATGATTTTTGCATGATTTATTTGCTTTGATTATGGCATGCTTGTGATATATGTTGAATATGTATATATATATATGCCATAAAAATTGTTGGAAAGGAAAACAAATTTTGGTTCCAAAGACCATGAGGATTTCGGCCTCAACACCTCAAAATAGGTGTTCATAAATTAATATTTTCATGAAAGGTAAAATTTGATGTTTAGAAAAGCTAGGAAAATAAACAAATGGTTTGTTTTCAAAGAACTTGAGCTCACGATTTTGGTGAGAAATTTTAATGGTTTTGTTTGTGTAAAACCATATCAATTTAGAAGGAAAAATATTTGATAGTTTCAATGGCCAAGTACCACGGTTTTGGAAGGCTTGAAATGTCTTGATTTTTTTTATGAACAAAGTGATTTCAAAGTGGAATTATAACTTGATTTAATGCAAGGATTTTGGAAAGGGAATCAGAGTGTGTTAACACTTGAGAATTGGAATTTTCATATGTGAATGGAAAAGAGGGGTTGAAAGTGCTTGAGCCTCAATTTATTTTAAAGAGAATTGATTTTTAGAATTGATTTAGAATTATAAAGAATACGCTGGTGACTTGGGATTTTCTAACGTATAACTCATCTTTTGGGTTTTGGAGAGCGTTAGTAAATTTTAAAGTTAAAAACATTGATTTAATTCAATGAAATCATGATTTTATAGAATAAATTACGGAAAGGATTTTCTTGAGTAAGAAATGTAAAAAATAATGTGAGAAGTGATATTATTTTGAGAAATGTTGAAAAGGAATTTTTAAAGATTGAGAAATATTTTACAAAGTTGAAAAATGATGAAAAATGATTTACATAACTTAAAAATGTGATTTTTAAGCTACGTGATTTGAAAAACGTTTAAATATTTCCACGCGATTTGAAAAATGTTGAAATATTTCTACGCAATTTGGAAAGCATTTAAATATTTTTACGTGATTGAGATATTGTTGAAAAATCACTACGTAATCTAAAAATGGTGGAATATTTTTACGTAATTGATGAAAATGTTGAAAAATCTATATGTGATTTGAAAACGTAACAGAAATATTGTGAAATTGTGAAAACGCGACAAAAATGGTGCGCGACTATAAAAACATGATAATATGATTTTCGCGATTAAATATATAGTAGGATTACTATTGAACCAGTGAATGGACACTGTATGAGAAAATAATGAATTTTGCCTGTGATTGGCATTGGTGCATTTTATATGCATGAAATTGTGTATGGACATTGTATATGAGATTTTGCCTATGTTTGGCATTGGTGCATTGAACATGCATTGGAAAGGTCCGATGGACTGTATGAGGCTATTTACCTAGGAGAGACGTACACCTCTTGAGTGGGTGCGATGTGCGTAGTGTAAGTCACTTGTTGACCTTGGGGGCATCGGGGTGCGGGTTGCTTACATGGGTGGTTGGTAGCTCTTCTTCCCGTAAGTTAGATCGATGCAATGCACCGATGATCCTGACCGAGACGCTATTCTTAATCAAGATCTGATAAAGACTGTCGTGTATATGCTAGATGTGCAAAATCAAAATGAGGATTATAGCACGTGGTCTGAGGCATGTGGTACTGACAGATCTTTTCGATCAACTTCTCCGAACTGAGTATTAGCTCAATGGAGTAGGACATTGAGTCTATGTGCGCATGCATGAAACTGAGCATCTATATCTATGTGATATATTAATTGAGGAATATTGACAATGACAATTGTTCTGTTGCGAAAATACTTAGATGATGATGATGATAATACTGTTAATGGCATGATGGTAAATGTTATTTATTGTATCTGTTATTTGAATACATTATGATGATGGCATAATTGTAAGTATGGTTCTGTGCTACCATGTTGGTATTGGCGTAAGTGATCTCACCTCTTTGTATATTATTTTGTATTGTATTTATATTTGTAAAGACGCTAAACAAGGGACTGTACAAGAGGGGGAAGAAGAGCAGGCTCCAGAGGAAGCTGAGTTTTGATCGAATGGCATCCCGGTCAAGTTTCTTTGGTTATGTGATATTGCAGTTCCACGGTGGAGCTGGAGCGTGGAGGACTAGTCCCACTGAAAGGGGACTAATTTATGAGGGACACCTGACAGTAAACTTTAGCAGGGTATTTTATGGGGATCCGTTTTTCTCTATAACTATTTTTGTGCATGTGAAATTTTCGCTGTCTATTAGGCGGCATTGGGATACTAGAAACTATGTCCTAATGGAAATTAATATTGTGTCGTCCGCTCGGACACCTGTCCATAGGGCTTCGCATCAAATCGGATTCCTACTGAGTCTGAGGAGGACCCAACTGAGGGTTCTGCTGTTTAGTTAGACTTGGACAAGTCGTTTAATTATTTAAGTATGTTTAAATACTTTGAGAACTTGGTCTGTATATAAATAATCCTGACAATACGTTTGTAATGTATGATGATGTATAATATTTTATTTTCCGCTAAGTTTATTTTATAGTTATCAAAGGAGAAAGAAAAAAATTTACAACTCACATTTTTATCACAACGTCACATTTTATAACTTAGGGGTAATTTGGTAATTAAGTAACATAAATGTGGCACCCTACAGTGAGTGTTATATTAGTTGGTATCAGAGCCCAATTTAGAGTCTTTTGGGTTTGTGGTTAGGTCTGTCTTGTTTGTGTTGTGTGATTCTCTGTTATTGTTCTCTGAAAAGAAACAATATTGTTTGAAGATTGACCTTACTTTCTTTATGCTGTCCAGTTTGAGTAGAAAAAGTAATGGCAGGAAGAGGACGAGGACGTGTCAATACTAGTGCTGGAATAGGAAATATTGGTGATGACAACCAGAACATGGTTGCAGCTGTAGCAGCAATGCAATGGATGGCTGAAGTCGTTGCACAGCAAAATCAAAGGGCAACTGAGGATGGTCACAGTTTATCTGAATTCCATAAGAATAATCCACTGAAGTTTCGGGGAGAATTTGACCTGGAGAAAGCTGAATTGTGGATCCAGGAATTAGAGAAAATATTTGAAGGTATGGGATGTACTGATGAACACAAGCTGACTTTTGCGACTTTTATGTTAGTCGGAGATGGTGAAAACTGGTGGACAGGAGCCCGAAGATTGTTAGAAGCTGAAGGAAGAGTTGTGACATGGCAGCTCTTTAGGCAAAAGTTTTTGGTAAAGTATTTTCCAGCATGTGCGCGTCATGCTAAGGAGATGGAATTGCTTAGTCTGAGGCAAGGAGTAATGTCTGTTAGTGAGTATGCGGCAAAGTTCGAGAGCTTATCTAAGTTTTTGAGGTATTTCCAGATGCACCCAGATGAGGACTAGAAGTGTAGGAAATTTGAGGAAGGATTGAAGCTTGACATTAAGCGAGCTATAGCAACCCTAGGAATTGAGCAGTTTCCAGAATTATTGGACAAGTGTCGTAAGGTTGAGGAGATTGATCAACAGCGAGCGACAAGAAATAAGAACTTTGGACCTACAAGATTCCAAAAGGGAAAGAATAGCAGAGGAAACCATTTTCAATCGAAACCGTATGTCAAACCGGCAGGAAATTAGAACCAGCAGCAATTTGTGGGAGGAAGTTCTGGTGGTAATAAGGCAAGTCAAGCTGGAACTCCTATGTATAACTGTTACAAGTGTGGAAAGAACTATCTGACCAAGGATTGTCAGCATAAAGGAATTGTTTGTTTTAGATGTGGGAAACCTGGACATTTATCCAGGGATTGTGATCAGATAAAGAGGGAACCTTCTGTGGGAAATGTTCGTACTGCAAGGCCATAGGCGGGTGGTAGAGTGTATACTATGAGCGGAGAGGAAGCCGCAAAATCTGAGGATTTAATCATAGAGGAGTGTGCTATTGAAGGTAATCCTTTAACCGTACTCTATGATTCGGGAGCAACACATTCTTTTATTGCATGTGATTGTGTGGAGCATTTGGGATTGACTGTGACTACATTGCCATATGATTTAAGTGTTGCTACTCCTACTGATAAGCCTATGATTATTACAAAAGTATGTTTGAATTGCCCTGTATGTGTTAGGGATAGAATCTTTCATGTGGATTTGATTTGTTTGCCTCTTTCCAAGATTAATGTAATCTTAGGAATGGATTGGTTATCTTCTAACCATATCCTAATTGATTGTTCGAATAAGACGTTAGTATTTCTTGAGGCTAAAGATCCTAGATTCCTAACGACAACTCAAGTAGAAACTTGTTTGAAGGAAGGAGATCATGGGTATCTATTGTTGTCTTCTTTGGAGGTTCAGTGTGTAGATGTCTTAAAGGATATTTTCGTAGTTAATGAATTTCCTGAGGTATTTCCTGAAGATATACCCAGACTACCGCCAGAAAAAGAAATTGAGTTTTCTATTGATTTAGTACTTGGAACTGGACCTATATCTATTGCGCCATATCGGATGTCGTCGGTAGAGTTGGAAGAACTTAAGAAATAGCTGGAGGATTTATTGGAGAAGCAATTCGTGAGACCTAGTGTGTCACCATGGGGAGCTCCAGTATTGTTGGTAAAGAAAAAGGATGGAACATCTAGTTTATGTGTAGACTACCAACAATTGAACAAGGTTATGATTAAGAATAAATATCCACTACCAAGAATTGATGATCTGATGGATCAATTGCGAGGAGCCGCAATATTTTCTAAGATTGATTTATGATCTGGTTATCATCAGATTCGTGTGAAAGTGGATGATATTCCCAAAACTACATTTCAGACTCGTTATGGGCATTATGAATATCTAGTGATGTCGTTTGGTGTGACGAATGCACCTGCTATATTCATGGACTTTATGAACAGAATTTTTCATTCGTACTTGGACAAGTTTGTTGTTGTCTTTATAGATGACATTTTGATTTATTCTCGAAGTCAGGAGGAACATGCTGAACATCTCAAAGTAGTTCTCCAGATTTTAAAGGAGAATAAGTTGTATGCCAAGTTGTCTAAATGTGAATTTTGGCTAAGTGAAGCTCAATTTTTAGGACACGTGATATCGGAGGAAGGAATTGAAGTTGATGCTTCAAAGGTGGAGACAATTTTGGAATGGGAAATACCAACGACTGTAACAGAAATCCGTAGTTTTGTCGGATTGGTTGGTTACTATAGACAGTTCATTGAGGGGTTTTCAAAGATAGCAGGACCTCTTACCTAACTTACACGGAAGAATCAATCATTCGTATGGACTGATGCATGCGAAGAAAGTTTTCAAGAGTTGAAAAGACGATTGACTACTTCACTAGTACTAATTTTACCTGATCCGAATAAACCTTTCGATGTATATTGTGATGCTTCGTATCAAGGATTGGGTTGTGTACTTATGCAGCATTGTAAGGTGGTGGCTTATGCTTCAAGACAGTTGAAAAATCATGAGAGGAATTATCTGACTCATGATTTGGAGTTAGCAGCTATGGTGTTTGCATTGAAAGTGTGGAGACATTTTCTCTATGGAGCAACGTTCACTGTTTTTAGTGATCATAAAAGTTTGAAGTATTTGTTTGACCAGAAAGAGTTGAACATGAGACAAAAGCGTTGGCTAGAGTTTCTGAAGGATTATGATTTTCAGTTACAATACCATCCCGGAAATGAGAATGTCGTAGCGGATGCATTGAGTAGGAAAATGCTTAATGTTTCTGTTATGATGATCAAGGAGAAGGAACTGATAGAAGAATTTCGGGATATGTGTTTGTTTGTGAAACTTACACCAGGAAAGATGCGTGTAAACATGATCACCATTTTAAATGATTTGATGGCTAGAATACGAGATGGACAAAACAGTGACCAATATTTGCAAGAAGCAAAAGAAGCTAGGAGCCAAGGAGCAGTGTTGGAATTTAGTGAAGGTGCTAATGGAATTTTGAAGTTCAAAGGTAGGGTTTGTGTGCCTAATGATCCAAAACTTAGGAGATTGATTTTGGATGAAGCTCATAGGAGTAAGTTGAGTAAGCATCTAGGAGCCACAAAGATGTACCAGGATTTAAAACAATTATATTGGTGGCAAGGAATGAAGAAGGATGTTGCTGAATATGTATCATCCTGTTTAGTCTGTCAGAAGGCTAAGGTGGAACATCAAAGACCTTCGGGAATGTTGCAACCTCTACCTATTCCTGAATGGAAATGGGATGACATAGCAATGGATTTTGTGACAGGACTATCAAAAACTCGAAAAGGTTATGATTCTATTTGGGTAATTGTTGATTGGCTCACAAAGTCAGCGCACTTTTGGTCGATTAATATTAAATACTCAATGGAAAAGTTAGCTCAAGTGTACATCAGTGAAATTATTAGACTTCATGGTGTACTATCCAGTATTATTTCGGATCGAGATCCGAGGTTTACGTCGAGATTTTGGAATAGTTTGCAAGAAGCGATGGGAACAAAGCTACGTTTAAGTTCTGTTTACCATCCACAGACTGATGGTCAGTCAGAAAGAATGATTCAGTCATTAGAAGACTTGTTGAGAGCGTGTGTTCTAGAACAAAGTGGAGGTTGGAATGAGTTCTTACCATTGATAGAGTTTACATACAACAACAATTTTCATTCAAGCATAGGGATGGCACCCTATGAGGCATTGTATGAGAGACGATACAGAACACCATTGTGTTGGTATCAGGACGGTGAAAGTATTGTGTTAGGACAGGAGATTGTTCAACAGACAACTGAGAAAGTAAAGATGATACAAGACAAGGTGAAAATGACTTAAACTCGGCAAAAGAGTTATGCTGATAAAAGGAGAAAATTGCTTGAGTTTGAAGAAGGTGACCATGTATTTCTACAAGTGACACCTATGACCGGAGTTGGACGAGTGCTTAAGTCCAAGAAGCTCACTCCAAAGTTTATCGGGTCGTATCAGATACTCTGTCGAGTAGGTCCGGTAGCTTACCAGATTGCATTACCACCTTTTCTGTCAAATCTTCACAATGTATTTCACGTATCACAATTACGGAAATATATTCCTTATCCTAACCATGTTATCGAGCCGGACACAGTACAACTGAAGGAAAATTTAACCTATGAAACATTTCCAGTAAAGATTGAGGGTCGAAGGATGAAACAACTTCGAGGT
The DNA here is from genome assembly GCA_029884605.1 of Ormosia emarginata. Lineage (NCBI taxonomy): Eukaryota > Viridiplantae > Streptophyta > Magnoliopsida > Fabales > Fabaceae > Ormosia > Ormosia emarginata. Next base: position 766,064 of record JAQQTP010000013.1, on the reverse strand, counting down.
AAGGATATTTCATTGATTAAAATCGTTTGGAACGATGTAAGTGGTGAAGCTACATGGGAACCAGAAGAAAAGATAAAAGAGTAGTATCCCTATTTATTCTGAGGTATGAAATCAAGTCTATCAAGTTTCGAGGACGAAACTTCTTTTTAGAGGGGGAGTATTGTAACACCCCAAACTTCCTAAATATAAGACAGTAATTTTGATAGTTAACAGAATTCTATTGTTTAGTGATTTCTGTGTACTGAAAAATTATTTTGATTATTCCGTGATTGCTTTTGATCGTTGTGTGTGATTTACTCCGTGTCAGGAAAGTAATAATTTTCGGGCCAAGAAAAATTTTACGTAATTTAATTATTACTATTAAGTCTTAATTATTTTACGTAATCTGATTTGATATTTGTGTATTTTTTAATTTTTGTGATTTTGTGTGTGATTATGAAATTTTTATATTGCTCTGTTTATTTTAGCATTATTCGTGGGCCATCTGTGGGCCCAAGGAGGTTGTATGTGGGCCCCGTATGTGTCCAGAAAGGTAAAAATTTTGCTATAATCAGAAAAATTCGTACTGTTGAGACGAAGACGAGGGATCTTACTAAACCTGAATCTGGAAATAGTTTTTAAAATTTTCTTTTATTATGTTTTGCACTGTATTTAATTATCGGGTGATAAAAATATAGTAAAAATATTATTCGAAGAGCAATAACAGATACAAAAATAAATATTGTACTGTAAAGTCAACATTAGTGGCTTAGATATCTACCATTGATGTAATCAATGGTGGAGACTTGATGTTGATTTAATCAACGGATGAGATTTAGTCTTACAAAGTGGCTAAGACCATTTATAGCCCTTGGATGTAAAGTTTGAAGGAGCAATCTTGACCCTTCATTTTGGAGACACATCTAATGGCTAGGATTTCAAGGAGAAAAGATTCAATGGCCTAAATTAAGTCTTCTATCTCAGCCTAAACCTAGAAGCTACATTAAATCCTAACCATTGATCTAATCAATGGTTAAGATGGCCTAAAATGGTGGCTAGGAGATTTGTTGCATTTTGAAGAATGCATGGAAGGGGGGGACGGTTTTGGTGCTGCATTTAGGAGCTAAAGCAACTTTGGAAGACCACAATTGATCACCTTTGGTCATTATTGATCATTCTTCATCTTTCCTAAAGCAAGACTTAGAAAAATTTTTCTCTCCATTTCTCTCCAAGCTTAGTTTCGGCCAAGTACTCCAAGACAGCCTTCCACCACTTTTTAATTTCAAACAACCTTATTTCTTGAATCCTTACCTTATTCTAAGACACTTTGTAGTTTACACCAAGTCCTAAATCTTTCATCTTCAAGGAGTTTTTCCAAGAATAAGTTCTAGGGTTCTTAAGGTGAAGTTATGGAAAACTTCATTTCTTCTCTTCTTTTTCATGTTCTAAACCATGTTTGATCCATGGTTCCTCTTATTCAAGCTTGATATACTAATTTCTTTGTGTTTGTTTTATGTTCAAGAGACTTTTATTGGTGGAGATCTTGTTCAAAATACAAAGAGAGGAGTTTTTTTGTGGTTCTTCAAGAGGTAAGAGGGAGATCCATCTCACCAACCAAGTATGGTGGTAAGAGATGGTTTTATATTTGATGGATGGTGAATCCATGTGAGGATTCATATCCATGGTCATGTAATAATTTGTGTGTGTTTATGTGCTTTGATTATTTGCTTATGCTTTATGCTTGGTATGATTTTTGCATGATTTATTTGCTTTGATTATGGCATGCTTGTGATATATGTTGAATATGTATATATATATGCCATAAAAATTGTTGGAAAGGAAAACAAATTTTGGTTCCAAAGACCATGAGGATTTCGGCCTCAACACCTCAAAATAGGTGTTCACAAATTAATATTTTCATGAAAGGTAAAATTTGATGTTTAGAAAAGCTAGGAAAATAAACAAATGGTTTGTTTTCAAAGAACTTGAGCTTGCAGTTTTGGTGTGAAATTTTAATGGTTTTGTTTGCGTAAAACCATATCAATTTAGAAGGAAAAATATTTGATGGTTTCAATGGCCAAGTACCACGGTTTTGGAAGGCTTGAAATGTCTTGATTTTTTTATGAACAAAGTGAAAGTGGAATTATAACTTGATTTAATGCAAGTATTTTGGAAAGGGAATCGGAGTGTTTTAACACTTGAGAATTAGAATTTTCATATGTGAATGGAAAAGAGGGGTTGAAAGTGTTTGAACCTCAATTTATTTTAAAGAGAATTGATTTTTAGAATTGATGTGGAATTATAAAGAATACATTGGTGACTTGGGATTTTCTAACGTATAACTCATCTTTTGGGTTTTGGAGAGCGTTAGTAAATCTTAAAGTTGAAAACATTGATTTAATTCAATGAAATGATGATTTTATGGAATAAATTACGAAAAAGATTTTCTTGAGTAAGAAATGTGAAAAATAATGTGAGAAGTCATATTATTTTGAGAAATGTTGAAAAGGAATTTTTAAAGATTGAGAAATATTTTACAAAGTTGAAAAATGATGAAAAATGATTTACGTAACTTAAAAATGTGATTTTTAAGCTACGCGATTTGAAAAACATTTAAATATTTTCACGCGATTTGAAAAACGTTGAAATATTTCTACGCAATTTGGAAAACGTTTAAATATTTTTACGGGATTCAGATATTGTTGGAAAATCACTACGTAATTTAAAAATGGTGGAATATTTTTACGTAATTAATGAAAATGTTGAAAAATCTATATGTGATTTGAAAATGTAACAAAAATGTTGTAAAATTGTGAAAACGCGACAAAAATGGTGCGCGACTATAATAATGTGATAATATGATTTTTGTGATTAAATATACAGTAGGATTACTATTGAACCAGTGAATGGACACTGTATGAGAAAATAATGAATTTTACCTGTGATTGACATTGGTGCATTTTATATGCATGAAATGGTGCATAGATGTTGGTTTGTTAGCCGTAACTCCGCAAGCGCACGGGTCGACAAGTAATATATATTTGAGAGTAGAGTATCGTGTCCCAAGGGATTGATAATTAGAAAAATGCTAAACTTAACCAAATTTCATAAAATTCTTAACCAAGCAATCAAAATATGAGAGTGGGTTACAAAATTAAAATAACAATTTAAAAGAAACAAAGGAAGAAAACACCAAACACCAATTCCACAAGAGAAGATGAGAATGATTAAAGCCTTGGGGTCCCTATTCACTTGCTACTTTAATGAATAATTGCAATTAACAAGCACCTATCAATGAATTGATATATGTTGGCTAATAACCATCAATAGATAAGAGCCTATGTCTAAGACAATTACCCATGTGAAACCTAGCTATTCCACTATGTGTCCATGTGAAGTAACATAAGAATCACTCATTGAGACCATTTATCAAACACTTGCCATGCATGACCAAAGGGCATGTGTCCATCCCTTTAGTTAATCAACACACCCAAACCATTTGAATGCAATTGAACGTACATCAACCATACCATGTCCACAATCACAATACCCTATTTCTAGTTCTATTGGATTACTAAAATCATGCAGTTGATGGCCAATCAACAACAAGCATTAAGCAAAGATATAGAAGAACAAAACCAAATTCATTGATAGAAAACTCAACAAACTACAAAATATTCAAATCCATAGCAAGATCCTAGAGAGCCCCTAGATTAGAGTTTAGTTACACATCATAAAAGAGGAGCAAACTAAGGAATTCAAGAAACCCATCAAATTACAAATCAAGAGAGAAAAGGGAAAGAAAGAACAAGAATGGTGAGAATCCAATGCTTGATCTTCCTCCTTGATCTTGATTCTTCACTTGAATCCTTCTATCTTCCAAGAGTTCCTCCTCCTCCTACTTGGTCTCTGGAAATCGTGCTTAGGTCCCCAAAACAGAAGATACTGAAAAATGCTCTCAAAATTAGATAAAAAAGGGCCAAAATCGCGGACCAGGGTTTTACTCACGCCTAGGCGTGGATTTTCCACGCCTAGGTGTGGTTATGAATCACGTGCTGGCATCTGCTGGACACGCCTAGGCGTGGCTTTTCCAAGCCTAGGCATGGGTGCCTCTGTTTGAAAACCCTGGAAATCTGAGAGTATCATGCCTAGGCGTGACTTTTCCATGCCTAGGCATGGATGTCTCTGCCTAAGTTGGTCTGAAAGCCTGAGAGGACTACGCCTAGGTGTGGATTTTTCACGCCTAGGCGTGTGTTGACAACTTTTCCTTCTCTCTTGCATCCTTCTTCATTTGAGCTCCTCTTTGCTTCCTCATCCCTTCCAAGGCCTTTCCCATCTGAGATACATGTATCAAAACAATGCTAAAGTTTATCAAACCATAGTCAACCCAACTTCCATAAACATAATCTTCAAAGATTCAATTCTTAATCATTTGAATTAACAAGCTTAATTCACCAAAGTCATGCAATAATTGAACCTATGGCCTTGAAAACTTAAGGATAACATGCTCAAATACAATCAAATTCAAGTGAATTAACTTCATTTTCTGAAGTTAACACACCTCCAAACCTAAAGATTTGCTAGTCCTTGAGCAAACTAAACCAAATAAGGGAAAAAGGAACACAATCCAATACAAAACTCATGGAGCAAATTGAACTAAGGCATAACAAGCTTCCAATTATCATTCATATCCTTAGAAATCACAATCCAACCTCACAACAAGGTCCACACATGCAAGAAATTCTCAACTATCATGATTACCCTTGAATGCCATTTTTGTGCATGAAAGATTTCCCAAGCACATATGTTTAAGACCCTTTCCAAATCATGAAGAGCATGATGGATGAATTTATAAGATGCACATGCACTCTTAAAAGAATGTCCTTCATCCCTTTCTCCACTGATGTAGGCAAGACAAAATCAAAGATCATGAGGGTCTTTTAAGCTTGTAATATAAGGCTAAGGGTAGTAGCTAAGAAAGAAGGGAAGGGATTTGAATTCAAAAATCAAACACATAATCAACCACTTCCATTGAATCAAGCCAAGCATACAGATGCACAAACGGAAACCAAATTGAAGAATCAACCTTCTTTATTCCATTTTCTCATTTTTTTTCTAGGAACATATGTAAATTCTCATTTTCATTGCGAAAGGGCTTCAATTTACACAACAGCCCACTTATTTACTTTCTTTCTTTCTTTCTTTCTTTTTTCTTCCTTTCTTTCTTTCTCTTCTTTTTTTTTTACACTATTTTTGAATGAAAGTTGGTAACCACAAATTCTTAGATTCTTAGCATCATGCTAAACACTATGGCCCAAACTAACACAACTACTCAATCATGTGTTCAACAAGGGATCTGTAATGAGGGAAAGAGATTTTTCTTTCACAAGCATGGTTTAAGAGGGTGGAGAGGTTAGGGTTAAAGAAGGAAAAATTAGGCCACACACATGCACACTAGGCTTTAAAAGGGGTACTAGGGATATCATTCAATCAAGGTTGGCATGAAAGGCCCAATCAGTCCAAACAAATGCCCTAGTCATTTCCTTGAAAAAGCATTGCCTAGGATTTCGCCTCAAAAGGGAATCATACAAGCTTCTAAGATGCAAATAGACTTTACACATGCCAATCATAAATTTATCCAACCATGCATTTCATTCATATTCCAGAATCCACCACACATACAACAGCGAAATTCTCTCATACACAGTTATGGCAATAAGTGTAAGCACAAAATTCTGAATTTTTACAAGTGAATTCCCAAGCAGTGAGGTGAACTATGATCCACACAATCATCTGATACTCAAATCAAACTACTGGCATGAAAACAAAATTCAATTTGCCTCCTAAAACACTTATCAATTTATTGCATAATCTCAGGCAGCCATTGATCCTTTTTTTTTTTAAATGATCAAAAACACAATTAAAATATAACGAAAAACTCTAAATTATGCATGAAATTGTCCTAGCTAAGAGATAGGGTTAAGAAGTTGGGTAGCCTCCCAACAAGTGCCTTATTTATAGTCTTGGTTGGACTTTGCAGTCAAGGGTTCAAAGCTTGGATTCTTGACAAATCAAGTAGCTTAATATATTCCATAACATCATCCTTCTCTATGTGCTCACATATGGATGTCAAAGCCAAAATAAAGGAATCATCAATAGAACTAATATGAAATGCATCATTGACTACTGGATCAATCATACCTATGCAGGAGTATTCTTCATGATCAGTTGGAGATTTCATGGATTTGTAAATATAAAAGATTACCTTTTCATCATTGACTTGCATAGTGAGCTCACCTTTTTGCACATCAATCATAGTCTTACCGGTGGCTAGGAAAGGTCTCCCAAGAATCAAAGATACATTGCGGTCCTCCTCCATGTCCAAGATAATGAAATCAGCTGGAAAGATAAGCTTGTCCACCTTGACCAAAACATCTTCTATGATTCCCTTAGGGTAGGTGAAGGAATGGTCAGCTAGTTGCAAAGTAACCGAAGTAGGCTTCACCTCCCCCAAACCTAGCCTTTGGAAGATGGATAGGGTGCTTGCCCCTAGATCACACAAAGCTTTTCCAAAGAATTGGCTCCCAATTGTGCATGGAATGGTGAAGCTTCCTGGGTCTTTCAATTTGGAAGGTAGCTTATTCTGCAAGATTGCACTACACTCCTCTGTGAGAGCTATGGTCTCATAATCCCCCAATTTCCTTTTCTTGGACAAGATGTCCTTCATGAACTTCACATAACTCGGCATTTGTTTTAATGCCTCAGCAAATGGAATATTGATGTGAAGCTTCTTGAAAATCTCCAAGAACTTTTTGAATTGAGCATCAAGCTTTTGTTTAACAAGCCAGTTGGGGAAAGGTAAAGGTGGTGTATAAGGCTTGTCCTTCTTCTTCATGTCCTCAACCTCACCTTTTGCAATTTCCTCATTTTTCTCAACCTCTTTGCTCACAACCACTTCATCTTGTGCCACCTCAACTTCTTCTTCAAGAAGTTTAGTCTTGGAATTCCCTTCAATTTCCTTCCCACTCTTCAATGATGTAGCCTTGCACTGCTCATTAGGGGCACCCTTAGGATTGTTGATGGTATCACTTGGGAAATTCCTTGGGGGCCTGTTATTTAGAGCTTGGGCAAGTTAGCCCACTTGAGTCTTAAGATTCTCAATGAAGCTGATTGGCTTTGCATTAATGCATCATGGGATGCTAGCCTTGAATCAGTCTTGGTCATGTAATCTTATTGACTGGTCATAAACTGAGCAAACATCTTCTCCAAATTAAAAGTTAAAGTCGATGTTGAAGTTTGGGCTTGAAGGGGGCTCTGTTGTTGAAAACCTTGAGGAGCACGAGGTGCTTGATTATGCAAATAAGATGAGGAAGAGCCTTGAACATTTCCACCCCATAAGAGATTAGGATGGTTCTGCCAACTAGGGTTATAAGTATTACCAAAATCAGTGTTGTGACCTGGTTGACGGAATTGACTAGCATATTGTACACTCTCTAAGCTAGCCGTACAATTTGCAGTAGAGTGACGGTCCCCACAATGATCACAAATCTCAGCTGTGATATTAGCTCTGCTTGCAACTGAGTTGACTGCCATGGTGTCCAACTTCTTGGAGAGTGCTGCCACTTGAGTTGAAAGTGATGTGAGGGCATCAACTTCATGTAACCTGACTGCCGTTCTCCTTAGAGCAATTTTCTCTGCTGGCCACTGATAATTATTATTAGCCATCTCTTCCAAAAGGTTATAGGCTGCATCCACAGTCTTACTCATAAGTGCCCCTCCAGCTGCTGCATCAATTATGGAACGAATGGAGGTTGTCAAGCTATTATAGAAAGTATGAACTAACATCCATTTTGCTATGCCATGGTGGAGGCACTTCCTTAGCAAATCTTTGAATCGCTCCCATGCTTCATACAAGGTTTCTCCTTCGATTTTCCTGAAGGACAAGATGTCATTCCTGTACTTCATTGCCTTCATGGGAGGAAAGAATTCATCCAAGAATTTCTGAGTCAGCTCTTCCCAGGTAGTGATAGAATATTCTGGTAAAGAATGAAGCCATGCCTTGGCCCTTTCCTCAAGGAAAAAGAGAAGAACCTTAAGCGGGCAGCATCATCAGTCATCCCATGATGCTTGAAAATATCACATATCTCCAGGAAGTTAGCTAGATGAGCATTAGGATCTTTATGAGGTAAATCTCCAAACTGCACATTTTGTTGAACCATCTGAATAATAGCAAGCTTGATCTCAAAAGTCTGTGCTTGGACAGCTAGTCATCTAATGCTAGATCGGATTTCTCTAGCATTTGGGGTGGTATATTCCCTCAAAGGTCTTCCAGCATTTGCCTCCTCCGCCATCTCAAATTTGTTAACTAAAGTTAGTGCTTGTGCTTGTACTTGTCATTCTCTTAGCAATCTACGAAATGTCCTCTCGATCTCAAGATCGTAAAAATCGAGATACACCTTGAGTTCTTCGCATACAAGAGCCAAGTACCTGAAAATCAAAAAATGCAAAACAAAACAAATGAAACTTGAAATAAGAATTGTGAATAGATGTAAGAAATAACACAAAATCTAAACTCAATCCCCGACAACGGTGCCAAAAACTTGTTGGTTTGTTAATCGTAACTCTGAAAGCGCACGGGTCGACAAGTAATATATATTTGAGAGTAGAGTGTCGTGTCCCAAGGGATTGATAATTAGAAAAATGCTAAACTTAACCAAATTTCACAAAATTCTTAACTAAGCAATCGAAATGTGAGAGTGGGTTGCAAAATTAAAATAACAATTTAAAAGAAACAAAGGAAGAAAACACCAAACACCAATTCCACAAGAGAAGATGAGAATGATTAAAGCCTAGGGGTCCTTATTCACTTGCTACTTTAATGAATAATTGCAATTAACAAGCACCTATCAATGAATTAATATATGTTGGCTAATAACCATCAATAGATAAGAGCCTATGTCTAGGACAATTACCCATGTGAAACCTAGCTATTCCACTATATGTCCATGTGAAGTAACATAAGAATCACTCATTGAGACCATTTATCAAACACTTGCCATGCATGACCAAAGGGCATGTGTCCATCCCTTTAGTTAATCAACACACCCAAACCATTTGAATGCAATTGAACGTACATCAACCATACCATGTCCACAATCACAATACCCTATTTCTAGTTCTATTGGATTACTAAAATCATGTAGTTGATGGCCAATCAACAACAAGCATTAAGCAAAGATATAGAAGAACAAAACCAAATTCATTGATAGAAAACTCAACAAACTACAAAATATTCAAATCCATAGCAAGATCCTAGAGAGCCCCTAGATTAGAGTTTAGTTACACATCATAAAAGAGGAGTGATAATCACATATTTTATTCATTAAGAAACCCTTATGTTTAGTCATTTACACTCTCCATATTCTTAATTGATTGAGTTTGGTATGATTTTGTGAGTTTGAGCTCAAATTGGTCCTAATTGAATATTTCCAGCATTATTGAGATTTTACACTGTTTCTGTATTTTGGCCATAACTTGAGTTCCTAATATCTGATGAACATGAATTTTACCTTGTAGGAAAGCTAAGAGGAAGCTCTACAACTTTGATGAGAGCTCGAAGTCTGATTCAGATGTCTAAGGGACCTAAGTTGACATGGAAGTCAGAATACGGGTTCTGTCAGTAGAATCCGAACAGTGTGCACTAAAAAAAATCATATCTCAAGATGTAATAATGGAGATGGGCTGAAATTTTGACAGTGGATAGTCAAGATCCAAATAAACAACTTTCATGAGGAACACATTTTGAGAAAAAGAAGTCTAGTAGGTCATTTTGAGCTTGCAAGTCGGAACAGAGGTGCTGAAGTTGGGTTTGAGCAACCTACGGTATTTGGGACATATCTTGGGTTTAAGGAAGCCAAATTGGACGAACCAGCTATCCATTTTATAGCCAAGACAAGGATCTACAACTTTCATGAAGAACACTTTTCGTGGTTCTGAAGTATAGTGGGTCATTTTTGGCTTCCAAGTCAGACACGAAATTTTCGTCCTCAACCATCCACTCATCCATCCACTAATCCACTCATCCATCCACTAATCCACTCATCCACTCATCCACTAACTCACCCACTCATCCACTCATACACTAATCCAACCACTTAACCACTCCACCCACTCATCCACTAATCCATCCACTCATCCATCCACTCACCCATTCATGTCCATAATTTCCCACTCACCAAAAGTCCTTTGGCATTTTTCACTAATTCAACCACTCAACCATTCCACTCACTCATCCACTAAACCAATCCACTAAACCAACCCACTAATCCATCCACTCAAACACTCCACTCACTCACCCACTCATCCACCCACTTCCCTTTGTCATTTTGTTACCTTAGACTTCTATAAAAGGCACCATTTATCATGAACAAGATGTAATTCTCCTTCATTTCTCTCTAAGTTTCTTCTTGCTTCTTCATAGTTTCTCATAGTTTTGTATATTTTGATGCTCCCCTTCATGGTAATGGAGGGCTAAGCTACTTTGGGTCAATTTAGAACTCTTGAAGAGATTGTGGTTTGGATTCTTGAGACCTTGGTTATGTATTGTATTTGATTTGTAATTGAATTCCTCTTTCTTCTTCTTTTTCTTCTTCTTGATCTTGAATGCATGAATGGTGATTCTATTTATGTTGATCTGATTGATCTTGGTTTAAGATTGAGATTTGTGATGAAACTTAGAACTGATTGATCTAAACTAATCACATAAATGAAGATTGAGATTTGTGATGAAACTTAGAACTGATTGATCTAAATTAATCACAGAATTGAAGAGGTTAGGTTACGGATTTGTGCCTAAGTTAATTGAATTCGGTACTTGAAATTAACATAGATTTTCATGAATGGTGCGATTGCGGATTTGTGTTTATCACTTGTTAATTGAATTCTAGGCGATCGTCTAGTATGAATTCTGGATTTGATGCAGAGATCTCGGTTAGATCCAAATTAACAATTCAATTGCGCTTCAAGTGTTTTATGAAGGGTCTATGATTGAATCCACCCAATCTTGGATAGGTTTCTAAATTGACTGCTCTTTAATTGTTATTTCTTCCTTTAATTTTGTTAAGTGTGATCTTAAACTGTCAAACCCCCCTTTTTTGCTAACTTTCACTTGATTTGATTAAATTGCATTTACGATCCTTGAGGAGACGATCCGGTGTTGTCACTGTGCTACAAGCTTAGGTAATAACTTCGGTTATAATTTTGACTGAGTTCGGCGCTCGTCAAGGAGCAAACTAAGGAATTCAAGAAACCCATCAAATTACAAATCAAGAGAGAAAAGGGAAAGAAAAAACAAGAATAGTGAGAATCCAATGCTTGATCTTCCTCCTTGATCTTGATTCTTCACTTGAATCCTTCTATCTTCCAAGAGTTCCTCCTCCTCCCACTTGGTCTCTGGAAATCGTGCTTAGGTCCCCAAAACAAAAGACACTGAAAAATGCTCTCAAAATCAGATAAAAAGGGCCAAAATCGCAGACCAGGGTTTTACTCACGCCTAGGCCTGGCTTTTCCACGCCTAGGCGTGGTTATGAATCACGTGCTGGCATCTGCTGGACACACCTAGGCGTGGATGTCTCTGTCTGAGTTGGTCTGAAAGCCTGAGAGGACCATGCCTAGGCGTGGATTTTTCACGCCTAGGCGTGTGTTGACAACTTTTCTTTCTCTCTTGCATCCTTCTTCATTTGAGCTCCTCTTTGCTTCCTCATCCCTTCCAAGGCCTTTCCTATCTGAGATATCTGTATCAAAACAATGCTAAAGTCCATCAAACCATAGTCAATCCAACTTTCATAAACATGATCTTCAAAGATTCAATTCTTAATCATTTAAATTAACAAGCTTAATTCACCAAAGTTATGCAACAATTGAACCTATGGCCTTGAAAACTTAAGGATAACATGCTCAAATACAATCAAATTCAAGTGAATTAACTTCATTTTCTGAAGTTAACAATGGACACTGTATATGAGATTTTGCCTATGTTTGGCATTAGTGCATTGACATGCATTGGAAATGTCCGATGGACTGTATGAGGCTATTTGCCTAGGAGAGACGTACACCTCTTGAGTGGGTGTGATATGCGTAGTGTAAGTCACTTTTTGACCTTGGGGGCATTGGGGTGCAGGTTGCTTACATGGGTGGTTGGTAGCTCTTCTTCCCGTAAGTTAGACCGATGCAACGCACCGATGATCCTGACCGAGACACTATTCTTAATCAAGATCTGATAAAGACTGTCGTGTATATGCTAGATGTGCAAAATCAAAATGAGGATTATAACATGTGGTCTGAGGCATGTGGTACCGACAGATCTTTTCGATTAACTTCTCCGAACTGAGTATTAGCTCCATGGAGTAAGACATTGAGTCTATGTGCGCATGTATGAAACTGAGCATTTATATCTATGTGATATATTAATTGAGGAATATTGGCTATGACAATTGTTCTGTTGAAAAAATACTTGGATGATGATGATGATAATACTGTTAATGGCATGATAGTAAATATTATTTATTGTATCTGTTATTTGAATACATTATGATGATGGCATAATTGTATGTATGGTATGATATATCTGTATGGTATGCTGTTTGTATTATCTCTGTGCTACCATATTGGTATTGGCGTAGGTGATCTCACCTTTTTGTATATTATTTTGTACTATATTTATATTTGTAAAGATGCAGAACAAGGGACTATACAAGAGGGTGAAGAAGAGCAGGCTCCAGAGGAAGCTGAGTTTTGATCAGATGGCATCCTGGTCAAGTTTCTTTGGTTACATGAGATTGCAGTTTCACAGTGGAGCTGGAGCATGGAGGACTAGTCCCAATAAGAGGGGACTAATTTATGAGGGACACTTGACAGTAAACTTTAGCAGGATATTTCATGGGGATCCATTTTTCTCTGTAACTATTTTTGTGCATGTGGAATTTCCACTGTCTATTAGGCGGCATTGGGATACTAGAAACTATGTCCCAACGGAAATTAGTATTGTGTCGTCCGCTCGGACACCTGCCCTTAGGGCTTCGCGTCAAATCGGATTCCTACCTACTGAGGAGTCTGAGGAGGACCTGTGAATGCTTATGTCTTGAAGCATATCAAATAAGTTTTTGATGATAACAAAGCCAAGAGAAGAAGACCAAGATCAAAAAAAAAGTTCAAGATCAAAAGAAAAGATCAAGACTAAGAGAAGAAGACCAAGATCAAGAGAGGTATATTAGATATAGGTCTTAGAACATCAATGTGAAATGCTCTCAAGATATCTCAATTATATTCAAATGGTTTTTCAAAGATCTCATAAATCAACTTGTTTTCAAAGTTCATATTTTAAAGAAATGTTGATTTCAATCTTGGATTATGGTAAACATTCGCAAATCTTGTTTTGTCCAAGTACCCAAATAATAAAAATGGCCTAGAGACTTAATTGGGATTGAAAAATGTGTTCAAAGTGGAAAGTAATCGATTACACACTCTTAGTAATCGATTACCAGCAAGTCAGAGGACTTATAATTGATTACAGCATCCATGTAATCGATTACTATGCTCCCAGAAATCCAAGAACACGATCAAAAAGGCCATGTAATCGATTACATCAATATTGTAATCGATTACCAGAAAGTCAGAGGGCGTGTAATCGATTACACAAGTCTTGTAATCGATTACCACAAACCCAAAAAGCCAAGAACACGTTTTTATCCATCACCGTCATGTAATCGATTACCGTAAACCCCGTAATCGATTACAAGATTCTGACAAGCCCAACGGCTATATTATTTGGCTTTTAATGTTGCCCATTAAAGCCCCCAACGGCTCTTTTGTTCCAACAACTTATAAATACTCATCTTGGGGCATCATTTGTGGTTGAACAACACTTCTATCAATTACTATAATCCGAGATTCATCCTTAAATCACTTTTGCTCTGTTTTTGCATATATTGTTGAGATATTCTTGAAGAGCATTATAGCGCTTCAATTTGTATCATCTACTCTTGTGAGAGTTTTCATTTTATAAACACTTTGATTCTTTGTAAAGGGGGTGAGGCATCCCTCTAGAGAAAAGAGAGTGAGGTATCTCTCAAAGTTTGTAAAGGGTGAGGTATCCCTTGTTGAAGGTGAGGCATCCTTCAAAGGTTGTAAAGAGGGTGAGGTATCCCTCTAGTGAAAAGGGTGAGGCATCCCTGGTTTGAGGCTCAAGCTCAAGGGTGAGGCATCCCAAGGAGTTGAGTGCTCTTTTGTGTAAAGGTTTTCAAGCACCCGTTCAAGCTTGAAGTTTAGTGGAAAATCTCGAGTGGTTTGCTTGAGGACTGGACGTAGGTCACAAGTGGATTGGTGGCTGAACCAGGATAAATCTTGTGTTTGTTCCTCTCAACTCTATCTCTTTACTTTGTGCTTTAATTATATATGCTTGAGTTGAGTTTGATATCTTGCTTTGCTTGAATTCTTTCTATCTTGGGTTGTTTATTTATGAGTGAAGTATTCAATCTCATTTATCCATTCACCTCAATCATCCAATAGCTTCAACGAAAGTTGTCAATCAAACGTTTTGCGAAAGACTTACAAAAATATTTTACATACTCAATTCACCCCCCCTCTTGAGTATTGAGGCCACTTGGTAACAAGTGGTATCAGAGCTAGGCTCTTGTATAAAGGGCTTAGCAGCTTCAAGAGAAAGTGATGGCCTCTTCAAATGATTTTTATGAAAGTTCCTCTTTATAGACCTCCCTTTTTCAATGGGGATGGGTATGCTTATTGGAAAGAAAGAATGAAAATTTTTATTGAAGCTATTGACTTGGATGTGTGGGATGTCATGTTGAAAATGGTCCCTTTGTACCCACACAAGTTGTAAATGGTGTAAGAATTAATACACCAAGAAGTGAATGGACGGATGATGATAAAAAGAAGGTCCAATATAATTTGAGAGCCAAAAACATCATTACCACTGCTTTGGGGTATGATGAGTTTTTTAGAGTCTCAAATTGTAAATCTGCCCAAGAAATATGGGACACCTTACAAGTAACTCATGAGGGTACTAGTGAAGTGAAAAGATCAAGAATAAATACTCTCACTCATGAGTATGAACTTTTTAGAATGAACCAAGGTGAAAGCATTCAAGAAATGCAAAAGTGTTTCACACATATCATAAATCATCTTGCTTCATTGGGAAAGACTTTTCCTAATGAAGATCTTATTAACAAAGTATTGAGATGTTTGAGCAAGGAGTGGCAACCTAAAGTGACGACTATTTCAGAATCAAGAAAATTAGCAACAATGACATTGGCCACACTTTTTGGCAAGCTTCAAGAACATGAGTTGGAGCTGAATAGACTCAATCAAAATGAGAAGCTTGACAAGAAGGAAAAGAAGGGAATTGCTCTCAAGGCCACCTCCTCTTTGATCAATGATGATGATGATGATGATGGAGATGGCTTGGAAATTAGTGAAGAGAATCTTGGCCTACTAGTAAAGAAGTTTGGAAGATTCTTCAAAAAGAATAGAGCTCAAGGAAGACCTCTTTTCCCTCAAAGAATGCCTATCACAAAGGGGAAGGAACCTCAACCACTCCTAAATGCTATGAATGTGGAGAATTGGGTCACATGAAGATGGAGTGCCCAATCTATCAAAGGAAAGTGGAGAAGTATGAAAAGAGATACTCAAAGGAAAAGAAAGAAAGAAGAGCCTACATAGCTTGGGATGATAATGACATGGATTCAATCGATAGTTCGGACAATGAGGAAGCCAATCTATGTTTCATGGCTACAGGAGAAGAGGAAGATGAAGATGACATGGAGGTAACATCCTCAAATTTTGAATCAAATTCTTCTCCTTCATATGATGAATTGCATAATGAATCTATGAGACTTGCAAAACTCGTTTCATCATCCAAGAAAACAATTTCCTCTTTTGAAAACAAAATCTCTATTTTAAACAAGGAAATTGAGGAACTTAAAATTGAAAATGAAACTCTTGGACTCATTGATGCAAATTCCTCATGCTTAACATGTTCTTTACTTGATAATGCACCTACATCCTTTTCTTGCTCATCATGTAAAACTTTTGAAAAGGAAATTGAAGATTTAAAAAATACTCTTTCAAAATTTACCCTTGGAAGAGATAATTTGAACATATTGCTTGGGAATCAAAAATGTGTGTTTCAAAAGGCTGGTTTAGGGTACAATCCCAAAAATCAACAAAAGCTTTACAAGAATTTCTTTGTTCCCTCAAATTCATCAACAAGTCCTTTTATAAAATGTTTTCATTGTGGCAAGAAAGGACATAGTGCATCAACTTGTAATGTAAGGAAGAATATCAATAACAAGATTGGAACTAAAATGGTTTGGGTTCCCAAAGGCACCTTGCCTAACACTAACACACAAGGACCCAAGAGAATTTGGGTACCAAAAGCCAAAAATTGAAGTGTGTTGTAGGTGTGCTTGAAAGCCAAGAATGGACTTTGGAATATCAAAAGTGGTTGTTGCAAGCACACAAGATCGAAATTACTCCAAGTTCTCTTCCTTGTCTCCAAGAAGCTTGGACTTGCAATCTTTGGATAAGTGGAGATATGTTTTTATGCTCTAACTTGTTTTAAAATTGTATTTCTCTAAGCTTTATATCTTGAAAATATCTTTATATGCAATAATATGCTTGATAGGTTCATTTCTTGTTTGAAATAGCATATTTGATATAAAACATCTTTGAACTTGGCATATTGGATCAATCATGCATCTAAACTCTTGTAATACAATTTTGATGCATAATTTTCTGCATAATGTGTCATATGCTGTATAATATGTGATTTTCTGCAAAATGATGCATAACTTGTCACTTGTATGGCACAATGTCACAATCTTCCGCATAATCTCATTTCTGCTGCATAATGAACTCAATTGCTGCATAAAATGCACCTTTTCTGCACAATGCATGATTTTAAATGTATAATCTGTTTCTTTTGCTGCATAATGTGCTATTGTAATGCATAACATGCTACCTTGCTGTATAATCATGACATTTTTTGCTGCATATCATGATGGTTCTTGATCATATTTGAATCCAATACTGACTTGGGCGTTGGAGATTCCCCTTAAGTTATTTTGCAGGTACTACATCATGACAAAAACCCTCAAAAAGCTCAAAAACTTCACCAATTCATCAAAAGGGTGTAATTCTTGGTAAAAGTAGCATTTTCGCATGATCATATGTTTTAGATCACAATCTATCTGGATTATATGCCTACATGATGTTTGAAATTGTTTTGGAATGCTTTGGAACAAATTTGAAAGGTTTAAGATTGATCTTTTTCTGTTTAAAATGCAAAATCTGAGTTTTAGCAATCTGGTAATCGATTACACAAGCTTTGTAATCGATTACAAAGGCTCTGCCAAGCGTTCCAAGCCAAGTCAGAAAGCAGGTAATCGATTACACCTCCAATGTAATCGATTACAACTATTCCAGAAGGCATGTAATCGATTGCACCGCATATGTAATCGATTACCGGGAATCCAGAACATGCATAATCGATTACACAGACATTGTAATCGATTACACAGGGTTTTAAAAGGCAAAAATTCATGGGACATACCTTTTTATCTACCATCAAGCCTTTTCATGATGCTTTCCTTATGCTTAATCTTTATCTAACCCCATTTGCTCTTGTATATGACTCTGAATTCTATTGGCATAAATGATAAATACTACCCAAGATTTAATTTTCATATGCATTTGGCATCACAAATTGTTGTGCTAAACCGTTCATACTCTGATACTGATCCTGCTGGGCTGAAATGTTTATACAATGCTGAATGCTTATGTTGTTTTTGATAATGCCAATGGGGGAGAGATTAGTGAAATATGTTGAATGTGTACGGGAGAGCTTTGCTCTTTTACGTGAAAATCATTTATCCTATCTCATGCATACATTACGGGGGAGAATTGCGCTTAAATCTCTGATGGATAATATGCAAATATTTCTCTATTTTCAATGTTTATTTTGTCATCATCAAAAAGGGGGAGAATGTGAATGCTTTTGTCTTGAAGCATATCAAATAAGTTTTTGATGATAACAAAGCCAAGAGAAGAAGACCAAGATCAAAAGAAAAGTTCAAGATCAAAAGAAAAGATCAAGACCAAGAGAAGAAGACCAAGATCAAAAGAGGTATATTAGATATAGGTCTTAGAACATCAATGTGAAATGCTCTCAAGATATCTCAATTATATTCAAATGGTTTTTCAAAGATCTCATAAATCAACTTGTTTTCAAAGTTCATATTTTAAAGAAATGTTGATTTCAATCTTGGATTATGGTAAACATTTGCAAATCTTGTTTTGTCCAAGTACCCAAATGATAAAAATGGCCTAGAGACTTAATTGGGATTGAAAAATGTGTTCAAAGTGGAAAGTAATCGATTACCAGCAAGTCAGAGGACTTGTAATCGATTACAGCATCCATGTAATCGATTACCATGCTCCCAGAAATCCAAGAACACGATCAAAAAGGCCATGTAATCGATTACATCAATATTGTAATCGATTACCAGAAAGTCAGAGGGCGTGTAATCGATTACACAAGTCTTGTAATCGATTACCACAAACCCAAAAAGCCAAGAACACGTTTTAACTCATGTAATCGATTACCGTAACCCCATGTAATCGACACAAGATTCCGACAAGCCCAACGGCTATATTATTTGGCTTTTAATGTTGCCCATTAAAGCCCCCAACGGCTCTTTTGTTCCAACAACTTATAAATACTCATCTTGGGGCATCATTTGTGGTTGAACAACACTTGAGAAACATCTATCAATTGCTATAATCCGAGATTCATCCTTAAATCACTTTTGCTCTGTTTTTGCATATATTGTTGAGATATTCTTGAAGAACATTATAGCGCTTCAATTTGTATCATCTACTCTTGTGAGAGTTTTCATTTTATAAACACTTTGATTCTTTGTAAAGGGGGTGAGGCATCCCTCTAGAGAAAAGAGAGTGAGGTATCTCTCAAAGTTTGTAAAGGGTGAGGTATCCCTTGTTGAAGGTGAGGCATCCTTCAAAGGTTGTAAAGAGGGTGAGGTATCCCTCTAGTGAAAAGGGTGAGGCATCCCTGGTTTGAGGCTCAAGCTCAAGGGTGAGGCATCCCAAGGAGTTGAGTGCTCTTTTGTGTAAAGGTTTTCAAGCACCCGTTCAAGCTTAAAGTTTAGTGGAAAATCTCGAGTGGCTTGCTTGAGGACTGGACGTAGGTCACAAGTGGATTGGTGGCTGAACCAGGATAAATCTTGTGTTTGTTCCTCTCAACTCTATCTCTTTACTTTGTGCTTTAATTATATATGCTTGAGTTGAGTTTGATATCTTGCTTTGCTTGAATTCTTTCTATCTTGGGTTGTTTATTTATGAGTGAAGTATTCAATCTCATTTATCCATTCACCTCAATCATCCAATAGCTTCAACGAAAGTTGTCAATCAAACGTTTTGCGAAAGACTTACAAAAATATTTTACATACTCAATTCACCCCCCTCTTGAGTATTGAGGCCACTTGGTAACAAGTGGTATCAGAGCTAGGCTCTTGTATAAAGGGCTTAGCAGCTTCAAGAGAAAGTGATGGCCTCTTCAAATGATTTTTATGAAAGTTCTTCTCTTTATAGACCTCCCTTTTTCAATGGGGATGGGTATGCTTATTGGAAAGAAAGAATGAAAATTTTTATTGAAGCTATTGACTTGGATGTGTGGGATGCTGTTGAAAATGGTCCCTTTGTACCCACACAAGTTGTAAATGGTGTAAGAATTAATACACCAAGAAGTGAATGGACGGATGATGATAAAAAGAAGGTCCAATATAATTTGAGAGCCAAAAACATCATTACCACTGCTTTGGGGTATGATGAGTTTTTAGAGTCTCAAATTGTAAATCTGCCCAAGAAATATGGGACACCTTACAAGTAACTCATGAGGGTACTAGTGAAGTGAAAAGATCAAGAATAAATACTCTCACTCATGAGTATGAACTTTTTAGAATGAACCAAGGTGAAAGCATTCAAGAAATGCAAAAGTGTTTCACACATATCATAATCATCTTGCTTCATTGGGAAAGACTTTTCCTAATGAAGATCTTATTAACAAAGTATTGAGATGTTTGAGCAAGGAGTGGCAACCTAAAGTGACGACTATTTCAGAATCAAGAAAATTAGCAACAATGACATTGGCCACACTTTTTGGCAAGCTTCAAGAACATGAGTTGGAGCTGAATAGACTCAATCAAAATGAGAAGCTTGACAAGAAGGAAAAGAAGGGAATTGCTCTCAAGGCCACCTCCTCTTTGATCAATGATGATGATGATGATGATGGAGATGGCTTGGAAATTAGTGAAGAGAATCTTGGCCTACTAGTAAAGAAGTTTGGAAGATTCTTCAAAAAGAATAGAGCTCAAGGAAGACCTCTCTTTCCCTCAAAGAATGCCTATCACAAAGGGGAAGGAACCTCAACCACTCCTAAATGCTATGAATGTGGAGAATTGGGTCACATGAAGATGGAGTGCCCAATCTATCAAAGGAAAGTGGAGAAGTATGAAAAGAGATACTCAAAGGAAAAGAAAGAAAGAAGAGCCTACATAGCTTGGGATGATAATGACATGGATTCAATCGATAGTTCGGACAATGAGGAAGCCAATCTATGTTTCATGGCTACAGGAGAAGAGGAAGATGAAGATGACATGGAGGTAACATCCTCAAATTTTGAATCAAATTCTTCTCCTTCATATGATGAATTGCATAATGAATCTATGAGACTTGCAAAACTCGTTTCATCATCCAAGAAAACAATTTCCTCTTTTGAAAACAAAATCTCTATTTTAAACAAGGAAATTGAGGAACTTAAAATTGAAAATGAAACTCTTGGACTCATTGATGCAAATTCCTCATGCTTAACATGTTCTTTACTTGATAATGCACCTACATCCTTTTCTTGCTCATCATGTAAAACTTTTGAAAAGGAAATTGAAGATTTAAAAAATACTCTTTCAAAATTTACCCTTGGAAGAGATAATTTGAACATATTGCTTGGGAATCAAAAATGTGTGTTTCAAAAGGCTGGTTTAGGGTACAATCCCAAAATCAACAAAAGCTTTACAAGAATTTCTTTGTTCCCTCAAATTCATCAACAAGTCCTTTTATAAAATGTTTTCATTGTGGCAAGAAAGGACATAGTGCATCAACTTGTAATGTAAGGAAGAATATCAATAACAAGATTGGAACTAAAATGGTTTGGGTTCCCAAAGGCACCTTGCCTAACACTAACACACAAGGACCCAAGAGAATTTGGGTACCAAAAGCCAAAAATTGAAGTGTGTTGTAGGTGTGCTTGAAAGCCAAGAATGGACTTTGGAATATCAAAAGTGGCTGCTGCAAGCACAAGATCAGAAATTACTCCAAGTTCTCTTCCTTGTCTCCAAGAAGCTTGGACTTGCAATCTTTGGATAAGTGGAGATATGTTTTTATGCTCTAACTTGTTTTAAAATTGTATTTCTCTAAGCTTTATATCTTGAAAATATCTTTATATGCAATAATATGCTTGATAGGTTCATTTCTTGTTTGAAATAGCATATTTGATATAAAACATCTTTGAACTTGGCATATTGGATCAATCATGCATCTAAACTCTTGTAATACAATTTTGATGCATAATTTTCTGCATAATGTGTCATATGCTGTATAATATGTGATTTTCTGCAAAATGATGCATAACTTGTCACTTGTATGGCACAATGTCACAATCTTCCGCATAATCTCATTTCTCACTGCATAATGAACTCAATTGCTGCATAAAATGCACCTTTTCTGCACAATGCATGATTTTAAATGTATAATCTGTTTCTTTTGCTGCATAATGTGCTATTGTAATGCATAACATGCTACCTTGCTGTATAATCATGACATTTTTTGCTGCATATCATGATGGTTCTTGATCATATTTGAATCCAATACTGACTTGGGCGTTGGAGATTCCCCTTAAGTTATTTTGCAGGTACTACATCATGACAAAAACCCTCAAAAAGCTCAAAAACTTCACCAATTCATCAAAAGGGTGTAATTCTTGGTAAAAGTAGCATTTTCGCATGATCATATGTTTTAGATCACAATCTATCTGGATTATATGCCTACATGATGTTTGAAATTGTTTTGGAATGCTTTGGAACAAATTTGAAAGGTTTAAGATTGATCTTTTTCTGTTTAAAATGCAAAATCTGAGTTTTAGCAATCTGGTAATCGATTACACAAGCTTTGTAATCGACAAAAGGCTCGCTAAGCGTTCCAAGCCAAGTCGAAAGCGTAATCGATTACACCTCCAATGTAATCGATTACAACTATTCCAGAAGGCATGTAATCGATTGCACCGCATATGTAATCGATTACGGAATCCAGAACATGCATAATCGATTACAGACATTGTAATCGATTACACAGGGTTTTAAAAGGCAAAAATTCATGGGACATACCTTTTTATCTACCATCAAGCCTTTTCATGATGCTTTCCTTATGCTTAATCTTTATCTAACCCCATTTGCTCTTGTATATGACTCTGAATTCTATTGGCATAAATGATAAATACTACCCAAGATTTAATTTTCATATGCATTTGGCATCACAAATTGTTGTGCTAAACCGTTCATACTCGATACATGATCTCTTTGGGCAATAAATGTTTATACAATGTTTGAATGCTTATGTTGTTTTTGATAATGCCAATGGGGAGAGATTAGTGAAATATGTTGAATGTGTACGGAGAGCTTTGCTCTTTTACGTGAAAATCATTTATCCTATCTCATGCATACATTACGGGGGAGAATTGCGCTTAAATCTCTGATGGATAATATGCAAATATTTCTCTATTTTCAATGTTTATTTTGTCATCATCAAAAAGGGGGAGAATGTGAATGCTTTTGTCTTGAAGCATATCAAATAAGTTTTTGATGATAACAAAGCCAAGAGAAGAAGACCAAGATCAAAAGAAAAGTTCAAGATCAAAAGAAAAGATCAAGACCAAGAGAAGAAGACCAAGATCAAAAGAGGTATATTAGATATAGGTCTTAGAACATCAATGTGAAATGCTCTCAAGATATCTCAATTATATTCAAATGGTTTTTCAAAGATCTCATAAATCAACTTGTTTTCAAAGTTCATATTTTAAAGAAATGTTGATTTCAATCTTGGATTATGGTAAACATTTGCAAATCTTGTTTTGTCCAAGTACCCAAATGATAAAAATGGCCTAGAGACTTAATTGGGATTGAAAAATGTGTTCAAAGTGGAAAGTAATCGATTACAAAGAAGTCAGAGGACTTGTAATCGATTACATGAGATCCATGTAATCGATTACCATGCTCCCAGAAATCCAAGAACACGATCAAAAAGGCCATGTAATCGATTACATCAATATTGTAATCGATTACCGTAAAAGTCGAGGGCGTGTAATCGATTACACAAGTCTTGTAATCGATTACCACAAACCCAAAAAGCCAAGAACACGTTTTAACTCATCATGTAATCGATTACGTAACCCCATAATCGATTACAAGATTCTCGACAAGCCCAACGGCTATAT
This sequence comes from Ormosia emarginata, assembly GCA_029884605.1. Taxonomy (NCBI): domain Eukaryota; kingdom Viridiplantae; phylum Streptophyta; class Magnoliopsida; order Fabales; family Fabaceae; genus Ormosia; species Ormosia emarginata. The sequence continues at coordinate 742,450 of JAQQTP010000013.1, read as the reverse complement.
TATTTGGCTTTTAATGTTGCCCATTAAAGCCCCCAACGGCTCTTTGTTCCAACAACTTATAAATACTCATCTTGGGGCATCATTTGTGGTTGAACAACACTTGAGAAACATCTATCAATTGCTATAATCCGAGATTCATCCTTAAATCACTTTTGCTCTGTTTTTGCATATATTGTTGAGATATTCTTGAAGAACATTATAGCGCTTCAATTTGTATCATCTACTCTTGTGAGAGTTTTCATTTTATAAACACTTTGATTCTTTGTAAAGGGGGTGAGGCATTGACGAGCGCCGAACTCAGTCAAAATTATAACCGAAGTTATTACCTAAGCTTGTAGCACAGTGACAACACCGGATCGTCTCCTCAAGGATCGTAGATGCAATTTAATCAAATCAAGTGAAAGTTAGCAAAGGGGGGGTTTGATGGTTCAAGGATCGCACTTAACAAAATTAAAAGGGAGAAATAACAATTAAAGAGCAGTCAATTTAGAAACCTATCCAAGATTGGGTGGATTCAATCATAGACCCTTCATAAAACACTTGAAGTGCAATTGAATTGTTAATTTGGATCTAACCGAGATCTCTCGCATCAAATCCAGAATTCATACTAGACGATCGTCTAGAATTCAATTAACAAGTGATAAACACAAATCCGCAATCGCATCATTCATGAAAATCTATGTTAATTTCAAGTAACCGAATTCAATTAACTTAGGCACAAATCAAGAACCTAACCTCTTCAATTACGTGATTAATTTAGATCAATCAGTTCTAAGTTTCATCACAAATCTCAATCTTAAACTAAGATCAAATTAGATCAACATAAATAGAATCACCATTCATGCATTCAAGATCAAGAAGAAGAAAGAAGAAGAAAGAAGAAGAAGAAAAGAGAATTCAATTACAAATCAAATACAATACATAACCAAGGTCTCAAGAATCCAAACCACAATCTCTTCAAGAGATCTAAATTGACCGAAAGTAGCTTAGCCCTCCATCACCATGAAGAGAAGCATCAAAATATACAAAAGCTATGAGAAACTATGAAGAAACTATGAAGAAACAAGAAACTAAGAGAGAAATGAAGGAGAGAATATGTTGTTCATGATAAATGGTGCCTTTTATAGAAGTCTAAGGTAACAAAATGACAAAGGGAAGTGGGTGGATGAGTGGGTGGATGAGTGGAGTGGTTGAGTGGATGGATTAGTGGGTTGGTTTAGTGGATTGGTTTAGTGGATGAGTGGGTGGAGTGGTTGAGTGGTTGAATTAGTGAAAAATGCCAAAGGACTTTTGGTGAGTGGAAAATTATGGACTTGAATGGGTGAGTGGATGGATGAGTAGATGAGTTAGTGGATGAGTGGGTGGAGTGGTTAAATGGTTGGATTAGTGTATTAGTGGATGAATGGGTGAGTTAGTGGATGAGTGGATGAGTGGATGAGTGGATTAGTGGATGGATGAGTGGATTAGTGGATGGGTGAAAATTTCGTGTCTGACTTGGAAGCCAAAAACGACCCACTATACTTCAGAACCATGAAAAGTGTTCTTCATCAAAGTTGTAGATCCTTGTCTTGGCTATAAAATGGATAGCTGGTTCGTCCAATTTGGCTTCCTTAAGCCCAAGATATGTCCCAAATACCGTAGGTTGCTCAAACCCAACTTCAGCACCTCTGTTCCGACTTGTAAACTCAAAATGACCTGCTAGACTTCTTTTTCTCAAAATGTGTTCTTCATGAAAGTTGTTTATTTGGATCTTGACTATCCACTGTCCAAATTTCAGCCCATCTCCATTATTACATCTTGAGATATGATTTTTTTGAGTGCACACTATTCGGATTCTACTGGCAGAACCCGTATTCTGACTTCCATGTAAACTTAGGTCCCTTAGACATCTGAATCAGACTTCGAGCTCTTCATCAAAGTTGTAGAGCTTCCTCTTAGCTTTCCTACAAGGTAAAATTCATGTTCATCAGATATTAGGAACTCAAGTTATGGCCAAAATACAGAAACAGTGTCAAATCTCAATAATGCTGAAAATATTCAATTAGGACCAATTTGAGCTCAAACTCACAAAATCATACCAAACTCAATCAATTAAGAATATGGAGAGTGTAAATGACTAAACAAAAGGGTTTCTTAATGAATAAAATATGTGATTATCAAATTCCCCCACACTTAGCTTTTTGCACTCCAAAACATATAAAACAAAACTCAAGACCAAAATTTTACAATCAAGAAGAACAACCAAAGGTTCAAGGATCAAAACATTCATGAGTTAACAATTCTCCACATCTCAAACTAACAAGCAAGGTATCTTCAACATGAATCGAGAATGAAAGATCTTCACAAGATTCCCTCTCAATCTCTCAAGTGTTTAAAAGGTAGGTATTTCACTCAATTCAACCCATGAAAATTGCACTACCATAAGCTTGCTTATCTTCTACTTCTCCACTACTCAAAACACATGCACACACAAATCATGAGGACTTTATTCAAGGTTGTAGTGAGGTCAAGGTAACAGGAGAGGATAAAATGGATATGAGAAGATAAATACCAAAGAGAATAAAAGCAAATGAGAGCTGAGTTCAAATAACAAGCATAAAAGTTCATCCCAACTCTAGTGTATATTCCTTTACATATTCATTTCCCAATCCTTTTCTTTTTTTTTTTTTTTTTTTTTTTAAACACTTGGTTTTTTTTTTTTTTTTTTTTTTTTATATATATATATATATATGAACATAACTATATACATACATTTTTTTTTTTTTTTTTGGCACTCTTTTCTTTTTCAACAACCATTTTGTACATACACCCCCACACTTGTTCAAAAACTCATCCATTAACTAAGCTAATGTTCTTTTATTCCCTAAGGTAAAGTAAGAACACGATTTCTCATTTAAGGCACATGATGAGCTAGAAACAAGGAATGGTCAAATAAGCTCAAAGGGGTTAAGCAAAGGAAAATATACAAGGTTGGCAGAATCGAGAATTTTTCAAGAAGTCAAAAGAGTGCTTGATATCATATTGAAACAAGGTTAGCTATTTGGTTAAACTAGCTAATTAAGAAAGAGGGCCTCAATCATGTTCATGCGTGCAAGTGAAATGTAGCCTCAAAAAGAATCAAAGCAAGTTCTAGAGTGGTCATTAACATGAGTGAAAATCACACAAGAAAGAAGAGAATGGCATAAATGTTGAATCCATCCATTAGGCTCAAAATCTCACAAGGTATGCATCCATCAAACTCAATTCATAAATTCAATCATCCATCACCAAGCATATCAGTTCAAGAAGGGAGAAAAATTATTCAATCATGCAATGAACCTCTTTTTTTTTTCTTTTTTTTTTTTTTTTTTTTTTTTTTTTTTTTTTTTTTTACAAATGAAAAGAAACAGAAACATGCTAAAATCTCTCCCCCACACTTAATAGAACATTGTCCTCAATGTGAAAGAAAGAGATAGAAAAGAGCAACACAACCTGATAAGAAGTGAATCATCGCTAAGCATAAAAAGAAACACACCGTCGCCGTCCGCATCGACCTTGAAAAGAAATCAAACAAGAAAACGTTAGTACTTCCACAATGCAATACTAATTAATTACTACCTAAAATGACTCTCTTACTCTGCCACCAATTAAGATGCGTCTCAAGAGTAAAATTACTCCTTACTCTGCCATCACTAATTGGTTTAATAAGTCCATGACAATCATATCATACTAAACAAAACAACAATAATTTTTTTTTTTTTTTTTTTTTTTTTTTTTCAAACTCATTAAAGAGAAAGTTTCAGATCGGGCTTTTGTTTCTTGTTACTTCCTTCGCTGCTTCCTGTTGACCAATCTATCTGAGCTAATACCTTATCAGGTACATACTCAAAAGCTTCTAATTTATCAATGAGCTCATCAATAGTGGAGGCAGAGATAAGAAGTTGTCTTGCCGAAGGAGTGATAAATTTCTGTTCCACAACTTTGTCAAGAAAAAATAACAAAAGATCAAAGAAATTATTAACATTCAACAAACCAATGGGTTTATGGTGGATGTTCAGGCCTACCAAGAGACAATTTGAAAAATTTCTTCTAAAGTACCAAAACCACCTGGTAAGACAATAAATGCATCGCAATTGTCAACCATTATTTTCATTCGTCCATGCATAGATGTTACTTTAATTTCTTCTCCAATTGTCTTTCCAAAGGATGTTATTTTCAGCCAAAGGTTTAGGAATAACACCTAAAACCTGATCGCTCCTATAGAAGCAAAGAAGTGATACAAATTTCCCATTAACCCACGACAACCTCCCCATATACAAGATGAATATTCCTCGCAGAAGTGATCGACCAAGAGTGCTAGCTGCGTTTACAAACTCTAATCCCTTCCCATAACTTGACCCACAAAAACACACAGACATTTTTGAGGTTACGAATAGAAGGCCCCATTCTATACTCTTCCTCCCTTTGAGTGATTCTCGAGTGTGAAGGAAGATGGAGAAAATGGAGTGTTTAAATAAGAAAAAGAATGGAAAGGGAAATAATTGCACCTATAAGGGTAGGTTGACTCATTGTCGAAAAAAGGTTGAAATTAAGAGTCACAGAATCTTTTCTCCTTTTTTATTTTTTTTTTTTTTTTTTTTTATTGACTTCAAGAAAACCATCAAGGTAAAGAAGTCTAGAAACCCCCAAGGACCCCGCTCAAAGGATCGTCTGTACAAAAATCAAAATACAACAAAATGATACAAAGATAATAGAAAATGATGACATACCCGTATGTACAGTTTCCATGGCGTATCTTTATACTCACAGTCATGAGTGCAAAGACATCACGCCCTTTTTTTTTTTTTTTTTTTTTTTTTTTTTTTTTTTTTTGAAATTGTTAGAAAAACTTGATGAAAGATGAGTGTATACTTACTTAAGATTGGGATGGAGGTAGTCTCTCTTTTTTCGGCTTTGTGCCAAAGCATTGTTGACCAAGATTCGACCCATTCAAGACCAACAGAACATGGGCTCCCAAAAGGGACAAGTGGCCATAATACGACCGGCCGCCTCACATGTGGGATACAATCTACCTTCTTTGTTTTTCAATTAAGAAGGCTGGATCAGATGCATGCATTTCCCCATTCACGGTTTGTGTTACCAAAGCCAACCCTAAGAAGTATACATTTTTTTTTTTTTTTTTTTTTTTTTTTTTTTTTTTTTTTTTTTTTGATTTTTTTTTTTTTCATTTTTTTTTTTTCATTTGTTTTTTTTTTTTTTTTTTTTTGTAAAATGCCATGAAGAAGAAGAAGAAGAAGATGATATGTACAGATTGTTTGTGGATATGGCTCACATCTCGCCTCTCGGTTTAACGTCCAAGAATCGCTTAAACGTCTTCTATGAGTCGAGGATAAGCTTCCCATCCAATTTTCTTATAAATTGGCAAACAGGGTCTTTTAGAGTCGATTCCCAAGATCGTAGCGTTGTTGTTCATCCTTGAAGAGATTCCACAATTTAAGAATTTCTCGATGCACCAATCCACAAGAATGCGTCTCAAGAGTCAATAAGATATCATCTAATGACTCCTTACTCACCCATTCTTAATGAAGAAAATTTTATCTTCTCTATTTGCGGAAACCATCCCCTTAGTACGACATCGCTTGTTACAGCTCCATCGTCCACATTTGTGACAGACTTGTAACCTTTTTGCTCTTCTCCTTTTAGAATATGAACTTCTTCCAAGACCGGCATATATGAGTCAAATGAAATTGAGGACTCACCGCTAATCTGACCTTTGCTTCAATTATCCAACAGACATCTTCTCGCATACCCTTGTGCATCAACATTCTCAATCTCTCACATCGAACTTTGTAGATTTTTCTCGAGCATTTTGAGGAAGAGAAGGAAAATGTTTTCTCGTGTTTGAAAGAATGACATCCATTTTGAAGGAGAAGAAGGGTTCAGGCTTATTTTGGGAAATCGAAGAATAAACCGACTCAAGAGTCACTGAGTACCGTATCCGCCACTTAACCTAAGAACACAAAGAACTCAAGAACTTGGTTTTCCAGAATGGTTGAGTCTTTGTCCATTAACCTTAAGCGCATTACCATTCCTAGGATCCTCGCATCGATGCCGAGAGGATACGCGTGTTCGACAACAAAAGAACCGCGCCACCTAGATCTCAATTTTCCAAGGAGTAGGTGCAGATGATAATCTCAAAGCGTAACTTTTTGACCAATTTCCGCAGCTTTTGCAAAAGGTGTAACAGACCTTTAATAAAGTAGGCCAATAAAATCCATACCGCAAGATTTTCGCAGCTTGTTGTCGCCGAAGAAAAATGACCTCCACATGCTTCCGAGCGACTCTACCTACCTTATTGTCTGGCACATAGCTGTTTTTTTTTTTTTTTTTTTTTTTCTTTTTCTTTTTTTTTTTTTTTTTTTTTTTTTTTTTTTTTTTTTTTTTTTTTTTTTTTTTTTTTTTTTTTTTTTTTTTTTTTTTTTTATTCATAATGCGGATGGAGAAGGTTCATCACCTCCACTTCGCATTCTCTCGGAAGTTCATGATACTCGTTTGAGGCGTGTCCATTTACGATGAAAGCTTTGGCAAAGGACCTCACTTTTAATCCGAATGTTAACTGTAAGGAAAAACATTAGTAACAATAAATAGTCCATCCCATCTAGACCTTAATTTACTGTGCATGAGTCGGAGGCGGGAGTTATAGAGGAGAACTTTTTGACCAATCTCAAATGTTTTCCTCGTAATCAACTTATCATGGAAGGCTTTGGTCTTCTCCTTATAAAGTTTGGAACTTTCATATGCCTCCAAGCGGATCTCCTCTAATTGCCGCACCGCAGCCTTTCCTCTCCAAACCTCGCTTGATCTAGGTCCAAGTTGCACCTTTTCACCGCCCGTAATGCTCGATGCTCAATTTCCACCCAGGTGGCAGTGCTTTTTCCAAAATAATCCGATACGGAGACATCCCGATTGGTGTCTTATAAGCAGTCCCCAGGTAAGCCCATAAAGCATCCTCAAGCCTCTTGCTCCGGTCTTTTCTCGTTAGGTTGAACCGTGCTCTCGGAGTATCCGCTTAATTTCTCCGTTGGAGACCTCGGCTTGCCCATTGGTTTGGGGGGTGGTAAGGTGTAGAAACCTTGTGTTGGACTCCATACTTCTTCATCAAAGCCTCCATGCTTCGATTGCAAAAATGTGAACCTTGATCACTAATGATGGCTCTCTGACTCCAAACCTACGTAAAATCATGTGATCTAATAAAATCCATAACAACTTTAGAATCATCACCCGAGTGGCCTTAGCCTCCACCCATTTAGATACATAATCCACAAAGAAGCGTAATGTAAACAAAACCAAATGATACAGAAAAGGACCCATAAAGTCAATACCCCAAACATCAAAAATCTCACAGAATAATAAGGGTTTCTCGGGGCATTTCATTCCTACGAGAAGTATTCCCTGTTCTCCGGCATTGATCACAAGATTTGCAAAACATATATGCATCATGAAATAGAGCGGGCCAATATAATCCGTAGTCTAAAACTTTCCTAGCAGTCCGTTGAGGACCGAAGTGGCCGCCACATGCAAGTTTATGACAAAAGCTAAGAATGGAATGGAATTCATCATCGCACACACCTCCTAATTACTTGGTCACCGCAAAATCTCCATAAGTAAGGATCATCCCACACATAATACTTTGACTCACTTTTCAATTTATCAATCTTAGCCTTAGTGAAATGTGCGTGTATTGCGTTAGCAACCAAGAAATTAATCAAATCAAGAAACCAAGGGATGTTGCCTTGCACTTGAAAAGTCGCTCATCGTGGAAAACATCATGGATGGGAAAACATCTCGCCTCCCTTTCAATTCGACTCAAGTGATCACCACCAAATTCTCCGCTCCATTCTTGTCACGGATCTCAATATCAAACTCCCGAAGTAGCAACATCCACCTAATCAACCGGGGCTTGGCATTGGGCTTCTTCAGAGAAACTTCAATGCCGCATGATCCGAAAACACAACCACTCTAGAACCAAGCAAATATGATCGAAATTTATCTAAAGCAAAAACAATTGCTAAAAGTTCCTTTTCGCTTGTGGTGTAGTTGATTTGTGCAGGATCTAAAGTTCTCGAAGCATAGGAAATGACATGAGATACTTTACCGACCCTTTTGTGCAAGAACAGCTCCCAATGCATAATTAGAGGCATCACACATCGCTCAAATGGAAGTGTCCAATCCGGCGGTTGGATGATAGGTGTACTGGTCAATGCCTCGCTTCAATTGATTGAAGGCATCCCGGCACTTCTTGTCAAAGTGAAATTCCACATCTTTTGCAGTAAGTTGGATAGCGGAAGTGCAATTTTGCTGAAATCCTTTATGAACCGTCCGATAGAAACCTCGCATGACCAAGGAAAGAACGAATCTCCCGCACGCACGTGGGGTAAGATAGGCATGAAATAACATCTATTTTTGCAGATCTACCTCAATACCCTCACGAGATATCACATGCCCTAAGACTATACCTTGTTCTACCATGAAATGACATTTCTCAAAATTTAGAACGAGGTTAGTCTTAATGCATCTATGCAAGACCCGAGCCGACTATCTAAACATGCATCAAAGGAAGATCCATAGACAAGAAAATCATCCATGAATACGTCCATGCAATTTTCTAAAAATCGAAAAAGATACTTACCATACACCTCTCGAAAGGTGCCTGAGCATTGCACGCACCAAAGGCATCCTCCTATATGCAAATGTGCCAAATGGACAAGTGAAAGTAGTCTTCTCTTGGTCTTCTCGGGGCTATATGAATCTGAAAATAGCCCGAATATCCATCCAGAAACAATAATGTGACTTGCCGCCTAACCGCTCCAACATCCGATCAATGAAGGGCAAATGCGGAAATGATCCTTTCTCGGTAGCCTGGTTGAGCCGCCTATAATCAATGCAAACTCGCCAACTATTTTGAACTCGTGGCACAAGCTCATTGTTCTGATTTGCAACCACCGTGACCCCGCATTTCTTGGGAACCACTTGCACGGGCTCACCCATTGACCGTCGATATGGGATAAATAATGCCACTTGAAGCAGCTTTTGTAACTTCCTTCTTTACCACATCTAGAATCGGGGATTTAGTCTCCTTTGGGGTCATCTAACCGGTTTAATCCCTTCTTCCAATAAAATCTTATGCATGCATGTGGAGGGGCTAATACCAGAATATCCGCAAGAGTCCATCCGATGGCTTGCCTATTCTCGCCTCAAAATCATAGTAATTTTTCTTCTTGATCGATTGTAGGTTTTTAGCAATGATCACCTAAGTGTCTCACCATCTCCCAAATATGCATATTTAAGATGGTCTCGTAAAGTCTTCAACTCCAAAGATGGAGGTTGCACAATGGAAGGTAACAAGTGATCCAAAACAAATTAATTCAAGAACATTAATTTCAAAGATGGTACCGACTCTCATTCTCAATTGTTGCATCATCAAGAACAGTATCATTACTCATAACAGAATAAATCTCAAAGACATGCAAAGACATGGTTCAACATCACAAGTGGCACATGTATCACAAGAAACAGAACCAAGATAGTCAACAATATCGTGGAATTCAAAGATATAAATCAAGATAGAAATCATCAACCAAAGATCTCAATCATATCAACATGGAAAATGTAATGCTCCTCTGGGGGTGTCTCATGGCATCAAAAATGTTAAATTGTACCAAATTGTCGCCAAACTCCATAGAAAGGGTGCCGCACGCACGTCTATCTTGGTCTTGGCGGTCTTGAGGAATGGTCTCCGCCTAGAATCAATGGAGCATGGTTTGTTGGAGACTCATCTTCCATGTCCGTAATGTAGAAATCACTGGAAAAATCAACTCATTCACCCGAACTAACACATCTTCCAAAGACACCTCCGCAGGATGAGCAAAGGGCTCTATTTGCCAACCGAATCACGATACCAAAGGGTTGCAAAGTACCGATGTTTAAACACTTATACACCGACATGGGCATGACATTGATCGAAGCACCCAAATCTAGCATTGCGTGCTCAAATCTAGAGTTTCCAATTGTGCAAGAAATTGTGAAAGTTCCAGATCTTTGCATTTCTCGTGGCATGCTTGCGAATCATTGCGTAAACATTTCTACCCATGCCGATCTTCTCATCCCCTTTCAACCTTCTCTTATGAGTGCACAACTCCTTGAGAAATTTAGCATATTTTGGAATTTGCTTGATTGCATCTAGGAGGGAATATTGATTTCCACTTTCCCGAATGTCTCCATGACTTCTTTTTCCATTTCTCGCTTGCATTGTTCTCTTGATTGTGTGATCCTATTTGGAAAAGGCAATGGAATGGTAACATCTGAATTCTCTCGCAATTTTCTTCTGAGGCACAGATTTCTCTGACCGAATTATCCATTTCCCGGTCAATTTCTCGATTGTCACGCAAGGTTGGAACATCAACTTCTTTGCCACTTCTTAAGGTAATTGCACTTACGTTGCCTCTTGGATTGTTGACCGCTTGTGAAGGCAATTGGCTAGAACCTTGACTCTTTAGCTCGCTCACGTGGTTGCCACCGCCCAATTTGAGTTTGTAAATTCTCGAATGTTGGCACCGACGTTCTCATGAACCGAATGTTATTTGTGGCCATTTGTTTCATCGTCTTCCAATGACGGCTCACCGGGAGTGGATTGGATGAGATCGCCGAATGTGTTGTCGTTGTCCGAATGCAGGGGTATTTGTTGGTATTTGTTGCTTGGACCTGCAGCTTGGTATCTAAATTGTTGTTGCTGCTGGTGGGGCTGTTGTTGTTGGCTAGAATTCCCATACCTCAAATTGGGATGGTCTCGCCAACCAGGGTTATAAGTACTAGAAAATGGATCATATCTAGATTGTTGCTGTTGTTGCTGATATTGGGGTCTACCAGAAAAACACCAGCGCAAAGAACACATTGATCTGGAAAAGCGGAACCATCTTCCCGAAGTGTAGGGCATGAATCAAGAGGGATGAGATGAATTAGAACAAATTCCACACACCGATGCAAATATCTCGCATGGGTGGTTGTTGACCCACCGCTATCCGTCTTACCAAAGAAGTCAATTCATCTAGTCTCGTGTTCCATTCTTTGTTGGTCCATATGAGATGCTTGAATTTCATTAACTCCTCTCGGTTGCGGTGATGATCCGCGAGCCAAACCGTCATGGGTATTGGCGCCATGTTTGCTATCGATCTCTTGCGCGGTAGGAGTTTTGTCTACTAAGGCTCCTCCAGAGGCAAAGATCGATCATGCTTCTATCATTTGGCAAAGAAGCCCTCATAAAAGTATTGAATCAAGAGTTGGTCACTAATTTGGTGATGAGGGCAGCTCGAACACAACTTCTTGAATCTCTCCCAAGATTCATGCAAAGTCTCACCGTACATCCGTCTCGATGCCACATATATCCTTCCTAATTGCAAAGCAGCTCTCGAGGCAGGGAAAATCTCTCCAGAACAACCTCTTCATGTCATTCCAACTTCGACCGAACCTCGGTGAAAGATAAAACAACCAATCTTTGGTCGCATCGACAAGTGAGAAGGGAAATGCCCTTAACTTGATGTGTTCCTCGTAAATGCCTCAGGCTTCATGTTTGAACACACAACATGGAACTCTTTCAGGTGCTTATGAGGATCTTCACCCGCAAGACCATGAAACTTTGGTAACAAGTGTATCAAACCAGATTTCAACTCAAAATCTGCATCAAGATCGAGATATTGAATGCACAAAGATTGGTAAGATACATCAGAGCAAAGAAGTTCCTTAAGGGTTCTATTATGCATGTTATCACCATGATTTCAGTGGATTACTTAAGTTATCGTGTTCACTCCCAAAATTAGGTTCAGAATTAACTCGAATTTATCACACGAGCTCTAATTAATCTATGCAAGGTCCTATCAATCTCAGGATCAAGATCAAGCAAGATATCAGGATTGGACCTAGTCATGCATCAACTAAAGCACAAAAACACAAAAACTGCAACTAAGCAAAATACACTAAACAACACTCAAAATATGCAAAAATAAATCTAGTTAATATGTCTAAACATTTTTTTTTTTTTAAAAATTATGGAATCAACACAGTAACAAAACTACATAAAAATGAAACTAGAAAATGCAATAAAAAATATTAAAAAATTGAAAAAGTGGTCTAAATGATAGAATTTCGAAAAACCAGGGGTGACCTCACAGTTTACTGTGAGTCTTGTTTATCAAGCTGTTTTCCTTCAACCGACCAAGTTACAGCTCATTCTGGGCATGTTTCAGTTCGAAAATTGCAATAGTTACCCGTAATCACCTGCTTTCCGTCTTTCCTAATTCAGAAAAATTCAAAAGCTAAGATAAAAATGTTAGTATGGTATGAACAATGTTAGTAAATGAAAAATAACTGTTAGAATAGGTAAGAAAAAAAAAAAAAAAAAATTAGTAAGGTTACTCAAAATGAAAAGATTACACCTACGAGCTCCCTAAGAATCTCAAGGCGCAAAATTCTCGACGAGCGCCTAAACTCGAACTCAAAATTATAACCGAAGTTATTACCTAAGCTTGTAGCACAGTGACAACACCGGATCGTCTCCTCAAGGATCGTAGATGCAATTTAATCAAATCAAGTGAAAGTTAGCAAAGGGGGGTTTGATGGTTCAAGGATCGCACTTAACAAAATTAAAAGGGAGAAATAACAATTAAAGAGCAAATAATTTAGAAACCTATCCAAGATTGGGTGGATTCAATCATAGACCCTTCATAAAACACTTGAAGTGCAATTGAATTGTTAATTTGGATCTAACCGAGATCTCTCGCATCAAATCCAGAATTCATACTAGACGATCGTCTAGAATTCAATTAACAAGTGATAAACACAAATCCGCAATCGCATCATTCATGAAAATCTATGTTAATTTCAAGTACCGAATTCAATTAACTTAGGCACAAATCAAGAACTCAATTCTCGTGATTAATTTAGATCAATCTAACCTCTTCAATTCATTTATGTGATTAATTTAGATCAATCAGTTCTAAGTTTCATCACAAATCTCAATCTTAAACTAAGATCAAATTAGATCAACATAAATAGAATCACCATTCATGCATTCAAGATCAAGAAGAAGAAAAAGAAGAAGAAGAAGAAGAAAAGAGGAATTCAATTACAAATCAAATACAATACATAACCAAGGTCTCAAGAATCCAAACCACAATCTCTTCAAGAGATCTAAATTGACCGAAAGTAGCTTAGCCCTCCATCACCATGAAGAGAAGCATCAAAATATACAAAAGCTATGAGAAACTATGAAGAAACTATGAAGAAACAAGAAACTAAGAGAGAAATGAAGGAGAGAATACATGTTGTTCATGATAAATGGTGCCTTTTATAGAAGTCTAAGGTAACAAAATGACAAAGGGAAGTGGGTGGATGAGTGGGTGGATGAGTGGAGTGGTTGAGTGGATGGATTAGTGGGTTGGTTTAGTGGATTGGTTTAGTGGATGAGTGGGTGGAGTGGTTGAGTGGTTGAATTAGTGAAAAATGCCAAAGGACTTTTGGTGAGTGGAAAATTATGGACTTGAATGGGTGAGTGGATGGATGAGTAGATGAGTTAGTGGATGAGTGGGTGGAGTGGTTAAATGGTTGGATTAGTGTATTAGTGGATGAATGGGTGAGTTAGTGGATGAGTGGATGAGTGGATGAGTGGATTAGTGGATGGATGAGTGGATTAGTGGATGGGTGAAAATTTCGTGTCTGACTTGGAAGCCAAAAACGACCCACTATACTTCAGAACCATGAAAAGTGTTCTTCATCAAAGTTGTAGATCCTTGTCTTGGCTATAAAATGGATAGCTGGTTCGTCCAATTTGGCTTCCTTAAGCCCAAGATATGTCCCAAATACCGTAGGTTGCTCAAACCCAACTTCAGCACCTCTGTTCCGACTTGTAAACTCAAAATGACCTGCTAGACTTCTTTTTCTCAAAATGTGTTCTTCATGAAAGTTGTTTATTTGGATCTTGACTATCCACTGTCCAAATTTCAGCCCATCTCCATTATTACATCTTGAGATATGATTTTTTTGAGTGCACACTATTCGGATTCTACTGGCAGAACCCGTATTCTGACTTCCATGTAAACTTAGGTCCCTTAGACATCTGAATCAGACTTCGAGCTCTTCATCAAAGTTGTAGAGCTTCCTCTTAGCTTTCCTACAAGGTAAAATTCATGTTCATCAGATATTAGGAACTCAAGTTATGGCCAAAATACAGAAACAGTGTCAAATCTCAATAATGCTGAAAATATTCAATTAGGACCAATTTGAGCTCAAACTCACAAAATCATACCAAACTCAATCAATTAAGAATATGGAGAGTGTAAATGACTAAACAAAAGGGTTTCTTAATGAATAAAATATGTGATTATCAGGCATCCCTCTAGAGAAAAGAGAGTGAGGTATCTCTCAAAGTTTGTAAAGGGTGAGGTATCCCTTGTTGAAGGTGAGGCATCCTTCAAAGGTTGTAAAGAGGGTGAGGTATCCCTCTAGTGAAAAGGGTGAGGCATCCCTGGTTTGAGGCTCAAGCTCAAGGGTGAGGCATCCCAAGGAGTTGAGTGCTCTTTTGTGTAAAGGTTTTCAAGCACCCGTTCAAGCTTAAAGTTTAGTGGAAAATCTCGAGTGGCTTGCTTGAGGACTGGACGTAGGTCACAAGTGGATTGGTGGCTGAACCAGGATAAATCTTGTGTTTGTTCCTCTCAACTCTATCTCTTTACTTTGTGCTTTAATTATATATGCTTGAGTTGAGTTTGATATCTTGCTTTGCTTGAATTCTTTCTATCTTGGGTTGTTTATTTATGAGTGAAGTATTCAATCTCATTTATCCATTCACCTCAATCATCCAATAGCTTCAACGAAAGTTTTCAATTAAACGTTTTGCGAAAGACTTACAAAAATATTTTACATACTCAATTCACCCCCCTCTTGAGTATTGAGGCCACTTGGTAACAAGACCCGACTGAGGGTTCTGCTGTTTAGTTAGACTTGGGTAAGTCATTTAATTATTTAAGTATGTTTAAATACTTTGAGAACTTGGTCTGTATATAAATAATCCTGACAGTATGTTTGTAATGTATGATGATGTAAATTATATGTGATGATGTATAATATTTTATTTTCTGCTAAGTTTATTTTATAGTTATCAAAGGAGAAAGAAAAAAATTTACAACTTATATTTTTATCACAACGTCACATTTTATAACTTGGGGGTAATTTGGTAATTAATAACATAAATGTGTCACCCTACGATGGGTGTTACACCTTACGCGCTCCAAAACCCAAATGATGAGTTATACATTAGTAAATTTCAAGTTCTCAACGTATTCATCATGATTCTTGAATCAATTCTAAAAATCAATCCTCTTTAAAATAAATTGTGGTTCAAACACTTTCAACCTCTCTTTTCCATTCATATACGAAAATTCTATTTTTCAAGTGATAAAACACTTTGTTTCCATTTCAAAATCCTTATTCTCACTTTCTTTAAAATTCATTACTTTCCCTTTCTAAATCATAATTTTATACAAAATTCTTCTCATTTTAAGCCTTCAAAACTGTGTGGTACTTGGCTATTGAGACCATCATTTCTTCCTTCTAAATCAACTAAGTTCCATTCATTTTTTTTACACAAACAAAATCATTAAAATTCCTTAAAAAATGTGAACTCTTGGTCTTTGAAACCAATCCATCTTTTCTTTTTCCTTTCCTTTCTAATCACTCAATTTTACCATTCATGAAAATTTTAGTTTGGAAACACCTATTTTGAGGTGTTGAGGCCGAAATCCTCATGGTCCTTGGAACCAAAAATTGTTTTCCTTTCCAACAATTATTATGGCATACATAACATATAATCAACATATTATATTTCAAGCATACCCTAAAAGCAATAAAAATCATACCAAGCATGTAAGAACAAATAAACCATACAAAACACATAAACTACATAAACACCCACAAATAATTACACAACCATAGATATGAATCCTCACATGGATTCACCATCCACCAAATACAAGATTCATCTCTCACCACCATACTTGGTTGGTGAGATGGATCTCCCTCTTACCTCTTGAATAACCTCAAAAGCTCCTTGGTTTGCTCCTTGAGTAAGTGATTCACCACCAAAAGCTTCTTAAAAACAAAATAAAACACAAGTTTATTAGCATATCAAGCTTGAACAAGGAGAACCATGGATCAAACATGGCTTAGAACATGAAAAAGAGATAAGAAGTGAAGTTTTCTTACACTTCACCTTGAAACCCTAGAACTTTGCTCTTGAAGAAAGTCCTTGAAGATGATGGATTTAGAACTTGGCCTAAACTAGAAAGTGTCTTAGATTGAGGTATTGAGGTATAGATTCAAGAAGTAAGGTTGTTTAAAATTTTGAAGAGTGATGGTGGGATTTAGTGGTCTTGGCCGAAACTAGCATGAAGAAAAATGGAGAGAAAATGTTTTATGAAGCTTTAGCTTCGTTTAGAAATGATCAAGAATGATCAAGAATAGCAATAATGGTGGTCTTGAAACCTTGCTATGCTCTTAAGCCACCAAAATCGAACCCCCCCTCTTGCACTCTTAATAAGTGACCAATCTCACTAGCCACCATTTTGGGCATTATTAGTCATTGATTAGATCAATGGTTAGGATTAATATAGATTCTAATTATAGCCTCTAGATGATAAGACTTAATCTAGGCCATTAGATCTTTCCTCATTGAAATCCTAGCCATTAGATGTATCTCCAAAATGAAGGGTCAAGATTACTCCTTCATACTTTACATCCAAGGGTCACAAATGGTTTTTGCCACTTTATAAGACCAAATCTCCATCGTTGATTAAATCAATGATGGATCTCCAAAGGCTTCAACATTAAACTTGCTTCCCATTGGTCCGTCATAAAGCTGTCATAACCACTAATGTTGACTAAGCAGCATGATATTTATTTTTATCTGCTATTACCTTACAAACAATATTTTTACTGTATTTTTATCGCCCGATAATTAAATACAGTACAAAACACAGTAAAAGAAAATTTTGAAAACTATTTCCGAATTCAGGTTTAGTAAGATCCGCCATCTCTGTTTCAACAGTACAAAATTTTCTAGCTGCAGAAAAATTTTTACTTTTTCGGACCCACCTGGGCCCACATACAGTCCCCTGGGCCCATAAACAGCCCAAGAATAATATTAAAATAATCAAAAAAATATAAAAATCTCATAATAATCCACAAAATCATAAAAATTATAAAACTTAAGAAAATTAAATCAGATTACGTAAAATAATTAAGACTCTACAGTAATAATTAAAATACATAAAATTTTTCTCGGCCCGAAAATTATTATTTTCTTAACACAGAGTAAATCACACAAAACGATTAAATGTGTTGATGGAATATTCAAAATAATTTTACAATATACAGAAATCACTAAACGATAGAATTCTATTATTACTGTCAATATTACTGTCAAATAGTTAGAAAATTTGGGGTGTTACATCATTAGCTCGACGTTGCCTCTTTAACTCATCAAGGTGGCTTGAAACAGGAGAAGTGGGATGACACTTTTCTTTTCTTAGAACAATGATTCCTTCCTTAGTCGTTGGCCATGGGATCCTTTCCAAAAACATCTTGAACTTGAGTTGTAGTTGTTTGCTCAGAGGACACCTTAGCATTAGAAATTCCACTAGGCCATGGGGGTTTCAATTTGTCAGAAAATTTCAGATCTTTTTGCAATAAGGTACGAGAAATAGGAGGCCTTTTTTCTGTTTCAACATTCTCAGAAGTGGAAGGATTGACATTGATTGATAATGAGGGATCTTTGATAACCAATATTTCCTACCTCATAGCTAGAATGCTATGGACAAGAGTATAAAGATCTAACATTGGGGAGGGCTTATTGTTAACTTTAATTGTCACTAGATCTCTATCCACTATCAAAATAAGTTCACCCCTAGGGGCATTAATCAAAGCTCCAGATGTTGTCAAAAATGGTCTCCCCAAAATAAGAGGGATATCAGTATCCTTCTCCATATCAAGTACCACAAAATCTGTAGGAAGTATGAATTTATCAACCTTAACAAGCACATCTTCAACCACTCCATATGGATGCTTGATTGATCTATCGACTAGTTGCAACGAGATCATGGTTAGCTTTACTTGTCCAATGCCTAACTTGTTAAAGATAGAAAGAGGCATCAAATTGATACTTGCTCCCAAATCACATAAGGCGTTTCCAATCACCAAGTTCCCTATATGACAAGGAATGGTGAAGCTACCCGGATCTTTCAATTTCAGAGGAAGCTTCCTTTGAAGTATGGCGCTGTATTCTTCTGTTAACATAACCTTTTCATCATGCTTCAGCTTTCTTTTGTTGGAAAGGAGCTCCTTTATGAACTTTGCATATGTTGGCATTTGCTCCAAGGCTTCTACAAAAGGTATGTTAATTTGGAGCCTCTTAAAAATGTCTAAGAATCTCTTAAACTGTTTCTCCTTCTCTTGCTTCTTCGGCCTTTGAGGATAGGGAATCTTGAAATATGGATTAGTGGTCAGATCATATTTTTCAACTTTATTCTCCTTCTTTTGCTTCTTCCCTTTCTCTAAAGCTTTATTGTCCTTTTGATTGGCTTCTTCTTTAACTTTCTTGTCTTGCTTGTCTTCTTGCTCCTCTATCACCTTTTCTTCTCTTACACTAGTATTGCTCCCTTCTACCACTTTGCCACTCCTTAAAGTGATGGCATTGCAGTGCTCTTTCAGATTTGTTACTGTGTCACTCGGTAAGCTTCCAGGTGGTCTTTCAAAAATTTGCATTGAGAGTTGTCCAATTTGTGCTTCCAAATTTTGAATATTTGACTCTTGATTCCTGAAATTTTTTCTTGTCTCAGTCATGAAACTCATCGTTTATTGCACAAAAGAAGAGGTTTGCTATGTAAGCTTCTCGAAGGCCACCTCCAATGGTGATGGTTTATCTTGAGTGGGTGGAACATGAGGTGGTTGGTAAGAAGGCTGTTGAGCTCTTTGTCCCCCTTGGTTATTCCAAGCAAAATTAGGGTGATTCCTCCAACCAGGGTTGTATGTGTTGGAGTATAGGTTGTTTTGATTCCTCTATGCATTACCTATAAAGTTAACCCACTCATGTGAAATTGATTAGTGTCCTTGCAGACCCTCATATTCTCCATTAGGATGGTTAGAACCACAAAAATCGTAAATTAGGGGAGGATTAGGAGAAGTACTTATCGATGCACTAACCTGAACATTACTTAGCTTCTGTGTGATATTGTTGAGTTGTTGAGAAACGAGCTTGTTTTGTGCTAAAATTGCATTCAGTGTGTCAAGCCCAAGTATTCCTTTCTTACCTATAGACCTCTCACTGCTTGTTTGGTAGCTGTTCATGGCCATCACATCAATCAGCTGTTGAGCTTCTTCAACCGTTTTACTGTTCAAAGAACCACCAGCGCCTGCATCTACCATTGCCCTTGTTGAAAGGGTCAATCCATTGCAAAAAGTCTGAATTTGCAACCAATCAGGTAAAGCATGATGGGGGCATCTTCTTAGCAAATCTTTATATCGCTCCCAGGCATCATAAAGTGATTCGCCATCTTGTTGAGCGAAATTTGTAATCTCACTCCTCAGTTTAGTATACTTTGATGGAGGGAAGTATCTTGTCAGGAATTTGGATACCAAATCATCCCATGTGATGATGCTACCTTGTGGTTGAGATTGGAGCCAACTCTTTGCCTTGTCTCGTAATGAGAAAGGGAAAAGTCTTAGCCTAATTGCATCTTCACTTGCACCAGGGATCTTGATTATGTCGCATAGTTACAAGAAATTGGCAATATGCACATTGGGGTCATCCAGCAGTCCTCCCCCAAACTGATCTTGCTACACCAAATGCAAAAGTGCGGGCTTTATCTCAAAATTGTTTGCTTGCACATTTGGTCTGACTATGCTTGTGGTACAACTATCGGGACTTGGCACTATACAGTCCCCAAGAGTTCCTTGAGGCTGTTGATTATTATTATTCCCCTCCATACATGTACTAAAAGTAGCTTATGGAGGATTAGTTTTCTTAGCCCTTGCTGCCTTCCTTTTTGCAGCCTTTCTGTTTCTTTTTGTAGCCTTTTCTATCTTTGGATCAAATAGTAACGAGTTTGGGTCAATTGTACCTTGCATAAACTACAACAATTAACTAGTGAATATTGTAGTCAAGTTAAGCACAACTAACTAAAAAAAATGAAATAAAAAATGAAATAAAATGTAACCAAAGCAATAAAATCAGCTACTTTGAAATGTGTCAAAATTCAATCCCCAGCAACGGCGCCAAAAACTTATTAACTCACTAACAATTGTACTGGTTCGTATAAGTAATATAGAAAATAGATATCATTCCCACGAGGATTGAGATTAACACAAATTTCTTCACTAATTCAACAACTTGGTTACAACAATATTTAAGAAAGTTTCTTCCAAACAATAAGTGTAAATCCAATAAAAGCTACTTGCAAAATCTAAAATAGCAACAATTAATAAATTGGTGTTATCAAAGAGGTAAAAACGGTTAGGGTTTGATTTCACTTAATCAACGTATGAGCAATGACCATTGATATGGTTCAAATTATTCATTCAATTGTTTACGATTAAATTCTGAACATTGGCTCACATTCAATTCCTTGAATTGTAAACACCTCTTAAACCCATAACCCTCAATTAATTCCTTAATTAAAATCTTTGAGAATAAGGATTATTGTTATATGAATTTATCAAAAATTGCATACTCAAGAAAGTTTATTCCTAGATATCCAAAAGCATGGCAATTAGCCTATGAAGCATAACTCAAACTCCATTTCCCAATTTCATATGGGTTCTTCAACAAATAAATGTGTGAATAGCCATTCCATAACAATTATCAAACAAATAAAATAGGTCCAATTACTAAATCATGAAAGAACAACTTGAATTAATATCAAAAAGTCATTACATCATAAGAAGAAAAAGTTCCATCATCTTAACCAAGGGAACTTAGCAGTTCATGAAGCAAATGTAGAACAAAAGAAGAAGAAAAGAAAACCCCTAGTCATTCTTGATGATTTGGAGAGATTCCCCTTCTTCTTGGAGGTTGAGCAACAACTTTCACGTTTCCCAAGGGCAATTCATCATTTTCTCTGACGTTTTTGATGGCTGATCCCAAATTAGGTCAGAAATCATGTATTTATAATCTGGTATGGGCGCCTAGGCGCTGCGTTTGTAGCACTTGGGCGCTTAATGTCCAGAACGCATTTTGCTGTCATGAGCATGAGCGCCTAGGCGCTTCGTCTTGAGGGCCTAGGAGCTTAATGTCTAGGGAATGGCTTCTGATGCACTCAAAGGCGCCTAGGCGTTGCTTCTAGAGTGCTTGGGCACTGAACGTCCAGAGAAACTGCTTTTGATCTACTCCCAAGGCTCTAAGTTCTCCTTCCTTGGGTGCTTTCCTGCAAAAACACATTAGAATAGTGAAGATTCTTCTTCCTTTCAATCAATTATTCTCATTTACAAACCGAAATATTCTAATTCTCAAACCATGTTCATAATTGCAAGATACTTGAGTAACAAACAAACAAAAGAACAAGTTAGGGGTAACTAAATCAACTTTTCATTCCATAAATCAATGTCTTTTGCACACTTATCATCTAGTTAGGGTGATGATGGATCTTGTTCTTGGATGATGTAAATTCATTTTTATGTTTAATCTAAGTTTTTATTTCATGATTTACGTGTTTATCTCTTCTCTTAATGCTTTTCTTGATTTGGCCTATTTTGGAATGATTTTAGGGTTTATGTATGATTTAGAAGAATTGTGCATAAACTTAGATCTTATGATAAACACCTCAATTTTTGCAATCGCTAGGAATAGACGTTGTTAGTTGTGTGATCTTACTCCTTATTCCCTCGTTTTTTATAAAGTCTTCTTTATTTGAGGTTATACTAAGGGATTGGTTAACTCAAAGTAGTGTGAATTTGTATCAAAAGAGTTTAAGTGAAATTTGAACCCCTAACACTTTGATGTTATTATCTTTCATCTTTTGCCTAGTTGATTATTTTTACTGTTTTTAATTTTAAATATTTTCTTGTTAATGTTTTCTTTTTATTTATATTCTTATTCATTTTCATTTTTCAAGAGTTTAAATAATGTTGATTTAACGAATTTAGTAATCAACAAAATAATCTTTGTGGGACGATACTCTTACTCATCATTTATTACTTTTGCGATTTAGTACACTTGTCAATATCACAATAGTAATCGATTATCTTGGGGTGATAATCAATTATGAACTTACAAAATGTCACTACTGGGTAGCAATAATCGATTATTTATCAAGTTATAAAATAAGAACATATGTGGGTGATAATCAATTACCAAGCCATGATAATCGTTTACTAGTCCCTTGTTTTGAGTAAATAGAGTTCTATATTGTACAATATGAAGAGATTTAATTGAGTTCACTAAATGAAGTGACCTATATTATGAATGTGCACTTGATAAACTAGTGAAATGATAATATTGTCCACTAGATATATCTATGTGATGAGATAAATTGAGATGTACAGTTATTATGCTTATGAGGTGTACTAGAAAAATGATTTTCTCCTTTATAAAATTAAAGTTGAGCTACTATTGAATATTGAATTATGAATTGCTCTTTTAAATAGTTAAAGTTGAGCTAGTATTTAATAATTAATTTTGAATTGCTCTTTTAGAGTGATAAAGTTGAGCTAGTATTAAATTAATATATATAATGCTCAAAGTTAAAAGACATTGAACTTGATCCTTAAATAGGGGTGATCCTTAGTTGCTATTCCCTTAGTATGAGTAGCCCATTGATTAAGGCGGCTAGTATTGAATTCTGAAAATGATCCTTATAAGGGGGGTGAACTTAAATTCTTAGTTATGAATTCTGGAAATGATCCTCAATGAGGAAGGTGATCCTAAATTCTTTGATGTAAATCCTCATTAGTTTCCTCGTTAGTTATGACCAAGGTTACTAGTAGTGTGCGAATGTGACATTCCCTTCCTACCTAGTGATATAAAGGACATAGATCCTTGGAATATGCTTAGAAAGATGACAATTAATGAGCACTAATGAAATATTTATACATGTTTGGGCATATCCACATCATCATGTAGATAGTACTTCTTTAAATCATAAAATTGATAATGAATGTTTGCATCATGAGAAAATGTAAATATTCTAGTGATAGTGAGTTATAGATTACACGTGATATATTCTTGGTGGAATCTATGATTTATTGATGATGTGTTAAAACTAGTAATATAATTGGAATATATGTTGTTCAACTATTAAAAATTGAATTTCTGCATCGGGGAAAGAAAGGAAGGAAACATTTTGGCATTAGCCACCTTTTTATGTGAAATTTAAAATAATGATTTGTTTTCTCCAAAGCAGCTAGAGTTATTATGATGACATTTTTATGTTAGAATTACTGAGAATTTTTAGAATTCTCACTTCTTTTATCTCTTTTCCATGATAATTCCAACTCGAGATCCATCTATGGAGTAGAGGTGAAGATGCAGATGTAGTATAGGATCACCGATCATTTTGACCATTGTCTTGTAATATTATTTACGCAATGGTTTGTATTTAGTTTTAAGTACACATTTCTATAAAGAGGCTTAGTTTATATCACTTGGACAATTAATGTTAGTATGGATTAGACTTTTCAAATGTATAAATATAATTGTAAATGTTATCTTTCCCTCTTAAGGCTCAAACTAGCAATATATTTAGTATAGTTATTTATCAAGGAATGATAATAGTTTAGTTGTGACATGCCTAATTCTAAACACTTATGTATAATCTAGATGTACTTATAGTATTCGTATTGGGGCGTTACAATTTTCCTGCAAACAAGCACGAAGGAGGTGGACCAAGATGGCTAGAAGAGGATTCTAAAGACATGTAGCATCTTTTATATAACATGTATTTTGATAACACCTGTTAGAAAATATGTTTAGGTGCTAACCTAAAATTAATAAGATGCTACTTTATTGATGCATATAGTACTGACTTGAATAGGGATTTACTATCTCTCTTTTATGTAAACCATATGATGCTTTGATGTATGTAAGCATTATTTTAACTTTCAGTAATGTAATTACCTTTTTAAAAAATAAAATATTTTCTTTGGCTATGTTTAAAATAAGAAAAATAAATAAATAATAATCAGTCATGTAACACCCTCCGTAGGGCATCACATTTCCGACTACAAGCTCATAATCTGACAATCAGTTCATAAAAGGTTTGAGTTATAAAACATAGGTTTTAAAATTTATTTTCGCGGAAACATAAACTTACTGAAATTTATAGGTAATACTGAAAAATAGATTTAAACTGATTAATATACATTGCTGATACCATATAATACTTAACAATTAGGTAGGAAACATAAAACTTACAGACTTAATTTTAAACAGTAGCAAACCCCATGATAGGTCCTACTTAATAGCATGGTAAAACACTAACGAGAAAAACTCAACATACTTATTCTGTTTTGTATCCATCTTGAAGCATCATATATCTATTCCTCCTCAAAACTGCACACCAATGAATCCGGAATGGTCACTCACTTGATGTTGTCACCGAACTCAAAATATTTGCCTTCGGTCAAGTCTAAGAAACTCGTTTCATCTGCTGTATAATTTTTAACAACACAAGCACAACAAAATAATATAACAAAGAGGTGAGATCACCTACGCCAATACCAACATGGTAGCATGGAGATAACACAAACAACACACCATACAGATATATCGTATCATAATTATAATCATGCCATCAGCATCATTTATCATCACAACAGATGAAATAAATAATAATTACGATCATACCCTCAATATTTTCTAAATATTCAACAATTCAATTATCATAAATAATAATTACGATAATGCCCTCAACATTATCCAAACATTCAACAATTCAATTATCATATCGATAATTATAATAATACCCTCAATATTATCTAAATATCAAAAATTACAATTATCATAACCAATATTCTTCAATTAATATATCACACAGATATAGATATTCAGATTATGCATATGCACAAAGACTTACTTTCCTACTCTATGGAGGTTTTCACAATTTCGAGAAGAATGCTCTGGTTAATTACCCAGCCTTAGCCCACAGACAATCTCTAGTCTTTCTGGTTAATTGTCTAGCCTTAGCCCACAGACAATCTCCAGTCTTCGAAAAGAATCGTGTTCTTGTTGGGTATCATCAATGCGTTGCAACGAACTGTGTCGCCACGTGGCACAGGGTACTTGCCATTGCCCACTGGATCGACCACCGTGCCTTGACGCCCCCAAGATTCATCATAGACCTCACTTTTCAATTCTCATTCTCTCTTCGACCATAAAGGCCATAATAGCTATCAACTATATTTTCGTTCAACGCACGAATATCTCAATGCAATTCTGTTCAATTTCATCATATGCCTCAATGCATATTTTTCAATTTCATCATATACCTCAATGCATATCTTTCCAATGCATGTATAATGCACCAAATGCTAATCACAGGCTAATCTCATAATTTTCTCATACAGTGTCCATACACTGATTCAACAGTAATCCTACTGTATATTCAATTGGAAAATCATATTATCGCGTTTTCATAGTCGCGCAACACTTTCATCGCATTTTCACAATTGCGCAATATTTTTGTTACGTTTTCACAATTCCGCAACATTTCCATTGTGTTTTCAAATCGTGTAGCAATTTTCCATCATTTTCTCAATCACGTAAAAATATTTCATCATTTTTCAATCGCGTAGCGATTTTTCAACAATATCTCAATCACGTAAAAATATTTAAATGCTTTTCAAATCGCGTAGAAATATTTTAACATTTTTCAAATCACGTAGCTTAAAAATCACATTTTTTTAAGTTACGTAAATCATTTTTCTCCATTTTTCAATGTTGTAAAATATTTCTCAACCTTCAAAATCTCAATTCAACCTTTCTCAAAATAATACGACTTCTCACATTATTTTTCACATTTTCTTACTCAAGAAAATCCTTTTCACAATAAATTCCACAATTTCACCATTTCATTGAATTAAATCAATGTTTCTAACTTAAAATTTACTAATGCGCTCCAAAACCCAAATGATGAGTTATACGTTAGAAATTTTCAAGTTACCAACGTATTTTCCATAATTCATGAATCAATTCTAAAACTCAGTTCTCTTTAAAATAAATTGAGGTTCAAACACTTTCAACCTCTCTTTTTCTCTTATAACCGAAATTTCTATTTTCCAAGTGATAAAACACTTTGTTTCCATTTCTTCAATCCTTGTACTAAATCAATTATATTTCCACTTTGAAATCACTTTGTTTCATGAAACCAAGGCATTATAAGCCTTCAAAACCGTGGTACATGCCCATTGGAAACCATCAAATATTTTTCTTTCTAAATCAATTAAGTACCATTCTTGTTTTTACACAAACAAAACCATTAAAATTTCCTTCAAAAACCGTGAGACTTTTGGTCTTTAAAACCAATTCATTTGTTCATTTTCATGTCCACTTTCTTTGCAAATCCTTAAAATCATCAACGTATTACTCATAATTAGTAAATTACTTAGAATCTCTTGCTCCCAAAATTAATTTGAGGCCGTGATGCCTCTATGGTTCTTTGGAACCAAAAAAAATTATTTTCCTTTCCATCATCAAATCATGGCATACGTATCCATATTCATCATATATATCACAAGCATGCCATAAACAAAAGCAATAAATCATGCAAATCATATCAAGCATAAGCAAATAATCAAAACACATAAACATCCACAAATAAATTACACAACCATGGATATGAATCCTCACATGGATTCACCATCCACCAAATACAAATTCATCTCTCACCACCATACTTGATGAGATGGATCTCCCTCTTACCTCTTAAAGAACCTCCAAAGCTCTTTGGTTTGCTCCTTGAGTGAGTGATTCACCACCAAAAGCTTCTTAAACACAAAATAAAACACAAGTTTATTAGCATATTAAGCCTGAACAAGAAAAACCATGGATCAAACATGGCTTAGAACATGAAAAAGAGATAAGAAGTGAAGTTTCCATAACTTCACCTTCAAAAACCCTAGAACTTTGCTCTTGAAGAAAGTCCTTGAAGATGATGGATTTAGAACTTGGCCTAAACTACAAAGTGTCTTGGATTGAAGTATAGATTCAAGAAGTAAGGTTGTTTAAAATTTTTGAGTGATGGATGGTGGTCTTGGGTGTCATGGCCGAAACTTGCTTAAAGAGAAAATGAAGAGAAAAGTTTGATATGCTTGGCTTTTTTGAATGATCAAGAATGAGTAATAATAGTCTTGAAACTTTGCTATGCCCTTAAACAACCACAAAACCGTCCCCCCCACTCTTGCACTCTCAATGAGTGACCAATCTCACTAGCCACCATTTTGAGCATCCTTAGCCGTTGATTAGTTCAATGGTTAGGATTAATGTAGATTATAGGTATAGCCTTTAGATGTAAGACTTAATCTAGGCCATTAGATCTTTCCTCCTTGAAATCCTAGCCATTAGATGTATCTCCAAAATGAAGGGTCAAGATCACCTCTTCATACTTTACATCCAAGGGTCATAAATGGTCCTAGCCATTTTATAAGATCAAATCTCCACCGTTGATTAAATCGATGGTGGATATCCAAAGGCTTCAACATTAAGCTTGATTCCTATTGGTCCATCATAAAGTTGTCATAACCAATGTTGACTGAGCAGTATAATTTTTATTTTTATCTGCTATAACCCTTCGAACAATATTTTTATGGTATTTTTATTGCCCGATAATTAAATACAGTACAAAACACAGTAAAAGAAAATTTTAAAAACTGTTTCCAGTTTCGAGTTTAGTAAGATCCCCTGTCCCCATCTTAACAGTACAAAATTTTTTGGCTGCAGAAAATTTTTCACTTTTCCAGACCCACTTGGGCTCACGTACAGCCCCCCTGGGCCCACAGACAACCCATGGATAATATTAAAATAATTAGAGAAATATAAAAATTTCATAATCATCCACAAAATCATAAAAATTATAAAACTTACGAAAATCAAATCAGATTACGTAAAATAATTAAGACTTAACAGGAATAATTAAATTACGTAAGATTTTTCCTAGCCCGAAAATTATTATTTTCTTGACACGGAGTAAATCACACAAAACGATCAAATGTATTCATGGAATACTTAAAATAATTTTACAGTACACAAAAATTACTAAACAGTAGAATTCTGTTAACTGTCAAAATTACTGTCAAATAGTTAGGAAATTTGGGGTGTTACAAGTCACTAGGAAATCCTTAACATAAAATAAAGTGGTTTACTAACCTTAAGGAAATTAGGATTTAAAAATCAGATTTTATGAGATTTTGATAGATGTTAGATACACCCCTAACCTAAGATGCAAAAGTAATTAGTTGTTTAGTTATTTAGGAAAATCGTTAAAATAGATCAAACAAAAACAAAGTGAAATACTAATAATAACAAGTGACATATTGTTTTAATTAATGATTGAAAATGCTAAATTATAGAAAATTAGGGTATGACATCACATTTGCAAGCTCCAAAGCACTTTGGTGGCTTAGTTTGTAAGCTGTGTTTTGATGATAACAACTACATTGAAAATTGTGAAAATTTGCTCTTAAGGATCTTGATAGTGCTAACATGATATTTGTGGACTTTTCTTGTTAGTAATAACTTTTTCAAGGTTAAATAAGTTAAATCAGTTATAAGGAAGCTTTTTGGATGATTAAAGAGAGCTAAGAAGATTAATTTGTGACTTTGAAGAGTTCAAGGTGCATCCTGAGAAAGTTGCTGAAAGAACTTGAGAGAATTCATCCTGGGAAGGTTATGAGAAAGTTCAAGAGTAAGAGGATTCTCCACAAGGACCAAATCAAGAGCAAATCAGAGAAAAAAAGGAGTTTATCATCATCCAAGTTATCAAGATTAAACATGAAGATGATGATGAAATCAAAGATCAAGAGGTGTTGAGAAACTTCAAGCTTCATAGAGTTGCTAAGAAGGTTGGTTGGTATGAAGCTTGAGAGAGTTTCTGGAACTGTTGGGAATTGCAGATACATCACACAGCCAAAAAAACAAATTTCCTACCAAGGATCCATGCGAAAAGAGAAGCCATGAAAAGTGATTTTCGAGTTTACCTCTTGAAGCCTGACAAAAAACGAATCGAGCAAATCACAAGCGCCAAAATAGCAATGATGCCTCTACGAAATCCACACTAACAGACTTGGAAAAATTCCCAACATTCGTAGTCTTGGAGTCCCTCCTCTCTACGATAGTGCTAGCTGCGAAAAGAAGAAAAACCTGTCACTCTATCACTCACTATTTCTATCAAGTGCAGCTAGGGTTTTTTATGCGTGTCTTAACAGCCCCTTAGTAGTGCTATTTATAATAGCTCCTGCCTTATGTGAGTGAGAGCAACAATAGGCAAGCTATGCAACCGTAGGTAAGCTATGCAACTGTAGGTTCATCTGTTATGAGTTTGGCCCACGATTGAATCCTAGTCCAACTTGGATCCTTATTGCTCCAACTAAGTCTGTTCTAAGTGTGCGACCTTGTAGGTTCTCATGACATTGGCAATAATATTAAAATCTCATTTTTAATATTATAAGCAGTGAGTGGTATCTAGAAACACATCACTGCTACCCAAGTAATGAGAATGTTAGTGATTTGACGTAACCTTTCAGTGATCAATGTTACCCTATAATTTAGTCCCTTTGTCCGGATATCTAAATTGAACACAAGGCATGGAACGTGTCACCCTTGTATAGTTCAATCTTCTGTTTCCTGATACTTGAGTAGACGTAGAAAAATAAATGAGCTCAATATCTCATATTAACTCACTTGAGCATGGCCATGTATTTCATGGTCTCACTTAATCAAGGTACCCGAAGATATCACTCATGTTATGTAGGAGGGACAAATCCCATCTAGGTCACTCACATCCCTCTGTATGATTCGCAGTATGTCCAATAACTAACTTTATAATGATCTTGTTATAGATGATGTTTGATGGCATTAAAACATGCAACTCCTCATGTAGGAATTGTAGTGATTTCAGGTCAAAGGGTCACATACACCATTATCACTATGAGAATCGCTTGTGACACTCACGTAACGATCCACGCAACGTTCTCATGGTAGGCTAGTCTAATGCATCATTACTCTAACATGTACCCATGTGAAGACTTGATATCTCATATCCATGACCCGTGAGATGTGGTCATCAGTCTTGCACATACTAGTCTCAATGCATTATTGTCGTTCTGATTAGCAATAATACTTGACTAAGGATATTTACGAATAATGTTTTGTTTCTATCAGATAGGATCTCACGATCAAGTCATCCATTTAATTCCTGTGGCATCGAACTTACTATTCTAAGGACTTTATTATGTATATCATAAATAACACAATAAATAAAATCTCCCATATATTAAATAAATAGCATAATACAATGTAAGCTAGAACGGTCAAAATAAATTGGCCTCTAGGCTTATACTAACAATCTTCTACTTGAACTAGAGCCAATTAGGCATATGTCTAATGCCTAAAGATCTAGTGTGACCCTCATGTTTTTGCTGTGCAAGAGGCTTTGTCAGTGGATTTGCGATGTTATCATCTATTGGTACTCTATATATCCTCACATCTCCTCTATCGACGATCTCACGAATGAGAAGGAAGTGCCTATGTATATGTTTAGATCACTGGTGAGATCTAGGATCCTTAGCATGTGCAATGGCTCCATTATTATCATAATATAGGTCCATTGGGTCCACAATGCTAGGAATTATACTAAGATCAGAAATGAACTTCCTGATCTAAACAACCTCCTTTGCTACATTGGAGGTAGCAATATACTCAGCCTCTGTGGTAGAATCGTCGACTGTCTCATGCTTTGAGCTCTTCCAGCTCACAGCCCTACCATTCAAGCAATAAGTAAAACTCGATTACGATTTGGAGTCATCCTTATCGGTTCGAAGCTAGCATCAGTGTAACCCTTTACAACTAGCTCTTCCTCAGCTCCATATATCAAGAACGAATCCTTAGTCCTTCACAAGTACTTAAGGATGTTCTTGACAATAGTCCAGTGACTTTCACCAAGATCAGACTGGTACCTACTCATCATGCTCAAAGCATACGAGATGTCTGATCGAGTACATAACATGACAT
Organism: Ormosia emarginata; assembly: GCA_029884605.1. Classification (NCBI taxonomy): domain Eukaryota; kingdom Viridiplantae; phylum Streptophyta; class Magnoliopsida; order Fabales; family Fabaceae; genus Ormosia; species Ormosia emarginata. Next base: position 711,156 of record JAQQTP010000013.1, on the reverse strand, counting down.
ACATGATAGATCCAATTATAGATGTATATGGAATCTTGCTCATGCGATCCCTCTCATCCTCTATGGAAAGGGATTAAGCCTTAGATAGGCTTACACCATGTGACCTAGGCAAGAGTCCTTTCTTGGATTCATGCATGTTAAACCTTTTTAACACTTTGTCTATATATGTACTCTGACTTAGGCCAAGCAGTCTCTATGATCTATCTCTATAGATCCTGATACCTAACATATAGGTGGCTTCGCCCAAGTCCTTTATAGAAAAGCATTTCCCTGACTAAGCCTTTACAGACTGTAGGGTAAGGGTGTCAATTCCGATGAGTAGTATGCCATCTACATACAACATTGGAAAGACAATTATGCTCACACTAACCTTCTTGTAGACACAAGATTCTTCTTTATTCTTGATGAAACCAAATTGTTTTATTGTATCATCAAAATGAAGATTCCAACTTTTGGAAGCTTGCTTCAATCCATAAATAGATCGTTACAACTTGTATACCTTTCTAACATCCTGTAGAGTGGCAAAACCCTCATGTTGTGTCATGTACACATCCTCGAGGAGATTTTCATTAAGGAAAACAGTTTTGACATCCATTTGCTAGATTTCATAATCATGGTATGTTGTAATAGCAAGCAAGATCCGAATAGATTTAAGCATCGCAACTGTGGAAAAAGTCTCATCATAGTCTACATCATGAATTTGCTTGAAACCTATAGCCACCAATCGTATCTTAAAGTTATTGATAATCACATATTTTATACTTTAATAAACCCTCATTTTTAGTCATTTACACTCTCCATATACTTAATTAATTAAGCTTGGTTATGTTTTGTAAGTTTGGACTCAAATTGGACTTAATTGATCTTTTTACCATTATTTTGGTCATACATTGTTTCTGTATTTTGGTCATATCTTGAGTTTTAGATGTCTTATAATTATGTATCTTACCTTGTAGGAAAGATAAGAGAGAACTCTTCAACTTTCATAAAGAGCTCCAGGGAAAAATCGAACATCTAGTGGAGCTAATTTGGTTTAGAAGTTAGAACATGAGTTTGTAATTAGAACCCGAATAGTGTTCAGTCATCATTTCATAATTCAAGTTGAAGGAACTAAAATAGGCTGAAAATTTAGCATCTGAAAGTTAAGACCGATATCTACAACTTTCATGAAGAACACAAGAGCTCATTCGAACAGCTTGGAGGTCATATTGGGTCTGGAAGTCAAAACAAAAGTGCTGAAACTAGGCCTAAGCAGTCTATAGTAATTGGTCATATCTTGGGCTGTAGGATGAGTTTTTGGATGATTCTGGTGGCATTGGAAAGCTGAGATAATTTCCTAGAACTTTCATGAAGACTACTTTGCTTTGTTCTAACATTATACATGAGTTCATCACTGAATGATTTCAGAGACAAGAAATTTTAATAATTTTCCACTCATAAAAGTTCTTTGGCATTTTCCACTTATCCACCCACTCATCCACTTACTTATTAATCAATTTTCTTGTCATTTTGTATCCCTAATCCTCTATAAAAGGGACTATAGGCAGATCATTTGAAGAATCTTGGGTTAGGGAGGAAGATTATGCTTATGTTATTTACTTGTAATTTTTTTTTTTGTAAATAGAAGTTATGATCATCATCTTCTTCTTCTTCTCTCTTTCTTTCTTCTTGCTCATGGGTAACTAATCTTCATCTTGCTTGGGTGAAGGGGTGAAGCTTTTGGTAATAAAAATAAGGTCAAATTAATTTCCTTCTTGTGCTTAAATGATATATTATCAAGTGATCATTATATATGTTATATTTTGTTTCCAATAAATTTAGAAACCCTCCTTGTAAAGTGGAGTTCTTGATTCATTGTAGACAAGTGGTTTGGCACTATGAATGCTTGAACCCATTTACAAGTTGTTACCCAAGTGGTTTCAGTACTCAAGAGGGGGTGAATTGAGTAATTAAAACTTTTTTGCGAACTCTTATAAAAGCAAATTTCTTCGAAGCTATATGTTAAAAAGGATATGAAAATGAAAAAAATAATTGAAAGCCTTAAGCGTAACAATTTAACAGATAGGGAATGATAAATAAATTACAGAAACATAAAGAGATAAAGATAAGAAGAGTAGGCATGATATCTATCCTGGTTCGACCACCAACCACTTGTGGCCTACGTCCAGTCCTCGAAACACAGTTCGAGATTTTTCACTATTCAATACAAGCTTAAAATAGGTGCTTGCAACCTTTACACAACAGGGATACCTCACCTTATTCACTAGAGGGATACCTCACCCCCTTTGAAGGATACCTCACCTTCTTTACAACAAGAGATACCTCACCCTTTTCACAAGAGGGATACCTCACCCCCTTTGAAGGATACCTCACCTTCTTTACAACAAGGGATACCTCACCCTTTTTAAAGAAGTAGAAAATAGATGAAGAGAAACTCTCACAAAGAGCAAATATTACAAATTGAAGCACTAGGAAGCTCTCTTACGATATCTCAAAGTTTTGGTGAAAAGAGCACAAGAAATATAAAAAAATAGTGAATCACGTTTTAACACAAGCAACAAATAATTCAAATGGTTTTTGCCTACTTCAGAAGAGACTCAAGCTCTCTATTTATAGAGCTCTTTGTGAAACTAGCCGTTGGAGTAATTAAATTATATAATAAATGAAAATATGACCGTTTCTTTTCATTTTCAAAAGCTTCGTAAAAACCATTTCTGAAATACATTATTCGAATACCCTGAAGGTTATTCTAATACCTCAGTTTCAAAATACTTGAAGAAAACAGTTCGAAAGAGGTTTATTCGAATACTTCTCAATCTATTCGAATACTTCTCAATCTATTTGAATACTTCTATTTAAAAGCATTTTTCTGTAATCAAGTGTATTCGAATACCACATGGGTTATTCGAATACCTTTTACGAAAACATGAAAACGTATTGAAATAGAAGCAGGTTATTCGAATACCTTAATAGGTTATTCGAATACCTCTGTTGAAAGTCATTTAAAAACACTTTAGAAAATAGATTAGGTGATTTCTGAAATTCCATAAACTTTTTGATTTTTCGAAGCCATATTAAAACTTTAATTTAGTTTGTAAGAAAACATGCTTTTAGATCTTTTAAGTCAAACAATGAGATATCCTATAAAAGCTCTGTACAAGAGAGATCCTAAGTCCTAAGCTAATCTTGAAGATCTTGAGCTCGGTCTTCTCATCATCTTCATGTTTGTTATCATCAAAACTATTGTCTATGTCGTCTAGCCAATTACACAAGTGTAGGTATTAGTAAATAATTAAAGGATCCATAATATAACTACGAATATAATTCTAAATGGTCTTTGAATGTTATATTCTCCGATTGGTGTAACACCCCAAAAATTGTTTATTTCATGATAAATAGTCATTTTATAATATTTTTTATTTTTGTTAATTTTTTTGGATTTTTCTAAAAACGTTGATTATTTTATTATATTCCTCATTTTGTATGTGCGTTGAGCGGAGCCCGGGAAAATGAAATATTTTTCCCGAGGCTGAAAAACTTTGAACTGTGAAAACATTGACGGAGGATCTTACTAAACCCGAGGCTGGGGCACAGTTTACGAGGTTTATATTTTTTGAAATTTTTATCTTATAAATAAAAATCGCAATATATTTTATTATTCATTGGACAATAAATACTAATTCTTGTGTTAACTGTAACATTTGTCCATTAAATAATAGTTTGTCGTAAAATGCTTATCATCTTTTCAAGAGTATCAACTTTATGTCATATCATGTTAACTTTTGGCAAAAAGCTAACAAAGCTTCTCAAAGAAGTTTTGTACAAAGCTTCTCAAGGAAGCTTTACCCAAGCTTCTAGAAGAATTTTCCCTCCTCTCTTCTCCCATGTGTCCATGACAATGAAGGGGGAATGTGACCAACTTTTTTCACATTTCCACTTATGCCATCTATCCTTTCTCATTTCAAAAACCTTAAACACTTTTCTATCACTTTCTCTCTCTATTTTCTCTATTCTCTCATTTTCTCTGAAACCCTTCTCTTCTCTTTTCTCTCCTCTCCTTCACAGTAGCCCACACCATTTTCCTCCATGGTTTGCCTAATTTCAAGCAACCATCTTACTTGGATCCACTTCTTCCTTTGAAGACTTTCCTTCTTGTCGAAATCACCTACAAGGATCTCACTTTTTCTTCTCCATTTTCTCACCATCTCCACGGCCAAGACACCATTTTTGGCCCTCCAAGCTTTTTCACTCAACCAACCTCATTTCTTACATCTTCTCATCATCTAGAACATTTTTTCTTTTGTGACCACCTCTTGAATTACTCATTTTCATCATCTTCTATAAAGTTCTAAAGTTTGAAACTTTGATGTAACAGTTCATAACTTTTTCATTTTTCCTTCTCATTTTCGTGATCCATGGTCACCTTAGTGATCAAGGATACCTTTTTCAAGCTTTGATTGTGATTTTTGTGAGTTTGAATGTTCTAAAGTTTTTGTGTTAGTGGAGGACGAATTTCAAGGGGAAAAGCAGCTTGTTTTTCTTGTTAATTCTCTTGGTAAGAGGGAGATCATCCACTTCAGCCTCTCTTGGTAGTGGTGTTGTTATGAGAGACCCATATTAGGGTTGCTCTCTTTGTTATGTGATTTTGTTATGACCTTTGTATTATCTTATATCTTGTATGACTTTATTTGTTGTCATTATGTATCTTGATGGATTTTTAAGGTGTTTGAATAGATTGGATTTGTATAAAAGAATCAAGGGCTCCTTGTCCTCTTTATGGAGGCTCACGGCCAAATGCCCTTCAATAGGGTATTTTTGGTTAAAATTTTAGATCAAGTGGGAAATTGACTAATCAAGTGATTAACAACTAATGGAGCAATGAAAAATTTAAGTTCCTAGCTCCATTGGAGCTCACGGCCTCTTAGGCATAATTTGGACAAATTTATGTATTAAAATGATAACCTAGCTAATTGGTCAATTAGAAGTTAATTAAGAACTCGTAAGATGGAAAGAACGAAGAATATAATTTTATTCTATAACTTAGAGTAAAATTTGACTAAAGGAAGGACATGTGTGAAAGTGAGGTGTTAGGTAACTTAGGTCAAAATCTCTCTACGTGAATTAGGTTAAAAATTGAGTAGAGAACTTATTTAAATTGAGTAATAAAGATTAGATGAAAATACAAGAAAATTCCTCTAGAGAAAGACTTCATAACAAACGTTTAATTAAAGTGAAATTCCCTAATAAACCTTAAAAGCGTATTTTCACATTTGAGAATTTGACAATGTGTTGCTAAGGGTCCATATAGGACCAAGAATCTGTTGATAATGACATTGGCCACTCGTGGCATGTTTATGGCGAAGTATATGATTATTGAATACTTATGAATATGCATTGAGTCATCATGCATCGTGAAAAGTCTGGTGGACTTTGTTGTAAGGCTTTATGCCTAGGAGATTGAATCACACCTTAGTGCGGGTGCGAATAGACTAGTGTAGGTCACTCATTAACCTTGGGGGCGTCGAGGTGCAGATATCTCATAATGGGCAGTCGATAGCTCCTCTGTGCCATGGGATAGACCGATGCAAACTCACCAACGATCTAGACCGAGACATTGTCCTATATAGCGATCTTGTGAAGAATGTCTTGTATGAGCCATGTTGCGTACTTTTGTTGAGATTGAAGCACTTAACTTGAGGCCGAGGATATACAGACATGTCTCCTCGATCATTCTCTCTGATGTTGTATTTTAGCTCCATGGAGTAGGGTTTGGTACAATTGTGCATGAACATGATTGGTCATCATATTTATCAGTCTTACATTCATATGATTATGAAGTTGTTTATGTATAATGCAATGGCTGCCTAAATTATTAAATTATTTATTACTTGATCTTGATGTTGTTTACTGTTTTATTGCATTGTTTGGCATTATGTGTCATTTATGCTTCTTTACTGTCATAACTGGTAATGATGCTAGATATCTCACCTCTTTACTTTGTTACTCTATTTATATATATATATATATATATATATATATATATATATATATATATATATATCTGTGTTTTCGTAAAGATTAAGGCATGGACGAACCTGAGTTTCTTGGATTCTGGTCCAATTAGTTTCCTGTTCTAAGATGGCATCCTTGCGAGGCTTTTTAGGGTATGCCAAATTGAGGTTCCATGGAGGTGGTGATAGCTAGCACGTGGATTTCGACACGGAGCGTTTTGTTTATGTTAGGGACGTGACTGTGTCTTTAGCATGGGGTCGTTATGATCCTCATGTGTTTTCTTTTGATTTTCATGTTTGGTTGGAGTTCTACATGCCTGTGCGAGAGGTATGGGGTGAACATGTGTACAACTTCACGTGAGGATTTAGATTAGTTTCTGTCCTTTGCATGAGCTCCTGCTCGTGGGTCAGCTGCTCCTATAAGGATTTAATCTTCCAAGGAAGATCCTGAGGAGGACCCGTCTGAGGCTCCTTGTTAGTTGTTGATGGAGACATATCTCTTTTTGGTAGCCTTTTTGGGTGGGTGGGTGTATATCGCTTTGGGGGCCTAATGTTTTGTCTTTTTGATGGGCTGTAAATGTATAATCCTTTTGGGGCATGTAAAGTTTCTGCTTCTTTTGTATAATTGTTGATGTATCTAAACACATATGATATATATATATATATATATATATATATATATATATATATATATATATGTATATATGTATGTATATATGTATGTATATATAGATGTATGAATGTATAGTTTACTCATCATGTTAATTTCTGTTATACTTATGTTTTATCATTTTCTTACAAAAAAAAAGAATTCACCAAATTATTATACGCTTACAAATGAACAGGCTATTATCTATATTCAAATGAACCGTGTCTTAATTTATATTTCGTTTTCCGTTCGTGTTTTGGTGTGACAATCCCTCTCCAAAAGGGGGTGTTACACTAGTTCATGTGACACCCGGGGCCGACAAGGGCAAGGAGTGGATGCCGGTGTAAGAGAAGCACGGACAAGGAGCAGCTCCTAGAAGGCTTCTAGGCGAAGGGACACTTGAATGAATTGAATATCAGAATGAATGGGATTCAAAGACTGTGCAGGTATGAGACTGCATAGTTGAGGTTGGCTTAAAGGAATTGATTAGCAGTAACTATATCAATAAGATGCTTCTTCTTTTCGGGAGCCAAGAACATAAGTACTCCATGGTTAAGCGTGCTTGACCTGGAGCACTTGTGGGATGGGTGACCTCCTGGGAAGTTTCCTAGGATGCGTGTGAGTGAGGAAAAAGCACGCGAAAAGACTCGTGTTGGTTTGTGAAGACAGTTCATAAATCATGCAGGCAATCCCGGGACAATACAATTGGAACCTCCGTTGTGCGTAGATTTCAATTGAGTTATAAAAAGAATTAATCGTGTCCTTAATTTATTACCAAAAGTGGATCTCCTAACCCAAACAAGTTCTTTAATTTAAATGTGAACAAGTTTTATTATTTTTATTGTTGTGACAAAGTCTTTCCTTACCTCAAAGAATTTTTCTTCATCAATTCCCTGTGGATCGACCTCGGACTCTCGAGAAAATTATTACTTGAGACAACCTGCACTTGGGTTTGCATCCTTTAATCTGCATCAAGTTTTTTGCACCGTTGTCGGGGACTTGATTTGAAGTTCTAATTTATTGAGGTTCTCATTCTTTAATAAAATATATTCTTTCTTTTCCCTCACTAGAGCAAAAGATCGGCTTGTTGGTCCTTCTGTTTCTTTACTAACTCTCTAATTTTCTAATTCTCTAACTTTCTAACTTGCTAACTTTTTAATATCTGTCATTATTTATTATTTCTAACGTAATTAAATAATCTTTCTTCTTCTCTTCTCTTTCGCCAGAGCAAAAAATCGGCTTGCTGATTCTCTGGTTTTCATGTTTAAATTTACTTTCTGCACTTTATTTTCTGTATTTTACTTCTAACTTTCCAACCTACTAACTGACTAACCTAATTATTAACTCTCTAACTATCTAACTTTTTAATTTATCAGTTATCTAACTTTTTACTTGTTAATATTTATTTGGTGGCTGGTTTATACCACATCCTTCTTAATATTTAATGGCGGGTGTAAACTACCGACTTGTACATTATTTTTTCTATTTTAAGTCATTTATTTATGCTTAATTGGTATCGTAATTTAAATTCTAGTCGTTTGGTTAAAATTAATTTTAGTACTTTATATATTGATTTGTTTGAATCACAATCACACACAATTGACACAATGGCTGAAAATAAAAGTGTACATGATGAACATGAAAATCAACCGTTGTGAACTATGCGTGAATATTTGCAACCACCTCGAAATTCTAGTCCATCATGTTTTATCTTTCTACTCAATGCCAACAATTTTAGATTTAAGCCAGGTATGATTTCTTTACTTCCTAATTTTCATGGTTTAGAATCTTAAAGCCCATATTTACATCTAAAAGAATTTGAGGATGTATTACTTTCAAAGACCAAAATTGCACTGAAGAGATTGTTAAGCTTAAATTGTTTCCTTTTTCTTTAAAAGATAAAGCAAAAACTTGGCTTAACACTTTGAAACCAAGATCAATTGGCACATGGCAAGAAATACAAGGTGAGTTCTTAAAGAAATTTTTTCCAACACATAAATGCTACGAAAAGACAAATCCAAAATTTTTCCCAAAATTCAAATGAAGCATATTTTCAATGTTGGGAACGGTTTAAAGATTTGTTAAATTCTTGCCCACATCATGGTTTTGAAAAATGACGCACTATAAGTTTCTTTTATAAAGGTTTAACATTTGAAACTAAACAATTTGTGGAAACAATGTGCAATAGTGAGTTTCTTAATAAAGAATCTGATGAAGCTTTAGACTATTTAAACCAGTTGGCTGAAAATTCTCAATCTTGGCATGGTACTAATATTTCTGAAAATTCAATTAGATCTAACCTTGCAAGTGCTAATAAAGAAAAATATCACCTTAGTTAAGATGAAGATCTAAATGCTAAGTTTGCCAGTTTGGCTAGAAAGGTTGAAGCAATAGAATTAGGAAAAACAAAAGAAAACAAATTTGTGCAAAATGAAGAAATTTGTGGCATTTGTGATGACTTTGGACACTCAACACATGAATGTCCTAAGATTCTTATTTTTAAAGAAGTTATACATGAGCAAGTAAATGCAATGAATAATTTTAAAAAGTCATTTACTTCTTCTTTTTTAGATTCATACAATCCGAGATGGACAAAATCACCCAAACTTCAGTTGGAAGAATAATAATCAGTCACAATTCATGCAACCACCACCTCCTCAGGCACAAAAGGACGCTCAAAATTCTCAAGAATATGCACCTTATGTCCCACCATATAGGAAAAACCTTGAAGAACCACTGCATGCATTCATAGAAAAGCAAGAGGCCATTAATAAACGAAACAATCAAACCATGATTGACATAAAAGAAACTCTTGCTAAACTTTCTTCTACACTCACCATTCACGAGAAAGGAAAATTTTCTTCTCAACCTCAACCAAATCCCAAGGGTCAGTACAATCTAAGTGAAGGGAGTTCAAAAAACTAATAAATGGATCAAGTCAAGTCAGTGATAACTCTTAAGAGTGGAAAGGTTGTTGGAAAATAAATTTCTGAACCTTGTGAAAAAGATGATGAACCAATTCCCCAAGAAAATGAAGAAGTTGACCAAAAGGAGACCAAACTCTCACTTGCAGCCTCATTTCCTCAAGCATTAAACAATTCAAGGAAATTGAACCATAACACTGAAATTTTTGAAATTTTGAAACAAGTGAAGGTCAATATTCCTCTGTTAAAAGCTATTAAACAAATTCCTTCTCATGCCAAAAATTTGAAGGACTTGTGCATTATTAAAAGGAAACTAAATGTAAAAAAGAAAGCATTTTTGGCTGAACAGGTAAGCTCCATTCTTCAGAATAACAATGCGTTGAAATATAAAGACCCTGGTTGTCCTACAGTTTCATGCATTATTGGAGAACATAAAATTGAAAATTTTTTACTTGATCTAGGTGCAAGTGTCAATTTGCTTCCATATTCAGTTTATTAGCAACTCAACTTAGGTGAGTTAAAACTAACTTCTGTAACTCTTCTGCTTGCTGATAGATTAATTAAAATTCCAAGAGGAATAATGGAAGATGTGTTGGTGCAAGTTGATAAATTCATATATGCTGTGGATTTTATTGTCTTGGATACTAAACTTATGGTTAATAGTTGCAAGTCAATTCCTGTTATTTTAGGCCGTCCATTTTTAGCAACATCTAATGCTTTGATAAATTGCAGAAATGGAGAGGTGAAGCTAACATTTGGAAACATGACACTGGAGCTCAATGTTTTTAACATGTGTAAGCAACCATAGGAAGTCCTTGATGAAAAAGAGGAAGTTGAAGGAATTGAAGCCATCGTAGATGATCATCTTCAAACAAGGAGTTCTTCTGACCCATTAAAAATTTGTTTAGTCAATTCATTTGATTCAGACATGCAATTAAATGATGAAATCTCTAAAATATGCTCTTTGCTTGATTGTACACAGGTAACGGAGCACAAAGGATGGAAGCCAAGATTAGAAGAGCTACAACCCATGAATGATAATGCCCATGAAGAAGTACCCACACCAAAACTAAATCCATTACCTGCTGGGTTGAAGTACACATTTTTGAAAAAAGAGTAAAGCTTTCCAGTGGTAATTTCCTCGCCTCTTACTGAAGAATAAGAATGTATGTTAACAGAAGTACTTGAAAGGCATAAAAGTGTAATTGGATGGACATTAAAGGACATAAAATGTATTAATCCATTAATTTGTACACATAGAATACAGTTAGAGGATAATGCTAAAACTTCTCAACAACCTCAAAGAAGATTAAATCCACACATGAAAGAGGTAGTTAGAGCTAAAGTCCTTTAAATTGCTTAATGTTGGAATTATCTATCCTATCTCTGATAGCCGGTGTGTAAGCCCTACACAAGTTGTGCGTAAGAAATCTGGAATAACAGTGATTGAAAATGATAAAGGTGAATTAATACCTACGCGAGTCTCATCCAGTTGGCGTATGTGTATTGATTTTAGAAAATTAAATGCTGTTACTAGGAAAAATCATTTTCCCTTGCCATTTCTTGATCAAATTTTGGAAAGGGTAGCAGGACATCCATATTATTGTTTTCTTGATAGTTATTCAGGTTATAATTAAATGCCAATTGCATTGGAGGATCAAGAAAAAATCACTTTTACATGCCCCATTGGTACTTTTGCATATAGAAGGATGCCTTTTGGCCTTTGTAAAGCTCCAATAACATTACAAAGATGTATGCTAAGTATTTTTAGTGACATGACTGAGCATTATTTAGAGGTTTTCATGGATGACTTGACAGTTTTTGGAAATTCTTTTAAAAATTATCTTGATAATTTGGAAAAAGTTCTTAAAAGATGCGAAGAAAAATGATTTGTGCTAAATTGGAAAAAATGTCATTACATGGTTACCTCAGGAATAATGTTAGGTCATGTGATATCTTCTAAGGGAATTGAAGTTGATAAGGCCAAAGTTGAATTAATTGCCCATTTTCCTTCCCTAAAAACAGTTAGAGAAGTTCATTCCTTTTTAGGACATGTAGGGTTTTATAGAAGATTCATTAAGGACTTTAGTGTCATATCTAGACCATTATGTAATCTTCTGTTGAAAGATGCATCATTTGATTGGACTCAAAAATGTTAAAAATCTTTTGAAAAATTAATTGGTCTTCTGACCCCTGCTCATATCATGCAATCCCCTAACTGGTCTTTGCCTTTTGAGTTAATGTGTGATGCTAGTGATTTTGCTGTGGACGCTATTTTAGGCCAAAGAAAGGAAGGTAAGCCTCATGTGATTTGTTACGCAAGTAGAACTTTAAATAGTGCACAAATGAATTACACCACTACTGAAAAAGAACTACTTGTTGTAATATTTGCACTGGACAAATTTCAATCTTATTTAATTGGTTCTTCTAATGTTATTTTCACCAATCATGTTGCTGTTAGATATTTGATGTCTAAGAAGGATGCCAAACCAAGATTGATATGGTGGATCTTGTTGCTTCAAGAATTCAACATCACAATAAAAGATAAGAAATGAGCTGAAAATGTTGTCGCATATCATTTGTTCAGACTTACAACAGGCTCACCTTTTGATATCACACCCATCAATGATTCTTTTCCCAATGAATTTTTATTTACTATCAATTCCATACCTTGGTTTGCTAACATAGTCAACTTTCTTGTAACAGGAAAGATGCTGCCTCAATGGACGCACCAAGATAGATGAAAATTCTTGACAGAGGTGAAAATTTTTTATTGGGATGACCCATACTTGTTCAAATATTATCCTGACTAAATATTTTGGAGATGTATGCCTGACAGTGAGATAGGTAGTGTCATTAAATTTTGTCACTCAAAAGCATGTGGAGGTCACTTTTCTTCAAAGAAAATGACTGTGAAAATCTTGCAGTGCGAATTTTATTTGTAACATCCCAAATTTCCTAACTAGTTGACAGTAATTTTGACAGTTAACAGAATTCTACTATTTAGTGATTTCTGTGTACTGTAAAATTATTTTGAGTATTCCATCAGCGTATTTGATCGTTTTGAGTGATTTACTCCGAGTCAAGAAAATAATAATTTTCGGGCAAGGAAAAAATCTTTATGTATTTATTTCTCTTGATTGTTAATTATTTTTAACAATCTGATTTGATTTTCATACGTTTTCTAATATTTGTGATTTTAGTGGATGATTATAAATTTTTATATTTATCAGATTGTTTTTGGGCCCTGGTGGCCTTACGTGGGCCCAGATGGGTCCCGCAAAGTTAAAATTTTTCTACGTATAGAAAAATTTGTACTGTTTAGATGGAGATAGGGGATCTTACTAAACCTAAATCCGGAAATAATTTTTAAAATTTTCTTTTATTGTGTTTTGTACTATATTTAATTATCGGGCGATAAAAATGCAGTAAATATATTCTTTCGTGGGGTTATAGTAGATAAAAATAGAAATTATACTGCTTAAGTCAACAATAGTGGTTATGACAACTTTTGATGGACCAATAGGAAACAAGTTTAATTCTTTTGACAGACTAATAGGAAGCAAGTCTAATATTGAAGACTTTGATATCAACCGTCGATTTAATCAACGGTGGAGAATTAGTCTAATAAAATGGCTAGGACCATTTATAACCATTGGATTTAGATTTAAATCAAGGGTGGAGATTTGATCTTATAAAGTGGCTAGGACCATTTGTGATCGTTGGATTTGGATTTAATCAACGGTGGAGATGGATCAATTATGACCATTGGATTTGGATTTAATCAATGGTGGAGATTTGGTCTTCTAAAATGGCTATGACTAATTATGACCTTTGGATTAAAAGTAAGAAGGAGTAATCTTGACCCTTTATTTTTGGAGATGCATCTAATGGCTAGGATTTCAAGGAGAAAGATCTAATGGCCTAGATTAAGTCTTCTAATCAAAAGTCTACCTTAATCCTAACCATTGAATTAATCAATGGCTTAAATTGCTCTAAATGGTGGCTAGAAAAGATGACAATATTATGGAATGCATGGATGGAGGGGGGGACAGTTTTTGTGTTGTTTAGGAGCTAAAGGAAAAAGTTTGAAGACATTATTAGATTGTTTTAGTCAATATGGATCATTATTGATCATTTTGCACTCTTAGGAGAATGCATGAAGGGGGGGCTACGGTTTTGGTGTCTTAAGGCCATAGCAAAAAGTCTATGACCATTATCACTCATTATTGATCATTCTTGATCATTCCAAAAACCTAAGGCTCTTAGAAAATTTTCTCTCCTTCTCCTTTAAGCGTGGTTAGGCCATGACCTCTAATTCTACCTTCCATCACTCAAAAATTTCATACAACCTAGTTTCTTGAATCCTTACCTTATTCTAAGAACATCTCTAGTTATGAGTTTTCACAAAATCATTCATCTTGAGCTTCAAATCCAAGCTTCAAGTTTCTATCATAAAGGGTAAAGTTCTTATCTCTTCACCCAAACTTCAAGTTTTAATTTTCTAAGCCATGCTTGAACCATGGTTTACCTATTCTTTTACTTGTTATTGATTTTAACATTTGTTTATGATTTTTAGGGATTTTTCCAAGGAGCTCTACGAAATTGGTGGAAGGAAAACTAAGTGTTTTCACTTCATTCTTTACCTTAACCAAGTCTAAGAAGTTTTCTTTCACAAAAATCAAAAACTCCAACCTTGTTCTTCAAGAGGAATTTTCGGCCATATCACCCAAAATCACCATCCAATCTCTTTTAATTTTATCCAACCATAGATCTTGAATCTACATGATATTCTAAGCAACTTTCATGTTGGAGACTTTCTCTAAATCATTCATCTTCAACCTTGTTCTTCAAGCTAAAGATTGAAGCTTTATTGGTGAAGTTTATTAATCTTCACTTTTCTTTTGATTTTCAAGGTTCTAAGCCATGTTTGATCCATGGTTTATTTTGTTCAAGCTTGATTTACTAATAAATATATGTTTTGTTTTGTATTTGAGAAGCCCTCGGTAGTGAAAGACTTAGAAAAAAAAGCAAAACAAGGAGCTTTTGAGGATCTTCAAGAGGTAAGAGGGAGATTCATCTCACCAACCAAGTATGGTGGTGAGAGATGGTTGTGTATTTGATGGATGGTGAATCCATGTGAGGATTCATATCCATGGTCATGTAATTATTTGTGGGTGTTTATGTGTTTATGTGGTTTATATGCTTAGCATGGTTTATTTGTGTTTGCATGCTTAGTATGATGTTTATTTGCTTTTATGGTATGCTTGTGATATATATGTTGATTATATGTGATGTATGCCATAAAAATTGTTGGAAAGGAAAATAATTTTTGGTTCCAAAGACCATGAGGATTTCGGCCTCAACACCTCAAAATAGGTGTTCACAAATTAATATTTTCATGAATGGTAAAATTGGATGTTTAGAAAAGTAAGGAAAATAAACAAAGGGTTTGTTTTCAAAGAATAAGTGTTCACGATTTTTGAAGGATGTTTTTGAATCAAAAGATTCTAAGTATTTTATTAATCATGAGTTTTAAATGAAAAGAGCAATGAGTTGATGATTTTAAGGATTTGCAAAGAAAGTGAAAAATGAAAATGAACAAATGATTTGATTTCAAGACTATGAGTCTCACGATTTTTGTGAAGAATTTTTAATGGTTTTGTTTGAGTAAAACCATATTGACTTAGAAGGAAAAATGTTTTGATGATTTCAATAGTCATGTCCACGTTTTTGAAGGCTTGTAATGCCTTGATTTTATGGAAACAAAGTGGAAATATAGTTTGATTTAGTACAAGGAAATTGGAAAGGGAATCAGAGTGTTTTAACATTTGGGAAAAATGGGATTTTCGTATGAAAATGGAAAAGAGAGGTTGAAAGTGTTTGAATCTCAATTTATTTTGAAGAGAATTGATTTTAGCATTGATTTGAGAAAAATAGAGAATATAAGAGTGATTTGATATTTTCTAAGGTGTAACTCATCCTTTGGGTTTTGGAGAGCGTTAGTAATTTTCACAGTGAGAAACATTGATTTAATTCAATAGAATTGTGAATTTGTGGAATTTGTTGCAAAAAGGATTTTCTTGAGTGAGAAAATGTGAAAAATAATGTGAGTAGTCATATTATTTTGAGAAAGGTTGAAATAGAATTTTTGAAGGTTGAGAAATATTTTTCGTAATAGAATTATGGTGAAAAAAGATTTACGTAACTTAAAAATGTGATTTTTAAGCTATGCGATTTGAAAAACATTTAAATATTTTCATGCGATTTGAGGAACGTTGAAATATTTCTACGCAATTTAGAAAGTGTTTAAATATTTACGCGTTTGAGATATTGTGGAAAAATCGCTACGCGATTTTAAAATGGTGGAATATTTTTACGTGATTGATAAAAAGTTGAAAAATCAATATGTAAATTGAAAACGTAACAGAAGTGTTGCAGAATTCTGAAAACGTAACAGAAATGTTGCGCGATTGTGAATACACAATGAAAGTGTTTTGTGACTATAAAAATGCGATAATATGATTTCGCTGTTGAAAATACAGTATGATTACAGTTGGGCCAGTGTGTGGACCCTGATTATGAGATTATGAAATTAAACTAAGAATGGGCCAATGTGTGGACCCTAAATATGAAATGGTGAATTTTGCCTGTGATTGGCATTGGTGCATTGAACATGCATTGGAAATGGTGAATTTTACCTATGATTGGCATTGGTACATTTTATATGCATGAACTAGTGTATGGACACTGTATGAGAAAATGATAAATTTTGCCTATGATTGGCATTGGTGCATTGAACATGCATTGGAAAGGTCCGATGGACTGTATGAGGCTATTTGCCTAGGAGAGACGTACACCTCTTGAGTGGGTGCGATATGCGTAGTGTAAGTCACTTGTTGACCTTAGGGGCATCAGGGTGTGGGTTGCTTACATGGGTGGTTGGTCGCGCTTCTTCCCGTAGGTTAGACCGATGCAACTAAATATTGCATGTGTTAGAATTGCATGATAAAGTATAGAATGGCATGATAATGTATAGGATGTGAATAACATGTCAAGGAAATGCATGTGTGTTCCATAGAACACCACACTAAGGCTCAAGGCCACTAACCAAATGGGGAACCAAAATGTTCTCTTAATTTTCTTAAAAGGTAATTTAATTAACCTAGGAGAATTAAGAAGGTTTCAAGTTGATTAGATCAAAGAAAATGAATTTAGAACTCAAATGGTAAGATTTAGTATTTTCGGCCAACATGCCTAAAATGAATGTGTTGATTTCAAAAACCATTTTCTAAGACAATGGTTAAATGAATTTAGACAATACAATAAGTTTGACATATATTTAGAAGATGAGAAATAATTTAGAAACCAATTTCAAAGGATTTAGGAAATTCGGCCAACATGCCAAACTAGATATTCTTGATTTCTAAAATCAATTCCAAACCATTTTCAAGTATAAAGAAGGCATTATATGTTAACAAGATTTTTTTTCTAAAAAGAGTTTTTAAGAAATCAATAGATTAGAATTAATTTAAGGAATTAAAATTAATGATTTTATTGTTATAAAGGAAATACAAGAAATCTTTAAGAATTTCTAACATATGGCTCATACTATATTTTGAAGCATGTTAGGAGTTTTTAAAAGATTAAATTATTCGGTTTATTTAAATAAACAAAGTTTTTACGAAAAAAATTAGGAAACCATTATTATTAATTTTCTAAACAAAATACTGTAAATTTTTAGTAAAAACGGACAAATAAGATAGAAAAGATGTCCAAAAGACAGTATACGGTATAGAAAATATTACACGTAGTTTAAACGTACTAATTATTATTTCTGTTTATTTAAACAGTGATTTTTAAGGGATTTGGACAAGAAAATGATTTAAAAATTCTACGCGATTGAGAAAACGTATTAAAAATTCTACGCGATTTTAAAAACAGAAAAATATATTTACGCGATTTATAAACGTTTGTAAAAACGATGGAATTGTGAAAACGCGATAAAATTTCTACGCGATTGACCGTTGATGTATTTATTTTATGCTGTCAGGAAAATGTGAACCCGTACAGGCTTTTGAGGATTTTTCGCTATCGGGAAAATGTGAACCCGTACAGGCTTTCTATTTTTCTGCCATTGAGGGCATATTATTATCTTGAGGGCATTTTCATAATTTCATATTTTTGGAATTATGTATTGAGTTTATGCCAAATTTTTGGTGGATTTGGTTGATTTGTGACGAATCACATCGTGTTGTCGATGCGATAAACGTAGTGTGGTTCATTGTTCTAATGGACTTGGAGACGTTAGTGTACGGTATCCCATATGTGGACAGTTGGTAGCTCCCGTGGGCCGTGGTAAACCGATAGCACACTAATGGACTCGACACGCACTATATTTAATCGAGATTTCGTGAAATCTAATAGTACATTGCCTGTAGTGCCACAACGTGAGACCGTGAACTACACCACGCCTGGATGATGGATTCCTGTGTCGTGGGGCTATAGACGCGACGTGAGACAGCGCAATAGTTTGGTTGGGCAGCTGTGGTACTAATAGATTTGGCGGGTCATTCTCTCTAATACTTGTGTTTTTTTTAGCTCCATGGAGTAGGGTGTGTCTTATATTTATTTATTGGGATCTATTTATTTATTTTGTCTTATCTATTTATTTTTGTCTTATTTGTTTATTATATTGATATTGATTTATTTGTTTACTTGTATTTGTTTTATCTATTGTTGTATTGTATCATTTGTTTCTTGTTTTATTTTATCCGTGATGGTATATTGTTGGGATATTTAAATCTTTTTGAATCTTTACACTACTCGTTACTTACTAATGTTATAGCTTTTCATATTGCATGAACCGTATATCCGTTGTTTGTCGTCTTCTTATTGGCCATGTTTGTGGTGATTTTAGATTGTCTTACCTCTTTATTGTATGTGTTTTCTCAGTATATACCGTTTATATGGTAAAGAGTTTGAGGAAGAGGAACAACCTCTAGAGATTCTCAGTACACCGAGGAAGAAGAGGAACAAAGAAGAGGAAGATCAGTTCGACGACCAAGAACCATCCGATCATCCATATCCTTTGGATTGATTGTGGGAGATGGCAGTGCCAGGATTTTTGGGGTTTGTACAGCTAGAGTTTCATGGAGGTTCATTAGCTTAGCATCTGCGAGGAGATCGAGATTCTGTGACATATGTAGGACGGCTGACTGTGACTCTACGTCATCGGTTTAATGGAGAGCCGATCATGACTACGATAGTATTTCTACACTTAGAGTTACCCTTATCCATTAGGCGTCATTGGGGTGGGATATCCACTGAGCCTAGTGAGATGACACTCGCATCGACTGCGTGGTCTCATGTCCGCCGAGAGTCGAGACATCCGGATTATTTGTCTCCTGATGATCATTTTCATGTTGAGAGTGATCCTTCAGAGGATTAAATATGCATGATGTTTTTTTTGGGCGCGTCTGCGTATGTCTGTATATATTAACTCTTTTATTGCTTTATTTACTGTTTTTGTTTAAATATTGGTAGTTTTAGTTGTAAATTATTTGTACAACTTATAACTTAAATCATCTGTATATTATAAGTAATGTTGTTTTGTTTATTTGCTATTTCCGCATATTTTATTTAACAATATTCTATTTATCAGGAATTATCTTATAATATGTAATATTATTTAACAAATGTTTTACAACTTGGGTAGATTTTGTTTATTTATTTTATTTTTCTTTATATGTGTGGCATCCCCAAAGGGGTGTTACATTAAATGGTATCAGAGACGAGACCTCTCCCAGTACGGTGTGGTTCGGGGACGAACCAGGCGGAAGCTGGTGGGCATGTGGTGTCCCGGGGTTGATGAGGGCGGGGAGTGGACGCCGCGCGGGACCGAAGCATGTACAATGGGCGGCTCCCGGGCATGCTTCTAGGCGAAGGGTCCCATGAATGAACTAAATACGCACCTAATGAGAGGGATTCAGAGACTGTGCAGGTATGGGACTGCATAGTTGAGGATGGCTTAAAGGAATTGATTAGGCGTAACCATATCAACAAGTTGCAACTTCTTTTCGGGAGCCTAGAACTTAAGAACTCCATTGTTAAGCGTGCTTGACCTGGAGCAATTTGGGATGGGTGACCTCCTGGGAAGTTTCCTAGGATGCGTGTGAGTGAGGACAAAGCACGCTGAAAAGACTTGTGTTGGTCTGTGGAGACACTCGTCAATCCTGCAAGCAGTCCCGGGATGTTACACAACGCACCGATGACCCTGACCGAGACACTATTCTTAATCAAGATCTCGTAAAGACTATCGTGTATATGCTAGATATGCAAAATCAAAATGAGGATTATAGTACTTGGTCTAAGGCATTTTGGTACAGACAGATCTTTCGGATCAACTTCTCCGAACTGAGTATTAGCTCCATGGAGTAGGACATTGAGTCTATGTGCGCATACATGAAACTGAACATTTATATCTATGTGATATATTAATTGAGGAATATTGGCTATGACAATTGTTCTGTTGAGAAATACTGGATGATGATGATGATAAATAATGTTGATGCCATTATTGTTATCGTATGATTTGAATTGATGAATATTTGGATATTGTTGAGGACATCATCATGAATATTGAATGATATTTGAACTAATAAATAATTGGATGATGATAATTAATTAATGTTGAGTGCATTATTGAAATTATGGTATGATATATCTGTATGGTATGTTGTTTGTATTATCTCTGTGCTACCATGTTGGTATTGGCGTAAGTGATCTCACCTCTTTGTTATATTGTTTCGCTGTGTTTGTATTATTAAAATTGAATAGTAGATGAAACGAGTTGTCTTAGACATGACGGGTGATAAATACTGTGAGATTGGAGACAACATCAGAGAATGACCATTCCAGATTCGATAGTGTGAAGGGTTGACAAGGAACAGATGTCTGATGCATCAAGATAGATAAAGAAGGAATAAGTATGTTAAGCTTTCTCGTTAGTGTTGTACCGTGCTATTAAGTAAGACCCATGATGGGGTTTGCTACTGTTAAAAAAGAGAGTCTGTTAGTTTTATATTTCTCTTTAAATTGTTAAATATTAATTGGTATCAATATTGTATATTAATCAGTTTAAATATATTTTCAGTAATACTTATGGATTTCAGTAAGTTTATGTTTCCGTCTTTGATGAAAAGAAATTTTAAAACTCACGCTTTTATAACTCAAACCTTTTATGAACTGATTTTCAGATTGAGAGTTGGTAGTCAGAAATGTGATGCCCTAAGGAGGGTGTTACATTATTGGCCCACTTTATTTAAGGACTACTATACTTTTTGCAAAAGTTATGAAAACTGTCAGAAATTGGGTTCCATTTCAAAAAGAAACATGATGCATTTGAACCCTATCCTTGTCATTGAAATTTTTTTATTGTTAAGGAATTGATTTCATGGGCCCATTTCCATCTTCATTTGGATTTATGTATATTTTGGTTGCAGTTGATTATGTCTCAAAATGGATTGAGGCGATTCTATGCCGACACAATGATCATAAAACTATTCTCAGATTTTTAAAAGAAAATGTCTTGTGTCGATTTGGAATCCCTCAAAACAATTGGTCTTTAATACTAAACGATGCACTTTGGGCTTACCGTACTGCTTTCAAAACATCCTTGGGCATGTCACCCTATCGGTTAGTCTATGAAAAACCTTGTCACTTGCCTGTAGAATTGGAACATAAAGCATTTTGGGTCATTAAAGCTTTCAACCTAAACCTTGATGATGCTTGCAAGATACGCAAATTGCAATTAAATAAACTTAAGGAATTGAGAAATGATGCATATGAAAGCTCAAAGATTTTTAAAGCTAGAACAAAAGCTTTTCGTGACAAGACAATTTTGAGAAAATCTTTTGAAATTAGTCAAAAGGTTGTGCTTTATAATTCTCGTCTGCACCTATTCCTTGAAAAATTGAGATCTAGGTGGAGTGGTCCTTTTGTTGTCAAACATATGTATCCTCATGGGGCCATAGATATTGAGAATTCTGGGAATGGTAACGTATTTAAAGTCAATGGACAAAGACTCAAACCATTTCTAGAAAACCAAGTTGATGAGGTAGAATTCATCTCTCTTTCTGATCTTTGTTATGAATAGAATTCATTCTAATTTTGTTGCCTTCTTTTTGCAGTTCTTTCTGTTCCCTGTTAAGTGGCGGATAATGGTACTCTGTGGCTCTCGAGTTGGTTTGTTTTTTAGTTTCCCAAAATAACTTATTCCTCCTCCTTTAAAATGGATGTCATTCTTTCAAACCTGAGAAAACATTTTCCTTCCCTCCCTCAAAATGCTCTGACAAAAATCTACAAAGTTAGATGTAAAAGATTGAGACTGTTAATGCACAAGGGTATGCCAGAAGATGTACGCTGGATAATTAAAGTAAAAGTCCGACTAGTAGGTGAGTCTTCAATTGCATTTGACTCATACATGTCAAGTCTTGGAAGAAGTTCGTATTCTAAAAGGAGAAGAGCAAAAAGGTTACAAGTCTGTCACAAATGTGCACGATGGAATTGTAATAAGTGATGTCGTTTTTTGGGGATGGTTTCCGCAAACAGAGAAGATAAAATATTTTTCATTAAGAATGGAATGAGTAAGGAGTCATTAGATAATATCTTATTGACTCTTGAGACGCACTCTTATAGATTTGTGCATCGTGAACTTCTTAATTTGTGGAATCTCTTCAAGGATGAAGAAAAACATTACAGTCTTGGGAATCTGACTCTAAAAGACCCTGTTTGCCAATTTATAAGAAAATTGGATGGGAAGCTTATCCTCGACTCATAGAAGACATTTAAGCAGTTACTTGATGTTAAACCAGAGGCAGATGTGAGTCATATCCACAACAATTTGTACATATTATCTTCTTCTTCTTCTTCATGTTTTCTTAAAAA
Source organism: Ormosia emarginata (assembly GCA_029884605.1). Lineage (NCBI taxonomy): Eukaryota > Viridiplantae > Streptophyta > Magnoliopsida > Fabales > Fabaceae > Ormosia > Ormosia emarginata. The sequence continues at coordinate 688,624 of JAQQTP010000013.1, read as the reverse complement.
AAAGTGAAAAAAAAAGAAAAAAAAACAAGACTAAAAGCAACAAAAATGAAAAAATGAGGGTGAAACTTCGGTTTAACTTGGTCTTTAATTAGATTAGGAGCCCTGGATAGATGTCCGTCTTTTCATATACTCAATAGGAGACCTTCACACACCGGTATATAAATAAGGTTCGTGTATCATGTTCTATAGAGAGTCGTTCTTAGTGTCTCAAAGTTTACCTTCTAGGCAAGCTAAGATGATGGGCAGATAGAAGCACCCCGTGTTGGCGTACTCACATGACTATGCAACTGAGCTAGATCCTATGATTTAATGCCATGGGCTCTCCAGTGACCTCTCACTGGTTGTGGTCCTTAGGTGGTAGTTATCAGATTTACACACTTTAATTAGTTGCGTCATAGCTCAATCCAATATATTCCACAAGTGGGAGGGAGAAGAATTCCAAGATTGGCTGAGCCGTCTTGGTATTACTGCACTCCTGACATGCAGTATAAAGATACGCCATGAAAACTGTACATAAAGGTATGCCATCATTTGTTATTATATTTCTTTTATCTTTGTATAATTTTACTGTATTTTGATTTTGGACAGATGATCCTTTGAGCAGGGTCCTTCAGGGGTTTCTAGACTTCTTTACCCTGATGGTTTTCTTGAAGTAAAAAAAACAAAAAAAAAAAAAAAAACAAAACAAAACAAAAATTATACAAAAAAAAGATTATGTGTTTCTTAATTTCAAACTTTTCTGACAACAACCAACCTACCCTTATAGGTGCTATTATTACTCTTTCCATTCTTTTTCCTATTTAAACACTTCATTTTCTCCACTTACCTACAACTCAAAATCATTCAAAGAGAAAGTGAGAATAGAAATGAAAGGTGTTTCTATTCGTCAACTTAAAAATATCTGTATATTTTGTGGGTCTAAGTATGGGAAGGGTTTAGAGTTTGTAAACGCAGCTAACACTCTTGGTCAATCACTTGCTGCGATAAATATTGATCTTGTATATGGGAGAGGTTGTCGTGGGTTAATGGGAGCTGTATCACTTGCTGTATATATAGGAGGCAGTCAAGTTTTAGGTGTCATTCCTAGACCTTTCACTCAACGGAACATCACTGAAAAGACAATTGGGGAGGAACTTAAGGTATAATCTATGCATGAACGAATGAAGATAATGCTTGACAACTCTGATGCATTCATTGCCTTACTAGGTGATTTTGGTACTTTGGAAGAAATTTTTCAAATTGTCTCTTGGGCCCAACTGAACATCCACCATAAACCCATAGGTTTGTTGAATGTAAATAATTTCTTTGATCTTTTGTTATCTTTTCTTGACCATGCTGTGGAATAGAAATTTATTACACCTTCGGCAAGATAACTTCTTATCTTTTTTTCCACTATTGATGAGTTGATTGATAAATTAGAAGCTTTTGTTTATAAACCTGACCCAGCAATAGCTCAGATAGATTGGTTAGCAGGAAGCAGTGAGGGAAGAAGCTTGAAATGAAAGTTTGGTCTGACACTTCGTTTATAACTTTTCTTTACCTTTGATTTTATTTATCGTACTTTGTGTCATATTTCTCCAACAGGTAATATCTTCTATCCTTTACTCATCTATATTTTAACACTGAGGACAATGTTGTGATCTAGATGGGGGGAAGGATAGTTGACAAAAAAAAAGGTTTTTTTAGAAAGTATGATATGATTATCATGAACTTACTAAACCAATGAATGATAGCAGAGTAAGGAGTAATTTTACTCTTGAGATGCATCTAAATTGGGAAGTATGTTTAGTGATATGACTATCAGAAACCTATTTGTAGTAAAACCTATTAAAGATGGCAGAGTATGGAGTGAATTTTTCCTTGGAGGTAAGTTTACTCTTGAGACACATCTTAGTTAAGGAAATAATTATTTTGTGTAGAAGTAGCAAATGGATCTTAGATCTTAGCATAAATTATCTTCTTTCTTAAAAATCACATGTTTGGATACGAATGTTGAAATGATGGATTAAGAATGATGAAAATATGCCTTATGAGATTTTGAGCTTATTGATGAATGGATCAAATATCTGTACCATTCTCTTTTTTCTTGTGTGATTTTTTTTTACTCATGGAATTATTACTTTAGAACTTACTTTGATTCTTTTTTAGGCTACATTTTCACATGCATACAAAAACATGATTGAGGTATTTTTCTTGAAATAGCTACTTTAACCAAATAGCCAGCCTTACTCAGCAGCATATTGTCTCAATATGATATCAAGCACTCTTATGACTACTTGGAAATTCTCTAATTCTTGCTAATGTAAGGCATTGGAAATGGCCTATTTCATCTTGCTTAACCTCTTTGAGTTTATTTGACCATTCTTTGTTTCTAACTCATTACGTGCCTTTCTAAAAAAAAACATGTTTTTACCCAACCTTAGGGAATAAGAGAGCATTGGCCTTGTTCTTAAACAAGTGTGGGGGTGTGTGTACAAAATGATAAAAAAAAAAAGAAAGAGTTGACCACCGCTACAATCAAAGGATTATTGATAATCACATATTTTATTCATTAAGAAACCCTTATGTTTAGTCATTTACACTCTCCATATTCTTAATTGATTGAGTTTGGTATGATTTTGTGAGTTTGAGCTCAAATTGGTCCTAATTGAATATTTTCAGCATTATTGAGATTTGACATTGTTTCTGTATTTTGGCCATAACTTGAGTTCCTAATATCTGATGAACATGAATTTTACCTTGTAGGAAAGCTAAGAGGAAGCTCTACAACTTTGATGGAGAGCTCAAAGTCCGATTCAGATGTCTAAGGGACCTCAGTTTACATGGAAGTCAGAATACGGGTTCTGTCAGTAGAATCCGAACAGTGTGCACTCATAAAATCATATCTCAAGATGTAATAATGGATATGGGCTGAAATTTGGATAGTGGATAGTCAAGATCCAAATAAACAACTTTCATGAAGAACACATTTTGAGAAAAAGAAGTCTAGTAGGTCATTTTGAGCTTGCAAGTCGGAACAGAGGAGCTGAAGTTGGGTTTGAGCAACCAACGGTATTTGGGACATATCTTGGCATTAAAGAAGCCAAATTTGACGAACCAGCTATCCATTTTATAGCCAAGACAAGGATCTACAACTTTCATGAAGAACACTTTTCATGGTTCTGAAGTATAGTGGGTCGTTTTTGGCTTCCAAGTCAGACATGAAATTTTCGTCCTCAACCACCCACTCATCCATCCACTAATCCACTCATCCATCCACTAATCCACTCATCCACTCATCCACTAACTCACCCACTCATCCACTCATACACTAATCCAACCACTTAACCACTCCACCCACTCATCCACTAATCCATCCACTAATCCATCCACTCACCCATTCATGTCCATAATTTCCCACTCACCAAAAGTCCTTTGGCATTTTTCACTAATTCAACCACTCAACCATTCCACTCACTCATCCACTAAACCAATCCACTAAACCAACCCACTAATCCATCCACTCAAACACTCCACTCACTCATCCACTCATCCACCCACTTCCCTTTGTCATTTTGTTACCTTAGACTTCTATAAAAGGCACCATTTATCATGAACAACATGTAATTCTCCTTCATTTCTCTCTAAGTTTCTTCTTGCTTCTTCATAGTTTCTCATAGTTTTGTATATTTTGATGCTCCCTTCATGGTAATGGAGGGCTAAGCTACTTTGGGTCAATTTAGAACTCTTGAAGAGATTGTGGTTTGGATTCTTGAGACCTTGGTTATGTATTGTATTTGATTTGTAATTGAATTCCTCGTTTCTTCTTCTTTTTCTTCTTCTTGATCTTGAATGCATGAATGGTGATTCTATTTATGTTGATCTGATTGATCTTGGTTTAAGATTGAGATTTGTGATGAAACTTAGAACTGATTGATCTAAACTAATCACATAAATGAAGATTGAGATTTGTGATGAAACTTAGAACTGATTGATCTAAATTAATCACAGAATTGAAAAGATTAGGTTACTGATTTGTGCCTAAGTTAATTGAATTCGGTACTTGAAATTAACATAGATTTTCATGAATGGTGCGATTGCGGATTTGTGTTTATCACTTGTTAATTGAATTCTAGACGATCGTCTAGTATGAATTTTGGATTTGATGCAGAGATCTCGGTTAGATCCAAATTAACAATTCAATTGCGCTTCAAGTGTTTTATGAAGGGTCTATGATTGAATCCACCCAATCTTGGATAGGTTTCTAAATTGACTACTCTTTAATTGTCATTTCTTCCGTTAATTTTGTTAAGTACGATCTTAAACTGTCAAACCCCCCTTTGCTAACTTTCACTTGATTTGATTAAATTGCATCTACGATCCTTGAGGAGACGATCCGATGTTGTCACTGTGCTACAAGCTTAGGTAATAACTTCGGTTATAATTTTGACTGAGTTCGGCGCTCGTCAAAATTTTGGCGCCGTTGCCGGGGATTCGTAAGTGTGATATGATCTTTTTAAGTTATCATCTAACTCTTTCTTTTTCTTTTTCTTTCATTATCATTTTGTTGCATTCTGTTGCATTTTAAGGATACAATGGACCATGCATAATGGAGTCAAAACTTGAGGAATTGACTTCTTTGGTAAGACATATAGTAGTGAGACAATAATTACCTGTGCAGGAAGCTACACTTGTGTGTAACATTTATTTTTGTTCATCTCACCCCACATATGCATGCCCTACACTTCAGTATGGTAGTTCTGTTTTTCCAGATCAATTTGTTGCAGCAGCTGGTTATTTTCCTGATGAACCACAGTTCCAGCAGCAGCAACAGAGTTATGACCCCTTCTTCAACACATACAACCCTAGCTGGGAATACTATCCGGATTTGGGATATGGCAATACGGCATCACTACAGCAACAATCATTTCAATATGAGCAGCCATTCCAACAGATAACAAGTCCATCAACCACAAAACTTGAGCCTTCATGGGAGGACTTGATGAAAACCCAAATTGAGTTCCAGCAGAGTTTCACTGCCACTATTCAGGATTTAACAACCCAAATTGAGCAGATGACAACCACTATTAATGAACTGAGAAGTCAAGAGTCAGACCAACTCTCTTCCCAAACAATTCCCAACTCCCTGCATTCTAATTGTCATATTGATTTACCTGGAGATTTAGTTGAGGAAACTCATGATGAGTTATGTGCTGAATTTCCTGATTTAATTGGTTTTGATGATTCTATCAATTGCAACTCATGTACTGATTGTGATGGTAATATAGAATGTGTTGCATGTGCTGAGATTTCTGCATATTTGAAAGTTGATGATTCTATTTACGTAGCATCTAATGATATTGAAGAGTCTATCAACAATACAGTTGCAGAATCTAAAACACATAGGGAAGTGAAGTTGAAGGCCATTGAGGAATTTTCAAAGAAGGAGGAAAGACAGCATATGACAGTAACTACTGAAGTGGATTTTGTTTTTGAGCCATGGTCCAATATAATCAATGAAAGCAGAATTGCCAAATTACACGTGTTGCATGCCATTGGTGAAGTCAAGGAAATTAAGAAAGACCAATGGGACCCCAATGGGAGCCCTCATGCTTTAAGCTTAACTTGGTCATTACACTTCAACCAAAGGGACCCTAGTGGAAGCTATCATGTTGTGTCAACCATAACTTGGTCATCACGTTTCAACCAATGGGAACCTGGTGGAGTCTTTTCACCAACCTTACTTAATAAGACCAATGGACACCATCTCAAGCCGAAAAATGTGGAAGTGAAAGTGATGGGCTTTTACCATCCACATTATAAAGATCACTAAGAAGTATCCCAACGTCGAGCTAACGACGTTAAACAAGCGCTTATTGGGAGGCAACCCAACTAGATTTGTTTTCAAGATCTTTGGGAATGGTTTCCGCAAATCGAGAAGATGCACATATACTTCATTACCAATGGCAGAGTAAGGAGTCTGTAAATGCCAGTTTATTGACTCTTGAGACGCATGGTTGTGAACTTGTATATCATGAACTTCTTATTTGTGGATTCTCTTTAAAGACAAACATAAGTGTTACAGTCTTGGGAATCTGACTCTAAAAGACCCGCATTTCCTCTTTAATTTTATATTATTCCAGTCATGTTATTTTGGTTTTACATTTTACTCATTTGTTTTGTGAGTTTTCAGGTTCTGCTGCAGCTTTGATTCTTGCGCATCTTTTTTGCTTGCCATTATCTCGCCCCTCATCAGGTTGTGTTGCTCTTTTCTTTCCGTTTTATTTATCACTTTCACATTGAGGACAATGTCTATATTAAGTATGGGGGAGAGATTTCAGCATGTTCTTTTTTGTAAAAAAAAAAAAAGAGGGTTCATTGCATGATTGAATAACTTTTCTCCCTTCTTGAACTGATATGCTTAGTAATGGATGATTGAATTGATGAATTAAGTTTAATGGATGCATACCTTGTGAGATTTTGAGCCTAATGGATGGATTCAACATTTGTGCCATTCTCTTCTTTCTTGTGTGATTTTCACTCATGTTAATGACCACTCTAGAACTTGCTTTGATTCTTTTTGAGGCTACATTTCACTTGCATGCATGAACATGATTGAGGCCCTCTTTCTTAATTAGCTAGTTTAACCAAATAGCCAACCTTGTTTTCAATATGATATCAAGCACTCTTTTGACTTCTTGAAAATTCTCTGATTCCTGCCAACCTTGTATATTTTCCTTTGCTTAACCCCTTTGAGCTTATTTGACCATTCTAGCTCATTATGTGCCTTAAATGAGAAATCGTGTTCTTACTTTACCTTAGGGAATAAAAGAACATTAGCTTGGTTAATGGATGAGTTTTTGAACAAGTGTGGGGGTGTGTGTACAAAATGGTTGTTGAAAAAGAAAAGAGTGCCCAAAAAGATGAGTTCCTAATATGTATATATTTATGTTCATATATAAAAAAAAGAAAAAAAAACAAAGTGTTTAAAAAAAGAAAAGGATTGGGAAATGAATATGTAAAGGGATATACACTAGAGTTGGGATGAACTTTTATGCTTGTTATTTGAACTCAGCTCTCATTTGCTTTTATTCTCTTTGGTATTTATCTTCTCATATCCATTTTATCCTCTCCTGTTACCTTGACCTCACTACAACCTTGAATAAAGTCCTCATGATTTGTGTGTGCATGTGTTTTGAGTAGTGGAGAAATAGAATATAAGCAAGCTTATGATAGTGTAATTTTCATGGGTTGAATTGAGTGAAATACCTACCTTTTAAACACTTGAGAGATTGAGAGGGGATCTTGTGAAGATCTATCATTCTCGATTCATGTTGAAGATACCTTGCTTGTTGGTTTGAGATGTGCAGAATGTTTTGATCCCTTGAACCTTTGGTTGTTCTTCTTGATTGTAAAATTTTGGGTTCTTGAATGTCGTTGGAATTTAAATTTTTGTTAATCTCTTATGTCCTTGTTTTGGTCTTGAGTCTTGCCCAGGAGTGCAAAAAGCTAAGTGTGGGGGAATTTGATAATCACATATTTTATTCATTAAGAAACCCTTATGTTTAGTCATTTACACTCTCCATATTCTTAATTGATTGAGTTTGGTATGATTTTGTGAGTTTGAGCTCAAATTGGTCCTAATTGAATATTTTCAGCATTATTGAGATTTGAAATTGTTTCTGTATTTTGGCCATAACTTGAGTTCCTAATATCTGATGAACATGAATTTTACCTTGTAGGAAAGCTAAGAGGAAGCTCTACAACTTTGATGAAGAGCTCGAAGTCCGATTCAGATGTCTAAGGGACCTCAGTTTACATGGAATTCAGAATACAGGTTTTGTCAGTAGAATCCGAATAGTGTGCACTCATAAAATCATATCTCAAGATGTAATAATGGATATGGGCTGAAATTTGGATAGTGGATAGTAAAGATCCAAATAAACAACTTTCATGAAGAACACATTTTGAGAAAAAGAAGTCTAGTAGGTCATTTTGAGCTTGCAAGTCGGAACAGAGGAGCTGAAGTTGGGTTTGAGCAACCAACGATATTTGGGACATATCTTGGCATTAAGGAAGCCAAATTAGACAAACCAGCTATCCATTTTATAGCCAAGACAAGGATATACAACTTTCATGAAGAACACTTTTCGTGGTTCTGAGGTATAGTGGGTCGTTTTTGGCTTCCAAGTCAGACATGAAATTTTCGTCCTCAACCACCCACTCATCCATCCACTAATCCACTCATCCACCCACTAATCCACTCATCCACTCATCCACTAACTCACCCACTCATCCACTCATACACTAATCCAACCACTTAACCACTCCACCCATCCATCCACTAATCCATCCACTCACCCATTCATGTCCATAATTTCCACTCACCAAAAGTCCTTTGGCATTTTTCACTAATTCAACCACTCAACCATTCCACTCACTCATCCACTAAACCAATCCACTTAACCAACCCACTAATCCATCCACTCAAACACTCCACTCACTCATCCACTCATCCACCCACTTCCCTTTGTCATTTTGTTACCTTAGACTTCTATAAAAGGCACCATTTATCATGAACAACATGTAATTCTCCTTCATTTCTCTCTAAGTTTCTTCTTGCTTCTTCATAGTTTCTCATAGTTTTGTATATTTTGATGCTCCCCTTCATGGTAATGGAGGGCTAAGCTACTTTGGGTCAATTTAGAACTCTTGAAGAGATTGTGGTTTGGATTCTTGAGACCTTGGTTATGTATTGTATTTGATTTGTAATTGAATTCCTCGTTTCTTCTTCTTTTTCTTCTTCTTGATCTTGAATGCATGAATGGTGATTCTATTTATGTTGATCTGATTGATCTTGGTTTAAGATTGAGATTTGTGATGAAACTTAGAACTGATTGATCTAAACTAATCACATAAATGAAGATTGAGATTTGTGATGAAACTTAGAACTGATTGATCTAAATTAATCACAGAATTGAAAAGATTAGGTTACTGATTTGTGCCTAAGTTAATTGAATTCGGTACTTGAAATTAACATAGATTTTCATGAATGGTGCGATTGCGGATTTGTGTTTATCACTTGTTAATTGAATTCTAGACGATCGTCTAGTATGAATTTTGGATTTGATGCAGAGATCTCGGTTAGATCCAAATTAACAATTCAATTGCGCTTCAAGTGTTTTATGAAGGGTCTATGATTGAATCCACCCAATCTTGGATAGGTTTCTAAATTGACTACTCTTTAATTGTCATTTCTTCCGTTAATTTTGTTAAGTACGATCTTAAACTGTCAAACCCCCCTTTGCTAACTTTCACTTGATTTGATTAAATTGCATCTACGATCCTTAAGGAGACGATCCGATGTTGTCACTGTGCTACAAGCTTAGGTAATAACTTCGGTTATAATTTTGACTGAGTTCGGCGCTCGTCAATTATCAGAGTCCCCTGATACACCATGTGACATATCCATACCTAGAATAAAGATGGATGCTTAGAAACAATAGGAAGAGAAGGAGAAGGTTCAGACTTAACAATGAATTCAACTCACCGATTTGGGATTGATCTTCAACAAAACATTAGTCAAATATTGGTCATTGTCCTTTATGATGAATGTTCTCAAACATCTTCTCCACTCTAATTGTACCATAATGCTCTTTTATTCTCTTTGGTATTTATCTTCTCATATCCATATTATCCTCTTTCCTTTACCATGACCCCATTACAACCTTGAATAAAGTCCTCCTGATTCTTGTGTGCATGTGTTTTGAGTAGTGGAGAAGTAGAAGATAAGCAAGCTTCATAGGTTGAATTGAGTGAAATACCTACATTTTAAATACTTGAGGGATTGAGAATGAATCTTGTGAGGATCTATCATTCTTGACTTATGCTTTTCAATTGAAGTTTCCATGCTTGTTGGTTTAAGATGTGAAGAAATGTTACCTCATTAATGCTTTAATCCCTTGAATTTCTAGTTGCTCTTCTTGATTCATCGAGTCTTTTAGAGTTTTTAGCTTTTGAGTCTGTGTCATTTTTCTTTGTTCCCTAGCTTTGTCTTATGTATTTTGCCCAGGAGTGCAAAAAGCTAAGTGTGGGGGAATTTGATAATCACATATTTATACTTTAATAAACTCTCATTTTTAGTCATTTACACTCTCTATGTACTTAATTAATTAAGCTTAATTATGTTTTGTAAGTTTGGACTCAAATTGGACTTAATTGATTTTTTTTAGCATTATTTTGGTCTTATACTATTTCTGTATTTTGTCATATCTTAAGTTCTAGATATCTTATAATTATGTATCTTACCTTTTGGGAAAGATAAGAGAGAGCTCTACAACTTTCATGAAAGCTTCAGGGAAAAATCGGACATCTAGTGGAGCTAATTGGGCTTGGAAGTCAGAACACGAGTTTTGTAACCGGAACCCGAATAGTGTGCAATGATCATTGCATAATTTGAGTTTAAGGAACTGAAATAGGCTAAAAATTTGGCATCTGAAAGTTAAAACCCATATCTACAACGTTTATAAAGAAGAGTTCATTCGGACAGCTTGGAGGTCATATTGGGTCTAGAAATCAAAATAGAGGTGCTGAAACTGGGCCTGAGTAGTCTGCAGTAATTGAGTCATATCTTGGGCTGTAGGATGAATTTTTGGATGATTTTGGTGGCATTAGAAAGATGAGACAATTTACTAGAACTTTTGTGAAGACTACTTTGCTTTGTTCTGACTTTATCGATGAGTTCATCACTAAATGATTTTGGAGACAAGAACTTTTAATAATTTTCCACTTACAAAAGTTCTTTGGCATTTTCCACTCATCCACCTACTCATCCACTCACTTATTAATCAATTCTCTTGTCATTTTGTATCCCTAATCCTCTATAAAAGGGACCATAGGTAGATCATTTGAAGAATCTTGGGTTAAGGAGGAAGATTATGCTTATGTTATTTACTTGTATTTTTTTTTTTGTAAATAGAAGTTATGATCATCATCTTCTTCTTCTTCTCTCTTTCTTTCTTCTTGCTCATGGGTAACTAATCTTCATCTTGCTTAGGTGAAGAGGTGAAGCTTTTGGTAATAAAAATAAGTTTAGATTAATTTCCTTCTTGTGCTTAAATGATATATTATCAAGTGATCATTATACGTGTTGTATTTTATTTCCAATCAATTTAGAAACCCTCCTTGTAAAATGGAGTTCTTGATTCATTGTAGACAAGTGGTTTGGCACAATAAATGCTTGAACCCATTTACAAGTGTAGGTATTGGTAAATAATTAAAGGAACCATAATATAACTATGTATATAATTCGAAATGGACTTTGAATGTTATATTCTCCGATTGGAACCTCCGTTGTACGTGGATTTCAATTGAGTTATAAAAAGAATTAATTTTATCCTTAATTTATTACCAAAAGTGGATCTTCTAGCCCAAGCAAGTTCTTTAATTTAATTGTGAATAAGTTTTATTATTTTTATTATTGTGACAAAGTCTTTCCTTACTTCAAAGAACTTTTCTTCATCAATTTCCTGTGGATCGACCTCGGACTCTTGAGAAAATTATTACTTGAGACAACCTACACTTGGGTTTGCATCCTTCAATCTGCATCAGGTATGCACATTACCATCCATGTTAGTTTTCATTTTGAAAACCCATTTGCACCCAATGGGTTTTACCCCTTCAGGTGGATCAACTGCAACACCCTCCCTAGGGCATTACATTTATGACTTCAAACTTACCAAATTAGATCCAAGTTATAAAATATTTGATATTGTTTGTATGATTTTTCAAAAATTCATTTTACGGATATCATAATTAAATAAAACAAAAAGAATACAAGTTATAATAACTGAAAATATACATCAATATACATATGATTTGTTCTCAAAAGTCATATGTACAAAAACTTTTACTGAAACATAAACTATTTCAACATAAAAGACCTAATGAGAAGAATCCTCAGTTGGATCTTCCTCTGTCTCCTCTGACGATAAAAACCCCAGGTGATACACAGTCCTCTGAACAGGTGTCCTAGCATATGACACCATAGAGTCCTCTCCAAAGGTATAGTAACGATCCCCCCACAAATCTCTAATAGGCATGTAAAGTTCTAAATGAACAAAACAGTAAACGAAAAAGTAGTAACCCCATGATAGGTCCTACTTCCCAACAGGGTCACTTCCCGAATATATCTAATACACTCCTCCTCTAGGTCGATAAGCCAGACATTCATGCCCCCATGAAACTGCACATTGACGTAACTGAGAAAACCTGATCTTGATGCCATCATCTATCTAAGAAAAATCAACACACAAACAGAATGGACAGAATGGAAGGGATTGTTCTTCGTCTTCCCCACCGTCTTTACCAAGCATAAACAATAAAATAGAACAATATAATAAAGAGGTGAGATCCCCTATATCAATACCAGCACAGTAGCATAGAAATAACAATGACAAACATGCCATTCAAATATAGAAATAATAAATATATTCATAGTATCAAACAATAGATAATTTAACTAATATATCATAATAATATATCAAACGACAATGCATATGCACACGACAGACCAGTCCCTACTCCATTGAGCTAAAATATACTTTTAGAGAGAATGATCAGGGAGACATGTCCGCATATTGTTAGCCTCAACAAAGTGCTATCACAAATTTTGCGTATGCTTTATAGCTTATACAAGACATTCTTCACAAGATCGGGAATAGAATAGTGTTTGGTCGAGATTGTTGGTGTGGTGCTCAGTCACCACAGCCCAGTGGAGCTACCAAGGTGTAATTCAACTCCTAGGCGTACAGCCTTAACAAACACAGACAAATGTCAAAAACATGGTTTTTCATAAAAACAAACCACCATTGGCCAAAACCATATTTCAACATATCCAGGTCCAGTACGTTGGCCCGACAGCAAACTACTGTTCCTTTCAGTCACGTAGCGCTTTTATCTCATTGTCACAGTCGCATAACATTTATGTTACATTTTCAAATTGCGTAATCATTTTCTAACGTTTTCTCAATCGCGTAAAAAATTTAAAATGTTTTCTTAATCACATAGCTCAAAAATCATTCTTTTTTCAAACGCGTAAGGTTTTAACATCATTTTTCAATCACGTAAAACGTTTCTTGACTTTCTAAACTTAATTTTAAAACTTTTAAAATTTAATATAAAATTTAACTTTAATTTCCAACATTCCTTTGTTAACACTCCTTTAGAAAATATTTTCTAACATTTTTCCCAAAACTTGCATTATTTTAATTTGAGAAATTCTTTTCCAATTTATTTTACCCAAAATCCTCTTAAATAAAATTTCTTAAATTTCCAAGTTACTTCTTAACTCTAATTCCCAACATCTTGGACAAAAATTGCTTAATGATTAATAAAATATTATCCGTTTTCTTTTCCATTTTGAAAATCTTAATCCAACTCCTTATTACCTAATCCTCTAAGTTTACAATTAACAAAATACTTTTGACATGGATTACCCCAAAATGGACATGAAGGCCGTGAGCCCTAATGGTTATTGAGACAACAAATTCTTTCCTTTCCAATAATAAAATTTCGTTCACTTCCTTCTTTAACTTGTAAAAACCTTAACTCACATCTTTGTTACAAAATTAACTAAATCCACAATTAATAAAATATTTTTGCCAAGGATACCCTATTTCAAGTTTGTTGGCCGTGAGCCATGTTGGCCTTTGGAGCCAAAAATTATCATCCTTCCACATGATTCAACATCATACAACATATATCAATCATCAAATTCTACTATAGCAAATATCATGCATACTATTAAAGCAATAAAAACATACAAAGCAAATAAATACAAAACACTAAATTAATACAAACAAGTGAATAAATCCTTATGAATTTTTTACCAACAAATTTCGTTCCTCACCACCTTGAGTAGTTGATGAGGTTAATCTCCCTCTTACCTTAGATGATGCTCAAAGCTTCTTGTATGCCTTCTTTAAGGTAGATTTTCACCACCACCAAGTTGTTCTTGAAACACAATAAACATACAAGTATTAACATCTAAGGCTTGATTAGGATGACCATATATCAAAGTTATGGTCTTAGAACTTGAAATAGAAAAGAAACATAAAGATTAAAGAACTTCACCTTAAAAACTTCAAACCCTAAGCTTGAAGAACAAGATAGTAAATTGATGAACTAGGTTATGGTTATAACACAAAAGTATCTTAGAATGGTGTATAGATTCAAGAAGTGAGGTTGGTTGAAATTGTGGAAGATTAGAAATGGGTTCTTAGTGTCTTGGCCGTGGGCTATCAAGAGAGAAAATGAGAGAGATTTTTGTGTTATTTTCTTGTTTCTTTGATAGAAATGATGGAAAGGTGAATAAGTGTAGAATTTTGCCCTCCAAAACAAGCCTTGACCGTGGGCTTCCTCTTGGGTGAGTCACAAAAATTTGTGAGTCACACCATGAGTCATGCAATGAGTCACAAGGTGAGTCATTGTGTGAGTCATAGCCACCATAGAAGACTAGCTCTCCATTGGTTCATCTTAGTGAGTCATAAGGTGATTCATGTAGTAAGTCACCAAGAACTCTCTAGAAAAGATGACTAGCCTAAGGCTAGTGTCATCCAACATCGATTTTTACTGGGAGCTATTATCCAATGGATAAAAGCTATTGCATGCAAAACTAGTGGTTATTATCCAATGGATAATAAAACACACCTAGATTTTTATTTATCAGATAAAATCTTAGAAAATTAAAATTTCGTAAACTGTTTCCGAATTTGGGTTTAGTAAGCTCTCCTTGCCCCGTATTAACAGTCCAAAATTTTTTGACTCCGAAAAAATTTTATTTTTCTGGCTTGACTAAAAATGCATAAATAGTCCAAAAATAATAAAAAAAAATATTCAAAATCAAATCAAATAATTCATAAAAATCACAAAAAGTATAAAATCATATATTACTGAAGGATTCAAAATTTTGAGGTGTTACATCAACCAAGGTCCATACCTGGTTAGCATACATGGATTCCATTTAAGATCTCATGGCCTCAAGTCATTTCTTAGATTCTGGGCTAATTATGGCTTCCTAGTAGGTCATAGGCTCATCTTTATCCATGAGCAATACGTCACCTTGTTGAGTCATAAGAAATTCATATATCTCTGGTTAATGACATATCCTATTAGACCTATGCGAGTCTTGTGCTACTAGAGCATATTTTGGTTCCACAACGACTTGTGGAGGCTGCTCTATTTCCACCATCGGTTCGCTGCTACTCTGTGAACTTTGAATTTCTTCAAGTTCTATTTTCCTCCCACTAGTTCCTTTGGAGATAAACTCCTTTTCTAGAAACATAGCAGTCAGTACGATAAACATTTTACCTTGGTAGAGTTATAGAAATAATATCCCTTGGGATACCCCACAAAGAAGCATTTATCTAATTTGGGTCCAAGCTTATCAGAAATTTGTTATTTTACGTAAGCTTCGCAACCAAATCTTCATGAAAGACATACTAGGTCATCTCCCAGTCCATATCTTATATGGTGTCTTTTGAACCATCTTGGATGAAACACGATTTAGTGTAAAAGCTGTTGTTAATAAAGCATGTCCACAGAAGGAGCCTAAAAGGTCTGTATGACTCATCATAGATCAGATCATGTCCAACAAGGTCTGGTTCATTCTTTCAGAAACACCATTCCATTGTAGTGTTCCAAGATGAGTGAGTTGAGATATTATCCCACATTCTTTCAGATGATCATCAAACTGTTAGCTTAAGTATTCACCACCTCGATCTGATCGTAGGGCTTTAATATTCTTGCCAAGTTGGTTTTGTACCTCATTCTTGAATTCCTTTAACTTAAAGGATTTTGATTTGTGTCTTATAAGATACACAAACTCGTATTTACTGAAATCATCAGTAAATGTAATGAAGTATTGAAAACCACCTCTAGCCAATGTGTTTAGGGGTCCATATACATCACTATGTATGAGGCCCAAAAGATCACTAGCCCTTTCACCTTGTCATGTGAATGGGGCCTTAGTCATCTTCCCTAATAAACAAGACTTGCATATCTCATATGATTCAAAATCAAATGAGTCCAACAATCAAAATCAAATGAGTCCAAGAATCCATCTTTATGGAGTTTGGAGATGCGTTTCTCATTTATGTGGCCCAAACGATAATACTAGAGATAAGTTGGGTTCATATCATTTGATTTGAACCTCTTCGTATTTATGTTAAAAATAGGCATTTCGAGATCAAGGACATAAAGTCCATTACTCAGTTGTGCACTACCATAAAAATATTATTCAAATGAATAGAACAACTTTTGTTCTTTATTAAAAAAGTAAAACCTTTCTTATCTAAACAAGAAACAGAAATGATATTCCTACTAATTGCATACACTAAATAACAGTTCTCCAATTCAATTACAAGCCCAGTGGGTAAAGATAATAAATAAGTCCCTATGGCTAAAGCAGCAACTTTTGCTCCATTTCCAACTCGTAGGTCGACTTCGCAAATTTACACAAATGTGAGACCCACATCAAGTATCTAATATCCAAGATGCAAAAGTAGATAAATTGACTTCTATAACAAAAATACTTGAAGTAGAAGTCTCACTTCCCTTTTTCTTCTTAAGCTCTTCTAAGTATCTGACGTTGTTTCTCTCCCAATGTCCAATCTGATCACAGTGGAAGCAGGTACCTTCCTTATCCACTCCACTCGTAGGTTTGAAGCCAGAAGTGTTGGACTTGGATTTCTCCTTAACCTTGTCCTTCCAATTGTCCTTGGGCTTCTTCAACTGGTTTTACCTTTAGCATTTTGGACCATTATAATGGCTTTTCCCTTTCCTTTATTAATGTTCTGTTCAGCAGTTCTCAACATGCTTAGCAGCTCTGGTAGAAATTTATCAATTTCATTCATATTGTAGTTCATGACAAATTGACTAAAACTTTTCGGCAACGATTGCAGGACTAAGTCAGTGGCCAACTCTTGGCCTAAAGGAAAACTAAGTCTCTCTAGGTTTTTAATGTACCCAAGCATCTTGAACACATGAGCACCAATAGGGCTACTCTCTACCATTTTGCACTGAAAAGTGCCTTAGAGACATCGAATCTCTCATGCCTAGCTTGCTCTTGATAGAGCTTCTTTAAGTGTACAATCATATCGTATGCATCCATGTCCTTATGTTGCTTTTGTAGCTCAAAGTTCATGGTGGCTAGCATGAGACAACTGACGTCTAAGGCATCATCTTGATGCTTCTTATAAGCATCCCTTTCAGCTTTAAGGGCACTTGCAGCTGGTGGCTCAAGAATGGGATGCTCTAGAACATACAAGTTTTTTTCATACTTGAGGACAATCCTCATATTCCTATACTAGTCTAGGAAATTTGTCCCAGACAGTTTGTCTTTCTTAAGGATGGATCGCAATGATAAGTTACTAGTAGTGTTTATTGCCATGGTAATCTATCAACATAAAATATGCAAAGTATAAGTATCATGCCATAAACATATTTAACAAGGTCTTTAATTAAATATGCCTCCCACTATTTTATTCAAATCAATGACCCTCAACATTAACTCAGGAAATCCCATCGAAAGATTTCCTAGTGGGCCAAGATCTATATTTCACTTAGCTTTGAGTCAGCTTTGGTTGATCACTCAAAATTTGGCTATTTAGGTAGGAAACTCTTTCCAATTACTTCTCATGCATCTTTTGGATAATTAGGTGAATAACACTTATTCTAACCCATCTAATGGACTAAGGCCCAACTCCATGCCTCTAAGCCTTTAATCCTATTGAAATGACCTAGTTAAGTCATACCTAATGGTTGATAGTTGGATATTACATTTATCCCATCACGTCTTACTAATATAGATAAAGGCATCCTGCTTTGGCAGACTTACACTTAATCGATACTAGCCTTGACGAGTGTCACGCATTGGAAGGCATCACATAATGACTTAATATTTGCTTTGAGGGAATTTTATAATTACTATTTGATCTCACCATTTATTAAACTATTTAATATACCATAAACATCCATGCATCTCATACAAATAAAGCATATAAAAAATATGACATGGTTATGGCCCTTAACGCGTTAATTCTCCTAGCTCCACTAAGCGTCTCCCACCAACGTCCTCATTTGATGTTGTTTTCTTGCCTCCACATCACGATTACATTATATAGAAAACTTGTTTTCACATACGAGGGAGTTAGGTGAAAAGAGAATGTACAACCAGAATGTAGAGAGAAAGGCATGACATGCAGGTCGTATTTTAAAAAAAGACCATAATAGCATAAAAAGAGGACTAAGGTCATAACCATGCACTGTGCACCATCAATAACATATAAACTCAAAACAATAACATATTATTATTTTGTGAGTCATAAAATCGGATTTGAAAAATATGTTTATGAATAACACAAGCTACGCAACGAGGTTCGGGGCAGCGCCCTGACCCACGGGGTCCCGCTGCCCGGTCAACAACAAAAAATTAAAAGGTAGACCTCTTTCACCTCCTTGACGACTAGGGCAATAACACTTGAACCCTCATGCCACCGACACATGAACACTTCATGCCACCGTCACATGAACACTTCAAGCTGCTATCACCTATCCAGAAACAGAGTTTCCAGAACATGTGAGGACATTAACATCGCTGTCCAGAAACAGGGTTTCCCTGACATTAACACTTGATGCAGCCATAAACCAAGAACAAGGTTTCCAAAACCCTTGCGCTACGCCGCTGAGCAGAACGTTATTCATATCACATACATACCAAAAAACTTTGCAAAAATAGATAGCATACTAAACGGTTTTCACATAATCATATGACCATCTCTATGGTTTTGAAAACATCATCTTGTTTCACATACAACAAATCAAACAAAATACGTTTTTCGTAAAGCATTTTTTCAATTTCAGAAATAACATATTCAAGATCATATTATTTCAAACAACATGTAAATAGAAAACCGAATCATGGTTTCGCAAGTGTCTTTGATACCATTGTTGGGAATTGTGGATACATCACGTAGCGAAAAAACAAAATTCCTACCAAGGATCCATGCAAAAAGAGAAGCCATGAAACGTGATTTTCAAGTTTACCTCTTGAAGCTTGGCAAAAAATGAATCGAACAAATCACAAGCACCGAAACAACAACGATGCCTCTACGTAATCCATATGAACAAATTTGTAAAAATGTCTAGCGTCTACAGTCTTGGAGTCCCACCGCTCTACAACAGTGCTAGCTACGAAGAGAAGAGAAACCTATTACTCTCTCACTCACTATTTCTATCAAGTGTGGCTAGGGTTTTTTATGCATATCTTGACAGCCCCTTAGCAGTTCTATTCATAATAGCTCCTGCCTTATTCAAGTGAGAGCAATAATAGGTAAGGTGTGTAACCCTAGGCTCATCTGTTATGAGTCTATCCCATGATTGAATCTTAGTCTAACTTGGACCCTTATTGCTCTAACTAAGTCTGTTCTAAGTGTGTAACACTGTAGGTTCTCATGACGTTGGCAATAATATTAAAATCTCATTTTTAATATTACAAGTAGTGAGCGGTATCTAGCAACACATCGCTGCTACCCAGGTAATGAGAATGTTAGTGATTTGGCATAACATTTCCATGAACAATGTTACCGTATAGTTTAGTCCCTTTGTCCATATATATAAATTGAACACAAGGCATGGAACATGTCACCCTTGTATAATTCAATCTTCCGTTTCCTAATACTCGAGTAGACGTAGAAGAACAAATGAGCTCAATATCTCATATTGACTCATTTGAGTATGGTCATGCATTTCATGGTCTCACTCAATTAGGGGCCCCGAAGATATTACTCTTGTTATGCAAGAGGGACAAATCCTATCTAGGTCACTCACATCCCTCCACATGATTTGCAGTATGTCCAATAACCAACTTTATAATCACCTTGTTACAGATGATGTTTGATGGCATTAATACATGTAACTCCTCATGTAGGAATCATAGTGATTTTAGGTCAAAGGACCATATACACCATTATCACTATGAGATCGCTTATGACACTCACATAATGATTCACACAGTGTTCTCATGGCAGGTCAGTCCAATACATCAGTAGTCTAATATGTACCCATGTGAAGACTTGATATCTTATATCCCTAACCTGTGATATGTGGCCATCAGTCTACGCACACACTAGTCTTAATACATTATTGTCGTCTTGATTAACAATAATACTTGACTAGGGAAATTTAAGAATAGTGTTCTATTTCTATCCGATCGGATCTCATGATCAAGTCATCCACTTGATGTCCTATGGCATCGAACTTACTATTTTAAAAACTTTATTATATATATCATAAATAACATAAAAAATGAAATGCCTCATATATTAAATAAATAGCATAATACAATGTAAGTTAGAATAGTCAAAATAAATTGGCCTCTAAGGTATACACTAACAGGTAGGAACTTAAGTGACTGCGCTAACTCAGCCTGAATAACAAAATAATGGCTACCTATCACAAGAAGGATAGATAACCATTGGGAGCGTCCGATAGTTACTTTTCACATGCTATAAAAGACTCCAAGCTTAAAATGAAGAATGTTAAACAATTAGAGAATAATATGAGTAAGAAAAAAGCTCATACATGAAGAACAACTCTCTTACCTCTACCTAGTTGTTGGTGTATGCCCTAGAGGCCAATACATTTTATCTATATTTACATACATTGTATTATGCTATTTTTAATATATGAGGCATTTAATTTATTGTGTTTTTTTTGTTAGACATAATAAAGTCTTTAGGATAGTAAGTTTGGTACCATAAGACATCAAGTGGATGACTTGATCGTGAGATCCTATTGGATAAAACACTATTCTAAAATGTCCCTAGTCAAGTATTATTGTTAATTAGGACAACAATAATGCATTGAGACTAGTATGTGCGTAGACTGATGACCACATCTCACGGGTCATGGATATGAGATATCAAGTCTACACATAGATACATATTAGAGTAATGATGTATTGGACAGACTCGCCATGAGAATGCTACGTGGATCGTTACGTGAGTGTCATAAGCGATTCTCATAGTAATAATGGTGTATGTGGTCCTTTGACCTAAAATCACTACGATTCCTACATAAGGAGTTGTGTGTTTTAATGCCATCAAACGTCATCTGTAACAAGATGATTATAAAGTTAGTTATTAGACATACCGCGATACATGTGGAGGGATGTGAGTGACCTAGATGGGATTTGTCCCTCCTACATAACAAGAGTGATATCTTCAGGCCCCCTGATTGAGTGAGACTACGAAATGCATGGCCATGCTCAAATGAGTCAATATGAGATATTGATCTCATTTGTTATTACTATGTCTACACTGGAATCAGGAAACTGAAGATTGAACTAAACAAGGGAGAGTTGTAACACCCCAAAATTTATTTTTCTACTATCAGAATTCATTCTAAAATTTTTGTGATTTTTTGGAAATTTTTCCTGGAAATTTCTGAGAACGCGGAATATTTTGATATATTTCTCGTTTTACGTGTGTACTGAGCGAAATCGGAGAAATGAGACAGTTTCTCCAAGAACCTTGAACTATGGAAACGTCGACGGGGGATCTTACTAAACCCGAGGCCGGACACAGTTTACAAGGTTTCTTTTCGAGAAATCTTAACAGATGAGATAATAAAACACTGTGAAGAATTTATCTGTCAGATTTGTTAATGTTGACTTCTGCCAACCATAACTACGTCCAATAAATAATAACACGTAATAAAAATCTTATCACATTATTCAAAAATTACCTTGTGTCAAACCCTTTTTAGTCTTATTTTCAAGAAAGAAGAAAAAGAGAATTTAGTTAATTAAAACCCCTTGTAGGAAGTTTCCAAGAAGCTTCCTATTTGACACATTTTTCTCTCTCCCTTCTCCACTCTTCTACGGCAGAGGCTATAAAGGAAGCCTTAATAATTTCTCTCCTCTTCCTAATATTACACTCTCATTTTTCTAAACCTCAAATATCCATTTCCTCTCTTCTTCTTTTCTTCTCCACTGTGCAACCACTCCTGGAGGCAGCCATCCTTTGCTTGCTTCATCATCAAAGATTCTTGCTTCCTTACACCATTCCAAGTCCTCTTTTGCTGCCATCTTTTGGTTCTCCTTCTTCTTCCATTTTTCTTCCACCATTGAAGCTAAAGCTTGGAGCTTTAAGGTAAAGCCTTCTACTTTCTTCCATTTTTCTTGCTATTTTCGTTTCTCTTGGCCACCTTGGTGACCAAGAACGTATTTTTCATGGTTTGAGTAGACATTGTGGTGATCACTCACATTGGAGTTTTCTTGAAGGGGGAAAACGAAAATCTAGGGCAAGAAGGAGTGGCACATTGTGTTGTCTTCCAAATAGGTAAGAGGGAGATGATCCTCTTCAACCAATCTTGGTAGTAAGGGAATGTCTTGTATGTGTGTTGTTATTGATTTCTGAATCCATGTATAAAGTTCTCTCATTTTTATGTTGTTTTTTATGATAGTGCATTTTATTGGGTTTGTATGATTTATTGATGCCTCTTGCATGATTTGAAGGTATATTTGAGTATCTTGTTGATTAAATATGATAAGGATTGGTTTGGTTTGAGTTAGAGGACCTGGAGAACTCTGTTTTCTACAAGTTTACGCGTGGTAATCGATTACACGGGGCTTGTAATCGATTACCAAGCTCTTAAGGATATAAAATCGTGATTCTGAAAATCTGGTAATCGATTACGTCTGGTGCGTAATCGATTACAGAGATTCTGTCTAGCTTGTAATCGATTACACGAGTGGTGTAATCGATTACCAAGCCTCTGATGTCACGAAATGGTGCTTCTGGGAATCACGTAATCGATTACAACTTGTGGGTAATCGATTACGGAGGTTCTGTTATTGTAATCGATTACCACGGTTGTGTAATCGATTACCAGGGCCTTGAAGTTACGAACCGTGGTTCTGGAAATCACGTAATCGATTACAATGAGATTGTAATCGATTACAGAGATTCTATTCCTCAGGTAATCGATTACAAGGGTGATGTAATCGATTACCAAGGCCAAAAATGAGATTTTTGAGCTGGAAATGATTGAGGTTATGGTTCTTTGTCCTTTGTAACTCAAACATAACCTAAAAACCATGGATTCAAGGATTTTACCTTACTTAATTGTGATAGGAATGTGTATTCATACCGATAGAGAAGAAATGATTTTCTTGGATCCATGACATGGAAATTGTGGTATGTGTGTAATGAGGAATATATATTGATACTGAGAATTATTAATGTAGTACTCAATGAGATAAGAATGATGATGTGCCATTGAGGCAATGTTTTAATAAATGTATGGTTGATATGTCATGTTGGACATTGAATAATGCTTATGTGCCATTGAGGAAAGGCTTATGTTGAATGCATCATTGATGAACATACATGATTGGACATTGTGTCGTCATACATGTGCTGTCCGTTAGACATGGTTAGTAAGGCGATGTATGCCTAGGAGTATGAATAACTGTAACGCCCCAATTTTTTTGAAAATATTCTGAATGTACTGTTTTCTATTTTTCATGCTTTTGTATGAATGACCGCTGTGTCCCTATTTTTCTGTTCTTGAATTTTGTATGAAAACAATTTCGATAATACAGGTTCAAATTTTATTTGATCGTTTTACGTAATTTGTTTCGAGACGGTAAAATAAAAATTTTTCTGAGCTACTGTATTAATTTTTCTGAAAGATATACAGCTAAATAATACTGCTGGATATTTTATTTGAACGTTTTGGACGATTACCTACGTTGTGGGAAAAAACGGGAAATGATCGTTACGTCCCGAACGTCTTGTTTTCTCTGTTTTTGTCTGTTTTAATTGTTTTCTTCTTGATTTAATGCCGAGAAAATACGTCAGTGATTTTATATGGACTTTTTGTGCGATTTGCTCGAGGCAGAAAATAATATATTCGGGTCGGGGAAAATCTTATTTGATTATTTAGAATTGGGGGATCTTACTTAACCCGATTCTCGAATGAGTCTAAAAATAATCTTTTAATTTTTAGGATTTAATCACAAATAAAATAATTTTATATTATTATAATATTATTTTATTAGTCAAGATAATTTAGTGACAAAGGACCCTAAAATATTTTGGGACCCACAATTAGCAGAACGGTTAGATCGGTAGCTTAATTAATCACCGTAGGCTGTAGAACTTTCCAGAACAGGCTGACTCGGCTAGTGACTCAGCAGAGCATTTATTACACAGTGTGACTAAGCCATGTGAGTCACCGGGAACCAACCAATGAGAATTAGGCTTGCTCACCAAGGCTTAATCTTAGCCTTTGATTCATCCAATGGCTTGGATGAAGCCAAGCAAGGTGCCCACCTTGCACCCCACTTGAAGTCCACGGCCAAGAGACCTTTGGTGACCTAAAATCACTTTGTCTTCATCACTTTTCTCTCTTCTCTCTCATCAAGAACCCTAGCCACCATTCTTGCCCATTTTCTCCACCATATTCGGCCAAGCTTGTTTCCTAACACTCCAACCATCCAAAAATTTTTCTAACCAAGTTTCCTTAATCTAAACACCATTCTAAGAACCTTTGTAGTTGGAAGTTTCTTCAAATTCTTCCATCTAAGGCTTGGAAACCAACCTTGGAAGTTTTACCTAGAAGGTGAAATTTCATACTTTTCTTTTCTCTCTTCTTTTTCAAAGTTCTAAGCCATGATTCTTCCATGGTTTAGCTTCTTTTTCATGGTTAGTAACATGTAGGTTTTGTTTGAAAATTTTAGGTGTTTGGTGGAGTGAAAACCGTGACCTAAGGAGGTGAGAAAGCAAGTTTTTGTCTTCATTTAAGGTAAGAGGAAGACAATTCTTATCATCCCTTGATGGTGGTAAGAAGATGGAGTTATTTGTGATGTTGTAGAATCCATAAGGATTCGGTGGTCATGTGTTATTTATGTGTGTATTTGTTAATTTTTGTGGTTGCTAGTAGTTTATGTGGTAATTGTTATTAGCTTTCTTATTTGGTAATTGTAATAATTTTGCATGTCTATTAGTTTTTGAATGCATGTCTACAAGCTTTAATTTAGGTTGTATGTGTTAGAAAATATTTTGCATGTGTTAGAAATATTTTGCATATGTTAGAAATATAATGCATGTGTTAGAAATTGTATGATAAGTCATAGGATGTGAATAACATGTGTAAGTTTGCATGAGTGTTCCAAAGAACACAATCCAATAGCTCACGGCAATGACAAGTTTGGAGGACCAAAATGTTCTCTTGATTTTTCCTAAAGTGTAACTTAATTAACCTAGGAGAATCAAGAAAGTTTCTAATTGATTTGATCAAAGAAAAATGCATTTAGAAATCAAATGGTACAAACTTAGTATTTTGGGCCAACATGCCTAAAGGATTAAATTGACTATAGATAACTATTTTCTAAAATGATTTAATGAACTTAGACTATAAAATACATTTGATATGATTTAAAAGGTGAAAGACATTTTGGAAATCAAATGCAAAAGTTTTATAAAATTTCGGCCAACATGCCACTATAGGAATTCATGATTTTAAAAACTTGTTTCTAAACTTTTTTTTTAATTAAAAAGAAACAATACAAGTTAAGAAGAAATTTTCTATAGTGATTTATGAAGGAACCAATTGATTAGAAGTAAGTCTAAAGGGTTAAAATCCATAATTTTATCATTAGGAAGGAAATACAGTAATGTTAAGAAATTTTCTAACATATAGCTCACTTTTGGTTTTGAAGCATGTTAGAGATTTCAAAAAGAATTTAATGAAATGGTTAAAAATTAGGTAAACAGAAATTTTTATGGAAAATTTAGAAAACCATTATTATAAGTTTCTAAACAAAATATCACAATTTTTAGTAAAATGAACCTATAAGATAGTCAAAATATCCTAATGACAGTATACGGTATGAAAAATTATTCTACGTAGTTTAAATGTACTAAATATTATTTCTATCTGTTTAAATGGTAATTTTAAAGGTATTCGAATAAGAAAATGATTTAAAAATTCTACGCGATTGAGAACACGTATTAAAAATGTTACGCGATTTTAAAAACAGAAAAATATCTTTACCCGATTTTTAAACGTTTGTAAAAACGACGAGATTTCAAAAACGCGATAAAATTTCTACGCGATTGATCACTATATTTATTTTTCGGCTGTCGGGAAAATGTGAACCCGTCATGAGCTTTTGAGGTTATTTCGCTGTCGGGAAAATGTGAACCCGTACAGGCTTTTTGTCATTGAGGGCATATTTTTATCTTGAGGGCATTTTCGTAATTTCATATATTTGGAATTATGTTTTGTCTTTATGCCAATTTTTGGTGTTTTGGGTTGACGAGACGAATTACATCGTGTTGTCGATGCGATAAGTGTAGTGTAGTTTATTGTTCTAATAAACTTGGAGACTTTAGTGTACGGGATCCCACATGTGGACAGTTGGTAGCTCCGCTGGGCCGTGGTAAACCGATAGCACACTAATGTACTCGACATTCACTATATTTAATCGAGGTTTGTAAAGTCTAGTAGTACATTGCCTATAGTGCCACAACGGAGATCATGTGAACTATACTACGCCTGGATGGTAGATTCCCGTGTCGTAGGCTATTGACGCAACGTGTGATCGCGTAATAGTTGGTTGGGCAGCCGTGGTACTAATGGATTTTGCAAGTCATTCTCTCTGATATCTGTTTGGGTTTAGCTCCATGGAGTAGGGTTGTGTTTTGGTGTATTTGAGTATATTTTGGATATTATTCCATTTTTCTCTATTTATCTGTATCGGTAATATCTTGGATGTTCTTACATTTTCTCTATTTATATTTATCTCGATAATTTTTATGTTAGTTGTCTATTTCTTATCTTATCTTATCTCGTGAGATTGATTTATCTCGTGTGATTTTCTCTATTTGTGATCTGTCTATGATGTTCTGAAACCCTAGGATATTTAATATGTATTACTGTTATAGCTTCTTCATATTGTATAAACTGTGTAATTGTTATTTGTCGTCTTCTTATTTGCCATGTTGTGATGATTTTATGTTGTCTTACCTCTTTATTGTATGTGTCTATTGTCTATTTATTTTTATGCGGTAAAGAGTTTGAAGAGGAAGAAGAGGAACAACCTCTTGAGATCGTGTACCCTGAGGAAGAGGAAGGTCAACAAGCCGACGATCAGTTTTACGAGCAAGAACCATCCGATCATCCATACCCTCTGGATTGATTGTGTGGGGGATGGCGACGCCTGCATTTTTGGGATTCATAGAGCTGGTATTCCATGGAGGTGATCTGGCTTGGCATTTGCGAGGAGATCGTGCTTCATTACCTATGCTGGACGTATGACCGTGATTCTACGTCATCAGTTTGATGGAGATCCGGTTGCGACGACGACGCTTTTTCTGCATTTAGAGTTGCCCTTATCCATTAGGCGTTATTGGGGTGCTGAAAACCCTGAGCCTAGTGAGATAAGCATCGTATCGACTGCGCGATCCCGTTATCGCCGTGTGTCGAGACATCAGGGATATTTATCTTCTGATGATCATTTCCACACCGAGAGTGATCCATCAGAGGAGTAGATAATCATGATGTTTTTTTTTTGGGCGCGTCAGCGTATGTCTGTATATATTAACTCTTTTATTGCTTTCTTTACTGTTCTTGTTTAAATAGTTATAGTATTAGTTGTAAATTATATGTACAATTTATAACTTAACCATATGTATATTATTAGTGATGATGTTTTTTTTTATTTCGTATATTTCGTATTATCTTTTTATTACATATTTCTGTTTATCAGGAATTATTTTTACAACCCGTAATAATTTTAACAAATATTCCGCAACTTGGGTAGATTTTATTTCTATTTATTTTATTTTCTTTTATGTGTGACATCCTCCAAAGGGGTGTTACAATAACACCTATGTGTGGGTGCGAATAGACTAAGCGTAGGTGTCATATGTTGTTGACCATGAGGACGTTGGGGTGTGGGTGTCTCACAATGGACAGCGGTAGCTCCACTGGGGCCATGGGATAGACCAATGCAACACACCGACGATCCTGACTGAGACGTTGTCCTATGTCACGATCAACTGTTGAGGAACCATGTATAAGCCATTGCGCAAATAATTTTATGAAAGAAAGCACACTATATTTTTAGGCTACAAAGATACTGGTATTACTCCTTGATCATTCACTTCAAAGATGTTTATGTCTAGCTCCATGGAGTAGGAACTTTGGTACCCTTGTTGCATTGTGAGTTGTCAGTCACATGGTCCATTGAGCATTCATGATTGGATAATGTGTTTACTATTGTGACTGTGATATTTATTTGATTCTTGGTAATGCTAATGTTGCTGGCTGGCTATGGATAATGTTAACTACTGTTCTTTGTTGCTTTACTCTCATTAATTGCTTTCATGTATTACTGTACTTGTATGCATTAACTGTCTTATGTGGGCGTTCGACGCCGTTTATTTTCTTGTTGCCATGTTGGTACTGAAAGCTGGGAATCTCATCTCTTTCGGTAATTTTCTTTATTTTGCATTTTGGTTGGATCGTATGCTCTCAAGAAGACGTTCGTGAGGAGGATAAGGAAACCACTGAGTTTCAAGGTTTCTGGCCTTATCTCGACTGAGATCGAAGTTGTTGAGGATGTCATTTCGACTCCGTGGACTTTTTGGCTACGTGCGGATCAACTTTCTTGGAGGTCCGGACTGCTGGCATATCAACGTCCAGACTGATCGATGTGTGTACCACGACGATGTGATGGTGTCCTTAGCGTGGAGACGTTATGACGCTCTTATTATGGATTTTCATGCTTTTGTATGGCTGGAGTTCTACATGCCCGTGAGGGACATGTGGGGTGAAATGTATCATACCCCTCGTGAGGATTCCTTTTTGTCTATTGCCCGGGCTCCTACCCGCTGTTCTGTCGTCTCGATGGATGTCTCGTCGGACGACGAGGACCCTGAGGAGGATCCATCTACGGTTCCTTCTCATTCCAAGCAGTCTTAGGGTTGGTTTTAAATTGATGGCTACTGATGGCTATCCATTTATTTCGAGGGAGCCTAACGTACTACTGGATTAGTGGGTATATATTTGTATTTCTTGGGGTAGGTACACATTTTGCTTTTTGTATATCTTTTTGGAAATGTAATTTAAACAGGCTTGTGTTTCTGGTACAAAGTGTGTAATTATCCATATTGTAAATGGGCGTATGTTTCATTTCACGTTGATTACTCTTTGACCTTTTTGACAGAAGTTTTATTGGTAAGATGAACTTTTAATTTTAACTCAATCGCGATATAATTACAAACAGGTGTATATGTACATTAAATGGGAGTTTTAACTGGATTCATATAAAAAAAATGTTCAAACTTTACGTAATCTCTTGTGTGTCGTTTTCACTATAGTGCGACGTTCCTTCTTCTTACCTATTATGACTAAGGGAGAAAAAAGGGGCGTTACATGACACGTTCCATGCCTTATGTTCAATCTAGATATTTGGACAAAGGGACTAAACTACACTGAAACATTAGCCACGGATAGGTTATGTCAAATCACTGACATTCTCATTAGCAATGATGTGTTGCTAGATACTGCTCATTGTTTGTAATATTGAAATGAGATTTTAATATTACTACCAACGTCATGAGAACCTGCAAGGTCGCACACTTAGAACAGACTAAATTAGAGCAATAAGGATCCAAGTTGGACTCGGATTCAATTGTGGGCCTAACTCATGATAGATGGGTTTAGGGTTGTACAGCTTACCTTACTACTGCTCACACTCACTTAGGCAGCCACTATTATAAATAATACTGCTAAGAGGGCTACTATGTATGTAACATTACAACCCTAGCTGCACCTAAGAAAGTGAGTGAGAGACAGTGAAAAGTTTTCTTCTCTTCGCAGCTAGCACCGCGAAACAGAGGCTTGACTCCATTTTGCAAGTCTGTTCGTGTGGATACTGCAAAGGCATCGTTACTATTACGGTGTTGGTGATTCACCTTGCTTGTGTTTATCACACTTCAAGAGGTAAACCTTTAAAAACTCAAATTATGGACTTTTTTGCATGGATCTTGTGAGGGAATTCTATTATTCCGCTGCATAATTTTTAATTCACAATTCCCAACACTAGTTTATTCTGAAACTTCTGAAATCCTTAGTAGGTATGTTGTAGGTTATGCAAAACTGAGTTTATACACTCTTTGAGTGATTTTGAGACCTACTCGGTTATGTCAAACACTTAAAACCTATCTTTGATTGTTGAGTGTGTGTCTATGGTGAGCTTGTGGGTTGTGCAAGCCATATGCAAGCTTAGTGACACTATTTGTAAGAGCATGAAGAGGCTTGGAAAGAAAGAATCCTTGTTGAAACGTGTCTGGAGAGATTAAAGGAAAAGAATACTCGCTTGTAAGAGCCTAAAGAGGCTTGGTTACAAAGAATACTTTGATATAGTAAAAATCCTAATATTTGCTACATATTGGACGTAGCCCCAAGTGGTTTAGGGGTGAACTAGTATAAATTCTGGTGTATTGCTTCTCTTCCTTCACTCTAACTTTTTCCAATTTGTTCTGATGTTGATTATTAGCAAATCAGAGTTCTTTTCTACAAGTACAAAAGTGTTTTGAGTTAAAGTAATCATAACAAGAATCTCTACTTATAAAGTGTAAATCTGTGTTTTTGGAATTGATTCTTGCTACTAAGAAAGGATTTTTAAAGTATAAGGTTTACTACATTAAGTTTTTAATAAGAAAATATTTCTATGTTATAGTGTGAAAGTGTGAGAGAGTTCAGTTTCACTCAACCAGTTAACTCTCTCACAAACTCTCTCACTGATAACTTCAGAAAATGAAGTTAAACCACTTGAATTTGATTGCATTTGAGCATGCTATCCTTAAGTTTTCAAGGCCATAGGTTCAATTATTGCATGACTTTGGTGAATTAGGCTAGTTAATTCAAATGATTAAGAATTGAATCTTTGAAGATCTTGTTTATGGAAGTTGGATGAATTATGGTTTGATGGACTTTAGCATTGTTTTGATACAGGTACCTAAGATGGGAAAGGCCTTGGAAGGGATGACGGAACAGAGAGAAGCTTAATTGAAGAAGGATGCAAGAGAGAAGGAAAAGTTGTCAACCCATGCCTAGGCGTGACAAAACCATGCCTAGGCGTGGTCCTCTCAGGCTTTCAGGCTAACTCATGCAGAGACATCCACACCTAGGCGTGGCAAGCAGATGAAGGCACGTGATTCATAACCACGCCTAGGCATGGTTACAACCCTGGTCCGCGATTTTGGCCCTTTTTATTTGATTTTGGAGAGCATTTTGGGGGCATCTTCTGTTGAACGAAAAATACGAAATCCCTAGAGCAAGTGGGAGGAAGAGGAACTCTTGGAAGATAGAAGTGATTCAAGTGAAGAATCAAGATCAAGGAGGAAGATCGAGCATTGGATTCTCACCATTCTTCTTCATTCTATCCTTTTCTCTCTTGATTTGTAATTTGATGGGTTTCTTGAATTCCTTAGTTTGCTCTTCTTTTATGATGTGTAACTAAACTCTAATCTAGGGGCTCTCTAGGATCTTGCTATGGATTTGAATAATTTGTAATTGGTTGAGTATTCCTTCAATGAATTTGGGTTTGTTCATCCATATCTATGCTTAATGCTTGTTATTGATTGGCCATCAATTGCTTGATATTAGTATTCTAATTGAACTAGAAATAGGGAATTGTGAATATGAACATGGTATGGTTGATGTATGTTCAATTACATTCTATTGGTATGAGTGTGTTAATTAACTAAGGGGATGGACACATACCCTTTGGTCATGCATGGCAAGTGTTTGATAATTAGTCTCAATGAGTGATTCTTATGTTGCTTCACATGGACACATAGTGAAATAGCTAGGTTTCACATGGGTAATTGTCCTAGACATAGGCTCTTATCTATTAATGGTTATTAGCTAACAAATATCATTTCATTGATAGGTGCTTGTTAATTGCAATTAGTCATTGAAGTAGCAAGTGAATAGGGAGCCCTAGGCTTTAATGATTCTCATCTTCTCTTATGGAATTGGTGTTTGGTGTTTTCTTATTTTGTTTCTTTTAAATTGTTATTTTAATTGCAACCCACTCTTATATTTCGATTGCTAGGTTAAGAATTTTGTGGATATTAATTAAGTTCTAGCATTCTTCTAATTGTCAATCCCTTGGGACACGATACTCTAACTCTTATTTATATTACTTGTCGACCCATGCGCTTGCAGAGTTACGGTTAACAAACCAACAAGTTTTTGGCACCTTCTAATATTTGTTTTTGTTCTTCCTTGTTGTAAACTCTGTCACTTAACTCCTGCACTTTAAAGAAATATTCTCACCTCTAATTTGTTAAACTTAAGAATAGCGTGAGAAGTCTGAATTTTTCAGGTGAAAAGCAAAACAATTTAACTCCCCTTCTTGTGTTAATGTCAACTTTAATTAGTATCAAAGCTCAACCTCTTAGTTGAGCACACCTAACAGTGTGAGAGAAAAAAATATCATGAAGGAAGTATAGTAATGTAACAAGGAGGTGGAACGTACCTACCATAGGGTTCTTCCACTAACAGACCACTTGCTTTTGATGGAAAGGACTACTACTATTGGAAGGAAATGATGATGCTCTTCATTGAATCCCAACATATTGATCTCTGGGATATTATAGAAATTGGTCCCTATATGCCTATGAGAACTAGTGAATGTGGACAAAAGCTGAAAAGAACAAGTTCCTTTTGAACTCTAAGGCAAAATTCTTTCTTACCTATGCATTAAGTAGAGGATCATGTGACAAGATTGTTGGTTGTACAATAGCTAAAGAAATATGGGACACTCTTGTTATAGCCCATGAAAGAGCAAATCAAGTGAAAGAAGCTAAGATAAGCATATTGGTACATCAGTATGAAATGTTCAAGATGAAGGAAGATAAAAACATTGATGAGATGTTTGCTAGTTTCACAATGATTATGAATGATCTCAAGTCTTTAGGAAGACCTACTCTAATCAAGAGCATGTGAGAAAGTTGTTGAGAAGCTTGCCTGAGGTGTGGAGGCCCAAGGTGACTGCCATAGAAGAAGCCAAGGATTTGTTTATTTTAAGGCTGGATGAACTATAGGATCCTTGAAAATGCATGAACAAGAGTTAGCTAAAATGAAAGAAGACGCACCAAGAAAAGGAAAGGGCGTTGATCTCAAGTCCACCAATAAGGTAGTTAAGCAACTCTCTTACCAACCTTCTTAGAGCTTTCACTACTCCATAATAAAATATGAAAAAAGTGAATCCGATAAAGATGAGCTCTCTTTCATTTCCAAAAGGATACAAAAGACTTGGAGAAAGAAATGAAGAAGAGGAAGAGGCTTACAATCCATAAGAGAATCTAAAAAAGAAAAATCTGGAAGCAACAACAAAAATCAGATAGTGTGCTATGAATACAAGAAACCAGGTCACTTTAAATCTGAATGCCCACTTGTAAAGAAAGAACCTAAGAAGTTTTCAAAGAAAGGAATGATGGCAACATGGCATGATCTCAATGACCCATCAAGTGAGGGGAATGAAGAGGAAGTTGCAAATCTATGCTTAGTTGCTAGTGATCAGCAAAGTGATGATGAGGTATCAGATACTGAACTCTCTCAACCCTCTTATAATGATCTCAAAACAACTTTTTATAACCTTATTTGTGATTCAAACTTCTTGGCTCAAAATTGCATTGTCCTTATAGCCAAAATGGCTAAGTTACAAAAGGAAAATGATTTATTAAATAGAGACAATGAAGCTTTAAGTAAAAGGACTGGATCCTTAATAAGGATGAATATAGAACAGACAGCACAGTCTACGAAGGTTAAACCTTCTCACCAACCTTGTCAACAACTCTCTCAAGTGTGAGAGGAGAATGTGTTGTTGAAGAAAAAGATAGAAATGTTGACCAATGACCTAGCCAAGTTTGTCAAAGGTACCAAAAATCTTGAGAGACTTCTTGTAAGTCAATAATATGTCCTTGACAAAGCTAGATTATGATACAAGAGAGGGGCAAAATAGAAGCTGTATAAGAATTTTTTTTGTGGTTGCTAAGAAGACTGAAGTTATGTGTTTTTGTTATGGTAAGGCTAGACATAAAGCCTCAAAGTGCTACCACAAAAACATATCATAAAAGGTCCAACCATTTAACATGAAAGGACCCAAGGAAGTTTGGGTACCTAAAGGCATGACACTCTCTTATGCAGGTTCACCCAATTACAAAAAAGAAGAAGAATATATGGTACATGGGTAGTGGATGTTCAATGCATATGACTGGGGACAAATTCCTCACTGTCAAGGACAAAGATGGAGGTGAAGTCATATTTGGAGACAATAACAAGGAAAAAATTAGAGGAATAGGTAAAGTTGGTAAAAAGAACTATACTACTGTAGATAATGTGTATTATATAAAAGGTTTGGAACACAATCTTCTTAGCATAAGTCAATTTTGTGACAATGGCTATGAAGTAATATTTGAACTAACAAAATGCATAGTTAGAGAAGCCAACAATGGCAAAGTTATCTTTTTAGGAAACCAAGACAAGAATATTTATAGCATCATTTTAGAGGACGTTAGTGATCAAAATGTTGAATGTCTTATGTCTATGAGTTCTAACAAGTGGTTGTGGCAGATGAGAGTTGATCATGTAAACATGAATACCATCTTAAAGCTGCTTAAACATAACCTTGTGAGAGGCTTGTCCAAAATAAAATTTGAAAAGGATATGGTATGTGAAGCATGCCAAAGAGGCAAGCAAACAAAGTCAAGTTTTTAGCCAAAGAATATTGTCACAACACATAGACCTCTAGAATTTCTTCATATTGATCTTTTTGGACCTACTAAGACTGCTAGCTTAGATGGAAAGAGGCATGGCTTTATTATAGTTAATGATTTCTTAATATAAATATATGGGTACTCTTCCTAAGAACCAATGATGATTCTTTTAAGGCCTTTAAAACCTTTTGTAAGCAAGTTCAAAATGAAAAGGGTTTTTGGATAATTGTCATAAGAAGTGATCATGGAGGAGAGTTTGAGAATGTTTTCTTTAAATCCTTTTGTGATGAAAATGGCATAGTTCACAATTTTTCTTATCCAAGAACTTCACAACAAAATGGGGTTGTGGAAAGGAAAAATAGAACTTTATAAGAAATGGCCAGAACTCTCTTATGTGACACTGATTTTCGAAAATACATTTGGGCTAAGGCAATTAGCACCTCTTGCTATATTCTAAATAGAGTTTCCATAAGGCAAATAATAAAGAAGACACTATATGAATTATGGAAAGGAAAGAAACCCAACATCTCATACTTTCTTGCTTTTGAATGTGAATGCTTTGTGTTAAATACCAAAGATTAGCTAGGAAAATTTGATTCAAAGTCTGATAAATGCATATTTCTTGCATACTCCTTAATATTTAAAGCTTATAGAGTATATAATTTGAGAACACAAGTTGTTGAAGAAAGCTTGCATATTGTATTTAATGAAACTAACTCTCTTAATGAGAAAAATAAGCATGTAGACCTTGATCATGAGTTTGAGAAACTGTCTCTTAATGAGAACAATGTTAAAAATGATAAGGAGCAAGACGAGACAAGTTCAAGTGGCAAGAAGGATCAGATCTTGGATGAGAAAATTGAGGCTGTTGATGAGAAAGTTGTATCGTAGAGGGTTCATGAGCTTCTCACTAACCTCTCACTAACCCTCTCAGCCCCCTAAAGACTTTGAAGATGCATCCTTTGTAACACCCCAATTTTTAGAAAAATGTCCCGAATGTTTTGTTTGCTGTTTTTCAAGCTTTTGTGTAAATGACTGTTATGTCCCTATTTTACTGTTTCTTGTTTTTCTGTATGAAATACAAATGTTTTACAAGCTAAAATTTTATTTGATCGTTTTACGTATTTTGCTTCGAGACGGTAAAATAAAAATTTTCTCGAGCTACTGTTTTAATTTTTCTGGGTGATATACAG
Organism: Ormosia emarginata; assembly: GCA_029884605.1. Lineage (NCBI taxonomy): Eukaryota > Viridiplantae > Streptophyta > Magnoliopsida > Fabales > Fabaceae > Ormosia > Ormosia emarginata. Next base: position 652,587 of record JAQQTP010000013.1, on the reverse strand, counting down.
ACAATTAATGTTGTCTGTAATTTTATTTGAACGTTTTGGATGATTTGCTTCGTCGTGGGGAAAAATGGAAAAATGACCGTTATGTCCTGATTGTACTGTTTTTAAATTTTCTATATGTTACAGTGCTTAATATTACTGTCTGTGATTTTATTTGGACTTTTTGTGCGATTTGCTCCGGGACAAGAAAATAATATTTTTTCGGGCCGGGAAATCTTGTTTTAATTATTCAGACTAGGGGATCTTACTAAACCCAATTCTGAATGAGACGATAATTAATCTTTTAATTTTTAAGATTTAACTGTCCAATAAAATAATTTTGTATATTATTTTATTAGTCAGTATAATTAGATAATAGTGGACCCGAAAATATTTTGCGGGACCCACGTTTAGCTAATACAGTTAACTTAGTAGCTTAATTAAGTATCATTAGTGAAGGAACTTTCAAGAACATGGTGACTAAGCTAATGACTAGGCTTAAGAGTTAATGGAGCTTAGTGACTAAGCATGGTGACTATGCTTGAACCAACCAATGAGAGCTAAGCTTGTTAAACAAGTTTTAATCTTAACCTTTGATGCATTCTAAGGCTAGGATGAAGCCAAGCCCAAGGACACCTTGCATGCTTTGATGTCTACGGCCAAGCCACCCTTGGAAGACCAAAAATCACTTTGTCTTCATGCAAATTTCTCTCTTCTCTCTCTTCCAAAAACCCTAAACACCATTGAAGCTCTCTTGAAGCTCCATTCAGCCAAGCCTTGTTCTACACCATCCAACCACCCAAAATTCTATCCAACCAAGTTTTCTAAACCTAAACACAATCCTAAGAACATCTCTAGTTGAGAGTTCTTGCAAAATCTTTCATTTGAAGCTTGGAAACCAACTTGGAAAATTTTACCTAGAAGGTGAAATTTCTAGTTTTCTATTTCTAAACTCTTTTTCAAAGTTCTAAGCCATGATTTCTCCATGGTTTAAGCTCTCTTTCTATGGTTAGTAACTTGTAGATTTTTGTTTAAGTTTGTTAGGTGACTTGAAGGAGAAAATCGAAACATAAGGAAAGGTGTGAAAGAGTTTTAGTCTTCATTTAAGGTAAGAGGAAGACTAATCTTATCATCTATGGATGGTGGTAAGAAGATGGAGTGTGATTTTTGTGATTGTAGAATCCATAAAGATTCATTTGTGTGATTGTTAGTAGCTTGTTTATGTGTTTGTGTATTTGTTAGTAGCTTTCCTATTTGATGTTTGTAATAATTTGCATGTCTACAAGCTTTGATTGCATGTCTACAAGCTTTGATTTAGGTTATATGTGTGTTAGAAATATATTGCATGTGTTAGAAATGTATGATAATTTATAGGATGTGAATAATATGTCAAGGATTGCATGAGTGTTCCAAAGAACACAAACCTTGAGGCTTACGGCCATGACCAAAATGGAGAACCAAAATGTTCTCTTAATTTTCCTAAAATGAGATTTAATTAACCTAGGAACATTAACAAGGTATCACATTGTTTAGATTAAGGAAAATGAATTTAGAAATCAAATGACATAATTTTATGTTTAGGCCAACATGCCAAACCACTTATATATGATTTCTAAGATCAATTCCAAACCTTTTTCAATCAAAAAATGCAATATATGTTAAAAAGGAATTTTTTTAAAAGGAATTTTAAAGAAATTAATTGATTAGAATTAAGTGTCTTGAATTAAAACTATTGATTTTATTGTTAGAAATGAAATACAGTAACTTTTGAGAATTTCTAACATATGGCTCATGCTGTATTTTGAAGCATGTTAGTAGTTTTCAAAAGGACTAATTATATGGTTTAAAAATTAAATAAACAGAATTTTTACGAAAAAATTAGGAAACCATTAATATAATTTTCTAAGCAAAATACTGTCAATTTTTAGTAAAAACGGGCAAATAAGAGAGAAAAAATGTCCAAAAGACAGTATACGGTATAGAAAATATTTTACGTAGTTTAAATGTATTATTTATTATTTCTGTTTATTTAAACAGTAATTTAAACAGTAATTTTTAAGGAGTTTGGACAAAAAAATAATTTAAAAATCTTACGCAATTGAGAAAATGTATTAAAAACTCTACGCGATTTTGAAAACAGAAAAATAAATTTACGCGATTTAAAAACGTTTGTAAAAACGACGAGATTGTGAAAACGCGATAAAATTTCTACGCGATTGACCGAAACGGTATTTTCCATATTCTTTCTGGATTTTCTGTATTTTTCTGCTGTCGGGCTATGAGGTGAACCCGTACAGGCTTTGGAACAGTATTTGTCCGGTGGGACTTACTGTATCTTTTTATCTTTGAGGATATCTTGATAATTTGAGATTATGCCAGTTTTTGGTGGATTGGTTGACGAGGTGAATCACATCGTGTTGTCGATGCGATAAACGTAGTGTGGTTCATTGTTCTTATGAACTTGGAGACGTTAGTGTACGGGATCCTATATATGGACAGTCGGTCGCTCCGCTGGGCCGTGGTAACCGATAGCACACTAATAAACTCGACACGCACTATTTTTAATCGAGATTTCGTAAAGTCTAATAGTACATTGCCTGTAGTGCCACAATGTGAGACCGTGAACTACACCATGCTTTGGATGATGGATTCCATATGACGTGGGGCTATAGACACAAAGTGTGACAGCGCAATAGTTTGGTTGGGCAGCCGTGGTACTAATAGATTTTGCGAGTCATTCTCTCTCTGATATCTATATGTGTTTTAGCTCCATGGAGTAGGATCGTGTCATGTTGCATTTAATTATATCTTGAACATTATTTATTTTATCTGTTATTTATTTATTTGGTTATCGTTCTGAGAAATTGTCTGTTTCTGAATTTACTTTATCTGTAATATTATATTGTATGTGTTATTGTTTTATCTGTGATATCATGTGTTGTTATGATAATTAGATCTTTACACTATACTGTTATTAAATTACTGTTATAGCTTTTCATATTGCATGAATTGTATATCTATTGTTTGTCGTTTTCTTATTTGCCATGTTTGTGATGATTTTAGATTGTCTTACCTCTTTCTTTATTGTATGTGTTTTCTGTATATTAATTTTACGCGGTAAAGAGTTTGAGGAAGAGGAACAGCCTCTTGAGATTCTGTATCCCGAGAAGAAGGAAGATCAGCAAGCCGAAAATCAGTTCGACGATCAAGAACCATCTGATCATCCATATCCATTGGATTGATTGGTTTGGGTATGGCGGTGCCTGAATTTTTGGGGTTTGGGCAGCTAGAGTTTCACGGTGGGTCGTTAGCCTGGCATCTGCGAGGAGACTGAGACTCTGTGACTTACGTGGGATGGTTGACTGTGTCCATACGACATGAGTTTGATGGAGAGCCGGTTATGACGACTACTGTGTTTCTGCACTTAGAGTTACCTTTATCCATTAGGCGTCATTGGGGTGGTGTATCCACTGAGCCTAGTGAGATGACACTCGTATCGACTGCGCGGTCTCATATCCGCCGAGTGTCGAGGCATCCTGGATATTTATCTTCTGATGAGTTTCTTGAGAGTGATCCATCAGAGGATTAAATATTTATGATGTATTTTTGGGCGCGTCTGCGTATGTATATATTGACTCTTTACTGTTTTTCTTTACTATTTCTGTTTAAATATTTGGAGTTGTAATTGTAAATTATTTGTATAACTTATAACTTGGACCATATGTATATTATGAGTGATGTTGTTCTGTTTACTTTATGTTTCCGCATTATTTTATTTAATAATATTCTGTTTAACAGGAATTATTTTACAACCCATATTAATACGTAATAAATGTTTTACAACTTGGGTAGATTTTATTTATCTTTCTTTATATATGTGACATCTCCAAAGGGGTGTTACATCCTTCTCACCCCAAGGAGCTGATCATTGGACAAATATTTGTTGGTGTCAGGACCAGATCAGCCTTTAGGAGACTTGAGCACATAAGTCAACTTGCTCTACTCTCTCAGATTGAGCCAAAAACTACTAAGGAAGCTCTCCAAGAACAATCATTGATTGAGGCCATGCAAAAGGAGCTCAATTAGTTTGAAAGAAACAAAGTGTAACATCCTTAATACAATTACTAATAACGTTTCCGGAAGTACGCATTAGCAATTTAAATTAAGCATGTCACGTAGTAATTAACATAATATGCTTGAAAATAAATATAAGCGATATACAAAATATAAGCCTGTTGTGGTAGGAATTATATGTATAACGTACAAGACATTATATAAATAATATACATCAGTGTATAAAATTACTTAATATATTACAGAGTACTATTTATACAACATAAAATACATAATGCACCAAAACCTATTATGCATCTTCATCTTCAACCTGCTTGCTAAAGTACGTGTTCTTGAAAATATTATGGAATATAAACAAAATACGGTGAGAATTCTAAAAATCCTCAATAGTACTATTAAAAATACATGTCATTATAATACTTCCAGTTGCTTTGAGGGAAAATCATTTCAAAACTCATTTTATGATGTAGGAAGGTGGCAAAAGCCAAATCTAGTCCTTCCTCTTCCTGAAACAGAATTCTATTTATTAATAGTTTCCAAAAACATTTATTATTAAACAACACAATTTACATCCATAAGTAATTTCAGAAACAGTTTTCAATCAAGAACTATAGTCTTAAACTAATGCAATGGTTCTTATAACACAACTAAGTCATAAATAACATTAAATTCAGATACATCACAGTGATCATTATTCAGTGCTAATTCCCACAGAACCAGGTCACCTCACAGAACCTGAATTCTACCTTGGTAATAATCTACTTTTAGGTCAGTACACTTTAACCTATTTATGACACTGTTGTGTGTGTCACACAAAACTATTCTAAGTATCCTATTCAACTTGGTAATAGTCTGCTTTTATGTTAGTACACTCTAACCTCTTTATCACATTATCATATGTGTCACATAAGACTATTCCAAATATCATTACACACATAAGGGAAACTAGGGCCAGTGAGAAAACTAGTGAGGAATTTAAGAATACAAGATGCCCTTCCTCACGAAGGATCATCTCCATAATTCTAATGAAATTCTGGATATCCTTCCTTTATAGAGGATCAACTCCAGAACTCACTAATGTCCAAACAAATTCAAATACAAGAGGATACTCATACATTGGGAATAACATACTAGAATCATTTCTCTTTCCCATTCAAGGATAAATATCCACAATTCTCATATACAATTCAAATTCAATTCTCAGGAGCACTGATATTCAAACACAATAAAATTTTTATTCTAACTCAACCTTAAAGAATTAAGGGAGCAATACAACTCATATTCTAACTCAACTTGAATTATCAAGAGATAATGTAGTCTCAATTACACAACAAGTATCCAATAATATATCATTCATCATATTCAACAAGTGAATAATGGTAAAAACTTACAATCATTTCCTTGAAATATAATTCTACCTCTATGGCCAATTTGAGACCTATTTGGTCATTTGAAGAATACTAGTGCTAGGATTTCTTCTTAATCTCATAGCACCTCAATTGATCACTATCAAGCACAATTAATCAAAGTGTGACATGACTAAGGATCCTATTAAGATCATCTTGATTTATTCAACAAGCAAACATGCAAAGTCAAGTGCAATTCATTCTTAATATTTTCAATCAATACTTAGTATCATTATATAACATAAATGCATCTAAAGTATGGCCATATCAGAAGCAACACCCTACAATGTCTTTCAATCACATTTCAAGCCAAAATATCATGCACAACTATAACATAATTCTGGTCACAATGAGGCAGCATTCTAGTGTGACTTTTCCACCCATTCAAGCCACCATTTCACACATCAAAAACAGCCACATTCTGATTAAAATCAGGCAAACTTCTGTCATAGTTATTTTTCATCATGTAAGCAACCATTCTAAGCACAAAAGCAATCAAAATTCTACCACAAATAGGGCAGCATTTTACCATGATTTTCTACCACAATTCAAGTCACAAATTCAAGCATCAAACTTATGGTTAAAAAAAGGGCAACATTCTACCTTTACATATTTAGCCCAAAACTAACCATTTTTATTAAAATTCAACTTCACAATTCAACGCAAGAATCATTAAGAATGAAACAAATTAAAACAAGAGTTCTCCACTTCACCATGCTTTGGCCGTGTGATACATAATCTAGTACACATCCAATATACAACAATTTATTCATAAGAAAATAAACAAATGAAGAAAGGAAGCAAAATACAACACAAGAAGTAATTAGCAAGCAAACAAACACTCTAAAGATCTGTTTGGCCATGGGTTTCAACCAGAATTTTGACCACAAATTTGATCCAAAATAGTGAAAGAAGAAGAGCAAATTCAATATCTTCTTCCCTTTCTTGCCTTTGTTTCCTTCTTCCTCTTGTCTCATTCTTCCTTCTTGTTTTTCTTTGTTTTGTTGCCTTTTTCTTGTTCTTTGCTATTGTTTCAACTGTGCATATAGAGTGAAGAAAAGATGAGAAAAGAAATGAAACTAAAATTTGGATGGAGGTAAAAGATGAAAGATGAAAAATGGAGTTAAAGAGTGAAGATGGTAGCCGTGTGGGAGTTTTCTTTTCTTTTTTTTTAAGTGCTATTTTTCTATTGGATTACACAAAGAAAATGAAGTCAAAATTTCAAAGGAAATATCAAGAAGTTTCAAGAGAGATATCAGTGATGGTTAGGCACAAAAAGATGGCTAAACTTTTATGCTAGAACTTTTGGATCTGTTAAATACATTTTAATCTTCCAAAGTTGAGTTTTCAGGTATTCATAAATGTTATGAAAAATTTTAGAACTCATCTTAGTCCTCAGATCCATTTTTCTATAATTCTCCATATAATGTTATTTATCAGTTAAGCTCCATTACTCATCCTTAAGTTAATTTAAACCTAAAAATTAAGCAAATATGCTTACTGATATTCACCTTAACTGATATTATTTACCAAAATATTCTCCATGTCTTACTTATCATCTCTATGAAATTTCATAATTTTTTGAGCTATTTAACTATCCAATCGATCTTATAAATTCTCATTCAATATCATTAAAAATACCAAATAAATTCATTTGATTCTTCAAAATTTACCACATCTTTTTCTAATCACTTATAACCTAGAAATAAATTTTTCATATTTATTTCCATTATACTAGTTGTTTATGTAGAAACTTTAGCTATTCTTTTACATTTAGTGTTATAGAATTAGGATCAAACTAGTCTAGAAGGTTATCTGAATTAACAGATAACTCATACCAGAGTTACTGAGCTTCTATAACCCTAATTACGAGTATTAGATTAAGGAGAATGTTACACAAAGTGTGGTCTCTAGTACCTGCACCTAAAGATCATTCTCTGATTGGCACGAAATAGGTGTTTAAAAACAAGTTGAATAAAGATGGAAATGTGGTAAGGAACAAGACAAGATTAGTTGCTCAAGGTTATAACTAACAATAAGGTATAGACTATGATGAACCCTTTGCCCCTGTAGCTAGGTTAGAAGTAATCATAATTTTCCTTGCATATATTGCATTTAAAGGCTTTAAATTATTTCAAATGGATGTTAAGAGTGCATTCTTGAATGGTTTCATAAATGAGAAAGTGTATGTCCATCAACCTCCTAGTTTTGAGGATGTTGAACATCCAGAATATGTTTATAAGCTCTCTAAAGCTCTTTATAGCCTAAAGTAAGCTCCAAGAGCTTGGTATGAGAGACTAAATAATTTTCTATTGGAAAATGATTTTATAAGAGAAAAAAGTGGACACTACCTTGTTTAGGGAACATTCAAAGAATGAATTATTAATAGTCCAAATATATGTAGATGACATTGTATTTGGATCTAATAATGAATACTTGTGCAGAGAATTTTCTGAGTTGATGAAAAGTGAATTCAAGATGAGCATAATGGGTGAGTTTGAATTTTTTCTTGCCCTACTTATCAAGCAAGACAAGTTTCGAATCTTTATCCATCAAGAAAAATATACCAAAGACTTGTTGAAAAAGTTCAATATGGAAGGGGCCAAGCCAATGAAGACTCTCATGGATGCCTCAAATGTAATTAAGAAAGATAAGAAAGGTAAATTAGTAAGTGACAAGCTTTATAGAGGTATAATTAATTCCTTACTCTATCTAACACCAAGTAGGCTTGATATTGTGTTTAGTGTGGGCTTATGTGCAAGATTTCAATCTTGTCCAAAAGCGTTACACTTTAAAGTTGTTAAAAGAATTTTCAGATATCTTCTTGGCACTTCTAACTATGGATTGTGGTATAAGAAAAGATCTAGTTTTGATCTAGTAGGGTACTGTGATGTTGATTTTGTTAGGGATAGAGTTGAGAGGAAAAGCACAAGTCGTGCATGTCACTTACTTGGGAATGCATTGATAACTTGGTCAAGTATGAAGTAAAACTCAATAGCATTCTCAACTACAGAAGCTGAGTACATCTATACATCTAGATGTTGCTCACAACTTTTATGGATCAAACATCAATTGGAGGATTACACCATGAGGTATCACCACATCCTTATCCTTTGTGACAATACAAGTGTCTTTAACTTGTCTAAAAATCATATACAACATTCAAGATCAAAACATATTGATATAAAGTATCATTTTATTCGAGATCATGTCCAAAAGGGTGATATAGAACTGAAATTTGTTGATACTAACTGTCAATGGATAGATATCTTTAAAAAAACCCTTTAGTGAGGAAATATTTTGTTTTATAAGAGAAAACCTCAATATGATGCCTCTTAAATGATTAATCTTGAACTCTGTAACGTTGTGATCTGCTTCTTGCATTGTAATTTGATGTTTGAGAATGTTTTTAATGCATAATAATATTTGTTTCTATCTATAAACTGTAAATACTGAGAGTTTAGGGATTGTTGGGAATCTTGAGAAGGTTAGTGTCAGAAGGTGAGAGTGTTCATGAGAGACTTCATGAGAGACTTCATGAGAGAGTTGTGCCAACCCTCTCAACCTCAACTCTCTCACCTAAAATTATTATTTCATGATTGTCTGCCAATGACTAGTTTTTGAAACTAATCATCCTTTCTCTTTATCAAGGGCATTTATTGCCCTCCAATGGTAAAAATTAGTCACCAACAGTCATTTTTCTTTCTATAAATTCCCCCAAAGAACACATTAACCCAATTTAATCAATTTCTACCCACTCTTACTCAAGATCTTCATACTTTCTCTCTTATCTTATCTTCATCCTTCTCTTTCTATCCTGCTTCTTGCTACTAGTGTTCTTAAGAATCTTGAGTTTACCTAACTTACATCTTTTCTCTATGTAAAATATGAGTTAAGCGTGCAACAATGAGAACCAAGAACTGAACCATCACTCCTTCATCCCCTACTTCAACTAAAGAACATTTGTCCTCATCCTCATCCTCTCCTGAACCCTTTCCAAAATCTCAAACCCATCCTCAAATACAAACTCAAGTCCAGTTGTAAAAAGTGTTACCAAGTGGCCTCAATACTCAAGAGGGGGGTGAATTGAGTTTATAGCATATTTTTACAAATCTTTCGCAAAACACTTGATTATCAATTTTTGTTAAAGCTATTGATTGATAGAGATGAATGGATAGAGAAGATTGAATACTTTCACTCACAAATGAATTAACCAAAACAGAGAGTATTCAAGCAAGCATATAAAATAAACACAAATGTAAAGGGGTTGAGTTTAGAAGATCAAACACAAGGTTTATCCTAGTTCAACCACTAATTCACTTGTGGCCTACGTCCAGTCCTCAAGTAATCACCTGAGATTTTTCACTATATCATTAAGCTTCAATAGGTGCTTGCATCCTTTACAAACTTAGAGCACTCACCACACCTTGGGATACCTCACCCTTTGTGCTTAAGCCTCAACTTCAAGGGATGCCTCACCCTTACAAATTGTTTGAGGGATACCTCACCCTCTTTACAAAGAATCAAAGTGTATAAAAGATGAAACTCTCATAAGAGTATGTAATACAAATTGAAGCCCTATGATGCTCTTCAAGAATATCTCAAATATTTTTCAAAACAGAGCACAAATGGATTGAAGGATTGATTCACAAATTAGAGTAATAGAAATGTGTTTCAAGTTATTGGTTTTGCATTAAAGATGACCCAAGATATATATTTATAGTGTTTTAGATCAAATGAGTCATTGGGTGTATTAAATGGCAACGTTAAATGCCAAGAAAATAGTCATTGGCTACTGTCAGACTCGTGGTAATAGATTACATGGTCCATGTAATCGATTACATGGCTCTTAGAATGTGTTCTTGGCTTTCTGTGCAGGATTTAATCGATTACAATCCTCATGTAATCGATTATAGAGCCTCAACTAGAGATGTAACTGATTACAACACTTGTCTAATCAATTGCATGACTTCTGTCAGAGTTGTAATCGATTATAAAACTTGTGTAATCAATTACACTCACTCTTAAACTCATTTTTAAGCCCAATTAAGCTTGATAACCATTTCCAACTTAGAAAATACTTGGATTTGTTAAGATACAAACTTTTGTTACATTATCCAAGATTAAAAACAATCATTTCTTTAAAATATGAAGTTTCAACTTTGAGTTGATTTAGAAAGACCATTCAAAAACCATTTTGAGATATGTTGAGATATATTTGAGAGCAACTTGCATCAAGATTCTAAGACTTATAAACTATACCAAATATACCTCTTTTAAACTTAGTCTTCGTCTTGACTTTGTTATCATCAAAAACTTCATATGCTTCATGACATAAGCATTCATATTCTCTCCCTTTTTTATGATGACAAAATAACATAGGAAAAAGAGTAGCATTGATGTTTGTATGTCAAAGATTTAAGCGCAACTCTCTCCCGTAGTTTATGTATAAGATGAGATAAATATTAAGTAAATTGTATATAAAAAGACCCCTGAACTCATACAAGATATATGTTATATTATCTCTCTCCTGTTGGCATTATAAAAAAGACATAACCATTCAATATTTCAGCAATAATACTAATAGTCATATAACCAGCATTTCAGTAGCATTTCAGCATGATACAACCCATATAACCATTTGTAACACCCCGAAAATTCGTATTTTATTTATTTCGAGCGATTCTTAATTATTTTGAATAATCCGACTCGACTTCTGTGGATTTTATAATTTTTGTGATTTTTAAGAATTTTTTAGAGTTTTTACTTTTTTTTGTTATTTTAATATTATTTTGAGGCTGTATACGAGCCTTCGTATTTTATTTCTTTTTGAAAATCCTTAATGATTTTTACTAATCCGACTTGATTTTCGTAAGTTTTATAATTTTTAGGATTTTGTGGGTGATTATGAAATTTTTATATTTCTCTGAATGTTTTTGGGCTGTCTGTGGGCCCAAGTGGCATTATGTGGGCCCAGGTGGGTCTCGAAAAGTGAAAATTTTTCTTCGGATAGAAAAATTTGTATTGTTTAGACGGAGAAGGGGGATCTTACTAAACCTGAATCTGGAAATAGTTTTTAAAATTTTCTTTTATTGTGTTTTGTACTGTATTTAATTATCGGGCGATAAAAATACAATAAAAATATTATTCGTAGGGTTATAGTAGATATCAAAATAAATATTATACTGCTTAAGTCAACAATGGTGGTTTGGATATCCACCATTGATTTAATCAACAGTAGAGACTTGATCTTGATTTAATCGAGGGTGGAGATTTAGTCTTAAAAAGTGACTAGGACCATTTATAACCATTGGATGAAGAATTAATCAAGGTTAGAGATTTGGTCTTCTAAAATGGCTATGACTAATTATGACCCTTGGATTTAAAGTAAGAAGGGATCTTGACCATTCATTTTTGTAGATGCCTCTAATGGCTAGGATTTAAAGGAGGAATGAATCTAATGGTCCAAGTTTGTTACTATCACTTAGAAAATTTCTCAATGATTTAGTACCAATTATTTGCCAAAATAATTCACTCTTTTCTCTCTTCACTCTACAACCATGCATCCTTTTTATGGCAAAAAAAAAATTCTACACTTAATTCTTCTTTCCTCAATTATATCAAACATCAATGAAAAAGTCAATTATGGTGGCTCTCCATTTGTTTTCTACAACCATTCATTTGAAGGAGACAAAGTTTGTGCAATTAATTCATTTGGCTATTTTCTTTTATACCTACAAGAAGCTACACCCAAAAATTGGTCAATCTTTATGGCTTGACTTGTCTTGAACCAATAGGAAACAAATTAGTTAAACTAAAAGACTTTGAAAACAAAACTTGGTTAGTCTTTTTATTTGGAGTTCCACGGCCATGCATAATTTTAGAGGGTCTTGGACTTGACTTTTATTTGTTTAAAGTTATTACCTTCTTCTTATAAATAAATATATTCTCTTCTCTTCTTGCAAAGATTTCCACGACTAAGCTCCATTAGAAAGCTTAGAGATTTGTTGTTAAAAATTGGTATTTCTACTTATACTTATCTAAAAGAAATTAAAGACTTAGTGAACTAAATTTATGAACTATAAGGAAATTATGAACCTTAACTAATTACTTTTAGTTTGTGTAAATGATAATTAGATTAAATAATAGTCCATTAAAAATTTATATCAATTGATTTTTTTGCTAGAAAATTGGTAATGGAATTAGGAACTTGGTTTGTTTTTCCTTGAAACTCCACGGCTAGAAGGCTTCTCAAAGTCTCTAGAATTAGGTGATTTATTTGTTTTAAGTCAAGAAAAGCTAGGGAGACCATTGCATGACAAGTTGATGACTTATGCCATGTGCTAGTCATAAGTGATAGTAAAACTTCTCCACTTTCTTTTCCTATATGTTCCTACGGCAATCACCAAAGGAGGAGGGATGTTTATGTTCATTTTATCTCACTTTGAAGTCCTAAGTCTTCTATCTATTCACTTTCTCCTTCTCTCTAAATTGAAGCTCACGGCTAGCTCATCAAGAATCATCATCCAAATTTCTATAATTTCATCCAACTTGATTTTCTAAACCTAAACATCATTCTAAGAACATCTCTAGTTATGAGTTTTCACAAAATCATTCATCTAGAGCTTGAAATCCAAGCTTAAAGTTTTTACCAAAAAAGGCATTTTCCAAGGAGCTCCACAAAATTGATAGGAAGGAAAACCAAGTGTTTTCACTTTATTTTTTATTTTAACCAAGTCTAAGAAGCCTTCCTTTCACAGAAATCAAAAACTCTATCCTTATTCTTCAAGAGGAACCATTAGGCCATACCACCCAAAATCACCCTCCAATCTTTTTTAATTTCATCCAACCATAGATCTTGAATCTACATAATATTCTAAGCAACTTTCATGTTAGAGACTTTCTCTAAATCATTCATTTTCAAGGACTTTCTTCAAGAGCAAAGTTATAGGTTTTTTTATGGTGAAGTGTAAGGAAACTTCATTTCTTCTCTTCTTTTTCATGTGCTAAACCATGTTTGATCCATGGTTCCTCTTATTCAAGCTTAATATACTAATTTCTTTGTGTTTGTTTTATGTTTAAGAAACTTTTGTTGGTGGAGATCTTGATCAAAGTGCAAAGCAATGAGTTTTTTGTGGATCTTCAAGAGGTAAGAAGGAGATCCATCTCACCAACCAAGTATGGTGGTGAGAGATGGTTTTGTATTAGATGGATGGTGAATTCATGTCAGGATTCATATCCATGGTCATGTAATTATTTGTGGGTGTTTATGTGTTTTGATTATTTGTTTATGCTTGATGTGCTTAGCATGGTTTATTTGTGTTTGCATGCATAGTATGATTTTTATTTGCTTTTATGGTATGCTTGAAATATAATATGTTGATTATATGTAATGTATGCCATAAATATTGTTGGAAAGGAAAATAATTTTTGGTTCCAAAGAACCATAGAGGCATCACGGTTTTTAAACTAATTTTGGGAACAAGAGATTCTAAGTATTTTACTAATTATGATTAATACGTTGATGATTTTAAGGATTTGCAAAGAAAGTAAAAATGAAAATGAATAAATGTTTTGATTTCAAAGACCAATTGTTTCACAGTTTTTGAAGGAATTTTAATGGTTTTGTTTGTGTAAAAACAAGAATGGTACTTAATTGATTTAGAAGGAAAAATATTTTGATGGTTTCAATGGCCATGTCCACGGTTTTGACAGTTTATAATGCCTTGATTTTATGAAACAAAGTGATTTTCAAAGTGGAAATATAATTTTATTTAGTACAAGGATTTGGGAAAAGGAATCAGAGTGTTTTATCACTTGAGAAATAGAAATTTTGGTTATGAAAGAAAAAGAGAGGTTGAAAGTGTTTGAACCTCAATTTGTTTTGAAGAGGATTGATTTTGGAATTGATTTGAGAAAAATGGAGAATATAATGGTGATTTAAAATTTACTAACGTAAAACTCATCCTTTAGGCTTTGGAGAGCGTTAGGAAATTTTAAGTGAGAAACTTTGATTTAATTCAATGAAATGGTGCATTTTATATGCATGAACTAGTGTATGAACACTATATGAGAAAATGATGAATTTTGCCTATGATTGGCATTGGTACATTGAACATGCATTGGAAAGGTCCGATGGACTGTATGAGGCTATTTGCCTAGGAGAGACGTACACCTCTTGAGTGGGTACGATATTCGAAGTGTAAGTCACTTGTTGACCTTGGGGGCATCGGGGTGCGGGTTGCCTACAGGGCAATTGGTAGCTCTTCTGTCCCATGGGTTAGACCGACGTGACACACCGATGATCCTGACCGAGACACTATTCTTAATCAAGATCTAGTAAAGATTGTCGTGTGTATACTAGATGTGCAAATACAAATGAGAATTGTAGCACGTGGTCTGAGACATTTTAGTGCAGACAGATCTTTCGGATCAATTTCTCAGAACTGAGTATTAGCTCCATGGAGTAGGAAATTGAGTCAACATGCATAACATATGCATCATTATTGAGTATTGGTTATGATAATTGAACTGTCGAAATACTTGGATAGTAATTGAGGGCATTATCATAAATATTGAATATTTATATATGTGTGATATAATAATTGAGGAATGTTGGATGATGATGATGATAAATAATGTTAATGGCGTTATTGTAATTGTTGTTATTTTATACATTATGATGATGGCATAATTATAATTATGGTATGATATAACTGTATGGTGTGTTGTTTGTGTTATCTCTATGCTACCATGTTGGTATTAGCGTAGGTGATCTCACCTCTTTGTTATATTATTTTGTTGTGCTTGTATTGTTAAAATTGTATAGTACATGGAACGAGTTTCTTAGGCTTGACTGGAGGCAAATATTCTGAGTTCGATGATAACATTGAGGGGTGACCATTCTGGATTCATCAATGTGCAGATTTGAGGAGGAACAAATATATGATGCATCAAGATGGAGACAAGACGGCATAAGTATGTTAATTATTTCTCGTTAGTGTTTTACCATGCTATTGAGTAGGACCCGTCATGGGGTTTGTTACTGTTTAAAATTGAGTCTATAAATTTTATATTTCTTGAATAATTGTGAAATATTATGTGGTATCTGTAATGTATATTAATCAGTTTAAATCTATTTTTCAGTATTACTTATAAATATCAGTAAGTTTATATTACCGCAAAAAGAAATTTTGAAACCCACCTTTTATAACTCAAACCTTTTATGAACTGATTTTTAGATTATAAGTTGGTAGTTGGAAATGTGATGCCCTAAGAAGGGTGTTACATAAGTTGGTATCAGAGCACGATTTGAGTCTTTTTTGGGCTTGTGGTTAGGTCTATTTTGCTTGTGTTGTGTTCTCTGTGTTTTTTATTTATGAAAGGAAACATTGTTGTTTGAAATGGTTACATCTGTAATTGGCTAGCTATCATGGATAATGGTTTTGATGATAACAAACATAAAGATGATGAGAAGACCAAGTCCAAGATCTTCAAAGAATAGTTTAAGACTTAGGATCTTTGTAAGGAGCCTTTTGGATATCTCATTGGTTAAATTTAAAAGATCTAAAAAATCTGTTCTTTAAAATCAAACTGAGGTTTTCAAAACGGTTTTGAAAGATCAAAGGTTTTAGACATTGGAAATAGTTTTTCGAAGCAATTACAAATGGGTTTTTTAACTATTTTTAACAGAGGTATTCGAATACACCTCTATGGTATTCGAATAACCTGCATCATTTATATAAGTTTCTGTTTTCCAAATCAGAGGTATTCGAATACCCTTCATGGATTTCGAATACAGTGCTTCTTAAAAACTTGTTTTAAGTGATAGGTATTCGAATAACCCTTGTGGTATTTGAATAACCTAATTTCAGAAAATACCTTTTAAACTGAGGTATTCGAATACCCTTAACTGGTATTCGAATAACCCCCCTTTGATCTATTTTTAAAAATACCTTTTATCAGAGGTATTCGAATACCCCCTGATGGTATTCGAATAACCCACGAGACTCTGCTCTGGTTTTTGAAAATGGCAGTCAACGTTCTTGCATTTAATATGGTTTTAATGGCACCCAACGGCTCTTTTCTTCATTACTCTATAAATAGAGACCTTGGGTCTCTTCTGAAGGTTGCCCAACCACTTGAATTATTTTTACTTGTGCCAAAAACGTGATTCACTATTTTCTCATATTCTCTGTGCTTTTTTCGCCAAAACCTTGAGATATCCTTAGAGAGCTCTATAGTGCTTCAACTTGTGATATTTACTCTTTGTGAGAGTTTATTTTTCATCTATTCTCTGCTGTACTTCTGAGAGGGTGAGGTATCCCTTGAAGGCTTTTGTAAAAGGGTGATGTATCCCTTAGTGAAATTGTGAGAGTGAGGTATCCCTCAGTAAAAAGGTGAGGTATCCTTTGTTGTAAAGAAGGTGAGGTATCCTTCATAGGAGGTAAGGTATCCCTCTAGTATATAGGGTAAGGTATCCCTGTAGTGTAAAGGTTGCAAGCACCTGTTTTAAGCTTGTTTTGAATAGTGAAAAATCTCGAATTGTGTTTCAGGGACTGGACGTAGGCCATAAGTGGTTGGTGGTCGAACCAGGATAAATATCATGCCTGCTTTTCTTCTCTTTATCTCTTTATTTATTGCAATTTATTTATCATTGTTTAATTGTTTATTTTCTGTTCTTAAAGCATTTTATCATCTTTATATATTCATTATATTGCTTCAAGAAATTTGTGTTAAAAAGGGTTTGCAAAAAAGTTTCTTAAATACTCAATTCACCCCCCTCTTGAGTACTGAAGTCACTTGGGTAACAACATCTAGTTTCCATTGTATTTTGATTTATCCATCTTCGAAGAAAAGAAATGGCTTGTAGTATATGTAGGCGTATGGAAGCGGAATGTGGTACTGAAAATATAGTTGCAACTACGAGAGCAATGCGGAGGACAACTGACGTGACAGTATAACAGGAACAGAGGATCATTGAACAATGAAAACTGGAAGTTGAGCTTTAGGATCTAATGGAAGAGAATCAGTCTTGAAATACAAGATTTCGTAATCATGGAACCTAGGTATTCCAAATGAGGAATAATAGGAAGGTAAATTGATTTCAGCGAAAAACATAGTTACGATCACCAGGAAGTCAACAACATCAGTAACCATGCAGAGGAAGTGCTTGTAGTAGTAAACCCAGTTGGACCGTGACGTCTTTACTATTATGTAAGAAATGTGGAAGAGGGCACTTAACGAAGGATTGTACATTCAAAAAAATTTGTTTCAAGTGCGGAAAGCCTAGACACATTTCCAGAGATTGTGTTCCACCAAAAACGAAGTTTTCTATTAGTAACGTACCTATTTCAAAATCTCAAGTAGTAGGGAGAGTCGATACCCTGAATAGAATGGGAGTATTCCGAGCTAAAGACCTAAACAAGGGAGACTATACAACAGAAGGTGATTCTTTAACTATACTGTATATTTCTGGGGGCAACCTATTCTTTATGGCATATGATTGTGTTGATCAATTATATGTTAGAGTTATCTGTGTCTTCGTTATCTTCTGCCTTGTTTACTTCTGTTTCTATTACTAGCTTATCATGTTACTCAAGTTATTCAAATTATCCTATTATTGTTAGAGATCAAATTTTTGTGTTAGTTTGATTTGTTTATCTCTTTCATAAATAGACGTGATCTTTGAAACGGATTGGTTATTTTCTAACCATATCCTATGAGATTGTCTCAATAAAGTGTTAGTATTATAGAAAATTTGTTCTTAAAATCGGATTATATCAAATTCTTTATTGGATATATCCAGTAACATATCAGATAGTTTTGCTATCTTTTATAATGTTCTTTCATATATTGAAAATTGCAAGAAAGGATGTTCCTATTTAAATCCATGTCATAGTATCTAATATAGTGCCGTTGAAAGAGGACGCAATGTGAGAGACACTTCCTGTTAAGAGCAAAGGCAGGAGAATGAAGCGATACGAGGACAAGGAAATTTTAAGTGAAGTCATACGGAGTGACGGATGCTCTTGTAATATTTCTAAATTATAGGAGTAGAATTTTCGTCCTTATCTAGACAAAATTGTTATTATCTTTGTTAACGACATTTTAATCTATTCTCGAAATCATGAGGAATATACTGAACATCTCAGTGTGATTTTCCAAATTCTAAAGGAGAAGTAGTTATATTCTAAGTTGTATGTGAATTCTGGATGGATGAAGTTCAGTTTTGGGTTCCATAATTCTAAGGAAAGGATTGCGGTGGATCTTTCAAAGGTTGAAATAGTTTTTCAAAAAGGAAAAGTCAAAGACAGTAACAAAATCTATAGTTTTGTAGGATTGGCCAGTTACTATAGAAAATTTATTGAGAAATTTTTCAAAGATCGCAAGACTTTTCACCCAACTTAGCAGAAAGAAATAAGCGTTTGTATGGACTGATGCATACAAGGAGAATTTTCAGGAGTTGAAAATATGTTTGACTACTTCTCTGGTATTAGTTCTGTCTAATTCCAGTGAACCATTGGAGGTGTACTGTGATGTGTTACATCGGAGTTTAAGATGTGTGCTTATTCAGAATAGAAGAGTTGTAGCATATGCTTCAAGGGAATTGAAGTTAACATGAGAAAAGCTATTCTATGCGTGAATGGGGGTTAGTAGTTGTTGAGTTTGCATTAGCAATATGGAGACATTTTTTTTATGGAGTAACATTCAACGTCTTAATCGATCACAAAAGTCTGAGGTAGCTGTTTAATCAGGAGAAGTTGAACATGAGGCAAAGAGTTTTCATTGGTCGAAGGGAATGACGTAAGCGGAGATGCAACGTGAGGACTGAAAGATAAGATGAAAGAGCAGTATCCATTTTTGGTTCGGAAACTACTACGAATTTTGAGGATGAAATTCTTTTTAGAGGGGGAGTATTGTAACACCCCAAAAATTCGTATTTTATTTATTTCGGGCGATTCTTACTTATTTTGAATAATCCGACTCGGCTTCTGTGGATTTTATAATTTTTGTGATTTTTAGGAATTTTTGAGTTTTTATGTTTTTTTATTATTTTAATATTATTTTGAGGTCATATACGAGCCTTCGTATTTTATTTTTTTGAAAATCCTTAATGATTTTTACTAATCTGACTTGATTTTCGTAAGTTTTATAATTTTTATGATTTTGTGGGTGATTATGAAATTTTTATATTTTTCTGATTGTTTTTGGGCTGCCTGTGGGCTCCGGTG
Organism: Ormosia emarginata; assembly: GCA_029884605.1. Classification (NCBI taxonomy): domain Eukaryota; kingdom Viridiplantae; phylum Streptophyta; class Magnoliopsida; order Fabales; family Fabaceae; genus Ormosia; species Ormosia emarginata. Next base: position 632,897 of record JAQQTP010000013.1, on the reverse strand, counting down.
GCCTTATGTGGGCCCAGTGGGTCTCAAAAAGTGAAAATTTTTCTGCAGATAGAAAAATTTGTACTGTTTAGATGGAGAAGGGGGATCTTACTATACCTGAATCCGGAAACAGTTTTTAAAATTTTCTTTTATTATGTTTTGTACTGTATTTATTTATCGGGAGATAAAAATACAATAAAAATATTATTCGTATGGTTATAGCAGATATAAAAATAAAATATTATACTACTTAAGTCAACATTGGTGATTTGGATATCCACCATTGATTTAATCAACGGTGGAGACTTGATCTTGATTTAATCAAGGGTGGAGATTTAGTCTTAAAAAGTGATTAGGACCATTTATAACCATTGGATGAAGAATTAATCAAGGGTGGAGATTTGGTCTTCTAAAATGACTATGACTAATTATGACCCTTGGATTTAAAGTAAGAAGGGATCTTGACCCTTCATTTTTGTAGATGCCTCTAATGGCTAGGATTTAAAGGAGGAATGAATCTAATGGTCCAAGTTTGTTACTATCACTTGGAAAATTTCTCAATGATTTAGTACCAATTATTTGCCCAAATAATTCACTCTTTTCTCTCTTCACTCTACGGCCATGCATCCTTTTTATGGCAAAAAAAAAATTCTACACTTAATTCTTCTTTCCTCAATTATATCAAACATCAATGAAAAAGTCAATTATAGTGGCTCTCCATTTGTTTTCTACGGCCATTCATTTGAAGGAGACAAAATTTGTGCAATTAATTCATTTGGCTATTTTCTTTTATATCTACAAGAAGCTACACCCAAAAATTGGTCAATCTTTGTGGCTTGACTTGTCTTGAACCAATATGAAACAAATTAGTTAAACTAAAGACTTTGACAACAAAACTTGGTTAGTCTTTTTATTTGGAGTTCCACGGCTGATGCACAATTTTTCTTAACCAAGTCTACAAACTTGATATGAGATTAATTGTTGCATTGCGAACCCAAGTGTAGGTTGTCTCAAGTAATAAATTTCTCGGGAGTCCGAGGTCGATCCACAGGGAATTGATGAAGATTAATTAAGGTAAGGTAAATATTTTGTTACTACGATAAAAAATATTTACTTGGGTAAAAAGATCCACTCTTGGTAAATAAAGTAAAGGTAAGATTAATTCTTTTTATAACTCAATTAGAATCCTCACATAATGGAGGTTCCAATCGAAAAATATTACATTAAAAGTCCATTAAAATAATATACGTAATTATATTATGTTTCCTTTAATTATTACCACCACTTGTAAATGGGTTAAAGCATTCACTGTGCCAATCCTATTGTCTACAATAAATCAAGAACTCCTCTTTACAAGGGTAGTTTCTAAATTGATTGGAAACCAAATATAACACGTATAATAGTTACTAGAAAATAATTCATTAAAGCACAAGAGAGGAATAAATCTAACCTTATTTTATTACCAAGAGCTTCACACTTTGACCCAAGTAGACTAGAATTTATTTACATATAGAGTAGAAAGAAGAAAAAGAAAAAAAAAGAAAAGAAACTGAAAATTGAAGGGAGACTGAGGAGAAGAGGGTGGGCACTGCCCAGAACCTCACTCCTCTCTCTCCCCCAATGTCTGTTTCTGACATTTGATTGCCTATTTATAGGCAATTTGAAGTGGAGCTACAGTGGAAAGCAAATTGCATCTACAGTGAAATGGCAATTTGCATCTACAGGAGGAAACTTAACGATTAAGGATGTTACGTCATCAATGACATATTATTTTATTTTATTTTATTTTATTTTTATAATAATTGAGCAAATGTGTACAGTCGTGTCTCCTATTTTTTTCTATTTTTGAGAAAAGTGGTCTTCATGAAAGTTGTAGGCCTGGATATTTGCTTTAAAATGGCTCTAGTTTGAGTCCAAAATCATGTCTAGAACTCAAGATATGGTCCAACTATTGCAGAGTATTTAGACCCGGTTTCAACTCCTCTGTTTTGACTTCAAAGCCCAATATCACCCATTAGACCTCAGAATCTGAAAAAGTGTTCAATATGAAAGTTGTAGGGAATTGTCTTAGCTTTCCTACAAGACTAAAATCACATCAAACAGATATTTATAACTCAAGTTATAGCCAGTTTACTAAACATTTCCAAAGAGATAATTAAGGTTAATTTATGCAATAATTCGTTTAATGATCCAATAAGGTTCAATATCATAAAATGTGTCAAAACTAACTAAATTAAGCTTAATTGAACCTTAAGAAGCCTAGTGAGAGAATTATAAAATGTATAAAATATAGTATTATCAACGGCCATGCATAATTTTAGAGGGTCTTGGACTTGACTTTTATTTGTTTAAAGTTATCACCTTCTTCTTATAAATAAATATATTCTCTTCTCCTCTTGCAAATATTTCCATGACTAAGCTCCATTAGAAAGCTTAGAGATTTGTTGTTACAAATTGGTATTTCTACCTTATACTTATCTAAAAGAAATTAAAGACTTAGTGAACTAAATTTAGTTAGTTTAATAATTAGTAATTTATGACTATAAGGAAATTATGAACCTTAACTAATTACTTTTAGTTTGTGTAAATGATAATTAGATTTAAATAATAGTTCATTAAAAATTTATATCAATTGATTTTTTTGCTAGAAAATTGGTAATGGAATTAGGAACTTGGTTTGTTTTTCCTTGAAACTCCACGGCTAGGAGGCTTCACAAAGTCTCTAGAATTAGGTGATTTATTTGTTTTAAGTCAAGAAAAGCTAGGGTGACCATTGCATGACAAGTTGATGACTTATGCCATGTGCTAGTCATAAGTGATAGTAAAACTTCTCCACTTTCTTTTCCTACATGTTCCTACGGCAATCACCAAAGGAGGAGGGATGTTTATGTTCATTTTATCTCACTTTGAAGTCCTAAGTCTTCTATTTATTCTCTTTCTCCTTCTCTCCAAATTGAAGCTCATGGCTAGCTCATCAAGAACCATCATCCAAATTTCTATAATTTCATCCAACTTGATTTTCTAAACCAAAACATCATTCTAAGAACATCTCTAGTTATGAGTTCTCACAAAATCATTCATCTAGAGCTTGAAATCCAAGCTTAAAGTTTCTTTCAAAAAGGGCATTTTCCAAGGAGCTCCACGAAATTGGTAGGAAGGAAAACCAAGTGTTTTCACTTCATTTTTTATTTTAACCAAGTCTAAGAAGCCTTCCTTTCACAAAAATCAAAAACTCTATCCTTATTCTTCAAGAGGAACCATTAGACCATAGCACCCAAAATCACCCTCCAATCTCTTTTAATTTCATCCAACCATAGATCTTGAATTTAATGATATTCTAAGCAACTTTCATGTTGGAGACTTTCTTTAAATCATTCATTTTCAAGGACTTTTTTCAAGAGCAAAGTTATAGGTTTTTTATGGTGAAGTGTAAGGAAACTTCATTTCTTCTCTTCTTTTTCATGTTCTAAACCATGTTTGATCCATGGTTCCTCTTATTCAAGCTTAATATACTAATTTCTTTGTGTTTGTTTTATGTTTAAGAAACTTTTGTTGGTGGAGATCTTGATCAAAGTGCAAAGCAAGGAGCTTTTTGTGGATCTTCAAGAGGTAAGAAGGAGATCCATCTCACCAACCAAGTATGGTGGTGAGAGATGGTTTTGTATTAGATGGATGGTGAATCCATGTCAGGATTCATATCCTTGGTCATGTAATTATTTGTGGGTGTTTATGTGTTTTGATTATTTGTTTATGCTTGATGTGCTTAGCATGGTTTATTTGTGTTTGCATGCTTAGTATAATTTTTATTTGCTTTTATGGTATGCTTAAAATATAATATATTGATTATATGTGATGTATGCCATAAACATTGTTGGAAAGGAAAATAATTTTTAGTTCCAAAGAACCATAGAGGCATCACGGTTTTTAAACTAATTTTGGGAACAAGAGATTCTAAGTATTTTACTAATTATGATTAATACGTTGATGATTTTAAGGATTTGCAAAGAAAGTGAAAATGAAAATGAATAAATGTTTTGATTTCAAAGACCAAGTGTTTCACGGTTTTTGAAGGAATTTTAATGGTTTTGTTTGTGTAAAAACAATAATGTTACTTAATTGATTTAGAAGAAAAAATATTTTGATGGTTTCAATGGCCATGTCCATGGTTTTGAAGGTTTATAATGCCTTGACTTTATGAAACAAAGTGATTTTCAAAGTGGAAATAAAATTTGATTTAGTACAAGGATTTTGGCTATGGAATCAGAGTGTTTTATCACTTGAGAAATAGAAATTTTGGTTATGAAAGAAAAAGAGAAGTTGAAAGTGTTTGAACCTCAATTTATTTTGAAGAGGATTGATTTTGGAATTGATTTAAGAAAAATCGAGAATATAATGGTGATTTAAAATTTACTAACGTAAAACTCATCCTTTGGGTTTTGGAGAGCGTTAGGAAATTTTAAGTGAGAAACATTAATTTAATTCAATGAAATGGTGTATTTTATATGCATGAACTAGTGTATGAACACTATATGAGAAAATGATGAATTTTGCGTATGATTGGCATTGGTGCATTGAACATGCATTGGAAAGGTCCGATGGACTGTATGAGGCTATCTGCCTAGGAGAGACGTACACCTCTTGAGTGGGTGCGATATGCGTAGTGTAAGTCACTTGTTGACCTTGGGGGCATCGGGGTGCAGGTTGCCTACAGGGCAGTTGGTAGCTCTTCTGTACCATGGGTTAGACCGACGCGACACACCGATGATCCTGACCGAGACACTATTCTTAATCAAGATCTAGTAAAGACTATCGTGTATATGCTAGATGTGCAAATACAAATGAGAATTGTAGCACGTGGTCTGAGGTATTTTGGTACAGACAGATCTTTTAGATCAATTTCTCTGAATTGAGTATTAGCTCCATGGAGTAGGAAATTGCATCTACATGCATAACATATGCATCATTATTGAGTATTTCTTATGATAATTGAACTGTTAAAATACTTAGATAGTAATTAAGGGTATTATCATAAATATTGAATATTTATATCTGTGTGATATAATAATTAAGGAATGTTGGATGATGATGATGATAAATAATGTTGATGGCGTTATTGTAATTATTGTTATTTTATACATTATGATGATGGCATAATTGTAATTATGGTATGATATAACGGTATAGTGTGTTGTTTGTGTTATCTCTATGCTGCCTTGTTGGTATTGGCATAGGTGATCTCACCTCTTTGTTATATTATTTTATTGTATTTGTATTGTTAAAATTGTATAGTAGACGGAACGAGTTTCTTAGGTTTGACTGGAGGCAAATATTCTGAGTTCGATGATAACATTGAGGGGTGACCATTCTGGATTCATCAGTGTATAGATTTGAGGAGGAACAAATATATGATGCATCAAGATGGATACAAGATGGCATAAGTATGTTAATTATTTCTCGTTAGTGTTTTACCGTGCTATTGAGTAGGACCCGTCATGGGGTTTGCTACTATTTAAAATTGAGTCTGTAAGTTTTATATTTCTTGAATAATTGTGAAATATTATGTGGTATCTGTAATGTATATTAGTAAGTTTAAATCTATTTTTCAGTATTACTTATAAATATCAGTAAGTTTATATTACCGCAAAAAGAAATTTTGAAACCCACCTTTTATAACTCAAACCTTTTATGAACTAATTTTCAGATTATAAGTTGGTAGTCGAAAATGTGATGCCCTAAGGAGGGTGTTACATAAATTGGTATCAGAGCACGGTTTAAGTCTTTTTGGGGTTTGTGGTTAGGTCTATTTTGCTTGTGTTGTGTTCTCTGTGTTTTTTATTTCCGAAAGGAAACATTGTTGTTTGAAATGGTTACATCTAGTTTCCATTGTATTTTGATTTATCCATCTTCGAAGAAAAGAAATGGCTTGTGGTAGACGTATGTGTGTGGAAGCGGAATGTGGTACTGAAAATACAGTTGTAACTACGGGAGCAATATAGAGGACAACTGACGTGACAGTACAATAGGAACAGAGGATCGTTGAACAACGGGAACTGGAAGTTGAGGTTTAGGATCTGATGGATGAGAATCAGTCTTGAAATACAAGATTTCGTAATCATGGAACCTAGGTATTCTAAAGGAGGAATAATAGGAAGGTAAATTGATTTCAGCGGAAAACGTAGTTACGATCACCAGGAAGTCAACAACAGCAGTAACCATGCAGAGGAAGTGCTTGTAGTAGTAAACCCAGTTGGACCGTGACGTTTTTACTGTTATGTAAGAAATGTGGAAGAGGACACCTAACAAAGGATTGTACGTTCAAAGAAATAATTTGTTTCAAGTGCGGAAAGCCTAGACACATTTCCAGAGATTGTGTTCCACCAAAAATGAAGTTTTCTATTAGTAACGTACCTATTTCAAAATCTCAGGTAGTAGGGAGAGTCGATACCCCGAATGGAATGGAAGTATTCTGCGCTAAAGACCTAAACAAGGGAGACTATGCAGCAGAAGGTAATTCTTTAACTATACTATATATTTCTGGGGGCAACCTATTCTTTGTGGCATATGATTGTGTAGATCAATTATATGTTAGAGTTATCTGTGTCTTCGTTATGTTCTGACTTATTTACTTCTGTTTCTATTACTAGCTTATTGTGTTACTCAAGTTATTCAAATTATCCTATTATTGTTAGAGATCAAATTTTTGTGTTAGCTTGATTTGTTTATCTTTTTCATAAATAGACGTGATCTTGGAAACGGATTAGTTATTTTTCAACCATATATTATGAGATTGTCTCAATAAAGTGTTAGTATTCCAGAAAATTCATTCTTAAAATTGGATTATATCAAATTCTTTGTTGGATATGTCCGGTAACATATCAGATAGTTTTGCTATCTTTTATAATGTTCTTTTATATATTAAAAATTACAAGAAAGGATATTCCTATTTAAATCCATGTCATAGTATCTAATACAGTGCCGTTGAAAGAGGACGCAATGTGTGAGACACATCCTATTAAGAGCAAAGGCAAGAGAATGAAGTGATACGAGGACAAGGAAATTTTAAGTGATGTCATGCGGAGTGACAGATGCTCTTGTAATATTTCTAAATTATAGGAGTAGAATTTTCATCCTTATCTAGATAGAATTGTTATTATCTTTGTTAATGACATTTTGATCTATTCTCGAAATCATGAGGAATATACTGAACATCTCAGTGTGACTTTCTGAATTCTAAAGGAGAAGCAGTTATATGCTAAGTTGTCGAGATGTGAATTCTGGATGGATGAAGTTTAGTTTTGGGTTTTGTAATTCTAAGGAAGGGATTGCGGTGGATCTTTCAAAGGTTGAAATAGTTTTTCAAAAAGGAAAAGTCAAAGACGGTAACAAAATCCGTAGTTTTGTAGGATTGGCCAGTTACTATCGAAAATTTATTGAGAAATTTTTCCAAGATCGCAGGACTTTTCACCCAGCTTATCAGAAAGAAATAAGCGTTTGTATGGACTGATGCATACAAGGAGAATTTTCAGGAGTTGAAAATGTGTTTGACTACTTCTCTGGTATTAGTTCGGTCTAATTCCAGTGAACCATTGGAGGTGTACTGTGAAGCATTACATCGGAGTTTAAGATGTGTGCTTATTCAGAATAGAAGAGTTGTAGCATATGCTTCAAGGGAATTGAAGTTATCATGAGAAAAGCTATTCTATGTGTGAATGGGGGTTAGTAGCTGTTGAGTTTGCATTAGAAATATGGAGACATTTTTTTATGGAGTAACATTCAACGTCTTAATCGATCACAAAAGTCTGAGGTATCCGTTTGATCAGGAGAAGTTGAACATGAGGCAAAGAGTTTTCATTGGTTGAAGGGAATGACGTAAGCAGAGATGCAATGTGAGGACTGAAAGATAAGATGAAAGAGCAGTATCCATTTTTGGTTCATAAACTACTATGAATTTCGAGGATGAACTTCTTTTTAGAGGGGGAGTATTGTAACACCCCGAAAATTCGTATTTTATTTATTTCGGGCGATTCTTACTTATTTTGAATAATCCGACTCGACTTCTGTGGATTTTATAATTTTTGTGATTTTTAGGAATTTTTGAGAGTTTTACGTTTTTTTATTATTTTAATATTATTTTGAGGTTGAATACGAGCCTTCGTATTTTATTTCTTTTTGAAAATCCTTAATGATTTTTACTAATCCGACTTAATTTTCGTAAGTTTTATAATTTTTATGACTTTGTGGGTGATTATGAAATTTTTATATTTCTCTGATTGTTTTTGGGCTGTCTATGGGCCCAGGTGGCCTTATGTGGGCCCAGTGGGCCCCGAAAAGTGAAAATTTTTCTACAGATAGAAAAATTTGTACTGTTTAGACGGAGAAAGGGGATCTTACTAAACCTGAATCCCAAAACAGTTTTTAAATTTTTTTTACTGTGTTTTGTACTGTATTTAATTATTGGGCGATAAAAATATAGTAAAAATATTATTCGTAGGGTTATAACAGATATAAAAATAAATGTTATACTGCTTAAATCAACATTGGTGGTTTGGATATCCACCATTGATTTAATCAACGGTGGAGACTTGATCTTGATTTAATCAAGGGTGGAGATTTAGTCTTAAAAAGTGACTAGGACCATTTATAACCATTGGATGAAGAATTAATCAAGGGTAGAGATTTGGTCTTCTAAAATGGCTATGACTAATTATAACCCTTGGATTTAAAGTAAGAAGGGATATTGACCATTCATTTTTGTAGATGCCTCTAATGGCTAGGATTTAAAGGAGGAATGAATCCAATGGTCCAAGTTTGTTACTATCACTTGGAAAATTTCTCAATGATTTAGTACCAATTATTTGCCTAAATAATTCACTCTTTTCTCTCTTCACTCTACGGCCATGCATCCTTTTTATGGCAAACAAAAAATTCTACACTTAATTCTTCTTTCCTCAATTATATCAAACATTAATGAAAAAGTTAATTATGTTGGCTCTCCATTTATTTTCTACGGCCATTCATTTGAAGGAGATAAAATTTGTGCAATTAATTCATTTGGTTATTTTCTTTTATACCTACAAGAAGCTACACTCAAAAATTGGTCAATCTTTGTGGCTTGACTTGTCTTGAACCAATAGGAAACAAATTAGTTAAACTAAAAGACTTTGAAAACAAAACTTGGTTAGTCTTTTTATTTGGAGTTCCACGGCCATGCATAATTTTAGAGGGTCTTAGACTTGACTTTTATTTGTTTAAAGTTATCACCTTCTTCTTATAAATAAATATATTCTCTTCTCTTCTTGCAAAGATTTCCATGACTAAGCTCCATTAGAAAGCTTAGAGATTTGTTGTTACAAATTGGTATTTCTACCTTATACTTATCTAAAAGAAATTAAAGACTTAGCGAACTAAATTTAGTTAGTTTAGTGATTAGTAATTTATGACTATAAGGAAATTATGAACCTTAACTAATTACTTTTAGTTTGTGTAAATGATAATTAGATTTAAATAATAGTTCATTAAAAATTTATATCAATTGATTTTTTTGCTAGAAAATTGGTAATGGAATTAGGAACTTGGTTTGTTTTTCCTTGAAACTCCACGGCTAGGAGGCTTCACAAAGTCTCTAGAATTAGGTGATTTATTTGTTTTAAGTCAAGAAAAGCTAGGGTGACCATTGCATGACAAATTGATGACTTATGCCATGTGCTAGTCATAAGTGATAGTAAAACTTCTCCACTTTCTTTTCCTACAAGTTCTTATGGCAATCACCAAAGGAGGAGGGATGTTTCTGTTCATTTTATCTCACTTTGAAGTCCTAAGTCTTCTATTTATTCTCTTTCTCCTTCTCTCCAAATTAAAGCTCATGGCTAGCTCATCAAGAACCATCATCCAAATTTCTATAATTTCATCCAACTTGATTTTCTAAACCAAAACATCATTCTAAGAACATCTCTAGTTATGAGTTCTCACAAAATCATTCATCTAGAGCTTCAAATCCAAGCTTAAAGTTCCTATCAAAAAGGGCATTTTCCAAGGAGCTCCACGAAATTGGAAGGAAGGAAAACCAAGTGTTTTCACTTCATTTTTTATTTTAACCAAGTCTAAGAAGCCTTCCTTTCACAAAAATCAAAAAACTCCATCCTTGTTCTTCAAGAGGAACCATTCGGCCATACCACCCAAAATCACCCTCCAATCTCTTTTAATTTCATCCAACCATAGATCTTGAATTTAATGATATTCTAAGCAACTTTCATGTTGGAGACTTTCTTTAAATCATTCATTTTCAAGGACTTTCTTCAAGAGCAAAGTTATAGGTTTTTTATGGTGAAGTGTAAGGAAACTTCATTTCTTCTCTTCTTTTTCATGTTCTAAACCATGTTTGATCCATGGTTCCTCTTATTCAAGCTTAATATACTAATTTCTTTGTGTTTGTTTTATGTTTAAGAAACTTTTGTTGGTGGAGATCTTGATCAAAGTGCAAAGCAAGGAGCTTTTTGTGGATCTTCAAGAGGTAAGAGGAAGATCCATCTCACCAACTAAGTATGGTGGTGAGAGATGTTTTGTATTTGATGGATCGTGAATCAATGTGAGGATTCATATCCATGGTCATGTAATTATTTGCGGGTATTTATGTGTTTTGATTATTTGTTTATGCTTGATGTGCTTAGCATGGTTTATTTGTGTTTGCATGCTTAGTATGAATTTTATTTGCTTTTATGGTATGCTTGAAATATAATATGTTGATTATATGTGATGTATGCCATAAATATTGTTAAAAAGGAAAATAATTTTTAGTTCCAAAGAACCATAGAGGCATCACGGTTTTTAAACTAATTTTGGGAACAAGAGATTCTAAGTATTTTACTAATTATGATTAATACGTTGATGATTTTAAGGATTTGCAAAGAAAGTGAAAATGAAAATGAATAAATGTTTTGATTTCAAAGACCAAGTGTTTCACGGTTTTTGAAGGAATTTTAATGGTTTTGTTTGTGTAAAAACAATAATGTTACTTAATTGATTTAGAAGAAAAAATATTTTGATGGTTTCAATGGCCATGTCCATGGTTTTGAAGGTTTATAATGCCTTGATTTTATGAAACAAAGTGATTTTCAAAGTAGAAATATAATTTGATTTAGTACAAGGATTTTGGAAATGGAATCAGAGTGTTTTATCACTTGAGATATAGAAATTTTAGTTATGAAAGAAAAAGAGAGGTTGTAAGTGTTTGAACCTCAATTTATTTTGAAGAGGATTGATTTTGGAATTGATTTGAGAAAAATAGAGAATATAATGGTGATTTAAAATTTACTAATGTAAAACTCATCCTTTGGGTTTTGGAGAGCGTTAGGAGATTTTAAGTGAGAAACATTGATTTAATTCAATTAAATGGTGCATTTTATATGCATGAACTAGTGTATGAACACTATATGAGAAAATGATGAATTTTGCGTATGGTTGGCATTGGTGCATTGAACATGCATTGGAAAGGTCCGATGGACTGTATGAGGCTATTTGCCTTAGAGAGACGTACACCTCTTGAGTGAGTGCAATATGCGTAGTGTAAGTCACTTGTTGACCTTGGGGGCATCGGAGTACGGGTTGCCTACAGGGCAGTTGGTAGCTCTTCTGTACCATGGGTTAGACCGACGCGACACACCAATGATCCTGACTGAGACACTATTCTTAATCAAGATCTAGTAAAGACTGTCGTGTATATGCTAGATGTGCAAATACAAATGAGAATTGTAGCATGTGGTCTGAGGCATTTTGGTACAGACAGATCTTTTTGGATCAATTTCTCTGAACTGAGTATTAGCTCCATGGAGTAGGAAATTAAGTCTACATGCATAACATATGCATCATTATTTAGTATAGGTTATGATAATTGAACTGTTGAAATACTCGGATAGTAATTGAGGGTATTATCGTAAATATTGAATATCTATATCTGTGTGATATAATAATTGAGGAATATTGGATGATGATGATGATAAATAATATTGATGACGTTATTGTAATTATTGTTATTTTATACTTTATGATGATGGCATAATTGTAATTATGGTATGATATAACTGTATAGTGTGTTGTTTGTGTTATCTCTATGCTACCATGTTGGTATTGGCGTAAGTGATCTCACCTCTTTGTTATATTGTTTTGTTGTGCTTGTATTGTTAAAATTGTATAGTAGACGGAACGAGTTTCTTAGGCTTGACTGGAGGCAAATATTCTGAGTTCGGTGATAACATTGAGGGATAACCATTCTGGATTCATTAGTGTATAGATTTGAGGAGGAACAAATATATGATGCATCAAGACGGATACAAGACGACATAAGTATATTAATTATTTATTGTTGGTGTTTTACCGTGCTATTGAGTAGGACCCATCATGGGGTTTGCTACTGCTTAAATTTGAGTCTGTAAGTTTTATATTTCTTGAATAATTGTGAAATATTATGTGGTATCTGTAATGTATATTAATCAATTTAAATCTATTTTTTAGTATTACTTATAAATATCAGTAAGTTTATATTACCGTAAAAAGAAATTTTGAAACCCACCTTTTATAACTCAAACCTTTTATGAACTGATTTTCAGATTATAAGTTGGTAGTCGGAAATGTGATGCCCTAAAGAGGGTGTTACACCATTCATCCCAGCAACATGGGATAACAATAGAGCAATACCATAGGATAACCAGTCATCAGTTCAACAAAAAGATGCATAATAATCATATGACCATGTTGTATAAACATTAAAAGCAAAATAATGAGTCATATATAGGGTCATAAAATCAACAATCTACTAATGGGTTAGATAGAATATTATGAAAAGAAAAAGAACATCATGACTAAGTCCCACGGTCACTTGTAACACCCCAAATTTTTTAACTATTTGACAGTAATTTTGACAGTTAACAGAATTTTACTGTTTAGTGATTTTTGTGTACTGTAAAATCATTTTGAGTATTCCGTGAATACATTTGATCGTTTTGTGTGATTTACTCCGTGTCAGGAAAATAATAATTTTTGGGTCAAGGAAAATCTTATGTATTTTAATTATTACTGTAACACCCTTGTGGGGATGTCACATATATAAAAAGAAATAAATAGAATCTACCCAAGTCGTAAAACATTTATTACATATTAATATGGGTTGTAAAATAATTCCTGTTAAACAGAATATTATTAAATAAAATAAGACAGAAATATAAAGTAAACAGAACAACATCACTCATAATATACATATGGTCCAAGTTATAAGTTATACAAATAATTTACAACTACAACTACAAATACTTAAACAGAAACAGTAAAGAAAAACAGTAAAGAGTCAATATATACATACGCAGACGCGCCAAAAAATACATCATAAATATTTAATCCTCTGATGGATCACTCTCAAGAAACTCATCAGAAGATAAATATCCAGGATATCTCGACACTCGGCGGACATGAGACCGCGCAGTCGATACGAGTGTCATCTCACTAGGCTCAGTGGATACACCACCCCAATGACGCCTAATGGATAAAGGTAACTCTAGGTGTAGAAACACAGTAGTCGTCATCACTGGCTCTTCATGAAACCTATGACGTAGGGACACAGTCAACCGTCCCACATACGTCACGGAGTCTCTGTCTCCTCGCATATGCCAAGCTAACGATCCACCGTGAAACTCGAGTGTCACAAACCCCAAAAATCTAGGCACCGCCATGCCCAAACCAATCAATCCAATGGATATGGATGATCAGATGGTTCTTGATCGTCGAACTGATCTTCGACTTGCTGATCTTCCTCCTCCTCGGGATACAGAATCTCAAGAGGCTGTTCCTCTTCCTCAAACTCTTTACCGCGTAAAATAAATATACAGAAAACACATATAATAAAGAAAGAGGTAAGACAATCTAAAATCATCACAAACATGGCAAATAAGAAAACGACAAACAACAGATATACAGTTCATGCAATATGAAAAGCTATAATAGTAATTTAATAACAGTATAGTGTAAAAATCTAATTATCATAACAACACATGATTTCGTAGATAAAACATTAACACATACAATATAACATCACAAATAAAATAATTTCAGAAACAGATAATTTCTCGAATCAATAACCAAATAAATAAATAAATAAACAGATAAAATAATTAATGTTCAAGATATAATTAAATGCAACATGACACGATCCTACTCCATGGAGCTAAACACAAACAGATATCAGAGAGAGAATGACTCGTAAAATCTATTAGTACCACGGCTGCCCAACCAAACTATTGCGCTGTCACACTTTGCGTCTATAGCCCCAAGTCATATGGAATCCATCATCCAAAGCATGGTGTAGTTCACGGTCTCACATTGTGGCACTACAGGCAATGTACTATTAGACTTTACTAAATCTCGATTAAAAATAGTGTGTGTCGAGTCCATTAGTGTGCTATCGGTTACCACGGCCCAGCAGAGCGACCGACTGTCCATATATAGGATCCCGTACACTAACGTCTCCAAGTTCATAAGAACAATGAACCACACTACGTTTATCGCATCGACAACACGATGTGATTCCCCTCGTCAACTAATCCACCAAAAACTGGCATAACCAAGATAAAAAGATACAGTAAGTCCCACCGGACAAATACTGTTCCAAAGCCTGTACGGGTTCACCTCATAGCCCGACAGCAGAAAAATACTGAAAATCCAGAAAGAATATGGAAAATACCATTTCGGTCAATCGCGTAGAAATTTTATCGTGTTTTTTACAATCTCGTCGTTTTACAAACGTTTTTAAATCGCGTAAATTTATTTTTTTGTTTTTAAAATCGCGTAGAGTTTTTAATACATTTTCTCAATCGCGTAAGATTTTTAAATCATTTTCTTGTCCAAACTCCTTAAAAATTACTGTTTAAATAAACAGAAATAATAAATAATACATTTAAACTACGTAAAATATTTTCTATACCGTATACTGTCTTTTGGACATCTTTTCTCTCTTATTTGCCCGTTTTTACTAAAAATTGACAGTATTTTGTTTAGAAAATTTATATAAATGATTTCCTAATTTTTCCGTAAAAATTCTGTTTATTTAATTTTTAAACCATATAATTAATCCTTTTGAAAACTACTAACATGCTTCAAAATACAAAGATGAGCCATATGTTAGAAATTCTCAAAAGTTACTGTATTTTATTTCTAACAATAAAATCAATAGTTTTAATTCAAGACACTTAATTCTAATCAATTAATTTCTTTAAAACTCCTTTTAAAAAAAATTCCTTTTTAGCATATATTGCATTATTTTGATTGAAAAAGGTTTGGAATTGATCTTAGAAATCATATATAAGTGGTTTGGCATGTTGGCCTAAACATAAAATTATGTCATTTGATTTCTAAATTCATTTTTACCTTTACAGAAAAAGAAGAAGAAGATTCAAACCACCATTTCTACTTCAAAGCCTCCTGTTGAAGAAACAAAAATCATCTTTCTTTCATCCGAGGTAAATTTCAATCAACACACTTCTTTTTCCTTAGATTCTTGACTCTTACCACTCATTTAACACCTGATTCTATCATTTCAGGATATGGAAGCTGATCAATCTGCAGATCATCCTCCTGAACCAGTTGTCGAACCAAGAAGTGGGGAGCCAATTCGATAATCTCCCGAGGTAATGTATCTTTCCAAACTCAACTATTTTTTAAAGTATTATTTATTCTGAAATCTCCTCTGTTCATCTCTAGGATTCAGCAAACTTGGCTATATCCAATAGCCCACAAAGGCTAGGAACCAAGAATCCTCCAGAATCTCACACTTCCCTGGCCCTTGCTACATCTACTATTTCTTCACCACTTCCAACAGAAACCCAAACTGTTGAAGCCTTAGAAAAAACTCCAATCCCCCCAAGTATTGAGGGTCCTTCTCATTCAAACAAAGTCAATCCTGTTCAAATTCTCTCAGGAGAATTCAACATGGATACTCTGATGGCAAAATTTGCCCCAATTGATCCATCTCCATCTCCTCCAGCCAACTTAATTGTTGCTATGCCAGAAGATACTGAAGATATGGAGGCAAATTTAGACGAATTGATAACTATGTTATTGGGCGGCCACAAAAGTTCTCCTCAATCGGCTCATTCTTTGACACAACTTGGACAAGACTCCAGTGATTCCCATATTACTGGACTCTTAAATGAATTGAAGAATGCCTTCACCTATTTTTTCAAGCACTTAATTTCTGACCAACCTCTCCAAGAAAGAAAGGTGGCAATCGTAACTGAACTTAAGCCTCTTGCTCAGCAATTACCAATAACCAGTCGAGCTCTTCCTATGACTGTTAAAGATTTTCTTCAAAGCTTAACGGTAAAAATTCCAGTCATTCATTGAGTTATTCCTGCTTATACAAAAGAGATTCAAGAAAAGTCTAGAATTTTGAAGCAGTTGACCGACGCAAAAAGTGAAAATGCCACTTTGAAGGAAAATCTAGTAAAAGGAAAAGCCAAAGAGGCAGAGTTCGATAAGGAGATTGAAGATTTAGAGAAAAAACTTGAGGCAGCTCGTCGTCGCAAACAAAAACTTCAAACGGCATTGCAACAAGAAGTATTGCCAATAATACCAAGCAATGGGCTGTCAAAGCCAGAGCTGTATTGGCAAAAATAAATTCCCTTGAAGTGGAATATCAAACCGCCTATTCCGACAAACAGTCTTTGGAAGACTCCTGGGGGATTCTTCAAAAATTCTAAGTAGCTTTTCTTTCATTTCTACCTAATTTTCGATTAATTCTTTTGTAAAGCTTTGGCAATATCAAGTTGTAACATTTGTTCAGCATTTTTATTTTGACAATGTAACTTGTAATCGCCAAATATGAATAAAGACTTCATTTTCTGTCAATTTTTACTTCACACATTGTCGGTCTATATGGCTTTAAGTATTTGCCATTAATCGACTTAATTCTTAAACCAGAATTAATTTCGATAAGTACATAAGCATTTCCTGAAAATACTCTAGTCACTTTAAATGGTTCATCCCACTTCGAAGACCATTTCCCATATTCTCGACACTTCTTATCCATGGGCAAAATCACCTTCCAAACCAAATCATCAATTTTAAAAGATTTATACTTAATTCGACTATCATAAAATTTTGCAATTCTTTCCTTCTGTCAAATTAAATGTTCCTAAGCAATTAATCTTTCATCGCTTAATTCATTTAATTCATCAAACATCAAGTCCTAGTAATGCTCAACTGGTAACTCATCTTGCTTTTAAATAAAAATTGATTGAAGATTAATCTCAACGGGTAAAATTGCATCATGACCATATACCAATTTGTTTGGTGATGTGCCCGTCGCTTTTCTTGGTGAATTTCTATATGCCCATAGAACTTGATTAAGATTATTGTGCCAATTCTTAGGCTGTCGACCAATATGCTTTTTAATCAGACTTATGATTATTTTATTCATGGCCTCTACCTGGCTATTTACCTGAGCATAATATGGCATCGACGTGAGCATTTTAATTTTCCTTGAACTGGCTTATTCGACAACTTTCTTTCCAATGAATATTGATCCTTGGTCGGTTGTCAAAGTTTGTGGTATTCCAAACTGACAAACTATATTATCTTGAATAAAGTCAATCACATGTTGCTGGGTTACATCCTTCAAGGCTACAGCCTCAACCCATTTGGTGAAGTAATCGACTCCTACTAGAATATATTTGTGTCCCTTCGACGAGGCAGGATCAATTTGACCAATTAAATCCAAGGCCCACCCTCTGAAAGGCCAAGGTTTAACTATAGCATGTAACTCACTGGCAGGAACATTTTGCATATGGCCATGTCTTTGACACTTTTCACAAGACTTAGCAAACATTATACAATCCCTAACCAGTGTTGGCCAATAGTACCTTTGACGTCGAAGGACCCATTTCATCTTTTCACCTGCCTGATGAGCTCCACAAATTCCTTCGTGGACTTCTGCCAAGGCAATATAAGCCTCTGCTTCACTCAGGCAAACCTCTAAATTTCCATCGACAGACTTTCTATACAAGGCTCCCCCTAATACCACAAATTTCGATGCTCTGTACTTGAGTTTTCTATCCATATCTTGACTCAAATTTTCCAACTAACTTAGTATTGGTTGTCTCCAGTCATTAATTGTCGAAATGTCATTTTGTAGTATATCTCTTTCCTCTAATGGATATAAAAGTTCCCTTATTTCCATTAGATTTGTAAGAACCTTGAATGAAATTCTATATCTAGAGGCTACTTGTGCTAATTCATTAGCTTCTTCATTTAGACCTCTAGAAATGTGTTCGACAGCTACGTTGTCAAATTGCTTCATTAACTTACTTGCCACAATATAATATTTCATTAGATTTTCACTAACACATTTATATTCTTGGGCAAGTTGCTTAACGACCAACTGTGAATCACCAAATATATGCACATTATGTGCTTTCATTTCCACTAGTATTTCCAATCCAACAATTAAGGCTTCATATTCAGCCTCATTGTTGGAACAAGTATACTTAAGTTCAAACATGAACTTAGTTGGAGTACCTTGAGGAGAAACAATTAAAATCCTCACTCTAATCCTATTTTGATGCCTTGAATCATCAAAATATAAACACCAAGGTTTTAGACCGACAACATTTATATTATCTATATCCAAACAAGGGTGGTCGGCCAAGAAGTCAGCAATTGCTTGGCCTTTTACTGCTCTCATTGGTACATATTGTAAAGAAAATTCTGACAAAGCAATAGTCCATTTTCCAATACGACCATTTAACACTAGTTTTGATAATATATATTTTATTATATCAGTCTTTGACATAACCATTACATTACAAGGCATCATATAATATTTAAGTTTAGTACATGAGAAGTACAATGCTAAACAAAGTTTCTCTATCGCACTATATCTTCTCTCAACATCATTTAAAACTCGACTAAGATAATACACGGCTCTCTCGATGCCATTCACATCTTCTTGAGCCAGCATACTTCCTATGGTTTCTTCTAATGCTGATATATACAATTTCAACGGTCAACGGGGCACTGGAGGCATCATGACCGGTGGTTTTGTCAAATATTGCTTTATCTGGTCGAAGGCTTCTTGGTGGCAACGTTCCCACACAAAATCTTGTTCAACCTTCAACTTTATCAATGGAGCAAAAACTCTAGTTCTTCCCGACAAGTTGGATATAAATCTTCTTAGGAAATTAACTTTTCCTAAAAAAGATTGCAATTCTTTTTTGTTTGTCGGTGGTGCAGCCTCCAAAACTGCCTTGACTTTATTCTTGTCCACTTTTATACTTTTTTTATAGACTAAGAAACCCAAGAATTTAGCAGCCGACACTCCAAAACCACATTTTTCTGGATTCATCTTAAGGCTGTGCCTCCTCCTCCTGTCGAATGCTTGCCTCAAGTTTGTCAAATGGCTTTCCTTCGTTTCCGACTTGACAATGATATCATTGATGTAAACTTCCATAAATTTTCCAATGACATCATAGAAAATTGTATTCATTGCTCTCTGATAGGTCGCCCCTACATTCTTTAAACCGAAAGGCATGACTACCCATTCAAATGTCCCAATGGCTCCTGGACATCTGAAGGCAGTTTTCGACACGTCCTCTTCGGCTATAAAAATTTGATTATAACCTGCATAGCCATCCATAAAACTTAATAATTCATGTCCAGATGTGGCATCAACTAACATATCCGCAATTGGCATAAGATACTCATCTTTAGGTGTGGCAGTGTTCAAATTTCTAAACTCTACACATATTCTCAACTTGCCATTTTTCTTAACTACAGGAACAATATTAGAAAGCCATTCGACATACCTGGTTGTTTTGATGAATTTGGCTTTGAGCAATCTTTTGACCTCTTCTTTTATCTTTAAGATCACCTCAGGTGCAAATCTTCTGTTGGCTTGCTTGACAGGTTTGCATCCTTCTTTCAGAGGTAATCTGTGCTCAATGAGATCTCTACTCAATCCAGGCATTTCATTATAATCCCAGGCAAAACAATCTTTATATTCCATAATTAATTCGACAAGCTTTTCTTTGAAATCCTTTGGCAGAAATGAACTCACAAAAATAGGCCTTCTATCTGCTTCAGTGCCCAAGTTTATTTCTTCCAAAGGATCTTCCACTTCCACATTTTGCTTTTCATCAAGCTCTTTTTTAAATCCTAAAAGACCATCATCAATTACACAATCTGACAACATGCTTTTAGCAGTGTATACTGCTTTGTCGGCTAAATAAGCCGACAATCTTTCTGAGTAATCCTTAACACTCATAACTAGTGCTTGGCCGATCTTCTTCGGCCTTCTTTACCAGTCATATACCAAACTGATCCCTCAAGCAAACTTTGAATGCATCTTTGTTAATTACTCCACCACTTGTTGTTACTGGTTTAACACTTAGAGCATATATTCTGAAATCGACATGAAGTTGCTAGAGATAGCAAGGACTGTCATTTGCTTCTATTACTTCAACTTAGTCATCTTCATTCCAAAGAATGAGCTTCTAATGAACCATTGATGGTATTGCTCTGACGGCATGAATCCAATCCCTTCCTAGCAAAAGATTGTAACTTTACTTCGTCAGAATTACCACAAATAGCATCGGCCTTGCAACAGATCCGACTTGTACTTTCAACATCATCACTCCGTCCGACGGGGAGGTTTTACCACTGAAATCTGTGACTATCATGTTTGTCGACATCAAATCTGACTCATCTTTCCCAAGCTTTTTAAGCATTGCCCTTGGGATTAGATTGATTGCTACCCCCCATCGATCAAAACTCTATTGGTGGGTTTTCCTTCTAATAGAGCCTTGATGTGTAATGGTCATAAATGAGCCTTTTGGTCTTCTGTCAGTTTTTTGAGCTGAGTCGTATTGTCAAAAATTGTTACCATATTGTCCTAGAAAAGAAGCCAATGATCATCCAGGTCATCTAAATCCTCTTCATTTTCCCCAGTGTACTCAATTTCGTGATACCCTTCGAAATCTGCAGGTAATACCGAAACTAAGTGCACACTCATTAACTTCAAGAATTCCTCTTCATCGGACAACTCTTTATCACTTACATGCCTTCCAATCTTGAAATAATCTTTCGACATAGCTGTCAAGATATCACCCAAGTCCCCCTCCAAGTTGATGTCCATATCGAACTCATTGTCACCAAGGCCTAATAGATCATCTGGATCATTTAAGGCCTCAATAACTTCACCGGTTATTAAGTCCATATCTTGGCAATCAGGCTTTGCCAATCTTTCTCTTTCTTTATTTACATTGAGCACTTTCTTCCTCCACTCAACATCTTGATCAGGATCCTTTAAGATTCTCTTGATTTCTTCTTTCGTCCAGTCTTAAATATTCTTATTATTTCCAATTCCTAAGTCCTTAATTTGCTCCTTTCCCAATGTCAGTTTTTCAACTTTTAAGCTGACCAACTCCTTATCCTTCTCGACTGGTAAACTATTCTTTCTTGCCTCTTTTTCTGCTGCTATCAATCCAATTGGCCATTTCCTCTTTATTTTATTTGGAATTGGCCTTTGAACCTGCTTACCCTTTCTTATTTCTGCCATTCTTTCTCGTCGGGATTTATCACCCATATCAAGCCGTCCAACTGCATTTGTTGTCGGCTCCCCTAGAAACGATCCCTTGGTAACAACACTTTTTAGCTTTCTACCATCTTTATCCTAATTAAGCACTGGTTTTTTTTTACCACCAAACAACCTGTTTCTACAGGTTGCTCCTTAATTACTAATCCTTCAGCCATATCTCTTCTCTTTTGTGCTTATCTTAATCTCTGCAATCTCCTTTTCTTACTCTTCGACATGGGAAGAACCTTTGATGGCCCTGCTACATCTTGGCCAATCGAGGTTTTTCCCGGATTGATCCTACCATTCTTGTAGTCTTCATTCCAAAAAGGTTGATCCCTCTAAAAGTTACTCCCCTGGCAAGTATATTTCGTCGAAAATACGTATGTCTAGCCATTACAAAATTCTTTATCCACCTATCCCCAGCAACATTAGCAGGTGGCACTCTGGTTTTAACTGGTCTGATGTAACCTCTGCTTCCCACAGGCCCATGTGATAACCAGCCATTCATGTTAGGCCTAGGCACGTAAACTGATTTTGGCCTTGGAGCATGAAAAGGTTTATGTTGTTTCCAGGTTTTCTTGTCGAGAACCTTCTTCTTACCCTGCTGGACACTTGGTTGTTCTTTAGTAGTTTTCTTCACAGCGAACTCATCGTATACTGCATTACATCTTGGGCATAACCTTACCTTGCCCTCTTCTGTCTTTCTCTCAAGAAATGCCTTGAGAGACTCACCTGGCTTTGGATATATGTTAGTTGCATCTTTTGTATCCACGTCGAACTCTTGCAACTTCCTTATGTTGAGCATCCCAACATTTAAAGGAACTTGCTGATCAACACAAGATACTTCAGTCTGAAACGGATCTGTGTCAACTTTCATATCCGCTTTACGCTTGTCAGCAAACTTCAAACGTCCATCCATTATTGCTTTTTGAATTATGTCTCTAAAACGAACACATTCATTAGTAACATGACCGAAACTATTATGAAACTTACAGTATTTTCGGTCTTTAATTTCATCAAACTTTAGTAACCTATTACCTTCCGACAGTTTAATCTGTTTGTCTTTTAATAACAAATCAAAAATCTTGTCGGCTTTGGTTACGTTGAATGTATATGTTTTCCTATTAACATAACTCATTTTCTCCTTATTTCTTGTAGGCTGTAAGGCCTGACAAACGTAAGGAGGACCGTTCTGAAGTTCAGCAATATTAACTTCGAACTAATCATTGCTACCTTCAAACTCAATGTCGGATTCACTTAATCCGACAAATGCCACCTTTTCTCTTTTAAGAAATCTTTTCTGTTTTTGAATCTTTTCAACTTTTAGTTGTTCTATTTGTCTAACTTTTTCACCTAGTTAGACAAGATCAACCAAATGTTAATTCACTAATTTCTTCCTTATATAATAATCTAGACCACTTGCAGCTATTTTTACTATTTCGACCTCAGGTATAGGGGTAAAACATCTACTCCTTATTTGTCAAAACCTAGCAAGATAGTCATCCACAGTTTCATTATACATCCTTTTGATATTGAAGAGATCTGTAAGTCTCACTTTCAAATCTCCTTGAAAGAATTGATCATGAAAGCTTCTTTCCAATTGAGCCCAGGAGTGGATTGAATTTGGTCTCAATGTCGAGAACCAAGAAAAAGTATTTTTTGTGAGGGAACTTAGGAAGAATCTCATTTTGAGGCCTTCAATAGTGGTCAACTCCCCCATTTCTATCGTAAACCGTACAATATGTTCAACAGTCGATTCCCTACTTTCTCCTGCAAACTTAAAAAGTTTAGGAATCTTTATTCCTCTAGGCAACTCTGCTTGTTGTACCCATTCAGGGAATGCTGAAACAAAATAGGATTGGTTGGCATATCCAACATTAAACCCAAATCTATTCAGCACTTGTTCCACTACTTGATTTACATTTTGTTCGACCACTTGGTGCCCCCAAGATTTTGTCAAAGCAATCTCATGGCTACATCATTTATAGCCATTTGATTTCATTTCCTCGATGGAGTACATGGACATTTCCATATTCCAAGCGTGGCTGATCAATTTGCCCAGGTTGATCTAAGTTTTGTTGATTTTGCCCCACATTTGCCTGAGGTGTAACCATTTCTCAATTTACCCCAGGCTTGGTTCCTTGAGTATTGTCATTAGCCAAATCACCTACTCCCAAGGCTTAGTTTAGCCTTGCCATTTGCTGGGCCAATGCACTGCAAATATTATTTGTATTTTCTATGATTGGCGTAATTACGACTCCCATTTACTGAGTGAGCATATGCACCATGTCATGGTTGCTTTCATCCATTTGTTGTCGAAAACTGGCCAAAGAATTCATAGTTGGCCCTATTATACTTTGGGGATTATCTCTCGACATATTTGGGAAAACTGGTCCCAAATTCAATCTCTCTCGTCGAAAGAGAGATGGATTACTTGTACCTGCAACCCCTACTCCTTGGCTACCAAAACTTGCCAAGGCCGAACTTATCTGTGGTTGGCCTTGTGAAGCTACTGATTGGCCAACAGTATTGGCCAAAGTGGAGCCAAGTCCCATTTGTGCCATTATATGAGGCACATAATTCGGTGGCAATCCATATTGGGGCACAAACCTTGAATTTGAATTTATTATGCTTTGGTTACTTGGTTGACTCGGCAATGGCTGAGTCATTCCAGGCAACACCTGTTCTACTACTAGATTACTCCGGAGAGCACAAGTTACTATAACATCATCCACCAAACAGTACTAGCGACGGTCGAGGGTGGCACAGTAACAGCTGTCGAAGGTATATCCGACGCCTGGCCACTTACATTACTCATGGTTTGCGTATTTTGAGAATAGTAGATAAATCTTCCACTTCTTAAACACATAAAACCATTTCCTATGACACTACAAGTTACTCTAAACTCGTCCCACTAGGCATGCCAATTTATTTAAGTGGAATTTTGGTTTAGAGACTTAGTAACAATTCCAACAAACAAATAAATGTATCAAAACGAATGTGGATTCAAAGTTATGTGGTAATCTCATTGTGAAAATGGTTTTGAAAGTAAACAAGAAGGATTTACGAAAGTTGAAATAAATGAACAGAAATGTAGAAAAGAAACTTTGAAAAGATTAAAGAAATTTAAAGAAACTGAATAGAAATTTAAAAATGCAGAAGTTTAATTGAAAAGCGTGTAAATGGTGCAAAATTAAAGTGCAGAATTTAAATAGAAAACAGTAAAGAAAAGCAAGTAAAAAGTGCAAAGAAATGTAAAGGAATTTTAAAGAACAAGACTGAAAAGTAAATGAATTTAAAAGAACATTGCATTAATGTAAATGACTTGAAATGAAAAGGGAAGGCATACTTGGATCAAAATCCTTTAATCTGCTCGAGTTGAGATGTTAGGATTATGTATCAGCAAATAACCTCCCTTTTTTACATCGTGACTACTGATATTTATAGACAAAATTACAAAATAACTGACACCCTAAAATTCTAACACGTCTTAGCAGTTATGCCACCAACATATACCCACTTTCCGACAGAATCAGCACTTAACTGCTTTGACCATTCCTTGTCGACTCAATGCAATCTTTCTGTCAAATTATCCTTCTATCTGACATTAGTACCTAATTGCCACATTAAAGTCTTCCCCTATTCAACACTTCTGTCGATTTCACCATTTAGCATCTCTGTCGGACATTTCTGTCGATCTCACCATTTAGCATTTCTGTCGGCTCAATACTTGAAAAATTTCTTCAATACCATCATCCAACCAACGAATTGCCAAATCTTCATTTTTAAGTCCAACAGGTTGCAGTGTATAGTTCATCATCCTCCATGAATAATGTGCCTATAATTTCATCTTCTCATTTACCATAGGTGATTCATCATGGTCCTTCATCATATATTTTGGCTCCTTGGTCCTTCACTCTAGTGATTTTTTATAAAGTTTCAACATCCATAGTGATTTAGATACCATTTAGCTTGTAGGAAATATAATGTAGCTCCTCCATCATTTCAACTGTTATATAGAATCTTTATATAAGTCTAGGATAGATCCTTTAGAGATGTTGAAGAAAGTCCTTCATCACAACTTCCTTACGAGCTCATATATGTCCATTTTTCTTTTAGCCATTTCTTCTAAAAAGATGTTTCATTCATGGACAAATTCAGCTAGAGTAGGTTCTCCTTCTTTTTCTTTTATCACAACCATTTCTATAATCCCAGCCTTCTTCCTTGGTACAGTCGTCTTTGAGAAGGTTGGCTCAAAGCAACTTTATCATCTCTATAACTCAACTTTCTTATCAATATTCTTATCTTTTCAACATAACTTTCTCATGTAACTAGATTTCACATTGTGTTCTCATATTACTTTCTCAAACTCATAAAGGCATAGTTAAGCATATAATAACATATAATTTATGCAAATAACACATAACAAACAAAAATTAACATCCAAATTTTAGAATTAATCATTTGAAAATTGACATCTTCCAGTTTTCTCTTATAAAGCAAAACCTTTCTTCACTAAGGGTTTTGTGAAATCATCTTTGTATTGATGGTTAGTATCAGCAAGTGTAAGTTTGAAAACTCCTTTTTGAACATAATCTCAAATAAAACAATGTATGTTATCAATGTGTTTAATTCTTTGATGCAGAATGGGTTTCTTAAAAGGTTCATGGCATTTGTATTATCACAAAAGATAAGAATGTGGTCATATCTCAAGGAATAATTGTCAAGATGATGTTTAGTCCATAGGAGCTGTTAGAAATAGTTGAAAGCTGACACACACACAAACTTCTGTAGTTGATAAATGTGCATTACAATGTTCAGTTGCTACCTAGAGATTTAATTTAATTTTATTTGTTGTAATTCTATTAACTTTTGTCCTTTGATATGCGTGCTGTGTTACATTCTCCAAATGTGGGGATTGGGATTTAATGTCTTCATCAAAGTTGTAACGCTTCTTTTCAGCTTTCAAATTCCATTGGAATCATTCCGATACAACATTTGTAGTACTAGTTATACTCAAATTACCATAGTAACATTAGTAGGTGCTCCAACTTGCTTTTCTCACTTCCTTGGGCCTCTTATTGACTTTGTACCTTACTCATCTTTGTCAAACATCATAGAGGAATGCATTGGAGTTCCTATAACTTTGCATTCTCCATATGAAACTATCTCAACAAGTTTTTCTTACATTTTTCTTAATATATTAAAAATCCAAATTTGCTAGATTTGTCGGCCAAGAAGGAACTTCAATTCTCCTGTCATTCTCATTTGTCATATGATCAAAAAATTCTTTGCATAACTTCTCATTAGTATATCCAAACACTATATAATCAACATATATATAAACAATTAAAAGATCATTCTTGAATGTTTTCTAAATAAAGTAGAGTCTACCTTTTCTCTTATAAAATCACTTTCTAAAAGAAAACTAATCAAACTTTCATATCAAGCTCTTAGAGCTTGAATAAGTCCAAAAGCAGCTCTGGAAAGTTCGAATACATGGTTAAGAAACTTCTTATTCTTAAAACTAGGTGGTTGAAGAACTTACTCTTCTTTATTTATGAAACAATTCAAAAATGTACTTTTAACAACCATTTGAAATAACTTAACAACTTTAAACACAACACATGAAAGTAATATTTTAATAATATCAAGTCTATCTGCAAGGGGAAAAGACAATACCTTCTTGTTGATTAAATACCTTTGAGCCATTAATCTTACTTTGTTCCTTCTACATCATATTTATTTCTGAATTTTCATCTTGTGTCAATCAGTAAATGGTCTCTAAGTGCAGGCACTAGAGTCCAAACTACATTCCTCCCAAACAGATTCAATCTTTCTTGCATAGCCAAGATCGAAGACTCTTCTTGGAGAGCTTCATATATGTTTATTGGCTCGAATTGTGATAGCAATGCAAGATGATTGCTTGAGTTGTCTTTTTTGAATGAAATCTAGTCTTCACACCAATAGATGTATCTCCAATGATTAGCTCTTTTGGATGAGAAAGATGTTGGTTCTATTTTGTTCAAAGTTAAGAAGGTTGGTGAACTTTTTAATCTTCTTTCTCAAGTTTCTCAACTTATTGATCTTTCTTATTTTTCTTCTATTTGGATCTCTCATTTAAGGTTAGTTTCTCCATATCATCTTTTAAGTGGCAAAGATCTTTCCTTTGCCATTTTCACCATAAGCGATAAGACTTCCATCTTCATAGTAGTGGATTAGAGGAAAGTGGATTTGTCCCTTATCATTTGTCTTATGCATTATATGTATAAGAGCCATCTTTCATCTTTGCTCATTATCTTTAAGAACATCTCATCCTTACTTACATGATGTTTTGCAACCAAGAAAAGATTGGTTATTTCTTCTTACTCATTATCACTTGAAGAATCATCATCTAGATCCTCCTAGGTTGCCATCATCCCCTTCTTCTTTGAGAATTTCTTCTATAACTTTTTCAATTGAGGACACTTAGATCTGACATGGCAAGGTTTCTTGCATTCATAGCAAGTTAGTTGTCCTTTGTTGTTGCTTCCAGATTCACTTTTCTGAAATTCTCTTAAACTTTTTCTCTTCTTTCCTCTTTTTCTCCATAGTTTTTGAATTCTCCTTGATATGAAGGAAAGTTCATCTTCATTCGATGCTTCATCATCATATACATCACTTTCATCTTTATATTCTACTTTAGAGCTGAGAGGGCTTTGAGAAAATTGATGACAAATTGCTTAGTTGCTTTATGAGTGGACAAAAGAGCAATGCTCTTTCCCTTTCTTGGCACATCTTCTTCCATTTTAGTAAGCTCTTGCTCATGTACTTTCAAGGATCCTCATCCAACCTCAAGGTTGATAGATCCTTAGCCTCTTGTATAGCTTTCACTTTTGGCCTTCACACCATAACTAATCTTCTTAACAACTTTCTCACATGCTCTTGATTTGTGTAAGTCTTTCTAAGGGACTTGAGATCATTTACAATGCTTGTGAATCTTGAAAACATCTTATCAACTCTCTCATGCTCCTTCATCTTGAACATCTCATACTAATGGATCATCATATTGGTTTTTGCCTTTTTCACTTGGTTTGTTCCTTTATGAGCTACGACAAAAGTATCACATATCTTTTTTACAGTTTTACATTAAACAATCTTGTCATACTTACTTCTACTTAGTGCACAAGATAGAAAGAATTTTTCCTTGGAGTTTAAGATGAACTTGTTCTTCTCACCATCAGTCAAATCAGCTTTAGGCTTTACAACTTGAGCTCTACCTTCACTTTTAGCCATTGGGACATCTAAACCATTTTATATTATCTCCCAAAGATCAATATGTTGAGACTCAATGAACAACCTTATTCTATCCTTCTAGTAGTAGTAATCTCTTCCATTAAAGGTTGGTGGTCTATTGGTTGATGAACCTTTTGGTAGGTAGGTGTCTCCTCCTTGTTGGTGTGTCATACTTCCTTTAGGATCTTTTATCCTCTCACACTATTAGGTGTGCTGAACTAAGAGGCTGAGCTCTGATACCAACTGAAGTTGGCAGTAACACTAGAAGGAGATTGAATTATGTTTTCTTTTACTTGAAAAATTAACCTTCTCACTATTTTCTCAAGTGGTTCAGACTTGGACGTGAGAAGTGTAACACCCTCCTTTGGCTGTCACATTTCCGACTTACCAAACTATAATTAAATTGTAAAATATTTAATATTGTAAAATATGGGTTATAAAATTTCTTTTTGCTATGAACTTAAACTTACCATAAAGTTATAGGAAATACTAAAACATATTGAACTAATTAAAACCCATATTACATACACCACATAATATTCAGCAACATTCAAAACATAAAACTTACAGACTCAGAGAAACAGTAGTATACCCCATGACTGGTCCTACTTAAAAGCACGGTAACGACACTAACAAGAAAAACTCAACACGCACGAAAACCATATGCAAACTTCATGTGTCGATGCCCTCACAAGCTGCGTCCCTAAAGAAGATTCTGCCTCGCTGCCACTATAGACTTCACCGAATGTAAATATAAAACAGAACAACATAATAAAACATAAAGAGGTGAGATCCCCTACATCAAATCCAATATGGCAGCAAAAAAATGATACAAACAATAAAGTCATTCCACACATACAGATATTACAAGTATACTCATGTTATCAATTCATAATTTTCTTCAGTAAATATATCTCGCAATAATATAAATATTAACAATACTATAGCAACATTTATCAACAATATATATGATAACTATGCCACCACAATATGTATATTGATCATGCCATAACAATATGTATACTGACCATGTATATGCATAATGAACTAGTTCCTACTCCATGGAGCTAACACAAATTCAGAGATGAATGGCCCAGAAGATTTGTCAGCCTCAAAGACAGTCTACGCTAGACGTGAAAGGAATAGTGTTTGTCAGGCTCGTGATGCGTTGCAATGATTTTTTATGGCCAGAGGTGTATAATGTGATAACAAGATCACTAGATGAATCACCGCGCCTCACGGTCCCCCAAGATCCATCATAGATCTCACTACCCAATTCTCATTCATTCCTAGGCAATAAAAGTCATAACTACCACCAACTGTATAATATTCAATGCATGATAACTCAATGCATAACACAAATCACTATTGCATTGTTCCCAATGATATTAAAACCATCGTTCATACAATTATCTAATACCATTAGATCAATGATATTATATAACCGCCCATATAATTACATAATACCACTGATACACCTGGGTCCAGTACGTCATCCTGACAATAAACTTACTGTATTTTCAATTACGTAACATTTTTATTGCATTTTCATAATCGCGTAACAATCTAGTTACATTTTTAAATCATGTAACCATTTTTCAACGTTTTCTCAATCACGTAAAAATATCTAAACGTTTTCTAAATTACGTAGCTCAAAAATCATTATTTTTGAAACGCGTAAAGTTTTTCCATTGCTTTTCATTGTATAAAATATTTCTTAACATTTTAAATTCCATTTTGAAACTTTCTAAGTTTAAAATATAATTTGGACTTCTAAATCTCATTTTTCTCATTAAAGCTCCTCTAAGTAATAATTTATGACGTTTTCCAAAAATCTGTATTATTTTAATTTAATCAAATCTTTTCCATTTATTTTACTAAGAATCTTCTTGATTAAAATACTTTAAATTTCTAGTTTACTTCTCAACCTTATTTTACAACATGATTGTCGAAATTTCTCAATAATTAATAATAAAAACTTTATTCATTCTCTTTCCATTTTTTTCACTAAAATCCTTTAAACAAAATACTTTAAATATCAAACTATCATTCTAACTCATGATCCATGACCAAAAATCCCTTCTTACCCAATAATAAAAACTTTGCTTCATTCTTCTAAAATAAATTACCTTAAATCTCAAATCACCTTTAAAAACTCCTTTTCCATTTCCATTACTAAAAATCATTATTTATCCAATAAAATCCATACGTTTCCATATTGCTCTTAAAAATCCTTTGTAAATAAAATACTTTAAACTTAACATCATCTTCCAAACTTATTCTTTACTAAAATCCTCTTAAATAAAATACTCTAAATCTTTAAACCATCTTTTAAACTAATTTTCCTTTCTTTCATTAACAACTCTTCTAAATAACATTTTCCATCATTCTACACAAAAACCTTTATTATCTTAATCATATAAAACATTTTTCCATTATTCTTACTAAAATCGACTTAAGAAAATAATATAAATTATAAATTCACTTCTCAAATTTATTTCTTTCTCACCTTGGCCGAAACCCATTTTGTGTTTAATTATAAAATCCTTACTCATTTCCTTTGTAAATCCTTAATCCAATTTCTTATCACCTAAATCCTCTAAGTAATAATTAACAAAATATTTTCACTTGGAACACCCATTTTGGGGTATGGAGGTCGTGAGCCTCAAGGGTCGATTGGAGACCAAAATTTTTTCCTTTCAAGCATTAATTATAGCATATAACATATTCAAATCAACGTAATCCTACTATCACAAGTTCATGCATAATATTTAAGTTATAAAATCAAATAATCACAAATCTATCAAAAACCATACTATCACATATAATCATCAAGCAATAAAATCATATTTAACTATCAAAGTAATAAAATCACACATAGCAAAAACATAAAACAGTTAAACATACACAATTAAGTGAATAAATCTTTAAGTAGATTTTTCACTAACAAGCACAAATCCATTTCCTCACCACCATGTTTGATCGATGAGGTTAATCTCCTTCTTACCTTAGGTGATGCTAAAAAATTCTTTGTTGGTCTTCTTGATGCAAATTTTCACCACTAAGTTGTTCTTCAAAACAATCATATAAAATCAACATCTAAGGCTTGAAACAAGATGACCATGGATCAAGATTATGGTCTAGAACTTGAAAATGAAAAGAAAAGTAAAAATTGAAGAACTTTACCTTAGGAATCTTCAAACCTTAACTTGAAGAAAAGTACTTGAAGATGGATGAATTTGATGATGGTCACAGCTAGAAAATGTCTTGAAATGGTGTTTAGATTCAAGATCTATGGTTGGTTTGAATAATAGAAGATGGGAAGGTAAATTAGGGTGCTTGGCCGTGAGCTATATGGAGAGGAAATGAGAGTGTTTTTGTGCTTTCCTTGAAAAAAGAGAGAATGGATAGAAACTTGATGAAAATGAAAGTTATGACTAAGTATTATAATAGTAAAGGAGTGGAGGATGTATAAATGAATGATAGATGGTCTAAGAAACTCTCTTGGTTGTGAGCTTCATATGAAGATAGTGAGAAAGAATAGAAACCAAATGAATTAATAATGAACAAGAGAATGATTGATGAATTATGATAGAAACTATTTGTGATAATAATGAATAAGTAGGACAAGAATGGTTGAGTGATAGATGGGCTCCAAATTTCTCCATTGCCGTGGAGTATAGGAGACAAGGTAGGTGCATCATTAGCTTTTAATAAATAAAGATTAGATAGGATATGCATAATAACTAAATTCCAAAAGTGTAGGAATTAATGGAATACATTATTTTCCTCCTTGATGCAAAATGGAATGCATTATATTCCACTTTGATACATAATGGCCATATGGGCTTAGGTGGATGATCGCCAAATGTCCTATTCAGATAGTTTATTAAATTGATGAGTGATAGGTGCTTATGCCACTTTGTTTAATTTAATCACATTTGGTCCACTAAGAAATAATTGTTGGAGGCTAGGTAAATAGATTTATGACTTAACCTATATCTATTTACCTAGGTAGATTTTAATCGGTAATTATTTACCAATAGACAAAAAATATTGCGGTAAAAACTAATTTTTTTACTGTCTAATTGATAATAACAGGTACCTAGATTTTATTTCTCAATAAAATCTCAAACAAAGAAAATTTCGTAAATTGTTTCTGGTTTTGGGTTTAGTAAGTTCCACCGGCCCCACATGAACAATCCAAAATTTTTTGGCTCTGAAAAATTTTATTTTTTCGGCTCTGTTTCAAACACACAAAAAATCCAAAATAACATTAAAATAATCAAAACAAATCAAACAATTCACAAAAATTTCAATATTCATAAGAATTACATGTAACTGAGAAACAAGAATTTTTGGGGTGTTACAAGAAGGTTCCAACTTAAAATTGTAGGTTAGTGAGATGATTAAGAATATATGAGTAATTTTATTGAGAAAGTTCTGAGAATATTCAAATGGTTGAGATTAGAGAAACTTTCTCACATTAATATAAATGATCAACACTTCTCTTCAAAAATAACGTTTATTGAAAAAGTAACTTATAGTTATCAAATTTCTTTCTTTCCAAACTAATGCAACTTAATGGATAAACTATAAAGACCAAATTGATTTATTCAAAATATTTAGCTTGTAATGTTTTAGATTATTAGTCAAAAGTAGCTTTCAAAATAGTAAGTGATATAATCCAAGTTGGATGCATATTGTTTTTATGGATCGCCCTTGAGTTGATTTCGTGTTTTAAAGAATTAAATGATGAAGGATGAATAGTAACATGAACAGTGTCATGAACAGTATCATGAATAGTAAAAAATAGAAAAGATGGAAAAAGACAAGGAATGGAAGGAAGAAGACGCCACACTCTTGGAGAGAGATAAGTCAAGTGAAGATTCACCACAAAGGTAAGGAAACCTTTGATAAGAACCAAGATGGTTCTTCCAAGAACCCCAAGAGAACTAAGCTCTCAAAACTTACAAATGACAGCAATAACATTCTCAAATTCAAAAAGTATCAAATGCAGTAAACACAAGCCTATTTATAGGCATTAGGTATATGGCTAGGTCTAGCTAAATGAGGCAGCAAGCTAGCACATTTTTAATCTTAACCCTAGCGCAAATGTGGCTCAGGCCTAATTAGAAGGTTGCACCTATCCCTAGCTCTGCTATGCGCAAGTTAAGCCCAAACAATAGACCCTTATTACAAAATTATCCTAAAAAAGAAAATAAGAACCAAAACTGAGAAAATTAAAAGGTTCAAATACATAATTAAATAAAATTGACTAAGAAGAAATCATGCCCCCACATTGGGCCCTTCATCAACTTGGATCATTTGGACCATCTTGAGTGTTCTTTCTTCTGAAATGGGCTTAAGTGAGAGAAAATGGGTGACTTCTTTGTCCAAATCCTCCTTAGCCTTCTTAGCTCTTGACCTTGTCATTAGGCCTCCAAGTCCTTGCAGTGCATCTTTGGGCATTGGACCCGTTGGGCTGCCACTTGAGCTTCCTTGGTCTCCATCATGCCTTCCCCCTTCGAAAGAATTCGTCCTTGAATTTGATCCTTTATCACCTACATCAAAAGGACTTAAGTCAGCCACATTAAATGTTGCACTAACCCTATACTCACCTGGTAGGTCAACTTTGTAGGCATTGTCATTGATTCTTTCTAAGATTTGGAAGCGTCTATCTCCTCTAGGTAAGAGCTTAAATTTCCTTTACAAAGGAAACCTTTCTTTTCGCATATGCACCCACACCCAATCTCCTAGTTCAAAAACAACTTGCCTCCTTCCCTTGTTTGCTTGCCTAGCATATTGCTCCATCTTCCTTTCAAATTGAGTCTTGACTTGTTCATGGAGCTTCCTCACATATTCAGCTTTTGCCTGTCCATCCTATGAATTAAAGAAGAGACATTAGGTAGAGGCAGTAAATCAAGGGGGTGAGGGGATTAAAACCATATACAATCTCAAAAGGAGAAAAGCTAGTAGTAGCATGCACAGCCCTATTATAAGCAAATTCAACAAGAGGTAAGCATTCTTCCCAGGTTTTGATGTTCCTCTTGATGATTAATTGCAGCAAGGTCGATAGGGTCCTATTCACCACCTCAGTTTGCCCATCGGTTTGTGGGTGGCAAGTGGTAGAGAAGAGTAGCTTAGTCCCAAGCTTGTTTCAAAAGGTCCTCCAAAAATGGCTTAGGAACTTTGAGACCCTATCTGAGACTATGCTTTTAGGCATTCCATGAAGCCTCACCACTTCTTTGAAGAACCAGTCTGCCACATGAATGGCACATCCACCTTATGGCAAGAAATGAAGTGGGCCATCTTAGAGAATCTGTCCACCACCACAAAAATAGAGTCTTTTCCTTTTTTTGAGCGGGGCAAACCTAGCATAAAGTCCATAGACAAGTTAGTCCAAGGGGAATCAGGAACAGGTAGGGGGTATAAAGTCCATGAGGCATTACCTTTGATTTGGCTCTTTTACAAACAATGCACCTTTCACATAGTTTATGCACATCATGCTTCATGCCAGGCCAATAAAAATGCTTATGCAACACATCTAAAGTCTTTTGGATCCCAAAGTGACCCATTAATCCCCCCTCATGAGCTTCCCTAAGCAATAATTCACGCAAAGAGCTCTTAAGCACACACAAACATTTTTCTTTGAATAAATACCCATCTTGCCTAAAGAACCCCCTATGCGCCCCTTTTTCACATGCAGCATACATCTTGGAGAAATCATCATCATGCACATACAACTCCTTTATGTGTTCAAAACTAAGCATTTTTGTTTTAAGAGTAGCTAATAAGGTATACCTCCTAGAAAGCGCATCAGCCACTATGTTCACCTTTCCTTGCTTGTGTTTGATCACATAGGGAAATTGTTCAAGGTATTCCACCCACTTGGCATGCCTCTTATTAAGCTTACCTTGCCCTTTTAAATATTTAAGTGACTCATGATCACTGTGAATTACAAACTCATTTGGCTAAAGGTAGTGCTGCCAAGTGTGCAAAGCCCTTATGAGTGCATACAATTCTTTATCATAGGTGGAGTAATTTAAAACAGCTCCATGCAATTTCTCACTAAAGTATACAATAGGGTGACCCTCTTGTAATAAAACAACCTCAATCCCAACATTTGATGCATCACATTCAAGTTCAAAAGACTTAGAAAAATTAGGCAATGCAAGTATGGGTGCATGAGTGAGCCTATCTTTGAGTGTGTTGAAACTTGTCTCTTGATCCTCCCCCACCTAAAACTCACATTTTTCTTAACAACTTCATTTAAAGGGGCGACTATGGTGCTGAAATCTTTTACAAACCTTCTATAAAAGCTAGCTAACCCATGAAAGCTTCTTACCTCACTCACAGACTTAGGGGTAGGCCACTCCCTAATGGCTTTTATCTTTTCTTCATCTACTTGCACTCCCTTAGCACTCACAACAAAGCCTAGGAACACTACATGGTCGGTGCAAAAGACACACTTCTCTAAATTAGCATACAACTTTTCTTTTCTAAGCACACTCATCACAGCCCTACAGTGTTCTAGGTGCTCTTCTAAGGTTATGCTATAGATTAGGATGTCATCAAAGTACACTACTGCAAATTTTCCTAGAAATTCTCTCAACACATGGTTCATCAACTTCATAAAGGTGTTAGGCGCATTTGTAAGCCCAAAAGGCATCACCAACCACTCATACAATCCATGCTTAGTCTTAAAGGCTGTCTTCCACTCATCCCCTTCCATTATCCTAATTTGATGGTACCCACTTTTAAATCCACTTTAGAAAAGTAACATGCACCATGCAATTCATCAAGCAAATCATCTAGCCTAGGGATGGGATGTCTATATTTTACAGTTATATTATTTACAGCCCTACAATCAGTACACATTCTCCAAGTGCCGTCCTTTTTGGGGACAAGTATGACAGGCATGGCACAAGGACTTAAACTTTCCCTCACCATCCTTTTTGCATCAAATCCTCCACTTGTTTCTAAATTTCCTTAGTTTCCTAAGGATTTGTCCTATAGGCGGGCCTATTGGGAAAAGAGGCTCCTAGGATGAAGTCCAATTGATGTTCAATCCCCTTTAAGGGTGGTAGTCTAGGAGGGACACTCTTTGGAAGGACATCTTCAAAGACCTTCAAAAGAGAATCAACTTCACTAGGTAGAGGGTTAGAGTTACAATTTAAGTACAAGTCCTTGTATACGCAAATGTACATCTCTTGCTTTGCAAAGCAAGCCCTCTTAATCTCACTCTCCCTAGCAATTAAACATTCATTTTTTTCTCATTTACAAGTTCTTGGTCCCTATTCTTTGCTTCCCCCTTTGATTTTACTTTTACGTCTTTCTTCTCTTGCTCCCTTCTTAGCTTCAAGGCCACTTGGTCTTCACAAACCTGTTTAGGAGTAAGGGGTACAAGGGTTACCTTTAAGGTATTATGAACAAAGGAGTACTTGTTAGTGAAACCATCATGAATAGCATGCTTATCAAATTGCCAAGGCCTTCCAAGCAAAATATCGTTGGCCTCCATGGGAACAACATCACACAAAACATCATCATTATATATACCAATTGACAAACTTACTAACACTTGTTGATTCACTATCAACTCACCATTCTCACTTAGCCATTGAAGCTTGTATGGTCAAGGGTGAGGAGTAGTTTTAAGGTCAAGTTTTCTTACCAAGCGAGTACTTGCCACATTGGTGCAACTTTCCCTATCAATGATTAATGAGCACACTTTGCCTTGGATGACACATCTTGTGTGGAAGATGTTTTCCCTTTGGTCTTGCTCCCTTGCCACAACTTGGCTACCCAAGAGTCTCCTTATCATTAGCAAGTCGCCATCATGAGCATATGTCTCACATTCTTCCTCTCCTTCACTTGAGGGGGGAGAATTTGGACATGAATCACTAGAGAGGTGTCCCTCTCTTATCACCATTGCCCCTTTGTTTGGGCATTGAAAGGCTATGTGTCCACTCCCCAAGCATTTAAAACACTTGATGTTCCTATTTTTAGAAGAAGAAGAGGAAGAAGCATTAGTGAAAGGAAAAACATTAGAGTTTTTAGAAGTCATACCTCCCTTGGGTTATGTAGAGGAGTCTTCCTTTGGTTCTGTAACACCCCAAAATTTCCTAACTAGTTGACAATAATTTTGAAAGTTAACAGAATTCTACTGTTTAGTGATTTCTGCGTACTGTGTAACACCCCAAACTTTCTATTTATT
Organism: Ormosia emarginata; assembly: GCA_029884605.1. NCBI lineage: Eukaryota > Viridiplantae > Streptophyta > Magnoliopsida > Fabales > Fabaceae > Ormosia > Ormosia emarginata. Next base: position 594,816 of record JAQQTP010000013.1, on the reverse strand, counting down.
AAACAGTAATTTTGACAGTTAACAGAATTCTACTGTTTAGTGATTTCTGTGTACTGTAAAATTATTTTGAATATTTCGTCTGTATATTTGATCATTTTGAGTGATTTACTCCGTGTCAGGAAAATAAAAATTTTTGGGCCGGAAAAAACTTTACGTAATTTAATTTTTACCGTTAGGTAATTATTTTATGTAATCTGATTTGATATTTGTGAGTTTTCTAATTTTTGTGATTTTATGTGTGATTATAAAATTTTTTACTATTTGTGGGCCCCAGGGGGTGTATGTGGGCCCATGTGACCTTACGTGGGCCAAGGTGGGTCTCGCAAAGCAAAAATTTTTCTACTCATAGAAAAATTTGTACTGTTTAGACGGAGACAGGGGATCTTACTAAACCTGAATCTGGAAACAGTTTTTAAAATTTTATTGTACTGTGTTTTGTACTGTATTTAATTATCAGACGATAAAAATACAGTAAATATATTCTTTTGTGGGGTTATAATAGATAAAAATAAAATTCTATATTGTTAAGTCAACATTAGTGGTTTGGATATCCACTATCGATTTAATCACCATTGGAAATTTAACCTTGATTTAATTAATGGTGGAGATTTGATCTTAAAAGTGAATAGGATCAATTATAACCGTTGGATGGAAATTAAATCAAGGGTATAGATTTAGTCTTATAAATGACTATGACCATTATCAACCCTTGGATGTAGATTTAATCAATGGTGGAGATGGATCATTAATGACCATTGGATTTGGATTTAGATCAATGGTGGAGACTTGGTCATAAAAAATGACTACAACCATTTTGGACCCTTGGATGTAAAGTTTAAAGGAGTAATCTTGACCCTTCATTTTGGAGACACATTCAATGGTTAGGATTGCAAGCCAAAAATGATCCAATGGCTCAAATGAAGTCTTCTATCTATAACCTAAACCTAGTAGCTATTTTTAATCCAAACCATTCTTTTAATCAATGGTTAGGATGACTTATAGTGATGGTTATGAAATTTGTCACATTTGGAATGCATGGAGAGGAGGGGGATGGTTTGGAGAAGCAAGGAAGAAGGGAGACAACATTGTGTAGGCTTTTTAGGGCAAAGAAAAAAATGAAGACAATAGCCAAGTGTCAAGACCATTTACTATTTTTTTCCTATTGATCATTAATGATCATGTTTTTCAAACTTCACTTTACACTTCTCTCCAATGCATTCTATGGCAATATCACTTTGGAAGACCAAGAAAATTCATTTCTACACTTCATATTATCACTTCTTCACCTTTTTCACTAAGTTTCAAGAAACCAACCAAAGAAAACTCCATTTCATCTCCAAAAGAAGACCATTCGGCCAAGCACTCTAACTCTCTCCTCCATCACTCTTTAATTTCATACAACCTAGTTTCTTGAATCCTTACCTTATTCTAAACAACTTTCATGTTGAAGACTTTCTCTAAATCTTCCATCTTGAAGGACTTTTACTAAGATCAAGTTCTAGAGTTTTTGTTGGTGAAGTGTAAGGAAACTTCATTTATTCTTTTCTTTTTCATGTTCTAAACCATGTTTGATCCATGGTTCTTCTTATTCAAGCTTGATATACTAATTTTCTTGTATTTGTTTCATGTTTAAGAAGCTTGTGTTGGTGGAGATCTTGTTCAAAATACAAAGCAACAAGCTTTTTGGTGGTTCTTCAAGAGGTAAGAGGGAGATTCATCTCACCAACCAAGCATGGTGGTGAGAGATGGTTTTATATTTGATGGATGGTGAATCCATGTGAGGATTCCTATCCATGGTCATGTAATAATTTATGTGTGTTATGTGCTTTGATTATTTTTGCCTATACTTGATATGATTTGCATGATTTACTTGTGTATGCATGCTTAGTATGATTTTTATTTGTTTATATGGTATGCTTATAATATGTATGATAATATATGTTGAATATATTATGATGGATGTATGTTGAAATAAGCAAAAATTTTGGCTCCAAAGGCCATGGAGGAGGTCACGGTTTTGAACTTCCAAGACTAAAGTTATTATTGAAATTTTTAAGAACTACGGAGTTAATTTTAGTCTTTGAACTAAAGTAAATTTCGGTTAAGACATCAACCAATTTGGTGTTCACAAAATTATACTTTCATGAATGATAAAAATTGAATGATTAGAGAAGTAAAGAAAATAAACAAAAGGGTTTGTTTTGTAAAAAGAATGCACACGGTTTTAGGAGTTGTGCTTTCATGAATTTATTTTGTGTAGAAACAAGAATGGAATTTATTTAAGTTAGCAGAAAAATATTTCATGGTTCCAATGGCCATCTATAAGGTTTTGATAATTTTAGAAAAATGTTTTGATGTTATAAAATATAAGAATTTTCAAATAAGGATATTGGAAAGGGAACTAAAGTGTTATCAAGTGGAATTTTCATAAATAAAAGAAAAGGGAGATTGAAAGTGTTGAACTTCAAATTATTTTAAAGAGAAATAATTTTTAGAAGTGATTTAGAAATATAAAAGAAAACGTTTGTAACTTAAATTTTACTAACGTAGAATTTATTTATTGGGTTTTGGAGAATGTTAGGAAATTTAAAATTAGAAACAATAATTAAATCAACTAAATGTGATTTTGTAAAATTAAATCAATAAAAAGTGATTTTGAGAAAATATATTACGGAAAAGAATTTTTGACTAAGAATAGGAAGAAAATAAAGTAAGAAATTATATTATTGTAAGAAAAGTCCAAAATAATATTTTTAAAGTTAAGAAATATTTTACGAAGGGTAAAAACGGTGAAAAACGATTTACGTAACTCAAAAACATAATTTTTAAGTTACGCGATTTGAAAAATGTTAAGATATTTCTACGCAATTTTCAAAGCGTTTAAATATTTTATACGATTGAAATGTTGTAGAAAAATCACTGTGCGATTTAAAAACAAAAGAATATTTTTACGCAATTTAGAATACAGTAGAAAATGATTACGCAATTTTTTTAAAAAATGTAACAGAAAATGTTATAAATCATTGTTTACGTAATAAAATATTATGTGACTGTGAAAACGTGACAAAAATATTTTACGAATGAGAAAAACATGGTAATGTGATTTTACTGTTAATTATACAGTAAACTTTACAGTTAAAAATCAATATATGAATATTATACAAGAAATTGAGAAGTTTGCCTGTAATTGGCGTTAATATACGAACGTAAAACAGTTTTTGAACCTGGTATGAGAAATTATGTGATTTACCTTTGGTTGGTAATTGGTGCATTACATATGCATTGAAAATGGTCCGATGGACTGTATATGGCTAATTGCCTAGGAGAAACGTACACCTCTTGAGTGGGTGCGATACGCGTAGTGTAGGTCACTCGTTGGCCTTGGGGGCATCGGGGTACGGGTTGCTCACAATGGGCAGTTGGTAGCTCTTTTGTACCGTGGGTTAGACCGATGCAACACACCGATGATCCGGACTGAGACACTATTCTTAATCGAGATCTGATAAAGACTGTCGTGTATGTGCTAGATGTGCAAGATATAATTATAGCACTTGGTCTGAGGCACGTGGTACTAGCAGATCTTTTCAATCAATTTCTCCGACCTGAGTTTAGCTCCATGGAGTAGGAAATCGAGTCTATGTGTTCATGCATTAACATAAATGCTCACATCTGTGAAATATAATAGTTGTGAAATATTGATTATGACAACTATACTTTTTAAAATATCTGCTTAGTGTAGATGGCATTTTCCTGTAATTATTAAATGTTAATTTTGATTGATAATATGTTGATGCCATATTTGTAATATGATGTGTTTATATGGTATGCTGTTATGTTATCTCTATGCTACCATGTTGGTATTGGCGTAGGTGATCTCACCTCTTTATATATATATTTGTATATTGTATTTATAATTGGCTGAAGACGTTGAGAAAGAAATAGTACAAGAAGGAGAAGAAGAACTACTTCTCACGTCTGGGAACGCAGAATTTTGAGAAGATGGAGATGCCCAGCTTTCTAGGATATGTGACATTACAGTTTCGTGGAGGTTCGGAGACGTGGCATGTTCATTTGGATCGACAGTGTATATTTTATATAGGAGACCTGAACATTACTTACAGTAGGCTTTATCAAGGGAACCCCTACTTTAGTGTCAATATTTATGTACAGTTAGAGTTCCCACTATCCATTAGGCAGTACTGGGGAGCTTACTACCGTACTCCTAGTGCGATAAGTATCATGTCGTCTGCGCAGACACCTGTCTGTAGAGCTTCACGTAATAACAGATTCCTATCTGCTGAGGAATCTGAGGAGGACCCATCTGAGGGTTCTGCTGTTTAGTCAGACTTGGGCAATATGTTGAGTCTTAAATTATGTTTAATTACCTTGAGAACATGGTCTGTAATATAAATAATCCTGATAGTATGTGTGTAATGTATAATGATGTAAATTATGTCTGATGATGTATTATATTTTTATTTTTTACTAAGTTTATTTTATTGTCATCAAGGAAGAAAAAAAAAATTTACAATTCATATTTTTATTATAACATCACTTTTCTTGATCTTGAGGGTATTTGGGTAATTAAGTAACTTAAATGTGGCACCCAACGGCGGGTGTTACATACTGTCAAATTATTTTGAGTATTCTGTGAGTACATTTGATCGTTTTGTGTGATTTACTCCATGTCAGAAAAATAATAATTTTCGGGCTGAGGAAAATCTTACTAATTTAATTATTACTATTAAGTCTTAATTATTTTACGTAATCTGACTTGATTTTCATACGTTTTCTAATATTTATGATTTTGTGTGTGATTATGAAATTTTTATATTACTCTTATTATTTTAACATTATTCGTGGGCCATCTGTGGGCCTAGGGAGGTCATATGTGGGCCCCGCATAGGTCCAGAAAAGTAAAAAATTTTGTACGCATAGAAAAATTTGTACTATTGAGATGGAGACAGGGGATCTTACTAAACCTAAATTTAAAAATAGTTTTTGAAAATTTATTTTACTGTGTTTTGTACTGTATTTAATTATCGGGCGATAAAAATATAGTTAATATATTCTTTCGTGGGGTTATAGCAGATAAAAATAAATATTATACTGTTAAGTCAACATTAGTGGTTATGATAACTTTTTGACGGACCAATAGGAAGCAAGCTTAGTGTTTAAGACTTTGATATCAACCGTCGATTTAATCAACGGTGTAGAATTAGTCTAATAAAATGGCTATGACCATTTATAACCATCAGATGAAGAATTAATCAAGGGTGGAGATTTGATCTTACAAAGTGGCTAGGACTATTTGTGACCATTAGATTTGGATTTAATCAACGGTGGAGATGGATCATTTATGACCATTGGATGTGGATTTAATCAATGGTGGAGATTTGGTCTTCTAAAATGGCTATGACTAATTATGACCCTTGGATTTAAAGTTTGAAGGAGTAATCTTGACCCTTCAGTTTTGGAGATGCATCTAATGGCTAGGATTTCAAGGAGAAAGATCTAATGGCCTAGATTAAGTCTTCTACCTAAAGCTAAACCTAAAGTCTACCTTAATCCTAACCATTGATCTAATCAATGGTTAGAAATACTTGAAATAATGGCTAATTATGATGGTCACTTATTGAATGCATAAGGAGAAGCAAGGAAGGGGGGGACGGTTTTGGTGAGTGCTTAAGAGCATGGATAGGTTTCAAGACCATTATTAGTTGTCTTGGTCACTTATTGATCATTATTGATCATTTCCTAAAGCAAAGCTCTTCAAAAATTTTCTCTCCTTCTCCTTCAAGCTAGCTCACGGCCATGACCTCTAATTCTACCCTCCATCACTCAAAAATTTTATACAACCATATTTCTTGAATCCTTACCTTATTCTAAGCAACTTTCATGTTGGAGACTTTCTCTAAATCTTTCATCTTCAAGGAGTTTTTCCAAGAGCAAAGTTATAGGGTATTTGAGGTGAAGTGTAAGGAAACTTCATTTTTTCTCTTTTTTTTCATGTTCTAAACCATGTTTGATCCATGGTTCCTCTTATTCAAGCTTAATATACTAATTTCTTTGTGTTTGCTTTATGTTTAAGAAACTTTTGTTGGTGGAGATCTTGATCAAAGTGCAAAGCAAGGAGCTTTTTGTGGTTCTTCAAGAGGTAAGAGGGAGATCCATCCCATCAACTAAGTATGGTGGTGAGAGATGGTTATGTATTTGATGGATGGTGAATCCATATGAGGATTCATATCCATGGTCATGTAATTATTTATGGGTGTTTATGTGTTTGATTTATTTGTTCATACTTTGTATGATTTGCATGATTTATTGCTTTGATTATGGCATGCTTGTGGTATATACGATGGAATATGTATATGTATGCCATGATTTGATGATGGAAAGGAAATTGATTTTTGGTTCCAAAGACCAGGAGGAATTTCGGCCAAGACACCTCAAAATAAGTGTTCATAAATTAATATTTTCATGAATGATAAAATTGAATGATTAGAAAAGCAAGGAAAATAAACAATGGGTTTGTTTTTCAAGAAGTAGTGTTCACGGTTTTGAGAAGAATTTTTATTGATTTATTTTGTGTAAAAACAAGAATGGAGTTTAATGGAACTCAAGGACATCTTTGAAATAAAATATTCTAAGTATTTTATTAATCATGAGTTTTAAATGAAAAGAGTATTGAGTTGATGATTTTAAGGATTTGCAAAGAAAGTGAAAAATGAAAATGAATAAATGATTTGATTTTAAAGACTATGAGTTTCACGGTTTTGTTAAGAAATTTTTAATGGTTTTGTTTGTGTAAAACCATATTGACTTAGAAGGAAAAATATGTGATGGTTTGAATGGCTATGTACCACGGTTTAGAAGACTTGTAATGCCTTGATTTTATGAAAACAAAGTGATTTTCAAAGTGAAAATATAATTTGATTTAGTACAAGGATTTTTGGAAAGGGAATCAGAGTGTTTTATCACTTGAGAAATGAAATTTTCATATGTGAATAGAAAAGAGAGGTTGAAAGTGTTTGAACCTTAATTTATTTTGAAGAGAATTGATCTTAGAATTGATTTGAGAAAAATAGAAAATATAATAGTGATTTGATATTTTCTAACGTGCAACTCATTCTTTGGGTTTTGGAAAGCGTTAGTAAATTTTAAAGTTAAAAACATTGATTTAATTCAATGGAAGGGTGAAATTGTGGAATTTATTACGAAAAGGATTTCTTGAATATGGAAATGTGGAAAATGAAGTACGAAGTCATATTATTTTAAGAAAGGTTGAAATGGAATTTTTGAAGATTGAGAAAAAATTTTTGTAATGGAGTTATGGTGAAAAATGTTTTACGTAACTTAAAAATGAGATTTTTAAGCTACACGATTTGAAAAATGTTTAAATATTTCCACGCGATTTAAAAAATGTTGAAATATTTCTACGCAATTTGAAAAGCGTTTAAATATTTTACGCGTTTGAGATATTGTAACACCCCAAACTTCCTAAATAGTTGACAGCAATTTTGACAGTTAACAGAATTTTACTGTTTAGTGATTTTTGTGTACTGTAAAATTATTTTGATTATTCTGTCAGTACATTTGATCGTTTTGTGTGATTTACTCCGTGTCAGGAAAATAATAATTTTCGAGCCGGGAAAAATCTTTATGTATTTATTTCTCTTGATTGTTCATTATTTTTAATAATCTGACTTGATTTTCATATGTTTTCTAATATTTGTGATTTTGTGGATGATTATGAAATTTTTATATTTCTCTGATTGTTTTTGGGCTGTCTGTGGGTCCAGGTGGCCTTATGTGGGCCCAGGTGGGTTCCGCAAATTTGTACTATTTTCTAAACCTGAATTCAGAAACAGTTTTAGAAAATATCTTTTACTGTGTTTTGTACTGTATTTAATTATTGGGCGATAAAAATACAGTAAATATATTCTTTCATGGGGTTATAGCAGATAAAAATAAATATTATACTGCTAAGTCAACATTAATGGTTATGACAACTTTTGACGGACCAATAGGAAGCAAGTTTAATTTTTGAAGCTTTGAATATCAACCGTCGATTTAATCAACGGTGTAGAATCGGTCTAATAAAATGGCTATGAACATTTATAACCATTGCATGAAGAATTAATCAAGGGTGGAGATTTGGTCTTACAAAGTGGCTAGGACCATTTGTGATCGTTGGATTTGGATTTAATCAACGGTGGAGATGGATCATTTATAACCATTGGATTTGGATTTAATCAATGGTGGAGATTTAGTTTTCTAAAATGGCTATGACTAATTATGACCCTTGAATTGAAAGTAAGAAGGAGTAATCTTGACCCTTCATTTTGAGATGCATCTAATGGCTAGGATTTCAAGGAGAAAGATCTAATGGCCTAGATTAAGTCTTCTAATCAAAAGTATACCTTAATCCTAACCATTGATCTAATCAATGGCTTAAATGGCTCTAAATGGTGGCTAGAAAAGATGACAACTTTATGAATGCATAATGCATGGAGGGGGGACGGTTTTTGTGTTTCTTATGAAGCTAAACCAAAAGTTTGAATACCATTATTACTTGTCTTAGTCAATATGCATCATTATTAATCATTTTGCACTCTTAAGAGAATGCATGAAGGGGGGATGGTTTTTGGAGGCTTAAGACCATAGGAAAGTGTTTCATGACCATTATTACTCATTCTTGATCATTATTGATCATTTCCAAAAACCTAAAGCGCTTAGAAAAATTTCTCTCCTTCTCCTTCAAGCTAGCACACGGCCATGATCATCAAATCTACCCTCCATCACTCAAAAATTTTATCCCACCTAGTTTCTTGAATCCTTACCTTATTCTAAGAACATCTCTAGTTATGAAGGATGTTTTTGAATCAAAAGATTATAAGTATTTTATTAATCATGAGTTTTAAATGAAAAGAGCAATGAGTTGATGATTTTAAGGATTTGCAAAGAAAGTGAAAAATGAAAATGAACAAATGATTTGATTTCAAAGACTATGAGTCTCACGGTTTTTGTGAAGAATTTTTAATGGTTTTGTTTGTGTAAAACCATATTGACTTAAAAGGAAAAGTATTTGATGGCTTCAATGGCCAAAGACTCCACGGTGTTTGGGAGATTACAATAGTTTTGGTTTTATGAAACAAAGTGGTTTCAAAGTGGAAACAAAGTGTTTGAACAAAGTGTTTTAGTACAAGGATTAAAGAAAATGGAAACAAGGTGTTTTGTTACTTGCAAAATGGAATTTCATTTACAAAAGACAAAGAGAGGTTGAAAGTGTTTGAACCTCAATTTATTTTGAAGAAAATTGATTTTGGAATTAATTTGATAAAAATGGAGAATATAAGAGTGATTTGATGTTTTCTAATGTGTAACTCATTCTTTGGGTTTTGGAGAGTGTTAGTAAATTTTAAAGTTAAAAACATTGATTTAATTCAATGGAAGGGTGAAACTGTGGAATTTATTACGAAAAGGATTTCTTAAATATGGAAATGTGGAAAATGAAGTACGAAGTCATATTATTATGAGAAAGGTTGAAATAGAATTTTTGAAGGTTGAGAAATATTTTTCATAATGAAATTATGATGAAAAACGATTTATGTAACTTAAAAACGTGATTTTTAAGCTATACGATTTGAAAAACGTTGAAATATTTCTATGCAATTTGGAAAGCGTTTAAATATTTTTACACGTTTGAAATATTATTGAAAAATCGCTACGCGATTTAAAAATGGTGGAATATTTTTACGTGATTCAGAAAACGTTGAAAAATCACTATGTGATTGAAAAATGATGAATTATTTTGAGAAATGATAGAAAATCGCTACGCGATTTGAAAATGCAACAGAAACATTGCAAAATTGTGAAAACATAACAGAAATGTTGTGCGATTGTGAAAACACGACGAAAGTGTTTTGTGACTATAAAAATATGATAATATGATTTCGCTGTTGAAAATACAGTATGATTACTATTGGGCCAGTGTGTGGACCCTTATTACGAGATTATGAATTTGAACTGAGAATGGGCCAGTGTGTGGACCCTGAATATGAAATTGTGAATTTTGCCTGGGATTGGCATTGGTGCATTTTATATGCATGAACTAGTGTATGAACACTGTATATGAAATTTTTCCTATGATTGGCATTGGTGCATTGAACATGCATTGGAAAAGTCCGATGGACTGTATGAGGCTATTTTCCTAGGAGAGACGTACACCTCTTGAGTGGGTGTGATATGCGTAGTGTAAGTCACTTGTTGACCTTTGGAGGCATCGGGGTGCGGGTTGCCTACAGGGCAGTTGGTAACTCTTCTGTACCGTGGGTTAGACCGACGTGACACATTGATGATCCTGACCGAGACACTATTCTTAATCAAGATCTAGTAAAGATTGTCGTATATATGCTAGATGTGCAAATACAAATGAGAATTATAGCACGTGGTCTGAGGCATTTTGGTATAGACAGATCTTTCGGATCAACTTCTCCGAACTGAGTATTAGCTCCATGGAGTAGGAACATTGAGTCTATGTGCACATGCATAACATATGCATCATTATTGAGCATTGGTTATGATAATTGAACTGTTGAAATACTTGGATGATGATGATGATAATAATGTGATGGCATTGTGGTAATTATTAGTTATTGTATCTATTACAATAAATAATGTTAATTGGAATTATGATATGATATATCTATGTGGTATGCTGATTGTATTATCTCTGTGCTACCATGTTGGTATTGGCGTAGGTGATCTCATCTCTTTGTTATATTGTTTGCTGTGTTTGTAATATCAGTAAGTTTATATTTCCGCAAAAAGAAATTTTAAAACCCATGTTTATAACTCAAACCTTTTATAAACTGATTTTCAGATTATGAGTTGGTTGTCAGAAATGTGATGCCCTAAGGAGGGTGTTACATTAGTTGGTATCAAAGCACGATTTGAGTCTTTTGGGGTTTGTGGTTAGGTCTATTTTGCTTGTATTGTGTTCTCTGTGTTTGATTTTCGAAAGGAAACAATGTTATTTGAAATGGTTACATCTGGTTTCCATTGTATTTTGATTCATGTGAGGACGATGACTCGTTATAGACAAAGAAAGACGATGGCTCGTGATAGACGTATGCGTGTGGAAGCGAGACGTAATGATGGTGATATGACTGCAACTTTGGAAGTAATACAAAAAGCAACTGATGTAAGTATACAGCAAACTCAGAAGATTGTTCAGCGGCAAGAATTGATAGCCGAAGCTAAGATTTTGTTAGAGTTGAATCAGTCTTAGGATGAAAGACCCTATAACGTTGGACCATATTGGTTACGAAGAAGGAGAAATCGTAAGGTCAAGCGATTCCAGCCGAAAACGTATTCACAATCTATGGGAAGTCAACAACAACAGCAATCCTGTGTAGGAAATATAACACCCTCCCTAGGGTATCACATGTCTGACTCCCGACTCAAAATCTGAAAAGAAGTTCATAAAAGGTTTGAGTTATAAAAGGTGGGTTTCAAAATTTTTTCTTTACTGATTAATATACAATACTGACACCAATCAATATTTAACAATTTAAAGAGAAATATAAAACTAACAGACTCTTTTTTTCTTTTTTTAACAGTAGCAAACCCTATGACGGGTCCTACTTAATAGCACGGTACAACACTAACAAGAAAACTTAACATACTTATTTCTTTTTGTATTCCTCTTAATGCATCAGACATCTGTTCCTTTTCAACACTGCAAGCTATCGACTCTGGAATAGTCATTCTCTGATGTTGTCTCCGAACTCAGAATATCTACTTCCCGGTATGTCTAAGACAACTCATTCCTTCTACTGTTTAATTTTAACAATACAGACACAACAAGGCAACATAACAAAAAGGTGAGATCACCTACACCAATACCAACATGGCAGCACAGAGATAACACAAACAGCAATATCATACAGGGATATCATACTAGACTTCCAATAATATATTCAATATTAATCAACTATCATCATCCAATCATATATCAATCCAAGTATTCAAAACAGTTGTCATAGCCAATATTCCTCAATTAATATATCATACAGATATAAATGTTCAGATTCATGCATGTGCACATAGACTCAGTTTTTCAAAAACAACTTCATGGAGGTTTTCACAATCTCGAGAAGAATGCTCTGGTTAATTGCCCAGCCTAAGCCCACAGACAATCTCCCAGTTGTTGAAAAGAATCGTGTTCTTGTCGGGTATCGTCAATGTGTTGCAACGGATTGCATCGCCAAGTGGCATATGGTCCAGCCTTAGCCCACAGACAGATATCCACTGGTCGACCGTCGTGCCTTGACGCCCCCAAGATCCATCATAGATCTCACTATCAATTCTCATTCCATCTTCAACCACAAGGGCCAAAATAGCTTATTAGCTATACTTTATACAATGCACGAATATATCAGTGCAAGTCCAACCACAAGGGCCAAAATAGCTTATTAGTTATACTTTATACAATGCACGAATATATCAGTGCAAGTCCAACCACAAGGGCCAAATCTTTTCAATTTCATTTGTTCAATTTAATCATATGCCTCAATGCATATTTTTCCAATGCATGTATAATGCACCAATACCAATCACAGGCATATCTTTCCAATGCATATAAAATGCACCAAATACCAATCACAGGTAAAACTCATCATTTTCTCATACAGTGTATGGACATTGGTTCAACAGTAATCATCATGTTATTATGTTTTTATAGTCATAAAATACTTTTGTCGTGTTTTCACCACCGCGTAACATTTCTGTTACATTTTCACAATTCCAAAACATTTTAGTTATATTTTCACAATATCGTAACACTTCTGTTACGATTTCACAATACCACAACACTTCTGTTACATTTTCAAAATACCGTAACACTTTTGTTACATTTTAAAATTTCAAAACATTTTTATTACGTTTTCACAATACCGTAACACTACTGTTACGTTTACAAAATTTCGTAACATTTCTGTTACGTTTTCAAAATGCTGCAACTCTTCTGTTGCACTTTTAAACCACGTACTAATTTTTTAACATTTTTCTCAATCGCATAAAAATATACGTTTCTCAAATCGCATAGTATTTTTTCACTGTTTCAAAATTGCGTAACTTAAAAATCATTCTTTTAAGTCGCGTAAATCATTTTCCATCATTCTCAAAATATTTAAAACACTTTCCAAATCACATAACGATTTTTCGTCATTTTCACAATCACGTAAAAATATTCTATCACTTTTAAATCACATATTGATTTTTCAATAGTAGTTCAAATTACGTAAAATAGTTAAACGTAATTCAAATCGCGTAGAAATATTTCACTATATTTCAAATCATTTTTAAGATACGTAAAATATTTTTTAACATTTTACAATCACGTAAAATATTCCTCAATATTCCAAACATTATTTTGGACTTAAATAAATCAGTATCATTTTCAACACATTTTTCAAATTGCGTAGGTTAAAAATCACATTTTTAAGATACGTAAAATATTTTTCATCACCATTTCATTACATAAAATATTTCTTAACCTTCAAAAATTTCATTTCCAACCTTTCTCAAAATAATATGACTTTGTATTTCATTTTTCACATTTTCTTACTCAAGAAAATCTTTTTCCACATTTCTTTACTCAAGAAATCCTTTTCCAAAATATAATCCACAAAAAAATCACTTTTCCATTGATATAAATCAACATTTCAAAACTTAACATTTTTTAACGTATTTCAAAACTTGAAAATCAGTTATACGTTAGTAAATTTTCAAAACACCATTATATTCTTTATTTTTCCCAAATCATTTCTAAACACAACCTTCTTCAAAATAAATTGAAGTTCGAAAACATTTTCGTTTACAAAAACTTGATTTTCTCAAGTGATAAACACTCTAATTCCCTTTCCAAATTCTTGTGCGAAAATCATTTTGTTATAAAATTAAGGTATCCGCAAGTCTTCAAAAACCGTGAACGTATTCATTTAAAATTGTCAAATCTTTTGAGTGACAAAACACTTCGTTTTGTAAAATATCACTTTGTTCCATAAAAATCAAGGCATTACAAGCATTCAAAAATGTGGACATGACTATTGAAACCATCAAATATTTTTCCTTCTAAATTGATATGGTTTTACACAAACAAAACCATTAAAAATCCTTTACAAAAACTGTGAACACTTGGTCTTTGAAATCAAGTCATTTGTTCATTTTCATTTTTCACTTTCTTTGCAAATCCTTTTTCACTTTCTTTGCAAATCCTTAAATCAACATTGCCCATTTCATTTAAAACTCATGTTTAGAAAAATACTTAGGATCTTTGTACACAAAATAAATAAATAAAAATTTCTCAAAAACCGTGTTCTTATTCTCTTGAAAAACAAACCCTTTGTTCATTTTCCATGCTTTTCAAATCAATCCAATTTTATTCTTCCATGAAAATATTAAGTTATAAAAACCTATGTTGAGGTGTCTTGGCCGAAAATTCCATAGCCTTTAGAACCAAGAAAATTTATTTTTCTCCACTTCATAATTTTCATTAAACAAATCAATTTCCTTGTTCCTGAAAAATTTCAACATGAAACTCTAATTATGCGCATCAAAACTGTAGCCCTTCCTTGGCTATTGGAGCCAAAAATTGATTTCTTTTCCATCAACACATCATGGCATACACATACATATTTCATCATAAATACTATAAGCTTTCCATATACTCATTATGCATAATATAAGCATACCATCAAAGGCATAAAATCATGCATAACATATCATGCATAGCATATCAAGCATAGGCAAATAATTAAAACACATAAACACCCACAAATAAATTACAAGACCATGGATATGAATCCTCACATGGATTCACCATCCACCAAATATAATACCATCTCTCACCACTATACTTGGTTCGTGAGATGGATCTCCCTCTTACCTCTTGAAGATCCTCAAAAGCTCCTTAGTTTGCTTCTTTTTCCAAGTCCTTCACCACTAAGGGCTTCTCAAATACAAAACAAAATACATAAAAATTAGTATACTAAACTTGATTAAGAGGAACCATGGATCAAACATGGCTTAGATCATGAAAAAGAGAGAAGAAATGAAGTTTCCTTATACTTCACCTCAAAAACCCAATAACTTTGATCTTGAAGAAAGTCCATGAAGATGAATGATTTAGAGAAAGTCTCCAACATGAAAGTTGCTTAGAATATCATGTAGATTCAAGATCTATGGTTGGATGAAAATAAAAGAGATTGGATGGTGGTTTTAGGTGGTATGGCCGAATGGTGTGCTTAGGGAGAGAAATGGAGTTTTCTTTGGTTTTCTTCTTGAAACTTGAAGGAAAAGATGAAGATGTAATAATATGAAGTATGGAAATGAATTATTTGGTCTCCTTTAGGATGCATGGCCGTAGCCTTGTTTGGAGAGAAAGAAGAGAATATATTTTGCTAAGTCTTGCTTTAGGAAAATCAATGAATGATGAAGATTGATCAAGATAGGTAATAATGGTCTTCAAACTTTTTTCTATGCTTATAATCATCACAAAACCGTCCCCCCCTCCAAACACTCTCCTAAGGATGCAAACAAATCAATAATGATGCATGTTAACCAAGACAAGTAATAATGGTCATCAAAATCACCTTCAGCTCCAAATGAAACTCAAAAACCGTCCCCCCTCCATTTTGCATGCAATAATGTTGTCATCTCTTTCAAGCCACCATTTAGAGCATTTTAGACCATGATTAATTCAATGGTTAGGATTTAGGTAGACTTTTGATTTAGAAGACTTAATCTAGGCCATTAGGTTTTTTCTTCTTGAAATCTAAGCCATTAGATGCATCTCCAAAATGAAGGGTCAAGATTACTCCTTCTTACTTTTAATCCAAGGGTCATAATTAGTTTTTGCTACTTTTTAAGACCAAATCTCCACCGTTGATTAAATTTATATCCAATGGTCATAAATGGTCCTTGTTACTTTACAAGGCCAAATCTCCACCCTTGATTAATTCTTCATCCAATGGTCATAAATGGTCTTTGTCACTTTTTGAGACCAAATCTCTACCATTGATTAAATCCATATCCAATGGTTACAAATGGTCATAGCCACTTTATATGACCAATTCTACACCATTGATTAAATCGACAATTGATATCAAAGCCTTCCTTATTAAGTTTTTTTAGATTAAATCTCCACCATTGATTAAATTAATGGTGGATATCCAAACCACCAATGTTGACTTAAGCAGTATAATATTTATTTTTATATGTTAAAACCCCACAAAATTATATTTACTGTATTTTTTTATCATCCGATAAATTAAATACAGTACAAAACACAGTACAAGAAATTTTCTAAAACTATTTTCGGATTCAGATTTAGTAAGATCCCCTGTCTCCGTCTAAACAGTACAAATTTTTCTATGCGTAGAAAAATTTTCACTTTGTGGGACCCACCTGGGCCCACGTATGGCCACCTGGGCCCACATACACCCCTTGGGCCCATAAGCAGAAAAAAAATTTCATAATCATCCACAAAATTATAAA
Organism: Ormosia emarginata; assembly: GCA_029884605.1. Lineage (NCBI taxonomy): Eukaryota > Viridiplantae > Streptophyta > Magnoliopsida > Fabales > Fabaceae > Ormosia > Ormosia emarginata. The sequence goes on along the minus strand of JAQQTP010000013.1, from coordinate 578,253 downwards.
AATTAGAAAATTCACAAATATCAAATCAGATTACGTCAAATAATTAAGACCTAACGGTAAAAATTAAATTGCGTAAAGTTTTCCCCGGCCCAAAAAATTTTATTTTCCTGACATGGAGTAAATCACTCAAAACAATCAAATATACTGACGAAATATTCAAAATAATTTTACAGTATCCAGAAATTACTAAACAGTAAAATTTTGTTAACTATCAAAATTATTGGTTAAGAGATACATAATTTTTAGGGTGTTACAGGAAATACTAGTAGTAGCAGGTTTGGTCTGACCGTGACATCTGCACCAAAATGTTGGAAGTGTAAGAAAGATCATCGGACAAAAGATTGTACGATCAAAGGAATCACTTGTTTAAAGTGTGGGATGCCCAGACATCTTGCTAGAGAGTGTATTTCATCAAAGACGAAGTCAGCTGTTAGTAATAAATGTGCTTCGACATCTCAAGTAGAATGGAGCGTCGATTCTCCAAGTGGAGCAAAAGTACCCAATACTGAAGACCTAAGCAAAGAAGATTGTGTCACAGAAAGTGATCCTTTGATTTTACTATATAATTCTAGAGGTAACCCAGTCCTCTATGGCATATGATCGTGTAGATTAATTAGAGTTATCTGTGTTTTCGTTATTTTCTGACTTGTTTACTTCTGTTTCTATAATTAGTCTATCGTGCTACACAAGTTATTCAAATTATCCTATTGTTGTTATGGATCAAATTTTTGTGTTAGTTTGATTTGTTTATCTCTTTCATAAATAGATGTGATCTCTGAAAACGGATTGGTTATTTTTCGACCATATCCTATGAGATTGTCTCGATAAAGTGTTAGTATTCCAGAAAAACCCATTCTTAAAAATCAAGCAAAATCAAATTCTTGTTGGATATGTCTGGTAATATATCAGATAGTCTTGCTATCCTTCACAATGTTTTTTATGTATCACAATTTGCAAGAAAGGATATTCCTATCTATATCCATGTCATAGTATCAGAGTGGTGCAGCGGGAGCTTAGTGGATCCTTCAAAGGTTGAAACAGTTTTTTAGTGGGAAAAGTCAAAGACTACGGAAATCCTGGAAAATTTCTAGATCGTAGGACTTCTTACCTAGCTTACTAGAAAGAATTAAGCGTTTGTATGGACTGATGCATACAAGGAGGATTTTTAGGAGTTGAAATATGTTTGAGCACTTCTCTGATATTAGTTTTGTCTAATCTTAGTGAACATTTGGAGGTGTACTGTGATGCGTTACATCAGAGTTTAAGATATGTGCTTATGCAGAATAAAAAAGTTGTAGTGTATGTTTCAAGGAAATTAAGGTTACATGAGAAAAACTATTCTACGCATGAATAGGGGTTAGTAGCTGCTAAGTTTATATTAGAAGTATGGAGATGCTTTCTTTATGGAGTAACATTCAACATTTTCAATAATTATAAGAGTCTGAGATATCTGTTTGATCAAGAGAAGATGAATATGAGGCAAAAATATTTCATTAGTTAAAATCGTTTGGAACGATGTAAGCGATAAAGCTACATGGGAGTTGGAGAATAAGATAAAAGTGCAATATCCATATTTATTCTGAGGGTGTGAAATCAGGTTTATCAAATTTTGAGGACAAAATTTCTTTTTAGAGGGGGAGTATTGTAACACCCCAAAATTTCTTATCTAGTAGATAGTAATTTTGATAGTTAACATAATTCTACTGTTTAATGATTTCTGCATACTATCAAATTATTTTGAGTATTTCGTGAGTAAATTTGATCGTTTTGTGTGATTTACTCCGTGTCAGGAAAATAATAATTTTCGGGCCGAGGAAAATCTTACGTAATTTAATTATTATTGTTAAGTCTTAATTATTTTACGTAATCTGACTTGATTTTTACATGTTCTCTAATATTTATGATTTTGTGTGTGATTATAAAATTTTTATATTACTCTTATTATTTTAACGTTATCCGTGGGCCATCTGTGGGCCCAGGGAGGTCATATGTGGGCCCTGTATGGGTCCAGAAAAGTGAAAAATTTTCTACGCATAGAAAAATTTATACTGTTGAGACGGAGACAGGGGAGCTTACAAAACCTAAATCCGGAAACAATTTTTGAAAATTTATTTTATTGTGTTTTGTACTGTATTTAATTATCGGACAATAAAAATACAGTAAATATATTCTTTCGTGGGGTTATAGTAGATAAAAATAAATATTATACTATTAAGTCAACATTAGTGGTTATGACAACTTTTTGACGGACCAATAGGAAGCAAGCTTAGTGTTTAAGACTTTGATATCAACTGTCGATTTAATCAACGGTGTAGAATTAGTCTAATAAAATGGCTATGACCATTTATAACCATTAGATGAAGAATTAATCAAGGGTGGAGATTTGATCTTACAAAGTGGCTAGGACTATTTGTGACCGTTAGATTTGGATTTAATCAACGGTGGAGATGGATCATTTATGACCATTGGATGTGGATTTAATCAATGGTGGAGATTTGCTCTTCTAAAATGGCTATGACTAATTATGACCCTTGGATTTAAAGTTTGAAGGAGTAATCTTGACCCTTCATTTTTGGAGATGCATCTAATGGCTAGGATTTCAAGGAGAAAGATCTAATGGCCTAGATTAAGTCTTCTACCTAAAGCTAAACCTAAAGTCTACCTTAATCCAAACCATTGATCTAATCAATGGTTAGAAATGCTTGAAATAGTGGCTAATTATGATGGTCACTTATTGAATGCATAAGGAGAAGCAAGGAAGGGGGGCAGTTTTGGTGAGTGCTTAAGAGCATGGATAGGTTTCAAGATCATTATTAGTTGTCTTGGTCACTTATTAATCATTATTGATCATTTCCTAAAGCAAAGCTCTTCAAAAAATTTCTCTCCTTCTCCTTCAAGCTAGCTCACTGTCATGACCTCTAATTCTACCCTCCATCACTCAAAAATTTCATACAACCATATTTCTTGAATCCTTACCTTATTCTAAGTAACTTTCATGTTGGAGAATTTCTCTAAATCTTTCATCTTCAAGGAGTTTTTCCAAGAGCAAAGTTATAGGGTATTTAAGGTGAAGTGTAAGGAAACTTCATTTCTTCTCTCTTTTTTCATGTTCTAAACCATGTTTGATCCATGGTTCCTCTTATTCAAGCTTAATATACTAATTTCTTTGTGTTTGTTTTATGTTTAAGAAACTTTTATTGGTGGAGATATTGATCAAAGTGCAAAGCAAGGAGCTTTTTATGGTTCTTCAAGAGGTAAGAGGGAGATCCATCTCACCAACCAAGTATGGTGGTGAGAGATGGTTGTGTATTTGATAGATGGTAAATCCATGTGAGGATTCATATCCATGGTCATGTAATTATTTGTGCGTGTTTTTGTGTTTGATTTATTTGTCCATGCTTTGTATGATTTGCATGATTTAGTGCTTTGATTTTGGCATGCTTATGGTATATATGATGGAATATGTATATGTATGCCATGATTTGATGATGGAAAGGAAATTGATTTTTGGTTCCAAAGACCAAGAGGAATTTCGGCCAAGACACCTCAAAATAGGTGTTCATAAATTAATATTTTCATGAATGATAAAATTAAATGATTAGTAAAGCAAGGAAAATAAACAAAGGGTTTGTTTTTCAAGAAGTAATGTTCACGGTTTTGAGAAGAATTTTTATTGATTTATTTTTGTGTAAAAACAAGAATGGAGTTTAATGGAACTCAAGGACATCTTTGAAATAAAATATTCTAAGTATTTTATTAATCATGAGTTTTAAATGAAAAAAGCAATGAGTTGATAATTTTAAGGATTTGCAAAGAAAGTGAAAAATGAAAATGAACAAATGATTTGATTTTAAAGACTATGAGTTTCATGGTTTTGTTAAGAAATTTTTAATGGTTTTGTTTGTGTAAAACCATATTGACTTAGAAGGAAAAATATTTGATGGTTTGAATGGCTATGTACCACGGTTTTGAAGACTTGTAATGCCTTGATTTTATGAAAACAAAGTGATTTTCAAAGTGGAAATATAATTTGATTTAGTACAAGGATTTTTGGAAAGGGAATCAGAGTGTTTTATCACTTGAGAAATGGAATTTTCGTATGTGAATAGAAAAGAGAGGTTGAAAGTGTTTAAACCTCAATTTATTTTAAAGAGAATTGATTTGATAAAAATGGAGAATATAATAGTGATTTGATATTTTCCAACGTGTAACTCATTCTTTGGGTTTTGGAGAGCGTTAGTAAATTTTAAAGTTAAAAACATTGATTTAATTCAATGGAAGGGTGAAATTGTGGAATTTATTACGAAAAGGATTTCTTGAATATGGAAATGTGGCAAATGAAGTATGAAGTCATATTATTTTGAGAAAGATTGAAATGGAAGTTTTGAAGGTTGAGAAATATTTTTCGTAATGGAATTATGGTGAAAAATGTTTTATGTAACTTAAAAACGAGATTTTCAAGCTACGCGATTTGAAAAACGTTTAAATATTTTCACGTAATTTGAAAAACATTGAAATATTTCTACGCAATTTTGAAAGCGTTTAAATATTTTATGTGTTTGAGATATTGTGGAAAAATCGCTACACGGTTTAAAATTGTGGCGTATTTTTACGTGATTGATGAAAATGTTGAAAAATCAATATGTGATTTGAAAATGTAACAAAATTGTGAAAACGTAACAGAAACGTTACAAAATTGTGAAAACGCAACAAAAGTGTTTCGCGAATGAAAATGCGATAAAATGATTTCACAATTGAATATACAGTATGATTACTGTTAGGCTAGTGTGTGGACCATGATTATGAGATTATGAAATTAAACAGAGAATGGGCCAATGTGTGGACCCTGAATATGAAAATGATAAATTTTGCCTGTGATTGGCATTGGTGCATTGAACATGCATTGGAAATGATGAATTTTGCCTGTGATTGGCATTGGTGCATTGAATATGCATTGGAAAAATATGCATTGTGGCATATAATGAAATTGAAAAATATGCATTGTGGCATATGATAAAATTGAACAAAATTGCATTGAGATATTCGTGCATTGAGCAAAAAATGATAGTTGATGCTATTGTGACCCTTGTGGTTGAAGAGGGAATGAGAATTGATAGTGAGGTCTATGATGGATCTTGGGGGCGTCAAGGCGCAGCGGTCGACCAGTGGATATCTGTCTGTGGGTTAAGGTTGGACCATATGCCACTTGACGATGGAGTCCGTTGCAACGCATTGATGATACCCGACAATAACACGATTCTTTTCGATGACTGGGAGATTTGTCTTTGAGCTAAGGCTGACAATTGACCAGAGCATTCTTCTCGAAATTGTGAAAACCTCCACGGAGTAGGACATTGAGTCTACATGCATAACATATGCATCATTATTGAGTATTGGTTACGATAATTGAACTGCTGAATACTTGGATAATAATTGAGGGCATTATCATAAATATTGAATATTTATATCTGTGTGATATAATAATTGAGGAATATTGGATGATGATGATGATAAATAATGTTGATGGCATTATTGTAATTATTATTATTTTATACATTATGATGATGGCATAATTATAATTATGGTATGATATATCTGTATGGTGTAACACCCTCCGTAGAGCATCACATTTTTTAACTAAAACATAAAACCAAATGATATCATTTTATAAAAGCTTTAAGTTTTAAAAGATAAATTTTAAAATATCTTTTTGCGGAAATATAAATTTACCAAAACTTATAAGTAAAACAGAAATTAGATTAAATTGATTAATACACATATTATATATGTCACAAAATATTCAACAACAATTTAAAACATAACATTTACAGACTCAGAGAAGCAGTAGAAAACCTAATAAAGGTTACTACTAATAGCACGGTAACAACACTAACGAAAACCCCAACCTACATATTCCATTTCTTCATCGACTGCATCCTGTTGAAACTTGGAAGATTATACCTTGACGCCGTCACCATCTTCAGAACATAGCCTCCAGTAGGTCAAAGAAACTTCCTTCATCTACTATACGAATTTAACAATAAAAACACAACAAGCAATACAGTAAAGAGGTGAGATCCCCTTTCACCAATACTCAGTCTGAAGGTAGCAAAGAATAATACGAATGACAAGGTCATTCCATACACACAGATAATACCAATATAGTCATGTTATCAATTTATAATTAATTTAAATAAACATATGTCATAATAAAATAAACTACAATAACATTACTAGGATAGATATAACAATTCATACAATATAAAATGCCATAACAAGAAATCATAACAATATAAAATAACTATTAAATGCAATAACAACATATAATATCACAAATAAAGGATAATAATGTACGACAAAATACAACATATAAACATATAATATCACGTATAAAAGATCACGAATAAAAGATCACAAATAAAAATCACGATAAAAATATAATAAATAACAACACGTATACATGTGCAATATGACACAATCCTACTCCATGGAGCTAAAAACATACGACATCGAGAGAATGAATGATCCTCAAAATCTATTAGTACCACGGCTGCCCAACCAAACTATTGCATACATTGTCACACACGGTGTCTATAGCCCCACGTCACATGGAATCCACCATCCAAGGCGTGGTGTAGTTCACGGTCTCACGTTGTGGCACTACAGGCAATGTACTATTAGACTTTACAAGATCTCGATTAAGTATAGTGTGTGTCGAGTCCATTAGTGTGTTGCCAATTACCACGGCCCAGAAGAGCAAGCAATTGTCCACATATGGAATTATGCACACTAACGTCTCCAAGTTCATTCAAAATCGAACCACACTACGCTTATCGCACTGACAATACGATGTGATTCACCTCGTCAATCAATCCAAAGTCTGTACGGGTTCACCTCATAGCCCGACAGCGAAAAAAAATGCAAAGCCTGTACGGGTTCACCTCATAGCCCGACAGCGAAAAAAAATATACAGAATACCCTCAACGGTATAAAATATACAGTTTCGGTCAATCGCGTAGAAATTTTATCGCGTTTTCACAATCTCGTCGTTTTTATAAACGTTTTTAAATCGCGTAAATATATTTTGCTGTTTTTAAAATCGCGTAGAATTTTTAACACGTTTTCTCAATCGCGTAAGATTTTTAAATCATTTTCTTGTCCGAATTCCTTAAAATCACTATTTAAAATAAACAGAAATAATATTTAGTACGTTTAAACTACGTAGAATATTTTTCATACCGTATACTGTCTTTTGAACATCTTTTCTATCTTATTTGTCCGTTTTTAATAAAAACTGACAGTATCTTACTTAGAAAATTAATAATAATGGTTTCCTAACTTTTCTGTAAAAATTCTGTTTACTTAATTTTTAACCGTATAATTTAACTTTTTTGAAAACCACTAACATGCTTCAAAATATAATATGAGCCATATGTTAGCAATTTACAAAAGTTACTGTATTTTCTTCTAACAGTAAAAGTCATTAGTTTAAATTTCTTAAACTTAATTCTAATCAATTTATTTCTTCAAAACTCACTGTAATAAAATCCTTTTGGCATTTATTACTTAACCTTAATTGAAAATAATTCTATAAATCAAAAACATTTAAATTTGGCATTTTGGCCGAAAATCATTCTATGCTTTATAATTCATTCCTAATTATTTCCATACATTTAATCTCTTATAAAACTCTTGATCTAATTTATTGTTATTAAATTATCTAGTTAATAGTTAGAAAATAAATTTGGATCAAAGGTATGTGGCATGTTGGCCAAATTTAACAAAGTCTTTGCATTTGATCCTTAAATTATGTTTCAACTTCTAAATCAATGTCCAATTCATTGTATCACCTAAATTCATTAAATCATTGTTTTAGAAAATGGTTTTAGAAATCAAAACATTCAATTTAGGCATGTTGGCCGAAATACCTAATTTCATTCATTGATCCATAAATTTATTTTTTTCTTACTCTAAACAAATTGGTAACTTGTCAATTTTCCTAGGTTAATTAAATCACACTTTTAAAAAAATTTAAGAGAACATTTTGGTTCTCCTCTTTGCCTTGAGGCCGTGAGCTTAGATTTGTGTTCTTTGGAACACTCATGCAAATCCTTGTATATTATTTACATGTTACAATAATTATCATGCATATATATATACATACCATATACTAAAACAACCATAAAACACATACAAAATATTAAAGCTATTAGACATGTTACACACATAACACATACAAATTATTAAAGCTATTAGACATGCTTTCACATATAATCAATCACAATTAGAAAAAAACAATAAACAATCAAGTGAATGAATCCTTATGGATTCTTCACCACAAACACAAACATTCCTCACCACCAACACATGGTTGATGAGGGTAATCTCCCTCTTACCTCTTGAAGAACCTCCAAAGCTCCTTGTATGTCTCCTTCAAGCAAATTTTCTCCACCAAGAGCTTCTTGAAAATCAAAGAAAACATACAATATTAATACCTAAAGCTCTAAACTAAAATAATCATGGATTAAAATCATGATTAAAACTTTGAAATGGATAGAAATATGAAGATTAAAGAATCCTACCTTCAAGGCTTCAAACTTGAATTTTGAAGATCAAGATAGAAAAAGGATGATTTAAACTAAGGTTTCAACTACCAAGTGTTTTGAAATGAAGTAAAGAAGCAAGAAATAAGGTAGTTTGGAATTATAGAAGAGTGAATGATAGAAATGGATGGGTAGGCCGTGAGGTTGGAGAAGAAAGGGAGAAGAAAAATTTGAGAGCTTTTCTTGTTTGATAGCTTTGAAGAAAAGTGAAGACTTTGATTAAATGAAAACAAAGTCTCCTTTTTACTATACATGGTCGTGAATCACTTTGAGAGAAAGAAAGAATATAAAGTGATATAGCTAATTGTAGAATTCACCAAAGGTGAATTGCCGTAGAAGCCAAAAAGGAGAACCACCAAAACAATTGCATGGTCGTAAATCATTGAGAGGAAGAATGAATTGAAATGCAATAATTGGTTTCCTAAAGCATGCAATTGTTGTAGATACATGTGAAGAGAAGCCACCAAAATTGACTTGGTCTTACTTGGTTAATTAATTGAAAGATAGTAAGAATTCAATTTGTAATATTTGCTTCACAAAAGCTTTGCTTTGCCGTAAACTTCAACAAAGAGAAGCCATCAATATTGAATAGTCTTCCTTTTATTCAATTTGGCTTTTCTATATGCATTTCACAAAGCCTTCTACGTAAATTCACTTTGTGAATTGGCTATTAGAGCAAATTGGCTTTCCTCCTTTACGTAGAACCATCCAATTTCAAGAAGTCCAAACTCATTTGATAGCTTGCTTCCTATTGGTCCTTAAAGAGTCAAGCCATTTTTCTTGACCAATTTCTATTGGTGCACAATGTATATTTTATAGTATACTTTAACCAATGATCAATAATTACTGTTTATAAAATCAGTATCTATTGTCCAATGGGTAATAAAATATACATAGATTTTTTTCTTGTACTAACAGAGTAGTAATTATTATTGATCATTTTTCTACTAATTGCCCTTGATGAGTCATAAAGCGAGTCATCAAAGAGAAATTTCTAGAATATGTGACTTACTACGATGAGTCAGTATGATGAGTCATCGTAGAACTGTCTAGAACGGGTGAGTCAGCATGGCGAGTCAGCGTAGATATTTTCTAGAGCAGGTGAGTCAGCATGGCGAGTCATCATAGAAGCTTCTGGAACAGGTGACTCACTACGGTGAGTCACAGGGCGAGTCACCGCTTCTGGAACCTTCCGGAATCTGCTGAGTCATGGTGCTGAGGTGTCACGCCACGTGTCAAATTTCTATTGGCCTGCTGCGATGAGTCACAGCCACCAATTTTGACCAGCTCCTCATTGATCCACGTGTAAAGCACTTGATGACTAAACGTGGGTCCCGCAAACATTTTCGGGTCCGCTGTCCTTAATTTATACTGACAGATAAAATAATATTATAATAATATAAAATTATTTTATTTGACAGTTAAATCCTAAAAATTAAAAGATTATTTATCGTCTCATTCAGAATTGGGTTTAATAAGATCCCCTAGCTCTGAATAATTAAAACAAGATTTTCCTGACCCGGAAAAATATTATTTTCTTGTCCCGGAGCAAATCATACAAAAAGTCCAAATAAAATCACAGACAGTAATATTAAACACTGTATCATGTAGAAAAATTAAAAACAGTACATTCGGGACGTAATGGTCATTTTTTTATTTTTCCCCACGACGAAGCAAATCACCCAAAACGTTCAAATAAAATTACTGACAGTATTATATGTCTGTATATCTCCCAGAAAAATTAAAATAGTAGTTTGAGAAAATTTTTATTTTACCGTCACGAAACAAACTACGCAAAACGACCAAATAAAATTAGAGCTTGTAAAATATACCTGTATTTCATACAGAAAATCAAGAAACAGTAAAATTGGGACACAACGGTCATTCACCCAAAAGTTTGAAAAACAGCAAACAGGACATTCGGAATATTTTTCCAAAAGTTAGGGTGTTACATATGGTGTGCTGTTTGTGTTATCTCTATGCTACCATGTTGGTATTGGCGTAGGTGATCTCACCTCTTTGTTATATTGTTTTGCTGTGTTTGTATTGTTAAAATTGAATAGTAGATGGAATGAGTTTCTTAGACGTGATTGGAAGCAAATAATCTGAGTTCGGTGACAACATCAAGGAGTGACCATCCCAGACTATTTGGTGTGCGGTTTTGAGGAGGAACAGAAATATGACACGTCAAAATGGGTACAAGATGAAAAAAGTATGTTGAGTTTTCTCGTTAGTGTTTTACCGTGCTATTGAATAGGACCCGTCATGGAGTTTGCAACTGTGTAAAATTAAGTATGTAAGTTTTATATTTCTTAAATAAATGTTAAATATTATGTGGTATCTGTAATGTATATTAATCAGTTTAAATCTATTTTTCAGTATTACCTATAAATATCAATAAGTTTATATTTCCGCGAAAAGAAATTTTAAAACTCATATTTATAACTCAAACCTTTTATAAACTGATTTTCAGATTATGAGTTGGTTGTCAGAAATGTGATGCCCTAAGGAGGGTGTTATAGGTTCCTTGTCCTTCCAAGTGGGAGGTTTGAGGTTAAAAGAAGGCTTCTTCTATGCACCCTATCTTTTGAGTTGTTGTTCCACCTTTATAGCTTGGTGGACTAACTCATCAAGCTCTGCATAGTTGTGCAATTCCACAATATCTCCTATCTCATGGTTTAAACTATGAAGGAAACGTGGCATGCTAGCCTCCCTATCTTCAATGACATTAGCCCTTATCATGGCCACCTCCATCTCCTTGTAGTACTCATCCACACTCCTACTTCCTTGGGTAAGTCTTTGGAGTTTATTGTGTAATTCGCTATGGTACCATGAAGGGACAAACCTCCTCCTCATCAAACTTTTCATCTCTTCCCATGTATCTACGAGGTATTCCCTATTCCTTTCCCTCTCTTTTTGTACTTGGCTCCACCAAATTAGGACATAGTTAGAAAATTCTAGGGCAGCCACCTTCACCTTCCTTTTTTCATTGTAATGGTGATAGGAAAAGATTTGTTCTACCTTGGTTTTCCATTCTAAGTAGGCTCCGGGGTCATTCTTTCCTTGGAAAGAAGGTACTTGGGTCTTTACTTCTCCTAGGTCTCCTCCTCTTTCATCACTCATATGCCTCATATTCCTCCTTTCACTTCTCTCATGCCTCCTTCTCCTATCATGGTTCCTCCTAGTCCTCCTTTCCCTACCTGAATCATAGGTATCTTCATCCTCACGCGAGACTTCATGTTGAGAGTCTCTCCTCCTTTCATTATTAAGCCTTGTGTTTATTTCCACCCTAAACTTCTCAAGTTCTTTAGCTAAGGCTTGCATAAGGTTTGCAGTCCTAGGGGATGGGAGCGTACTTCCTTCACTCATCTTTGCATAAGTAATAAGAATAATTCAAGATTGAAAGGTCCTTACTACTCTTCTCACGTGTATACACTCTTAGATTGATTCCACTCGTGTTTCACACAATTAGGCTTTTGTTTAATGAAAATGCTCTTACCTTTTACCACTCAAGTTCTTTTTGCAAGTTCTTAAATGATCCCTCTCACGTTTTAATTATCAAAAGTTCTTACAAAAGTAGCAGTCCTCACAAGAGTAAGCACTCAGAAGTTGAAGAAAAGATGAAACTCTAGACAAAACTCAAAAGAATTTAAAAGACAAGCAAGAAAAGCTAATTAAAAAAAAAGGTAAAACTCAAAAGAAATAAGAAGAAAAAGAAATGCGCAAAGTATGTAGAATAGCACCGCTTAATGAAATTCACAAGGTATTCAAACTTAATCTTGTTTAAGTGCAAGGACAGTCTCTTTTTTTTTCTTTTTTTTATATTATTTTTCATGCCCTTGTTCTCTTTTTGCACTTAAAAAAAATTAGTTCTTGCAATTTTAGTTCAAAATGTTATTATGTCCAATTGTGTATTTAGGAGCTTCCTTTCAAATTAAGGTGCTATAAAACATGTAACATCAATGGATATAGAGTTGATAAGATCAAAGCTGTAAATATTATGCAGAAATTAAAGAACAGAAACTAAAGATAAAAAATAAAAGGACTGGAATTTAAATGGCAAAAAGTAAAGAATAGAAAGTAAAAAATGTTGCCAATTCTTAGGAATGGCAAAGATCAATGATGATCAAGGTTTTGTACAATTATGACATTCAAGCAATGTTGCTTGATGTTTAGAAAGTAATAAGAACAAGTACAAAAAAAAATAAGAATTCTATCAACTCTAGGATCTGGGCTCTAGATACCACATGATATGATCCAAGTTAGATGCATATTATTTTTACAGATCGTCCTTGAGTTGATTTCGTGTTTTAAAGAATTAAACAATGAAGGGTGAATAGCAATATGAACAGTAATGTGAACAGTGCTATGAATAGTGTCATAAACAGTATCATGAATAGTAAAAAATAGAAAAGATGAAAAAAGACAAGGAATGGAAGGAAGAAGACGCCACACTCTTGGAGAGTGATAAGTCAAGTGAAGATTTGCCACAAAGGTAAGGAAACCTTTGATAAGAACCAAGATGGTTCTTCCAAGAACCCCAAGAGAACTAAGCTCTCAAAACTCACAAAGGAGTGCAATAATATTCTCAAATTCAAAAAGTATCAAATGCAGTAAACACCAGCCTATTTATAGGCATTAGGTATGCGGCTAGGTCTAGCTAAAGGAGGCAACAAGCTAGCGCATTTTTAATCATAACCCTAGCGCAAATGTGGCCCAGGCCTAATTAGAAGGTTGCACCTATCCCTAACTCTGCTATGTGTAAGTTAAGCCCAAACAATAGACCCTTATTACAAAATTATCCCAAAAAAAAGAAAATAAGAACCAAAATTGAGAAAATGAAAAGGTTTAAATACATAATTAAATTAAATTGACAAAGAAGAAATCATGCCCCCACATTGGGCCCTTCATCAACTTGGATCATTTGGACCATCTTGAGTGCTCCTTCTAGAATAAGCTTGAGTGAGAGAAAGTGATTAACTTCTTTGTCCAAATCCTCCTTAGCCTTCTTAGCTTTTGACCTTGTCATTGGGCTTCCAAGTCCTCGTAGTGCATCTTTGGGCATTGGGCCCGTTGAGCTACCACTTGAGCTTCCTTGGTCTCCATCAGTAAGTTTAACCTTCTTAAAACTCTTGAGCTTTCAACCAACTTCCTTATCATTTAGAGTATCTTAGTTTACTTTAACTTGATGATTTTACACTTGCTAAAAACTTCTTGAAGCATCATGTAAGAACCAAATTAAGAGAGATGAAGGGAAAAGAAGTTTAACACCAATATTTATATTGGTTCACCCCAAAAAACATGCGGGACTACGTCTAGTACCTAGCAACCACTAAGATTTTCCACTATCAAGAGTGTTGTTTATCAACCAAACCTCTCTAGGCTTCACTACAAGTATTCTTTTACCATAACCTTTTCAAGCTCAAGCCAAGTATTCTTTTAAGACAACCTCTTCCGGCTCAACAGCACAAAGACTCCAAGTGACTTGTACAGCCCACAAGTTCACTTCCAATACTCAAGCATTAATACAAGGATTTAGGTGTTTGTTACTACTGGTTAGCTCTCAAAAACACTCAAGGAGTGAATTAACATAGTTTAGCAGAGCTGATCTATTGATTATTTCTATATCTTGAGTGTCTTATGTTTGATCTAATTGGACTTCATATGTGTTTAATTGTTAACTTTTAGCTAAGTTTTTGGATATGAAGTTTAATCGGATTTTTATTGTGAAACTATGCTTAAGTATGTTTATAAGCATTCATAATTGCATTATGTTTTTCAAGAAATCAATATTACCCCTAGAAGCAAAGAAAGAGGGAGGAATTTAAAGAAAGTAAGTGACACAGCCCGTGTCACATGACACGGTGTAGACTGTGTCCTTCTCTGGATTTTCGACATGGACCTGACCAACAACACGGCCCGTGTCATATGACACGGGATAGACCGTGTACATCTCTGTCTTCACAAGATGATCCAGTTTTAAGCATTGACCATCAACACGGCCCGTGTCATTTAACACGGGGTGGGTTGTGTTTCTCTCTGACTTGCAAAACACTTAAATTTGTGTTACCAGAACCTGACACGGGGTAGGCCATGTTAAATGACACGGCCTGTGTCATCGCATCAGAACATTAGATACGAATTCTAATGATGTGTTAGGTATCCAAAAATATAAAGAGGGTTAACTAGGGTCCTAAAAAGAGAGTCTGGATTGGGGAAACTGCCAAGAGGCTGAGGAGAAGACCAAGAACAAGGGAGAAGGAGATTGGATCGAAGATTGGAGTCTCGGATTCGAGCAATTGGAGATCAATCATCCCCAACTTTTGGAAACTAGTTTGATCTTTAGTTTTCTTCTGCACTTCTATTCTTGACAATGTTTTTCTTATGTTATTCTTTTGGTTTTGAATTTGCCATGTGTGGCTAGTTTTCTTATATGGTTAAGGGAAGATGAAACCCTAGTTTTGATTATGTGAATCTTGCATATTTCTTTATATCAATACAATTGTGTTTTTATTCATATGTTTCTGTTTTTAATTTAGTATAAAGGTTTTTATACTCTTTGCCAATTTCAAAAGTGGTAAAACTAGGATTGCTATGCGTGGTTACGGTGGTAGGATTAGTGAGGCATATGATCTAAGTAATTTAATCCCAGTGTGAGATTGGATCTTAGTGTGATTGGTTTTCTAAATCTTAATGCAATCAATAAGTAGGTGTATGAGTGGTTGCTTTACAAATAACTATTGATTAGGGATTGATTTGAGCGGTTGCTGAATTAACCAAAACTTAAGGAAAACAGAGAATTAATCTCACAATCACATAAAAACATAATTGGTCATGTTGGTATAAAAGATATGTGGGCTAGCATAATCTAGTGGTGGATTCCATCTCTTAACCATTGTCTTTTAATTGATATTTCAAATTATATTTACTATTTTTTTTGTTTTGGATTCAATTTCTATTTTTAATTTTAACAAACAAAACTCCTGTTTTATTGTTTAATATTTTTGAATGTTTAAATTAGGATTCAAATTATAGTGTTAATTGAATTAGTTCTCTGTGAATCGACCCTTGCTAACTACAACTGGTTGCAAGGTTTTTATTTTTGGTGGAACTTGGCAACTGATTTTCATTCTAAATTTTAATCACAATCCACACCACACCAAGAGCTCATAATACACCTACTTCAAGATCTATTCAGATTCAAACAGGTAGGTTAAGATAAGAAAGATGAGAAGGTTCAATTATATGTTCACTATGTTATTAAGGCTTAAGTTTCTAACTTTCAAATCTTCATGGGTATGATCTCTAATCACTCAAGGAGTGTATTTCTCTTTTAATCTTAATAGCCCTTAGCTTCTAAGAAGTAAAATAAAAGTCTTCTCTCAAAGAGAGCATAAAATAGAGTATGAACCCAAATCTGACTTTCTGCCTTAATATGATGTTAATACATGCTAAAATTCTATTTAATCTTCATGGGTAGGTCGTATTTATACTAGGGAATGCATTTCTAGCCATTCTGAACAAGTACCAAGTGATTCCATGTAGAAACTAGTCATTACTAGTCATTACAATACTTTCCCGCATGTGTTTATCATTTTCTGATAGTTGGGAAAGTTGTTGATGCTTAACTTTCTTAGCACAAACTTTCTCAGTTTCTTTTGGGCTCAACTTTGACTTTGTTTTGCTAGAATCTTTCATACTTATTCTTTTGAACTTGATTTCTTCAAAGTGACTTTGCATAATTTGTCTCTTTTAGGCTTGTAATCTTATTCGAAAAAGCTTCAAACAAACTTATCCTGTATTTTAATTTTCTCAACTTGTAAGCACTTGATCGAAACTTCTATTTTGATGTTTCTCATCTGATGCTGATTATTTTGAGTTTTAGCTTTAACCTTTGGTAGCTCAATAATACTTCATCTCAATTATTTTTTTTTGTTTTGCTTTCCAAATTTATCCTTTACTAACTTAGGAAGGGTTCTTCATGACTGTTTTCATCTTAAACGTTCTCAATTAACTTTCTTAAGTCTTCAGTCTTCTTAAGTAGATTTCTTCTCACTTTGTTGATATGAGCTTGACATTATAGGTTAGAAACCATGTTCTTCTACGATCTTTCATTCTTCAAACATATTTTAGGAGGTTTCTTTGGTTTTCATGCATCTTAATCTAAATGTTCTCAAGACATTTTCATGGATCAACTTTCTCATATTCTTTTGAAACTTTTTCACTTTGCCTAGGAACTTTCTCATGTTAGTAGGGAACTTTCTCATAAGCAACTTTCTCAGCTAACTCTCTTTCTAACTTTCTCACTGATGGAGATCAAGGAAGCTCAAGTGGCAGCCCAATGGGCCCAATGCCCAAAGATGCATTGCAAGAACTTGAAGGCCCAATGACAAGGTCAAGAGCTAAGAAGGCTAAGGAGGATTTGGACAAAGAAGTCAACCACTTTCTCTCACTCAAGCCCATTCCAGAAGAGGGAGCACTCAAGCTGGTCCAAATGATCCAAGTTGATGAAGGGCCCAATGTGGGGACATGAATTCTTCTCAGTCAATTTTATTTAATTATGTATTTGAACCTTTTAAGTTTCTCAATTTTGGTTCTTATTTTTTTCTTTGGATAATTTTGTAATAAGGGCCTATTGTTTGGGCTTAATTTGCGCATAGCAGAGCTAGGGATAGGTGTTGCCTTCTACTTGGGCCTGAGCCACATTTGCGCTAGGGTTAGGATCTAGCTTGCTACCTCCTTTAGCTAGACCTAGCCGCATACCTAATGCCTATAAATAGGCTTGTGTTTACTGCATTTGACACTTTTGAATTTGAGAATATTATTGCACTCCTTTGTGAGTTTTGAGAGCTTAGTTCTCTTGGGGTTCTTGGAAGAACCATCTTGGTTCTTATCAAAGGTTTCCTTACCTTTGTGGTGAATCTTCGCTTGACTTATCACTTTCTATGAGTGTGGCATCTTCTTCCTTCCATTCCTTGTCTTTTTTCAACTTTTCTAATTTTTACTATTCATAGTACTGTTCATGACACTGCTTATGTTACTATTCATCCTTCATCGTTTAATTCTTTAAAACACGGAATCCACTCAAGGACGATTCGTAAAAACAATATGCATCCAACTTGGATCATATCATGTGGTATCTAGAGCCCGGATCCTATAGTTGATAGAGTTCTTGTATTTTTTTGTACTTGTTCTTATTGCTTTTGAAACATCAAGTACCATTGCTTGAATGTCATAATTGTACAGAACCTTGATCATCATTGATCTCTGTCATTCCTAAGAATTGGTAACATTCTTTACTTTCCATTCTTTACTTTTTGCCATTTAAATTCCAGTCCTTTTATTTTATGCCTTTAGTTTTTGTTCTTTAATTTCTGTGCAATATTTACAGCTTTGATCTTATCAACTCTATATTCATTGATGTTACATGTTTTATAGCACCATAATTTGAAAAGAAGCTCCTAAATACACAATTGGGCATAATAACATTTGGAACTAAAATTGCAAGAACTAATTTTTTTTAAGTGCAAAAAGAGAACAAGGGTATGAAAAATAATATAAAAAAAATAAAAAAAAAGTCTATTCCAAAAAAAAAAAGAGACTACCCTTGCACTTAAGCAAGATTAAGTTTGAATGCCTTGTGAATTTCATTAAGCGGTGCTATTCGACATACCTTGCGTATTTCTTTTCTTCTTATTTCTTTTGAGTTTTACCTTTTTTTTTAATTAGCTTTTCTTGCTTATCTTTTAAATTCCTTTGAGTTTTGTCTAGAGTTTCATCCTTTCTTCAACTTCTGAGTGCTTACTCTTGTGAGGACCGCTACTTTTGTAAAAGCTTTTGACAACTGAAACACGATAGGGTTCATTTAAGAACTTGCAAAGAGAACTTGAGTAGTAAAAGGCAAGAGTGTTTTCATTAAACAAAAGCCTAATTGTGTGAAACAAGAGTGGAATCAATCTAAGAGTGTATACACGTGAGAAGAGTAGTAAGGACTTTTCAATCTTGAATTATTCTTATTACTTGTGCAAAGATGAGTGAAGGAAGTACACCCCCATCCCCTAGGACTGCAAACCTTATGCAAGCCTTAGCTAAAGAAATAGAGAAGTTTAGGGTGGAGATAAACACAAGGCTCGATAATGAAAGGAGGAGAGACTCTTAACATGAAGTCTCGCATGAAGATAAAGATACCTATGATTTGGGTAGGGAAAGGAGGACTAGGAGGAACCATGATAGGAGAAGGAGGCATGAGAGGAGTGAAAGGAGTTATGAAAGGAGGAATAAGAGGCATAGGAGTGATGAAAGAGGAGGAGACCTAGGAGGAGTAAAGACCCAAGTACCTTCTTTCCAAGGAAAGAATGACCCCAAAGCCTACTTAGAATGGAAAACCAAGGTAGAACAAATCTTTTCCTATCACCATTACAATGAAGAAAGGAAGGTGAAGGTGGCTGCCCTAGAATTTTTTGACTATGCCCTAATTTGGTGGAACCAAGTACAAAAAGAGAGGGAAAGGAATAGGGAATACCTCGTAGATACTTGGAAAGAGATGAAAAGTTTGATAAGGAGGAGGTTTGTCCCTTCATGGTACCATAGGGAATTACACAATAAACTCTAAAGACTTACCTAAGGAAGTAAGAGTGTAGATGAGTACTACAAGGAGATAAAGGTAGCCATGATAAGTGCCAATGTCATTGAAGATAGGGAGGTTACCATGTCACGTTTCCTTCATGGTTTAAACCATGAGATAGGAGATATTGTGGAGTTGCACAACTATGAAGAGCTTGATGAGTTAGTCCACCAAGCCATAAAGGTGGAACAACAACTCAAAAGAAATGGTGCATGGAAGAAGCATTCTTCTAACCTCAAACATCCCACTTGGAAGGACAAGGAACCAAAGGAAGACTCCTCTACACAACTAAAGGGAGGTATGACTTCTAAAAACTCTAATATTTTTCCTTCCACTTATGCTTCTTGATTTTCTTCTTCTAAAAATAGGAACATCAAGTGCTTCAAATGCTTGGGGAGTGGACACATAGCCTCTCAATGCCCAAACAAAAGGGTAATGGTGATAAGAGAGGGACATCTCTCTAGTGATTCATGTCCAAATTCCCCTCCCTCAAGTGAAGGAGAAGAAGAATGTGAGACCTATGCTCATGATGGCAACTTGTTAATGATAAGGAGACTCTTGGGTAGCCAAGTTATGGCAAGGGAGCAAGACCAAAGAGAAAACATCTTCCACACAAGATATGTCATTCAAGGCAAAGTGTGCTCATTAATCATTGATGGGGGAAGTTGCACAAATGTGGCAAGCACTCACTTGGTAAGAAAACTTGACCTTAAAACTACTCCTCACCCCCAACCATACAAGCTTCAATGGCTAAGTGAGAATGGTGAGTTGATAGTGAATCAAAAAGTGTTAGTAAGTTTGTCAATTGGTAAGTATAATGAAGATATTTTGTGTGATGTTGTTCCCATGGAGGCCGGCCATATTTTGCTTGGAAGGCCTTGGCAATTTGATAAGTGTGCTATTTATGATGTTTTCACTAACAAGTACTCCTTTGTTCATAATAACTTAAAGGTAACCCTTGTACCCCTTACTCTCAAACAGGTTTGTGAAGACCAAGTGGCTTTGAAGCTAAGAAGGGAGAAAGAGAAGAAAGACGTAAAAGTAAAATCAAAGGAAGAAGCAAAGAATAGGGACCAAGAACTTGTAAATGAGAAAAAAATGAATGTTTAATTTTTAGGGAGAGTGAGATTAAGAGGGCTTGTTTTGCAAAGCAAAAGATGTACATTTGTGTATACAAAGACTTGTACTTAAATTGTAACTCTAACCCTCTACCTAGTGAAGTTGATTCTCTTTTGCAGGACTTTGAAGATG
Source organism: Ormosia emarginata (assembly GCA_029884605.1). NCBI lineage: Eukaryota > Viridiplantae > Streptophyta > Magnoliopsida > Fabales > Fabaceae > Ormosia > Ormosia emarginata. Next base: position 557,775 of record JAQQTP010000013.1, on the reverse strand, counting down.
TCTTTCCAAAAAGTGTCCCTCCCAGACTACCACCCTTGAGGGGGATTGAACATCAAATAGACTTCATCCCGGGAGCCTCTTTGCCCAATAGGCCTGTCTATAGGGCAAATCCTAAGGAAACTAAGGAAATTCATAAACAAGTGGAGGATTTGATGCAAAAAGGATGGGTGAGGGAAAGTTTAAGTCCTTGTGCCGTGCCTGTCATACTTGTCCCCAAAAAGGACGACACTTGGAGAATGTGTACTGATTGTAGGGCTGTAAATAATATAATTGTAAAATATAAGTATCCCATCCCTAGACTAGATGATTTGCTTGATGAATTACATGGTGCATATTACTTTTCTAAAGTGAATTTAAAAAGTGGATACCATCAAATTAGGATAAGGGAAGGGGATGAGTGGAAGACAGCCTTTAAGACTAAGCATGGATTGTATGAGTGGTTAGTGATGCCTTTTGGGCTTACAAATGCACCTAGCACCTTTATGAGGTTGATGAACCATGTATTGAGAGAGTTTCTAGGCAAGTTTGTAGTAGTGTACTTTGATGACATCCTAATCTATAGCATAACCTTAGAAGAGCACCTAGAACACCTTAGGGCTATGATGAGTGTGCTTCGAATAGAAAAGTTGTATGCTAATTTAGAGAAGTGTGTCTTTTGCACCGACCATGTAGTGTTCCTATACTTTGTTGTGAGTGCTAAGAGAGTGCAAGTAGATGAAGAAAAGATAAAAGCCATTAGGGAGTGGCCTACCCCTAAGTCTGTGAGTGAGGTAAGAAGCTTTCATAGGTTAGCTAGCTTTTATAGAAGGTTTGTAAAAGATTTCAGCACCATAGCCGCCCTTTTAAATGAAGTTGTTAAGAAAAATGTGAGTTTTAGGTGGGGGGAGGATCAAGAGAAAAGTTTCAACACACTCAAAGATAGGCTCACTCATGCACCCATACTTGCATTGCCTAATTTTTCTAAGTCTTTTGAACTTAAGTGTGATGCATCAAATGTTGGGATTGGGGCTGTTTTATTACAAGAGAGTCACCCTATTGCATACTTTAGTGAGAAATTGCAAGGAACTGTTTTAAATTACTCCACCTATGATAAAGAATTGTATGCAGTCATAAGGGCTTTGCACACTTGGCAGCACTACCTTTTGCCAAAAGAGTTTGTAATTCACAGTGATCATGAGTCACTAAAATATTTAAAAGGGCAAGGTAAGCTTAATAAGAGGCATGCCAAGTGGGTGGAATACCTTGAACAATTTCCCTATGTGATCAAACACAAGCAAGGAAAGGTAAACATAGTGGCTAATGCGTTTTCCAAGAGGTATACCTTATTAGCTACTCTTGAAACAAAAAAGTTGTCTTAAACACATAAAGGAGTTGTATGTGCATGATGATATTTCTCCAAGATGTATGATGCATGTGAAAAAGAGGGCATATAGGGGGTTCTTTAGGCAAGATGGGTATTTATTCAAAGAAAAATGTTTATGTATGCCTAAGAGCTCTTTGCGTGAATTATTGCTTAGAGAAGCTCATAAGGGGGGATTAATGGGTCACTTTGGGATCCAAAAGACTTTAGATGTGTTGCATGAGCATTTTTATTGGCCTGGCATGAAGCATGATGTGCATAAACTATGTGATAGGTGCATTGTTTTTAAAAGAGCCAAATCAAAGGTAATGCCTCATGGACTCTATACCCCCTACCTATTCCTGATTCCCCTTGGACTAACTTGTTTATGGACTTTATGCTAGGTTTGTCCCGCTCAAAAAATGGAAGAGACTCTATTTTTATGGTGGTGGACAGATTCTCCAAGATGGCCCACTTCATTCCTTGCCATAAGGTGGATGACATCATTCATGTGGCGGACTTGTTCTTCAAAGAAGTGGTGAGGCTTCATGGAATGCCCAAAAGCATAGTCTTAGATAGGGACTCAAAGTTCCTAAGCCATTTTTGGAGGACCCTTTGGAACAAGCTTGGGACTAAGATACTCTTCTCTACCACTTGCCACCCACAAACCGATGGGTAAACTGAGGTGATGAATAGGACCCTATCGACCTTGCTGTGATTAATCATCAAGAAGAACATCAAAACCTGGGAAGAATGCTACCTCTTGTTGAATTTGCTTATAATAGGGTTATGCATGCTACTACTAGCTTTTCTCCTTTTGAGATTTTATATGGTTTTAATCCCCTCACCCCCCTTGATTTACTGCCTCTACCTAATGTCTCTTCTTTAATTCATAGGGATGGACAAGAAAAAGCTAAATATGTGAGGAAGCTCCATGAACAAGTCAAGACTCAAATTGAAAGGAAGATGGAGCAATATGCTAGGCAAGCAAACAAAGGAAGGAGACAGTTGTTTTTGAACCAGGAGATTGGGTGTGGGTGCACATGCGAAAAGAAAGGTTTCCTTTGCAAAGGAAATCTAAGCTCTTACCTAGAGGAGATGGACCCTTCCAAATCTTAGAAAGAATCAATGACAATGCCTACAAAGTTGACCTACCAGGTGAGTATGGGGTTAGTGCAACATTTAATGTGGCTGACTTAAGTCCTTTTGATGTAGGTGATGAAGGATCAAATTCGAGGACGAATTCTTTCGAAGGGGGAGGGCATGATGGAGATCAAGGAAGCTCAAGTGGCAGCCCAACGGGCCCAATGCCCAAAGATGCATTGCGAGGACTTGGAGGCCCAATGACAAGGTCAAGAGCTAAGAAGGCTAAGGAGGATTTGGACAAAGAAGTCAACCACTTTCTCTCACTCAAACCTATTCCAGAAGAGGGAGCACTCAAGATGGTCCAAATGATCCAAGTTGATGAAGGGCCCAATGTGGCGACATGAATTCTTCTTAGTCAATTTTATTTAATTATGTATTTGAACATTTTAATTTTCTCAATTTTGGTTCTTATTTTCTTTTTTTTGGGGATAATTTTGTAATAAGGGCTATTGTTTGGGCTTAATTTACGCATAACAGAGATAGGGATAGGTGCAACCTTCTAATTGGACCTAGGCCACATTTGCGCTAAGGTTAGGATTAAAAATGCGCTAACTTGCTGCCTCCTTTAGCTAAACCTAGCCACATACCTAATGCCTATAAATAGGCTTGTATTTACTACATTTGACACTTTTGAATTTGAGAATATTATTGCACTCCTTTGTGAGTTTTGAGAGCTTAGTTCTCTTGGAGTTCTTGGAAGAACCATCTTGGTTCTTATCAAAGGTTTTCTTACCTTTGTGGCGAATCTTCGCTTGACTTATCACTCTCCAAGAGTGTGGCGTCTTCTTCCTTCCATTCCTTGTCTTTTTTCATCTTTTCTATTTTTTTACTATTCATGATACTGTTCACAGTACTGTTCATGCTACTGTTCATGACACTGTTCATATTACTATTCACCCTTCATCGTTTAATTCTTTAAAACATGAAATCAACTCAAGGACGATCCATAAAAATAATATGCATCCAACTTAGATCATATCACTCACAACTTGAAGAACTTCAATTTTCTCATTCTTTAAAAACATCATCACTTGATTATTCTCTTGATGATACAGATAGTATATGCTTTTCTTTAATGATTGTATTGCTCTTGAATTAGGTTTATTGTTGTAACACTCCAATTTTTAGAAAAATGTCCCGAATGTTCTGTTTGCTGTTTTTCAAGTTTTTGTGTAAATGACTGTTGTGTCCTTATTTACTGTTTCTTGTTTTTCTGTATGAAATACAAATATGTTTTACAGGCTAAAATTTTATTTGATCGTTTTATGTAATTTGCTTCGAGACGGTAAAATAAAAATTTTCTCAAGCTACTGTTTTAATTTTTCTGGGAGATATACAGACAATTAATACTGTCTGTAATTTTATTTGAACATTTTGGATGATTTGCTTCGTCGTGGGGAAAAATGGAAAAATGACTGTTACATCCCGATTGTACTGTTTTTAATTTTTCTATATGTTATAGTGCTTAATATTATTGTCTGTGATTTTATTTGGACTTTTTGTGCGATTTGCTCCGGGACAGGAAAATAATATTTTTCCGGGCCGGAAAAATCTTGTTTTAATTATTCAGAACTAGGGGATCTTACTAAACCCGATTCTGAATGATACTGTTGTTAATCTTTTAATTTTTAGGATTTAACTGTCAAATAAAATAATTTTGTATTATTATAATATTATTTTATTAGTCAGTATAATAAAATGACAGTGGACCCGAAAATGTTTTGCGGGACCCACGTTTAACTGAAACAGTTAACTTAGTAGCTTAATTAAACCTCATTAGTGATAGAACTTTCAAGAACATGATGACTAAGTATGGTGAGTAGGTTAATTAGTGACTAAGCATGTGACTAGGTTAGATGATTATGCTAAACTCAACCAATGGGAGACAAGCTTGCTAACCAAGTTTTAATCTTGACCTTTGATTCATTCTAAGGCTTGGATGAAGCCAAACCCATGACACCTTGCATGGCTTCGAAGTCCACGACCATATGGCTTTTGGAAGGCCATAATCACTTTGTCTTCATGCAATTTTCTCTCTTCTCTCTCTTCCAAAAACCCTAAACACCATTGAAGCTTCCTTGAAGCTAGTTTCGGCAAAGCTCTATTCTACACCATCCAACCACCCAAAATTTTATCCAACCAAGTTTTCTAAACCTAAACACAATCCTAAGAACATCTCTAGTTGAGAGTTCTTGCAAAATCTTCCATTTGAAGCTTGGAAACTTATTTGGAAAATTTTACCTAGAAGGTGAAATTTCTTGTTTTCCATTTCTAAACTCTTTTTCAAAGTTCTAAGCCATGATTTCTCCATGGTTTAAGCTCTCTTTTATGGTTAGTAACTTGTAGATTTTGTTTAAGTTTGTTAGGTGATTTGAAGGAGAAAATCGAAACCTAGAAGAGGAGTGAAAGAATATTTTTGTCTTCATTTAAGGTAAGAGGAAGACAAATCTTATCATCCATGGGTGGTGGTAAGAAAATGGAGGTTGATTGTTGATTGTAGAATCCATAAGGATTCCTTTGTTTATGTTTGTTAGTAGCTTGTTTGTGTGATTGTTAGTAGCTTTCCTATTTGATGTTTGTAATAATTTGTATGATGTTACATGTCTACAAGCTTTAAATTGCATGTTTACAAGCTTTGATAATTTGTATGTGTTAGAAATGCATGATAATGTATAGGATGTGAATAACATGCTAAGGTATGCATGAGTGTTCCAAAGAACACAACACCAAGACTCACGGCCATTGACCCAAAAGGAGAACCAAAATGTTCTCATTATTTTCCTAAAGTGTAATTTAATTAACCTAGGAAAATTAACAAGAGATAGAATTGTTTAGATCAAGGAAAATGAATTTAGAAATCAAATGACCCAAATGTATATTTCGGCCAACATGCCAAACCAAGAATTCATGATTTCTAAAATCAATTCCAAACCATTTTCAAGTATAAAGATGCAATATATGTTAAAAAGAATTTTTCTAAAATGAGTTTTGAAGAAATAAATTGAATTGAATTAAGTTTAATCAACTAAAACTATTGATTTTATTGTTAAAAAAGAAATACAAGTAACTTTCAAAAATTTCTAACATATAGCTCATCTTCTTATTTTGAAGCATGTTAGTGGTTTTCAAAAGGATTAAATTATACGGTTAAAAATTAAGTAAACAGAATTTTTACGAAAAAATTAGAAAATCATTATTATAATTTTCTAAACAAAATACTGTCAATTTTTAGTAAAAATGGGCAATTAAGATAGAAAAGATGTCCAAAAGACAGTATACGGTATGAAAAATATTTTACGTAGTTTACACGTATTATTTATTATTTTTGTTTATTTAAACAGTAAATTTTAATGGATTTGGACAAGAAAATGATTTAAAAACCTTACACGATTGAGAAAACGTATTAAAAACTCTACGCGATTTTAAAAATAGTAAAATATATTTACGCGATTTAAAAACGTTTGTAAAAACGACGAGATTGTGAAAACGCGATAAAATTTCTACGCGATTGACCAAAACGGTATTTTCTGTATTTTTCTGCTGTCGGGCTATGAGGTGAACCCGTACAGGCTTTGGAACAATATTTGTCCGGTGGGACTTACTGTATCTTTTTATCTTTGAGGATATATTTTATTGAGGGTATTCTGGTAATTTCTCATATATTGAGTTTATGCCAATTTTTGGTGGATTGGTTGATGAGGTGAATCACATCGTGTTGTCGATGCGATAAACGTAGTGTGGTTCATTATCTTTATGAACTTGGAGACGTTAGTGTACGGGATCCCATATATGGACAGTCGGTCACTCCGCTGGGCTGTGGTAACCGATAACACACTAATGGACTCGACACGCACTATTTTTAATCGAGATTTCGTAAAGTCTAATAGTACATTGCCTGTAGTGCCACAACGTGAGACCGTGAACTACACCATGCCTTGGATGATGGATTCCATGTGACGTGGGGCTATAGACGTAACGTGAGACCGCGGAATAGTTTGGTTGGGCAGCTGTGGTACTAATAGATTTTGCGGGTCATTCTCTCTCTGATATCTGTATGTGTTTAGCTCCATGGAGTAGGATCGTGTCATATTGTATATGGTTATATCTTGGATATTATTTTATTTTATTTGTTTATTTTATCTGGTTATTATTATGATAATTGGTATATTTCTTATTTTATCGTGGTATTATTTTATCTGTGATATTGTCTTATCTGTGATATTATTTTATTCGTGATATTATGTGTTGTTGTGATACTATCCTGTTATTAATTAATGTTATAGCTTTTCATATTGCATGAACTGTATATCTGTTGTTTGTTGTTTTCTTATTTGTCATGCTTGTGATGATTTTAGTTTGTCTTACCTCTTTATTGTATGTGTTTTCTATATATTTATTTACGTGGTAAAGAGTTTGAGGAAGAGGAACAACCTCTTGAGATTTTGTATCCTGAGGAGGAAGAGGAGCGAAAGTCAAGACCGATCGACGACCAAGAACCATCTAATCATCCATATCCATTGGACTGATTTGTTTGGGTATGGCGGTGCCAGGATTTTTGGCTTTTGTGACACTCGAGTTTCACGGTGGATCGTTAGCTTGGCATCTGCGGGGAGACAGAGACTCTGTGACTTACGTGGGACGGTTGACTGTGTCCATACGACTTACGTTTGATGGAGAGCCAGTGATGACGACTACTTGTGTTTCGCACTTAGAGTTGCCTTTATCTCTTAGGCGTCATTGGGGTGGTGTGTCCACTGAGCCTAATGAGATGACTATCGTATCGACTGCGCGGTCTCGTTTCCGCCGAGTGTCGAGGCATCCTGGATATTTATCTTCTGATGAGTTTCCTGAGAGTGATCCATCAGAAGATTAAATGTTTATGATGTGTATTTTTTGGCGCTTTACTGTTTCTGTTTACTGCTTATGTTTAAATATTTGTAGTTATAGTTGTAAATTATTTGCATAACTTATAACTTGGACCATATGTATATTATGAGTGATGTTGTTCTGTTGGTTTTATATTTCCGCGTTATTTTATTTAATAATATTATGTTTAACATGAATTATTTTACAACCCGTATTAATACGTAAGAAATGTTTTACAACTTGGGTAGATTTTATTTATCTTTCTTTTATTTTCTTTATATATGTGACATCCCCACAATGGTGTTACAATTGTAACCTCTGTTTTCTTCTGAACTTTTTCATAACCTTCTTTGGGTGAATTTCTCATGTTTATCAAAAACTTTTCCAAGACTTCTTTGAACTTTCTCAACTTTGAATTTGATCTTCTTATTCTTCTCTAATAACCTAGAATTCTTCTTTTATACAGATTTAGTTTTGCATAGGTTAGAATAACAAAGAAACTCCACAAAGAGCATGTTAAACCATTTTAAATACTAAGAGCAATGATATTAAATTTTTAACATAGTTGGTTATCATCAAAACATAATATTCACTGCTAAACACAAAAGAGATTTGGAGCATACATTGACTAACTTAGATGGACTATGGGATCACTGTATGCATAGGTATTGATGCCTATGCTTATGTTTTGCTTTATCTCTGCCTATATATATGGCTATGACCATGACTATGTATCGATGGAAGCTCGGAGGACTATTATGTTTTATTCTAATTGTATTGATGTAAATTGTTGCCAAAGTTAGAGTTCTAACCATGAGGACTCACTTTGAGATAATATTTACGCTCAATAGTAATTGATTTTCATTACACGTTTATCGAGAGCTTTCGACCCAGCACACCATGAGAGCTAAAGAACTTAAAAGTAAGGTTAAAATGGATCACTAATTGCTAAGGTGACTAGAAGGACCATATAAAAGAATAATAAAGCTGAAATAAAATATGGTTAAAATGAGTGAGAAACGTAAGTAAATTGATAACTGGAACTTAAAGAGGTACTTGTGGTTAACTCTATTCTATTTGATTGCCTTTATGAGCGTAAAGTGAACTATATAAGATAGAGGGCATCACAGATTGAACATTTACGGGTGGCCCAATTACGATAGGCTCTAATACCATGTTCAATAATTATAGGATTACAGATAAAGAACAAAGAAAAGAGTAAAATACAACTATAGGTACTAAATTGAAAAATATTATTAGGATCATAGTTATCAAATCGTAAATTGTATCGAGAATCGTTCACTTAATTTTCGAATCTTGAATCGTAAATCGTATCGAATTGTACGATTCATAAACACATCAATAAAAAACTTAAATATACATTTACACACCTAAAACATAAAGAAAACACTTAAAAAGTCTCAAATAAATACTTAAATAAAACCATCATAAGGAATAAGTCATAAGTAAACACATAAATTATAATTTAAATATAGATAAGTGATTTCAAATTGATCAAAAAAGTTTTTAATTCTAAATAATAATACTCAATACTCAATACTAATTACTAAATAATCTATATTCTATATATATCTTCAATTCTCCTCCCTAAGGTCAAGATCATCAATATCGTCCAGCCCCTTCAATTCTCCCACCGTCCAGCAACAAAATCTGTGAAAATCTTCAATATCGTCCATGTTCCATGAATTGCAGAATCGTGCGATTCATGTTTCCGATTCTGAATCGCACTGATTCAGACGATTCAGCCACGATTCCTATCAATTTCCGATTCGAAGCCATTTCTATATCGCCGACGATACGAATCGGATCAAATCGTACGATTCTAACAACTATGATTAGGATGATGTAAAAGTAATACAATACCACAATCTACCATCCTATATACATTAACAATTAGGTCAAATACTTATACTTCTAATATAAACTCAAACTTATTAACACTAAGACTAATAACCCTAATATCTTCTAACAAACTCGTTTTGGCACAATAACTAGGTTACAACTCCAAAGAAGTCATTTCATTGTGAATGTGAAGAGCCCTTGCATTGTCGCCCTTCTGCATGTAGCTGGCAATCAATGTCTTATATATAGTCATATTCGGGGTTAGCAAACGACCTTTCATAATCCTTAGATACTTTTCTGCATCTTCAAGCTTTCCACAATGGCATAAACTCTCAATTATTGATGTGAAAACAGATAATCCAGGAGACATAGACCTGTACTCCATTTCGTAATATAGCTTGAGAACTTCCTGAATATCATCCTTTTTGGTATAACCCTCTATCAGATGAGAGTATGTAATATCATTGGCTAAGAAACCTTTATCCAACAGCGCTGTCAACATTGCATTGGCCTGCTCCACATCCCCCCTCTCACAGAGCTTTTCTACCATCCTATTGAATGACAAACAACTAGGAATTAGCCCAATTCTCAACATTTTCTCACAAGTACTCAAGCACTCCTCCAATCGTTCCAAATTAGCGCATCCAATGATAAGATGATCAAAAGTCTCACCATATGGCTTCAAGCCCCTTTCTTCCATTTCTTGCATCAAACCATCTGCTTCTTCGATTCTGCCCTCTCCACAGTATGCTCCTATAAATGATGTATAAACAAAAGAATTTGCCTGAACACCTCTTTTCACCATTTCTTGATACATCTCCCATGCAGAATCCAAATTTCCCAATGTAACTTTGGCATGAACAATTAGAGAGTAGGCAACTGAGTCAGGAATCAAATTCTTCTGCAACAGTCTCTTCAACAATACCACTACCATGCTTTCTTCCATTTGTCCCCTCTCTAAGACTCTGAAAATCAAGCTAGAATTGACAATAACTGAAGGAGAGCTCCTATTCCCCATAATTCTATCCAATGTATCCACATTTTTCTGCAGCTGCCCATCCTTGCACAACGCATTAATCATGATCCTCAAAGTTACTACATTCGGGTAAGTCCTTTTTCGAATCATATGCTCATAAATATCCCAAACTAGAGCACACTGATCAGATTTCTGTACAACATGAAGCAAAGTATTGAAACTTATGAGACTGATAGAGAACCCGTGTTCCTCCACATAAAGGCAAATGTCGAAAGCAATGTTAGTCATTCTCAACTTTGCATAAGCCTGTATCAATAAATCAAACACCAGAGGATGAGAAGCAGAAACCTTATAGCTGTCAAGTAGCGAATCCACAACCGAAAATCTCATGTGACTTTCTTTGTTTTTCTCCAAAACTGATTCGAGCAATGCTCGAGCATCCGTGAGCAACCTAGCTCTGACCAGAATATGGATTGCTATGCAGTACGACCGAATCCCGTGTTCGAAGTTCTTCCTCTTTGTGGACCAATGGAAGAAACCCAGAGCACCTTTTGCATCGCTGGGATCCTTCAACTCCAACAGCACTCGCTCCACCACTGAATCACTAAACTCAAAGGAACCAAACTTGCTGCTTATGATGTCCCAATTCCATCCCCTTCTAAATGAATTGCATATTGTACTAACAACATCATCCTTTGACATCGTCTGTGTGTGAATAAGATTTAAATAATGCAAGTGAGGTTTGGAAAAACTAACTCTGGTGACGAGTTTGAAGGGTTTGGAACCCATTTGGTGCAGAAAAACCATGGTTCTATGGCCAACAACAGAAGATAAGCTTCTTTTTTTTTACCCCTTTGCTAAAACTTTGCATTCTTTTTATCTATCAGCCAAGAAATTGTGGGTTCAATTCAAATGGCTTGGAAAATGTATCATGCCTTCCTTTCACAACATCATATCAAGGATTTCTTTCTACATATGAGCCTGGAAAGTGGATAAATAGCAAAGTGGATATGCCCAGAAACGTTTTGGGTTATGAGTGGGAGTAACGAAATGAATACCTTGGCATTTGGCAACAATGGTTGAAACTTGAAAGAGCCTCCACGGTGGGTTTCCGAAGAGAAATCAAATAACCCACGCCGCCTAACTACTCTGAGGGTAAGGAGTCTAAACTACTCTGAGGGTAAGGAGTCTAAAGACTCTCTCTCTCTCTCTCTGCTCACGCGCAGTGTACGTGCAATTGAACTGAATCACAAGTCACAAGAAGTCACATGTTTGCCTTTCGAGTTTCGACACTTCCAAAGCCTCCAACTACTATTGTCTGAGCAACAGCATCGTTCTCATCGGCCTATCTCTTGTTGCTCCTTCTCCCAAATTCATCTATCTTGCTTTTGCCAACAGGGTCCTAATAAGAACGAGGTGGCTTTGAAAACCTATTTTCTTCTTTTCCCATTTCTACTCACAAAGTCTTCATTGGCACCTAAAAGGTAATACCCATTTTTCTCTGCTGCCATTCATGTCTTGTGACTCTTGAATTATGATATTTTCTTTTGTACTTACTTATGGGCTTTAATAGTTAGAAATTAATATGTAATCAATCTTCCACAATAATCTTGATGGGTTTGTTTGTCTTTGATCCATTCTTTTTTCTTTTTCTTTGTTCTTAAATGGGTTTTCAGTCCATTGGGGCATGAACAAAACGTGACTCTAATCTTTTTTCTCAAACCCTTTCTTCCAACCCTTTTAATCACATTTTATTTGTTACTTTTAACCTCTCTTAATTGAGTTAATGGATACATGGAGGGTGATTAAAGGAGTTGGAGGGAAGTGTCAGAAGAAAAGAGTTTGAATTTGTTCTTGGCACATTGTGCAACGAACCAAGCTTTAGTGGTATTAAGGTTCAGTTACTTACCATAATGAAAACTGGCGATTTCAGAAATGACTAATAGGTAGATGATCACTCTAGAAATTGCGTTTGGTTCATCTACGCTCGTGGGGTCTATTCATGAGTTTCATTATTTTATTTTTTTTGTCTTTTTGGTTGTTTTTCAGAATTGTATAACGATAAGTAATTTTGCTAATATTCTGAGTGTATTGCAAGTAAAGGACTTTATTGTTCATTAGGAAGGTTTTTGAGGAGTAAACTTTGAAAGAATTCAACAAGTTGATTGAAATCTTTCGATATGGTTTTTTGGCAAATTGATCTTTACTTGTTTTGGAATATTGGGTGCTAGGCTGCTAGCTAAGTGTTTTTCAGTCACAACGAAGTGACTGAAATCTTGTGCTTCAGAATGGTTGCTTCTTTTGTGTCAGTTGCCATTAGTTGGTTGGATAAGTTAAATTATTTTTCTCATTAAAAATTAAAATGAAACTTTTAGCAGGAATTTGTATAATTTAGAGAATTAAGGTGCTCCAATGAATCAGTTGAAGTTTTATATTTTCTTCTTTAACTTCCAGAATTTAGGACTGATCTACCATACAACAACAACAACTAAGCTTTTTCCCACTAGGTATGGTTGGCTACATGGATCAAACGATGCCATTGTACTCTATCATAAACCAAGTCTTCAGAAATGCCATTCCAATATAAATATTTTTTAATTGTTTCACTTATAGCCTTTCTTGGTCTCCATCTACCTCTAGCTATTGGGCTATTATTCACATGCTCTACTCTTCTTACATGAGCTTCTAAAGGTTTTCTCCTTACATGTCCAAACCACCTAAGGCGAGATTCTCCCATCTAAACCATAAATTTAGGATTTCTTTATTTTATAATTTTAGTTAAAAACTTCTTGGTGAAAGATTTATTATATTGAATAACCACTTGGACATCCTCTTCTAAGCTTTGATCAATTTGTTGTTAACTGATATTTCCTGATTCTCTTTTCTCCATTCCCTGCTTAAGCATCACACTTGGACAGGTGAAAAAATCAATAGAATTTTTTCTGTAGCAATTTTTTAAGGTATTGATTCTAGTTTTCTTATCTAGATTTACAGTCTCTGCTACTATACTACACTAATTGAAGATGGCGACAGCAACATTTTCTGGAATGCAAATTGCCGTGTCAAGACCATGCATTTCTTCATCACAAAGGTTTGAAGATGCTGGTGCTGTGGTTCTTGGTGTCAAGTCCACGGTGGGATCATGGAATAAACTTGCGAGTGTATGCCATGTTTCATCAATGCAACCTTTACAACGAGGCTTTACCTCGCCTTCCATAAAATTTGACAAAATCACTACAAAGGCAATGGCTGAGTCTAGTGAAAGCAAGCCAGTCGCAGGATTACCAATTGATTTGAAAGGTTATTGTTTCTCTTCTCTAAAACTTCTCGTGCATATTTTGTTTTATTTGCATATATGTTTTGATAATGTCCAACTAATACTATTGTTCCAGAATTAGGAGAAATGTTATATTGAGACCACTTAAACTTCTCCTTCTCCTATTAACTACTTCAATTATTCCAATGTATACCGTGCTGAGAATTGGATACAAGTCAGCATACACAATAAAACACATCCTCCCAGCCTCTTAAGAGCTTGTACATGTTTTACTGTATAAAATATTGATGGGTGGTCTTTGCAACTGAGGCCCATGAATATAATACGATAACATATGTATAGCAACCCATGTCTAGATTTATCTCTTTTTATTGATAAATTCAGTAAGAACTAAGTGTGTTTTCTTTCATAAACTGTCTCAAATATTTTGATCTTCTTGTCATAGATTTTGCTGTCCTAGATTTTGAGGACAAGTAGTGCTCTGTTGAAAGTAGTGTTATGTGTAGGTAAAAGGGCTTTTATTGCTGGTGTGGCTGATGATAATGGACATGGTTGGGCAATTGCATAATCTCTTGCTGCTGCAGGAGCTGAAATTCTTGTTGGCACATGGGTGCCTGTAAGTACTTTATTTGTTTTTTCCTTTTGATAAGAATGGGTGCCTGTCTGTCAATATGTTAATCCGTGAGGTTATCTGTCTGCAAACATTTGTATTTCCCCCCATTTTTTGTAGTCCTTATTAATGATACAGTTACTAACTGTAAACTTTGTCATTAGGCTCTGAATATTTTTGAGTCCAGCCTACGGCATGGAAAATTTGATGAATCTCGTGTGTATGATGTTTAGTACTGCTATTGATTTTGTTTATTAGGTTATGAGAAATGGATGTACTCTGCTAAAAAGAAAACTTCCTTTTCAGATTACCAGATGGTTCATTGATGGAGATTACTAAAGTTTATCCCTTGGATGCAGTTTTTGACAATCCCGAGGATGTACCAGAAGATGTAAGGGAGAAATAATAGTTTTATGACAAAGATGCAAATTACATATATATCATCTTTCATATCCCCATATTCATTACCTTTTTTTCTTTTTTTTTTTCTGTTTAAAACTTGTACAGATAAAAACAAACAAGCGTTATGCTGGATCAACTAATTGGACAGTTCAGGTAAATTCACTTATTTTTGTATGGTTAGAATGCTCTTTTGGTTGCCAACTTGGACAGTGGACACAAGTTTTGATTAGTTTACTTTTGGGACAAAACTGGAATTTACTAGATATTTTTCTTTGGGGGAGGAAGGGGGGATGAAAAAATGTAATTGGATCCTCTTCTGCTAAAGATTTATTTCAACAAAATTTTGTTGCCTTTATTTTAGTGGGACCAGGGAGCCATCTGTTGTCACATGCTCTATATATGAACATCAAGAATCATGGGAGACAGAATCCCCAAAACTCACTCACTGAAGGAAAGCAATTTTGTCCAGTGATTTCGTTTCTGTGAAAAAAACCTGAATTAAAAATTTATTTATACTTATTTATTCCTCTTGCGTAGTTTTGTTATCTTGCTTCTTTTTTTGATTGAAAATGTGAAATTGTAATTTTCTTTGGGAAATTGGATTTCAATGCTAAAGTTTAGCAGGGATTATAAAAGATTATGCTTTTTTAATTTGTTTATTTTTTCCATGTTGCTTTGTAGATGTATAACAGTAATGACAATTCCTTAGATGCGAGAGTTGTCCCTTTATTTTTTAATAAGACTTCTTCTTTTCAGCACTTTAAATTACTTATCTTATTTCTTACATTTTTAGCGTTTGTATTATCAAATCTCTCTAAGCTGGAGGATTTTTTATTATTCTTTGTTTTTGCTGACATAGCCTGCAGCTCTTTTAATGTCATTTTTGCATGGACTTTTGGCTATACATATAAATATATTTCATCAAATTAATTAATATTTGTACAGAATTTTCTTTATACATTAATTTTACAAGCTCAATTAACATATGAATCGTTGCTAGTTAGTAGATGCTTTTTCATTTGGATGGTTAAGCATAAGTTACTTTCTCTCTAGGTGTAGAAGAACCTAACCATTCTAACGAAGTATTAAGCTGTATAGTGTTTACTTTACGAACTGTTTCTCACACTCTTCTGCCTGACTGGGTAAGCCTAGCTTTATAATGCCATTTGTTCATCGTTTTCATATGCAGGAAGTTGCTGAATCTGTTAAGGAAGACTTTGGCAGCGTAGACATCCTTGTGCACTCACTTGCCAATGGACCAGAGGTATGGTAAATACAGTAACGAAGCTTCTTTTTGTCTCGTCTCTGGATTTAACAAGCCTTTAACTCTTTTATAGGTGAGCAGACCATTGTTGGAGACATCTCGGAAAGGATATCTTGCTGCATTATCTGCATCTAGTTACTCCTATGTTTCTTTACTAAAGCATTTTCTTCCAATCATTAACCCGGGCATGTACCTTATCTTACTGGGCTTCCATTATATTCCTTGTTTTTTGGTTGTCATCGTCTCTTACTTTTTATGATTTGTTTGTAGGTGGATCTTCAATCTCTCTAACATACATTGCTTCGGAGAGGATCATTCCTGGGTATTATGCCCTAAAAAGTCCTTGTAGTTCTAAATTTTTCAACTTTAGATTGACAACATTCTTGAACTAACTGATATACAGATACGGTGGTGGCATGAGTTCTGCCAAAGCTGCACTAGAAAGTGATACACAAGTAAGACTTCAATTTTTTTCCCAGACTAGCACTATCTCACAAGTCTCACATATATGGCTTATTTTTTTGTTGTTATTTTTTCTCCTTGGCATTTGTTGTTTAAAGTTATGTCACATTTTATGCTTTTTTAGGTGCTTGCTTTTGAAGTGGGTAGAAAGTGCAAAATTAGAGTCAACACTATATCTGCTGGTATTGATGGCTTCTCTTTTTATCTAATTTAGTTAACACTTGTCTGATTTCCTCTTCTCTGCATGGGCCCTTATTTGCTCTTAATGTGGAACACATGATGACAAGGGCAAATGGGTTTGTTGTGCTTTCTGTATGACATTTTGCATAAAAGTGACTACTCCAAAGAATTTGATCTTTTATCCCATGGATGTGCTAGATTCTATTAAATGATCTAGATATCTTCTATTTGTTAAACAAATGACAGGACCTTCTTTGTAAATATATATTTAGCTGGTCATTCAAAATATTTTTAGTTCCTTTTAGTTTGTGTCTTCATACTACTGCATAGTTGCCTCTACCCTGCTACTTTGTAACTACATCTTGGTTGAAGTTAACTTATACCTGCAAGGTTGATTGTTTGCATGTTGGTGAATTTAGTTCTTATAAACTTGTTGGCTCAACCAACTTTTGCCTTTAGGTCCACTTAGAAGCCGTGCTGCAAAAGCAATTGGATTCATTGATATGATGATAGATTATTCATTAGCCAACGCCCCTCTACAGAAAGAACTATCAGCAGGTAATATTTCCCTTAAAAATCTTCCTTATAATGTACCATTTCCATTCTTTTTAATATTTGATTATTTACACAACTGACTTCAAATTTCGTGTAACAGAGGAGGTGGGCAATGCAGCTTCTTAGCATCACCTTTGGCATCGGCCATCACTGGTGCTGTTGTATATGTCGACAATGGTATGAATGCTATGGGTGTTGGAGTTGACAGCCCAATATTTAAAGACCTTGACATTCCTGAAGACCAGCATTAAGTGTCAGATACTTGCACTTGAAGTGTCACCTGAATTAGCATAGCAATGATGCTGGTTTTCCTTCACTTCTTCCCATCCCCAAATGCTGCAACCTCCTCCCATCTCCCCAACTAAGAAAATGCGGCTTCCATAGTTCCACATTGAGTTTTTAGCTTTCCTTTTTCTAGGCTATTATCTTAGTTTTTTCCCTTGTGCATCTGAACCTTTCTATCTGTAATGTTCTCGGTAGCGCAGGTCATATGAGTATGAATCTAAGAATGTTTACATTGATCTAATCTCTAATTGGGATATATACATGGGAAACAAAAAGATATGTTTAAACCGATCTGCACGCAATTTTTCAATATCTTATGCAACTGTGTAATGTCTTTGCACCTTGGATAGAGGAATTGCCACAAGAATAAAAGTCCACATTTTACTTCTGTATTAACATCATTGTTAAAAAGAATGCAAATGAATAGAGGTATTAGCGAACTAATTGGATTTTTGTTCTTTTTCGATTGGAAGAAAGTTAGCAACGGTAGGTGGAGACTAGCTTTGGTTCTGTCGTAAGGTGAGGCGTGTCATATGACTACGAAAATACAGTTCATCTTCAAATGACTAATTCTTGTTGGTTTCGGCAGTATTGAGTATAATGCCTCTTTTATCAAGTAAAATACTCGTATTTCTTTTGCATTATAATTTGCTTAAAGCGGATAAATCACTACACTGTTCTGCGAAATTAGGCATTAAAGCAATCTCAACTCTCAAGTATGGCAGGTTGAAGACTTCTTCCCCCACTTAAATGGAATTTCCATGTCAATTGTAGAATATAATTTTATTATTCAATTATATATTATCACATCATTAAAAGAGTAATTTTGACAATAATTACTTAAAAAGTCAAACTTTTTCTTTTAATGATTTATCAACTGATCAATTAGTGATAATGTAAATTGACAATGGTAGGAGTGTTGGCTAGGTGGGTTCTGCAGCATTTTTTAACTCGACTTGCTCATTAAAGCAATGTGTTGAGTTAAGTTGGATTGAAAAAAAAATTTTCTTTAACTCAACTCAACCCGACTCGCTCAAAAGTTGGTAGGGTTGTGTCGAACTTATGAGTCCGACATATTCTTAAAAAAAATTCTTGAAAAAAGTCGAAATACGAAATCAAAATTTCATTGCACATAACATGCCTTATATAAACATAATAAGTCACATATTAATTCATATAATCAATCTTACACAAACATAATAGGTCTTAAATAAACTAAATACACAAAGTGCATAACAAATTAACAAGTCTTACTAATTTAAGTATGGAATAAATTAAACTAAGCTAATAGGTCTCAATATTCATAAATAACAAATTACTCTAACCAATTGAAGTAAATGTCATCACACATACCATGTGGATTGACATAACTATTGACTTCACTTTCTATTTTTTCAAGATGTTGTAGTTCTTGAAATAGAAAGTTAGAGATTTGAATTTTATTATTTAAGAGATTGAGAATTTGGGAATGAGTGGCTGAAATGGTGATTAGTGAGAACGAGTGTATTGTCGGTGTGTGAGTGATAGCAACATATTTTATTCATTTAATGATTCTCTCACTAGGTGTCTTAAGATTCAATTTGGCTTAATTAGATTGATTTTGTCACATTTTATGATATTGGGCCTAATTGGATCATTGAAGGAATTATTGTATGAATTGACATTTATTTGTTTATTTGACAATGTTCAGTATTTTGGCTATAATATGAGTTCCAAATATCTGATTGGTGTGATTTTGGTCTTGTAGGAAAGCTAAGATAAATCTCTACAAGTTTCATGAGACCTCGGGATCTGAATCATACGTTTGGATACTTTAAATTGAAGTTGAAGTAAGAGCCAGAATGCTGATCCTGACAGCTTGACCTTTGTGCACTTATCAGCCCATATCTCGAGTTATAAGAGTTCAATGGGTGTCAAACTAAGCCCAAATGAAAGCTAAGACACAAAGCTACAACTCTTATGAAGACTCCTAAGCTAAACTACATCATTTTGGTGAGTAATTGAAGCTGGAAAACAAAGACAAGTTTGTGACGAGTTAGGCCTCTTAATTAAGTATAACTTGAGTTGTAGGCCTCTAAATGACATGAGACTTGGGCCTAGTGATTCCTAATTGACCCAGCTTTGTACCCATTAGAATTCTTATCATGTAAGGCAAAATTAGGAGTTAGTTATAGGATGTAGAAGCAGAAATCTGAGACTCATCTTCTCATTCTGCATTTTTCATTCTTTCTCTAGATCTAGATCTCTCTCTTTGCTCTCCCTTCTCTCTAGATTTTCCCTCATTTTTTGAGTTCTTCCCTTTCATTCATGGGGGGGGGGTAGATCCTTTAATCAATCCAAGGGATTGACATTCTTGATGCTTAATCTTGAGATTCTGTTTTAATTGTTCTATATTCAATTATTAATCAAGTTTCTCTTTACTTAATTCTGATTGAGTTACTTAATTTGATTGGGTTATTCATATGATAATTGTGTAATTACCATGTGTAAAGGATGAATTTCAAAGACTAAACAAGGCATTGAAGGTGTTTGATGAAATGTTTAGCTTGGTTGGATCTTAGTTTTTAAGTTGATTTGAGTTTTGGATGAATGCTTAATTTGTCTAACCTTAATTAATTGAATTTTGGATGCATATCTAGTAGAAGATCCATGGATCATTTTGAGGTGTCTTGATGTGATCTAAGACCAAGGATTTGGTTGATAATTGAATGGATCTATAGAGATCAAGGATGAATTCAAATCAAGATTGGTTAATTCTCTTGGATTGGTTGCTTCTTAATTCTGTTTTCTCTTCTTTAATTACTTTTTGTTTCTTTTGTTTAATTTCACAAACTCCTTGTAACATCCCGAAAATTTATAATTTTAGGATAAAATGGTCATTTTACAATATTTGGGATTTTTTTAAGAATTTTTCTAGATTTTTCTGGGAACGTGGAATATTTTAATATTATTTTTCGTTTTACGTGCATATTGGGCAGAATTGGCAAAACCACTGTAACGCTCCCAAAGTTGGAAAATTTTATTACGAATAGTCATTTTCTAACATTTGTAATTTATGTGAATTCTTTCAAAAATTTTCGGAAATGACGAATATTTTAATATATTCTTCGTTTTGCGTGTGCACTGAGTCGAGCCGGGAAAATGAAATATTTTTTTCGATAACCTTGATCTGTGAAAACGTCGACGGGGGATCTTACTAAACCCGAGGCTGGACACGGTTTACAAGGTTTCACGTCTTTCGAAAAATTTTAACAGATGAAATAATAAAATACTGCGAAGAATTAATCTGTCAGATTTATTAATGCTGACTTCTACCAGCTATGATTATTGTCTAATAAATAATAACATGTAATAAAAATCTTATCACACTGTCCAAAATTTACCTTGTGTCAAGCCCCTTTAGCTTTATTTTCAAAATAAAAGTTAAATTAATTCAAAAACTTATTTGGAAAACTTCTAGGAAGCTTCCTCCCATTTCACTTTTCTCTCTCTTCCCTCCCCACTCTTCTTACACGGCAGATGGCCCTTGAAAAGCCCAATAATCACATTTCATTTTATTTCTCCTTCTCTTCATCTCTTCTACGTTTCTTTTCTTCTTCTTCTTCTTCTTTCTTATTCTTCCTCCTCCTCCACCGTCCACCCTCACCATTCACCATTTTCATTACTTACTTCACCACTTCCATGTCTAGCTTCTTCCATCATTTCAAGACCATTTTCCTTGTGGCCTTCCTTGGTTCTTCTTCTTCTTCTTCTTCTTCTTCTTCTTCTTCTTCTTCTTCTTCTTCTTCTTCTTCTTCTTCTTCTTTCTTCTTCTTCTTCTTCTTCTTCTTCTTCTTCTTCTTCTTCTTCTTCTTCTTCTTCTTCTTCTTCCATTCTTCACCATTGAAGCTAAAGCTTAGAGCTTTTGAGGTAAAGTCTTCAACTTTCTTCTATCTTCTTCTCATTTTCGTTTTATTGGTCACCTATATGGCCAAGGAGTCATTTTTCCATGATTGGGGTGAACACTTTGGGAATTTCTCACCCTAGGGTTTTCTTGAAGGGGGAAAACGAAAATCAAGAGCAAAAAGGAGAAGCATCCTTGTGATTGTGTTCATTTAGGTAAGAGGGAGATGATCCTCTTCAACCAATCTTAGTAGTAAGGAAATGTCTTGTGTATTGTTGTTGATGAGGGAATCCATGTTGGATTTCTCTCTTTGTTATATTGTGTCATTTCCATGATGTTGTAGTTGTTTGATTTGTATGAATGTATGGATGTATATTGTGTGCTTTGATGATCATGAACTTATATATTGTTATTTTGTATGTAGAGGACATGAATCATATTTTGCATTATGGAAAATAAATGAGAAACTTGATAAAGGATGGGTCAGGGCTCTGCAGAAACGAATTCTACAGAACCCTTGTTAATGCATTAGCGCTCAGGCGCTGTGCATAGAGCGCCTAGGTGCTCCATGCCCAGAAAGTTTTCCCTGTGACGCGGCCTGGTGAGCGCTCAGGCGCTTCGTGGTCAGCGTCCAGGCGCTCCACCAGCGCTCAGGCGCTACAGAAATAGCGCCTAGGCACCCAGAACAGAACCAGCTAGGTAACTGTGAGATGAAGCTATGTAATTGGAGATGTGAGTGTTAATGTTGGAATTTGAGATGGAGAGTTTTAAGGGTTATTTAACTCAATTTGAAGCTAGGGTCTTAGATTGAAACTATAAGGAATTGGAATGAACATGGTGAACAAAAACTTAAGTAAAGGATATCAAGAAATCAATGCATAAAATGGGAGAAATTGAGGTTAACAGTGGACTTTGGGAAGCCACGATTTTGATCATGGATTTTAGGAATGGGATTGACCCCATGAAGAATAAAAACTAAATGATTGGTATCGAGAGACTTGAGCATAACGCGAGATGGAAACTTACTTAGTGATGGTTTCTTGTAAGAGTGGCAAATCGTGAATAAGAATGCATAATGAACCTTAAAAATGTATTAGCTTATTTGATTTCAATATTATGATATTGTGGGTCCATATGAGTGACCAATGTTGTATTGATGCTTATTTGAGCCAATTGTGGCATAATATGGAATGGTATGTGATATGGACCATACATGTTCATGCATAGAGTCTTATGCATTGTGAATGTCCTGTGGACTGTTGTAAGGCTGAGTTGCCTAGGAGATTGAACACACCCTGGGTGCGGGTGCGAATAGACTAGTGTGAGTCGTGTTATGACCTCGGGGGCGTTGGGGTGCGGGTCCCTCACATGGACAGTTTAGAGCTCCTCTGTGCCGTGGGGCAAACCGATGCAAACACACCGACGATCCGGACTTGACACTGTCCTATGTCATGATCGAGCGTGAACTGTCTGTACAATGCCTGATGTGCATGTAGAAAATTGTTGAGTTTTAGCACCTTGGCCGCGACAGCCGAGTTGCAGACACGTCTCCTGATCCTTCTCTCCGACTGTTTGAGTCTAGCTCCATGGAGTAGGAATTGGGAAAGCATGCATTGTGCATCGTTCATTATTGGTCTTATAAACTGTTGAGCATGAACACCTGTGAATGTGAAGATAACTGTTGTACTTCTGTAAATGGTTATCTGATTGTTATGCTGATTCTTGGAAATACTATTGTAATCTGCCTGCTATTGCTTACTGTTGTTCTACTTTTACTATAAATATCACTGTTATTATTGACTCTGATTATTGCTTAGAATTGAATTGCTCTTATTATAAATTCCGTTGTTGCTATTGATGAATATATGAACTGTATTGCTCGGTGGGCGCTTTGCGCCGTGCTATTTTCTTACTGCCAGTAGTGGTAATGAAATACGGGTGTCTCACCTCTTTCCTATATTTTTGTGTTGTTGTTTTATATTCATATTTGATAAAAGACCTGGAAGAAGACGATGAGGAATCACGCCTTGCCGAAGGGATTGGGAATTTGGACAAGATTTCTTCGATTTCGTAGGAGTGCAGCTGCGTGGAGGCATTGATGCCTGCTGTGTCAACCGGGACGTTGAGTGTCATGTGCATATGGGGTTACGGCCTTGTCTGTTGGTAGTACCCATCCCTGGGTTACTACTTCTCCCCTTTTATGTTTTTATTCCCAATGTATTTTACTTGACTCTGTAATTATTATATTCTATGTTATCAGTGATTCGTGTAAGTTGGCTATAAAATATATATATATATAAAGAATGTGATTTCATTTCAATAGTTGTATTAAGGGTTGAATACATCTATAATTCATTCATGGCTCGTATTTTCTACATATGCATAAATGCGAAGAAATAAACTCGTTAATTTTTGAAACTACTGTTATCATGACTGTGACACACCTGGATTTAGTAACTGTGGTGTAATGACGATTGCGCTGCAGTTGGTATATTTAGGTGCGTTACACTTCTCCCCCTTGTTTATTTACCTTTTAATCTGACTTCATAATTAGAGTGATCTACGGGTTCGACCCAGTGCTACCTTATACTGCAAGTAGTTCTGGTAATTCAATTATAAATTGATTTAAATTTAGTAAACTCAACAATCATCAAATTTTTGGCATTGTTACCGAGGATCACTCTAATTTTGATCAATCTTATTAAGATTATATTTGACTACTAATCCCTCACTTACCCCTATGTTGCTGTGTTTTGGTGGTTTTCAGGCGAAAACGAGTGATTATGAGTCACTTTGCATAATTTTGTACTGACAACAAATGTGTCCAGGATGAGCAAAAACTTGGTCAGTTGAAGGAAAATGACATAATAAACAAGGCTCATAATTTTATTGTGAGCTCCACCCTGGTTTTCCCAAATTCCATAGTTTGGACCACTTTTTCAATTTTTTAAGATTTTTTATTGCATTTTTTAGTTTCATTTTTGTGTAGTTTTCATGCTGTGGTGGTCCCATATGTTTTAAAAATGTTTAGATAGGTTAACTAAATTTATTTTGATAGATTTTTAGTGTTGTGTAGTCAATTTTGCTTATTTTGTGTTTTTAAGTTTTCTATGTTGCATGACTAGGTCTTTCACTAGTTCCTTACTTGATATTGATCATGACATTGAAAGAATCTTGCATACACTTATTAGAGCTCATAGGATAAGTAAAAGAATTGTTTCTAAACTTGACTTTGATATTGAAATTGAAAGAGAACCTAAGAGCTTAAGTGATATTGCAACTATGGGTGATAACATGCATAATAGGACCCTTAAGGAACTTGTTGCTCCTGATATTACTTACCAGTCTTTGTGCATTCAATATCTTGATCTTAATGTTGACTTTGAGTTAAAATCTGGATTGATACACTTGTTGCCCAAGTTTCATGGTCTTGCGGGTGAAGACCCTCATAAGCATCTTAAGGAGTTTTATGTGGTTTGTTCAACCATGAAGCCACAAGGGATCCTTGAGGAGCACATCAAGCTGAGAGCATTCCCTTTCTCCTTTACTGATGTGGCCAAGGACTGGCTATATTACTTTTCACCAGGTTCTATAATGTGTTGGAATGATATGAATAGAGAAGTTCTTCTACTGCTATTAGAAAAAACATATGTGGTATAAGACATATGGCATGAGAGACTTTGCATGAGTACTGGGAGAGGTTCAAGAAGTTGTGTTCAAGTTGTCCCCACCACCAAATTAGTGACCAGTTGTTGATCTAGTACTTCTATAAAGGCTTGCTGCTAATGGACAGAAGCATGGTGGATGCTGCGAGTGGAAGTGCCTTAGTTGACAAAACCCCTGCTGCAGTGAGAGATTTAATAGCAAATATGGCAGTAAACACCTAACAATTTGGCACACAAATCATTACCTCAACTAGAGGAGCCAATGAGGTTCAATTGTCTCACGTTAGCCAACAGAGAATGGAGCACAGACTTGAGGAATTGACTTCTTTGGTGAGACAATTAATAATGGGATAACAATTACCTGTGCAGATAGCTGCAACTGTGTGTGTGACATTTGTTCTTGTTCATCTCATCCCACAAATGCATGTCCTACACTTCAGGATGGTAGTTCTATTTTTTCATATCAATCTATTGCTGCAGCAGGTATCTTTCCTAGTAAACCACAATTGCAGCAACAGCCGAGAAATGATCCATACTCCAACACATATAACATTGGCTGGAGAGATCATCCGAATATGAGTTATGGTAATGCAGCGTCACAACAACACTAACCACAGCAATTCAGACAACCATTCCAGCAACCACAGTTTCAGCAGCTTCATACTGGACCAAGTAGGCCACTATTCCAGCAGCCTATGCAACAACCAAGTCCAGCAGCCATAAAACTTGAGCTTTCATTTGAGCATTTGGTGAAGCAGATGACCACCAATAACATTTAGTTCCAACAGAGGACAATGGTTACTATATAAAATTTAGAAACTCAAATTGGACAATTGGTCTCTACATTGAGCCAGCTGCAGGGCTAAGGTTCTGGACAACTCCTTGCCCAAACAATTCCCAATTCAAAGGGGAATGTGAGTGTCATTATGCTGAGTCTCGAATATCTATAGAAGCATCACTTGAACCTCAACCGACAAGCAAGCAAGCATCAACTAGCAGAAGAAATAATTTCTGATGAACCAGCCTAAAAATCTGAGGGTCAAAAGAAATCAGTTGTTGTCGATGAGAAGTAGCAGCCTGCAGTGGCTCTTCCCTTTCCACAGAGAGCCATTGAAACCAGAAAGATATATGAGGTTGAGAAGGATAGAGAGCTCCTTGAGACTTTCAGGAAAGTGGAAGTCAATATTCCATTGTTGGAGGCATTCAAGTAGATATCGAAGTATGTCAAGTTCTTGAAGGAATTGTGTACACACAAGAGACGGCTAAAAGGCGATGAGAGAATCAACATAGGGCATAACGTTTCAGCCCTTATCTAGCCTATGCCACAAAGGTGCAAGGATCCTAGGACTATAATTCCTTGCATAATAGGAAATAACATATTTGAGCATGTCATGCTAGACTTAGGTGCTTCCATTAATATAATGCCTATGTCTATTTTTAATTCCCTTGAACTTGGTCCTTTGCAGGCCATCGGTGTGGTGATCTAGCTAGCTAACAGGAGTACTGCATACCCAGTTGGTTTGGTGGAAGATATGTTGGTATAGGTGAATGAGCTAATTTTTCCTGTAGATTTCTATATTCTGGATATGGAGGAGAAATCACCATCCAGAAAGGCTTCAATCATTCGAGGGAGACCTTTCCTCAAAATAGCACAGACAAAGATTGATGTGCATGCAGGAGTTCTTTCTATGGAGTTTGGAGATTCCATTGTGAGGTTTAATATTCTTGATGCTATGAAACATCCCATGGAAGAACATTTTGTCTTTTATATTGATTTAATTAATGATTTGATTAATAATTCATATGCTGACTTGTGTGAGGAGTTTCCTGAGATTGCTAATTTTGATTACTCTGTGTGTGGTGATTTGTGTGCTTGTTGTGATGGTGATAAGTTGTGTTTGTGTATTCTAAAATTTTTGTATTTTTTAGATATGATGAATCTGTTCTTGTGTTAGCAGATAGTGCAATAGGTGATATATATGCAGAGGTACAAATAGTGGAAGCAGAATCATTGCAACCCCCTAGATTACTACTTTCTGTAGTGCAGCCACCAAAGTTAGAGCTGAACTCATTACCTGAACACCTGAAGTATGCATACTTGGCACATGATGAGCAGTTTCCTGTGATCGTGCCCAAGAACCTCCTTGCTGAACAAGAGGAGAGATTGCTACAAATTTTGAGAGAGCATAAGAAAGCATGGGATCCCAGTGATAGCACTTGGGTGAATCCCAGGGGAATTAAGGAGGGCCAATAAGACCCCGATGGAAGCTCTCATGCTTCAAGCATAACTCAGTCATTATGCTTTCGCCAATGGGATCATGGTGGAAGTTTCTTCATCTACCTCACTTGATAAGGAAGTTTCTTCTCTCTCTCTTTTATTTTACTTGTCATAGATTAATTGATGATAATTGAAGGATGTTGTTTTCTTTTGAGCTTTACATTGAGGACAATGTAGAATTTAAGTGTGGGGGAGGAATTTACATTTTGTTTTCTATTTTTAATTTTTTTGTCTTAATTTTCTATTTTCTCGTTGTTTCTATTTTCTCGCTAATTCTATTTTCTAGTATTACTGATTTTTGTTGTTTCTGTTACTGATGATCACATATTTTATACATTAATAAACCCTCATTTTTAGTCATGTACACTCTCCATGTACTTAATTGATTAAGCCTAGTTATGTTTTGTAAGTTTGGACTCAAATTGGACTTAATTGATTTTTTTAGCACTATTTTGGTCTTACGCTATTTCTGTATTTCGGCCATATCTTGAGTTCTAAATGTCTGATAATTATGAATTTTACCTTGTAGGAAAGATAAGAGAGAGCTCTACAACTTTGATGAAGAGCTCAAAGTCTCAATCAGACATCTAGTAGAGCTAATTGAGCTTGGAAGACAGAACATGAGTTTTGTGACTAGAACCCGAATAGTGTGTAGTAATCAGAGCATAATTCGAGTTTGGGCTTATAAAATGGGCTAAAAATTTGGAATCTGAAAGTTAAGACCTATATCTACAACTTTCATGTTGAATACAAAACTTGATTCGGGCTCCTTGATGGTGATATTAGGTCTGAAAGTCAAAACAGGGGTGGTGAAACTGAGCCTGAACAGTCTGTAGTAATTGGGTCATATATTAGGTTGTAGGAAGAATTTTTAGGTGATTCTAGAGCCATTGGAAAGCTTAGACAATTTCCTAGAACTTTCATGAAGACCACTTGGCTTGAAAATGACGGAATCAATGACTTAAGCAATGAATGATTTCGAAGACAAAGAATCTCAATAATCTAACTACTCATCCAATCATCCAATCACTCCACCCACTCATCCACCTACTCTTAATCATTCTCCTTGTCATTTTGTATCCCTACTCCTCTATAAAAGGCACCATGAGCTGGATGTGGAGAGCTTAGTGTTGGGCACTAGGAGTTAGGCTTAGTTTTTACAAGTTATAGTTATGCTTGTTTATTGTTTTCCTTTGTTGTAATTTTCTCTTGTTCTAAATTGAAGTTATGTTCATCTTTCTCTTCTTCTCTCTTTCTTTCTTCTTATCTATAGTAACTAAATCCTCAAGTTGCTTGGGTGAAAGAGTGAAGCTCTTGGTAATGAAATAAGGTTAGATTATTCTATTTTCTTGTGCTTAAATGATATATTATCAAATGGACATTATATGTGTTGTATTTTGTTTCCAATCAATTTAGAAACCTTCTTTGTTAATGGAGATCTTGATTTATTGTAGGCAATAGGATTGGCACAGTGAATGCTTGAACTCATTTACAAATGTTGGTAGATAATTAAAGGAATCATAATATGATTATATATATAATTGAACTTTGAATGTTATATTTTCCGATTGGAACCTCCGTTGTGTGTGGATTTCAATTGAGTTAAAAAGAGAAATAATCTTACCTTTAATTTATTACCAAGAGTGGATATCCTAACCCAAGCAAGTTCTTAAATTCATTTGTGAACATCTTTTATTACTTTTGGTGTTGTGACAAATCCTTTTCTTACCTCAATTAATTTTTCTTCATCAATTCCCTCTGGATCGACCTCGGACTCCAGAGAAATTTATTACTTGAGACAACCTGCACTTGGGTTTGCATCCTTTAATCCCGCAGTTAAGTTTTTGGTGCCGTTGCCGGGGACTTGATTTGAAGTTTTGATTTATTGAGGTTCGTTTTCTTTAATAAAATCTATTCTCTCTTCTCCCTCACCAGAGGAAAAGATCGGCTTGTCGATCCTTCGGTTTCTTTACTAACTCTCTAACTTTCTAACTATCTAACTCTAACTTACTAACTTGCTAACATACTAACTTTCTAACTTTTATATTTATGTCATTTATGTTTATTTTTTAATTTTATTTATTTATTTTCGTCATTTTTTTCCTCAGTGGGGGTAACTCTCCCTTTTATTTTACGCATTAACTTAGTGGGGGGAACTCTCCTTTTTACTTTTCTGTTATTTATTTTTCTGCAATCTAACTTAATGAAATAATATTTCTTCTTCTCTTCTCTTCTCTTTCGCCGGCTCTGTGGGGCTCTGTCACACTTCGGTTTTCATATTTAAATTTACTTTCTGCACTTTATTTTTATTTTTATTTTTGGGTGGTTGGTTTATTACCCCATCCCTGTTAATATTTAATGGTGGGTGACACCGCCAGCTTGTATATTTTTTTTGTTTATTTATTTTTAGTTATTTATGTATTTATACTTAATTGGTATCGTGATTTAAATTCTGGTCGTTTAGTTAAAATTAACCCTAGTACTTTATATATTTATTTGTTTGAATCACAATCGCACACAATTGACACAATGGCTAACAATGAAAGTGTACATGATGAACATGAAAATTAACCGTTGCGAACCATGCGTGAATATTTGCAACCACCTCGAAGTTCTAGTCCATCATGTTTTATCTTTCCACTCAATACCAACAATTTTATATTTAAGTCAGGTATGATTTCTTTACTTCCTAATTTTCATGGTTTAGAATCTGAAAGTCCATATTTACATCTGAAAGAATTTGAGGAAGTATGTATTGCCTTCAATGATCAAAATTGCACTGAAGAGATTGTTAAGCTTAAATTGTTTCCTTTTTCTTTAAAAAATAAAGCAAAATCTTGGCTTAACACTTTGAATCCAAGATCAATTGGCACATGGCAAGAAATGCAAAGTGAGTTCTTAAAGAAATTTTTTCCAATACATAAAACCAATGCTATGAAAAGACAAATCCAAATTTTTTTCCAAAATTCAAATGAAGCATATTTTCAATGTTGGGAACGATTTAAAGATTTGTTAAATTCTTGCCCACATCATGGGTTTGAAAAATGGCGCACTATAAGCTTCTTTTATGAAGGTTTAACACCTGAAACTAAACAATTTGTGGAAACAATGTGCAATGGTGAGTTTCTGGATAAAGAACCTGATGACGCTTTAGACTATTTGAACCAGTTGGCTGAAAATTCTCAATCTTGGCATAGTACTAACCCTTTTCAAAATTCAATTAGATTTAATCTTGCAAGTGCTAATAAAGGAAAATATCACCTTAGTCAAGAGGAAGATCTAAATGCTAGATTTGCCAGTTTGGCTAGAAAGGTTGAAGCCATGGAATTAAGAAAAGCAAAAGAAATCAAATTTGTGCAAAATGAAAAAAATTGAGGCATTTGTGATGATTTAGGACACTCAACACATGAATGTCCTAAAATTCCTGTTTTTAAAGAAGTTGTACATGAGCAGGTAAATGCAATGAATAATTTTAACAAGCCATTTACTTCTTCTTTTTTAGATACAAACAATCTGGGATGGAGAAATCACCCAAATTTCAGTTGGAGGAATAATAATCAGTCACAATTTGTGCAACCACCACTTCCTCAGGCACAACAAGACTCTCAAAATTCTCAAGGATATGCATCTTATGTCCCATCATATAGGAAAAACCTTGAAGAAACACTGCATGCATTCATAGAAAAGCAAGAGGCCATTAATAAACAAAACAATTAAACCATGAATGACATAAAAGATACTCTTGCTAAACTTTCTTCTGCTCTCATCATTCATGAGAAAGGAAAATTTCCTTCTCAACCTCAACCAAATCCCAAGGGTCAGTACAGTCTAAATGAGGGGAGTTTAGAAAACCATCAAATGGACCAAGTCCAGTCAGTGATAACTCTTAGGAGTGGAAAGGTTGTTGAAAAATAAATCCTCGAATCTTGTGAGAAAGAAGATGAACCAATTCCCTAAGAAAATGAAGAAGTTGACCAAAAGAAGACTAAACTCTCGCCTTCACCCCTATTTCCTCAAGCATTGAATATTTCAAAGAAATTGGACCATAACACTGGAATTTTTGAAATTTTGAAACAAGTGAAAATCAATATTCCTTTGTTAGATGCTATCAAACAGATTCCTTCTTAAGCCAAATATTTGAAGGATTGTGCACAGTTAAAAGGAAACTAAATGTGAAAAAGAAAGCATTTTTTACTGAACAGGTAAGCTCCATTCTTCAGAATAATAATGCGTTGAAATATAAAGACCCTGGTTGTCCTACAGTTTCATGCATTATTGGAGAACATAAAATTGAAAAAGCTTTACTTGATCTTGGTGCTAGTGTCAATTTGTTTCTATATTTAGTTTATCAGCAACTCAACTTAGGTGAGTTAGAACTAACTTCTGTAACTCTTCTACTTGCCGATAGATCAATTAAAATTCCAAAAGGAATAGTGGAAGATGTGTTGGTTCAAGTTGATAAATTCATATATCCTGTGGATTTTATTGTCTTAGATACTGAACCTATGGTTGATAGTTGCAAGTCAATTCATGTTATCTTAGGCCGTCCATTTTTAGCAACATCAAATGCTTTGATAAATTGCAGAAATGGAGTGGTGAAGCTAACATTTGGAAACATGACACTGGATCTCAATGTTTTTAACATGTGCAAGCAACCACAGGAAGTCCTTGATGAAAAGAAGGAAGTTGAAGGAATTGAAACCATTATAGATGATCATCTTCAAAAAGGGAGTTCTTCTGACCCATTAGAAGTTTGTTTAATTAATTCATTTGATTTGCTTAATTGTACAGAGGAAATAGAATACAAAGGAAGAAAGTCAAAATTCGAAGAGCTAAAACCCATGAATAATAATGCCCATGAAGAAGTACCCACAAACGGAGGTTCCAATCGGAAAATATAACATTCAAAGTTCAATTATATATGCAATCATATTATGATTCCTTTAATTATCTACCAACATTTGTAAATGAGTTCAAGCATTCACTGTGTCAATCCTATTGTCTACAATAAATCAAGATCTCCATTATACAAAGAAGGTTTCTAAATTAATTGGAAACAAAATACAACACATATAATGTCTAATTGATAATATATCATTTAAGCACAAGAAATAGAATAATCTAACCTTATTTCGTTACCAAGAGCTTCACTCTTTCACCCAAGCAAGATGAAGATTTAGTTACTCATAGATAAGAAGAAAGAAAGAAAGAAGAAGAGAAAGATGAACATAGTTTCACTTTAGAACAAGAGAAAATTACAACAAAGTAAAACAACAAACAAGCATAACCACAAAAACTTGTAAAAACTAAGCCTAACACCAAGTGCCTAATACTAAGCTCTCAACATCCAGCTCATGGTGCCTTTTATAGAGGAGTAGGGATACAAAATGACAAGGAGAATGATTAAGAGTAGGTGGATGAGTGGGTGGAGTGGTTGGATTAGTGGGTGGAGTGGTTGGATGAGTGGTTGAGTGGTTGGATGATTGGATGAGTAGTTGGGTTATTGAGATTCGTTGTCTCTGAAATAATTCATTGCTTAAGTCATTGATTCCATCATTTTTGAGCCAAGTGGTCTTCATGAAAGTTCTAGAAAATTGTCTAAGCTTTCCAATGGCTCTGGAATCACCCAAAAATTCGTCCTACAGCCCAAGATATGACCCAATTACTACAGACTGTTTAGGCCCAGTTTCAGCACCTCTGTTTTGACTTTCAGACCCAATATCACCATCAAGGAGCCCGAATCAAGTTTTGTATTCAACATGAAAGTTTTAGATCTGGGTCTTAACTTTCAAATATCCAAATTTCAGCCCAAGATAATTCTTGCAGCCCGAGTTATGTTCGATTATTGTACACTTGTTCGGGTTTCAGACACAAAACTCGTGTTCTATCTTCCAAGCCCAATTAGCTCCACTAGATGTCTGATTGAGACTTTGAGCTCTTCATCAAAGTTGTAGAGCTCTCTCTTATCTTTCCTACAAGGAAAAATTCATAATTATCAGACAGGAGAAAATGTTTGAGAACACTCATTTATTGGTGTTAGGCACTAGGAGTTAGGCTCTAGGAGTTAAGCCCACCATTCATCATAAAGGAGAAAATGTTTGAGAAGACTCATTTTTAGTCATTTACACTCTCCATGTACTTAATTGATTAAGCCTAGTTATGTTTTGTAAGTTTGGACTCAAATTGGACTTAATTGATTTTTTCAGCACTATTTTGGTCTTACGTTGTTTCTGTATTTCGGTCATATCTTAAGTTCTAAATGTCTGATAATTATGAATTTTACCTTGTAGGAAAGATAAGAGAGAGCTCTACAACTTTGATGAAGAGATCAAAGTCTCAATCAGACATCTAGTGGAGCTAATTGGGCTTGGAAGACAGAATACGAGTTTTGTGTCTGAAACCTGAACAGTGTACAGTAATCAGAGCATAACTCGGGCTGCAAGAAGTATCTTGGGCTGAAAATTGGATAATTGAAAGTTAAGACGCAGACCTAAAACTTTCATGTTGAACACAAAACTTGATTCGGGTTCCTTGATGGTGATATTGTGTCTGAAAGTCAAAATAGAGGTGCTGAAACTGGGTCTGAATAGTCTGTAGTAATTGGGTCATATCTTGGGCTGTAGGACGAATTTTTGGGTGATTCTAGAGCCATTGGAAATCTTAGACAATTTTCTAAAACTTTCATGAAGACCACTTGGCTCGAAAATGACAGAATCAATGACTTAAGCAATGAATTATTTCAGAGACAAAGAATCTCAATAATCCAACTACTCATCCAACCACTCAACCACTCATCCAACCACTCCACCCACTCATCCACCTACTCTTAATCATTCTCATTGTCATTTTGTATCCCTACTTCTCTATAAAAGGTACCATGAGTTGGATGTTGAGAGCTTGGTGTTGGGCACTTGGTGTTAGGCTTAGTTTTTACAAGTTATGGTTATGCTTGTTTATTGTTTTCTTTTATTGTAATTTTCTCTTGTTCTAAATTGAAGCTATGTTCATCTTTCTCTTCTTCTCTCTTTCTTTCTTCTCATCTATGAGTAACTAAATCTTCATCTTGCTTGGGTGAAAGAGTGAAGCTCTTGGTAATGAAATAAGGTTAGATTATTCTATTTTCTTGTGCTTAAATGATATATTATCAAATGGACATTATATGTGTTGTATTTTGTTTCCAATCAATTTAGAAACCTTCTTTGTTAATGGAGATCTTGATTTATTGTAGACAATAGGATTGGCACGGTGAATGCTTGAACTCATTTACAAATGTTGGTAGATAATTAAAGGAATCATAATATGATTACATATATAATTGAACTTTGAATGTTATATTTTTTGATTGGAACCTCCGTTGTGTGTGGATTTCAATTGAGTTAAAAAGAGAAATAATCTTACCTTTAATTTATTACCAAGAGTGGATCTCCTAACCCAAGCACGTTCTTAAATTCATTTGTGAAGATCTTTTATTACTTTTGGTATTGTGACAAATCATTTTCTTACCTCAATTAATTTTTCTTCATCAATTCCCTGTGGATCGACCTAGGACTCCAGAGAAATTTATTACTTGAGATAACCTGCACTTGGGTTTGCATTCTTTAATCCCGCAGTCAAGTTTTTGGCGCCATTGCCGGGGACTTGATTTGAAGTTCTAATATATTGAGATTCCCTTTCTGTAAGAAAAACTTCACCAACAGGTATATTCTTCCTCTACTCTTTTCAATTTCTAATTTACTAACTAACATACTAACTTGCTAACATACTAACTTACTAACTTTTATATTTATGTCATTTATTTTTTCTTTTTTATTTTTTTTTATTTTTGTCAGTAGGGGTAACTCTCCCTTTTATTTTATGCATTAACTTAGTGGGGGAAACTCTCCCTTTTACTTTTCTCGTAATTTATTTATTTTTATTATTATTTTTTACATTTTTTTATTTTTCTGCCCTCTAATTTAATGAAATAATATTTCTTCTTCTCTTCTCTTTCGCCGGCTCTAGTGGGGCTTTGCCTCTCTCCTAGGTTTTCATATTTAAATTTACTTTCTGCACTTTATTTTTTGTATTTTAATTTTTCGCACTTTATTTTTATTTTTATTTTTGGGTGGCTGGTTTATTACCCCATCCTTGTTAATATTTAATGGTGGGTGACACCGCCAGCTTGTACATTATTTTTTGTTTATTATTTTTAGTTATTTATGTATTTATGCTTAATTGGTATCGTGATTTAAATTCTGGTCGTTTAGTTAAAATTAATTCTGGTACTTTATATATTGATTTGTTTGAATCACAATCACACATAATTGACACAATGGCTGACAATGAAAGTGTACATGATGAACCTGAAAATCAATCGTTGCGAACCATGTGTGAATATTTGTAACCACCTCGAAATTCTAATCCATCATGTTTTATCTTTCCACTCAATGCCAACAATTTTAGATTCAAACCAGGTATGATTTCTTTACTTCCTAATTTTCATGGTTTAGAATATGAAAATCCATATTTACATCTGAAAGAATTTGAGGAAGTATGTATTGCCTTCAATGATCAAAATTGCACTGAAGATATTGTTAAGCTTAAATTGTTTCCTTTTTCTTTAAAAGATAAAGCAAAATCTTGGCTTAACACTTTGAATCCAAGATCAATTGGCACATAGCAAGAAATGCAAGGTGAGTTCTTAAAGAAATTTTTTCGAACACATAAAACCAATGCTGTGAAAAGACAAATCCAAAATTTTTCTCAAAATTCAAATGAAACATATTTTCAATGTTGGGAACGATTTAAAGATTTGTTAAATTCTTGCCCACATCATGGTTTTGAAAAATGGCACAGTATAAGCTTCTTTTATGAAGGTTTAACACCTGAAACTAAATAATTTGTGGAAACAATGTGCAATGGTGAGTTTCTTGATAAAGAACCTGATGAAACTTTAGACTATTTGAACCAGTTGGCTGAAAATTCTCAATCTTGGCATAGTACTAACACTTCTAAAAATTCAATTAGATCTAACCTTGCAAGTGCTAATAAAGGAAAATATCACCTTAGTCAAGAGGAAGATCTAAATGCTAGATTTGCCAATTTGACTAGAAAGGTTGAAGCCATGGAATTAAGAAAAGCAAAAGAAATGAAATCTGTACAAAATGAAGAAATTTGTGGCATTTGTGATGACTTAGGACACTTAACACATGAATGTCCTAAGATTCCTGTTTTTAAAGAAGTTGTACATGAACAAGTAAATGCAATGAATAATTTTAACAAGTCATTTACTTCTTCTTTTTCAGATACATACAATCTGAGATGGAGAAATCACTCGAATTTCAGCTGGAGGAATAATAATCAGTCATAATTTGTGCAACCACCACCTCCTCAAGCACAACAGGACTCTCAAAATTCTCAAGGATATGCACCTTATGTCCCACCATATAGGAAAAACCTTGAAGAAACACTGCATGCATTCATGGAAAAGCAAGAGGCCATTAATAAACAAAACAATCAAACCATGAATGACATAAAAGACACTCTTGCTAAACTTTCTTCTGCACTCACCATTCACGAGAAAGGAAAATTTCCTTCTCAACCTCAACCAAATCCCAAAGGTCAAGATGTCTAAAATGAGGGGACTTCAGAAAACCAACAAATGGACCAAGTCTAGTCAGTGATAGCTCTTAGGAGTGGAAAGGTTGTTGAAAAACAAATCCCCGAATCTTATGAGAAAGAAGATGAACCAATTCCCCAAGAAAATGAAGTTGACCAAAAGGACACTAAACTCTCGCCTTTATCCCCATTTCCTCAAGCATTGAAAAATCCAAATAAATTGGACCATAACACTGAAATTTTTGAAATTTTGAAACAAGTGAAGATCAATATTCCTTTGTTAGATTCTATCAATCAGATTCCTTCTTATGCCAAATATTTGAAAGACTTGTGCACAGTTAAAAGGAAACTAAATGTGAAAAAAAAAAACATTTTTGGCTGAACAGGTAAGCTCCATTCTTCAGAATAATAATGCGTTGAAATATAAAGACACTGGTTGTCCTACAGTTTCATGCATTATTGGAGAACATAAAATTGAAAAAGCTTTACTTGATCTTGGTGCTAGTGTCAATTTGTTTCCATATTCAGTTTATCAGCAACTTAACTTGGGTGAGTTAAAACTAACTTCTGTAACTCTTCTACTTGCCGATAGATCAATTAAAATTCCAAGAGGAATAATGGAAGATGTGTTGGTTCAAGTTGATAAATTCATATATCCTGTGGATTTCATTGTCTTGGATACTGAACCTCTGGTTGATAGTTGCAAGTCAATTCCTGTTATTTTAGGCCGTCCATTTTTAGCAACATCTAATGCTTTGATAAATTGCAGAAATGGAGTGGTGAAGCTAACATTTGGAAACATGACACTGGATCTCAATGTTTTTAACATATGCAAGCAACCACAGGAAGTCCTTGATGAAAATGAGGAAGTTGAAGGAATTGAAGCCATTATAGATGATCATCTTCAAAAAGGGAGTTCTTCTGACCTATTAGAAGTTTGTTTAATTAATTCATTTGATTTGCTTGATTGTATATAGGAAATAGAATACAAAGGAAGAAAGCCAAAATTCGAAGAACTAAAACCCATGAATAATAATGCCCATGAAGAAGTACCCACACCGGAACTAAAACCATTACCTGCTGTGTTGAAGTACACATTTTTGGGAGAAAAGCAAAGTTTTCCTGTGATAATTTCCTCGTCTCTTACTAAAGAAGGAAAGATGTCGCCTCAATGGACGTACCAAGATAGGAAGAAATTTTTAACAAAGGTGAAAAACTTTTATTGGGATGACCCATACTTGTTCAAATATTGTCCTGACCAAATCTTTCGGAGATGTGTGCCTGACAGTGAGGTAGGTAGTGTCATTAAATTTTGTCACTCAGAAACATGTGGAAGTCACTTTTCTTCAAAGAAAACAGCTGCGAAAATCTTGCAGTATAGATTTTATTAGCCCACTTTATTTAAGGACTGCTATACTTTTTGCAAAAGTTGTGAAAAATTATCAAAAAAAGGGCTCAATTTCAAAAAGAAACACGATGCCTCTGAATCTTGCAATCATGATGAAGAAAAACCCTACAGTCTTGGGAATCTGACTCTAAAAGACCCTGTTTGCCAATTTATAAGAAAATTAGATGGGAAGCTTATCCTCGACTCATAGAAGGCATTTAAGCCGTTACTGGACGTGAAACTAGAGACAGATGTGAGCCATATACACAACAATCTGTACATATCATCTTCTTCTTCTTCATGTCATCTTTCAACAAAAAATTTCAAAAAAAAATTCAAAAAAAAAGGAGAAAAAGAAAGAAAAAAAAGAAAAAAAAATATTTGAACAAGGGCGATCTGGAAGGAGTACCATGGCTTTAATTAGTTGTGCAGCCCCAGCCTTTGGCTGACCCGTCATTGACTCGGGTGGACCTTTGCACGCTGCTCCTTAAAAAAATTCGTGAGTGTCTACTGCACTGGTGACACGCAGTATAAAGATATGCCACTACTTGCACTCATGACGCCAAGCAAAGATAAAAGATACGCCATGAAAGCTGTACATACAGGTTTGTCATCATTTGCTATTATATTTTTTTTATCTTTGTATGATTTTACTGTATTTTGGTTTTGGACAGACGATCCTTTGAGCAGGGTCCTTCAGGGGTTTCTAGACTTCTTTACCCTGATGGTTTGCTTGAAGTCACAAAAAAAAATAAAAAAAAATTCCTTTACCTTTGATCTTTGATCCTGATCCAGCAATAACTCAGATAGATTGGTCAGCAGGAGGCAGAGAGGGAAACAAGATGAAAAATGAGCCAGATTTGACACTTCGTTTATAGCTTTTCTTTACTTTTAATTTTATTTATTGTACTTTATTTTTGTTTAAATTTGTGTTAGATTTCTCCAACAGTTAATATCTTCTATCCTTTACTCATCTATATTTTAACATTGAGGACAATGTTGTGATCTAGTTGGGGGGAAGGATAGTTGACTACCAATTTTTTTTCTTTTCTTTTTTGGGAAGTATGATATGATTGTCATGGACTTACTAAACTAATGAATGATGGTAGAGTAAGAAGTAATTTCACTCCTGAGACGCATTTAAATTGGAAAGTATGTTTAGTGAGATGACTGTCAGAAACCTATTTGTAGTAAAACCAATTAAGGATGGCAGAGTAAGGAGTAAATTTTGGAAACAATTTATTACTCTTGAGACGCATCTCAGTTGAGGAAAAAATTATTTTGTGTAGAAGTAGCAAATGGATTCTTGGATCTGAGCATAAATTGTCTTCTTTCTTAAAAATCACAAGCTTGGATATGAATGTTGATATGAAGGATTGAGAATGATAAAAATATACCTTGTGAGATTTTGAGCCTACTGATGAATGGATTGAATATCTATATCATTCTCTTCTTTCTTGTGTGATTTTCACTCATGAAATTGTTACTCTAAAACTTGCTTTGATTCTTTTTGAGGCTACATTTTCACATGCATACATTAATATGATTGAGGCATTTTGAAATAGCTACTTTGATCAAATAGCCATCCTTGTATATTTTTCATTGTGTAACCCCTTTGAACTTATTTGACCATTCCTTATTTTTAACTCATTTTGTACCTTCAAAAAAAAAGAAAAAAAAAAGAGAAAAAAAAACATGTTTTTACTCAACCTTAGGGAATAAGAGAGCATTGACTTTGTTCTTGAACAAGTATGGGGGTGTGTGTGCAAAATGATCATAAAAAAAAATTGACCACTGTTGCAATCAAAGGATTATCAGAGTCAAAATAAAGGTGGATGCTTGAAAATAACAACAAAAAAATAAGAGAATGTTCAAGTCTAACAATGAATTCAATTCACCAATTTAGGATTGATCTTCAACAAAACATCTGTCAAATATTGGTGATTGTCCTTTATGATGAATGTTCTCAAACATTTTCTCCACTCTAACTGTACCATAATACTCTTTTATTCTCTTTGGTATTTATCTTTTCATATCCATATTATCTCCTCTCCTTTACCATGACCCTATTACAATCTTGAATAAAGTCCTCTTGATTTTTGTATGCATGTGTTTTGAGTAGCGGAGAAGTAGAAGATAAGCAAGCTTATGGTAGTGCAATTGTTCATGAGTTGAATAGAGTGAAATACTTACCTTTTAAACACTTGAGAGACTGAGAGTGAATTCTGTGAGGATCTATCATTCTTGATTCATTCTTTTCAACTGAAGTTTCCTTGCTTGTTGGTTTGAGATGTAAAGAAATGTTACCTCATTAATGCTTTGATACCTTGAATTTCTTGTTGCTCTTCTTGCTTCATCGAGTCTTTTAGAGTTTTTAGCTTTTGAGGCTGTATCATTTTTCTTTGTCTCCTAACTTTGGTCTTATGTGTTTTGTCCAAGAGTGAAAAAAGCTAAGTGTGGGGAAATTTGATGATCACATATTTTATACATTAATAAACTCTCATTTTTAGTCATTTACACTCTCCATGTACTTAATTGATTAAGCCTAGTTATGTTTTGTAAGTTTGGACTCAAATTGGACTTAATTGATTTTTTCAGCACTATTTTGGTCTTACGTTGTTTCTGTATTTCGGCCATATCTTGAGTTCTAAATGTCTGATAATTATGAATTTTACCTTGTAGGAAAGATAAGAGAGATCTCTACAACTTTGATGAAGAGGTCAAAGTCTCACTCAGACATCTAGTGGAGCTAATTAGGCTTGGAAGACAGAACACGAGTTTTGTGTCTGAAACCTGAACAGTGTACAGTAATCAGAGCATAACTCGGGCTGCAAGAATTATCTTAGGCTGAAATTTAGATATTTGAAACTTAAGACGTAGACCTAAAACTTTCATGTTGAACACAAAACTTGATTCGGGCTCCTTGATGGTGATATTGTGTCTGAAAGTCAAAATAGAGGTGCTGAAACTGGGTCTGAACAGTCTGTAGTAATTGGGTCATATCTTGGGCTGTACGACGAATTTTTGGGTGATTCTAGAGCCATTGGAAAGCTTAGACAATTTTCTAGAACTTTCATGAAGACCACTTGGCTCGAAAATGACGGAATCAATGATTTAAGCAATGAATTATTTCGGAGACAAAGAATCTCAATAATCCAACTACTCATCCATCCAACCACTCAACCACTCATCCAACCACTCCACCCACTCATCCACCTACTCTTAATCATTCTCCTTGTCATTTTATATCCCTACTCCTCTATAAAAGGCACCATGAGCTGGATGTTGAGAGCTTGGTGTTGGGCACTTGGTGTTAGGCTAAGTTTTTACAAGTTATGGTTATGCTTGTTTATTGTTTTACTTTGTTGTAATTTTCTCTTGTTCTAAAGTGAAACTATGTTCATCTTTCTCTTCTTCTTTCTTTCTTTCTTCTTATCTATGAGTAACTAAATCTTCATCTTGCTTGGGTGAAAGAGTGAAGCTCTTGGTAATGAAATAAGGTTAGATTATTCTATTTTCTTGTGCTTAAATGATATATTATCAAATGGACATTATATGTGTTGTATTTTGTTTCCAATCAATTTAGAAACCTTCTTTGTTAATGGAGATCTTGATTTATTGTAGACAATAGGATTGGCATAGTGAATGCTTGAACTCATTTACAAATGTTGGTAGATAATTAAAGGAATCATAATATGATTACATATATAATTAAACTTTGAATGTTATATTTTCCGATTTGAACCTCCGTTGTGTGTGGATTTCAATTTGTTACCAAGTGGCCTCAATACTCAAGAGGGGGGTGAATTGAGTATATAAAATATTTTCGTAAATCTTTCACAAAATATTTGATTGACAATTTTCGTTGAATCTATTGGATGATTGAGGTGAATGGATAAGCGAGACTGAATACTTCACTCACAAATAAACAACTCAAGATAGAAAGAATTCAAGCAAAGCAAAATATCGAACTCAACTTAAGCAAATATAATTAAAGCACAAAGTAAAGAGATAGAGTTGAGAGGAACAAACACAAGATTTATCCTGATTCAGCCACTAATCCACATGTGACCAACGTCCAGTCCTCAAGCAAACCACTCGAGATTTTCCACTAAACTTCAAGCTTGAACGGGTGCTTGAAAACCTTTACACAAAAGAGCACTCAACTCCTTGGGATGCCTCACCCTTGAGCTTGAGCCTCAAACCAGGGATGCCTCACCCTTTTCACTAGAGGGATACCTCACCCTCTTTACAACCTTTGAAGGATGCCTCACCTTCAACAAGGGATACCTCACCCTTTACAAACTTTGAGAGATACCTCACTCTCTTTTTCTCTAGAGGGATGCCTCACCCCCTTTACAAAGAATCAAAGTGTTTATAAAATGAAAACTTTCACAAGAGTAGATGATACAAATTGAAGCCCTATAATGCTCTTCAACAATATCTCAACAATATTTACAAAAACAGAGCAAAAGTGATTTAAGGATGAATCTCGGATTATAATGATTGAAAGATGTTTCTCAAGTGTTGTTCAGTCACAAAAGATGCCCCAAGATGAGTATTTATAAGTTATTGGAACAAAAGAGCCGTTGGGGGCTTTAATGGGCAACATTAAAAGCCAAATAATATAGCCGTTGGGCTTTGTCAGAATGCTGGTAATCGATTACAGGGTTTTGGTAATCGATTACATGACAGTTAAAATGTGTTCTTGGCTTTCTGGATTTGTAGTAATCGATTACAAGACTTGTGTAATCGATTACACGCCCTCTGACTTTCTGGTAATCGATTACAATATTGATGTAATCGATTACATGGCCTTTTTTATCGTGTTCTTGGATTTCTGGGAGCATGGTAATCGATTACATGGATGCTGTAATCGATTACAAGTCCTCTGACTTGCTGGTAATCGATTACCAAGAGTGTGTAATCGATTACTTGCCACTTTGAACACATTTTTCAATCCCAATTAAGTCTCTAGGCCATTTTTATCATTTGGGTACTTGGACAAAACAAGATTTACAAATGTTTACCATAATCCAAGATTGAAATCAACATTTCTTTTAAAAATATGAACTTTGAAAACAAGTTGATTTATGAGATCTTTGAAAAACCATTTGAATATAATTGAGATACCTTGAGAGCATTTCACATTGATGTTCTAAGACCTATATCTAATATACCTCTTTTGATCTTGGTCTTCTTCTCTTGGTCTTGTTCTTTTCCTTTGATCTTGATCTTCATCTTGACTTTGTTATCATCAAAAACTTATTTGATATGCTTCAAGACATAAGCATTCACATTCTCCCCCTTTTTGATGATGACAAAATAAACATTAAAAATAGAGAAATATTTGCATTCATTTATCTATCAGAGATTAAGCGCAACTCTCCCCCGTAATGTATGCATGAGATAGGATAAATGATTTTCATGTAAAAGCACAAAGCACAAAGCTCCCCCGTACACATGCAACATATTTCACTAATCTCTCTCCCGTTGGCATTATCAAAAACAACATAAGCATTCAGCATTGTATAAACATTTCAGCCCAGCAGGATCAATATCAGAGTATGAACGGTTTAGCACAACAATTTGAGATGCCAATAGCAAATGCATATGAAAAATTAAATCTTGGGTAGTATTTATCATTTATGCCAATAAAATTCAGAGTCATATACAAGAGCAAATGGGGTTAGATAAAGATTAAGCATAAGGAAAGCATCATGAAAAGGCTTGATGGCAGATAAAAAAGGCATAACCCATGAATTTTTGCCTTTTCAAACCCTGTGTAATCGATTACAATGTCTGTGTAATCAATTACGCATGTTCTAGATTCCCGGTAATCGATTACATATGTGGTGTAATCGATTACATGCCTTCTGGAATAGTTGTAATCGATTACATTGGAGGTGTAATCGATTACCTGATTTCTGACTTGGCTTGGAACGCTTGGCAGAGCCTTTGTAATCGATTACAAAGGTGTTGTAATCGATTACCAGTTCACTAAAATTCAGATTTCGCATTTTAAACAGAAAAAGGTCAATTTTAAACCTTTCAAATTTGTTCCAAAGCGTTTCAAAACAATTTCAAACATCACGTAGGCATATAATCCAGATAGATTGTGATCTAAAACATATGATCATGCGAAAATGCTACTTTTACCAAGAATTACACCCTTTTGATGGATTGGTGAAGTTTTTGAGCTTTTTGAGGGTTTTTGTCATGATGTAGTACCTGCAAAATAACTTAAGGGGAATCTCCAACGCTCAAGTCAGTATTGGATTCAAATATGATCAAGAACCATCATGATATGCAGCAAAGAGTGTCATGATTATACAGCAAGGTAGCATGTTATGCATCACAATAGCACATTATGCAGAAAAGAAACAGATTATACATTTAAAATC
This sequence comes from Ormosia emarginata, assembly GCA_029884605.1. Lineage (NCBI taxonomy): Eukaryota > Viridiplantae > Streptophyta > Magnoliopsida > Fabales > Fabaceae > Ormosia > Ormosia emarginata. Next base: position 513,336 of record JAQQTP010000013.1, on the reverse strand, counting down.
ATGCATTGTGCGAGAAAAGGTGCATTTTATGCAAAGAATTGAGTTCATTATGCAGCATAAATGAGATTATGCGGAAGATTGTGACTTTGTGCCATACAAGTGACAAGTTATGCATCATTTTGCGTAGAAAATCACAGATTATACAAAGATATGACACATTATGCAGAAAATTATGCATCAAAATTGTGTTACAAGAGTTTAGATGCATGATTGATCCAATATGCCAAGTTCAAAGATGTTTTATATCAAATAAACTATTTCAAACAAGAAATGAACTTATTAAGCATATTATTGCATATAAAGATATTTTCATGATATAAAGCTTAGAGAAATACAATTTTAAAACAAGTTACGACATAGAATAGATCTCTACTTATCCAAAGATTGCAAGTCCAAGCTTCTTGGAGACAAGGAAGAGAACTTGGAGTAATTTCTGATCTTGTGCTTGCTTCAGCCACTATTGAGATTCCAGAGTCCATTCTTTGGCCTTCAAGCATACCTACAACACACTTTAATTTTTGGCTTTTGGTACCCAAATTCTCTTGGGTCCTTGTGTGTTAGTGTTAGGCAAAGTGCCCTTAGGGATCCAAACCATTTTAGTTCCAATCTTGTTATTGATATTCTTCCTTACATCACAAGTTGATGCACTATGTCCTTTCTTGCCACAATGAAAACATTTTATAAAAGGACTTGTTGATGAACTTGAGGGAACAAAGAAATTCTTGTAAAGTTTTTGTTGATTTTTGGGATTATACCCTAAACCAGCCTTTTGAAACACACATTTTTTATTCCCAAGCAATATGTTCAAATTATCTCTTCCAAGGGTAAATTTTGAAAGAGTATTTTTCAAATTTTCAATTTCCTTTTCAAAAGTTTTACATGATGAGCAAGAAATGGATGTAGATGCATTATCAAGTAAAGAACATGTCATGCATAAGGAATTTGCATCAATGAGTCCAAGAGTTTCATTTTCAATTTTAAGCTCCTCAATTTCCTTGTTTAAAATAGAGATTTTGTTTTCAAAAGAGGAAATTGTTTTCTTGGATGATGAAACGAGTTTTGCAAGTCTCATAGATTCATTATGCAATTCTTCAAATGCATCTTGCAATTCATCGTATGAAGGAGAAGAATTTGATTCAAAATTTGAGGATGTTACCTCCATGTCATCTTCATCTTCCTCTTCTCCTCTAGCCATGAAACATAGATTGGCTTCCTCATTGTCTGAACTATCGGTTGAATCCATGTCATTATCATCCCAAGCTATGTAGGCTCTTCTTTCTTTCTTTTCCTTTGAGTACCTCTTTTCATACTTCTCCACTTTCCTTTGATAGATTGGGCACTCCATCTTCATGTGTCCCAATTCTCCACATTCATAGCATTTAGGAGTGGTTGAAGTTCTTTCCCCTTTGGGATAGGCATTCTTTGAGGGAAAGGGAGGTCTTCCTTGAACTCTATTCTTTTTGAAGAATCTTCCAAACTTCTTTACTAGTAGGCCAAGATTCTCTTCACTAATTTCCAAGCCATCTCCATCATCATCATCATTGATCAAAGAGGAGGTGGCCTTGAGAGCAATTTTCTTCTTTTTCTTGTCAAGCTCCTCATTTTGGTTGAGTCTATTCAATTCCAATTCATGTTCTTGAAGCTTGCCAAAAAGTGTGGCCAATGTCATTGTTGCTAGTTTTCTTGATTCCGAAATAGCCGTCACTTTAGGTTGTCAATCCCTGCTCAAACATCTCAACACTTTGTTAATAAGATCTTCATTAGGAAAAGTCTTTCCCAATGAAGCAAGATGATTTATAATATGTGTGAAACGTTTTTGCATTTCTTGAATGCTTTCACTTTGGTTCATTTTAAAAAGTTCATACTCATGAGTGAGAGTATTTATCCTTGATCTTTTCACTTCACTAGTACCCTCATGAGTTACTTGTAAGGTGTCCCACATTTCTTGGGCAGATTTACAATTTGAGACTCTAAAAAACTCATCATACCCCAAAGCAGTGGTAACGATGTTTTTGGCTCTCAAATTATATTGGACTTTCTTTTTATCATCATTCGTCCATTCACTTCTTGGTGTATTAATCCTTACACCATTTACAACTTGTGTGGGTACAAAGGGACCATTTTCAACAGCATCCCACACATCCAAGTTAATAGCTTCAATAAAAATTTTCATTCTTTCTTTCCAATAAGCATACCCATCCCCATTGAAAAAGGGAGGTCTATAAAGAGAAGAACTTTCATAAAAAACATTTGAAGAGGTCATCACTTTCTCTTGAAGCTGCTAAGCTCTTTACACAAGAGCCTAGCTCTGATACCACTTGTTACCAAGTGACCTCAATACTCAAGAGGGGGGTGAATTGAGTATATAAAATATTTTAGTAAATCTTTCACAAAACGTTTGATTGAAATTTTCGTTGAATCTATTGGATGATTGAGGTGAATGGATAAGCGAGACTGAATACTTCACTCACAAATAAACAACTCAAGATAGAAAGAATTCAAGCAAAGCAAAATATCGAACTCAACTTAAGCAAATATAATTAAAGCACAAAGTAAAGAGATAGAATTGAGAGGAACAAACACAAGATTTATCCTGGTTCAGCCACCAATCCACATGTGACCTACGTCCAGTCCTCAAGCAAACCACTCGAGATTTTTCACTAAACTTCAAGCTTGAACGGGTGCTTGAAAACCTTTACACAAAAGAGCACTCAACTCCTTGGGATGCCTCACCCGTTTCACTAGAGGGATACCTCACCCTCTTTACAACCTTTGAAGGATGCCTCACCTTCAACAAGGGATACCTCACCCTTTACAAACTTTGAGAGATACCTCACTCTCTTTTTCTCTAGAGGGATGTCTCACCCCCTTTACAAAGAATCAAAGTATTTATAAAATGAAAACTCTCACAAGAGTAGATGATACAAATTGAAGCCCTATAATACTCTTCAAGAATATCTCAACAATATTTACAAAAACAGAGCAAAAGTGATTTAAGGATGAATCTCGGATTATAGTGATTGAAATATGTTTCTCAAGTGTTGTTCAGTCACAAAAGATGCCCCAAGATGAGTATTTATAAGTTATTGGAACAAAAGAGCCGTTGGGGGCTTTAATGGGCAACATTAAAAGCCAAATAATATAGCCGTTGGGCTTTGTCAGAATGCTGGTAATCGATTACAGGGTTCTGGTAATCGATTACATGACAGTTAAAACGTGTTCTTGGCTTTCTGGATTTGTAGTAATCGATTACAAGACTTGTGTAATCGATTACACGCCTTCTGACTTTCTGGTAATCGATTACAATATTGATGTAATCGATTACATGGCCTTTTTTATCGTGTTCTTGGATTTCTGGGAGCATGGTAATCGATTACATGGATGCTGTAATCGATTACAAATCCTCTGACTTGCTGGTAATCGATTACCAAGAGTGTGTAATCGATTACTTGCCACTTTGAACACATTTTTCAATCCCAATTAAGTCTCTAGGCCATTTTTATCATTTGGGTACTTGGACAAAACAAGATTTACAAATGTTTACCATAATCCAAGATTGAAATCAACATTTCTTTTAAAAATATGAACTTTGAAAATAAGTTAATTTATGAGATCTTTGAAAAACCATTTGAATATAATTGAGATACCTTGAGAGCATTTCACATTGATGTTCTAAGACCTATATCTAATATACCTCTTTTGATCTTGGTCTTCTTCTCTTGGTCTTGTTCTTTTCCTTTGATCTTGATCTTCATCTTGACTTTGTTATCATCAAAAACTTATTTGATATGCTTCAAGACATAAGCATTCACACAATTGAGTTAGAAAGCGAAATAATCTTACCTTTAATTTATTACCAAGAGTGGATCTCCTAACCCAAGCAAGTTCTTAAATTCATTTGTGAACATCTTTTATTACTTTTGGTGTTGTGACAAATCCTTTTCTTACCTCAATTAATTTTTCTTCATCAATTCCCTGTAGATCGACCTCGGACTCCAGAGAAATTTATTACTTGAGACAGCCTGCACTTGGGTTTGCATCTTTTAATCCCGCAGTCAGTTACTTTTATGCTATTGCTTCTGTTTTCTGATTTTAATTCTATTTTTGTTTTTAAATTCTGTTTTTGCTGTTTTTGAACAAAAAAAGTGTGTTTTTAATTGCTTTCCAATGATGTTTTACGATTTGTAAAGTTTATGAGTTTGAAACAATTGAAATTCAAGGTTTATAGCATGATTGAATAAATTAACTTCCTTCTTAAATTTGACATGCTTCGTTTTTGGATGTTTGATTAGTGGATTGAGATTGATAGATGCATACCTTATGAGATTTCAAGCCTATTGATGGATGGATTTAGCACTTATGACATTCTCTTCTTTATTGTGTGATTTTCACCCATGTCAATTGATCACTCTAGAACTTGTTTTTATTCTTTTTTAGGCTACATTTTCACTTGCATGCATAAATATGATTGGGGCATTCTTTCTTGAATTAGCTACTTTGGCCAAATAACCAACATTGCATCATTTCCCTTCAATTAACCCCTTTGAGCCTATTTACCTATTCTTTGTCTTAGGTCATTATATATCTTTTGTGAAAAGTCATATTTTTACCTTACCTTAGTGAATGGGAGAGCGTTGGCTCATTTTCATTGGAGGAGCTCTTTTGCTTGCGAGTAATTAATAGTACAAGTGTGGGGGTTGTGCAAATTGATGTGCGATGCGCAAAGTATTTGGTGGAAGAAAAAGAGCCAATTAAAAAAAAGGAAGAGAAAAAGAAAAAGAATAAATACAAGAAGGTTGTGAAAGAAAAGAAATCAAATAAATAAATAAAAAGAAAGGAATATGTAAAGAGAATACACATTATATGGAATTAGGGGGTAAAATTTCATGCTTATCAATTGAGTTCCTCCTCAATGCTCTTTTATTCTCTTCGGTATTTAGCTTGTCATATCCATATTGCTTCATTCCCTTACCTTGACCACATTACAACCTTGAATAAAGTCATCTTGATTTTTGTGTGCATGTGTTTGAGTAATGGAAAAGTAGAAGATAAGCAAGCTTATGGTAGCATAATTTTCATGGGTTCAATTGAGTGAAATACTGACCTTGTAAACACTTGAGGGATTGAGAGTGTATCTTATGAGGATTTATCATTCTTGATTCATGCTTTTTAAATTGAAGATACATTGTTTGTTGGTTTGAGATGTGAAGAAATGTTGCCTCATGATTGTTTTGAGGCGCTTGCTACTATACATTGGGTCAAGTTATAGTGTATAGTACACCTTTGACCTTACTGACGGTTAGCTGGATATTTTTGTTGTAGCCGGTCATTCTTTTAGTTACTAGGCCTTAGTAACTAAAGTTACCATGAAGGAAAACCCCCCTCAATTGAAGAACAAAATAATCAGAACAAAGCAAGTCTATCTTGTGCCATTCAAAGCTTGAACGAAGGAAGCTGTGTGTGAGTGATGGAGGTGAAAGCTCCACCAATTGAATGAATACCAGAGACGAGTGTGAAGAGGTTCTTATCGTGCATCTTCCTGCTTGCAGCTGAGTTTGGTATGTCATTATTTCCATTATTTGTGTGTAAGATGGATTTAGGGTTTGCAGATAAGAGATATGAAAATGGCAATCTCTCTCTATTTCTATCCTTACAGTTTGCATCTGTTTCATTTGGGCGTTTGACCTTAAAAGCCTGTTGAAACCCGCAACGGTGAATCCAATCAATTCAATCTCAGCGTTTCATCATCGTCACCCAGGTATTCCTTATTCCTTTTTCATATCTTTTTTTTTTTGCCTTTTGAAATTTTTGTTTGAGCTTTTCATTGTTCGAATGTACTTGCTTCGTAATAAATAACTATGTGGGTGTTGCTTATTCTAGAGTTATTTTTTTAGTGCTTTAGCAGATTCCATTCATTGAGTTTTTTGTGTTTTCCTGGTCAGTATTTCTATTCTTTGCTTTTGCTTTTTTGCGTTTGAACTCTGTTCTTATTCTCAAATGATAGAATTTGGAATAGAATATGCTTTTAGCTGAAACTCAAACCGTGCAATTGTCATTTGTTTAGCACGTACACGTAGTGGTGCACATTGATAACCAGAAATCTTGTTGGGTTTTCAAATTGGAGAGAAAATCTCAAAAAAAAATTATTCAATTTTTTATTTTGGCAATAGGGTTCTGTGATCTTGTGTCTATGTGTATGAGTTGAGTGTGCTAATTACATATCCTTATGCTTTTTTTACTACTATATAGATTAAGGAACAGCTCGAAAACTTTTGAAGAAATACGTGAAGAAGCCTTTCTTAGAAGCACGATGATGAGCTTCGCAAATTATAATTATGATTTGTACTATTATAACTCTGAGACCCTTAGATCAGAGAGTATTTGATAATGTTCTTTAATTGCAATAGTTGTCATCATTCTTATGTGCATTTATCTGATAAAATTGTCTGTGCATCTGGCTCAGTTGTTAGAAGTGAATCTTTTTTTCTATTACATTTAAATTTAGTTTTTTCCCTCACAATATGGGGTACCAATGTTTTAAATTATAGTTGTGGTCATTGTTGCATTGTGAGCCAATGTGGTTGTGGTGGTGGCTGCAACCGAGATGTAGTTTTAATCCTTGTTGGGTATCAATGCTGATGCAGCAATTTTTTAAGTCTCCTTAATTCATTCTTCTTATTTCTTAAGCTGTGCAGATCTTAGCTTACAACCTAAGCCTTTGGAATGTTTGCACAGAAATGAATGACCAGGGCTTATAACTTGAAAATTTTGATCTTGGCTTTATATTTTAATCATTTCAAAATTACTTGCATTTAGCTGTGCTTGTTGAGTAGACTGTCTAATACCATATGTCGTTCATTTGGTTAAACTAGTACTTTTAAATTAGTAATTTAACTCACACTGATAACTTTTGGTGCTGGACTACTTGGTTGTTAATACTAGGTGTGAAGATGATTCCCTTCCAAATATAAAGTGGGTCCTAGACCTTGCAAAAGCAGCAGTATTGCAAAAGCAACATTTCTTTGATTTTGTCTTGTAATTGATCCTTATAATTAACTTGATCATAGCAACCTCCAAACCAGTAATTCTCTTAAAAGAGCTCATTCTAAATTAGATTTTGTTTTACTTTTGCTTAAGTTATTTTCATTTTTGACTTCGTAATGCACTTGCTCCTTTGTTGCCAAAAAAAAAGAAGATAGAAAATGTTGTTGTAAGTTTGCTTTTGCACTAAAATCAATTTCTCCCATAGCACTTCCTATGTTACTCTGATCATTCTTTCTGTTACCTGCCACCATTAATGTTATGAAGATGCAGGATAGCTAATTGATGTTATTTTATATGTTGATTGTTTATGTTTGATTGCTTATGTTTGATAGGTTTTCTTCTTTGATTATGTGTAACTATACTTATAGAGATTTTATCCTCACAAACCCGTTATAAACTCTAAGATTTGGACTAATGTGTTATCTAATGGCTTACATGGGAGTTTGTGAGGGATTTGTTTGTGCAAATATCATTTTTTGTCTTCTATTTGGCACAACCGTCAGTTCCTACCTGCCCCTTTTCTTTTAAAAAAGAATTCTCTATTAGTTAGGTTTGTTTAAGGTAATCTATAGTAATTGATTTTCCTTGGCAAGATAATTGGTCACTTCATGCCAGTTGATAACAAGAGATAGCAGTGTGACAAATCGTTTTTAAGTAGGCTTGTATAGTGGTTAACAAGTATGTCTTGAAAAGAAGTTACCATCTGATACTCGGTTCCTGTCTAAACATGGCTATGGTGTTTTCAATTGGGTTGCTAGGTCATGATAAAAAATGATGGATAATATCTTCAAATGGCTTGTGAAATTTGATCTTATTAGATCATATTTTGACCTAATTATTTGAAGAGCTTGTATCCTTTATATGTACTTTTATAGGTGTTACAATTTTAATTTTAAGTTCGCAGTTCTACATTTTGATCCTTGTATAGATATAGAAAGATTATTTCTTTGTAATGAGTAATGACCATTTCAATCTCAATTGAATGAACTCTGGTACTTTTTCCCCCAAGACTGTTGACAATTTCTGTCTATCATAGTTAGAATGGATTACAATTCTGTCACATATGTATTCAACAAAAACAGATATGAAGTAACAGACAACAAAAGGAAACGAATGATTTAATAATAATTTCTGGCACATTATCATTCTTGATTTTGTTAAAAACCCTTTGTAACATATAGCATCACTATTATAATATAAACTTGTTGCATATGTAAATGATTCTTTGTTTCAATAGAAGTATAGTGTTAACTCTTCTTAAGATGCATAATTAGTTACTTAATAAAAGTTATCACTCTTTTTCTAGCCTGTACTACGCCAATTACTGCGAGAGGAATCCATAACGATTCCTAATCATATAGTCATGACAACAAACAAACAAAGGAATGAGATTAAATCCAAGTATCTAACATCTTAATTCTGACAAATCGAAATATCATTCCTACAATTGTGATTCATCCTCCGTTTCAATACCTGTCATTCAAAAGGGGGCTTCACAATCATAAACAACAAATTCAACTACCTAAAAGAGAACGATACATATGTGTTTCTAGCATCTGCTATTGAGCTAGGAGAAGACAAGTTTTCCTGTTCATGACTAGAGTAAACTATTTGTTGGTTGAGAAGCTCGCCTTTAATCAGATCAATTTTGTTGACAAGAACCGAAACATAGTGCCATACACTTGATGGGCTCATCTCAATTTCCCGAATTCTAATTGTTATTCTACCAATTACATTCCGGAGTGCATTTCTTGCTTCCAAATAATCTGAAGCAAAAGGGAATATGTCAACCACACTAGCTAGGAGGCACAAATCTGGAAGGCAGAATGCCATTTTCCATTATATTAACTGATCCAGAGAGAGATACAGGCCTAAAAAAATTATTAAAAAAAATTAGAGAATTGAAGTTTATGGATGGGAGTGGGGAGATAGATGTTTTACCCCGTGATATCTTAGAAGCATAATTGCCAACATCAGACAAAATATTTGCAATAACAACGGCAACAGTAACACAACAATTTCCAACCTACAGCAGATATCACCAATTCATTAAAGTAGCAAGAGCCATAACAGCATGTAGGTCACCAGATGACAAAATTCAACTTTTATCACATACAATTATTTCATACATAAAATGCAACAGCATTGAAAATGTTAACTAAAACAACAATGTACCTCAAATTTATCTGGGAACAAGACTGGATCACAAGCTGGTTGGAAAAGCTCTTGGCTTGTACAAACAACCTGACAATGATTATCTATAACAGAAAGGGCTTCAATGGCACAAAGAATTCAATCAAGAATTGAGTACAGGGAGCATTAACATATTAGGTTGTCATATCAATTCCACTCCATAGTTGGATGAATAGTTATCACGCCGCTCTTTGTTAGCACTGGTTATTGGGTGTATCAAGGGATCACAATAAAATGCAGGTAGATTAGGATCTTCAATTTTTATGTACATGATGAACATTTCATAAGTCTCCACTATAGAGTTCCTTGAATTCATACTTAATAAGACAATTTTTGCATATTTCATTCAACTGAAAAATGGATATTATGCTCTGTAAACAAGGAAATATACAAGCTGGCTAATCAACTTAGTGCAAATATAAAAAAAAATATAATAAAACAAGCAAATACCTCACTCAAAAGATCAATTCGATTCAGAAATGCATTTGCCTGTGCAAGTGCAATCGGCCTATTCACTCCTGCCACAGCTGTAGAAAGAAACCACAGAGGATTAGAAAAATATTTATTTTAGAACAAGTTTTTTAAGGCACAAATCATATGTCAAGGGAACAGGAAAAGCTTTGAATGACAAACCAACATAACCCACTCACGCTCATTTGAAACCCCCAAAGCTACACCACATAGCCTCTCAATAGCCCCAGCAGAAGCCAATATGACAAACCATGGACGCAGAAGCATGGTAGACATTGAAGTTGGACGCACAGAATAGGCATGAATAACAATTGTTGTAGATAGCAACTAAGCAGCAATCTGAAAATAGCAAGAATGATTTTTTAGGAAAAAGAGCTATACTTATATACTGTTTGACTTTATATTGGTTATTAAATAACTTGCCTGAATGATAGTTAAACAATTATATCTAGACACTCTAGAAACATGGTCCATAACTGCCAACCAAGGGACCTCCAACAATTATAGCCACTTTGGTGAAGAAACCCATCACAACAACAAGCAAAAGGCTTGGATGAATTAAGTCAATGGCGGAATGGCAAGCAAAATTCCAAAGCTGTTCCACTATATTTGCAGCTATGCAACTAGCATAGAAAGCTGAAAACATATAACCTTCAAGTTAAGAGTTGCTTAGATGATTCAACTTCACAGTCACGTATGGTACACACAATGCTAAGGCTCTTGAGGAATTGATTTTTAGCAACTGCAATAATCTACTCATTCCCCATAGCAGAGACACATAGAAGCATTTCAAGTGATAGTAAAGTATCATAAACTAGCCAGAATTTCAGAGCCTCATGCAAATCCAAGAAAAAATTATTTTAGGCACACAACAGTACATCAACTGGGTAAGGGAGATAGGTAATAGAACATTAAAACCTCATTGCTTCACTTAGTTAGGGATTTCCCTAAATCAGTTGCATTCCAATGCCTTTTGTAACCCACATGCCAATTCATTCTAAAGAATAATGATCCATACAAAAACCTCAACTAGACATTAAGATTTAGCATGTGAAATGGTAAAGGACTAATTTGATTAAGCTTTAGTAAATCAGAAAGCAACAAGTGACATTAAGATTTAGTTTGCAAGAGAGAAGAATCTTTGACTAATCTGAGAAGGAAAACCAGCACAATCACACTACAATAGGCATTATCATATAAATCCTTCATCAAACAAGTAGTGTGCATGAGAGGGTATATTTAATTATCTAGAACTTCCTAATCCACCATGTAATTTCATCCACAGTTTACAATAACCTCATTCAATCAATTCCATAAACATGAAAATCTAATTGAAAAACCAGATAAATAAAAATAAAATAAAATAAAATAAAATAAAAATTGAACTACCCCTGGTTCTCCTTTACGATTGAGAACAATTGAGGAGCAGAGAATTGTGTGCTTCTGCTTCTCTTTCCCCTAATTTCAGCTTCACAATCTATTTTCCTTTACTCAAAAGAAACCCCATTTTTTTCCCTCTGTTGAACCTTGCTCTCAACCCTCGTTTTTTCTCTGTTTTCTCTTTTTTTTTCTCCGTGCAGAACTTCTTCTTCTTCGTTGAACCCTCTTTTTTTTCTCTTACTGTTTCTCTCTGTCTCCAAACCTTTATTTCTTTCTCCGTCCTAAAAGAAAAAAACCCCCTTGTTGACTGAACCCCCAAATGCTCTCGTCTCAACTGCGACGCCCTTCCATCTTTGCGTGTTGGACTACGATGGCGTGCGTGGATGAAGAAAGAACACAGTGGATTCTGTGTGTGTATGTGGAGACATAGTGGTGATGAAGATAGTGTACTGTGAAATTGAGGAAACGTATACGAAGAGGGGAGTTTGGTGATGGCTGGTGGAACGGTGGAGATGGTATGGGTGAAAAACCATGTTTGCAGAGGTGATACTCTTCACTCCAACATCAACCCCATCCCCAACTATCGCCCACCTTCCCTTCAACCCCAAATCCCTCATCATTAACACAGTGCTCCACATAATTTTCTTCCGTTTTGGCTTCAACAGCACCACCGACGACCTAATTGGGACTAAAAAATTGGAATAAATTGACAGATGCTATGTCGGAAAAACCAAGTGGTTTATTCATTCTTCAACCACTTTCTTCATAAAAATGTTCAATATGGTGAGAATACAAGAAGTAACACATAGGTTATCGGTCATCAATCTTAGCCATTAATTTATTTTATTCTTTTATCAACGACTGTTATTATTAGGTGTATAATATATCCTAAAAACAGAAGTGTGTTACAAATAACCGTGTTTTGATCCTTTGAATCTTTAATTGCTTTTCTTATTTATAAACTTTTGTCATTCTTGAATATCATTCGAATTTTTAGAAATTGAGTCTTTTAGAGTTTTTTTTAACTTTTGAGTTTGTGTTGTTTTTCATTGTTCCTTAGTTTTGATTTTATATGTTTTGTTCAAGAGTGTAAAAAGCTAAATGTGAGGGATTTGATAGCAATATATTTTATTCAATTAATGATTCTCTCATTAGGTGTCTTAAGATTCAATTTGGCTTAATTAGATTGATTTTATCACATTTTATGATATTGAGCTTAATTGGATCATTAAAAGAATTATTGTATGAATTGACCTTTATTTATCTATTTGGCAATGTTCAATATTTTGACTATAATCTGAGTTCCAAATATCTGATTGGCGTGATTCTGGTCTTGTAGGAAAGTCAAGACAAATTTCTACAAGTTTCATAAGACCTTAGGAGTTGAATCATATGTTTGGATAATTTAAATTGAAGTTGAAGCAAGTGCAAAAATGTTAATCCTTATAGCTTGACCTTTGCGCACTCATCAGCTCATATCTTGAGTTATAGGAGTTCAATGAATGCCAAATCAAGCTAAGACATAAAGCTACAACTCTTATGAAGACTTCTAAGCTAAACTACGTCATTTTGGGTGCGTAATTAAAGCTGGAAAACAAAGATGGGTGGTGACGAGTTGGGTCACTTAATTGAGCATAACTTGAATTGTAGGCTTCTAAATAACATGGGACTTGGACTCAGTGATTCCTAATTGACCCAGCTTTGTACCCACTAGAATTCTTATCATATAAGGCAAAATTAGAAATTAGTTATAGGAGGTAGAAGCAAAAATCTGAGACTCATCTTCTCATTCTACACTTTTCATTCTTTCTCTAGATCTAGATCTCTCTCTTTTCTCTCCCTTCTCTCTAGATTTTCCCTCTTGTTCTAACTTCTTCCCTCTCATTCGTGGAGGGTGTCACACCCTAATAGGGATTTTACATTTTCGAACAATAATAATAACCTCTACCCAAGTTATAAATTATTACGTAATATATAATAATATAGGTTGTAAAAATATTTTTTTTTAACATTATATTGTAAAATAAAATAAACAGAACATAAAATAAAACAAACTATTACATACACACCATAATTATACATATGATTTTGTTTTTAATAGGTACAAATAATTTACATATTACAAACTCGTTAATTAAAAACAAGAAACTGTCTGCGGTTTAAAGCAAACCATAAACTAGCCCAAGCATAACACTAAAAGTTCGATCCTCCGAAGAATCCTCCTGGGAAGATTATCTAAGACGTAAATACTCAGTAACATCATACTACACTCGCAATCAATCCATATGATATGGATGATCTCGAGGTTCACCTTCCTTGAACTGGTCACTCGGTTCTTTGCTCCTCGTTGTATTGACAATCCAACAGCTTGCTCCTCTTCTACTTCCTCAACGACTTTACGTAACATAAATAATAATACGTAAAAATATATATAAAGAGGTGAGACAATCTACATCATTACCAAAGATAAAGAAGAAAACGACAATACAAACAAATATAACAGCTAATATAACAATTCATATTATCACACATGCAAAATATCCAATTATAACTATTCATATTATCACACATGCAAAATATCATAAATCAAATTATAACTATTCACACAGTAATGCAGATTAAATATGTCATGTACTCAGACTGCTCCTACTCCATGGAGCTAAACACAAACATCGAGAGAATGATCCTAGGTGACATGTCCGTACATCAAAGTCGCCTCAACCAACTATTACACAATCAAATACGTCGTGTAAATAGACACAACAAATACGTCGTGTGAATTGTACATAGTCAAATACGTCGTGTAAATAATACACAGTCAAATACGTCGTGTACGTCCAGGCATAGTACCAGACACTCCCCAATAGATCTTGATTAAGAATAGTATTTGTCGAGATCGCTAGTGTGTGTTTTCGCTACCACGCCCTGCAGGAGCTACCAATCATTCCACACGTGGAATCTACGCACACTAATGCCTCCAAATTCTCCACATGAATACACTACGCCTATCACACCCGCAACACGGTGTAATTCATCTCGTTAGTCAATCGTCAATTTCAACCAAATTGACATACCACTCTATGTATGTAATGATCCATAATTACAAAAATACCCACAGTATCATCATGAATCATAATTACATAAATATCCTCATTGTCACCATAATTACATAAATACCCTCAGTATCAATAATTCCAAAAACAGTATGTCTCCACTTGACAGTACTATTTCCCAACGTGTCCGGGTCCACCACTTTGACCCGACAGTAAAAACTTATTGTTTCCATAAGTCGCGTAAATATTTTTCAACGTTTTCTCAATCGCGTAACATTTTTAAATAATTTTCTCAATCGCGTAGTTTAAAATCATCATTTTAAATACACGTAAGCTATTTCTACTATTTTTCACTGTATAAAATATTTTTTGATGTTTCAAATTAAATTTTGAAACTTTTCAATACTACATATATTATTTAGACATTATTTTCCATTTTTCTTTACACAAACTACTCTAAGTCATAATTTTTGACGTTTCTCTCAAAAATTCGATTTTAATAAATTCTTCTACAGTTAATTTTATTCTTTAACTACGTAAAATATTTTCTTGCTTTCTAAATATCATTTTGAAACGTTCTTCATTTCTTGCTCATTTTTAATCAATTTTGACAGTATTTAGTTTAGAAAATCCACTAAATGATATTTTCTATGTTTTCCTTTAAAAATTTCTTTATTTAATTATAACCATAAAATACACTTTAAAAATTGCTAACATACTTTAAAACTCAAAGGTAAGTATTTTCAAGTGTCAAAAATTTATTTCTTTTATACACTAGACTTCTAATAAAAATTTGTTTACTTATTTGGTTCTTGAAAATCTATTGTAAATAAATTCTTTTTAGGTCAATAAAACTAGTTTACACTTAGAAAATAAATTTTGGATCAATTAAACATTAAAACATATTTTGGCCGAAAATCACCATTTTTATACAAACCATGTGTAAAATTATTTTTCATCCATTAAATCATTGAAAAATCCTTTAATTTAATTAGATCAACTAAGTTATCCTTTTAGAAAATGGTTGACAACATATTGGTTCTCTATTCATAGTAAAAACCATAAACTCTTCATCTTGTGTTCTTTGGAACACTTTTGCAAATCTCAACATATTTGCACATCCAACAATAATTATCATAAATCCATGAACATATACATATATTTATGAACACATACCATATATTAAAGCAATAATAAAACACATACCAAATATCAAAGCTATAAACATGCTTGCATACATAATAAATCACAAATAGAAAAGACAATAAACATGCACACAAAATTAATCACACAACAAACAACCAAGTGAATGAATCCTTATGGATTCTTCACCACAATTACATCCATTTTCTCACCACCACACATGGTTGATGAGATTAAATCTCCTCTTACCTATAAGGAAGGCAAGATCTCCTTGGACTCCTCCTTAGAAAATTTGTGTAGCTTCAACAAAAATCCTAACAACCTTAAACAAATTATAAAGTCATAAACTATGGATGAAAAAGATAAACCATGGATCAATCATGGCTTAGAATATCAAAAATCAAATTAGAAACAAGAAACAAGAATTTTCACCTTATAGGAAAGAAACTTCAAAGTGATTTTCCAAGCTCCAAATGGATGATTTAGCAAAAACTCACAACTAGAGATGTTCTTAGAATATGGTTTAGATTTAGGAAATGAAGTTGGATGAAATTTTTGATGGATGGAAGTAGGTTTGATGGTGTTGGCCGAATGGTGGAAGAAAAGGAGACTTAGGAGTTTCTTTGAGTTCATTGGCAGGAAAAGAAATGGATGAAGGTGTGGAATAATTGAATAAATGATGAAGGAAGTGAATAATAGCCTTAAGACATTATGCATGGTCGTAGACTTCCAAGACAAATGCAGCCCCCCTTTTTTGACAAATTTGGCTTAATAATAGCCTTATTTTATCATGCATGGCCATAGGACACTCATAATGGAGCTTTGTCTCCTTTGTTGACCAATTAAATGCATAATGCATGCATAGATCCAAAAATAGCTATAGGAATTCTAATCAAAATTTGATTAATTTTAAATAACTTATTTATGCTTAAGTCCTCCTAATTAGGTTTAATTAAAAGTTAGTTAGATTCCTTTGTATTTTAGTTAATCATTAGTTTACTTAGAATCCTTAATCTTCTACTTAATTATACTAATACATTTGTCTAACTAAAATTTGATAAAAACTAATTAGGTTTTACTCCGTTTAATTATCACTTAAACCCCTTTAGATTAACTTAATTAGATTTTAAATTAACTAATCTATTAAATTAAGTTTTAAATTAACTAATCTACTAAATCTAACCATTTTTATGAATTTTTAACCTTTTGGTCTAGAATTTTACAAGCCTTTTACATTGGTAAATTTTTCTTAAAAGTGGGGCCTACAAACCCAAACGTGTGTCCCACAAAGCAAATGTGGGTCCCACAAGCTAAACGTGGGTCCCACAGATTTTTCTGCATGATAAATATTTTTATTATACGGAAAAATCCTAAAACTTAAAAGATTGATATATGTATTATTCAAATTAAGTTTAGTAAGATCGCCCAGCTCCAAATAATCAAACAAGATTTTCTCCGGCTCGAAAATTATTATTTTTCTTGACTCGGAGCAAATCACACGAAATAATCAAATATAGTTACGAAACAGTCAAATTAATTTTATAACACACAGAAATCAGAAAACAGTACAATAAGGGCAAAAATGTAATTAACCAAAAATTGGGGTGTTACAACTCTCCCCTACTAACAGAAATTTCGTCCCCGAAATTTATCGTACCATAGAAAAGATGTGGGTACTGCTCCCTCATTTTGTCTTCTAGCTCCCAAGTAGCATCTCCCGTTACCTCATTCCATATTACCTTTACCAAAACAATCATCTTCCCTCGAAGCTGCTTCACTCTCCTGTCCTCAATCTTAACAGGAAGTGTCTCATACGTCAAATTATCTTTCAGTTGTACTTCATCAGGTTGAATGACATGTGTTGGATCAGGAATATATTTCCTCAGTTGAGACACATGGAATACATTATGAAGATTGGATAGAAAAGGTGGTAAAGCTATCTGGTTGGCTACAGGACTTATTCGATGAATGATTTGATAATGTCCAATGAATTTAGGAGTGAGTTTTCTAGATTTGATAACCCTTCCGACACCAGTCGTAGGTGCTACTCGCAAAAACACATGCTCACCTTCTTTGAATTCAAGAGGTCTCCTGCGCTTGTCAGCATAGCTTTTCTGTCGGCTCTGAGTCGTTCTCATTTTCTCCTGAATCATCTTCACCTTCTTTGTAGTTTGTTGCACAAGATCAGGTCCAATGGTCATACTTTCCCCATCTTGATACCAACACAAAGGTGTTCGGCATCATCGCCCATAAAGTGCTTCATAGGGTGCCATCCCTATACTTGAGTGAAAATTATTATTGTAGGTGAATTCTATCAAAGACAGAAATTCATCCCAACTCCCTTGTTGTTCCAACACACAAGCACGCAATAGATCTTCCAGTGATTGAATAGTCCTCTCCGTTTGATTATCAGTCTGCGGATGATAAGCAGAACTTAGATGTAACTTCGTCCCCATGGCTTCTTGTAGGCTTCGCCAAAACCTTGACGTAAACCTCGGGTCTCTATCAGAAACTATACTTGAGGGTACATCGTGAAGTCTAACAATTTCACTAATGTACACCTGGGTTAATCGTTCCAACGAAAACTTGATATTGATCGGCAAGAAGTGCGTTGACTTCGTAAGCCTATCAACTATAACCCATATAGAATCATGACCCTTCTTCGTTCTTGGCAATCCGGTGACAAAATCCATCGAGATACTATCCCATTTCCACTCAGGAATAGTTAAAGGTTGTAACATACCGGCTGGTCTTTGATGTTCCACTTTTGCTTTTTGACAAACCAGACAAGACGCCACACGTTCCGCAACATCTCTCTTCATCCTTGGCCACCAAAACATCTGCTTTAAATCTTGATACATCTTTGTCATCCCCGGATGCATACTCAACCTACTAGCATGAGCTTCGTCCAAAATCGCTTGCTTCAGCTCGGGATCATTAGGTATACAAATCCTTCCTTTAAATCTTAAGATTTCATCAGATCCTTCCTCAACCGTTGCCTTATGACCTTGCTTCAAAAATTCTTTCTCATTCAACAAATATAGATCCTTATCCTGTTTTTCCTTGATTTCATCCAGCAAGTCATTCGAAACAGTAACTCTACTTAGACGAATTCTTCCTGGTGCCAATTCTACTGACAACCGTAAATCTCTAAACTGATTGATCAATTCTTCCTCATTTATCATCATGGTAGAAACACTGATCACCTTTCTACTTAAAGCATCCGCCACCACATTCGCCTTTCCCGAATGGTATTGAAGTTAGAAATCATAGTCCTTCAAGAACTCCAACCATCGCCTCTGCCTCATGTTCAATTCCTTTTGACTGAACAGGTATTTTAAACTCTTGTGATCATTGAAGACATTGAACACAAACCTCTCCATACGTAAAATGTCTCCACACTTTCAACGCAAAACCACTGCAGCGAGTTCCAAATCGTGCGTTGGATAGTTCCTCTCATGAACCTTCAGTTGTCTGGAAGCATAGGCTACCACATTTCTGTTATGCATCAACACGCATCCTAACCCTTGGTAAGAAGTGTCACAATGCACCTCAAAAGCCTCGTTAGGATTTGGCAAAATCAGTACCGGTGCAGTCGTCAATCTCTTCTTCAACTCTTGAAAACTTGCCTCACATTCTTTCGTCCAATCAAAAACTTGACTCTTCCTTGTGATTTGCGTAAGAGGTCCAGCTATCTTAGAAAAACCTTCAATGAACCTCCGATAATATCCGGCCAATCCAACAAAACTCCAGATCTCGGTTACCGTCTTCGGCTTCTCCCATTGCAAAATAGTTTCTATTTTCGATGGGTCCACTGCAATACCTTCCTTGGAAATTACGTGACCTAGAAATTGAACTTCTTCTAACCAAAACTCACACTTTACCAATTTTGCATACAACTTCTTGTCCTTCAAAATTTGGAGAACTATACTGAGATGTTCAGCATGCTCTTCCTTATTTTGGGAATAGATCAGAATGTCATCGATAAAAACAACGACAAATCTGTCTAGGTATGGACGAAAAATCCTATTCATATAATCCATGAATATTGAAGGAGCATTTGTCACTCCGAACGACATCACCTGATACTCATAATGCCCGTAACGAGTTCGAAAAGCTGTCTTAGGTATATCCTCTACCTTGACACGAATCTGATAATAACCTGATCGCAGATCTATTTTAGAGAAAATAGCTTCTCCTTTCAGTTGGTCCATCAAATCATCGATCCTTGGAAGTGGATATTTGTTCTTTATTGTGACCTTGTTCAGCTGACGATAGTCTACGCAAAGACAAGAAGTTCCATCCTTCTTCTTGACTAGTAGTACTGGTGCTCCCCACGGTGAAACACTCGGTCGCACAAACTGCTTTTCCAACAATTCCTCCAATTGCTTCTTCAACTCCACCAATTCTGATGGCGACATCCTATATGGTGTAATCGAAATAGGACCTGCTCTTGGTACTAAATCAATAGCAAACTCGATTTCTCTTTCCGGTGGTAAGCCAGGTACATCATCAGGAAAAACTTCTTTAAACTCATTCACGATTGGAATAGCATTCACATCTTTTTCACTCTTGACCTCCAAAGAAGACAGCAGATGTATCCTTGAGCTCCGTCCCTCAACAAAGATTTGACTTTGACGGCAGTTAAAACTTCAGAATCCTCATCCTTAGGAAAAACTAAGGTTTTATTGGCACAATCTAATAGGATATGGTTAGAAGATAACCAATCTATTCATGATATTATATCTATTTCAACAAGAGGTAAGCAAATTAAATTGACCGAAAAGACTCGATCATTTATGGTAATAGGACAGTTCAAACATACTTTAGATGTAACAACAGGCTTGGCAGTTAGTGTAGAAACAATCAATTGTAAACTCAAAGAAGACACAGGCAATTTCAACCGATCCACACAATCATACGCAATAAATGAATGCATCGCACCGAATCATATAGTACAGTCAAGATTACCTGCTACGACACCTTCCCCCTTAATAAGATCTTCTGACTGAGAAGCCTCAGCCCCGCTCATCGTGTACACTCGCCCTCCAGATCGCGGCTGAGTAGCACGAACATTGCTCACAACTGGCTTCTTTTCTGACTGGTTACATTCCCTAGAAACATGCCCAGGCCTTCCACACTTGAAACAGATTGGCCCTTTGATTGAACAGTCTCTAGATATGTGGCCACTCTTTCCACATTTAAAACATTTTGGCGTAAACGCCACATTTGTACCAGCTTTGTTGCCACTAGAACTTCCCCCGTTAGATGGACGTTGAGGCTAACTCCCCGGTGGTCTCGAATACGGCTTGCGTTGAAATTGGTTGTTATTGTTATTGTTGTTGCCTCCTCTTTGGAACCTAGTCGGTCCAAAGTTACGATTTCTTGGATCACGTGACGGCTCCAACTCCTCGAGTTGTACACATGTGTCCACCAAAGCATGAAACTGGTTCATCCTTAAGGGTAGCACTCCTCGCTTCAACTCTACCCTCAGCCCTTCCTCAAACTTACGGCATTTCCATGTATCATTCTGTCGAGTTTGAGCATAGTCTGAGAACTGAGACAAGCTCTCAAATTTAGAAGCATATTCATTGACAATCATGTTACCCTGACGTAAACCAAGAAATTCCATCTCCTTGGCATGTTGAGCACTGACAGGAAAGTACTTTTCCAGAAATACCTCACAAAATACCACCCAGGTAATTTCACCCTCAGCTTGTAGTAAGCGTCGGGTTCCTCTCCACTAGTTCTCACCATCCCCTCTCAGCATAAATGTAGCATACGTCACCTTTCGATCATTGGCGCACCCCATTCCTTCAAATATCTTTTCGAGATCTTGGATCCAGAGACTCGCCTTCTCGGATTAAATTCACCTCGAATCTGCGGCGGGTTATTGCGCCTAAACTCGACAAGTTTAGAGCATCAGCAGTCGCATCTTGCTGTTGAGCTGCTCGTTCATTTTGTTGCGTAATCACCTCTGCCATACGCTGCATAGCCTCAGCAGCTGTAATCATTGGGTCAACATTACGGTTCATGTTTGCACGCGTTCCTCTTCCACCAGACATCTTTTTCTTCAATCAAACAAGACAAAACAAAGTCAGATGTATCCTTTTGGACACCAATCACAGAGAATCACATAACACAAGCAAAAACAGACCCAACCACAACCCCAAAAGACTCTAACTTGGGCTCTGATACCAACTAAAATGTCACACCCTAATAGGGATTTTACATTTTCGAACAATAATAATAACCTCTACCCAAGTTATAAATTATTACGTAATATATAATAATATAGGTTGTAAAAATATTTTTTTTAACATTATATTGTAAAATAAAATAAACAGAACATAAAATAAAACAAACTATTACATACACACCATAATTATACATATGATTTTGTTTTTAATAGGTACAAATAATTTACATATTACAAACTCATTAATTAAAAACAAGAAACCGTCTGCGGTTTAAAGCAAACCATAAACTAAATTTCAAGCATAACACTAAAAGTTCGATCCTCCGAAGAATCCTCCTTGGGAAGATTATCGAAAGACAGAAATACTCTGGTAACATCATACTACACTGCAATCAATCCATATGATATGGATGATCTTGAGGTTCACCTTCCTCGAACTGGTCACTCGGTTGCTGCTCCTCGTTGTATTGACAATCCAACAGCTTGCTCCTCTTCTACTTCCTCAACGACTTTACGGAACATAAATAATAATACGAAAAATATATATAAAGAGGTGAGACAATCTACATCATTACCAAAGATAGCAGAAGAAGAAAACGACAATACAAGCAAATATAACAGCTTAATATAACAATTCATATTATCACACATGCAAAATATCCAATTATAACTATTCACATTATCACACATGCAAAATATCATAAATCAAATTATAACTATTCACACAAGAATGCAGATTAAATATGCCATGTACTCGTACTCGCTCCTACTCCATGGAGCTAAACACAAACATCGAGAGAATGATCCCAGTAGACATGTCCGTACATCGTGTCGCCTCAACCAACTATTACACAACAAATACGTCGTGTAAATAGCACACAGTCAAATACGTCGTGTGAATGGTACACAGTCAAATACGTCGTGTAAATAGTATACAGTCAAATACGTCGTGTACATCCAAGCATAGTACCAGACAGTCCCCAATAGATCCTGATTAAGAATAGTATTTGTCGAGATCGCTAGTGTGTGTTTTCAGTTACCACGGCCCAGAGGAGCTACCAACTGTCCACATGTGGAATCTACTGCACACTAATGCCTCCAAATTCTCCACATGAATACACTACGCCTATCACACCCGCAACACGGTGTAATTCATCTCGTCAGTCAATCGTCAATTTCAACCAAATTGACATACCACTCTATGTATGTAATGATCCATAATTACAAAAATACCCACAGTATCACCATGAATCATAATTACATAAATATTCTCATTGTCACCATAATTACATAAATACCCTCAGTATCAATAATTCCAAAAACAGTATGTCTCCACTTGACAGTACTATTTCCCAACGTATCCGGGTCCACCACTTTGACCCGACAGTAAAAACTTATTGTTTCCATAAGTCGCGTAAATATTTTTCAACGTTTTTTCAATCGCATAACATTTTTAAATCATTTTCTCAATCGCGTAGTTTAAAAATCATCATTTTAAATACACGTAAGCTATTTCTACTATTTTTCACTGTATAAAATATTTCTTGATGTTTCAAATTAAATTTTGAAACTTTCCAAAACTACATATATTATTTAGACATTATTTTCCATTTTTCTTTACACAAACTACTCTAAGTCATAATTTTTGACGTTTTTCTAAAAAATTCGATTTTAATAAATTCTTCTACAGTTAATTTTATTCTTTAACTACGTAAAATATTTTCTTGCTTTCTAAATATCATTTTGAAACATTCTTCATTACTTGCTCATTTTTAATCAATTTTGACAACATTTAGTTTAGAAAATCCACTAAATGATATTTTCTACGTTTTCCTTTAAAAATTCTTTTATTTAATTATAACCATAAAATACACTTTAAAAATTGCTAACATACTTTAAAACTCAAAGGTAAGTATTTTCAAGTGTCAAAAATTTATTTCTTTTATACACTAGACTTCTAATAAAAATTTGTTTACTTATTTGGTTCTTGAAAATCCATTGTAAATAAATTCTTTTTAGGTCAATAAAACTAGTTTACACTTAGAAAATAAATTTTGGATCAATTAAACATTAAAATATATTTTGGCCGAAAATCACCATTTTTATACAAACCATGTTTAAAACTATTTTTCATCCATTAAATCATTGAAAAATCCTTTAACTTAATTAGATCAACTAAGTTATCCTTTTAGAAAATGGTTGACAACATATTGGTTCTCTTTTCATAGTAAAAACCATAAACTCTTCATCTTGTGTTCTTTGGAACACTTTTGCAAATCTCAACATATTTGCACATCCAACAATAATTATCATAAATCCATGAACATATACATATATTTATGAACACATACCATATATTAAAGCAATAATAAAACACATACCAAATATCAAAGCTATAAACATGCTTGCATACATAATAAATCACAAATAGAAAAGACAATAAACATGCACACAAAATTAATCACACAACAAACAACCAAGTGAATGAATCCTTATGGATTCTTCACCACAATTACATCCATTTTCTCACCACCACACATGGTTGATGAGATTAAATCTCCCTCTTACTTATAAGGAAGGCAAGATCTCCTTGGACTCCTCCTTAGAAAATTTGTGTAGCTTCGACAAAAATCCTAACAACCTTAAACAAATTATAAAGTCATAAACTATGGATGAAAAAGATAAACCATGGATCAATCATGGCTTAGAACATCAAAAATCAAATTAGAAACAAGAAACAAGAATTTTCACCTTATAGGAAAGAAACTTCAAAGTGATTTTCCAAGCTCCAAATGGATGATTTAGCAAAAACTCACAACTAGAGATGTTCTTAGAATATGTTTTAGATTTAGGAAATGAAGTTGGATGAAATTTTTGATGGATGAAAGTAGGTTTGATGGTGTTGGCCGAATGGTGGAAGAAAAGGAGACTTAGGAGTTTCTTTGAGTTCTTTGGTAGGAAAAGAAATGGATGAAGGTGTGGAATAATTGAATAAATGATGAAGGAAGTGAATAATAGCCTTAAGACATTATGCATGGTCGTAGACTTCCAAGACAAATGCAGCCCCCCCTTTTTGACAAATTTGGCTTAATAATAGCCTTATTCTATCATGCATGGCCATAAGACACTCATAATGGAGCTTTGTCTCCTTTGTTGACCAATTAAATGCATAATGCATGCATAGATCCAAAAATAGCTATAGGAATTCTAATCAAAATTTGATTAATTTTAAATAACTTATTTATGCTTAAGTCCTCCTAATTAGGTTTAATTAAAAGTTAGTTAGATTCCTTTGTATTTTAGTTAATCATTAGTTTACTTAGAATCCTTAATCTTCTACTTAATTATACTAATACATTTGTCTAACTAAAATTTGATAAAAACTAATTAGGTTTTACTTCGTTTAATTATCACTTAAACCCCTTTAGATTAACTTAATTAGATTTTAAATTAACTAATCTATTAAATTAAGTTTTAAATTAATTAATCTACTAAATCTAACCATTTTTATGGATTTTTAACCTTTTGGTCTAGAATTTTACAAGCCTTTTACGTTGGTAAATTTTTCCTAAAAGTAGGGCCCACAAACCCAAACGTGGGTCCCACAAGCCAAACGTGGGTCTCACAAATTTTTCTGCATGATAAATATTTTTATTATACAGAAAAATCCTAAAAATTAAAAAATTGATGTATGTATTATTCGGATTGGGTTTAGTAAGATCGCCTTTAAATAATCAAACAAGATTTTCTCCTACTCCTTGACTTGAGCAAATTACACGAAATAATTAAATACAGTTACGAAACAGTCAAATTAATTTTATAACACACAGAAATCATAAAACAGTACAATAAGGGTAAAAACGTAATTAACTAAAAATTGAAGTGTTACAGAGGGGTAGAGCCTTTAATCAATCCAAGGGATTGACATTCTTGATGCTTAATCTTGAGATTCTATTTTAATTGTGCTACATTCAATTATTAATCAAGTTTCTCTCCTTCATCTTTATTTAATTCTGATTGAGTTGCATAATTTGATTGGTTTATTCATATGATAATTGCGATTATCATGTGTGAATGATGAATTTCATAGACTAAACAAGGCATTGAAGGAGTTTAATGAAATGTTTAGCTTGGTTAGATCTTTGTTTGTAAGTTGATTTGAGTTTCAGATGAATGCTTAATTTGTCTAACCTTAATTAATTGAATTCTGGATGCGTATCTAGTAGAAGATCCATGGATAATTTTGAGGCATCTTGATTTGATCTAAGACCAAGGATTCAGTTGATAATTGAATGGATCTATAGAGATCAATGATGGATTAAAATCAAGATTGGTTAATTCTCTTGGATTGGTTGCTTCTTAATTTTGTTTTCTCTTCTTTAATTGTTTTTTGTTTCTGTTGTTTAATTTCACAAACTCCTTCCCCCTATTTATTAACCTCTTAATATGACTTCATAATTAGAGTGATTTATGGGCTCGACCCGGTATTACCTTATGTTGCAAGTAATTCTAGTAATTCAGTTATAAATTGATTTAAATTTGGTAAACTCAATAGTTATCAGTGAGCACTCTTGTCTTTCGTTAGGCTTCAAAGTGAAATGATGTTATTCCACTATATGAGCCTTTTTTCTAAGTAGTCGTTTAGTCGTGATTAAAAATTATAGGCAAACGACTTTTTAACAGCCATTAAACTACTTTTTTTTTTAATTTAAGAAAAAAAAACATGGGTGGGTTGAATACTCGTAGGTTGGACGTTTCCAAACTTACTACTCGATCCACAAATTACGGGTTGAGATATTTTTTAACCTAACTCAACCTGTGGACTCGACCCAACTCGCATTTTATGAGTTGAATTGTTGATTCAACTCGCTTGATAACCCTAGACAATGGATCAAAATTAATTCATTTTATATTTTATGTCTATTTTTTATAGGAAAAACAAGTAAGTCTGTTTTAGAAACTGATATTACAATAATCAATTGTGGTGGTAAGGTATGCATTGAGAAGTTGTTAAGCCAATCATGAATTGACATGAGATTGACAACCAAATTACATCTGTACAAAAAAACAAATGAAAAAATAAATAAATAAATAAAAGTTATTGTGGCCTCTTAGGATATTGAATGTACTATTGACTTACACTCCTTTAACAAAATGATCAGTGGAAGCTCTGAATCGAGATTTTTGCCGGGGGTCCTCCTTGAACATAAACAAATGTACACTCGGAGCCAGGTTTCAAGACCATGAGCCATTGGGGTAGTTCATACGTGTTCTTCTCTTTTGTTGGAGATAGACCCCATAGAGAGCCTGAGAGATTCTCAATCACCAACTTAAGATCTGAGATTGGCTTTTGGGAAGTGTTCTTGATTACCACCTTGTGACGGTAATAAGTTGATGCGCCAACAGTCCATGAACTAGTAATTGAGTGAAGGAATTCTACTGGGGCCCCTGCAACAGAACCATACCATTCTTTAGTCAGTGTTTGAATAAAAAATTGCAAAGTTATGAGACTGCAGGGACTAAATTA
This sequence comes from Ormosia emarginata, assembly GCA_029884605.1. Lineage (NCBI taxonomy): Eukaryota > Viridiplantae > Streptophyta > Magnoliopsida > Fabales > Fabaceae > Ormosia > Ormosia emarginata. The sequence continues at coordinate 486,326 of JAQQTP010000013.1, read as the reverse complement.
AATCTCTGAAATCACCTTCTGATGTTTTCTGTGCTGGTGTTTTATGTGAATTTGTACCTGTCAAGTCAATAGATATAAGATTAGTACAGCAATTGCTATAGGAACAAAAAACTTCCAAAATTTTAACAAATTTTAGCTCGTTGGATTATCTAAGTTTATCTGCTATGACACTTTATTACTCACTTGGTGTTTTTTGCTGGGCCACTGGTGATTCATTGTGGTATTGGTAAGAACCTGTGACAAGCAAGAGAAAAGATTGAGACTTTACAAAGGAAAAGGAAGACAAAAGTGAAGATGAGTGCAGAATGCAGATTAATCCCTTTACCTTTATTACCATATAAACTCTGCAGTTTAGCAAAGATGCCTACAAGAGGAGCAGAACCTGAAGTTGTAGGCTCAGTTTGTTCGTAATTGGATCTGTCATCGGAGAAGTCATCATTTTTGTCAGGGCCTCCCACAAGGCCACCATAGATGACATTAGGATTTGGCTCTGGGCGGCCATACTATTCCTTGAATCCTTGGACGCAGCCAACCACATAGTGAAGAGCGAAGATTGAAGGAATGGAAGCACCTCTGTGGTGAACATGAAGAGGATATATTGGTCCATATCCAACCAAGTAGCGCATATTCTTTGGGTTTTTGCCAAGAATATAATCAGCCTGTGTCAGCCAAATTTCACAGTTTCAGTTTACTAGGTCACAGTTTACGATTACATATGGATGATCAGCCAGGTATATGACACAATCCAATGAGAAATTCCTACGTAATCCAGTAAAAACATAACACATGACATCGAACATGAATGCATGCCATCAGATTAAATTTATAACATTACATAATAAAATTTAAATAAGATCTGGACCATTAAAGAGTATTACTCTCAGAATATATAAGTATTTGTCGAATCCAATGGATACATGTGATTTTGCAAAATTTAGGAGCTCTTGAGGCTGAATTTGTCCATCTGGACAGTTGAGCTGGGCTTTTGCCTCGAAGAGATAGTTAGAGTAAACAGCTGAAAGAAATGCAGCAGACGAAGCATATTGCATGTTGTTCCATTCACGCACGTATACTAAGCCACCTGATAGGCAGGAAAAAAATTGATTATACTTTTCTCGGCTCTTTAAAGAAAGTGGGTGTGTTAATGATGAAGTCTATTAGAAAAGGATTTGAAAAATTATTGTTCAATGTTGTACTTTAGACTCGTGATGTTTTATGGTACAGTAAGGTAGGTGGTAAAAAGCTAACGAAAGTATAAGCTTAATGTTATAAAGATGAGAGTGTTGCATTAAATAAATAGACATACAAGATAAGATAAAATTAAGAATGAAAATATTACAGAAAAAATAGAGATAATATTTATTGTGAAAAATATGATAGAATCTCACCTTAAATTGTTTGACTACGTGAGGAAAAAAAGTTTTGTTGTTATTGTTGTTGTTCTAGTTTAGCAACTAAGAACTAACCTGGAGTTCTCTGGACATTGTAACGATCATTCTTTTGCAAGCAAGCGCAGGCAAAATAATCTGCTTTGGCCTGGTATAGCTTTAGTGTAGAGGCGTAAGAACCAGCCTTTTCTTCTAATAATACCTGCAAATTGGTTTGGACCATTTATTGCATGTTTCTTTGTACTATAATTGTTAATATGTAACACTTCTAGCCACTCCATTGCAATGAAATAATTAACTTTGATGGTGTGGAGAGACAAAAATTGTCCAGCAGAATGACCTTCTGGATTATAACCAATTGCACATTCCATTTTCATATATACAAATTTCTGTATTGGTGATTACTTCATTATGTTACCTTCAAATCTAGCTGATAGTTTCATATGACAATAATCATTTGCTAACAGGAAAAGATATAGTGGTTACCTTTGATAGTAGGATCTGCACACCAGCATATTTGTTGTCCCAAGAGAACTCTTTCACTGCCCATCCAGTTCCACCCATGTACACAGCATTGTCCACTACATACTTCAGGTAGTAGTCATCATCAGTTGCTTGATGCAACCATGCGGCAGCCCATAACAATTCATCCTTGAATGGAGAAGTTTATTTAGACAAGATTAAGAATACAAATAAGGAAAAGATACAAAATAGAAAAGAGTTTACTCACTGAGTAACCGGAAGAAGTATAGAATTGCTGAGCCCCATATATGGAATCATCATATAGACCTCTGAACCTATCTGCAAATGTGAAGAGCTGAAACAGACAGAAGAAAATCAGTGACAGCTCCATAACATGTAAACTAAAGTAAAAATTTGCTGTATATACAATAACTAAACATTCTATCAATGAAATAATGACAAATTATGTTGTATTTTGAGATCTGCAGTCCTCGTTAGAAATCATTTTCACCAGAATATGATTACTCTTTGATAAACTTTAATTTCTTTTAATGTCATGTATCATTTTATTTTATGTTTTACGTGTAATTTTTTATCAGTTTATATGAGTGTTCAATTGCTTTTGCATTTAACTAAATAGAGAGAGTAGCAGAAAAAATTGTAGGGTGAAGGCTATGGCTCTTCTTGCCGCTATGCAATTACAATGCAGCTTTTTCACCAAAGAAGATCTGAGCCAGGATGTTCTTCATCAATTTTGTAGGCATTCCTTGAAGTCGTCATGTCTTCAGCGCGCTCCCAGCAGTAGTGATCGGAAGCTCCATCACCAACCTGAAATTTCTCATAGCAAAGCAAATTCTTATTATACCATAAGCACACCTTGCACTCAACCAGAGCAATAATAGTGTCGAAAAGAGCCACAAATAAATACCATCCAATATATAGTTAAATCTGATTTTATTCATATAATTACAAGTAATACTGTCAAATGGAGAAAAAAAAATGGTCTTACCCAGGAAAATTGTGTATGGTAAAGTACTATAATAATTTGGGCATATGAAATTGGTAACCTTACAAAAAAATTATTTCTCTGTCTGTTGCATTAGCTTTTTACCTGTCCCCAAAGAATATTAGGCTGAGTATGAGCTTTGATGAAGTAGTCAGTTCCCCACCTAATGGCCCATAAGGTGTTACCCATTTGGTCTAGGTCTGTGATCTCCTTCCTGAACTCAATGGCTCCCCATACAAGCATTGTCACACTGAAGGCCATTGGCAGCCCAAATTTCACATGATCTCCTGCATCATAGTATCCTCCCACCAAGTCCACCTGACATCACACAACCACAAAAAAATGAAAAGGCAGAAAAGCCAAGGCCTTAAGTTTATCCAATACTGTAAACTAATACAATATAAACATTGAATTTATTAAACATGGAGACTCACTCCCTGCTGAAATCCATCACTGAGGCCGGAATCACCACGCCACTTGACCAGCTGTTGGAATGGTAATTTGCCAGACCTTTGTGCCTCAAAGAGCATCAAGCTCTTGTCAAGGGCATCACCATAGTTGAAACCTGAGGGTACACTTGCCCCTAACTGCACCATTGCCATGAGAAGCATGCAGAAAGAAATGTTGACGATCCTCATGATGTTATGTATACAGTTACCCTAGTGCAAGCATTGCGATACAAGTTAAGTTCTTATATAAGGACAAGAAGAAGAAAGAAAAAAGCATTTGAGATTGTGTGGTAGCCGTCACGTTGGGTTGACATTTGATAAAGAAGACACTAGGAAGAGCTTCCCACGTTTGGACGTGCAAAGGGGCAAAGATAAGATGCTTCATCTGTATGAAACTCAAGATATGTCGCTGCACTTTATTTAATCTGAACAGCATATCATGCATAACTTTTCTTTGACTTCATATTGTTCGTCCACAGGGAGCAAGAGATACTCCAAGGATCGCGTTTCTTTGACTTTGTATAGACAAGTCTTACCAACCTATATATATGTAGAAACTAGAAAGAGAAGGGTTTACTGGTTTGGTGGGCAACACTTTTTTTTTTTTTCTTGGACACAATTTTATGGTATCCTTTGTCTATAGTAGTCACAATGCAAACAGATTCTCTTTGTTTTGTTTGTTTGGATAATTCTTACAGAAATTCATCCTTCTTTCAACTCCTTTAATTTTTCATTAGTTGATTTTACCTCTAGTTTTATTCTTTATTTTTTGAATTCCTAAATACTATATTTAGAATAACAAATTTTGGGTTATAAATAAAAATAATTTTTTGGAAGATATTAAATGGAAATTAATTTTATTTAAAATGAAGTCTTTTGTTTAAAAAATTATGAAGAAAGTATATTTGATTTTGGAATGAAATCCTTTATTTAAATTTAAAAAGTTATAAAATAAGAATTTATTTTATTTTATTTTATTTAGCAAAATTTATTTATTTATATTTTAGTTGTTTAAATTTACATTTACATATATTTAAAAAAAACACTTGTCAAGAGAGGCAGCCTCAATTCTCCAAGTCAAGATTAGTCTCACACCCCCCCCACCGAAAGGTGTAGAGAAACCTTGTGAGATCTAAAGAAAAAACAAAAAACAAGAAGTTCACTCAAACTTAAAGAAAACATTTTTCATCCAACTAAATACTCTAACTTTCATCTACCGTATACTTTCGTACGTATGTTTGTTGACTTTTTTCTATGCCAATGTTTTTATTTCCCGCTTCTCATTTCATTTTTTCACCAGAAACTTATACTGATTAACCACTTATTCCTAACGTATTAACTAGTTATTCATTATTCGGAATTATAGTTGAATTCACCAGAAACTTATACTAATTAACTACTTATTCCTAATATATTAACTAGTTATTCATTATTCGGAATTCTTACTTGGATTCACCATAAACTGACATAGATTAACCACTTATTTCTAATGTATTAACCAGTTAATTTAGATTCACCAATTAATGAGATTCATCAGAAACCTATACTGATTAACCACTTATTCCTAATATATTAACCAGTTATTCATTATTCGGAATTCTTAGTTGGATTCACCAGAAACCTATACTGATTAAGCACTTATTCCTAACATATTAACCAGTTATTCATTATTGGGAATTCTTACTTGGATTCACCAAAAACTTATATAGATTAATCACTTATTTCTAATGTATTAACTAGTTAATTTGGATTCACCATTTAATGAGATTCACCAGAAACCTATGCTGATTAACCACTTATTTCTAATATATTAACCAGTTATTCATTATTCGGAATTCTTAATTAGATTCACCAGAAACCTATACTAATTAACCACTTATTCCTAACGTATTAACCAGTTATTCATTATTTGTAATTCTTACTTGGATTCAACAGAAACTGATATAGATTAACCACTTATTTCTAATGTATTAACCAATTAATCTGAATTCACTAATTAATGAGATTCACCATAAACCTATATTGATTAATCACTTATTCCTAATGCATTAACTAGAAATCTTGTGTTGCGTCTACAGTGTCACTACGTGAACAATTTCAGTTTCAAATTTTAAATTTCAAATTTCAAATTCTCTCTGGTGAATCGACAAAATACGGAGGTAGATAAAAGTTGGAGTCTTTTAGGTGGACAAATAGCGCAACCGCAAACTTAATATGATTTGAATTGACTTCATTTGTATTTAAACCCAATCAAATCAATAAATTTATAATGAATTGATTTGGTATATAAATTAAATTTAATTAATTTAATTCAAATCAAATCAAATTATTTTTTAATATAATTTCAAATACAAGTAAAAAGAATGTTATAAAAACATTTTTAGAGAGACAAAAATACAAATTAACACTATTGGATTGTATATAAATAAATTTAAAAATTGTTGATATTTTTTAAAATACTAAAACTTTGTTGATATAACTCTATACAAATTTAAATAAAAAATACATAATATTAAAAAAAATTAACTTTAATTTGTGTAATATTGTCCATTATTAAAACGGGAAAATCATAACCTTAGTTTCATAAACTCATGGTATCGTGAAACTTAATTAGTAGTTTTGTAGAAAAAAGTTTTTTTTTAATTAATTAACATTCTTTCTTTTAAAAGTTATATTTTTTTGGCTAAAAAGCCAAGTTTAAAGAACACCTGATAAGAAATTAAAAAATAACATTCCTACAATAGAAAAATTCTTATATGCACTGAGGTTTCAATGGTTTTATAACCATCCAAATTTAATTTAATAATATTTTATTTTAATCCAATGACCTATATGGTTATACGATTTCACATGCCATATTTTTTCACTGATGTAATGTTTAGACTACACATGTACACCCATATAGCAGGTGGAGGCAGCTGACTGAGCCAGGTCTAAATACAAAGGAAGAGCCAAAATAGGTAGCACCTGATAAAATATGCACCCCACTAGTGACCAAAGTTTGACATCGCGTCAATAGTAGAGTTTGCTTCCTTAAAACATGGCTCCAATGAACATCTGAAAACATGGACACCTTGTAGATGATGCCACTAATATAGAGAGTAGCAAAGGTGAATAGGATTACACCCATTCTTCAAGAAGTTTATAGCCACTTGGGAATCTGTTTCGATAATAAGATATTCAAAGTAAATGCTAGGTCAATTCCTTGTAGGAGATTTTGACATTTGGCCTGCACAATAAAGCCTATGGATGGACCCACTTGGAAGATAGTGGGAACATATACTCCCATTTAGCTTTGGAATTTTTCAACCATCTATGAAAGCCATTTGTTATTCCCATCGCTTTCATATTTCTAACTTTGCCTCTATATGTTTGGTAAATGAATAAATTTGCAACGAGAGAAGTTAAAACTCATCTTTTCTTTTTTTTAGGTATAGTAAATTGCTCATGCAATTTCGGACCAAAGATGGTGGCTCACATAATTCTGGACTGTAGATGGTGGTTAAATAAATTCTTCCCTAGAGTAGTGAATCTAGGATTTGAATAGTTGATATTATAGGTAAAATTTGCTTGAAATTGCAATCCACTACCACTACAACCACCTCAAATGGTTAAATAAAACCACCAAGCACATTTCTAATAACATCACATCAAGATGCCAATGTCTTATGACCCTACACTGACCCATCTATGTTTGCTTTACACCACCCTTGTGGGGGAGGCATCCGATGAACATGTCTAGGAGAAGTGCCATTGATGGCCTTAGAAGTCAAGTAAAAAAACACCCAGAGCAAGCTCATATACTATTTATTTTTTTCCCTAGTTTTAGCCATGCTAAGAATCATATCATCACTAAAATGTTGTCCTTTAAACACAAGCTTATTTCGATATTACTAGAGTATTGCCATGGTTGAACCAATTAGTCTTGAACAATAAGTTCTATTCATGCTCCCTCTCCCATTTTGGACAAAGTAGAACATCAACCAACCCTCCAAACTGGTATTAAGCAAAGTATTAGTCTCATGGACAGGCACCAAAGCAACCAAACTTAAAAAACTAAAGATCGGTTCCTTAATACACTAACTATTTATAATATGTGCATACGATATATATCATTTTAAATTGCAGTTATGATTACTTTACAATTATAGAAATTACAGACAATTATGAAATAACTCAACTGATGCAGCTGTAATTACAATTGCATTACATTTGTGAAGAATACAATTACAATTACATTAGTGCACTGCAATTTAAAACCTTTATATATATATATATATATATATATATATATATATATATATATATATACTTTACGATTATAGAAATTACAGACAATTATAAAATAACTCAACTGATGTAGCCGCAATTACAATTGCATTACATTTGTGAAGAGTTATTTTATAAATGTAATGCAATTGTAATTGCGGCTACATCAGTTGAGTATATATAGTATTATTATTCACTTTCTTTTGAGAAATTTAATTATTAATTAATTTTTATAATTGCAAGTTTGTTATATGCTAGAGACCATTGATTTAAAGAAGTTGGAACATCATGTCTAATTCCTATGCCTTGTTTGTTTGGTTACATTTTCTTCCATGTTGTTTTATACCATCTCAAAAACAAAATTGAGCCAAAGTATGACCCACATGAAACTTTTTAGTAGCTTTTGTTGGAAATTTAAACTTGATACATGCATTTAAAAAATTAGTATTCATGTATTGGTTTATGATATGATACAATGACGTCGTTTGATCTATGTAGTTGACCCCACCTAGTGGGAAAAGACTTAGTTGTTGTTGTATGTATTGGTATAGTCATATATTAGCACATTCATGCTTTTTTAGGTTCTAAGTATTTAGCTATGCATGTTAATAGGAGCATCTAATATTTTGGGGTTAAGTACTTTGTAAGGGTTATCATCAAGAGGTATATTGTATGCATATAAATACTCTTGTACTTGTGATTTTCATATAAGCCAAGTAGTGCCAAGAAACAAAAGTGTAAGTCAAGAGTGAGCCAAATAAAGCTAAGAGTAAGTCAAGAAAATTCAAGTTAGCCAAGAATATCAATTCAAGTGAGTTTCTTAATAGTGTGATTGTGTTCTTTTCTCTACCATCTCTTTCAAAGTGGTATCAGAGCCACATAATTTTTTAAAGATGTTTAATTCTATTATTTCGGTTCCCAAACTCACAAAAGAGAATTATGATAATTGGTGTGTTCACATGAAGGCAATTATTGGTTCCCAAGAAGCATGAGAGATGGATGAGAATGAGATTCTGTTGAATTGGAGAATAAAAGAGCTTTGAGTCAAGCCCAAACAAACAAACAATTTGCAAAGAAATGGAAAATTAGATGAAGTTGCTCTTAGTATTATTCATGCAACCATGATGCGATATTTGATAAGGTTGCTTGTGCATCAAAGGAAAAAGAAGCTTAGGAGATTCTACAAAATGTTTTAAAGGAGTTGATAAGAAGAATGAACCTATAGTTCAAGCACTCCAAGCATAGGTCTCTTTGAGAGACAAAGAGCAAGAGCATGCTAGTTCACAAGAATGAGAAGCAAGAAAAAAGTACAATAAGTCTCATATTCAATACTATAATTGTCACTATGCTAGTGAATGTTGGAGTTCTCCCACCAATTAAGAAGAAGCCCATCTTGCTGAAGTGAAAGAAGATGAAGAGCAACTTTTGTTATTATCAAACAAAGGAGATGAAAACAAATTTTTATGGTATCTTGATACCGGTGCAAGCAATCATATATATGAGTGGGAACAAGGACATATATACCAATCTTCATGAGAACCATAGAGGTCAAACTATCTTTGGAGATAATATCAAGGTGCAAATTGGAGCTAAAGGTGATGTTTTAAATATTATGAAAAATACAAGTCAAAAATTTATTTTTCAAGTCTATAATATTCCTTCCTTGGAAAGAAATATCTTGAGTTTGGACTAATCACTAGAGATTGGGTGTGATAATCACTTGAACGATGATTATTGTACTTTGAGAGATGAAGCTTTGAATTTGGTAGCAAAGGTGTCTATGTCAAAGAATCAAATGTTCTTACTCAATGTCAAGGTTGATAATATAGGATGCTTAAAGACAAGTGTCAAAGATTCCTCTTTGCTTTGGCATGTGAGATTTGGCCATCTAGATTTTGGTAGGTTGACCTTTTTGGCAAAAAAGAATATGATTAAAGAATTGCCTCTCATTATTCAACCTAATCAAATATATGAAAGATGTCTTTTAGGCAAGCAAGTAAGAAAATATTTTCCAAAGGAATCCTATTCAAGAGCAACCAAGCCTCTTCAACTTGTTCATGTGGATATATATATATGTGGACTAATTAAACCACTTTCACATAATGAACTTGATTATTTCTTGCTTTTGATTGATGATTTCTCTTGAAAGACTTGGGTTTGTTTTTCGAAAGGAAAGAATGAAGCATTTGGAGCATTTCAAAAGTTCAAATGAAGGATGGTAGTCTTAAACTGTGTATAGACTACAAACAGTTGAGTAAGGTAACTATTAAGAATAAATACTCACTTCTAAAGATAGATGACTCGTTAGACCAGTTGAAAGGAGCTTCGATATTCTTTAAGAAAGACTTAAGGTCAGGATTTCATCATATTAGAGTTAAGGTGGAGGACATACCCAAGACTGCTTTCAGGACTAGTTATGGATATTATGAGTATTTGGTAATGCCCTTTGGACTTACCAATGCCCTAGCAATCTCTATGGATTACATGAATAGGATTTTCAGACCTTGCTTAGACAAGTTTGTGGTGGTATTCATAGATGATATTCTTATCTACACTAGGAATGAGGAAGAACATGAAGAGCATTTAAGGATAGTGTTGCAAATCTTGAGAGAAAAGTAGTTGTATGCAAAGTTGGAGAAGTGCGAGTTTTGGTTGAAGGAAGTTAGACTTTTAGGTCATGTGATTAACCAAGAAGGAGTAGCAGTAGAACCCAGTAAGGTTGAAGTAGTAATGCACTGGTAGATACTAAGGAATGTCATAAAGATAAAGAGTTTTCTAAGACTAGCAGGATATAATCGGTGGTTTAGCGAAGGATTTTCATATATAGCTTTACCATCGACTAGTTGACTAGGAAAGGAAATCCTTTTATTTGGGCTCAGGTTATGAGAACAGCTTTCAGGAGCTGAAAAAGAGGCTTACCTTAGCCTCAGAGTTAGTGATACCAAACCCTGTGAGTGATTTTGTAGTATACAGTGATATTTCTAAGAATGGTTTAAGTTGCGTCTGATGCAAGAAGGAAGAGTAGTGGCACAAGCTTCTAGACAGCTTAGACCCCAATAGAAAAATTACCCAAGCCTTGATTTGGAGTTAACAGCAGTGGTGTTTTCATTGAAGATATGGAGACACAATTTGTATATATTAAAATTTGAGGTATTTACTAATCACAAGAGTCTAAAGTATCTCTTTGATCTAAAGGAGCTAAACATGAGGCAAAGAAAGTGGATAGAATTCTTAAAGGTCTATGATTTTAAGATGAAGTACCACCTTGGAAGAGCTAATGTAGTAGCTGATGCCCTTAGTAGGAAATATTTGCATATGTCCCATTTGATGACTCAAGAAATGGAACTCATAGAGAAGTTTAGGGATTTAAATTTGTCAATAACCCTATGTCCCAGTAAGATGTGTCTTAGTGCATTGCAGATTTCTTATAGCTTAAGAGGACAAATTAAGGAAACTCAAGGTTCAAATGAGTTCTTGCAGAAAATTAGAGAAGAAATTCCCCAAGGAGAGCAAAAGGAATTTAAGTTAGTAGAATATAAGATTGTCATGTACTAAGATAAGGTGTGTGTTCCTAGTAGTTCCCAACTAAGAGAGAATTTTGAAAGAAGCCTATAAGAGTAAGTACACTATCCACCCAGCAAAAAATAAGATGTACCAAGACCTTAAGAAATAATTTTAGTGGCCAGGTATGAAGAGAGATATTACAAAGTATGTGGAGAAATATCTCACCCGTCAGAAGGTTAAGATCAAACACCAAAGACCCTCTGGACTTTTGGAGCCTTTGAACATTCCTGAATGGAAATGTCATAGCATATCGATGGATTTTGTGGTTGGATTATCTTGAACACCTTTAGGCTATGATGTTATATGGGTAGTTGTAGATAGATTAAGTAAGTCTACACACTTCTTACCCATTAGGATCACTAGTTAACTTGATAAGTTGGCTTAGATTTACATCAGCGAGATTGTGAGATTGCATAGTATACCATCTACCAAAGTTTTTGATAGAGACCTAAGGTTCACTTCAAGATTTTGGGAATCTTTATAGAAGGATTTTGGAACAAGATTAGCTTTTTGTATAACATACCACCCCTAAACTGATGGTCAAATAGAGAGAACTATTCAGACATTGGAAGATATGCTTAGAGCATGTGTCTTATAATTAAGAGGAAATTGGGATACCTATTTGCTATTATTAGAGTTTGCCAACAATAATAGTTACCATTTCGGCATTGGCATGGCACTATATGAGGCGCTCTATGGGAGGAAATGTAGGTTACCTCTATGTTGGTATGAAATTGGAAAGAGGAAATTATTAGGACCTGATCTTGTCCATGGAACTTCTGAAAAGATAAAGTTTGTAAAGGAAAAGATGGTCATTGCTCACAGAGTAGACAAAAGAATTATGATGACCAAAGAAGGAAACCTATGGAATTCTTAGAAGGAAAGTACATATTCCTTTGAGTTACTCCTACAATTGGAATAGACAGAGCTTTAAAATCTAGAAAACTAAGCTATAGATTCATTAGACCTTTTCGAATTCTAAAAAGAGTTGGCTCAGTAGCATACCAGGTTGCACTACCCTTTCCAATCTCCACAATGTCTTTCATGTTTCTTAATAGTTGAGAAATAATTTAACTTATGAGATAAGACCCGTGCAGATCATTAACAAAGCCAATAAATAGTTGAGAAATCAGATTGTTCCTTTGGTTAAGGTAGCATGGGAAGGGTTATATTCGAAGGAAGCCACATGAGAAATGGAAGAAGAATTCCAACAGAAGTATCCAGAGATCTTCACACCAAGTTATGTAAAATCTTGAGGACAAAATTTCTTATTAAAGGGAAAAAAATGTAACATCCTCTCTAACGACTATTTTTTTTATAATGCTAGGAATTAGAATATAAGTTAAATTTTCTTCATAGCTTTGTAAGAGTGGGACATAAAAGGAATACAAGAGAAATATTCATTTATTAAACATATATGTATAGCAAATACCCAAAAATAAACTAGAAAGTAAGGATGACTTTGTGATACCTTGATTCTAGAATTATCTCAAGTAATTACCTAGAGCTAACATGCCAAAATAGAAGTAAGATATAGGTTAATTAACATTTATCTTAGAATTAACAAAGCAACAAGAATGAAATTACCTAGCCTTAGTAAATAGTAGCCCACAATTTTACTAACTAAGAACCATGAGGATCACATTTTTAATTACCATAGGTAAGAAACTAACAAACTAATATAAACCAACATGTGCTTAAATGAGGAATTAAATAATGAGTTAGCTTGTCTTAGCAAACAAGCAAGAAAAATCTAGAAGCTTTAAATTAACCCCCAGTAACTTAGGAATTTAAAAGTTAAAATTACCACTTACGTGTAAGCACTTAGGCGTGACACATGGAGGAAACAAAGTAAAAAAAAAAAAATTTACTAATTACTATGTTTAAAATACCTAATTTACTTCTTTAAGTAAGAGAATAAAATAATAATTAACCTAAGTAAATATCTACTAACGACTAATAGGAAGAAATCCACTAACTTAAGACACTCATCCTCACCCCTCTATATAAGCCACACGACTACCCCCTCTCCACACAACAACACACTTTCACTTAAGCTAAAACTAGAAAATTAGAGTGAGACTGAAACCGAGAGACTAAGGACAAAAAGGAGAGAACTTAGAAGGTTTTTAGAAGAACAAACTCTTCCTCACTTCTTTTTCTACCAAATCCCGTGAGTTTATGGTAATCCTAGTTTTTAATTATATTTTTAAATTATTTTTTTAATTGAATTTATGATATCTTTTTTCTTATCTTTGAGCTTAAATTGTTATTTTATGAAATTAATATTATTTTTTCAGGGCAAAATTCTAATTATGAGTGAAAGAAAGAAAAAAAAGTACAGGAAATATTTAAGCAAAAATGGGTGACGTAAATGATGTGAAGATGTTATAGTTACTTTCTTGGATTTAATCTTTATGCATATGGGTCCCATGGTGCAAGAAACAATTAAAATATATATATGACAGGCAAAAAGTTCAATGGGCATGGCCTTCAAATCAAATTTAAAAAACAAAGTTGGAGCCTATGACTTTGGATTAGATCAAAATAAAAAAAAATAATTATTTTATATCATTTTTTTTAGAAGAGTAAATGTTATTTATATTATTTTTAATAAATATAATTAAATAAAAAATTAATAAAAAAATATATAATAAATAATATTAAATAAAATATATATAAAAAATATATATATTATTTGATATAAAAATATAAAAATTAAAATAAAAAAAAAACCTAATAAAATTGTGAAGTTCTGCACCTTATATATAGAATTCAACGTCGCAAACAGAAAAAAAAGGAAGGAGAGCACAGAGACAGCGTCGCGGACAAAGAGAAGAAAAACCCACTTTGTTGGCTTCAAGCATCATAATTGTTTTTCATGATTTCTTTGAATATTTTTTTTTAATTTTTATATCATGAACTAATTTATTTTATTAGGGCTGATATATAGCCTATTTACAAAATTATAATTTTATTTTTTTATAGTTAAGTGTTTATTATTATTTTTAATGCTTTTGGATGCTTAATTATCATTCAATTATTTTGATATTCATAATAAAATGAAAAAGTAATTTATGATATTTGCTTCTTATAATAAATATCACAAATTAAGCAAAAGTTAGAGATAGATAAATGCAATTTGTGTGACCTTGGTAGAAATTTATAGAGGTTAATAAATATTTGTTTATCTAAATTGTACTAAAAAATTAGGCAAATTAGTGGATAAAGGCACTACAACAATTTGATTTCTGACAACAAAGTTTTTGGTAAGACTTAAAAAGTGTTGTCTAAACTTGTACAAATAACGTTTTTTGTAAGTTATTTTTAATTATAACTTTAGGTCATATCTTTTAGACAACGTTTAAAAAATGTTATGATAACTAATATTGAGAACATTTTATAACCGTTCACTAAATTTAAACAAGTTTAAGCAACATTTTAGACACAACGTTTAATAAACGTTGTATTAAAGAAAATAAGCAACGGTTTATAACCATTCCAATTGTATTTCTTTTTAGAGCCATTAAAAACGTTGCTTAATTGGTTTTTATGTTCTGAAACTCCTTAATCAGAAAGGCGCGCATATAGTGCGGGAGTGTGAAAATTTTTGGCTTCAAACCCCAATCACAATGGCGCACTCAGACCAACTCCACCTTCTTGTTCCTACCTATTCTCAACCATACGTGTTCCTTGCTCCACCACCAGCTCTGCCTTCTTGTTCCTACCTATTCTCAGTCATACCTGTTCCTTGCTCACCACCCTCTCCCTATTAGAGGCACTTAGATGACGCACTTAAACCAACCCCAATCGAGACCAACCCCAATCAAAACTAGCCCCAATCGAACCGTTTCTCAGACTTGGAAGCAGCGCAAATTGAGCCCCAATCGAGACGACGTTGCTCAGAGCTCAGAGCCCCAATCGAATCGTTCCTTTAGCAGCGCAAACTTGTTCGTTCCTTCTCTCTCTGGTAAGTAATATCTGGCGAACTTGTTCCTTCCTTCTAGTAGTTGTGGTTATTGTATTTTTCTGTTTTTTTTTGCATTTTCTGGAAAAATTGAGATATTGGGATAAATACAGGAGGACGTTGATTCCTAACCTTTACTCCCCTGTGTTAATTTCAGCATGAGTCATCTGTTTTTAGAGAGATCATGTCATAAGAGAATATCTTGACTTGAATTGATAGGTAAGCTCCTGGCTAAAATAACACGTTGTTTGGTTCTAGTATAGTTTTAGGAAGAATATTGTTTTTGCTGAACTCTTAAACGAATTTCTTAATTTTATGGTAACATTTACATTTTGGAAGATGTTTGTTGATAAGATAAAGTATTAAATCTCTCCAGAAATGATTTGTCCTGGGAAAAACATGCATATTTGGGCATGAATGATGAATCCCATCTGAACTTGAATTCCAATTTAATTCCTTACGTTTTCCTAATTCTGGTTCTAACCTAAATCGACTCCTGTAAAGATGTCCATAATCTTCCACCGAATCAGAAAATAACTAGTGTAGATCCCAAATATTGAACTGATAATATAATATGGAGGTAAGAGTGTTAAAGTTCTCTAGAGATCTTTGATAGCCATTTGGAGAGCCTTTGTTTAGTATTTTTTTTTCTCTTTTATTTTCTTGCCTGCTAATGTATCTTGTTAAACTACCCGAATGATATCACATGAGTTTTTATTATGCAAATTTAGCTTATGGTGTATGCAATTTGTTTGTTTAGTTGGTGCTAGAACCCTTTAAATGTTAGAACATGTTTAAGAAAATTGCATGTTTACTGTTTGACAAAAACCTAGATAATGACAATTTTTTCCTGGGAACATATTTACACAAGGCCCAAAGGGCATTGTTTGAGTTCACAACCATGCAAGTTGTGGCTCCTTATTGATTCATTTTTTTCTCATTGTTCCAGCTGAAAATTTAGAACTGCTTGTTTCACACACAGATAATAGTAGGTTTCTTCTTGAAAATTTCATTCTTCATCTATCTATTGTTGGTTATAATGTTATGACATGAATAGAAGCAAATTCCATGTTTCTTTTGATAAGAATGGAACTTGAAAGTGTCATGCTTTTAATATTCATTTTCATTTCTCTATTTTATGTTTATTAAGGAACTTTCCAAGTAATCTAATGATTCACTTCTTCCAGAGTTTGACAGTACATAACTTTTACATCGGAGAAGGATCAGACATGATAGGAGTTCTAACCAAGATGTTGACAGTGAATTGTTCAATGAAAATGACAATGTATAACCCTGCAACATTTTTTGGCATTCATGTCAGCTCCAAGTCAGTGAATCTTATGTTTTCTGAGATTATAGTTGCAACTGATGAGGTAAGAATTCTAACACTGACCACTTCTCTTTGATTTAGAAGGATTGATTTTAACATAATTGAGTTTTTAAGATAATTGCAGATTCTCACAACCACTCTCTATAATAAGATACAACATTTTCTATTGCAGTCATTTTGTATATGTGAGGTTTGAAGAACCCATGTGCTCTCTAGAACAACTATTATGCTTAAAAAATGAACAGAGAATTCTCTGGCACTAGTACTACTCCCAACTTCAGCTTATGATCTAAAATATAAACTAAAAAGAAAAACAAAATAAAAACTGAAGGACATCTACGGTAGATACGCTTGTTATTAGCTTGTTATTAGTAAAATAAATCTGTTTTAATTTTTTATGTATCTCTTTTTTGTGTATTTGTGCTTGAGATGCTAATAATTTCCTTTCCACCCATTACTAATTATTTCCAATTACCAATGATTAAAACACTAATCTATGCTTGTGGAGAGTTCCTGCTAACTGCATCAATCCATCTATGAGCCTAATGCTTATTGCCCTAAAATAGAAAATAATATCAGGCAAGAAATAAAATCCATATACTATTTATATTTTATTCTTTTTAAAAAAAATAAATTTGTGACAAAATAAAATCATTGCAATTAGCATGAGTCTAATTCATGTCAGTTATTTGGTCCTTTCCCAATCGATGCTGGGTTGAATGTTTCTCCCAACCAATCAATTTCACACTGACACAACATAAGAGGTCTCAACTATGAACTTTCCTGCCTTACAATTCACAAATGTATGTAACATGTAATATTTGTTTCTAAGTACAGAATATATATATATATATATATATGGAGCATATAAAAGAGAATGCTTGATAGACCCCTCAACTGATGGAAATTCCATGGCTCTAAGCAACCCAAGATAGGCTCAAAGTCAAACCGAAGTAGCTAACATGTTCTTTTCTTCCCTTAATTTTTGCTCCCAATCCTGTTTGAATCTCACTTGATTCTCCACGTGAAAAATCTTGAGTTTTTACATACATTACAGTTACAAGGTCCATTCTTTTCATGAAAATTTCAAAGTACAAATCAAAGTTTGCATGACCTGCTCTGTTTTTTCCTTCCTCTGTTTTGTTTCAAAAGGAATAAATTGATTTATGAATTGTTTATTTCAAAAAAAGAATCAATAAGATTTTCGTGAAAAACCCACTTCTTTTTCAATGATCATGGGTTTTCCCAAAGGGTTTTTGGACCAAATGATGGATCTTTATTCTGGGTATTTTTGGATTTTCCTCTCAAACTTGTACAAACAATGTTCTGGGTTTTCACCAGAATCTTTATGAGGTACAAACTATGTAGCAGGAACTCATTTTTGTGTTATGTAGTTCTCTGTTTTTGTGGAGTTCATTATATAGCATTGGATTGCCATTTGGTTTTAGTTGCATGTGATGTATGCTTTAGAACTTATAACAAATCAGATAAGCTACTCTGGTGTTTATTTTAAGCATTAGATTTTGGGATTTTAGAATGGTTAGTGTATAGTACTTAAGCTACTAGGGACACTTCATTAATGCTGTTCTTGTTGAATTTTAAATTAACAACTTGTTGAATTATTCCACTCTCAAATTCTAAGTGCGATTGTCTTATTCCTCATTATCTGTAGACTGTAATGAAGTAAAGCATTCCTATTTTCAAAGCATTAAAATGAATTTGCACAAAAAAAACATTAAAATGAATATAAAGCAGTGAAGGAAAACAGTACAAGTGTCATTAATGTAATTTTAGACTGATGAGATGAAAAACTATAATCTTACAGGAAAATTGAAGCATGTTATGATGTTGTAAGGAAATTGGAATATCTTATCATTTTTCGATTTCATGATGTAGGGCTATTTTGTTTAGCATTTCTCTCTGACACCAGTTTGATATAAAAGGACGGTAGCTTTAATCAATATATATAATCCTTAGAATTTGAAAGAGAAGTGTTTCTACTGTTGGCTCTAGACATGGTCTGGCCATGTTTACAATAACTCTATGTTGTTATATAATCATTTGCATTAGAAGCAGGGTAAAAGCAAGATACAGAACTTCATGCATTGTTTCTTGCCAAAGTAATATTATGAATTTAATTCTCTTTCATATTTTGAAATGAAATTTATCTCACATACACAATAATCCAGAGTTTCATTTGATAGTTTTTTTTCTGTTGTAGCCAACATATTTGATGAAAAGAAAACTATGGAGAATCAAATTATTGACTCAGGCAGGTAAATCAAAATAAGCATGTGTTATGGACTACAATTTCTTAAACCACTTCCAGAAACTAATCTGCGCTTGGACATAAATATATGGTCTTAGCTAATGGTAAAGCAGAATGATTGACCTTCATGGAGCTCCTTATTCACTGGTGTTATGGGCAAGATGATAGCAATTCTTTCTTTAGTAGGCAATTCTTTATTAATTTTAGTTTTACATAATGGTGGTCTGGTCTCTTAATTAGCAGGCAACATAATGCAAGATGAATGTTTGAAATGATGTTATATAAACATAGGATTACATACTTGAAGTTGATGTTTTTTACGTCTATTTTCAGTACATTAGATGAATCTAGTGTTGAGATGTTAAGATCAAATCATATCATGTCATGTAGATACTTTTGCTATGGGCTTATGCAGGGTAAATAAGGAGTTTCGATGAAAATTATTCTCTGATTATTACACGTTGTGTTTTGGACAGAATAATTTTGTGTGGTTCCTTTCCTTGATAACCTTTCTAGACTTTGGCTAGTTGAGGATCTGTATCTATTATTCTTTTTTTTTTTTTGCAGTAAGAATCTACTAGATAAAGCAAAACAAAGGCATCCTGCATGTGGATACAATTATGGGCAATGCCAAGGATATTTAGCTTTAGTTTTTGTTCTTTCATTTGTGTTATGTGATCAAGAACAATCGCACTACTTTTGTACTCATAACAATAGTAAATGACTTTTTTCCTAGTTTTGGTGTAAACAGTAAATACATTTATACAATTTAGTATATTTTATTTGTTTTTGTCAACAATACATGAATGTTTTATCTTTGAGAAGAAATGATTTTTTTAATACACAGGTAAAAAATGTTGCTTAAAAGTAGATATGCATTATGCATATATATAGGTAACATTTCAAAAAAATGGCCTAAAGTGTTGCCTAAAACAGTATTTATAACTAACATATAAAAAAAGTTGTTAAATCCTTAACCTATAGGCAACGTTTTTTAAAAGTTGCCTTACAACGTACTTAAAAGCAACGATCATAAAACGTTGCTTAAAGTTGTATCTATAACCAACATGTAGAAAGCGTTGCCAAAACCTTAACCTATAGGCAACATTTTTTATAAGTTGCCTTATGGCGTATTTAAAAGTAACGACCATAAAGCGTTGCCTAAAGTAGTACCTATAACCAACAAGTAAAAAGTGTTGCCAAAACTTTAACTTATAGGCAACATTTTTTACAAGTTGTCTTATGGCATACGTAAATGTAACGATACAAAATCGTTGCCTATATCTATACCTATAACCAACATATGAAAAGCGTTGCCAGAACTATCCATGGACAACTTCTCAAAAGCGTTGCCAAAAGATAAGAATAGACAACGTTTTTCTTGAAGTGTTGCCAAAAGTTTAAAAAAGTGTTGCCTATTTTAATAGGCAACGGCAGAAGAGGCAACGACTTGCCAAGGGCTGAAAAACGTTGCCATAGACTTTAGACAACTGTTGTTGGCCAATGGCAATGCTTTTAAGTCCTTGCTAAAGGGCAAAGTTGTTGTAGTGAGATAACTTGACATAACTTGAAAAAGAGTATTGAACAAAATAGTAATTTCGATTTTCAATCAAGAAAATTAAATTAGAATAGCAAGAACTAGAAGTTGTATTAAGTTAATTAGGTGAAATCGAATGTTGTAGTGTGTTCTCCCTCTTCAGTAAATTAATATTTAATTTTGTTTTTAGCATTATTTAGTTTTAATTTTATTTTATTTTACTTTATTTTTAAATTTTAATTTTGACAATTAATTCCATAAAATTTCAATTCCTTAAATAGTGCTAGAATTAGTAATTTAAGTACTTGATAAATTATTTTTCTCATGTGAGTGATACTTTATTTACCACTTTATTAATTGAGCGATTTAGTGCAATTGCTAAATTTTGCATTAACATCGCCAAGAGATAGGGGAAATCCTTTTCTAAAACCTCATCTCATATCTTGTTCTAGTTCATAGATATAGAGCTACTATTTTATTGAATCTAAGCATGTAAAATTATGTTTTAGGAAGATTAAAAATAAAAATCCAAGTTAGAAAATGGTGGCCTATGTATGTAGTACGACTGGGATGCCTTTAATCATGGTTTTGCTGAGTTTTAATTGCATACTTATTGTAACACCCCAAATTTTGGAAAAATATTCTGAATGTCCTGTTTGCTGTTTTTCAAACTTTTGTGTAAATGACCGTTGTGTCCTTATTTACTGTTTCTTGTTTTTCTGTATGAAATACAGAAAAATAATATCTTTTTGTTATTTTATTTGGTTGTTTTACATAATTTGTTTCGATACATAAGAAATAAAAATTTTATCAAATTACTATTTTAAATTTTTCTCGTAATATACAACTATATAATACTCACGGATATTTTATTTGAACGTTTTGGATGATTAGCTACATTGTGGGAAAAAATGAGAAAATGACCATTACGTCCCGAATGTGTCTTTGTTTTTGATGTTTTTGTCGCTTTTTAATTGTTTTCTACTTGATACAAAGGTTGCTCAATATTATTGTCTGTGATTTTATTTAGACTTTTTGTGTGATTTGCTCCTAGGGTAGGAAAATAATATTTTTTCGGACCGGAAAATCTGCTTTTAATTATTCGGAGGCGATCTTACTAAACCCAATTAAATGAGCCTAAAATTAATCTTTTAATTTTTAGATTTAATCACAAATAAAATAATTTTATATTATTATAATATTATTTTATTAGTCAAGATAAATAAGTGACAATGACGGACCGGAAATATTTTGCGGGACCCACGTTTAGTCATCAAGTGTGGTACATGTGGACCAATGAGGAACTGGTCAAAATTGGTGGCTATGACTCATCACAACGGGCCAATAGGAACTCGACACGTGGCGTGACAACTCAGCAGATTCCGGAAGGTTCCAGAAGCTGCTGACTCGGCCTGTGACTCACCGCAGTGACTCGCCAGTTCCAGAAGCTTCTCTGATGACTCAGCGCTGTGACTCACCATTGATGATGCAGCCAATGATGCAGTTATGATGCAGTCAGTGACTCAACATGCTGACTCGCCATGCTGACTCACCTGTTTTGGAAAATATCTATGCTAACTCACCGCTTCTAGAAAATATCTACGCTGACTCGCCATGCTGACTCACTCGTTCTAGACAGTTCCACGATGACTCATCATACTGACTCATCGTAGTGAGTCACATATTCTAGAAATTTCTCTTTGATGACTCGCTTTATGACTCATCAAGGGCAATCAGTAGAAAAATGATCAATAATAATTTCTACTCTGCTAGTATAAGATAAAAATCTATGTATATTTTATCACCCATTAGACAATAGACATTGACTTTATAAGCAGTAATTATTGTTCATTGCTTATGATATACAAAAAAAAAAATATCCTAAGCCTTCATCTTTTTTTCCTGGAGTCTATAAATAGGAGAGCCTTAGCTCATTTTCAATTTTGGCAAGAAGCTCTCACCCCTTTTCTCTCCATGTGCTCCACGGCCATGGCTCCCAAATGGAGACAACCTTCATCCATTCATCTCATTTACTCTCCTACACATCTTTTTCCAAAGAACCAAGATCAAACAACCAAAATTCTCTCCTTTTCTCTCCCCCTTGGATTCGGCCAAATCACCAAGAACCATTCTCCAAACTTCAATAAATCCTACCAATATCATTTCTTGAATCCTTTCATCAATCCAAGACACTTTCATGTTAGGAATTTCTCAAGATTCCTTCATCTTCATCTTCCTATCAAGCAAAAACCACAAAAGCTCATATCTCTCCCTTTCTTCAAGCTCACGGCCAACCCCTCAAAAGTCACCTTCCAAGCTTCAATAATTCTAAACAACCATAGATCTTGAATCTCCATGCAATTCTAAGGAACTTTCATGTTGGAGATTTTCCCTAAATCATCCATCTTCATTTTCGTTCTTCAAAGCTCAAGTTTGAAGCCTTGAAGGTGGAAGTCTTTAATCTTCATGTTTTTATCCATTTTAAAGTTTTAATCATGATTTTAATCCATGATTATTCTAGTTTAGAGCCTTAGGTATTAATATTGTATGTTTTCTTTGTTTTCAAGGAGCTCTTGGTGGAGGAAGCTTGCTTGAAGGAGACATACAAGGAACTTGGAGGTTCTTCAAGAGGTAAGAGGGAGATTACCCTCATCAACCATGTGTTGGTGGTGAGGAATGTTTGTGTTTGTGGTGAAGAATCCATAAGGATTCATTCACTTAATTGTTTATAGTTTTTCCTAATTGTGTTTGATTATGTGTGTAGCATGTTTAATGGCTTTAATATTTTGTATGTGTTATGTGTGTAACATGTCTAAAAGCTTTAATATTTTGTATGTGTTTATGGTTGTTTTAAATATATGGTATGTGTACTTATATGTATGATAATTATTGTAACATGTGAATAATATACAAGGAATTGCATGAGTGTTCCAAAGAACACAAACCTAAGCTCACGGCCTCAAGGCAAAAAGGAGAACCAAAATGTTCTCATCAATTTTCTAAAAGTGTGATTTAATTAACCTAGGAAAATTGACAAGTTACAAATTGATTTAAAGTAAGAAAAATGAATTTATGGATCCAAGAATGAAATTAGGTATTTCGGCCAACATGCTTAAGTTAAATGTTTTGATTTCTAAAACCATTTTCTAAAACAATGATTTAATGAATACAATGAATTTGACATTGATTTAAAAGATGAAAAATAATTTAAAGATCAAATGCAAAGACTTTGTTAAATTTGGCCAACATGCCACATACTTTTAATCCAAATTTATTTTCTAATTATGGACTAGATAATTTAATAAAAATAAATTAGATCAAGAATTTTATAAGAGATTAA
The DNA here is from genome assembly GCA_029884605.1 of Ormosia emarginata. NCBI lineage: Eukaryota > Viridiplantae > Streptophyta > Magnoliopsida > Fabales > Fabaceae > Ormosia > Ormosia emarginata. The sequence goes on along the minus strand of JAQQTP010000013.1, from coordinate 462,745 downwards.
ATGTATGGAAATAATTAGGAATGAATTATAAAGCATAGAATGATTTTCGGGCAAAATGCCAAATTTAAATCTTTTTGATTTATGGAATTGTTTTCAACTAAGTTTAAGTAATAAATGCCAAAAGGATTTTATTACAATGAGTTTTGAAGAAATAAATTGATTAGAATTAAGTTTAAGAAGTTTAAGCTAATGATTTTTACTGTTAGAAGAAATACAGTAGCTTTGTAAAATTTCTAACGTATAGCTCACCTTGTGTTTTGAAGCACGTTAGTAATTTTCAAAAGTGTAATCTATTGGTTGTAATAAAAATAAAAAGAATTTTTGACAGTAAACCTAGAAAATCATTATTATAATTTTTCTAAACATAATATCGCAATTTATATTAAAAACAGATAAATAAGATAGAAAAGATGTCCAAAAGACAAGATACGGTATGAAAAATATTCTACGTAGTTTAAATGTATTAAATATTATTTCTGCTTGTTTTAAACAGTTGTTTTTAAAGAATTCGACAAGAAAATGATTTAAAAATCTTACGCGATTGAGAAAACGTATTAAAAACTCTACGCGATTTTAAAAACAGTAAAATAAATTTACGCAATTTCAAAACGTTTATAAAAACGACGAGATTGTGAAAACGCGATAACATTTCTACGCGATTGACCAAAACAATCTTTCTCTGGAATTTTCTGTATTTTCTGCTGTCGGGCTATGAGGTGAACCCGCATGTGCTTTGAGGCAAGATTTGTCCGGTGGGACTTATCAGTATATTTTTGCCATTGAGGGCAAGCCATGAGGGCATATTTTTATACCATGAGGGTATTTTGGTAATTTGCCAATTTTTGGTAAATTTTGGTTGACGAGGTGAATCACATCGTGTTGTCGATGCGATAAACGTAGTGTGGTTCATTGTTCTAATGAACTTGGAGACTTTAGTGTACGGGATTCCATATATGGACAAATCGGTCGCTCCGGGCCGTGGTAACCGATAGCACACTAATGGACTCGACATGCACTATATTTAATCGAGATTTGTAAAGTCTAGTAGTACATTTTCCCGTAGTGTCACAACGTGAGACAGTGAACTACCCCACCCTGGATGGTAAATTCCCAGTGATGTGGAGCTATAGACGCAACGTATGACCGCGGAATAGTTGGTCAAGGGCAAATGTGGTACTAATAGATTTTTGCGAGTCATTCCTCTGATATCTGTGATATCTCGTATGTGTTTAGCTCCATGGAGTAGGATTGTGTCATATTGCATATGTTTATATGCTGTACATTATTATCTTTTATCTGTGATCTTATGATTATATGTTGTTATTATCTTTTTATCTCGGATCTTATATGTGGTTATTTCTTATATGTGATTATTTCTTATATGTGATTATTTCTTATATGTGGTTATTTCTTATATGATGTGGTTATTTCTTATATTTTTATCCATGATATTCTATGTCATTATTTAGTATATATTTATCTCGTGATGTTATATGTTGTTATTGTTATTCATTTTATTATGATATATGCTTATTTGATTTTATTTATAAATTGATAACATGATAATATTTGTGATATTTATGTGTATGGAATGACTTTGTCATTCGTGTAATTCTTTGCTACCGTACTGGTATTGGTGAAAGGGGATCTCACCTCTTTACTGTATTGCTTGTTGTGTTTTTATTGTTAAATTCGTATAGTAGACGAAGGAAGTTTCTTAGACCTACTTTGGCTATGTTCTAAAGATGGTGACGGCGTCAAGATGAAATCTTCCGAGTTTCAACCGGATGCAGCTTGGTGGAGAAATGGAACATGTAGGTTGGGTTTTTCTCGTTAGTGTTATTACCGTGCTATTAGTAGTAACCTTTATTGGGTTTTCTACTGTTTCTCTGAGTCTGTAAATGTTATGTTTTAAATTGTTGTTGAATATTTTCGTAGCATATATATAATATGTGTATTAATCAATTCAAATTAATTTCGATTTTTTTTTCTTATAATTTTTGGTAAGTTTATATTTCCGCGAAATGAAATTTTAAAATTTATCTTTTAAAAATCAAAGCTTTTATAAAATGATTTCAGTTGGTTTTATGTTTTATTTAAAATGTGACGCCCTACGGAGGGTGTTACATTAGTTGGTATCAGAGCACGGTTAGAGTCTTTTTGGGGTTTGTGGTTAGGTCTGTTTTGTTTTTGTTGTGTGGCTCTCTGTGCTTGAACTCCGAAAGGAGACAAGGTTTCTTTGAAATGGTTACATCCGGTTTCCATTGTACTATGGTTCGTCCGTCTTTGAAAAAAAAGCGATGACTTGTGGTAAACGTGCACGTGAGGAAGCAGGACGTGATGACAGGCGATATGACTGCATCTACGAAAGCAATGCAAAGAACAGCTGAAGGAATAGTACAACATGATTTGAGGATTACTCAGCAGCGAGGAACGATAGCCGAGGTTTCAGATCGGACAAAGTTGAAATAAATCTTAGAATACGCAATTTCGTAACGTTAGACCGTATTAGTTCTGAAGGAGGAGAAATCGTAAGGCCAAGCAAGTCCAGTGGAAAAACGTATTCGTGATCATCGGGAAGTCAACAACAACAACAATCTTGTGGAGGAAAAGCTAGCGGTAGCAGGTTTGGCTAGACTGTGATATCTGCACCAAAATGTTGAAAGTGCGGGGAAGATCATCTAACAAGGGACTGTACAATCAAAGGAAAATCATCTGTTTTCAAGTGTAGGATGCCCGGACGTTTTGCTTTGAATGTGTATCTTGCTAAAAACGAAGTCATCTGTTAGTAACGTACGTGCTTCGACATCTTAAGTAGAATGGAGCAACGATTCTTCAAGTGGAGTAAAAGCGTCTTAGACTGAGGACCTAAACAAAGGAGATTGTGTCACAAAAAGGTGATTCTTTAACTATACTGTATAATTCTGAGGGTAACCTATTTCTTTATGGCATATATTGTGTGGGTCAATTAGAATTATTTGTGTCTTCATTATCTTTTGATCTGGTTGTTTCTATTTCTATTGCTAAAATATGCGGTTGAGGACTTGAGTTGCTTAAACCATCCTAAGTCTGTTAAATAATTGAATCTTTTCTGTTGATTCAATTTGTATGCTTCGTTCTCAAAACGGACGCAATTTAAAAATATGGATTGGGTATTTTTCCAACCATCCATGCTCTGTTAGACTTATCAGTTGAATTGTTCAAGTTAAAAAGTTTACTTCTAAATTCATCGGACCACATCAATTTTTTTTATTGGATAGGTTCGGTGGTATAGATGATTCTATCATCTCTTATTTCTATGCCTTCATGATATTTTTCATATGCCGCAATTGCGAAACATGCGGGAAATGTACTTTTGGTCTAACTCATTCTTTTATGACTAATTGACTACTTGAGTTGATTAGAGCTATTAATACCTTTGTTACCTTTTGATTTATCTATTTCTGCTTTTATTACCAAATCCATTGTTATTATCCAGTTCCTTAAACAATCTTTTCTGTTAAACTAAACTGTCTACCTCTTTCGTGAGATAGATGTGGTCTTATAAATGGATTGGTTATCTTTAATCATACCCTATAGATTGTTCCAGTAAAATATTGGTGTCTCAGAAAACTTATTCTTAAAATCGGGCAATGTCAAATTCTTTGTTGGACATGTCTGGTAACAATTCCAATAGTTTCTCTACCTGTTCTTTCTAAATTTTTATAATGTCCTTTTGTGTATTGCAATTGCAAAAGAAGGGATATTTTTAGTCAAAATTATGTCATAAAGTATTAAATACAGTATTGTTGAAAAAGAGAACTTGAATTGTGAGGCACTTCCAGTTAAAAGCAAAACAGAAGAATGAAACGGTACGAAGACAGGGATAATTTCAAGTGGTACTGATCAGAGTGACGCAGCGGAAGCGTAGTGGATAGTATCTTTCGTCTTTATTTAGACAGAATTGTCATTATCTTTATTAACGACATTCTGATCTATTCTCGAAATCATGAGGAATCGTTTTACGCGATGCAAGGAGTTTTCGTTTATCGAGGTAACCTGGAATGGCGTAAACGGATATGCAACGTGGGAACTAAAAGACAAGATGGAAGAGTAGTATCCATGATTGAACGCAGACTGCTACGAATTTCGGGGGCGAAATTCTTTTTAGTAGGGGAGAGTTGTAACACCCCAAAATTTGGGAAAATATTCTGAATGTCCTGTTTGCTGTTTTTCAAACTTTTGTGTAAATGAACGTTGTGTCCTTATTTACTGTTTCTTGTTTTTCTGTATGAAATACAGAAAAATAATACTGTTTGTTATTTTATTTGGTCGTTTTACATAATTTGTTTCGATACGCTTAAAAATAAAAATTTTATCAAATTACTTGTTTTAAATTTTTCTCTGTAATATACAACTATATAATACTCTTGGATATTTTATTTGAACGTTTTGGATGATTAGCTACATTGTGGGAAAAAATGAGAAAATGACCATTATGTCCCGAATGTCTTGTTTTTGATGTTTTTGTTGCTTTTAATTGTTTTCTACTTGATACAATGCTCAATATTACCGTCTGTGATTTTATTTAGACTTTTTGTGTGATTTGCTCCTGGTAGGAAAATAATATTTTTTCGGACCGAAAAATCTGTTTTTAATTATTCGAGGCGGGGGATCTTACTAAACCCAATTCTGAATGAGCTTAAAATTAATCTTTTAATTTTTAGGATTTAATCACAAATAAAATAATTTTATATTATTATAATATTATTTTATTAGTCAGGACAAATAAGTGACAAAGACCCGAAAATATTTTGCGGGACCCACGTTTAGTCATCAAGTGTGGTACACGTGGACTAATGAGGAGCTGGTCAAAATTGGTGGCTATGACTCATCACAACGGGCCAATAGGAACTCGACACGTGGCGTGACAACTCAGCAGATTCCGGAAGGTTCCAGAAGCTGCTGACTCGGCCTGTGACTCACCGCAGTGACTCGCCAGTTCCAGAAGCTTCTCTGATGACTCAACGCTGTGACTCACCATTGATGATGCAGCCAATGATGCAGTTATGATGCAGTCAGTGACTCAGCATGCTGACTCGCCATGCTGACTCACCTGTTTTGGAAAATATCTATGCTAACTCACCTGCTCTAGAAAATATCTACGCTGACTCGCCATGCTGACTCACCCGTTCTAGACAGTTCCACGATGACTCATCATACTGACTCATCGTAGTGAGTCACATATTCTAGAAATTTCTCTTTGATGACTCGCTTTATGACTCATCAAGGGCAATCAGTAGAAAAATGATCAATAATAATTTCTACTTTGCTAGTATAAGATAAAAATCTATGTATATTTTATCACCCATTAGACAATAGACATTGACTTTATAAGCAATAATTATTGTTCATTGCTTATGATATACCAAAAAAAAAATATCCTAAGCCTTCATCTTTTTTTTCCTGGAGTCTATAAATAGGAGAGCCTTAGCTCATTTTCAATTTTGGCAAGAAGCTCTCACCCCTTTTCTCTCCATGTGCTCCACGGCCATGGCTCCCAAATGGAGACAACCTTCATCCATTCATCTCATTTACTCTCCTACACATCTTTTTCTCCAAAGAACCAAGATCAAACAACCAAAATTCTCTCCTTTTCTCTCCCCCTTGGATTCGGCCAAATCACCAAGAACCATTCTCCAAACTTCAATAAATCCTACCCATATCATTTCTTGAATCCTTTCATCAATCCAAGACACTTTCATGTTAGGAATTTCTCAAGATTCCTTCATCTTCATCTTCCTATCAAGCAAAAACCACAAAAGCTCATATCTCTCCCTTTCTTCAAGCTCACGGCCAACCCCTCAAAAGTCACCTTCCAAGCTTCAATAATTCTAAACAACCATAGATCTTGAATCTCCATGCAATTCTAAGGAACTTTCATGTTGGAGATTTTCCCTAAATCATCCATCTTCATTTTCGTTCTTTAAAGCTCAAGTTTGAAGCCTTGAAGGTGGAAGTCTTTAATCTTCATGTTTTTATCCATTTTAAAGTTTTAATCATGATTTTAATCCATGATTATTCTAGTTTAAAGCCTTAGGTATTAATATTGTATGTTTTCTTTGTTTTCAAGGAGCTCTTGGTGGAGGAAGCTTGCTTGAAGGAGACATACAAGGAACTTGGAGGTTCTTCAAGAGGTAAGAGGGAGATTACTCTCATCAACCATGTGTTGGTGGTGAGGAATGTTTGTGTTTGTGGTGAAGAATCCATAAGGATTCATTCACTTAATTGTTTATAGTTTTTCCTAATTGTGTTTGATTATGTGTGTAGCATGTTTAATGGCTTTAATATTTTGTATGTGTTATGTGTATAACATGTCTAAAAGCTTTAATATTTTGTATGTGTTTATGGTTGTTTTAAATATATGGTATGTGTACTTATATGTATGATAATTATTGTAACATGTGAATAATATACAAGGAATTGCATGAGTGTTCCAAAGAACACAAACCTAAGCTCACGGCCTCAAGGCAAAAAGGAGAACCAAAATGTTCTCATCAATTTTCTAAAAGTGTGATTTAATTAACCTAGGAAAATTGACAAGTTACAAATTGATTTAAAGTAAGAAAAATGAATTTATGGATCCAAGAATGAAATTAGGTATTTCGGCCAACATGCTTAAGTTAAATGTTTTGATTTCTAAAACCATTTTCTAAAACAATGATTTAATGAATACAATGAATTTGACATTGATTTAAAAGATGAAAAATAATTTAAAGATCAAATGCAAAGACTTTGTTAAATTTGGCCAACATGCCACATACTTTTAATCCAAATTTATTTTCTAATTATGGACTAGATAATTTAATAAAAATAAATTAGATCAAGAATTTTATAAGAGATTAAATGTATGGAAATAATTAGGAATGAATTATAAAGCATAGAATGATTTTTGGCCAAAATGCCAAATTTAAATCTTTTTGATTTATAGAATTGTTTTCAACTAAGTTTAAGTAATAAATGCCAAAAGGATTTTATTACAATGAGTTTTGAAGAAATAAATTGATTAGAATTAAGTTTAAGAAGTTTAAGCTAATGATTTTTACTGTTAGAAGAAATACAGTAGCTTTGTAAAATTTCTAACGTATAGCTCACCTTGTGTTTTGAAGCACGTTAGTAATTTTCAAAAGTGTAATCTATTGGTTGTAATAAAAATAAAAAGAATTTTTGACAGTAAACCTAGAAAATCATTATTATAATTTTTCTAAACATAATACTGTCAATTTATATTAAAAACAGACAAATAAGATAGAAAAGATGTCCAAAAGACAGTATACGGTATAAAAAATATTCTACGTAGTTTAAATGTATTAAATATTATTTATGTTTGTTTTAAACAGTGTTTTTAAAGAATTCAGACAAGAAAATGATTTAAAAATCTTACGCGATTGAGAAAACGTATTAAAAACTCTACGCAATTTTAAAAACAGTAAAATAAATTTACGCGATTTCAAAACGTTTATAAAAACGACGAGATTGTGAAAACGCGATAACATTTCTACGCAATTGACCAAAACAATCTTTTTCTGGAATTTTCTGTATTTTCTCATTGTTTGTCAGGCTATGAGGTGAACCCGCATGTGCTTTGAGGCGATTTGTCCGGTGGGACTTATCGTATATTTTTGCCATTGAGGGCAAGCCATGAGGGCATATTTTTATACCATGAGGGTATTTTGGTAATTTGCCAATTTTTGGTAAATTTTGGTTGACGAGGTGAATCACATCGTGTTGTCGATGCGATAAACGTAGTGTGGTTCATTATTCTAATGAACTTGGAGACTTTAGTGTACGGGATTCCATATATGGATGGTCGCTCCGCCATTGGGCCGTGGTAACCGATAGCACACTAATGGACTCGACATGCACTATATTTAATCGAGATTTGTAAAGTCTAGTAGTACATTTGCCCGTAGTGTCACGACGTGAGACAGTGAACTACCCCACGCCTGGATGGTAAATTCCCAGTGATGTGGAGCTATAGACGCAACGTATGACCGCAGAATAGTTGGTTGGGCAGTCGTGGTACTAATAGATTTTTGCGAGTCATTCCCTCTGATATCTATGATATCTGTATGTGTTTAGCTCCATGGAGTAGGATTGTGTCATATTGCATATGTTTATATGCTGTACATTATTATCTTTTATCCGTGATCTTATGATTATATGTTGTTATTATCTTTTTATCTCGGATCTTATATGTGGTTATTTCTTATATGTGGTTATTTCTTATATGTGATTATTTCTTATATGTGATTATTTCTTATATGTGATTATTTCTTAGATGTGGTTATTTCTTATATTTTTATCCATGATATTCTATGTCGTTATTTAGTATATATTTATCTCGTGATGTTATATGTTGTTATTGTTATTCATTTTATTATGATATATGCTTATTTGATTTTATTTATAAATTGATAACATGATAATATTTGTGATATCTGTGTGTATGGAATGACTTTGTCATTCGTGTAATTCTTTGCTATCGTACTGGTATTGGTGAAAGGGGATCTCACCTCTTTACTGTATTGCTTGTTGTGTGTTTATTGTTAAATTCGTATAGTAGACGAAGGAAGTTTCTTAGACCTACTGGAGGCTATGTTCTAAAGATGGTGACGGCGTCAAGGTGAAATCTTCCGAGTTTCAACCGGATGCAGCTTGGTGGAGAAATGGAACATGTAGGTTGGGTTTTTCTCGTTAGTGTTATTACCGTGCTATTAGTAGTAACCTTTATTGGGTTTTCTACTGTTTCTCTGAGTCTGTAAATGTTATGTTTTAAATTGTTGTTGAATATTTTCGTAGCATATATATAATATGTGTATTAATCAATTCAAATTAATTTCGATTTTTTTTTCTTATAATTTTTGGTAAGTTTATATTTCCGCGAAATGAAATTTTAAAATTTATCTTTTAAAAATCAAAGCTTTTATAAAATGATTTCAGTTGGTTTTATGTTTTATTTAAAATGTGACGCCCTACGGAGGGTGTTACATTAGTTGGTATCAGAGCACGGTTAGAGTCTTTTTGGGGTTTGTGGTTAGGTCTGTTTTGTTTTTGTTGTGTGGCTCTCTGTGCTTGAACTCCGAAAGGAGACAAGGTTTCTTTGAAATGGTTACATCCAGTTTCCATTGTACTATGGTTCGTCCGTCTTTGAAAAAAAGCGATGACTTGTGGTAAACGTGCACGTGAGGAAGCAGGACGTGATGTTTGAAATGGTTACATCTGATTTGCATTGTATTTTTTATTCGTCTGTCTTTAAAGAAAGGAAATGTTTCGTGGTTGACGTATGCGTGTGGAAGTGGAACGTGACACTAATAATACAGTTGTAACTACGGGAGTAATGCAGAGTACAACTGACGTGATAGTACAACAGGAACAGAGGATCGCTAAACAACGGGAACTAGAAGTTGAAGTTCAGAATCCGTTGGCGGAGAGTCAAGGTAACTTTGGACTACTTAGATTCCAAAGGAGGAATAATAGGAAGGTAAATCGATTTCAGCGGAAAACGTATTTACTATCACCAGGAAATCAACAGTAGCAACAATCTTGTGGAGGAAGTGCTAGTGGTAGCAGATTTAGTCAGACTATGATGTCTATACTATTATGTAAGAGATGTGGAAGAGGGCACTTAACGAAGGATTGTATGTCCAAAGAAATAAATTATTTCAAGTGCGGAAAGTCTGGACACATTTCCAGAGATCATGTTCCACCAAAAATGAAGTTTTCTATGGGTAACGTATATATTTCAAAATCTCTGGTAGTAGGGAGAGTCGATACCCCGAATGGAACAAGAGTGTTCTGAGCTGAAGACTTAAACAGGGGAGATGGTATCACAAGAGGTGATCCTTTAAACTATACTATATAATTCTGGGGGCAACCAATTCTTTATGGTATATGATTGTGTAGACGAATTAGATGTTATATGTGTTTTTGTTATCTTTGACCTAGTTATTTCTACTTCTCTTACCAAAACCTATCGTTGATATTCAAGTTGCTTAAACTATCCTATGTCTATCAAAGACTAAATCTTTTCTGTTGATTGGATTTGTTTATCCATTTCAAAATGGATACAATCTTAAAAATGGATTGGTTATTTTCCAACCATCCATACTTTGTTAGATCTGTCGGTTGAATTATTCAACTTAAAAAGTTCATTTTCGAAATTCATCGGACCATATCAATTTCTCTGTTAGATAGGTCCTGTAGCATATTAGATGACTTCATCATCTTTTCTTTCTACACATTTATGATATTTTTCATGTGTCGCAATTGTGAAAATATATCTTTGATCCAACCCATTCTTTTATGGCTAATTGACTATGTGGATTGATTTGAGTTATTTGTGTCTTCGTTACCTTCTGACTTATTTATTTCTGTTTCTATTACTAGCTTATCGTGTTACTCAAGTTATTCAAATTATCCTATTGTTGTTATAAATCGAATCTTTGTGTTAGTTTGATCTGTTTATCTCTTTCATAAATAGACATGATCTTTGAAACAGATTAGTTATCTTCCAACCATATCCTATGAGATAGTCTCAATAAAGTGTTAGTATTCTAGAAAATTTATTCCTGGAAATTGGGCAATATCAAATTCTTGGTGGATACATCCAGTAACACATCAGATAGTTTCGCTACCTTTTCTTTCTAACCTTCATAATGATTTTCATATATCACAAATTGCAAGAAAGGATATTCCTATTCAAAATTCATGTCACAGTATCAAATACAGTGCTGTTAAAAGAGAACTCAATTAGTGAGACACTTCCTATTAAGAACAAAGGCAAGAGAGTGAAGCGATACGAAGTTAAGGAAAATACAAGTAATGTCGTTTGGAGTGGCAAATGCTCCTGTAATATTTATAAATTATACAAGTAGAATTTTCGTCCTTATCTAGACAGAATTGTCATTATCTTTGTTAATGACATTCTGATCAATTCTCGAAATCATGAGGAATATGCTGAACAACTCAGTGTGGTTTTCCAAATTCTAAAGGAAAAGCGATAATATACTAAATTTTTGAAATGCGAGTTTTGGTTGGATGAAGTTCAGTTTTTGGGCCACGTGATTTCAGAGGAAGGAATTAAAGTGGATGCGTTAAAAGTTGAAATAGTTCTTGAATGAAAAAGACTGAAGACTGTATCAGAAATCCGTAGTTTTATCGGGTTAGCCGATTACTACTGAAGGTTTATTAAGAGATTTTCCAAGATCGCAAGACTTCTCACCCAGCTTAGTAGAAAGAATTAAGCGTTTGTACAGACTAATGCAATACAAGGAGAATTTTCAGGAGTTGAAAATGTATTTGACTACTTCTCTGGTGTTAGTTTTGCATAATCCCAACGAACCATTGGAGGTGTACTGTGATGCACCACATCAGAGTTTAAGATGTGTGCTTATACAGAATAGAAGAGTTGTAGCGTATGTTTCAAGGAAATTGAAGTTACATGAGAAAAACTATTCTACGCATGAATGAGGGTTAGTAGTCGTTGTGTTTGTATCAGAAGTATGGAGACACTTTCTTTATGGAGTAACATTTAATATCTTCAGTAATCATAAGAGTCTGAGATATCTATTTGATCAGAAGAAGTTGAACATGAGACAAAGAATTTTCGTTGGTCAAAGTAATCTGGAATGACGTAAGCAGAGATGCAACGTGAGAACTAGAAGATAAGATGAAAGAGAAGTATCCATTTTTTTTTGGGTTCGAAAACTACTATGAATTTCGAGGACGAAATTCTTTTTAGAGGGGCAGTATTGCAACACCTAAAAAATTCATATTTTATTTATTTCGGTCAATTCTTAATTATTTTGAATAATCCGACTCGACTTTCATGAATTTTATGATTGTTGTGATTTTTAGGAATTTTTGGGAGTTTTTACGTTTTTTGTTATTTTAATATTATTTTGGGGCTATATACGAGCCTTCGTATTTTATTTTTTTGTCAATCCTTAATGATTTTTACTAATCTAATTTTCATGAATTTCATAATTATTATGATTTTTTTGAATTCTTGTGTGTTTTTATATTTTAGATTATTTTAATAGTATTCTCGAGCTGCATGTGGGCCCGGGGTAGGTCTGAAAAAATGAAAATTTTTCTATGGACAGAAAATTTTGTATTGTTGAGACGGAGACGAGGGATCTTACTAAAATCGAAACCAGAAACAGTTTTTGGAATTTTCTTTTACTGTGTTTTGTATTATATTTAATTATCGAGCAATAAAAATATCGTAAAATTGTATTTATAGGGTAAACCAATTAGAATCTAGTCTTCATTTGATGAACCAATTAGAAGGCTATAGAAATAAGATCAACCAATAGAAATTAGTTAACAAAGAGGGCTTGACTTTGATTTGCACCCTAGGATAAGAAGACTTAGTTTTGAACATTAACCATTGATCTAATCAATGGTTGAGAAACAAACTTAATGAAGAAGCCTTGGATGATCACCATTGATTTAATCAATGGTGTGAGAGTAAACATAGTTAGGAAGTTTTGGATGTTCACCATTGATCTAATCAATGGTTGTAAAGACAAGCTTAATAAGGAAGGCTTTGGATATCCACCGTTGATTTAATCTACGGTGGAGATTGGTCTCACAAAATGGCTAGGACCATTTGTGACCATTGGATGGAAAGTGTGTAGAGAAGATCTTGACCCTCTATTTTTGAAGATGCATCTTATGGCTAGGATTTCATGGAGAAGAGATCCAATGGCTTGGATTTGATCATATTACTTGGAAGCTTCTACCAAAGATCAACCATTGATTTAATCAATGGCTCTTGAAGGCTAAAATGGTGGCTAATGTATTTGGACAACTCCTAAGTGTACAAGGGGGGGGGGGCCACGGTTTTGAAGAGTAAATTAGCTATAGAAGAGTTTCATTTTCATTTTTATCAACTTATCTCATCATTTCCAAAGAGCAAAAGCTTCACAAAATTTTTTTTTCTCTCCTTTCCTCTCAACAAGCTCACGGCCAAGGTGGAGAAAATCACCCTCCCATCTTCAATAATTTCTATCAACCTTGCTTCTCAAATCTTCTCATCATTCTAAGACTATTCCTAGTTGAAAACAAAGGCTAGATCATCCATTTTCAAGGAGTTCTTTCAAAGTCAAACACAAAAACCTTACTTTTCCCTCCCACAAGGCTCACGGCCAACCACCATAGAAATACCTTCCAAGCTTCAATAATTCTAAACAACCTTAGATCTTGAATCTCCATGCAATTCTAAGCAACTTTCATGTTGGAGACTTTTTCAAAATCATTCATTTTCAAGGACTTTCTTTAAGATCAAGTTCTAGGGTTTTAAGGTGGAGTTTGTGGAAACTTCACTACTTGTCTCATTTCATGTTCTAAACCATGTTTTGATCCATGATTTTCTTATTCTAGTTTTATATGCTAATAAACTTGTGTTTGTTTTATGTTTAAGAAGCTCTTGGTGGTGAAGGAATTGTACAAGAAGCAAAACAAGGAGATTTGGAGGTTTCTCCAAGAGACAAGAGGAAGATTACCCTCATCAACCATGTGTTGGTGGTGAGGAATGGATGTGTGTATGGTGAAAGATCCATAAGGATTATTTCACTTGTTTGTTTAAGAGCTTTCCATATTTATGGTTGTTTGGTGATTGATATGTTTATTGCTTTGATAATATGTTTTAGTATATGTTTATGATGCATGATGAACTATGTATGTATTAAGATGTGAATTACATAACAAAAGAAAGTATGTTGGTTTCAAAGAACCATAGAGGCATCACGACCTCAAATTAATTTTTGGGAGCAAAAAATTCTAAGTATTTTACTAATTATGAGTTTTAGATAAAAGGGTAATAAGTTGATGATTTTAAGGATTTGCAAAAAAAGTGGACATGAAAATGAATAAAGATTTTATGATGAAGTTATTTATGATTTTCAGCTAATATGTCAAGGATTGGTAAATTAAGATTTTCATGAATGGTAACAATGGATGATTAGAAGGAAAAGGAAAAGAAAAGATATAATGGTTTCAATGGCCATGTGCCCATGATTTTTGAAGGCTTGTAATGCCTTGGTTTTATGAAACAATATGATTTTAAAGTAGAAATTTAATTGATTAAGTACAAGGATTAAAGAAATGGAAACAAAGTGTTTTGTCACTTGAGAAATAGAAATTTCATATATGAAAGAAAAAGAGAGGTTGAAAGTGTTTGAATCTCCATTTATTTTGGAGAGGACTGATTTTAGAATTGATTTAAGAATTATGGAGAATATATCGTTGACTTGAAATTTATTAACGTATAACTCACTCTTTGGGTTTTGGAGTGTGTTAGGAAATTTTAATCTAGAAGCATTGATTTAGATCAATGAAAAGGTGATTTTGTAGAATATATTGTGAAAAGGAGTTCTTAAATGAGAAAACATAGAAAATGAAGTTGGAAATGGTATTGAGTTCTGGAAAGTCCAAAATGATGTTTGGCATATTGAGAAAGATTTTACGTAGTGAAAAAACGATGGAAAATGCTTTTCGTAACTTAAAAACGTGATTTTTGTAACACCCCTTTGGAGGATGTCACACATAAAAGAAAATAAAAGAAACAGAAATAAAATCTACCCAAGTTGTGAAACATTTGTTAAATATTATTACGGGTTGTAAAATAATTCTTGATAGACAGAAATATGTAATAAAAAGATAATGCGAAAAATACGAAATAAAAAAAAACATCATCACTAATAATATACATATGGTTAAGTTATAAACTGTACAAATAATTTACAACTAAGACCACAACTATTTAAACAAAAACAGTAAAGAAAGCAATAAAAGAGTTAATATATACAGACATACGATGACGCGCCCAAAAAAAAAAGCATCATGGTTATCTAATCCTCGATGGATCACTCTCGGCTGAAAATGATCATCGGGAGATAGATATCCCTGGATGTCTCGACACACGGCGATAACGGGATCGCGCGTCGATACGATGCTTATCTCACTAGGCTCGGGTTTTCAAGACCCCAATAACGCCTAATGGATAAGGGTAACTCTAAGTGCGAGAAATAACGTCGTAGTCATAATGGGCTCTCCATCAAACCGATGACGTAAAATCACGGTCATACGTCCCGCATATGTAATGTTAACGATCTCCTCGTAAATGCCAAGCCAAATCACCTCCATGAAATACCAGCTCTATGAATCCCAAAAATGCTGGCGTCGCCATCCCACACAATCAATCCAGAGGATATGGATGATCGGATGGTTCTTGATCGTAAAACTGATCGTCTGGTTGCTGACCTTCCTCTTCCTCAAGGTACACGATCTCAATAAGCTGTTCCTCTTCTTCCTCTTCAAACTCTTTACCGCATAAAATAAATAGACAAGAGACACATACAATAAAGAGGTAAGACAACATAAAATCATCACAACATGGCCAATAAGAAGACGACAAATAACAATTATACAGTTCATACAATACGAAAAAAAAAACTATAACAGAATAATAAATGAAATAGAGTACATATTAGATATCCTAGTGTTTCGAACATCACGGATATAACACAAATAAAGAAAACCACATAGATAAATCAATCTCACGGATAAAATAAGATAAGAAATGGACAACTAACATAAGAATTATCGATAAATATAAATAGAGAAAATGTAAAAACATCCAAGATATTACCGATAAAGATAAATAGAGAAAATGAAATATTATCCAAGATATAATCAAATACACCAAAATACAACCCTACTCCATGGAGCTAAACCCAAACAGATATCGAGAGAATGACTTGCAAAATCTATTAGTACCACGGCTGCCCAACCAACTATTACGCGGTCACACGTTGCGTCAATAGCCTACGAGACTGAATCCACCATCCAGCGTAGTATAGTTCACGGTCTCCGTTGTGGCACTATAGGCAATGTACTACTAGACTTTACAAACCTCGATTAAATATAGTGAATGTCGAGTACATTAGTGTGCTATCGGTTTACCACGGCCCAACGAGCTACCAACTCGTCCACATGTAGGATCCCGTACACTAAAGTCTCCAAGTCATTAGAACAATGAACCATACTACGTTTATCGCATCGACAACACGATGTGATTCGTCTCGTCAACCAAAACACCAAAAATTGGTATAAAGACAAAACATAATTCTAAATATATGAAATTACGAAAATGCCCTCAAGATAAAAATATGCCCTCAATGGCAAAAAGCATATACGGGTTCACTTTTTCCCGACAAATGAAATAACCTCAAAAGCTCGATGCGGGTTCACATTTTCCCGACAAATAAAAATAAATATAGTAACGGTCAATCGCGTAGAAATTTTATCGCGTTTTTGAAATCTCATCGTTTTTACAAACGTTTAAAAATCGGGTAAAGATATTTTTCTGTTTTTAAAATCGCGTAGCATTTTTAATACGTTTTCTCAATCGCGTATGATTTTTAAATCATTTTCTTATTCAAATGCCTTTAAAATTACTGTTTAAACAAACAGAAATAGTACTTAGTACATTTAAACTACGTAGAATAATTTTTCATACCGCATACTTGTCTTTTAAATATTTTTGCTATCTTATTGGTTCATTTTTACTAAAAATTGACGTATTTTGTTTAGAATATCATAATAATGGTTTCCTAATTTATCCATAAAATTTCCATTTACCTAATTTTTTAACCATTTCATTTAATTCTTTTTGAAATCTCTAACATGCTTCAAAACCAAAAGTGAGCTATATGTTAGAAAATTTCTTAACATTACTGTATTTCCTTTCTAATGATAAAATTATGAACTTTTAATCCTTTAGACTTACTTCTAATTAATTGGTCCCTTCAAAAATCATTATAGAAAATTTCTTCTTAACTTGTATTGTTTCTTTTAATTGAAAAAGGTTTAGAATCAAGTTTTAGAAATCATGATTACCTATAGTGGCATGTTGGCGAATTTTGTAAAACTTTTTCATTTGATTTCTAAATCATGTCAAAGGTATTATCTTATCTAAGTTCATTAAATCATGTTATAAAGTAATGATTTTAAATCAAATAATCCTTTAGGCATGTTGGCCCAAAATTTACTAAATCTTTACCATTTGATTTCTAAATTCCTTTTCTTTGATCAAAACAATTTGAAACCTTCTTATTTCTCCTAATTAATTAAGTTGCACTTTAGGAAAAATGAAGAGAACATTTTGGTCCTCACACTTTGTCATTGCCGTGAGCTATTGGATGTGTTCTTTGGAACACTCATGCTAATTTACACATGTTATTCACATCCTATACTTTATCATACAATTCTAACACATGCATTATATTTCTAACATATGCAAAAATATTTTCTAACACATACAACCTAAATTAAAGCTTGTAGACATGCTTTCAAAAGCTAATAGACATGCAAAAATTATTACAATCATCAAACAAGAAAGCTAATAACAATTACCACATAAACTACTAGCAACCACAAAAATTAACAAATACACACATAATTAACACATGACCACCGAATCCTTATGGATTCTACAAACATCACAAATGGCTCCATCTTCTACCACCATCAAGAGATGATAAGAATTGTCTTCCTCTTACCTTAAATGAAGACAAAAGGCTTGCTTTCACACCTCCTAGGTCACGGTTTTCACCACCAAAAATACCTAGAAATCTCAAACAAAATCTACATGTTACTAACCATGAAAAAGAAGCTAAACCATGGAAAAATCATGGCTTAGAACTTTGAAAAAGAAGAGAAAAAGAAAAGCATGAAATTTCACCTTCTAGGTAAAACTTTCAAGGTTGGTTTCCAAGCCCTAGATGGAAGAATTTGAAGAAACTCCCAACTACAAAGGTTCTTAGAATAGTGTTTAGGTTAAGGAAACTTGGTTAGAAAAATTTTTGGATGGTTGGATGGTTAGGAAACAAGCTTGGCCGAAAATGGTGAAGAAAATGGACAAGAATGGTGGCTAGGGTTTTGATGAGAGAGAAGAGAGAAAAGCAAGGAAGACAAAGTGATTTTTGGTCCTCCCTCCTTCACTTGGCCGTAGCTCTCTAAGGGCATGCAAGGTGGCTCCTTGCTTGGCTTCATCCAAGCCATTGGATGAATCAAAGGCCAAGATCAAGCCTTGGTGAGCAAGCTTGATTCCCATTGGTTGGTTCCTATGACTCACATGCTTTGAGTCACACAACAGTATCAAATGCTCTTCTGAGTCATTCTAGTCGAGTCACTGTTCTGAAAGTTCTACGACTTACGGTAATTAATTAATTGCTACCGATCCAACCGTTTGCTAATTGTGGGTCCCGCAAAATATTTCCGGGTCCATTGTCACTAAATTATATTGACTAATAAAATAATATTATAATAATATAAAATTATTTTATTTGTGCTTAAATCCTAAAAATTAAAAGATTATTTTTAGTCTCATTCAGATCGGGTTAAGTAAGATCTCCCAATTCTAAATAATAAAATAAGATTTTCCCGGCCCTAAAATATTATTTTCCCGCCTGAGCAAATCACACAAAAAGTCCATATAAAATTACAGACAAGGTATTTTCGGGCATTAAATCAAGAAGAAAACAATTAAAAACGGACAAAAACAAATAAAACAAGACGTTCGGGACGTAAATCGGTCATTTTCCCCTTTTTCCCACAACGTAGGTAATCGTCCAAAACGTTCAAATAAAATATCCAGCAGATTATTTAGGCTTATATCTTTCAAAAAATTAATACAATGCTTTCGAAAAATTTTTTATTTTACCGTCTCGAAGCAAACTACGTAAAACGATCAAATAAAATTTGAACCTGTATTATCGTAATTGTTTTCATACAAAAATCGAGAACAGAAAAATAGGGACACAGCGGTCATTCATACAAAAACATGAAAAACAGAAAATAGTACATTCAGAATATTTTCTAAAAATTGGGGCGTTACAATTTTTAAGCTACGCGATTTCAAAAAAAAATGTTGAAAAATCGCTACGCAATTTGAGAAATGGGTAAATATTTTTACACGATTGAGAAAATGTCAAAAAATGATTATGTGATTTGAAAATGTAACAAAAGTGTTACACGATTGTGAAAACGCGTTAAAAATGATACGTGATTTAAAAATACAGTAAAGATACTATAAAGAATTGACGTGCAATGAGGTATATGATGAAATTGAGATGTGCAATAAGGCATATGATGAAATTGAGATGTACAATGAGGCATATGATGAAATTGAGACATGTATTGAGATATTCATGCATTGAACAGAATTGTATTGAGGTATTCATGCATTGAACATAATATAACTGATAGCTATTATGGCCTTTATGGTCGAAGAGAGAATGAGAATTGAAAAGTGAGATCTATGATGGATCTTGGGGGCGTCGAGGCGTGACGATCGATCAGTGGACAATTGGCAAAGTACCATGTGCCACTTGGCGATGCAGTCTGTTGCAACGCATTGATGATACCTGACAAGAACACGATTCCTTTCGAAGATTGGAGATTGTCTTTGGGTTAAGGCTGACAATTAACCAGAACATTCATCTCGAAATTGTGAAAACCTCCATGGAGTGGGAAATTAGTCTAGTATGCATATACATGATCAGTACACATATTGTTGTAGCATGATAAATGTTCATATGGTGTGTCATCATAATTTCATATATTAAGGATATCTGTTGTGATGAAATTAGTACTGGTACTTTAACTAAGATATATGTTTACTAGAAATATGATGAATTGAGAACATGAATTATGATGAAATTGGTGCTGGTGATTTAACTGAGATATATGAAAATGTGATGAATTGAGAACATGAATAATTGTGATATTTGTGAGTATGGAATGACTTTGTCATTCGTAACATTCTTTGCTACCATACTAGTATTGATGAAAGGGGATCTCACCTCTTTGCTGTACTATTTGTTTGTGTTTGTATTGTTAAAATTTGTATAGTAGATGGAACGAGTTTCTTAGACTGGACTGGAGGCAATTATTCTGAGTTCGGTGACAACAACGAGGAGTGGCAATCCTAGATTCGATGGTGTGCAGTTTTGAGTAGGAACAAATATATGACGCATCAAGATGGATACAAGACAGAAAAAGTATGTTAAGTTTTTCTTGTTGGTGTTTTACCATACTATTAAGTAGGACCCGTCATGGGGTTTGCTACTGTTAAAAATTGAGTCTGTAAGTATTATGTTTCCTAAATAATTGTTAAATATTATGTGGTGTTAGTAATGTATATTAATAAGTTTAAATCTATTTTTTTAGTATTACCTATAAATTTCAGTAAGTTTATGTTTCCGCGAAAAGAAATTTTAAAATCCAAGTTTTATAACTCAAACCTTTTCTGAAATGAACTTCAGATTATGAGCTTGTAGTCGGAAATGCAATGTCCTACGGAGGGTGTTACACCTATCATCACATTTACTTTGGAGGTTTACTATGTCTAGGTTCATGTCCCAGAGCTTGATGGCTTTGTTTGAGCAGTGGTTACTTTTATCATTCATTCTGTTGACAGATAGTTATGTTGTAGCAGTAGCACCTAGTATGATCTAAATCTGTCTTTTTGAGATTGCACCACTATGTAAGGTTAACTATATTGTTAAACCTTTGTTTTGTGTATAGTCTGTATGTACTAGAGGTTGTGGTACTTGGTTCTAGATAGGTGTTGCTAGTTTTATTATGTCTATCAGTAGACCTTGACTCTATTGACTTTTGTATTAACTGATGACTATGATATATGACAGTATGTTTTAAATTATTGTGTTCTTATTCACATAACTCGACTAGTATAGTTTCACATCACTTAGTATATAAATGCATATAATTAAAATAAGGTTTTTCGCACCGATTAGTTGACGCAATAGAAAAGCTTTTAAAGAGACTATGACTAAGTGAAATGATTGGTCAACATAGGGAACAAGAGATAAAAGAAGAAATTTTCATGCCACTATGTAAGAAAGTAAGTTAATCTACAACCTTAGCGATTTAAGAAGTAATTAAATAAATGGATAGCCACCCCTAGGCTTGAATATAAGAAAGAGGCATTACTTTGTGTGGTATCAAAGAATGAGTTCAGTCCTAGGTGGATGGGAACAAATAGGAATTAGATTAGACATATCCTTACTAGTGATCCCAAGTAGGATAAATCTGTTTGGGTGTGATGTTGTGTTTTCCTAAGCATACTAGTTACAGAGGTATTGAGACTAATCACATTAATATATATTTGTTCTTTGTGCAAGAAATTACGGCACCACCCAGACGGAATCCCTAAAACCATGAGAATAGCAAAAATGGGAAGAGGGAAACTCTCAAGGAAATGGTCGCTTCTATAAGAGAACAAGTAGTAACCACCCACAGAGTTCTACAACATATACAAGAGAGCCAAGCTAGGAACTAGAACTAGGAAAGGATAGGCACTAGCTTAGAAAGGGAAAACCTAGATCTTCAAGGAATAGCAGAGTTTAAGAAGGTGAAACCACCTACTTTCATAGGAGCTTATGATCTGGCAATAGCAGAGAATTGGTTAATGGAATTAGAGAAAATTTTGAAGTCATTGGATACAAGAATGCTCAAAAGGTGACATTTGCCACCTATATGTTGATAGGGGAAGCTGAGAATTAATGGAAGGGTGCTAGGGGACTTTTATGGACCCTTGGTACCCAAATCTCTTGGGAAGTATTTCAAACTACTTTCTTAGATAAGTATTTCCTAGAATTAAGCCTAATTTCTTTAATCATGTTCAAGTGTGTATGTGAATCATTAAAGTCTCAACAAGATATCAAAATAAGTTTTAGTGCACATCAATCAAGAGAAATATCACTCCAAAAGAAAAATAGGATTTTGTTTATGAAAAATCCAATCAATAAAGGCTCAAAACTCATTTTCTGGCTAAGTTAACAGAGAGAAAAAATGCAAGCAGACATGACTAATTTACAAATAAAATATTAAATGTCTCAATACTCAATTGAAAAAGATTACCTTGCACAAAATCAGTTCACAAGTAGTGGATTCCCCTTAACATAATTTCTATTAACTCAACAATAATAAAGATATCAACACATAATTCTTGTTTGATTCGATGCAATACTCAAGTGTTCATTGACTCAAAGTAATCAAAAGGATACCCCTCGACACTTAGAATTAACATTGTCCTCAATGTCAAAAAAATTATAAGAATAATAAAACGAAGGACAATGAAACTTCCCTGAAAATAAAAATGCAAGATCACGAAGGTGGTGGGAGAGGTGGAGCCAGAGGAAAAACGTGTAATGTTGTGGATTTTTTGCAAGCGCATGGATCGTACATGTAGTAAAATAAAGATCGTTCCCATGAAGATCGATTGATTACTAACTCTTATGGCTACTTTGATTATTTAAGTGAGTAAAATCGATAGTAAAAGCTTAATTAAAATTAAGATGAAAAAAATAATAAAGTAAACAATTAAAACTAGAAAAGATGAGGTTCAACAAAGATTTAAAGGCCTAGGACTAGGAATCCACTACACTACCCCTATGATAAATTGCAATTCTATCTTTGTTAATGTTCAATTATGCTCTTGAAGGTGATTTGTCTTAAATTATTTAAAGCTCAATTTCTTGGCATTAAAAACATGCTAAAACTTCATCAATCTCATTCTCATGTCAATTAATCCAAGTTCCAACCCATTAAGTTTTATAACATTCGTTTGCCCCTCGAATGATTTAAGCCTATGTCTAGGTCTCAATTCCTAAGTTCAATTCTTGAATTATCAAGCAATTAGATTTCATCTTTCGATCCTTCACCTAAAGCCCAAGATCATGTAAATATGGCGCGCAACACACCACAAGCATTAAGCATACCAAGAATGAATCAAAAACAATAATTTCACATTTACAAAGAATCAAATTAATAATTCATCATAGAAAAATAAAGAGTTACATCCCAATCCTAGAAAAAAGGGTTTAGCCAGTCATGACTAATGTAGCATAATCAAGAACAAAGGTTAAAGAAACAACTATGATTCCAAAATAAAAAGAGAAGATGGAGAAGATGATGATGGAGAAGATGTCTTTAATGGTTGAACTTCAATGACTCTTGTTCTTGCTTTCCAAGCCCTCGCCTCCAATTCTCTGCCTTTGCCTCTCAAAACCAGCCATCACACAAGTTTTTTCCAAGAAGCCCTATTTTGGTTTAGGGATTTGCCCTATTTATAATTGTTTGGGGTGAAAAATTGCTATTTTTATGCTCAGGAAACCTTATACGGCAGTGTCTAAGCTCGACATGGTCATGTGAGCTTAAAAAATAGAGTAGTTTGCACGTTAAGAGGAGACATGGTCGTGTCCAAAAGATATGGTTGTGTCTCTTAGTCGGAAGCTATCTTGTTGTAGCTTTTTTCTTAGCTCTTTGTCTGCATAACAACAAAATCTTGCAAACCATGATGTAGACACTGACGAATGAGATCATTGTACCTCTTTCATGCTTCATAAAGTGATTCATCTTCCTTTTGAGAGAAGGTAGTGATGTCTTGACGGAGCTTGATTATTTTTCCAATCGGATAATACTTGTCCAAGAAAGCTTACTCCATCAAATCCCAGGTAGTAACTGAATTTGGGGCTTTCGAGTAAATTCATTTCTTTACTTTCCCCCTAAGAGAAATGGGAAAAAGTCTGATCCATATAGTATTAGTCGAAACCCTATTTATCTTGATTGTGTCACAGAGCTCCAAGAATTCATCCAAATGTTGGTTTGGGTCCTTAGTTGGTGACCTACTAAATTACAATTGTTGGACCATCTAGATTAGTGATGTCTTTATCTCAAAATTGTTGGCCTCTACCCGTGGCCGTACAATGGAAGATTGACGAGCGTTAGCATTGGGAGTTCCATAATCCCTTAGCATTCGCTTTGGATTGGCAACTTAGTTAACGTTATCTGCCATATGTTCTTCCTCAATTATTTGTGTTCTTCTTTCCTTTCTAATATCACGAAGTGTCTTCTCGATCTCAAGATCAATGGAGATAATAAGATCTCATTGACTCATCGTTCTACACATAAGAAAAAAACAACTCCTGAAAATTCAAAGAAAAATAAAGTTAAAATAAAATAAGATTTAAATAAAATAAAATAAAGATTACTTAAATCAACCAAATTGTCGCTTATGTTAATATCAACATGATCCCTAGCAACAGTGCCAAAAACTTGATGCGGATTTTTCGCAAGCGTACGGATCGTACAAGTAGTAAAATAAAGATCGTTCTCACGAGGATCAATTGATTACTAATTCTTACGGCGACTTTAATTATTTAAGCGAGTAAAATCGATAGAAAAAGCTCAATTAAAATTAAGACGAAAAGCAAAGCAATAAAGTAAACAAATAAAACTAGAAAAGATGAGGTTCAACAAAGATTTAAAGGCCTAGGATTAGGAATTCACTACACTACCCTATCTGATAAATTGTAATCCTATCTTTGCTAATGTTCAGTTATGTTTTTGAAGGCGATTTGTTCTACATTATTTGAAGCCCAATTTTTTGGGACGAAAAACGTGCTAAAGCTTCATCAATCCCATTCACATGACAATTAATCCAAGTTCCAACCCATTAAGTTTTATGATAATCATTTACCCCTCGAAGGATTTAAGTCTATGTTTAGGTCTCAATTTCTAAGTTCAATTCTTGAATTATCAAGCAATTAAATTTCATCTTTTGATCCTTCACCTAAAGCTGATGATCATGTAAATATGGCACGCAACATACCGCAAGCATTAAGCATACCAAGAATGAATCAAGAACAATAATTCCACATTAGCAAAGAATCAAATTAACAATTCAACATAGAGAAATGGAGAGTTTCATCTTAATCCTAGAAAAAAAGGGTTTAGCTACTCATAGAAATTGTAGCACAATCAAAACAAAGATTAAAGAAACAACCATGATTTCTAAACAAAAGAAAAGATGGAGAAGAAGATGATGGAGAAAAGAACTTCAATGGTTGAACTTCAATGACCCTTGCTCTTGCTTTCCAAGCCCTTACCTATAATTCTCTGCCTTTGCCTCTCAAAACCAGCCATCACACAAGTTTCTTCCAAGAAGCCCCCTTTTGGTTTAGGGATTTGCCCTATTTATAATTGTTTAGGGGTGAAAAACTATCATTTTTAGGCTCAGGAGACCTCACACGACCATGTCTAAGCTCGACACGGCCGTGTGAGCATGAAAACACATAAAAATCACCATTAGGAGGGAGAAATGGCCGTGTGACCAAGAGACACGGCTGTGTCTACAAGTCAGAAGCTTCATTGAAGTTAGACAGGGTCATGTGAGTTTGATAGAAGTGTTTTCCAAGTTATGTCTAACTTCTCAATCACTCATATATTTGAAAATGGATAAGTGATCTTCATGAAAGTTGAAGGGTTTTGTCTCAACTTTCCAATGCCACAGGAATCACCTTGTTTCGACCTCCGTAACTCAAGTTATGCTCATTTTATCGCACAAAGGTCAAAAACTCTGCGAATCTTAGCCATATAAATTTCGAGCTCAACTCCATTGCAATGAATCCATCCAAAGCTTCATAGAGCTATGTCAAAACACCTCTTTTGGGCCTAAAAACATAAAGAAAGACCAATCATGGGATACCAAAGTTAATTAGATTAAATGCGGCATAAATTCCAACATAAATAAATTAAAGCACACCTAAATCCATCTCAAATCAAGCACAAGATGTTGTATTTTATCCACACATCAATGGTTTCGAACTCGACAAGTAATTCAACCTACCAACCTTTCTAACATCAAATTCAACCTACCAACATAGCTAATCGAGTTCCTAACACACTAAAAACAAGTGTTAAGCTTAATTCTGAGGAGCACAAGCTAGAAAACCATTTCTTTAAGCTGCAACCTACATGGCCTTCCATTCAAACAATCAACTTCATAACAAGAATTTAAACATCCAATTGAGCAAGAACTCCTCATTCTCAGCCTACGTGGCCTAAGATTATCACCATGCATCTAAATTTAAAATTTGCTTCCAACCTTACTCCAAAGACCAATTCAAAGCATGAACAAGAGGGAAAGGATGAAGAACAACCAAATCACCTCCTCTATTCAAGAAGTCGCAACCCTTTCCATCAACATCCCTCACATACAACTAAAAATTCAACCCATCTCAACATGCAACTTCATAACTAAGAACAAGAGAAGAAGAAGAGCAAGGATGAGGTAGAAAGGACCCCAACCTCATCGCTTAAGCCAAGAGTGAGGAGAAGAAGACTTGGATGGATGATGATGATAGGGAGCTCAACGTGTAAAGCTTGGTGTGAGGATGGATTTAACAAATTAGTTCAAGTTGAGATGGAGTCTTCTTGGACACCATGCAAGGACCTTAAGTGTCGGCTTCCATGGCTTCTTTTCTCCCACTCCTCTTCATTCTCTCTCTTCTGACCGCACGTGTGTATGTGTTTGTGTCTCAAGAGTGGAGAAGGTGAGGGGTTAAGTAAGTGAATGGAGAGCGTAAGTGAGTGGTGCAATAAGTGTGTAGTGTTTAGGTAGTGTTTAGCCTCTTAGTTTTGTGAATTATACTATCCATGCACACTTTAGGACATAATAGGGTTTATTTAAAATCTAATGCAAACCCTTTTTTTAATCATTATGTTTCAACCCTAACCAATAGAATGGCAACTTAGTGCCTAATACTTTAGTGCATGAAATGTAATTGACTTTTAAGTTAAATCATAACTAAATAAAAATAACACTTACTCTTATTTTTAAGCAATAGGAATTAACTTGCATGCTAGTCTTAGGTTGCATGTAACCTAATTGGCTCTAAAGTAATTATTACTTTTATTTCCTAATCCAATATAATCTTAGGTAAGTGCTTAGTCTCACTTATATATATTCTTATTTGCTCTAATTAATCATAAAAATTACTAGATTTATTTACTTAAATGATTTACACATTTACTCACTTATATACTTTAAACACATAATTATATTATTTTAAATTAATATAGTAGCTAAATTCATAAATCCTAGAATTTATTTAATTTCTTTAAAGTGATAACTTGTTCACTAAGTTAAATAAAATAAAAATAACATATAACATAAACATGCAAATAATACAAATGCCAGACTACTCACTACTTTAGTAACTACCTTGATAAGCTAGAAGGGAGGATGTTACAGTTCTAATAAGAGTGATGAATCTATGGAGATCCCACCCCTCAAGCCAACAACTGGAGGCCAATCTTCTTCTTTTCGACTAGCCCTGTTGCCCCCCAAGTTCCTACATAAGTACATCCTCCAGTTATTGAAGTTGAAAAGAATATACCCTCATATAGTTCTTCGGTGAATGAAGAGCCTGATTTCGTGAACAAAGAACTAATGATCACGGAGAACAAAGCCATTGGCGTGGCAATTGAAACCAATGAGTTCGTTAGCAATCCTCTTGCACCCCAAAATCCAATTGACTAAGTAGAAGTAGAAGGAAGTGCTGCCATTGATACTCCTTCCATCGATACTAGTAGCCTTGAAGGTTCTCCAGGTGAGAGATTGTATTCTTTATATGGCAGACTCAAAAGGGATCCCTTTGTTGAAGATCTATTTGCTAATGTGTGGTTCATGTAACATCCTACAAATAATTTTATTGTATTTTAATATTGCTAATAGAATATTACTTACTTCGTTTATTATTTCTTATTTTAATAAAATATGTGCAATGGTTTATTACATAATGGAATTAATCTAATTCTTAAATTAATTAGGATGAGTTTTTTCTCTTTTTTTTTTAAACTATAAAATAAACATATCAATGTAACATAATTCTAATATAATACAAATAGAAAACTTAAAAACACACTAGCTGCATTTATTTATTATATTTATATAAGGTGTGCCAGTATATTTGTCTAGAAATATTTATAAACCCAAATGGGTACAAAAACTACAAAAAGAATACATCTAAAATGTTTGAATAAACAAATTTGGTCATTACGTCAGCAAGCAGTGCACACCCACTATGCAGCCAAGTCAACTATCCTAATTCTCTGAACATATCAGATAAGGGTGATAATTTACATTCCCACTACATAAATCATACAGTTATAAAATTAATATCATTTGAACTATGACATGTTCTGTAACACCCACCGTAGAGTGCCACATTTATGTTACTTAATTACCAAATTACCCTTTCCATTATAAAATGTGGCGTTGTGATAAAAATATGAGTTGTAAAATTTTTTCCTCTTTGATATCGATAAATAAACTTAGCGAAAAATAGAAATATTATACATCATCACACATAATTTACATCACATACATTACAAAAGTACTGTCGACATTATTTATATACAGACCAGTCTCAAAAGTAGTTGACATACTTAAATATTTAAACGACTTGCCCAAGTCTAACTAAACAGCAGAACCCTCAATCGGGTCCTCCTCAGACTCCTCAGCAGGTAGGAATCCAACTTGACGTGAAGTTCTACGGACAGGTGTCCGAGCAGATGACATGATACTAATTTCCGTTGGGACATAATACCTAGTATCCCAATACTGCCTGATGGACAGCGGAAATTTGACATGTACATATATAGTAACGGAAAGAAAAGGATCTCCATGAAATTCCCTACTCATGTTGACCGTCAGATTTCCTTGATATATAAATCCCCTCTCATTGGGACTAGTCCTCCATGCTCCAGCTCCACCGTGGAACTGTAGTCTCACGTAACCAAAGAAACTAGGTCTTGATGTCATTCTATCAAAACTCCGCTTCTTCCACAGGAACCTGCTCTTCTTCACCCTCTTGTTCTATGCCTTGCTCAATGTCTTTACCAAATATAAATACAGTACAAATAATATACAAAGAGGTGAGATCACCTATGCCAATACTAACATGATAGCACAGAGATAATACAAACAATATACCAAACAGATATATCATACCATAATTACAATTAGGCCATCATCATAATGTATAAAATAACAATAATTACAATAATGCCATCACATTATTATCATCCTCATCATCCAATTATTCCTCAACAAAACAATTGTCATAGCTAATATTCCTCAATTATTATAATATACAGATATAAATGCTCAGATTCATGCATGCACACATAGACTCAATGTCCTACTCCATGGAGCTAATACTCAGTTTGGAGAAGTTGATTCGAAAGATCTGTCTGTACCAACATGCCTAAGACCACGTGCCACATTTCTCATATGTGTTTGCACATCTAGCATATACACGACAGTCTTTACTAGATCTCGATTAAGAATAATGTCTCGGTCAGGATCATTGGTGCATTGCATCGATCTAACTTACGGTAAGAAGAGCTACCAACCGCCCATGTAAGTAACCCGCACCTCGATGCCCCCAAGGTCAACAAGTGACTTACACTACACATATCGCACCTACTCAGGAGGTGTACGTCTCTCCTAGGCAAATAGCCTCATACAGTCCATCGGACCTTTCCAATGCATGTTCAATGCACTAATGCCAATCATAGGCAAAATTCATATACAGTGTTCATACACTAGTTCATGTATATAAAATGCACCAATGCCAATCACAGGCAAAATTCATCATTTTCTCATATAGTGTCCATAACTAGTCCAACCGTAATCCTACTGTATTTTCAAT
Organism: Ormosia emarginata; assembly: GCA_029884605.1. Classification (NCBI taxonomy): domain Eukaryota; kingdom Viridiplantae; phylum Streptophyta; class Magnoliopsida; order Fabales; family Fabaceae; genus Ormosia; species Ormosia emarginata. The sequence continues at coordinate 433,112 of JAQQTP010000013.1, read as the reverse complement.
TGCAAAATCATATTATCGCGTTTTCATAGTCGCAAAACACTTTTATCATGTTTTTCGCAATTGCGCAACATTTCTGTTACGTTTTCATAATTTTGCAACATTTCTGTTGCGTTTTCAAATCACATATAGATTTTTCAACGTTTTCATCAATCACGTAAAAATATTCCATCGTTTTTAAATCGCGTAGCGATTTTTCAACAATATCTCAAACGCGTAAAAATATTTAAACGCTTTCCAAATCGCGTAGAAATATTTTAACATTTTTCAAATCGCATAGCTTAAAAATCACGTTTTTAAGTTACGTAAATCATTTTTTACCATTTTTCAACTTCGTAAAATATTTCTCAACCTTAAAAAATTCCATTTCAACCTTTCTTAAAATAATATGACTTCTCACATTATTTTTCATATTTTCTTACTTAAGAAAACCCTTTTCGCAATATATTTCATAATTTCACCATTTCATTGAATTAAATCAATGTTTCTAACTTTAAAATTTACTAACACTCTCCAAAACCCAAAGGATGAATTACACGTTAGAAAATCTCAAGTCACCAACGTTTCTTTATAATTCCAAATCAATTCTAAAAATCAATCCTCTTTAAAATAAATTGAGGTTCAAACACTTTCAACCTCTATTTTTTCTTTCATAACCGAAATTTCTATTTTTCAAGTGATAAAATACTCTGATTCCCTTTCCAAATTCCTTGTACTAAACCAAATTGTATTTCCACTTTGAAAATCACTTTGTTTCATAAAACCAAGGCATTTCAAGCCTTCAAAACCGTGGACATGGCCATTGAAGCCATCAAAATATTTTTCCTTCTAAATCAACTAAGTTCCATTCTTGTTTTTACACAAACAAAACCATTAAAAATTTCTTACCAAAACCGTGAGCACTTAGTCCTTCAAAACAAGCCTTTTGTTTATTTTCCTTGCTTTTCTAAACATCCAATTTTACCATTCATGAAAATATTAATTTGTGAACACCTATTTTGAGGTGTTTGGCCGAATTCACCATGGTCTTTGGAGCAAAAAAAATCACTTTCTTTTCCATCATCAAATCATGACATACATATACATATTCAACATATATATCACAAGCATGCCATAATCAAAGCAATAAATCATGCAAATCATACCAAGCATAGGCAAACAATCAAAGCACATAAACACACACAAATAATTACATAACCATGGATATGAATCCTCACATGGATTCACCATCCATCAAATACACAAACCGTCTCTCACCACCATACTTGGTTGGTGAGATGGATCTCCCTCTTACCTCTTGAAGAACCTCAAAAAGCTCCTTGCTTTGCACTTTGCACAAGTTCTCCACCAACAAAAGTCTCTTGAACATAAAACAAACACAAGTTTATTAGTATATTAAGCTTGAATAAGAAAAATCATGGATCAAACATGGCTTAGAACATGAAAAAGAAGAGAAGAAATGAAGTTTTCCTTACACTTCACCTCAAAACTCCTAGAACTTGCTATTGGAAAAACTCCTTGAAGATGAAAGATTTAGAGCTTGGTGTAAACTACAAAGGTTCTTGAATTGAAGTAAGGATTCAAGATAGGTGGTTGTTTAAAATTGTTGAGTGATGGAAGATGGTTCTCGGTGTCTTGGCCGTAGCTTAGGGAAGAAGAGAAATGGAGAGAAAGTTTGATAACTTTGCTTCTTGAAAATGAATCAATAATGACTAAGGTGACTAATAATTGTCTTCAACTTTGCTTTAGCTTCTAATTCATCACCAAAAACCGTCCCCCCCTCCATGCACTCTTCAAAGAGTGACCAATCTCCTAGCCACCATTTTAGGTAATCTTAACCATTGATTAGATCAATGGTTAGGATTAATGTAGCTTCTATGTTTAGCCTTTAGATAGAAGACTTAATCTAGGCCATTGGATCTTTTCTCCTTAAAATCCTAGCCATTAGATGTATCTCCAAAATGAAGGGTCAAGATTACTCCTTCAAACTTTACATCCAAGGGTTATAAATGGTCCTAGCCACTTTGTAAGACTAAATCTCAACCGTTGATTAAATCAAGATCAAATCTCCACTGTTGATTACATCAATGGTGGATATCCAAGCCACTACTGTTGACTACGCTATACAATATTTATTTTTTTATTTGCTAGTGCCCTTCGAATAATATTTTTACTATATTTTTATCACCCGATAATTAAATACAGTACAAAATACAATAAAAGAAAATTTTTAAAAACTATTTTTGGATTCAGGTTTAGTAAGATCCCCCGTCTCCGTCTCAATAGTACGAATTTTTCTGGCTACAGAAAATTTTTTACTTTTTTGGACCTATGTGGGGCCCACATACGACCTCCCTGGGCCCACAGACGGCCCACGGATAACACTAAAATAAACAGAGTAATATAAAAATTTCATAATCATCCACAAAAATCACAAAAATTAGAAAATTCATGAATATCAAATCAGATTACGTAAAATAATTAAGACTGAACAGTAATAATTAAATTACGTAAGATTTTTCCCGGCCCAAAAATTATTATTTTCCTGACATGGAGTAAATCACACAAAATGATCAAATGTACTGACGGAATATTCAAAATAATTTTACAGCATACAAAAATTACTAAACAGTAGAATTCTGTTAACTGTCAAAATTATTGTCAAATATTTAAGAAGTTTGGGGTGTTACATGTTCAACTACATTCACTACAGAAAATAATTTCAAATAGAGTACTACATAACATTACTTTATATCAACAAAATAAATACTAAATAATACTATTTAATAAAACATTTTAACATTCCTTTATCTTTTGCTTACATGGTCAATAATATAACATAACATAATATAATTAAGATCTTGAATTTTTTAGGGCGTCCCCTAGCATGGTGGTCATTCCAATCAAGGAACCCAATAAAGGTGGTCATTTCATATGTCCTTGGAGGGAAAATATGGAACCCAATAAAGGTGGTTATTCCACATACCCTTGGAGGGGAAATATGAAACCCAATAAAGTGAATCATGTAAGACTTCCTTATGACCATTTCATCTTCATCAATAGATCGTATCTTTTGATCATAAATTATATCATTTCCATCATATATCATTTTCATCATAAACCATTTCATCATAAACCATTTCATAATAAATCATTTTATCACAAATCATTTCATCATAAATCATTTTATCATAAATTATTTTCCTTGATCATTCTCTTTGATCATAACTTATGACATTAACATAATCCATCAAATACTACTTAGGATATCTAATTTAATCAAAATCCTTGGCTTAGCATAATAACCAATTCAACTTCATTTTTACATCATAAATGCAAGAATCAAACACTAATTATAGACCACAGTACCTACTAGGCCAAAATTATCACTATGGTGGACATCAAGTTATTTTCTTTTTATTCACTTAATTATAGTCATAGTTAGGCCTCTAGCTTCTAATTCCAACATCAATTTCATCTTAAATACTATGTTAGACAAAATCCCTAATTTAATAAGATCAAGAACCTTATTTTTTTTAATCTTCATCAATTGACCACAATACTTCAAAATCAAGATTCAATCCATGCTTTTAACTTCATCAACAACAAAATTCTACCATTAATTTCACTTTAAACATAAGATTAAACTAAATCCCAAAATTAGTATGAACAAAACCCTAATTCTTGATTCAATTTCAATTCATCTTAACATCTCAAATTAAAACCATTTCTATGATTCTTAAATAATCAATAACTCTAATCCTCACTAACCTTCCATTGAAATTCATCAAATCATCAAGAACACAAAATATGATCTTACTAACCTAGGGTTTGAATCCATCAAAACAAGCCTCAACAAAGTGTCTATGGATTAAAATCATACTTCTTAGCCATAGTAGAACACTTCTATAAGAAGAATAACTCAAGGAAAATAGAAGTAGTATGATTCCCCTACTTATTGTTCTTGAAAGAACTTGCAAGAAAGTTAAAGATCTTGAATCTAGCTAAATTTCAAAGCCCTCTTCAGAACATATCTCCATCCCTTTTATAGACGCCTGTGGCTGTGGGATCAGTTGGATACTATATTGGTGCTAAAGGGATTACTTCTAACATGAGATAGTGTAGGAGGTATGGGGGTGGTACTAGATTGTGTTTTATGTTGCTAAACTTCCCCTCAAATTTGCTGCTTCTATCTCTCTTGGTTGCGTGAGAAAGAAAACCATCGTGTTTGGTTGGAGAAAGAGGTGTTCAGTGATGAGTGTTTGGTGAGTGAGAGGGTGTGGGTGAAAAGGAGATAAACATAATGTGTTGTGGGTGAAAGGGGATGTACAGATGAATTCATTTCTTTTTTTTTTGTTCTTATCTTATCTTTTTCTTTTTCTGAAGTAGAAGTTGGGGAATGGGTTGCAGATATGAGTCATGGATCTATGGGTTAAAGATAGAGAAGATGGTTAATTCAAGTTGATACCAATTGGGTCATGAAATTGAGTTAACATAGATCTTGGGTAAAGGCACAAAATTATATTATTTTTATAAAAAAATTTAAAATTGTATACCTTTTTCTAATTTTTTTGTTTTTATTAATTAATTAAATTTTTCTTCACTTATTATTATTATTATTATTATTATTATTATTATTATTATTATTATTATTATTATTATTATTATTATTATTATTATTACACAAATAAAAAATGATCGAACAAAATTAGGTGTTTATAGTATTTGTGTGACAAACAAGTGATATCTAATATAATCTAATGAATGGTTTGTAATATGACCTTATTAACACAGTAACTTAAGAGAAAACAACTCTATACCCAAATTCGCTTAGTTCTCATGTAATAATACTATAATTAATTGAATAAGGTATATACATTCATAACAATTGAATTGAGAATGAGTAAAAGTCTTATGTATACTTGGCTAGGTTAATGGACCAAGTTGGACTTGAGTAAAATATTATATAACTAACGTGCACACTAGTCTCACTAAAAGAGTGACCAAATCAAATTAACCTAGAATAAGTCATAAGGAATTCATTATAGCTTCAATGAACATTTAAAGTAAGTGTAACAAAACCTAATCAAAGTAAGTTACTTCCAATAACGGGGGCATACCACCTAGTTAATTCAGCTAAGAGAGTTGACCAAGACTTTAGAACTAGTAGAATAATGACAACTTACCCTTATGAGTTACTATTGATGTAGGATGTCATATCAGCTACCAGATTTGGCATCCACCGACGATAAGTGGTCTCAGAATGCTCTAACCATTATCAGGGATGGATTGAAGATTGATCCTAAGAAGTTCCACAAGATGAAGGAAACACTTGTTGGTGTCTCCACAGAGACTACCTCTGCAGTCAATCTAATCTCTTCACACTATCATATGAAATAAAGGAGTGAGATGCTCCTGAATCATATAGTACAATTAAGAGATTATCTTTAACTATGCACTTACCTAGTATAAGATCGGGAGATTAAGTTGTCTCTTTACCACTCATAGTATAGACTCTTCCTTTAGCTTGAGGTTTGAGAATGGGCACTAGTCCCTATTTCTCTGGACACTCTTTAGCATAGTGCCCTGGTTCGCCACATGCATAATGATAACACTATATTTTATACATTTTATAATCCTCTCACTAGGCTTCTTAAGGTTCAATTAAGCTTAATTAAGTTGGTTTTGACACATTTTATGATATTAAGCTGAATTGGATCATTAAACAAATTATTGCATAAATTAACCTTAATTATCTCTTTGGCAATATTTAGTAAACTGGCTAGAATTTGAGTTGTAAATATCTGTTTGATGTGATTTTGGTCTTGTAGGAAAGCTAAGACAATTCCCTACAACTTTCATGTTGAACACTTTTTCAGATTCTGAGGTCTAACAAGTGATATTGGGCTTTGAAGTCAAAATAGAGGAGCTAAAATCAGGCCTAAATACTTTGCAATAATTGGACTATATCTTGAGTTTTAGGCATAATTTTGGACTCAGACCAAAGCCATTTTAAAACAAATATCCAGGCCTATAACTTTCATGAAGACCACTTTTCTCAAAAATGAAGAAAATAGGAGACATGGTTGTACAAGTTTGCTCAAGTATTATTATAAAAATAATAATAAAAAAATAAAAAGAAAAACGTCATCCGTTATGTTTTTTAAAGTTTTACTATGCAGGTTATTGTGCAATACTTAATCGTTAAGTATTACTATGCAAGTTACTGTGCATCAAATTTTCTATAAATAGGGGCGACGCTGAAGAATTTTGTACAACAGGAGGGGGAGGCAGACGTTGAAGAATGTCTCCTCTCTTAAATTTTTAGTTTTCTTTTCTTTTTCTCTTTTTCTTCTTTCTAGTCTATGTGTAAATAAGTTCCAGTATACTTGGGTCAAAGTGTGAAGCTCTTGGTAATAAAATAAGGTTCGATTATTCTATTTCTTGTGCTTTAATGATTTATTTTTCTAGTAACTATTATACGTGTTATATTTTGTTTTTGATAACTTAGAAACCACCCTTGTAAAGAGAGGTTATTGATTTATTGTAGACAATAGAATTGGCACAGTGAATGCTTTAACACATTTACAAGTGGTGATAATAATTAAAGGAAACATAATATAATTACGTAATGGACTTTTATTGTTATATTTTTCGATTAGAATCTTCATTATGCATGATTTCAATTAAGTTATAAAAAGGAATTAATCTTACCTTTATTTTATTTACCAAGAGTGGATCTTTTTACCCAAGTAAATATTTTTTATTGTAGTAATAAAATATTTACCTTACCTTAATTTTTTTTCATCAATTCCCTGTGGATTGACCTCGGACTCCTGAGAATTTATTACTTGAGACAACCTACACTTGGGTTTGAAACTTTTAAATATAATTATATCCCATCACATAACACATTGCCTAGCCTGCTAGACAAGGTCTTCCACCATGATATCTTCCACATCTATAACATTTTGATTCTTTCGTTCTTGGCTGAACTTGCTTGCCTTTTATCTTGGGGGTAACTAGGTCGAGAAGCACCCTTCTTGTACTTATTATCTCATCTCTTCTCTTTTTGAAAACCTTGAGACTTTTGTTCCACTTGAGACTAGTTATCAAGACCTTCAACTATTCTACATTTATTTGTTAAGGTTGGAAAATCTCGAATCTCGAAAGGTCTAATAGCCCTCTTAATATCATCTCTCAAACCCTCTTTGAATTTTATACACTTCCAATCTTCATCTATGCTGAACCTAATATAAGATGAGAACTTTGAAAGCTCCTTGAATTTAGCCACATATTGGACAATAGATGTGTCACCTTGTTCGAATTTCAGGAAGTCCATCTCCTTGGCATTTTGTAGGTTCTTAGGAAAATATTTATCTAAGAAGGAATTCCTAAACACTCCCTAAGTAATCTGAGTGCTTGATGCTTCAAACAACCTTCTTGCATCAATCCACTAGTCATCTGCCTCCCCTACTAACATATAAGAGGCAAACAATACCCTCTGCTCATCAGAGCAAGCATTGACTGTAAAAATCTTTTCCATCTCCTTTAACCACCCCTCAACTTTAACATGGTTGTTGATAATTGCTAAGGCGACCAAATTTAAATCAATTTATATCCACTTTACCAAAATAACTTGCAATATAAGGTAACACCGAATCGAGCCCATAGTTCACTTTGATTATAATCACAAAATCAAATTAAGATGTTAGTAAACAAGGGCGAAATGGGTTTTTAAGATCAAATAACAAAAACAAAAAGCAATTAAAGAAGCGATAACAAAATTAAGAAATAAATGATCCAAGAGAATTATCCGATCTTGATTTTAATCCATCCTTGATCATTATAGGTCCATTCAATTATCAATCGAATCATTGGCCTTAGATCATATCAAGACACCTGAAAATGATCCATGGATCTTCTACTAGATATGCATCCATAATTCAATTAATTAAGATTAGACAAATTAAGCATTCATCCAAAACCCAAATTAATTAAAAACCAAGATCCAACCAAGCTAAACATTTCATCAAACATCTTTAATGCCTTATTTAGTCTCTGTAACTCGTCTTTCAAATATGATAATTATGCAAATATCATATGAAAAACCCAATCAAATTAAGCAACCCAATTAGAATTAAGCAAAGAAGAAGAGAAACTTGATTAATAATTGAATGTAAAATAATTAAAGCAAAATCTCAAGATTAAGCATCAAGAATTTCAATCCCTTAGATTGATTAAAGGCTTTACCCCTCCATGAATAGGTGTGAAGAACTCAGAAAAAGAAGAGAACAAAATGGAAACCTAAAGAGAAGAGAGAAAACTCTAGGAAGAAGAATCAAGTAAGAACGGTTAGGGTTTCTATCTATCTCGGGCTCCCTATTTATAGGAAAATAACTAACTTAAAAATTAAGAATCCTAATTTGCCCCTAGGTTAAAATTAATCCTCTGCCTCTTAACTTTCCTTGGCCATCGAAACAACTTGATTTGGGCTTTAGATGAGAGAGTTAAGCAAAATTCACTCTTAATAGGCCCCTAATCATGTCAGTTGACTTCACAGGGGTGAAACACCATCAAAAAGTTGTAGTTTCAATTCGTGGTCTTCATAAGAGTTTGAGCGTTGTGTGTAAGCTTTCCAATGCCACTGGTTTCAAGTCCATATCACATATACAACTCAAGTTATGGACCAACTAGTGCATACTGCTCGGGTTCTAGCGATAACACCATGTTCTGACTTCGTGGCCTAATCTGATCCACTAGACATCCAATTTAGATTTTGAGCTCTTCATCAAAGTTGTAGAGATTTCTCTCAAATTTCTTACTAGGTAAAATTAATAATTTTTAGATATCTAGAACTCAATATATGGCCAAAATACAGAAATAGTATAAAATCCTAATAATGCTAGAAAGATCAATTAAGCCCAATTTGAGCCCGTATAAATTGTAGCCAAAACTAATCAATTAAGCATATAAGAGGTCCAAGAGACTAAATATGAATGTTAACTAATATATGAAAATCATGTTTATCAAATTCTCCCTTACTTAGCTTTTGCACATCCCTGACAAACTAAAGATTCAAACTAAGGGACAAGAAACACAAAAACTCAAAAACTAAAACTCAAAGAGATTCACTTTCTAATGAACTTCAAGAATGTAACAGTTTAAAAGTAAAAAGAGCAAGAAAAGATTTAAGGAATCAAAATATTCATGAAGTAACATTTCTTTACATCTCAAACCAACAAGCAAGGTAGCTTCAAATTGAAAAACATGAATCATGAATGATAGATCCTCACAAGATACACTCTTAATCCCTCAAGTGCTTAAAAGGTAGGTATTTTACTCAATTCAACTCATGAAAATAGCACTACCATAAGCTTATTTATCTTCTACTTCTCGAATATTCAAACCACATGCACACAAAAATCAAGAGGATTTTTTTCAAGGTTGTAATGGGGCCAAGGTAAGGGAAGGAAACAATATTGATATGACAAGCTAAATACCCAAGAGAATAAAAGAGCATTGGGGAGGAACTCAACTGACAAACATGCAATTTTTTTGCCCCCAATTCCATATAATATGCATTTCTCTTTACATATTCCTTTCCTTCTTTTTTTTTATTTATATCTTTTTTTTTTCACAAACTTCTTGCATTTATTTTTTTTCTTTTTTTTTCTATTAGCTCTTTTTCTTCCACTAAACACTTTGCATATTGCACATCAAATTGCATAACCCCTACACTTGTACTATAAATTGCACACAAGCAAAAGAGCTCCTCCAATGAAAATGAACCAATGCTCTCCCATTCCCTAAGGTAAGGTAAAAACATGTTTTTTCACGTAATGAGCTAAGACAAATGATAGGTAAATAGGCTCAAGGGGGTTAATCAAAGGGAAGTGATGTAAGGTTGACTATTTAGTCAAAGTAGCTAATTCAAGAAAGAATGTCTCAATCATGTTTGTGCATGCAAGTGAAAATGTAGCCTAAAAAAGAATCAAAGTAAGTTTTAGAGTGATCAATTGCTATGAGTGAAAATCATACAAGAAAGAAGAGAATGACATAAATACTACATCCATTCATCAATAGGCTCAAAATCTCACAATGTATGCATCTATCAAACTCAATCCACCAATCAAACATCTAAAAACCAAGCATGTCAAATTTAAGAAGGAAGTTAATTTATTTAATCATGCTATGAAACTTGAATTTCAATTGCTTCAAACTCACAAATTTCACAAATCCTAAAACATCATTGGAAAGGAAATTAAATTATTTTTTTTTCAAAAACAACAAAAATAGAATTTAAGGCAATCAACAAAAACAACAAAAATAGAAAATAGAATGTAAATTCCTCTCCCACACTTAAATTCTATATTATCCGCAATGTAAAGCGCAAAAGAAAACAACATCCCTTAATGAACATCAATTAATCTAGGACAAGTAAAATAAAAGAGAGAGCATAAACATCCTTATCAAGTAGAAAGACTTCCACTAAGGTCCTATTGCTTGAAGTGTAGTGACCAAGTTAAGCTTGAAGCAAAAGAGCTTTCACCGGGGTCTCATTAGCCTTCCTTAAATCCTTTGGCTTCACTACTAGAATGCAGTATGTTTAATTTATCAACTCCATTTTCATTGGTTATGTTGGACCATGGTCCAAAAACAAAATCTACCATAGTAATGACCGTCATCCGGTGCTCTTCTCCCTTCTCTGAAAATTCTTCAATGGCCTTCAATTCCACCTCCCTATGTGTTTCAGATTCTACAACTGCATCAAGAACATTCCTGATAGACCCTTCTCTACCATCACCTGCTGCATAATATGTAGAAACAGAATCATCTTCTCTCAAGAATGCATAAATCTCAGCACAAATAGCACATACAATATCACCATCACAATCGATACATGAGTGTCAATGAATAGAATCAGTAAAATCAATAAAATTAGAAAATTCATCATACAACTCATCATAAGTTTCCTCAACTAAATTAACAATTAAATTAATATGAAAAACAGAATGCTTCTCCATGGGATGCTTCATAGAATAAAAAATGTTAAACTGAACAAAAGATGAGGGTTAGTGAGGGGTTATGGTCAGATAAACTCCTAATATAATTAATCAAGATTAGAATGATCCCTGACAATAGCGTCAAAAATTTGATAACTGTCGAGGCTACTAAATTTAAATCAATTTATAACTAGTTTACCAAAATAACTAGTAATAAAAGATAACATCGGGTTAGTGGACAGATCACTCTGATTATGGTCACAAAATCAAATTAAGATGTTAGTAAACATAGGGAAAAGGGGTTTGTAAGATCAAATAACATAAACAGAAAGCAATTAAAGAAGAGAAAACAAAATTAAGAAATAACCAATCCAAGAGTATTATCCAATCTTGATTTTAATTCATCCTTGATCACTATAGGTCCATTCAATTATTAACCGAATCCTTGGCCTTAGATCATATCAATACATCTCAAAATGATCCATGGATATTCTACTAGATACGTATCCAAAATTCAATTAATTAAGGTTAGACATATTAAGCATTCATCCAAAACTTGAATTAACTTAAAAACCAAGATCCAACCAAGCTAAACATTTCATCAAACACCTTTAATGCCTTGTTTAGTCTCTGTAACTCGTCTTTCACACATGGTAATTACGCAATTATCATATGAATAACCTAATCAAATTAAGCAACTCAATTAAAATTAAGCAAAGTAGAAGAAGAGAAACTTGATTAATAATTGAATGTAAAATAGTTAACATAGAATGTCAAGATTAAGCATCAAGAAAGTCAATCCTTTGGATTGATTAAAGGCTCTACCCCTTAATGAATGGGAGGGAAGAACTCAAAAAAAGAAGAGAACAAAATGAAAACCTAAAGAGAAAAGAGAAAACTCGAGAAAAAAGAATCAAGTACAAACAGCCAGGGTTTCTATCTATCTTAGGTTCCCTATTTATAACAAAATAACAGACTTAAAAATTAAGAATCATAATTTTCCCCTAGGTTAAAGTTAATACTTTGCCTCTTAGCTTTCCTTGGCCATCGAAATCACTTGATTTGGGCTTTAGATGAGAGAGTTATGCTCAATTCACTCTTAATAGGTCTCTGATCCTATTTACTGAATTTACAGTGGTGAAACACCATCAAAACGTTGTAGTTTGAATTTGTGGTCTCATAAGAGTTTGAACTTTGTGTGTAAGCTTTCCAATGCCACTAGTTTCAGGTCCATAGCACACTTACAGCTCAAGTTATGGACCAATTAGTGCATGCTGCTTGTGTTTTAGAGACAACACCGTGTTCTGACTTTGTGGCCCAATTTGATCCACTAGACATCCGATTTAGAGTCGAGCTCTTCATCAAAGTTGTATAGATTTCACTCAGATTTCCTACAAAGTGAAATTCATAATTTTTAGATATCTAGAACTCAAGTTATGACCAAAATACAGAAATAATGTAAAACTCTAATAATGCTGGACAAATCAATTAAGCCCAATTTGAGACCAAATTTATAAATTATGGCCAAAACTAATCAATTAAGCATATAATAGGTCCAAGAGACTAAATATAAGGGTTAACTAATGTATAAAAATTGTGTTTAGCAATTGTTCTCCCCCATGAAGGATGAAGGGTTGGCCTTCCTAAATTCTGAAAGATCTTGGAAATTCTGGTTTCTAACTGGTACTTCTTGCCCTGGTTGAATTGGTTAGGCAGGAGGTGTTGGCTACTGAGGTGGATTGACTTCCATCCTTTTGAGCACTCTGTTCATGATAGCAGTTTGCTCCCTCATTTTAGCTACCACCTCCATGAATACTCTAGTCATATTAGTTGGATCCTTAGAAGTAGAGTTCCTATTTCCTTTAGTTCACCTAGATGAAGCCATAATCTCCTGTACACACAGAACAATATATATTGAGTTGATCAATCTCAATATCATGTAACAATGTGACAGTAGCTAATAACATTCATACCTAAGGTTGTCATGCAATTTCTACTCATACATCTCACTTCAAGAGAAGAGAATGCATAACATTCAACAAGGAATATCAAAACATGCCAAAAGTATAATCAGTCTATACTTCGGCTCAAACAAGATGAATTGCTCTGAAACCATAATGTAACATTTTAGTTCGATTTACTATAGTATACTCGAAAGTATACATACATAAATTGGATTAGGTCGTTACAACTAGCTATTAAACATAAAAATGCTTTGAAACTATACATTTCAAATATATACATGTAATCGAAAATAGAGCCTCGAAAAGAAAGTAATTGAAGAAAGTACTCGAAACTATCCATCATAAACACACAACTGAAAGCTTTCGATTCATTATTGAAATATCGAAAATTACATAATTTGTACATAAATATTCAAATATAACTAGGCCTTCACAGTATATACACAACATATACAAATCGAAATAACCTCTACTCTAAATTACTCTTCCCTTCTTGGAATGATCTTGATTTCGACCTATAAACGTCAAAGGAATAAACAAACAAACAACAAAGGGGTGAGAATTCAAAAATTCTCAGTAGTATCACATCAGACAGAAACATTCGAAATATAACTCAATAGTAAATATACAAAACAACATTTTGAGGAAAATTATGCATGGATGCTCATCGAAATGATAAATGTTAGTGATGATGAAATGTATTATGTTGATGCATATGAAATGATAAATGTTAATGTTGATGCCTATGCAATGTCATGTCCTCGACAAAGGACTTTTCTCACTCCTTTGACCTAGTAAAATGTTTTTCTCACTCCTTTACTCTTGGTAGAGTACTTTTCTCACTCCTTTACCGATTTTGACAAAGAACCTTTCTTGCTCCTTTGACATGGGCTTAGTGCTTCTCACTCTTTAGCTATGCACTGATGATTATGATATGTTAATGACATTCTGAATTACTATTATTCGAGTAGCATCTCTAGCCTTTTTTTATTGGCATCTGAAATACCCCTTTGGGTTATTCATTTTAAAATAGCTTACTTTGTCTTTTTCGATCATAATCGAAACATGTTAGTCGAATAACTCTTAGTATAATCGATTATTATAGAAAACATGCCTATAGAATAGCTCTATATATTCATCTTCCCTGTTTCGAACATAATTAAAAACTTACTAGTCGAATAATTCTTAGTATATTCAAATAGTCTTGAAATCTTGCCAATCGAATAGCGCACTTAGTCTACTCGGTTAGCCTCAACTTTACCATTATGGGATGGTCTATTTGAATAGCTTTCTTAGTCTATTCAATTAAACTTAAAAGTATGTTATTCTAAATTGTTGTTTTAATAACTGACATCTTATTTCAATTAACATCGAAATCTCACTAAATCGAATATCACACTTAGTCTACCCGATTAACTCTTGCAGTTTGTCTTTCTGATTTATGTTGTTCGAATAACTCTCCTAGTCTATTTCGATTGGCCTTAAAATCATGCCATTCGAATTGCTCACTTTATCAACTCAGTTTATCTTTGAAATCATGCAATTTCGACTAGTTGAAACTTCAAAAATCCATAACTATTTGTAATATCCTATTCGAATTACCTTTTTGGCCTAATTGGAAAAGAACACTGTAGAAAAGGCATTCTATTCAAGTAGCCCCTTGGCCTATTCTAATAGAACACTACAGAAGGACATCCTGAAATGTCAGAATAACAACTTTCCAATTCTTTTCATCTATCTACCAATCCCTTTTTACTTCAACTATCTACTATAAACACAACTCATATAGAAAAGTATTGGCAACGATAAACAATAAACTCTAGTATTTGTTCTCATATAAATACATATATATGCAATTATATGCTCAAGTATCATAAGAAAACTATTATTTCACTCAATCATGATTTTTCTTCGAGTATCATGAAGAACTCGGTTCTGTTCATACTTTGCCATTTCTCATAAACAGAGAATGATAGACACATATATCAATCACAACAACCCCTACCTCAGTTTTCTATGGACTAAAGTTCGATTCTGTTTTCTTGTTATGCTCTTAGTTCTTATTTCTTCCTCTTCTTCCTTCTTTCGATTCAACTTCTCTTTTCTATTTCCTTTCTTTTTTCTCTGTTTTCTCTTTCTGTTTCTATTTCTTACTTTTCTTTTCATTTCTACTGATAACATCTATGTGAAAAGAGAGAAAATAAGAGATATACTTGCATGAGTCAAAGACGATGGAAGGAAAGAAGATTTAGATAATATCTCTTTGACTTTAACGTAACTTTGAAAATGTTACACTTCTTAAGACATTTTAGTGTTTAATGTTCACCAAAACTGCAATTCTACCATTCTGCTATTTTAATTCATATTATAGCTATTCTATAACCAAATTAAAAACTAAAAGGTTAGGGATGATGTTACATTTCTCCCATCTTTTTTAAAAACTTTGTCCTCAAAATTGCTTACCTCATGTAAACAGTTCAGGATAATCTTGTCTCATATAGGACTCCAACTCCCAAGTAACTTCCTCTGTGCTAACTCCATCCCATATAACTTTCGCTAAAGGAATCTGTTTGCCTCTAAGCTCTTTGACTCCTCTGTCCATGATCTTCACAAGTTTAATTACATATGTTAAGTCATCTTTTAATTATATTGATTCAATTTCAGTAATGTGTGAAGGATCTGGGTTGTATTTTCTAAGTTGGAAAACATGAAAGACACTGTGAAGGTTGGATAGGTTAGGTGGAAAGGTTATTTGGAAAGCTATGGGTCCAACTCTTTTTAGGATTTGGTAAGGACCAAGAAACCGAGGGTTTAACTTTTTGGTTTTCAAAGCTCTACTAACTCCTGTAGTAGGAGTGACTCTAAAAAAACATGTTCTCCTTCCTCAAATTCTAGAGATCTCCTCCTCTTATCAACATAACTTTTCTACCTACTTTGACCAGTAACCAACCTATTCCTAATCATCTTTATTTGTTTTGTGGTTTACTGGACTAATTCAGGACCTATAATGGTTCGCTCTCATACCTCATACTAACATTGAGGCGATATACATTTCCTACCATACAAAGCTTCAAATGGTGCCTTACTTATGCTGGTGTGGTAACTATTATTGTACGCAAATTTCACTAAAGGGAGAAATCTATCCTAACTACCCTTTTGGTCAAGTATGCTAGCCCTAAGCATATCATTTAGGGTATGGATAGTCCTCTCAGTTTGCCCTTCTGTCTGCGGGTGGTAAGTTGTGCTGAAGCTTAGCTTTGTCCCAAAAGCCTATTGCAAGGCTCCTCAAAATCTAGATGTGAATCTAAGATCTCTATCTGATACTATACTTATGGGGATTCCATGCAACCTAACAATTTTTTGCAAGTATAGTTAAGCTAATCTATCTAGAGAAAAGTTAGCTTTAATTGAAAAAAAGTGGGCAGATTTAGTTAATTTGTCCATTATAACCTATATGACATTGAAACCTGATTGGGTTTTAGGCAGCCCCATTACAAAATCCATTGTAATACACTCCCACTTCCACTCAAGGATCCTTAAGAATTGTATTGGTCCTAAAGGTTTTTAGTGTTCTATCTTAACTTTTTGACATATTAAACATTTGGACACATACTCATCTATTTCGATTTTCATTTTAGGTCACCAAAACAACTTTCTAAGATCTTGATACATCTTTGTAGTTCTAGGATGAATGGTATATTTACTCTTGTGAGCTTCCTCTAGGATCTTTTCTTTAATTTCAGATTCCATAGGAATACAAAGTCTATCTCTAAACCTTAATATCTCATCATCTACTTTACTAAATTCTATTTGGTTTCCTAAGAGAATTTGCTCACTTATTTTCTTTAAAGTCTCATCTTTCTCTTAAGTTTCTAAGACTTAGGTTCTCAAGTCACTAACTATGTATACTTTTCTCATACAGAGATTATGTGGTGACACAATCACTGCAAGACTCAAGTTCCTAAAACTCTTTAAAAGCACATTCTCTTGGACCATCATTCTGGACACTTGTAGGAATTTCCTATTGAGTGCATCAGCCACTACATTGGCCTTACCCAGGTGGTATCTCAACTCGAAGCCATAGTCCTTCAAGAATTCCATCCATCTCCTTTGTCTCATTTCAGTTCCTTCTGATTAAATAAGTATTTTTAACTTTTATGGTCACTGAATACCTCAAATTAAACCTCACACAGATAGTGTCTCTGTAACACCCCTTTGGAGGATGTCACACATAAAAGAAAATAAAAGAAATAGAAATAAAATCTACCCAAGTTGTGAAACATTTGTTAAATATTATTACGGGTTGTAAAATAATTCCTGATAGACAGAAATATGATATAAAAAGATAATGCGGAAAATACGAAATAAAAAAAAAACATCATTACCGATAATATACATATGATTTAAGTTATAAGTAGGTACAAGTAATTCACAACTAAGACTACAAATATTTAAACAAAAACAGCAAGGAAAGCAATAAAAGAGTTAATATATACAGACATACGCTGACGCGCCCAAAAAAAAAACATCATGGTTATCTAATCCTCTGATGGATCACTCTCAGCATGAAAATGATCATCAGGAGATAGATATCCCGGATGTCTCGACACACGGCGATAACGGGATCGCGCAGTCGATACGATGCTTATCTCACTAGGGTCGGGGTTTTCAAGCACCCCAGTGACGCCTAATGGATAAGGGTAACTCTAAATGCGAAAAAGTGTTGTAGTCATGACTCAAAACGTTGACGTAGAATCACGGTCACACACGTCCCGTATACGTCACGATTCACGATCGCCTCGTAGATGCCAAGCTAGTGAACTCCCATGAAATACTAGCTCTACGAATCCCAAAAACCCTGGTGTTGTCATCCCTCACAATCAATCCAAAGGGTATGGATGATCAGATGGTTCTTGATCGTAAACCGGTCATCCACTGCTCGATCTTCCTCCTCCTCGGGTACACGATCTCAATAGGCTGATCCTCTTCCTCGAAGTCTTTACCGCGTAAAATAAATAAACAGAAAATACATATAACAAAGAGGTAAGACAACATAAAATCATCACAACATGGCCAATAAGAAGACGACAATCAATATATATACAATTCATGCAATACGAAAAGCTTTAACAATTATAATAACATATTGAAGTAAAATTTAGATATCATAACAATATATCACACCACAGATAAAACATCACGTATAAAATAAGAAAGATAAGAATAAACAGATAAGATATAATAAAAATAACCAAATATAGAAGCAAGAACAGATAAAATAAACAAATAAAATACGGATAAACAGTTAAAATAGAAATAAATAGATAAGATGAAAATAAATAGACATAGAGATAAATAAACAATATGACAAAACCCTACTCCATGGAGCTAAAGAAAACACAAGTATCGAGAGAGGAATGATTCGTAAAATCTATTAGTACCACGGCTGCCCCACCAACTATTGCGCTTGTCACACGTTGCGTCTATAGCCCACGACACAGGAATCCATCATCCAGGCGTGGTGTAGTTCACGGTCTCACGTTGTGGCACTACAGGAAAATGTACTACTAGATTTCACAAATCTCGATTAAATATAGTGTGTGTTGAGTACCATAGTGTGCTATCGATTTACCACGGCCCAATGAGCTACCAACTGTCCACATGTGGGATCCCGTACACTAAAGTCTCCAAGTTCATTAGAACAATGAACCACACTACGTTTATCGCATCGACAACACGATGTGATTCGTCTCTCGTCAACTAATCCACCAAAAATTTGGCACACATAACGATAAATAGAAAGCTCTCAGTACGGGTTCTCATTTTCCCGACAAATGGATATAGTCTCAAAAGCACTGCATGTACGGGTTCACATTTTCCCGACAAAAAAAGATCCTCAAAAATAATCAGTATAGGTTCACATTTTCCCGACAAATGAAAGATTCTCAAAAATAATCATGTACGGGTTCACATTTTCCCGACAAAGATAAAATAAAATAGTAACGGTCAATCGCGTAGAAATTTTATCGCGTTTTCATAATTCCGTCGTTTTTACAAACGTTTAAAAATCGGGTAAAGATATTTTTCTGTTTTTAAAATCGCGTAGCATTTTTAATACGTTTTCTCAATCGCGTAGGATTTTCAAATCATTTTCTTATTCGAATGCCTTTAAAATTACTTGTTTAAACAAACATGAAATAGTACTTAGTACATTTAAACTACGTAGAGTAATTTTTTATACCGCATACTCTTGTCTTTTGGATATTTTTGCTATCTTATTGGTTCATTTTTACTAAAAATTGACAAGATTTTGTTTAGAATATCATAATAATGGTTTCCTAAATTATCCATAAAATTTCCATTTACCTAATTTTTAACCATATCATTTAATTCTTTTTGAAATCTCTAACATGCTTCAAAACCTAAAGTGAGCTATATGTTAGAAAATTTCTCAACATTACTGTATTTCCTTCCTAATGATAAAATTATTAGTTTTAATCCTTTAAGCTTAATTCTACTCAATTTGTTTCTTCAAAACCATTATAGAAAATTTCTTCTTAACTTGTATTGTCTCTTTTTGATTGAAAAAGGTTTGGAATCAAGTTTTAGAAATCATGATTACCGATAGTGGCATGTTGGCCAAATTTCATAAAACTTTTGCATTTGATTTCTAAATTGTTTTTCACCTTCTAAATCATATCAAATATATTATATTATCTAAGCTCATTAAATCATATTAGAAAATAGTTAGTAAGAGTTAAATTAATCCTTTAGGCATGTTGGCCCAAAATACTAAGTCTTTACCATTTGATTTCTAAATGCATTTTCTTTGATCAAATCAATTTGAAACTTTCTTGATTTTCCTAGGTTGATTAAGTTACACTTTAGGAAAAATCAAGAGAACATTTTGGTCCTCTAACTTAGTCATTGCCGTGAACTAGTGAATGTGTTCTTTGGAACACTCATGCAAATTTACACATGTTATTCACATCCTATACCTTATCATACAATTCTAACACATGCATTATATTTCTAACACATGCAAAATATTTCTAACACATAAAACCTAAATTAAAGCTTATAGACATGCATTCAAAAGCTAATAGACATGCAAAATTATTACAATCATCAAACAAGAAAGCTACTAACAAATACCACATAAACTACTATCAAACACAAAAATTAACAAATACACACATAATTAACACATGACCACCGAATCCTTATGGATTCTACAAACATCACAAATGGCTCCATCATCTTACCACCATCAAGAGATGATAAGAATTATCTTCCTTTTACCTTAAATGAAGACAAATGATATGCTTTCACTCCTCCTAGGTCACGGTTTTCACCACCAAAAATACCTAGAAATCTCAAACAAAATTTACATGTTACTAACCATGAAAAAAAAGCTAAACCATGGAAAAATCATGGCTTAGAACTTTGAAAAAGAAGAGAGAAAATAAAAGCATGAAATTTCACCTTCTAGGTAAAACTTTCAAAGTTGGTTTCCAAGCCCTAAATGGAAGATTTTGAAGAAACTCCCAACTAGAAAGGTTCTTAGAATAGTGTTTAGGTTAAGAAAACTTGGTTAGAAAAATTTTTTTGGATGGTTGGATGGTGTAGTATTGGTCTTGGCCGAAAATGGTGAAGAAAATGAACAAGAATGGTGGCTAGGGTTTTGATGAGAGAGAAGAGAGAAAAGTGATGAAGATGAAGTGTGATTTTGGTCATCCAAGACCTCTTGGCCGTAGCCATCAAGTGGGGTGCAAGGTGGGCACCTTGCTTGGCTTCATCCAAGCCTTTGGATGAATCAATGGTCAAGATCAAGCCTTGGTGAGCAAGCTTATTTCCTATCGGTTAGCTCTTGGTGACTCACATGCTGAGTCACACAGAGCATTTAATTTTCTCACGAGTCACTAGTCGAGTCACTGCTTTCGAAAAGTTCTACCAAGTAACGGTGATTAATTAAGCTACCGATCTAACCGTTCGCTAATTGTGGGTCCCGCAAAATATTTCCTGGTCCACTTTCACTAAAATATCTTGACTAATAAAATAATATTATAATAATATAAAATTATTTTATTTGTGATTAAATCCTAAAAATTAAAAGATTATTTTTAGTCTCATTCAGACCGGGTTTAGTAAGATCCCCCAATTCTAAATAATAAAATAAGATTTTCCTCGGTCCGGAAAATATTATTTTCTTGCCTTGGAGCAAATCACACAAAAAGTCCATATAAAATCACAGACAGTATTATCGGACATTAAATCAAGTAGAAAACAATTAAAAACAGCAAAAATAGCAAAAACAGTACGTTCGGGACGTAACGGTCATTTTCTCATTTTTTCCGACAACGTAGGTAATCGTCCAAAACGTTCAAATAAAATATCCAGCAGTGTTATATAGCTGTATATCTTTCGTAAAAAATTAAAACAAAGAGCTCGAAAAATTTTTTATTTTACCGTCTCAAGCAAATTACGTAAAACGATCAAATAAAATTTGAGCCTGTATTATCGTAATTGTTTTCATACGTAGAAATCGAGAACAGTAAAATAGGGACACAGCGGTCATTCACACAAAAGCATGAAAAACAGCAAACAGTACATTCAGAATATTTTCTAAAAATTGGGGCGTTACATCTCCAAACTTTCAAGGTAAACACCATAGCTGCCAATTCCAAGTCATGGGTAGGATAATTCCCATCATGTGGCCTCAACTGCCTTAAGGCATAGGTAACAACTCTCCTATTCTACATAAGAACACACCTTAACCCATTCTTTGAAGCATCACAATGCACTTCAAAGTCCTCTAATGGATATGGAATTACCAAGATAGGTGTAGTGGTTAACCTTTATTTCAATTCTAGAAAACTATCTTCACACTCTTGTGTCCAAACAAAAGAACTACCTTTCCCGAATAATTTAGTTAAAGGTAGAGCTATCTAAGAGATTCCCTTGATAAACCTCCAATAGTACCCAGTTAGGCCAATAAAGCTTCTAATCTCAGTCATAGTGGTTAGTCTTTACCACTGCAACACCGCTTCAATCTTGCTAGGGTCTACTGATATTCCTCATTGAGAAATTATGTGACCCAAAAAATGTACCTCTTGTAACCAAAACTCACATTTAGGTAATTTAGCAAACAACTTTTTAAGAATTTCTAAACTATCCTAACATGCTGCTTATGTTCTTCCATTGTCCTTGAATAGATAAGGATATCATCTATGAAAACAATAACAAACTTATCTAGGTAGGGTCTAAAGACTTGGTTCATGTAATCCATGAACACAGCAGGTGCATTAGTTAACCTAAAGGACATCACAAGATACTCATAATGTCCATACCTAGTTCTAAAAGCACTTTTAGGGATGATACCCAGATCTTAGGTTAATCTTCGAGAAAATTAAAGCTCCTCTCAACTAATCCATCAAATCATCTATTCTAGGCAAATGGTATTTATTCTTAATGGTTACTTTATTTAACTATTTATATTATACGCACAATCTCATACTACCATCTTTTTTCTTTAATAAGAGAACTGGTGCCCCTTATGGTGAAACAATAGGCCTGATGAATTGTTTATCTAACAACTATTCTATTTATTTCTTGAGTTCTACTAACTCTAAGGGCGCTATTCTATAAGGTTCTATAGAAATAGGTCATGTTCCTGACACTAAGTCTATAGTGAATTTTGTTTCTCTTTTAGGTGGCAACTTAGTAATTTCCCTAGGAAATACTTATGGATATTCTCTCACCACAGGTATATTTCCTAAGTCTTGCTCAACTTTGACATTCGAGGAGAAAAGGAGAACATATCCTTGAGCCCCTTCTACTAAGCAGTTATTAACTTGTTTAGCACTCATCAACAAAGACACGAAAGAAACAGGCATAGAGGAATTATCAAACATAAACATCAAAGTCTTATCTGAACAATTCAAAACAACATGGTTTGATGACAACCAATCCAAGCCTTGAATGATGTCAATGTCAAGAAGAGATAAATAGATAAGATTCACAAAGAAAATCCTACCTTCTATTCTCACACAATAATCTAAACAAACAAAGGAAGTTGTGACTGACTTTCCTGTTGGTGTAGACACGGATAAAACATGGGGAAGCTCATAAATGGGTAAATCTAATCTCTTTACACAATCATATGAAATAAATTGTGAGATGCTCCTAAATCATATAGTACAATTAAGAGATTATCTTTAACTATGCACTTACCTTGTATAAGATCGAGAGATTGAGTTGCCTCTTTACCACTCGAAGTATAGACTCTTCCTTTAGCTTGAGGTTTGAGGTTGGGCATTGCTCTCTGTTTCTCTGGACACTCCTTTGCATAGTGCCCTGGTTGGCCATATGCATAGCATACTTCCTTGCCTGCTAGACAAGTTCTTCCACCATGATATCTTCCACACCTATCACATTTCGATTCTTTCATTCCAAATTGAACTTGCTTGCCTTTATCTTGAGGGTAACTAGGTCGAGAAGCACCCTTCTTGTATTTATCATCCCCTCTCTTCTGCTTTTGAAAACTTTATGTCTTTTGTTCCACTTGAGGCTGATTATCAAGGTCTTCGACTATTCTACATTTATTTACTAAGGTTGAAAAATCTCAAATCTTGAAAGGTTTGATAGCCATCTTAATATCATCTCTCAACCCCTCTTTGAATTTTATACACTTCCACTCTTCATCCGGGGTTGAGCCTAATATAAGATGAGAACTTTGATAGCTCCTCGAATTTAGCCATATATTTGTAAATGTTTGTCCCTTTATAGGCCGCAAGTGCACGGATCGAACAAGTAATAAAGTTATAGAGTAGGATATCGCTCCCATGAGGATAGTGGAACTTCTAATGCTAAATATCAACCAATAGCTTAAATAATTCTATTCAAGAATATAAAAAGAAAAAAATACATTTAAACTAATCTAAAGACTGAAAAGCAATAAATGGAAATTAAAGATAATGGTTAGAGATTAGGGAATCCTTCTTCACATCCTACTTCAATTAATAACATGTAACCCTTTTAAGCAACATTAATGAATAGGTTAAGTTAGCTTGAGAATTTACTTTAGTTAAAAGCCTATGTCTAGGTCAATCAATCATCCTTCATTTACCCAATTCACTATGTTTCTATGAGAACTAGTGCAAACTCTACTCATTAAGGTATATTCTCAAACACCTGTTATGCATGGCTAAGAGGTATATTTCTATCCCATTAGTGAATCAACTCACTCCGCCAATAGAATGAAATCAAACATGCATCAACCATACATATGATCTCAAATCCAAATTCCTATGTCTAGGTTCATCATATTTTAACAAATCATATAAAAGTTGGCCAAACAATCAAGAGCATTAAGATCAACATGATTGAACAAGACCAAACATCAATATAAACTCAAAGAAGTACAAAATCATCAATATCTATACAAGGATCCAAAGTAATCCAAATACAGCTTAGCTAATCATTGAACACGAAAATATACAACAAAAACCATGTTCATGATACAAGGAGGAGAAGAAAGTAAAAGGAAAAGGAAGGAAGCTCATAGATATGATCTTTGATGCTTGAATCATCCTCCATGAAGAAGATGACCTACAACTATGGCTTCCCTAGCCTCCTCTCAGCCTTAAACGTGAAAACCTATTAGTTGCGACTCTAAACTCAAAAGCTCTCTTAAAAAATCTAATAAAACAGTATTTATAGGATCAGAAAACAAAGTCACACTGCGACGTTCACACATGCACACCCCGATGCACGTCAAATTAGGTCACCACTACCGCGACATTAACTCCTTTGCGCTGCGGCATTCAAGCCTTAGGTTCTAGTATGCTACTGTCTGAAAGCACCATACCATGATGTTCACATGCTTGCGCCATGACGTAGTTTGCTGAGCTTCACACTTAGCTTTCTCTTAGGCTTTCTCATCCAATGTTAGTCCAAAACTTCCACCAATCTGCTTGTTTACAGCTCTTCCTACAATAGAAAAATCACCAAGTTAATAAAAGTTACAAATCCACTTAGTCACATGAAAAATTATACTAATTTGCTCAAGATCATATAGGAAGATATAACAATTGAACCAATGAATAAAAGCTTGAAATCTTCCATATATGCACAATAACAAGGACTAAGCAATCAATAAGCACAAAGATAGGGCACAAATAACTACATTTTATGGAGTTATCAGCCAACAGATGTGTCACCTTATTCTAGTTTTAGGAATTCCATCTTGTAACAATATAATATCTGTATCATAGTATATTTGACATATACATGGATAAACAGTATCAGTTCTTTTACTTCTAACTAAACATCAACTAATCCATAATATTTAAACAAATCATTATGGAGAGCCACATCTAAAAGTCATACACAAATATACAACTTTTACATTCTCAAAGCAAATATAAATAATTACATAAGCTTTGAACTAAAAACATAAACTAAACTCTTCTAATTCTTCTGCTTTCTTCATCTTCTTACCTTCTTGTAGGGTCTTGATCTGCTAAACATGAAACATAATGGGGTGAGATTATAAAATTCTTAGTAAAAACATATATCTCATGGTATTAAAACTAATTATATACAAATATATATTTCTAAACTAAAACTCGTATATGTAACTTAATTATACTTAGGAATTGTATTCCTTCATTTGGCATTAAGCCTACTTATTCTTAGCCTGATCTAGGATATGTTCATCCTTAGTCTAGCATTGGATATACTAATCCATAGCTTGGCATAAGATTTCTTATCCACCGCCTAGCATAGGATATACTGATCCACAACCTGACATAGGATTTCTCATCCACAACTTAGCGTAGGATATATTGATTTCCATGGCCTGGTATAGGATTTCTCATCCACAACTTAGCATAGGATATAACTAATTCTTTCATGAAACACTCCGGTGTCACCACTTTACTAGGCTTATCCGGTAATGTCCATTACTTGGATAACTAATCCTTTTTAAATAAAGGAACAAACTCTTGGTAACTAGGTCCTATGACACTCAACTATTGCTAACAAGACATTATGACACTCAACTTTTACCAATTAGGCCCTATGGTGTAACACCCCAGAAATTGCTTGCTTTCTGTTATATATGATTTTTATAATATTTGTGATTTTTTTTGAACTTTTGTGAATTATTTGGATAATTTTGATTATTTTATCATATTTCTCGATTTACATGCGCGTTAAGCGGGGCCAAAAAAATAAAATATTTTTTCGAGGCTGGAAAGCTTTGGGTTATGGAAGCAGTATCGGGGAATCTTACTAAACTTGAGGCCTGACATAGTTTATGAAATTTTCATTTTTTCAAGATTTTATCTGATAAATAAAATCACGAAACATTTTATTATCCACTAGGCGATGGATACTGGTTTTGTTAACTGTAACACTTATCCATTGGATAATATCTTTTAGTAAAGTATTAGTCATCTTTTCTAGAGTGTTCTCTTTATGTGACATCACATATGTGACATCACAGAAGTGACTTCATCTTTGACTTTCCCAAAAGGTGAAACTAAGCTTCCTCAACAAATTTTATATGAGACTTGTTGGAGAAGCCTCTTTTCCTCTTTGGGAAAGCCCCACAGTTTTGGGGGGGGGGGGGGGAGGAAAAGATGACAAGGTTGTCATCTTTTCACTTAAGGCTTCATTTCACCTTTTCAATTCAAAAGTTTCTCTTTTCTCTCTCACTTTTTCTATTCATTTTTTCTCTCCATGCTCCACGGCTAAGCACCCCATTGCCACCCTCCATGTTTGTTTGTTCAAGTCAGTCCTTGTTCTTGAATCTACTCATAAATTGGAAGCTTTTCTTTGTTGTGATTACCATCTAGTTCTCTCATCTACATCATTTTCTTTCAAGCCCTAACTTGAAGCTCTTAATATAAGATTCTTCATCTTCATCTTTTTTATCCTCTTTTTCGTGTTCAAGGCCATCATCTTGATCATTGGTCTTCTCTTTTCAAGCTTTAGGTGTTGATCTTGTGAGTTTGAAACTTCTAAGGTTTGGTTGGAGGTGTTGGACAAAAATTTCAAGAGGCATCAATAAGCTTTCTTTTCTTGCCATCTCTTTAGGTGAAAGAGAGATTAACCTCATCAACCTATCATGGTGGTAAGGAACAACTTTGTATGTTGTGAGTGGGAAATCCATGTGAAGATCTACCCACTTGATTGTATGATTTTTGGTGATTTGTGTTTATTTGCCTTATATAATTTTATTGCTTGATATTGTGCATGAGTTTGCTATTATGTGAATTTGATTAATGAAGATGTTTTGGATGCTTGGAATTATGTATGAAAGGCAAGGGCTTTTTACCCTTTTTGATTGTGGCTCACGGCTAAGTTATAACACCCTAACTTTTGGAGAAATAACTATTTTGTCCTGAATGTACTGTTTTATATTTTTCTATATGTTATAAAATTTATTTGATTGTTTCATGATTTTATTTGACTGTTTTGTGTGATTTACTCCGAGTCAAGAAAATAATAATTTTCGGGCCGAGAAAATCTTATTTTAATTATTCAGAGCTGGGAGATCTTATTAAATCCAATTCCGAGTGATACAAATGTTAATCTTTTAATTTTTAGAATTTAACTGTGCAATAAAATAATTTTATATTATTATAATATTATTTTATTTAACAGTACCTACTGTCTCAAAAACAGTAGAAATCTGCTCCAAAACGACCATGGACCCGGAGAAGTCCTTGGGACCCGCGTTTAGTGAATCAGTCAACGTTTCTGGCTAGACTAAATTCTAAGCCAATGAGAACAAGTCAACAATGTAGGCTTGAAAATTCTAAACCAATAGAAATCAAGTCCACAAAAGTGGTTGGACTTGTTAAGATCAAACTTGAAAACTTAACCAAGTTAGCTTAAACTTAACTAAGTTAACATAGGAAGCTTGTTTAGTAACTAAATGAAGTAAACCTAGTTAGCTATCTACTTAGGTTTTAGTTAGATGATGTTCTAAAAATATCAAGACTAACCTAGTTAACCTAAGTAACTATATAGTTAGGCAAGTAACTAAACAAACTAACTAAATGCACCTAAATGTAACTAGATTTCATAAGTGAACACAAACTTAGTTACCCCCCCTCCTTGGAGCAATTCGGCTAGAGCTTTCAAGAAGCATCAAGAAGGCTTAGTCATTGGATGACTAGGTTTTTCTAAACCAATTGGAGACAAGCTTGGAGCCAAAGCCTTTGTTCTCCACCCTTGATCACATCTAAGGTGGTTAAGTGGTCTTGGAGGAGTCAACAAAGGAGGCCACCTCCTTTGAAGGAGCCTTACGGCCATGCATAGGAAAAAGAGACCATTTTTCTCTTCATTCTCATTTCTTACTATCACTCAAAATCTCACTTTTCTCTCTACAAGAACACCAAGTCCATAGCCTTTCTTCTTTGAGCCATTCGGCCAACACCACTTCCTACACCTATACTCATCTAAAATTTCCCCTAACCTTATTTCTCAAACCCAAATAACATTCTAAGAACATCTCTAGTTGAAAGTTCTTCCAAAATCTTTCATCTTAAGCTTGGAAAATCACTTTGGAGATTTTTCCTACAAGGTGAAACTTCTTGTTTCTTACTTCTAACTTCATTTCTTAGGTTTTAATCCATGATTGATCCATGGTTTGTATTTTTCTCTTATAGTTATAACTCTTAAAAATTTATTTGAGCATGTTAGGTTTCTTTGGAGGACCACACGAAATCAACTAGGAAGGGTTAGAAGGAGTTGTCTTCCTTAAAGGTAAGAGGGAGATTTGATCTCATCAACCTTGTGTGGTGATGAGAAAATGGATTGTATGTGTGTGGAGAATCCATAAGGATTCACTTGTTTGGTTGTTTTAAATGCTTTCCATATTTGTGTTTGATTTGGTTTGTATATATGTTTATAGCTTTAAAATATATTGCATGTGTATATAAATGCATGATTATTAACATAGGATGTGAATAACATGTAAGGATTGCATGAGTATTCCAAAGAACACAAAAAAGGCTTTCGGCTTCTCCAAGAAAAAGAGAACCAAAATGTTCTTAAGCATTTTCTAAAAGAAGGATTTAATGAATTTAGGTAAATTATTGAATTCCAAAATGATTTAGAAGATGGAAAATGAATTAAAGATCAAATGCAAATATTTTGTTGAATTCGACCAACATGCCTTTTCAACGGGTAATTAATCCAAAATTTGTTTTCTAAGTGTAGACTAGTTGTTTAACCTAAAAAGAATTCATTTACAATGGATTTTCAAGAACTAAATAAGTAAACAAATTTTTATTAGAAATATGGTATACAAGAGAAATAAACAAAACTCTTGAAAAATACTTACCTTTAAATTTTAAAGTATGTTAGCAATTTTCAAAGTGTATTTTGTAGTCATAAACTAAACAAAGGATTTTTTAAAGGAAAACGTAGAAAATATCACTAAGTAGATTTACTAGACAAGATATTGTCAAAATTGATTAAAAACGGTCAAGTAATAAATAACGTTTCAAAAATAAAATTTATAACAAAAGAAAAATATTCTACGTAGTTTTAAAGTATTAGAAATAACTTACGTTTATTTAAAATAATGATTTTTAAGCCTTATGGTTAAGAAAACGATTTAAAATCTTATGCGATTAAGACAACGATTTAAAAACACTACGCGATTTTAAAAATGTCAAAATATATTTATGAGATTTAAAAACGTTTGTAAAAGTGACGTGATTGTGAAAATGCGATAAAATTTCTACGTGATTAATTGGAACAATGAGTTTTGCTGTTGTAACACCCCAAAATTTGATTTTTCTACTCTCGGTATTCATCTCATAATATTAGTGATTTTTTGAAATTTTTCCTGTAATTTTTTGAGAACGCAGAATATTTTAATATATTTCTCATTTTACGCATGTACTGAGCGGAACCGGAGAAATGAGATATTTTCTCCGAGAACCTTGAACTATGGAAACGTCGACGGGGAATCTTACTAAACCCGAGGTCGGATACAGTTTACAAAGTTTCACATTTTTTAAAAAATTTTAACAGATGAAATAATAAAACACTGCGAAGAATTTGTCTGTCAGATTTGTTAATGTTGACTTCTGCCAACTATAATTACGTCCAATAAATAATAACACGTAATAAAAATCTTATCGCATTATTCAAAAAAAAATTACCTTGTGTCAAACCCTTTTTAGCCCTATTTTCAAGAAAGAAGAAAAAAAGAATTTAGTTAATTAAAACCCCTTGTAGGAAGTTTCCAAGAAGCTTCCTATTTGACACATTTTTTTTTTCTCTCTCCCTTCTCCATTCTTCTACGGCAGAAGCTATAGGGGGAAACCCAAGTAATTCCTTTCCTCTTCCTAATATTACACTCTCATTTTTCTAAACCCCAAATACCCATTTCTCCATTCCCTCTCTTCTTCTTTTCTTTTCCACCGTGCAACCACTCCTGGAGGCAGTCATCCTTAGCTTGCTTCATCATCAAGGATTCTTGCTTTCTTACACTATTCCAAGTCCTCTTTTGTTGCCATCTTTTGGTTCTTCTTCTTCTTCCATTTTTCTTCCACCATTGAAGCTAAAGATTTGAGCTTGGAGGTAAAGTCTTCACCTTTCTTTCACTTTCTTCTCATTTTCGTTTTTCTTGGTCACCTATGTGATCAAGAACTCATTTTTCCATGGATTGAGTGGACATTGTGGAAATCACTCATATTGGTGTTCTTCTTGAAGGGGAAAACAAAAATCTAGGGCAAGAAGAGGTAACACCTTGTGTTGTCTTCCAAATAGATAAGAGGGAGATGATCCTCTTCAACCAATCTTGGTAGTAAGGGAATGTCTTGTATATGTGTTGTTATTGATTTCTGATTCCATGTATAAAGTTCTCTCATTTTTATGTTGTTCTTCATGATAGTGCATTTTATTGGGTTTGTATGATTTATTGATGCCTCTTGCATGATTTGAAGATATATTTGCGTAACTTGTTGATTAAGTATGATAATGATTGGTTTGGTTTGAGTTAAAGGACCTGGAGAACCATGTTTTCTACAAGTTTACGCGTGGTAATCGATTACACAGGGCTTGTAATCGATTACCAAGCTCTTAAGGGTATGAAATCGTGATTCTGGAAATCTGGTAATCGATTACATCTTGTGTGTAATCGATTACAGAGATTCTGTCTAGCTTGTAATCGATTACACGAGTGGCATAATCGATTACCAAGCCTCCGATGTCACGAAATGGTACTTCTGGGAATCACGTAATCGATTACAACTTGTGGGTAATCGATTACGGAGGTTCTGTCCAATTGGTAATCGATTACCAGGGTTGTGTAATCGATTACCAGGTCCTTGAAGTTACGAATCGTGGTTCTGGGAATCATGTAATCGATTACAATGAGATTGTAATCGATTACAGAGATTCTGTTACGCTGGTAATCGATTACCAGGGTGATGTAATCGATTACCAAGACCCAAAAATGAGATTTTTGAGCTGGAAATGATTGAAATTATGGTTCTTTGTCCTTTGTAACTCAAACATAACCTAAAAACCCTGGATTCAAGGATTTTACTTTACTTAAATGTGATAGGAATATGTATTCATACCGATAGAGAAGAAATGATTTTGAAAATGGAATTCTTGGATCCATGACATAGAAATTATGGTATGTGTGTAATAAGGAACATATATTGATACTGAGAATTATTGATACAAGTGTGATTCCCTATGTGGGTTATGTACTTATTGATTTAGTACTCAATGAGATAAGAATGATGATATGCCATTGAGGCAATGTTTTTGATGAATGTATTGTTGATATGTCATGTTGGACATTGAATAATGCTTATGTGCCATTGAGGCAATGCTTATGTTGAATGCATCATTGATGAACATACATGATTGGACATTGTGTCATCATGCATGCGTGTTGTCCGTTGGATATTGTTGAGAAGGCTATGTTGCCTAGGAGTTTGAATAACACCTTTGTGCGGGTGCGAGTAGACTAAGCGTAGGTGTCATATGTTGTTGACCCTGGGGGCATTGGGGTGTGGGTGTCTCATAATAGACAGTGGTAGCTCCGTTGGGGCTGTGGGATAGACCAATGCAGCACACCAACGATCCTGCCTGAGACGCTGTCCTATATCGCGATCAACTATTGAGGTACCATGTGTGAGCCATTGCGCAAACAATTTTATGAAAGAAAGCACACTGTATTTTTAAGGCTACTGATACACTGGTATTACTCCTTGATCATTCACCCGAAAATGTTTATGTCTAGCTCCATGGAGTAGGAACTTTGGTACCCTTGTTGCATTGTGAGTTGTCAGTTACATAGTCCATTGAGCATTTGTAATTGGATAATGTGTTTACTATTATGACTGTGATATTTATTTGACTCTGGGTAATGCTAATGTTGCTAGCTGGCTATGGATAATGTTAACTATTGTTCTTTGCTACTTTACTCTCGTTAATTGCTTTCGGGTATTACTGCACTTGTATATATTAATTGTGTCTTCTGTGGGCGTTCGACGCCATTTATTTTCTTGCTGCCATGTTGGTACTGAAAGCTGGGAATCTCACCTCTTTCCTATATTTGTGCATTTCTGTTTTATATTTATATTTGATAAAAGATCGTGAGGAAGATAAAGAGGGGCCACACCTTGGTCGATTGGCTTGAGCGTTTGGACTAGATTTCTTCGACTACGTAAGCGTGCAGCCGCGTGGTGGCATTGATGCCTGTCATGTCAACTGGGACGCCATGCGTCATATACATATGGGGTTGCGGCTCGGTCTGCTGGTAGTACCCATCCCTGGGTTACTACTTTTTCCCCCTTAGTGTTTTTATTCCCGTTGTATTTTATTGGACTCTATAATTATTATAACCTATGTCATTAATGATTTGTGTAAATTGACTATGAAATATATAAGGAATATGATTTTATTTTGTGGTTGTATTATGGGTTGAATATATTTATATTTCATTTGAGGCTCGTATTTTCTACTTATGCATATTGTCAAAAAAAAAAACAGATCTAGACTCTTGGGAATTTGAATGACTGTTATCATGACTGTGACACACTTGGGTTTAGTAACTGTGGCGTAATGATGATTGTGCCGCGATTGTTAGATCTAGGTGCGTTACATTAGGTGGTATCAGAGCAGTTCATCCTGTTGAGCCGGGGTATGGACTTGCTATGTTTAGGCATGTTAGAATTTGGTCTATTGTGCACTTCCTTGTCTCTTGATTGAGATGATGGGAAAGGAATGCATGACTTGCCATAGGTTGAATGTTGATGGCTACTGTTATACAGTTGCATGATATTGAGGACTGGCCTACTCAATATGTAATGTTCTGTGTGTACAGGAAACTATGACTTCACCTAGGCATACTGTGGTAGGAAAATAGGATTTCTTTTGTGAGGAGATCAAAAGGTTTTGGAAAATCGATCTTCCGGAGAAAGAAATAGTTGGTGTAAACTAGATTCGAGAAGCAGTTTGGAAGTTGACGGCTTACGAGGGATTACGCTGTGGCAGCAGAATGAAGAAGTTCGAGCTGGGAATTGTTAGGATGTATGGAATTGAACTTGTCTTGCTTGAATTGTATGAATTGTATGACTCTTTGTATTTGGTTTTCATAGGGAGATAACACTGTTTGATGTAATTTTGTGTTTATTGTACCTATGTCCATCTTCAGAGAGATTCAATGGCTCATAGTAGACATGCAAGGGCGATGGCTCGTGATAGATGTATACGTGTGAGCGCGGGACAAGACAATAGGAGTATGGCTGCGACTGCAGAAGAAAGGCAAATGATAGCTGCTGTGACAACTTACCAGGATCAGAGGGCCACGCACCAACGAGAATTGGAAGTTGAGGTTCAGAATCTGTTGGAGGATAGTCGACTTTAGGCAACCTTGGACTGCCTAGATTCCAAAAGAGGAATAATAGAAAAGTTAACCAGTGTAAGCGGAAACCATACGCATGGGTATTAGGGAAACAACAACAACCAACTCCTGGACAAAGTACTAGTGGTGGTGTATCCAATCAGACCCTGACATCCTCGCCAAGATGTATGAAATGCGGAAAGGAACACTTCACGAGGGAGTGTAAGATCAAAAGGATAATCTGTTTTAAATGTGGAAAGCCTGGACACGTCTCCCGCAACTGCGACCAAGCAAAGGCAAATTCTTCAGTCAATACTGTAAGGGCTGTAGACCCACAAGCAGAAGCCAGAACTTATACCTTGGGAGGTGCTGAGACTTCAAAATTCAGAGATCTAAACCGTGGAAGTTATACCTCAAATGATGATCCCATAATCGTGCTGTATAATTCTGGGGGTAACCCCTCCTTTTACAATTTGTGACTGTATGGATCACTTGGATTCATCCTTATCTTTGTTATCTTCGGCTTAGTTGTTTCTATTTCTGTTGTTAAGACCTGTCGTTGATGCCTAAGTTTGTTTAATCTATCCTATTTCTACCAAAGATTGAATCTTCTGTTGATCTATCGTGCTTACCTAAAATCATACCAGTTAGAGTTTATGATTTTAGAAATTGATCAGCCATTTTCTGGTTAGTATCTGCTAGAGCGTTCCGATCAACACCTTGGTAATTTTTGAAATTAAGGCTTTTGAATTCGTAACGGCCAACATGGTCTAAGCCTCATAAAAGAAAGGAGCCTGAGGGTACATGTAATGTTCTCCGTAGAGGACCAAGAGTAAAGGGAATATAAATGCCACTTTAATAGCCAAAGAGTTCCGTATGTTGAGCTAAGATGCTATCGGTTAAGGAGAAGAATAAAATTTCTTGGTGATACGAGGACTATCGCCAGTTAAACAAGATTATGATCAAAGATGAGTATTCTCGGAGGAAGGTAAATGATTTGATGGATTAGCGAGAAGGAAATCGTTGTTCTCTCCAAGATAAATGTATGTCCTGGTCACCGATGGATTCGTGGAAATAGAGAATGTCCCCAAGATGATTTTTCGAGTGTGCTTTCGACATTATGGGTATCCCGTGATGTCAACCGGAGTGACAAACGCTCATGTTGTATTCTTGGACAACATGAATTGTATTTTCTAGCCTTACCTAGAACAGAACCGTCGTTGTCACTAATGATGACATTCTGACCTATTCACGAAGATATGGGGAGATACGTTGGACATCTCGATGTAGTTTTCCTGACTTTAAAGAAGGGGGATTAAGTGCCAAAGTATCAGAGTGCGGATTCTCATTTAAGGAGGTTCCATTTTGGATCATGAAATTCCAAATGGAGGAATTGTGTGGATTCACAAAAAGGTTGAAGCAGTTCCCCAAAATGAAAAATCGAAAACCGTGAGGGGGATTCATAGCTAGTGGGATTAGTTGGTTTTATCGAGGAAGTGTCGACAGATTCTCGAAGATAGTAGGACAACTTGCTCCGATTGCAAAAGGAGAATCAAAACTTTTACGGACCATCACAAGTGGAGAAAGTTTTCAAAGATTGAGGAAATATTCTGATTTCGATATTGCCCGATCCCAGTGAAACATTCAGAGTGTTTTGGGATGCTTCACATCAAGGTTTAGGATGTGTGTTCATGCAAAGTTGAGAAGTTATAACTTATGCCTCGAGGTTGTTGAAGGTGCGTTGGGAATTGCCGACTCACGAACTGGTGTTAGCTGCGGTTATATCGGCTCTAAGAATATAGAGACACTTTCTATATGGAGCAATATTCAATGCCCTTCGCTGTCACAAGAACTTGAAGTATTTATTCGATGAGAAGGAACCAAACATGAAGCAGAGAAGTGACTAAAGATTTTGAAGGAACATGATCTCTAACTTTAGAGTCATCTCGGAAAAGAAAACGCCATGGCAGACGCTTTGAACCGGAAACTGCCTAATACCTTCATTATGATGGTCGAGAAGAAGGAATTAGTAGAGTAATTCGAGGACAGGTGGCTGTCATTAGAAATGACACTGGATGAGGTATGTCTAGATATAGTCACTATCTCGAATGATCTGTTGGGAAGGATTCAAGAGAAGTAGAATAGTGACCAATTTCTACAAGACAAGAAGAAGCTATTAAGACAAAGCATGGTGTCAGAATGTGAGGAAGGAACTCGATGGAATCTTAATGTTCACAAGTGAAGGTTGCAATACCAGATGATTCAGAACTTAAGGAGTTTATTTCCAATAAAACTCACGAGAGTAAACTGAGTTTACACACCAGAGTGATCAAGGTATATCAAAATCTAAAACAGAAGTGATGGTAACAATGGATGAAGAAAGAGACATTGCTAGATGCGTGTCATCTTGTTTGGTCTGCCAGAAAACGAAGATTGAACATCAAAGACCAGCTAGACTGTTACAACCCTTGACTATCCCCGAATGGAAATGGGATAGTATTGCCATGGACCTTGTTGTCGGGTTGCCAAGGACTAAGAAAGGAAATGACTCAATATGGGTAATTGTGGATCGGCTTGCAAAATCAGCTCACTTTTTGCCAATCAACATAAGATATCCATTGGAAAAGTTAAGTCGGATATACGTTAGTGAAATTGTCAGACTTCATGGTGTGCCCACAAGTATCATTTCTGACAGAGATCCAAGGTTTACGTCTAAGTTTTGGAAGAGTCTTCAAGAAGTTATGGGAACGAAGTTGCGATTGAGTTCGGCATACCATCCACAGACTGATGGCCAATCAGGGAGGACGATTCGGTCATTAGAGGATCTGCTGAGAGCTTGTGCGATAGAGTAAACTGGAGGTTGGAATGAAATTTTACCGTTGGTGGAATTCACCTGCAACAACAGTTACCATTCAAGTATAGGGATGGCGCCCTATGAGGCTCTATATGGGCGGAAGTGTCGGACACCTCTGTGCTGGTATCAAGATGGAGAACGGCTTACCGTTGGACCTGAACTTATTTAGCAGACAACTGAAAAGGTTAAAATGATTCAGGAGAAAATGAAAACGGCTCAGAGTCGGCAGAAGAGTTATGTGGACAAAAGAAGGAAACCTCTTGAGTTCGAAGAAGGAGAGCATGTCTTCTCGAAAGTCACACCTATGACTGGGGTCGGTCGTGTCCTCAAGTCTAGAAAACTCACTCCAAAATTCCTTGGACCTTACCAAATTCTTCGCCGGATAGGTCCTGTTGCTTACCAAATAGCTTTACCCCCTTTCCTTTCAAATCTTCATAATGTCTTTCATGTGTCACAACTCAGAAAATATATTCCAAATCCTAATCATGTCATAGCACTTGATTTCGTACAACTGAAGGAAAACTTGGCTTATGAGGCAGCTCCTGTAAGGATTGAGGATAGGAGGACAAAGCAACTCAGAGGAAAGGACATTATACTAGTGAAGGTAATTTGGAACGAAGCAACTGGAGATGTGACGTGGGAGCTGGAGAACAAGATGAAGGAGCAATATCTTGAATTGTTTTAAGGTATGGAAAATTTCGAGGACGAAATTCTTATTTGTTGGGGAGAGTTGTAACACCTCAAAATTTGATTTTTCTACTCTCGGTATTCTTCTCATAATATTTGTGATTTTTTGGAATTTTTCTTGCAATTTTCTGAGAACGCAGAATGTTTTAATATATTTCTCGTTTTACGTGTGTACTGAGCGGAACCAGAGAAATGAGATATTTTCTCCGAGAACCTTGAACTATGAAAACGTCGATGGGGGATCTTACTAAACCCGAGGTCGGACACAATTTACAAGGTTTCATATTTTTCGAGAAATTTTAACAGATGAAATAATAAAACACTGTGAAGAATTTGTCTGTCAGATTTGTTAATGCTAACTTCTACTAACTATAATTACGTCTAATAAATAATAACACGTAATAAAAATCTTATTGCATTATTCAAAAAAAAATTACCTTGTGTCAAACCCTTTTTAGCCCTATTTTCAAGAAAGAAGAAAAAGAGAATTTAGTTAATTAAAACCCCTTGTAGGAAGTTTCCAAGAAGCTTCCTATTTGACACTTTTTTTTTCTCTCTCCTTTCTCCACTTTTCTACGGCAGAAGCTATAGGGGGAAACCCAAGTAATTCCTCTCCTTTTCCTAATATTACACTCTCATTTTTCTAAACCCCAAATACCTATTTCTCCATTCCCTCTCTTCTTCTTTTCTTCTCCACCGTGCAACCACTCCTGGAGGCAGTCATCCTTTGCTTGCTTCATCATCAAGGATTCTTGCTTTCTTACACCATTCCAAGTCCTCTTTTGTTGCCATCTTTTGGTTCTTCTTCTTCTTCTTCCATTTTTCTTCCACCATTGAAGCTAAAGCTTTGAGCTTGGAGGTAAAGTCTTCACCTTTCTTTCACTTTCTTCTCATTTTCATTTTTCTTGGTCACCTATGTGAACAAGAACTCATTTTTCCATGGTTTGAGTGGATATTGTGGAAATCACTCATATTGGTGTTCTTCTTGAAGGGGAAAACGAAAATCTAAGGCAAGACGAGGTAACACCTTGTGTTGTCTTCCAAATAGGTAAGAGGGAGATGATCCTCTTCAACCAATCTTGGTAGTAAGGGAATGTCTTGTATGTGTGTTGTTATTGATTTCTGAATCCATGTATAAAGTTCTCTCATTTTTATGTTGTTCTTCATGATAGTGCATTTTGTTGGGTTTGTATGATTTATTGATGCCTCTTGCATGATTTGAAGATATATTTGAGTAACTTGTTGATTAAATATGATAATGATTGGTTTGGTTTGAGTTAAAGGATCTGGAGAACCCTGTTTTCTGTAAGTTTACGCGTGGTAATCGATTACACGGGGCTTGTAATCGATTACCAAGCTCTTAAGGGTATGAAATCGTGATTCTGGAAATCTGGTAATCGATTACATCTTGTGTGTAATCGATTACAGAGATTCTGTCTAGCTTGTAATCGATTACAAGAGCGGTGTAATCGATTACCAAGCCTCCGATGTCACGAAGTGGTACTTCTGGGAATCACGTAATCGATTACTACTTGTGGGTAATCGATTACCAGGGTTGTGTAATCGATTACCAGGGTTGTGTAATCGATTACCAGGTCCTTGAAGTTACGAATCAGAGTTCTGTGAATCATGTAATCGATTACAATCTCATTGTAATCGATTACAGAGATTCTGTTATGCTAGTAATCGATTACCAGGGTGATGTAATCGATTACCAAGACCCAAAAATGAGATTTTTGAGTTGGAAATGATTGAAATTATGGTTCTTTGTCCTTTGTAACTGAAACATAACCTAAAAACCCTGGATTCAAGGATTTTACTTTACTTAAATGCGATAGGAATATGTATTCATACCGATAGAGAAGAAATGATTTTGAAAATGGAATTCTTGGATCCATGACATGGAAATTATGGTATGTGTGTAATATGGAACATATATTGATACTGAGAATTATTGATACAAGTGTGATTCCCTATGTGGGTTATGTACTTATTGATTTAGTACTCAATGAGATAAGAATGATGATATGTCATTGAGGCAATGTTTTTGATGAATGTATTGTTGATATGTCATGTTGACATTGAATAATGCTTATGTGCCATTGAGGCAATGCTTATGTTGAATGCATCATTGATGAACATACATGATTGGACATTATGTCATCATGCATGCGTGTTGTCCGTTGGACATTGTTGAGAAGGCTATGTTGCCTAGGAGTTTGAATAACACCTTTGTGCGGGTGCGAGTAGACTAAGCGTAGGTGTCATATGTTGTTGACCCTGGGGGCGTTGGGGTGTGGGTGTCTTACAATAGACAGTGGTAGCTCCGTTGGGGCCGTGGGATAGACCAATGCAACACACCAACGATCCTGCCTGAGACGCTGTCCTATATCGCGATCAACTGTTGAGGTACCATGTGTGAGCCATTGCGCAAACAATTTTATGAAAGAAAGCACACTGTATTTTTAAGGCTACTGATACACTGGTATTACTCCTTGATCATTCACTCCGAAAATGTTTATGTCTAGCTCCATGGAGTAGGAACTTTGGTACCCTTGTTGCATTGTGAGTTGTCAGTTACATGGTCCATTGAGCATTTATAATTGGATAATGTGTTTACTATTATGACTGCG
The DNA here is from genome assembly GCA_029884605.1 of Ormosia emarginata. NCBI lineage: Eukaryota > Viridiplantae > Streptophyta > Magnoliopsida > Fabales > Fabaceae > Ormosia > Ormosia emarginata. The sequence continues at coordinate 393,078 of JAQQTP010000013.1, read as the reverse complement.
ATATTTATTTGACTCTTGGTAATGCTAATGTTGCTAGCTGGCTATGGATAATGTTAACTATTGTTCTTTGCTACTTTACTCTCGTTAATTGCTTTCGGGTATTACTGCACTTGTATGTATTAACTGTGTCTTTTGTGGGTGTTCGACGCCGTTTATTTTCTTGCTGCCATGTTGGTACTGAAAGCTGGGAATCTCACTTCTTTCCTATATTTGTGCATTTCTGTTTTATATTTATATTTGATAAAAGATCGTGAGGAAGATAAAGAGGGGCCACACCTTGGTCGATTGGCTTGAGCGTTTGGACAAGATTTCTTCGACTACGTAAGCGTGCAGCCGCGTGGTGGCATTGATGCCTGTCATGTCAACTGGGACGCCATGCGTCATATACATATGGGGTTGCGGCTCGGTCTGCTGGTAGTACTCATCCCTGGGTTACTACTTTTTCTCCCTTAGTGTTTTTATTCCCGCTGTATTTTATTGGACTCTGTAATTATTATAACCTATGTCATCAATGATTTGTGTAAATTGACTATGAAATATATAAGGAATATGATTTTATTTTGTGGTTGTATTATGGGTTGAATATATTTATATTTCATTCGAGGCTCGTATTTTCTACTTATGCATATTGTCAAAACAAAAAAAAAATAGATCTAGACTCTTGGGAATTTGAATGACTGTTATCATGACTGTGACACACTTAGGTTTAGTAACTATGGCATAATGACGATTGTGCCGCGGTTGTTAGATCTAGGTGCGTTACAGCTGTCGGGCCAAAGGGGTGGACCTAGACATGTTGAGATATGATACTGTCAAGTGGAGACGTACTATATCTTGGAATATTGAGATTGAGGGCGTTTTGTAAATATGGTAACATTTTGTGACTAAGGGCATTTTTATAATTATATTCATGCATTGAGAGTCGTGTCAATTGGTTGATATTGGCGATTGATTGACGAGACGAATTACACTGTGTTGTCGGTGTGATAAGCGTAGTGTGATTCATTGAGTGGACTTGGAGGCATTAGTGTGCAGAGTGTTCCACATGTGGACGGTTGGTCGCTCCTCTAGGCTGTGGTAACTGGCAACACACTAATGATCTTGACACGCACTATTCTTAATCGAGATCTTGTGGAGACTGTTTAGTACCATGCCTGTAGTGCACGACATATTTGGACTGCGTACTACTACACGATGTTTTAGACTGTGGGATATAGACACAACATTGGACAGTGCAATAGTTTGGTTGGGCAGCCTGAGGTACTGATAGTTCTTCCAGGTCATTCTCTCTGATGTCTATGTCTAGCTCCATGGAGTAGGAAATGAGTCATATGCTTTTGCATTGTAGCATACATCATAACATTATTATTTGTGATATTGTGTATGACATGTCGAATTGTCTTATTGTTTATGATACTGTGGTATGTATTATTATGTTAAATTGAATTATTGTTTAATGATACTGTATTATGCATTATTGTATTAAACTGTAATATCTGTTGTATTATCGTTTTCTTTATTGCCATGCTGGTAATGATGCAGGTCATCTCACCTTTTTATTTGTATGTGTTTATGTATTATTGTTATATTTTGTAAAGAGTTTGAGGAGGAGGAAGAGGAACAGCCTCTTGAGATTCAGTATCTCGAGGACTATCAGCAGAGTGAACAGTGCGAGGACGGCGAGCCGTTAGACCACCCATATCATTTAGATTGATCTTGTGGTCATGGCGTTGCCTGAATTTCTTGGTTTCGTGAGACTTGAGTTTCACGAAGGTTCGGAGGCCTGGCGACTGTAATGCCCCTTTTTGGGAGGGAACGTCACATTGTCAAATAAAATAAAATGCGGAAATTAAATAATCAAGCAATTAAGACCCGGTCCATTTAGTCAAGGTTAACTCGTTTAATTCTTAAATATGCGAGCAAAATAGCAGAAATATTTTTTTTGTTTCGATAATCATTTTAGCCATGCGGAATATAAATGACAGTGAAGGATAAAATAGTAGACGAAATTCTCATCTGGATAATATGCATGTAGATATATATATATATATATATATATATATATATATATATGTATATACATCATTTATACTTTGATACAAGCCTTGAATTTCCCAATTTCCCAAAAACAAAACTATACCTGCCCCAAAAGATTATAGAAATATGCCCTAGTGATACCAAAATATACAGCCCACATAAAAATACATCAGGCCCCAAAATAAAACACTGGTAGCCATCAGTAGCTACCAATAAACTCAGTCTCTCAGATGAGGAGGGACCGTATCCGGGTCCTCAGCAGGATCCTCCTCTTCTGAGGAAACCTCCATTGGAACCACAGAAGCACGGGACGGAGCCCGAGCGGTGGAATCAAAAGAGTCCTCCCAAGGGGTGTAGTAACGGTCACCCCACATCTCTCTGATGGGTAGGTAGAACTCCAGTCGCAGGCTAACATGGCAGGTGAGGACAGGCGCCTCATGACGTCTCCAAGCTAGGGCAATCGATACGTTGCCGAGGTAGACGCAACGATCGGAACTCAGGTTGATGTGCCAGCACTCCGGCCCTCCGAGGAAGGTCAGACGCACGTCACCCAGAAATCCATGCATGCGTGCCTCCATCGTCTTCAATAGATGTTAATCTTGCTCGGGCCAGAAGCCGGGAAAGTCAGGATCTTCCGCCTCCTTGCCGTCGTCTTCGATCAATACAGTAGGCGCACATACAACAAGTAATAGAGACACAAGAAAGAGGTAAGACACCCTACCATCATTACCAATTATGGCATCCAAGAATAATACGGCGCATCGCGCCCACATAACAATCCCAAAAATAATGACAAAAGTAATAATCAAACAGCACATCTGTAAGCAGATAAACAGTTCTAGGCAGGCAATCATCATAATAATAATAATACAAACATGTTCAAACTCACATAGGGTAGAAATCATTAATAGTAAAACATCTCATGATGCACATGTATACGGTATTCAAATTCCCTACTCCATGGAGCTAGACTCAAACAGTCGGAGAGAAAGATCAGGAGACATGTCTGTAACTCGGCTGCCGAGGCCAGTGCTATCAATAGATGTTCTCGTGCACAATCATGACATTGTACAGACATTCTACACTAGATCACGATATAGGACAGTGTCAAGTCCGGATCGTCGGTGCGTTTGCATCGGTTTGCCCCACAGGCAAATGAGCTACCAACTACCCATTGTGGAGGACCTGCACCTCGACGCCCCCAAGGTCATAACAAGACCCACACTTGTCTACTCGCACCCGCACTAAGGTGTGTTCAATCTCCTAGGCAACTTGGCCTTACAACAGTCCACAGGACATTCACAATGCATATGACTCTATGCATGAGCATGTATGATCAACATCCCATACTATTGCATAATATGCCACACCTGGCTCAATCAAGTATTAACACAACTTTGGTCACTCATATAGATCTACAATATCATAATAATGAAATCGATTAAGGTAATACACTTTAGGGTCCATCATACATTCTTATTCATGATTTGCCATTCATACAAGAAATCTATCACTAGGTAAGTTCAATATCATTTCACAAACATACAATTGATTCTGCTACGGGCGCCTAGTCGCCCTATCTGTAGCGCCTGAGCGCCGTACTAGCGCCTAAGCGCTGAGCTTGAAGCGTCTGGGCGCTAACCAAGCCGCATCACAGGGAAATTTCTCTGGGCAATGAGCGCTAGCGCTCATGCACAGCCGCCTAGGCGCTGTGCATTTTCAAGGCTTCGCAGATTTCAGTTACTGCAAAACCGTGGCCCAACCAATCCCAAGGTATTCCAGTTATTCTAAAAAAATACAAAGCATGGTTTATGTCAACAAAACACACATTATAAACCCATATAATCACACAAATTAAACAACTACAAAACCATGGAAACAACACAATGTGACAAAGGGAGTGACCCAACATGGGTTTCTCCCCTTCACAACAACACACACAAGACATTCCCTTAACCAAGATTGGTTGAGGAGGATCATCTTCCTCTTACCTATGTGTAGAAATCAAGAGAGCTCCAAGAAAACTCCTTGTAAATTTCGGATTTCACTCTCCAAAAGCCCTAGAAATGGTGACTTGATTAGAATGACATATGGACATGAAAAATGGAGTGTAAATGGCCATTAGAGGACCCTTGAAAATGAAAATGAAGAGAAGGGAAGAGAGGTCTTGAAACTTACCCAAAAACCCTAACTTTGAAGCTTGAAGAAGGTGGTGAAAATGGTGAAACCTCAAGATGCTCCAAGCAAGAAAGATGTCTAGGAGAGGGAGAGGGTTAAGAAAATGTGGTTGGTTTGGATTTTTGTGTTGGATGAGTGGGGAAAGGCTGCTGGTGTCGTGGGGTTCCAGGAGAAAGGAAGGAGAAAAATAATAATAATAAGAAGAAGAAAAAAGCAGACGGAAGAAGAAGTAGAAGAGGTGATATGGGAAAATCAATTCTTTTCCCCAAAGTGTCTTGTCAGTAGTGAATGAAGGAGAGAGAAGAGGGAATGGTTGAATTGCATGGGGAAAGGAGGAAGAGGAAATTTCCAAGAAGCTTCCTCCAAGCTTCCATGAGAAGCTTCGCACGTTTCTCGATAAAGTGGAAGTAAAGTTGTTTCCTAATCGAGCACACTAACACAGATGAATATTTACACTGTCAGTATTATTTTTCCTCCAGTGTAGAAGAGTTACTGATGACGAAAATAATATTTCATTATTCATCAAATGATTTTACAATACCGCGATTTCATTCATCGGGTAAAACCTCGTAAAGCGTAAACTTCGTAAACTGTGCCCGGCCTCGGGTTTAGTAAGATCCCCCATCGACAAGTCCACAATTTAGAGTTTACCAGCCACAGGGAAGACATCGCATCTTCCCGGGTCTGCACAGCGCACACGCAAAACGAGAAATATATTAAAATATTCGACGTTTCCAGAAAATTCTCAGAAAATTCTCAAAAATTGAAATATTATAAAACGACGATATATAATTAAACAGGTATTTTTCGGGATGTTACAGCGACTGCGTGAGGATCGAGGATCGGTGATCTACTTGGGACGTCTAACTGTGTCCCTGCGTGGAGAGTTTGATGCGGAGCCTGTTTTTACTACTACTTTATATTTACATTTAGAGATGCTTTTAGAGCTGAGATGTCACTGGGGAGGACTTTTTTGTACTCCTACTGAGATCAGTATAGTGTCAACGGTACGGACTCCTGTCCGTAGAGCTGTGAGACATCCCAGATTTCTATCACCTGAGGTTTCCTCTGAGAGTGATCCTTCGGAGGGTTAGAAATCTTTGATGTGCACTTGGGCATGTCTATGGTTTGTATTATATTAACTCTTTATTGTTTTATTAAATATTTGTAGTTGTAAATTATTTGTACAACTTAAAACAAAATCATATGTACATTATGGTGTGAGATAATAGTTTGTTTTATGTTTCGTGTTATTTTATTTATTGATATATTGTGTAAAAAGGAAAAAATAAAATTTACAACTCATATTAAGTATGTACTAAACGTTTTATAACTTGGGTAAGGTTTTATTTATTTTTATTTTATTTCATCGAAAATGTGACATCCCCACAAGGGTGTTACACAAGTGACCAAATTTAAGGTGTCCAAGACAAAATCTTTGTATTAATTTAGGGCTTAAGCAATTAAGTGATAAGTGATTGATAAAGTGATGAAAATTATGGGTTTTCTAGACCCTTAGGATTCACGGCCATGTAGGGCACCCAAGGCAAGATTTTTGTATCAAGTTAGAATTTAGATAATTAGGTGATTAGATATTTAATTAGGGACTCATAAAATGGAAAGAGAAAAGAAACAAAGTTTTTATCCTAAAATCAAGAGCAATTTTCGGCCATTGAAGGAAAATAAGTGTGAGTGAGGCTTTGAGAAACCTAAAATATTTATTTTAAGTGAGTTTTTATTAAGGACAAAGAGAAAGACTTTTTGAATTAGAGTAATAAGGATTAGGTGAAAAATATTAGAAAATATTCCCTAGAGAAGCTCAATAAGAAAAGTGTTGAAGTTGAGGTGTAATTTTTATGTTAACTTTAAAAGTTTCAAAATTTAGTTTAAAATGATAATAGAAGTTTTACCCGATTGAAAAATAGTAATAAAACCTTATGAGATAATAGTATATCCGTGATTGAAAATAAACGATAATTTTACTATTGGGCCCATAAGTGGAACCCAGAGTTGTTGATGACTGTTTTGGCCAATGGTGGCTTATAGTTATGAAATGCTTGACACTGATATATATATATATATATATATATAGGGAAGAGATCCACATACACCTAGTGTAAGTAAAAAAGATTTAAACCTAATCTTACACCCTTCATTTTATTTTGTTGTGGTCTTGTGACTACGATAGGAGATAAATGGTAGCTATAGGATCACAATAAAATGAAGGGTATAAGATTGAGTGTAAGTCTTTTTTACTTACACTAAGTGTAAGTGGATCCCCTCCCATATATATATATATATATATATATATATATATATGTGTGTGTGTGTGTGTGTGTGTGTGTGTGTGTACATTGAGTCATTCATCATACTTTGTGAAAGTCCGGTACACTTTTTGTTGAGATTGTATGTCTAGGAGATGAATTTCTCCTTTGTGAGGGTGCGAATTGAGTAGTGTGGTTCACTTATTGAACTTGGAGGCGTCTGGGAGCGGGTATCCCACAAGTCGCCAGTTGGTAGCTCCTCTGGGCCGTGGTGACCGACCAACGCTTTGACGATCTCGACTAGGTACTATACTATTCACGATCCGATAATGAATGTCTTGTATGAGCCATGATGCGTATGCGGACTTTGTGATAGCACTTTTTTGAGGCCGATGATATACAGACATATCTCTCCAATCATTCCCTTCGATGTTGTATTTAGCTCCATGGAGTAAGGTTTGGTACATTGTGCATATGCATAGTCGGTCGACATATTTATTTGATATAAATATATACATATATGTGCTTATTGAATTTCCCTTTTACTGATATTATGACTACCTCAATTATTGAACTATTTGTTATCTGACTTTAATGTTGCTTATTGTTTTTGGCACTTGAAAGGCGTTGTGCGACATTCCTGATTCTTTACTGCCATAACTGGTATTGGTATAGGAGATTTCACCTTTTTATTCTGTTATTCTGTTTATGTCTGTGTTTCTTTAAAGACCGTTATGGGAACGAGCTAGAGTTTCTCGATTTTCGTTTGGGTTAGTTTTCTGTTCTTGCTATGGCGTCCAGACAAGGTCTTCTTGGTTATGCTAGGCTAAGATTTCATGGAGGCATCGATTCGTGGCATGTCAACCTGAATACCGAGCGGTTTTTTATATGAGTGAGGTGACCCTGTCTTTTGCGAGGAGTCATTATGAAGCTCATACTTTCTCTTTTGATGTCGCTGTGTTGCTAGAGTTTTATATGCCGATCCGAGAGCTGTGGGGTGACCGCTCTTATACCCCACAAGAGGACTCAATTATGTCTTCTGCACGGGGCCTTGCCCGTGAGTTTGTGGCTCCTGCTAGGATCTCTTCTTCTGAGGAGGATCCCGAGGAGGATTCATTTGAGGGTCCATCTCAATAGCTTATGGGGCTTGACATGTTTTGTAGCTTTTGGGACTTGATGTCTTTTTGTTGTTTTTGGTGGCTAATATGTATAACCTTTTTGGGCATGTAAAGTTATTGCTTATGTTTTACTAAGATCCTTTGATGTATGTAAGTACTTATGATATGTATCTTTTGGTTTGATGTATGAGACGTCCTTTATCTTATTCTCCACTAAGTTTATGTTTTCCGCATATTAAAAAAAAAGAATTAGCAAATTCATACATTTATTTGATAAATAAGAAATTTTCATAAATCGGGTTTTAGTTTCTTTTGAATTTTGTACTTTCGGTGTGATGCCCTTTGCGGAGAGAGGCGTTACACCAAGTTTGGTATTAGACCCCCAGTTTGAGTTTTCTTTTGGGTTTGTGGTTAGGTCTGTCTTGTTTGTGCTGTGTGATTCTCTGTGTTTGATTTTTGAAAGGTTACATCTAACTTTCTTTGTGTTTTGTTCAGTCTAACTCAGAAGGAGAGTGATGGCACACAGTAGAGGTGGACACGTTAACATGGGACGTGAGAATGAGAGTATGGTTGCAGTAGTTGAGGCGATGCAGAGGATGGCGGATGTCATAGTGAAACAAAGCGATAGGGCTGCCCAATATCAAGAAGCAATGACTGAAGTTCAAAACCTGTCAAAATTTTGCCGCAACAACCCACTTCAATTCAAAGGAGAGTTCGATCCGGAGAAAGCAAGCCTTTGGGTCAAGGAGTTAGAGAAGATATTTCGAGGAATGGAATGTGCTAGTGATAGGAAGGTAACTTATGCTACCTTCATGCTTATTTGAGATGCTGAAGATTGGTGGACTGGAGCGCAACGATTGATGGAAGCTAAGGGAAGAGTGATCATATGGGAAGTCTTTAAGAACAAGTTTCTGGAGAAGTACTTTCTAGCTAGTGCTAGACACGCAAAAGAAATGGAGTTTTTTGGTCTTAAACAAGGGAGCATGATAGTCAGTGAGTATGCAGCAAAGTTTGAAAGCTTATCGAAGTTCTCGAGGTATTTCTAGCTATAGCCTGATGAGGAATGAAAGTGCCGAAAGTTAGAAGAAGGATTGAGACATGACTTGAAAAGAGCAGTACTACCATTGGGGAATTGAGCAATTCCTAGCCTTGTTGGACAAGTGTCGTAGGATTGAGGAGCTGGACCAATCACGGGACACAAGGAGTCATAAGTTTGGACCTTATAGGTTCCAAAGAGGGAATAACAACTGTAACGCCCCTTTTTCTAGAGGAAAAGAGGGAACGTCACACCAAAATAAAATGTAAAAAATAACAAATCATTAAATTAAGACCCAGTTCATCTAATATATAATTAAGCCTCTTCAATCGTAAATGTATAATAATTGGGTAATGTATTTTTTTTTTCTGAGTGAATAATAAGTATAGTTATAGTAGAAATCGGCATGGAAGAAAACCATACATCAACATATTATATATATTTGCATTAAGCCTATTTAATTACATCATCAAGTATAAAAAAGCAAAAGCTTTACCTACCCCAAGATGTGTAAAAATATACAGTCCATCAAAATAGCAAAACATCAGGCTTCCCAAAAAGATAAACGGATAGCCATCAGTAGCCACCGACAGTACCAGCCCCCTAAGAAGGAACCGTGGTAGGATCCTTCTCTAGGTCTTCCTCGTCATATGAAATCATCATCGGAGCGACCGAGTTACGAGTAGAAGCTCGTGCAGTAGATATGAATGAATCCTCTTATGTGGTGTAATAGAGATCATCCCACAAATCACGGACGGGTAGGTAAAACTCTAGATGAACAAAAGTAGTGAAGTTAAAAATAGGTGGGTCATAGCGACCCCAAGCCAGCGACACCGTCAAGTCCCCATGATAAATACATCGATCCACGCACAGGTTAATATGCCAACAATCAGGACCTCCGTGGAAAGTCATCCTCGTATATCCCAGAAATCTATGCAGATGAGATGACATCTTTAAACAAGCACTAGTCATAGTCAGGCCAGAAACTAGGGAACTTCGGTGCTTCCCTTTCCTCACAGACGTCTTCTCAGAAGCACATAAATAAAATAGAAATACAGGGATACAGGAAAGAGGTGAGACATCCAGCATTCAATACCAATACGATAGTAAGAAAACAGAACGGCGTAGGGCGCCCTCATAACATCACAACATATATATATATATATATATATATATATATATATATATATATATATATATATATATATATATATATATATATATATATATATATATCAACAGTAATAATCAAAATAAGCAATAAAAGGGAAACAACCATAATGTCTCAAGTAGTAAGCAGTTCATCAGTCAGATAATTATTACAACATTAAAAGAGATAATTTAAAAGTTATAGACATTCGTGCCAGAAGAAATATGAAACAGACAATGCATAATGCACAAGGTACCAAAATCCTACTCCATAGAGCTAGACATAAACATTTAGAGAGAATGATCAGGGAGTCATGCTAGTATCTCGTTAGCCTTAAAATAAAGTGCTTATCATAAAAATAATCTTTTGCGTAACATGGCTTATACATGGCATTCTCAACAAGATCGCGATATAGGATAGCGTCTTGGTCCGGATCGTCAGTGTGTTTGCATCGGTCTATCCCACGACCCCAATGGAGCTACCACTGTCTATTGTGAGACACTCGCACCCCGACACCCCCAAGGTCAACCGTGTGACCTACACTAGTCTATTCGCACCCGCACTAAGGTGTGATTCAATCTCCTAGGCATACACAACCTTAACAATAGAGTCCATCGGACTTTCACAAATGTATGATGACTCAATGCATATCATGTATATTCATCAATAATATACTTCTTATGAAACATACCACAATTTGGTCAAATCAAACATCAACAAGTCTTTGGTCCCACACATGGACTCACAACGACATATAATCAATTCTTAATAACAACATACATTTATAAGGTTCAACACAAATTATAATTTTATTTTATAAATCGATAATTCCTAAATACCTAAGCCTTGACTAATTACACAAGTCTAGGTCAAATAGACCCTTGAGGCCGTGGCCTCTCAAAACAAGATCCAGATTTTTCTTTCATCGCATTACTGATTTCATAACACTAAATTGCTTAAATTACAAGGTTGCACAAAAGTACAACTTAGACCCCAAAAACCCTCTAGAGGTCGTAAGCCTCCCAAGAGTGTAAAACAAGTTCTTTAATTTAATTGTAAACAAGTTTTATTATCTTTATTGTTGTGACAAAGCCTTCCCTTACCTCAAAGAATTTTTCTTCATCAATTCTCTATGAATATACCTCGGACTCCCGAGAAATTTATTACTTGAGAAACCTGCACTTGGGTTTGCATCCTTTAATTTGCATTATCTATACGAAGCCATGGGAACGAAACTTTGTTTGAGTTCTGCTTATCATCCACAAACAGATGGTCAATCAGAGAGGATAATTCAATCGCTGGAAGATCTGTTGAGAGCTTGTATTTTAGAACAGTCTGGGAGTTGGGATGAATTTTAACCTTTGACAGAGTTCACCTACTATAACAGTTTTCATTCAAGCATAGGGATGGCACCCTATGAGGCTTTATATGGACGACGATGCAGAACACCTTTATACTGGTACCAAGATGGACAGCATCTTACGATAGGGCCTGATCTTATGCAACAAATAACGAAAAAAGTTAAGATGATTCAGGAAAAGATGTAGACTGCTCAGAGTCAACAGAAAAGCTATGCAGACAAGAGAAGAAAACCTCTTAAGTTTGAGGAAGGCGAGCATATGTTTTTGAAAGTCACACCTACGACTGGGGTCGGTCGAGTTCTTAAATCCAGAAAACTCACTCCCAAATTTATTGGACCTTATCAAATTCTTTATCAAATAGGTCTAGTAGCCTATCAAATAGCTTTACCACCTTTTCTCTCTAACCTTCATAATGTCTTCCATGTGTCGCAATTGTGAAAGTATATTCCTGATTCAACCTATGTCATAACAACGGATACAATACAATTGAAAGAGAATTTAAACTATGAGACATTTCCTATAAAGATTGAGGATAGGAGAATGAAGCAACTTAGAAGAAAAGAAATTCCATTAGTAAAGGTGATCTGGAATGACGTGACTAGAGACGTAACGTAGGATCTAGAGGATAAGATGAAGGAACGATATCCACATATATTCTAAGGTATGAAAAATTTCGAGGATTAAATTTCTTTTTAGAAGGGGAGAGTTGTAATGCCTCGAAAATTGCTTGTTTTCTGTTATATAAGTTTTTTATAATATTTATAATTTTTGTGAATTATTTGGGTAATTTTGATTACTTTATCATATTTCTCGATTTATGTGGCCGTTAAGTAGCCGAAAAAATAAAATATTTTTCCGAAGCTAGAAAGCTTTGGGTCAGGAAGCAAGATCTGGAGGATCTTACTAAACCCGATCTGGACACGCTTATGAAGTTTTTATTTTTTTGAGATTTTATCTAATAAATAAAATTACAATACGTTTTATTATCCATTGAACGATGGATACTAGTTTTGTTAATTGTAACCTTTGTTTATTGGATCATAGCTTTAAGTAAAGTACTAGTCATTTTTTCTAGAGTGTTCTCTTTTTGTGACATCACCTATGTGACATCACACAAGTGACATCATCTTTGACTTTCCCAAAGGTGAAACTAAGCTTCCTCAATAAGTTTTACCTGAGACTTGCTAGAGAAGCCTCTTTTCTCTCTCTTTGGGAAGGCCCCATTTTGGGGGAAGGAAAATATGACAAGGTTGTCATCTTTTCACTTAAGCCTTTATTTAACTTTTTTAATTCAAAAGTTTCTCTTTTCTCTCTCACTTTTTCTCTTCTCTTTTTCTCTCCATGCTCCACGGCCAAGCACCCCATTGCACAAAAGTACAACTTAGACCCCAAAAACCCTCTAGAGGTCGTAAGCCTCCCAAGAGTGTAAAAACCTAATTTTTCCATTACATGCATCAAATCCTTTAACACCTAATCACCTAAGTTTCAATTCCCACAAAAGATCAAACTCAAACCCCCAAAGTATGGCCCAAGACCTTGACCTCCTAAAAGGGTAGGAAACCGTACATTTTTTCATTCATCCAATCCAAGCAATCCAACATCATCAAGGCATTCAAAACAACCAACATTTTCATATAAATCAAGTATACACACAAAAGCATGAAAAACAAGCATACAAAGTGAGCAATCCATTATGGATTCCTCCATCAACAACCACTCAAAAGTTTCCTCACCACCAATAAAGGTTGAAGTGAGTAAATCTCCCTTTTACCTAAGGGAAGAACATGAAAAATCACTCCTTGATGGTGCTTGTGAGATTCCGCCAAGAGCTCACCAAAACCCTAGGAAATCAAACTCAAGGAATCGACACCAATGGCTTGAAAAGAAATGATCCATGGCCATGAAAATGACTATAGAAATGAAAAAGAAGAAGAGAAGGTAAGGATCAAAAGTTTACCTTAAAAGCTTCAAGCTTTGTTCTTGAAGAAAAGTGATGAAAATGATGGATTTGGAAGATGATCACCAGAGAGGAAATGTTTAGAATGAGAAGAGGAATCTAGAAATAGTAGTAGTGAAGCAAGCAAATGAAGATGACCACATGGAGGGCTGCAACCGTGGAGAGTGGAGAGGAAGAGAGAAAAAGATGAAGAGAAAAAGATGAAGAGGAAATGAAGAGAAAAAGGGTAATAGCTTTTTGCGATTTAGAATTTTAGAGTAAAGAATAATAAGGCAAAAAGCCAAATTTTGGCTCCCCTAAGGGCTCCAAGCCGTAGCACCAAGAGAGAAGGAGAGGGGAGAGATTTGGCTTCTCATGTAAGTTTGGCCAATTTGGTCAAAGCTTCCTTCAAAAGCTTTGATTAAAATATCTTTTTTTTTGAAATAAATGTGATTTGATTTGACATAAAGTGAATTTCCTTTGGTTAAATAAGATTTTTACTACAAGCTATTATCAATAGACAATTGTTACAGTTGACAGAAGTCAGTGTTAATTGTTCAACAGATAATAAAATACACAACGATTTTTATTTATAAGATAAAAATCTTAAAAAACGTGAAACCTCGTAAACTGTGTCCAGTCTTGGGTTTAGTAAGATCTCCCATCGACATTTCCATAGATCAAGTTCTTTGGAGAAAATATCTCATTTCCCCGGCTCTATTCAGTATGCACGTAAAATAAGAAATAATATTAAAATATTCTGCGTTCTCAGAAAAATCTAAAAAAATTCACAAAATTCACAAATATTATAAAATGACTATTTATAATAAAATAAACAATTTTTGGGGTGTTACAACAGCAATGTTAATCATTTTCAAAGGAAGCCTTATTCCCGACCTGCAAGGAATCAACATCAACCACAATCACATGGTGGAGGTTCAAGTGGTAATTCTGGCGGCAACCAAGTTGGTCGGACTATGGCATCTTTGCCAAGATGCTTGAAGTGTGGAAGGGACCACTTGACCAAGGAGTGTACAATTAAAGGGGTCATTTGCTTCAAATGCGGGAAGCCCGGCCATATCTCCAGAGACTGCAATCTTCCCAAGGCGGAGCCTTCTGTCGATAATATGTGAGCTGCAAGACCTCAAGGAGGAGGAAGAGTTTATACTATGAGTGGATCGAAAGCCTCCAAATCCGAAGATCTGATAAAGGGAGATTGTGCCATATGAGGTAATCTTTTATCTGTACTGTATGACTCAAGAGCAACCCATTCTTTTATTGCTTATGATTGTGTGCATCGATTAGGATTGCCTGTGTCTTCTTTACCTTATGATTTGAGTATTTCTACCCCTATTGTTGAACTTGTTGTTACTACCCAAGTTTGTTTGAATTGTCCTATGATTGTTGAAGGTCAAGTCTTTTCTATTGATTTGATCTGTTTACCTCTTTCTCAAATAGACATAATCTTAAGAATGGATTAGTTATCTTTTAACCATATCCTGCTGGATTGTTCCAGTAAAACCCTAGTTTTCCCTAAGACTGAAATTTCTGGATTTTTAACGGCCAACCAAGTTACAGCTTTCTTGAGAGAGGGAGCTTAGGGATACATGTTATTGTCTTCCTTAGAAATCAAGAGTGAGATGGATGTGAATGCTATTCCAGTAGTCAATGAGTTTTCCGAAGTCTTTCCTAATGATGTACCTGGTTTACCATCGGAGCGGGAGATAGAGTTTATTATCGATTTTGTACTTGGATCTGATCCTATATCCATAGCACCATATAGGATGTCGTCGTCAGAGTTAGTTGAACTCAAGAAACAGTTGGTGGAACTTTTAGAAAAGCAATTTGTCAGGCCTAGTGTATCACCCTGGGGAGTGCCAATATTGTTAGTCAAGAAGAAGGATGAAACTTCTTGATTATGTGTAGATTATTGCCAGTTGAACAAGATCACAATCAAGAACAACTATCCACTCCCGAGGATAGATGATTTGATGGATCAGCTGAAGGGAGCCGCTATTTTCTCCAAGATTGATTTGTGTTTTGACTATCATTAGATCCAAGTGAAGGTAGAGGGTATTCCCAAAACGGCCTTTGAAACGCGTTACGAACATTATGACTATCTTGTGATGCCGTTTGCAGTGACGAATGCTCCTGCAATATTCATGGATTACATTAATAGAATCTTTCGTCCTTACCTAGACAGATTTGTCGTTGTCTTTATCAATGACATTTTGATCTATTCTCGAAATCAGGAGGAACATGTTGAACATCTTGGTGTAGTTCTTCAAATTCTGAAGGAGAAGAAGTTATACGCCAAGTTGTCAAAGTGTGAATTCTGGTTGGAAGAAGTTAAGTTTTTGGGTCATGTGATTTTGAAGGAAGGAATTGCAGTGGATCCGTTGAAGGTTGAAATAATTCTTCAATGGGAAAGACCGAAGACCGTGACAAAGAGTCGTAGCTTTGTGGGATTAGTCGATTATTATCGAAGATTCATTGAAGGATTTTTGAAGATAACGGGACCTCTCACTCAGCTTACAAGAAAGAATCAACCTTTTCAATGGACTGATGAATGTGAAGAAAGTTTTCAAGAGTTGAAGAGACAACTAACTACTTCACCAGTTTTGGTTATACATGATCCCAAAGAACCCTTTGAGGTGTTTTGTGATGCTTTACATTAAGGCTTATGATGTGTGCTCATGTAGAATAGAAAGGTTGTAGCATACGCTTCAAGGCATTGAGAGTGCATGAAAAGAATTATCCTACACATGACATAAAGTTAGTTGTTGTTGTGTTTTCTTTGAAAATATGGAGACATTTTCTGTATGGAACAATGTTCAATGTCTACAGCGATCATAAGAGTCTGAAGTACCTGTTTGACTAAAAGGAGTTGAACATGAGGCAGAGGAGGTGCTTGGAGTTTTTGAAAGATTACAATTTTCAACTTCAGTATTACCCCGGAAAGGCAAACGTCGTGGTAGACGCTTTAAGTAGGAAGATGCTTAGTATCTCTGCTATGATAGTTAAGGAGAAGGAATTGATAGAGCAATTCAGGGATATATGGTCGTCTGTGGAATTGACATCGGGGAAGATTTGTTTGAATATGGTTATTATTTCAAGTGATCTAGTGGAAGAAATTCAACAGAAACAAAAAGGTGACAAATTTTTGTAAAATGAGAGGGAGCTGATGAAGCGAGACATTATGTCAATAGTTGGGGAAGGACTTGATGGAATCCTAAGGTTCAAAGGCAGGGTTTGTGTGCCCAATGATCCGGAGCTTAGGAAGTTAATTCTCGAAGAAGCCCACATGAGCAAGTTGAGTATGCATCCGGGAATGACCAAGATGTACCAAGACCTAAAATAATTATTTTGGTGGCACGGAGTGAAGAGGGACGTTGCCAAGTATGTGTCATCTTGTCTGGTTTGTTAGAAATTTAAGGTTAAACATCAGAGACCTTCAGGAATGTTGTAACCTTTAATTATTCCTGATTGGAAATGGGATAGTATTGCAATGGATTTCGTGGTTGGACTACCAAGGACCTGAAAGGAGTATGATTCGATATGGGTGACTGTTGATTGGCTTACGAAGTCTGCACAATTCTTACCAATTAACATAAGCTATTCAATGGAGAGGTTGACTCAACTGTATATTGGTGAAATAGTTAGACTTCATGGTGTGCCTTCTAGTATTGTTTCTGATAGAGACCTGAGGTTTACATTAAGGTTTTGGCAAAGTCTACTGATAATCACATATTTTATACATTAATAAACTTTCATTTTTAGTCATTTACACTCTCCATGTACTTAATTGATTAAGCTTGGTTGTGTTTTGTAAGTTTGGACTCAAATTGGACTTGATTGATTTTTTCCAGCATTATTTTGGTCTTGCACTGTTTCTATATTTCGGTCATATCTTGAATTCTAGATGTCTTATAATTATGTATCTGATAACTCCACAAGTTGTAGTTATTTTGGCCCTATATTTGTGCCTTATTGTCTGCTTAGCCCTTATTTTGAAGCATGAATGGAAGAGTTTAGCAAGATTTGATTTCAATGTCTTCCATCATGATTCTGAGAACATGTGTTTGATTCTTGGATATATTGAGTACATTTGCACTGATTATTGAATTGGAAATTTCTCTATGGCAGGTAAGGTTCCAACTAAGTGAATCATTTCAGATTTGGACTTGCATTTCAAGAGAAAGCTTCGTGCAAGTATCAGCTTGTCACACTGCAGCGTTGCATTTGAATGTCGCGGCGTGAGACTCCCCTACATCCAAAGTCAGAGAGCTACACATGTAACGTGCCACGGTGTGGCATTTGAATGCCGCGGTGTGACCCTGTTTTCTGAGCCTTATAAATATTGTTGCATCGATTTTTATGAAGAGTTAGGTTTTATTTTAGAAAGCTGCGGCCAGATTTTACCATTTCAGACCAGTAGGAAGTAGAAGTGACCAAGTTTGGAGTCTCTCTTCACCTTGGTGGAGGATTGGAGCTTAGAGGATCACTCCCTTTAGCTTTGTTCTTCTCTTCTCTTCTCCTTTCTCTTTTTCATATCCATGACTTTGAGTATTAGTGATCTATTTTCGTTTGTCATGGTTGGCTAGGCTGTTTATAGGGTTTACTTTGGATCCTCCTATGGATATTGATTAATCTTGTAATCCTTTGAGTTATATACATGATTTGGTATTTGTTCAATCATATAGTGTTTAATGCTTTGATTGTTTGATCAGCTTTCAACTGATTTGTTCAAATCTAATGAACCTAGACATAGGAATTTGGATTTGAGATCGTATGTATGATTGATGCATATTCTATTTCATTCAATTGGCTTGGATGTAATGATTCGTTAATAAGATAGAAATATACCTATCGGCCATGCATAGTAACTTATTGGGAATAAATCGTTCATTAGTAGAGCTTACACTAGCCTTTATGAAAGCATAGTAGATTAGGTAAGTAACACCAGGGTTGATTGACCTAGACATAGGCTTTCGGCTAAAGTAGATTCCAAGCTAACATAACCATTGCATTTATATTACTCGTAAGGATTGCTTGTTAACAATTGAAATAGGAGGTGAAAAAGGATACCATATTCTCTAAATCATTATCTCACTCAATTTAATAGTTTTTAAGTTCTTCTTAGTAGTTTAATACAAACCTTTGTGATTTATATGTCATTGAATAGAAATACTTAAGTTATTAGTTTATAATTTGCACTAAATTTAATGATTGTCCTCGTAGGAACGATATCCGACTCTTAGCAATACTACAGGTGCGACCCGTGCACTTGCGGTAAGCAAAAGAGTGAATAATATCTTACCTTGTAGAAAAGATAAGGAGGATCTCTACAACTTTCATGAAGATCTCCAGGGAAAAATCAGACATCTAGTGGAGCTAATTGGGCTTGGAAGTCAGAACACGAGTTTTATGACTGGAATCCAAATAGTGTGCAGTAATCATTGCATAATTCGAGTTGAAGGAGCTGAAATAGGCTAAAAATTTGGCATCTAAAAGTTAAGACCTATATCTACAACTTTCATGAAGAACACAAGAGCTCATTCGGACAGCTTGGAGGTCATATTGGGTCTGGAAGTCAAAACAGAGGTGCTGAAACTGGTCCTAAGCAGTCTGTAGTAATTAAGTCATATTTTGGGTTATAGGACGAATTTTTGGATGATTCTGGTGGCATTGGAAAACTAAGACAATTTCCTAGAACTTTTATGAAGACCACTTTGCATAGTCCTGACGTTATCCATGAGTTCATTACTGAATGATTTCAGAGACAAGAAATTTTAATAATTTTCCACTCACAAAAGTTCTTTGGCATTTTCCACTCATCCGCCCACTCATCCACTCACTCATTAATCAATTCCCTTGTCATTTTGTATCCCTAATCCTCTATAAAAGGGACCATAGGTAGATCATTTGAAAAATCTTGGTTTTAGATTAAGTTCATGCTATTATATTATTTACTTGTAGTAGTTTTCTTTTGTTGTAAATAGAAGTTATAATCATCATCTTCTTCTTCTCTCTTTCTATCTTCTTGCTCATGGGTAATTAATTTTCATGCTGTTTGGGTGAAGGAGTGAAGCTTTTGGTAATAAAATAAGGTTAGATTAATTTCTTTTTTGTGCTTAAATGATATATTATCAAGTGATCATTATACGTGTAGTATTTTATTTCCAATCAATTTAGAAACCCTTATTGTAAAGTTGAGTTCTTGATTCATTATAGACAAGTGGTTTGGCACAATGAATGCTTGAACCTATTTATAAGTGTAGGTGTTAGTAAATAATTAAAGGAACCATAATATAACTACGTATATAATTCTAAATGGACTTTGAATGTTTTATTCTCCGATTGGAACCTCCGTTGTGCGTGGATTTCAATTGAGTTATGAAAAGAGTTAATCTTATCCTTAATTTATTACCAAAAGTGGATCTCCTAACCCAAGCAAGTTCTTTAATTTAATTGTAAACAAGTTTTATTATCTTTATTGTTGTGACAAAACCTTTCCTTACCTCAAAGCATTTTTTTTCATCAATTCCCTGTGGATCGACCTTGGACTCCCGAGAAATTTATTACTTGAGACAACTTGCACTTGGGTTTGCATCCTTTAATCCACATCAAGTTTTTGGAGCCGTTACCGGGGACTTGATTTGAAGTTTTAATTTATTGAGGTTTTTTTTCTTTAATAAAATTTGTTCTCTCTTCTCCCTCATTGGAGCAAAAGATCGGTTTGCCGATCATTTGATTTCTTTACTAATTCTCTAACTTTCTAACTTACTAACTTGCTAACATACTAACTTTTCAACTTTTATATTTATGTCATTTATTGATGCTTACTAACTTTCTAACTTTTATATTTATGTTATTTAATTTTGCTATCTAACTTTTTAATTTATATCATTTAATTTTGCTTTCTGACTTACTAACTTGCACATTATTTTTTTTATTTTTTATTTTTAAGTTATTTATTTATGCTTAATATTTAATGGCTGGTATAAACCGCCGACTTGTTCATTATTTTTTTATTTTTAAGTCATTTATTTATGCTTAATTAGTATCGTGATTTAAATTCTGGTAGTTTAGTTAAAATTAATCATGGTACTTTATATATTAATTTGTTTGAATCATAATCACACACAATTGACACAATGGCTAAAAATGAAAGTGTACATGATGAACATGAAAATCAACTGTTGTGAACCATGTGTGAATATTTGCAACCACCTCGAAACTCTGTCCATCATGCTTTATCTTTCCACTCAATACCAATAATTTTATATTTAAGTCAGGTATGATTTCTTTACTTCCTAATTTTCATGGTTTAGAATCTGAAAGCTCATATTTACATCTAAAAGAATTTGAAGAAGTATATATTGCTTTCAATGACAAATTACATTTGAAGAGATTGTTAAGCTTAAATTGTTTCTTTTTTCTTTAAAAGATAAAGCAAAAACTTAGCTTAACACTTTGAAACCAAGAACAATTGGCACATGGCAAGAAATGTAAGGTGAGTTCTCAAAGAAATTTTTTCTAACACATAAAACTAATGCTATGAAAAGACAAATCCAAATTTTTTTTCAAAATTAAAATGAAACATATTTTCAATGTTGGGAACGGTTTAAAGATTTGTTAAATTCTTGCCCACATCATGGTTTTGAAAAATGGCACACTATAAGCTTCTTTTATGAAGGTTTAACACCTGAAACTAAACAATTTGTCAAAACAATGTGCAATGATGAGTTTCTTGATAAAAAACTTGATGAAGCTTTAGACTATTTAAACCAGTTGGCTGAAAATTCTCAATCTTGGCATGGTACTGATATTTCTAAAAATTCAGTTAGATCTAACCTTGCAAATGCTAATAAAGGAAAATATCACCTTAGTCAAGAGGAAGATCTAAATGCTAGGTTTGCCAGTTTGGCTAGAAAAATTGAAGCAATGGAATTAGGAAAAGCAAAAGAAATCAAATCTGGACAAAATGAAGAAATTTGTGGCATTTGTGATGACTTACAACACTCAACACATGAATGTCCTAAGATTCTTATTTTTAAAGAAGTTTTACATGAGCAAGTAAATGTAATGAATAATTTTAAAAAGCTATTTACTTCTTTTTTTTATACATACAATCAGGGATGGAGAAATCACCCGAACTTCAGCTGGAGGAATAATAATCAGTCACAATTCGTGCAACCACCACCTCCTCAGGCACAACAGGACTCTCAAAATTCTCAAGGATATGCACCTTATGTCCCACCATATAGGAAAAATCTTGAAGAAACACTGCATGCATTCATAGAAAAGTAAGATGCCATTAAAAAACAAAACAATCAAACTATGATTGACATAAAAGAAACTCTTGCTAAACTTTCTTCTGCATTTACCATTCATGAGAAAGGAAAATTTCCTTCTTAACCTCAACCAAATCCCAAAGGTCAGTACAGTCTAAATGAGGATAGTTCAGAAAACCAACAAATGGATTAAGTCAAGTCAGTGATAACTCTTAGGAGTGGAAAGGTTGTTGAAAAACAAATTCCCGAACCTTGTGAGAAAGATGATGAACCAATTCCCCAAGAAAATGAAAAAGTTGACTAAAAGGAGACCAAACTCTCGCTTGCACCCCTATTTCCTCAAGCATTAAACAATTCAAGGAAATTGAACCATAACACTGAAATTTTTGAAATGAGTGAAAGTCAATATTCCTCTGTTAGATGTTATCAAACAAATTCTTTTTTATTCCAAATATTTGAAGGACTTGTGCACTATTAAAAGGAAACTAAATGTGAAAAAGAAAGCCTTTTTGGCTGGACAAGTAAGCTCCATTCTTCAGAAGAATAGTGCGTTGAAATATAAAGACCCTGGTTGTCCTATAATTTCATGCATTATTAGAAAACATAAAATTGAAAAAGCTTTACTTGATCTTAGTTGCTTCCATATTCAGTTTATTGAAAATGCTTTACTTGATCTTGGTTGCTTCCATATTCAGTTTATCAACAACTCAACTTGGGTGAGTTAAACCAACTTCTGTAACTCTTCTACTTGCTGATAGATTAATTAAAATTCTGAGAGGAATAGTAGAATATGTGTTGGTACAAGTTGATAAATTCATATATCCTGTGGATTTTATTGTCTTGGATATTGAACCTATGGTTGATAGTTGCAAGTCAATTCCTGTTATTTTAAGCCATCCATTTTTAACAACATCTAATGCTTTGATAAATTGCAAAAATGGAGTGGTAAAGCTAACATTTGGAAACATGACATTGGAGCTCAATGTTTTTAACATGTGCAAGCAACCACAGGAAGTCCTTGATGAAAAGGAGGATGTTGAAGGAATTGAAGCCATTGTAGATGATCATATTCAAACAAGGAGTTCTTCTAACTCATTAGAAATTTGTTTAGTTAATTCATTTGATTTAGGCATGTAATTAAATGATGATATATCTGAAATATGCTCTTTACTTGATTGTACCCAGGTAATGGAGTACAAGGGATGGAAACTAAGATTCGAAGAGCTAAAACCCATGAATGATAATACCCATGAAGAAGTGCCCACACCAGAACTAAAGTCATTACCTGCTGGGTTGAAATACACAGTTTTAGGAAAAGAGGAAAGCTTTCCAGTGGTAATTTCCTTGTCTCTTACTAAAGAAAAAGAAAGAATGTTAACAGAAGTACTTAAAAGGCATAAAAGTGCAATTGGATTGACATTAAAGGACATAAAATGCATTAATCTATTAATTTACACACATAGAATACATTTAGAGGATAATGCTAAAACTTCTCAACATCCTCAAAAAAGATTAAATCCACACATGAAAGAGGTAGTTAGAGCTGAAGTCCTTAAATTGCTTGATGTTGGAATTATCTATCCTATCTTTGATAGCCAGTGGGTAAGCCCTACATAAGTTGTGCCTAAGAAATCTAGAATAACAGTGGTTGAAAATGATAAAGGTGAATTAATACCTATGCGAGTCTCATCCAGTTGGCGTATGTGTATTTATTTTAGAAAATTAAATGCTGCTATTACGAAAGATCATTTTTTCTTGCCATTTCTTGATCAAATTCTGGAAAGCGTAGTAGGACATCTATATTACTATTTTCTTGATGGTTATTCAAGTTATAATCAAATACCAATTGCATTGGAGGATAAAAAAAATCACTTTTACATGCCCCTTTGGTACTTTTGCACATAGAAGGATGCCTTTTGGCCTTTGTAACGCTCCCACAACATTCCAAAGATGCATGTTAAGTATTTTTAGTGACATGATTGAGCATTATTTAGAGGTTTTCATGGATGACCTAACAGTTTTTGAAAATTGTCTTAATAATTTAGAAAAAGTTCTTAAAAGATGCGAAAAAAAAAAATTTGTGCTAAACTAGGAAAAATGTCATTACATGGTTACCTCAGGAATAGTGTTAGGTCATATGATATCTTCCAAAGGAATTGAAGTTGATAAGGCCAAAGTTGAATTAAGTGCTCATTTGCCTTCCCCAAAAACAGTCAGAGAAGTTCATTCCTTTTTAGGACATGCAAGATTTTATAGAAGATTCATTAAGGACTTCAGTGCCATATCTAGGCCATTATGTAATCTTCTGTTGAAAGATGCACTATTTGATTGGACTCAAGAATGTCAAAAATCTTTTGAAAAATTAATTGGTCTTCTGACATCTGCTCCAATCATGCAATCCCCTGAATGCTCTTTGGCTTTTGAGTTGATGTGTGATGCTAGTGATTTTGCTGTGGGCGCTATTTTAGGCCAAAGAAAGGAAGGTAAGCCTTACGTGATTTGTTACATAAGTAGAACTTTAAATAGTGCACAAATGCATTACACCACTACTGAAAAAGAACTACTTGATGTAATATTTGCACTAGACAAATTTTGATCTTATTTAATTGGTTCTTCTATTATGATTTTCACCGATCATGTTGTCGTTAGATATTTGACGTCTAAGTAGGATGTCAAACCAAGATTGATACGGTGGATCTTGTTGCTTCAAGAATTCAACATCATAATAAAAGATAAGAAAGGAGCTGAAAATGTTGTCGTAGATCATTTGTCCAGACTTACAACAGGCTCACATTTTTATAGCACACCCATCAATAATTCTTTTCCCGATGAATTTTTATTTTCTGTCAATTCCATGCCTTAGTTTGCTAACATAGTCAACTCTCTTGTGACAGGAAAGATGTTGCCTCAATGGACGCACCAAGATAGAAAGAAATTCTTGACAGAGGTGAAAATTTTTTATTGGGATGAACCATACTTGTTCAAATATTTTCTTGACCAAATCTTTCGGAGATGTGTGCTCGACAGAGAGGTAGGTAGTGTCATTAAATTTTGTCACTCATAAGCATGTGGAGGTCACTTTTCTTCAAAGAAAACAACTACGAAAATCTTGCAGTGCAGATTTTATTGGCCCACTTTATTTAAGGACTACTATACTTTTTGTAAAAGTTGTGAAAACTGTCAGAAATTGGACTCCATTTCAGAAAGAAACATGAAGCCTATGAACCCTATCCTTGTCATTGAAATTTTTGATTGTTGGAGAATTAATTTCATGGGTCCATTTTCATCCTCATTTGGATTTGTGTATATTTTGGTTGCAGTTGATTATGTCTCAAAATGGATTGAGGCGATTCTATGCCGACACAATGATCATAAAATTGTTCTCAAATTTTTAAAAGAAAATGTCTTGTGTCGATTTGGAATCCCTCGAGCTATCATTAGTGATGGGGGAACACATTTTTGTAATAAATCATTTGAATATTTAATGAAGAAATATGGTATTACACACAAAATTGCCACCCCTTATCACCCTCAAACAAGTGGACAAGTTGAATTGGCAAATAGGGAGATTAAACAAATTTTAGAAATGGTTAACCCAAATCGTAAAGATTGGTCTTTAAGACTAAACGATGCACTTTGGGCTTACCGTACTGCTTTCAAAACATCCTTGGGCATGTCACCCTATCGGTGAGTCTATGGAAAACCTTATCACTTGCCTATAGAATTGGAACATAAAGCATTTTGAGTCATTAAAGCTTTCAACCTAAACCTTGATGATGCTTGCAAGATACCCAAATTACAATTAAATGAACTTGAGAAATTAAGAAATGATGTATATGAAAACTCAAAGATTTATAAAGCTAGCACAAAAGCTTTTCATGACAAGTCAATTTTGAGAAAATCTTTCGAAATTGGTCAAAAAGTTCTGCTTTATAATTCTCGTCTGCACCTATTCCCTGAAAAATTGAGATCTAGGTGGAGTGGTCCTTTTGTTGTCAAACATGTGTATCCTCATAGGACCATAGACATTGAGAATCCTAGGAATGGTAATGTGTTTAAAATCAATGGACAAAGACTCAAATCATTTCTGGAAAATCAAGCTATTGAGGCAGAATTCATTTCTCTTTATGATCCTTGTTATGAATAGAATTTATTCTAATTTTGTTGCCTTCTTTTTGCAGTTCTTTGTATTCCTGATTAAATGACGGATAATGATACTCTGTGACTTTCAAGTCAGTTTGTTTTTCAATTTCCCAAAATAACTAATTCATTCTCCTTTAAAATGAATGTCATTCTTTCAAACCTGAGAAAACATTTTCCTTCCCTCCCTCAAAATGCTCTAACAAAAATCTATAAAGCTAGATGTGAAAGATTGAGATTGTTAATGCATAAGGGTATGCCAGAAGATGTACGTTGGATAATTGAAGTAAATGTCCGTCTAGCAGGTGAGTCTTCAATGTCATTTGACTCAGACATGCCAGGTCTTAGATGAAGTTCGTATTCTAAAAGGAGAAGAGTAAAAATGTTACAAGTCTGTCACAAATGTGCACGATGGAATTGTAACAAGCGATGTTGTTCTTTGGGGATGGTTTTCGCCAACAGAGAAGATAAAATATTTTTCATTAAGAATGGACTGAGTAAGGAGTCATTAAATGATATGTTATTGACTCTTGAGACGCATTCTTATGGATTTGTTCATCATGAACTTCTTAATTTGTGGAATCTCTTCAAGGATGAAGAAAAACATTACAGCCTTGGGAATCTGACTCTAAAAGACCCTGTTTGCCAATTTATAAAAAAATTGGATGAGAAACTTATTCTCGACTCATAGAAGGCATTTAAGCCATTACTGGATATGAAACCAGAGGTAGATGTGAGCCATATCCATAACAATCTGTACATATTATCTTCTTCTTCTTCATGTTTTCTTAGAAAAAATAAAAAAATAAAAAAACAAGGTTAAAAGAGACAAAAATGAGAAAATGAGGGCGAAACTTCAGTTTAACTTAGCCTTTAATTAGATTAAGAGCCCCGGATGGATATCTATCTTTTCATATACTCAAAAGGAGACCTTCATATATCGGTATATAAATAAGGTTCATGTGCTAAACTCTGTACAGAGTCATTCTTAGTGTCCCAAAGTTTACCTTCTAGGAAAGCTGAGAAGATGGGCAGATAGAAGTGTTCCATGTTGGCATACTCGCGTGACTATGCAACTGAGCTGGATCCTATGATTTAATGCCATGGGCTCTCCAGCGACCTCTCACTGGCTGTGGTCCTTAAGTGGTAACTATCGGATTTATGCACTTTAATTAGTTGCATTGTAGCTCAATCCAATATATTCCACAAGTGGGAGGGAGAAGAATTCCAAGATTGGCTGAATCGTCTTGGTATTACTGCACTCATGATGTGCAATATAAAGATATGCCATGAAAACTGTACATAAAGGTATGTCATCTTTGTATGATTTTGTTGTATTTTAGTTTTGGACAAACAATCCTTTAAGCAGGGTCCTTCAGAGATTTCTAGACTTCTTTACCCTGATGATTTTCTTGAAGTTCAAAAAAACAAAAACAAAACAAAAACAAAAAAAAAAGATTATGTGTTTCTTAATTTCAAACTTTTCTGATAACAGCCAAGCTACCTTTATAGGTGTTATTATTACCCTTTCCATTCTTTTTCCTATTTAAACACTTCATTTTCTCTATTTTCCTCTAACCTAGAATCATTCAAAGGGAAGGTGAGTATAGAAATGGAAGGTGTTTCTATTCGTCAACTTAAAAATATCTGTGTATTTTGTGGGTCTAAGTATAGGAAGGGTTTAGAGTTTGTAAATGCAACAACCACTCTTGGTCGAACACTTGCTACGAAGAATATTCATCTTGTATATGGAGGAGGTTATCGTGGGTTAATGGGGGCTGTATCACTTACTACATATATAGGAGACAGTCAGGTTTTAGGTGTCATTCTTAAACCTTTCACTCAACAGAACATCACTGGAGAGACAATTGGGGAGGAACTTAAGGTATCATCTATGCATGAACGAATGAAGATAATGCTTGACAATTCTGATGCATTCATTGCCTTACTAGGTGATTTTGGTACTTTAGAAGAAATTTTTCAAATTTTCTCTTGGGCCCAACTGAACATCCACCATAAACCCATATGTTTGTTGAATGTAAAAAATTTCTTTGATATTTTGTTACTTTTTCTTGACAAAGCTGTGGAACATAAATTTATCACACCTTCGATAAGACAACTTCTTATCTCTGCTTCCACTATTGATGAGTTGATTGATAAATTAGAAGCTTTTGTTTATAAACTTGATTCATCAATAGCTCAGATAGATTGGTCAGTAGGAAGCATTGAGGGAAGCAACATACAAAGAAAGCCAGATCTGACACTTTGTTTATAACTTTTCTTTACCTTTGATTTTATTTACCGTACTTTGTGTCAGATTTCTCCAACAGGTAATATCTTCTATCTTTTACTCATCTATATTTTAACATTGAGGACAATGTTGTGATCTGGTTGGGGGGAAGGATAGTAAAGGATAGTTGACCAAATTTTTTTTTTAGAAAGTATGATATGATTGTCATGGACTTACTAAACCAATGAATGATGGCAGAGTAAGGAGCAATTTTACTCCTGAGATGCATCTAAATTGGGAAGTATGTTTAGTGAAATGACTGTCAGAAACCTATTCATAGTAAAACCAAATAAGGATGGCAGAGTAAGGAGTAAATTTTGCTTTGGAGGTAAATTCACTCTTGAGACACATCTTAATTGAGGAAATAATTATTTTGTGTAGAAGTAGCAAATGGATTCTTGGATCTTAGCATAAATTGTCTTCTTTCTTAAAAATCAAAAGCTTGGATATGAATGTTGATATGGTGGATTGAGAATGATAGAAATATGCCTTATGAGATTTTGAGTCTATTGATGAATAGATTGAATATCTGCACCATTCTCTTCTTTCTTATGTGATTTTTTTTCACTCATGAATTGTTACTCTAGAGCTTATTTTGATTCTTTTTTAGGCTACATTTTCACATGCATACATAAATATGATTGAGGCATTTTGGAATAGCTACTTTGACCAAATAGTCATCCTTGCATATTTTCCCTTGTGTAACCCCTTTGAGCTTATTTGATCATTCTTTATTTTTAGTTCATTACGTGCCTTTAAAAAAAACATGTTTTTACCTAACCTTAGGCAATAAGAGAGCATTGGCCTTGTTCTTGAACAAGTGTGGGGGTGTGTGTGCAAAATGATAAAAAAAAAAGAGAGCTGACCACCGTTGTAATCAAAGGATTATCTAAGTCTCCTAATACACCATGTGACATATCCATACCTAGAATAAAGGTGGATGCTTGGAAATAACAAGAAGAGAAGGAGAAGGTTCAGACTTAACAATGAATTCAATTCACCAATTTGGGATTAATCTTCAACAAAAGATTAGTCAAATATTGGTCATTGTCCTTTATACTGAATGTTCTCAAACATCTTTTCCACTCTAACTGTACCATAATGCTCTTCTATTCTCTTTGCTATTTATCCTCTCATATCCATATTATGCCCTCTCCTTTACCATGGCCCCATTACAACCTTGAATAAAGTCCTATTGATTTTTGCGTGCATGTGTTCTGAGTAGTGAAGAAGTAGAAGATAAGCAAGCTTATAATAGTGCAATTTTTCATGGGCTGAAAAGAGTGAAATACTTACCTTTTAAACACTTGAGGGATTGAGAGTGAATGCTATGAGGATCTATCATTCTTGATTCATTCTTTTCAACTAAAGTTTCCTTGTTTGTTGGTTTGAGATGTGAAGAAATGTTACCTCATTAATGCTTTGATCCCTTGAATTTCTGGTTGCTCTTATTGATTCATCAAGTCTTTTAGAGTTTTTAGCTTTTGAGTCTGTGCCATTTTTCTTTGTTTCCTAGCTTTGGTCTTATGTGTTTTGCCCAAGAGTGCAAAAAGCTAAGTGTGGGGGAATTTGATAATCACATATTTTATACATTAATAAACCCTCACTTTTAGTCATTTACACTCTCCATATACTTAATTGATTAAGCTTGGTTGTGTTTTGTAAGTTTAGACTAAAATTGGACTTAATTGATTTTTTCCAACATTATTTTGGTCTTACATTATTTCTATATTTTGGTCATATCTTGAGTTCTAGATGTCTTATAATTATGTATCTTATGTTGTAGAAAAGATGATAGAGAACTCTAAAACTATCATGAAGAGCTCTAGGGAAAAATCAGACATCTAGTGGAGCTAATTGGGCTTGGAAGTAAGAACACGAGTTTTGTGACTGGAACCCGAACAATGTGCAGTAATCATTGCATAATTCGAGTTGAAGGAACTGAAATGGGATGAAAATTTGGCGTCTAAAAGTTAATACCTATATCTATAACTTTCATGAAGAACACAAGAGCTCATTCGGACAGCTTGGAGGTCATATTGGGTCTGGAAGTCAAAACAGAGGTGCTGAACCTGGCCTAAGCAATCTGTAATAATTGGGTCATATCTTGGGTTATAGGACGAATTTTTGGATGATTCTGGTGGCATTGGAAAACTAAGACAATTTTCTAGAACTTTCATGAAGACCACTTTGCATAGTCTTGATGTTATCCATGAGTTCATTACTGAATGATTTCAGAGACAAGAAATTTTAATAATTTTCCACTCTCAAATGTTCTTTGGCATTTTCCACTCATCCACTCACTCATTAATCAATTCCCTTGTCATTTTGTATCCCTAATCCTCTATAAAAGGGACCATAGGTAGATCATTTGAAAAATCTTGGTTTTAAATTAAGTTTATGCTATTATGTTATTTACTTGTAGTAATTTTCTTTTGTTGTAAATAGAAGTTTTGATCATCATCATCTTCTTCTCTCTTTCTTTCTTCTTGCTCATAGGTAACTAATTTTCATTTTTTTTGGGTGAAGGAGTGAAGCTTTTGGTAATAAAATAAAATTAGATTAATTTCTTTCTTGTGCTTAAATGATATATTCAAGTGATCATTATGCGTATTGTATTTTGTTTCTAATCAATTTAGAAACCCTCCTTGTAAAGTAGAGTTCTTGATTCATTGTAGACAAGTGGTTTGACACAATGAATGCTTGAATCCATTTACAAGTGTAGGTTTTGGTAAATAATTAAAGGAACCATAATATAACTACATATATAATTCTAAATAGATTTTGAATGTTTTATTCTCAGATTGGAACCTCCGTTGTGCGTGGATTTCAATTGAGTTATAAAAAGAATTAATCTTGTCTAATTTATTATCAAAAGTGGATCTCCTAGCCCAAACAAGTTCTTTAATTTAATTGTAAACAAGTTTTATTATCTTTATTGTTGTGACAAAGCCTTCCCTTAGCTCAAAGAATTTTTCTTCATCATTTCTCTATGAATATACCTCGGACTCCCGAGAAATTTATTACTTGAGAAACCTGCACTTGGGTTTGCATCCTTTAATTTGCATTATCTATAAGAAGCGATGGGAACGAAACTTTGTTTGAGTTCTGCTTATCATCCGCAAACAGATGGTCAATCAGAGAGGATAATTCAATCGCTGGAAGATCTGTTGAGAGCTTGTATTTTAGAACAGTCTGGGAGTTGGGATGAATTTTGACCTTTGACAGAGTTCACCTACTATAACAGTTCATTCAAGCATAGGGATGGCACCCTATGAGGCTTTATATGGACGACGATGCAGAACACCTTTATACTGGTACCAAGATGGACAACATCTTACGATAGGGCCTGATCTTATGCAACAAATAACGGAAAAAAGTTAAGATGATTCAGGAAAAGATGTAGACTGCTCAGAGTCAACAGAAAAGCTATGCGGACAA
The DNA here is from genome assembly GCA_029884605.1 of Ormosia emarginata. NCBI lineage: Eukaryota > Viridiplantae > Streptophyta > Magnoliopsida > Fabales > Fabaceae > Ormosia > Ormosia emarginata. Next base: position 361,830 of record JAQQTP010000013.1, on the reverse strand, counting down.
GAGAAGAAAACCTCTTAAGTTTGAGGAAGGCGAGCATATGTTTTTGAAAGTCACACCTACGACTGGGGTCGGTCGAGTTCTTAAATCCAGAAAACTCACTCCCAAATTCATTGGACCTTATCAAATTCTTTATCAAATAGGTCTAGTAGCCTATCAAATAGCTTTACCACCTTTTCTCTCTAACCTTCATAATGTCTTCCATGTGTTGCAATTGTGAAAGTATATTCCTGATTCAACCTATGTCATAACAACGGATACAATACAATTGAAAGAGAATTTAAACTATGAGACACTTCCTGTAAAGATTGAGGATAGGAGAATGAAGCAACTTAGAAGAAAAGAAATTCCATTAGTAAAGGTGATCTGGAATGACGTGACTAGAGACGTAACGTGGGATCTAGAGGATAAGATGAAGGAACGATATCCACATATATTCTAAGGTATGAAAAATTTCGAGGATTAAATTTCTTTTTAGAAGGGGAGAGTTGTAATGCCTCGGAAATTGCTTGTTTTCTGTTATATAAGTTTTTTTATAATATTTATAATTTTTGTGAATTATTTGGGTAATTTTGATTACTTTATCATATTTCTCGATTTATGTGGCCGTTAAGTAGGGCCGAAAAAATAAAATATTTTTCCAAAGCTAGAAAGCTTTGGGCTGTGGAAGCAGTACCGGAGGATCTTACTAAACCTGATGCCGGACACAGTTTATGAAGTTTTTATTTTTTTGAGATTTTATCTAATAAATAAAATTATAGTACGTTTTATTATCCATTGAACGATGGATACTAGTTTTGTTAATTGTAACCTTTGTTTATTGGATCATAGCTTTTAGTAAAGTACTAGTCATTTTTTCTAGAGTGTTCTCTTTTTGTGACATCACCTATGTGACATCATCTTTGACTTTCCCAAAGGTAAAACTAAGCTTCCTCAATAAGTTTTACCTGAGACTTGCTAGAGAAGCCTCTTTTCTCTCTCTTTGGGAAGGCCCCACAGTTTTGGGGGGAAGGAAAATATGACAAGGTTGTCATCTTTTCACTTAAGCCTTCATTTAACTTTTTTAATTCAAAAGTTTCTCTTTTCTCTCTCGCTTTTTCTCTTCTCTTTTTCTCTCCATGCTCCACGGCCAAGCACGCCATTGCACAAAAGTACAACTTAGACCCCAAAAACCCTCTAGAGGTCGTAAGCCTCCCAAGAGTGTAAAAACCTAATTTTTTCATTACATGCATCAAATCCTTTAACACCTAATCACCTAAGTTTCAATTCCCACAAAAGATCAAACTCAAACCCCCAAAGTATGGCCCAAGACCTTGACCTCCTAAAAGGGTAGGAAACCGTACATTTTTTTATTTATCCAATCCAAGCAATCCAACATCATCAAGGCATTCAAAACAACCAACATTTTCATATAAATCAAGTATACACACAAAAGCATGAAAAACAAGCATACAAAGTGAGCAATCCATTATGGATTCCTCCATCAACAACCACTCAAAAGTTTCCTCACCACCAATAAAGGTTGAAGTGAGTAAATCTCCCTTTTACCTAAGGGAAGAACATGAAAAATCACTCCTTGATGGTGCTTGTGAGATTCTGCCAAGAGCTCACCAAAACCCTAGGAAATCAAACTCAAGGAATCAACACCAATGGCTTGAAAAGAAATGATCCATGGCCATGAAAATGACTATAGAAATGAAAAAGAAGAAGAGAAGGTAAGGAATCAAAAGTTTACCTCAAAAGCTTCAAGCTTTGTTCTTAAAGAAAAGTGATGAAAATGATGGATTTGGAAGATGATCACCAGAGAGGAAATGTTTAGAATGAGAAGAGGAATCTAGAAACAGTAGTAGTGAAGCAAGCAAATGAAGATGACCACATGGAGGGCTGCAACCGTGGAGAGTGGAGAGGAAGAGAGAAAAAGATGAAGAGAAAAAGATGAAGAGGAAATGAAGAGAAAAAGGGTAATAGCTTTTTGCGATTTAGAATTTTAGAGTAAAGAATAATAAGGCAAAAAGCCAAATTTTGGCTCCCCTAAGGGCTCCAAGCCGTAGCACCAAGAGAGAAGGAGAGGGGAGAGATTTGGCTTCTCATGTAAGTTTGGGCAATTTGGTCAAAGCTTCCTTCAGAAGCTTTGATTAAAATATCTTTCTTTTTGAAATAAATGTGATTTGATTTGACATAAAGTGAATTTCCTTTGGTTAAATAAGATTTTTACTACAAGCTATTATCTAATAGACAATTGTTACAGTTGACAGAAGTCAGTGTTAATTGTTCAACAGATAATAAAATACACAATAATTTTTATTTATAAGATAAAAATCTTAAAAAACGTGAAACCTCGTAAACTATGTCCAGTCTTGGGTTTAGTAAGATCTCCCATCGACATTTCCATAGATCAAGTTCTTTGGAGAAAATATCTCATTTCCCCGGCTCTATTCAGTATGCACGTAAAATGAGAAATAATATTAAAATATTCTGCATTCTCAGAAAAATCTAAAAAAATTCACAAAATTCACAAATATTATAAAATGACTATTTATAATAAAATAAACAATTTTTGGGGTGTTACAACAGCAATGTTAATCATTTTCAAAGGAAGCCTTATTCCCGACCTGCAAGGAATCAACATCAACCACAATCACATGGTGGAGGTTCGAGTGGTAATTCTGGTGGTAACCAAGTTGGTCGGACTGTGGCATCTTTGCCAAGATGCTTGAAATGTGGAAGGGACCACTTGACCAAGGAGTGTACAATTAAAGGGGTCATTTGCTTCAAATGCGGGAAGCCCGGCCATATCTCCAGAGACTGTAATCTTCCCAAGGCGGAGCCTTCTGTCGATAATATGTGAGCTGCAAGACCTCAGGGAGGAGGAAGAGTTTATACTATGAGTGGATCGAAAGCCTCCAAATCCGAAGATCTGATAAAGGGAGATTGTGCCATAGAAGGTAATCTTTTATCTGTACTGTATGACTCAAGAGCAACCCATTCTTTTATTGCTTATGATTGTGTGCATCGATTAGGATTGCCTGTGTCTTCTTTACCTTATGATTTGAGTATTTCTACCCCTATTGTTGAACTTGTTGTTACTACCCAAGTTTGTTTGAATTGTCCTATGATTGTTGAAGGTCAAGTCTTTTCTATTGATTTGATCTGTTTACCTCTTTCTCAAATAGCCATAATCTTAAGAATGGATTAGTTATCTTCTAACTATATCCTGCTGGATTGTTCCAGTAAAACCCTAGTTTTCCCTAAGACTGAAATTTCTGGATTTTTAACGGCCAACCAAGTTACAGCTTTCTTGAGAGAGGGAGCTCAGGGATACATGTTATTGTCTTCCTTAGAAATCAAGAGTGAGATGGATGTGAATGTTATTCCAGTAGTCAATGAGTTTTCCGAAGTCTTTCCTAATGATGTACCTGGTTTACCATCGGAGTGGAAGATAGAGTTTATTATCGATTTTGTACTTGGATCTGATCCTATATCCATAGCACCATACAGGATGTCATCGTCAGAGTTAGTTGAACTCAAGAAACAGTTGGTGGAACTTTTGGAAAAGCAATTTGTCAGGCCTAGTGTATCACCCTGGGGAGTGCCAGTATTGTTAGTCAAGAAGAAGGATGAAACTTCTTGATTATGTGTAGATTATTGCCAGTTGAACAAGATCACAATCAAGAACAACTATCCACTCCCGAGGATAGATGATTTGATGGATCAGCTGAAGGGAGCCGCTATTTTCTCCAAGATTGATTTGTGTTCTGGCTATCATTAGATCCAAGTGAAGGTAGAGGGTATTCCCAAAACGGCCTTTCAAACGCGTTACGAGCATTATGAATATCTTGTGATGCCGTTTGCAGTGACGAATGCTCCTGCAATATTCATGGATTACATTAATAGAATCTTTCGTCCTTACCTAGACAGATTTGTCGTTGTCTTTATCAATGACATTTTGATCTATTCTCGAAATCAGGAGGAACATGTTGAACATCTTGGTGTAGTTCTTCAAATTCTGAAGGAGGAGAAGTTATACGCCAAGTTGTCAAAGTGTGAATTCTGGTTGGAAGAAGTTAAGCTTTTGGGTCATGTGATTTTGAAGGAAGGAATTGCAGTGGATCCGTTGAAGGTTGAAATAATTCTTCAATGGGAAAGACCGAAGACCGTGACAAAGATTCGTAGCTTTGTGGGATTAGTCGATTATTATCGAAGATTCATCGAAGGATTTTTGAAGATAATGGGACCTCTCACTCAGCTTACAAGAAAGAATCAACCTTTTCAATGGACTGATGCATGTGAAGAAAGTTTTCAAGAGTTGAAGAGACAACTAACTACTTCACCAGTTTTGGTTATACATGATCCCAAAGAACCCTTTGAGGTGTTTTGTGATGCTTTACATTAAGGCTTATGATGTGTGCTCATGTAGAATAGAAAGGTTGTAGCATACGCTTCAAGGCATTGAGAGTGCATGAAAAGAATTATCCTACACATGACATAAAGTTAGTTGTTGTTGTGTTTGCTTTGAAAATATGGAGACATTTTCTGTATGGAGCAATGTTCAATGTCTACAGCGATCATAAGAGTCTGAAGTACTTGTTTGACTAAAAGGAGGTGAACATGAGGCAAAGGAGGTGCTTGGAGTTTTTGAAAGATTACAATTTTCAACTTCAGTATTACCCCGGAAAGGCAAACGTCATGGTAGACGCTTTAAGTAGGAAGATGCTTAGTATCTCTGCTATGATAGTTAAGGAGAAGGAATTGATAGAGCAATTCAGGGATATATGGTCGTCTGTGGAATTGACATCGGGGAAGATTTGTTTGAATATGGTTATTATTTCAAGTGATCTAGTGGAAGAAATTCAACAGAAACAAAAAGGTGACAAATTTTTGCAAAATGAGAGGGAGCTGATGAAGCGAGACATTATGTCAATAGTTGGGGAAGGACTTGATGGAATCCTAAGGTTCAAAGGCAGGGTTTGTGTGCCCAATGATCCGGAGCTTAGGAAGTTAATTCTCGAAGAAGCCCACACGAGCAAGTTGAGTATGCATCCGGGAATGACCAAGATGTACCAAGACCTAAAATAATTATTTTGGTGGCACGGAGTGAAGAGGGACGTTGCCAAGTATGTGTCATCTTGTCTGGTTTGTTAGAAATTTAAGGTTAAACATCAGAGACCTTCAGGAATATTGTAACCTTTAATTATTCCTGAATGGAAATGGGATAGTATTGCAATGGATTTCGTGGTTGGACTACCAAGGACCTGAAAGGAGTATGATTTGATATGGGTGATTGTTGATTGGCTTACGAAGTCTGCACAATTCTTACCAATTAACATAAGCTATTCAATGGAGAGGTTGACTCAACTGTATATTGGTGAAATAGTTAGACTTCATGGTGTGCCTTCTAGTATTGTTTCTGATAGAGACCTGAGGTTTACATTAAGGTTTTGGCAAAGTCTACTGATAATAACATATTTTATACATTAATAAACTTTTATTTTTAGTCATTTACACTCTCCATGTACTTAATTGATTAAGCTTGGTTGTGTTTTGTAAGTTTGGACTCAAATTGGACTTGATTGATTTTTTCCAGCATTATTTTGGTCTTGCACTGTTTCTATATTTCGATCATATCTTGAATTCTAGATGTCTTATAATTATGTATCTGATAACTCCACAAGTTGTAGTTATTTTGGCCCTATATTTGTGCCTTATTGTCTGCTTAGCCCTTATTTTGAAGCATGAATGGAAGAGTTTAGCATGATTTGATTTCAATGTCTTCCATCATGATTCTGAGAACATGTGTTTGATTCTTGGATATATTGAGTACATTTGCACTGATTATTGAATTGGAAATTTCTCTATGGCAGGTAAGGTTCCAACTAAGTGAATCATTTCAGATTTGAACCTGCATTTCAAGAGAAAGCTTTGTGCAAGTATCAGCTTGTCACACTGCAGCGTTGCATTTGAATGTTGCGGCGTGAGACTCCTCTACATCCAAAGTCAGAGAGCTACACATGTAATGCGCCACGGTGTGGCATTTGAATGCTGCGGTGTGACCCTATTTTCTGAGCCTTATAAATATTGTTGCATCGATTTTTATGAAGAGTTAGGTTTTATTTTAGAAAGCTGCAGCTAGGTTTTACCATTTCAGACCAGTAGGAAGCAGAAGTGACCAAGTTTGGAGTCTCTCTTCACCTTGGTGGAGGATTGGAGCTTGGAGGATCACTCCCCTTAGCTTTGTTCTTCTCTTCTCTTCTCCTTTCTCTTTTCCATATCCATGACTCTGAGTATTAGTGATCTATTTTCGTTTGTCATGGCTGGCTAGGCTGTTTATAGGGTTTACTTTGGATCCTCCTATGGATATTGATTAATCTTGTAATCCTTTGAGTTATATACATGATTTGGTATTTGTTCAATCATATAGTGTTTAATGCTTTGATTGTTTGATCAGCTTCCAACTGATTTGTTCAAATCTAATGAACCTAGACATAGAAATTTGGATTTGAGATCGTATGTATGATTGATGCATGTTCTATTTCATTCAATTGGCTTGGATGTAATGATTCGTTAATAAGATAGAAATATACCTATCGGCCATGCATAGTAACTTATTGGGAATAAATCGTTCATTAGTAGAGCTTACACTAGCCTTTATGAAAGCATAGTAGATTAGGTAAGTAACACCAGGGTTGATTGACCTAGACATAGGCTTTCGGCTAAAGTAGATTCCAAGCTAACATAACCATTGCATTTATATTACTCGTAAGGATTGCTTGTTAACAATTGAAATAGGAGGTGAAAAAGGATACCATATTCTCTAAATCATTATCTCACTCAATTTAATAGTTTTTAAGTTCTTCTTAGTAGTTTAATACAAACCTTTGTGATTTATATGTCCTTGAATAGAAATACTTAAGTTATTAGTTTATAATTTGCACTAAATTTAATGATTGTCCTCGTAGGAACGATATCCGACTCTTAGCAATACTACAGGTGCGACCCGTGCACTTGCGGTAAGCAAAAGAGTGAATAATATCTTACCTTGTAGAAAAGATAAGGAGGATCTCTACAACTTTCATGAAGATCTCCAGGGAAAAATCAGACATCTAGTGGAGCTAATTGGGCTTGGAAGTCAGAACACGAGTTTTATGACTGGAATCCAAATAGTGTGCAGTAATCATTGCATAATTCGAGTTGAAGGAGCTGAAATAGGCTAAAAATTTGGCATCTAAAAGTTAAGACCCATATCTACAACTTTCATGAAGAACACAAGAGCTCATTCGGATAGCTTGGAGGTCATATTAGGTCTGGAAGTCAAAACAGAGGTGCTGAAACTGGGCCTAAGCAGTCTGTAGTAATTGGGTTATATCTTGGGTTATAGGACGAATTTTTGGATGATTCTGGTGGCATTGGAAAACTAAGACAATTTCCTAGAACTTTCATGAAGACCACTTTGCATAGTCCTGATGTTATCCATGAGTTCATTACTGAATGATTTCAGAGACAAGAAATTTTAATAATTTTCCACTCACAAAAGTTCTTTGGCATTTTCCACTCATCCACCCACTCATCCACTCACTCATTAATCAATTCCCTTGTCATTTTGTATCCTTAATCCTCTATAAAAGGGACCATAGGTAGATCATTTGAAAAATCTTGGTTTTAGATTAAGTTCATGCTATTATATTATTTACTTGTAGTAGTTTTCTTTTGTTGTAAATAGAAGTTATGATCATCATCTTCTTCTTCTCTCTTTCTATCTTCTTGCTCATGGGTAATTAATTTTCATGCTGTTTGGGTGAAGGAGTGAAGCTTTTGGTAATAAAATAAGGTTAGATTAATTTCTTTTTTGTGCTTAAATGATATATTATCAAGTGATCATTATACGTGTAGTATTTTATTTCCAATCAATTTAGAAACCCTTATTGTAAAGTGGAGTTCTTGATTTATTGTAGCAAGTGGTTTGGCATAATGAATGCTTGAATACATTTATAAGTGTTGGTGTTAGTAAATAATGAAAGGAACCATAATATAACTACGTATGTAATTCCAAATGGACTTCGAATGTTTTATTCTCCGATTGGAACCTCCGTTGTGCGTGAATTTCAATTGAGTTATAAAAAGAATTAATCTTATTCTTAATTTATTACCAAAAGTGGATCTCCTAGCCCAAGCAAGTTCTTTAATTTAATTGTAAACAAGTTTTATTATCTTTATTGTTGTGACAAAGCCTTTCCTTACCTCAAAGCATTTTTTTTCATCAATTCCCTGTGGATCAACCTTGGACTCCCGAGAAATTTATTACTTGAGACAACTTGCACTTGGGTTTGCATCCTTTAATCCACATCAAGTTTTTGGAGCCGTTACCGGGGACTTGATTTGAAGTTTTAATTTATTGAGATTTTTTTTCTTTAATAAAATTTGTTCTCTCTTCTCCCTCATTGGAGCAAAAGATCGGTTTACCGATCATTTGATTTCTTTACTAATTCTCTAACTTTCTAACTTACTAACTTGCTAACATACTAACTTTTTAACTTTTATATTTATGTCATTTATTGATGCTTACTAACTTTCTAACTTTTATATTTATGTTATTTAATTTTGCTATCTAACTTTTTAATTTATATCATTTAATTTTGCTTTCGACTTACTAACTTGCACATTATTTTTTTTATTTTTTATTTTTAAGTTATTATTTATGCTTAATATTTAATGGCTGGTGTAAACCGACTTGTTCAATATTTTTTTTATTTTGAAGTCATTTATTTATGCTTAATTAGTATCGTGATTTAAATTCTGGTCGTTTAGTTAAAATTAATCATGGTACTTTATATATTAATTTGTTTGAATCATAATCACACACAATTGGCACAATGGCTAAAAATGAAAGTGTACATGATGAACATGAAAATCAACTGTTGTGAACCATGTGTGAATATTTGCAACCACCTCGAAACTCTGTCCATCATGCTTTATCTTTCCACTCAATACCAATAATTTTATATTTAAGCTAGGTATGATTTCTTTACTTCCTAATTTTCATGGTTTAGAATCTGAAAGCTCATATTTACATCTAAAAGAATTTGAAGAAGTATATATTGCTTTCAATGACCAAAATTGCACTGAAGAGATTGTTAAGCTTAAATTGTTTCTTTTTTCTTTAAAAGATAAGCAAAAACTTAGCTTAACACTTTGAAACCAAGAACAATTGGCACATGGCAAGAAATGTAAGGTGAGTTCTCAAAGAAATTTTTTCTAACACATAAAACTAATGCTATGAAAAGACAAATCCAAATTTTTTTCCAAAATTCAAATGAAACATATTTTCAATGTTGGGAACGGTTTAAAGATTTGTTAAATTCTTGCCCACATCATGGTTTTGAAAAATGACGCACTATAAGCTTCTTTTATGAAGGTTTAACACCTGAAACTAAACAATTTGTGAAAACAATGTGCAATGATGAGTTTCTTGATAAAGAACTTGATGAAGTTTTAGACTATTTAAACCAGTTGGCTGAAAATTCTCAATCTTGGCATGGTACTGATATTTCTAAAAATTCAATTAGATCTAACCTTGCAAATGCTAATAAAGGAAAATATCACCTTAGTCAAGAGGAAGATCTAAATGCTAGGTTTGCCAGTTTGGCTAGAAAAATTGAAGCAATGGAATTAGGAAAAGCAAAAGAAATCAAATCTGGACAAAATGAAGAAATTTGTGGCATTTGTGATGACTTACAACACTCAACATATGAATGTCCTAAGATTCTTATTTTTAAAGAAGTTTTACATGAGCAAGTAAATGTAATGAATAATTTTAAAAAGCTATTTACTTCTTTTTCAGATACATACAATCCGGGATGGAGAAATCACCTGAACTTCAGCTGGAAGAATAATAATTAGTCATAATTCGTGCAACCACCACCTCCTTAGGCACAACAGTACTCTCAAAATTCTCAAGGATATGCACCTTATGTCCCACCATATAGGAAAAATCTTGAAGAAACACAGCATGCATTCATAGAAAAGTAAGATGCCATTAATAAACAAAACAATCAAACTATGATTGACATAAAAGAAACTCTTGCTAAACTTTCTTCTGCATTTACCATTCATGAGAAAGGAAAATTTCCTTCTTAACCTCAACCAAATCCCAAAGGTCAGTACAGTCTAAATGAGGATAGTTTAGAAAACCAACAAATGGATTAAGTCAAGTCAGTGATAACTCTTAGGAGTGGAAAGGTTGTTGAAAAACAAATTCTCGAACCTTGTGAGAAAGATGATGAACCAATTCCCCAAGAAAATGAAAAAGTTGACTAAAAGGAGACCAAACTCTCGCTTGCACCCCTATTTCCTCAAGCATTAAACAATTCAAGGAAATTGAACCATAACACTGAAATTTTTGAAATTTTGAAATGAGTGAAAGTCAATATTCCTCTGTTAGATGTTATCAAACAAATTCTTTTTTATTCCAAATATTTGAAGGACTTGTGCACTGTTAAAAGGAAACTAAATGTGAAAAAGAAAGCCTTTTTGGCTGGACAAGTAAGCTCCATTCTTCAGAAGAATAGTGCGTTGAAATATAAAGACCCTGGTTGTCCTATAATTTCATGCATTATTAGAAAACATAAAATTGAAAAAGCTTTACTTGATCTTAGTTGCTTCCATATTCAGTTTATTGAAAATGCTTTACTTGATCTTGGTTGCTTCCATATTCAGTTTATCAACAACTCAACTTGGGTGAGTTAAAACAACTTCTGTAACTCTTCTACTTGCTGATAGATTAATTAAAATTCTGAGAGGAATAGTAGAATATGTGTTGGTACAAGTTGATAAATTCATATATCCTGTGGATTTTATTGTCTTGGATACTGAACCTATGGTTGATAGTTGCAAGTCAATTCCTGTTATTTTAAGCCATCCATTTTTAACAACATCTAATGCTTTGATAAATTGCAAAAATGGAGTGGTAAAACATTTGGAAACATGACACTGGAGCTCAATGTTTTTAACATGTGCAAGCAACCACAGGAAGTCCTTGATGAAAAGGAGGATGTTGAAGGAATTGAAGCCATTGTAGATGATCATATTCAAACAAGGAGTTCTTCTAACTCATTAGAAATTTGTTTAGTTAATTCATTTGATTTAGCATGTAATTAAATGATGATATATCTGAAATATGCTCTTTACTTGATTGTACCCAGGTAATGGAGTACAAGGGATGGAAACTAAGATTCGAAGAGCTAAAACCCATGAATGATAATACCCATGAAGAAGTGCCCACACCAGAACTAAAGTCATTACCTGCTGGGTTGAAATACACATTTTTAGGAAAAGAGCAAAGCTTTCCAGTGGTAATTTCCTTGTCTCTTACTAAAGAAAAAGAAAGAATGTTAACAGAAGTACTTAAAAGGCATAAAAGTGCAATTGGATTGACATTAAAGGACATAAAATGCATTAATCTATTAATTTGCACACATAGAATACATTTAGAGGATAATGCTAAAACTTCTCAACATCCTCAAAAAAGATTAAATCCACACATGAAAGAGGTAGTTAGAGCTGAAGTCCTTAAATTGCTTGATGTTGGAATTATCTATCCTATCTTTGATAGCCAGTGGGTAAGCCCTACATAAGTTGTGCCTAAGAAATCTAGAATAACAGTGGTTGAAAATGATAAAGGTGAATTAATACCTATGCGAGTCTCATCCAGTTGGCGTATGTGTATTTATTTTAGAAAATTAAATGCTGCTATTACGAAAGATCATTTTTTCTTGCCATTTCTTGATCAAATTCTGGAAAGCGTAGTAGGACATCTATATTACTATTTTCTTGATGGTTATTCAAGTTATAATCAAATACCAATTGCATTGGAGGATAAAAAAAAATCACTTTTACATGCCCCTTTGGTACTTTTGCACATAGAAGGATGCCTTTTGGCCTTTGTAACGCTCCCACAACATTCCAAAGATGCATGTTAAGTATTTTTAGTGACATGATTGAGCATTATTTAGAGGTTTTCATGGATGACCTAACAGTTTTTGAAAATTGTCTTAATAATTTAGAAAAAGTTCTTAAAAGATGCGAAGAAAAAAGATTTGTGCTAAACTAGGAAAAATGTCATTACATGGTTACCTCATGAATAGTGTTAGGTCATGTGATATCTTCTAAAGGAATTGAAGTTGATAAGGCCAAAGTTGAATTAAGTGCTCATTTGCCTTCCCCAAAAACAGTCAGAGAAGTTCATTCCTTTGTAGGACATGCAAGATTTTATAGAAGATTCATTAAGGACTTCAGTGCCATATCTAGGCCATTATGTAATCTTCTGTTGAAAGATGCACCATTTGATTGGACTCAAGAATGTCAAAAATCTTTTGAAAAATTAATTGGTCTTCTGACATCTGCTCCAATCATGCAATCCCCTGAATGCTCTTTGGCTTTTGAGTTGATGTGTGATGCTAGTGATTTTGCTGTGGGCGCTATTTTAGGCCAAAGAAAGGAAGGTAAGCCTTACGTGATTTGTTACATAAGTAGAACTTTAAATAGTGCACAAATGCATTACACCACTACTGAAAAAGAACTACTTGATGTAATATTTGCACTAGACAAATTTTGATCTTATTTAATTGGTTCTTTTATTATGATTTTCCCCGATCATGTTGTCGTTAGATATTTGACGTCTAAGCAGGATGTCAAACCAAGATTGATACGGTGGATCTTGTTGCTTCAAGAATTCAACATCATAATAAAAGATAAGAAAGGAGCTAAAAATGTTGTCGTAGATCATTTGTCCAGACTTACAACAGGCTCACATTTTTATAGCACACCCATCAATAATTCTTTTCCCTATGAATTTTTATTTTCTGTCAATTCCATGCCTTAGTTTGCTAACATAGTCAACTCTCTTGTGACAGGAAATATGTTGCCTCAATGGACGCACCAAGATAGAAAGAAATTCTTGACAGAGGTGAAAATTTTTTATTGGGATGAACCATACTTGTTCAAATATTGTCTTGACCAAATCTTTCGGAGATGTGTGCTCGATAGTGAGGTAGGTAGTGTCATTAAATTTTGTCACTCATAAGCATGTGGAGGTCACTTTTCTTCAAAGAAAATAACTACGAAAATCTTGCAGTGCAGATTTTATTGGCCCACTTTATTTAAGGACTACTATACTTTTTGTAAAAGTTGTGAAAACTGTCAGAAATTGGGCTCCATTTCAAAAAGAAACATGATGCCTCTGAACCCTATCCTTGTCATTGAAATTTTTGATTGTTGGAGAATTAATTTCATGGGTCCATTTTCATCCTCATTTGGATTTGTGTATATTTTGGTTGCAGTTGATTATGTCTCAAAATGGATTGAGGCGATTCCATGCCGACACAATGATCATAAAATTGTTCTCAAATTTTTAAAAGAAAATGTCTTGTGTCGATTTGGAATCCCTCGAGCTATCATTAGTGATGGGGGAACACATTTTTGTAATAAATCATTTGAATATTTAATGAAGAAATATGGTATTACACACAAAATTGCCACCCCTTATCACCCTCAAACAAGTGGACAAGTTGAATTGGCAAATAGGGAGATTAAACAAATTTTAGAAATGGTTAACCCAAATCGTAAAGATTGGTCTTTAAGACTAAACGATGCACTTTGAGCTTACCGTACTGCTTTCAAAACATCCTTGGGCATGTCACCCTATCGGTGAGTCTATGGAAAACCTTGTCACTTGCCTATAGAATTGGAACATAAAGCATTTTGAGTCATTAAAGCTTTCAACCTAAACCTTGATGATGCTTGCAAGATACCCAAATTACAATTAAATGAACTTGAGAAATTAAGAAATGATGTATATGAAAACTCAAAGATTTATAAAGCTAGCACAAAAGCTTTTCATGACAAGTCAATTTTGAGAAAATCTTTCGAAATTAGTCAAAAAGTTCTGCTTTATAATTCTCGTCTGCACCTATTCCCTGAAAAATTGAGATCTAGGTGGAGTGGTCCTTTTGTTGTCAAACATGTGTATCCTCATAGGACCATAGACATTGAGAATCCTAGGAATGGTAATGTGTTTAAAATCAATGGACAAAGACTCAAATCATTTCTGGAAAATCAAGCTATTGAGGCAGAATTCATTTCTCTTTATGATCCTTGTTATGAATAGAATTTATTCTAATTTTGTTGCCTTCTTTTTGCAGTTCTTTGTATTCCTGATTAAATGACGGATAATGATACTCTGTGACTTTCAAGTCGGTTTGTTTTTCAATTTCCCAAAATAACTAATTCATTCTCCTTTAAAATGAATGTCATTCTTTCAAACCTGAGAAAACATTTTCTTTCCCTCCCTCAAAATGCTCTAACAAAAATCTATAAAGCTAGATGTGAAAGATTGAGATTGTTAATGCATAAGGGTATGCCAGAAGATGTACGCTGGATAATTGAAGTAAAGGTCCGTCTAGCAGGTGAGTCTTCAATGTCATTTGACTCAGACATGCCAGGTCTTGGACGAAGTTCGTATTCTAAAAGGAGAAGAGCAAAAATGTTACAAGTCTGTCACAAATGTGCACGATGGAATTGTAACAAGCGATGTTGTTCTTTGGGGATGGTTTTCGCCAACAGAGAAGATAAAATATTTTTCATTAAGAATGGACTGAGTAAGGAGTCATTAAATGATATGTTATTGACTCTTGAGACGCATTCTTATGGATTTGTTCATCATGAACTTCTTAATTTGTGGAATCTCTTCAAGGATGAAGAAAAACATTACAGCCTTGGGAATCTAACTCTAAAAGACCCTGTTTGCCAATTTATAAGAAAATTGGATGAGAAACTTATTCTTGACTCATAGAAGGCGTTTAAGCCATTACTGGATATGAAACCAGAGGTAGATGTGAGCCATATCCATAACAATCTGTACATATTATCTTCTTCTTCTTCATGTTTTCTTAGAAAAAAAAATAAAAAAACAAGGTTAAAAGAGACAAAAATGAGAAAATGAGGGCGAAACTTCAGTTTAACTTAGTCTTTAATTAGATTAAGAGCCCTGGATGGATATCTATCTTTTCATATACTCAAAAGGAGACCTTCATATATCGGTATATAAATAAGGTTCGTGTGCTAAACTCTGTACAGAGTCATTCTTAGTGTCCCAAAGTTTACCTTCTAGGAAAGCTGAGATGATGGGCAGATAGAAGTGCTCCATGTTGGCATACTCGCGTGACTATGCAACTGAGCTGGATCCTGTGATTTAATGCCATGGGCTCTCCAGCGACCTCTCACTGGCTGTGGTCCTTAAGTGGTAACTATCAGATTCATGCACTTTAATTAGTTGCATTGTAGCTCAATCCAATATATTCCACAAGCGGGAGGGAGAAGAATTCCAAGATTGGCTGAGTCGTCTTGGTATTACTGCACTCATGATGTGCAATATAAAGATATGCCATGAAAACTATACATAAAGGTATGTCATCTTTGTATGATTTTGTTATATTTTGGTTCTGGACAGACGATCCTTTGAGCAAGGTCCTTCAAGGGTTTCTAGACTTCTTTACCCTGATGGTTTTCTTGAAGTAAAATAAAAAAACAAAAACAAAACCAAAACAAAAAAAAAGATTCTGTGTTTCTTAATTTCAAACTTTTCTGATAACAACCAAGCTACTTTTATAGGTGTTATTATTACCCTTTCCATTCTTTTTCCTATTTAAACACTCCATTTTCTCTATTTTCCTCTAACTTAGAATCATTCAAAGGGAAGGTGAGTATAGAAATGGAAGGTGTTTCTATTCGTCAACTTAAAAATATCTGTGTATTTTGTGGGTCTAAATATAGGAAGGGTTTAGAGTTTGTAAATGCAACAACCACTCTTGGTCGAACACTTGCTACGAAGAATATTCATCTTGTATATGGAGGAGGTTATCGTGGGTTAATGGGGGCTGTATCACTTACTACATATATAGGAGACAGTCAGGTTTTAGGTGTCATTCTTAAACCTTTCACTCAACAGAACATCACTGGAGAGACAATTGGGGAGGAACTTAAGGTATCATCTATGCATGAACGAATGAAGATAATGCTTGACAATTCTGATGCATTCATTGCCTTACTAGGTGATTTTGGTACTTTAGAAGAAATTTTTCAAATTTTCTCTTGGGCCCAACTGAACATCCACAATAAACCCATAGGTTTGTTGAATGTAAAAAATTTCTTTGATATTTTGTTACTTTTTCTTGACAAAGCTGTGGAACATAAATTTATCACACCTTTGATAAGACAACTTCTTATCTCTGCTTCCACTATTGATGAGTTGATTTATAAATTAGAAGCTTTTGTTTATAAACTTGATCCATCAATAGCTCAGATAGATTGGTCAGTAGGAAGCATTGAGGGAAGCAACATACAAAGAAAGCCAGATCTGACACTTTGTTTATAACTTTTCTTTACCTTTGATTTTATTTACCGTACTTTGTGTCAGATTTCTCCAACAGGTAATATCTTCTATCTTTTACTCATCTATATTTTAACATTGAGGACAATGTTGTGATCTGGTTGGGGGGAAGGATAGTAAAGGATAGTTGACCAAATTTTTTTTTTAGAAAGTATGATATGATTGTCATGGACTTACTAAACCAATGAATGATGGCAGAGTAAGGAGCAATTTTACTCCTGAGATGCATCTAAATTGGGAAGTATGTTTAGTGAAATGACTGTCAGAAACCTATTCATAGTAAAACCAATTAAGGATGGCAGAGTAAGGAGTAAATTTTGCCTTGGAGGTAAGTTCACTCTTGAGACACATCTTAATTGAGGAAATAATTATTTTGTGTAGAAGTAGCAAATGGATTCTTGGATCTTAGCATAAATTGTCTTCTTTCTTAAAAATCACAAGCTTGGATATGAATGTTGATATGGTGGATTGAGAATGATAGAAATATGCCTTATGAGATTTTGAGTCTATTGATGAATAGATTGAATATCTGCACCATTCTCTTCTTTCTTATGTGATTTTTTTTCACTCATGAATTGTTACTCTAGAACTTATTTTGATTCTTTTTTAGGCTACATTTTCACATGCATACATAAATATGATTGAGGCATTTTGGAATAGCTACTTTGACCAAATAGTCATCCTTGCATATTTTCCCTTGTGTAACCCCTTTGAGCTTATTTGATCATTCTTTATTTTTAGTTCATTACGTGCCTTTAAAAAAAAACATGTTTTTACCTAACCTTAGGCAATAAGAGAGCATTGGCCTTGTTCTTGAACAAGTGTGGGGGTGTGTGTGCAAAATGATAAAAAAAAAAGAGAGCTGACCACCACTGTAATCAAAGGATTATCTGAGTCTCCTGATACACCATGTGACATATCCATACCTAGAATAAATGTGGATGCTTGGAAACAACAGGAAGAGAAGGAGAAGTTTCAGACTTAACAATGAATTCAATTCACCAATTTGGAATTAATCTTCAACAAAACATTAGTCAAATATTGGTCATTGTCCTTTATACTGAATGTTCTCAAACATCTTTTCCACTCTAACTGTACCATAATGCTCTTCTATTCTCTTTGCTATTTATCCTCTCATATCCATATTATGCCCTCTCCTTTACCATGGCCCCATTACAACCTTGAATAAAGTCCTCTTGATTTTTGCGTGCATGTGTTCTGAGTAGTGGAGAAGTAGAAGATAAGCAAGCTTATGATAGTGCAATTTTTCATGGGTTGAATAGAGTGAAATACTTACCTTTTAAACACTTGAGGGATTAAGAGTGAATGCTGTGAGGATCTATCATTCTTGATTCATTCTTTTCAACTGAAGTTTCCTTGCTTGTTGGTTTGAGATGTGAAGAAATGTTACCTCATTAATGCTTTGATCCCTTGAATTTCTGGTTGCTCTTATTGATTCATCAAGTCTTTTAGAGTTTTTAGCTTTTGAGTCTGTGTTATTTTTCTTTGTTTCCTAGCTTTGGTCTTATGTGTTTTGCCCAAGAGTGCAAAAAGTTAAGTGTGGGAGAATTTGATAATCACATATTTTATACATTAATAAACCCTCACTTTTAGTCATTTACACTCTCTATATACTTAATTGATTAAGCTTGGTTGTGTTTTGTAAGTTTAGACTAAAATTGGACTTAATTGATTTTTTTCAGCATTATTTTGGTCTTACATTATTTCTATATTTTGGTCATATCTTGAGTTCTAGATATCTTATAATTATGTATCTTATGTTGTAGAAAAGATGATAGAGAACTCTACAACTTTCATGAAGAGCTCTAGGGAAAAATCAGACATCTAGTGGAGCTAATTGGGCTTGGAAGTAAGAACACGAGTTTTGTGACTGGAACCCGAACAATGTGCAGTAATCATTGCATAATTCGAGTTGAAGGAACTGAAATGGGATGAAAATTTGGCGTCTAAAAGTTAAGACCTATATCTATAACTTTCATGAAGAACACAAGAGCTCATTCGGACAGCTTGGAGGTCATATTGGGTCTGGAAGTCAAAACAGAGGTGCTGAAACTGGCCTAAGCAATCTGCAATAATTGGGTCATATCTTGGGTTGTAGGACGAATTTTTGGATGATTCTGGTGGCATTGGAAAACTAAGACAATTTTCTAGAACTTTCATGAAGACCACTTTGCATAGTCTTGATGTTATCCATGAGTTCATTACTGAATGATTTCAGAGACAAGAAATTTTAATAATTTTCCACTCACAAAAGTTCTTTGGCATTTTCCACTCATCCACTCACTCATTAATCAATTCCCTTGTCATTTTGTATCCCTAATCCTCTATAAAAGGAACCATAGGTAGATCATTTGAAAAATCTTGGTTTTAAATTAAGTTTATGCTATTATGTTATTTACTTGTAGTAATTTTCTTTTGTTGTAAATAGAAGTTTTGATCATCATCATCTTCTTCTCTCTTTCTTTCTTCTTGCTCATAGGTAACTAATTTTCATTTTTTTTGGGTGAAGAAGTGAAGCTTTTGGTAATAAAATAAAATTAGATTAATTTCTTTCTTGTGCTTAAATGATATATTATCAAGTGATCATTATGCGTATTGTATTTTGTTTCCAATCAATTTAGAAAGCCTCCTTGTAAAGTGGAGTTCTTGATTCATTGTAGACAAGTGGTTTGACACAATGAATGCTTGAATCCATTTACAAGTGTAGGTTTTAGTAAATAATTAAAGGAACCATAATATAACTACATATATAATTCTAAATAGATTTTGAATGTTTTATTCTCCGATTGGAACCTCCGTTGTGCGTGGATTTCAATTGAGTTATAAAAAGAATTAATCTTGTCTTTAATTTATTACCAAAAGTGGATCTCCTAGCCCAAACAAGTTCTTTAATTTAATTGTAAACAAGTTTTATTATCTTTATTGTTGTGACAAAGCCTTCCCTTACCTCAAAGAATTTTTCTTCATCAATTCTCTATGAATATACCTCGGACTCCCGAGAAATTTATTACTTGAGAAACCTGCACTTGGGTTTGCATCCTTTAATTTGCATTATCTATAAGAAGCGATGGGAACGAAACTTTGTTTGAGTTCTGCTTATCATCCGCAAACAGATGGTCAATCAGAGAGGATAATTTAATCGCTGGAAGATCTGTTGAAAGCTTGTATTTTAGAACAGTCTGGGAGTTGGGATGAATTTTTTCCTTTGACAGAGTTCACCTACTATAACAGTTTTCATTCAAGCATAGGGATGGCACACTATGAGGCTTTATTTGGACGACAATGCAGAACACCTTTATACTGGTACCAAGATGGACAACATCTTACGATAGGGCCTGATCTTATGCAACAAATAACAGAAAAAGTTAAGATGATTCAGGAAAAGATGTAGACTGCTCAGAGTCAACAGAAAAGTTATGCGGACAAGAGAAGAAAACCTCTTAAGTTTGAGGAAGGCGAGCATATGTTTTTGAAAGTCATACCTACGACTGGGGTCGGTCGAGTTCTTAAATCCAGAAAACTCACTCCCAAATTCATCGAACCTTATCAAATTCTTTATCAAATAGGTCTAGTAGCCTACCAAATAGCTTTACCACCTTTTCTCTCTAACCTTCATAATGTCTTCCATGTGTCGCAATTGTGAAAGTATATTCCTGATTCAACCTATGTCATAACAATGGATACAATACAATTGAAAGAGAATTTAAACTATGAGACACTTCCTGTAAAGATTGAGGATAGGAGAGTGAAACAACTTAGAAGAAAAGAAATTCCATTAGTAAAGGTGATCTGGAATGACGTGACTAGAGACGTAACGTGGGATCTAGAGGATAAGATGAAGGAACGATATCCACATATATTCTAAGGTATGAAAAATTTCGATGATTAAATTTCTTTTTAGAAGGGGAGAGTTGTAACGCCTCGGAAATTACTTGTTTTCTGTTATATAAGTTTTTTATAATATTTGTAATTTTTGTGAATTATTTGGGTAATTTTGATTACTTTATCATATTTCTCGATTTATGTGGCCGTTAAGTAGGGCCGAAAAAATAAAATATTTTTCCGAAGCTAGAAAGCTTTGGGCTATGGAAGCAGTACTGGAGGATCTTACTAAACCTGATGCCGGACACAGTTTATGAAGTTTTTATTTTTTTGAGATTTTATCTAATAAATAAAATTACAGTACGTTTTATTATCCATTGAACGATGGATACTAGTTTTGTTAATTGTAACCTTTGTTTATTGGATCATAGCTTTTAGTAAAGTACTAGTCATTTTTTCTAGAGTGTTCTCTTTTTGTGACATCACCTATGTGACATCACACAAGTGACATCATCTTTGACTTTCCCAAAGGTGAAACTAAGCTTCCTCAATAAGTTTCACCTGAGACTTGCTAGAGAAGCCTCTTTTCTCTCTCTTTGGGAAGGCCCTACAGTTTTTGGGGGAAGGAAAATATGACAAGGTTGTCATCTTTTCACTTAAGCCTTCATTTAACTTTTTTAATTCAAAAGTTTCTCTTTTCTCTCTCACTTTTTCTCTTCTCTTTTTCTCTCCATGCTCCATGGCCAAGCACCCCATTGCCACCCTCCATGTTTGTTTGTTCAAATCAATCCTTTTTCTTGAATCTACTCATAATTTGGAAGCTTTTCTTTGTTGTGATTACCATTTAGTTCTCTCATCTTCATCATTTTCTTTCAAGCCTTAGCTTGAAGCTCTTAAGGTAAGATTCTTGATCTTCATATTTTCTCTCCTATTTTTCGTGTTCAAGACCATCACCTTGATCATTGGCCTTCTTTTTTCAAGGTTTAGGTGTTGATCTTGTGAGTTTGAAACTTCTAGGGTTTGGTTAGAGGTGTTGGACAAAAATTCCAAAAGGCATCAAGGAGCTTTTTTTTCTTGCCATCTCTTTAGGTAAGAGGGAGATTAACCTCATCAACCTATCATGGTGGTGAGGAATAACTTTGTATGTTGTGAGTGGGAAATCCATGTGAGGATCTACCCACTTGATTGTATGATTTTTGGTGATTTGTGTTTATTTGCCTTGTATAATTTTATTGCTTGATATTGTGCATGAGTTTGCTATTATGTGAAATTGATTAATGAAGATGTTTTGGATGCTTAGAATTATGTATAAAAGACAAGGGCTTTTTGCCCCATTTGATTGTGGCTCACGGCCAAGTGACCCAATTTAAGGTGTCCAAGACAAAATCTTTGTATTAATATAGGGCTTAAGCAATTAAGTGATAAGTGATTAATAAAGTGATGAAAATTATGGGTTTTCTAGACCCTTCAGGTTCACGGCCATGTAGGGCACCTAAGGCAAGATTTTTGTATCAAGTTGGAACTTAGATAATTAGGTGATTAGATATTTAATTAGGGACTCATAAAATGGAAAGAAAAAAGAAACAAAGTTTTTACATTGAAGGAAAATAAGTGTGAGTGAGGCTTTGAGAAACCTAAAATATTTATTTTAAGTAAGTTTTTACATTTAAAATATTTATTTTAAACTGAAAGAGAAGGACTTTTTGAATTAGAGTAATAAGGATTAGGTGAAAAATATTAGAAAATATTCCCTAGAGAAGCTCAATAAGAAAAGTGTTGAAGTTGAGGTGTAATTTTTATGTTAAACTTTGAAAGTTTCAAAATTTAGTTTTGAAATGGCAATAGAAGTTTTACCAGATTGAAAAATAGTAATAAAACCTTATGAGATAATGGCATGTCCGCGATTGAAAATAAACTACAATTTTGTTATCGGGCCTACAAGTGGAACCCAGAGTTGTTGATGACTGTTTTGGCCAATGGTAGCTTATAGTTATGAAAAGCATGACATTGATATATATATATATATATATATATATATATATATATATATATATATATATGTGTGTGTGTGTGTGTGTGTGTGTGTGTGTGTGTGTGTGTGTGTGTGTGCATTGAGTCATTCATCATACTTTGTAAAAGTCCGGTGGACTTTTTGTTGAGGCTGTATGCGTAGGAGATGAATTACTCTTTTGTGCGGGTGCGAATTGAGTAGTGTGGTTCACTTGTTGAACTTGGAGGCGTTTGGGCGTAGGTATCCCACAAGTGGCCAGCTGGTAGCTCCTCATAGGCCGTGGTGACCGAGCAACGCTTTGACGATCTCGACCAGGCACTATGCTATTCATGATCCGGTGATGAATGTCTTGTATGAGCCATGATACGTACGCGGACTTTGTGATAGCACTTTTTTGAGGCCGATGATATACAGATATGTCTCCCCGATCATTCTCTTTAATGTTGTATTTAGCTTCATGGAGTAGGGTTTGGTACATTGTGCATATGCATAATCGGTCGATATATTTATTTGACACAAATATATACATATATGTTCTTATTGAATTTCCCTTTTACTAATATTGTGATTGTCTTAATTATTGAACTGTTTATTATCTGACTTTAATGTTGCTTATTATTTTCGGAACTTGAAAGGCGTTATGCGCCATTCCTGTTTCTTTACTACCATAACTGGCATTGATGTAGGGGATTTCACCTCTTTATTCTATTATTTTGTTTATGTTTGTGTGTCTTTAAAGACCGTGACGGGAACGAGCCAGAGTTTCCCAGTTTTTGTTTAGGTTAGTTTTCTATTCTTGCTATGGTGTCCAGATAAGGTCTTCTTGGTTATGCTAGGCTAAAGTTTCATGGAGGCATCGATTTGTGGCACGTCAACCTGAATAACGAGCGGTTTGTTTATGTGGGTGAGGTGACCCTGTCTTTTGTAAGAAGTCATTATGAAGCTCCTACCTTCTCTTTCGATGTCACTGTGTTACTGGAGTTTTACATGCCGATCCGAGAGCTGTGGGGTGACTGCTCCTATGCCCCACAAGGGGACTCGATTATGTCTTTTGCACGAGCCCCTGCCCGTGAGTCTGTGGCTCCTGTTAGGATCTCTTCTTCTGAGGAGGATCTCGAGGAGGATCTGTCTGATGGTCAATCTCAGTAGCTTATGGGGCCTGATATCTTTTTATTGTTTTTGGTGGCTAATGTGTATAATCTTTTTGGGCATGTAAAGCTATTGTTTATGTTTTACTAAGATCATTTGATGTATGTAAGTAATTATGATATGTATCTTTTGATTTGATGTATGTGACGTCCTTTATCTTATTCTCTGCTAAGTTTATGTTTTCCGCATATTAAGGAAAAAAATGGTAAATTATATACTTATTTGACAAATAGGTAATTTTTATAAACCGGGTTTTAGTTTCTTTTGAATTTTGTTCTTTTGGTGTGATGCCCTTTGCGAAAGGGGCGTTACATATTGCACTCAACTCTTGCCAA
This sequence comes from Ormosia emarginata, assembly GCA_029884605.1. Taxonomy (NCBI): domain Eukaryota; kingdom Viridiplantae; phylum Streptophyta; class Magnoliopsida; order Fabales; family Fabaceae; genus Ormosia; species Ormosia emarginata. Next base: position 338,057 of record JAQQTP010000013.1, on the reverse strand, counting down.
CTACGCCTTATGGCGCTCAGCTCTTGCCAACTATGCCTATGACGCTCAGCTCTTGCTAACTAGGCCCTATGACGCTCAACTCTTGCTAACTAGGCCCTATAACTGTTGGGAATTTGCGGATCAAAGTCTCGCAGCGGAATAACAGAATTCCCTCACAGGATCCATGCGAAAAATCCATAATCCGAGGTTTTAAAATTTTACCTCTTGAAGCGTGACAGACACAAGCGAGGTGAATCACCAACACCGTAATAGCGACGATGTTTCTGCGGTATCCACACGAACAGACTTGCAAAAGGAGTCACGCCTCTGTTTCGTAGTGCTAGCTGCGAAGAGAGGAGAAGAAGACCTCACTATCTCTCACTCACTTTCTAGTAGGCGGCTAGGGTTGTGATGTAACCTAGTAGCAGCCCCCTTAGCAAGACTATTTATAATAGTGGCTGCCTTAAGTGAGTGTCGGCAGTAGCAAGGTAAGTGGTGCAACCCTAAACCCATCCGTCATGAGTTAGGCCCACAATTGAATCCGAGTCCAACTTGGATTCGATTACTCCAATTTAGTCTGTTCTAAGTGTGCGACCTGCAGGTTCTCATGACGTTGGTAGTAATATTAAAATCTCATTTTAATATTACAAACAAGTGAGCGGTATCTAGCAACACATCACTGCTACCCAAGTAATGAGAATGTCGAATTTGACATAACCTATCCGTGACCAATGTTTCCGTGTAGTTTAGTCCCTTTGTCCAGATATCCAAATTGAACACAAGGCATGGAACGTGTCACCCTTGTTTAGTTCAATCTTCAGTTTCTTGATTCCCGAGTAGACATAGTAATGACAAATGAGATCAATATCTCATATTGACTCATTTGAGCATGGCCATGCATTTCATAGTCTCACTCAATCAGGGGGCCCGAAGATATCACTCCCGTTATGTAGGAGGGACAAATCCCATCTAGGTCACTCACATCCCTCCACATGTATCGCGGTATGTCTAATAACCAACTTTATAATCATCTTGTTACAGATGACGTTTGATGGCATTAAAACACACAACTCCTCATGTAGGAATCGTAGTGATTTCAGGTCAAAGGACCACATACACCATTATCACTATGAGAATTGCTTATGACACTCACGTAACGATCCACGTAGCGTTCTCATGGCGGGTCTGTCCAATACATCATTACTCTAATATGTATCTATGTGTAGACTTGATATCTCATATCCATGACCCGTGAGATGTGGTCATCAATCTACGCACATACTAGTCTCAAAGCATTATTGTTGTCCTAATTAACAATAATACTTGACTAGGGACATTTAAGAATAGTGTTTTATCCAATAGGATCTCACGATCAAGTCATCCACTTGATGTCCTATGGTATCAAATTTACTATTCTAAGGACTTTATCATGTTTACCAAAAAAAAGAACATAATAAATAAAATGCCTCATATAAAATAGCATAATATAATGTATGTAAATACAAACAAAACGTATTGGCCACTAGGGCATACACCAACAATAACACTTAACTCTTGCCAACTAGGTCCTATGGCGTTCAATTCTTGCCAACTACGCCTTATGACGTTCAACTCTTGCCAACTAGACCCTATGGCACGCAACTCTTGCCAACTAGACCCTATGGCACTCAACTCTTGCCAACTACACCTTATGGAGCTTAACTCTAACTATTAAAAGAGTTACTAGTGTTCATAGGGCTTAAACCATACCCAAAACACCTCAAATATTGCCTAAAAAGACTGATTTTCAAAATTGCACCAAATGTGCATCATAACTTCAGAAATTTGAAAATTTTATGAGCATATAGCTTTCTCTCAAGACTTTCTAATGCTATAAACCTTGCTTCATTTGGCTAAGTGTAGCCAAAGTTATGCGAAATTTTGCAAAAGCCAAAACAGGGCGTTCTCTGATTTACCCGATTCTGACCTGACTTTAAATTTAAACTTAGAACAAACTACAAGTGGAAAAATTTTGAAATTTTATAGGAAAGAAGCCTTACATCTTAGCTTCAAAATGCCACTAGTCTCATGTCAAAAAGACATCGCAGCAAGAAATAATGCAATTTGGTTTATAGGCTGCCAGAATGCATTTTCTACATAATCTGCTTTGGATTCAAACAGAAACTGGTACTAATTGGTCTAGTGGAGAATTCTGAAATTTTTATCACATGAAGTATTATGTCTTACCTTTCAAATGGCACTAGAATCAGGTCTATACGATGTCTGTAGCTCAAGTTATGCAATAAACATCATAGGCTATCAGGATGCCATGTTTTGTTTATGATTCTTTGAAACAACATAACCGATTATGAGCTCTTCATAATCGGTTATGCTGATACTCAGAACCAAAAATACTACTTGAACAAGATCAACAACCGATTATTAACTCATGATAATTGGTTATCTGGTGTTTTTCTACAGAAAAACATCATTTTCACATTTCAACTCCATAACTAATCAAATTTTCACCCATAGTCAATTCCTAGATGATTTCTATCATCATTCAAGGCCTCTCTTTATGTTGTAACTCATATACAACCTCTTTGCTCTCTCAAACATGGATTTAAAGAATCAATCCCACACTTAGAAATCCATTCTCAAACTCACCACTCAAGTGAAACCAATGGATTCTAAGGGATCAAAACTAATAACCATGCATTAAATAAGCTAAACTCAAGCTTACTTCAATCTTAAAAGCAAGAAACTAGCAACATGATTTACTAGCTTACTCATACCCATTATCCATCATCAAGTCAAACCAAGAACAAGATGAATATAAGAAAGGATGAGATGAAGATAAACACCCCTACCTCTTATAGACACTTGATCCTTGAAGTGTTGGCCTTGATCCTTGAGCTTTGCTCCTTAGATTTTCTTCCTCTTCTTTCTTTCTTCCCCTTCCTCCCTTTTTTCCTTTCTTTCTTTTCTTTCTCGGTTTTTCTGTTCTGTTTCTCATCCGAGAGAATGAGAGAAAATAGAGAAATAAGAAGCATGGGCAAACTTGTCATTTTGATATTTTGCTGTAACTTCTTGATCTGTTAAGAATACTTAGATATCACCAAATCAAGATTCCTAACTTCCAATAGATTTGAAATAAATCCTGAGATTCATTAAAAATCATGTTTCGCCACTTTTCTATCTTTTCATATCTGTTGGGGGTTAATTCGGCATTAAAAGCACAACCAGTATGCCTAAAAATACCAAACTGACTCCGATTGTTCTCAAATTTTAATTATACCTTATTTAACTCATTTGTGACTTACAATAAGTTATCCATACCTGTTTCCTTCATGTTTGCAATTTATGTTATTATTTGAGTCATTTTAAGCTACTTTTCAACTTTTATGTTGCAACAAAGTATCTAAACTGACTCAGTTTGTCACAAAACTTAACTGACATGTTAAACAAGTACTAGGCTACCTCTGTGACCATTTATAAGCCTAACATGTTTCTCGGGATGTTACATTGCTCCCCTCCTTTTAAAATTTTGTTCTCAAAATTGCTTTTCTCTTGCCATAACTCTGGGCAATCTTACTTTATATGGGACTCCAACTCCCAAAAAGTTTCCTTCAGTGTCAATTTCACTCTTTACTATATTCTGGTAAAAAAGAAATCTGGACACCTATTCTGCTATGTTATTTTTTCTTTCTAGGATACCAAACATTATCCGAAGATCTTATCACATTTAGTAGCCTCTAGATGGATGGTATACTTTCTTTTATGAGCTTCCTCTAGAATCCCTTCTTTTGATCATTTACTTTCTTGGAACACAAAGTTTGTCTCTAAACTTCGTCTTAGAGTTTCATTCTCTTCTTGAGTTTCAAAAATATGAGTCCTAAAGTCATTTACTATGCCCACTCTACTCACTATGAGACTATGTGGCACCATAAACACTGCTAGACTCAAATTCCTAAAACTCTTGAGAAGTTCACTCTATCTTGGACCATCATCAGGGACACCTATAGGAATTTCCTTCCTAGTGCATTAGCCCTTACAGTGGCTTTACCCGAATGATACTATAACTCAAAGTTATGATCCTATCATCACAACCAAGTTCTGGTTAACATTCCATCCATCATCTTTGTCTCTTGTTCAGCTCTGTCTGACCAAACAAATGTTTCCAACTCGTAAGATCACTGGACATCTCAACCATCTACTAGCTTAACTCGCACCATACCTGTAAAGAGTTCTGCTTCTCTCTTAGGTAGTAACTCATTTATCTTCCTAGGAAATACTTCTGGATGTCTTTTTATCATAGATATCTTCCCTAAGGCTTACTCAACTTCTACATTCGAGGAGAAAAAGGAAAACAAATCCTTAAGCCCCCTCTATAAAAAAGTTGTTCACTTGCTTAACTCTCAAAACATAGATTCGAAAGAGATAGACATAGAAGAATTATTAGATATAGACCTCAATGTCCAATCTGATTAATCCAAAACCATGTCTAGTCTAACGTCCATGTTAATAAGAGATAAACTAATACGATTCACAAAAGAAATCTTATCTTCTATCTTTTTACAACTGTCAAAATTTACTACGGAAGTTGTGACTAGCTTTCCTGTTGGTGTAGACAAAGATAAAACATAGGGAAAACTCAAACATAAGTAAATTTGATCTCTTTACATGCTTATATGAAATCAAATAGTGGGGTACTCTTGAATCATATACTAAAACTTAGAGATCATCTTTAACTATGTCCTTATCTCGTATAAGATCTGGAGTCTGAGCTGCCTCCTTACTACTCAGAGTATAAACTCTTACTTTAACTTGAACTTTGAGGTTGGGCACTGCTCCCTGCCTCTGCATACACTTATTTAAAGGTGCTCTGGTTAGCCATAAGTATAACATACTATTTGGCCAACTCAACTAGGTCTGCCCCTATATGAACTCTCTCATCTATCACACTTTGGTCCCTTCACTTTTTAATGTAGCGGTCATCCACTACTTCTAGGGTGCCGTCACATCTACTAATATATTGTTTGGCATTGACACGAAAATTCAATTCCCACATTCGGTCTGCAACCCTTCCTAAACCCGTGACCAAGTCTTTTGTTTCCTTTAAAGGAAACACCTCTCACCAGTTGAGTTGCAGCTCAACTGGTTTTTATCTTGAAGATAACTAGGTCTGGAAGCATACTTCTTATACCTATTATTTTCTCTCTTCCTCTTGTAGAAACCTTGCGATTATTGCTCCACTAGAGGCTAGCTATAGGGACCCTCAACTATTCTCTTTGATTGGCACTTTCGGAACCATTCTGCCTTTCTCGATCAATCAAAACTAAGCCTCTCTTTGTTTGTTTCAACTAATTGAAACTATGCTAATCGAATAACTTTTATAGTATATTCGATTAACCTTGAACTCTTACCAACTTGGTAAACTTTGGCTCACTACTAAGATCTTGCAAATTCGAATAACTGGTGTAATAAAAACCTGATATCATCTATTCTCTTTAAGTTATTGCTCTAGTTTGATTCGAAAAGAATATTGTAAGTGGACAAACTGAAAACTTTTAGAACAATGACTTTCTTATTCTTTTACTTTTCTACCAATCCTTTATTCTACAAGTATCTAATGACATCATAGGTCATGTAGAAAAGGATTAGAAACTCAACTTCACTTATTCATGATTTTACTTCTAGTATCATGAAAAACTCGATACTATCCATCCTTCGTCAACCTTCACAAACAAAGAATGGCGAGTACAGAAAAATGAATGCCACAACCCCCTTAACTCAGAGTTCTATGGGTTGAAGTTCGATTCTTAGCTTGTTCTATACTTATTGCTTACTTTTTTGAGCTTAGCCATTTACTGGCGCACTAACATACAACCTTATTCAGGTCTTGAGAACTCTATCTCATTGACATTTTGTTCACCAAAACTCTACCTCCTTTCTAACATATAGGAGATAACCAAAACTCTCAGATCGTCTAAAGAAATCTCAACTGTAGAGATTTTCTCCATTTTTTTAGGTCACTTCACCTACTCGAAACGAGTCTTACTTTCCCTTACATGGTGTAGGATTTGGCCTTTCTAAACCTTGAGAGATTTGGGGAGTTTTAATCTTTTACTACCACTACTGCATACACTAACTGTATTAGTGGAACTAGCTGCTGAGATGAAATTACTTCCATCCCTTCTAAAACTTTGCTTACGATAGCAATCTGCTTCATCCTAGTAGTTGCCATTTCAAAGAACACTTCAGCTATAATAATTGATCCTTCACTAGAAGAGTTCCTATTGTTTCTAACTCGCCTTGGTGAAGTAATGGTTTCCCAAACACACTACGTGTGACAGTAACCATTAACACTTAAACATAAGGCCTATCATGCAATTCTATCAACACATCTCACATATGTGACAAGAAATGCATAACACTTAGCGGAAAAATACTAAATTGACCTAAGCCTAGTCGGTCCATACCCCGGCTGACAGGATAAACTACTCTGATACCATAATGTAACAACATAATATTTGTACCCTAGTATATCCGACATAAACCTAGATAAACAGTATCAATTTTGCTACTTCTAACTAAACATCAACTAATCCATAATATTTAAACAAATCATTATGGAGAATCATATCTAAAAGTCATACACAAATATACAATTTTTACATTCTCAAAGCAAATATAAATAATTACATAAGCTTTGAACGAAAAACATAAACTAAAATCTTCTAATTCTTTTGCTTTCTTCATCTTCTTACCCTCTTATAGGGTCTTGATCTGCTAACCATGAAACATGACAGGGTGAGAATATAAAATTCTCAGTAAAAACATATATCTCATGGTATTAAAACTAATTATATACAAAGATATATTTCTAAACTAAAACTCGTATATGTAACTTAATTATACTTAGGAATTATATTCCTTCATTTGACATTAAGCCTACTTATCCTTAGCCTGATCTAGGATATGTTCATCCTTAGTCTAGCATAAGATATACTAATCCATAGCTTGGCATAGGATTTCTTATTCACAGCCTAGCGTATGATATACTGATCCATAACCTGGCATAGGATTTCTCATCCACAACTTAGCGCAGGATATACTGATTTCCACGGCTTGGTATAGGATTTCTCATCCACAACTTAGCATAGGACATAACTAATCCTTTCATGAAACACTCCGATGTCACCACTTTACTAGGGTTACCCGACAATGTTCACTACTTAGATAACTAATCTTTTCATGAAACACTCCGGCGTCACTACTTTACTAGGCTTACTCGGCAATGTCCATTACTTGGATAACTAATCCTTTTTAAATAAAGGAACCAACTCTTGCCAACTAGGTCCTATGGCACCAACTATTTCCAACAAGACTGTATGGCACTCAACTCTTGCCAAATAGGCCATATGGTGCTTAACTCTTTCCAACTAGGCCCTATAATGCTCAACTCTTGCCAATTAGGCCCTATGGTGCTTAACTCTTGCCAACTAGGCCCTATGGTGCTCAACTCTCGCCAACTAGGTCCTATGACACTCAACTATTGCCAACAAGACCGTATGACACTCAACTCTTGCCAACTAGGTCTTATGACACTGAACTTTTGCCAACTAGGCCCTATGGCGCGCAACTCTAGCCAACTAGGCCCTATGGCGCTCAACTTTTGCCAACTACGTCCTATGGCACTCAACTATTGTCAACTAGGCCTTATAGTGCTCAATTCTTTCCAACTAGGCCCTGTGAAGCTTAGCTTTAACTATTAAAAGAGTTACTAGTGTTCATAGGGCTCAAACCATACCCAAAACACCTCAAATCTTACCTAAAAAGGCTAATTTTCATGATTGCACCAAATGTGCATCATAACTTCAAAAATTCTAAAATTTTATGGGCATATAGCTTTCTCTCATATCTTTCCAATGCCATAAACCTTGATTCATTTGCCTAAGTTTAGCCAAAGTTATGCAACATTTTGCAGAGGCTAAAATAGGACATTCTCTGATTTACCCTATTCTGACCTAACTTTAAATGGAAACAAGGAACAAACTACAAGTGGAAAAATTCTGAACTTTTACAGGCAAGAAGCCTTACATCTTAGCTTCAAAATGCCACTAGTCTCATGTCAATACGACATCGGAGGAAGAAATTATGCTATCTGGTTTATAAGCTGCCAGAATGCATTTTCTGCAGAATCTACCTTGGATTCAAACAAAAACTGGTACTAATTGGCTTGGTGGAAAATTTTGAATTTTTTATCACATGAAACCCTATGTCTTAGATTTCAAATGACACTAGAATCAGGCCAATATAATGTCTATAGCTCAAGTTATACAAAAAAACATCACAGCCTGTCAAGATGCCATGTTCTGTTTCTAATTCTTGGAACAACATGATCGATTATAAGCTCTTCATAATCGGTTATGCTGATACTCAGAACCAAAAATACTACTTGAACAAGCTCAACAACTGATTATTAACTCATGGTAATTGGTTCTCTAGTGTTTTTCTATAGAAAAACACTATTTTCACGTTTCAACTCCATAACTGATGTGTGGGATTTAAGGATGCAAACCCAAGTGCAGGTTGTCTCAAGTAATAAATTTCTCGGGACTCTGAGGTCGATCCACAAGGAATTGATGAAGAAAAATTAATTGAGGTAAGAAAATGATTTGTCACAACACCGAAAGTAATAAAAGAAGTTCACAAATGAATTTAAGAGCTTGCTTGGGTTAGGAGATCCATTCTTGGTAATAAATTAAAGGTAAGATTATTTCTCTTTATAACTCAATTGAAATCCACACACAACGGAGGTTCCAATCGGTAAATATAACATTCAAAGTTCAATTATATATACAATCATATTATGATTCCTTTAATTATCTACCAACATTTGTAAATGAGTTCAATCATTCACTGTGCCAATCCTATTGTCTACAATAAATCAAGATCTCCATTATACAAAGAAGGTTTCTAAATTGATTGGAAACAAAAATATAACACATATAATATCCAATTGATAATATATCATTTAAGCACAAGAAATAGAATAATCTAACCTTATTTCATTACCAAGAGCTTCACTCTTTCACCCAAGCAAGATGAAGATGTAGTTACTCATGGATAAGAAGAAAGAAAGAGAGAAGAAGAGAAAGATGAATATAGCTTCACTTTAGAACAAGAGAAAATTACAACAAAGTAAAACAAGAAACAAGCATAACCATAACTTGTAAAAAACTAAGCCTAACACCAAGTGCCCCAAATGGTCAGCCAATGGTGCCTTTTATAGAGGATTAGGGATACAAAATGACAAGGAGGCTGATTAAGAGTAGGTGGATGAGTGGATGAATGAGTGGAAAATGCCAAATGGTGAGGATAAGAGTGAGAAATTATTGAGATTTCTTGTCTCTGAAATTATTCATTGCTTAACTCATGGATTCCGTCATCAAATAGAAAAGTCATCTTCATGAAAGTTGTAGATCTGGATCTTAGCTTTCAGATGTCCAAATTTCAGCCCAAGATCATTCTTACAGCCCGAGATATGGCCTAATTACTGCAGACTGTTCAGGCCCAGTTTCAGCACCTCTGTTTTGATTTCCAGACCCAATATCACCTCCAAGCTGTCCGAATGAGCTTTTGTGTTCTGCATGAAAGTTGTAGATCTAGGTCTTAACTTTCAAATGCCCAAATTTCAGCCCAAGATAATTCTTAAAGCCCGAGTTATGCTCTGATTACTGTACATTGTTCAGGTTTCAGATACAAAACTCGTGTTCTGTCTTCTAAGCTCATTTAGCTCTTCTAGATGTCCATATTTTACCTGGAGCTCGCATGAAAGTTGTAGAGCTTTTTCTCATCTTTCCTACAAGGTAAAATTCATAATTGTTATACATCTATAACTCAAGATATGACTAAAATACAGAAACAGTGTAAGACCCAAATAATGCTGAAAAAATCAATTAAGTCAAATTTGAGTCCAATCTTACAAAACATAACCAGGCTTAATCAATTAAGCACATGAAGAGTGTAAATGACTAAAAATGATGGTTTATTAATGTATAAAATATATGATTATCAAATTCTCCCACACTTATCTTTTTGCACTCTTGGGCAAAACACATAAGACCAAAGTTAGGAGACAAAGAAAAATGACACAGACTTAAAAGCTAAAAACTCTAAAAGACTCGATGAAGCAAGAAGAGCAACAAGAAATTCAAGGGATCAAAGCATTAATGAGGTAACATTTCTTCACATCTCAAACCAACAAGCAAGGAAACTTTAGTTGAAAAGAATAAATCAAGAATGATAGATCCTCACAGAATTCGCTCTCAATCTCTCAAGTGTTTAAAAGGTAAGTATTTCACTCTATTCAACCCATGAATAATTGCACTACCATAAGCTTGCTTATCTTCTACTTCTCCGCTACTCAAAACACATGCATACAAAAATCAAGAGGACTTTATTCAAGGTTGTAATAGGGTCATGGTAAAGGAGAGGGGATAATATGGATATGAAAAGATAAATATCAAAGAGAATAAAAGAGCATAATGGTACAGTTAGAGTAGAGAAAATGTTGAGAACATTCATCATAAAGGACAATCACCAATATTTGACTAATGTTTTGTTGATGATCAATCCCAAATTGGTGAATTGAATTCATTGTTAGACTTGAATATTCTCCCTTTCTTGTTGTTTCCAAGCATCCACCTTTATTTTGATAATCCTTTAATTGCAATGGTGGTCATTTTTTTTGGATCATTTTGCACACACACCCCCACACTTGCTCAAGAACAAGGTTAATGCTCTCTTATTCCCTAAGGTTGGATAAAAACATGCTTTTTTTTTTTTGGAAGTATGAAATGAGCTTAAAACAAGGAATGGTCAAACAAGTTCAAAGGGTTACACAATGGAAAATATACAAGGATGGCTATTTGGTCAAAGTAGATATTTCAAAATGCCTCAATTATATTAATGTATGCATGTGAAAATGTATCCTCAAAAAGAATCAAAGCAAGTTCTAGAGTAACAATTCCATGAGTGAAAATCACACAAGAAAGAAGAAAATGGTACAGATATTCAATCGATTCATCAATAGGCTCAAAATCTCACAAGACATATTTCTATCATTCTCAATCCACCAATTCAACAACCATAACCAAGCATGTGAAATTTAAGAAAGAAGATAATTTATTCAATCATGCTATGATTCCTGAATTTCAATTGCTTCAAAGGATGTGAGAGTGCATTCGCTTGAATCTTTCAAAGGAAATCAAACAGCAAAACTTTGTTACTTCCACAAATAAACACTAAATAGTTACTACCCTAACTAAGATGCATCTCAAGAGTAAGAAATTATTTCCAAAATTTACTCCTTACTCTGCCATCACTAATTGGTTTTACTACGAATAGGTTTCTGACAGTTATATTACTAAACATACTTCCCAATTTAGATGCGTCTCAGAAGTAAAATTACTCCTTACTCTGCCATCATTCATTAGTTTAGTAAGTCCATGACAATCATATCATACTTCCCAAAAAAAAAAATTTTTTGTTAACTATCCTCCCCCCCAACTAGATCACAACATTGTCCTCAATGTTAAAATATAGATAAGTAAAGGATAAAAAATAGTACCTGTTGGAGAAATTACTGAAAAGAGAAACCTGACACAAATTTAAACAGAAACAAAGTACAATAAATAAAACCAAAGCTTAATATTATTTAAATAACTGGAGTGTTTGATCAGGCTTGCGATGCATACTACTTCCCTCATTACTTCCTGCTGACCAATCTATCTAAGCTATTACTGGGTTAAGTTCAGAGATCAAAGGTAAAGGAAACATTTTTTTTATTTTTTTTTTCATTTTTTTTATTGTTTTTGTTTTTTTTTTTACTTCAAGAAAACCATAAGGGTAAAGAAGTCTAGAAACCCCTGAAGGACCCTACTCAAAGGATCGTTTGTCCAAAACTAAAATACAGCAAAATCATACAAAGATAAAAGAAATATAATAGTAAATGATGACATACCTGTATGTATAGCTTTCATGGCGCATCTTTATACTGCACGTCATGAGTGTAGTAGTGATATATCTTTATACTGCATGTCACCAGTGCAGTAGACACTCACGTCCGTTTATTCGAAGAAAGGAGAAAAAAGAAACCATCGTGGGTTTCCATCCTGGGTCTAGAACCTGGAGCGCTCACACTTGGGCTCGTAACATCAACAAAGATGCTAAAATCTGAAACCCGTAATGTCCAAGATCCAAAACATCCCATCCCAGGGCGCTGAGAGCCCCTTCTAATAAAAGAGAGGATCAAGCTTAGATGCCTCATACGCTTTGGCAATCGTGGGTTACTTCTCACTAATAACCAGAGTGGGACGCTTCTGCCTGTCCATCAACTCCACAGTGCCTAGATGGTAAACATTGGGTTATGGAGTGCGGCTCTCTATAGAGCATGGTACGCGAAATTTTTTAAGGACCAGTGTGCAAAGGTCCACCTGAGTCAATGACGGGTCAGCCAAAGGCTGGGGCTCCACAACTAATTAAAGTCATGGTACTCCTTCCGGATCGGCCTTGTTCAAACATTTTTTTCCTTTTTTTTATTCTTTTTTTTCATTTTTTTGAAAGATGACATGAAGAAGAAGAGGATGATATGTACAGATTGTTTGTGGATATGGCTCACATCTGCCTCTGGTTTAACGTTCAGTAACGGCTTAAATGCCTTCTATGAGTTGAGGATAAGCTTCCCATCCAATTTTCTTATAAATTGACAAACAAGGTCTTTTAGAGTCAGATTCCTAAGACTGTAGCATTTTTCTTCATCCTTGAAGAGATTCCACAAATTAAGAATTTCACGCTGCATCAATCCATAAGAATGCATCTCAAGAGTCAATAAGATATCATCTAATGACTCCTTACTCAGTCCATTCTTAATGAAGAAACTGTTTGCGGAAACCATCCCCGAAGAACGACATCGCTTGTTACAATTCCATTGTCCACATTTGTAATAGACTTGTAACCTTTTTGCTCTTCTCTTTTTAGAATACAAACTTCTTCCAAGACCTGACATGTATGATTCAAATGAAATTGAAGACTCACCTGCTAGTCGGACCTTTGCTTCAATTATCCAGCGTACATCTTCTGGCATACCTTTGTGCATTAACAGTCTCAATCTTTCACATCTAACTTTGTAAATTTTTTTCAGAGCATTTTGAGGGAGAGAAGGAAAATGTTTTCTCAGGTTTGAAAGAATGACATCCATTTTAAAGGAGAAGAAGGATTCAGTTATTTTGGGAAACTGAAAAACAAACCGACTTGAGAGTCACGGAGTATCGTATCTGCCACTTAACCGGCAACACAAAGAACTGCAAAAACAAGGCAACAAAATTAGAATAAATTCTATTCATAACAAGGATAAGAAAGATAGATGAATTCTACCTCATCAACTTAGTTTTCCAGAAATGGTTTGAGCCTTTGTCCATTGACTTTAAACACAATACCATTCCTAGGATTCTCAATATCTACGGCCCCATGAGGATACACATATTTGACAACAAATGGACCACTCCCCCTAGATCTCAATTTTCCAGGGAATAGGTGTTAGCGAGAATCATAAAGCAGAACTTTTTGACCAATTTCAAAAGATTTTCTCAAAATTATCTTGTCATGAAAAGCTTTTGTTCTGGCTTTATAAATCTTTGAGTTCTCATATACATCATTTCTCAATTCCTCAAGTTCATTTAATTGCAATTTGCGTATCTTGCAAGCATCATCAAGACTTAGATTGAAAGCTTTAATGACCCAAAATGCTTTATGTTCCAATTCTACAGGCAAGTGACAAGGTTTTCCATAGACTAACCGATAAGGTAACATGCCCCAAGATGTTTTGAAAGCAGTACGGTAAGGCCAAAGTGCATCGTTTAGTCTTAAAGACCAATCTTTACGATTTGGGTTAACCGTTTTTTCTAAAATTTGTTTAATCTCCCTATTTGCCAGTTCAACTTGTCCACTTGTCTGAGGGTGATAAGGGGTAACAATTGTATGTGTAATACCATATTTCTTCATTAAAGATTCAAATGGTTTATTGCAAAAATGTGTTCCTCCATCACTGATGATAGCTCGAGGGATTCCAAATCGACACAAGATATTTTCTTTTAAAAATTTGAGAACAGTTTTATGATCATTGTGTCGGCATGGAATCGCCTCAATCCATTTTGAGACATAATCAACTGCAACCAAAATATACAAAAATCCAAATGAAGATGGAAATGGACCCATGAAATCAATTCCCCAACAATAAAAATTTCAATGACAAGAATGGGGTTCAGAGGCATTATGTTTCTTTTTGAAATTGAGCCCAACTTTTGACAATTTTCACAACTTTTGCAAAAAGTATAGCAGTCCTTAAATAAAGTAGGCAAATAAAATCCACACTGCAAGATTTTTGCAATTGTTTTCTTTGAATAAAAGTGACCTCCACATGCTTCTGAGTGACAAAATTTAATGACACTACTTACCTCATTGTCAGACACACATCTCCAAAAGATTTGGTCAACACAATATTTGAACAAGTATGGGTCATCCCAATAAAATTTTTTCACCTCTGTCAAAAATTTCTTTCTATCTTGGTGCGTCCATTGAGGTGACATCTTTCCTTCTTGTTCTCCAGCATGAGTTGAGGAAATTACTTCTGTAAAGCTTTGTTCTTCTTCCAAAAATGTGTACTTCAACCCAGCAGGTAATGACTTTAGTTCCAGTGTTAGTACTTCTTCATGGGCATTATTATTCATGGGTTTTAACTCTTTGAATCTTGGCTTCCATCCTTTATATTCTATTTCCTCTGTACAATCAAGCAAATCAAATGAATTATTTAAACAAACTTCTAATGGGTCAGAAGAACTCCCTTTTTGAAGATGATCATCTACAATGGCTTCAATTCCTTCAACTTCCTCCTTTTCATCAAGGACTTCCTGTGGTTGCTTGCATATGTTAAAAACATTGAGATCCAGTGTCATGTTTCCAAATGTTAGCTTCACCACTCCATTTCTGTAATTTATCAAAGCATTAGATGTTGCTAAAAATGGACGGCCTAAAATAACAGGAATTAACTTGCAACTATTAACCATAGGTTCAGTATCCAAGACAATAAAATCCACAGGATATATGAATTTATCAACTTGAACTAACACATCTTCCACTATTCCTCTTGGAATTTTAATTGATTTATCGGCAAGTAGAAGAGTTACAGAAGTTAGTTTTAACTCACCTAAGTTGAGTTGCTGATAAACTGAATATAGAAGCAAATTGACACTAGCACTAAGATCAAGTAAAGCGTTTTCAATTTTATATTCTCCAATAATGCATGAAACTGTAGGACAACCAGGGTCTTTATATTTCAAAGCATTATTATTTTGAAGAATGGAGCTTACTTGTTCAGCCAAAAATGCTTTCTTTTTCACATTTAGTTTTCTTTTAACAATGCACAAGTCCTTCAAATATTTGGCATAAGAAGGAATCTGTTTGATAACATTTAACAGAGGAATATTGACCTTCACTTGTTTCAAAATTTCAAAAATTCTAGTGTTATGGTCCAATTTCTTTGGATTATTCAATGCTTGAGGAAATGGGGGTGAAGGCGAGAGTTTGGTCGCCTTTTGGTCAACTTCTTCATTTTCTTGGGGAATTGGTTCATCTTCTTTCTCACAAGATTCGGGGATTTATTTTTCAACAACCTTTCCACTCCTAAGAGTTATCACTAACTTGACTTGATCCATTTGTTAGTTTTCTGAACTCCCCTCATTTAGACTGTACTGACATTTGAGATTTGGTTAAGGTTGAGAATGTAATTTTCCTTTCTCGTGAATGGTGAGTGCAGAAGAAAGTTTAGCAAGAGTGTCTTTTATGTCATTCATGGTTTGATTGTTTTGTTTCTTAATGGCCTCTTGCTTTTCTATGAATGTATGCAGTGTTTCTTCAAGATTTTTCCTATATGGTGGGACATAAGGTGCATATCCTTGAGAATTTTGAGAGTCCTGTTGTGCCTGAGGAGGTGGTGGTTGCATGAATTGTGACTGATTATTATTTCTCCAGCTGAAGTTCAGGTGATTTCTCCATCCCGGATTGTATGTATCTGAAAAAGAAGAAGTAAATGACTTTTTAAAATTATTCATTGCATTTACTTGCTCATGTACAACTTCTTTAAAAACAGGAACATTAGGACATTCGTGTGTTGAGTGTCCTAAGTCATCACAAATGCCACAAATTTCTTCATTTTGCACAGATTTAATTTCTTTTGCTTTTCTTAATTCTATGGCTTCAACCTTTCTAGCCAAACTGGCAAATCTAGCATTTAGATCTTCTTCTTGACTAAGTGATATTTTCCTTTATTAGCACTTGCAAGGTTAGATCTAATTGAATTTTCAGAAGGGTTAGTACTATGCCAAGATTGAGAATTTTCAGCCAACTGGTTTAAATAGTCTAAAGCTTCATCAGGTTCTTTATCAAGAAACTCACCATTGCACATTGTTTCCACAAATTGTTTAGTTTAAGGTATTAAACCTTCATAAAAGAAGCTTATAGTGCGCCATTTTTCAAAACCATGATGTGGGCAAGAATTTAACAAATCTTTAAATCATTCCCAACATTGAAAATATGCTTCATTTGAATTTTGGGAAAAATTTTGGATTTGTCTTTTCATAGCATTGGTTTTATGTGTTAGAAAAAATTTCTTTAAGAACTCACCTTGCATTTCTTGCCATGTGCCAATTGATCTTGATTTCAAAGTGTTAAGCTAAGATTTTGTTTTATCTTTTAAAGAAAAAGGAAACAATTTAAGCTTAATAATCTCTTCAGTTCAATTTTGATCATTGAAGGCAATAGATACTTCCTCAAATTCTTTCAGATGTAAATATGGACTTTCAGATTCTAAACCATGAAAATTAGGAAGTAAAGAAATCATACCTGACTTAAATCTAAAATTGTTGGCATTGAGTGGAAAGATAAAACATGATAGACTAGAATTTCGAGGTGGTTGCAAATATTCACGCATAGTTCACAATGGTTGATTTTCATGTTCATCATTTACACTTTCATTATCAGCCATTGTGTCAATTGTGTGTGATTGTGATTCAAACAAATCAATATATAAAGTACCAGGATTAATTTTAACTAAACGACTATAATTTAAATCACGATACCAATTAAGCATAAATACATAAATAACTTAAAATAAATAAACAAAAATAATGTACAAGCTGGCGGTATAACCCGCCATTAAATATCAACAAGAATGTGGCATAAACCAACCACCCAATAAATATTAACAAGTAAAAAGTTAAAAATAAAATACAAAAAATAAAATGCGGAAAGTAAATTGTGGAAAATAAATTTAAAATATGAAAAGCGGAGAAAGGCAGAGCCCCACAGAGTCAAGGCGAAAGAGAAGAGAAGAAGAAAAATTATTTCGTTATGTTAGAAAGCAATAATAAATAACAAAAAATTAAAAAGTTAGAGAGCAGAAATTAAATGATGTAAATTAAAAAGTTAGAGTAATAGAAATTAAAAAGTTAGTAAGCGAGAAAATAAATGACATAAAATAAAAGTTAGTAGGCGTAAAATAAATGACAGAAATATAAAAGTTAGTAAGTTAGTATGTTAGCAAGTTAGTGGGTTAGTAAGTTAGATAGTTAGAAAGTTAGAGAGTTAGTAAAGAAACCGAAGGATCGGCAAGCCGGTCTTTTGCTCCAGTGAGGGAGAAGAGAGAATAGATTTTATTAAAGAAAACGAACCTCAATAAATTAAAACTTCAAATCAAGTCCCCGGCAATGACCCCAAAAACTTGATGTGTGAGATTTAAGGATGCAAACCCAAGTGCAGGTTGTCTCAAGTAATAAATTTCTCGGGAGTCCGAGGTCGATCCACAGGGAATTGATGAAGAAAAATTAATTAAGGTAAGAAAATGATTTGTCACAACACCGAAAGTAATAAAAGAAGTTCACAAATGAATTTAAGAGCTTGCTTGGGTTAGGAGATCCACTCTTGGTAATAAATTAAAAGTAAGATTATTTCTCTTTATAACTCAATTGAAATCTACACACAACGGAAGTTCCAATCGGTAAATATAACATTCAAAGTTCAATTATATATGCAATCATATTATGATTCCTTTAATTATCTACCAACATTTGTAAATGAGTTCAAGCATTCACTGTGTCAATCCTATTGTCTACAATAAATCAAGATCTCCATTATACAAAGAAGGTTTCTAAATTGATTGGAAACAAAAATATAACACATATAATATCCAATTGATAATATATCATTTAAGCACAAGAAATAGAATAATCTAACATTATTTCATTACCAAGAGCTTCACTTTTTCACCCAAGCAAGATGAAGATTTAGTTACTCATGGATAAGAAGAAAGAAAGAGAGAAGAAGAGAAAGATGAACATAACTTCACTTTAGAACAAGAGAAAATTACAACAAAGTAAAACAAGAAACAAGCATAACCATAACTTGTAAAAAACTAAGCCTAACACCAAGCGCCCCAAATGGTTAGCCAATGGTGCCATTTATAGAGGATTAGGGATACAAAATGACAAGGAGGCTGATTAAGAGTAGGTGGATGAGTGGATGAATGAGTGGAAAATGCCAAATGGTGAGGATAAGAGTGAGAAATTATTGAGATTTCTTGTCTCCAAAATCATTCATTGCTTAACTCATAGATTTCATCATTAAATAGAAAAGTCATCTTCATGAAAGTTATAGATCTGGATCTTAACTTTCAGATATCCAAATTTCAGCCCAAGATCATTCTTACAACCCAAGATATGGCCCACTTACTGCAGACTATTCAGGCCCAGTTTCAGCACCTCTGTTTTGACTTCCAGACCCAATATCACCTCCAAGATGTCCGAATGAGCTCTTGTGTTCTTCATAAAAGTTGTAGATCTAGGTCTTAACTTTCGAATTCCCAAATTTCAGCCTAAGATAATTCTTAAAGCCCGAGTTATGCTTTGATTACTGTACACTATTCAGGTTCCAGATACAAAACTTGTGTTCTGTCTTCCAAGCTCATTTAGCTCTTCTAGATGTCCATATTTTACCTGGAGCTCTACATGAAAGTTGTAGAGCTTTCTCTCAGCTTTCCTACAAGGTAAAATTCATAATTGCTATACATCTAGAACTCAAGATATGACTAAAATATAGAAACAATGTAAGACCTAAATAATGCTGAAAAAATCAATTAAGTCAAATTTGAGTCCAATCTTACAAAACATAACCAGGCTTAATCAATTAAGTACATGAAGAGTGTAAATGACTAAAAATGATGGTTTATTAATGTATAAAATATATGATTATCAATAACCAATCAAGTTTTCACCCCAAGGTCAATTCTTAGATGATTTCTATCATTATTCAAGGCCTATCTTTATGTTGTAACTCATATACAACCTCTTACCTCTCTCAAACATGGATTTAAAGAATCAATCCTACACTTAGAAATTCATTCTCAAACTCACCACTCAAGTGAAACCAATGGATTCTAAGGGATCAAAACTAATAATCATGCATTTAACAAGCTAAACTCAAGCTTACTTCAATCTTAGAAGCAAGAAACTAGCAACATGATTTACTAACTTACTCATACCCATTATCCATCATCAAGTCAAACCAAGAACAAGATGAAGATAAGAAAGAATGAGATGAAGATAAACACCCCTACCTCTTGTAGACATTTGATCCTTGAAGCATTAGTCTTGATCCTTAAGCTTTGCTCCTTGGATTTTCTTCCTCTTCTTTCTTTCTTCCCTTCCTTCTCCCCTTTCTTTCTTTTCTTTCTTCGTTTCTCTGTTCTATTTCTTAGCTGAGAGAATGAGAGAAAAGAGAGAAATAAGAAATAAGGGTAAACTTGTCATTTTGACATTTTACTGTAACTTCTTGATCTGTTAAGAACACTTAGATCTCACCAAATCAAGTTTTCTAACTTCTAACAGATTTAAAATAAAACCTGAGATTCATTAAAAATTATGTTTCACCACTTTTTATTTTTTCATATCTGCTGGGGGTCAATCTGGCATTAAAAGCATAACTAGTATGCCTAAAAATACTAAACTGACTCCGATTGTTTTGAAATTTTAACTATACCTTATTTAACTCATTTGTACTTAGAAACAAGTTATCCATATATGTTTCCTTCAACTTAGCAATTTATGCTATTATTTGAGTCATTTTAAGCTACTTTTCAACTTTTATGTTGCAACAAAGTGTCTAAATTGACTTAGTTTGTCACAAAACTTAACTGGCATGTTAAGCAAGTACTATGCTACCGAGTGACAATTTACAAGTCTAACATGTTTCTTGGGATGTTACACATCTCCTTGTCATTTTGCAGGTTCTTAGGAAAATATTTATCTAATAAGGAATTCCTAAACACTCCCTAAGTAATCTGAGTCCCTGATGCTTCGAACAACCTTCTTGCATCAGTCCACCAATCCTCTGCCTCCCCTACTAACATATAAGAGGCAAACAACACCCTATACTCTTCAGAGTAAGCCATGACCGTAAAAATATTCTCCATCTCCTTCAATCACCCCTCAACTTTAACAAGATTGTACCCCCCATGAAGGATGAATGGTTGGCCTTCCTAAATTCTGAAAGATCTAGGAAATTCTGGTTTCTAACTGGTACTTCTTGCACTGGTTGAATTGGTTGTGCAGGAGGTGTTGGCTACTGAGGTGGATTGACTTCCATCCTTTGGAGCACTCTGTTCATGATAGTAGTTTGCTCCCTCATTGCAGCTACCATCACTATGAATACTCTGCTCATATCAATTGGATCCTTAGAAGTAGAGTTCCTATTTCATCTAGTTCACTTAGGTGAAGCCATAATCTCTTGTACACACAGAACAATACATATTGAGTTGATCAGTCTCAATATCATGTAACAATGTGACAGTAGCTAATAACATTCATACCTAAGGTTGTCATGCAATTTCTACTCATACATCTCACTTTAAGACAAGAAAATGCATAACATTCAACAAGGAAAATCGAAACATGCCAAAAGCATAGTCAGTCCATACCTCGGCTCAAATAGGATGAACTGCTCTGTTACCATAACATAACATCCTAGTTTGATTTACTGCAGTATACTCGAAAGTATACATACGTAAATAGGATTAGGTTGTTACTTCTAGCTTTTAAACATAAAAATCCTTTAAAACTATACATTTCAAAGATATACACATAATCGAAAATAGAGCCCCGAAAAGAAAGTAATTGAAGAAAGTACTCAAAACTATCCATCATAAACACACAACTGAGAGCTTTCGATTAATTACGGAAATATCAAAAATTATATAATTTGTACATAAGTATTCACATACAACTAGGCCTTCATAGCATATAACATATACAAATTGAAATAAACTCTACTCTAAACTACTTTCCCCCTTCTTAGAATGATCTTGATTTTGATCTATTAATGTCAAAGGAATAAACAAACAAACAACAAAGGGGTGGGAATTCAAAAATTCTCAGTAGCATCACATCAGACAGAAACATTCGAAATATAAATCAATAGTAAATATACAAAACAACATTTCAAGTAGAATTATGCATGGATGCTCATTGAAATGATAAATGTTAATGATGATGAAATGTATTATGTTGATGCATATGAGATAATATGTAACACCCCAAAATTAATAGTTTCATGATAAATAGTCATTTTATAATATTTGTGATTTTTGTGATTTTTTTTGGATTTTTCTAAGAACGTTGAATATTTTAATATATTCTTTATTTTGTGCACACACTAAGCGGAGCCGGGAAATGAGATATTTTCTCTGAGAACCTTGAACTGTGGAAATGTCGATGAGGGATCTTACTAAACCCAAAGCCAGACATGATTTATGAGGTTTCACGTTTTTTGAGATTTTATCTGATAAATAAAATCACGGTACGTTCTGACGAATAAAGATTTTTGCGATACGCTTTATTACCTGTTGGACAATTAATACTACTTTTGTTAACTGTGATAATTGTCCATTGGATAATAGATAGTACTAGAAATCCTATCACCTTATCTAAAGGAAATCCACTTTATGTCACATTCAATCTCCTTTATTTCAAAAAGAATGATTTGTTTAATCAAAAGCTCCTCAAGGAAGCTTCCTAGAAATTTCCTATGCATGCATGAAGCTCACTTTTCCCTCCTCTCTCTCCTTGTTTCCACAGCAATGCACCACTTTGGGGAGCCAAAATTTGTGTTTTCATTTCATCACATTTTCATTTACTTATTTCAAAAACTATCACTTTCTCTCTCCATCCTTTCTTCCTCTCATTTTCTCTCAAGTTCTCTCTTCCTCTCTTCTTCTCCACCCCACGGTTGCAGCCACCATTGGAGACCATCTCCATTAGCTTGCTAAAACAAATCACATTTCTTGTTTCCTCTCACCATTCTAAGACATTTTCCTTTGGTGACCATCTTCAAAAACTCAACCTTTCCTATCCATTTTCTTTCCTCTTCCATGGCCTAGACCACTAGTTTTAGGTCATCCAAGCTTTTCATCCAACCAACTTCATTTCCTATCATTTCTCATCACTTAGAACATTTTCTCTTTTGTAATCATCAACAAAATCCACCATTTTCACTTTCATCTCTTCAAGACTTAAAGCTTGAAACTTTAAGGTAAAAGTTCGTGGCTTTTTCCTTTTTCCCCCTCATTTTCGTAATCCATGGTCACTTTGGTGATCATGGATACCTTTTTCAAGTCTTGATTGTGTTTCTTGTGAGTTTGATGTTCTTAGGGTTTCTTGAAGGTGGAGGACGAAATTTTAAAGGAGAAAGGAGCTTGCTTTTGTGTTGTCTTCTCTTGGTAAGAGGGAGACTATCAACTTCAACCTCTATTGGTGGTGGGAAACTTGTTTGTATGTGGATTGTGAGAAACCCTAACATGGGTTGCTCTCTTGATTTTATAGTTTTCTATTGATTCTTTGGATTTAATGTGCTTTTGTGTGATTTTGTGGGTGTATTGGTGTATGTTAGTAATCTTGGGTTGTTTGTAATAGATTGGAATTATGAATGGGAAGTAAGGGTTCCTTGCACTTTCACTTGAGGCTCATGGCCACGTGCCCTAAAATAGGGTGTCCAAGATTCAAACATTAATATAAGTTGGAAGACTAACTAATTAAAGGATTATTGATGAATGGAGAAATGAAAATTTTGGGTTTCTAAACCCCTAGAACTCACGGTCACATGCTTTCACCTAAGGTGATCATGGTTGAAATTTTGTAACAAATTGAGAAGATAACTAATTAAGTGAACAATGATTTAAATGAACAATGAGAATTTCAAACCACAAAATGTAGTGCTAAAATGGAGACTTAGATAATTGGAAAATTTTAGATTCATTAGGAGTTCATAAAATGGAAAGAATAAAAGAACAAGACTTTATCTTATGACTTAGAATGATTTTGAACAATGAGGGAAGAACAAGAGAGTTTGTGAGACTTGTAAAACCTTAGAATAATTTTTAAGCATAATTTGATTAGATTAAAGAACTTGACTAATCTAAAGGAATGAAGATTGAATAAGGACTTCAAGAGAATTCCTTTAGAAAATGATTTCATAAGAAATGTTAATTAAAGTGAAACCTTATAATGATTTCATAATAAATGTTAATTAGAGTGAAACTTTATAATGATTGCATAAGAAACGTTAATCAAAGCGTAACTTTGTAATGGTTTCATAAGAATTGTTAAGTTAGAGTGAAACCCCGAAATGAACCTCAAAAAGTGTGTTGTCACTCTTGAGAACTTAATACTATGCTATTGTGGGCCTGTGTTTGGGACTAAAATTCTATTGATGTTTAACTTGGCCAAATTGTGGCATGTTATGGAAAGTATATTATTATTGTTGAATATACATTAATATGCATTGAGTCAACATGCGTTGAACAATTGCTCAGTCGATGACTGTTAAAAGGTTGTACGAGCCTATGAACGAGAATTGAATAGTGTGATCCAATGGAAGGATCTTGGGGGGGCATAAGGCACGGTGATTCATTTCGTGATAATGTTATCACATTATATACCCCTAGCCATGATAAACCGTTGCAACGCATTATGAGCCCGACAAATCACTATTTGTTTCATGGTCCGGCGTAGACTGTCATTGAGGGAGGCAGATCTTCTGGAACGTTCATCTCTGAAATTTGGTTTAGCTCTATAGAGTAGGAACTTTTGGTACCATGTGCACGTGCATAGTGAGTCAACATATCATTTGGCATTTTTGTATTTATTCATTTATATGATGATGAAACTGTTGTTTAATTGATATTATAACTACTTGTAATTGTTAAGTTGTTTACTATGTGGATCTTGATGCTAATTATTATTCTTGCTATGGTATGTGGGCGTCCTACGCTGTTTTGTTTCTTTACTGCCATAATTGGTAATGAAAGTAGGATGTCTCACCTTTTGTTGTATTACTCTGTCTTATGTTATGTTTGGATAAAGACTGTGAAGAGGGCGAGTTGAATTCGCTTAGTTTAATTTGTGATCGACTTTTATCTTTTTGCGATGGTATCTGGACAAGCTTTCTTCAGTTGCATGTGGATACAGTTCCATGGAGACATGAAAGCCTCGTATTCCGACTGTGATACGGAGTGTTTTATATACATAGGGGATGTGACCCTAATTCAGAATGGTAATTATCCTGAAGCTGCTACGAGCATCTTTCATACTTTTATGCATGTGAAGTTCCCTATACCCATTAGAGAGTTATGGGATGATCGCCACCTCTTTCCTAGAAAGGTTTCAGTTGTGTCACCTATTCAGGTTGCTATGCATCATGACGTGTCTTAAGAGGGAAGTTCATCTATTGGAGATCCGGATGAGGATCAAGTGCAAGACCCTTCTCTCCAGGTGTTTGACTTTGGGAGAGGTCGAACTTTTATATGGTAGTCACTCTATGTAAACTTATGTTTAACATTGTTATATGTTACTTTTATGCATGGATTGTGGAATGTATCTTTATTTAAGCTGATGTTATGTTTTGAATTCGCGTAAATATAAATATATTTCATATCGAGGCTCGTATTTTCTATATATGCACAATGATGAAATTTTCAGATATGTGGATTGAGTTGTAGCACGTCTAGTTTTAGTGATTGTGGTATAATGACGATTGTGCCGTGGTTATTAAATCAAGGGGTGTTACATTAGGTGGTATCAGAGCAGTTCATCCTGTTGAGCCAAGGTATGGACTTACTATGTTTAGGCATATTAGAGTTCTTGTATGTTGTGCACTTCCTTGTCTCTTGATTGAGATGATGGGAAAGGAATGCATAGCTTGCCATAGGTTGAATGTTAGTAGCTACTGTTACATAGTTGTATGATATTGAGGACTGACCTACCCAATATGTAATGTTCTGTGTGTATAGAAAACTATGACTTCTGTTGGTGTATGCCCTAGTGGCCAATACGTTTTGTTTGTATTTACATACATTATATTATGCTATTTTATATGAGGCATTTCATTTATTATGTTCTTTTTTTTGGTAAACATGATAAAGTCCTTAGAATAGTAAATTTGATACCATAGGACATCAAGTGGATGACTTGATCGTGAGATCCTATTGGATAAAACACTATTCTTAAATGTCCCTAGTCAAGTATTATTGTTAATTAGGACAACAATAATGCTTTGAGACTAGTATGTGCGTGGACCGATGACCACATCTCACTTGGTCATGGATATGAGATATCAAGTCTACACATAGATACATATTAGAGTAATGATGTATTGGACCGACCCGCCATGAGAACGCTACGTGGATCGTTACGTGAGTGTCATAAGCAATTCTCATAGTGATAATGGTGTATGTGGTCCTTTGACACGAAATCACTACGATTCCTACATGAGGAGTTGTGTGTTTTAATGCCATCAAACGTCATCTGTAACAAGATGATTATAAAGTTGGTATTAGACATACCGCGATACATGTGGAGGGATGTGAGTGACCTAGATGGGATTTGTCCCTCCTACATAACAGAGTGATATCTTCGGGCCCCCGATTGAGTGAGACTATGAAATGCATGGCCATGCTCAAATGAGTCAATATGAGATATTGATCTCATTTGTCATTACTATGTCTACTCGGGAATCGGAAAGCGAAGATTGAACTAAACAAGGGTGACACGTTCCATGCCTTGTGTTCAATTTGGATATCTGGAAAAAGGGACTAAACTACACGGAAACATTGGTCACGGATAGGTTATGTCAAATCAACGACATTCTCATTACTTGGGTAGCAGTGTTGCTAGATACCGCTCACTTGTTTGTAATATTAAAATGAGATTTTAATATTACTACCAACGTCATGAGAACCAACGGGTCGCACACTTAGAATGCAGACTAAATTGGAGTAATCGAGAATCAAGTTGGACTCGGATTCAATTGTGGGCCTAACTCATGACGATGGGTTTAGGGTTGCACCACTTACCTTGCTACTTTGCTCACACTAACTTAAGGCAGCCACTATTATAAATAGTACTTTAAGGGGGCTGCTAAGAGGTTACATCACAACCCTAACCGCACCTACGAAAAAGTGAGTGAGAGATAGTGAGGTCTTCTTCTCCTCTCTTCGCGGCTAGCACTACGAAACGGGCGTGACTCCTTTTGCAAGTACTGTTCGTGTGGATACCGCAGAAACATCGTCGCTATTACGGTGTTGGTGATTCATCTCGCTTGTGTCTGTCACGCTTCAAGAGGTAAAATTTTAAAACCTCGGATTATGGATTTTTCGCATGGATCCTGTGAGGGAATTCTGTTATTCCGCTGCGAGACTTTGATCCGCAAATTCCCAACAACTTCACCTTGGCGTATTAGGAGAATAGAAGTTCTTTAGTAAGGAGTCCAAGAGGTTTTGGAGAGCCGATCTTCTGGGGAAAGGAATAACTGGTGTAAGTTTGGTTTGAGAAGTTGTTTGGGGGTTGACAACTTGCAAGAGGTTACGCCATAGAAGGCAGAATGAAGAAGCTCGAGTTGGAGACTGTTAGGATTCATGGATTGGACTTGTCTTGTTTGGACTGTGTGATTCTTTGTGTTTGGTTTCCGAAAGGAGACAATGTTGTTTGAAATAATTACATTTGCTTTTTTTGTTGTACCATGTTTTGTCCGCCATCGGAGAAAGTCAATGACTCATGGTAGATGTGCACGTGTGGGTACGAAATGCGACAATAGTCAGATGACCACAGTGGCAAAAGCAATGCAGAGAGTGACTAATGTAACAGTGCAACAGAATCAGAGGGCCGCACAGTAGCGAGAATTGGAAGTTGAGGTTCAGAATCTATTGGAGGAAAGCCGATTTTGGGGTAACCTTGGACTGCCTAGATTCCAAAGGAGGAATAATAAAAAGGTTAATCAGTTTAAGTAGAAGTCATATTCACGATTATCAGGGAAGCAACAGTAATATCCAACTTATAGAGCAAGGGTTAGTGGTTGTAGTTCCAACTAGACTATGACATCTTTACCAACATGTGAGAAATGTGGAAAGAACCACTTAACGAGGGAGTGTAAGATCAAGGGGGTAGTCTGTTTCAAGTGCGGGAAGCTCAGACACATTTCTAGAGACTATGCTCCACCAAAGAACAAGTCTTCTGTTAGAGACGTACATGCGTCAAGACCTCAAGCTGAAGGGAAAGTGTATACCTTGGTTAGAGTGAAAGTCTCTCAAACTGAAGATTTGACCAAGGGAGAATATGCCATGCAGGATGTTCCCTTAATTGTGCTGCATAATTCTGGGGGCAACCCATTTCTTTACGACTTATGACTGTGTGGATTGATTAGGGTCATCAGTGTCTTCGTTACTTTTGACTTGTCCATTTCTGTTTCTATTACCAGTCCTATTGTTACTATCTAGTTGTTCAAACTATCCTATTTGTGTTAGAGACTAAATCTTTTTGGTTGATTCAAATTGTTTACCTTGTTCTTGATTGCGTGTGATTTTAGGAATAGATTGATTATTTTCTAATTATATTCTACTAGATCGTTCCAATAAAAACCTTAGTGTTTCCTGAAATTAAGATTTTTGAATTCATAACGGCCAACAAAGTTGAAGCTTTGTGAGGAAAAGGAATCCAAGGATACAGGTTATCTTTAGTGAAAGACAAAAGCAAAAGGAATATGAATGCCACTCTTGTAGTCAATGAGTTTCGCATGATGAGCTACAGTGCTGTCAGTTAAGGAGAAGAATGGAACTTCTCGGTGAGATGAGGACTGTCACCAATTGAACAAGATTGCGATCAAGGATGAGCATCCTCAAAAGGAGACAAACGATTCGATGGATTAGTGAAAAGGGAGTCGTTGTTTTCTCCAAGATAAATGTATATTCTGGTCATCGTTAAATTCGTGTGAAGTTGAGGATGTTCCCAAAACGATTTTTCAAACGTGCTATGGGCATTGTGGGTATCTCGTGATGCCGTTCAGAGTAACAAATGCTCCTACCATATCCATGGATTACATGAATCGGATCTTTCATCCTTACCTAGACAAATTTGTCATTGTCTTTATCGATGACAATCTGATCTATTCTCGAAAATATAGAGGAACATGTTGAATATCTCGGTATAGTTTTCTAAAGTTTAAAAGAGAAGAAGTGTATGTCGAATTATCAGAGTAGAAATTCTAGTTTGAGGAGTTTAAACTTTTGGGTCATGAGATTTCAAAGGAAGGAATTATTGTGGATTCATCAAAGGTTGAAGCAGTCCTTCAATAGGAAATACCGGAGACCATAAAGGAGATTCATAGCTGGTGGGATTAGTTGATTTTTATCAAAGAAGCATCAATGAATTCTCCAAGACAGCAGGACCTCTCACTCAGCTTACAAGAAAGAATCAAGTCATTTTATAGACCGATGCAGGTAAGGGAAGTTTCAAGGGTTGAGGAGATATTTGACTACTCTACCAGTTTTGGTTCTACCTAATCCTGGGGAACTGTTTGAAGTGTTTTGTGATGCTTCACATCAAGGTCTAGGATGTATGCTCATGCAGAATTGGGATGTCATGGCTTACACTTTGAGGCAGTTGAGGGTGCATGAGGAGAATTACCTAACTCATGACTTGGAGTCAATCGCAGTTGTATTTGAGGATATGGAGACACTTTCTGCATGAAGCAACATTCAACGCCTTTAGCAATCACAAGAGCTTGAAGTATTTGTTTCACCAAAAGGAGCTGAACATGAGATAGGGAAGGTGACTAGAATTTTTGAAGAAGTATGACTTCTAGCTTCAGTGTCATCCTGGAAAAGCAAATGTCATGACAGAAACTTTGAATCGGAAGCTACTTAATATCTTCATTATGATGGTCAAGAAGGAATTAATAGAGTAATTCAGGGACAAGTGGTTGTCATTGGAAATGACACCGGATGAGGTATGTCTAGGTACAGTCAATATTTTGAATGATCTGTTAGGAGAAATTCAAGAGAAGTAGAAAAGTGACCAATTTCTACAAGACAAGAAGGAACTATTAAAACAAGGCATGACGCTAGATTGTGAAGAAGAAATTCGACGAAATCCTGATTTTCATGGGTAAGGTCTGTATACTAGATGATTCATAACTCAAGGAGTTAATTTTCGATGAAGCTCACACGAGTAAGTTGAGTATACATACTGGAACGACCAAGATATATCAAGATCTAAAATAGAAGTATTGGTAGAAAGGAATGAAGAGAGACGTTGCTAAATATGTGTTATCTTGTCTGAGTTGCCAGCAAACTCACTCCTAAATTCTACGGACTATATCAAATTCTTCTTCGGATTAGTCTGGTAGCCTACCAACTAGTTTTACCACTTTTTTCTTTCTAATCTTCATAATATCCTCCATATGTCATAACTACGAAAATGTATCCACAATCCAGCCTATGTCATCAAACCGGACACAATACAATTAAAAGAAGGTTTGATATATGAAATACTTCCTGTGGAGGTTGAGGGTAGGAGAGCAAAGCAACACAGAGGCAAAGAGATCACATTGGTAAGGGTAATCTGGACTGACATGATTAGAGGCACGACGTGAGAGTTAGAAGATTAGATGAAGAAACAACATCCATATTTATTCTAAGGAATGAAAATTTCGAGGATAAAATTTCTTTTTAGAAGGGGAGAGTTGTAACATCCCAAAAATTAATAGTTTCATGATAAATAGTCATTTTATAATATTTTTCATTTTTGTGAATTTTTCTGGATTTTTTTGAGAACGTTGAACATTTTAATATATTCCTCATTTTGTGTGCGCACTAAGCAAAGCCGGGAAATGAGATATTTTTCTCGAGAACCTTAAACTATGGAAATGTCGATAGGGGATCTTACTAAACTAGAGGCCATACACGGTTTATGAGATTTTATATTTTTTGAGATTTTATCTGATAAATAAAATCACGGTACGTTCTGACAAATAAAGATTTTTACGATACGTTCTATTACCCGTTGGACAATTAATACTGGTTTTGTTAACTGTGACAATTGTCTATTGGATAATAGATAGTAGTAGAAATCCTATCACCTTATCTAAAGGAATTCCACTTTATGTCACATGTAATCTCTTTTATTTCAAAAAGAATGATTTGTTTAATCAAAAGCTCCTCAAGGAAGCTTCCTAGAAATTTCCTATGCATGCACGAAGCCTACTTTTCCCTCCTCTCTCTCCTTGTTTCCACGACAATGCACCACTTTGGGGAGCCAAAATTTGTATTTTCATTTCATCACATTTTCATTTACTCATTTCAAAAACTATCACTTTCTCTCTCCATCCTTTCTTCCTATCATTTTCTCTTAAGTTCTCTCTCCCTCTCTTCTTCTCCACCCCATGGTTGCAGCCACCATTGGAGATCATCTCCATTAGCTTGCTAAAACAAATCACATTTCTTGTTTCCTCTCACCATTCTAAGATATTTTTCTTTGGTGACCATTTTCAAAAACTCAACCTTTCCTCTCCATTTTCTCTCCTCTTCCATGGCCTAGACCACCATTTTTGGGTCATCCAAGCTTTTCATCAAACCAACCTCATTTCCTACCATTTCTCATCACTTAGAACATTTTCTCTTTTGTGACCATCATCAAAATCCACCATTTTCACTTTCATCTCTTCAAAACTTAAAGCTTGAAACTTTAAGGTAAAAGTTCATGGCTTTTTCGTAATCCATGGTCACTTTGGTGATCATGGATACCTTTTTCAAGTCTTGATTGTGTTTCTTGTGAGTTTGATGTTCTTAGGGTTTCTTGAAGGTGGAGGACGAAATTTTAAAGGAGAAAAGAGCTTGCTTTTGTGTTGTCTTCTCTTGGTAAGAGGGAGACTATCAACTTCAACCTCTATTGGTGGTGGGAAACTTGTTTGTATGTGGATTGTGAGAAACCCTAACATGGGTTGCTCTCTTGATTTTATAGTTTTCTATTGATTCTTTGGATTTAATGTGCTTTTGTGTGATTTTGTGGGTGTATTGGTGTATATTGGTAATCTTGGGTTGTTTGTAATAGATTGGAATTATGAATGGGAAACAAGGGTTCCTTGCACTTCCACTTGAGGCTTACGGCCATGTGCCCTAAAATAGGGTATCTAAGATTAAAACATTGATGTAAGTTGGAAGACTAACTAATTAAAGGATTATTGATGAATGGAGAAATAAAAATTTTAGGTTTCTAAACTCCTAGAACTCACGGTCACATGCTCTCACCTAGGGTGATCATGGTTGAAATTTTGTAACAAATTAAGAAGATAACTAATCAAGTGAACAATGATTTAAAGGAACAATGAGAATTTCAAACCCCTAATCTCCTTGAGGCCAATGGCCTCTTAAGGCAAAATGCCACAAAATGTAGTGCTAAAATGGAGACTTAAATGATTGAAAATTTTTAAATTCATTAGGAGTCCATAAAATGGAAAGAATAAAGAACAAGATTTTATCTTATGACTTAGAATGATTTTGAACAATAAGGGAAGAATAAGAGAGTTTATGAGACTTGTAAATCATTAGACTAATTTTTAAGTAAGCATAATTTAATTAGATTAAAGAACTTGACTAATCTAAAGGAATGAAGATTGAATAAGGACTTCAAGAGAATTCCTCTAGAAAATGATTTCATAAGAAATATTAATTAAAGTGAAACCTTATAATAATTTCATAATAGATGTTAATTAGAGTGAAACATTATAATGATTGCATAAGAAACATTAATCAAAGCGTAACTTTGCTATGGTTTCATAAGAATTGTTAAGTTAGAGTGAAACCTCGAAATGAACCTCAAAAAGTGTGTTGTCACTCTTGAGAGCTTAATACTATGCTACTGTGGGTCCGTGTTTGGGACTAAAATTCTATTGATTTTTAACTTGGCCAAATTATGGCATGTTATGCAAAGTATATTATTATTGTTGAATATACATGAATATACATTAGTCAACATGCGTTGAACAATTGCTCAGTCGATGTATAACACCCACCATAGGATATCACATTTATGTTACTTAATTACCAAATTACCCCTTTCATTATAAAATATGATTTGTAATGTAAATACGAGTTGTAAAATTTTCTTGATATCTGTAAAATAAAACTTAGAAGAATATAAAATCCTAATCAACATTACAAATAATTTACATCATATATACATTACAAAAAGTTGTAACACCCCTTTGGAGGATGTCACACATAAAAGAAAATAAAAGAAATAGAAATAAAATCTACCCAAGTTGTGAAACATTTGATAAATATTATTACGGGTTTAAAAAATAATTCCTATGATAGATTCGCAACCTAAATATGTAACAAAAAGATAATGCGGAAAATACGAAATAAAAAAAAACATCATTAACACGTTTGATAATATACATATCGTTAAGTTATAAATATAAATAATTTACAACTAAGACTACAACTATTTAAACAAAAACAAGAAATTAAAGCAATAAAAGAGTTAAGCAATAAAAGTTAATATATACGTGGTTGTCATACTGTCGAATGGCGCCCAAAAAAAACATCATGATTATCTAATCCTCGATGGATCACTCTCTCCTGAAAATGATCATCAGGAGATAGATATCCCGTGTCTTGACACACGAAATAACGGGATCGCGCGCGTATTGATACGATGCTTATCTCACTAGGCTCGTGGTTTTCAAATTGCACCCCAATAACGTCTAATGGATAAGGGCAACTCTAAATGCGAAAAAAACAGAACTCATATTGCGTCGTCGTCGCAATCGGATCTCCAAAAACAAATGATGACGTAGAATCACGGTCATACGTCCAAAGCATAGGTAAAGAAGCACGATCTCTCGCAAATGCCAAGCCTAATCACCTCCATGAAATACCAAAACTATGAATCCCAAATCCCCAAAATGCAAAAATTTTGCGTAAAATCCCCACACAATCAATCCAGGAGGGTATGGATGATCGGATGGTTCTTGCTCGTAAAAAGTATCGTCGGCTTGTTGACCTTCCTCTTCCTCGAGGTACGATCTCAAGAGGTTGTTCCTCTTCTTCCTCTTCAAACTCTTTACCGCATAAAAATAAATAGACAATAGACACATACAATAAAGAGGTAAGGCAACATAAAATCATCAAAATCATAAATAAGAAGACGAAAAAACAATTACAAATAACATTATACAATATGATTAGAAGCTATAATTCTAAGTAATACATATTAAATATCCTAGGGTTTCGAACATCATAGACAAGATCACAAATAGAAAAATCACACGGATCATAAATCAATCTCACGGATAAGATAAGATAAGAAATAGACAACTAACATAAAAATTATCGATAAATATAAATAGAGAAAATGTACGAACATCCAAGATATTACCGGATTACCATGAAGGGAGATAAATAGAGAAAATGGAATAATATCCAAGATATACTCAAATACACCAAAACACAACCCTACTCCATGGAGCTAAACCCAAAATGAGATATCGAGAGAATGACTTGCAAAATCCATTAGTAGTGGGTTGGTTGCCCAACCAACTATTACGCGATCACATCGCTAGTTGCGTCAATAGCCTACGACAGTGGGAATCTACCATCCAATGGGTAGTATAGTTCACACTCCCGTTGTGGCACTATAGGCAATGTACTACTAGACTTTACAAACCTCGATTAAATATAGTGAATGTCGAGTACATTAGTGTGCTATCGGTTTACTACGGCCTGACTTGGAAGCTACCAACTGTCCACACGTGTGGATCCCGTACACTAAAGTCTCCAAGTTTATTAGAACAATAAACTACACTACACTTATCGCATCGACAACACGATGTAATTCGTCTCGTCAAACCCAAAACACCAAAAATTGGCATAAAGACAAAACATAATTCCAAATATATGAAATTACGAAAATGCCCTCAAGATAAAAATATGCCCTAAATGACAAAAATTTTTTGCACACTGACGGGTTCACATTTTCCCGACAATGTCAACTTAATAACCTCAAAAGCTTTGAGCTCTTCATCATGTAGGGTTCACATTTTCCCGACAGATACAGAAAAATAAATATAGTAACGGTCAATCGCGTAGAAATTTTATCGCGTTTTTGAAATCTCGTCGTTTTTACAAACGTTTAAAAATCGAGAGTAAAGATATTTTTTAATGAATAAAAATCGCGTAACATTTTTAATACGTTTTCTCAATCGCGTAGAATTTTTAAATCATTTTCTTATTCGAATACCTTTAAAATTACCATTTAAACAGATAGAAATAATATTTAGTACATTTAAACTAATGTAGAATAATTTTTCATACCGTATCTATGCTCTCATTAGGATATTTTGACTATCTTATAGGTTCATTTTTACTAAAAATTGACAATTTTTTTGTTTAGAAACTTATAATAATTTTTTCTAAATTTTCCATAAAAATTTCATGTTTACCTAATTTTTAACCATTTCATTAAATTCTTTTTGAAATCTCTAACATGCTTCAAAACCAAAAGTGAGCTATATGTTAGAAAATTTCTTAATATTACTTGTATTTCCTTCCTAATGATAATAAATTGGACATTTAAACTTTGAATCTGGAAGCTACTTAATATCTTCATTATGAGTCGATGGATTTTAACCCTTTAGACTTACTTCTAATCAATTGGTTCCTTCATAAATCACTATAGAAAATTTCTTCTTAACTTGTATTGTTTCTTTTTAATTAAAAAAAGTTTAGAAACAAGTTTTTAAAATCATGAATTCCTATAGTGGCAATTGGCATTTCCATTTTATAAAACTTTTGCATTTGATTTCCAAAATGTCTTTCACCTTTTAAATCATATCAAATGTATTCTATAGTCTAAGTTCATTAAATCATTTTAGAAAATAGTTATCTATAGTCAATTTAATCCTTTAGGCATGTTGGCCCAAAATACTAAGTTTGTACCATTTGATTTCTAAATGCATTTTTAGGCTTTGATCAAATCAATTAGAAACTTTCTTGATTCTCCTAGGTTAATTAAGTTACACTTTAGGAAAAATCAAGAGAACATTTTGGTCCTCCAAACTTGTCATTGCCGTGAGCTATTGGATTGTGTTCTTTGGAACACTCATGCAAACTTACACATGTTATTCACATCCTATGACTTATCATACAATTTCTAACACATGCATTATATTTCTAACATATGCAAAAATATTTCTAACACATGCAAAATATTTTCTAACACATACAACCTAAATTAAAGCTTGTAGACATGCATTCAAAAGTAATAAATTGCATGCAAAATTATTACAATCATCAAACAAGAAAGCTAATAATCAATTACCACATAAACTACTAGCAACCACAAAAATTAACAAATACACACATAAATAACACATGACCACCGAATCCTTATGGATTCTACAACATCACAAATAACTCCATCTTCTCTCCACCATCAAGGGATGATAAGAATTGTCTTCCTCTTACCTTAAATGAAGACAAAAACTTGCTTTCTCACCTCCTTAGGTCACTTTTCACTCCACCAAACACCTAAAATTTTCAAACAAAACCTACATGTTACTAACCATGAAAAAGAAGCTAAACCATGGAAGAATCATGGCTTAGAACTTTGAAAAAGAAGAAAAAAGAAAAGTATGAAATTTCACCTTCTAGGTAAAACTTCCAAGGTTGGTTTCCAAGCCTTAGATGGAAGAATTTGAAGAAACTTCCAACTACAAAGGTTCTTAGAATGGTGTTTAGATTAAGGAAACTTGGTTAGAAAAATTTTTTGGATGGTTGGAGTGTTAGGAAACAAGCTTGGCCGAATATGGTGGAGAAAATGGGCAAGAATGGTGGCTAGGGTTCTTGATGAGTGAGAAGAGAGAAAATGATGAAGACAAAGTGATTTTAGGTCACCAAAGGTCTCTAAATGGCCGTGTGACTTCAAGTGGGGTAAGGTGGGCACCTTGCTTGGCTTCATCCAAGCCATTGGATGAATCAAAGGCTAAGATTAAGCCTTGGTGAGCAAGCCTAATTCTCATTGGTTGGTTCCCATGGTGACTCACATGGCTTAGTCACACTTTGTGTAATAAATGCTAACTAATTGAAAGGATCATTGATGAATGGAGTCGGTTTCTAAACTCCTAGTTCTACACTTACGGTGATTAATTAAATTTTGTAACCTAACTGTTAACTAATCAAGTTTGTGGGTCCCGCAAAATATTTCCTTTTCCATGTCATTACTAATACATACCACTAATAAAATAATATTATAATAATATAAAATTATTTTATTTGAATTAAATATTAATCCTAAAAATTAAAAGATTATTTTTAGAATGATTTTGAACATTCAGAAAGAATCGGGTTAAGTAAGATCCCCCAATTCTAAATAATCAAATAAGATTTTCCCGGCCATAATATATTATTTTCTAAAGGAGAAATCACACAAAAAGTTCATATAAAATCACAGAGAAAATATTTTTAAGCATTAAATCAAGAAGAAAACAATTAAAAACATTTTACAAAAATTAGAAAACATTATAATGATTGCGTAAGAAATTCATAATCGGTCATTTTCCCGCTTTTTCCCAAAATTAGGTAATTATCCAAAACGTTCAAATAAAATATCCAGCAGATATTTAGTTGTATATCTTTTTCGGGAAAAATTAATACGATTTTTCAACTCGAAAAATGGAAAGTTATTTTATTGTTGAATATACTCGAAACAAATTACGTAAAATCGATCAAATAAAATTTGAACTGTATTATCGTAATTGTTTTCATAACTTATCCCTTCCATTCGAAAATAAAAATAGGGACACAAACGGTTTCATACAAAAGCATGAAAAATAAAATTGTTCTTTTATCTTATTCCTAATATTTTCTAAAATAATTTACATCGTTACAAAAAATATCTTTCAAGATTATTTATATACGAGACATAGTCCTCAAAGTATTTGAACATTATTTAAAACTAACATACGCCCAAGTATTACTAAACAAGAGAACCCTCAGACGGGTCCTCCTCGAGATTCCTCAATGGTAGGAATCCAAAGATGATGCACCTTCCTACGAACAGTGTCCAGAAGCGAAAGACACGATGCTAATCTCACTAGGAGTACGGTAGTAAGCTCCCAAGATTGCCTAATGGACAACGGAAACTCTAAGTGTACATAAATATTTACACTAAAATAAGGGTTCCCTAGATAAAGCCTACTCAGGGAAACATTCAAGTCTCCTATATAGAAAATACAGTCTCTATCTAGATGGACATGTCAGGCCTCCGGACCTCCTCGAAATTGCAACCTCATATATCCTAGGAAACTGGGCATTGCCATCTTCTCAAAACTCTACTTCCTCAAGAGGAATCTGTTCCTCTTCGCCTTCTTGTTCAATCCTTTGCTCAGCGTCTTTACAAATATAATTACAAGTACAAAATAGATATACAAAGAGGTGAGATCACCTACGCCAATACCAACATGATAGCATGGAGATAACACATACAATATATCATATACATACATCATACCATAATTACAATCATACCATCAACATTATTTATCATCACAACAGATGTAATAAATAATAATTACGATCATGCCCTCTACATTATCCAAGTATTCAACAATTCAATTATCATAAACAATAATTGCGATAATGCCCTCAACATTATCCAAATATTCAACAGTTCAAAATATCACACCGATATCAATGTTCAGTAATTATACATGTGCACATAGACTCAATTTCCTACTCCATAGAGCTAAAACTCAGGTCGGAGAAATTAATCCGAAAGATTTGTCTGTACCAACATACCTCAGACCACGTGCCACAATTCTCATATATGTTTGCACATCTAGCATATACACGACAGTCTTTACTAGATCTTGATTAAGAATAGTATCTCAATCAGGATCATCAGTGCGTTGCATCGGTCAAACCCACAGTACAAAAGAGCTACCAACTGTCCATTGTAGGCAACCCACACCCCGATGCCCCCAAGGTCAACAAGTAACTTACACTATGCATATCGCACCCACTCAAGAGGTGTATTTTCTCCTAGGCAATTAGCCTTATCCAGTCCGTCGGACTTTTCCAATGCATGTATAATGCACCAAATGTCAATCACAGGCTAATCTCATAATTTCTCATATAGTGTCCATACACTGATCCAACAGTAATCCTATTGTATATTCAATCGCGAAATCATATTATCGTATTTTCACAATCGTGCAACACTTTTGTCATGTTTTCACAATCGCACAACATTTCTGTCGCGTTTTCAAAGTCGCGTAGTGATTTTCCATCGTTTTCTCAATTGCATAAAAATATTCCACCATTTTTAAATCGCGTAGCGATTTTTCAACAATATCTCAAAAGCGTAAAAATATTTAAACGCTTTCCAAATCGCGTAGAAATATTTAAACATTTTTCAAATCGCGTAGTTTAAAAATCTCGTTTTTAAGTTACGTAAAATATTTTTCACTATTTTTCAATAATGTAAAATATTTCTCAACCTTCTAAACCTCATTTTGGCCTTTCTTAAAATAATTATGACCTTTCACTTCATTTCCCACATTTTCTTACTTAAGAAATTTTTTCGTAATATATTCCACAATTTCACCATTTCATTGAATTAAATCAATATTTTCTAACTTAAAATTTCTTAACATGCTCCAAAACTCAAAAGATGAGTTATACATTAGTAAATTTTAAGTCATCAACGTATTCTTTATAATTCTAAATCAATTATAAAAATCAATCCTCGTTAAAATAAATTGAGGTTCAAACACTTTCAACCTCTCTTTTCCATTCATATATGAAAATTTCATTTTTCAAGTGACAAAACACTTTGTTTCTATTTCTTTAATCCTTGTACTAGATCAATTACATTTCCACTTTAAAATAATTTTGTTTCATAAAACCAAGGCATTACAAGCCTTCAAAATCATGATACATGGCCATTGAAATTATCATATATTTTTCCTTCTAAATCAACTAAGTTTCATTCATGTTTTTACACAAACAAAACCATTAAATTCCTCCAAAAATCGTGAGACTCTTGTTCTTTGAAATCAAAACATTTGTTCATTTTTCTTGCTCTTCTAAACATCTAATTTTACCATTTATGAAAATATTAATTTGTAAACACCTATTTTGAGGTGTGAGGCTGAAATCCTCATGGTCTTTGGAACCAAAAATTGTTTTCCTTTCTATCATCAAATCATGGCATATATCATATATATCACAAGCATGCCATAAACAAAAGTAATAAATCATGCAAATCATATCAAGCATAAGCAAATAATCAAAACACATAAACACTCACAAATAATTACATAACCATAGATATGATCCTCACATGGATTTACCATCCATCAAATACAAGATTCATCTCTCACCACCATACTTGGTTGGTGAGATGGATCTCCCTCTTACCTCTTGAAGAACCTCAAAAGCTCCTTGCTTTGCTTCTTTTTCAAGTCCTTCACCACCAAGGGCTTAAAAACCCTAGAACTTGATCTTGAAGAAAGTCCTTGAAGATGAAAGATTTAGAACTTGGCCTAAACTATAAAGTGTCTTAGATTGAGGTATACATTCAAGAAATAAGGCTGTTTAAAATTTTTGAAGAGTGATGGTAGGACTTAGTGGTCTTGGCCGTGAGCTAGAGAAGAAGAAAAATGGAGAGAAAAGTTTGTGAGCTTAGTTTTTTGGAAATGATCAAGAAGAGCAATAATTGTGTCTTGAAACTTTGCTATGGCCTTAAGCCATCTCAAAACCAAACCCCCTCTCCTTGTACACTCAATGAGTGACCAATTTCACTAGCCACCATTTTGGGCATTGCTAGCCATTGATTAGATCAATGGTTGATATTGATGTAGCTTCTAGGTTATAGCTCCTAAATGATAAGACTAAATCTAAGCCATTGGTTCTTTCCTCCTTGAAATCCTAGCCATTAGATGTATCTCCAAAATGAAGGGTCAAGATTTAATCTTCATACTTTCCATCCAATGGTCACAAATGGTCTTTGCCACTTTGTGAGACCAATCTCCACCATTGGTTAAATCAATGGTGGATATCCAAAGGCTTCAACATTAAGCTTGCTTGCTATTGGTCTGTCATAAAGTTATCATAACCACTAAAATTGACTAAGGAGTATAATATTTATTTTTATTTGCTATTACCCTATGGACAATTATTTATTATAATTTTTATTGCCCGATAATTAAATACAGTACAAAACACGGTTACAGAAAATTTTGAAAACTGTTTCCAGATTCGGGTTTAGTAAGATCCCTTGTCTCCGTCTCAACAGTATAACATTTTTAGGCCATAGAAAAATTTTCATTTTTCTGGATCTGCCCCAGGCCCGCATACAGCCCGAGAATAATATTAAAAAAATCAAGAAAATATAAAACCTCACAAAAATCATAAATATTATGAAATTCATGAAAATCAAATTAGATTTGCAAAAATTAATCAAGAATCAACAGATATAAATAAAATGCGTAAGATTTTCCCCATCCTGAAAATTATTATTTTCCTGACATGGAGTAAATCACACAAAATGATCAAATGTATTCATGGAATACTCAAAAAAAATTTACAGTACACAGAAATCACTAAATAGTAGAATTCTAATATTACTGTCATATAACTAGAAAATTTGGAGTGTTACAACTCTCCCCTTCTAAAAAGAAGTTTCGTCCTCGAAACTTGGTTTCACACCCTCAAAATAAATATGGATATTGTTCTTTTATCTTATCTTCCAACTCCAATGTTGCTTCTCCACTTACATCATTCTAGACTATTTTAACAAATGAAATATCTTTACCTTGGAGTTGCTTTATCCTCCGATCCTCCATCTTTATTGGAAACGTTTCATAGGTCAAATTTTCCTTCAATTGTACTGCATTTGGTTCAATAACATAAGTGGGATCAGAAATGTACTTTCGTAGTTGCATTAGTAAAGGTGGTAACGCAATTCGATAAGCTACCGGACCTATCCGATGGAGTATCTGATATGGCCCGATAAACTTTGGAGTGAGCTTTTTAGACTTAAGCACTCGTCTAACCCCAGTCATAGGTGTCACTCGCAAAAATACATGGTCACCTTCTTCAAACTCAAGCAGTCTTCTCCTTTTATCAGCATAGCTCTTTTGTCGAGTCTGAGTTGTCCTTATCTTATCCTGAATCATCTTCACTTTCTCTGTTGTCTACTGTACAAATTCTAGTCCTAGTATAGCACTTTCACCATCATAATACCAACACAACGGTGTTCTGCATCGTCTCCCATACAATGCCTCATAGGGTGCCATCCCTATGCTCGAATGAAAACTGTTGTTGTACGTGAATTCTATCAATGGTAATAACTTTTCCCAACCTCCAGTTTGTTCTAGAACACAAGCTCTCAACAAGTCCTCTAATGACTGAATCGTCCTTTCTGATTGACCATCTGTCTGTGGATGGTAAGCAGAACTTAAACGTAGCTTTGTTCCCATTGCTTCTTGCAGACTATTCCAAAATCTCGACGTAAACCTTGGATTTCGATCCGAAATAATACTGGATGGTACACCATGAAGTCTAATAATTTCACCAATGTACACTTGGGCTAACTTTTCCATTGAGTACTTAATATTAATCGGTAAAAAGTGCGTCGACTTTGTAAGCCGATCAACAATTACCCAAATAGAATCATGACCTTTCCGAGTCTTTGGTAGTCTTGTCATAAAATCCATTGCTACACCATCCCATTTCCATTCAGGAATAGGCAAAGGTTGCAACATTCCAGATGGTCATTGATGTTCCACTTTAGCCTTCTGACAAACTAAATAGGATGATACATATTCAGCGATGTCCTTCTTCATTCCTTGCCACCAATACAACTGCTTCAAATCTTGATACATCTTTGTGGCTCTTGGATGCATACGCAACTTACTCCTTTGAGCTTCATCCAAAATCAATCTCTTAAGTCCTTGATCATTAGGCACACAAACCCTTCCTTTAAACTTCAGAAATCCATCAGCTCCTTTGCTAAATTCCAACACCGCTCCTTGGCTCCTTGCTTCCTTTGCTTCTTGCAAGT
This sequence comes from Ormosia emarginata, assembly GCA_029884605.1. NCBI lineage: Eukaryota > Viridiplantae > Streptophyta > Magnoliopsida > Fabales > Fabaceae > Ormosia > Ormosia emarginata. The sequence goes on along the minus strand of JAQQTP010000013.1, from coordinate 295,533 downwards.
ACTAGTCACTGTTTTGTCCTTCTCGTATTCTATCCATCAAACTATTTGAAATAGTGATCATGTTTAAATACATCATTCCTGACGTCAGTTTCACAGATAACTGCAAGTCCCAAAACTCTTCTATCAGTTCCTTCTCCCTAATCATCATAACAGAAGCGCCAAGCATCTTCCTACTTAAAGCATCCGCTATGACATTCGCCTTTCTGGGATGATACTGTAACTAGAAATCATAATCCTTCAGAAATTCTAGCCAACGTCTCTGCCTCATGTTCAACTCTTTCTGGTCGAACAGATACTTCAAACTTTTATGATCACTAAAGACATTGAAAGTCGCACCATATAGAAAATGCCTCCACACTTTCAATGCAAACACCACAGCTGTCAATTCCAAATCATGAGTTGGATAATTCCTCTCATGCACCTTTAGCTGTCTTGAAGCATAAGCCACAACTTTACGGTTCTGCATAAGTACACAACCTAATCCTTGATACGAAGCATCGCAATATACTTTGAAAAGGTTCATTCAGATCAGGTAGAATCAATACCGATGAAGTAGTCAATCGTCTTTTCAACTCTTGAAAACTTTCTTCGCATGTATCAGTCCATATGAATGGTTGATTCTTTCATGTAAGTTGGGTAAGAGGTCCTATTATCTTCGAAAACCCCTCAATGAACTGTCGATAGTAACCGGCTAATCTGAAAAAACTACGGATTTCTGATATAGTCTTCAGCTTTTCCCATTCCAAAACTGTCTCCGCCTTTGAAGCATCAACTTCAATTCCTTCCTTCGATATCACATCTCCTAAAAATTGAACTTTGCTTAGCCAAAATTCACATTTGGACAACTTGGCATACAACATATTCTCCTTCAAAATCTGGAGAACCACTCTGAGATGTTCAGCATGTTCCTCCTGACTTCGAGAATAAATCAAAATGTCATCTATAAAGACAACAACAAACTTGTCCAAGTACGAATGAAAAATCCTGTTCATGAAGTCCATGAATATGGGTGGTGCATTCGTCACACCAAACGACATCACTAGATATTCATAATGCCCATAACGTGTCTGAAATGCAATCTTGGGAATATCTTCCACCTTCACACGAATCTGGTGATAACCAGAACGTAAATCAATCTTGGAAAATATCGCGGCTCCTCGTAATTGATCCATTAGATCATCTATCCTTGGGAGTGAATATTTATTTTTAATCGTAATATTGTTCAATTGTCTGTAGTCTACACATAGATGAGAAGTTCTATCCTTCTTTTTAACCAACAATGCTGGAGCTCCCCAAGGTGACACACTAGGTCTCACAAATTGTTTCTCCAACAAGTCCTCCAGCTATTTCTTAAGCTCTACCAATTCTACTGACAACATCCGATAGGGCGCTATAGATATAGGTCCAGCTCCAGGTACTAGATCGATAGCAAACTCAATTTCCCTTACTGACGGTAGTCCAAGTATATCTTCAGGAAATACTTTAGGAAATTCATTAACGACGAAAATATCTTTCAAGACATCTTCACATTGAACCTCTAAAGAAGACATCAATAAGTACCCCTGATCTTCTTCCTTCAAACAAGCTTCTACTTGAGTAGCCGTTAGGAATCTAGAATCCTTAGTCTCGGGAAAAACTAGTGTTTTACTGGAATAATCTATTAGGATATGGTTAGAAGACAACTAATCCATTCCTAAGATTACATTAATCTTGGAAAGAGGCAAACAAATTAAGTCCACATAAAAGATTTTATCCCTAACACATACAGGGCAATTCAAGCATACTTTTGTAGTAATCACAGGCTTATCAGTAGGAGTAGCAACACTCAAATCATAAGGCAATATAGTCATAGTCAATCCTAAACGTTCCACATAATCACATGCAATGAAAGAATGTGTTGCTCCTGAATCATATAACACTGTTAAAGGATTACCTTCGATGGCACACTTCTCCATAATCAAGTCCTCTGATTTTGCGGCTTCTTCCCCGCTCATGGTATACACATGACCACCCGCCTGTGGCCACGCAGTACGGACGTTCCCCACAGAGGGTTCCTTCTTTATCTGATCACATTCTTTGGAGAAATGTCTAGGCTTTCCACATCTATAACATATAACTCCTTTGTGTTAGTAATCTTTGGTTAGATGATCTTTTCCACACTTAAAACATTTAAGTGTAGAAGTTCCAGCTTGACTTGTCTTGCTGCCACCAGAACTTCCCCCAAAAGATTGCTACCGAGTCTGACCTCCTGTTAGTTTGGCATACGGTTTCTGCTGATAACGGTTGCCACTGCCACCCTTTCCTCTTTGGAATCTTGTAGGTCCAAAGTTCTTATTTCTTGCCTCACGCTGAAGATCAATCTCCTCAACCTTTCAACATTTGTCTAACAATTCTGGAAACTGATCAATTCCCAAGGTTGCTATAGCTCGCTTAATATCAAGTTTCAATCCCTCTTCAAATTTTCTGCACTTCCAATCCTCGTCCGGGTGCATCGGAAAATACCTCGAAAACTTAGACAAGCTTTCGAATTTTGCAGTATATTCACTTATAGACATCACCCCTTGTCTCAAACTAAGGAATTCCATCTCCTTAGCATAACGAACACTAGCTGGAAAATACTTTTCCAAAAACTTCTGCCTAAAGAGCTACCATGTCACAACTCTTCCCTCAGCTTGTATCAATCTTCGAGCTCCTGCCCACCAGTCTTCTCCATCTCCCACTAACACAAAAGTTGCAAAAGTAAGCTTCCGTTCATCGGTACAACCCATACCTTCAAATATCTTTTCTAGTCCTTTGATCCACAGATCAACTTTCTCTAGGTCAAATTCTCCACGAAACTTTGGTGGATTCTTTCTACGAAATTCTGACAAACTGTGAGCATCCTCAGTCGCCCTTTAATTTTGCTGTGCAACGACATCAGCCATCCGTTGCATTGTTGCTACTGCTGCAGCCATGTTTTGGTTATCATCGCCAACATTTCCATTTCCTGCTTTTGTATTGACGTGTCCTTTTCCTCGTCCAGCCATTACGTTTTCTCTAAATCAAACTGTACAACACAAAGAAGAGTTAAAGTCAGTCTTCAAATAATATTGCTTCTTTTCAGAAAACAATTATAGAGAATCACACAATACAAACAAGACAGACCTAACCACAAACCCAAAAGACTCTAACTTGGGCTCTGATACCAACTAATATAACACCCACCGTAGGGTATCACATTTATGTTACTTAATTACCAAATTACCCCTTCCATTATAAAATATGTTTTATAATGTAAGTATGAGTTATAAGATTTTTCTTGATATTGATAAAATAAAACTTAGCAGAATATAAAATCCTAAATAACATTACAAATAATTTACATCATATATACATTACAAAAGTACTGCCAAGATTATTTATATACAGATATAGTCCTCAAAGTATTTGAACATTATTTAAAACTAACATACTGCCCAAGTATTACTAAATAGCAGAACCCTCAGACGGGTCCTCCTCAGATTCCTCAGCTGGTAGGAATCCAGCATGATGCACCTTCCTACGAACAGGTGTCCGAGCAGAAGACACGATGCTAATCTCACTAGGAGTACAGTAGTAAGCTCCCCAGTATTGCCTAATGGACAACGGAAACTCTAAGTGTACATAAATATTTACACTAAAATAAGGGTTCCCTAGATAAAGCCTACTCAGGGAAACATTCAAGTCTCCTATATAGAAAATACAGTCTCTATCTAGATGGACATGTCAGGCCTCCGGACCTCCTCGAAATTGCAACCTCATATATCCTAGGAAACTGGGCATCGCCATCTTCTCAAAACTCTACTTCCTCAAGAGGAATCTGTTCCTCTTCGCCTTCTTGTTCAATCCTTTGCTCAGCGTCTTTACAAATATAATTACAGTACAAAATAGATATACAAAGAGGTGAGATCACCTACGCCAATACCAATATGATAGCATGGAGATAACACATACAATATATCATATACATACATCATACCATAATTACAATCATACCATCAACATTATTTATCATCACAACAGATGTAATAAATAATAATTACGATCATGCCCTCTACATTATCCAAGTATTCAACAATTCAATTATCATAAACAATAATTGCGATAATGCCCTCAACATTATCCAAATATTCAACAGTTCAAAATATCACACCGATATCAATGTTCAGTAATTATACATGTGCACATAGACTCAATTTCCTACTCCATGAGCTAAAACTCGGTCGGAGAAATTAATCCGAAAAATCTATTTATCTCGTACCAACATACCTCGGACCACGTGCCACAATTTTCATATGTGTTTGCACATCTAGCATATACATGATAGTCTTTACTAGATCTTGATTAAGAATAGTATCTCAAGGATCATCGTAAAGTTGCATCGGTGAACCCACGGTACAAAAGAGCTACCAACTTACCCATTGTATGGCAACCCTTTTGAATTGCCCCTTAAATATTTTAAGTAATTACACATACGCATATCGCACTCATTCAAGAGGTGTATTCTCTCCTAGGCAATTAGCCTTATCCAATCCATCGGACCTTTCCAATGCATGTATAATGCACCAAATGTCAATCACAGGCTAATCATATAATTTCTCATACAGTGTCCATACACTGATCCAACAGTAATCCTACTGAATATTCAATCGCGATATTTGACTTGATATTTGTGCATTTTATAATTTTTGTGATTTTATGAATGATTTTGAAATTTTTTTCACTTGTCGATTGAGAAAAATGTTACCCATTATTACGTGGGTCCAAAAGTCCCAAGAAAGCAAAAATTTTTCTAATCATAGAAAAATTTGTACTTTTTTTAAGGGGATCTTACTAAACCTAATCAAAAAAGTTTTAAAATTTTAAAAGCGTACAAAGTGTTTTGTACTTGTATTTAATTATCGAGATGATAAAAATACGTGTTAATATGGTATTTGTAGGATACAAGAATAAATATTATATTGTAGTCAACAAAGAGAGCTTGACTTGATTTATACCGGAGAATACTTATTAACCATTGATTTAATCAAAGGTTGATAACAATTTTTCTAACTTAATGAAAGATTCTTGATTGAACCATTGTCAATTGATCAATTTGTGAGAAAATGACATATTATACCTGTGATTGGTATTTGATGCATCATACATGCATTGGAATCAAAGAATTTAATGTTGAATTGGTCTTGAAAAGGACAAACACACATTTATAACCATTGAGTGGGTGTGATATGCATAAATCAATAGAGATTAATCTTAAAAAGTAACAAAGACCATTTATGACATCGGATGCGGAATCAATCCATTTTTGCACGGTGGTTAGATCGTGGTCTTCTAAAGTATTTAATCGATTAAAAGTTTGAAGGAGCAATGATCCGACAAGTATTTTTAATCAATCGATAAAGTAATGTGCTAGATGTACTTTTGAAATGAGAATTAAAGCATTAATTCATTTATTTTAAAGAGGCATGTATTGAATTTCTAAAATTAAAATTTACATAAAACTTCATTTCAACCATGAAGTTTTAGCTCCAAGGAAATCAAATCTTGTGTGTCAAGAACATTTATATATCGCATGATATATTAATTGAGGGATATTGAAATGTTATGACAATTGTTTTGAATACTTGGATGATGATGATGATAATTAGGACATTATCGTAATTTGATGCCCTTGTTTATGATAATTGAATTGATAAATGATTTTGATGATAATTGATTAATATTGAATATATTATTGGAAGTTTGATATGATATCCTTGTATGATATATTGCTGCGTTGTTTATTTTTGTCATGTTTGTAAAGATGGTATTGGCAATAGGTGATCTCATTTTTATGATCTTTGTTATAAAAATTAAATGAAGAGTTTGTCTTTTTTTCAACAATATTCGTTTTGGAAATCAAAATAATGAGTTGTTTTTGGCATAACAGGCGATGGATAAAATATTTTGAAAAACAATAAGGAGTGCATTTTCAAAGTCGCGTTGAGAAATCGTTTAAAAATCAGGATATTGCGTAAAATATTCCAGATTTTTAAATCGCGTAAACAATATCTCAAAAGCGTAAAAATATTTAACGCTTTCCAAATCATGCGTAGAAATATTTAAACATTTTTCAAATCGCGTAGTTTAAAAATCTTCGTTAAAAAAAACGTAAAATATTTTTTTTATATTTTTCAATAATGTAAAATATTTCTCAACCTTCTAAACTTCATTTTGGCCTTTCTTAAAATAATTATGACCTTTCACTTCATTTCCCACATTTTCTTACTTAAGAAATTTTTTCGTAATATATTCCACAATTTCACCATTTCATTGAATTAAATCAATATTTTCTAACTTAAAATTTCTTAACACGCTCCAAAACTCAAAAGATGAGTTATACATTAGTAAATTTTAAGTCATCAACGTATTCTTTATAATTCTAAATCAATTATAAAAATCAATCCTCGTTAAAATAAATTGAGGTTCAAACACTTTCAACCTCTCTTTTCCATTCATATATGAAAATTTCATTTTTCAAGTGACAAAACACTTTGTTTCTATTTCTTTAATCCTTGTACTAGATCAATTACATTTCCACTTTAAAATCATTTTGTTTCATAAAACCAAGGCATTACAAGCCTTCAAAACTGTGATACATGGCCATTGAAATTATCATATATTTTTCCTTCTAAATCAACTAAGTTTCATTCATGTTTTTACACAAACAAAACCATTAAATTCCTCCAAAAATCGTGAGACTCTTGTTCTTTGAAATCAAAACATTTGTTCATTTTCCTTGCTCTTCTAAACATCTAATTTTACCATTTATGAAAATATTAATTTGTAAACACCTATTTTGAGGTGTGAGGCTGAAATCCTCATGGTCTTTGGAACCAAAAATTGTTTTCCTTTCTATCATCAAATCATGGCATATATCATATATATCACAAGCATGCCATAAACAAAAGTAATAAATCATGCAAATCATATCAAGCATAAGCAAATAATCAAAACACATAAACACTCACAAATAATTACATAACCATGGATATGAATCCTCACATGGATTTACCATCCATCAAATACAAGATTCATCTCTCACCACCATACTTGGTTGGTGAGATGGATCTCCCTCTTACCTCTTGAAGAACCTCAAAAACTCCTTGCTTTGCTTCTGTTTCAAGTCCTTCACCACCAAGGGCTTAAAAACCCTATAACTTGATCTTGAAGAAAGTCTTTGAAGATGAAAGATTTAGAGCTTGGCCTAAACTATAAAGTGTCTTAGATTGAGGTATACATTCAAGAAATAAGGCTGTTTAAAATTTTTGAAGAGTGATGGTAGGACTTAGTGGTCTTGGCCGTGAGCTAGAGAAGAAGAAAAATGGAGAGAAAAGTTTGTGAGCTTAGCTTTTTGGAAATGATCAAGAAGAGCAATAATTGTGTCTTGAAACTTTGTTATGGCCTTAAGCCATCGCAAAACCAAACCCCCCCTCCTTGTACACTCAGTGAGTGACCAATTACACTAGCCACCATTTTTAGCATTGCTAGCCATTGATTAGATCAATGGTTGATATTGATGTAGCTTCTAGGTTATAGCTCCTAAATGATAAGACTAAATCTAAGCCATTGGATCTTTCCTCCTTGAAATCCTAGCCATTAGATGTATCTCCAAAATGAAATGTTAAGATTTAATCTTCATACTTTCCATCCAATGGCCACATTGGTTAAATCAATGGTGGATATCTAAAGGCTTCAACATTAAGCTTGCTTCCTATTGGTCCATCATAAAGTTGTCATAACTACTAAAGTTGACTAAAGAGTATAATATTTATTTTTATTTGCTATTACCCTACGGACAATTATTTACTATAGTTTTTATTGCCTAATAATTAAATACAATGCAAAACACGGTAAAAGAAAATTTTGAAAACTATTTCTGGATTCGGATTTAGTAAGATCCCCTGTCCTCGTCTCAACAATACAAAATTTTCTGGCCATAGAAAAATTTTCATTTTTTTGGATCAGTCCCGGGCCCGCATACCGCCCGAGAATAATATTAAAATAATCAAGAAAATATAAAACCTCACAAAAATTCACAAAAATCATATATATTATGAAATTCATGAAAATCAAATTAGATTTGAAAAAATTAATCAAGAATCAATAGATATAAATAAAATACGTAAGATTTTCCCCGGCCTGAAAATTATTATTTTCCTGACACGGAGTAAATCACACAAAACGATCAAATGTATTCATGGAATACTCAAAAAAATTTTACAGTACACAGAAATCACTAAATAGTAGAATTCTGTTATTACTGTCACATAACTAGAAAATTTGGGGTGTTACAACTCTCCCCCTCTAAAAAGAAGTTTCATCCTCGAAACTTGATTTCACACCCTTAAAATAAATATGGATTTTGTTCTTTTATCTTATCCTCCAACTCCCATGTTGCTTGATCAATCAATTTTGAGGCATTCATTATTGCTTTATTTTTTGCTTAATTGATGATAATTGTATCCAATATTATGTTTTTGGGTGAGTTTTAGATGATTGGGTTTCATTGAGCTTAGTTGTAAAAGTTTTATTAATTTTCGGAATTTAGCTCATTTTGACCTTTCTGTCTTGTATAGGCCATATCTTGGGCTAAAAATGTCACATATGGATGATCTTGGTGTCCCCTAAAAGCTGAGACGAAGATACACAACTTTGTGTCTAATGTAGTTTTTCTATTTCAGCTGGATTCATGGCGAAATTGAGTCTCAAAGTTAGGATGCTATTGCTGTCATAAAGCTTGGACCTACCCTCACTGATTTAGGTTTAACTCTCTCAATTTGAGCCCAAATAAGGCAAATTATATGTCTTTGAAAAGCTTATTCAGAGGGCTACAATTTGGGCTAGGGGTATATTAGGAATTTAAGAAGACTTTTTAGTTACTAATAGATGAAGGCAGAATATGAAAAACAACTTTTGAATTGTTTTGTTGAGTTTTACGGATTGAATCAAGAATTCTTTTCACTCTTTTCGTCTTCTCTATTTTTCATTTTCTCTCTTCTCTGAAGGTTTTGTATCTTTCCAATGGTGATGGCCATGGAAGGCTAAAGATCTAATCATTCCAAGGAATTCAATGATTGTGGTTAGAGTTTTGAGTTCTATTGTTTAATTTTGATTTCTGATTATGTTCTTCCTTCTTCTCCTTCTTCAATTGATTTCTGATTATGTTTCCGAAATTGAAGATAGATTAGGATTGATTAATCTGAATCTAATGGAGAATAGATCATCTATTGATAATCTATGTTAATTCGAATTTGTGCTTAATTCAATCTTATTCAAGAATTGCGATTGTGATTCTGTTTTAGTTGATCAATTTCTAGGTGATTATCTAGTTGAATTTGAATTAACAGAGGTGAATGCATATAGAATTCTACTCTCTTTGAACTATGATTAATTCTACCACTTGAATTGAAGTCCTTGGATTGGTGTTTCCATAATTAAATTTTCTCCCAATTACTTTTGAATTCGTTTTCTGCTATTTGATGAACAAAACCCCCCTCCTATTGATAACTTCTAATATGCTTGAGAAATCTGAATTGATCCTTGGAAGATGACCTAGGTTATGCACTATGCTATATTCAATTGTAAATCCTAGTTTATTTTGATGCGAGTACGACATCGCTTATCAAAATTTGGCGCCGTTGCCGGGGATCTATTTTCGGTTTCTTAGGTTTATTAGGAGTTCCTCATAGTTGCTAATTTCTCTGTACCCGTGATTAACTTTGCTAGAAGTCCTTAAGGGCATTTTGCTATTTTTCTGCTACAGAATCTGCATTCTGCTACACAATTACATTGGATTACTGTGCATTGGATTTTTTATGAATTCATTGGATAATTCACATTTTGTGCCTGCCTGCTGCATTGCACTTTGATGCATCAATCACTGTTTTCATTGGCTCTTGTTTCATCTGCTGCATAATTTTCATTTTACTGTCATTGTCATTGTTATATTGGATTTTCCTGTATTCCATGACTCTTGTGAATGTGCATTGCTTCACTCAACACAATTGATACTTTTGTTACACAAATAATACGTTCATTTGCTGCATAACCTGCTGTGCTGCATAACCTACTTTGTTGTATTCCTTTGATGCAGTTACTATTCCATTGGTCTCACTGCACTACATTCGGCTGTTGCATGTCAAGTTGCTGCTATTGACCATCCTTATGCTTCATTATTGATATTTGCAAGTTGCTCATCTTCACTTGAGTTTCACCTTCAGTTTCATTCTTCACATTCACTTAGTTTCCATTTTCCTGCATCTCAAAAAGGCACTAGTAGAAATCATTTGGTGTTGCAATGGAGTCTTGAGCTGGAACTTATTATCCAAAGGTAAACCATCATTCTAAGAAAAGAGATCCTAAAAGGATTATTCCTGCATAATTTGGCCAAAATCCATCGTTTGATAGGGTTTTTGAGCAAATTTAGGTGAGACAATGACATTTTTGTAATTTTTGAATGGGAAAACATGCTCGGATGGAGCTAAAAATTAGTGGGTTGAAAGAAAATGGCCTTCTTCACAAGGCTCACGCTTGACGTGAGCACCATCCTGGTGTGCCCTAAATGCTTCATTTAGACCATTTTTTTTTCATTTTTTGAAGATTTTTTATTGCATTTTTGAGTTCTATTTTTGAGTAGTTTTTAATGTGTGGTGGTCTCCTTTTTTAAAAATCATTTGATAGGTCAATTAGATTTATTTTGGTGCATTTTTAGTGTTGGATACTCCATTTTGCTTATTTTGAGTTTTTGAGTTTTGCATGTTATATGACTAGGTCCAATCCTGGTATATTGCATCATTTTGCTCCTGAGATAGATAGGACTTTTCATTCCCTGCATAGGTTCAATAGATTTGATTCTGCACTTGATGAGCATATAGGAAGTAGTGATTCTACACTTGTTGTGTCTAGTGATTCTTCACATAGTTATCATACTAGTGATTCTACTTCTAAATTTTCTGATTTTACATATTCTGTCATTGATCCATCTTTTCATTTTGATTCTACTAAGAATACTAATATTATGGATAATAGAACCTTGAAGGAGCTTCCTACCCCTGATGTTACATATCAGTCTTTATGCATTCAGTATCCTAATGTTGATGTTCCATTTGAACTTAAATCTGGACTGATTCATTTGCTGCCTAAGTTCAATGGTTATACAGGAGAAGATCCTCATAAACATCTTAAGGAGTTCCATATTGTGTGTTCTACCATGAAGCCTCAAGGCATCTCAGAAGATCACATCAAACTTAGAGCATTCCCTTTCTCATTACAGGATGCTGCTAAGGACTGGCTGTATTATTTGCATCCAAGATCTGTCACTAGCTAGAATGATCTTAAGAGGCTGTTTTTGGAAAAAAAAATTTCCTGCCTCAAGGGCTACCTCAATCCGAAAAGAAATATATGGCATCAGGTAGTTCGATAGAGAACCATTATTTGAATATTGGGAAAGATTCAAGAAGATGTGTGTAAACTGTCCTCACCATCAGATTAGTGACCAGTTACTGATCCAGTATTTTTATGAAGGTCTGCTGCCTATGGATAGGAGCATGATTGATGTTGCTAGTGGAGGAGCATTGGTAGACAAGACTCCTATGGCTGCAAGAGAACTGATTGAGAATATGGCCACTAATTCCCAACAGTTTGGCACTAGAAGTAATTTAGTGGTATTGACTAGAGGTGTCCATGAAATTGAGACAACTTATGCTGCAGATCATAGGAAATTAGAAAGCAAAATTGATGACCTTGCATCCTTGGTGAGGCAATTGGCTGTGACTCAACAAGAGAAGCCTACTGTAGTAGCTCCTGTCAGAGTGTGTGGCATCTGTATTTCTGCTGATCATCCCACAGATGCTTGTCCTACCCTACAGGAGGTTGATACTGATGGTACCCCACAGGCCTTAGCAGCAACAGCAGAGTTATGATTTGTCCTCCAACATATATAACTCAGGTTAGAGAAATCATCCCAATCTGAGGTGGGGGAATAACTCTACATAACCTGCCCCTACTCAATTTAAGCAGCAGTAGTAGCAGCTACCCTTCCAGTCCACTACAGGACCCAGTAGACTATATCAGCCACCTTTCATGCAGCAGCAAAATATGCTGCAGCCTACTATAGCACCTCCTAAATCTAAGCCAACCTTGGAGGAATTGATGAAGCAAATGGCAGTGAACAACTTGCAGTTCCAGCAGAGGACAAAAGCTACCATTCAGAATTTGGAGAACCAGATTGGACAACTTGCTAGTTCGATGAATCAATTATAGTCACAAGATTCTGACAAGTTGCCTGCATAAACTGTGGTGAATCCAAGAAATGTGAGTGTCATCACTCTCAGATCTGGTAAGACTGTTGATGCACCAGAATATAAGTTGCAACATGGATTAGATAACGAGACTAAGGAGCAGCAAGCCATACCAGAAATTCCATGTAGCAGTAAAAATAAGAAAACATATTTTGTCTCCACTCTTGTAGTTACTGATGAGCAGGAACAATCCATCCCACTACCATTTCCTCAGAGAGTTGTACAGCATAAGAAAACTTATGAGACTGACACAGATAGAGAGATCTTGGAGACATTTATAAAGGTTAAGGTGAACATTCCTCTCATTGAAGCAATCAAACAAATTCCAAGATATGCCAAGTTTCTTAAGGACTTGTGCACTCACAGAAGGAGACTAAAGGGAAATGAGAAGATCAGTATGGGGCGAAATGTTTCTGTACTTATACAACCTACAACGCCCCAAAAATGCAAGGATCCAGGGATTTTTACTATCCCATGCACTATAGGCAATAGCAAATTCGAAAATGCTATGTTGGATTTAAGTGCTTCAATTAATGTTATGCCTATGTCTGTGTTCAACTCTCTTGCCCTTGGACCCTTGCAGAATACAGGAGTTATCATTCAGTTAGCAAACAGGAGTAATGCTTACCCTGTTGGACTCATTGAAGATATCCTTGTTAGAGTTAATGACTTGATCTTTCTTGCAGACTTCTACATTTTGGATATGGATGGAGAATCTGAATTCAGCAAGGCTCCCATCATTCTTGGCAGACCTTTCCTCAAAACTGCCAGAACCAAGATTGATGTCCATGCAGGCATTCTTTCTATGGAGTTTGGAGATAGTGTGGTTAGATTTAACATCTTGGATGCCATGAAGCACCCCATGGAAGAACATTCTGTTTTCTATATAGATTTGCTGGCTGATATAGTTGATGATAACCTGTCTGAGCTATTTGCTGCTGATTTTCCATTCTTTTCTGATTTTGTTGATACCTACACATGTGCTACTTGTACTGGTTCAGAAATGTGCAGTGTTTGTACTGAGATTGCATCCTATTTACATGGTGATTTTGATACAGATTGTAGGGGTTCTGAACAGTTAAATGGTGGTGCAGCTGCAAATTTAATGAAGTCAAAATACAGTAATTTGATTACAACAAGTACATATGCATCTGATTTTGTTGGATTGCAGGTTGTAAGCACAGTTCCTACCACCAAGATTCTTCCCTCTGTAGTGCAGCCACCTACACTGGAGCTTAAGCAACTTCCACAGCACCTTAAGTATGCATACTTAGAGGATGATGAGAAGCTGCCAGTGATCATTTCTACTAACCTCCATGCTGAGTAGGAGGAGAGGTTGTTGCAGATACTGAAGAAGTATAAGAGAGCTATTGGATGGACCTTGGCTAACATTCTTGGCATTAGTCCTTCCATGTGCATGCACAGGATACTACTTGAGGATGGTGCTAAACCAGTGAGACAACCACAGAGACGACTCAACCCTTTGATCCTGGATGTGGTAAAGAAGGAGGTGACCAAGCTTCTGCAAGCTGGAATAATCTATCCTATATCAGATAGTGCTTGGGTGAGTCCAGTTCAAGTGGTTCCAAAGAAATCAGGAATCACAATAGTGAAGAATGATCGAGATGAGCTGATTCCTACCAGAGTGCAGAGTAGCTGGAGAGTTTGTATTGATTACAGGCGGCTCAACCAAGCGACAAGAAAGGATCATTTTCCTTTGGCTTTTATCGATCAGATGCTTGAGCGCTTGGCTAGAAAATCTTTCTACTACTTTCTTGATGGCTTTTCAGGGTACTTCCAGATCCATATAGCACCAGAGGACTAGGAGAAGACCACCTTCACCTGCCCATTTGGCACTTTTGCTTACAGGAGGATGCCTTTCGGCCTATGCAATGCTCCTGGAACCTTCCAGCGATGCATGGTAAGTATCTTTACAGATTTTTTAGAGGATTGCATTGAGGTGTTTATGGATGATTTTACTGTTTATGGTTCCTCATTTGATGCATGCTTGGACAGTTTGGATAGAGTTTTGCTTAGGTGCATTAAGACTAACCTTGTTCTTAATTATGAGAAATATCATTTTATGGTAGAACAAGGCATAGTCTTAGGCCATATCATCTCTCAGAAAGGTATAGAAGTAGATCTTGCTAAAATTAATATTATTTCCCAGTTACCTTCCCCTCTTGCGTGCGAGAGGTTCGTTCTTTTCTTGGCCATGCAGGTTTCTACAGGCGGTTCATTCAAGATTTCAGTAAAAAGGCCCTTCCACTGTCCAATTTGTTGCAAAAAAATGTTGTTTTTTATGACAGGTGCAAAGAGGCTTTTGATTGCCTCAAAAGAGCTTTGACCACCACTCCCATCATTCAGCCACTTGAGTGGACACTTCCTTTTGAACTCATGTATGATGCATCTAACTATGCATTGGGAGCTATCCTTGCACATAGAGTTGGCAGATCACTTCATGTCATTTCATATCCTTCTCAGACTTTAGATGCTGCACAGGCTAACTATACTACCACTGAGATAGAGTTGCTTGCCATTGTATTTGCACTTGATAAGTTTAGATCATATTTGCTTGGCTTTAGAATGGTTATCTTTATTGATTATGCAGCTTTAAAATTCCTATTGAAGAAGGCAGAATCGAAGCCAAGGTTAATCAGATGGATGTTGCTCTTCCAGGAATTTGATTTGGAGATTAGAGATAGGAGTGGCGTAGAAAATCTGGTGGCGGATCATTTGAGCAGGATCGAAAGAGCTATTGACCCTTCTCCTATTAGAGATGATTTTTCGGATGAGCAGCTTATGCAGCTACATAATACCCCACTCTCCCCTTAGTTTGCTGATTTGGTTAATTACATGGTTGCATCTGTTTTTCCTCCTCATGCATCTAGATCACAGAGAGCTAAGCTTAAGAGTGATGCTAAATACTATGTGTGGGATGATCCATATTTGTGGAAATTTTGTAGTGACCAGGTGATTCGCAGATGTATACCTGACCATGAGATCCAGTCAGTTCTTCACTTCTGCCATTCTTCTCCAGTCGAAGGACACTTTGGACCACAGTGGACAGCTAGGAAGGTGCTGGATTCTGGATTCTACTGGCCTACCATCTTCAGAGATGCGCATTAGGCTTTCACTACTTATGAGCAGTGCCAAAGAGCAGGAGTGGCCATCACCCGCAGGCAGGAGATGCCCCAGTAGCCCATTCTTTTTTGTGAGGTCTTTGATGTTTGGGGTATTGATTTTATGGGCCATTTCCCTGTTTCTTTTGGTTTTGCTTATATTGTGCTTACGGTTGATTATGTTTCTAAATGGGTGGAAGCCAAAGCCACCAGGACTAATGATGCTCGAGTTATTGTGGATTTTGTCAGGTCTAATATATTTTGCAGGTTTAGAGTGCCCCGAGCTATCATTAGTGGCCAAGGGACTCATTTTTGTAACCAGACTTTGGAGGCCTTGTTTCGGAAGTATAGGGTCGTGTATAGAGTGTCTACATCATATCATCCCCAAACTCACAGGCAGGCTGAGGTTTCTAACAGAGAGATCAAGAAGATTTTGGAGAAGATAGTGCAGCCGAACAGAAAAGATTGGAGCCACCGGTTGGAAGATGCTCTTTGGTACTGCTTACAAGACACCTATAAGGATGTCTCCTTTCAGGGTTGTCTTTGGTAAACCATGTCACCTTCCGGTGGAGATAGAGCATCGTGCATACTGGGCAGTAAAGAGTTGTAACTTAGCATTTGACCAAGCTAGTTCAGAGAGGAAGCTTCAATTGCAACAACTGGAAGAACTTCGCTTGGAGGCTTATGAGAATTCAAGGATCTATAAGGAAAAGACTAAGCATTTCCATGATAAGATGATTTCTAGAAAAGAGTTTTCCATTGGCCAAAAAGTACTTTTGTTCAACTCTCGCCTTAAACTCATGCCCAGTAAGCTCCGTTCTAGGTGGGATGGTCCTTTTGTTGTCACTAACATATTTCCTTATGGTGCACTGGAGGTTTTGAATGCACCCACCAACAAGAGTTTCAAGGTTAATGGCCACCGTCTTAAGCCCTTTCTTGAGAGTCCCGCAAGCCCCGCACTTGTGGAGGAGCTCTTCTTGGCAAAGCCCACCTTTCCCCAAGTGCAAATTTTTCCACCTTGATGAGGATGTTCTCTTCCCTTACTCTTTTATTTCACATGCCTACTTGTCTTTTGCTCTGTGTTTCCATTGAGGACAATGTGTGATTTAAGTGTGGGGGAGGGAATTTTGCTGTTTCTGTTTTCTTGTTTTTGTTGTTTCTATTTTCTTGTTTCTGTTTTTTTTATTTTTGTTGTTTTGCTATTTTGCTAAATTTTGTTGTTTTTACTGTTTTTGTTTTTGTTTTTCTATTTTTCTAGTTTTCTGTTTTGTTGAATTTGTTTTGTTGTTCTGTTTTTGTTTCTTTTATTTCTGTTTTGATCAATTTTGCATGCTTTTCATTGAATTTCTTGGTTGTACAGGTTGTGTGTAATTTCATCATTCTTAGTTAGAGGTTTCATGACATGAAATAAATATTTTTCTTGTATTTTTAGTTTAGCAAGCTGGCATTAAGAATTAAAGTGTTGCATTAATTGTGATAGGTTTGTCCTTGGTGAGATTTTGGACCTTATACATGGATGGATTGCATTATGCCATTCCCTTCCTTTCTTGTGTGATGTCACTCATGATTGTTGGTGCTCTAGAACTTGACTTGATTCTTTTTGAAGCTTCTTGTTCACATGCATGTATTGAGATGATTGAGGCCTTCTTTCTTGATTAGCTACTTTGGCCAAATAGCCAACCTTGCATCATTTTCCTTTAATTACCCCCTTGAGCCTATTTGCCTATTCTTTGTCTTGTTACCAAGTGGCTTCCAGTACTCAAGAGGGGGGGGTGAATTGAGTAACAAAAACTTTTGCAAAAGCTTTACACAAATAAATTTTGCTCAATATAATTATTAAAGAATGTGGAAGAGATGAGAAAAAAGAAGAACAAGTAATAAATAAATTGCAGGAATCAATAAATAAAGTGCATAAAATAAAGAGAATAAGGAAAGAAAAACAGTAATGATTTTATCCCGGTTCGACCACCAACCACTTGTGGCCTACGTCCAGTCCCGAAACACCGTTCGAGATTTTTCACTATTCAAGACAAGCTTAAACAACAGGTGCTTGCAACCTTTACAATACGGAGCACTTTTCACACACAGGGAAACTCTACCCTTGTGCTCAAGCCTCAATCAAACAAAAGGGATACCTCACCCTTATACAATCCTTGGGGATACCTCACCCTCAATATACGTAGAAATAGATAAAGAGATGAAGTGAAACTCTCGCTAAGAGTAGATAAATACAAATTGAAGCACTAAGGAGTCAAGTTTCTCAAATATCTCAAGAGTTAAGCAATTATAAGTTCAAAAATAAAGAGAGAATAAGGTAGAGCACGTTTTCAAGCAAGCAAAAATGATCACAATGTTAAGGGTGTTTTCGAGAGAAGTCCCAGCCTCTATTTATAGAGCTCGTGGAAGAATATGGCCGTTGGGAGCAATAAATAACATTAAAAACTTTCTGATTCTTCGTATGCTGTTTAAAAACGTAGCTCTGTTTCTCGTGGGGTATTCGAATGCCTGAAGGAGGTATTCGAATAGGAGATGAAAAATGAGAGAGAAGAAATGAAAAAATGAGATGAGTGAACGGGTGAACGAAGGGGCTTATATAAAGCTCAGACCTGAGGTATTCGAATACCTCAATTGGTATTCGAATACTGCTGTTTGGAAACGCAAAGGTCAGGGCTCTCTTGAAAGAAGGTATTCGAATACCTCTGTAGGTATTCGAATAGACCGTCCAAAAAGGATTGGCCCAGATAAGCATGTATTCGAATACTGCTTAGGGTATTCGAATACACCGTAGATAGGAACAAAAGCCTCGATAAAGAAGAGGCTTCGTGTTATTCGAATAACCACTAAGGTATTCGAATACTCCCGGTTAATAAATCATGAAAGCATGCGAGAAAAATGATGGTATTCGAATACCAGATGAAGGTATTCGAATAACTTAGATAGAAAAACACCAAATATAGCGTCCAGAATGCAATTTTGAAGATTAAAGCTTACCCGATTAAATGAGTACCTGCAAAACAGAATGGAGGGTATCTCCGACGCTCAAGTCAGTAATAATTAAAGATCAATAAAACAATGAGTATTAAATTTAACAAATTAAATACACGATTGATCCAAAATGCCAAGCTCTCTTCTTAAATGAAAGAACGAATCTTTAGGTAAAGGTTTTGTGAAAATATCGCAAGTTGATTATTGGTTTCAACAAATTCTAACACACAATCACCTTTTTGAACATGATCTCGTATAAAATGGTGCCTTATCTCAATGTGCTTAGTTCTAGAGTGCATAATGGGATTCTTTGTCGATTAATTGCACTAGTATTATCACATCTTATAGGGATGTGATTAAGTCAAGACCAAAGTCTAAAAGTTGTTGCTTCATCCATAGAATTTGAGCACAACAACTTCCTAGCCGCCACATATTCACCTCACGGTGGATAAAGCCACGCTATTTTGTTTCTTGCTATGCCAAGAAACTAAGGAATTGCCAAGGTGTGACATGTTCCACTAGTGCTTTTCCGATCCAATTTGCATCCAAAGAAAATCGGAGTCGAATAACCAATAAGACTACAAGTGGCACCTTTGGGGTACCACAAGCCCACTTGTGTAGTGCCACCTAGATATTTCATAATACGTTTTACAACACTTAAATGCGATTCTTTAGGATTAGCTTGATATCGAGCACACATGCATACGCTAAGCATTATATCAGGCCTACTAGCAGTGAGATAGAGAAGAGATCCGATCATACCTCGATATTTAGTAATTTCTACAGAATTACCTGCTTCGTCTTTATCCAAGTAACACGAAGTACTCATTGGTGTAGCCATATGCTTTGAGTTGTCCATTCCAAACCTCTTGAGAAGTTCTTTGCAATACTTTGTTTGGCTAATGAACGTTCCACTCCTTGTTTGTTTGATTTGAAGTCCAAGGAAGAAATTGAGTTCTCCCATCATGGACATTTCGAATTCGCTTTGCATGATTTTGGCAAATTCCTTGCACGATTTTCGTTAGTAGCACCAAATATGATATCGTCTACATACACTTGTACGAGGAGTATATCATGGTTTTTATTTTTAATAAAAAGAGTTGTGTCAACTTTACCTCTTGTAAAATCGTGTTCTAAAAGGAACTTACTTAATCTTTCATACCAAGCTCGTGGAGCTTGTTTTAAGCCATACAAAGCCTTTTTCAATTTGAAAACATGGTTAGGTAAATCATAATTTTCAAAACCTGGAGGTTGGTCAACATATACTTCCTCTTGAATAAAGCCATTTAAAAAAGCACTTTTAACATCCATTTGATATAATTTAAAATCCATGATGCAAGCAAAAACAAGTAACATCCTAATAGCTTCTAATCTAGCTACAGGTGCATAGGTTTCTTCATAATCTATACCTTCTTCTTGATTATAGCCTTTTGCTACAAGTCTAGCTTTATTTCTTGTTATTATGCCGCTTCATCAAGTTTGTTTCTAAAAACCCATTTAGTACCGATAATAGGATGATTATTAGGCCTAGGAACTAGTTCCCAAACTTGGTTTCGTTCAAATTGATTTAATTCTTCTTGCATAGCTAGAAACCAATGTTCATCATTAAAGGCTTCATTAATGTCTTTAGGTTCGATTTGAGAAACAAAGGCTAAGTGGTTACACGCATTTCTAATGGAGTTTCGAGTACTTACACCTTTGGATACATCACCTATTACTTGATCAAGCGGATGATATTTTGAGGTACGCCATTCTTTGGGAAGCTCCAAAGCTTGTGAATCCTCTTGTCTTTGTTTATCTTCTTGCTCCTTGATTTCTTTTTCCTTGCTATCCAAATGTGTTTCCGCTAAGGCTTCTGCAACATCATCAATAACAAGATCCTTTCTCGATCCATTTGGGTTAGTTTCATCAAATGCAACATGTATAGATTCTTCAATAGTCATGGTTCTTTTATTATATATACGAAAAGCCTTACTATGATTTGAATAACCAAGAAATATACCTTCATCAGACTTAGCATCAAACTTGCCTAGGTTATCTTTTCCATTATTTAAAACAAAACATTTGCAACCAAAAACATGAAAATGTGCGATATTTGGCTTTCTTCCCTTGTATAATTCATATGGGGTTTTCTTTAAAATAGGCCTTATAAGGGCCCTGTTCATAACGTAACAAGTCATTTGACAAAGATCCGCCCAAAAATACTTAGGAAGAAGCACCTCATTAAGCATAGTTCTCGCCATTTCTTCTAAAGAACGGTTTTTCCTTTCTACAACTCCATTTTGTTGTGGAGTTCTAGAAATGGAGAAATTATGATTAATGCCATGTTCATCACAATAATTTTCAAAAACATTGTTTTCAAATTCGCCACCATGATCACTTCTTATAGAAGAAATTTGAAAACCTTTTTCGTTTTGAATAACTTTGGCAAGTCTTTTAAATGCTAGAAATGCATCATTTTTATTTGCAAGAAATAAAGTCCATGTAAACCTAGAAAAATCATCCACAATCACTAAAGCATAGTAATTCCCACCAAAGCTCATAGTTCTAGAGGGTCCAAATAAATCCATGTGCAAAAGTTGTAAAGGTCTAGTCGTTGAAACTATATTTTTTGATTTAAAAGAGACCTTTATTTGTTTACCCTTTTGACATGCATCACATAATTTATCTTTAACAAAATTAAGCTTTGGTAGTCCAATTACTAGCTCTTTAGAGACCAACTTCCTTAGGTGATCCATGTGAATGTGTGCAATTCTCCTATGCCATAACCATGAATCATCATTCTTACTTAAAAGGCATTTCGCATCATTTGAAGATATATCATCAAGACTAATCATATAAATGTTATTTATTCTATGACCAATGAATTTAACATGTTTATCATTTTTATCTTCAATTATGCAACAATTTGAATCAAAAATTACCTTATTACCTTTGTCACATAATTGGCTAATACTAAGAAGGTTATGTTTTAAGCCTTCAACAAGCAACACATTTTCAATGGAGGAATTTGGATTCTTGCCAACTTTTCCGACTCCAAGAATTTTTCCCTTGTTGTTGTCTCCATAAGTAACATGTCCATGATTCTTAGGAATAAACATGGTGAATTTTGAGTCGTCTCCAGTCATGTGCTTGGAACAGCCGCTGTCGAGATACCAATTTGAGCTCCTGGCTTTCAAGCACACCTACAACACAATTTTAATTTTTAACTTTTGGTACCCAAATTTTCTTGGGTCCTTGAGTGTCAGTTTTAGGCAATGTATCCTTTGGAACCCAAACCATTTTTGTCCCAATTTTTGTGTTAATATTCTTTCTAGCATTGCATGTTGAAGCACTATGACCTTTCTTTCCACAGTAAAAGCATTTAATAAATGGACTGCTTGAAGTATTTGAATAAACGAAAAATTTTTTATAAGATTTATGTTGATTTTTCGGGTTATAGCCAATTCCACTTTTTCAAAAACAACCCTTTGTTTCCCTAATATAATATTTAGATTATCTCTCCCGTAAGTGAATTTGGCAAGGGTATTTTTAAGTCTTCAATTTCTTTCTCAAGTGTGTGACATGAAGAACAAGAATAAGAAGTAGAAGCATGTGAGGGATGAGATGAGCATGCATCAATAATTCCCAAAGTTTCATTTTCAATTTTTAGTTCTTCAATCTCTTTATTTAAAATAAGAATTTTATTTTCTAAAGAAAAATTTTTTTTCTTAGAAGAAGAAATTTGTTTTGTGAGTTTTATTGATTCGTCATGCAATTCTTCAAAGGCATCTTGTAACTCATCATAAGAGGGCAGTAAAGTAGAGTTAGAACTTACCTCATTTTCGCTTTCTTCTTCTTCTCCTTTGGCCATGAGACAGAGTTGAGCTTCTTCGCTGTCTGAGCTGTCAGTTGAATCCATGTCGTTTTCATCCCATGCTGTATAGGCTTTTCTTGCTTTTCTTTCTTTGAAGGGCTTCTTCTCAAGTCTCTTTTTCTTCTTTTGGTAAACTGGGCATTCCATTTTCATGTGACCAGGCTTGCCACATTCATAGCAAGTAGGAGTTGATGAAGCTCCTTCGCCTTTGTAATGAGTCTTCTTCGGAGGGAAGGGAGGTCTTCTTTGCATTCCCTTTTTCTTGAGAAATTTACCAAATTTTTTAACTAACAGACTGAGATTTTCTTCGTTTACCTCAATGTTTTCTGAGCTTTCTTCATCTTCTTCATCATCATTGTCAATTGTTGAGGAAGTGGCTTTAAGCGCTATCCCCTTTTTCTTTTTATCATTTTCTTCGCTTTGACTTAATCCGCTCGCTTCTAGTTCGTGCTCATGAAGTTTTCCAAAAAGGTGGCTAATGACATGGTTGTCAAGTCCCTTGATTCTCAAATTGTTGTCACCTTGGGCTGCCAAATCCCGCTTAAACACCTTAACACTTTATTAATCAAATCTTCGTTAGTAAAACTTTTTCCTAAAGATGCAAGATGATTAACAATGTGGGTGAACCTCTTTGCATTTCTTGAATGCTTTCTCCTTGGTTCATTCTAAACAGTTCATATTCGCGAGTTAGAGAATTGATTCTCGACCTCTTAACTTCACTAGTACCCTCATGGGTAACTTGTAAAGTGTCCCACATTTCTTTAGCGGTTTTGCAATTAGAAATTTAAAAACTCATCATACCCCAAGGCAAATGGTGATGATGTTTTTAGCTTTTAAATTATATTGACTTTTCTTTTATCCTCATCAGACCAATCACTTCTAGGTGTCTCGGTTTTTACACCATCGACAATGCGTGTAGGTATAAATGCGCCATTTTCGACAGCATCCCACACATCTAGATCAATAGCTTCGATGAAGATTTTCATTCTTTCCTTCCAATATGCGTAACCATCCCCATTGAAAAAGGGTGGTCGGTTTATGGAAGATCCCTCAGAAAAATCATTTAAGGAAGCCATGTTCTCTTGAAGCGGCTAAGCTCTTTATACAAGAGTCTAGCTCTGATACCACTTGTTACCAAACACATGTCTTAGCTCATTTTATGCCTTTATGAAAAATCATGATTTTACCTTACCTTAGGGAATGGGAGAGCATTAGTTCATTCCATTTGAGGAGCTCTTTTGCTTGTAGGCAATTAATAGTTCAAGTGTGGGAGTTGTACAAATTGTTGAATAATATGCATGCAAGGTGAAAAAAATGAAAAATAGTAATAAATAAATAAATAAAAAAAGAAAAGAAAAGGAAGGATGAATTGAATTGAAAAAAAAAAGAATGAATTCAAGAAAGGTTGTGAAAGCAAAAGGAAAGGTGATCAAAGTAAGAGAATGTGCATTACTTGTCATTTAACTTGTCATATCCATATTGTTCCTTCCCTTACCTTGGCCCCATTACAACCTTGAATAAAGTCCTTTTGATCTTTATTTGCATGTGTTTCAAGTGGTGGAAATTAGAGACTTGTCAAGCTTATGGTAGTACTTGCTTTCAAGGGTGCTTTGAGTGTAAATACAATCCTAAACACTTGAGAGTTAGAGTATGCCTAGTAAGGATCTTATCACTTTTGATTCATCATTTGATTCAATTTGTCTTCTTACTTGCTTGAGATGTTGAGAGATATATTCATGATTGTCTTGACTCCTTGATACTTTGGATGTTTGAATCTTGATCACTACCTTGCATTCTTGCAATTCATTGGAAAGTATGTTGATCATGTGTTCTTGTGATGAAACCCCTTTTGGTTCAATTTTGAATTTTGCCCGAGAGTGCAAAAGTTCAAGTGTGGGGGAATTTGATCAATCAATTTTGAGGCATTCATTATTGCTTTATTTTTGGCCTAATTGATGATAATTGTATCCAATATTATGTTTTTGGGTGAGTTTTAGATGATTGGGTTTTATTGAGCTTAGTTGTAAAAGTTTTATTAATTTTCGAAATTTAGCTCATTTTGACCTTTCTATTTTGTACAGGTCATATCTTTGGCTACAAATGTCATATTTAGATGATCTTGGTGTCCCCTGAAAGCTGAGATGAGGATACACAATTTTGTGTCTAATGCAGTTTTTCTATTTCAGCTGGATTCAGGGCGAAATTGAGCCTCAAATTTAGGATGTTGTTGCTGTCATAAAGCTTGGACCTTCCCTCACTGATTTGGGCTTAACTCTCTCAATTTGAGCCCAAACAAGGCAAATTATATGTCTCTGAAAAGCTTATTCAGAGGGCTACAATTTGGGCTAGGGGTAGATTAGGAAGTTGAGAAGACTTTTCAGTTACTAATAGATGAAGGCAGAATACGAAAAACAGCTTTTGAATTGTTTTGTTGAGTTTTACGGATTGAATCAAGAATTCTTTTCTCTCTTTTCATCTTCTCTATTTTTCATTTTCTTTCTTCTCTGAAGGTTTTTGTATCTTTCCAATGGTGATGGCCATGGAAGGCTAAAGATCTAATCAATCCAAGGAATTCAATGATTGTGGTTAGAGTTTTGAGTTCTATTGTTTAATTGTGATTTCTGATTATGTTCTTTCCTCTTCTCCTTCCTCAATTGATTTCTGATTATGTTTTCAAAACTGAAGATAGAATAGAATTCATTAATCTGAATCTAATGGAGAATAGATCATCGATTGATAATCTATGTTAATTTGAATTTGTGCTTAATTCAATCTTATTCAAGAATTGATATTGTGATTCTATTTTAGTTGATCAATTTCTAGGTTATTATCTAGTTGAATTCGAATTAACAGAGGTGAATACATATAGAATTCTACTCTCTTTGAACTATGATTAATTCTGCCACTTGAATCGAAGTCCTTGGATTGGTGTTTCCATAATTGAATTTTCTCCCAATTACTTTTGAATTCGTTTTCTGCTATTTGATGAACAAAACCCCCCCTTCTATTGATAACTTCTAATATGCTTGAGAAATCTAAATTGATCCTTGGAACATGAGCTAGGTTATGTACTATGCTATATTCAATTGTAAATCCTAGTCTATTTTGATGCGAGTACGACATTGCTTATCATTGCTTCTCCACTTACATCATTCCAGACTATTTTAACTAATGAAATATCTTTACCTCGGAGTTGCTTTATCCTCCGATCCCCAATCTTGATTGGAAACGTTTCATAAGTTAAATTTTTCTTCAGTTGTACCGCATCTGGTTCAATAACATGAGTAGGATCAGAAATGTACTTTTGTAGTTGCGATACATGAAATACATTATGAAGATTTGATAGTAAAGGTGGGAACGCAATCTGATAAGCTACCGGACCTATCTGATACGGTCCGATAAACTTTGGAGTGAGCTTTTTAGACTTAAGCACTTGTCCAACCCCAATCATAGGTGTTACTCACAAAAATATATTGTCACCTTCTTCAAACTCAAGTGGCCTTCTCCTTTTATCAGCATAGCTCTTTTGCGGAGTCTGAGTTGTACTCATCTTATCCTGAATCATCTTCACTTTCTCTGTTGTCTGTTGTACAAATTCTGGTCCTAGTATAGCACTTTCACCATCATGATACCAACACAACGGTGTTCTGCATCATCTCCTATACAATGCCTTATAGGGTGCCATCCCCATGCTCGAATGAAAACTATTGTTGTACGTGAATTCTATCAATGGCAAGAACTCATCCCAACCTCCAGTTTGTTCTAGAACACAAGCTCTCAACAAGTCCTTTAATCAATAAATCGTCCTTTCTGACTGGCCAACTGTCTGTGGATGGTAAGCAGAACTCAAAGGTAACTTTGTTCCCATTGCTTCTTGTAGACTATTCCAAAATCTCGACGTAAACCTTGGATCTCGATCCGAAATAATACTGGATGGTACATCATGAAGTCTAACAATTTCACCGATGTACACTTGGACTAACTTTTCCATTGAGTACTTAATATTAATTGGTAAAAAGTGCGCCGACTTTATAAGCCGATCAATAATTACCCAAATAAAATCATGACCTTTCCGAGTCTTTGGTAGTCCTATCACAAAATCCATTGCTATACTATCCCATTTCCATTCAGGAATAGGCAAAGGTTGCAACATTCCAGATGGTCATTGATGTTCCACTTTAGCTTTCTGACAAACTAAATAGGATGATACATATTCAGCAACATCCTTCTTCATTCCTTGCCACTAATACAATTGCTTCAAATCTTGATACATCTTTGTGGCTCCTAGATGCATACGCAACTTACTCCTGTGAGCTTCGTCCAAAATCAATCTCTTAAGTCCTTGATCATTAGGCACACAAACCCTTCCTTTAAACTTCATAATTCCATCAGCTCCTTCGCTAAATTCCAACACCGCTCCTTGACTTCTTGCTTTCTTTGCTTCTTGCAAGTACTTGGTCACTATTCTATCCTTCTCGTATTCTATCCATCAAACTATTCAAAATAGTGATCATGTTTAAATACATCTTCCCTGGAGTCAGTTTCACAGATAACCGCATATCCCGAAACTCTTCTATCAGTTCCTTCTCCCTAATCATCATAACAGAAGCGCCAAGCATCTTCCTACTTAAAGCATCCGCTACGACATTCTCCTTTATGGGATGATACTGTAATTGGAAATCATAATCCTTTAGAATTTCCAGCCAACGTCTCTGCCTCATGTTCAACTCTTTCTGGTCAAACAGATACTTTAAACTTTTATAATCACTAAAGACATTGAAAGTCGCACCATACAGCAAAATGCCTCCACACTTTCAATGCAAACACCATAGCTGCCAATTCCAAATCATGAGTCGGATAATTCCTTTCATGCACCTTTAGCTGTCTTGAAGCATAAGCCACAACTTTACAGTTCTGCATAAGTACACAACTCAATCCTTGATACAAAACATCGCAATATACTTCAAAAGGTTCGTTCGGATCAGGTAGAATCAACACCGGTGAAGTAGTCAATCGTCTTTTCAACTCTTGAAAACTTTCTTCGCATGCATCAGTCCATACGAACAGTTGATTCTTTCATGTAAGTTGGGTAAGAGGTCATGCTATCTTCGAAAACCCCTCAATGAACCATCGATAGTAACTGGCTAATCCAACAAAACTATGGATTTTCGATACAGTCTTCAACCTTTCCCATTCCAAAACTGTCTCCACCTTTAAAGCATCAACTTCAATTCCTTCCTTCGATATCACATGTCCCAGAAATTGAACTTCGCTTAGCTTAAAATTGAGCCTTTCATAGAGGACCTGTTTGCTGGCACATCAACTTGAGCACGGACTGTTGCATCTATCACGGGGAGCTGACTATCTCTTTGGCGTGGGGCCGCTACGACTCGCTTGTTTTTGATTTTACTACTTTTGTCCACCTGAAATTTTACCTGTCTGTTAAAGATCTGTGGGATGGCCTGTACTATACCCCATAGGAGGACTCTTTCCTCTCCACTGCTCGGGCTTCTCCCCGAAATTCGATCATTCCGATGGCAATATCATCTGATAAGGAGGACCCGACTACGATCCCTTCTCATCAGTCTTAGGGGCTGATACTGTCGATGGCTATTGATAGCTAACCGTTTATCATTTTGGGGAAGTCAGATGTTTTGCCGTATTTGATGGGTGTATATTTGTATCAATTTGGGTGGGTACATCTTTTACTTTTTGTATAATTTATGATATAATTAAACAGGCTGATGCATATATATATATATATATATATATATATATATATATATATATATATATATATATATATATATATATGTGAATGTATGACTTTTAATTCTGTGTCAATTTTATTGTATCTATAATTATTACTATCTCTTTATTGTTAGTTCAAAAAAATGTACACATATTTCAATACTTGATTATTTTACCATCCAAGAATGTAAATTATTTAATCATGTGTTAAAAATGAATCGGGTCTTAATTAATCAGTGTAATCATTGTTTTCCATATTTTCGTTTTAATTTCATTACAGTGTGACGTTCTTTCTTCGTGAGGTAAGAAAAAGGGGCGTTACACTGTCTTGGTATCAGAGCCCCGGTTTAAGTTTTCTTTTGGGTCTTGTGGTTTTGGACTGTCTTGTTTGTGCTGTGTCATTCTCTGTGTTTAGTATTCTGCAAGGATACATCAGACTTTTTTTGCATTTTGTATAGCTTAATCTAAAAGGAGGCATGGCTCGCAGAGGAGATATGACTGCTACAATCGAAGCAATTCAGAAGATGATCGAGGCTATGCTGCAACAAAACTAGCAAACGACTCAACAACAAGAGTAAACTATACAACAATTGGAGGCTACTGCTGATGCCTAAAAGTTGGCGGAATTTTGTCGCACTAATCCTCAACAATTTAAGGGAGAATATGATCCTGAGAAAGCTACTCTATAGATCAAGGAATCAGAAAAGATCTTTACGGGCATGAACTGTGCCAACGATAAGAAGATGACTTATGCTGCGTTTATGCTTGTTGGAGACGTAGAGAATTGGTGGACCAGAGAGTAGAGGTTATCGGAGGCTGAAAATCGAGCAATTAATTGGGAATTGTTGAAAGAGAGATTCTTGAATAAATATTTCCCAGAAAGTGCTGGGCATGCTAAGGAAATGGAGTTTCTTGGTTTGCGGCAAGGAAATATGACTATGAGTGAGTATGCTGCAAAATTTGAGAGCTTATCCATATTCTTAACCTACTTTCAATACTAACCGAATGAAGCATGGAAATGTCAAAAGTTCAAAGAAGGCCTAAGACACGATGTGAAGAGGGCAGTTAGTCGAAAGTTCAAAGAAGGCCTAAGACACGATGTGAAGAGGGTAGTTATCACACTGAAGATTAACTAGTTTTTGGAACTACTTGATTCGTGTCACCGAGTGAAAGACTTAGACCAGGCGCGGGACACAAGAAACTGCAACTTTGGACCTTTTCGGTCTCAAAGAGGAGGAAGCAGTAATGTTAACTGTTACCAGAAGAAGCCTTATTCCACACCATCTGGAAATCAACAACAGAGACCGCAAGGTGGAAGTCATGGGGGAAGTCCTGGCAAAACTTGTCAAACAACGACGTCTACACCGAGATGCATAAAGTGCGGGAAGGAACACTACACGAGGGACTACACTATTAAAGGAGTTATCTGCTTCAGATGTGGGAAACCTGGACACGTTTCTCGTGATTGCAATCAACCTAAGGCGAAACCTTCCATCAATGCTGCTAGAATTGCTAAACCATAGGCTAGAGGTAAAGTTTACACCCTGAGTGGTGTTGAAGCCTCTCAATCCGAAGATCTTATATAAGGGGAAGGTATCATAGAAGGTAATCTTTTAACTGTATTGTATGACTCTGGTGCAACTTATTCTTTCATTTCCTATAACTGTGTGAAAAGGCTTGGTTTACCTGTGTCTTCTTTGCCTTTTGATTTGACTATTTCAACTCTTACTGTTAAACCTGTTGTTACTACCCAAGTCTGTCTAGATTGTCCCTTGATTATTGAACGTCGAATCTTTTCTGTTGATTTGATCTGTTTGCCACTATCTCAGTTAGATGTGATCTTAGGAATGGATTGGTTATCTACTAACCATGTCCTGTTAGATTGTTCTAGAAAAACCATAGTTTTTCCTTTGGATGAGAATTCTAGATTTTTTATGGCCAACCAAGTGAAAGCTTTCTTGAAAGAAAAAGCTCAAGGATACATGTTGTTGTCTTCTTTGAAAGTTGATAATGTGGTAGATGTAGACGCAATCTCGGTGGTTCGAGAATTTCCTGAAGTTTTTCCTGAAGATGTACCTGGTTTACCATCGGAGCGGGAGATCAAATTTTCCATTGATCTTGTACTTGGAGCTGGTTCTATTTCCATAGCGCCTTATAGAATGTCGCCAGCAGAGCTAGTAGAGCTTAAGAAGCAACTGGAAGAGCTTTTGGAGAAGCAATTCATTAGACCCAGTGTATCACCTTGGGGAGCACCAGTATTGCTAGTTAAGAAGAAAGACGATACTTTAAGATTGTGTGTAGATTATCGTCAGTTAAACAAGGTCACGATCAAGAATAAGTATCCATTGTTGAGGATAGACAACCTAATGAATCAACTAAAAGGAGCAGCGGTGTTGTCTTATATTGATTTATGATCGGGCTACCATTAGATCAGAGTAAAAGTGGAAGACATCCCTAAAACGGCTTTTCGTACTCGTTATGGACACTACGAGTACCTAGTAATGCCTTTTGGGTGTGATTAATGCACCTGCTATTTTCATGGATTATATGAATAGAATCTTCCATTCTTATTTAGCCAAATTCACCGTTGTCTTCATCGACGATATCTTGATCTATTCGAAAAATCAGGAGGATCATGTTGAACATCTCAATATAGTTCTTCAGACTTTGAAGGAGAAAGAGTTGTATGCCAAGTTATCGAAGTGTGAGTTTTGGTTGAACAAAGTTAAATTTTTAGGCCATGTGATTTCGAAGGAAGGAATTGTTGTAGAACCATCATAGGTGGAAGCTGTTTTGCAATGGGAAAAGCCGAAGATGGTGACAGAAATCTGAAACTTTGTTGGATTAGTCGGATATTATAAGAGATTCATCGAAGGATTTTCTAAGATTGTCGGATCTCTCACCCAGCTCACAAGGAAGAATCAAGGTTTTGAGTGGGCGGATGCTTGTGAAGAGAGTTTTCAAGAGTTGAAAAAAAGACTAACTACTTCACCAGTGTTAGTTCTGCTTGACCCAAGCGAACCATTCGAAGTGTATTATGACGCTTCATACCAATGATTGGGCTGTGTCCTTATGCAAGGCAAAAAAGTGGTGGCTTATGCTTCGAGAAAATTATGAGTGCATGAGAAGAACTACCCAATGCACGATTTGGAGTTAGCTGTTATTGTATTTGCTTTGAAGATATGGAGACATTTTCTCTATGGAACAACATTCAACGTCTTTAGTGATCACAAAAGCTTAAAGTATTTGTATGATAAAAAAGAGTTGAATATGAGACAGCGAAAATGGTTAGTGTTCCTAAAGCACTATGATTTCTAACTTTAGTATCACCCTGGGAAGGTGAATGTTGTGGCTGATGCCTTGAGTAGGAAAACAATCAGCGTTTCTACCATGATGATCAAAGAACAGGATTTGATAGAACAATTCAGAGACATATGGTCTTTTATGGAATTAGCACCGGATAAAATTTGCATGAACATGGTCACAATCTCAAGTGAGTTAATGGATGACATCCGAGAGAAGCAGAAGGTTGACAAGTTCTTGCAAGAGGAAAGAGAGCTGATGAAGCAGGGCGGTGTATCAACATTAGAGGAAGGGAGCGATGGAATTTTAAGATTCCAAGGTAGAGTCTGTGTGCCTAAAGATGAAGAACTCATGAAGTACATTCTTGAACATGCTCACACAAGTAAGTTCAGTATGCACCCTGGAATGACCAAAATGTATCAAGATTTGAAGAAGTTGTTTTGGTGGCATGGGATGAAAAGAGATATTGCTAGATGCGTATCTTCCTTTCTAGTTTGTCAGAAAACAAAGATTGAATATCAAAGACCATCTAGAATGTTACAACCCTTGACTATCCCTAAATAGAAATGGGATAGTATTGCCATGGACTTTGTAGCAGGATTGCCAAAGACCAGAAGAAGATATGATTTGATATGGGTAATTGCGGATCGACTTACGAAGTCAGCACACTTTCAACATAAGATATCCATTGGAGAAGTTGACTCAGTTATACATCGGTGAAATTGTCAGACTACATGGTGTGCCTATAAGTATCATTTCTGATAGAGATCCCAGATTTACATCGAAATTTTGGCAAAGTCTTCAAGGAGCAATGGGGACAAAACTACGTCTGAGTTCTGCTTACCATCCTCAGATGAACAGTCAATCAAAAAGAACAATTCAATCATTGGAAGATTTGCTGAGAGCTTGTGCCGTAGAGCAGACTGGAAGTTGGGATGAAGTTTTACCATTGGTAGTATTCACCTACAACAACAGTTATCATTCGAGCACAGAGATGGCTCCCTATGAAGCTCTATATGGGCAAAGGTGCAAAACGCCTTTATGTTGGTATCAAGACGAAGAGCAGCTTATAGTCGGACCTGATCTTATTTAGCAGATGAGTGAGAAGGTCAAAATGATTCAGGAGAAGATGAGAATGGCTCAAAGTCGACAAAAGAGTTATGCAAACAAAAGGAGAAAACCTCTTGAATTCGAGGAAGGAAAGCATGTGTTCTTAAAAGTCACGCATACGACTAGGGTCGATCGAGTTCTCAAATCTAGAAAACTTACTCCAAAATTCCTTAGACCTTACCAAATGCTTCGTCAGGTAGGTCCCGTTACTTATTAGATAGCTTTACCACCTTTTCTTTCAAATCTCCACAATATTTTTCATGTGTCACAACTTCGAAAATACATTCCAAGTCCTGATCATGTCATAGCACCTGATTCAGTACAATTAAAGAACGAATGAAGCAACTCAGAGGGAAAGACATACCATTGGTGAAAGTGATCTAGAACAAAGCAACTGGAGATGCGACATGGGAACTGGAGGACAAAATGAAGGAGTAATACCCAGAATTATTCTAAGGTATGAAAATTTTAAGGACGAAATTCTTATTTGATGGGGAGAGTTGTAACACTCCAACATTTATTTATTTTATTAAAAATATTCATTTTATAATATTTGTGATTTTTGGAAATTTTTCTGGATTTTTCTAGAGAATATAGAATATTTTAATATTATTCTTCGTTTTGCGTACAAACTGAGTGGAGCCTGGAAAATAAGATATTTTTCCCGAGAACCTTGATCTATGGAAACGTCGACGGAAGATCTTACTAAACCCAAGACTAGACATGATTTACGAGATTTCATATTTTTCGAGAAATTTTGTCAGATAAAATAATAATCGCTGTGTAAATTTTATCTGTCAGATAATTAATATTGACTTCTGTTAACTATAACAATTGTGCATGGGATAATAACATATTAAAAACCCTATCACATTATCCTAATGTAATCCACTTTATGTCTAATCAAATCTATTTTTATTCAAATCTATTGTATTTTAATCAAAGCTTCTTTGAGAAGCTTTGACCACCAAATGACTAAGTTACCCTTAGCTTGTTGGAGAAGCCTCTCCCCACCCCTCCTTCTCTCTCCTATTGCCGCGACAGTCCTTGCCAAAGGGGAGCAAGTTTTGCTCTCACACTTAACACACTTAATCACATTTCACTCATTTTTCAACTATCAATTTCTCTCTCTAGTTTTCATCTTCCATTTTCTCTCCATCTTCTCGTCCTTCACCACGGTTTGTAGCCCCCCTTTAGTGACCATTTCTCTTCATTTTTCTCTTCATTAACACCATTTCTACACTTCCCTCAACCTCCTCTACACTTCCTATTTAAAAAATTTCTTCAAAATCCACCATTTCCTCCATTGTCTTCCAAGACCAAGCTTCAAACTTTAAGGTAAAGTTTCCATTTTTTTCTCTTCTTTCTCTTCATTTTCGTGTTCTATGGTTTCATTGGAGACCAAAGATCCATCTTCTATCAAGCTTGATGTTGATTCTTTGTGATTAAAATTTCTAGGGTTTTTGGACCCCAAAATCGAAACTACCAAGGAGCAAATAGGAGGCCATTTTCGTGTTCTTCCTTTAGGTAAGAGGGAGATTTACTCACTTCAACCATTATTGGTGGTGAGGAGACCTTGTGTGATTGCTTGAAGGAGAAATCCATATTTGTATGCTTACTTTAATTGATGATTTTACACGTGTATGTGTTCTTAATTGAGGTTGATGATTGGATAATGATTTTGAATGTATGGGTGGTGTTGGAATGTTTGGAAATGTTAGAATTAATGAATGGAAAATTTGAGGGTTTCCTACACTATCGTGAGGTCATGGTTTTGGCTTGGATTTTAGGGGATTGGATTGATTTTGTGTGAGATAGAATTTTAGTGATTAGGTATCAAGTATCTAATACATAATATGAAGAAAAATTGGAGCCTTGGTGACCTTGGGAGGCCACGATTTTGGCCCAAATTGTTAAGGGTTAAAAATTAAAATTTGTGAGTAATAGAACCTATGCAATTGGACACTAAAGGATTGGTACTTATAATGGAAGAAATTGAGTAGGTAATGGTCTTTGGAGGCCACGGTTTTGAAGGGTTTTATTAGCCCAAAGAAAAATCTCATAATTGATCAAGACTTAGGGCTTTGAAAAATATAGGATCCATAATATGGAAATTGTGGTATGTGTGGAACAATGTATATGTATATGTATTGATATAGAGAATTGGTTTATGCTATTATGAGTTCCTATGTGGGACCAAGTTCTTGATGAAATTATGACATGTTAATATTGAGACATGAATATATGCCATTGTGGTATACTTTATGATAAATGTATCATTGATGAACATACATTATGTACATTGCGTTGTCATACATATGTGTTGTCCGTTGGACATTGTTGGAAAGGCGATGTATGCCTAAGAGTTTGAATAACACCTATGTGTGGGTGCGAGTAGACTAAGCGTAGGGTCATAGTGGTTGGCCCTGGGGGCATCGGGGAGCGGGTGTCTCACAATAGACAATGGTAGCTCCACTAGGACTGTGGGATAGACCGATGCAAACACACCGACGATCCAGACTGAGACACTGTCCTATATAGCAATCAACTGTTGAGGTGCCA
This sequence comes from Ormosia emarginata, assembly GCA_029884605.1. Classification (NCBI taxonomy): domain Eukaryota; kingdom Viridiplantae; phylum Streptophyta; class Magnoliopsida; order Fabales; family Fabaceae; genus Ormosia; species Ormosia emarginata. The sequence goes on along the minus strand of JAQQTP010000013.1, from coordinate 260,485 downwards.
TGTATAAGCCATATTACGCAAATATTTTTATGAGATGAGTACACTATTTTTGAGGCTAACGAGATACTGGCTTAACTCCTTGATCATTTACTCCGAAAATGCTAATGTCTAGCTCCATGGAGTAGGAATTTGGTACCATTTGCATTGTGAATTGTCAGTCTCATAATTCATTATGCATGAGCATTTATAATTGTGGAAAAATATCTGCTCCTATTACTGCAATAAGTATTCGATTGCTTGAACTGTTGACTGTTAGAAATATTGATGTTGTCTGCCTGTTATTGATGATTCTTACTGCTATTTATTATTATTTTGCTCTTATTATCAATTTTAATTATTACTGTGATTGGATATATGAACTGTGTTGATATATGGGCGTCCAACACCGTTCTGTTTTCTTGCTACCATATTGGTAATGAAAGCTGGGTGTCTCATTTCTTTCTGTATTTCGATATTCTGTTTATTTATATACTTCTGAGAAGACATTCGTGAGGAAGAAAAGGAAGCGCCTAAGTTTCCTGGCTTCTAGCCCAACTACAACTAGAGTTTGCTGAAGATGTCTTTGCATCCGCGCCGATTTTTGGGGTATGCTAAGATGACCTTTCATGGAGGACCTGATTGTTGGCACATCAACTTGAGCATAAACCGTTGCATCTATCACGGGGAGCTGACTGTCTCTTTGGCTTGGGGCTGCTACAACTCGCCTATTTTTTATTTTACTACTTTTGGCTACTTGGAATTTTACCTGCCTGTTAGAGATCTGTGGGATGACCTGTACTATACCCCACAGGAGGACTCTTTCCTCTCCACTGCTCAAGCTTTTGCTCGAAATTCGGTCACTCCGATGGCAATATCATCGGATGAAGAGGACCCTGAGGAGGACCCGGCTACAGTCCATTCTCATCAGTCTTAGGGGATGATACTGTCAGTGGCTACTGATGACTAACCGTTTATCTTTTTGGGAAAATATGATGTTTTGCCGTATTTGATGGGTGTATATTTGTATCAATTCGGGTGGGTACATCTTTTGTTTTTTGTATAATATATGATGTAATTAAATAGGTGATACATATAATATATACATACATATATACATATATATATATATATATATATATATATATATATATATATATATATATACATACATATATACATATATATATATATATATATATATATATATATATATATATATATTGTGAATGTATGACTTTCAATTCTGTGTCGATTTTATTGTATCTATAATTATTATTATCTCTTTATTATTAGTTAAAAAAAATGAACACATATTTCAATACTCGATTATTTTATCATCCAAGAATGCAAATTATTTAATCACGTGTTAAAAATAAATCGGGTCTTAATTAATCAGTGTAATCATTATTTTCCACATTTTTGTTTTAATTTCATTATGGTGTGACATTCCTTCTTCGTGAGGTAAGAAAAAGGGGCGTTACACTCTTGTTCTTTGAAACCAAAACATTTGTTCATTTTCCTTGCTCTTCTAAACATCTAATTTTACCATTCATAAAAATATTAATTTGTAAACACCTATTTTGAGGTGTGAGGCCGAAATCCTCATGGTCTTTAGAACCAAAAATTATTTTCCTTTCCATCATCAAATCATGGCATATATCATATATATCACAAGCATGCCATAAACAAAAACAATAAATCATGCTAATCATATCAAGCATAAGCAAAATAATCAAAACACATAAACACTCACAAATAATTACATAACCATGGATATGAATTCTCACATGGATTCACCATCCATCAAATACAAGATTCATCTCTCACCACCATACTTAGTTGGTGAGATGGATCTCCCTCTTACCTCTTGAAGAACCTCAAAAGCTCCTTCCTTTGCTTCTTTTCCAAGTCCTTCACCACCAAGGGCTTAAGAACCCTAGAACTTGATCTTGAAGAAAGCCCTTGAAGATGAAAGATTTAGAATGTGGCCTAAACTACAAAGTGTCTTAGATTGAGGTATAGATTCAAGAAGTAAGGTTGTTTAAAATTTTTGAAGAGTGATGGTAGGACTTAGTGGTCTTGGCCGTGAGCTAGAGAAGAAGAAAAATGAAGAGAAAAGTTTGTGAGTTTAGCTTTTTGGAAATGATCAAGAATGATCAAGAAGAGCAATAATTGTGTCTTTAAACTTTGCTATGGCCTTAAGCCATCTCAAAACCAAACCCCCCCTCCTTGTACACTTAATGAGTGACCAATTTCACTAGCTACCATTTTGGGCATTACTAGCCATTGATTAGATCAATGGTTGATATTGATGTAGCTTCTAGGTTATAGCTCCTAAATGATAAGACTAAATCTAAGCCATTGGATCTTTCCTCCTTGAAATCCTAGTCATTAGATGTATCTCCAAAATGAAGGGTCAAGATTTAATCTTCATACTTTCCATCCAATGGTCACAAATGGTCTTTGCCACTTTGTGAGACCAATCTCCATCATTGGTTAAATCAATGGTGGATATCCAAAGGCTTCAACATTAAGCTTGCTTCCTATTGGTCCGTCATAAAGTTGTCATAACCACTAAAGTTAACTAAGCAGTATAATATTTATTTTTATCTGCTATTACTCTACGGACAATTATTTACTATAGTTTTTATTGCCCGATAATTAAATACCATATAAAACATGGTAAAAGAAAATTTTGAAAACTGTTTCCAGATTCGGGTTTAGTAAGATCCTCCGTCCCCGTCTCAATAATACAAAATTTTCTAGCCATAGAAAAATTTTCATTTTTCTGGATCTGCCCGGGCCCGCATACAACTCAAGAATAATATTAAAATAATCAAGAAAATACAAAATCTCACAAAAATTCATAAAAATCATAAATATTATGAAATTCATGAAAATCAAATCAGATTTGAAAAAATTAATCAAGAATCAACAGATATAAATAAAATACATAAGATTTTCTCCGGCCCGAAAATTATTATTTTCCTGACACGGAGTAAATCACACAAAACGATCAAATGTTTCCACAGAATACTCAAAAAAATTTTACAGTACACAGAAATCACTAAACAGTAGAATTCTGTTATTATTGTCACATAACTAGAAAATGTGGAGTGTTACACGATGACTGTTAAAAGGCTGTACAAGCCTATGAACGAGAATTAAATAGTGTGATCCAATGGAAGGATCTTGGGGGGGGCGTAAGGCGCGATGATTCATTTTGTGATGATGTTATCACAGTATATACCCCTGGCCATGATAAACTGTTGCAACGCATTACGGGCCCGACAAATCACTATTCTTTTCATGGTCCGACGTAGACTGTCATTGAGGGGGGCAGATCTTCTGGAACGTTCATCTCTGAAATTTAGTTTAGCTCCATGGAGTAGGAATTTTTGGTACCATGTGCACGTGCATAGTGAGTCAACATATCATTTGGAATTTATGTATTTATTCATTTATATGATGATAAAACTGTTGTTTAGTTGATGTTATAACTACCTGTAATTGTTAAGTTGTTTACTATGTGGATCTTGATGCTGATTATTATTCCTGCTATGCTATGTGGGTGTCCTATGCCATTCTATTTCTTTACTACCATAATTGGTAATGAAAGTATGATGTCTCACCTCTTTGTTGTATTACTCTATCTTATGCTATGTTTGGATAAAGACTGTGAAGAGGGCAAGTTGAATTCGCTTAGTTTAGTTCTGGATCGACTTTTGTCTCTTTGTGATGGTATCTGGATAAGCTTTCTTCAGTTGCATGTGGATACAGTTCCATGGAGGCATGGAAGCTTGGCATTCCGACTGTGATGTGGAGCGTTTTATGTACATAGGGGATGTGACCCTAATTCGGAGTGGTAATTATCCTGAAGCTGCTACGAGCATCTTTCATACTTTTATGCATGTGGAGTTCCCTATACCCATTGGAGAGTTGTGGGATGATTGCCATCTCTTTCCCAGAGAGGTTTCGGTTGTGTCACCTATTCAGGTTCCTATGCATCATGACGTGTCACAAGGGGGAAGTTCATTTGTTGGAGATCTGGAGGAGGATCAAGTGTAGGACCCTTCTCTCCAGGTGTTTGACTTTGGGAGAGGTCGAACTTTTATATGGTAGTCACTCTATGTAAACTTATGTTTAACATTATTATATGTTACTTTTATGCATGGATTGTGGAAATGTATCTTTATTTAAGCTAATGTTATGTTTTGAATTCGCATAAATATAAATATATTTCATATCGAGGCTCGTATTTTCTATATATGCACAATGATCAAATTTTCAGATATGTGGATTGAGTTGTAGCACGTCTAGATTTAGTGACTGTGGCATAATGACGATTGTGTCGTGGTTATTAAATCAAGGGGTGTTATATGATAAATGTTAATGTTGATGCCTATGCAATGCCATGTCCTTGACAATGGGCTTTTCTCACTCCTTTGACCTAGTAAAGTGCATTTCTCGCTCCTTTACTCTCGGTAGAGTACTTTTCTTGCTCCTTTACTAATTTCGACAAAGGCTTTTCTTGTTCCTTTGACCTGGGCTTAGTGCTTCTCACTCTTTAGCCATGCACTAATGATTATGATATGTTAATGACATTCTGAATTACTGTTATTCGAGTAGCTTCTCTAGCCTTTTTTTTATTGGCATATGAAATACCCCTTTAGGTTATTCTTTTTAAAATAGCTTACTTTGTCTTTTTCGATCGTAATTGAAACATGCTAGTCGAATAACTCTCAGTATATTTGATTATTATCAAAAACATTCCTATAGAATATCTTTATCTATTCATCTTGCTTGTTTTGAACATAATCAAAATCTTACTAGTTGAATAACTCTTAGTATATTCGAATAGTCTCAAAATCCTACCAATTGAATAGCGCACTTAGTCTACTTGGTTAGCCTCAACTTTACCATTTTGGAATGGTCTATTTGAATAGCTCCCTTAGTCTATTCAATCAAACTCGAAAGTATGTTATTCTAAACTGATGTTCTAATAAACATCTTATTTTCAATTAACATCGAAATCTCACTAAATCAAATAGCACAATTAGTTTACCCGATTAACTCTCGCAATATGTCTTTCTGATTTATACCGATCGAATAGCTCTCCTAGTCTATTTCAATCAGCCTTAAAATCATGTCATTCGAATTGCTCACTTTATCAACTCAGTTTATCTTTAAAATCATGCAAATTCGACTAGTTGATACTTCAAAAATCCATAACTATCTGTAATATCCTATTTGAATTACCTCTTTGGTCTAATTCGAAAAGAACACTATAGAAAGACATTTTATTTGAGTAGCCTCTTGGCCTATTCGAATAGAACATTATAGAAAGACATTCTGAAATGTCAAAATAACAACTTTCTTATTCTTTTCATCTCTCTACCAATCCTTTTTTACTACAACTATCTACTATAAATGTAATGTCCTCATACTAATACCTTAGTATATCCAGAATATACCAAAGTAAATAGTATCAATCACGTCACTTCTAACTTAAAAAGACTATTCTATTTTTATAATAAGCATATAGTCTATTATAGAGAGCCAATAGGGAAAGTTAAGTTTCATGTATATAAACTTTTTGCATTGTATTTACAAACTAAGCCTCAAAGGGGCATAATACAATACATAAAAAGTTATACAACCTAATACGAATATTACACTATACAAGCATTGGACAAAAGATGTAAAAGTAAACTAGTTCATCTGCTTTTTTTTTTCTTCCCCTTGGAAGAGTCTTGACCTAGATTTATTATGGTAACATCAAACGAGATGAGAATTCACAATTCTCAGTTTCATACACACTTATACAGCATCATGTTTACAACAAGTAAAAGAGTCATTACTCAATACCATTGTAACATTAACATACCCTTTTTATGGAATAATCACAAAACCAATCTATAACCTATAGTTAATCTCATTCCAAAGATAAAACAATTGCACATACAATTGTCATTAAAATGCAAATGTTTGTGCATGCTTATGCCTAAGATATGCCCTAGGGTAATGTTTATGAAATGTGTTTGTGATAATGTTTGTACAATGTCATGAAACCTGCCTATTGTCAAGAACCCGGTTCCTTGTATTTTTCTAGGTCGGAAAGGCAATAGAGCCCTCTACACTACCTGGTAAGGAGTGGACTCAAACCATCTCACAATATCGGTAACCCTGGCCTTAGGAACATCCACTCTGAGAATTTAGGACTAGCCCTCATTCAGAGAATCTTTAGGACCGATTACTAACAATCCTCTGGCCAAATGATTATGCACACCATATAAGGTTACAATACTTAGGAATAAAAAGCATATAAAACATGCAGTGTTATATATCAAACTCATATACACACCACAACAACCCATCACAAGATTTATTTCAATCAAGTGAAAGAGCATAAACTAACAAACATGTAATTCTGGCTCAACTTTAGTACATAAAGGAACAAATTCATGTTTTTAGTATACTATCATAGTTCAACCTTAATCAATAAGGGAACAATTATCATTCAACATGCACCTAATACACCATATCATCACATCACAAGTGACCTCAAGTGCAACATCATTATTATTCAATGATTTAGAAGCATACCTATGTCAATTCATAACCATTGGATGCATAAAGGCTTATTCTTTTATACACATGCTAGATGGTCATTTCCTTCATGAAATATCCCTAATAGTGTCTTAACACACACTAAAAAGCATATATAAAAGATTCCAAAAGTAAGGAACTCCAATTCCTCAAAAAAAAAAAAGCATGAAACTTTCTCTCCTTGGGTTCTTAGTCGCTCACTGCTCCAGCAACTAGGCACCCCATGACAATAAAACCCTCCCAATTTTTTTGTCATTGGCCTCTTAGGCACCTAATTTCTGAACGATCAGTCACTCAACACTAGACCATTCTAGTCTTGAGCGATTAGGTGCTCAGCTCACTTTTTGGATGCTCAACATGTTTTTCCTCGCTGGAAATGAGCAATTAGGTGCCCAACTTCTGGGCAATTAAGCGCCTAGCACCAAACTTCTCATGCCTTGTTTCATTGAATTTTTAACCAAACCTTAACCCGCGAAAACAGGTCCTAAATGGTTTTCAATCTCATACATGGTCTCTAAACATGTTGTAACTCCCCATGCACAATCTCAAATAACTAAATCATGGATTTATTAACAAAGAACAAACCATCCAAACCCATTTCTCAACTTCAAGTTTAAAGAAACATAAGGATGCATCTAGGTTCAAAATACAACACCAAGCATAGATTAACTCATAAGCAAACCATTTCAATCCATTGGAGACAAGACTCAAGCAAAAGAAACCTTCAACCCACTCAAATCCATTTCTAACATACTAGCATACTCCAAGTATCAAAGATGTAGGTTGGGAAAAGAGATAGGTAAGATCAAACACCGCTACCTCAAGTGGTGTGACTGATACTCAAGCTTTGATCCTCTTGGTCTTCCTCCTCTTCTTCTTCCTTTCCTCTTCTCTTCTCTTTTTTCTTTTCTTTTTCTTTCCTCTCCTCTTTCCTCTGCTGCTTGTAACACCCGTATGGGGATATCACATTTATAAAGAAAATCAAATAAAGATAAATAAAATCTACCCAAGTTGTAAAACGTTTATTATATACTAATGCGGGTTGTAAAATTTTTTCGGTTAAACAGAATATTACGAGATAAAATAACACGAAACATAAAATAAGCACATTATTATCACACATAATATACATATGGTTCCATCATAAGTTATACAAATAATGTACAACTACAAATATTTAAAAACCAAAACAGTAAACAAAGCAGTAAAAGGTCAATATATACAAACGCAGACGCGCCTAAGTACACATCACAAATATCTAACCCTCTGAAGGATCACTCTCAGATGAAACTTCAGGTGATAGATATCCAGGATGCCTCGACCCTCTACGGACACGAGTCCGTGCAGTCGATACGCTGCTGATCTCGCTAGGCGCATCAAACATACCACCCCAATGACACCTAAGAGATAGCGGCAACTCCACATGTAAATACAACAAAGTAGAAAAGATCGGCTCGGCACTCCATCAAACTCCGTACGTATGGTCACAGTCAGACGCCCTACGTACGTCACCGAGTCTTTATCCTCTCACAGACGCCAGGCTTCAGAGCCACCATGAAACTCAAGTTGCACGAATCCAAAGAATCCTGGTAGTGTCATACTCACACAATCAATCCAATGGATATGGATGATCAGATGGTTCTTGCTCGTAGAACTTATCTTCGGCTTGCTGCTCTTCCTCCTCCTCTGGATACTCAAACTCAAGAGGTTGTTCCTCTTCCTCAAACTCTTTATCACATAATTTAAAATATACAGATAACACATACAAGAAAGAGGTAAGACAATCTATATCACCACAAACATGATAAAATAAGAAAACGACAATACAACAAGTATAATAGTTTATACAATATAGCATACTATAATAGCATAAATAAAAATACAAGATAACACAGATGTAATATAACACAGAACTCAATGTAACAACAACATATAGTGGTACAAATAGATAAAATGGTACAGATAAATAATGGTACAGATGGATAAAATGTTATAGATAAATAGCATTAAAATGTATGACATAAAAGTATATGAAATGTGACTCAACCCTACTCCATGGAGCTAAAAACACAGACATCAGAGAGAATGACCCGCAAAATCTATTAGTACCATCGACTGCCAAACTATTCCGCTGTCTCACGTTGCGTCTATAGCCCACTGTCATAACGTCGTGGTATAGCACACTGTCAAAACGTCGTGTCACTATAGGCTTGTACTAAATAGATTTCACAAGATCTTGATTAAGTATAGTGCGTGTCGAGTCCATTAGTGTGTTGTCAGTTACCACGGCCCAGAGGAGCGACCAACTGTCCACAAATGGAATAATCCGCACACTAATGTCTCCAAGTTCATTCAGGTTGAACCACACTACGCTTATCACACCGACAACACGATGTAATTCACCTCGTCAATCAATCCACCAATTATCAACCAAATTGGCACAACCCAATGCATGATGAAAAATAAAATTATCAAAATACCCTCAATGGTATAAATATGCGTATTTACGCAAATGCCCTCAATGGCAAAAATCTCAGATATGCCCTCAATGGCAAAAATCTCAAATATATATACAGTATGTCCCACCTGACAATACTGTTCTACAATCTGTCCGGGTCCACCACTTTGGCCCGACAGTAAAATCTGTTGTTTTCCTCAATCGCGTAGAAATTTTATCGCGTTTTCAAAATTTTGTCGTTTTTACAAACGTTTTTAAATTGCGTAAATATATTTTACTATTTTTTAAATTGCGTACTGTTTTTCAAATATTTTCTCAATCGCGTAAGATTTTTAAATCATTTTCTTGTCCGAATTCCTTTAAAATCACTATTTAAACAAATAAAAAAATAATATTTAATATGTTAGAACTACGTAGAATATTTTGCATACCGTATAAATTTATATTGGATATCTTTTCTATCTTATTTGTCTGTTTTTAGCAAAAATTGACAGTATTTTGCTTAGAAAGTGTATAACAATGGTTTTCTAAGTTTTCTATAAAAATTCCTCTTATTTATATTATAACCAATTAATTATACTTTTGAAAACTACTAACGTGCTTCAAAATATAAAATGAGCTCTACGTTAGAAATTTTACAAAAGCTACTGTATTTTCTTTTAAATGGTAAAACTCTTAGATTTAGTTCCTTAAGCTTAATCTAATCATTTTTATTCCTCGAAATTCATTGTAATAAAATTTCTTTTAGCATTATTACCTAACCTTTGTTGAAAAACAATTTTAGAAATAAAAACATTCACATTTAGCATGTTGGCCGAAATATATAAAATTGACATTTAATCTTTAAATTTGTTTTTTTCTTGTTCTAAAACAATTTATATCTTATCAATTCCCCTAAGTTAATTAAGTCACACTTTTGGAAAATTGATGAGAACATTTTGGTTCTCCTTTGATGTTGAGGTCGTGAGCCTTCATTGGTGTTCTTTGGAACACTCATGCAATCCTTGACATGTTATTCACATCCTACTAATTATACCTGCATTTCTAACACATACAATATATTTAAAGCTTGTAGACATGCAATTTAATACAAATCACAAATAGAAAAACTAATAACAAATAACACAAAAGAATCCTTATGGATTCTACAACCACAACTAATTCCATTTTCTTATCACCACCCAAGGATGATAAGATTCAAGTCTTCCTCTTACCTTAAGTGAAGACAAACACTCTTTCACTCCTTTCTAGGATTTTGGTTTTCACCCCTCCAAGACACCTATCAAGCTTAAACAAATTTCTACAAGTTATTAACATGAAAGAAAGCTTAAACCATGGATCAATTATGGCTTAGAACTTTGAAATAGAATTTAGAAATGAAAAACAAGGATTTTCACCTTCTAGGTAGAATCTCCTAAGTAGTTTTTCAAGCTCAAGATGATGGATTTTGCAAGAACTCTCAACTAGAGATATTCTTAGAATTGTGTTTAGGTTTAGAAAAGTATATGAGATAAAATTTTGGGTGGTTGGATGGTGTACTAGGTTTCTTGGCCGAATGGTGCTTCAAGATAGCATCAATGGAGTTTGGTATTTTTGGAAGAGAGAGAAGAGAGAAAGTGTTAGAGAATGAAGTGATTCTTGGCTCTCCAAGGGCACTTGGCCGTAGACATCATGCAAGGGAGGTGTCCCCTTGGTTGGCTCCATCCAAGCCTTAGAAATGATCAATGGTGAGGATTAAAACTTGATCACCAAGCTTAGCTCTCATTGGCTAATCCAAGCCTTGTCATTAAGCCTAGTCATTAAGCCTTGTCACTAATTAAGCCTAGTCATTAAGCTACTACTCCAAAACATTAACTGTTTCGCTAAACCTGAGTCCCGCAAAACATTTCCGGGTCCATTACCGCTTATTTGTACTGACTAATAAAATAATATTATAATAATATAAAATTATTTTATTGCACAGTTAAATCCTAAAAATTAAAAGATTACTAACCATATCATTCAGAATTGAGTTTAGTAAGATCCCCCAGCTCCGAATAATTAAAATAAGATTTCTCCGGCCCGAAAAATATTATTTTCCTATCCCAGAGCAAATTAAACAAAAAGTTCAAATAAAATCACAGACAATAAAATGAAACAGTATTTCATACAGAAAAACAACAAATAATACAAAAAGAACATAACGGTCATTTATCCTAAAGTTGAAAAACAGAAAACAGTACATTTAGGACACAACGATAATTCACCTAAAAGTTTAGGGTGTTACAACTCTCCCCAACAAACAACAATTTCATCCTCGAAATTCATTATTCCTCAGAACAAATGAGGATATTGCTCCCTCATCTTGTCTTCCAGCTCCCAGGTAGCATCACCTGTCACATCGTTCCATATGACCTTCACCAGCTCGATCATCTTCCCTCGAAGCTGCTTCACCTTTCTATCCTCTATTTTAACAGGTAAAGTCTCGTAACTCAAATTATCCTTCAACTGTACTTTATCTGGTTGTATAACATGCATCGAATCCGGAACATACTTCCTTAACTGGGATACATGAAATACATCATGCAGATTGGATAGAAAAGGCAGTAAAGCAATCTGATATGCTACAAGACCTATTTGACGGATAATCTGATACGGTCCAATGAACTTAGGAGTAAGCGTCTTAGATTTAATAACTCTTCCGACACCGGTCGTAGGAGTCACTCTTAGAAATACATGCTCACCCTCATCAAATTCAAGAGGTCGCCTTCGTTTATCAGCATAACTCTTTTGTCTGCTTTGCGTCGTCTTCATTTTCTCTTGTATCATCTTCTCCTTCTCCGTAGTCTGTTGTACAAGATCTGGTCTAATAGTCATACTTTCTCCATCTTGATACCAACACAACGGTGTTCGACAACGCCTTCCATACAACGCCTCATAGGGTGCCATCCCTATGCTTGAGTGAAAACTATTGTTGTAGGTGAATTCTATCAAAGATAAAAATTCATCCCAACTTCCTCGTTGCTCCAAAACACAAGCTCGCAACAGATCTTCCAAAGACTGTATAGTTCTCTCTGTTTGACCATCAGTTTGCGGATGATAAGCTGAACTCAACCGCAACTTAGTTCCCATGGCTTCTTGTAAACTTCGCCAGAACCTCGATGTAAACCTCGGATCTCTGTCAGAAACTATACATGTAGGCACACCATGCAGTCTAACAATCTCATTGATGTATAACTGGGTTAATCTTTCCAATGAATACTTAATATTAATTGGCAAGAAATGAGCCGACTTCGTAAGCCTATCGACTATAACCCATATCGAATCATGACCTTTCCTCGTCTTCGGCAATCCAGTAACGAAATCCATTGAGATACTATCCCACTTCCACTCCGGAATAGCTAACGGTTGCAACATACTAGCTGGTCTCTGATGTTCCACTTTCGCCTTCTGACAAACCAGATAAGACTCCATACGTTCCGCTACGTCTCTTTTCATCCTTGGCCACCAAAACAACTTCTTTAAGTCTTGATACATCTTGGTCATTCCTGGATGCAAACTCAAATCACTAGTATGAGCTTCATCTAGGATCCCCTTCTTTAGCTCAGAATCATCAGGCATACAGATTCTTCTTTTGAACCTTAAAATTCCGTCTGCTCCTTCCTCTACAGTCGACTTATGACCTTGCTTTAACAATTCCCTCTCATTTTGTAAAAACGCATCTTCCTTTTGTTTATCTCGGACTACATCAAGAAATTCATTTATGATCACGACCTTGCATAGGCGAACTCTTTCAGGCAGAAACTCCACTGATAACCATAGATCTCGGAATTTGTTAATCAATTCCTCCTCCTTTATCATCATTGCCAAAACACTAAGCAACTTTCTACTTAAGGCATCAGGTACCACATTAGCTTTTCTAGGATGGTACTGGAGTTCAAAATCATAATCCTTCAAGAATTCCAACCATCGCCTTTGCCTCATATTCAATTCTTTCTGATCAAACAAGTACTTTAGACTCTTGTGATCACTAAAGACATTGAACATCGCTCCATACAGAAAATGCCTCCACACCTTCAGAGCAAAAACCACTGCGGCCAATTCCAAATCATGTGTTGGATAGCTCCTCTCATGAACCTTCAACTATCGAGAAGCATACGCCACAACATTCCGATTTTGCATCAATACGCATCCTAACCCTTGGTAAGAAGCGTCACAATACACATCAAAAGTTCCCTTAGAATCTGATAAAATTAACACTGGTGCAGTTGTTAACCTCTTCTTCAATTCTTAGAAACTGGCTTCACGTTCTTCCATCCACTCAAAAGCTTGACTTTTCCTCGTGAGTTGCGTAAGTAGTCCAGCAATCTTAGAAAAACCCTCAATAAACCTCCGGTAATATCCAGCAAGTCCAACAAAACTTCGAACTTCCGTCACCATCTTAGGTCTTTCCCACTGTAAAACAGTCTCCACTTTCGATGGGTCTACCGCAATACCTTCTTTGGAAATCACGTGACCGAGAAATTGGACTTCCTCCAACCAGAACTCACACTTCGCCAATTTCACATACAACTGCTTTTCCTTCAAAATCTGAAGAACAATACCGAAATGTTCAGCATGCTCTTCCTTAGATTGAGAATAGATCAGAATGTTATCGATAAAAACAATGACAAATCTGTCTAGATACGGACGAAAAATCCTGTTCATATAGTCCATGAATATGGCAGGAGCATTCGTCACCCCGAATGGCATTACCTGATACTCATAATGTCCATAACGAGTTCGAAAAGCTGTTTTGGGTACATCCTCCCCCTTAACACGAATCTGATGATAACCCGATCTCAGATCTATTTTAGAAAATACCACTGCTCCCTTCAACTGATCCATCAAATCATCAATTCTTGAAAGTGGATATTTATTCTTGATAGTCACCTTGTTTAACTGACGATAATCCACGCAAAGTCGAGAAGTTCCGTCTTTCTTCTTGACCAAAAGTACTGGCGCTCCCCATGGTGATACACTAGGTCGCACAAACTGTTTCTCCAACAAATCCACTAATTGTTGTTTCAGCTCCACCAACTCTGCTGGCGACATTCGGTATGGCGCAATTGAGATAGGACCTGCTCCTGGTACTAAATCAATTGAAAACTCGATCTCCTTCTCAGGTGGCAAACCAGGTATATCATCAGGAAAAATTCTGGAAACTCATTGACAACAGGAATAATATTCACATCTTTCTTGTTCTTGACTTCTAGAGAAGACAATAACATATATTCTTGTGCTCCCTCTCTTAACAATGACTTGACTTTAAAAGCAGTCAAGAATCCAGACTTTTCTTCCTTAGGAAAAACTATAGTTTTGCTTGCACAGTCTATAAGGATATGGTTAGAAGATAACCAGTCCATCCCTAAGATTACATCTATCTCAACAAGAGGCAAACAAATCAAGTTGACCAAAAACATACGGTCTTTGATAACAACAGGACAATCCAAACATATCTTAGCCGTAATTACAGGTTTAGCAGTCAGTGTAGAAACACTCAATTTAACATTCAGAGAAAACACAGGCAACTTCGATCTTTCCACATAATCATATGCAACAAATGAATGTGTCGCACCAGAATCATATAACACCGTCAGAAGATTACCTCCAATGGCACCTTCTCCCTGAATAAGGTCATTAGACTGAGAAATTTCCGTTCCAGTCATAGTATATACTCGCCCTCCTGACCTCGATTGAGTACTTCCTGACCTTGGTTGAATAGCACGAACACTTCTCATAGATGGCTTCCTCTCTGGCTAAGTACAATCCCTAGATATGTGCCCAGGCTGTTTGCAATTAAAACAAATTGTTCCTCTGATAGAGCATTCAGTAGAAAGATGACCCTTCTTTCCACACTTAAAACATGTTGGCGTAAACGCCACCCCCTGTCCAGCTCTATTACCACTAGCACTTCCCCTGACTGACGGTCGTTGAGTTTGATTCCCTGGTGGTCTAGAATACGGCTTGCGCTGAAACCGGCTATTATTACTGCTACCACCCCTCTGAAACCTTGTTGGTCCAAAGTTACGATTCTTCTGATCTCGTGACGGCTCCAATTCCTCGAGTTGTGCACACGCATCAACTAAAGCATGAAACTGATTCATTCTCAAGGATAGCACTCCTCGCTTCAGTTCCACTCTCAACCCCGACTCAAACTTCCGACATCTCCATGCATCATCCGGTCGAGTTTGAGCATAATCTGAGAATTGAGACAATCTTTCAAATTTAGTAGCATACTCATTCACCATCATGTTACCCTGACGTAAACCAAGAAATTCCATCTCCTTGGCATGTCTAGCACTCGCAGGAAAATGCTTTTCCAGAAATGCATTAGAAAATACCTCCCATGTAATTTCTGTTCCTTCAATCTGCAATAATTAGCGGGTTCCTCTCCACCAATGTTCTCCGTCTCCCCTTAACATAAAGGCTGCATACGTTACCTTCTTCTCATCGGAGCATCTCATTCCTTCAAAGATTCTCTCCAAGTCTTGTATCCATTGACTCGTTTTCTCAAGATCAACCTCGCCTCTAAACTGCGGCGGATTGTTACGCCTAAATTCAGATAAATTTAGGGCATCAGCAGTAGCATCTTGTTGTTGAGCTGCTCTCAGGTTCTGCTGAGTAATTACTTCAGCCATTCGCTGCATAGCTTCAGCAGTCGCAATCATTGGATCCACTGCACAATTTACATTCGCACGTCCTCCTCTTCCGCCAGACATCTTCTTTCTTCAATCATAACAAAACAAAGTTAGATACATCCTTTCGAAAGTAGATCACAGAGAATCACACAGCACAAACAAAAACAGACCCAACCACAACCCCAAAAGACTCTAACTTGGGCTCTGATACCAACTAATGTAACACCCTTATGGGGATGTCACATTTATAAAGAAAATCAAATAAAGATAAATAAAATCTACCCAAGTTGTAAAACTTTTATTATATACTAATGCGGGTTGTAAAATTTTTCTGGTTAAACAGAATATTACGAGATAAAATAACACGGAACATAAAATAAGCACACTATTATCACACATAATATACATATGGTTCCATCATAGGTTATACAAATAATGTACAACTACAAATATTTAAAAACCAAAACAGTAAACAAAGCAGTAAAAGATTAATATATACAAAAGCAGACTCGCTCAAGTACACATCACAAATATCTAACCCTCTGAAGGATCACTCTCAGATGAAACTTCAGGTGATAGATATCCAGGATGCCTCGACCCTCTACGGACACGAGTCCATGCAGTCGATACGTTGCTGATCTCGCTAGGCGCATCAAATATACCACCCCAATGACGCCTAAGAGATAGCGGCAACTCCACATGTAAATACAACAAAGTAGAAAAGATCGGCTCGGCACTCCATCAAACTCCGTACGTATGGTCACAGTCAGACGCCCTACATACGTCACCGAGTCTCTATCCTCTCACAGACGCCAGGCTTCAGAGCCTCCATGAAACTCAAGTTACACGAATCCAAAGAATCCTGGTAGTGTCATACTCACACAATCAATCCAATGGATATGGATGATCGGATGGTTCTTGCTCGTAGAACTGATCTTCAGCTTGCTGCTCTTCCTCCTCCTCTGGATACTCACACTCAAGAGGTTGTTCCTCTTCCTCAAACTCTTTATCACATAATTTAAAATATACAGATAACACATACAAGAAAGAGGTAAGACAATCTATATCACCACAAATATGGTAAAATAAGAAAATGACAATACAACAAGTATAACAGTTCATACAATATAGCATACTATAATAGCATAAATAAAAATAAAAGATAACACAGATGTAATATAACACAAAACTCAATGTAACAACAACATCTAGTGGTACAAATAGATAAAATGGTACAGATAAATAATGGTACAGATGGATAAAATGTTATAGATAAATAGCATTAAAATGTATGACATAAAAGTATATGAAATGTGACTCAACCCTACTCCATGGAGCTAAAAACATAGACATCAGAGAGAATGACCCACAAAATCTATTAGTACCATCGACTGCCAAACTATTCCGCTGTCTCACGTTGTGTCTATAGCCCACTGTCATAACGTCGTGGTATAGCATACTGTCAAAACGTCGTGTCACTATAGGCTTGTACTAAATAGATTTCACAAGATCTTGATTAAGTATAGTGCGTGTCGAGTCCATTAGTGTGTTGTCAGTTACCACGGCCCAGAGGAGCGACCAACTGTCCACAAATGGAATAATCCGCACACTAATGTCTCCAAGTTCATTCAGGTTGAATCACACTACGCTTATCACACCGACAACATGATGTAATTCACCTCATCAATCAATCCACCAATTATCAACCAAATTGGCACAGCCCAATGCATGATGAAAAACAAAATTACCAAAATACCCTCAATGGTATAAATATGCGTATTTATGCAAATGCCCTCATTGGCAAAAATCTGAAATATATATACAGTATGTCCCACCTGACAATACTATTCTACAATCTGTCCGGGTCCATCACTTTGGCCCGACAGTAAAATCTGCTGTTTTCCTCAATCGTGTAGAAATTTTATCGCGTTTTCAAAATTTCATCGTTTTTACAAATGTTTTTAAATCGCGTAAATATATTTTATGTTTTGAAATCAGCGTCTTGTTTTTCAAACGTTTTCTCAATCGCGTAAGATTTTTAAATCATTTTCTTGTCCGAATTTCTTAAAAATCACTATTTAAACAAATAAAAAAATAATTTTTAATATGTTAGAACTACGTAGAATATTTTTCATACCGTATAAATTTATATTGGATATCTTTTCTATCTTATTTGTCTATTTTTAGCAAAAATTGACAGTATTTTGCTTAAAAAGTGTATAACAATGGTTTTCTAAGTTTTCTGTAAAAATTCCTCTTATTTATATTATAACCAATTAATTATACTTTTGAAAACTACTAACGTGCTTCAAAATATAAAATGAGCTCTACGTTAGAAATTTTACAAAAGCTACTGTATTTTCTTTTAAATGGTAAAACTCTTAGATTTAGTTTCTTAAGCTTAATCTAATCATTTTTATTCCTCGAAATTCATTGTAATAAAATTTCTGTTAGCACTATTACCTAACCTTTGTTGAAAAACAATTTTAGAAATAAAAACATTCACATTTGGCATGTTGGCCGAAATATATAAAATTGACATTTAATCTTTAAATTTGTTTTTTTCTTGTTCTAAAACAATTTATATCTTATCAATTCCCCTAAGTTAATTAAGTCGCACTTTTGGAAAATTGATGAGAACATTTTGGTTCTCCTTTGATGTTGAGGCCGTGAGCCTTCATTGGTGTTCTTTGGAACACTCATGCAATCCTTGACATGTTATTCACATCCTACTAATTATACCCGCATTTCTAACACATACAATATATTTAAAGCTTGTAGACATGTAATTTAATACAAATCACAAATAGGAAAGCTAATAACAAATAACACAAAAGAATCCTTATGGATTCTACAACCACGACCAATTCCATTTTCTTATCACCACCCAAGGATGATAAGATTCAAGTCTTCCTCTTACCTTAAGTGAAGACAAACACTCTTTCACTCCTTTCTAGGGTTTCGGTTTTCACCCCTCCAAGACACCTATCAAGCTTAAACAAATTTCTACAAGTTATTAACATGAAAGAAAGCTTAAACCATGGATCAATTATGGCTTAGAACTTTGAAAAAGAATTTAGAAATGAAAAACAAGGATTTTCACCTTCTCGGTAGAATCTCTCAAATAGTTTTTCAAGCTCAAGATGATGGATTTTGCAAAAACTCTCAACTAGAGATATTCTTAGAATTGTGTTTAGGTTTAGAAAAGTATATGGGATACAATTTTGGGTGGTTGGATGGTGAACTAGGGTTCTTGGCCGAATGGTGCTTCAAGATAGCATCAATGGAGTTTGGTATTTTTGGAAGAGAGAGAAGAGAGAAAGTGTTAGAGAATGAAGTGATTCTTGGCTCTCCAAGGGCACTTGGCCGTAGACATCATGCAAGGGAGGTGTCCCCTTGGTTGGCTCCATCCAAGCCTTAGAAATGATCAATGGTGAGGATTAAAACTTGATCACCAAGCTTAGCTCTCATTGGCTAATCCAAGCATTGTCATTAAGCCTAGTCATTAAGCCTTGTCACTAATTAAGCCTAGTCATTAAGCCTAGTCATTAAGCTACTACTCCAAAACGTTAACTGTTTCGCTAAACGTGGGTCCCGCAAAACATTTCTGGGTCTATTACCGCTTATTTGTACTGACTAATAAAATAATATTATAATAATATAAAATTATTTTATTATACAGTTAAATCCTAAAAATTAAAAGATTACTAACCGTATCATTCAGAATTGGGTTTACTAAGATCCCCCAGCTCCGAATAATTAAAATAAGATTTCCCCGGCCTGAAAAATATTATTTTCCTGTCCCGGAGCAAACCACACAAAAAGTTCAAATAAAATCACAGACAGTAAAATAAAATAGTATTTCATACAGAAAAATAACAAACAGTACAAAAAGGACATAACGGTCATTTATCTTAAAGTTGAAAAACAGAAAATAGTACATTCGGGATACAACGGTAATTCACCCAAAAGTTTAGGGTGTTACACTGCTAATGTGAGAAATGAGAGAAATTGAGTGAAAAGAAAGCCAAAGATGAAAGGTTGAAAGATGAGGGGCAATGGAAGCAAATGAGGGATAAGGTTGAACTTAGATATTTAGCTAGAAACATTATATATCTTAGGAATACTTTGATCTTACAAAATCAAGTTTTCTAACTTGTATAAGTGTCATAGAAAATCCTATGATTCATCTCAATCTTAGTTTCATCATTCCAATAACTCCTATACACCTAAAACTAACACTTAGGTTCTATTACTCTTCCTCAAGTTAAATTAAACTTAAGGAAATAAGTTAATAGGCATACATGTATCTACCTTAACATGTACTCATTACCAGAAAAACCACCATTCTTTACTTGATATCTTCACAAAAATTCACAATTTTTAAAGATATCAGCCTATTTAATTTGGCCTTTAAACAATTATTTAGTGTTATTAAAAATACCAAATTAACTCAGTTAATTCTAAAAAATTAATCACTTCACATTCAATTCATTTATGACCTAGAAATAAATTCTCTATATTTATTTTCCTCATCTAAGTAGTTTAGGCTCAAACCTGAGTCATTATAAGTTATTTTTCACATTCAGTATTATAATAGAGTATCTAAACTAAGTCAGATGGTCACTAGAATTAACAGACTATTCATGTAAGTGTTATACCACCTTTATAACCATATTTAAGACTAACAGATTAAGGAAGATGTTACAATAAACATAGCTCAAGTAGAAAAGTATTGGCAACCATAAACAACAAACTATGGTAGTTGTTCTCATAATGAATACATATCTATGCAATTATATGCTCAAGTATCATAAGAAAACTCTTATTACACTCAATCATGATTTTTCTTCGAGTATCATGAAGAACTTAGTTTTGTTCATAATTTGCCATTTCTCATAAATAAAGAATGATAAACACATAAATCAATCACCACTACTTCTTCCTCCCCTTCCTTCTTTCGATTCAACTTTCTCTTTTCTGTTTCCTTTCTTTCTTCTATGTCTTCTCTTTTTGTTTATGTTTCTTACTTTTCTTTTCGTTTTTGCTGATAACAGCCACGTGAAAAGAGAGAAAATAAGATATATACATGCATGAGTCAAAGATAGTGGAAAGAAAGAAGATTTAGATAATGTCTCTTTGAATTTAAAGTAACTTTGAAAATGTTACACTTCTTAAGACATTTTAGTGTTTAACGTTCACCAAAACTGTCATTCTGCCATTCTACTATTTTAATTCATAATATAGCAATTCTATAACCAAATTAAAAACTAAAAGGTTAGGGTGAATGTTATATTCATGGTATGAACTATTTGATGTATGTCGAGAAAGAAGTCTGGACTATATATATATGCGATTATATATTTGTGTTGCCTATTAAATTCATGCATTTGCAATTTTCATCATGATGTGCAATAGATATGCCTTCATATTTTATGTTAAGGAATTATTATTAATTAGGTTCTATTTGCGAAATTTACCTGGTTGATTAGCTAAATGGCTTGGCAAATTTGCAACTCATGATTCCTAACAATCAAGCGATTAATGTCAAGTAAGGGACTCCATTTCTCGACTGTGCACTCTTATGATGGCTAAAGAAAACTCCTAGATTTAAAGTAACTAAGCAACTTCCTCATGATCGGCTAATAGTAAACGATGATTTAGCTAAATGTATAAGCAAAAGAATAAAATGACAATAGTAAAGCGATAAAATGCTAAAAAGTAAAAATGATGGGAAATAAGAATGTTGTAAGCCAAAAGGTGGAAGATAAGGAAATAGACAAAGTGTTGTTCTACTGATCTATTGTTTTGATTATTATGTTGTGTGTGCAATAGACAAAGTGTTGTTATATATATATATATATATAAATGATGGGAAATAAGAATGTTGTAAGCCAAAAGGTGGAAGATAAGGAAATAGACAAAGTGTTGTTCTACTTGATCAATTGTTTTGATTATTATGTTGTGTGTGCAATAGACAAAGTATATATATATATATATATATATATATATATATATATATATATATATATATATATATATATATATATGTTGGCTATTAAATTCATGCATTTTCAATTTTCATCATGATGTGCAATAGATATGCCTTCATATTTTATGTTAAGGAATAATTATTAATTAGGTTCTATTTGCGAAATTTACCTGGTTAATTAGCTAAATGGCTTGGCAAATTTGCAACTCATGATTCCTAACAATCAAGCGATTAATGTCAAGTAAGGGACTTCATTTCTCGACTTTGCACTCTTATGATAGCTAAAGAAAACTCCTAGATTTAAAGTAACTAAGCAACTTCCTTATGATCGATTAATAGTAAATGATGATTTGGCTAAATGTATAAGCAAATGAATAAAATGACAATAGTAAAGCGATAAAATGCTAAAAAGTAAAAATGATGGGAAATAAGAATGTTGTAAGCCAAAAGGTGGAAGATAAGGAAATAGACAAAGTGTTGTTCTACTTATCTATTGTTTTGATTATTATGTCGTGTGTGCAATTGAACTCTCAACACTAAATATATATATATATATATATATATATATATATATATATATAGGGAGCATATCTAGTGAGAGGAGTTTTTATTGTGAGAGGGTCATAAGAGTAAATCTTGATCATACAACCATACATGGATAGTCAAGATTAAAAGTTACTTAAAGGTCATGTGACAACTTAAAAAAGTCACATATATTTATATTCTAATCTTGACCATTCATGTAAGATCCAATAGTCAATATTTACTCCTCTCACCAGAGTAAGATCCTATATATATATATATATATATATATATATATATATATATATATATATATATCATATTCACAACCCACGTCTAACTTAGTGGCTAATAGCATAAGAGCCACCTAACAATGCTGCAGCTAATTTTTCCCAATATCAACCTAAGTGCAATAAATCTTATCAGCCGAGTACTTAACCCACTATCCTAGTTTGATAGGAGTTAGTCATTGCATTTTCCTTTGTGCTTATCTTTATTCAACTATTATTTTCTAGGAAAACTTTCATCTTACCACAAATAGTCCTACACCTTTTTTAACACCACTTGTCACATCAATTTTTTTATTTTTTTGAAAAAGAAAAACTTTCCTTTTTGCTTTTGCTTTCCCGTGTTCCCCATCTCCTTCTCATTTCTCCATTTTTCCCTCTCATTTCTCCTTCTTTCACTTCTCTCATCTTTCCCTCTTAATTTTCCCTCTTGGTCTGTCCTTCGTCGCCCATCATTTTCACTTTTAATCTTTACTTCTCAGCTCTGTTGCTCCGTCCGCAACCTCTATCGCTGCGTAGCGCCGTCACCCATCGCGCACTCTGTCGTACCACTGTTCCCTTCATCAAGGTACCTAGGATTTTGTTTTATACCTGAAATCATGAAATGGGTTTAGGAAATGTTTAGATTCTGTTTTTGTATTATGATGCTTGTCCAACCAATAGGTCTTAATGGACTACTTTTACTCTATGCGTTTTTGGGTACTTGTTAACTTTCATGTTGCTTTTCTGTTTTCAAAAGGTTATATATCCTGAACTTGAAGTGTCGTAATTTGCCTTTGTATATTCAATATTTTCTCTGTGTTGTCATTACAATTAAATTTGAACAAGATTGTCTGGTTGTATGGTATTTGGTATACTGGGGCTTTCATTTGCCACTATCTAAACCTTTCTGCATGTTCCCCTGTGATTTACTTAGAAAAATACTCCTACATTAGCCTCAGTCGAGTCAAAAGTTCATTGGATTCAGATTCATGTTATGGGTAGTCATCTCTTATACATCCCATTTGCTGGATTTGTTTGCTTAGCCTAACTTGATAACACCTAGTTGAGTGCACATTTGTTGCTTGATAAAATGCTAGTTCATTTGTTGAATATCCATGAGAGTAGGTACTGTTTGAGGGTGCTATAGGATAGCGGATGAGTTTGCTTAAGAAATTGTTGGCTTATAATTCTATTTAGTGTAGGTATTGATTTGAGCATGAGGATGTTGTGGTTCCTGCAGTTTTTACTTTGTCCTGTTATTGGAAAATTAATGACCTGTGAATGGGTTTAATTTTGCATATAAATGAGAAGGGTTGGATTCTTTGCTGGTCTGTTATCTATGTGACATGTTAGATGGTTGCTCGTGTTTGTTGATTCTATTGCTTATCATGTCACTTTTTTTTTTGCACCATTTATAACTCTTGGTTAACGAGGTATAAATTTATGGTTAATGACGTATAGTGGATGGTTAACGGCTTAACCACTGACCATGATTCTACCCAGTAACCAACATATACACGTTATTAACCATAAATTTCTACCTCATTAACCAAGAGTAAAAAATGCAGTAAAATAATAGTCTCATTTTTCTTTACTATAACTCTAACTCATACATAATATAAAAGACTATGTCTTACAGTTACTTTGGAAAATTTGTTGACCATTGATAGATAAAATGTTTTCCACTTGCTGATTTTTTGGATGGTAACATGAGTTTTGCATGTGCAGGTTAATGGAATTGGAAATAGGTGCTTCCATGGAGGATGAAAATATTGTGAATAGTGGTGGGGTGTTAAATGATGTTAGTGGCGGTGCTGAATGCATTGAAAAAGCAAATGAATCTGAGTTAATTATGAGTGACAGCTGCAATGAGCAATCTGAACCTTGTGAGCCTGCACCAGGAATTATATTTCCTTCAGTGGTTGTCGTTAAGTCATTCTATCGACAGTATGCTAAGGCAAAGGGATTCGATTTCATCACTAGAAATTCAAGAAAAGGAGATGATGGAGAGTTAAAATACTTCATTCTAGCATGTTCACAAGAAGGGAGTTGTGTGTCAACAATACTAAATGATTTGAATACATATCCAACAATCAAGAAGAATTATGAAGTGAAGATAATTGTTGGTTTGAACAAAAATGGACTTTGGTGCATAAAAAAAGTTGTACTTAACCACTCTCATGATCTTAGCCCTGCGAAGGCAAGGATGTTCCATGGAAACAGAAACATCAACATGCACGTGAAGAGAAGAATAGAGATCAATAATGAAGCAGGTGTGAGATTGAGCAAGACCTTCCGTTCTCTTGTTCATGATGTAGGAGGGTATGATAATTTACCATTTGTTGAACAAGATGTGAGAAACTATGTTGGGAGGGAAAGACGTGCAATTGGGAAGGAGGGTGATGGTAAGGCTCTAAGGAGTTATTTTTCACAGATGCAATAACAGAATAGTCATTTCTTCTATTCTATAGATTTGGATGATGACTTTCATGTGAAGAATGTTTTTTGGGCTGATGCAAGAAGTAGAACTGCATACAAATTATTTAGAGATGTTGTGATGTTTGACACAACCTATTTAACAAATAGGTATGACATGCCATTTGCTCCATTCATTGGTGTGAATCATCATGGGCAATCAATTTTGCTAGGAAGTGGTTTACTATCTACTGAAGACACTGATTCATTTGTGTGGCTATTTGAATCTTGGCTTAATTGTATGTCAGGTAAGGCTCCAAACGGTATTATCACTGATCAATGCAAGGCCATGAAAAATGCAATCCAGATAGTGTTTCCTACTACTCTCCATCGATGGTGCTTATAGCATATCATGAAAAAAATCCCAGAGAAGTTGAAAGGTTATGGTGAATATAACAACATCAAGGATGCAATGAAAAATACAATTTATGATTCCTTGATAGAGGCTGAATTTGAAGGAAAGTGGGTTACTTTCGTCCAACAACATGACCTACAAGACAATGAATGGTTGAGTGGGTTGTACAATGAGCGACATAAATGGGTCCCAATCTTTTTGAAGAAAGATTTTTGGGCTGGAATGTCAACGACTCAGAGGAGCGAGAGCATTAACGCATTTTTTGATGGGTATATAAACTCAACAACAACTCTACAGCAATTTGTAAGGCAGTATGATAATGCTCTCCACGATAAGGCAGAAAAGGAATATGAGGCAGATTGTCGATCATTTAACAACATTATTGCATGTGGGTCGAACTCTATGATTGAGAGGCAATTCCAAGGTGAGTATACCCATGCGAAGTTTAACGAGGTTCAAGCTGAATTTAGGGGTAAAATGAATTGTTCTATTTGCATTAAATGTGTTGAGGATGGAATTTGTACTTATGATGTGTTAGAGGAGATGGTAGTAGTTGGATGTATGAAAGAAAGAACAGTTGAGGTGGTATTTAATCGCGACAATCATGATGTTAGATGCAAATGCTTGTTGTTTGAGTTTAAAGGTATTGTGTGTAGACATTCCCTTGTCGTGCTTGCGCAAGAAAGGTTGAAGGAAATGCCTTTGAAATATATTTTGCCAAGATGGAGCAAAAATATAAGAAGGAAACATGCATACATCAAAAGCAGTTATGATGTGAAACAATTGCAGCCTCAAATGCTAAGATTTGATAATTTATTGAAGGAGTTTTACGAGGTTGCCGAAGTTGCTACGGAGTGTGACAATGCTAGTGATTTTTTTCTCCAAACATTGCGTGCATGTAAAGGCAAGGTGCAGTCGATTGCTACATCGAACCACAATAATGTCACATGTCATAAAGGTTAACACAAAACAAGCAATTTGATTGCCACTGGAAGCAGTCAAACCAAGGAGTCATCAAGTGAGATTCATAGTCCATTACGTGTAGCACGTAAAGGTTGCCCTTGATTAAATAGGAAAGTATCAAAAGTTGACCAAATTGTGAGGAAAAAGAGAAAGACAACACATCAAAGTCCACACATGTTCACAATCGATGTGAGTGCAATTGGATATATTTTCTTTGTGTATGGAACAACTATGTACTATTAACTCTCTTGGAAAGAGTGCATATATTCTGAGATGTGTTTTTAACTTATTTGTGTTAGTTTATATAGGAGTGTATTTAGGGAAGCATGAGTTAGATCAATGGAAACAAGTTACATGTATACTCATCTATAGAAATTATGACTCCTGGTGAAGGAGATGATGATTATACTGTGGTGTGTGTGCGCACGAAAATTAAATTTAAATTGTAATTAGTGTTGAAGTTATTGTTATGATTTGTAGTAGTATTGATGGGGTCATTCTTATGTGTAAACTTTTATAAGAATTTATAATTTAACTTTAGTTATATTCTTCCCTTACAATCAATAGCTGTTAACCTCAACACAAATATTAATGATTATAAAGATAGTTGTTGGACTTCGCAGCTGGCAGAAAGTCCAGCACAAAGTTCTCTATCATTACTTGCAGATTTTCAACATCATGTCACTAGTGGCCCAAAGGCATGTGAAACATATGCTAAATTTTAGGTTCTATAAGTGATTGTAGTTGACTTTTTTTAAAAAAAAATTTAGGCTGCCAGTAGTGAGATTTCATACATGAATTTTGCCATGAGTAGTTATTCTAGGCAATTTAAAGAAACACAAGCTGAAGGACACTGACGTTGTACTTAACTCTTTCAATTAATTATAATTTTTAAAGTTTTTATTGGGGTTAATGTTTAGTTTGAAAGACTACGACAATTAACTATGGTGTTGCAGGTTTGTGGGACAATTGTTGATTTAGCTATAATGGGTTCAAAGATTAGTGCTAGCAGAAATCAGAATTTTTTGGCAACTTCTAATGAGAAACGTGGTAGTGGCAATTGTAACGCTCCAATTTTTAGAAAATATTCTGAATGTACTGTTTTCTGTTTTTCATGCTTTTGTATGAATGACCGCTGTGTCCCTATTTTTCTGTTCTTGATTTCTATATGAAAACAATTACGATAATACAGGCTCAAATTTTATTTGATCGTTTTACGTAGTTTGCTTCGAGACGGTAAAATAAAAATTTTTCTCAGAGCTACTGTATTAATTTTTCTGAAAGATATACAGCTATATATAATCTTCTGGATATTTTATTTGAACGTTTTGGACAATTACCTACGTTGTGGGAAAAAACAAGAAAATGACCGTTACGTCCCGAACGTCTTGTTTTACTTTGTTTTTACTTGTTTTTAATTGTTTTCTTCTTGATTTAATGTCCGAAAATACCGTCTGTGATTTTATATGGACTTTTTGTGTGATTTGCTCGAGGGGGAAAATAATATTTTCCGGCCGGAAAAATCTTATTTTATTATTTAGAATTGGGGATCTTACTTAACCCGATTCTCGAATGAGACTAAAAATAATCTTTTAATTTTTAGATTTAATCACAAATAAAATAATTTTATATTATTATAATATTATTTTATTAGTCAAGATATTTTAGTGACAAGTGGACCCGAAATATTTTGCGGGACCCACAATTAGCGAAACGGTTAGATCGGTAGCTTAATTAATCACCGTAGCGAGAGAACTTTCGAAACAGTGACTCGGCTAGTGACTCAGCAGAGAATTTAATGAGCTGTGTGACTCAGCATGTGAGTCACCATGAACCAACCAATGGGAATCAAGCTTGCTCACCAAGGCTTGATCTTGACCATTGATTCATCCAATGGCTTGGATGAAGCCAAGCAAGGTGCCCACCTTGCACCGCACTTGATGTCTACGGCCAAGAGGCCTTTGAAGACCAAAATCACTTTTCTCCTTCATCACTTTTCTCTCTTCTCTCTCATCAAAACCCTAGCCACCATTCTTGTTCATCTTCTTCACCATTTTCGGCCAAGAGCCATTCCTAACCATCCAACCATCCAAAAAATTTTCTAACCAAGTTTCCTTAACCTAAACACTATTCTAAGAACCTTTCTAGTTGGAAGTTTCTTCAAAATCATCCATTTAGGGCTTGGAAATCAACCTTGTAAATTTGACCTAGAAGGTGAAATATCATATTTTTCTTTTCTCTCTTTTTTTCAAAGTTCTAAGCCATGATTTCTCCATGGTTTAGCTTCTTTTTCATGGTTAATAACATGTAGATTTTATTTGAGATTTTTAGGTATTTGGTGGAGTGAAAACCGAACCATAGGAGGTGTGAAAGCTAATCATTTGTCTTCATTTAAGGTAAGAGGAAGACAATTCTTATCATCCCTTGATGGTGGTAAGAAGATGGATTGTTTGTAGAATCCATAAGGATTCGGTTGTGGTGTGTTTATTGATGTGTATTTGTTAATTTTTGTGGTTGCTAGTTGCTTAAGTGTTGTATGTTAGTAGCTTTCTTGTTTGGTGATTGTAATAATTTTGCATGTCTATTAGCTTTTGATTGTATGTCTATAAGCTTTAATTTAGGTTTTATGTGTTAGAAATATTTTGCATGTGTTAGAAATATAAATGTATGTGTTAGAATTGTATGATAAGGTATAAGATGTGAATAACATGTATAAATTTGCATGAGTGTTCCAAAGAACACATTCCCTAGTTCACGGCAATGACAAAGTGTGAGGACCAAAATGTTCTCTTAATTTTTCCTAAAGTGTAACTTAATTAATTAGGAGAAATAAGAAGGTTTAAAATTGATTTGATCAAAGAAAAGGAATTTAGAAATCAAATGGTAAAGATTTAGTAAATTTTGGGCCAACATGCCTAAAGGATTTATTTGATTCAAAATCATTATTTTATAACATGATTTAAGGAACTTAGATAAGATAATACCTTTGACAT
Organism: Ormosia emarginata; assembly: GCA_029884605.1. Lineage (NCBI taxonomy): Eukaryota > Viridiplantae > Streptophyta > Magnoliopsida > Fabales > Fabaceae > Ormosia > Ormosia emarginata. Next base: position 231,211 of record JAQQTP010000013.1, on the reverse strand, counting down.
GATTTAGAAATCAAATAAGGAAGTTTTACGAAATTTGGCCAATATGCCAATATAGGTTATCATGGTTTCTAAACTTAGTTTCAAAACTTTTTCAAACAAAAAGAGACAATACAAGTTAAGAAGAAATTTTCTATAATGATTTTTGAAGAAACAAATTGAGTAGAATTAAGTTTAAAGGATTAAAACTAGTAATTTTATCATTAGGAAGTAAAATACAAAAATTTTGAGAAATTTTCTAACATATAGCTCACTTAAGGTTTTGAAGCATGTTAGAGATTTCAAAAAGAATTAAATGATATGGTTAAAAATTAGGTATATGGAAATTTTATGGATAATTTAGGAAACCATTATTATGATATTCTAAACAAAATACTGTCAATTTTTAGTAAAAATGAACCAATAAGATAGTAAAAATATTCTAAAGACAGTATGCGGTATGAAAAATTACTCTCGTAGTTTAAATGTACTAAGTACTATTTCTGTTTGTTTAAACAAGAATTTTAAGGGCATTCGAATAAGAAAATGATTTAAAAATCCTACGCGATTGAGAAAACGTATTAAAAATGCTATGCGATTTTAAAAACAGAAAAATATCTTTACGCGATTTTTAAACGTTTGTAAAAACGACGGAATTATGAAAACGCGATAAAATTTCTACGCGATTGACCGTTACTATCTTTATACTGTCGGGAAAATGTGAACCCGTACAGATTATTTTGAAAATCTATATGCTGTCGGGAAAATGTGAACCCGCACAGGCTTTTTGAAAATCTATTTGCTGTCGGGAAAATGTGAACCCGTATGGCTTTTGAAAATTTATATGCTGTCGGGAAAATGTGAACCCGTACATGTGCTTTTGAGACTATATCTCATTTGTCGGGAAAATGTGAACCCGCATGTGCTTTCCATCTATCATTATGTGTGCCATGTATTTGGTGGGTTGGTTGACGAGACGAATCACATCGTGTTGTCGACGCGATAAACGTAGTGTGGTTCATTGTTCTAATGAACTTGGAGACTTTAGTGTACGGGATCCCACATGTGGACAGTTGGTAGCTCCATGGGCCGTGGTAAACCGATAGCACACTATGGTACTCGACATACACTATATTTAATCAAGATTTGTGAAGTCTAGTAGTACATTTGCCTGTAGTGCCACAACGTGAGACCGTGAACTACACCACGCCTGGATTGATGGATTCCTGTGTCGTGGGGCTATAGACGCAACGTGTGACAGCGCAATAGTTGGTGGGGCAGCCGTGGTACTATTAGATTTTGCGAGTCATTCCTCTCTCTGATACTTGTGTTTTCTTTAGCTCCATGGAGTAGGATTTTGTCATATTATTTATCTCTATTTGTTTACATCTTATCTATTTATGGTTTATCTGTATCTTATTTGTTTATTTTATCTGGTTACTGTTACTATATTTGGTTATTATATCTTATCTATTTATTCTTATCTTTCTTATTTTATCTGTGAGGTTTTATCTGTTATGATATATATTGTTATGACATCTAAATTTTACTTCAATTTGTTATTATAATTGTTAAAGCTTTATGTATTGCATGAACTCGTATCTATGTTGTTTGTCGTCTTCTTATTGGCCATGTTGTGATGGTTTTATGTTGTCTTACCTCTTTGTTATATGTATTTTCTGTTTATTTATTTTACGCGGTAAAGACTTCGAGGAAGAGGATCAGCCTATTGAGATCGTGTACCCGAGGAGGAGGAAGATCAAGGGCGTGCAGACGACCAGTTTTACGATCAAGAACCATCCGATCATCCATATCCTCTGGATTGATTGTGTGGGATGGCGACGCCAGGATTTTTGGGATTCATAGAGCTAGTATTTCATGGAGGTGCTCTGGCTTGGCACTTACGAGGCGATTGTGACTCTGTGACGTATGCAGGACGTGTGACCGTGATCCTACATCATCGTTTTGATGAAGAGCCTGTCATGACTACGACACTTTTTCTGCACTTAGAGTTACCCTTATCCATTAGGCGTTATTGGGGTGCTGAAAACCTTGAGCCTAGTGAGATAAGCATCGTATCGACTGCGCGATCCCGTTATCGCCGTGTGTCGAGACATCCAGGATATCTATCTCCTGATGATCATTTTCATGCCGAGAGTGATCCATCGAGGATTAGATAATCATGATGTTTTTTTTTTTTGGGCGCGTCGGCAGTATGTCTCAGTATATATTAACTCTTTTATTGCTTTCTTTCTTGTTTTGTTTAAATATTTGTAGTCTTAGTTGTAAATTATTTGTACAAATTATAACTTAATCATATGTATATTATTAGTGATGATGTTTTTTTTTATTTCGTATTTTCCGCATTATCTTTTTATATCATATTTCTGTCTATCAGGAATTATTTTACAACCCGTAATAATATTTAACAAATGTTTCACAACTTGGGTAGATTTTATTTCTATTTCTTTTATTTTCTTTTATGTGTGACATCCTCCAAAGGGGTGTTACATTAGTTGGTATCAGAGCCCAAGTTAGAGTCTTTTGGGGTTGTGGTTGGGTCTGTTTTTGTTTGTGCTGTGTGATTCTCTGTGATCTTTGTGATTTATATCCTTTCGGAAATATCTAAAAGGATGTATCTAACTTTGTTTTGTTATGTTTGAAGAAAGAAGATGGCTGGTAGAGGTAAAGGACGTGCTAACGTGAATCGTGTTGAGGACCCGATGTTAGTTGCTGCTGAAGCTATGCGGCAGATGCTATAGCTGATGGCTGAAGTGATTACTCAGCAAAATTTGAGAGCAGCTCAACAGCAAGATGGTATAGCTGATGCCCTAAATTTATCTGAATTTAGGCGCCATAATCCGCCACAATTTAGAGGCGAGGTGGATCCGGAGAAAGCGATTCAGTGGATGCAAGATTTAGAGAGAATCTTTGAGGGGATGAGATGCACAGATGAAAAGAAAGTAACTTATGCTGTCTTTATGCTAAGAGGAGATGCAGAACATTGGTGGAGAGGAACCCGCCGAGTGTTGCAAGCTGAAGGGATTGAGATCACCTGGGAAGTGTTTTCTAATACTTTTCTGGATAAGTATTTTCCTGCAAGTGCTAGGCATGCCAAGGAGATGGAATTTCTTGGGTTGCGACAGGGAAATATGACAGTGAATGAATACGCCACAAAATTTGAAAGTTTGTCTCAATTTTCAGACTATGCTCAAAATCGACAAGATGAGGTATGGAAATGTCGGAAGTTTGAGTCTGGATTGAGAGTAGACTTGAAGCGAGGAGTGATATCTCTGAGGATGAATCAATTTCATGCTTTAGTGGACGCATGTGCGCGACTTGAGGAGCTTGAACCGTCGCGAGATCAGAGGAATCGGAACTTTGGACCGACAAGGTTTCAAAGAGGTGGAGGTAGCAATACAAATCGGTTTACTGCGTAAGTCGTATGCTAGACCACAAGGAAGTCAGACTCAGCGACCGCCAGTTGGAGGGAGTGTACCTAGTGGTGGAGCAGGACAGAGAGTGGTGTTTACGCCGACGTGTTATAAGTGCGGTAAGAAGGGCCATCTATCTCCAGATTGTACAATCAAGGGAACTGTCTGTTTTAATTGTGGACAGCCTGGACATATGTCGAAGGATTGTACTCGACCAGAGAAGAAATCTGCTGTTCGTCATGTTAAAGCTAATCAGCAAAAACCTGGAAATACTCAACCGAGATCTGGAGGGCGAGTGTATACAATGATGGGATCTGAAGTTTCTCAATCGATGACCTTATTCAAGGAGAAGGTGACATTGGAGGTAACCTTCTGACTGTATTGTATGACTCGGGTGCTACACACTCGTTTATTGCCTATGATTGTGTGGAAAGACTGAAGTTGCCTGTGTCTTCTCTGAATGTTAAGTTAAGTGTATCTACGCCAACTGCTAAACCTGTAGTTACTTCTAAGATCTGTTTGGATTGTCCTATTGTTGTGAAGGGCCGTTTGTTTTTGGTCAATTTGATTTGTTTGCCTCTTATTGAGATAGATGTAATCTTAGGGATGGACTGGTTATGTTCTAACCATATCCTTATAGATTGTGCAAAGAAAACTATAGTTTTTCCTAAGGAAGAAGAGTCTGGATTCTTAACTACTGTTAAGGTCAAGTCTTTGTTGAGAGATGGAGCGCAGGGATATCTGGTATTGTCTTCTCTAGAAGTTAAGAATGAGAAGGATGTGAATACTATTCCTGTTGTCAACGATTTTTCGGATGTTTTCCCCGACGATGTACCTAGTTTACCGCTTGAGCGGGAGATCGAGTTCTCAATTGATTTAGTACAGAACAGGCCCTATCTCAATTGCACCATACCGTATGTCGCCAATAGAGTTGGGGGAGCTGAAAAAGCAATTGGTGGAACTGTTGGAGAAAGAATTTGTACGACCTAGCGTTTCCCCATGGGGTGCGCCAGTGCTTTTGGTCAAGAAGAAGGATGGAACTTCGCGACTTTGTGTGGATTATCGGCAGTTGAACAAGGTGACTATCAAGAATAAATATCCGCTTCCAAGGATCGACGATTTGATGGATCAATTGAGGGGAGCTGTGATATTTTCCAAGATAGATCTGCGATCGGGTTATCACCAGATTCGTGTAAGAGGGGAAGACGTGCCGAAAACTGCTTTTCGAACTCGTTATGGACATTATGAGTATCAGGTAATGCCATTCGGGGTGACGAATGCTCCCGCCATATTTATGGATTATATGAACAGGATATTTCGTCCATATCTAGACAGATTTGTCGTTGTCTTTATCGATGACATTCGATCTATTCTCGATCGAAGGAAGAGCATGTCTTTGAACATCCGAATCTTGTTCTTGATTTTGAGGAGAAGCACTGTATGCGAAATTGGCTAAGTGTGAGTTCTGGTTGGAGGAAGTCCAATTTCTTGGTCATGTAATTTCTAAAGAAGGTATTGCGGTGGACCCATCGAAAGTGGAGACTGTTTTACGGGGGAAAGACCTAAGACGGTAACGGAAGTTCGAAGTTTTGTTGGACTTGCTTTGGTTATTATCGGAGATTTATCGAAGGTTTTTCCAAGATTGCTTGGACCACTTACACAATCGACGAGGAAAAGTCAAGCTTTCGAATGGACGGAAGAACGTGAAGCCGCTTTTCAAGAGTTGAAGAAGAGATTAACAACTGCACCGGTGTTGATCCTACCAGTTCGACGAAATCTTTCGATGTGTATTGTGACGCTTCTTACCAAGGATTAGGATGCGTGTTGATGCAAGATCGGAATGTGGTGGCATATGCTTCTCGACAATTGAAGGTTCATGAGAAGAATTATCCTACGCATGATTTGGAATTAGTCTGCGGTGGTTTTTGCTCGAAGATATGGAGACATTTTCTCTATGGAGCAACGTTCAACATCTTCGGTGATCACAAGAGTCCGAAGTACTTGTACGACCGTAAGGAGCTGAATAATGAGGCAGCGAAGATGGTTAGAATTTCGAACGACTACGATTTTCAACTTTTGTACCACCCCCTGGTAAGGCGAATGTTGTGGCCGATGCCTTGAGTAGAAAGATTATCAGTGTTTCTGCTCTGATGATTAAAGAAAAGGAGCTCATTGAACAGTTTATAGATGAGTGGTCATTTGTTGAGTTGAAACCGGGAAAGATCTGTGTGAATATGGTTACTATCTCCAGCGAGCTGATGGAAGACATAAGGGAAAAGCAAAGTGCCGATAAATTTTTACAAGGAATAAGGGAGCAAATGAAGCAAGACGAGGCAGTAGAGTTCAAAGAAGGAACTGATGGAATTTTGAGGTTTCGAGGTAGAATCTGTATTCCTCGTGACCGAGAATTGAGGCAATATATTGTGGAACATGCCCATACTAGTCTATTAAGTATGCATCCAGGCATAACAAAGATGTACCAAGACTTGAAGAAGTTATTCTGGTGGCATGGAATGAAGGGTGATGTGGTTAGATGCGTGTCAACTTGCCTAGTTTGTCAAAAATCGAAAGTTGAACACCAAATACCAGCTGGGATGTTACAACCATTATCGATTCCAGAATGGAAATAGGACAACATTTCTATGGATTTCGTTACTGGTTTGCCAAAGACAAGGAGAGGTCATGATTCAATATGGGTTATAGTCGATAGACTTACGAAATCAGCTCATTTCTTACCAATCAATATTAAATATTCATTGGAAAGATTAACCCAGTTGTACATCAGCGAGATTGTCAGATTACATGGAGTGCCTACATGTATAGTTTCTGACAGAGATCCGAGGTTTACGTCAAGATTTTGGCGAAGTCTGCAAGAAGCTATGGGAACCAAGTTACGATTGAGTTCAGCATATCATCCGCAGACAGATGGTCAGACAGAGAGAACTATACAGTCTTCGGAGGATTTATTGCGTGCTTGTGTTTTGGAACAACGAGGAAGTTGGGATGAATTTTTATCTTTGATAGAATTCACCTACAACAATAGCTTTCACGCAAGCATCGGAATGGCACCTTATGAAGCATTGTATGGAAGACGATGTCGAACGCCGCTATGCTGGTATTAAGATGGGGAAAGTATGACTGTTGGACCTAACTTGTACAACGGACTACGGATAAAGTCAAGATGATACAAGAAAAGATGAGGACGGCGCAAAGCAGACAAAAGAGTTACGTGGACAAACGAAGACGATCTCTTGAGTTTAAGGAGGGTGAGCATGTGTTTTTAAGAGTTACTCCTACGACTGGTGTCGGAAGAGTGATTAAGTCGAAGAAGCTTACTCCTAAATTCATTGGACCATATCAGATTATCCGACGTATAGGTCCTAGTAGCATATCGATTGCTTTGCCGCCTTTTCTATCGAATTTGCATGACGTGTTTCATGTGTCTCACTTACGGAAGTATATACCGATCCGACACATGTTATACAACCAGATGATGTGCAGTTAAAGGAAAATCTGACTTACGAAACTTTACCTGTCAGAATAGAGGACAGAAAGGTAAAGCAGCTTCGAGGGAAGATGATCGAGTTAGTGAAAGTCATATGGAATGATGTGACGGGTGAGGCTACCTGGGAGCTGGAAGATAAAATGAAGGATCAGTATCCTCATTTGTTTGGATGAACATCGAATTTCGAGGACGAAATTTTTATTTGTTGGGGAGAGTTGTAACGCCCCAATTTTTAGAAAATATTCTGAATGTACTGTTTTCTGTTTTTCATGCTTTTGTATGAATGACCGCTGTGTCCCTATTTTTTTGTTCTCGATTTCTATATGAAAACAATTACGATAATACAGGCTCAAATTTTATTTGATCGTTTTACGTAGTTTGCTTCGAGACGGTAAAATAAAAATTTTTCTCGAAATTTCTTTGTATTAATTTTTCTCGAAAGATATACAAATATATATACTTCTTTGGATATTTTATTTGAACGTTTTGGACAATTACCTACGTTGTGGGAAAAAACAAGAAAATGACCGTTACGTCCCGAACGTCAACTTGTTTTTTTCTGTTTTTAATTGTTTTCTTCTTGATTTAATGTCTGAAAATACCGTCTGTGATTTTATATGGACTTTTTGTGTGATTTGCTCAGAGGCGAAAAATAATATTTTCCTGGCCGGGAAAAATCTTATTTTATTATTTAGAATTGGGGATCTTACTTAACCCGATTCTGAATGAGACTAAAAATAATCTTTTAATTTTTAGGATTTAATCAAATAAAATAATTTTATATTATTATAATATTATTTTATTAGTCAAGATATTTTAGTGACAATGGACCCTAAATATTTTGCGGGACTCACAATTAGCGAACGGTTAGATCGGTAGCTTAATTAATCACCGTGTAAGCGTAGAACTTTCAGAAACAGTGACTCGGCTAGTGACTCAATGAGAGAATTTAATGAGCTGTGTGACTCAGCATGTGAGTCACCATGAACCAACCAATGGGAATCAAGCTTGCTCACCAAGGCTTGATCTTGACCATTGATTCATCCAATGGCTTGGATGAAGCCAAGCAAGGTGCCCACCTTGCACCGCACTTGATGTCTACGGCCAAGAGGCCTTTGAAGACCAAAATCACTTTTCTCCTTCATCACTTTTCTCTCTTCTCTCTCATCAAAACCCTAGCCACCATTCTTGTTCATCTTCTTCACCATTTTCGCCAAGAGCCATTCCTAACCATCCAACCATCCAAAAATTTTCTAACCAAGTTTCCTTAACCTAAACACTATTCTAAGAACCTTTCTAGTTGGAAGTTTCTTCAAAATCATCCATTTAGGGCTTGGAAATCAACCTTGTAAATTTGACCTAGAAGGTGAAATATCATATTTTTCTTTTCTCTCTTCTTTTTCAAAGTTCTAAGCCATGATTTCTCCATGGTTTAGCTTCTTTTTCATGGTTAATAACATGTAGATTTTATTTGAGATTTTTAGGTATTTGGTGGAGTGAAAACCGAACCATAGGAGGTGTGAAAGCTAATCATTTGTCTTCATTTAAGGTAAGAGGAAGACAATTCTTATCATCCCTTGATGGTGGTAAGAAGATGGATTGTTTGTAGAATCCATAAGGATTCGGTTGTGGTGTGTTTATTGATGTGTATTTGTTAATTTTTGTGGTTGCTAGTTGCTTAAGTGTTGTATGTTAGTAGCTTTCTTGTTTGGTGATTGTAATAATTTTGCATGTCTATTAGCTTTTGATTGTATGTCTATAAGCTTTAATTTAGGTTTTATGTGTTAGAAATATTTTGCATGTGTTAGAAATATAAATGTATGTGTTAGAATTGTATGATAAGGTATAAGATGTGAATAACATGTATAAATTTGCATGAGTGTTCCAAAGAACACATTCCCTAGTTCACGGCAATGACAAAAGTGTGAGGACCAAAATGTTCTCTTAATTTTTCCTAAAGTGTAACTTAATTAATTAGGAGAAATAAGAAGGTTTAAAATTGATTTGATCAAAGAAAAGGAATTTAGAAATCAAATGGTAAAGATTTAGTAAATTTTGGGCCAACATGCCTAAAGGATTTATTTGATTCAAAATCATTATTTTATAACATGATTTAAGGAACTTAGATAAGATAATACCTTTGACATGATTTAGAAATCAAATAAGGAAGTTTTACTAAATTTGGCCAATATGCCAATATAGGTTATCATGGTTTCTAAACTTAGTTTCAAAACTTTTTCAAACAAAAAGAGACAATACAAGTTAAGAAGAAATTTTCTATAATGATTTTTGAAGAAACAAATTGAGTAGAATTAAGCTTAAAGGATTAAAACTAGTAATTTTATATTAGGAAGTAAAATACAAAAATTTTGAGAAATTTTCTAACATATAGCTCACTTAAGGTTTTGAAGCATGTTAGAGATTTCAAAAAGAATTAAATGATATGGTTAAAAATTAGGTATATGGAAATTTTATGGATAATTTAGGAAACCATTATTATGATATTCTAAACAAAATACTGTCAATTTTTAGTAAAAATGAACCAATAAGATAGTAAAAATATTCTAAAGACAGTATGCGGTATGAAAAATTACTCTACGTAGTTTAAATGTACTAAGTACTATTTCTGTTTGTTTAAACAGTAATTTTAAGGGCATTCGAATAAGAAAATGATTTAAAAATCCTACGCGATTGAGAAAACGTATTAAAAATGCTACGCGATTTTAAAAACAGAAAAATATCTTTACGCGATTTTTAAACGTTTGTAAAAACGACGGAATTATGAAAACGCGATAAAATTTCTACGCGATTGACCGTTACTATCTTTATACTGTCGGGAAAATGTGAACCCGTACAGATTATTTTGAAAATCTATATGCTGTCGGGAAAATGTGAACCCGCATGTGCTTTTTGAAAATCTATTTGCTTTGTCGGGAAAATGTGAACCCGTCATGTGCTTTTGAAAATTTATATGCTTTGTCGGGAAAATGTGAACCCGTCATGTGCTTTTGAGACTATATCTGCTTGTCGGAAAATGTGAACCCGTCATGTGCTTTCCATCTATCCGTTATGTGTGCCATGTATTTGGTGGGTTGGTTGACGAGACGAATCACATCGTGTTGTCGACGCGATAAACGTAGTGTGGTTCATTGTTCTAATGAACTTGGAGACTTTAGTGTACGGGATCCCACATGTGGACGAGTTGGTAGCTCCGTCCGGGTCCGCGAAACGATAGCACACTATGGTACTCGACATACACTATATTTAATCAAGATTTGTGAAGTCTAGTAGTACATTTGCACTGTAGTGCCACAACGTGAGACCGTGAACTACACCACGCTGGATTGATGGATTCTGTGTCGTGGGGCTATAGACGCAACGTGTGACAAATGAATAGTTGGTGGGGCAAATGTGGTACTATTAGATTTTGCGAGTCATTCCTCTCTCGATACTTGTGTTTTCTTTAGCTCCATGGAGTAGGATTTTGTCATATTATTTATCTCTATTTGTTTACATCTTATCTATTTATGGTTTATCTCGTATCTTATTTGTTTATTTTATCCGGTTACTTGTTACTATATTTGGTTATTATATCTTATCTATTTATTCTTATCTTTCTTATTTTATCTGTGAGGTTTTATCTGTTATGATATATATTGTTATGACATCTAAATTTTACTTCAATTTGTTATTATAATTGTTAAAGCTTTATGTATTGCATGAACTGTATCTATGTTGTTTGTCGTCTTCTTATTGGCCATGTTGTGATGGTTTTATGTTGTCTTACCTCTTTGTTATATGTATTTTCTGTTTATTTATTTTACGCGGTAAAGACTTCGAGGAAGAGGATCAGCCTATTGAGATCGTGTACCCTGAGGAGGAGGAAGATCAGCAGGCAGACGACCAGTTTTACGATCAAGAACCATCCGATCATCCATATCCTCTGGATTGATTGTGAGGGATGGCGACGCCAGGATTTTTGGGATTCATAGAGCTAGTATTTCATGGAGGTGCTCTGGCTTGGCACTTACGAGGCGATCGTGACTCTGTGACGTATGCAGGACGTGTGACCGTGATCCTACGTCATCGTTTTGATGAAGAGCCTGTCATGACTACGACACTTTTTCTGCACTTAGAGTTACCCTTATCCATTAGGCGTTATTGGGGTGCTGAAAACCCTGAGCCTAGTGAGATAAGCATCGTATCGACTGCGCGATCCCGTTATCGCCGTGTGTCGAGACATCCAGGATATCTATCTCCTGATGATCATTTTCATGCTGAGAGTGATCTATCAGAGGATTAGATAATCATGATGTTTTTTTTTTTGGCGTCGGTATGTATGTATATATTAACTCTTTTATTGCTTTCTTTATTGTTTTGTTTAAATATTTGTAGTCTTAGTTGTAAATTATTTGTACAAACTTATAACTTAATCATATGTATATTATTAATGATGATGTTTTTTTTTTATTTCGTATTTTCCGCATTATCTTTTTATATCATATTTACCTATCGAAATATTTTACAACCCGTAATAATACTTAACAAATGTTTCACAACTTGGGTAGATTTTATTTCTATTTCTTTTATTTTCTTTTATGTGTGACATCCTCCAAAGGGGTGTTACAAAGAATGGTTGAATTGTGATGACATACCAATATGTTAGGTCTTTTAATTATTTCAAACATTTATTTTGTTATAAGTAAAGCAACCAACCTATGTATTTTTTTGGAATAAGTTGTTTGTATAGTTTAGTGAATGATATAGTACTTATAATGTGTAGATAATTATATAAGGTTATGCAAATGGTCAGGTAGAATAATTTTTTTGGTATAGGTTTATAAGTTATCCAATGAAAATTGTACATGTATGAAGCAGAATTATATCTTGTGGTACTTGTTATGTGAATGTACTTGTTTGGTTATTTTTTGTTTTATTGGTAATGCCATTTTGATTTTTAAACGAATATTACTCATTCCAAGATCAGTTCAATATCGATTACACACGCCATCAATGCCAAGGATAAGTATTCAAAGAGTTGGCTTGCTCATGAGCCCATTACCCATTCATTTTTTAAGGCTAAATCAGTTTTTCATGTTTTCAAAGGAAAATAATCATTTTGACTATTTCTACGCTTGTGAAAAAAGTTGGTTAATGACGAACGAAAAAGTGGTTAATGACTTACAGAAGTTGGTTAATTGGGTAAAGGCTAGAAGGGTTGCATTTGTGCATGCCTATTAACCAACTTCCATAGGTCAATAACCACTGTTTTGTTCCTCATTAACCAATTTTGGTTAACAGGGTAAAGGCTGGAAGAGCATATTTGTACTTGGTTAATGGCCATGCATAACTTAATGCAACCCTTCCATCCTTGACTTCGCTAACCAACTTCTCTAGGCAATTAACTACTTTTTTGTTCTTCGTTAACTAACTATTTTCAGAAGTATTGAAACAAAGTTGGTTAATCATGAACAAAAATGTGGTTAATGGGCTACAGAAGTTGGTTAATGGCCATGCACAACTTAATGCAACCCTTCCATCCTTGACTTCGTTAACCAACTTCCCTAGGCAATTAATCACTTTTTTATTCTTCGTTAACCAACTATTTTCAGAAGCATTAAAACAAAGTTACTTAATCACAAACAAAAATATGGTTAATGGGCTACAGAAGTTGGTTACTGGCCATGCACAACTTAATGCATCCCTTTCATCCTTGACTTCGTTAACCAACTTCCCAAGGTAATTAACCACTTTTTTGTTCTTCATTAACCAACTATTTTCAGAAGCATTGAAACAAAGTTAGTTAATCACGAACAAAAATGTGGTTAATGGGCTATAGAAGTTAGTTAATGGCCATGCACAACTTAATGCAACGCTTCCATCCTTGACTTCATTAACTAACTTCCATAGGCAATTAAGCATTTTTTTGTTCTTTGTTAACCAACTATTTTCAGAAGCACTGAAACAAAGTTGGTTAATCACGAACAAAAATATGGTTAATGGGCTACAAAAGTTAGTTAATAGTCATGCACAACTTAATGCATCCCTTCCATCCTTGACTTCGTTAACCAACTTCCCTAGGCCATTAACCACTTTTTTGCTACCAAGTGGCTTCCAGTACTCAAGAGGGGGGTGAATTGAGTATTAAAGGTTTTCACAAAAGCGTAAACAAATTAATTATGCTTAGAATAAAATGTTAAAAAGGCATGAAAATAAAAGAAGAGAAGAAGAATAGCCAATAAGTAAATTGCAAGAGATAATAAAATAAATGCAGATAAATAAAAAGATTAAGGATAAGAGAAACAGGCACGATATTTATCCTGGTTCGACCACCAACCACTTGTGGCCTACGTCCAGTCCTCGAAACACAGTTCGAGATTTTTCACTATTTAAGACAAGCTTAAAGCAGATGCTTGCGACCTTTACAATCTAGAGCACTTTTCACACACAAGGAAACTCTACCCTTGTGCTAAAGCCTCAAATAGTCAGGGATACCTCACCCTTACACAAACCTTCAAGGGATACCTCACCCTTGTTACAAAGCCTTTGAGGGATACGTCACCCTCTCAGAAATACAGCTGAAAATAGATGAAAAATAAACTCTCACAAAGAGTAAATATCACAAGTTGAAGCACTATAGAGCTCTCTAAAGATATCTCAGAATTTTGGAAAAAGAGCACAGAAAATAAGAAAGAAAATTGTAAACCGCGTTTTAGCACAAGCAAAATAAGTTCAGATTGTCTGGGGGCTGCAGAAGTGACCCAAGGTCTCTATTTATAGAGTTTTTAAGCACAAATACCCGTTGGAAGCATTTAATATGATAATTAATGCTAAAACGTTTACGTATGAATTCAAATTTTAAAATAGAGTCTCGTGGGTTATTCGAATACCAACATGATGTATTCAAATACCACTATTTTCATTTCTTAAAAAAAAACAGTTCAGAAGCAGGTTATTCAAATACCACTGGGGTGTATTCGAATACCTCTATTTTAAATGCATTTTAAAAGACTGTTTAGAAGAATGTTATTCGAATACCTACAAGGGTATTCGAATACCTCTGTTTAACAGCAATATTCTGTATTCAGGTATATTCGAATACTACATGGGTTATTCGAATACCTCTTATAAAAACGTATTAAAAAGGGGCAAGTTATTCGAATACCTTAAGAGGTTATTCGAATGCCTCTGTTTGAAAAGCCATTTAAAAAACTTAGAAAATAGATTTGGTGATTTCTGAATTGCCACAAACCTTTTGATTGTTCAAAGCCATATTAAAACTTTAATTTAGTTTGTAAGAAACTGATTTTTGGATCTTTTAAGACAAACAATGAGACTATTAAAGCTCTATACAAGAGAGATCCTAAGTCCTAAAGCTAATCATGAAAATCTTGGACTTGGTCTTCTCATCATCTTCATGTTTGTTATCATCAAAACTCATCTTCATTGTTGCATGGTAATCACATTCTCTCCCTTTTTGATGATGACAAACTATCATTAAGAAAAATATTAGTTCATATATATTTGAATTCAAAAAGATAGGTTACGAGACTTACTCTCCTCTTTTTCAAAAGAGGTAATTTAATATCAAAGATAAGCACATTCTCCCCCTTTCTGTTGGAATCCAATAGCCAGTGTTAATCTAGTTTTTAACCTGTCTTTTCTCAAATAATATTGGTTAATTTTCTCCCCTTTTTGGCATGATAAAAAAGGATGCACATATACAATTTTGTATGTAATAAATAGTAAATAATTTAAAATGCAATAGATTGATTAAAGTACTTTTCGCATTAAATATAATTTGGCCAAGTACATATACAATTCATAAAAAATAGCCAATACAATAAACAACTAAACAAACTAGAACTAAGCAACCTATCTAAAGCGAATTCTAGAAATAGGGATCTAGTGGCGGAGTAGGAGAGGTAGGTTCATTTCCAAACAGTAGAGCACGAAGTGCAGCCTGTTCACGCTTAACACCAGCTATTCTGTCAAACAGAATGGTGAAGGTGTTCTCCATGTAAGCTCAGTTGTCCAACAAAGAAGCCAGGATTTACTCATTTGTGACAGGAGTAGGAGCAGGAATATCAGCAGCAGCAGCAGGGGCAGTAGGATCAGCTGGATCGTACTCATCATCTTCAACTTCAACTGGGAACACCTAGCCTTCATCGGTCTTGATCATCTTCATTTTATTCAAAGTGAAGGGCCCAAATACATGATGATGGGTCAGCGGAGTTGCGCGCTCGATTTCGAGAATCTGAGGGTACTTGCCTAGGAAGGCAATGATTATTAGACCATAGGGCAGCTCAGATTTCTCTTTCCCATTTGCCCTCATCATATGCTTCACGATGAAGATGGGCTAGTTAAGCTGGTATCCTCTCTTTAGGATCCACAGCATGAACACATCATCTTCGCTCAGGTAGATGTAGTTCCCACCTCTAGGAGCTAGGATGTGGGCATAGGCATAATGTAGAAGCCTGTCTTGGCTTTTCATCATGCCTCCTTTGACTCTCTTTTGAGTTGCAGGTAATGCCAGCCCAGGCCTTAGAACATCTTTAATCGCTCTATTCTTGTTGAAGTCCTGGAAGAGTGTTTCTTCATCTTCTTCAATGTGCAGCCAGTGGACTACAACCCAAACATCTGAACCCAATCGTCGAATGTGATCACAATGTTTTAATCGCAGACATCCAAGTGTAGCTCCTGACCTTCAATCTTCAGGTTGCAATCGAACATTTTGACCAGGTCGGGATATAGAACGGCTTTGTAAGAGCAGAAACGAAGAACGCCTTAGTGATTTAGCCGGTTCAGAAAGTCAAAACCACCTTCCTTTTCGAAGAACCCCAAGTCGAGTACTTTGGTGGCACTAGATTACGCTCCTGGAAATGTGAGATGAAACGACCAAGCTCTTGTTGGTTGGATGAGAGCCTTCAAATGTCCAGAGGGTTGTTGCATGGAGTCGTCTTCATGCGGGGGTGTTTAGGGCAAGAAAAGGAAGAAGCCATTAATGGAAGTGAGATGAAGGAGATGGTAACGAAGGTGATGGATGGAACGAAGGTGAAATATGAGAGGAAAAGGGAGGGTATAGAGAGAAGAGGGAAACTAGAAGAGTTTGAAACGGAGAGAAAAGAGAGAAAGGTATTCGAATAAATGAACGGATACGAAGGGGAGGTATATAAAGAATCCCCAGAGTTATTCGAATACCGTGTGAGGTATTCGAATAGGACAGTTGGGAAAGACCAAAAGACGCACCCTTTTGATAGAAGGTATTCGAATACCTACCTAGTTATTCGAATACCCATCATGGAATTATGAACAAGGAAGAGCAAGTATTCGAATACCTTGAAGGCTATTCAAATACTCTAGAGAGCATGTGAACAATACTAATAAATATGTGTCTCGAGTTATTCGAATACTTGTTGAGTTATTCGAATACACTAGCTTATAATATTGCTGTACTGATATATGGTATTCGAATTCCTTATGATGGCATTCGAATAGACCAATCAGAGAAGAACATATTTTAAACGTACAAAGCAATGGTATTCGAATACCATAGGAAGGTATTCGAATAACTTAAGCATAAAAACACATATTTTACATCCAGAAAGGTATATTTGAGATATGATAGCTTACCTTTTGATAAAGTACCTGCAAAAAAAGATTTCGGGATATCTCTGATGCTCAAGTCAGTAACAATTCAAGAAAATAAAATCATAATTAAGCAAATAATTACAAGTAATTATATGTTGGATTGATCAATTATGCCCAATTCTCCTCTGATATAAAAGAATGCTTTTTTTGCTAAGGGTTTAGTGAAAATATTTGCAAGTTGCTTAGATGTTTCAACAAATTCAAGAATGCAGTCCCCTTTTTGTACATGATCTCTAATAAAATGATGTCTTATCTCTATATGCTTTGTTTTAGAATGCAAAATGGGATTCTTAGAGAGGTTTATTGCACTAGTGTTATCACATCTTATCAGGATGTGATCAAGTTGAAGACCATAGTCTAGAAGTTGTTGCTTCATCCATAGAATCTGAGCACAACAACTCCCGGCTGCAACATATTCAGCCTCAGTGGTACTTGAATAAACAAAGAAATTTTTATAAGATTTGTATTGATTTTTCGGGTTATAACCAATTGCAGTTTTTTCAAAAACAACCCTTTGTTTTCCTAATATGATATTTAAATTATCTCTTCCAAAGGTGAATTTTGCAAAGGTGTTCTTTAAATCTTCAATTTCTTTTTCGAGTATATGACATGAAGAACAAGAAGAAGAAGTAGAAGCATGTGAAGAATGAGATGTGCATGCATCAATAATTCCCAAAGTTTCATTTTCAATTTTTAATTCTTCAATTTCTTTATTTAAAATAAGAATTTGATTTTCTAAAAAAGAAATTGTTTTCTCAGAAGAAGAGACTAATTTAGTGAGCCTTAATGATTCATCACGTAGTTCTCCAAAGGTATCTTGTAACTTTTTTGTTCTTCGTTAACTAACTATTTTCAGAAGCATTGAAACAAACTTAGTTAATCACAAACAAAAATGTGATTAATGAGCTACAAAAGTTAGTTAATGGCCATGCACAACTTAATGCAACCCTTCCATCCTTGACTACGTTAACTAACTTACCTAGGCAATTAACCACTTTTTTGTTCTTCGTTAACTAACTATTTTCAGAAGCATTGAAACAAAGTTGGTTAATCACGAACAAAAATGTGGTTGATGGGCTACAGAAGTTGGTTAATGGTCATGCACAACTTAAATGCAATCCTTCCATCCTTGACTTCGTTAACCAATTTCCCTAGGCAATTAACCACTTTTTTATTCTTCGTTAACTAATTATTTTCAAAAGCATTGAAACAAAGTTGGTTAATCACGAACAAAAATGTGGTTAATGGGCTACAGAAGTTAGTTAATGGCCATGCATAACTTAAATGCAACCCTTCCATCCTTGACTTCGTTAACCAACTTCCCTAGGCAATTAACCACTTTTTTGTTCTTTGTTAACTAACTATTTTTAGAAGCATTGAAATAGGTAGTTGGTTAATCATAAGCAAGCCAACTATTTATATACTTGTCGTCAAGATTGGTGGCATGTGTAATCGACATTGAACTAATCCTAGAATGGATAATATTCGTTTAAAAATCAACTTGGCATTACCAATGAATCAAAAATAACTAAACAAATACATTCACATAACATGTACCACAAGATATTAGTGACCTTCATACATGTACCATCTAAAAAAAAACTAAATTCAACAATGCCAAGTTCACGACATCAATTATCAATACATCAACTATTTGAAGCTCCTCAAAGGAGCCACCTCCACCAAAAAAATCAAACAGTCTACACACAAAGATATAAGAAAAGCATATAATCACATTACAAAGTTCACATCCGAATATCTATTAACCATCAGTCAACCGGTTACTACTGGGTCTTCTTCCTCTTCCTTAGCTCATATACAAATGGAGATAGAGTGGATGCACTTTCTGGATGCTTCCTCGGGCAAGTTTTGCTCGTGTGGCAATGTTCGATGGTGGCTTATCGGTGGTAATAGCCTCAACATCAGCTTCAACTCGAAGATTATTTCCATTTATGTAACAACTGACCTCAGGTTATATGTTAAACAATTATGTATATATAAAGCAATTGAGGTAGTGGAAAAAAGGTTTGCACAATTACCTACAACATTCTCTTAAGGTAGGCTTACCAATGATTCACCTGAACATGAATGTCAATTTTTAAAAATTCCCACAAGAAACATATGGTAAGTCAAACAAAGGAGAAAAAGTAACGTAATAACCACGCAAATCTAACGTTAATCAAATAACCCTCACCATCATTCCGAGCAGCAGTATGACTGCGAAGCCGTGAGCTTCCTACTGTTAAGGGTGAAGCACGACCAGGCCTTTGCTGAGAACCGCCTTCATGCCTGTCACTGTCATCATAGAATGGTGTCACTAATGCATCACTTTGTTGATGTATGTTTCCAGGATGATCCGTGGCAGTAGTTGAAGTTGAGGGAGCCGCCGCTGAACACTGAAGCACTATTTGTTTCAATATACCTAGTTCTTGCTCGAGAAAGGAAATTCTCTCCGCAAACTTCCTATTCTCTACCACCACCTGACGAAGTTCACTAGCATGGTCCTCCATATCAAAATACCTTGCTCGATCATGCCCATAATGGGGTTGTGCCTCGACCAATGTTTCTCTGAGTATGTCAACCCGCATCTCTTCAGTCGTTGCAGCCACATCCTTGATTATCTGATAATGCACAAAACACACAAAATGCACAAATATCAAAGGTTGACAGAATAGTAGCATACAAAAACTTGTTGCTTGCCAAACATGTTACCGGATCCCACTATTTGAACCATACTTACCAAATTGTGTCGAAATGCCCCATCAATCTTGGCCTTGCTGCTCCCTACGTTTTGTCAATTTAGAAATCGTGGAAAAGGAAATAATCGGGGGTTACTGTCTGTTTTCCACATGGACAAGTGGTCTAAGGCCCAAATCTACATCAAGCAATTGTCAAATTTAAGTACATTGTTTTACTAGGAAGGCTAATATAAGTATATGCCTATAAAATTCATGCATGGGAAAAGATGAAAGACAATTTTACAAATATTATAAATATATGCCTGAAGGATAGCTGCACATCCTGTTATGTGTCTTTGGGTTGAATTCTCACCCCTTTTCACAATCGAAGCAGCTACGCTTAAACAATTAACTAAGAAATCGTATACTGCTAAACCCCAGCAGTAATTACCAAGATCATCCAAGTCATCTAACATCTTAAGTATGCCACCGTACACACACCTGCCCGTTCTTGGAAAATAGAACACTCCAAATACAAGGAGTATGTACAGTTTATAAAAATCATCCACCTGATGATCACCTTGATACGCATGGAGCAGTTGGATAGTTCTATCAACGGTGACGGCTTCACCCCCAAACAAAGACAATGTTCGATACTCCCCTCCATCGTCAGGTTGGACACGTTCACCTCTGATGCGTAGTCCAAGCGCAAAACATACATCAATGGGATTAAAACTGACCACCCGACTTCTCACTCTGAACCCCCTACTTTGGTCATCCCATCGGCAAGCTAATTCCCACAGTAGTATGCCAGAGATTTGCAAATTGTCTGGCATATTTACAAGCGCTTTGAATGGAGTGGTCTCGATTCGGGTTCGTTGCGCAATAGGCAAATTGTTGTTAATGTCAACCAACACATTTGGTGCGTAGACATGCCTCAAACGTAACTGAAGAGTGGAACAATAAAGCTCATGTTAATAATAAATAAATAGCAGTCATGCAAATAGTAAAAGCAGTTCATGTGTACTATACATTTTCCTTGTTTGCCATGCTCCATATTTTTTATTCAACCAACACACTTTACAAATGAAGCAACAACACCTACAAAATGATGGAAAGCATTTTAATCTGCCCTGAACCACAACCGAACCCAAAGCAATCAATAGAATGGTATGGCAATGTTCAAGGATTAAAATGTATATAAAATATTTATATTAACAAAATATAAACCCGTATAATCGTATAATATATGACAACTAAACTAACAACCTCCGTTATAAAAGGCCCATTGTCCATTCTCAAACCAACAAAACTATACACTATTCAGCTTAGACAATCATTTAGTACTTTCTTTAATTAGTCCATCCCAGTTGACTAACTTCAATCCAGTCCACATAGCAGCAAATTCACAAGACTAAGTAATAACAACAACTTACAACCAAATTATTAGTTTATACTCAATATCAACATCTTCTAACAAAATCAATCTTATAAACTAATGGTGTTCACGTCAAATACTTTTGTACTGTAAAGCTGTTAGTGTTCTATAGTGAGATATAAAAATTTGAAATCCTTACTATATATATATAAGTTTAGTTCTCTATATCGAAATTGATGAAGGATGAGCTATACTTGTTAAAAAACAAGTACATAATCGCTTATTCTAGTTCAACCCCAAGCTTGCATTGCATTACATTCTTGCAAATAAGTTATAACTCAAATTAATATATGAATTATGCATGAATAGGGATATGTAAATGTAAGCTATTTATTTTTGTATTACCTATCTATATGTACATAGATAGGTATTACCTATCTATAACCATGAATAGGGATATTAATTATCTTTATTACAATCAAGAATGACAAAAGGTATAAATATACAATAAGATATGCATTATGTATGGTCAGGGGAACCTTAATTTCTTTTCCCTGCTGCATATATTGGTTTCCTGTTAACTGATTAATTAATGTAAACTTAGTAGCCTATGGTGATTGATTATTTGAGCCCACAGGGCTAAACAACCTATAAGGGAGGGGGATCACACTGAATATCAAGTATCAACCTCTATCAAATGGGTAAATACAATAAACTGAATAAAGTGTCACCAATCCGAAGTACGATATGCCCAAAATGGTTATAACAACGATGATAGGATAAACTGCATGTGAATCATACAACCCAATACTCACATAAAACTGCAGTTTCAAATGGTATGAAGTAGCATACCAGAAATGCATCAGAAAAAAATTTTCTTAAAAAAGAATCGAGGATAATTTTCTATTGGGATCTGCAAGCAATTAGAAATAACTTCACTAAAAACTAGAGCCATTCTCCTAGTAAATGAAAAATATAATTTGGTAAACATCACAAAGATATTCTCAGCAATAACCAATCAACATCAGATTACAATTGGGGGAACCATTTAGTTGATTTACGAAAATTCATAAGCTTGACTAAATGATTGGGAGAAAACATTTGCTTTCTATGAGACTATGACAAGAACATACTCACCCCTTCTAGAAACTAATGGAATTTAATTTCCCTAGCAGCACTATTTTTTTTAATCCAGGATCACATATTGCTTGGCATGAAGACAGCCTACAGTAGAAACAAAAGCAATGGTATCATAACGAGGCCATCAATCTCCAAACACTAAGAGGGCATTAAAATGAAGGGACAGCAAAATAAAAAAGCATAAGGCACCTGAAAATTGGTTACGAAGGTTAGGAGTTGCTATAAACATCAAATCACAATTAAAGAAAGGAATACCTATTACCTCCCATCTGTGATTGACATAATCTTTCTCAGCCTAACAACAAGAAGAAAGAGGTGTAAGCAATAACCAGCACAAGAGAATGGCCAAAGATAGAACAGAGGCCTTTGGATTACAGACAACAAAATTCAAAAGACGGGGGCATCTCATGGTGCAATCCTTTAAACAGTAATTACAGCTAAATTGAAGAGCTCCTTTGCTAATGAGGCGATGTTTCTATTTTAATTGTTTTTTTTAGTACACACTTGGAAGCTGACTTAACTATAAATAGACAGGATACTTGCACGAACACCACACACACACAAGTGGGAGGGAGACAAAGAATTAAATGCACAAGTCAACCAAAGATCTTACAAAGCTGGCATAATTCTTTCCCCACGTTGGAGAAGTGAATAGAAGTTTGTAATTGATGTTAAACTTAAAAAAATTAGAACAATGTTAAGTGTTCTGATAGAACATTATTGATAATCATATATTTCATACATTAATAAACCCTCATTTTTAGTCATTTACACTCTTCATGTACTTAATTGATTAAGCCTGGTTATGTTTTGTAAGATTAGACTCAAATTGGACTTAACTGATTTTTTCAGCATTATTTGGGTCTTATATTTTGGTCATATCTTGAGTTCTAGATGTCTAGCAATTATGAATTTTATCTTGTAGGAAAGTTAAGAGAAAGCTCTGCAACTTTCATGAGAGCTCCAGGTAAAATATGGACATCTAGAAGAGCTAAATGGGCTTGGAAGACAAAACACAAGTTTTGTGTCTAGAACCTGAACAATGTACAGTAATCAAAGCATAACTCAGGCTGTAAGAATTATCTTAGGCTGAAATTTGGATATTTGAAAGTTAAGACCCAGATCTACAACTTTCATGAAGAACACAAGAGCTCATTCGGATAGCTTGGAGGTGATATTGGGTCTAGAAGTCAAAACAGAGGTGCTAAAACTGGGCCTGAACACTCTGTAGTAATTGGACCATATCCCGGGCTGTAAGAATGTTCTTGGGCTGAAATTTGGACATCTGAAAGTTAAGATCTAGATCTACAACTTTCATGAAGATGACTTTTCTATTTGATGACGGAATCCATGAGTTAAGCAATGAATGATTTCAGAGACAAGAAATCTCAATAATTTTTCATTCTTATCCTCACCATTTGGCATTTTCCACTCATTCATCCACTCATCTACCTACTCTTAATCAGCCTCCTTGTCATTTCGTATCCCTAATCCTCTATAAAAGGCACCATTAACTGACCATTTGAAGCACTTGGTGTTAGGCTTAGTTTTTACAAGTTGAAGTTATGCTTGTTTATTGTTTTCCTTTGTTGTAATTTTTTCTTGTTCTAAATTGAAGCTATGTTCATCTTTCTCTTCTTCTCTCTTTCTTTATTCTTATCCATGAGTAACTAAATCTTCAACTTGCTAATATACTACTAACTTGCTAATATACTAACATACTAACTTGCTAACTTTTATTTTATGTCATTTATTTTCTGCTTACTAACCTTTATTTTCTGTACTCTAACTTTTATATTTACGTCTTTTATTTTCTGCATTCTAACTTTTTAATTTCTGTTATTTATTATTGCTTTCTAACATAACAAAATAATCTTTCTTCTTCTCTTCTCTTCTATTTCGCCGGCTCTGGTGGGGCTTTACCTCTCTCCGGTTTTCATATTTTAAATTTACTTTCTGCAATTTATTTTCTGCTCTTTATTTTCTGCACTTTCTAATTTACTAATTATTAACTCTCTAATTATCTAACTTTTTACTTTATCAGTTATCTAACTTTTTACTTGTTAATATTTATTGGGTGGTGTCGTGGTTGGTTTATACCACATCCTTGTTAATACTTAATGGTGGGTTACACCGCCAGC
Source organism: Ormosia emarginata (assembly GCA_029884605.1). Lineage (NCBI taxonomy): Eukaryota > Viridiplantae > Streptophyta > Magnoliopsida > Fabales > Fabaceae > Ormosia > Ormosia emarginata. The sequence goes on along the minus strand of JAQQTP010000013.1, from coordinate 207,308 downwards.
TTATACATTATTTTTGTTTATTTATTTTAAGTTATTTATGTATTTATGCTTAATTGGTATCGTGATTTAAATTCTGGTCGTTTAGTTAAAATTAATCCTGGTACTTTATATATTGATTTGTTTGAATCACAATCACACACAATTGACACAATCGCTGATAATGAAAGTGTACATGATGAACCTGAAAATCAACCGTTGCGAACCATGCGTGAATATTTGCAACCACCTCGAAATTCTAGTCCATCATGTTTTATCTTTCCACTCAATGCCAACAATTTTAGATTTAAGCCAGGTATGATTTCTTTACTTCCTAATTTTCATGGCTTAGAATCTGAAAGTCCATATTTATATCTGAAAGAATTTGAGGAAGTATGTATTGCCTTCAATGATCAACATTGCACTAAAAAGATTGTTAAGCTTAAATTGTTTCCTTTTTCTTTAAAAGATAAAGCAAAATCTTGGCTTAACACTTTGAAACCAAGATCAATTGGCACATGGCAAGAAATGTAAGGTGAGTTCTTAAAGAAATTTTTCCCAACACATAAAACCAATGCCATGAAAAGACAAATCCAAAATTTTTCCCAAAATTTAAATGAAGCATATTTTCAATGTTGGGAACGGTTTAAAGAATTGTTAAATTTTTGCCCACATCATGGTTTTGAAAAATGGCGCACTATAAGCTTTTTTTATGAAGGTTTAATACTTGAAACTAAACAATTTATGGAAATAATGTGCAATGGTGAGTTTCTTGATAAAGAACCTGATGAAGCTTTAGACTATTTGAACCAGGTTGGCTAAAAATTCTCAATCTTGACATAGTACTAACACTTCAAAATTCAATTAGATCTAATCTTGCAAGTGCTAATAAAGGAAAATATCACCTTAGTCAAGAGGAAGATCTAAATGCTAGATTTGCCAACTTGGCTAGAAAGGTGGAAGCCATGGAATTAAGAAAAGCAAAAGAAATCAAATCTGTGCAAAATGAAGAAATTTGTGACATTTGTGATGACGTAGGACACTCAACACACGAATGTCCTAACATTCCTCTTTTAAAGAAGTTGTACATGACCAAGTGAATGCAATGAATAATTTTAAAAAGCCATTTACTTCTTCTTTTTCAGATACATACAATCCGGGATGGAGAAATCACCTGAACTTCAGTTGGAGGAATAATAATTAGTCACAATTCATGCAACTACCACCTCCTCAAGCACAACAAGACTATCAAAATTCTCAAGGATATGCACCTTATGTCCCACCATATAGGAAAAACCTTGAGGAAACACTGCATGCATTCATAAAAAAGCAAGAGGCCATTAATAAACAAAACAATCAAACCATGAATGACATAAAAGACACTCTTGCTAAACTTTCTTCTGCACTCACCATTCACGAGAAAGGAAAATTTCCTTCTCAACCTTAACCAAATCCCAAAGGTCACTACAGTCTAAATGAGGGGAGTTCAGAAAACCAACAAATGGACTAAGTCAAGTCAGTGATAACTCTTAGGAGTGGAAAGGTTGTTGAAAAACAAATCCCTGAATCTTGTGAGAAAGAAGTTGAACTAGTCCCTGAAAGTCCATATTTATATCTGAAAGAATTTGAGGAAGTATGTATTGCCTTCAATGATCAAAATTGCACTAAAAAGATTATTAAGCTTAAATTATTTCCTTTTTCTTTAAAAGATAAAGCAAAATCTTGGCTTAACACTTTGAAACCAAGATCAATTGGCACATGGCAAGAAATGTAAGGTGAGTTCTTAAAGAAAATTTTCCCAACACATAAAACCAATGCCATGAAAAGACAAATCCAAAATTTTTCCCAAAATTTAAATGAAGCATATTTTCAATGTTGGGAACGGTTTAAAGATTTGTTAAATTTTTGCCCACATCATGGTTTTGAAAAATGGCGCACTATAAGCTTTTTTTATGAAGGTTTAATACTTGAAACTAAACAATTTATGGAAATAATGTGCAATGGTGAGTTTCTTGATAAAGAACCTGATGAAGCTTTAGACTATTTGAACCAGTTGGCTAAAAATTCTCAATCTTGACATAGTACTAACACTTCTGAAAATTCAATTAGATCTAATCTTGCAAGTGCTAATAAAGGAAAATATCACCTTAGTCAAGAGGAAGATCTAAATGCTAGATTTGCCAACTTGGCTAGAAAGGTGGAAGCCATGGAATTAAGAAAAGCAAAAGAAATCAAATCTGTGCAAAATGAAGAAATTTGTGACATTTGTGATGACGTAGGACACTCAACACACGAATGTCCTAACATTCCTCTTTTAAAGAAGTTGTACATGACCAAGTGAATGCAATGAATAATTTTAAAAAGCCATTTACTTCTTCTTTTTCAGATACATACAATCCGGATGGAGAAATCACCTGAACTTCAGCTGGAGGAATAATAATTAGTCACAATTCATGCAACTACCACCTCCTCAAGCACAACAAGACTATCAAAATTCTCAAGGATATGCACCTTATGTCCCACCATATAGGAAAAACCTTGAGGAAACACTGCATGCATTCATAAAAAAGCAAGAGGCCATTAATAAACAAAACAATCAAACCATGAATGACATAAAAGACACTCTTGCTAAACTTTCTTCTGCACTCACCATTCACGAGAAAGGAAAATTTCCTTCTCAACCTTAACCAAATCCCAAAGGTCACTACAGTCTAAATGAGGGGAGTTCAGAAAACCAACAAATGGACTAAGTCAAGTCAGTGATAACTCTTAGGAGTGGAAAGGTTGTTGAAAAACAAATCCCTGAATCTTGTGAGAAAGAAGTTGAACTAGTCCCCCAAGAAAATGAAGAAGTTGACCAAAAGACGACCAAACTCTTGCCGTCACCCCCATTTCCTCAAGCATTGAATAATCCAAAGAAATTGGACCACCACACTGAAATTTTTGAAATTTTGAAACAAGTGAAGATCAATATTCCTCTGTTAGATGCTATCAAACAGATTCCTTCTTATGCCAAATATTTGAAGGATTTATGCACTGTTAAAAGGAAATTAAATGTGAAAAAGAAAGTATTTTTGGCTGAACAGGTAAGCTCCATTCTTCATAATAATAATGCGTTAAAATATAAAGACCCTGGTTGTCTTACAGTTTCATACATTATTGGAGAACATAAAATTGAAAAAGCTTTACTTGATTTTGGTGCTAGTGTCAATTTGCTTCCATATTCAGTTTATCAGCAACTCAACTTAGGTGAGTTAAAACCAACTTCTATAACTCTTCTACTTGCAGATAAATCAATCAAAATTCCAAGAGGAATAGTGGAAGATGTGTTGGTTCAAGTTGATAAATTCATATATCCTGTGGATTTTATTGTCTTGGATATTGAACCTATGGTTGATAGTTGCAAGTCAATTCCTATTATTTTAGGCCGTCCATTTTTAGCAACATTTAATGCTTTGATAAATTGCAGAAATAGAGTGGTGAAGCTAACATTTGGAAACATGACACTGGAGCTCAATGTTTTTAACATGTGCAAGCAACCACAGGAAGTCCTTGATGAAAAAGAGGAAATTGAAGGAACTAAAGTCATTATAGATAATCATCTTCAAACAAGGAGTTCTTCTGACCCATTACAAATTTGTTTAGTCAATTCATTTGATTCAAGCATGCAATTAGAAGATGATATCTCTTAAATATGCTCTTTGCTTGATTGTGCACAGACAATGGAGTACAAAGGATGGAAGCTAAGATTTGAAAAACTAAAACCCATGAATGATAATGCCCGTGAAGAAGTACCCACTCTGGAACTAAAGCCATTAACTGTCGGGTTGAAGTACACATTTTTGAGAGAAAAGCAAAACTTTCCAGTGGTAATTTCCTCGTCTCTTACTGAAGAACAAGAAGGAAAGATGCTGCCTCAATGGACACACCAAGATAGAAGAAAATTTTTGACAGACATGAAAAATTTTTATTGGGATGACCCATACTTGTTCAAATATTGTGCTGATCAAATCTTTCAGAGATGTGTGCCCGACAGTGAGGTAGGTAGTGTCATTAAATTTTGTCACTCAGAAGCATGTGGAGGTCACTTCTCTTCAAAGAAAACAACTGCAAAAATCTTACAGTGTGGATTTTATTAGCCCACTTTATTTAAGGACTACTATACTTTTTGCAAAAGTTGTGAAAATTGTCAAAAGTTAGGCTCAATTTCAAAAAGAAACATGATGCTTCTGAACCCCATCCTTGTCATTGAAAGTTTTGATTGTTGGGGAATTGATTTCATGGGTCCATTTCCATCTTCATTTAGATTTGTGTATATTTTGATTGCAATTGATTATGTTTCAAAATAGATTGAGGCAATTCCATGCTGACACAATGATCATAAAACTGTGCTCAAACTTTTAAAAGAAAATATCTTGTGTCGATTTGGAATCTCTCGAGCTATCATAAGTGAGGGAAGTAACACATTTTTGCAATAAATCATTTGAATCTTTATGAAGAAATATGGTATTACACACAAAATTACCACCTCTTATCACCCTCAGCAAGTGGACAAGTTGAATTGGCAAATAGGGAGATTAAACAAATTTTAGAAAAAATGGTTAACCCAAATCGTAAAGATTGGTCTTTAAGACTAAACGATGCACTTTGGGCTTACCGTACTGCTTTCAAAACATCTTTGGGCATGTCACCCTATCAGTTAGTCTATGGAAAACCTTGTCACTTGCTTGTAGAATTGGAACATAAAGCATTCTGGGCCATTAAAGCGTTCAATCTAAATCTTGATGATGCTTGTAAGATACGCAAATTGCAATTAAATAAACTTGAGAAATTGAGAAATGATGCATATGAGAACTCAAAGATTTATAAAGCCAGAACAAAAGCTTTTCATGACAAGACAATTTTGAGAAAATCTTTTGAAATTAGTCAAAAAATTCTGCTTTATGATTCTCACCTGCACCTATTCCTTGGAAAATTGAGATCTAGGTGGAGTGGTCCTTTTGTTGTCAAACACGTGTATCCTCATTGAGCCGTAGATATTGAGAATCCTAGGAATGGTAATGTGTTTAAAGTTAAAGGACAAAGGCTCAAACCATTTCTAGAAAACCAAGTTAATGAGGTAGAATTCATCTCTCTTTTTTATCCTTGTTATGAATAGAATTCACTCTAATTTTGTTGCCTTGTTTTTGCAGTTCTTTGTGTTGCCGGTTAAGTGGTGGATACGGTACTCCGTGACTCTCAAGTCGGTTTGTTTTTTAGTTTTCCAAAATAACTGAATCCTTCTTCTCCTTTAAAATGGATGTCATTCTTTTAAATCCGAGAAAACATTTTCCTTCTCTCCCTCAAAATGCTCTGAAAAAAATCTACAAAGTTCGATGTGAAAGATTGAGATTGTTAATGCACAAAGGTATGCCAGAAGATGTGTGCTGGATAATTGAAGGAAAGGTCTGACTAGCAGGTGAGTCTTCAATTTCATTTGACTCATACATGCCAAGTCTTGGAAGAAGTTCATATTCTAAAAGGAGAAGAGCAAAAAGGTTACAAGTCTGTTACAAATGTGGACGATGGAATTGTAACAAGCGATGCCGTACTTTGGGGATAGTTTCCGCAAACAGAGAAGATAAAATTTTCTTCATTAAGAATGGACTGAGTAAGGAGTCATTAGATGATATCTTATTGACTCTTGAGACACATTCTTGTGGATTGGTACATTGTGAAATTCTTAATTTGTGAAATCTCTTCAAGGATGAAGAAAAACGCTACAATCTTGGGAATCTGACTCTAAAAGACCCTGTTTGGCAATTTATAAAAAAATTGGATGGGAAGCTTATCCTCAACTCATAGAAGGTGTTTAAGCCGTTAGTGGACGTTAAACCAGAGGCAGATGTGAGCCATATCCACAAACAATCTGTACATATCATCCTCTTCTTCTTTATGTCATCTTTCAAAAAAAAAAAAAAAGAAAAACAAAAAAAAAAATAAAAACATGAAAAAAAAAAAAAAAAAAAAAAAAAAAAAAAAAAAGAAAAAAAAAAGAAAAAAAAAAAAAAAAAATGTTTGAACAAGGGCGATCCAGAAAGAATACCATGGCTTTAATTAGTTGTGGAGCCCCAGCCTTTGGCTGACCCGTCATTGACTCGACTCGTGGACCTTTGCACGATGGTCCTTAAAAAAGTTCATGTACCATGCTCTGTAGAGAGTCGCACTCCATAACCCAATGTTTACCATCTAGGCACTGTGGAGTTGATGGACAGGCAGAAGCGTCCCACTCTGGTTATTAGTGAGAAGTAACCCGCGGCTGCCAAAGCGTATGAAGCATCTGAGCTTGATCCTCTCTTTTATTAGAAAGGGCTCTCAGCGCCCTGGGATGGGATGTTTTGGATCTTGGACATTACGGGTTTCAGATTTTAGCATCTTTGTTGATGTTACGAGCCCAAGTGTGAGCGCTCCAGGTTCCAGACCCAGGATGGAAACCCACAATGGTTTCTTCTTTCTCCTTTCTTCGAATAAACGGACGTGAGTGTCTACTGCACTGGTGACACGCAGTATAAAGATATGCCACTACTGCACTCATGACGCGCAGTATAAAGATACGCCATGAAAGTTATATATACAGGTATGTTATCATTTGCTATTATATTTTTTATCTTTGTATAATTTTGTTGTATTTTGGTTTTGGACAGACGATCCTTTAAGCAGGGTCCTTCCGAGGTTTCTAGACTTCCTTATCCTGATGGTTTTCTTGAAGTCAAAAAGAAAAAAAAAGAAAAAAAAAGCACAAAAAAAGCAAAAAAAAAAAAAGATTATGTGTTCCTTAATTTCAAACTCTTCTGACAACAGCCAACCTACCTTTATAAGTACAATTATTACCCTTCCCATTCTTTTTCCTATTTAAACACTCCACTTTCTCTACTTTCCTCCAACTTAGAATCAATCAAAGGGAAGGTGAGAATAGAAATGGAAGGTGTTTCTATTCGTCAACTTAAAAATATCTGTGTATTTTATGGATCTAAGTATAGGAAGGGTTTAGAGTTTGTAAACGCAGCTACCACTCTTGGTCGATCACTTGCTGCGAGGAATATTCATCTTGTATATGGGGGAGGTTGCCGTGGGTTAATGGGGGTTGTATCACTTGCTGCGTACATAGGAGGTAGTCAGGTTTTAGGTGTCATTCCTGAACCTTTAGCTTAACAGAACATCACTGGAAAGACAATTGGAGAGGAACTTAAGGTATCATCCATGCATAAACAAATGAAGATAATGCTTGAAAACTCTGATGCATTCATTGCCTTACCAGGTGATTTTGGTACCTTGGAAGAAGTTTTTCAAATTGTCTCTTGGGCCCAACTGAACATCCACCATAAACCCATAGGTTTGTTGAATGTAAATAATTTCTTTGATATTTTGTTAATCTTTCTTGACCATGCTGTGGAACAGAAATTTATCACACCTTCGGCAAGATAACTTCTTATCTCTGCTTCCACTATTAATGAGTTGATTGATAAATTACAAGTTTTTGTACATAAACCTGACCTAGCAGTAGCTAAGATAGATTGGTCAGTAGGAAGCAGTGAGGGAAACAAGATGAAAAAGGAGCCAGATTTGATATTTCGTTTATAGCTTTTCTTTACTTTTGATTTTATTTATCGTACTTTATTTTTGTTTAAATTTGTGTCAGATTTCTCCAACAGGTAATATCTTCTATCCTTTACTCATCTATATTTAAACATTGAGGACAATATTGTAATCTAGTTGGGGGGAAGGATAGTTGTCTACTAATTTTTTTTCTTTTGGGAAGTATGATATGATTGTCATAGACTTACTAAACTAATGAATGATGGCAGAGTAAGGAGTAAATTTACTTTTGAGACGCATATAAATTGGAAAGCATGTTTAGTGATATGTGTAACACCCTAATTTTAAGATAAATGATCGTTATGTCCTGATTGTATTGTTTTCTATTTTTCTGTATGATATAAAATTTATTTGACTGTTTTGAGTTCATATAGGAGTGTTTTGTGTGATTTGCTCCGAGTCAGGAAAATAATAATTTTCGGGTCGGGAAAATCTTATTTTAATTATTCGGAGCGGGGGGAGCTTACTAAACCCAATTCTGAGTGATATGGTTGTTAATCTTTTAATTTTTAGGATTTAACTATGCAATAAAATAATTTTATATTATTATAATATTATTTTATTAGTCAGTACAAATAAACGACAATGGACCCGAAAATATCTGTAGGACCCACTTTTGGTTTGTAGGACTTATAATTGGTTGCGGGACCCACGTTTAGAGAAAGTAGTCAACGATAATGGCTTGAATTGTTTTAAGCCAATAGGAATTAAGTCAACGATGTGGGCTTGACTTAATCTACACCGTTGGATGAGAAGGTTTAAGATTGAATATCAACCGTAGATTTAATCTATGGTTGTCATGATAAGCTTCTTAAGGAAGGCTTTGGAGATCAACCGTTGATCAATTTGATGGTGGAGATTGGTCTTACAAAAATGGTTAGAAGCATTTGTAACCATTGGATGTGAAGAATATAGGGAAGATCTTGACCCTTTATTTTTGGAAGATGAATCTAGTGGTTAGCATTTCATGGAAATAAGATCTAATGGCTTAGATTTGATCATATTACTATCTAATATCAACCATTGATATGATCAATGGCTCTTGAAGCTTGGATTAGTAGAATGTTAATTAATTAGTAATGTAACTAATTAACTTAATTAAGTTAGGTTAAGTGTGCTTAGAAGCTTAATGGGATTAGTAGCTTAATTAATCACTATTAGGGTAGAATCTTCAAGAACAAATGACAAGGCTTATGACAAGGCTTGGATTAGCCAATGGATGACAAGCTTGGTGATCAAGTTTTAATCTTGACCCTTGATGAAGTCTAAGGCTTGGATGGAGTCTTGGAGAGTCAAACAAAGTGGCTATCTCCACTCCTTTGAGCTCCACGGCCAAGCTTGAGTTTGGAGAGCATTTTCACTTCAATTTCATCCTTGCTATCACACTTTCTCTCTTCTCTCTCTTCCAAAAACACAAACCACCATTGATGCACTTTGAAGAGGCCATTCGGCCAAGTACTCTTCTTCACCATCCATCCATCCAAAATTTCTTCTAACCTACTTTTCTAAACCTAAACACTATTCTAAGAACATCTCTAGTTGAGAGTTCTTCCTAAGTCCATCATCTAAAGCTTAGAAAATAGGGTATGAGTTTTCAACCCTCAGGTACAACCTCGACAAAAGATGAAAGACAAAACGAACGATGGATGCAATTTGAAAGTAACAACTTTATCCAAGATACAAAACCAATCATGAACAACTTAGACAAAATTTTCAACCAAAATAAAGCTAAATATTATAAAAAAATTCCTCTACTGAATAGTATACTGTTTCAAACTTCAATATAACATTACTACTAGCAAATTCTACTTTAAGTACTACATGTTGAGAAAGTGAAGGCCAACAAAAGTATTTAGCATACTCAAATAATCAACCCACACAAAAAAAAATTATATCCATTCAAATGGAAAAAAAAGGCAACATTTAATACCTCAAAACCTTGCCAAAGACAATCAACAATGTCTTAAGAAACTTCTATTACCCAAATAAATAGAGACCCAGTTAACAAATCTAAACTTGAGTTTTACCCAAAAAAAATAATCTAAAATTGAGCATTATTAGGCACAATTTTCCTAACATATATGGACAAAACTTTCCAACTGTTAGCGAGATGAGTATTAAGCAATCAAAGAAAATATCTTAGATATAGGGGGAAAGGAAACAAATAGACTTAGCAAGCATCATTCCGGGAAACAACATTAACAAGTTACTTGGGATAACCACCTGTTATAACTAGACGTGCAGCGGAAAATAACAAAAGATATCAACAGAGCTTGAAGTGGTTCAGCCTAGAGTGAACCAAAAGCTTGTGACTACAAGCAAAAACAGAGAAAAAAATTCATTATGATCGATTAAGATGACAAAAAGTAATAGCTCAAAACTCAAACCCTAACTACTACATTTACAAGATATCAAACCGTGAATTTGTCAAGTCTGGGTCACATGATGGTCAGGACCAAAAGTAAATACAAGCCACATATAACACCAAAATCAGCAAAAGTTACAACAAAGAAGCACATAGAAAGGAACCATGGTAAGCCATTCAGCCTGTGGCTATGCTATGTACAGCACATTCCTAAATATCACAATAAAATAAATGCCACATTTACCAAACAAATCTCAGATTTAAATGAACTATATATACCTGTTTTGTGCAAAGGGTCGCAAACGCGCGAAGGGATGGGTACAGCGCAATGAGATTGGGGGAAGAAGATGAAGATGAAGATGGTGCGTGCTCTTCACCAGCTGGGAGTGCCAACTGCAACCTCAGATGCCGGGTGCGCCTGCGTGGTCTCCAACGGACAATGGGAACAGGGAGAAAGAGAACGAATTAGAGGAAGTGACAATGCCAAATGAGAGGGACGAAGGGACGGGAGAAAGTGACAACTCCGGAGTTCAGAAATTTTGGAAAACAAGGAACGAAGAGTGTTGCAGATGGAGGGAGAAATGTGGAGATAGTAGGTGAAATTTGAGAGGGAGAAAAGGACGGGAGAAAGGAGAATGAGAGGGAAATGAAAATGAAAAGTGTAACACCCTCCCTAGGGTATCACATGTCTGACTCTCGATTCATAATCTGAAAATCAATTCGTAAAAGGTTTGAGTTATGAAAATATGGGTTTCAAAATTTCTTCTTTACTGAAACGTAAATTTACTGAAAATATTAGGTAATATTGAAAATCATATTTCAACTATTCATTATGCAATATTGACACCAATTAATATTTCATAATTTAAATAGAAATATAAAATTAACAGACTCTTTTTTTTTTAACAGTAGCAAACCCCATGACGGGTCCTACTTGATAGCACGGTACAACACTAACGTTAAAACTTAACATATTCTTGTTGTGTACCCATCTTGTTGCATCAGACATCTGTTCTACATCTATTCTTTGTAAACACTGCACACCTTCGAATCCTGAATGTCTATTCCTTATTGTTGTCACCAATCTCAGAGTATCCATCACCTGTTATGTCTAAGACAACTTGATCCTTCTATTATTTTATTTTAACAGTACAGACACAGCAAACAACATAACAAAGAGGTGAGATCACCTACGCCAATACCAACATGGCAGTATAGAGATAACACAAACAGCATATCATACAGATAGATCATACCATAATCATGCTATCAGCATTAATCAACTATCATCATCTAATCATTTATTAGTTTAATTATCATAAACAACAAATTACAATAATGTTCTAATTATCATTATCATCATCCAAGTATTCAAAACAATTGTCATAACCAATATCCCTCAATTAATATATCATGCAGATATAAAATGTTCAGATTATGCATGTGCACAAAGACTCACTTTTTCAAAAACAACTTCATGGAGGTTTTCACAATTTCGAGGAGAATGCTCTGTCAATTGTCAGCCTTAGCCCAAAGACAATCTTCCAGTTGTTGAAAAGAATCGTGTTCTTGTCGGGTATCGTCAATGCGTTGCAACGGACTGCATCGCCAAGTGACACAGGATACTCGCTAGTCCCACTTGGTCGACCGCCGCCCTCGATACCCCAAGATCCATCATAGACCTCACTATCAATTCTCATTCCTCTTCAACCACAAGGGCCATATATACAATGCACGAATATATCCGTGCAAGTCCAACCCCAAAGGGCCAAATCTTTTCAATTTCATTTGTTCAATGTATCATATGCCTCAATGCATATTTTTTCTCAATGCATGTATAATGCACCAAATCCAATCACAAGCATCTCTTTCCAATGCATATAAAATGCACCAAATTATACTGTATTTTCAACAGCAAAAATCATGTTATCACATTTTCATAGTTATAAAACACTTTCGTCGTGTTTTCAAAATTGCGTAATATTTCCGTTTCATTTTCACAATTCCAAAACGCGTTTACATTACGTTTTCACAATTTCAAAATGTTTATATTACGTTTTCAAAATATCGTAACACTTATGTTACGTTTTCAAAATTCTGAAACGTTTCTGTTATATTTTCACAATTCCGTGACACTTCTGTTATGTTTTCACAATACAGTAACATTTTTGTTACGTTTTCAAAATACCGCAACTCTTCTGTTGCATTTTTAAAACACGTACTAATTTTTTAACGTTTTTCTTAATCGCGTAAAAATATACGTTTCTCAAAATCGCATAGTATTTTTCCACTGTTTCAAAATTGCGTAACTTAAAAATCATTCTTTTAAGTCGCATAAATCATTTTCCGTCATTCTCAAAATATTTAAAACACTTTCCAAATCACATAACGATTTTTCGTCATTTTCACAATCACGTAAAAATATTCTATCACTTTTAAATCACATATTGATTTTTCAACAGTAATTCAAATTACGTAAAATATTTAAACGTAATTCAAATCGCATAGAAATATTTTAACGTATTTAAAATTGCGTAGAAATATTTTTCCATATTACGTAACTTAAAAATCACATTTTTAAGATACGTAAATAATTTTTCACCACAATTTCATTATAGAAAATATTTCTTGACCTTTAAAAATTCCTTTTTAACTTTTCTCAAAATAATATAACTTTACACTTCATTTAATATATTTTCTTACTCAAGAAAATATTTTTCCACAGTTCTTTACTCAAGAAAATTTTTTTCAAAAAATATAATTCACAAAATCACTTTTTCATTGATGTAAATCAACGTTTCAAAACTTAACATTTTCTTACGTATTTCAAAACTTGAAAATAAGTTATACGTTAGTAAATTTTCAAAACACCATTATATTCTTTATTTTTCCGAAATCAATTCTAAAATCAATTCTTTTCAAAACAAATTAAGATTCAAACCCTTGCAACTTTTCTTTTTCATTTTCATATGAAAGTTCATTTCTCAAGTGATAAAATACTTTGATTTCCCTTTCCAAAATCTTTATACTAAAAAATTTTATTCAAACATTTTGTTTCCACTTTTAAATTACTTTGTTTCATAAAAACCAAAATTATTCCAACCTCCAAAAATCGTAGAGTCTTTGGCCATTGAAGCCATCAAATATTTTTCTTCTAAATTGATATGATTTTACACAAACAAAACCATTAAAAATTCTTTATTTTCAAAACCGAAATACGATGGTCATAAAAACCAAACCCATTTGTTCAAATTCATTTTTACTTTCCCTACAAATCATTTTTCACTTTCTTTGCAAATCCTTAAAATTATCATTACTATTTTCATTTAAATCTCATGTTTAGTAAAACACTTAGAAACTTTTTACACAAAATAAATCAATAAAAATCCTTTTAAAATCGTATTCATGTACTCTTTGAAAAATAAATTCTTCGTTTATTTTCCTTACTTTTCTAAACATCCATTTTCATCATTCAAGAAAATATTAATTTTGTGAACACCTATCTTGAGGTGTCTTGTTCGAAATCTACCATGTTTTAAGTACTCAAAAATCAATTCTTTTGTTATTGAAAATTTTCAACATGAACCCTAATCAAGGGCATCAAAACCGTAGCTCTTCCTTGCTATTGGAGCCAAAAATCGATTTCCTTTCCACCATCAAGTCATGGCATATACATATATATTTCATCATAAATAATATAAGCATACCATCAAAGCCATAAAAGCATGTATAGCATATCAAGCATATCATCAAAGCTATAAAATCATGCAAAGCATATCAAGCATAGAAAATTAATCGAAGCTCATAAACACCCACAAATTAATTACATGACCATGGATATGAATCCTCACATGGATTCCACATCCATCAAATAAAATACTATCTCTCACCACCATGCTTGGTTGGTGAGATGAATCTCCCTCTTACCTCTTGAAGATCCTCAAAAATTCCTTGTTTTGCTTCTTTTTCCAAGTCCTTCATCATCAAGGGCTTCTCAAATACAAAACAAAACACAAGTTAATTAACATATCAAGCTTGATTAAGAGGAACCATGGATCAAACATGGCTTAGATCATGAAAAAGAGAGAAGAAAATGAAGTTTCCTTATACTTCACCTCAAAAACCCAATAACTTTGATCTTGAAGAAACTCCTTGAAGATGAATGATTTAGAAAAAGTCTTCAACATGAAAGTTGCTTAGAATATCATGGAGATTCAAGATCTAAGGTTGGATGAAATTAAAAGAGATTGGATGGTGATTTTGAGTGTCTTGACCGAATGGTTTCTCTTGAAACACAAAGATGGAATTTTTGATTTTTGATAGAAACTTGAAGCTTGAATTTGAAGATCAAGATGAATGATTTTGGAAAAACTCATAACTAGAGATGTTCTTAGAATGATGTAAGGATTCAAGAAACTAAGTTGGATGAAATTTTTGAGTGATGGAGGGTGTTCTTGGATGTCAAGACCGAACCATGCTAGAAGGAGAAGGAGAGAAAATTTTCTAAGAGCTTTGCTTGAAGGAAAGTTTCAAGAATGATGAAGTATGGTCAATAATGACCAAAGGTGACCAATATGGTCTTCAAAGCTCCCAAAAATAGACCAAAACCGTGCCCCCATTCATGCATTCTCCTTGAATGCAAACAAAGCAATAATGAAACAAAATTGACTAAAGCAAGTCATAATTGACATAAAGCGTCAAATAATGTCATAAAGCTTTTCTTTGTCTTCTAAACAATGTCAAACCATCACCTTCTCTTCATAACGCATTCAATAAAGTTTGTCTTCATTATTTGCCACCATTTGAAGCATTTCTAGCCATTGATTAATTCAATGGTTAGGATTTAGGTAGATTTTTAATTTTAGAAGACTAAATCTGTATCGATTTTTCTCCTTTAAATTCTAACCCTTAGATGTATCTCCAAAATTAATGGTCAAGATTGCTCCTTCAAACTTTAAATCCAAGGGTCCTAATTGGTCTTTGCCATTTTAGAAGACAAATCTCCACCATTGATTGATTCTTCATCCATATCATAAATGGTCTTTGTTCTTTTTAAGATTAAATCTCCACCCTTGATTTAATCTAAATCCAATGGTTATAAATGATCTTTGTCATTTTTCAAGACCAATTCTACACCTTTGATTACATCTATGGTTGATATCAAAGCTTTCCTAACTAAGCTTATTCTCACACCATTGATTAAATCAATGGTTATTATCCAAGACTTCTTTATTAAGTTTGTTTAACCTTTGATTAAATCAATGGTTAATATTCAAACTAAGTATTCTCATCCAAAGGTATAAATCAAGTCAAGCTCTCTTTGTTGACTACGCAGATAATAATATTTATTCTTGTATCCTACAAATAATATTTTTACTTGTATTTTTATCATCCGATAAATAAATACAAGACAAAACACAATCTGAAATTTTTTAAAACTGTTTCCTGGATTCAAGTTTAGTAAGATCCCCTGTCTCGTCTAAACAAGATCAAATTTTTTTATCGTAGAAATTTTTTACTTTCATGGGGACCCACATGGGTCCACATATGGCCACCTGCCCACATAGGACCACCTAGACCCACATACAGTCAAAAAAATTCATAATCATCCACAAAAATCACAAAAATTATAAAATGCACAAATATCAAATTAGATTACGTAAAATAATTACCTAACGGTAAAAATTAAATTACGTAAAGTTTTTCCCGGTTCGAAAATTTTTATTTTCCTGACACGGAATAAATCACTCAAAATGATCAAATACGCTGACGGAATAAATAAAATAATTTTATAGTGCACAAAAATTACTAAATAGTAAAATTCTATTAACTGTCAAAATTACTATTTAAGAGATACGAAAATTTGGGGTGTTACGAAAAGTAAAGGAAAATTGCGGAGGTAGGCTTGAAAGGCAGAAATACAGATAATTTCGTACGTAAAGTGATACAATATGTATGTTGGTATGACACTATTTACGGTAGGATTATTGCGATTGTATTTTCTAAGTGCAACATCTTTGAAGTTGTAACCACTTGCTTCAATGTCTCATATTTTTAAGGAGTTATAGTTTTGACTCGGTCCACCAAATTCTAGTTCATATATACATGCAGCCTCCAATAAGATCTATAAACTCCAGGCCTAGCACATGACCTTAGCCCTTTTTCTGTTGGCATCCTGCAATCTCCTTTAGCCAAGTTCCTCTCAATCTCCTTTAGCCAAGTTCCTCTCAACTACTCAGCTGACCATTAGCTATCTTGGCTCAACTATTTAGCTGACCGGAGAATTTTTAGACGTTAACACTTTGCCCCCTGCATTCTTTGACTGATGAACTGACACAAAGAAGTCGTAAGGATGCACTTCATCCTCACTATTTTGAATCCTCGCCTTTTTTGGGGGTGTGTGTACATGCTCAGCACTCTTTATCATTCACCCTTAATCACTCATTTCTCACTTCTTCAGCTTTCTGCAGCTTTCTTTACTGAAAAAATCTTCGCCTTCCATCTTTTCCAAATCTGAAACCATGTCGTTTCCATCTGACTCTCAAAGCCCTAGCCTTTCGCTTGGTGGCAATGATGATGATTCTAGCTCCTATATTGCTCTCTCCAAGTTAAGCAATTCTCCTCTGCAAGTTTTAACTCCCAAAGCTTTTACCCTGTTTCCTTATGTTCCAGAGCAAAACATTTACATTCTGGGACATGTCTCAACTGACCTTTCTAAAAGAAAGCTAATTCTTATTCATTTTTTTTTTCTGTCTTGAAGGTTTTGCTTTACCCATTACCTACAAATGGTTCAACTTTTCTAGGTGCCCTTTCGAGTTCATAGTGCGGCCCAAGACTTCAGCTTTTCCCAATACCTCAGCTAGTTAGCACGAGTGGGAAAGGAGAAAGCAGTCGATTGAAAGCAATGGGGTATATACAATGTGATTATGCTCTCTCGGAAAAACATTCCCATGGACCTCAATCTTCTGTTCGCTCTCCTTGGCTTCTGGTCTACAGCAATCAATGGATTCATCTTCCCCTTTCCTGTCATGAGTCCATCGCTACTAGACGTCTTAGCTATTTTGAGTCTTCCAATTGATGGTGATGAAGTTCCAACGTTGTACATCCTTTTTTATGGTGATGTAGGTGTCAAATTTTCCAAGAAATGATCCTCCTACTCCAACTTTCTAGCTGCCAATCATAAGGAAAAGGAGCCAGTGAAAGATTATGAGCATAAGGTCTTTTTGCTGTACTGATTTCGTAAGTACTTCGTCTATACCAACTCAAGTGTTGTGATATCTAAGTATTCCTATATTATTTCTACCGATATTTTTGGAAGAGTGCTTTTTTTGGCTCCCCTTTTCCTGTCATTGCTATACAGGAGGTTGTTTATTGCGGTTGATTAGCTAAGAGGTGGGGATGATCTTAAAACAATTCTAGGTCAACTATGGTTCTTAATCCTGTGGATTTTTAACTACTTCCTCAAGCTCATTCCCCCATCATTTTTAACTATTGAGAAACCTGCCAACCCTTCTATCTATGGATAAACTTTACAGTTGGTCCCCTCAACCAAGAAATCTACTTTTGACATTGCTAATCAGCTGTTTGGAATTCAATCTCGCAGTCCCTTGGAATTATACACGTACCTGCAGGGTAACTTGGCACAAATTGGCTTCGACTTGACCCCCCTGGATACCCATTGCACTTCCCAATTGTCTGATATAGTACTCAGGTGGAGTAGCATCATATCAGCTAGAGATCTTATTTATCGTGCAAAGCCAACATCTCGACACAACAAGACTTTAGCTGAGGCTTGTAATCCTCAATGTTTCACAAAACAACTGGGTCTTGTTTAACGCACTCCATCTCCTTTTGAATCATTGTCTGAACCTTTCAACAAGCCACAACTCTCTGATGTTCAGCTTAAAAACCTTTGACAAGTCAATTGTTCCAAATTGAACAATTTTCAGTTTTTCAGCTTTGTCGTCCACCCAAATGAAACTGCAGAATTTTTCGAATGGTGGCCAACTTCTTCAATACTCATTTCCCTACACCTCCATCAAGCTACCTTGGCAAATTAATTGAAAAGATCTTAGAGCCCTCGGCTGAAGAGAAAGAGAAAAAGTTATCGAAGGTGTCTCTTCCAAAGTCTCAAGGCCCAACCTCTTCAGCTAAAGGTATCTGTTTGTTTTTCAATCTTAATTTAATACCTACTATTGTTTGATCGATATTTCAAACGTGTTACTTCTGCTATAGATAAAGTTACTATGGATATCATAGATGTTGACACCATTCAAAGCTCCCCTATAGTTATATCAACTGGCACTTTCTAAAGGATTACTTGATAATCCACTATCCCTGTCGTGAAGACTCCTATTCCCACAACAAAATCCAAAAGGACATTAGGTGAAACTGACACCTCAATTAAGGTGACTATTTTTATTTTCTATTAATCATTCCCTGTTTCATAATGCTTTCCTTCAACTATACTGACTATTTTAGACCCCTCTTGTTAGAAAAAGACCAAAACCCAGTCTGGTTTGAAGACAACGAAGTCTTCAACTGCTCAACCTTCAACTAAAGCGGAATCGGCTGCTTCACCAAAAATTTCTATGAGATACTGAGTCAGTATCTCACGTCTCTATTTTATAGCCCCCATGTTGGTGATACTTCACCTCTTTCTATGCATATCAAACTTGTCGAAAACCAGTTGCAAAAGGACTTACCTACAAAGCCGAAGATTGTGTCCACCTTGAAGTTCTCTCAGACCAAAGTTGCTAAGTCCTCTAACCCATCTCGGTCTTTTGAACTCAAGGTAGCTCACAACGAACTTGCTCTTTTGCTAGCCAATATTTCTTTCAATTGCAAAATGCACAAGGCTCGAAAAATCAACAGCCAAAAAGACTTGAATCGGCTAACAGAACTATAAGCCCAAAAATCCACTTTCTAAACTCAATATGAAGTAGTGGAGAAAGAAAGGCAAGAAAACATGCATGCCCACTTGACTAACTGCTTGGATGAGCTAAATAAAGAACTTAGACAAGTTAGGGCCGAAATTTCTGTCCTTCAACCACAATTGGCAACCTGATTAGCCAATGTAAAATCAGGGAGTGATGATAGGATTTGGTTGTATAAACTGTTGGCTGCCTTAGATGCTAAGATAACTTTTCTGTTATAGTTAAAAGAAATGCTTAAATGTGACATAGCAGCTAGCAAAATTGGGCTAACTGAAGCTATGAAGTCTTGGGGTGAACTTAAGACCCTCTTAGCTAAAGTTAAAGAAAAACATCCTATGCAAAGCTTGGAAATGATTGTTACCTCACCCAGCTAAGTAGCAACTTCCATGTCTACTCCCTTTACTACTATAATAGATCCTGCTTTGATTGCCGGTGAAGGAACCAAGCTCAATCTCCTTTCTGACCACTAAAAATCCACCAATATCATTTAGTCTTTTATTATTTTATTTTTTGAATTTGTCAGACTTCCAATTTATGAAGTAGTAGTATTAGGCCTTTTTAGGGTTGGACCTTTTGCTCTTATTTTGGTTTAGGTCAAGTAGCTGGCTTGTTGCTACTTAATTTTCTATTTCATCTATTTGAATTGTTTCTCATATGGATGGATAGTAGGGTTTCAAAAACTTTCCATTTATGCTTCTCACCAATTCTTCCCCTTGCATGTTTACTAACTGATACACTTCTCCAAGAATAACTTGAATAATGATGTAAGGGCCTTCCTAATTTGATGATCATTTACTATACTTAGGATCTTTAGTTCCAATAAGCAAAATGATTTTCCAAACTAAATCTCCCTTGCAAACCTTTTGGCTTCTACCTTTTTGTTGTAACTCTGGATGACTTTAGCTTTATTCAACCAAATGTTTTCATGTTCCATTAGTCGATCTTTATCAGCTGATTCCATTTGCATGTACATATCTTTAAGTACTCTTCTTATCAAAGATCATTCTATTTAGCTACCTAAAGTGATCTAATAGTTATTTCTAAAGGTAAAATAGCATCTTGACTAAATGAATGAGGGGGTTAGGCCAATAGCTGTATGGAAAAATCAACTGTTTTTTTCCTTGTTCTGAAAACGGTACAATGGTGTGTACAAATAGGGTTACAAGGCTGATTTTGCACACTAAATTAGAGCTAAAAATCAAGAACTAAAATCTCTATAATTGTGGTAACTAAGAAAGGTATAATTGTGGTAACTAAGAAAGGAAAGAAATAATAGCAAGTCCTAATTTTAGCTATACAATCAGAATCACATGATTCTGTCTAATTTCCGCAATCATCTACACTCTCACTCAATCTGGGTGATAGATATCTATCATTCCCAGATTGGATCTAATGTCCTCATATGAGCGTCTTGGAAGAGCTTTAGTTAGGATGTCTGCTGTTTGGTTACATGATGGAACATGGATAACAGTTATAATGTCATGGTCAATCTTTTCCTTAATGAAATGCCTATCAATCTCCACATGCTTTGTTCGATCATGGTGAATTGGATTTTTGGCCATACTTATGGCAGCTTTATTGTCACAAAATATCTTCATTGTATAGTTGGTGGGAATCCTGATTTCTTCCAATATCTTCTTCAACCAAATTCCTTCGCAAATGCCATGTGCCATGGCTCTTAGTTTAGCTTCTGCACTACTCCTGGCTATTACTGACTGCTTCTTGCTCCTCCAAGTGATCATGTTTCCCCACACAAAGGTGCAATAGCCAGTAGTTGACTTCCGATCAGATGCACAACCTGCCCAATCTGAGTCTGTATATACTTCAATGCCCTTGTTTGAGTTTTTCTTGAAGTAAAGACCTTTGCCTGGGGTACCTTTGAGGTATTGTAGGATTCTCCTCACAACTTTCATGTGAATGTCTATGGGGTTTGACTTATGGTGACTCGCCACACTTACTGCAAAACCAATGTCCGGCCTGGTATGTGTCAGGTAGATTAATTTTTCAACCAGACTTTGGTACCTGGTTCTATCAGCTGAGGAACTTTCATCTTTAGAGCTATTCTGGTTGGCTGGTTCTATAGGGGTGTTGGCTGCCTTGCACCCAAGCATCCCGGTTTCTTGATGTAGGTCCAGGGTGTACTTCCTTTGAGACATATAGATCCCATGCTTTGTTCGAGCCACTTCCATCCCTAGAAAGTACTTAAGTTGGCCCAGATCATTGACCTCAAATTCTCTAGCCAAGAAACTCTTCAAGTGTTCAATTTGATTGTGGTCGTCTCCTGTGATTACGATGTCATTCACAAAGACGATAAATAGTGTTACCTTCCCTTCCAATGAGTGTTTAACAAACACTGTGTGATCCGATTGACATTGGGTGAACCCCTCTTCCTTGACAACTCGGGTCAGCCTATCAAACCAAGCTCTCGGAGATTGCTTAAGACCATACAGTGACTTCCGGAGCTTGCATACCTTATTTGAGGTGCTGGCCGATTCGCAACCTGGAGGAATCTGCATGTACACTTCCTCTTCTAGCTCGCCATTTAGGAAGGCATTTTTGATATCCAATTGGTGCAAGGGCCAGTCCAAGTTTGCTGCCAATGATAGAATAACTCGAACTGAGTTGAGTTTGGCTACCGGTGCAAATGTTTCTTCATAGTCCACCCCATACGATTGGGTGAATCCCTTTACTACCAACCTAGCTTTGTATCGATTTATGCTACTATCAGCATTGTCTTTGATAGTAAAAATCCACTTGCATCCAACTGGCCTCTTTCCTTCAGGTAGAGTAGTGATCTCCCAGGTGTTATTTTTTGCCAATGCATAAAGCTCTTCATTCACTGCTGCAGTCCATTCAGGGTGTTGGAAAGCTTCCTGAATGTTCCTTGGAACGTGAGTGCTATCAAGTGATGCTACGAAAGCCCTATATCCCTGTGATAATTTTCCATAGGACACATATTTTTCAATAGGGTGTTGAGTGCAGGTTCTCACCCCTTTTCTCTAGGTAATAGGCATATCCAGATTACTTGTATTAGTATGAATAGATTCAGAGATGAGAACAAAATTACCTGCGGGAATTTCATTTTCAGAGGCCTAGTCAGATTCTTGGCTCCGCATCAGAACTGTTATTGGCTCTACCACCTTCTGGTTTCTTCTTTTTCTAAAGAAAATCTTCCAGTTCTGGTCCTGGTTCCTTTGTTGAGCTTCTTCTGGTTCTGCAAGAGCAGTTTCTACTGGTACATTTTCTGCAGTCTCCATAGGTGCAGGTTCTGCTGGACCCACAAGTTCAGTCATCTCATCCTCTTTTAAGTCTAAAAGTTGGAATTCTGTCATATCATTTAGAACTGGCATCTTCTCCCCCTGAATGCCAACTTTGGGATAATAAGGCTGATGCTCGAAGAATGTCACATCCACTGTATGATAAAATTTTCTGGTTGTGGGAGAGTAGCACTTATACCCCTTTTGGTGAGGAGAGTATCCAAGGAATAAGCATTTGACGGATTTGGAATCAAGTTTACTACAGTGCGGGTCTAGGTTGTGAACAAAAGTTGAACAACCAAACACTTCCAAGGGAATTGAGGTGAGGATTTTGCTGGTTGGGTAGAAGGTTTGAAGGATGGAGTGAGGGGTGTTGAAGTTAAGGACACTAGAAGGCATTCTGTTTATGAGATAGGTTGTAGACAGTACAGCTTCTCCCCAGAATTGTTTTGGTACATTTGTGGCCAACATCAGTGATCTCGTCACCTCCAGCAGATGTCTATTTTTCCTCTCTACCACTCCATTCTGCTATGGAGTATCTACACACGAACTCTGATATATAATTCCATGTTTCTGTAGGTAGGAGTTCAGCATGGAATTATAGTACTCACGACCATTATCTGTTCTCAGCACCTTAATGTTGGTCTGGAATTGTGTTTGCACCATTGTATGAAAAATTTCAAATATCCGTCCTACTTCTGACTTCTCCTTCATAAGAAACACCCATGTGACTCGTGTGTGGTCATCAATGAACGTCACAAACCATCTAGAGCCGGTAATATTGCTGGCCCTTGATGGTCCCCATACATCACTATGAATCAAGGAAAATGGTTGAGAAAGTTTGTAAGGTTGTGGGGGGTAAGTGCTACGAGTATGCTTGGACAATTGGCAAATTTCACAATGAAAATTCCTTAGTTTTTTATTAAATAACGATGGGAACATCTTTTTCAAGTACATAAAATTTGGGTGGCCTAATTTATAGTGCCACAACATTACAGACTCTTTTCCTTTTGAGGGGATCATTGCACATGAATTGGCTTTGGGTTTCCTCTTGGAATCTTCAACTTGAAGGAGATAGAGCCCACCACATTCTTCAGCACTGCCAATCGTCTTCCCTGACCCCAAAATCTGAAAATCACACAAGTTAGGGGAAAATTTAGTGACGCAGTTCAAATCTTTTGTCAATTTGCTGATTGACAACAAGTTGCAGTCAAGTTTGGGTACATAAAGTACTGAATTTAGAGTGATATCTTCTACAACTGAACCTTCACCGATAACTTTTGAGAGTGTACCATCTGCTATCCGAACTGTAGAGTGATCATGACATGAAGAATAGTTGTCAAAAACAATTATGTCTCCAGTCATGTGATCTGAGGCTCCAGAGTCTACAATCTAGGATTTTGTTTTTCCTTTATAGGTGTTTAAAGCATGTATAAAATTACCTTTCTGGGCTACTGTTGTTGTACCAGTAGGTTTCCCTGTGCTCAATAAGGTCTGCTGGAGAAGTTTCTGCAGGGCTTCCATTTGTTCCCTGCTGAAAGGAGATGAATCAGAACTTACCTCTCCTTCCTGAGATGTATTATAGGTTGTGTTGGCTCTCGTTTCCTTATTCTGGAATGATTTTGCATCAGGTGGTTTACCATGGATGACTCAATAGGTATCCTTGGTGTGGCCTAGTTTTCTGCAATGATCACACCAGGGGCGGTTCTTCTTCTGTGGTGGACGGGTCTAATTTCCTCTTGCTGCCAATGCTGAGTTTTCAATGGCTGAGGCTGGAGCAATGTTCCCTAGCATGAGTTTTCTCCTGCTCTCTTCTCTTCTTACTTCTGAGAACACTTCCCGTAGTTTTGGAAGTGGTTTGGTTCCAAGAACTCTTCTGCGTACTTCATCAAGGTCCTTGTTAAGCCTTAACAGAAATTTGTATATTCTGTCCTTTTCCACCAGATCTCTGTATTTCTTCTTGTCATCTGGACACTTCCACTCTATTTCTTCGTAGGTATCCAGTTGCTGCCAGTATCTACTTAGGGTGTTGAAAAATTCAATAACTAAATTTTCTCCTTGTCGCAGGTCATGGAGTAGGCTCTTGATCTCAAATATGACAGAGGTGTTGTCAACATTTGAGTATGTCTCCTTCACCGCATCCCATATCTCTTTTGCGGTGTCATAATACATGACGTTCTCCCCAATTTCATTTGTCATGGTATTGAGGAGCCATGACATCATCAAACTGTTTTCCAGTTGCCATTTTTGAAGGTTGAGGTCCTCCTTTGTTGGTTGTTTGGTGTCTCCTGAGATATACCCTTCCTTTCCTTTTCCTTGGAGGAAGATGCGAACTGACCTCTCCCATTGGATAAAGTTTTGGCCATTCAATTTGTGGCCTGTGATAGGGAGGGCAATCCCTTCGGTTGGACTGGTCAGCAGCGTGCCATTCTCCCCTTTTGTTGAGTTCTTTGTTTTCTCCCCTTCCATGGTAGGGCCGGTGCAAGAGTCAGGGAAGTATCAGATCGTGCTCTGATACCATATGGAAAAATGAATTGTTTTTTTCCTTGTTCTGAAAACGATACAATGGTGTGTATAAATAGGGTTACAAGGCTGATTCTGTACACTAAATTAGAGCTAAAAATCAGGAACTAAAATCTCTATAATTGTGGTAACTAAGAAAGGAAAGAAATAATAGCAAGTCCTAATTTTAGCTATACAATTAGAATCGCATGATTCTATCTAATTTCTGCAATCATCTACAAGTTGTACACTTGGAATTTCGTTAAGCCCACAATACTTCTGACAAAACTTCATTCCATCTCCTTGGCTTATCTTCCATAGTTTTTTTAATCATATCAATAAGAATTTTGTTAGTAGCCTTGAATTGCCCATTAGCTTGAGCATAATATGGTGTAAAATGCACCATTTTAATTCCATATTCTTGGGAAAAAGCCACCACCTTATCCCCAGTAAACACTATGCCTTAATTAGCTATTATAATATGGGGCATCTCAAGTCTACGAATGATCTGTTGTTGAATAAATCTTATAACACTGGCTTGAGACACATGTAATCATTGTCTCCCTTGGCCATGCAAAGTGGCAGCAACCACCACAAATTACCAAACCCTAACCCTTCCTCATGTGTTGGCCAAACCCATAACCACCACCTTCTCCCTTTTCTTATTTTAGGCAGCCTAAAAACCACAAACCGACACATAGCTTCCTCTTTCCTTTCACAATTAGGCCAACTCATGGCCATTAAGCCACCAAGGCTACCACTCTCCTTGGCCATTCCCACGACCATAAGCCACCAAATAACTAAAATAACAAGAACAAAATTATAATAAAAGGAAGGAAGAGGAAAACAATCCCTACCTATCTTCAAGAGCTACGGTGGTGAAATGGTGGTGATGGGGTGAAAATGAACGAATGAAGAAACTAATTGGTGCAAGGTGTAGAGTGAAATGAGATGGTGATTTTCTCCAACTTAAGCCAAGAGTTTTTTTGTCGGCAAAGCCACCATGCAAGGCTTCAAAGTGGCAGTGGAGCTCCATTTTCCTTCTATCTGTCATAGCTCCTTTTCCCTCTCTATCTCTATATGTTTCTTTATTTCCCTTCCTTACTTATGTGTGTGTGCATTATTATGCATTAACCCTAACAACTAAAATTACGTCTTAGAATCCCATTCTCCCTCTATTGCATATTTTCTAATATGTTTAGGGTCAAATCACCTCTAAATTCACTTATTACCACTTTAAAATCCTAAACCAATAAGAATTTAGTTAAGTGCTTTCATACCTCTTGCATGAAATGCTATAGGCTAAGTAGTAATCATTACCTTTTATTTCTAATAATAACATATTTTCTATTTAGATAATTAGCTAATATATTTATATGCATTTTATTGGTCATTTCCTATTATCATAAAATAATTCCATTTATTTTTAATAATTATTTACTTAATTAATTTAGCTTGTTTATTAATTAATAACTAATTAACTTATAAACCAATTTATTTAATTCTTTATTAATCATAAAACTAATTTATATTATATTAATTGTGAAATAATTAAATTATAATTATTCTACTTAATTTTTATTTCTTAAACATGAAAATTCTAAATTATAAATAATATAACAACTATATATAATTTTTTAAACTATTTTAAATAATCTTAGGAGCCAACTTGTTTGCTAAGTTACTATTAACAAACACATACAACAAGAACATGCACATAAAACTATGCAAACAAGTCAAGTAGTAGTTTACACTTTACCAACTCTATAAGCAGGCTAGAAGAGAGAATGTTACAAGTGACCCCTACACTCTTTAAACCAAATGCCATCACCAGGCATTCATATATTCCTAGGGCCGGGCAACGAAATGCTGCTTTGTGGATATCCTTCTCAGCCAAGAAAATCTGATTATAACTAGAATACTCATCCATAAATGTTAGAATACCATTGTTGGCTGTTGCATCGACTAACATATCGATTATTGACATAACATACTCACCTTTACGCATAGCCAGATTCAGATCATGAAAGTCAATGTATATTCTAACCTGCCCATTTTTCTTTATGACTTGGACAATGTTAGACAACCAATTAATGTACCAAACTATTCGGATAAACCCCGCCTTCATATGGCGTTCGACTTCCTCTTTGATTTTTGGCATTAATTTTGGGTTGAATCTCCTACTGGGCTACTTGTGTGGCTTGTATCCTTCCTTAACTAGCAATTAGTGTTCAACTAACTATCTCGAAAAACTAAGCATCTCATGATACTCCTAGGCAAAGCAGTCTTTGTATTGTTTGATAAGCCCAATCAGCCGATCTCTGTCATTCTCCACTAGTAAGTCACTTACCCTAGTTGTTCTCGACTCTTAATTTGTTCCTAGATTCACTTTTATCAATGGATCTTTTGCCTCAAAACTAGGAGTCCCCTGGTTTATTAGAGATTCTAACTCTTCCATATTTATGTAACCTATCAACTGATCATCCTTCTCCGCTTGCCCACCAAGTGAACTGAGATCGGCAATTTCTTACCTTGACTCAATTGTGAAAAAGGCAAGTTGTTGCTGGATGTCTTGGAATGTTCTATTATGCTAATCCATAAACACCTGACTTAAGATGTCGTGAGACGACCTGAACTTTAACTTGGAATCCTTGAGTGGTAAAGTCACAATGATTGTAATGAACCTTCTTCATAATCTTGTGGGACTACAATAGGCCCAACTTGAGGAGAATAAAAGATGGTTGACATAGGCCCAACTTGAGGAGAACAAAAGATCGATTCAACCATCTTAATCTCAGTTGTAAACAGGTTTTGATCTACTGGAACTACCTCAACTTTGTCTCCTAGCTAGAACATTAACATATGATGCAAAGTCAAAGGCATACATTGGCTCGTATGTATCCAATCCCTTCCTAGCAATACTGAATAGGTTGGCTTGATGTCAACGACAAAAAATGTTGTATTTGTACTCTTTGATTCGATAATAATGTCAACTATCAAAACACCTATTGCAACTACTACCTCTCCTATGAAGTTGGTCATCTTCATATTGGTGGTTAACAAATCAACCTAAGATTTCCCAAGCTTTTTAATAGTACTTAGAGGCATTAGATTCAAAACAGTGCCATCATTCACAAATAATAAGCTGATAGGCCTTCCATTAATATGGGCCTTAATATATAAAGGCTTCAAATGATTTGTCAAATATTCAATTGACCTCTCAAATGCCATTATGGTAGGCCTGTCATATGGCTTTAGTTCTGCTAATGTAGCCCATTCTACCTCTTCAACAAAAACATCTCCCTCCAAGCTATCTGGTCATTTAATATCTGCCACGAGTTCTATTGGGGGGATGCTAATGACTGAAACAGGAGCAGTCTTGGCGTTATGCTAATAATCCAACAAGTCCTCATCTAAGAACTCATCATCATCCCCATCCACTGGTTCTTCTATTTTAGTTTCCAATGTCCCTTCAACTTTATTATATTTGCTCTCAGGAACCAAGTCCTTGTTCTTTGATCCTTCTGCTTTGTTCACCTCTAGCTTTTTGGGTGACTCCACTTCTTCCCTGATGGCTACTTTGGCCTCAGCTAACATCCTCAACATCTGTTTCATCTTTTGTGTGGACCACTGGCATTGTCTCCTTTTCTTATATGTCTGAGTAAATAGAATAGTCATCTCCTTCTGCTCCTATTTCGACACATCCTTATTCAGGAGCCATTGCCCCTTTCCACACCAGCTCTTGGTTTGATGATGCTTTGTGACCTCAGTTGTTCATCATTTCTAACTGTAACATGGAGCGTAGAAATCCCTTTCTCGACATTAAATTACGCGATGGTCTTATTTTCTCATAGGATTGGTTGTTCGTCAACAACTAGATACTTCATATGCTCAACCATTCTATTGTTTTTCAGCCACTCCTCCCTAGGCAACTGTAATATTTCAAAGATGCTTAGCTTATGGACAACATACTTAAGCTATCTAGGTCTTTTCAGATGCCCCAGCCTTCTTAGGTTCTGAGGTTGTCCCTGGATCCCTAATTCCCCATTGGTTTTACACCATCGGTTGCCACAATCTCTATGGTTGATCAGAGGGTAAGCCTGATGATGACACTATACTGATTGAAACAACTAGGAAAGGGTCAGAATTAATTGCCATCTCAGCTACTCCTTTATTAGCTAAGTTGAGTATTCTTTCTTTCAAGGCTTTCTAGATAGCATTCCTGAAAGCCACACAATTTACAGTAGCATGGCTATAAGAGTGGTGCCACTTTCAATATTTCTTATTCTTGAGTTCATCAGCTGAAAGTATCTTATGCTTCTTGGGTAGCTTGATATGTTGATCCTTCAACATGTAATAAAAAATCTAATAAACCTTGGATATATTAAACAAATACTTCTTCTTGTTCTCTTCCTTTAATACCTTTTTCTCCTTGAAGGTTTCAAAGTTGGACATATATATGGAAGCCCTCTTAAGGTTTCAGCATTTAATAAATCGACTGACAGAGTTCCCTACTCATTGCCAAGCGTTCCTACATCTAGTTCGACATAATCCACGATAGAGACCAAATGAGGACATTCCCTCTATTTTCTCTCAGTTGCTCTTTCTCTAGAATGAATTTTTCAATCTGGAGAGCTTTTGTGGCTAGTTGAGCCAAGTCAGAACACTCATGTGCTCTAAGTTTCTCCTTAAGTTGAGCGTGTATGCTTCCAATTACAATAGTAGCATAGTCAGCTTCTGGGAACTAAACATGAGACCTGCTCTTCATCTTTCTAAATCTCTCTATGAGATCAACTACTAGCTTGTCAACTTGTTGCTTAAGATTCATCACATCAACTATTATGACTTCTGGTTGAGGCATGTAGAACCTGTCATGAAATTTTTTTTCTATATCTACCCAATTTTAGACAGAATTAGGAGGTTGAGAAGAGTACCAAGTGAAAGCAGTTTCAGTTAATGATAATGGAAAATAGTTGAAGTTTGTGATACTCATTCTAATTAGCCTCGCCACATTGGGCAATGAATCGATTGTTATGCTCCATCGTTAATTTTCCATCCTCTCCTGATAAAGTCATAAAGTTTGGAGTCTTAAGACCCCTCAGCAATGGCATCATCTTGTTGACCTATTTTGGACACGGGTCTATCCAAAGGCCTCAACTCCACTCCAAGATGCTTTCTGATCATCTTTGCAATCATATTATGATCAATCAATTGTTTAACAATTGACTGGTTAGGATTCGACAGTGGTGCTGGGACTTGTTATGATTGTCTTGGAGGTATTGGAGGCATCCTAGCTTCCAAACGTGGGGTCGACTGCTCAAGAATAATATTGTAGACTAGCTAGTTCCTGACTAGAGGTGAAATGCAATTCCAGTGCTTCTTAGTAGCATAAACTAGTGTTGTGTAGTATGGATTCGATTATTCCATGAACGGATGATAAACAAGTTGGTTATTATGAAGAGGTGGGGTAGGGCTTTATGGCTGCTCTCCGTATTCCCCAATTGTTCTACTTAGTGCCGTTGGGAACATCACATAAGATGGAGGTATTTCTGGTGTTACCTATGGCACAAATGGTGCACTAGAACTAGGATTAACATATGACAAACCAATTGTACTTGACGTATTAGGTGGCCTTCTAGCCAAATTGACTTATTTGTAGTTAAGAGTTGACATATTAGGTTGGTATGGTGCCTACTACTGGCGATTGCTACACTATCGGCTACACATTCAGTTGAATAGGAATCTTGTAACACCCTAACTCTATATACTGTAGTATATTGTCAATATACTCAAGTAGATAGAATCAAGCATGTCACTTCTAAACTTAAACGTAAACATAACTTGTATATAAACTATTAACAAATAAATATATAGAGCCTTTAACATAAAAGTAAATAGAATAAAACTTTTTACATGTAACATCCCGAAAACATGTTAGGCTTTTATATAGTCTCAGAGGTACTATTATACTTGTATAACATGTCAATTAAGTTTTGTGACAAACTGAGTTTATTTAGGCACTTAGTTGCGACCCAGAAGTTGAAAAATAGCTTAAAATGCTTAGATAGTAGCATAAATTGTTAAGTTGAGGGAAATAAACCTAGAGAGTTTGTTTCTAAGTCATAAATAGGGTGAATAAGGTGTAGTTAAAATTTGAGAGTAATAAGAGTTAGTTTGGTATTTTTAGGCTTACTAGTTGTACGTTTTAATATCGGATTGGCTAGTAGCAGATATAGAAAATTAAGATATTGGTGAAACAATAATTTTGATGAATCTTAGTATTTATTTCAAAGTTGTTGGAAGTTGAAAAACTTGATTTAGCTAAATTCAAGTATCCTTAGCAGATATAAAGTTCTAGCTTTAGGTTGTAGTGGCAAAGTTGGACTTTTTCTCTTTTGTTTCTCTTCATTCACGGCTAAAGGCAGCCTAAAAATAGAAATAGAAAATGTGAGAAATGAGAGGAAAGAAGAGGAGGGAAAGAAAGAGGAAGAGGAACAAGGGGAAGATTAAAGATCAAAGCTCAAAGCTTGAAAGAGGATCTAAGAGCAAGATCAAGGCTTCAAGATCTTCATCTCATCCATGCATGAGATAGGGGTTCTCTAACCTTCAATCTCATCCTTTTTTCATCTTTTCCATTGAGTGAGGTTAGGTCACCAAGATGGAGAAATTGGATTTAAGATGCAAGAATTCACGTTCTTTGTTAGTTTTTGCTTCCTTTGATGAAACTGAGTTAGTTTCACTTTATTGAATGCAAATTGGTTGATTTTGTGCTTAAACAAATCAAGAAATTTCATAGGTTGGAACATAGAGCCTAGGTTGTGATTTTGAGCATTAATTGAAGTTTAAGTGAATTCTTGAGTTGAATTTAGTGTTTAATGATTCTAGCATGATTAGAGACTATGATTAAGGTTAGAAAACACTTAGAATCCAAGATTTGGAAGATTAGAATTGGTTTGTGATAATCACACGTTTTATTCATTAAGAAACCCTTATGTTTAGTTATTTACACTCTTCATGTACTTAATTGACTGAATTTGATTATGTTTTGTAAGTTTGAACTCGAATCGGACTTAATTGATTTTTTCAGCATTATTCGGGTCTTACACTGTTTCTGTATTTTAGCCATATCTTGAGTTCTAAATGTCTGATAATTATGAATTTTATCTTGTAGGAAAGATAAGAAAGAGCTCTACAACTTTGATGAAGAGCTCAAAGACAATTTCAGACATCTAGTGGAGCTAATTGGGCATGGAAATCAGAATACGGAATTTGTGACTGGAACCCGAACAGTGTGTAGTAACCAGAACATAATTCGAGTTTGGGCATATAAAATGGGCTGAAAATTTGTAATCTGAAAGTTAAGACCCATATGTACAACTTTCATGCCAAGCACAAAACTTGATTCGGGCTCCTTGATGGAGATATTGGGTCTGAAAGTCAAAACAGAGGTGCTGAAATTGGTCCTGAACAGTCTGTAGTAATTAAGTCATATCTTAGGCTGTAGGACGAATTTTTGGGTGTTTCCAGAGCCATTGGAAAGCTTAGACAATTTCCTAGAACTTTCATGAAGACCACTTGGCTCAGAAATGACGAAATCAATGAGTTCAGCAATAAAGAATTTCGGAGACAAGGTAGCTCACCTACTCACCCACCTACTCACCCACCTACTCATCCACCTACTCATCCACCTACTAATCCCATCTACCTATCTACTACTACTTCAAATCCTCTATAAAAGGAAGCATGTGGAGAGCTCTAGGAACACACACACTTGGTGTTAGAGATAGCTTTTCATAGTTCTTGTATATTTTTCCTTCATTGTAATGGAGAGCTAAGTCACTTCTAGTCAATTTGGGACTCTTGAAGAGATTGTGGTTTGGATTCTTGAGACCTTGATTTATGTAATGTATTTGATTTATATTTGGATTCTTCTTCTCTTCTCTTCTTCTGTTTTCTTGATCTTGAATGCATGAATGGTGATTCTGTTTATGTTTATTTTAAGATTAAGTATTGTGATTAAACTTAGAGTTGATTGATCTGAATTAATCACGTAAATGAAGATTGAAGATTTGTGAAGAAACTTAGAACTGATTGATCTAAATTAATCACGTAATTGAAGAGGTTAGGTTACTGATTGGTGCCTAGGTTAATTGAATTCGGTGCTTAAATTGACATATATCTACATGAATGGTGCGATTGCAAATTTATGTTTATTACTTGTCAATTGAATTCTGGACGATTGTCTAGCATGAATTCTGGATCTGATACTGAGATCTCGGTTAGATCCAAGTTAACCATTCAAATGTGCTTCAAATGTTTGTTGAAAGGTCTATGATTGAATCCACCCAATCTCGGATAGATTTCTGAATTGACTGTTCTTTTAATTGTTATTTTTCTTCAGATCTTGTCATTGTAATCCTTGAACAATCAAAACCCCCTTTCTAACTTAACTTAATTTGATAAAATTGCATTTACGATCCTTGAGGAGACGATCCGGTGTTGTTCACTATACTACAAACTTAGTTAATAACTTCGGTTATAATTTTGACTGAGTTCGGCGCTCGTCAGTTTGCAAACCAATTATGTAGAAAGATATTCTGTAAAATTCTCGCAAGAGTGTCACGCATGTGCGTAGGATTTCCACGCCTATGCATGGGACACTCAGTTTTTAGTTCAGAAGAGGCAGAGAGTGTCACGCATGTGCGTAGGATTTCCACGTTTATGCGTGAGTTCTAGAATTTTTCAAGAATTGTATTCTTTATGTTTTAGACTTCCCTATGTGTTGGGATTACTCTTATATGCCTTTGTAAGTGTGTTGAGGCATCAATAAGGATATTTCAAGAGGGAAATCATCACCTATCTAGTATGAGAAAGTTAGACCTTTTGTGCATCCAATAGTTAAGGATTGCCATAAGTAGATATCTAAAACCCTAGACACTTAGTGTTGCATTGGATATCACACAAGATGTGATGAGATGATGTAATAGATATGAATGTACTAGAAAGAATTAGTAGCATTCACTCTAGTTAATTGGTAAAGGTCTAAGCCTTGGGATATCATAGAGTTGTGGATTACCTTGGTGGGGTACCTAGAACTTTAAGCAATGAAGTGTTACAAGTACTAACCACTCATGAGTTAGTTTCTCTCAGGTTGAGTCAAGTTTGTGTGTTTAGTTCCTAATCGGAGACGGTTGTGTACTAAGTTCTCTAGTTAAGTGAGATCTCGTGCATTGTTTAATACACTATATGATGAACTATGACTCGAAAACTTGTCATATTCATTGAGTATAGTAGAAACATGCTTAAATCTTCAAGTAGTATAGTTGAGTTGGAGATGCATGTAGGAAGAGAGTTACTTCCTTGAATACTAAGTTAAGTATGGAAGTTCAAATCGTTAGGTATTCAAAGAATTAGGAGTTACCTAACTCAGGTATTTGGAACCTTGAGCACTCTAGTATGACGCAGGTCACTATAAGTAGTGCCTTAGCAAGGAGAGCTAGATATAAATGAGATAGGTATAGTTTACTTATTTAGATGCACAAATTACTCACTTGCAGTAGAGTTGAGTTAAGTGTGCAAAGATCAAAGAAGTACTCATTTGACTCCATAAGTTGGGTCAACATGATGCATTAGTTAAGATAGACTCTTTTACAAGGATGGGTTGAGTCTATGAACAAGTTTACAGTTAGTAAGGATTACAGTTTTCCTTTCTCCTAGGTAGGACCAGGATGTGATAAGTTCACTCCATACCTTAGCAAGTATTCGTGGAGCCAAAGTTTCCTAGAATGAATAAGTAGAGGTAGGGTTAAATCGTCAGCTTTGCAGTTATAGTTAGTTGTATGGGCAATTGTCTGCTGCTGTTGACATATGCGATTGTATAGGCGGTTGCTTATGTTAACGGTATGTAGACTATCAGTTTGGCTATACTACGATATATTGTGCAATTATCAGTTATAGTGGAGGAAACTCCTATGATAGTAATTATAGATAGTGTTATACGGTTGTATGGGCGATCGTATAATATTGAGTTTAGTTTAATTAAGTATACAATTTACATAGTTATTATGCCATGAAATATATGTTTATTACTGAGAATTTTTATGTTCTCATCCCTTTCTATGTTTTCATGGTAGAAGCAGGTCAAAGATCATCATAGAGTAAGAAGTTCAAGAAAAAGAATAACTAGTGTAGTGTAGTTTTACTCGTTTCTTGTTTAGACAAAGCTTATGTATATTGTTTATATCCGTGTTGTAGTTATATTCAGAGGCATGCATTACAATAAGTCTTTTTGTGGCTAAGGATGTAAATATATATGTATAAGTTAAAGTTTTCCGTATTCTCTCAAGGCTTTCTATAATGACTTGCATGGTTGTTATAAATATATTAGTAGTTAGTTATATAGTAAGTAACATATCTAGCACTGTTTATCTTTATATATTCCAGATATCTGTCCTAGGACGTTACATTACACACTTTGGAAACTTGCTCTTTACTATACAACTATATGATATGTCTGAGGTTACATACTTTTACAAAACTAACCATATAGATTTAATTATAGAACCATAATTTTGAGTACAAAACTAATGTATATACATAAACAACTCTACTAGGTCTTCAATGCCTTGTCTTTACTCCTACTTTGGTCTTTCGCTGGATTTATCATAGAAAAGCATAAAAATGAGGGTGATAATTTATTAATTCTCACTAGTACATTCTAAAAACGTGTCATCATAACAAATCCAACTACTTCAGGGAAAAACAAGTTACACGTAAATATGTGTGGAAAGGTGGCATAAACCAAAATTATTCCTTTCCCTTTCCAAAGCAGATAATTCATTTAATTACATAAAACAATTTAATTAGTACATAGCAATACAACACAAATCAACATAGTCATTTACTACAATTATGGTGGCAAGCAAGCATAAGCATCCTTTTTCGTTGTATATCCTTAAGCTATCCATCAACCTTCATCAATATAAAACAAAACAATTGCCCACATAATTGTCATTTTATGCAGTGATGTATGATTTATGATTATGCCTAATGAATGTCGTAAAGTATGCTTATGCAATGTTTTTAAAAGATTTTGTTTTTGGAAAACATATGTCATTTGAATATTTTCAAGAAGCCTTTTTATTCCTTATATTATCTTTGGGTAGGTAGGAAGCCCTTTTGTTCCTTGCATTACCAAACACTCATAACCCTAGCACTAAGAGCCCTTTTGCTCAAGCCATAGGATTACAATACATAGAAATAACAAATAACAAGTTTGAAAACCAAAACATGCAAAGTTACCTTTAAAACTATTTATACATAAAACACTTATTACTTGCATATTTTCAAGAATCTCTTTCTTCCAAGGAGACCTTTGTTCTAGGAAGTCCATTTGATCCTTGTATATCTTGGATAGAAAGGGGTAGGAAGCCCTTTTGTTCTTTACCTCCTTGCACTACCTGGTATGAGTGGTCTATTTTGCCCTACTATAGTGAGGTTACCTGTTACTACTTTTAATACCTCACTCTGGGTATGAGTACCCAGAACCCTAGCACTAGGAACTTTTTTTTTGCTCAAGTCATAGGATCATCCATACATGGAAATAACAAGCAACAGGTTTGAAAACAAAACATGTAAGAGTATTTTAAAACTTTTCCTTCATTCACTTTTCATATAACCTTGCTCTTCTTTGCATAATAAAGAGGCATAACCTTAGTCATCAATTTTTTTCATTCATGCAGTTCATTGTATATATATATATTATTCAATTCCTTCATTTATATTCAAGTAGAAAGGGAGTGACTCACTCAACCTCAGTCTACCCTTATCCTTTCATTTTTATGCCACTCAATACCATGCTTGTTAACATTATTCATTAACATGCATATATCAATATGCTCCTCAACATCATTCATAGATATCATTCATTCCATACAAAGTAATTATTCATATCATAAGTAATTCAATTCATCATATTCATATATCAAATATCATACATTCATTTCATTTCAATACTCCATAAAGGAGTATTTAGTTCAAGTTTAACTCATAAAAGAGTAAACACATTTCTACTACACTTTTTAACTCAACTTTAACTATTAAAGAAGTTACTAAAGTTTTTAGGGTTCAAACTATCACAAAAATACCTCAATTTTCGCCTAAAAAAATTGATTTTCATGAATGCACCAAATGTACATCATAACTTCCAAAATTCTAAAAATTTATAAGAAAATAGCCTCCTCTCATATCTTTCAAATGCCACAAACTTTACTTAATTTGGCTAAGTGTAGCCAAAGTTATGCAACAAAATGCAAAAGCTGAAACAGGGCACTAGTTGTTTTACCCAATTATGACTTAACTTTAAATTGAAACTGGGAACAAAAGAAGAGTGCAAAAATTCTAAAAATTTTACCTTTTATAGTCTTACATGTTAGCTTCAAAATGCAACTAGTTTCATATAATTACGACCTCGAATCAGTGCCTTGAGTGCCGATTGTTTTTTTTTTTTTTTTTGCAGAATCTACCTCGAATTCAAACAGAATTTGGTGCTATTTGGGTTGGCCTAAAAATCTGAAACTTTTACTACATAAAGCCTTGTGTCTTAGCTTTCAAATTCAATAAGAATCAAGTCATTTCGATGTTTATAGCTCAAATTATGTAACAAAAAACATAAGCCGTCAGAGAGAAATTTCTGTAGAATCAGCAAGCTATGTCTGCATAATTAGTTCTCTAACCAATTTCTAACACTTATAACTTCATTCCTAGATGTTTTTCAACATAAATCATGACCCTTTATCATGTCATAGACTTCCTACGTAAGTCTTAACTCATCCAAGTAAAGATTTAAGCATCAAACATTAACCTAAAACTCATTTTCTCACTTTGTGCCTCAAAAGTCTCTACGGACTTCTCTAGGTTCATAACTCATAAACTTACATAGAATAGGTCTTAAACCCCTATTTCAACCATTGAAAATAGATTCCATACTTAAGAAACATCATGCTCCATAAAAAAAAACCTTTTTTTTCCCTTTTTAACCATTCACACAAATGATTCATGAGCATTCCTTTGAACAAAACCAACAATAAGCTCAAAAGAATAAGAATCAAGCATGAAACTATTAATCAACACTCAATGCTCAAACAAAGATAGCATAAAAAAGAGAAATAAAGATGAAGATGTAGAGTAAAAATCTCTCTACCACACTTGTGAAATCAAGCTTCAAGTTGTGCCTTGTCTTTTTCTCTCTCTTTTTCTCTTGTTTTCTCCCTTCGTTTGGTGCACAGTCTCCCTTCTTTTTTTCTCCTGAAGACCATTATGAGAGAGCAGAGAAAAGTGAGATGAAATCTCACTTTAAAGATAAACACCAAGGGTTGTAACACTCTCGAAAATTCGTATTTTATTTATTTCGGGCAATTCTTAATTATTTTGAATAATCCGACTCGACTTCTGTAGATTTTATAATTTTTGTGATTTTTAGGAATTTTTGAGAATTTTTACGTTTTTTTATTATTTTAATATTATTTTGGGGCTGTATTCGAGCCTTCGTATTTTATTTATTTTTTAACATCCTTAATGATTTTTACTAATCCAACTTGATTTTCATAAGTTTTATAATTTTTATGATTTTATGGATGATTATGAAATTTTTATATTTCTCTGATTGTTTTTGGGCTGTTTGTGAGCCCAAGTGGCCTTATATGGGCTCGGGGTGGATCCCGCAAAGTGAAAAAATTTTTACGCATAAAAAAATTTATACTGTTGAGACAAAGACAGGGGATCTTACTAAACCTGAATCCGAAAACAGTTTTAGAAAATTTCTTTTACTGTGTTTTGTACTGTATTTAATTATCGGCCAATAAAAATATAGTAAAAATATTATTCGTATTGTTATAGCAGATATAAAAATAAATATTATACTGCTTAAGTCAACATTGGTGGTTTGGATATCCACCATTGATTTAATCAACGGTAGAGACTTGATCTTGACTTAATCAACGGTTGAGAAACAAACTTAATGAAGAAGCATTGGATGATCACCATTGATTTAATCAATGGTGTGGGAGTAAACTTAGTTAGGAAGCTTTGGATATTCACCCTTGATTTAATCAATGGTGGAGATTTGGTCTTATAAAGTGATAAGGACCATTTATGACCATTGGATGTGGATTTAATCAAGGGTGAAAATTTCATCTTAAAAAGTGACAAGGACTATTTATGACCATTGGATGTAAAGTTTGAAGAAGTAATCTTGACCCTTCATTTTGGAGACACATCTAATGACTAGGATTTCAAGGAGGAAAGATCTAATAGCTTAGATTAAGTCTTCTAACATAAAGTCTACCTTAATCCTAACCATTGAATTTATCAATGGTTAGGAATGCTTCAAATAATGGCTAGTGAAATTTGTCACACATTTGGAGAGCATGAAGGAGGGGGGATGGTTTTGAGATGGTGTAGGAGATTAGAATGGTTTCAAGACCATTATTGATCACTCTTGGTCATTATTGACCATTTTCAAGAAGTAAACTTATCAAAATTTCTCTCCATTTCTCTCCTTCTCTAAGTTTCGGCCAAGCACCCATACTCTACCCTCCATTACTCTTTAATTTCATACAACCTTATTTCTTGAATCCTTACCTTATTCTAAGCAACTTTCATGTTGGAAACTTTCTCTAAATCTTTCATCTTCAAGGAGTTTTTCCAAGAGCAAGTTCTAAGGTTTTTGAGGTGAAGTGTAAGGAAACTTCATTTCTTCTCTTCTTTTTCATGTTCTAAACTATGTTTGATCCATGATTCCTCTTATTCAAGCTTAATATACTAATTTTTTTGTGTTTGTTTTATGTTTAAGAAACTTTTGTTGGTGGATATCTTGATCAAAGTGCAAAGCAAGGAGCTTTTTGAGGATCTTCAAGAGGTAAGAGGGAGATTCATCTCACCAACCAAGTTTGGTGGTGAGAGATGGTTTGGTATTTGATGGATGGTGAATCCATGTGTGGATTCATATCCATGGTCATGTAATTATTTGTGGGTGTTTATGTGTTTTGATTATTTGCTTATGCTTGATGTGCTTTGCATGATTTATTTATGTTTGCATGTTTAGTATGATTTTTATTGCTTTTATGGTATGCTTGAAATATAATATATTGATTATATGTGATGTATGCCATAAAAATTGATGGAAAGGAAAACAATTTTTGGTTTCAAAGACCAAGAGGAATTTCGGCCAAGACACCTTAAAATAGGTGTTCACAAACTAATTTTGGGAGCAAAAGGTTTTAAGTATTTTACTAATTATGAGTAATACGTTGATAATTTTAAGGATTTGCAAAAACAGTGAACATGAAAATGAACAAATGAATTGATTTTAAAGACCAAGAGTCTCACAGTTTTTGAAGGAAATTTTAATGATTTTGTTTGTATAAAACCATATCGATTTGGAAGGAAAATATTTGATGGTTTCAATGGCCAAGTACTACGGTTTTGAAGGCTTGTAATGCCTTGGTTTTATGAAACAAAGTGATTTCAAAGTTGAAAAATATTTGATCTAGTACAAGGATTAAAGAAATAGAAACAAAGTGTTTTGTCATTTGAAGATGGAATTTCGTTTATGAAAGACAAAAAGAGGTTGAAAGTGTTTGAAACTCAATTTATTTTGAAGAGAATTGATTTTAGAATTGATTTGAGAAAAATGGAGAATGTAATAGTGATTTGATATTTTCTAACGTATAACTCATCATTTGGATTTTGGAGAGCGTTAGTAATTT
This sequence comes from Ormosia emarginata, assembly GCA_029884605.1. Lineage (NCBI taxonomy): Eukaryota > Viridiplantae > Streptophyta > Magnoliopsida > Fabales > Fabaceae > Ormosia > Ormosia emarginata. Next base: position 166,870 of record JAQQTP010000013.1, on the reverse strand, counting down.
TTAAAGTTAGAAACATTGATTTATTTTAATGAAATGGTGAATTTGTGAAATATATTGCAAAAAGGATTTTCTTGAGTAAGAAAATGTGAAAAATAATGTGAGATGTCATATTATTTTTAGAAAATAATTTTTTTAAAAGGAGAAATGTGAAAAATGATGTTGGAAATGATATTGCTTTGTTTGAAAATCCATAATAATGTTTGGAATATTGAGGAATATTTTACGTGATTGTAAAATGGTGAGAAATAATTTACGTAACTTAAAAACGTGATTTTTAAGCTACGCGATTTAAAAAACATTAAATATTTCTACGCGATTTGGAAAGCATTTAAATATTTCGAAAATGATGGAAAATGATTTATGCGACTTAAAAGAATGATTTTTTTTAAGTTACGCGATTGTGAAAATGGTGAAAAACCGCTACGCGATTTGAGAAACGTGTAAATATTTTTACGTGATTGAGAAAATATTGAAAAATCAATACGTGATTTGAAAATACAACAGAAGTGTTGCAGAATTGTGAAAACGTAACAGAAATATTGTACGATTGTGAAAAACATGACAAAAGTGTTGTACGACTATGAAAACGCGATAATATGATTTTGAAATAGAAAAATACAGTAAAGATACTATTGGGCCAGTGTGTGGACCCTGATTATGAGATTATGAAATTAAACTGAGAATGAGTCAGTATGTGGACCCTGAATATGAAATTGTGAATTTTGCCTGTAATTGACATTGGTGCATTTTATATGCATGAACTAGTACATGAACACTATATGAGAAAATGATGAATTTTACCTATGATTGGCATTGGTGCATTGAATATGCATTGGAAAGGTACGATGGACTGTATGAGGCTATTTGCCTAGGAGAGATGTACACCTCTTGAGTGGGTGCGATATGCATAGTGTAAGTCACTTGTTGACCTTGGGGGCATCGGGGTGCGGGTTGCCTACAGGACAGTTGGTAGCTCTTCTATACCGTGGGTTAGACTGACGCGACACACCGATGATCCTGATCGAGACACTATTCTTAATCAAGATCTAGCAAAGACTGTCGTGTATATGCTAGATGTGCAAATACAAATGAGAATTGTAGCACGTGGTCTGAGGCATTTTGGTACAGATAGATCTTTCGGATCAATTTCTCTAAACTGAGTATTAGCTCCATAGAGTAGGAAATTGAGTCTACATACATAACATATGCATAATAACTGAGCATTGGTTATGATAATTGAACTGTTGAATACTTGAATAATTTTGAGGGCATTATCGTAAATATTAAATATCTATTTCTAATTGAGGAATATTGGATGATGATGATGATAAATAATGTTGATGGCATTATTGTCATTATTTTTATTTTATACACTATGATGATGGCATAATTGTAATTATGGTATGATATAACTATATGGTGTGCTGTTTGTGTTATCTCTACGCTACCATATTGGTATTGGCGTAGGTGATCTCACCTCTTTGTTATATTGTTTTGTTGTGCTTGTATTATTAAAATTGTATAGTAGATGGAACGAGTTTCTTAAGCTTGACTGGAGGCAAATAATCTGAGTTCGGTGACGATATTAAGGAGTGACCATCTCGGACTGTTTGGTGTGCAGTTTTGAGGAGGAACAGATATATGACGCATCAAGATGAATACAAGACGGAATAAGTATGTTGAGTTTTCCCGTTAGTGTTTTACCGTACTATTGAGTAGGACCCGTCATGGGGTTTGCTACTGTTTAAAATTGAGTCTGTAAGTTTTATATTTATTGAATAATTGTTAAATATTAAGTGGTGTCTGTTATATGAGTTTTAATCAGTTTAAATCTATTTTTCAGTATTACTTACAAATATCAGTAAGTTTATATTACCGCAAAAAGAAATTTTAAAACCCATGTTTTATAACTCAAACCTTTGATGAAATCATTTTCAGATTATAAGTTGGTAGTCAGAAATATGATGTCCTAAGGGGGGTGTTACAAGGGTAGTTTGGTCTTTTTGCTGAAACTTCGTATTTGTTAAGAACATTTTGATTTTACTAACTCAAGTTTACTAACTTCCAAAAGTATTAAATAAATCCTTAGATTCATCTAAATACTTGTTTCACTATTTTCGTAACTTTCCATATTGACTCATTAATCTAGTATTTAAACACTCACTCAATGTCATTAAAAATATCGAACTGACTCCATTTATCCTCAAAATTTAATTACATCCTCTTCAACACATTTATGACTTAAAAATAAATTTTTCATATTTATTTCCTTTAACCAAGGATTTTATGTCATTTTCCTGAGTTCAAATAGTCATTTTGCACATTCTGTGTTGCAACAAAGTGCTTAAACTAACTCTGTCACAAAATTTAGCAGACATGTTAAACAAGTATTAAGCTACCTTTGTGACCTTATACAAGGCTAACATGCTATAAAGAGGATGTTACAAATATGTTACTACATCAAAGATTGTGCTACTGGCTACGTAACTGATTAGAGGTTCGAAGCCTATAGTTGCACCATCAACTGCTCCATTGGCTGGGCTATAGGTTACTGCAAATATTGATGAGCCGCAGGTGATTGAATTACTCAGTTGCCAAGTGGTTGCCCCTAGCATATCCTATAAACTAATTCTGGTGCACTGGGACAGCCTATTGTGGCGGTGGTCAATAACTAGTGGAAGAAGCTGAGTTTTCCTTGTTCTGTTGGCTAGGCCTTTGCTCTTACTCTCGAACACTATGAACTTCGTTGTGCACCATTGGTTTAACAATGTCTGTCAACTGTTGAGACATCTTATACATCAAGTCATTTAGCCCCATATTAATTTGCTACCTAATGAAAAAAGTAGTCATAACGGTATGTTGCTTGTGCTCGAAAATCTCTTCAATCACTAGACTAGTTTGAACAGAACTCATGGTAGTGGTTGGTTGAGAGGATGGCATCCTAAAGGGTTGAGAAGTCGTATTCTGAGGAGTGGACATCTCAGCTGACTTTCGACTGTCATTCTTCTTAGATGTAGATTGTGGAGGATCCATATCACCTATAGTCTTTCCAAACCTTAAGTGCATATGCCAGCTATAATCGTGACTTGGCGATGGAAACTTCTATGTGCTACTTTCGGTGGCCCCACCATGCATGGCAAAAATATGTTTGCGAAATTTACCTAGCAGATTAGTTGAATGGCTCAGTTAATTTGAAACTCTTAATTCCCAACAATCAAGCAATTAATGTCAATGAAATGATTCTATTCCTCGACTATGCACTCTTAGGATAACTAAAGAAAGCTCCTAGATGGAAAGTAATCAAGTAGCTTCCATGTGATTAGCTAATAGCAAACAACATTTTTGCTAAATGTAAAGGCAAATGAATAAAATGACAATAGTAAAGCAATATAATACTGAAAAGTAAAAATGATGGAAAGTAAGAATGTTGTAAGCCAAAAGGTGGAAGATAAGGAAATAGAGAAAGTGTTGTATTGATCTGCTGGTTTGATTTTTGTGTCGTGTGTACAACTGAACTTTCAACTCTATATATAGAACAAAATTGGAACATTAACCGGTTCCTACCCTATTTGCCACACTTTCATATTCACAACCCACGTCTAACTTAGTAGCTAACAACATAAGAACCATCTAACATTGCCTCGTGTAACGCCCCCTTTTCCAATTCGATACACGCGAAGAAGGAACGTCACACTATAGTACTTAGGTAATAATAAAAATTAAATTAAATAGCATTGTGGAAATAGTATTTGTTTGAAATTTCCAAAGCCCAGTGTATTAAAGCTGGTCTAAAATTTCTCTCTTTGTTTTTCTCTTCTTTTTTTTTTGTAAGATATTGTAAGTGGTAGAATAATAATACTAGAAAAAGAAAATCCCTGCTATAGCAGAACTTCCAACACTAAACAGTTATAATACAGTCAACAGAAACTAAACCATACATCGAAATTACATTATCATAGTTATACGTACAAGCATGTATTAATTACATTTCCAAAAAGTATACAAAAAGACAAAATGTGTACTGACCCCAAGAGATACAAATATATACCCACTAAACCAATAGTACGTCAGGCTCCCTCAAAATAAACAGACAGCCATCAGTAGCCATCTACCTAAAACAGTCTCTAAGACTAACGAGAACTAGAAGGAATCGTAGACGGATCATCCTTAGGGTCCTCGTCATCCGACGAGACATCCATCGGAACGACGGAACAGCAGGCAGGAGCCCGAGCAGTAGACAAGAAAGAGTCGTCACGGGGGGTGTAATACATGTCCGCCCACATGTCTCTCACAGGCATATAAAATTCCAGCCAAACAAAAGTATGGAAGTCAAAAATAGAGGCAGTGTAGCATCCCCACGCTAAGGACACCGTCAATTCGCCATGGTAGACACAACGATCAGTCTGCATGTTGATATGCTAGCAATCTGGACCGCCATGAAAATTGATCCGCACGTAACCAAAGAATCCACGGGGGCGAAATGACATCCTCAGCAGTCTCGATCTCAATCAAGATACGGCCAGAAACCCTGAAACTCGGTGGTTTCCTTGTCCTATTCACTAACGTCTTTAGACAATCATATGATAATACATAATAACAGAATATACAGTAAAGAGGTGAGATACTCGTCATTCATTACCAACAATAGCAGCAGGAAACTAAATGGCGCTGAACGCCTAAATAGAACACAATTCATACATTTAAACATTACGGCATTAAAAATTTTATAGTAGAAGCAAAATGACAACATTTAAATGACAGAGGTACCATCAACAGTCAACAGTTCAAATAACCAATAATTATTACAGAAATAATAGGAAGCATACTTCGTAGTTAATAATGCTCATGCTCGATGAGTTATGCGACTGACAGCTAACAATGCAAAAGTGTCTCAAAAACCTACTCCATGGAGCTAGACATAAATATTTTCGGAATGAATGATCAAGGAGTAATACTAGTATATCGTTAGCCTTTAAAATAAAGTGTGCTTTGTTCCATAAAAAGGTTTGTGCAATGGTTTATACATGGTACCTCGACAGTTGATCGCGATATAGGACAGCGTCTCAGACAAGATCGTCGGTGTATCGCATTGGTCTATCCCACGGCCCCAGTGGAGCTACCACTGTCTATTGTGAGACACCCACACCCCGACGCCCCCTAGGGTCAACAACATATGACACCTTACGCTTAGTCTATTCGCACCTGCACATAGGTGTTATTCAAACTCCTAGGCTCATACAGCCTTTCCCAATAGTGTCCAACGGACGACACATATGCATGACGATACAATGTCAAATCATGTATGATCATTACTGTATTCCACAATGGTACACTTTACATATAAGCGTACATAAATTCATTTATTGATATCGTCACATTAAGGTATTTCAGTAATCCATAATCGTCAAATGTCCATCCCACATAGGAGTCCACAATTGCATTAAGGTCAAGTTTTATGTCAACATCACTTTCAAGTGTTCATTTAATATTTATGATTCATATTAAGAATTCCCATTTTCAAGATCACATGTTATTAATTTAATGTGTCAATTTTAGGTCACTTTAATTCCTTAATACCATCACTTTCAAGAATCTTTAAAATTGTCATTCCTTAATCATATTACTCAAGTCCAAAACCGTAGCCCTCACTAGATCCCTAAGTCATATGTTTATTTTCATTTTTAATGCATTAGTAACTTATTATTAATTCTCTTAATGTGTTTAGCTCAAAATTCCCTCAACTCACACACTCAAGTTCTTTCTTTAGGTCAAATTATTCAAGTTACCAAATTTAGTCTTTAATTTAGTTTGTTTACACATTATGAATCCCTAATTGTCCTCTAAATTCTCATTGTCAATTTCATCATCCAAGTCACAATTTCCACCATTTTTGCCTCCCATGGCCGTGAGCCATCATAGGGCTAGGGTCCAAATATTTTTATTTTTCCTTTAGTCATCATCCATTCAATTATCACCATTCAATTAAGTTACAAGTATTTTAAACATCCACACCCCACCAATAGGGGACTTGGCCGTGAGCCTCCTTGCACCATGCAAGGGGCAATTGTCTCAAGTTCATCAATTCCAAATCCATGAAGGTGATTACAACATTATCAAGAATCAATTTCATACAAAATTCAAAGAGAGAAATAAAAGATAAATAATCAAATAGAAGACAATAACACTTAAAGGAGTAACCCTTATTAGGGTTTCTCACAAATACACAATTAGCAAGCCTCCAACCACCATTATAGGTTGAATAGAGTGGTCTCCCTCTTACCAAAAAGGATAGCACGAAAATGGCCACCAAGAAGCTCCTTTGTGAATTCGGTTTTGGCTCCTCCAAAAACCCTAGAAATCAACTTCAAGGAATCAACACCACAACAAGAAAAAGAGAGTATCTTTGGCCATGAAAATGGTCTTAGAACACGAAAAAGAGAAGAGAAGAGAAGAAAGTTGTGATTTTTACCTTAAAGTCTCAAACTTTGTCCTTGAAGAAGATTAGTAAAGATGAGAGATTTTGGTCTTGGGTATGGAAGGAAAAGGTTTTAGAATGATGAAGAGAAGTTAGAAATGAGGTTAATGAAGTTAGAAAACGAAAATGGTGGAGGTGGAGATGGTAACCCGAAATGGAGATGGAGGATATTGGTGGAACCTCTTGAAGAAAAGTGGTAGAGATGGTGATGGAGAGTAAGAATATGTGGTTGATGAAGAGAAAAGATGAAGAAACCTAAAGGAGAGTGGGCTGCAAATTTCGGATGGCCATGGAGGTTTAGAGAGAAGGGAGAGCAAGGAAGAAGATGAAGAGGTAGAGAGAGAAGTTGTTAGGTTAAGTGGTGATGTGATGCAAACCAATTTCCACCCCCCTTTTTCCCTAGTGAATGCCGCGGCAATGGAGAGAGGAGAAAGGGAAATGACAAGCTTCTCAAGCAAGCCAAGGGTAGTTAGGTCCTTTCTTGGGTCAAAGCTTCTAGAAACTTGATTAAAATAGCAATATATTTGAATTAAAGTGGATTTGTTATGACATAAAGTAGATTACATTGGGATAAGGTGATAGGATTTTTATTACATGCTATTATCCAGAGGATAATAGTTACAGTTGACAGAAGTCAGTATTAATTAATCTGACGGATAAATTCTTACGTAGCGTTTTATTATTTCGCCTGTTAAAATTTTCTCGAAAAACATGAAACCTTGGAAACTAGGTCCGGCCTCGGGTTTAGTAAGATCCCGCGTCGACGTTTCCATAGTTCAAGGTTTTTCGGAGAGAATATCTCATTTCTCCAGCTCCACTCAGCTTGCACGCAAAACAAAAAATATATTAAAATATTCAACGTTCTCAGAAAATTCCAGAAAAATTCTAGAAAATCTCAAATATTATAAAATGAATATCCATAACAAAATCAATAAATTTTGGGGTGTTACACCTCGGCTAATTTTACCCAATATCTGCCTAAGTACAAATAATCTTATCAACCAATGACTTAACCTACTATCCTATTTTCATGGGATTTGGTCGTTGTAACATTCCGAAAAATACATATTTGATCATAAATCATAGTTTTATAATATTCTTGATTTTTAGGAATTTTTTTGGAATTTTTCGGAAACGACAAATATTTTAATATATTTCTCATTTTACGTGCACACTGGGCTGAGAATTGCTGAGACCAGTGTAACACTCCGGAAATTGATTATTTCACCATAAATAGTAATTTTCCAATATTTGTGATTTATGTGAATTTTTCTGGAATTTTTCGGAAACGACGAATATTTTAATATATTCCTCGTTTTACGTGAAACTCGAAAGCAGAGTCTTGAAAACGATCGAGTGCTTCAAAAATTGGAAAATTATATGACGGATAGTCGTTTTATAATATTTGCAATTTTTGAGAATTTTCTGGGAATTTTCCTAACCGTCGAATATTTTAATATATTCCTCGTTTTGCGTGCTTGTGCTGAGCAATCGTAATCAGAAACGCGATGTTTTCTCTGAGAACCTTGGACTATGGATAAGTCGACGGGGATCTTACTAAACCCGAGGCTTGACATAGTTTACGAGGTTTCACAATTTTCGAGAAATCTTAACAGATACATTTAAATCGATACAAATGAAAAATTCATCCGTCGAATTAAATACGACTTACAACTAACTATTATCTATTGGATAATAGTGTGTAATAAAAATACTATCACATTATCCTAATGTAATCCACTTTATGTCAAATCTACCTACTTTAATTCAAATTTAATGGTTAAATATTCAAGCTTCCTTAAGAAGCTTTGACCCCAAGCTTTGACCACATGTGTAGCTTCCAAAGGAAGCCAATTTTTGTCACCCATTTCTCTCTCTCACTTACGTAATCTGCAGCCCACTCAAGTGAAATAATTGATTTTTACTATCCTAATATTACATCTAAATGTATTAACACCCCAAAAGCACCATTTCTTCTTCCTTTTACGTTTCTTCTTCTTCTTTCTCTCTTCAACCATTTCTTTCTTCCTCTTCCAGCACCATACGTCCAGCCACCCTCCAAAAACTCCAACATTCATAAAAATTTACTTCAACCATGTTTTCTTAATCTCCTACTCCTTCTCATCATCTTTTGTGCTTGGAGTTTTCAAGAAAGCTTCCATCTTCAACCATTTCTCAAGCTTTGAAGGTGAGCTTCCATGGCTGAAAAATTTCAGACCTCCCCTCCCATTTTCGTTTCTGGTTTCCTCTTGATTTAATGGTCATTTTCTTCTTCTTTTCACACCATTACATTGTTCTAACTTAGACCACATTTTCTAGGGTTTTTGGAGCTTCAAATCCGAAAATCAAGTGCTTCTTGGAATTTTCTTGGTTCTTCATCTTGGTAAGAGGAAGATTAATCCTCCTCAACCTCTTTAGCAACTAGGAATCTTGTATTTGATTTTTGGAAGAAAAACCACATGGTGGTTGTTCTTGAAATTGCTTGAAATTGGTTACTTGAATGTTATCTTAATTTAGCTTTGAGTAGTTGATTGAGTGGTTAATTATTCATGTAATTTTGTGATTGAAATCCATGTTTGCTTGCTGGAAATTCTGGTTGCTGGAACCCCCTGAATGTGTCACGGTTTGGGGCTGTTTTTGGGCTGGAAAATGAATGGAAATGATGCTTAAATTTTGACCAATGCAAGGCAAATTAAATCAAGTAGTTAAGGTTGATTCAAGTGGACAAAATTCTGGTTGTTGGACCTTGGTGAGTGCCACGGTTTTGGGCTGTTCTTAAGAGCAGAATTTGGTTAACATTGTGTCAAGAATAATGCTAGGCAAACTAAGTAAAGGAAGACTAAACTAGTGAGAAGAAAATTTGTAACCTAGGACCCTATGGAGTGCCACTGGTTTTGAGGGCTTGAATGAGGGGAAAAGATAACAAATTTGGGATGTCAAGACTTGAATTAATCAAGTAACCAAACGTAGATTAAAGTAGTAGGAAACTTGCAACAATAATTTTTATGATGGATTGTGGTTAAGACTTAGGAGATAAGCTAAATTTGGAAGGTAATCATAAGAATCAAACAACTTGGATTAAAATAACAAGCAAATGGACTTAATGATGTGAACATGAATTATTTGAAACCTTGGGAAGGCCACGACCTCTAGGTGAAAATTCGGGTTAAGATTCCATAACCCATTACTCGGATTACAAGTAATCAAAGAATACAAGAGATTAAGAATTTCATAAATCTTAATGAACCAATGAGATAATTTTCATAAGACTTGGAGATTTTAGAAATCCATAATGGACCTAAAATATGTTCCTTGAATTATAAATTGATATTATGTTGATATTGGGTTCTTTTTGGATGCAAATTTGCTTATTGCACTCTCTTGATCAAATGTGGTATATTATGCTATCGTATGAAATTGTGGATCATACATTGGCATGCATAGTGTCTTATGCATTGTGATGTCCGTGTGGACTGTTGTAAGGCCAAGTTGCCTAGGGGAGATTGAACACACCTTAGTGCGGGTGCGAGTAGACAAGTGTGGGTCTTGTTATGACCTTGGGGCGTCGGGGTGCGAGTCCTCCACAATGGGTAGTTGGTAGCTCCTTTGCCCGTGGGGCAAACCGATGCAACGCACCGACGATCCGGACTTGACACTGTCCTATATCGTGATCTAGTGTAGAATGTCTGTGCAATGCCATGATTGTGCGCGAGAAAATTCATTGATAGCACTGGCCTCGGCAGCCGAGTACAGACATGTCTCCTGATCTTTCTCTCCGACTGTTTGAGTCTAGCTCCATGGAGTAGGAAATTGAATATTGTGTCCATGCATCATGGAATAATCTGTCATTTGAAAATTATTGTTTATACAATGTTTGACTGTCTGAATTTAACTGCCTGGATATTATGAATTATTCATTACCTCTATTAATGATTGCTAGACTGGTTATCTGTTTAAAAGCTTATTTATTGCCTTTACATGCTACGTGGGCGTTATGCGCCGTTCGGTTCTTGGTTGCTTTGTATTGGTATTGATGGTAGGATATCTTACCTCTTTCCCCGTGCTTCTATTATTTGTCATGTTTATGTGCACCCCGTACGATCGAAGACGACGGTGAAGAGACAGAAGATCCTTTCCCGCTTCGGCCCTCGCACAGATTGACTTCTACTTTGCGACGATGTCCGCACGTATGCGCGGATTCTTGGGAGATATGCGTCCGACCTTCCTTGGGGGCCGAGTGCCGACACATCAACCCGAACTCCGACCGCTGCGTGTATGTGGGAGACGTGTCGATAGCACTTGCCCGGAGACGCCATGAGGCTCCCCGTCCTCACTTGTTACCTCGCCTACGCCCGGAGTTTTACCCGCCTATCGTGAGATGTGGGGTTCCCGTTATTACACTCCGCAGAGGATTCGTTTGATTCCACCGCACGGCTCCGTCCCGCGCCTGTGGTTCCTATGGATGAGTCCTCGGATGAGGAAGATCCCGATGAGGGTCCTCCCGATGATCCCGACCGGTCCCTTTTTATCCGAGGGGTCGATGATCATTGGTGGCTACCGATGGTCCGCTGTTTTATTTTTGGGGGCCTCGATGTACTTTTCTTTTTGGTTGGGCTGTACATTTTGTATATGCATGTTTCCTTGGGGTGGGTATAGTTTTGCTTTTTGATGATGGCCGTGCTTGTATTTATAAAACAGCTTGTATTAAATTCTCTCTCTATATATATATATGCATGCTATTCAGGTGCAAATTTCTATGTATTGTTTTATTCGTTACTTTTATCCGCACTCAGAGTATCCTTATTATTCTTATTATAAAAAAAATATTGCCAAGTTTGCTCACATGGTTGAACATTAATTAATTAAAATGAACCGGGTCTTAATCGTTGTTTATTTAATTTCCGCATTTTACTTTATTTGATAATGTGACGTTCCCTCCCAAAAAGGGGCGTTACAGTCGTTGCATTCTCCTTTGTGCTTATCTTCAGTCAACTACTCTCTTTTAAGTGTGCAACATCTATACAACCACTTCAACGTCTCCTATTTTTAAGGAGCTACAATTTTGATTCGGTCAACTAAATTCTAGCTGATATGTACATGCGGCCTCCAACAGGATCTATAAACTCCAAGTCCAACATGCCATCCTGCAATCTCTTTTAGCATAGTTCCTCTTAACTACTCAACTAACCATTAGCTAACCTGGCTCGACTATTTAGCTGACCAAAGAATTTTTAGACGTTAACAGGTTCATAGATAACAAATGGGTCATTGCATATATGTACATATGAATTGTTCCTGATTCTATGGGGCCACTCTTCTAAATTCAAATCTGTTTGTCGTTTACCATTTTCTTGCTTTGGTTTTTGTTTGATAACAGTTCCATAACTTGTATGGCTATTGTCACTCACTCCCCGGTGGACTAATGAGAACCCCTGATGTTATGATAGCTGGGAAGGTCGCTGTTGTCTGTGGGTATGGAGATGTTGGCAAGGGTTGTGCTGCTACCTTGAAGCAGGCTGGGGCTTGTGTGATTGTGACTATGATTGATCCCATTTGTGCCTGTCAAGCAACCACGGAAGGTCATCATTCATCAAGGTCTGACCTCAGAGGATGTTGTCTCTAAGGCTAACATCTTTGTTATCACCGCTGATAACAAGGACATTATCATGGTTGATCACATGAAGAAAATGAAGAACAATGCTTTTGTTTACAACATGAGTCACTCTGACAATGAAATCGACTTACATGGGCTTGAGACATACCCTGATGTGAAACGCATCACTATGAAACCTTAAACCGACAGATGGGTTTACCCTGAGATCAACTCGGGCATCATTGTCTTGGTTGAGGGTCGTTAGATGAACTTGGGTTGTGCCACAGGGCACTCCAGTTTTGTGATGTCCTGCTCCTCCGCCAGATTATCATTGCTCTGCTCGAGTTGTGGAAAGAGAAGACTTTTGATAAGTATGAGAACAAGGTGTACAATTTGCTTAAGCATCTTGTTGGCAAACTTGGACCTAAGCTCAACAAGCTTATGGAAGAGGGTCCATACAACCCTGCTCACTACAGGTACCAAGATTATCAAGCTATGAAGAAGATATTGAGGCTGTGTTTGGTGGACATGATAGTATTAGCTAATACTATCAGGTCTTATCAGGTGTTTAGTAGTTTAACCTGATAGTATAATGAAATTAGGTTCACTATTTTTATCCTACTCTAACTTGATTATTCTATCATCTCCTTCACCCCCTGATTAGACCTAATAGGATATCTCTTCCTACCTTACCCCTTAATTTCATCCTTCTCAAGCCTCTTCTTCTCTGCTAGTGTTCCCTAACCCTTCGTGTGAGGTCCCCCGAACTCCGCACAACCCCAACAACAAGGGATTGTGCTCATCACCCATGTCTGAAACCCACACTGACACCCATGCACCACCATCGTCTCCGTTGTCGGTGTCCCTGCTCCAGTGTCCGCCGCTCCTACAGCTTGCGTTGGAGGCACCACCACCGTCTCCGCTGCCAGCGTTCCTGCTCCAGCGTCTGCCGCTCTTGTAGCCTGCGTTGGCGGCATTCCCCGTGCTTTATCTTCAAGGCCTCATTCCATTCTCACTCCGCCATCGTCCTCGTTATCATTGTTACTTTATCTATTGTTTCTTTGCTCCACGTCACTCTCAACAAGCGAAAAAAGACTCTCAACGAGGTCAGTCAACTACGATTAATCCTTATTTTGCTCTCACCTACTGTTTTGGTTCACCTCCACACACTGGATTTCAAACTATACCGTGTTTGTTTATTTCTAACTTTTAGAGTTCTTTCTTTTTTTTGGTTTGATTCATTCCTTGTTTGCTGCTACATTCATCTTCTGTTTTTTTTTTCCTATTCTATTATTAAATGTTCATTCTGCGCCGATCTCATAGTGAACAATTTTTGTGACCATTTTCAAATCCTCCCATGTGGCGTGCTGATTGGTTGTGACCAATTTTTGTGACAATTTTTGATTCATTTTAAATTTGTTCATTGTGGTTGTAAATTTAGTTCAGAGTTACAATTGTTTTGGATGTGTCGATTTGTTGATTTACTGATTTTTGTTCATGAGTAATGAAAGGTAATATGGTCATAATAGATAATTATATATACTATCAAATTATTTATACTATTTATATCAAATGTTTGATAGTATTAGAACTTATCAGCTTGTTTATACTATCAGACCTTATCTTATTGCCTTATACTATTATATCGTATACTATCAGGTACACTAAACATAGCTTGAGGGAAGAGAAAGACGATTTTATGGGTGGGGTTGATTGTTTCACTTCCTTTTTTCGATATTTCTCATTGAAGTTAAGATTTGTGGTAGGGGAGGGTAAGAGAAAAAAAATCATTTTTTCCTCAGTTGAATGAGACCAAATGAGTTTTGAACAAGGCTTTGGTCGGGACTCCGTCGGTTATGATTTTGTAGCTATAATTTGTGTTTTTTGTCCATATTTGATATATGAAAAAAAAAATAAGAAAAAAATGGAATTGAAAAAGAATTTAAGAATGCAACTTAGCATAAGCACTTGGCAAAATGGCGAAGTACCTCAAACAAAACTCCAAATTTAAGACCAAATTAAAAAAGAATTTAATTGCTTTGCACATAATTTATCTCCACAAAAGGATAGAATCTAGCATAAAGTTATTGAAAACTAAGCTGGCGTTGGATGCAAGAATCCAGAATGATTGAAAAGCAATTAAATTTAATCAAACAGACAATTTCTTAAAACCTACAATAAATACATAAAATAAGACAAAATTTTAGAAACAAAAAAAAAAGTGAAAACTATGCTTGAGGGAAAAACATCGAAACTATGCTGAACAAAATTTGTAAAATCACCAAGATTATATCACCACCCTAGGACACTGCCCAAAATTAAGAATGCAATGAAGTTGTACAAATCTTTGAATATCTAAGATAGCAACTCTTAAGAAGCCACAACTAGAAAAACAAAGAGAAACCTAAAGCAAAACCCCAAGAGGCATTCACAAAGATGCAAGATGTCACTTTGTTCTAGACCAGATTTTGGATTAGCAGTTCAAGAATAACTCGACTTGTAACATCCTAATCCTAGTACTAATAAAGTATCCAGAAATACGCATTAGTAACTAGAATTAAGTATATGTTACAAATGAATATCCATAATTTTTTTTAAATATAAAGTTTAAATAAATATCAAAATATGAAATGGAGTTTATACAAATGGAACATAATAGTACTTTGTATACAAAGATTGCCTCAGGCATAAAACTACTATAACTGATCTTCACGATTCACTAAACTATCTTCTCATGTCAGCACTCCATCTTGCATAGTTGCTCAGACTTGCCTGAAATTATCATGCAAAACGTAGAAGTAATGGGGTGAGAATTATGAAATTCTCAGTAGTTCTTTTAAAAACATGTCATCACGATAAATTCAGCTATTTCGGGAAAAAATCTATTTTTTTTAAAATACTCAATATCAATCTAGGAAGGTGGCAAAAGGCCAAAACAAGTTCTTCCTCTTCCTGAAATAGACAGTTCATTTTATCTTTATGAAAATCATTCATATTCGCCAAAAATTACATCATAAATCGCATTTTTAATTTCTTATCGTCCAATCATAAATCAAGTTATCAAATCTCATATCTTCATATAATTGAAATACCATAAATACCAAAGTCATATAAAAAACCTTGTTTCTGAAAACTCATCAAATCATAAATCATTTTATGAAATATCAAATCATCAATACTCAAGTCTCGTCTTAAAATCAAAGTTATGAGCTCATAATATTATTCATTCACTTGATAGTAGCATGCTTTTAGGTTGGTGCACATGAACCTATTTATGATGATCGATTTGTCACATAGGACTACTCCGGGTAACTAGGCCATATCTATCTCTGTCTAGTAAAGATGACGCACAGAAATCATTAGTCTAGAACATGATAAAGAGGACGCACATAAATCCTCATAATATCAGTTGTCTGGGATGGGGAAGACGCATATAAATCCTCACACTATCCAAGATTTAGGATTAACCCCAGTAGTAAAGAGGAAGCATATAAATCCCCCACTGCTTGATGACTAGGGAGGCTTAGGTAAAGAGGGAGGTCTTCCTCAACCTCAATTACTTTGGTATAGAAAGATTCTCAATTTCTCTCTTACCATTATCTAAGACTTAGCCTAAGTCTAAGGTATATCCAATATCCACTCAACCTAGTTCCACAGAGAATACCCATGAGAGAAAATCATTCTTTATCAAATCTCTTTAATCATCATATCATCAATCATGCAAAAATATGCATATCTTAGTTTTTTTTTCATAGGTATTTCAAATTCATCAATCAATCTCATATTATTTATAGCATAATATATTAACCTTTCATCAATCAATTTGATAACATAGCATTAAGCTTCAACAAACATCTTCAATTCAAAATCATTATTCAAATCTAGTGTTTTCAAAGAGAAAATGAGAAAGTAAGAAAAAACCCCTATATTCCTTCACCAATTTCATGCTTAGACACATAAAAACATTAGCTACCGATGGGTAGCATTTCATCTTGAAAATTCACTACCATATAACATCATTCCCTCATATCGTTCATTCAATACAAAGTTCATACAATGATTCACATCTTACGTAATTTAATCCATCATATTCATAATCAAATTTCATTCATTCATTTCATTTCAATACTCAATAAGGAGCATTAGTTTGAGTTTAGCCCATAAAGGAGCAAACACATTTCTACTATATTTTCATAACTCAACTTTAACTATTAAAGAAGCTACTAAAGTTTCTAGGATTTAAACCATCACAAAAATGCCTCAATTTTCGTCTAAAAAGACTGATTTTCATAAATGCACCAAATGTACATCATAACATCAAAAATTTTGAAATTTTATAGGCAAATAGCCTTTTCTCATATCTTTCAAATGCCACAAAACTCACTTTATAGGCATATAGCCAAAGTTATGCTGAAGCTAAAACAGGGCATTCTCTGTTTTATCCGAAACTAACCTAACTTTAAAATGAAACTGGGAACAAACTAAGAGTGCAAAAATTCTGAAATTTTACAGTCAAATAGCCTTACACATTAGCTTTCAAATGCCCCTAGTCTCATGTAAATACGACATCAGAGTAGGAAATTATACAATCTGGTTTAACGGGTGCCAGATTACTTTTTTCTGTAGAAATTGTCTTGGGTTCAGATTAAAAATGAGACTAATTTGGTTATTCAAAATTCTGAAATTTTTATTACATGAAGCCTTATGTCTTAGTTTTCAAATTCAACAAGAAACAAGTCATTGTGATGTCTGTAACTCAAGTTATGCAACAAACATCAAAGGCTGTTAGGGAATTATGTAGCAACATGTTCTGCATAAGCTTGGATACCAACCGAGTTCTGACCTCTAAAATTGGTTCCTAGATGTTTTCCAACATCACAATCATATTATAACCTCTAATTACATTGCTAACTCATCAGTCTCGGAACAAGGATCCATCCACAACCCACAAAAATACCCATTTTTTCATACTCTAAAATCCATGGAAAACAAAGACATAAACCTCATCACCATGCTTCATAAATCAAGAACAAGCCATCAATAACCTTAAAGGGGTGAAAATCAAACATAGAAATCTCATTTAACATTGAAAACCCATTTCTATATCAACACCAAAATCGGCTGCACATAAGAGGAAAGAAAGAGAGTTATAGAAAAGAATCCCCCTACCTCAAGCTTGAATTTTTATCTCTTGATTTTCTTCTTCTTCCCCTCTTTCTCTTCTTCGTTCTCCCTATTTTCTTTCTTCCATTTCACAACATAAAATTTCACCTAAACTTTCACAACATACCAACAAAAGCTGTTCAAACATGGAAAAGACACACATTCTGTGAGAGATTTTTGTATAAACTTTGTGCATCCAAATTGCATGTAATAAGCCAGTAAAGTATTAAGACATCATTAATACACTAGCAAACATAATATTTTTTGTTGTAATATATCAGCATTAATATCATATATGTACAAATATGTTTTTTATTCTTATTTTTATTAGGGCTAATTTTTCTCCTTTATTTTTAGGAAAGCAATCAATGGCATTAGCCTATATATTGTAACCTTCTTTGTACACAATTAATTCAAGGAATAATATTCATACATTCACATTCCTTCTTTCTATATGGTATCAGCAGCCTAGGTCGTTCCTAGGGCTTGCCTTTATTTTTTCCTTTCGTTGAGCAGCCTCCTATTGCAGCCTTATTGCTGCCTGAGACTTAAAACCACCACTCGCCACCCGCCGCCACCGTTTTTTGTCTCACCACCTTCGCTGGACTGCTTGTCGGTGTTTTTTCGGCCACATCCGAAAAGCCCACCCCAAACCAACCACCCACGCGCCGTCGCACTGTACGCGCGTGAGAGCCACGCGTTGCCCTCCATGCCGCCGTTCATCGCGCGACCCCCTCCGTTCTGATCTCCGGCTCCTCCCCATTCCTTTTTTACTGTTTTCGGGTCCAACCAGAATGTCTACAGTAGACACCCAGTCCTCCACCATCACTACGCCGCCTCCGGTTGCCGTTGCAGCACTGAATCCAAATGATCTTCCAGTTTTACATTCTTCTTATCACCTCAATGGTAAGAACTATCTCCAATGGGCCCAAGTTATTCGCACCACTCTCAAGGATCGTCGGAAGTTGTCACGCATTGTCGGGGATCCTTTGAAGGCAAATGACCCACAATTTGGAATTTGGGATGATGAAGATTCTTTGATTATGACTTGGCTATGGAACTCTATGACACCATATATGAGTAAGAATTGTATATTTTTTACTTCTGCATGTGAAATTTGGGATAGTTTGAGTCAAACCTATTCTATGAAACAAGATATTGCTGCGTGTTATGAATTAGAAAACATAATTTTTAATACCCAGCAAGGCTCTCTTTCTGTCACTGATTATTATGGTACTTTGAATGGTTTATGGATTGAGCTGGATCAAAACTAGGATTTAAAGATGAAATGCACTGAGGATGCTGCTACTTTAACCAAGTTTATTGAGCGTGGACGGGTCTTTAAGTTTCTCTCTGGGTTGAATTCTGAGTATGATCCTATTCGGGTTTAGATTTTAGGAAAGGACAAGCTTCCTTCTCTCTCCGAGGTGTTCTACATAGTTAAGGGTGAAGAGAGTCGTCGGGCTGTCATGTTGAATAAGGGTAATTCAAGTGATGGTTCTGCTTTGGCCACCGGCAAAGGTCCTATTAGTGGGTTATCATCTGAAAAGCTTGGATCATCCTCTTGGAAGTCATCCGCCAAACGTGACGAGCGCTGGTGTCCTTATTGCAAGAAGTCTGGTCACACTAAGGACATTTGTTTTAAACTCCATGGCAGAGACAAGGTTCTTGGACGCTCTGGGGGTTTTAAAGGCAGTCAGCAAAGGCAAGTTAATCAAACTATGTCCGACTTGGTTATTGAGGGTGAAGAGGTATCTGCATCACCTTCTGGGGAGGCAATTTCGACGCTTAGTAAAGCCGAGATGGATCGTTTGCGCACTCTCTTGGATTCTATGAGTAAGCATTCTGGCACTTGTTCTCTAACCATGACTGGTAAGAATTTAAGTTCATTTTCCTTTAATGTTTCTAGTACTGTATCTGAGGATCTCTGGATTATTGACTTTGGTGCTACTAATCATATGACCCCTCATCCCTCATATTTTTTCACTTACTCTAAATTATCTGGTAAGCATCACATCACGGTTGCTAGTGAATCCCTGTCCCTATTTCAGGATGTGGTACTATTTCACTTCAACCTTCCCTTCCTTTACATAATGTGCTTCATGTCCCTCATTAGTCAAATAACCTTATTTTTATTCATAAGCTTACCAGAGATTTAAACTGTACAGTGACCTTCTTTCCCTCTCATTGTGTGTTTCATGATCTTACCACGGGGAGGACGATTGGGGTTGCTAAGGAACAAGGAAGGTTATATGTTCTACATCGGACTCATGGTAGTACCAGTCAGACGGTGTCCACATCCATTCATGAGACAAGTTCAGATTCTGCTGCATCTCAGATATGGCTTGACCACAAACGCCTTGGTCATCCTCCTTTCAGTCTTCTTAGGTCGTTATTTCCACAATTGTTTAAAAATGAGTCTGTTGAGTCTTTTGTTTGTGATGTTTGTCAGTTTGCGCAACACCATCACACAACTTTTTCTCCAAGTAATAATAAAAGTATTGAACCTTTTGATCTTATTCATTCTGATGTGTGGGGACCTTCCTCTAACTTTAATATATCTGGTGCAAAATAGTTTGTTTCTTTTATTGATGACTGCACTAGGGTCACATGGATATTTCTTATGAAAGATAAATCTGAAGTGTTTCAAATATTCTTGAATTTCTATCGCATGGTTCAAACCCAGTTTGGAAAATATATAAAAAGGTTATGATCTGAAAATGGAAAGGAATATGTGAATCAACATTTCACAAAATTCCATAAAGAACATGGTGTGTTAAATGAGTTAACTTGTGTTGATATCCCCCAACAAAATGGGGTGGCACTCCTTGGCAGCACACTTTGGATGGGACTTGCACCAATTTGATGTTAAAAATGTTTTTCTCCATGGGAATTTGGAAGAGGAAGTATATATGGACATCCCACCAAGATATAAACCTACCGGTGGAGGGAATATGGTGTGCAAGTTAAAGAAGGCCTTATATGAACTCAAGCAGTCTCCTCGTGCTTAGTTTGGGAGATTCACCAATGCTATGGTGTCCTTAGGTTAGAGGCAGAGCCAGGGAGATTATACCCTCTTTACAAAACATTCCAAAGAAGGCAAGCTTACACTTCTTCTGGTTTATGTTGATGACATGATCATTGTCGGTGATGATGAGGTTGAGAAATAGGTCCTAAAAGAAAAACTAGCTGCACAGTTTGAAATGAAGGACTTGGGGAAGCTGAAGTACTTCTTTGGGATAGAGGTTGCCTATTCCAAACAAGGCACCTTTATTTCCCAGAGGAAATATGTCCTGGATCTTCTTAAGGAAACAGGTAAGCTAGGTTGCAAAACCACAGGGGCACCTATTGAACAAAATCACAGGATTGGAAACAATGAAGAGAGCCCAAGGGTGGATAAGGCACAATATCAAAGACTTGTGGGAAAACTGATATATTTGTCTCACACCAGACTAGACATAGCCTATGCTGTCAGTGTGGTTAGCTAGTTCATGCATGATCCTCGTGAGAGACATATGCTAGCTATGAGTAGAATTCTCCAATATTTGAAGACAAGCCCGGGAAGAGGACTTCTTTTTCGGAGAGAACAAAAATTGACCATTGAAACCTATACAGATGCAGATTATGTTGGGTCAGTTGTAGACAGACGGTCTACCTCAGGTTACTGCATGTTTTTAAGAGGAAACTTGGTGACTTGGAAAAGTAAGAAACAGAATGTTGTTGCAAGGTCAAGTGCAGAGGCTGAATTTCGAGCTATGGCACAAGGAATTTGTGAACTGTTATAGATGAGAATCATACTAGATGATCTCAGAATAAAGTACGAAGCTCCTATGAGATTACTGTGTGATAATAAGTCTGCAATCAGCATTACTCACAACCCGGTTCAACATGATCGGACAAAGCATATAGAAATTGATTGCCATTGTATCAAAGAAAAATTAGATGATGGCCTTATAACTACAAAGTACGTCCCTTCAGAGTACCAATTAGCAGATGTTTTCACCAAGGGGCTTCCCACAAACCAATTTCAAGGTCTTACTTGCAAGTTAAGAATGATAGATATTCACTCACCAGCTTGAGGGAGAGTGTTGTAATATATCAACATTAATATCAAATATGTACAGATATATTTTTTATTCTTGTTTTTATTAGGACTGATTTTTCTCCCTTATTTTTAGGATAACAATCAATGACATTAACCTATATATTGTAACATTCTCTGTACACAATTAATTCAAGGAATAATATTCATACATTCACATTCTTTCTTTCTATATTTTTTTTATAAGAATTAATGGTTGTCAATGCTTTATTAGTTTAGTGTACTTAAGTTGGGTGCACTAAGTTTATACAAAAATCCTTCTACCTGAGTTTACAAACCCAAAAAAGATTGTTCGAAAGTAAAGAGGTCAGCTTTTTTAATATAAAAAAAAACCGGAACATAATAACATATATAGAGAGAGAGAGCAAAAAAAACCGGAACATAATAACATACATTTAGAGGGAGAGAGAGAGCAGAGAGAGATTTTTGAATACGCAACAATTCATTTCTGTTACTTGAAAACAACAAAAGCACCCATTTATTCGGGCTCGATCCCAAAATATGATATTCAGAGTTTACATCTTGCTGTTTAACTCTTGCAAAAATACTTCATTACAACAGTTAGCCCCCATTGGCAAATGGAAGTTATAGACAATATCCAAATGCTTATAAAAGCAGCAGAGATGCTATGGACGGAAAATTCTGATAGCCTTTGTAACCTGAAGCCGACAAAAGGGACACCTTGATACTGCAGAAGAACATCTACGACACAATACATGACCACAAGGAACTATTGTTATATCAACCTCAGCACTCAGACAAACCCGACAAATCCATGCTGCTTTAGCCGTATCAGCCTCCTTTGTTGCCCTTTCAACCTTTTCCTGTACAATTCATTATAACGTAGCATGTCATTTCAAACTTACATAAAATTTAACTCTACCAGATACATGCATCACTAAGAATCTAGGAAATTACTTTGTTCAATTATTATTTGTTCTACACACAGTATACACTGTCCAACAAAGCATTAAATAACTGCTAAGCAATACAGATGCAGTTTTCTTTTAATCGATAGTTGGAAGTGGCATACGCTTCCCCCATGTAGTATCTGACTGAATCAACAAATCTGTAGGAACATCTGTCTATAAGATATTTGAGTATGAAATGTAGACAAAAATTCAAAATTTTCATGTCTGATATGTCCTAACCAATATGGGGTCTTAAATTTTGTATAT
The DNA here is from genome assembly GCA_029884605.1 of Ormosia emarginata. Lineage (NCBI taxonomy): Eukaryota > Viridiplantae > Streptophyta > Magnoliopsida > Fabales > Fabaceae > Ormosia > Ormosia emarginata. The sequence goes on along the minus strand of JAQQTP010000013.1, from coordinate 144,359 downwards.
CTCATACTCAAACAAATTATAAATAGGTTTTCAAACATTTGGGAAATTAGAATGCCCACTGGCCAAATTCCTCTTCAAAGAGGATATATTAATATTGTCTTTGGTTTACAGGGTGGGAAAATGTTGGACTTTATTGTACAGATTTGTTTGCTTTATTGTACAGATTTATTCTCTTATTTCCGTTATTAGGGTAGATTTGATTCTTGTATTATGATATATTTATTTCTTGTAATTTAGCTCTATTTTAGACAAGTCATTATTGTCATAAGCCTATATAATGTAGATCATACCTGTACAATTATCATCAAGAAATAATATTCAGAAATATTCTCTCTTTCAAGTTGGTATCAGAGCTCCTGATCTAGAAGTCTCTGTTATTTCCGCTGCGATCAGCCTTCATTGCTGATCAGACTAGCCTTCATTACTGGGTTTAGAACCGGCTTTCATTGCTGAGATCCGTAGTAGCCTTCATTGCTGCCTTTAATCAGATCGTCCTCACCAAGCAACCCACTCCGAGCACAACACCCACCGTCGAGCCACCATCCTCACCGAGCAACGCCGTCGCACCACCATCACAGATCCATCGCAGCGCTGTCGCGCCACCATCCCAGATCCACAGCAGTGCCGTCGTGCCATCGTTACAGACACGTAGCACCGTCGCACCACCATCACCAACTGGTAGCAGCGTCGTCGCCGCTACTGTCACAGACCCGTAGCACCACCGTCCTTCCCACTCTTCCGCCATCTCACTCTGATGTGTCATCGTCTTCGTTGAAAGAGAGAAAAGAGAGACATATGAAGAAACTGTGTTTCAACTACACAACGGAGGCTGAATATATACTCAATAAGTAATCACTAATTACACAATTTACATGATGTGGGACTAATAGTTGTACTACTAATTACACTTAATTACATATGTTTCCAACACTCCCCCTCAAGCTGGAGCATATAAATCATATGCACCAAGCTTGTTACACAAATAACTTATTCGTGGACCTCTCAGGGACTTGGTGAAGACATCTGCTAACTGATCATTTGAGTTGACAAAGTTTGTGGTGATGTCTCCTGATAGAATCTTTTCCCTGATGAAATGACAGTCAACCTCAATATGTTTGGTCCTTTCATGAAACACTGGATTGAAAGCTATATGCAAAGCAGCTTGATTGTCACATATGAGTGTCATTTTCATAACCTCACCAAATTGGAGTTCTTTGAGGAGTTGTTTCAACCGAATGAGTTCATAAGTGACTGAGGCCATAGCTCAGTATTCTGCTTCGACACTAGATCTTGCAACTACATTTTGCTTCTTACTTTTCTAGGAAACTAGGTTTCCTCCAATGAGTACACAATACCCAGAAGTGGATCGTCTGTCAATAGGAGAACCTGCCCAGTCAGCATCTGAGTATCCAACGACCTGAGTATGTCCCTTATCTTCGTAGATGAGGCCTTTTCCAGGAGCTGCTTTAATATACTTTAGGATGTGAATCACTGCATCCCAATGTGCATCACAAGGTGAATTTAGAAACTGACTTACCACACTAACCGCAAAGGAGATGTCAGGACGGGTAACAGTGAGGTAGTTCAGTTTTCCAACTAACCTTCTGTATCTTCTTGGATCCGAGAATGGCTCCCCCTGATTTGGTAGAAGTTTAGCATTCGGATCCATAGGAGTATCGACAGGCTTTGCATTCAACAGACCTGTTTCCTCAAGAATGTCCATGGCATACTTCTTCTGTGAAATTACTATACCATCATTGGATTGTGCCACCTCTATTCCCAAGAAGTATCGAAGTTTGCCAAGATCTTTGGTCTGAAAGTGGTGACCAAGATATTGTTTTACCTGAATTATGCCAAGATATTGTTTTACCTGAATTATGCCATGGTGATCACTGCCAGTGATAACAATGTCGTCGACATACACAATCAAATAAATACACCCTTGAGCTGAATGGCGATAGAAGACAGAGTGGTCAGCCTCACTGCGTGTCATACCAAATTGCTGAACTACAGTACTAAATCGGCCAAACCAAGCCCTAGGAGACTGTTTAAGGCCATACAAAGATTTGAGAAGACGACAAACTAGGCCAGAAGACTCCCCCTGAGCAACAAACCCTGGTGGTTGCTCCATGTAAACCTCTTCTTCTAGATCACCATGGAGAAAAGCATTTTTGATGTCCAACTGATGAAGGGGCCAGTGGCGAATAGCAGCCATTGACAGAAAAAGTCGAACCGAAGCCATCTTCGCCACAGGCGAGAAAGTATCCCCATAATCCAAGTCAAAAATCTAGGTATATCCTTTGGCCACCAGACGAGCCTTGAGGCGATCAATCTTGCCATTAGGGCCAACCTTGACCGTATAAATCCACCGACAACCTACCACAGACTTCTCGGGAGGAAGAGGAACCAGTTCCAAAGTACTACTGCTCTGAAGGGCACATATCTCATCGATCATAGCTTGTCTCCACCCAGGATGAGATAAAGCGTCACTTGGAGAGTTAGGAATAGACACAGAAGACAAGAAAGAAAGGCAAGCATAATGCGAAGAAGATAGGCGATGATAACTCAAATTAACATAATGAGGAGAAGGGTTACAAGTAGACCGTATACCTTTTCGGAGAGCAATGGGAAGGTCAGGAGGCAGTGCCGGAGCTAGTAAAGGAAGTGGTACCGGAGGAGAGTCCACATTGACCTCTGCAACGTCTGGTGGAGTGTGTGGTGGCCGACGGTGATAGACCTATAAGAGACGAATAGTAGTGGTGGTTTGCTCGACATAAGGGGTCGGAGGTACATCAGACTCAACAGTGATAAGAGGAAGAGGGACGGGTAAGACCTCAGAGATAGGCTCAAGAGTCGATGAAGGAGACTGGAAGAAGGGAACAAACTCAAAGAAGGTAACATTAGCCGAGATAAGGTAACGTCGGAGATCAGGGGAAAAACAACGATAACCTTTTTGGGACCGATGGTAACCAAGAAAAACACACTTAATAGATCAGGCAGAAAGTTTATCAAGACCAGGAGTGAGATTATGAACAAAACAAGTAGACCCAAATATACGAGGTGGTAGGGAATGCAGAGGTTGATGGGGATATAAAATAGAGTAAGGGACCTGATGATCAAGCACAGAGTAGGGCATACGGTTAATCAGATAACAGGCAGTAAGAACTGCATCGCCCCAGAAGCGGAAAGGAACATTACCATGAAGTAAAAGGGTTCGAGTTGTTTCTACGATATGTCTGTTTTTACGTTCAGTGACCCCATTTTGTTGAGGGGTATGTGCACAAGAGGTTTGGTGAAGAATGCCATGAGAAGCCATAAAGGATTGAAATGGTTGAGACAAATACTCACGGGCATTATCACTACGCAAACTACGTATAGGAACACCAAATTGAGTTTTAATTTCATGATAAAAGTTTTGAAATATGAAAAACAACTCAGACCGATTTTGCATAAAAAATAACCAAGTGCAGCGAGAGTAATCATCAATGAAGGTGACAAAATATCTGGATCCTAGAGTAGAAACAGTACGACTAGGACCCCAAACATCAGAATGTACTAAAGCAAAAGGAGAAGACGCTCGACTGCTAATTTTACCAGAAAATGGACTACGGGTGTGTTTTCCTAGTTGACATGACTCACAAGGGAGACTAGACAAACTTAGAGAGGCTGGGCACCAATTTTTGGAGTTTAGGAAGGCTAGGATGACCCAACTGCGCATGGATGGTGAGAGGGGAATCCTTGACAGCACAAATACGAGAGGGGTTGGAGAGCTGGTAAAGGCCATGGGACTCACATCCGGTGCCAAGTATCCGTCCCGAACTCCGGTCCTGCAGAATAACAGAGTCTTTAGTAAAGGTAATCATACAATAAAGAGACCGGATCAAACGACTAATGGAAAGCAAATTAAAAGGAGACCCAGGAACATAAAGGACAGAGTCTACTGAAAGGGAAGGGAGGGGGTGGGTAGTGCCAATCCCTTGGGATTGAGACTTGGAACCATTTGCTAAAGTGACAGTAGGCAAATAACCATTGTGAGAAAAGGTTGGAGAAAAGAGTCTTATTACCAGAAATATGGTCAGTTGCACTAGAATCAAGAACCCAAGTACCAATGGATGGGGAACGAGAGAGACAAGCAAATGAAGTACCAATATGTGCAACAGAGGCAGTGGAACTAGAGATCTGACGTTGCTCAAACCACTTCAAAAAGTCGGCATAGGCAGTTGTTGGAGTAGAGAAACAAGAGGACTTATATTGTGTAAACCACTGTAAAAAATCTGCATACTCAGCCTTCGAGGCGTCCTTAGAGCTATTTGAGGAGGTAGAACTAGCCATGGATCAGTAATCAACAATCAAATAGTACTTGAATGCACTGATTCAAAAGGGGGGTTACGACAAACGGTCACGAACACAAAATGCGAGGGCAGATCCAGACAGAAGAGGCCGAGACGAGTCAGGAGAGGGAACCGACGGCCGGAGGGGCGACCGGACGTGCCGGAAAACTTGCCGTTCGGTGGCTGTTTGGCAGTGGAGACGGGCGGCGCGTGGGGGCGCGTCCCGGCGGCGTTGGGGCTGGGCTTCTGGGGTCTGCCTGGTCGGCGGGAGACGGTTCCGATGGTGTGGTCGGCTGCCGGAAAGGAGGCGACGGACGGCGGTGGCAGCGGCGAATAGGGAGAAAAAGAGGCCGGAAAGACTTCACGGCAAGGGAGAAAGGTCGGTAAACCGGAAAGGAAACACAGTTAGCCGGAAAAATTTTCACCGGAGGGCAGTGGACCCACCGGGTATGCGCGGTTCTAGGGTTGCCTCTCTTTAGGCTCTAGATACCATGTTGAAAGAGAGAAAAGAAAGAGACATGAAGAAACCGTGTGTTTCAACTACACAACGGAGGCTGAATATATACTCAATAAGTAATCACTAATTACACAATTTACATGATATAGGACTAATAGTTGTACTACTAATTACATTTAATTACATATGTTTCCAACAGTCTTGTTTTTTCCCTTTTTTTGGTTTCTCTGTTTTTTGTTCGTTCCTTTTTTGTTTTGTTTCGTTTGGTTTGTTGCTTCAATTTTAGAATCAGACAAGTTTTTTAAGTTTAAAAAAAAAAGGAAGAAAAAAAAGCAGGTTAGACACATGAGTATGTCAGACGACCAGACCGCTAAAGTCATCCCACAGCTCAGCACAACACTGCCTCCACCTCTGAATCCCAATGATCTCCAAGTCTTGCACCCCACCTATTGCCTTAATGGAAAAAGTTACTCACAGTAGGCACAGGTCATTCGTACTACTCTTAAGGGCCGTCGAAAGTTAAACCACATTGAAGGGACAACCCCTGCAAAGGATGACTCTCACTTTGAGACGTGAGATGATTAGGACTCTCTTATTATGACGTGGCTGTGGAACTCCATGAATCCTGAGATTAGTAGAAACTGTATGTTCCTTCCTTCTTCCTGGGAAATTTGGGATAATCTTCGCCAAACTTTCTCTATGAAACAGGATATTGCCACTTGCTATGAGTTGAAGACTAAATTCTTTGCTACCAAACAGAGGGCACTCTCTGTTACTGATTATTATGGAACTCTTAATGGCCTGTGGATTGAATTAGATCAATACCAGAATCTTAAAATGGAGTGCGGCAAGGATGCTTCCACGTTGGCTAGTTTTGTAGAAAGGGATCGGATCTTTGAGTTCCTCTCTGGCCTGAATTCTAAATATGACCTTATTCGGGTTCAGATTCTAGGCAAAGAGATACTGCCATCACTGTCTGAGGTATTCTACACTATTCGGGGAGAGGAAAGTCGTAGGGCTATCATGCTTGATGATAAGCCCACTGGTGGATCAGCGGGTAAGACAACTAAACCAAGCTCTTCTTCTTCCTTCTCCAAGCCCAACCGAGAAGGTCGCTGGTGTACCTATTGTAAGAAATCTAGTCATACGAAGGAGAACTGCTTCAGACTCCATGGGAAAGACCAGGTTCTTAACCGTACAGGAGGGTTCAAGAGTATGCAGCAGAGTTAGGAAAATATGACCACTTCGGATTCTATGCCTCTGGGTGAAGACTCAAATGTGGGTGATGAAGTTCCAGCCCTTAGTAAAAATGAGCTGGAGCGCTTGCGGACTCTCATTGACTCTCTTAGTAAGCCTTTTGGCTCCTGTTCTCTGACCATGACTGGTAAGAATTTTTTTTTTCAATCTTTTAATGCTTCTGGTACTGAGAATTTATGGATTATGGACTCTGGTGCCACTGACCATATGACCTTTTATTCACCGCCTCTGTTATATTATCAACCTTCTTCTAGTAAGCATCATATAACTGTAGCTGATGGCTCTCGCACCTCAGTTGTGGGTTCTGGTACTATTAAACTCCAGCCCTCTCTACACTTAAACAATGTGCTCCATGTTCCCAAGCTTTCCAATAATCTGATTTCCATTCATAAACTTACTAAAGACAATAATTGTGTTGCAACCTTTTTTCATTCTCATTGTGTCTTTCAGGATCTTATCACGAGGAGGACGATTGGAGTTGCCAAGGAACAGAGAGCGTTGTACTATCTCCTTAATATGCCAGCTAATGGTGGTCCTGATCAGAAGTTGCTACTTTCTTGTCATAAGTCCAGTTCTGAGTCTCTTGCTTCTCAAATTTGACTACAACACAAGCGTTTGGGACATCCTCCATTTTCTTTGCTTAAGTCTATGTTTTAGTGGCGGTCGTTCGATCGGCAATTTCCAAGGTCGTTCATAGGTGTAAGAAAGCAAGCGGCGGTTGTTCGATCGGCAATTTCCGAGGTCGTCATTGTCGGAGAAACCCATCGTCAAAAAAGCTTCTTGGTTCAGCAACGAAGGAGACAGAATGTGCTTTGCTTGCAGTGGTTGTTGTGATACAAAGCTTGCCGAAAAGAGTGAAAATCGTCACCAAACTTGCTGCCCACTGGATCAGGGAGCTCTTGCTTGTGGTGATGATGGGGTTGCTCAGCGCTATAACCATCGCTCTCGCCTGCAATTTCGACGATGGAGCAGTAAAAGATAGGTTTGCTGCAGAAACGTAGATCGAGCGTGCTTGGAGTTGAACTAGGGTGACCATGGCGGAGACAAAAGCGGACAGCTCTGAAGCATGGGTACTCCTCCCAGGGAGGAGTAACAGTACCAGGTACGGGTACATGTCGACTTTTTTTTTTTGAATTTAGAGCTTGGATACGACTCCAATGCAGTTGGGTACGGCTCCAGTGTGGCTTAGGTACGGCACCGCTTGCCATTCTGCACTGCGTCTCCCGTTTTCTGATCGTTCCCTGCGCAGAGCCCTTCGACGAGGCTTTTCCGTTGACACCCAGCTGTCACCAACTCCATTCGTCTGCTCCTAGCCACTATTTGGCTCTGTGCCAGTAGATGAAGTGTTGTATAGAAAGAAGGGAGAGGCAGAGGAAAATGAAAAGGGAGAGAAAAAGGAAAACGAAAAGGCAGAGGCAGAGAATAGGAAATGACATTTGGTTTAAAAGAAAAATAAAAATAAAAATTTAAGAGTTGTTGCCACTAATTAAAACATACAACTTGCATTTTCTCTAATACCTAGGCACACATAAGTGTAATTTACTTAAGTATATGCAAAAATTTAATATCAATCTTTTAAAATGGATTAATTTACTCATTTATTTAGACTCTACTAATAACTTATTTGACATTAATAAGTTATTTGACTTTGAAATATTAATATTTAAATGTTTATAATGTTTTATTATGTGAAAAATATATTTTATATTGTAATTAATAATTGATCATGGTGAAAATGGTTACAAATATGCAACTGGAATAGTTGAAAATGGTTGTCCCCTTTAAGCTTATGTGACTATATTGCAAAGCAAAAAAGCAGAAGGGAATGCAAGTTCCTTTCTATATTTTATGTTGAAATTTGTGTGTTTTAATTTTTATGTTATGTTGCCATATTTTATTATGTGAGATTTTAATATTTATATATATATATGATGTACCCGTACCCTAGTGTTTTGAAAATTTTTGTACCCCGTACCCGTACCGGGTACCGGTATCTGTACCCGTGCAACGTAAAGCGGACAACCATGGCCGATCTGTGCTTCATGTGGAATTGAAGATGGGAGATTCCAAATGAAAAGGTTAGTGTTTGCTGGAATGGAAATTTAGATATCCATGGGTGTTCGAAAATCCATTGGGCCTTTTATTAATCTGACCCAATCCAATTCGAGTTATGTTTGGATCTTAAAAAATGTGATCCATTGGATCAATTTGGGTTGTTTTAGGTGTGATGAGAGGTTTGGTTGATACATAGGAAACAAAGGAAGGACAGGAGAGTGTAATGCCCCATATGCAACTGAGCATGAACAACATGGCATGACTGACCCAAAAAAAAATCCCTCAAGATGTGGGAAACATTTGGGGGAAGAAGGTAATAGTTCTAATTGATTTGGGAGCATCTAACAATTTTTTATCACATGAAGTAGTAAGGGAGTTGCAGCTGCCTATAGAGGTGACTAAGGAGTATATTGTAGAATAAGGAATAGGCACAAAATCAAGAGTCGAGGAATATGCAAGGGAGTCCAGTTGCAATTACCTAATCTTATGGTGGTGCAGGATTTTTTCTTATTTGATTTGGAAAATAAACAAGCAGTTAGTGGGAGTGGAGAGAGTAAAGAGGGGGCAGTAAGGAGCATTTACAGTTAGTGAGAGTGGAAAGAATAAAGAAGGGCAGCAATTAGCATTTACCTAAGGAGGTTATGGCAAATGAATAGGCAGTTAGTGGAGAGAATAAATAGGGAAGTGCAGGAGGGGAGAAAAATATCATTTGGATTGCAGGATACTTGAGGGCTCAGAATTCTTTCTCAGAGGACACTATTCTCTTTCTGTCTTTCTATTTTTTTTTAACTTGTGTAAGGAGGTCTACCTCCATTTCTGTTCTGAGTTTTCAGTGCTATAAGGTGTTTACCTCCATTCAGTGTTTCTGTTTTATAAATCTATACCTGTACCCATCACATACTCAACTAGGAAAAGAACTATGGATGTGGTTGCCAAGTTGACAAGATTCACACTCCAAAAAGGACAACTTTGACAAACTAGGAACCATCCTCTGAAGTTTGGAAATGCTAGGGTGTTCGAGACGAGTATGAATGAGACTAGGTGACTCTGTGGCTGAACAAACACTGGATGAGGTTGAGAGTGGGTAGAGACCGTGTGACTCACACCCTGTGCCAATCATCCTTCCTGAGCTCTAATCCTGCACAAGAACAGAGTCTTTAGTGAAAGTAATTGAGCAATCAAGGTTGCAAGTTAGACGGCTAATAGAGAGTAAACTAAAAGGACATCCAGAGACATATAGGACAGGATCAACAGATAATGAGGGTGAAATATCGGCCTTCCCAATTCCTTTGGCTTGAGTTTGAGAGCCATCGGCTAAGGTAACTGTGGGAAGGTTTGTTGGATTGGTTATGGTAGAGAAAAGATGCTTGTTACCAGAGATATGGTTAGAGAAACCGGAATCAAGAACCCAAGGTGCAAGAGATGGCGACTAGTAGATGCAAGCTATGGAATTACCCGTGTGTGCAACTAAAGTCATAGATCTAGAGGATTGCCTGGCTTCAAACCATTTCAGGAAGCCTTCATAATCAGGTTGTGATGGTTAACTAGAAGATTCAGAAGCATCAGAAGTAGTGGCATGTGGCAATTCATGCTGGTTTTCCATGCAAAAGCCAACAATGGTCAATGGTATGGCCAAGTCAGTGGCAATGATCACACTTGGGATGAGTGCGATTTTCCGCACATCCTCCCCCTCGACTATTAGTAATATGTCTCCGGTTACTAGTTTGAGAGATAAGAGCTGAGGAATCAGGTCTAGAAGTGGAGACTCAAGAAGAAACTTGGGTGGCAGCAGGCCCAGTCACTCTGAGAAGGCTGTGTCAAGGTAGGAACCATAGGGCTCCCTAATATCTGATCACGAACAGTGGAATACTCAGAGGGCAGTCCATAGAGTGCCAAAAGCGTGAAGAAGGTGCTCCTCTGTTTGTACTCTTTTTCCGCAGAACTAGCTGAAAGTAGAAGCTCATTGAATTCTGATAGTGCTGCTTGAACTTTTCCAAAATAAGTAGACATATGGCTGTCGAGTTTTTGGGGAGCAATTAGAGACACAAGGTCTGAGCAAACAGCATACATTCACTGCACATCATTGGTATACAACTGCTTTGCTTGCTGCCACACCTTGTAGCAAATAGTGTGGGGTCTGAAAATCTGTTTCAAAGAAGGAAGGAGGGTTTGTTTTATCAAACTACATAACTGAACATCAATTTTCTTCCATCTCTCCCTCTGTACCTCGGGAACATCTTCAGCTTTCTTAGTCAAGTGTTCAGTGTATCCTTGTCCCTTGAGCCATAGTTCAATATCTGATGCCCAGATGGCATAGTTTGTTCCATCTAGCTTATCAGTACATATGGCAGAGGAGACATGGTGAAAACAGGAGATTCCACTTTAGAAGTTTCAGTTTTGGAAGTATGATCAGCCTTTGAGAGTGATTCGGTATCAGGAGTTGGTTCGGCCATGAGAGGACAGAGGAAATTTCAGATCCAAAAAACAAACTTCGAACAGGCTGGAAATGAGTGAAACAGGCCGGAAAAAGGGTCAGTAAAGGATCAGAGAAGGCTCGACGTCTTCTGGATGGAGGAAGGTGTCTCGCGCCAGAAAAGAGGAGTATGTGTCTTGCTGGTGGGATAATTCTGAGACATTTTGGAGCTGCTATGTGCTGGAGGACTTAAGGAGAAGTGGCTGGTATGAGTCACAGCCTAGTGAAACACCACCGGTAAGTCTCACGGTGGGTGAGGTGAGGTCTCAGGTAAGGTTTTTCTGGGTACTTCTGGCAGTAGGTCAAGCAGTTGAGGAGCTAGGGTTTATCTCCTCCAAGCTCTGGATACCATAAACCCAAGTTTGAGAGGGAAAATTGTGACTGTCACAGTTCTCTTACTTTTATTAAGAAAATAGAGAGCTTGCTGTAGGAAAGCCTTCAGTTTAGGAGTCCTTGGACGGTGGCTACTTGGACGGTGGCCTCTTGCATTGTCTTTAGTGTTTATTGTTGCTTATTTTCTAGACTTAATTAGCTTGTTTTCTAGGGACTAATTTAAATGTAAAGCTACCTATATATTACCTCAATTGTAAACATTCATATAATATACATAAAAACAGTTTTCTACACTTGCTTTTAAAGCTCTTACAGAGCTGTTCAAAAAAATATAAAAGAATGCTAATACATAAAATTAATATACTAACATAAGCATCGTATATATCTAACATCACCAACCTGCTTCAACAGAAGAGCTGCCTGAGATTCTTTAAGATTTTCTTGCAAATTTATTGTTCTGTGAAGTAGAGCCTGCTTTTCCACATCTATATTGATCCCAGCAGTAGAGAGTATTTCATTAACAGCTTGCACCAGTTCTGCAGCTGAAACTTTGCCAGACTGCTCTCTCAAAGGCCGCACCTGTCCACACACACAGCCTTCTCATTCAGTTTAAGCACATCAAGACATACAAGCAATAAAAAAGATTTCAAATCATAAATTAAACATTCTTTAAGAAATGTTATGTCTAACTAGATATGGAACAGTTAAAGGAAGATAGCCTCATGGCAAAAAGCTAGCACTTGAAAAGGATTATATGCTTCTTGTTTCTCTCTCCTTTGCCCCAAATTAAAAAAGTAAAACAAGAGAGAAGTCTTAATTACATGCTTAGGTTTCACCCAAACCAAAACTAAAAAAAAAAAAAAACTATCCACTCATACATGTGCGGATACATATTGTTCAACAGTGTGAGTGTGTGTGCTATTGAAAAGCACAGGAGTTGTCATGAATTTATTGAATTACAACACATGTAATGACTGCAGATTTACGGTAAGAGAAATCCTCTTTTCTACGTAAATGATGAGGAAAAAAAAAAGGTTGGAGAAGTTTAATGCATAGAGCATATCAAACAAATACTTCTAATTAGTAACAAGTTCAGAGAGCAGAACCTGAGAGCAACTTTCTCCCCTTCCTGAACTCTCTGGCAACTCAACATGAGGCCTACTACTGCCTACTACAGGGCTATCATCCACCAATGTTTCTTTTAGAGGACTGCTTGCTGATACACTTTTAAAGGAAAACACTTGGGATGAAAGGAAAACCTGTGTAACCCCTGGTGCAACTTCAATCTTAAATCTGTACAGAGCTTGACCTGCTGAAGGTCTGACATCCTCCGGAACCTTACCATATTTCAGTTTTTCTCCATGTTGAGAACGCCAAGCAACTATTTCACCAGAATAAAAGGGCCTCAATGGATGGAACTGCACAAGACGAGCATCTTGCGGCAATATTTCTTTGCCAACCATATTATTGCTTCCATTTATGGGTTCAACTTCTTTCTTGTCAGAGCAAAGTTTTAAAACATTAATAACTGCAATTTCAGATCCTTCAGGACAAACAAACAAGGATCCAATAGGCAATATGATAGGAGAGCCTAATACCTGGCTGACTACAATAGCAATAATATCAAAAACGGAAATATAAGTTGGTGGTTCAGCAACTAGAATACAGGATCTCGATTGGTTAATAAAATAAAGAGTATGATGCGCAGATTCATTCTTCCACTCTGGGATAATGAAATCTTTGGCTGCACGTGTAACATCTACTAAATTGGGCAAGAGCAAAAACCGTGTTTTAAGATGCTTAACAAATTCCAGCTTTTCTGCAGTAGAGTTCAATAAGCACTGTATTTTATCCAATGAAAGGCTATTGAATGCAGGAATGTAACTGCCCATGCTATTAACAACAGTCCATACAGCACTCTGAAGAGATCTGCTCAATAACTTCTGTTTGATGGTCACTAGCGAAACAGACCCCATAGATTCCGTAGTCTGTAACTGCTGATTCTCATCTAGTTCCTAAAAGCCCAAACAGAAATTTTCCAGTAAGTAAAAGCCTTATGCAGAGAAAAACTTGGTAAAATGAGAAAATTATTAACAGCAAGATAGAAAGATAACTAAAATAGGAAAATGTCCCTGAAATCATGCTACCTCTATGACAACATCAGACAATTTTTTGATGCCCAGGACATTACATACTCTCTCAGGAATATCTGCATGGATAAATCTAATTCTGGAAGTATCAATACATTTGACATATCGAGAACCATAAGAATCAACATAGACACAGGATGCTGAATGAACAAGTCTGCAGCCATCATCAGGAACTATGGCTTCTGATTTCCAGTTAGACCCAACAAATGTGTTCCCCTCGACAATCTGATCACATATAAAATTCAAAATTTCCATCACAGCACGGAGCTCATTTGGGTTTAGATGCTGATATCCACAAGCTTTCTGAAGATTTAAAAGAAGATCCTTTGCAGAAGAAAGTGTTAGCATGTCCTGAAGTCCCAAGTCTTTTAGAATCTTCACAAATGGGAGATATACAGTAGGAAGTTCAAAAGCAAATGGAGACAAATTAATCATCAAACGAGCGAAAAGAGCATCGGCAGTCACCAGGCGTGTTCCATTTGCAACAGGCAAAAAGGCCACTCCCCATAGCTCTGCCACATCTGGAAAAGCAAAAGTGATTAGAAATTAATCAAAATGGTGTATATTATATATACCATCTTCTATGCTTTTATACACGTAGTTTGGTCACTATATCATCAACTTGAGCAAAAACACTTAATCAACAATGTATAAGAAGAGGTCCACAGATTGCAATATGAAACCCAGGTGGTCCCTGACTAGTAATTGTATTAATCTATTCAGTGCAGTCACGGACCTATCCTTTCAGTATGGAAATTCAAAGGCAAATGACAAAATAAAAGCAAAACTCTTTCTTTGATGAAAGAAGAAATTTTATTAGAAATAGAACGGAATAAAAGAATACAAGGGAGGTTGAAAAAATAACCAACTAAACAGAGAAAATAAAACACAACAGAGAGCCTAAGATGCTTACAAATGAAACAATGCCGTCCAATCTCTGCATTTAAGACCAGGAAACTTCCTTGAAAAGACTAAAAGTAGAGGACCAGATAGATGTCATAAACACAACACTAGCCCCTATCATAGGGACCATTTGGGCACTGTTCTCCAACCAAATACACCAAAGAGCAGCATAAATCCCACCTTGCCACTAAGTTTTAGCATCCTTTCGAAATAGAACTCCAAACAGATTATTCCATAAGAAAGTAGCAACTGTTCAATGCAAAAAGTGATAACCTCCTGTTTCCCAATAAACCTTACACATCACACACATATCAGGGGAAATAGCTTAGAAAGGTCTACGAATCTGCAGTTTATCATCAGTAATAATCCCATTGTGGACTGCTATCTAAAAAAATTATTTGACCTTCAAAGGAGCTTTATATTTTTGTTGAAAGAGAGAAAAGAAAGAGACATATGAAGAAAACCGTGTCTAAACTAAACAACAGACGCTGAATTATATAGACCTATTACAGTAAATACAAAGATCTTAATTACCATAATTACATGATTTGGTTAACCTATACAACGAATCTAGATACTATTTACATAGTTTTCAACACCCTCCCTCAAGTTGGAACATATAGGTCATATGCACCAAGCTTGTTACAAATATAGCTTATCTGAAGACTTCTCAAAGACTTACTGAAAACATCCGCCAGTTGATCATTTGAATTGACGAAGCTAGTGGTGATGTCTCCAGATAAGATCTTTTCTCTAATAAAATGACAGTCTATCTCAATATGCAATGCAGCTTGATTATCACAAATGAGTGTCATTTGCATAATATCTTCAAATCGAAGCTCTTTAAGTAGTTGTTTTAACCAAATGAGTTCACAAGTAGCTGAGGTCATGACTCGATATTCTGCTTCGACACTTGATCTTGCGACTACATTTTGTTTCTTACTCTTCCAGGATATGAGATTATCCCTGATGAATACACAATACCCATAAGTGGATCTTCTATCAAGAAGAGAACATGCTCAATCAGCATCTGAGTATCTAACAATCAGAGAGCGACCCTTATCTTCATAGACAAGGCCTCTTCTAGGAGCTCCTTTAATATACTTTAAGATGTAAATCACTACATCCCAATGTGCATCACAAGGTGAATTTAGTACCTGACTTACCACACTAACCGCCAAGGCCTCTTCTAGGAGCTCCTTTAATATACTTTAAGATGTAAATCACTACATCCCAATGTGCATCACAAGGTGAATTTAGTACCTGACTTACCACACTAACCGCAAAGGAGATGTTAGGAAAGAAGACAGTGAGATAGTTCAGTTTTCCAACTAATCTTCTGTATCTTCCTGGATCTGAGAGTGGCTCCCCTTGATTTGGTAGAAGTTTAGCATTCGGATCCATAGGAATGGCAACAGGCTTTGCATTCAACAGACTTGTTTCCTCAAGAATGTCCATGGCATACTTCCTATGTGAAATTACTATATCATCATTGGATTGTGCTATCTCTATCCCCAAGAAGTATCAAAGTTTGCCAAGATTTTTTGTCTGAAAGTGATTACCAAGATATTGTTTTACCTGAATTATGCCATGGTGATCACTGCTAGTGATAACAATGTCGTCGACATACACAATCAAATAAATACACCCTTGAGCCGAATAGAGATAAAAGACAGAGTGGTCAGCCTCACTGCGTGTCATACCAAACTGTTGAACTACAGTACTAAATCGGTCAAACCAAGCCCTAGGAGACTGTTTAAGGCCATATAGAGATTTATGAACATGACAAACTAGTCCAAAAGACTCCTCCTAAGCAACAAACCCTGATTGTTGCTCCATATAAACCTCTTCTTCTATATCACCATGGAGGAAAGCATTCTTGAAGTCCAACTGATGAAAGGGGCCAGTGGCGAATAGCAGCCATTAACAAAAAAAGTTGAATTGAAGCCATCTTTGCCATAGGCGAGAAAGTGTCCCCATAATTCAAGCCAAAAATTTGGGTATACCTTTTTGCCACCAGACAAGCCTTGAGGCGATCAATCTTGTCATCAGGGTCAACCTTGACCGTATAAATCCACCGACAGCCTAAAACAGACTTCCCGAGTGGAATAGGAACATGTTCCCAAGTACCACTGCCCTGAAGGGCACACATCTCATCGATCATAGCTTGTCTCCACCTAGGATGAGATAAAGCGTCACCTGGAGAGTTACGAATAGACACAGAAGACAAGGAAGAAAGACAAGCATAATGCGAAGAAGATAGGCGATAATAACTCAAAGTAACATAGTGAGGAGAAGGGTTATGAGTAGACCATATAACTTTCCGGAGAGCAATGGGAAGGTCAAGCTCAAGAGGCAGTACTGGAGCTAGTAAAGAAATTGGTGTCGAACGAGAGTCCACATTGACCTCTGCAACTTCTGGTGGAGGTCGTTGTGGCCAACAATGATAGACTTAGAAAGGGCGAATAGTAGTGGTGGGTTTCACGACATGGGGGGTCGGAGGTGTATCTGACTCAACAGTAATAAGAGGAAGAAGGACGAGTAAGTCAGAGATAGGCTCAAGAGTCAATGAATAAGACTGGAAGAAGGGAACAGACTCAAAGAAGGTAACATCGGCCGAGAAGAGGTAACGTCGGAGATTAGGGGAAAAACAACTGTAGAATAATATGGAGAAATAAGAAGAGAAGAAGAGAACAAGAGAACACGTTGGTTCTCGTATGCTTTTATATTTCTCAAATAATGTTTAACAGAATATATAGAGGAAGAGAGAACAGAAGTCAAACCCTAAAAAACACAAAATCAGGGATTGATTTATTCTCTCCTAAAACATAGGAAATCTATTTCCCTAACTTATTCTGAAGATAAAAACCAAATCCTAACTTTCCTAAAATATCGACACGCCCCCTCAAGTTGGTGCAAAGATATCTATCATGCCCAACTTGCTAACTTGAAGATCAAATGGCTGTCTTAACAGCCCCTTAGTCAGCACGTCTGCCACTTGCTGTGAAGTAGGTACAAATGGAGTGCAAATTATTCCCTAATCAAGTTTTTCTTTTATGAAATGTCTATCAATCTCAACATGTTTCTTCCTATCATGTAGAACCGGGTTATGAGCAATGCTGATAACTGCCTTGTTATCACAATACAACTTCATAGGAAAACTCACAGGTCTCTTAAGTTCTTCTAAAACTCTTTTTAGCCAAAGAACTTCACAAATTCCTTGAGCCATTGCTCTAAATTCAGCCTCAGCACTACTTCTAACAACAACACTCTGCTGCTTACTACTCCAAGTGACTAAATTACGAAACTTGCAGTACCTGAAAGTTGACCTTCTATCTGTAGTAAATCTTGCCCAATCAGCATCGGTATACACCTCAACTCCTCTCTTATCGTTTTTCTTGAAGAAAAGTCCTTTACCTGGTGTGCCTTTTAGATACCGAAGGATTCGATACACAGCTTCAAGCTGAACTTCATAAGGGGAATGCATAAATTGGCTCACCATGCTCACAGCAAAAGCAATGTTAAGACGGGGGTGTGATAGGTAAATCAATCTCCCAACTAACCTTTGATATCTTCCCGTGTCAACAAGTACACCATCTTTGACTTCTCCGAGCATAGAATTTACTTCTATTGGAGTATCTGAAGGTTTACAACCACTTATTCTAGTTTCTTTCAAGAGATCAAGAATGTACTTCCGTTGTGACACCACTATGCCCCTTTTCTAATCTTGCCACTTCCATTCCAAGAAAGTACCTTAGTTGGCCGAAGTCTTTAATCTTGAATTCCTTAGCTAGGCTCTGCTTAAGTCTACTCATCTCTTCTATATCATCTCTAGTCAAGATTATGTCATCCACGTACACAATCAAAACTGAAACTTCATCCTTGGTGGAACTCTTCATAAAAAGAGTATGATCAGATTGTCCTTGACTATATCCTTGGCCTTTAACAAATCTTGTGAATCTTTCAAACCATGCTCTGGGAGACTGTTTGAGCCCGTATAGAGATTTTTTTAACTTGCATACCTTAGTTCCAAATTTTTTAGAGAAATTAGGTGGAGGCTCCATATATACTTTTTCCTCCAAATCTCCATTCAAAAAAGCATTCTTCACATCTAACGGATTCAAAGGCCAATCAGATTAACTGCAACTGATAAAAGTACCCGAACTATATTTAGCTTTGCCACCGGGGAAAAAGTCTTATAGAGTAATCCACTCCATATGTTCTTATCCACCTCAATCCCTTTTCCAGAAACTAAGTGTCCAAGCACTATTCCCTCTTGTACCATAAAATGGCACTTTTCCCAATTCAAGACGAGGTTAACCTCTTCACAACGCTGCAAGATCTTAGACAAATTGGACAAACAATCATCAAAGTTAGTACCATATACAGAGAAATCATCCATAAAAACTTCCATGATGTTTGCAATAAAATCAGAGAAAATTGCAGTCATGCACCTTTGAAAAGTAGCCGGAGCATTACACAAACCAAAAGGCATTCTCCTATAAGCAAAGGTGCCATATGGACAAGTAAATGTGGTCTTTTCCTGGTCACTGATGAATGGGGATTTGGTGGAATCCCGAATAACCATCCAGGTAACAGAAATATGCATGCTCCGCTAATCTCTCTAGCATTTGGTCAATGAAGGGGAGGGGGAAGTGATCCTTCCTAGTAGCTTTATTCAGCTTCCTATAATCAATGCACATTCTCCATCCTGTGACCGCCCTTGTGGGAATCAGTTCATTTTTCTCATTTTTGGTCACAAGTTATTCCCCTTTCTTAGGAACCACATGCACCGACTAACCCATTCACATGTCTCGAGATTGGGTAAATTACCCCAAAGATCTAACAACTTAAGAATTTCTTTCTTAACCACCTCTTTCATATTAGGATTCAACCTACGTTGATGATCAATGGATGGTTTATGGTCAACTTCCATCAAAATCCTGTGCATGCAAAAGGAAGGATTTATGCCCTTAATATCATCAATTGTGTATCCTATGACCTTTCGATGCATTCTAAGTGCTCTAAGCAATTTCTCTGTCTCTAACTCATTCAAACTAGCACTTACAATGACGGGATAAGAAGAGTTTGGACCAAGAAATTCATACCTGAGAGTGGAAGGGAGGGGTTTGAGTTCTACCTTTGGAGCCTTGTCCTCTTTCCAATCTTCAGGTTTGGGTTTAGACTCAAGCTTTTCTATTTTCGCATTTTTAGGTGGAATTGCTTTGGGTTTGCCTCTAACAGACGGGCATACTCACTACTTCACCTTCAAATTCTGATGAGTCTCTTCCAACCAAGCACATTTCCAATGGATCTTCCAAGTGCATCTTGATGGTTTCTTCTTTCACTACCTGGTGCAATAAATCAATCCTGCAACAAGAATCCTCAAAAGAAGGTTGCTTAATGGACCGAGATATATCAAACTCAACCTTATCATCACCAACAGTCAAGGACAACTTACCATTTTTCACATCAATTATAGCACCTGCAGTAGCCAAGAAAGGCCTACCAAGAATAATGGGAATTTGTGCATCCTCTTCCATTTCAAGTACCACAAAATCAGCAGGAATAAAGAACTTACCCACCCTAATAGGAACATCCTCCAAGATGCCTATTGGGTATTTGACGGATCGATCCGCCAATTGAAGGGAGATAGTTGTGGGCTTTAGTTCACCCACCTCCAACTTCTTACAAACAGAGAAGGGCATAAGACTAACACTAGCCCCCAAATCACACAAGGCTTTATCAAAACTGGTATTCCCAATCAAGCAAGGAATAGAGAAGCTGCCGTGGTCTTTGAGTTTAGGAGGCAACTTATTTTGAATCAAAGCGCTACACTCCTCGCTTAATGCTACGAGTCTCATACTCCTCTAGCTTTCTCTTATTGGACGAGAATATCCTTAAGAAATTTAGCATAGGTAGGCATTTGTTGCAACGCCTCGTTGAAGGGTACATTAATGTACAACTTCTTAAGGACCTCAAGAAACTTCCCAAATTGCTTATCTAGCTTGGCCTTGGCCAATCTTTGAGGAAAGGGCACCGGGGTTGGTAAGGTTTTGGGGGTACATACTTAGACACTTTATCATTGATCTCCTCTTCTTCTAAGGGTTGTGTCCTAGTTGTTTCTTTCTCTTCATCCCTCCTATCCTTATCATTCTCCCCCTTTGCTTTTAAATCTTCTAATTGCTTTCCACTTCTTAAAGTCACAGCCTTACAATGTTCATTAGGATTTATTTCAGTTGTCCTGGAAATTTCCCAAGTGGTCTATTTGAAGAGCTAGCTTGTTGGGCTATTTGAGTTTCCAACATCTTGTTATGAATAGCTAAATTATCAACCTTAGATGTCAACTCCTTAATAGCCTCACTAACAACTTGACCATGGTGCCTAAACTCTTCATTTTGCTTGGTTTGACTCTCTACAAAATTTTCAAGGAGAGTTTCAAGTTTAGACTTTTGTACCTGGGGAATCCAATAGGAGGTTTAGCACCACTTTGCCCAACTTGATTGTTCCTATAGGAGAAATTGGGATGAGACCTCCAACCGGGATTGTAGGTCTGTGAATATGGATCATTGCGCACCTTCGGTGGAATGTCATAGAAATTATGGCATGATTCCATTTGTTCCACCGAAGTGCTTTGCGAGGAACCACTTTCACTTGGCATTCCGCACTCATATGTCCCTCGCATTCCACAAATCTCACAAAAATGTTAGCAAAGATTTATGGCATTAACTCCACTTTTTCAAGCTTATCAAAGCGTTTATTCAATGAGTCAAACTTAGCCATAATTAAACCCACACCATCTATCTCAAACTTACCTCCCGAGAGTTTTCTCGGGTTGTTACCTCTTTCATTGGCCCACTGGTGATGGTTTGCAGCGACATTCTCAATAATATCATAGGCTTCTGTAAGACTTCTATTCATCAAAGCTCCACCGGCTGCAGAATCCAGTGACACCTTTGAAGGATATTCCAATCCATTGTAGAAGGTGTGAATAATTAGCCATTTTTCTAATCCATGATGTGGGCAAGATTCCAACAGCCCCTTGTACCTATCCCAAGCTTCGAATAACGATTCTCCTTCCTTTTGAACGAAGCTTGTGATTTGAGTTCTAAGATGTGCAGTCTTTGAAGGAGGAAAGAATTTATTCAGGAACGCTTGCTCCAATTGATTCCATGTGGTCAATGTGTCGGTGGGTACCGACTTCAACCAAGCTCGAGCCTTGTCCCTTATGGATAATGGAAATAACCGGAGCCGAATGGCATCGACTGAGGCACCTTCAATCTTGAGAGTCTCACGAATTCCAAGAACATCTCCACATGATCATTTGGGTCCTCCGAAGGTAAACCTCCAAACTGATTTTGCCTTATCATGGATAGTAGGGAAGGCGGTATGGTGAAATTCTCAGCTTCAATGGTTGGCTTAGCAATTCCGGATCGCAAGCCCCGAGCATTAGGTGCTGCATACTCCTTTAGCGGTCTGTTGTCCACAGGTTCAGCCATGATTGATGTTGGTTTAAGTACTTCTCTCACTCTTTGTCTTTGTTGTCTTCTCCTTCGATGAAAAGTCCTTTCAATTTCAGAATCTGCTTCAATAAGAGTCCTGAAACGTCTAGAACTTCGCATAAACAAGAAACAAGTCAATTGCAAAGAGCACAAGAAGAGAAATATCCAACGCAGAAATTCAAATGCCTAGAAGAATCAAATTAAATCTGAATTGATAGTCAAAGAAAACACAACACCAAGAACGGCGCCAAAAACTTGTTGTGTTGTAATCGCAAGTGCACGATTTCGTCAAGTAATAAAATTATCGATCCACGAGGACTGAGTTTATGACAACCAATTAAGTTTAATTATGATTATCAAGACAAAACTAGTGATGTAAAGTTGTGATGATAGACAAGAACGCAGAAATTAAAATTTAAAAGTAACAAGAAGATAAACTTTGGGACTTAAACACATAAATTGGTATTAAGAAATCAGTTTTAAGGAATCTAGGATATGGGTTCACCACAATGGAAATCAACAAGTTTGCGGTTCTTTCCTCTCTTCTCAAACTAGGTTATACTTGAAGGTGAATTATCCAAAAGAATTATTGTTTCCTTTCAGAATACAATAACGTATCCAATCTAATCCAATTCCTATTTTCACAACAATTGCATTAAATAGGACCCAATAAGAACAGATAATTCATTGAAAACCTCAAGAGAATTAATCTACTTTCGTGATTTAAAAGCTCGGTTCGTTTTTAGGGTTCTGAAATCAAGAGTCACCTTTCAGTTCTTCCCTTAATATCAAAGATCATGCAAACATGTGGCCAAGCATATTCACAAACAGTTGGTGTGCCCAAAAACTAAATCAAGAGAAACTTAGTATTAAAGAGGTAGAAATTCATGCATCAAACATTGTCAATTGTTCCAATGGGTTACTACCAAATCCTAGAACAAGGAATTACTCAAACATGTTCATTGAAATACAAGCCATAATAATAATATATCCAGAACAAACCAAAAGAAATTTCCAAGAGAAGAGGAGAAAAACTCTTGTGAAGCCTTCTTGTCTTTCCTTTAGCTCTTCTCCCAATCCAAGAGTCTCTCCTCCCCTTGATTCAAGCTTCAAAATCTCCTATTTAGGTCTTCTCTTTCGTGCCTTGGCCTGGTGTCCTCTTTTGACAACCCTCCTCCCTTTAAAAAGGGAAAACAAATCACTTAAAACGTTCAGTAATGCGAACCACGGCCGTGGTGGGGACCACGTCCAAGCCGTGGTCGGGCTCGGAACCGAATTTCTAAAGGCGATTCTCAACCACGGCCGTGGTGTACTCCACGGCCGTGCCGTGGTTGAGTCTGTTTTTCTTGTTTGCTTTTTTTCTTGACTCCCCGAACCATGGCCGTGATGGAAACCACACCCAGGCCGTGGTTGAGTCTGTTTGCCTCTTTTTAGTGCACTTTGCTCCTAATTCAATATCAATTCAACTTAGCTCCATTCCACCTCTTTAAGCTTCAATTTGCCTCGTTCTGCATTACAACACATGCCAAACCGCTTATCCGAACTAAAAGAAAAAACGAATGATGAAATAAACAAATATGCATAAAAGACTATAAAAATGCATGCAAAATGTATGCAAAATGTGATGTGGAATCACACACATCAGTGACTATTTTGAAGCATAATGAAAAAAGAAAAAAAAAGAAGAGAAGGTGAAAGGAACAGAAAGTAAAAATGGAGAACAATAAGAGAAAAGTGTGTTTGAAAACGCAAAGGCAAGTGACAAAACTTAAAGTTTGAACAAGGATCCTTGGTCCCATTTAACCTTTAAACACTTGTTTGACCCTTATATCTTTCATTTCATAACCAGTAACCTTGGTCACATTACAATCCTTAAAAAATCCATTCTAATCAATGAATGATTGTCTTTATTTTCACAAGTTTTAATTTTGAGACAAAAGAGTTATGCTTAGACAAGTATCTAGTTCACTGCTCCTTAAAAAAAAAAGTCTGTTAGGCAAAAAACATGCAAGGGCAGTCTAAAAAAAAAAAGATAAGACAAAAAGAAAAAAAGAGACTTACACTAGTGCAAATTTTTACTCTGTTTAAGTTTGTCCTACATTAGGGCAACTTTTTTTTAATCTCGATTTGGCCTATACTAGGGCAAATCTTTTGATTTAATCTGGCTCTGCATTGGGGCAAATCTTTATGTTTTTCAATTCAGCTATAAATTAGGGCAATTTTTCTAGTTTTATTTGGCTTCACACTGGGGCAAAACCAAAAAAATCTCAAGTTCCCCACACTGGGCTAGGGCAACTTTGTTCTCAAATGGTTTACCCTAGGTTAAATTCTTTTTTTCAATACCTTACACAGGGGGTAAATTTTTGTAGATACTTGATAAAACAATGGTCATGATGTCCAGCTGTCGAGTAAGGATCAATCATATCTAAACTAGGGCAAAAACCCTCTGGCTTTCTTGCTATTCTACTTCTTGTGTCTTTATCCTTTGTAAATACCCTTTGTGTAGTCATACTCCCAAAATCAGTCAAGAAGTTAGTTAGTAAATCACTTTTCGATTGTACTTTTGAATCCATGTATATCTAGTACATGATGCTCCAAGTTGGGTCAACATGAGTACAATAGTACAACTTAACCATTTGATGGTAGTCTCTTGTTGAACAACGCAAGCCAAAGGTGTTCCAAAATTTCAATCGATGAAGGAAATGGCATCCTCAATGGACAATTCAGATTGAAGTGTGTCCGGTGGAAATAAGAACCTTCAGAGGAAGAAAGTCACAAGCTTCTACGCAAGCCATATTTAATGAAGTGGAATTTGAACAAGATGAGATTGACAATGATCCCTTTTGAATATGGGTTTGGTTGGTCAAAGTTTTTTAAGAAGCATTTGATTCAAAACTTTGGTAAATTTTTTTTTCCTCTTTAAGTACATTAATTTTTTTGGCTCATGGCTCATTGCACAAAGTTCTCGGGCTCAAGGCCCACTGCATGAGTTTTTAGGCTCAAGGCCTTTTGCATAAGTTTTTCTGGCTCAAGGCACATTGCATAAAGCTTTCTGGCTTAGGGCCCTTCAAGAGTATTGATGAGAAAATGAAGAATAACTAGGAAAATCATAAAGCAAATTTCATTACTATTCGACTCCTGCTATGGGAAGAAGTTCTTAAGGGTTGTAGAACCAAGAACGATCCAGCTAAAGCTTTGATGTGTCAATTTCATTTACCCAATTTGGTCATGAGAATCTCTACAATAGGACATCCATTGCATCGTGCATCATCTCAAGCATCATATGCACCGTCCTCAAGCATCACATCTATTACATCATCTCAAGCATCACATGCATTGTTCTCAGCATCACATCTATTGCATCACCATGCATCCATGGCATCATGTAGCATCTCAGACATCACATGCAGAGTCAACACCTTTTCTTTTTAGTTCTCAGGGCCCTATACCCATTGCATTTTCATTTATGGGTCCCCGTACCCATCTGACTTTAGTTTCCGGGTCCCCGCGCCCATTGTCTTTTAGTTTCCAGGTCCCTGCACCCATCTGCCTTTAGTTTCTGGGTCCCCACACTCATCTGCCTTTAGTTTTCGGGTCCTTGCACCCATTGCTTTCACGGCAAGTCAGGACCTTATGTCCATTATCTTTTCATTTCCAGGTCCTTGCACCCATCGCTTTCACAACAAGCTAGGGCCTTATGCCTATTGCCTTATCATTTTCGAGTCCTCGTACCCATCGCTTTCACGATAAGCCAGGGCCTTATGCCCATTGTTGTTTCCTTTCGAGGTCCTTACACCCATCGCTTTTACGGCAAGCCAGGGCCTTATGCTCATTGTCGTTTCCTTTCTGGGTACTCGCATCCATCGCTTTCATGGCAAGCTAGGGCCTTATGCCCATTGCCTTTTCCTTTCCGGGTACTCATACCTATCGCTTTTAGTTTTCATGGCAAGCCAATGCCTTATGTCCATTGCCTTTTCCTTTCCAGGTCCTCGCACCCATCGTTCAAGCTTTTTATCTTTTCGTTCAAGCTACAACAGATACCCGGGTCTGCAAGCTTTTTCACCCATCGTTTTAAGTTTCCTGTCAAGCTTCGGTGGATACCTGACTCCGTAAGCTTTTTTCCTTTCCTGCTTTAAGTTTCCTATCAAGCTTCGGTGGATACTCGACTCTGCAAGCTTTTTACCTTTCAGGGTCCTCTTACCCCACGTTTTCACCTTGTTTTAATGTTGTTGCGTTTTGCATCAATCTACATATTTTATACCAAAAAAAAAGAGAAGGGAGATAACACAAAAAGGAAAATAAAAATTTTCATGGACAAAATTGAATCAATTCCTTTGTTTCCCATTTATTTTAAATGTAAAGCAAAGGGGGATAACTGTTGATACTCAATTTTGTCTATAAAATTTTTTATTGCTTTATCAACAACTAATTTTGTGAAAGGATGCTTAATTGCAATGTTTTGAACGTTTTTCCATATTTTATTAAAAAAAATAAAAAATACTTTTTTCTTTTCTTTTCTCATAATTAAAACAAAAAGAAAAAAACAAAAAAGAGAAAAGAGAAAATAAAAAATAAGTATAATAATAAAAACAAAAAATTTGTAACACGTTGCTAGCTGTTCATGTAACACCCTCCCTAGGGTATCACATGTCTGACTCCCGACTCATAATCTGAAAATCAATTCATAAAAGGTTTGAGTTATGAAAATATGAGTTTCAAAATCTCTTCTTTACTGAAACGTAAATTTACTGAAAATATTAGGTAATATTGAAAATCATATTTCAACTATTCATTATGCAATGTTGACACCAATTAATATTTCACAATTTAAAGAGAAATATAAAACTAACAAACTTTTTTTTCTAACAGTAGCAAACCCCATGACGGGTCCTACTTAATAGCACGGTACAACACTAACGTTAAAACTTAACATACTTATTCTGTTGTGTATCCATCTTGTTGCATCAGAACTCTACTCCTTGTCTACTCAGAACACCTTCGAACTTGAGACAGCCACTCTTCAATGTTTTCATCAATCTCTGAGTATCCATCGCCCGTTATGTCTAAGACAACTCGATCCTTCTATTATTTGATTTTAATAGTACAGACATAACAAAACAACATAACAAAGAGGTGAGATCACCTACACCAGTACCAACATGGTAGCACAGAGATAACACAAACAACATATCATACAGATATATCATACCAGAATTCCAATAATGCACTCAACATTAATCAACTATCATCATCATACCATTAACATTATTATCATCACACAATAATCACAATAATGTCATCAACATGATTATCATCATCATCATCCAAGTATTCAAAACAATTGTCATAGCCAATATTCCTCAATTAATATATCACACAGATATAAATGTTCAGATTATGCATGTACATAAGACTCGATTTCCTACTCCATAGAGCTAAACTCAGGTTGGAGAAATGATCGAAAAGATCTGTCGGTACCACATGCCTCAGACCACGTGCTATAATCCTCATTTTGATTTTGCACATCTAGCATATACACGACAGTCTTTATCAGATCTTGATTAAGAATAGTGTCTCGGTCAGGATCATCGGTGTGTTGCATCGGTCTAACCTACGGGAAGAAGCGCGACCAACCACCCGTGTAAGCAACCCGCACCCCGATGCCCCCAAGGTCAACAAGTGACCTACACTACGCATATCGCACCCACTCAAGAGGTGTATTTCTCCTAGGCAATCAGTCATATCCAGTCCTCATCGGACCATTCCAATGCATGTATAATGCACCAAATCCAATCACAGACAAATATGTCATTTTCTCACAAACAGTGTATGGACACTGGTTCAACAGTAATCATACTGTACTTTCAACAACGAAAATCATGTTATCACGTTTTCATAGTTGTAAAACACTTTTACCGTATTTTCACAATCGCGTAACATTTCTGTTATGTTTTCACAATCCAAAAACGTTATTGTTACGTTTTCAAAATATCATAACACTTCTGTTACGTTTTCAAAATGCCGCAACTCTTCTGTTACACTCTTAAATCACGTATTAATTTTTCAACGTTTTTCTCAATCGCGTAAAAATATACGTTTCTCAAATCCCATAATATTTTTTCACTGTTTCAAAATCGCGTAACTTAAAAATCATTCTTTTACGTCAGGTAAATCATTTTCTATCATTCTCAAAATATTTAAAACACTTTCCAAATCTCATAACAATTTTCCTCCATTTTCACAATCGCATAAAAAATATTCTATCGCTATTCAATCACGTAGTGATTTATCAACAGTAGTTCAAATCACGTAAAATATTTAAACGTAAATTCAAATCACGTATAAATATTTCAACGTATTTAAAATCACATAGAAATATTTTTCTATATCACGTAACTTAAAAATCACGTTTTTAAGATACGTAAATAATTTTTCACCACAATTTCATTACAGAAAATATTTCTTGACCTTTAAAAATTCCTTTTTAACTTTTCTCAAATAATATAACTTTATACTTCATTTAATATATTTTCTTACTCAAGAAAATATTTGTCTACAGTTCTTTACTCAAGAAATTCTTTTTCAAAATATAATTCACAAAAATCACTTTTCCATTGATGTAAATCAACGTTTCAAAACTTAACATTTTCTAACGTATTTCAAAACTTGAAAATAAGTTATACGTTAGTAAATTTTCAAAACACCATTATATTCTCCATTTTCCCCAACAATTCTAAAATAAATTCTCTTCAAAACAAATTAAGATTCAAACCCTTGTAACTTTTCTTTTTCATTTTCATATGAAAGTTCATTTCTCAAGTGATAAAATACTTTGATTCCCTTTCCAAAATCCTTATACTAAAACATTTTGTTCAAACATTTTGTTTCCACTTTAAAATTACTTTGTTTCATAAAACCAAAATTATTCCAACCTCCAAAAATCGTAGAGTCTTTGGCCATTGAAGCCATCAAATATTTTTCTTCTAAATTGATATGGTTTTACACAAATAAAACCATTAAAAATTCTTTGTTTTCAAAACCGAAATACCGATGGTCATAAAAACCAAACTCATTTGTTCAAATTCATTTTTACTTTCCTTACAAATCCTTTTTCACTTTCTTTGCAAATTCTTGAAATTATCATTGCTATTTTCATTTAAATCTCATGTTTAGTAAAACACTTAGAAACTTTTTACACAAAATAAATCAATAAAAATCCTTTTAAAACCGTATTCATGTACTCTTTGAAAAATAAATTCCTTGTTTATTTTTCTTACTTTTCTAAACATCCATTTTCATCATTCAAGAAAATATTAATTTGTGAACACCTATTTTGAGGTGTCTTAACCAAAATTCACCATGTTTTTAGGGATCAAAAATTAATTCCCTTGTTCTTGAAAATTTTCAATATGAACCCTAATCAAGGGCATCAAAACCGTAGCTCTTCCTTTTCCATTGGAACCAAAATTAATTTTCTTTTCATCATCAAATCATGGCATACACATACATACACAATATATATATATATATATATATATATATATATATATATATATATATATATTAAAAGCATGCCATATTATCATCATGCATAGTATAAGCATACCATCAAAATCATAAACTCATGCAAAGCATATTAAGCATGGGCAATTAATCAAAGCTCATAAACACATATAAATTATTACATGACCATGGATATGAATCCTCACATTGATTCACCATCCATCAAATATAAGACCATCTCCCACCACCATACCTGGTTGGTGAGATGGATCTCCCTCTTACCTCTTGAAGATCCTCAAAAGCTTTTTGATATTGCTTCTTTTTCCAAGTCCTTCACCACCAAGGGCTTCTCAAATACAAAACAAAATACATAAAAATTAGTATACTAAGCTTGATTGAGAAAACCATGGATCAAACATGGTTTAGATCATGAAAAAGAGAGAAGAAATGAAGTTTCCTTATACTTCACCTCAAAAACCCAATAACATGGATCTTGAAGAAACTCCTTGAAGATGAATGATTTAGAGAAAGTCTCCAACATGAAAGTTGCTTAGAATATCATGTAGATTCAAGATCTATGGTTGGATGAAATTAAAAGAGCTTGAATGGTGGTTTTGAGTGTCTTGACCGAATGGTTTCTCTTGAAGCACAAAGATGGAATTTTTGATTTTTGATAGAAACTTGAAGCTTGGATTTGAAGCCCAAGATGAAAGATTTTGGAAAAACTCATAACTAGAGATGTTCTTAGAATGATGTTTAGGTTTAGAAAATCAAGTTGGATGAAATTAAAAAGTGATGGAAGGTGTTCTTGAAGTGCTTGGCCGAAATATGAAGAAGGAGAGAAATGGAAAGAAAACTTTTGTGTTTTGGTTCTTGATAATTTTGGAGACAAGAATGAATGATCAATAATGACCAAAGGTGATCAATTGTAGTCTTCAAAGCTCCTAAATTCAGACCACAATCGTAGCCCCCCTTCTTGCATTCTTCTTGAGTGCTATTTGATCAATAATGATCAATTATGATGAAACATTGACTAAGACCAATAATAATGACATGAAACTTTTTCTTTGGCCTAAAAAGGCTACTCAAAAATGTCTCCTAAACAATCCAAAACTATCCCCTTCCATGCATGCTTCTCCTTGTGCATTCAATAAATGACCATAATAATTAGCCACCATTTGGAGCATTTCTAGCCATTGATTAATTCAATGGTTAGGATTTAGGTAGACTTTTGATTTTAGAAAACTTAATCTAGGCCATTGGATTTTTCTCCTTTAAATTCTAGCCATTAGATGTGTCTCCAAAATAAAGGGTCAAGATTACTCCTTCAAACTTTTAATCCAAGGGTCCTAATTAGTTTTAACCATTTTAGAAGACTAACTCTCCACCCTTGATTAATTCTTCATCTAATGGTCATAAATGGTCTTTGTTACTTTTTAAGACTAAATCTCCACCCTTGATTTAATCTAAATCCAATGGTTATAAATGGTCATAGCCACTTTATATGACTAATTCTACACCGTTGATTAAATCTATGGTTGATATTAAAGCCTCCCTTATTAAGCTTGTCTAGATTAAATCTCCACTATTGATTAGATCAATGGTTAACATCCAATGCTTCTTCATTAAGTTTATTTCTCAACCGTTGATTAAATCAAAATCAAGTCTCAATCATTAATTAAATTAATGGTGGATATCCAAACCACCAAGGTTGACTTAAGTAATATAATTTCTATTTTTATCTGCTAAAACCCCACAAAAAAAATATTTACTATATTTTTATCACCTGATAATTAAATACAGTACAAAACACAGTACAAGAAAATTTCTAAAACTATCTCCGGATTCAGGTTTAGTAAGATCCCCTGTCTCCGTCTAAATAGTACAAACTTTTCTATGCGTAGAAAATTTTTTGCTTTGCGGGACCCACTTGGACCCACGTATGGCCATCTGGGCCCACATACACCCCTCTGGGCCCATAAGCAGAAAAAAATTTCATAATCATCCACAAAAATCATAAAAATTAGAAAATTCACAAATATCAAATCAGATTACGTAAAATAATTACCTAACGGTAAAAATTAAATTACGTAAAGTTTTCCTCGGCCCGAAAAATTTTTATTTTCCTGACACGGAGTAAATCACTCAAAAAGATCAAATACGCTGACGAAATAAACAAAATAATTTTACAGTATACAGAAATTACTAAACAGTAAAATTCTGTTAACTGTCAAAATTACTGTTTAAGAGATACAGAAATTTGGGGTGTTACAGTTCAACCCCTGCATCCTTCCATCTTTGCAGAGGGCCATGTAGCACCAAGTAGCTCTCTGCCAAGTTGCTTTCCACACAAGACTCAATGCCTTTCTGCAGCACATTGGATAAACCAAAAAGCTTGAAAGAAGAAGGCAACAGAGATGGGGAAGAGTGAAGGTTGTGAGGCAGAGAAGCAAAACACAAAAATGGAAATTGAGAGAAGACTTGAGCTTGGTTCAACCACTCCACACGCTATCTGTAACACCCCTTAATATAGTAACCACAACACAATCGTCATTACACCATAGTTACTAAATACAGGCGTGTCACAGTTCCAATTACAGTAATTTCAAAGTTGAAGTTATTTCTATTGAGCATAAATAGAAAATGGGAGCCTCGAAT
Organism: Ormosia emarginata; assembly: GCA_029884605.1. Classification (NCBI taxonomy): domain Eukaryota; kingdom Viridiplantae; phylum Streptophyta; class Magnoliopsida; order Fabales; family Fabaceae; genus Ormosia; species Ormosia emarginata. Next base: position 112,737 of record JAQQTP010000013.1, on the reverse strand, counting down.
GAAACATAATTAGTACCCAACCATTTTATAAAGTTCTGTAATTGGCTAGTTGACATGGACAATGATTTTGATGATAACAAACATTAAGATGATGAGAAGATCAAGTCCAAGGTTTTCAAGATTAGCTTTAGGACTTAAGGTCTTTGTAAGGAGACTCATTGGATATCTCATTGATTTTGGTCATAAAGAAATATTTTCAAAATTGTTTTAAATTAAATATCACAAATCCAAATCATGGTTTTGAAAGCATTTAAAAGTGTTAAAAGCCTTTTTTCAACAGAGGTATTCGAATACCATTTAAAGGTATTCGAATAACATCCTTATATCACGTTTTTACAAGGCTTTTTAATCAGAGGTATTCGAATACCTCTGATGGTATTTGAATACGGTATTCGAATACCTCCTGATGGTATTCGAATACCACAGGATTTCTGAAATAGAAAGAAATGGCTATAATTCAAATTTAAATGGATATTAATTGTTTAAACGACTCTTTTTCTCAAATGCTCTATAAATAGAGACCTTGGGTCTCTTCTAAAGGTTGCCCAACCACTTGAATTATTTTTGCTTGTGTCAAAAATGTGATTCATTATTTTTCTTATTTTCTCAGTGCTCTTTTCGCCAAAATCTTGAGATATCCTTAGAGAGCTCCATAGTGCTTCAAGTTGTAATATTTGCTCTGAGTGAGAGTTTCTCTTCTTCATCTATTTATCGATATATTGTATTGTGAGGGTGAGGTATCCCTCGGTAAAAGGGTGAGGTATCCCTTGTTGTAAAGAAGGTGAGGTATCCTTCAAAGGGGTGAGGTATCCCTCTAAGGTTTGTGTAAGGGTGAGGTATCCTATCCTGTGAGCCGAGGCTTTAGCACAAGGGTAGAGTTTCCCTGTGTGTGAAAAGTGCTCTATTGTGTAAAGGTTGCAAGCACCTGTTTTTAAGCTTGTATTGAATAGTGAAAAATCTCGAACTGTATTTCGGGGACTGGACGTAGGCCACAAGTGGTTGGTGGTCGAACCAGGATAAACATCGTGCCTGCTTTTCTTCTTTCCTTAATCTTTTGTCTTTCTGCACTTTATTTATTATATCTTGCAATTTAATTTCTAGTTGTTCTTCTTATCTTCATCTTATTCACGCCTTTTATTATTTAAATTCAGCATAGTTTATTTGTTTAAGGCTTTTGCGAAAAATTTTTAAATACTCAATTCACCCCCCCTCTTGAGTACTGAAGCCACTTGGACAACAAGTGGTATCAGAGCTAGACTCTTGTATAAAGAGCTTAGCCGCTTCAAGAGTACATGGCTTCATCAAATGTTTTATCATAAGCAACTTCCATAAATCGACCACCCTTTTTCAATGGGGATGGTTATGCATATTGGAAGGAAAGAATGAAAATCTTTATCGAGGCTATTGATCTAGATGTGTGGGATGCTGTAAAAAATGGCGCATTTATACCTACACGCGTTGTCAATGGTGTAAAAACCGAGACACCTAGAAGTGATTGGTCTAAAGATGATAAAAGAAAAGTTCAAAATAACTTAGTAGCCAAAAACATCATTACCTCAACTTTGGGACATGATGAATTTTTTAGAATTTCAAATTGCAAAACTGTTAAAGAAATGTGGGACACTTTACAAGTTACCATGAGGGTACTAGTGAAGTTAAGAGGTCGAGAATCAATTCTCTAACTCGTGAATATGAATTATTTACAATGAACCAAGGAGAAAGCATTCAAGAAATGCAAAAGAGGTTCACCCACATTGTTAATCATCTTGCATCATTAGGAAAGAATTTTACTAACGAAGATTTGATTAACAAAGTGTTGAGATGTCTTAGCAGGATTTGGCAACCAAAAGTAACAGTAATTTCAGAATCAAAGGACTTGACAACTATGTCATTAGCAACTCTTTTTGGAAAACTTCATGAGCATGAATTAGAACTCAACATGCTTGACCAAAGTGAGGAAAACGATAAAAAGAAAAAGGGGATAGCTCTTAAAGCCACCACCTCCACTGTCAATAATGAAGAAGAAGACGATGGAGATGACGTGGACAACATTGAGCTAAATGAACAAAATCTCAATCTTCTAGTAAGAAAATTTGGTAAGTTCCTAAAGAAAAAGAGAACTCAAAGAAGATCGCCATTTCCCCCAAAGAAAGTTGAAAAGAAACCCTCTAAAGAAAGAAGAGTCTACATAGCATGGGATGACAATGATATGGACTCCACTGATAGCTCAGATAGTGAAGAAGCTCATCTATGTTTTATGGCGAAAGGAGAAGAAGAAGAAGAAGAAGAAAGCGACAACGAGGTAAATTCTGACGTATCTCCTTCTTATGATGAGTTACAAGATGCCTTTGAAGAATTGCATGACGAAACTTTAAAACTCACAAAACAAATTTCTTCTTCTAAGAAAAAAATCTCTTCTTTAGAAAATCAAATTCTTATTTTAAATAAAGAGATTGAAGAATTAAAAATTGAAAATGAAACTTTGGGAATTATTGATGCATGCTCATCTCATCCTCACATGCTTCTACTTCGTATTCTTGTTCTTCATGTCATTTGCTTGAAAATGAAATTGAAAATTTAAAGAACACCCTTGCCAAATTCACATATGGAAGAGATAATTTAAATATTTTATTAGGAAAACAAAGGGTTGTTTTTCAAAAAGCTGGAATAGGATATAACCCGAATAATCAACACAAATCCTATAAAAATTTCTTTGTTAATTCTAGCATTTCATGTAGCCCATTTATTAAATGTTTCTATTGTGGGAAGAAGGGTCACAGTGCTTCAACATGCAATGCAAGAAAGAATGTTAACACAAAAATTGGGACAAAAATGGTTTGGGTTCCAAAGGGTACATTGCCCAAAACTGACACTCAAGGACCCAAGAAAATTTGGGTACCAAAAACCAAAAATTAAATTGTGTTGCAGGTGTGCTTGAAAGCCTAGAACTGACTTCGGCATTTTTGAAAGTGGCTACTGCGAGCACAAGACCGGAAATAACTTCAAGCTCTCTTCCTTCTTTTCATGAAGCTTGAAGTTGCAACCATGAAATAATTTCTTAATCATTGGAACAGATAAGAAAATAATGGCAAATAATAAGGCAAGCTCTCTTACGGTATTGCTTTTGTGTTTCCATCATCGGGTAAGGTTTTCGCCTCTCAAACATGTAGTTCTGGACATAATATATATGCTATCCTGTTTAAGTTATTCGAATAACTATCTTTGGTATTCGAATACCATTACTTTGTTCGTATAAAATCTGTCATTTTCTGATAGGTCTATTCGAATACCACCATAAGGTATTCGAATACCATACATCAGTACAGAGTTCTTGTGGTTTTATTAGCTGGGGCATTCGAATACCCAAATGTGTATTCGAATAACCTAAAAAATCTTCATCAGTACTTGTTACATGCTATCTGGAGTATTCGAATACCTTACAAGGCATTCGAATACTTGCTCCTTCTGGAGTTTATAAAATGTGATGGGTATTCGAATACAGCAAGAGGTATTCGAATACCACATGGCTGAAAGCAAGTTTTTCATCATCCTCTCTATTTCGTTTATGCTTCTATTCTTTTTTCTTGCATATGCAATGCAAATAACATGCTTTTAATCTTATTTCATCAACCTTCATTTATGCCTTATATGAAAATCACATGATGTTCTTAAATGCATATTTCTTGGCTTGTTCTTGCCCTTTTATTTTTTTTTCTAAAATATGCTCAATGTAATTGGCTATTGTTTTGATATACGAACAAGTGCAATAAGTGGTATATGAAATATTTAATATCTATGTTTTTATTGACATATGTCAGATTTATAAGAATTTGTTAACAAGTGGTAAATGCTTAGAACATCTTGACAAGTGATATCAAACAAGTGGTAAATGCTTTACATTTTGACAACAAGTGATATCAAAGTGGTATGAACATAATAACAAGTAATAACAAATGATAACAAATGATATCAAACAAGTGATTTCTTGGCCAAATTAATCGATAAATATATTTTTGCCCTTGAGAATCATTTGCTGCTTTTGCCTCATTGTTTTAAATGCTTATTGGCTTATGAGTTTGACTAACCCTTATGGATCCAACATTAATGGATACCAATGAAAGCACTCTGAATTTTGTTGTAGGAGAACACTACCTCAAGCATAAATTTAAATGGACAAAATTCATTCAACTTGAGGACATGCATATATTGTTTAATATGATAAAATGAGAGAGAAAAATACTTGCCCCATCTTTTTGATCATGACAAAAGGGAGAGAATGGTATCAAATGTACAAAAGGGGGAGAACAAGTTTAAATGTCTTTGTTTGAGAAAAGTCAAAAAAAAAAAGTCAAAACAAAAATAGAAATTGGATTCCAAAAGTAAGGGGGAGCTGCTCTGCATATCTCTGATATAAATCACCTCTTATGAAAAAGAGGAGGATTTGTCATCATCAAAAAGGGGGAGAATGTAATTGGCTAGCTGACATGGACAATGATTTTGATGATAACAAACATTAAGATGATGAGAAGATCAAGTCCAAGGTTTTCAAGATTAGCTTTAGGACTTAAGGTCTTTGTAAGGAGACTCATTGGATATCTCATTGATTTTGGTCATAAAGAAATATTTTCAAAATTGTTTTAAATTAAATATCACAAATCCAAATCATGGTTTTGAAAGCATTTAAAAGTGTTAAAAGCCTTTTTTCAACAGAGGTATTCGAATACCATTTAAAGGTATTCAAATAACATCCTTATATCACGTTTTTACAAGGCTTTTTAATCAGAGGTATTCGAATACCTCTGATGGTATTTGAATACGGTATTCGAATACCTCCTGATGGTATTCGAATACCACAGGATTTCTGAAATAGAAAGAAACGTCTATAATTCAAATTTAAATGGATATTAATTGTTTAAACGGCTCTTTTTCTCAAATGCTCTATAAATAGAGACCTTGGGTCTCTTCTAAAGGTTGCCCAACCACTTGAATTATTTTTGCTTGTGTCAAAAACGTGATTCACTATTTTTTCTTATTTTCTGTGCTCTTTTCGCCAAAATCTTGAGATATCCTTAGAGAGCTCCATAGTGCTTCAAGTTGTAATATTTGCTCTGAGTGAGAGTTTCTCTTCTTCATCTATTTCTCTGATATACTGTATTGTGAGGGTGAGGTATCCCTCAGTAAAAGGGTGAGGTATCCCTTGTTGTAAAGAAGGTGAGGTATCCTTCAAAGGGGGTGAGGTATCCCTCTAAGGTTTGTGTAAGGGTGAGGTATCCCTGCAGGCTGAGGCTTTAGCACAAGGGTAGAGTTTCCCTGTGTGTGAAAAGTGCTCTATTGTGTAAAGGTTGCAAGCACCTATTTTTAAGCTTGTATTGAATAGTGAAAAATCTCGAACTGTGTTTCGGGGACTGGACGTAGGCCACAAGTGGTTGGTGGTCGAACCAGGATAAACATCGTGCCTGCTTTTCTTCTTTCCTTAATCTTTTGTCTTTTTGCACTTTATTTATTATATCTTGCAATTTAATTTCTAGTTGTTCTTCTTATCTTCATCTTATTCACGCCTTTTATTATTTAAATTCAGCATAGTTTATTTGTTTAAGGCTTTTGCGAAAAATTTTTAAATACTCAATTCACCCCCCTCTTGAGTACTGAAGCCACTTGGACAACAAGTTCCACTTAAATCAACATCCATTATGGAATCATTATAACGTTTCACTTAAATTATCATCCCTTATGAATTCATTTTCCAGAGAGATTTCTCTTGTTCTTCCTTTATGTTCAAAGTCATTCTAATCCACAAGATAAAGTATTGTTCTTTATTCTTTCCATTTTATGAGCTCCTAAGGGATCTAAAATTTCCCAATCATCTAGGTCTCCATTCTTGCACTACATTTTGTGGCATTTTGTCTTAAAAATCCGTGAGCCTCATTACAACATAAGTCCACCCTTTTTCCTTCATCACAATATTGATCACTTACCATTTAATCACTTAACTCTCATTTTACACAAAATCAATCCAACTTCCTAGAATCCATGACCAAAACCGTGGCCTCCAAAGTCCATTACTAACATCAATTTCTTCCATTTTATGCATTAATTTCTTGATATATAACCACTCAAATTTTAGTTCACACAAAATCATTCCTATTTCCCTAAATTTCAAGCCAAAACCATGGCCTCACCTTAGGTTAGAAAAGCCTCAAAAATTCCCATCCATTAATTCTAACATTATCATTCAACCTTTAATTACATAAGCTTTATTTTATTTGTGTACAAAAACTAATTTATACCCCAAAATCCTAGCCAAAACCATGGACTCACATTAGGGTAGGAAACTCCAAATTTTTCATTTAACAACCCTAACATGATCAAGCAATTTCAACACATCCAATACATTCAAGATCACCATTCAAGCATTAATCCAATTCAAGAATACTTAAACATGCAAAATCACCAAACAAAGTGAGCATACCAACATGGATTTCTCCATCAACAATCACACAAAGATTTCCTTACTACCAAGATAGGTTGAAGAGGATTGTCTCCCTTTTACCTCTTGAAGACAACACAAAGAAGTAAGCCTCTTGGTTCCTTGTAGGAATTTTCGTATTACACATTCAAGGAAATCCTAAGGACATCAAAACTCATCAAAATCATCATCAAAGCTTAGAAAAGGAACCCTTGATCTCTTACGAAAATGAGGAGAAAAGGTGGAAAAGTCATGAACTTTACCTTAAAGGTTCCAACTTTGAAGCTTGATAGATCCAAAACGAAAATGGATGATTTTGGTGATGGTCACAACATGAAAGTTGCTTAGAATGATGCCTAGATTCAAGATCAAGGGTTGGTTTAATGAAAAAGCTTAGATGGCCAAAAATGGTGGTGTTGGCCATGGAAGAGGGTGAGAAAATAGAGAGGAAAGGTTGAGTTTTTGAAGATGATTCCAACTAGAAAAGTGTTTAGAATGTAATGGAGATCAAGGAAATGTGGTTATTTAGAAGAAAAGCTTGAAGACTCCAAAAATGGTGTCTTGGCCGAATATGAGAGGAGGAGGAGAGAAAGGTGATGACTTTCTTTTGTGAAAGAAAAAGATCCAAAAGGTGATAAAAGGAAAAACCAAAAAAGAAGAGCTCGACAAGGAAATTGAAGACTTGGAGAAGAAACTCGAGGTTGCTCGTCAGTCGCAACCAAAAACTTCAAACAACATTAGAACAAGGGGTTGCCAGACAACGAGTATTGCCAATAATACCAAGCAATGGGTGTGGAAGCCAAAAGCCATTAGATATTGGCAAAAATAAATTCTCTTGAAGCGGAATATCAAATGCACCTGCTCCGACAAGCAATCTTTAGAAGATTCCTGGGGGTTCTTCAAAAATTCTAAGTATTTTTTTTTTTATACATTGTCGGTCTATCTATCCGACAATTTGTATGGCCTCTAGGCCGATACTTAATAAAACATTCTTTTTATCAATTTCCAATACCCCTTTTTTATTATTGCTTCTATAATTCTATATATTTTAAATGCTCTTTCATTCTGTTTCTTTTCAATGCATCTCGTAACTATACATCATAATTAATTTAATTAATTATAACGTAAGTTACAAAACGTAAGTTAATAACCTATTCCGCAAAAAATCCCTATAAATAGTGTCCTCCAAGACACCAAGGTTCAAAGATTATAACCCAACCCTTCCTTTCTTCCTTTTCAATGAAATTTACCATGTCATCGAGAAAATTTCATCTTCTCTCAATGGAAAAATGGAAGAAGGCTTCGTATTAATGGTGACTCTTATTTTGACCTTCAAGAAGAATCGTAATATTCTTGATGAGCTTCGAAGAATCATCGTAAAAACCCAATGTTTTTAAAACATGGTTATTATGACGAGAATGGCTCATCGTGAGTAGACGACCATCCAAAATCTCGTCCAGGACAAGTTAAGGGTCGTCTGCTCCTTCCTCTTCCTCGTCATACGAGCTCAATTTAGAACACATTCAAATTTTTGGGAGAAGCTTCGGTTTATTTAGAATAGGTTTATTTCTCTCATTATCTTTCTTGACAATCTAAATCCGAATGTAACATCAAAAAGTTTTAAAAAATACATAAAATATGTATTTTGTATTTGTCAAATATATGAATGAAATTTCATTTTTACTCAATTTCTATCTTCACTTCATACATTGTCGGTTTATATGGCTTTAAATATTTGCCATTAATTGATTTAATCCTCAAACCAGAATTAATCTCGACAAGTGCATAAGCATTCCCAGAAAATACTTTTGAGTAATTTTAAATGGTCCTTCCCATTTTAGGGACCATTTTTCATATTCTCGACAATTCTTATCCATGGGCAGAATAACTTTCCAAACCAAGTCACCAATCATAAAAGATTTATACTTAACTCGACTGTCGTAAAATTTTGCAATTCTTTCTTTTTATCGAATCAAGTTTTCTAGAGCTACTAATCTTTCATCACTTAATTCGTTTAATTCATCAAACATCAAGTTCCAATAATATTCAATTGGTAACTCGTCTTGTTTTTGAATTTGAATGGATTGAAGATTGATCTCAACTGGTAACACTACATCATGACCATAAACTAACTTATATGGTGAAGTGCCCGTCGATTCTCTTAGTGAATTTCTATATGCCCATATAATTTGATTAAGGGTATTATGCCAGTTTCTAGGTTGTCGACCAATATGCTTTTTAATCAAATTTATGATTATTTTGTTCATGGCCTCTACTTGGCCATTCGCCTGAGCATAATATGGCGTCGACGTGAGCATTTTAATTTTCCTTGAACTGGCATATTCGACAACTTTCTTTCCAATGAATACTGATCCTTGGTCAGTTGTCAAAGTTTGTGGTATTCCAAACCGACAAACTATATTATCTTCAATAAAGTTAATTACATCCTGCTGAGTTACATCCTTCAAGGCTACAGCCTCAACCCATTTGGTGAAGTAATCGACTCCTACTAGAATGTATTTGTGTCCTTTCGACGAGACAGGATGAATTTAGCCAATTAAATCCAAAGTCCATCCTCTGAAAGGCCAAGGTTTAACTATAGCATGTAACTCACTGGCAGGAACATTTTGTATATGGCCATGTCTTTGACAATCTTCACAAGACTTGGCAAACATAATACAATCCCTAACTAGTGTTGGCCAATAATACCTTTGACGTCGAAGGACCCATTTCATCTTTTCACCTGCCTGATGAGCTCCACAAATTCCTTCATGGACTTCTGCCAAGGCAATATAAGCCTCTGCTTCACTCAGGCAAACTTCTAAATTTTCATCGACAGACTTTCTATACAGGGCTCCCCCTAATACCACAAACTTCGATGCTCTATACTTGAGCTTTCTATGCACATCTTGACTGGGATTTTCCAAATAACTCAATATTGGTTGTCTCCAATCATTAATCGTCGAAATGTCGTTTTGTAGTATATCTCTTTCCTCTAATGGATATAAAAGTTCCCTTATTTCCATTAGATTTGTAAGAACCTTGAATGAAAGTCTATACCCAGAGGCTACTTGTGCTAATTCATTAGCCTCTTCATTTAAATCTCTGGAAATGTGTTCGACAGTTATCTCGTCGAATTGTTTCATTAACTTACTTGCCACAATATAATATTTCATTAGATTTTCACTAACACATTTATATTTTTGGGCAAGTTGCTTAACGACCAACTGCGAATCACTAAATATATGCACATTACGTGCTTTCATTTCCACTTGTATCTCCAATCCGACAATTAAGGCTTCATATTCAGCCTCGTTGTTAGAACAAGTATATTTAAGTTCAAACATGAACTTAGTTGGAGTACCTTGAGGGGAAACAATTAAAATCCCCACTCCAATTCCATTTTGATGCCTTGAACCATCAAAATATAAACACCAAGGTTTTAAACCGACAATATTTATATTTTCTACATCCAGACAAGGATGATCGGCCAAGAAATCGGCAATTGCTTGACCTTTTATTGCTTCTCTTATTGGTACATATTGTAAAGAAAATTACGACAAAGCGATAGTCCATTTTCCAATACGACCATTTAACACTGGTTTTGATAACATATATTTTATTATATCAGTTTTTGACATAACCAGTACATTACAAGGCATCATGTAATATTTAAGCTTAGTACATGAGAAATACAATGCTAAACAAAGCTTCTCTATTGCACTATATCTTCTCTCGACATCATTTAAAACCCGACTAAGATAATACACGGCCCTTTCGACGCCATTTACATCTTGAGCTAGCATACTTCCTATGGTTTCTTCTGATGCTGATATATACAATTTCAACGGTCGATGAGGCACTGGAGGCATCATGACCGGTGGTTTTGTCAAATACTGCTTTATCTGGTCGAAATGGATCTAACTCAAAATCATTGGTAGTCCCTAGCCAACTTGTTTGAACAAAAATATATCTCTCAAACCAAATACAAACCTCACTACATATCCTTTACACACCTAAACGCTTCTTGGTGGCAAGGTTCCCACACAAAATCCTATTCAGCCTTCAACTTGATCAATGGAGCAAAAACTCTGGTTCTTCCTGACAAATTAGATATAAATCTTCTTAGGAAGTTAACCTTTCCTAAAAAAGATTGCAATTCTTTCTTGTTTGTCGGTGGTGTGGCCTCCAAAACTGCCTTGGCTTTATTCTTGTCCACTTCTATACCTTTTTTATGGACTAGGAAACCCAAGAATTTGGCAGCCGACACTCCAAAATCGCATTTTTCTGGATTCATCTTAAGGCTATGCTTCCTCATTCTGTCGAATGCCTGCCTTAAGTTTGTCAAATAGCTTTCTTTTGTTACCGACTTGACAATGACATCGTCGATGTAGACTTCCATAAATTTTCCAATGACATCATGGAAAATTATATTCATTGCTCTCTGATAAGTGGCCCCTGCATTCTTTAAACCAAAAGGCATGACTATCCATTCAAATGTCCCAATAGCTCTTGGGCACCTGAAGGCAGTTTTCGACACGTCCTCTTCGGCAATAAAAATTTGATTATAACCTGCATGACCATCCATAAAACTCAATAATTCATGTCCAGATGCGGCATCAACTAACATGTCCGCAATTGGCATAGGATACTCATCTTTAGGTGTGGCAGTGTTCAAATTTCTAAAATCTACACATATTCTTAACTTGCCATTTTTCTTAACTACAGGAACAATATTAGAAAGCCATTCGACATACCTGGCTGTTCTGATGAATTTGGCTTTAAGCAATCTTTCAATCTCTTCTTTTATTTTTAATATCACCTCAGGTGCAAATCTCCTATTAGCTTGCCTAACAGTCTGCATCCTTCTTTCGTAGAGCAATCATGTGCTCGACAAGATCTCTACTCAATCCAGGCATTTCATCATAATCCCAGGCAAAACAATCTTTATATTCCATAATTAACCCGACAAGCTTTTCTTTAAAATCCTTTGGCAGAAATGAACTTACGAAAATGGGCCTTCTATCTGCTTCAGTGCCCAAGTTTATTTCTTCCAAAGGATCTTCTACTTCCACACACTGCTTTTCATCAAGCCCCTTTTCAAATCCTAAAGGACCGTCATCAATTATACAATCCAACAACATGCTTTCAGCAGTGAATATTGCTTTGTCGGCTAAATAAGCCGACAATTTTTCTGAGTAATCCTTAATACTCATAACTAGTGCTTGGCCGATCTTCTTCGGCCTTCTTCACCAGTCGTACACCAAACTAATCCGTCAGGCAAACTTCAAGTGCATCCTTATTAATCACTCCACCACTCGCTGTTACTGGTTTAACACTTGGAGCATATATTCTGAAATCGACATGAAGTTGCTGAAGATAGCAAGGACTGTCATCTGCTTCTATTACTTCAACTTGGTCGTCTTCATTCCAAAGAATGAGCTTCTGATGAACTGTTGATGGTATGGCTCCGACGGCATGGATCCAATCTCTCCCAAGTAGAAGATTGTAACTTGACTTCGTCGGTATTACCACAAATAATATCGGCCTTACAACGGATCCGACTTGTACCTTCAACATCACCACTCCGTCTGATGGAGAAGTTTTACCACTGAAATCCGTGACTATCATGTTTGTCGACATCAAATCTGACTCATCTTTCCCAAGTTTTTTAATCATGGTCCTTGAGATTAAGTTGATTGCTGCCCCCCCGTCAATCAAAACTCTATTGGTGGGTTTTCCTTCCAACAGAGCCTTGATGTGTAATGGTCGTAAATGAGCCTTCTGATCTTCTGTCGATTTTTCAAGCTGAACTGTATTGTCAAAGACTGTGATCATATTGTCCTGAAAAAGAAGCCAATGATCATCGAGGTTATCAACATCTTCTTCATTCTCCCCAGTGTATTCAATTTCGTGATACCCTTCAAAATCTGCAGGTAACACCGAAACTAAATTGACACTCATTGACTTCAAGAATTCCTCTTCGTCAGACGGCTCTTCATCACTTAAATGCCTTCCAATCCTTAAGTAATCTTCCGACGCCAAATTGCTATCCATAGCCATCGAGATATCATCCAAACTACCTTCCATGCTGATATCCATGTCGAATTGCTCCTCATCACCAAGGCCTAAAGGATCCTCTGGATCATTCAAGGCCTCAATAACTTCATCAGTCATTGGGTCTATATCTTGGCAAAGACTACTTTGCCAATCCTTCTCTTTCTCTTCTTATGTCGAGCATTTTCTTCCTCCACTCAACATCTTGATCTGGGTCTTCTAAAACTCTCCTGATTTCTTCGTTTGACCAGTCTTCAATATTACTATTTTCAATTCCAGAGTCTTTAATCTGCTCTTTTCCTATTGTCGAGCTGATCAACTCCTTGTCCTTTTCGACTGGTAAACTGTTCTTTCTTGCCTCTTTTTTCTACCGCTATTAACCCAATTGGCCATTTCCTCTTTGTTTTATGTGGAATTGGCCTTCGAACTTGCTTACCCCTTCTTATTTCTTCTAACGTTTCTTGTCGGAATTTATCATCAGTATCAAGCCGTCTAACTACATTTGTTGTCGGCTCCTCTGGGAATGATCCCTTGGTAACAATGTAACGCCCCAATTTTTAGAAAATATTCTGAATGTACTGTTTTCTGTTTTTCATGCTTTTGTATGAATGACTAGGAGACTTACTGTGTCCCTATTTTTCTCGTTTCTCGATTTTCGTATGAAAACAATTACGATAATACAGTTCAAATTTTATTTGATCGTTTTACGTAATTTGTTTCGAGACAAGAAAAATAAAAATTTTTCTCGAGCTCTTGTATTAATTTTTCTCGAAAGATATACACTAAATAATACTTCTTTCTGGATATTTTATTTGAACGTTTTGGACGATTACCTACGTTGTGGGAAAAACGGAAAATGACCGTTACGTCCCGAACGTATCTTGTTTTTACTGCTTTTTGTCTGCTTTTTAATTGTTTTCTTCTTGATTTAATGCCCGAAAATACCGTCTGTAAATTTTTATGGACTTTTTATGTGATTTGCTCTCGAGGCAGAAAATAATATTTTTCCTGCCGGGGAAATCTTATTTTAATATTTAGAATTGGGGGATCTTACTTAACCCGATTCTTAATGAGACTAAAAATAATCTTTTAATTTTTAGGATTTAATCGTACAAATAAAATAATTTTATATTATTATAATATTATTTTATTAGTCAAGATGTTTTAGTGACAATGGACCTTAAATATTTTGCGGGACCCACAATTAGCAAAGCGGTTAGATCGGTAGCTTAATTAATCACCGTAGTTTGTAGAACTTTCAGAACAGTGATCAAATAGTCGACTCACAAAGCATTTATTACACAAGGTGTGACTAAGCCAGGTGAGTCACCATGAGCAACCAATAGGATTAAAGCTTGTTAAGCAAGATTTGATCTTGACCTTTGATGTGTTCAATGGCTTGGATGAAGCCAAATCCATGCACATCCTTACCCTAGAAGGCTACGGCCATTGGAGAGAAAGCCAAAAATCACCTTCCATCTTCATCACTTTCTCTCTTCTCTCTCTCTTCAAAAACCTAGCCACCATTGTTGTCCATTTTCTTCCTTCCATTCGCCAAGACACAAACTACACCATCCAACCATCCAAAAATTTTTCTAACCAAGTTTCCTTAACCTAAACACCATTTTAAGAACCTTTGTAGTTGGAAGTTTCTTCAAATTCTTCCATCTAGGGCTTGAAACCAACCTTGGAAGTTTTACCTAGAAGGTAAAATTTCATGCTTTTCTTTTCTCTATTCTTTTTCAAAGTTCTAAGCCATGATTTTTCCATGGTTTAGCTTCTTTTTCATAGTTAATAACATGTAGGTTTTGTTTGAGATTTTTAGGTGTTTGGTGGAGTGAAAACCGTGACCTAGAGGTGAGAAAGCAAGCTTTTTGTCTTCATTTAAGGTAAGAGGAAGACAATTCTTATCATCCCTTGATGGTGGTAAGAAGATGGGTTGTTTGTAGAATCCATAAGGATTCGGTTGTGGTGTGTTTATTGATGTGATTTGTTAATTTTTGTGGTTGCTAGTAGCTTAAGTGTTATGTGTTAGTAGCTTTCTTATTTGGTAATTGTAATAATCTTGCATGTCTAATAGCTTTTGATTGTATGTTTATAAGCTTTAAATTAGGTTTTATGTGTTAGAAATATTTTGCATGTGTTAGAAATATTTTGCATGTGTTAGAGATATAAATGCATGTGTTAGAATTGTATGATAAGGTTTAGGATGTGAATAACATGTGTAAATTTGCATGAGTGTTCCAAAGAACACATTCCTTAGCTCACGGCAATGCCAAAGTGTGAGGACCAAAATGTTCTCTTCATTTTTCCTTAAGTGCAACTTAATTGATTAGGAGAAATAAGAAGGTTTCAAATGGTTTTAATCAAAGAAAAGGAATTTATAAATCAAATGGTAAAGATTTAGTACATTTTGGGTCAACATGCCTAAAAGATTTATTTGATTCCAAAATCATTACTTTATAACATGATTTAATGAATTTAAATAAGATAATACCTTTGACATGATTTAGAAATCAAATGAAAAAGTTTTATAAAATTTGGCCAACATGCCACTATAGGTAATTATGATTTCTAAAACTTGATTTCAAACCTTTTTCAATCAAAAAGAAATAATACAAGTTAACAAGAAATTTTCTATAATGATTTTTGAAGAGACCAATTGAGTAGAATTAAGTTTAAAGGATTAAAACTAGTGATTTTATCATTAGGAAGTAAAATACGAAATTTTGAGAAATTTTCTAACATATAGCTCACTTTAGGTTTTGAAGCATGTTAGAGATTTCAAAAGAGAATTAAATGATATGGATAAAAAAATTAGGTAAATAGAAAATTTTATGGAAAATTTAGAAAACCATTATTATAAGTCTATAAACAAAATGCTGTCAATTTTTAGTAAAAATGAACTTATAGGATAGTCAAAATATCCTAATGACAAGATGCGGTATGAAAAATTATTCTACGTAGTTTAAATGTACAAATTATCATATTTCTATAAAGTTTATTTCTATCTGCTTTAAACGGTAATTTTAAAGGCATTCGAATAAGAAAATGATTTAAAAATCCTACGCGATTGAGAAAACGTATTAAAATGCTACGCGATTTTAAAAACGTAAAAATATCTTTACCCGATTTTTAAACGTTTGTAAAAACGACGAGATTTCAAAAATGCGATAAAATTTCTACGCGATTGACCGTAATCATATTTATTTTTCATTTCCATTAGTCGGGAAAAAAGTGAACCCGTACAGGCTTTTGAAAATCTATATCTTTGTCGGGAAAAGGTGAACCCGTCATGTGCTTTTGAAAATCTATTTACCGTTTCGGGAAAATGTGAACCCGTACATGTTTTTGAGAATTATTTTTGTTTCGGGAAAATGTGAACCCGCACGGTGCTTTCCATCTATTTTTTTTTATGTGTGCCATGTATTTGGTGGATTGGTTGACGAAACGAGACGAATCACATTGTGGTGTCGATGCGAAAAACGTAGTGTGGTTCATTGTTCTAATGAACTTGGAGACTTTAGTGTACGGGATCCCACATGTGGACGGTTTGGTAGCTCCATGGGCCGTGGTAAACCGATAGCGCACTATGGTACTCAACATACACTATATTTAATCGAGATTGGTGGAATCTAGTAGTACATTTGCTCTCGTAGTGACACAACGTGAGACCGTGAACTACACCACGCCCGGATTGATGGATTCCTCGTGTCGTGGGGCTATAGACGCAACGTGTGACCGCGAATAGTTGGTGGGGCAGCCGTGGTACTATTAGATTTTGCGAATCATTCCTCTCTCCGATACTTGTGTTTTTCTTTAGCTCCATGGAGTAGGATTTTGTTATATTGTTTATCTCTATGTCTATTTGTTTCCATATTATCTATTTATTTTTATCTATTTCATTTATTTATTTTATCTGGTTATTGTTATTATATTTGGTTATTATATCTTATTTGTTTATTCTTATCTTTCTTGTTTTATCCGTGAAGTTTTATTTGTGATGTGATACATTGTAATGATATCTAAATTTTCTTAAATCTGTTATTATAATTGTTAAAGCTTTATATATCGCATGAACTGTATGTATATTGTATGTCGTCTTTTTATTGACCATGTTGCGATGATTTTATGTTGTCTTACCTCTTTGTTATATGTATTTTCTGTTTATTTATTTTACGCGGTAAAGACTTCGAGGAAGAGGAACAACCTCTTGAGATCGTGTACCCTGAAGAGGAGGAAGATCGGCAAGCAGACGACCAGTTTGACGATCAAGAACCATCCGATCATCCATATCCTCTGGATTGATTGTGAGGGATGGCGACGCCAGGATTTTTGGGATTCATAGAGCTGGTATTTCATGGAGGTGCTCTGGCTTGGCATCTACGAGGAGACCGTGACTCTGTGACGTATGCAGGACGTGTGACCGTGATCCTACGTCATCGTTTTGATGATGAGCCTGTCATGACGACGACGTTATTTCTGCACTTAGAGTTGCCCTTATCCATTAGGCGTTATTGGGGTGCTGGACACCACTCAGTCCCAACCCCGAGCCTAGTGAGATAAGCATCGTATCGATTGCGCGATCCCGTTATCGCCGTGTGTCGAGGCATCCGGATATTTATCCCCGATGATCATTTTCAGTGATAGTGATCCATCGCAGGATTAGATAACCATGATGTTTTTTCAAGGGCGCGCGTCGGTACAGATGTACTCGTATATATATTAACTCTTTTATTGCTTTCTTTCTTGTTTTTGTTTAAATATTTGTAGTCTTAGTTGTAAATTATTTGTACAACTTATAACCTAACCATATGTATATTATTAGTGATGATGTTTTTTTTTTTTTCGCATTTTCCGCATTATCTTTTTATATCATATTTCTGTCTTTCTTCGTTTGACCGATTATTTTACAACCCGTAATAATATTTAATAAATATTTCACAACTTGGGTAGATTTTATTTCTATTTCTTTTATTTTCTTTTATGTGTGACATCCTCCAAAAGGGTGTTACAAACAACACTTTTTATCTTCCTACCATCTTTTTCCTGATCAAGCATTGGTTTCTTCTCGACCACCAAACAACCTGTTTCTATGGGCTGTTCCTTGATCACTAACCCTTCAGCCATATCTCTTCTCTTCTGTGCTTGTCTTAATCTTTGTAATCTCCTTTTCTTGCTTTTCGACATTGGAAAAACCTTTGATGGCCCTGCTTCATCTTGGCCAATCAAAGTTTTTCCTAGATTGATCCTCCCATTCTTGTAGTCTTCATTCCAAAAAGGTTGATCCCTTTGGAAATTACCCTCCTGGCGGACACATTCTGTCGAAAATACGTATGTCCATCCATTACGGAATTCTTCATCCACTTATTCACCGCAACATTAGCAGGCGGCACCCTTGTCTTGAATGGTCTGATATGAGCTTTGTTTCCTACAAACCCCTGTGGTTCGACTAACCAACCATTCATGTTAGGCCTAGGCATATAAACTTGCTTTGGCCTTGGAGCATGAAAAGTCTTCTGTGGTCTCCAGGTTTTTCCGTCGAGAACTTTTTTCTTGCCTCGCTGGATACTCAGTTGTTCTTCAGCAGCTTTCTTCGCAGCAAGCTCATCATATACTGCATTACACCTTGGGCACAACCTTACCTTGCCCTCATCTTTCTTTCTTTCAAGAAATGCCTCGAGAGACTCACCTGGCTTAGGATATACGTTGGTTGCATCTTTTGTATCCACGTTGAACTCTTGCAACTTCCTTATGTTGAGCATCCCAACATTTAAAGGAACTTGTTGGTCAACACAAGATACTTCAGCCTAAAACGGATCTGTGTCAACTTTCATATCCGCTTTAAGCTTGTCGGCAAACTTCAGACGCCTATCCATTATTGCTTTTTGAATTAAGTCTCTAAAACGATCACATTCATTAGTAACATGACCGAAACTATTATGAAACTTATAGTATTTTCGGTCTTTAATTTCATCCAACTTTAATAACCTATGACCTTCCGACAATTTAATCTGTTTGTCTTTTAGTAACAAATCAAAAATCTTGTTGGCTTTGTTTACGTCGAATGTATATGTTTTTCTGTTAACGTAACCCATTTTCTCCTTATTTCTAATAGGCTGTAATGCCTGACAAACATAAGGAGGACCGTTCTGAAGTTCAGCAACGTTAACTTTGAACTCATCATCGCTGCCTTCAAACTCTTTGTCAGATTCATCTAATCTGACAAATGCCACCTTTTCTCTTTTAAGAAATCTTTTTTGTTTTTGAATCTTTTCAACTTTTAGTTGTTCTATTTGCCTGACTTTTTCACCTAGCTGGGCAAGATCAATCAAATATTCATTCACCAACTTCTTTCTTATATAATAATCTAAACCGTTTGCAGCTATCTTTACTATTTCGACTTCAGGTATAGGAGTAAAACATCTACTCCTCATTTGTCGAAACCTAGCAAGATAGTCATCCACAGTTTCATTATACATCCTTTTGATGTTGAAAAGGTCTGCGAGTCCCACTTTCAAATCTCCTCTAAAAAATTGATCATGAAAGCTTCTTTCCAATTGAGCACAGGAGTGGACTGAATTTGGTCTCAATGTCGAAAACCAGGAAAAAGCATTTTTTGTGAGGGAACTTGGGAAGAATCTCATTTTAAGGCCTTCAACAGTGGCCAACTCCCCCATTTCTATTGTAAACCGTGCAATATGTTTGACGGTCGATTCCCCACTTTCTCCTGCAAACTTGGAAAGTTTTGGAATCTTAACTCCTCTAGGAAACTCTGCCTGTTGGACCCATTCAGGAAATGCTGATACAAAATATGGTTGGTTGGCGTAGTCAACGTTAAAACCAAACCTATTCAACACTTGTTCCACCACTTGGTTTACATTTTGTTCAACCACTTGGTGCCCCCCAAGATTTTGTCGAAGCAATCTCATGGCCACATCATTTCTGGCCATTTGATCCTCATTTCCTCGACGGAGCACATGGACATTTCCATATTCCAAACGTGGCTGATCATTTTGGCCTAATTAATCTAAGTTTTGTTGATTTTGCCCCACATTTGCCTGCGGTGCGACCATTTCCCTATTTACCCCAGGCTGGGCTCCCTGAATATTATTATTGGCCACATCACCTAGTCCCAAGGCTTGGTTTAGCCTTGCCATTTGCTGAGCCAATGCACTGCAAACATTATTTGTATTTTCCATGATTGGCGTAATCACAGCACCCATTTGCTGAGTGAACATATGCACCATATCATGATTACTCTCATCCATCTGTTGTCGAAAACTGGCCAAAGAATTCATAGTTGGCCCTGTTATACTTTGGGGATTGTCTCTCGACATGTTTGGGAAAACTGGTCCCAAATTCAATCTCTCTTGTCGAAAGGGAGTTGGATTGCTTGTACTTGCAACCCCTACTCTTTGGCTACCAAAACTTGTCAAGGCCGAACTTATCTGTGGTTGGCCTTGTGAAGCTACTGATTGTCCGACAGTATTAGTTAAAGTAGAGCCAAGTCCCGTTTGTGCCATAATCGGAGGTACATAATTCAGTGGCAACCCATATTGGGGCACAAACCTCGAATATGAATTTATTATGCTTTGGTTACTTGGACTCGGCGATAGCTGAGTCATTCCAAGCAACACTTGTTCGACTACTGAATTACTCCGGAGAGCACCAGTTGCTATAACATCCTCTACCGAACCAGTATTAACGACAGTTGAGGGTGACACAGTAACGGCTGTCGAAGGTATATCCAAAGCCTAACTACTTACATTACTCATGGTTTGCGTATTCTGAGAAGAGTAGATAAATTTTTCACTCCTTAAACGCATAAAACCATTTCCTATGACACTACGAGTTACTCTAAACTCGTCCCACTGGGCGTGCCAATTTGTTTATGCAGAATTTTGGTTCAAAGATTTAGAATTAATTCCAACAAATAAATAAATGTATCAAAACGAATGTGGGTTCACGAGTTATATGGTAATCTCGTTACAAAAATGGTTTTAACAGTAAACAAAAAAGGAATTTAAGAAATTTGAAGTAAAATAAACAGGAAAATGCAGAAAGGAAAGTTTGAAAGGATTTAAGGAAATTTAAATAAACTGAGCAGGAATCTTAAATGCAGAAAATTAATTAAAAGCATGTAAATGGCACGAAATTAAAGTGCAGAATTTAAATGGAAAAACAGTAAAGAAAAGCAGATAAAAGTGCAAAGAACTGTAAAGAAAATTTAAAAGACGAGACTGAAAAAGTAAAGAATTTTAAAGGAACATTGCATTAATTTAAATGACATGAAATGGAAAAGGAAGGCATACTTGGACAAAAATCCTTTAATCTGCTCAGGTTGAGATATTAGGATTTTGTATCAGCAAATAACCTCCCCTTTTTACATTATGACTACTGGTATTTATAGACAAATATAAAAAATAACTGACATCATAAAAAGACCAACACGTTCGAGCGGCTTCTTCCTTCAGCAAGTATCCGCTTTTCAACGAAACCAGCACTCAACTATTCTTAACCAATTTTCGTCGACTTGATGTAATCTTCCTGTCGGATAATTCTTCTTAAAAACATCAGTATATCAGCCACATTAGAATCTCCCTCTTAATTCAATGCTATTGTCGATTTCTCTGTTTAGCATTTCTGTCGGTTCAACACTTCAGAAAATTTTCTCAAAACCACCATCAACCGACGAACTGCCAAATCTATTTTTTTTACCAACAAGACCATAAACAACATGTTCCCTTACCTTTACTTACTGATGCACAGGCCCCCTACTTCAGCCTTTATAAGTCCTGCAAACCAGAAAGATCTTGAAGCACAATGCCTGGGTTACACAGCTCTTGATCCAATGGGATGGATTGGACATTACTAATGCTTCTTGGGAAGATCTCTCCTATATCCAGCAACACTATCCACATTTTGACCTTGGGGACCCAAGGTCATTTTTAATGGGAGAGGTAATATTGTGGGAAATGCTGACTTAATAAAAAAAACAAGCCACGTCAGTTGTGACTAGCCAAGTCACACCAGTTGAATCAGCCAAGTTGGTTGCAACAGAAAGCAAAGAGATTCAATTGTGTAAGAGCACTCGAGCCATAGCACCTAACAGTCGTTGGAAGGACTTTGTGATATGAGCTGAAGGAAGGGATAAAAGTGGGAAAAGGGAAATAATAGTAGTGTGAAGTTAGCTGTGATAGTTCCTTCTTACTCTAGATTTCTCTTTTCTTCCTTCTAGAAATTCTCTTCTTCTTTCTCTGTTCTTAACTCAGTATGTTTATCTGCAATTTTCCTTTCCTGAACCACGGTCTATGATACCATATTTCATTAATAATGCCTCTATACTTCAATATTTTCTATCTATACTGCTCTTCAATTTTAATTTTGTAAGCTACCACAACAGTTTGACGGAGGTTCTTTGCTCTGGTTCGACAGTTCGTGGTTACTATAGTTCGATGGTGCTACTCTGGTTCGTGCAGGCGGCGCCGTCAGTTTCGTGAGTTAGTGGTTAGTGGGTGGCTAGCAGTTGTAGCTGGTGAGGCAAGTACTATTGTTCGAGATGGTTGCTCTGCCTCTCATTCGACGTGGGTTGTTGCCAGTGGGAACTCGTTCGACAGCAGTAGGTAGCAGCTTCGGCAAGTCTTCAATGGCACGGGAGGCAATCGCTAGGTGCTAATTGTTTGAGAATAGAGAAAGTGGAAGAGTCAAAAATTAGGGTTTGAGTTCAAACATTTCTCTTTTTTTTTTTAATTAAAGTCAACTTACGGCTAACCCGACTCAAATTAACTTAATTACTAGGTTTTGGGAGTTATTTTTTAAGCAACCCAACTCAATTCACCATTTTGATGAGTTAAGTCAGGTTGGCTCACGAGCCATAGTCCATTTGGAGACAACGCACTCCTGTTTTGAGAACTATATTTTTCTTAGAAAATATATTGTGAACTAGTAAGTATCCATGCATTACATGGATTTTTTAAAATTCAAGTAGAGTTGTGAAAAAGGGGAAATTAATGTTAAAGTCCACTAAGCAATCATATTTAAGTTTAAGAGATAAATAAAATTAAAATTTTCAAGAAGGACTAATTCAAATTTAATTTAAGAGAATGATCGTTTTATTTTATTGAGTGATCAAAATTGTTCTTAGTGTAATTTTCAATCTCTAATTTTATATTCCAATACATTATGATTGTAACACTCCCCTCAGGGCATCACATTTCTGACTACCAACTCTCAATCTGAAAATCAGTTAATAAAAGTTTGAGTTATAAAATATGGGTTTTAAAATTTCTTTTCATCAAAGACGGAAACATAAACTTACTGAGATCCATAAGTATTACTGAAAAATAAATTTAAACTGTTTAATATACAATATTGACACCAATTAATATTTAACAATTTAAAGAGAAATATAAAACTAACAGACTCTTTTTTTAACAGTAGCAAACCCCATCACGGGTCCTACTTAATAGCACGGTACAACACTAACGAGAAAACTTAACATACTTATTCCTTCTTGTATCCATCTTGATGCATCAGACATTTGTTCCTTGTCAATAATGCACACTATCAAATCTGGAATGGTCGTTCTCTGATGTTGTCTCCGATCTCAGAGTATTTATCACCCGTATGTCTAAGACAACTCGTTCCATCTACTATTCAATTTTAATAATACAAACACAGCAAAACAATATAACAAAGAGGTGAGATCACTTACGCCAATATCAACATGGTAGCATAGAGATAACACAAACAATATACCATACAGATACGTCATACTATAATTCCAATAATGCACTCAACATTAATCAACTATCATCATCATGCCATTAACATTATTATCATCACACAATAATCACAATAATGCCATCAACATGATTATCATCATCATCATCCAATATTCCTCAATTATTATATCATGCAGCTATAGATACTCAGATTTATGCATATGTTATGCATGTAGACTCAATGTCCTACTCCATGGAGGTTTTCACAATTTCGAGAAGAATGCTCTGTTAATTGTCAGCCTTAGCCCAAAGACAATCTTCCAGTCGTTGAAAAGAATCGTGTTATTTTCGGGTATCGTCAATGCGTTGCAACGGACTGCATAGCCAGGTGGCATATGGTCCAGCCTTAGCCCACAGACAGATATCCACTGGTCGACCGTCGTGCCTTGACGCCCCCAAGGTCCATCATAGACCTCACTATCAATTCTCATTCCCTCTTCAACCACAAGGGTCACAATAGCATCAGCTACAAAATTTTTGTTCAATGCACGAATATCTCAATGCTATTTTGTTCAATTTCCTCATATGCCACAATGTATATTTTTCCAATGCATATTCAATGCACCCATGCCAATCACTGGCAAAATTCACCATTTCATATTTAGGGTCCACCCATTGGCCCATTCTCAGTTTAATTTCATAATCTCATAATCAGGGTCTACACACTGGCCCAACAGTAATCATACTGTATATTTAATCGCAAAATCATGTTATCGCATTTTTATAGTCATAAAACACTTTCGTCGTGTTTTCACTATTACGCAATATTTCTATTACGTTTTTACAATTTTACAACATTTCTATTGCATTTTCAAATTACGTAGTGATTTTTCAACGTTTTCTCAATCACGTAAAAACATTCCACCATTTTTAAATCACGTAGCGATTTTTCAACAATATCTCAAACGTGTAAAAATATTTAAACACTTTCCAAATTGTGTAGAAATATTTCAACATTTTCCAAATCGCGTGAAAATATTTAAACGTTTTTCAAATCGCGTAGCTTAAAAATCACGTTTTTAAGTTACGTAAATCTTTTTTTACCATAATTCCATTACGAAAAATATTTCTCAACCTTCAAAAACTTCATTTCAACCTTTCTCAAAATAATATGACTACTCACATTATTTTTCACATTTTCTTACTCAAGAAAATCCTTTTTGCAACAAATTCCACAAATTCACAATTCCATTGAATTAAATCAATGTTTCTCACTTTAAAAATTGCTAACGCTCTCCAAAACCCAAAGGATGAGTTACACGTTAGAAAATATCAAATCATTATTATATTCTCCATTTTTCTCAAATCAATTCTAAAATCAATTCTCTTCAAAATAAATTGAGGTTCAAACACTTTCAACCTCTCTTTGTCTTTCGTAAATGAAATTCCACTTTTCAAGTGATAAAACACTCTGATTCCCTTTCCAAAATCCTTGTACTAAAACATTTTGTTCAAACACTTTGTTTCCACTTTGAAATCACTTTGTTTCATAAAACCAAAATTATTCCAATCTCCCAAACACCGTGGAGTCTTTGGCCATTGAAGCCATCAAATACTTTTCCTTTTAAGTTGATATGGTTTTACACAAACAAAATCATTAAAAATTCCTTAACAAAACCGTGAGATTCATAGTCTTTGAAATCAAATCATTTGTTAATTTTTTTCATTTTCACTTTCTTTGCAAATCCTTGAAATCAACATTGCTCTTTTCATCTAAAACTTATGATTAGTAAAATACTTAGAACCTTTTTATTCAAAAACACCCTTGAGGCCGTGTGCATCTATGGTTCTTTGGAACCAAAAATTATTTTCCTTTCCATCATCAAATCATGGCATACATATACATATTCAAATATATATCACAAGCATGCCATAATCAAAAGCAATAAATCATGCAAATCATACCAAGCATAGGCAAATAATCAAAGCACATAAAAAACATAAACACCCACAAATTATTACATGACCATGGATATGAATCCTCACATGGATTCACCATCCATCAAATATAAGGCCATCTCTCACCACCATACTTGGTTGGTGAGATGAATCTCCCTCTTACCTCTTGAAGATCCTCAAAAGCTCTTTACTTTGCTTCTTTTTCCAAGTCCTTCACCACCAAGGACTTCTCAAATACAAAACAAAACATATATTTATTAGTAAATTAAGCTTGAACAAGATAAACCATGGATCAAACATGGCTTAAAACCTTGAAAATCAAAAGAAAAGTGAAGATTAATAAACTTCACCAATAAAGCATCAATCTTTAACTTGAAGAACAAGGTTGAAGATGAATGATTTAGAGAAAGTCTCCAACATGAAAGTTGCTTAGAATATCATGTAGATTCAAGATCTTTGGTTGGATGAAATTAAAAGAGATTGGATGGTGAGTTTGAGTGGTATGGCCGAAATTCCTCTTGAAGAACAAGGATGAAGTGTTTGATTTTTGTGAAAGAAAGGCTTCTTAGACTTGGTTAAGATAAAGAATGAAGTGAAAACACTTAGTTTTCCTTCCTACCAATTTCGTAGAGCTCCTTGGAAAAATCCCTAAAAATCATAAACAAATGTTACAATCAATAACAAGTATAGAAATTAGTAAACCATGGTTTTAGCATAGCTTAGAAAATCAAAACTAAGAGATTGGGTGAAGAAATAAGAACTTTACCCTTTATGGTAGAAACTTGAAGCTTGGATTTGAAACTCAAGATGAATGATTTTGTGAAAACTCATAACTAGAAATGTTTTTAGAATAAGGTAAGGATTCAAGAAACTAGGTTAGATAAAATTTTTGAGTGATGGAGGGTAGAATTAGGGTACTTGGCCGTGAGCTAGCTTGGAGGAGAAGAAATGAAATTTTTCTAAGAGCTTGCTTGAAGGAAATGATCAAGAATGATCAATAAGTGACCAAGACAACTAATAATGGTCTTCAACTTTGCTTTAGCTCCTAAACAAGCACAAAAACCGTCCCCCCCTCTTCATGCATTCTCCTTGAGTGCAAAATGATCAATAATGATGCATAATTGACCAAGACCACTAATAATGGTCTTCAAACTTTCCTTTAACTCCTAAAACAAGCACAAAACCGTCCCCCCTCCATGCATTATGCATTCATAAAGTTGTCATCTTTTCTAGCCACCATTTAGAGCCATTTAAGCCATTGATTAGATCAATGGTTAGGATTTAGGTAGACTTTTGATTTGAAGACTTAATCTAGGCCATTAGATCTTTCTCCTTGAAATCCTAGCCATTAGATGCATCTCCAAAAATAAAGAGTCAAGATTACTCCTTCTTACTTTCAATCCAAGGGTCATAATTAGTCATAGCCATTTTAGAAGACCAAATCTCCACCATTGATTAAATCCCCATCCAATGGTCACAAATGATCCATTTCCACCGTTGATTAAATCCAAATCCAACGGTCACAAATGGTCCTAGCCACTTTATAAGATCAAATCTCCACCCTTGATTTAAATCTAAATCCAATGGTTATAAATGGTCATAGCCATTTTCTTAGACTAATCCTACACTGTTGATTAAATCGACGGTTGATATCAAAGTCTTCAATATTAGACTTGCTCCCTATTGGTCCGTCAAAAGAATTAAACTTGTTTCCTACTGGTCCGTCAAAAGTTGTCATAACCACTTTTGTTGACTTAAGCAGTATAATTTCTATTTTTATCTGCTATAACCCCACGAAAGAATATATTTACTGTATTTTTATTGTCCGATAATTAAATACAGTGCAAAACACAATATAATAAAATTTTAGAAACTATTTCCTGATTCAAGTTTAGTAAGATCCTCCGTCTCCATCTAAACAGTACAAATTTTCTATACGTAGAAAATTTTCACTTTGCGGGACCCACCTGGGCTCATGTAAGGCCACCTAGGCCCACAGACAACCCAAAAATAATCAGAGAAATATAAAAAATTTATAATTGATGGGATATGATTATATTTAAAAGTTTCAAACCCAAGTGTAGGTTGTCTCAAGTAATAAATTCTCGAGAGTCCGAGGTCGATCCATAGGAAATTGATGAAGGAAAACTAATTAATTGAGGTAAAGAGAAGATGTGTCACAAAATTAAAGATGATATGAGTTGTTCACAAATGAAAAGGATTTGCTTGGGTTAGGAGATCCACTCTTGATAATAAATTAAAGATAAGATTATTTCTTTTTATAACTCAATTGAAATCATGCTTAATGAAGATTCCAATCGGAAGATTTGACATTCAAAGTTCAATCATGTAATCATATTATGGTTCCAATAATTATCTACCAATACTTGTAAATCGTCAAAAGCATCCAATGTGCCAATCCTATTGTCTACAATGGATCAAGATATTCATTATACAAGAAAAGTTTCTAAATTAATTGGAAATAACATACAACACATATTATATTTGCTTAATAATATATCATTTAAGCACAAGAAAGAAATTAATCTAACCTTAACTTATTACCAAGAGCTTCACCTTTTCACCCAAGCAAGATGAAGATTAATTACACATGAGAAAGAAGAAAAGAAAAAGGAAAAGGAAAAGGAAAAGGAAAAGGAGAACAACGAACGTAGAGAAATTCTCTGCTTCCGAACGCGCCTCCTTCAGAATTTGATTGCCTATTTATAGGCAAATTTGCTACAAGAGCTACAGTGCTATAGTGATGCTATAGTGATGCTACGTGATGCTGTAGTGCTACAGTGCAAGCTACAATGACGATTTTGTTGACATCATCCATGACATCATCCATCAAGTATTATTATTATTATTATTATTATTATTATTATTATTATTTTATTATTTTACAAATCTTCTATGCAATCACCTCCATTCTTCGATCCTTTGCATTTACCTAACAAAAATACATAGAAATTCATAATTACAACATAATTTAAAATACTAAAAATATAACAAAACTCAAGAACAAACCCAATTAAAAAGATTAAAAAGAATAAAAAACATACACAATAAACCGTAAAAATTATAAGTTTTGTAGGTTCATCACACCCCCACACTTGAGCTTTTGCACTCTTGGGCAAAATATATAAGACCTAAGCTAGGAAATGACACTAAACTAAAAAAACTAAAAATTCTAAAATATTTAATGAAACAAGAAGAGCAACTAGTCATTCAAGGGAACAAAGCATTTTTTTTTAATATTTCTTCACATCTCAAACCATCAAGCAAGGAAACTTCAGTTAAAAAGAACGAATCAAGAATGAAAGATCCTCACAGGATTTACTCTCAATCCCTCTAGTGTTTAAAATGGTAGATATTTCACTCAATTCAACCCATGAAAAATTGCACTATCATAAGCTTGCTTATCTTCTACTTCTCCACTACTCAGAACACATGCACACAAAAATCAAGAGGACTTTATTCAAGGTTGTAACAGGGTTATGGTAAAGGAAAATGGATATAAGAAGATAAATACCAAAGAGCATAAAAGAGCATTATGGTACAGTTAGAGTGAAAAAGATATTTGAGAACATTCATTAATAAGGACAATGACCAATATTTGACTAATGTTTTGTTGAAGATCAATCCCAAATTGATGAGTTGAATTCATTATTAGGCATAAACCTTCTCCTTCTCTTCCTGTTGTTTCCAAGCATCCATCTTTATTCTAGATATGTTTATGTCACATAGTGTATCAGATGGTCAGCTCTTTCTTTCTTTTCTTTTCTTTTCTTTTTCTGTTTTTTCATTTTTTTTACACACACACACCCCCACACTTGTTTAAGAACAAAGTCAATGCTCTCTTATTCCCTAAGGTCAGGTAAAAACATGTTCCTTTTTTTGAAAGGCACGTAATAAGCTAAAAACAAGAAGTGGCCAAATAAGCTCAAAGGGGTTATACAAGGGAAAATATACAAGGATGGCTATTTGGTCAAAGTAGCTATTTTAAAATGCCTCAATCATATTTAAGTATGCATGTGAAAATGTAGCCTAAAAAAGAATCAAAGCAAGTTCTAGAGTAACAATTTCATGAGTGAAAATCACACAAAAAAGAAGAGAATGGTACAAATGTTCAATCCATTCATCAATAGGCTCAAAATCTCACAAGGTATGTTTCTATTATTCTCAATTCACCAATTCAACATTCAAATCCAAGCATGTGATTTTTAGGAAAGAAGAAAATTTATGCTATGACCCAAGATATGCTTTTTGCTACTTCTAAAATCATTTTTTTTCTCAACTATGATGCGTCTCAAGAGTAAAATTACCTTAAGGGCAAACTTTTCTCCTTACTCTACCATCCTTAATTGGTTTTGTTGTAGGTTTCTGACAGTCATCTCACTAAACATACTTCCCAATTTAAATTTAAATGCGTCTCAGAAGTAAAATTACTCCTTACTCGGCCAATATTCATTGGTTTAGCAAGTTCATGAAAATCATATCATACTTCCCTAATTTTTTTAAAACTATCCTTCCCCCCAAACCAGATCACAACATTGTCCGCAATGTTAAAATATAGATGAGTAAAGGATAGAAGATATTACCTGTTGGAGAAATATGACACAAATTAAAACAGAAACAAAGGACGATAAATAAAATCAAACCCATTAAAGATGAAGTGTCAGATCTGGCTTTCTTTTCTTACTGCTTCCCACATTGCTTCCTAATGACCAATCTATCTGAGCTAGGACTTTATCAGGTTCATAAACCAAAAGTTTCTAATTTATCAATGAGCTCATCAATAGTGGAGGTAGAGATAAGAAGTTTTCTTGCCGAAGGAGTGATAAATTTCTGTTCCACAGCTTTATTAAGAAAAAATACCAAAAGATCAAAGAAATTGTTAACATTCAATAAACCAATGGGTTTATGGTGGATGTTCAGTTGGGTCCAAGAGACAATTTGAAAAATTTCTTCCAAAGTACCAAGACCACCTGGTAAGGCAATGAATGCATCAAAGTTGTCAAGCATTGTTTTCATTCGTCCATGCATAGATGTTACCTGAATTTCTTCTCCAACTATCTTTCCAGTAATGTTATTTTGAGCTAAAGGTTTAGGAATGACACCTAAAACCTGACTGGCTCCTACAAATGCAGAGAGTGATACAGCCCCCAGTAACCCACGACAACCTCCCCCATAAACAACATGAATATTCCTCGCAACAAGTATTCGACCAAGAACGGTAGCTGCGTTTGCAAACTCTAAACCCTTCCCATAACTTGTTCCACAAAAAACACAGACATTTTTAAGGTTACGAATAGGAGGTCCCATAATTTCACTTTCCCTCTGAATGATTATGAGTTAGAGGAAAGTGAAGAAAATGGAGTGTTTAAATAGGGAAAAGAAGGGAAAAAGTAATCATAACACCTATAAGGGTAGGTTGGCTGTTGTCAAAAAAGTTTGAAATTAAGAAACACAAATTTTTTTTTAATTAATTTTTTTAACTTTTTTTTAACTTCAAGAAAACCATCAGGGTAAAAAAGTTTAGAAACCCCTGAAGGACCATGCTCAAAGGATCGTCTATCCAAAAATCAAAATACAACAAAATCATACAAAGATAAAAGAAATATAATAATAAACAAGGACATACCTGTATGTACAATTTTCATAGCATATCTTTATACGGTGTGTCATGAATGCAGTAGTGGCATGTATTGAAGATGCGTGTCACCAGTGCAACATATGAATTCCACAAGGATTGTCGAACCGACAACAAGAACCTTTGAATCCTTTCTGTCCTGCTTACGGAAGAACAACCCTTTATCTTCCTGCAAACCTAATTAAAGGCCTGTATTCTAAGAAGATGGTACCTGACCGCAGCCAATCAGAACTCGCCATAGAGACCTACTAATTAAAGTAAGTATACGGCTCGCCCAACGCTTTACGTTCATTATAAAGACGGACGCTTCTTTCTGTCCATCAGCGCTACAGAGCCTTGGTTCCAAGAACTAGGAATGTAGCACGCGGCTCTCTACAGAGCATGGCACACGAACTTTATTTACATACTGGCGTGTGAAGGTCTCCTCCTGAGTCTATAACAGGACGGGCATCCGCCCGGGGCTCCTAATCTATTTAAAGACCAAGTACAACCGTAGTTTCGCCCCTATATATATATATTTTTTCAAGTTGTTAGAAACCTGATGAAAGATGGGTGTATACTCACTTGAGATTGGGATGGAGGTAGTCTGCTCTTTCGGCTTTGTGCCAAAGCATTGTTGACCTATATTAGACCCATTCAAGACCAGCGCAACATAGGGCTCCCAAAAGGGACAAGTGGCCATAATATGACTGGCTGCCTCACATGTGGGATATAATCTACCTTCTTTGTTTTTCAATTAAGAAGGCTGGATCAGGATGCATGCATTTCCCCATTCACGTTTTGTGTTACCAAAGCCAAACCCAAGATGTATACATACACTTTTTTTTTTTTTTTTAAAATCTCTTTTTTTTTTGATGATTTTTTTTATTTTTTTTTGAACATGAAGAAGAAGAAGAAGAAGAAGAAGAAGAAGAAGAAGAAGATATGTACATGTTGTTATGGATGTTGCTCACATCTGTCTCTGGTTTCACGTCCAGAAACGGCTTAAACGCCTTCTATGAGTCGAGGATAAGCTTCCTATCCAATTTTCTTATAAATTGGCAAACAGGGTCTTTTAGAGTCAGATTCCCAAGACTATATTGCTTTTGTTCATCCTTGAAGAGATTCCACAAATTAAGAAGTTCACGATGCACAAGACCACAAGAATGCGTATCAAGAGTCAATAAGATATCATCTAATGACTCCTTACTCAGTCCATTCTTAATGAAGAAAATTTTATCTTCTCTGTTTTTGGAAACCATTCCCAAAGAACGACATCGCTTGTTATAATTCCATCGTCCACATATGTGACAGACTTGTAATCTTTTTGCTCTTCTCCGTTTAGAATATAAACTTCTACCAAGACCTGGCATGTATAAGTCAAATGAAATTGAAGACTCACCTGCTAATCGGACCTTTACTTCGATTATCCAACGTACATCTTCTGGTATACCTTTGTGCATTAACAATCTCAATCTTTCACATTTAGCCTTGTAAGTTTTTGTTAGAGCATTTTGAGGAAAGGAAGGAAAATGTTTTCTCAGGTTTGAGAGAATGATATCCATTTTGAAAAAGAAAAAATCAGTTATTTTGGGAAACTGAAAGAGAGCAAACCGACTTAAGAGTCACAGAGTACCATCATCCGCCATTTTACCGGGGAGCTAAAGAACTGCAAAACAAAATAAAGTCACAAAATTAGAGTAAATTTTTCACATAACAAGGATCAGAAAGGGAAATGAATTCTACCTCAGCAGCTTGATTTTCTAGAAATGGTTTAAGTCTTTGTCCATTGACCTTAGACACATTACCATTCCTAGGATTCTCAATGTCTATGGCCCCATAAGGATATACATGTTTGACAATAAAAGGACCAGTCCACCTAGATCTCAATTTTCCAGGGAATAGGTGAAGACGAGAATTATAAAGCAGAACTTTTTGACCAATTTCAAAAGATTTTCTCAAAATAGATTTGTCATGAAAAGCTTTTGTTCTTTCTTTATAAATTTTTGAGTTTTTATATACATCATTTCTCAATTCCTCAAGTTCATTTATTTGCAATTTGCGTAACTTGCAAGCATCATCAAGATTTAAATTGAAAGCTTTAATGGCCCAAAATGCTTTATGCTCTAGTTCTACAGGCAAGTGACAAAGTTTTCCATAGACTAACCGATAGGGTGACATGCCTAAAGATGTTTTAAAAGCAGTACGGTAAGCCCAAAGTGCATCGTTTAGTCTTAAAGACCAATCTTTACGATTTGGGTTAACCGTTTTTTCCAAAATTTGTTTAATTTTCCTATTTGCTAATTCTACTTGTCCACTTGTCTGAGGGTGATAAGGGGTAGCAACTTTATGGGTAATACCATATTTCTTTATTAAAGATTCAAATGGTTTATTACAAAAATGTGTTCCCCCATCACTGATGATAGCTCGAGGGATTCTAAATCGACTTAAGACATTTTCTTTTAAAAATTTGAGAATAGTTTTATGATCATTTTGTCAACATGAAATTACCTCAATCCATTTTGAGACATAATCAACTGCAACCAAAATATACACAAATCCAAATGAGGATGGAAATGGACCCATGAAATTAATTCCCCAACAATCAAAAATTTCAATGACAAAGATAGGGTTCAGAGGCATCATATTTCTTTTAGAAATGGACCCTAATTTCTGACAATTTTCGCAACTTTTGCAAAAGGTATGGCTGTCTTTAAATAAAGTGGGCCAATAAAATCCATACTGTAAGATTTTCGCAGCTATTTTCTTTGAAGAAAAATGACCTCCACATGCTTCTGAGTGACTAAATTTAATGACACTACCTACCTCATTGTTGGGTACACATCTCCGAAAGATTTGATCAGGAGAATATTTGAACAAATATGGGTCATCCCAATAAAATTTTTTTACCTCAGTCAAAAACTTTTTTCTGTCTTGATGTGACCATTGAGGCGGCATCTTTCCTGTTACAAGAAAATTGACTATGTTCACAAACCAAGGCATGGAATTGACAGAAAATAAAAACTCATCAGGAAAAGAATCATTGATAGGTGTGCTATCAAAAGATGAGCCTGTTGTAAGTCTGGACAAATGATCTGCGACAACATTTTCGGCTCCTTTCTTATCTTTTATTGTGATGTTGAATTCTTGAAGCAACAAGATCCACCGTATCAACCTAGGTTTGGCATCCTGCTTAGACATTAAATATCTAACAGTAGCATGATCAGTGAAAACAACAGTAGAAGAACTAATTAAATGAGCTCGAAATTTGTCCAATGCAAAAATTACAGCAAGTAGTTCTTTTTCAGTAGTGGTGTAATTCATTTGTGCACTATTTAAAGTTCTACTTGCGTAACAAATCATATGAGGCTTACCTTTCTTTCTTTGGCATAAAACAGCGCGAACATCAAAATCACTTGCATTACACATTAATTCAAAAGGCAAAGACCAGTCAGGGGATTGCATGATAGGAGCCGATGTTAGAAGACCAATTAATTTTTCAAAAGATTTTTGGCATTCTTAAGTCTAATCAAATGGTGCATCTTTTATCAGAAAATTGCATAATGGTCTAGATATAACACTAAAGTCCTTAATGAATCTTCGATAAAATCCTGCATGTTCTAAAAATGAACGAACTTCTCTGACTGTTTTTGGGAAAGGCAAATGAGCAATTAATTCAACTTTGGCCTTATCAACTTCAATTCCTTCAGAAGATATCACATGGCCTAATAGGATTCCTGAAGTAACCATATAATGACATTTTTCCCAATTTAAAACAAATCCTTTTTCTTCACATCTTTTAAGAACTTTATCCAAATTATCAAGACAATTTTCAAAAGAATTTCTAAAAACTGTCAGATCATCCATGAAAATCTCTAAATAATGCTCAATCATGTCACTAAAAATACTTAGCATGCATCTTTGAAAAGTTACCGGAGCATTACAAAGACCGAAAGATATTCTTCTATATGCAAAAGTGCTAAAGGGGTATGTAAAAGTAGTCTTTTCTTGATCCTCTAATGCAATTAGTATTTGATTATACCTCGAATAACCATCAAGAAAGCAATAGTAGGGATGTCCTGCTACTCTTTCTAGAATTTGATCAAGAAATGGTAAGGGGAAATGATCTTTCCTAGTGGCTGCATTCAATTTTCTAAAATCAATACACATACGCTAACTAGATAAAACTCGCGTAGGTATTAACTCACCTTTTTCATTTTCAACCATTGTTATTCTAGATTTCTTAGGAACAACTTGTGTAGGGCTTACCCACTGGCTATCGAAAATAGGGTAAATAATTCCAACATTAAGTAATTTAAGAACTTCAGCCCTAACTACCTCTTTCATGTGTGGATTTAATCTTCTTTGAGATTGTTGTGATGTTTTAGCATTATCCTCTAAATGTATTCTATGTGTACAAATTAATGGATTAATGCCTTTTATATCTGTTAATGTCCATCCAATTGCACTTTTATGCCTTTTAAGTACTTTTGTCAACATACCTTCTTATTCTTCAGTAAGGATTGATGAAATTACTACTGGAAAGCTTTGGTCTTCTCCCAAAAATGTTTACTTCAACCCAGAAGGTAATGACTTTAGTTCCAGTGTGGGTACTTCTTCATGAATATTATCATTCATGGGTTGTAGCTTTTCGAATCTCGGCTTCCATCCTTTGTATTCCATTACTTGTGTACAATCAAGCAAAGAGCATATTTCAGAAATATCACCATCTACTTGCATATCTGAATCAAATGAATTAATTAAACAAACTTCTAATGGGTCAGAAGAACTCCCTTGTAGAAGATGATCATCTTCAATGGCCTCAATCCCGTTAGCTTCCTCATTTTCATTATTGACTTCATGTGGTTGCTTGCATAAGTTGAAAACATTAAGCTCAAGTGTCATGTTTCCAAATGTTAGCTTCATCAATCCATTTCTATAATTTATCAAAGCATTGGATGTTGCTAAAAATGGACGACCTAAAATAATAGGAATTGACTTGGAACAATTAATCATAGGTTCAGTTTCCAAGATATTAAAATCCACAGGATAAATGAATTTATCAGCTTGTACTAACACATCTTCCACTATTCCTTTTGGAATTTTAATTGATCTATCAGCAAGTAGAAGAGTTACAGAAGTTGGTTTTAACTCACCTAGATTGAGTTATTGATAAACTGAATATGGAAGCAAATTAACACTAGCACCAAGATCAAGTAAAGCTTGCTCAATCATATGTTCTCCAATAATGCATGAAACCGTAGGACAACCAGGATCTTTATGTTTCAAAACATTATTGCTTTGAATAATGGAACTTACCTGTTTGGTCAAAAAGACATTCTTTTTCACATTTAATTTTCTTTTAACAGTGCATAAGTCTTTCAAAAATTTGGCATAGGAAGGAAAATGTTTAATAGTATCTAACAACGGAATATTGACCTTTACTTGTTTAAGAATTTCAAAAATTTCAGTTTGGTGGTCTACTTTCCTTGGTTTGCTTAATGCTTGAGGAAATGGGGGTGGAGGAGACGAGAGTTTGGTCTCCTTTTGGTCAGATGACTTATCAACTTCTTCCTTATCTTGGGGAATTGATTCACCATCTTTTTCACAAGGTTCATAAATTTCTTTTTCAACAACTTTTCCACTCCTAAGAGTTATCATAGAATTGACTTGATTTATTTGTTAGTTTTCTGAACTACCCTCATTTAGACTATATTGACCTTTGGGATTCGGTTGGGGTTGAAAAGGAAATTTTCCTTTCTCGT
This sequence comes from Ormosia emarginata, assembly GCA_029884605.1. Taxonomy (NCBI): domain Eukaryota; kingdom Viridiplantae; phylum Streptophyta; class Magnoliopsida; order Fabales; family Fabaceae; genus Ormosia; species Ormosia emarginata. The sequence continues at coordinate 76,128 of JAQQTP010000013.1, read as the reverse complement.
GAATGGTGAGTGCAAAAGTAAGTTTGGAAAGAGTATCTTTTATATCTATCATGGTTTGAGTGTTTTGTTTATTGATGGCCTCTTGTTTTTCTATGAATGCACTCAATGTTCCTTCAAGGTTTTTCCTATATGGTGGGACATAAGGTGCATATCCTTGAGGATTTTGAGAATCCTGTTGTTCCTGAGGAGGTGGTGGTTGTATAAATTATGCTTGATTATTATTCCTCCAACTGAAGTTCGGGTGATTTCTCCATCCTGGATTATAAGAATTTGAAAAAGAAGAGGTGAATGGCTTTTTAAAATTGTTCATTGCATTTACTTGCTCATGCACAAATTCTTTAAAAATTAGAATATTAGGACATTCATTTGTCGAATGTCCTAATTCATCACAAATGCCACAAATTTCTTCACTTTGCGCAGATTTGACTTCTTTTACTTTTCCTAATTCCATGGATTCAATCTTTCTAGCCAAACTAGCATACCTTGCATTTAGATCTTCTTCTTGACTAAGATGGTATTTTCCTTTTCTTGCATTTGCAAGGTTATATCTAATTGAATTTTCAGAAGGATTAGTTCCATGCCAAGATTGAGAATTTTCAGCCAAATGGTTTAAATAATCTAAAGCATCTTCGGGTTCTTTATCAAGAAACTCGCCATTACACATCGTTTCCACAAATTATATAGTTTCAAGTGTTAAACCTTCATAAAAGAAGCTTATAGTCCGCCATTTTTCAAAACCATGATGTGGGCAAGAATTTAATAAATCTTTAAAACGTTCCCAACTTTGAAAATACGCTTCATTTGAATTTTGGGAGAAATTTTGGATTTGTCTTTTCAAAGCATTGGTTTTATGTGTTGAAAAAAATTTCTTTAAAAACTCACTTTGCATTTCTTGTCATGTGCCAATTGATCTTAGTTTTAAAGCATTAAGCCAAGTTTTTGCTTTATCTTTCAAAGAAAAAGGAAACAATTTAAGCTTAATAATTTCTTCAGTGCAATTTTGATCATTGAAAGCAATACAGACTTCTTCAAATTCTTTTAGTGTTGGTGTATGCCCTAGTGACCAATACATTTTGTTTGTATTTATATACATTATATTATGTTATTTTATATGAGGCATTTCATTTATTGTGTTCTTTTTGGTAGACATAATAAAGTCCTTAGAATAGTAAGTTTGATACCATAGGACATCAAGTGGATGACTTGATCGTGAGATCCTATTGGATAAAATACTATTCTTAAATGTCCCTAGTCAAGTATTATTGTTAATTAGGACAACAATAATACATTGAGGCTAGTATGTGCGTAGACTGATGACCACATCTCACGGGTCATGGATATGAGATATCAAGTCTACACATGGATACATATTAGAGTAATGATGTATTGGACAGACCCGCCATGAGAATGCTACGTGGATCGTTACGTGAGTGTCATAAGCGATTCTCATAGTGATAATGGTGTGTGTGGTCCTTTGACCTGAAATCACTACATTCCTACATGAGGAGTTGTGTGTTTTAATGCCATCAAACGTCATCTGTAACAAGATGATCATAACGTTGGTTATTAGACATGCCGCAATACATGTGGAGGAATGTGAGTGACCTAGATGGGATTTGTCCCTCCTACATAACAGGAGCGATATCTTTGGGCCCCTTGATTGAGTGAGACTACGAAATGCATGGCCATGCTCAAATGAGTCAATATGAGATATTGATCTTATTTGTTATTACTATGTCTACTCGGGAATCAGGAAACTGAAGATTGAACTAAACAAGGGTGACACATTCCATGCCTTGTGTTCAATCTGGATATCTAGACAAATGGACTAAACTACACGGAAACTTTAGTCACAGATATGTTATGTCAAATCACTGACATTCTCATTACTTGGGTAGCGTGATGTGTTGCTAGATACCGCCCACCTGTTTGTAATATTAAAATGAGATTTTAATATTACTACCAACGTCATGAGAACCTCACAGGGTCGCACACTTAGAAACGACTAAATTGGAGTAATCGAATCCAAGTTGGACTCGGATTCAACTGTGGGCCTAACTCATGACGGATGGGTTTAGGGTTGCACCACTTACCTTGCTACGCTCACACTCACTTAAGGCAGCCTTTGTTATAAATAATACTTGCTAAGGGGGCTGCTACTAGGTTACATCACAACCCTAGCCGCACCTACGAAAGTGAGTGAGAGATAGTGAGGTCTTCTTCTCCTCTCTTCGCGCTAGCACTACGAAAACAGAGGCGTGACTCCTTTTGCAAGTCCTGTTCGTGTGGATACCACAGAAACATCGTCGCTATTACGGTGTTGGTGATTCACTTCGCTTGTGTCTATCACGCTTCAAGAGGTAAAAAATTTAAAAACTCGGATTATGGATTTTTCGCATGGATCCTGTGAGGGAATTCTGTTATTCCGCTGCGAGACTTTGATCCGCAAATTCCCAACATTTAGATGTAAATATGGGCTTTCGTTTTCTAAACCATGAAAATTAGAAAGTAAAGAAATCATACCCAGCTTAAATATAAAATTATTAGCAATAAGTGGAAAGATAAAACATGATGGACTAGAATTTCGAGGTGGTTGCAAATATGCACGCATAGTTCGCAACGGTTGATTTCCTTGTTCATCATGTATACTTTCATTTTCAGCTCGTTGTGTGTGATTATCATGTTCAACATGTGCACTTTCAAATTCAGCCATTGTGTTAATTGTGTGTTATTGTGATTCAAATAAATCAATATATAAATTACTAGGATTAATTTTAACCAAACGTCCAGAATTTGAATCACGATACCAGTTAAGCATAAATAAATGATATAAAATAAAAATAAAAATAATATACAAGTAGGCGGTAAAAACCAGCCGTTAAATATTAAGAAGGATGTGGTATAAACCACCACCAAAAAATAAAAAATAAAAATAAAATACAAAAATAAAGTGCGAGAAAAAAATAAAATAAAATAAATAAAAATTAAAATACAGAAAATAAAGTGTAGAAAGTAAATTTAAATAAGAAAATCGAGAGTGGCAGAGCCCCACAGAGCGAAAGAGAAGAGAAGAAGAAAAATATTATTTCCTTAAGTTAGAGGCGAGAAAAATAAATGATGAATTTAAAAGTTAGATGGAAAAATAAATGACGAAATTTAAAAGTTAGATTATTAAATAAATAAAAAAAAAAATGTTTACAAAGATGGGGTAATAAACCAACCACCAAATTAAAAAAATATAAAAAGTAAATTACAAGTAAAATAAAAGGGAGAGTTACCCCCACTGAGTTAGTATATATAAAAGGTTAAATTTTTTTATATTATTATTTTTTTATTTTTTTTACTATTCACATACTATTTACGTACTATTCATATTACTATTCACATAAAAAATTACTAGTTAGTGTGTTAGTAAATAGATATATAAAAATGAAAAGAGTAGAGGAGGAATATACCTGATAGTGAAGTTTACTTACAGAAAAGAGAACCTCAATATATTAGAACTTCAAATCAAGTCCTCTGCAACAACACCAAAAACTTGATGGGATATAATTATATTTAAAAGTTTCAAACCCAAGTATAGGTTGTCTCAAGTAATAAATTCTCGGGAGTCCGAGGTCGATCCACAGGAAATTGATGAAGGAAAACTAATTAATTGAGGTAAAGAGAAGATGTGTCACAAAATTAAAGATGATATAAGTTGTTCACAAATGAAAAGGATTTGCTTGGGTTAGGAGATCCACTCTTGATAATAAATTAAAGATAAGATTATTTCTTTTTATAACTCAATTGAAATCATGCATAATGAAGATTCCAATCGGAAGATTTAACATTCAAAGTTCAATCATGTAATCATATTATGGTTCAAATAATTATCTACCAATACTTGTAAATCGTCAAAAGCATCCAATGTGCCAATCCTATTGTCTACAATGGATCAAGATATTTATTATATAAGAAGAGTTTCTAAATTAATTGGAAACAACATACAACACATATTATATTTGCTTAATAATATATCATTTAAGCATAAGAAAGAAATTAATCTAACCTTAACTTATTACCAAGAGCTTCACCTTTTCACCCAAGCAAGATGAAGATTAATTACACATAAGAAAGAAGAAAAGAAAAAGAAAAAGGAAAAGGAAAAGGAAAACAACAGAACGTAGGGAAATTCTCTGCTTCCGAACGCGCCTCCTCCAGAATTTGATTGCCTATTTATAGGCAAATTTGCTACAGGAGCTACAGTACTACAGTGATGCTACAGTGACGCTACGTGATGCTGTAGTGCTACAGTGTAAGCTACAGTGACGATTTGTTGACATCATCCATGACATCATCCATCAAGTATTATTAATATTATTATTATTTTTTACAAATCTTCTATGCAATCACCTCCATTCTTTGATCCTTTGCATTTACCTAACAAAAATACATAGAAATACATAATTACAACACAATTTAAAATACTAAAAATATAACAAAACTCAACAACAAACCCAATTAAAAAGATTAAAAAGAATGAAAAACACACACAATGAATCGTAAAAATTATAAGTTTTGCAGGTTCATCAATAATCATCCACAAAAATCACAAATATTGGAAAACGTATGAAAATCAAGTCAGATTGTTAAAAATGATTATCAATCAAGAGAAATAAATACATAAAGATTTTCCCTAGTCCGAAAATTATTATTTTCTTGACACGGAGTAAATCACTCAAAACGATCAAATACGCTGACGGAATAATCAAAATAATTTTGCAGTACACAGAAATTACTAAACAGTAGAATTCTGTTAACTTTCAAAATTACTGTCAGCTAGTTAGGAAATTTGGGGTGTTACAATACTCCCCCTCTAAAAAGAAATTTTGTCCTCGAAATTTAATAAACCTGATTTCACATCCTCAGAATAAATATGGATAATGCTCTTTTATCTTGTTTTCTGGTTCCCATATTACAACTTTACTTATATTGTTCCAAACGATTCTAACCAATAAAATCTCTTTGTCTAGCGATCAATTTCTCCTGATCAAGTAGATATCTCAGTCTCTTATAATTACTGAAGATATGGAATGTTACTCCATAAAGAAAGTATATCCATACTTCTAACAAATTTGATATAACAAGTAGCGAAGCTATCTGATATGCTACCAGACATATCTAACAAGAATTTGATATAACCCGATTTCAAGAACAAATTTTCTAGAATACTAACACTTTATTGTGACAATTTCATAGGATATGGTTGGAAAATAACCAATCCGTTTCAAAGATCACGTCTATTTATGAAAGAGATAAACATATCAAACTAACACAAAAATTTGATCCATAACAACAATAGGATAATTTGAATAGCTTGAGTAACACGATAGGCTAATAATAGAAACAGAAGTAAACAAGTTAAAAGATAACGAAGACACGGATAACTCTAATTGATCAACACGATCATATGCCATAGAGAAATGGGTTACCTCCAGAATTATACAGTACAATCAAAGGATCATTTTCTGTGACACAATCTTCTTTGCTTAGGTCTTCAGTCTGGGGTACTTTTGCTCCACTTGGAGAATCGACGCTCCATTCTACTTGAGATATCGAAGCACGTTTATTACTAACGGATGACTTCGTCTTTGATGGAACACAATCTCTGAAAATGTGTCCAGGCTTTCTGCACCTGAAACAAATTTATTCCTTGAACGTACAATCCTTTGTCAGATGATCTTTCCCACACTTCCGACATTTCAGTGCAGATATCGCAGTCAGACCAACCCTGTTACTACTAGTACTTCCTCCACAAGATTGCTGTTGTTGTTGACTTCCCAAAGATTTTGAGTACGTTTTCTGTTGGGATCGCTTGACCTTACGATTTCATCTTCTTCGTAACCAATATGGTCTAACGTTACAGTCTCTCTCATCCTGAAACTGATTCAACTCTAACAAAATCTTAGCTTCAGCTATCAATTCTTGTCGCTGAACAATCTTCTAAGTTTGCTGTATATTTACATCAGTCTCTTTTTGTATCACTTCCAAAGTTGCCGTCATATCACCATTATTACATCTTGCTTCCACACGCGTACGTCTATTACGAGCCATCATCCTCTCTTCAAAGACACACGAATCAAAATACAATGGAAACCAGATGTAACCATTTCAAATAACATTGTTTCCTTTCGGAAACCAAACACACAGAGAACACAACACAAGCAAAACAGACCTAACCACAAACCCTAAAAGACTCAAACCGTGCTCTGATACCAACTAATGTAACACACCCCTCAGGGCATCACATTTCTGACTACTAACTCCCAATCTAAAAATCAGTTCATAAAAGGTTTGAGTTATAAAATATGGGTTTTAAAATTTCTTTTCATCAAAGACGGAAATATAAACTTACTGAGATCCATAAGTATTACTGAAAAATAAATTTAAACTGTTTAATATACAATATTGACGCCAATTAATATTTAACAATTTAAAGAGAAATATAAAATTAATAGACTCTCTTTTTAACAGTAGCAAACCCCATCACGGGTCCTACTTAATAGCACGGTACAATACTAACGAGAAAACTTAAAATACTTATTCCTTCTTGTATCCATCTTGATGCATCAGACATCTATTCCTTGTCAATACTGCACACTATCAAATTTGGAATGGTCATTCTCTAATGTTGTCTCCGATCTCAGAGTATTTATCACCCGTATGTCTAAGACAACTCGTTCCATCTACTATTCAATTTTAATAATACAAACACAACAAAACAATATAACAAAGAGGTGAGATCACCTACGCCAATATCAACATGGTAGCATAGAGATAACACAAACAACATACCATATAGATACGTCATACTATAATTCCAATAATGCACTCAATATTAATCAACTATCATCATCATGCCATTAACATTATTATCATCACACAATAATCACAATAATGCCATCAACATGATTATCATCATCATCATCTAATATTCCTCAAATATTATATCATGCAGATATAGATACTCAGATTTATGCATATGTTATGCATGTAGACTCAATGTCCTACTCCATGGAGGTTTTCACAATTTCGAGAAGAATGCTCTGTTAATTGTCAGCCTTAGCCCAAAGACAATCTTCTAGTCGTTGAAAAGAATCGTGTTATTGTCGGGTATCGTCAATGCGTTGCAACGGACTGCATCGCCAAGTGGCATATGGTGCAGCCTTAGCCCAAAGACAGATATCCATTGGTCGACTACCGCGCCTTGATGCCCCCAAGGTCCATCATAGACCTCACTATCAATTCTCATTCCCTCTTCAACCACAAGGGTCACAATAGCATCAGCTATTAAATTTTTGTTCAATGCACGAATATCTCAATGCAATTTTGTTCAGTTTCCTCATATGCCACAATGCATATTTTTCCAATGCATATTCAAAGCACCCATGCCAATCACAGGTAAAATTCACCATTTCATATTCAGGGTCCACCCATTGGCCCATTCTCAGTTTAATTTCATAATCTCATAATCAGGGTCCACACACTAGCCCAACAGTAATCATATTGTATATTTAATTGTAAAATCATGTTATCGCATTTTCATAGTCATAAAACACTGTCATCGTGTTTTCATAATCGCGCAACATTTCTGTTACGTTTTCATAATTTTACAACATTTCCGTTGCATTTTCAAATCACGTAGGGATTTTTCAACGTTTTTTCAATCATGTAAAAATATTCCACCATTTTTAAATCGCGTAGCGATTTTTCAACAATATCTCAAACGTGTAAAAATATTTAAACACTTTCCAAATTGCGTAGAAATATTTTAACATTTTTCAAATCGCGTGGAAATATTTAAACATTTTTCAAATCGCGTAGCTTAAAAATCACGTTTTTAAGTTACGTAAATCATTTTTTACCATAATTCCATTACGAAAAATATTTCTCAACCTTCAAAAATTCCATTTCAACCTTTCTCAAAATAATATGACTACTCACATTATTTTCCACATTTTCTTACTCAAGAAAATCCTTTTTGCAACAAATTCCACAAATTCACAATTCCATTGAATTAAATCAATGTTTTTCACTTTAAAAATTACTAACGCTCTCCAAAACCCAAAGGATGAGTTACACGTTAGAAAATATCAAATCATTATTATATTCTCCATTTTTCTTAAATCAATTCTAAAATCAATTCTCTTCAAAATAAATTGAGGTTCAAACACTTTCAACCTCTCTTTGTCTTTCGTAAACGAAATTCCACTTTTCAAGTGATAAAACACTCTGATTCCCTTTCCAAAATCCTTGTACTAAAACATTTTGTTCAAACACTTTGTTTCCACTTTGAAATCACTTTGTTTCATAAAACCAAAATTATTCCAATCTCCCAAACACCGTGGAGTCTTTGGCCATTGAAGCCATCAAATACTTTTCCTTTTAAGTTGATATGGTTTTACACAAACAAAACCATTAAAAATTCCTTAACAAAACCGTGAGTTTCATAGTCTTTGAAATCAAATCATTTGTTAATTTTTTTCATTTTCACTTTCTTCACAAATCCATGAAATCAACATTGCTCTTTTCATTTAAAACTCATGAATAGTAAAATACTTAGAACCTTTTTATTCAAAAACACCCTTGAGGCCGTGTGCCTCTATGGTTCTTTGGAACCAAAAATTATTTTCCTTTCCATCATCAAATCATGACATACATATACATATTCAAATATATATCACAAGCATGCCATAATCAAAAGCGATAAATCATGCAAATCATACCAAGCATAGGCAAATAATCAAAGCACATAAACAACATAAACACCCACAAATTATTACATGACCATGGATATGAATCCTCACATGGATTCATCATCCATCAAATATAAGACCATCTCTCACCACCATACTTGGTTGGTGAGATGAATCTCCCTCTTACCTCTTGAAGATCCTCAAAAGCTCCTTGCTTTGCTTCTTTTTCCAAGTCCTTCACCGCCAAGGACTTCTCAAATACAAAACAAAACATATATTTATTAGTAAATCGAGCTTGAACAAGATAAACCATGGATCAAACATGGCTTAAAACCTTGAAAATCAAAAGAAAAGTGTAGAATAATAAACTTCACCAATAAAGCTTTAATCTTTAACTTGAAGAACAAGGTTGAAGATGAATGATTTAGAGAAAGTCTCCAACATGAAAGTTGCTTAGAATATCATGTAGATTCAAGATCTATGGTTGGATGAAATTAAAAGAGATTGGATGGTGATTTTGAGTGGTATGGCCAAAATTCCTCTTGAAGAACAAGGATGAAGTTTTTGATTTTTGTGAAAGAAAAGCTTCTTAGACTTAGTTAAGATAAAGAATGAAGTGAAAACACTTAGTTTTCCTTCCTACCAATTTCGTAGAACTCCTTGGAAAAATCCCTAAAAATCATAAACAAATGTTACAATCAATAACAAGTTTAGAAATAGGTAAACCATGGTTTAAGCATGACTTAGAAAATCAAAACTAAAAGATTGGGTGAAGAAATAAGAACTTTACCCTTTATGGTAGAAACTTGAAGCTTGGATTTGAAACTCAAGATGAATGATTTTGTGAAAACTCATAACTAGAGATGTTCTTAGAATAAGGTAAGGATTCAAGAAACTAGGTTAGATAAAATTTTTGAGTGATGGAGGGTAGAATTAGGGTACTTGGCCGTGAGCTATCTTGGAGGAGAAGGAGAGAAATTTTTCTAAGAGCTTGCTTGAAGGAAATGATCAAGAATGATCAATAAGTGACCAAGACAACTAATAATGGTCTTCAACTTTGCTTTAGCTCCTAAACAAGCACAAAAACTGTCCCCCCTCTTCATGCATTCTCCTTGAGTGCAAAATGATCAATAATGATGCATAATTGACTAAGACCACTAATAATGGTCTTCAAACTTTCCTTTAACTCGTAAAACAAGCACAAAACCATCCCCCCTCCATGCATTATGCATTCATAAAGTTGTCATCTTTTCTAGCCACCATTTAGAGCCATTTAAGCCATTGATTAGATCAATGGTTAGGATTTAGGTAGACTTTTGATTTGAAGACTTAATCTAGACCATTAGATCTTTCTCCTTGAAATCCTAGCCATTAGATGCATCTCCAAAAATAAAGGGTCAAGATTACTCCTTCTTACTTTCAATCCAAGGGTCATAATTAGTCATAGCCATTTTAGAAGACCAAATCTCCACCATTGATTAAATCCACATCTAATGGTCACAAATGATCCATCTCCACCGTTGATTAAATCTAAATCTAACGGTCACAAATGGTCCTAGCCACTTTATAAGATCAAATCTCCACCCTTGATTTAAATCTAAATCCAATGGTTATAAATGGTCATAGTCATTTTCTTAGACTAATCCTACACCGTTGATTAAATCGACGGTTGATATCAAAGTCTTCAATATTAGACTTACCTCCTATTGGTCCATCAAAAGAATTAAACTTGTTTCCTATTGGTCCGTCAAAAGTTGTCATAACCACTTTTGTTGACTTAAGCAGTATAATTTCTATTTTTATCTGCTATAACCCCACGAAAGAATATATTTATTGTATTTTTATCGTCCGATAATTAAATACAGCGCAAAACACAGTACAATAAAATTTTAGAAACTATTTTCGGATTTAAGTTTAGTAAGATCCCCCGTCTCCATCTAAACAGTACAATTTTTTCTATACATAGAAAAATTTTCACTTTGTGGGACCCAACTGGGCCCACGTAAGACCACCTGGGCCCACAGACAGCCCAAATCAGAGAAATATAAAAATTTATAATCATCCACAAAAATCACAAATATTGAAAAACGTATGAAAATCAAGTCAGATTGTTAAAACTGATTATCAATCAAGAGAAATAAATACATAAAGATTTTTTCCGGCCCGAAAATTATTTCTTGACACGGAGTAAATTACTCAAAACGATCAAATACACTGACGGAATAATCAAAATAATTTTACAGTACACAGAAATCACTAAACAGTAGAATTCTGTTAACTGTCAAAATTACTGTCAACTAGTTAGGAAATTTGGGGTGTTACAATACTCCCCATCTAAAAAGAAATTTTGTCCTCGAAATTTGATAAACCTGATTTCACATCCTTAGAATAAATATGGATAATGCTCTTTTATCTTGTTTTTCAGTTCCCATATTATATCTTCACTTATATCGTTCCAAACGATTCTAACCAATAAAATCTCTTTGTCTAGCGATCAATTTCTCCTGATCAAGCAGATATCTCAATCTCTTATAATTACTGAAGATATGGAATGTTACTCCATAAAGAAAGTATATCCATACTTCTAATACAAACACATCTTCTACCAACCTCCATTCATGCGTAGAATAGCTTTTCTCAAGTGACTTCAATTTCCTAAAATCATACCCTACAACTCTTCTATTCTGCATAAGCACATATCTTAAACTCCGATGTAATACATCATAGTACACCTTCAATGGTTTACTGAGATTAGACAAAACTAATACTAGAAAAGTACTCAAACATATTTCAACTCCTAAAAATTCCCCTTGTATGCATCAGTCTATACAAACACTTAATTCTTTCTGATAAGCTAGGTAAGAAGTCCTACGTTCCAGAAATTTTCCAGTATTCCCATTACTGTGTTTGATTTTTCTCACTGAAAAACTATTTTCAACCTTTGAAGAATCCACTACGCTTCCGCTGCGTCACTCTGATACTATGACATGGATATAAACAAGAATATCCTTTCTTGCAATTTCAATATATGAAAGAAAACTATGGAGGTTTAGAAAGAAGAAAGTAGCGAAGCTATCTGATATGTTACCAGACATATCTAACAAGAATTTGATATAACCCGATTTCAAGAACAAATTTTCTGGAATACTAACACTTTATTGTGACAATCTCATAGGATATGGTTGGAAAATAACTAATCCGTTTCAAAGATCACGTCTATTTATGAAAGAGATAAACAGATCAAACTAACACAAAAATTTGATCCATAACAACAATAGGATAATTTGAATAACTTGAGTAACACGATAGGCTAATAATAGAAATAGAAGTAAACAAGTTAAAAGATAACAAAGACACGGATAACTCTAATTGATCTACACGATCATATGCCATAGAGAAATGGGTTACCTCCAGAATTATACAGTACAATCAAAGGATCACTTTCTATGACACAATCTTCTTTGCTTAGGTCTTCAGTCTGGGGTACTTTTGCTCCACTTGGAGAATCGACGCTCCATTTTACTTGACATATCGAAGCACGTTTATTACTAACGGATGGCTTCGTCTTTGATGGAACACAATCTCTGAAAATGTGTCTAGGCTTTCTGTACCTGAAACAAATTTTTTCCTTGAACGTACAATCCTTTGTCAGATGATCTTTCCCACACTTTCGACATTTCGGTGCAGATATCGCAGTCAGACCAACCCTGTTACTACTAGTACTTCCTCCACAAGATTGCTGTTATTGTTGACTTCCCGAAGATTCCAAGTGCGTTTTCTGCTGGGATCGCTTGACCTTACGATTTCTCCTTCTTTGTAACCAATATGGTCCAACGTTACAGTCTCTCTCATCCTGAAACTGATTTAACTCTAACAAAATCTTAGCTTCAGCTATCAATTCTTGCTGCTAAACAATCTTCTGACTTTGCTATATATTTACATCAGTCTCTTTTCGTATCACTTCCAAAGTTGTCGTCATATCACCAGTATTACGTCTCGCTTCCACACGCATACGTCTATTACGAGCCACCGTCCTCTCTTCAAAGACACACGAATCAAAATACAATGGAAACCAGATGTAACCATTTCAAATAACATTGTTTCCTTTCAGAAACCAAACACACAGATAACACAACACAAGCAAAATAGACCTAACCACAAACCCCAAAAGACTCAAACCGTGCTCTGATACCAACTAATGTAACACCCCTTCAGGGCATCACATTTCTGACTACTAACTCCCAATCTGAAAATCAGTTCATAAAAGGTTTGAGTTATAAAATATGGGTTTTAAAATTTCTTTTCATTAAAGACGAAAACATAAACTTACTGAGATCCATAAGTATTACTGAAAAATAAATTTAAACTGTTTAATATACAATATTGACACCAATTAATATTTAATAATTTAAAGAGAAATATAAAACTAACAGACTCTCTTTTTAACAGTAGCAAACCCCATCACGGGTCCTACTTAATAGCACGGTACAACACTAACGAGAAAACTTAACATACTTATTCCTTTTTGTATCCATCTTGATGCATCAGACATCTGTTCCTTGTCAATACTGCACGCTATCAAATCTGGAATGGTCGTTCTCTGTTGTTGTCTCCGATCTCAGAGTATTTATCACCCGTATGTCTAAGACAACTCGTTCCATCTACTATTCAATTTTAATAATACAAACACAGCAAAACAATATAACAAAGAGGTGAGATCACCTACGCCAATACCAACATGGTAGCATAGAGATAACACAAACAGCATACCATACAGATACGTCATACTATAATTCCAATAATGCACTCAACATTAATCAACTATCATCATCATGCCATTAACATTATTATCATCACACAATAATCATAATAATGCCATCAAAATGATTATCATCATCATCATCCCATATTCCTCAATTATTATATCATGCAGATATAGATACTCAGATTTATGCATATGTTATGCATGTAGACTCAATGTCCTACTCCATGGAGATTTTCACAATTTTGAGAAGAATGCTCGGTTAATTGTCAGCCTTAGCCCAAAGACAATCTTCCAGTCATTAAAAAGAATTGTGTTATTATCGGGTATCGTCAATGCGTTGCAACGGACTGCATCGCCAGGTGGCATATGGTCCTGCCTTAGCGCACAGACAGATATCCACTGGTCGACTGCTGCGCCTTGATGCCCCCAAGGTCCATCATAGACCTCACTATCAATTCTCATTCCTTCTTCAACCATAAGGGTCATAATAGCATCAGCTATCAAATTTTTGTTCAATGCACGAATATCTCAATGCAATTTTGTTCAATTTCCTCATATGACACAATGCATATTCAATGCACCCATGCCAATCACAGGTAAAATTCACCATTTCATATTTAGGGTTCCACCCATTGGCCCATTCTCAATTTAATTTCATAATCTCATAATCAGGGTCCACACACTAGCCCAACAGTAATCATATTGTATATTTAATCGCAAAATCATGTTATCGCATTTTCATAATCATAAAACACTTTCGTCATGTTTTTCACAATCGCGCAATATTTCTGTTACGTTTTCACAATTTTACAACCTCTCCGTTGCATTTTCAAATCACGTAGTGATTTTTCAACGTTTTCTCAATCACGTAAAAATATTCCACCATTTTTAAATCGCGTAGCGATTTTTCAACAATATCTCAAACATGTAAAAATATTTAACACTTTCCAAATTGCGTAGAAATATTTCAACATTTTTCAAATCGCGTGGAAATATTTTAACGTTTTTCAAATCACGTAGCTTAAAAATCACATTTTTAAGTTACGTAAATCATTTTTTTACCATAATTCCATTACGAAAAATATTTCTCAACCTTCAAAAATTCTATTTCAACCTTTCTCAAAATAATATGACTACTCACATTATTTTCCACATTTTCTTACTCAAGAAAATTCTTTTTGCAACAAATTCCACAAATTCACAATTCCATTGAATTAAATCAATGTTTCACACGTTAAAAATTACTAACGCTCTCCAAAACCCAAAGGATGAGTTACACGTTAGAAAATATCAAATCATTATTATATTCTCCATTTTTCTCAAATCAATTCTAAAATCAATTCTCTTCAAAATAAATTAAGGTTCAAACACTTTCAACCTCTCTTTGTCTTTCGTAAACGAAATTCCACTTTTCAAGTGATAAAACACTCTGATTCCCTTTCCAAAATCCTTGTACTAAAACATTTTGTTCAAACACTTTGTTTCCACATTTAAATCACTTTGTTTCATAAAACCAAAATTATTCCAATCTCCCAAACACCGTGGAGTCTTTGGCCATTGAAGCCATCAAATACTTTTCCTTTTAAGTTGATATGGTTTTACACAAACAAAATCATTAAAAATTCCTTAACAAAACCGTGAGATTCATAGTTTTTGAAATCAAATCATTTGTTAATTTTTTTCATTTTTACTTTCTTTGCAAATCCTTGAAATCAACATTGCTCTTTTCATCTAAAACTCATGATTAGTAAAGTACTTAGAACCTTTTTATTCAAAAACACCCTTGAGGCCGTGTGCCTCTATGGTTCTTTGGAACCAAAAATTATTTTCTTTTCCATCATCAAATCATGGCATACATATACATATTCAAATATATATCACAAGCATGCCATAATCAAAAGCAATAAATCATGCAAATCATACCAAGCATAGGCAAATAATCAAAGCACAAAAACAACATAAACACCCACAAATTATTACATGACCATGGATATGAATCATCGCATGGATTCACCATCCATCAAATATAAGACCATCTCTCACCACCATACTTGGTTGGTGAGATGAATCTTCCTCTTACCTCTTGAAGATCCTCAAAAGCTCCTTGCTTTGCTTCTTTTTTCAAGTCCTTCACCGCCAAGGACTTCTCAAATACAAAACAAAACATATATTTATTAGTAAATCAAGCTTGAACAAGATAAACCATGGATCAAACATGGCTTAAAACCTTGAAAATCAAAAGAAAAGTGAAGATTAATAAACTTCACCAATAAAGCTTCAATCTTTAACTTGAAGAACAAGGTTGAAGATGAATGATTTAGAGAAAGTCTCCAACATGAAAGTTGCTTAGAATATCATGTAGATTCAAGATCTATGGTTGGATGAAATTAAAAGAGATTGGATGGTGATTTTGAGTGGTATGACTGAAATTCCTCTTGAAGAACAAGGATGAAGTTTTTGATTTTTGTGAAAGAAAGGCTTCTTAGACTTGGTTAAGATAAAGAATGAAGTGAAAACACTTAGTTTTCCTTCCTACCAATTTCGTAGAGCTCCTTGGAAAAATCCCTAAAAATCATAAACAAATGTTACAATCAATAACAAGTATAGAAATAGGTAAACCATGGTTTAAGCATGGCTTAGAAAATCAAAACTAAAAGATTGGGTGAATAAATAAGAACTTTACCCTTTATGGTAGAAACTTGAAGCTTGGATTTGAAACTCAAGATGAATGATTTTGTGAAAACTCATAACTAGAGATGTTCTTAGAATAAGGTAAGGATTCAAGAAACTAGGTTGGATAAAATTTTTGTGTGATGGAGGGTAGAATTAGGGTACTTGGCCGTGAGCTAGCTTGGAGGAGAAGGAGAGAAATTTTTCTAAGAGCTTGCTTGAAGGAAATGATCAAGAATGATCAATAAGTGACCAAGACAACTAATAATGGTCTTCAACTTTGCTTTAGCTCCTAAACAAGCACAAAAATCGTCCCCCCTCTTCATGCATTCTCCTTGAGTGCAAAATGATCAATAATGATGCATAATTGACCAAGACCACTAATAATGGTCTTCAAACTTTCCTTTAACTCCTAAAATAAGCACAAAACCGTCCCCCCTCCATGCATTATGCATTCATAAAGTTGTCATCTTTTCTAGCCACCATTTAGAGTCATTTAAGCCATTGATTAGATTAATGGTTAGGATTTAGGTAGACTTTTGATTTGAAAACTTAGTCTAAGCCATTAGATCTTTCTCCTTGAAATCCTAGCCATTAGATGCATCTCCAAAAATAAAGGGTCAAGATTACTCCTTCTTACTTTCAATCTAAGGGTCATAATTAGTCATAGCCATTTTAGAAGGCCAAATCTCCACCATTAATTAAATCCACATCCAATGGTCACAAATGATCTATCTCCACCATTGATTAAATCCAAATCCAACGGTCACAAATGGTCCTAGCCACTTTATAAGATCAAATCTCCACCCTTGATTTAAATCTAAATCCAATGGTTATAAATGGTCATATCCATTTTCTTAGACTAATCCTACACCGTTGATTAAATCGACGATTGATATCAAAGTCTTCAATATTAGACTTGCTTCCTATTGGTCCGTCAAAAGTTGTCATAACCACTTTTGTTGACTTAAGCAGTATAATTTCTATTTTTATCTGCTATAACCCCACGAAAGAATATATTTACTGTATTTTTATCATCCGATAATTAAATACAGTGCAAAACACAATACAATAAAATTTTAGAAACTGTTTCCGGATTCAAGTTTAGTAAGATCCCCCGTCTCCATCTAAACAGTACAAATTTTTCTATACGTAAAAAAATTTTCACTTTGTGGGACCCACCTAGGCCCACGTAAGGCCACCTGAGCCCACAGACAGCCCAAAAATAATCAGAGAAATATAAAAATTTATAATCATCCACAAAAATCACAAATATTGGAAAACGTATGAAAATCAAGTCAGATCGTTAAAAATGATTATCAATCAAGAGAAATAAATACATAAAGATTTTTTTCGACCCGAAAATTATTATTTTCTTGACATGGAGTAAATCACTCAAAACAATCAAATATGCTGATGGAATAATCAAAATAATTTTACAGTACACAGAAATTACTAAATAGTAGAATTCTATTAATTGTCAAAATTACTGTTAACTAGTTAGGAAATTTAGAGTGTTACAATGATAGCCACTCAATGACTGCTATTAGTCATTGAAAGATAAATAATAATCATTCACGTGATAATTACTCATTGATTATTATTATTAACCAATTAGATATGAGTGAAAGTCATTCACAACAAATTTGATATATCAAATGTCAAAGTCATACTGAAGCAAAAATTATAACCTCCTTAATGTAGAAAACCAAAAAAAAAAAGTCAATTGTTTTATAACAAAAATAACATGATGATAAATTAAATATAATATATACCTTAAATTTTTCTTTCAAATATATCATGATAGTCACTTAATGACCAATGTTAATCATTGAAAGATAAGTAATAACCTTTGCCATGATAACCACTCATTAGATATTATTAACTAATTAGAAGTAACATTAATCACTCTTTTTTTTTCTGTAAAAATCACTACATTGATCGAAACAAGTCAGGATAAACAAACAGGGTTATCAAATGAAAGAGATGAATACTACTACCAATTGGCTATTATTAACCAAATTAGAAGCAATATTAACCACTCATTTTTCCTCGTAAAATCTACTACCTAATCACTACATGTGATCGAAACAAGCAAGGGATAAAGACGCAAACATGTTATCAAATGAAGGAGATGATTACTATTGACCTTGCTCAACGATTCACGATTATGGGTCGGTTACAATAATTGAATTAATCCCTATAATACTTTTTATAGTGGAATGAATTTTGAAACAACATAAAAACCAAGGTTTATAAGAATAGAAAATATGTATTATTGTCTCTTAAGTAAAATTAAATGGTTCTTCTTTCTAAATAATTTTTAAGTGATCTGTCTTAATAATTTTAATTATTTTTTCTCTTTAAACTAAATATTACTTATTAGAGGTCTTTATCATTAATTTTTCCTTAAAAAATATAAATTAAAAAATTAAAATTATAAAGAAGGTATATTTTTTTTTCAAAGAGAATTTGAATTAAAATTTTAAAAAATAAGAGTTAAGAATAATATGTGTCATTTTTTTAGAAAGAGTAGAGTAAGAAATTAAGGGTGTGTTTGATTTCTGAAAACATTTCTTATTTTCATTTTTTGTTTTCAATTCTTGAAAATAATTTTCATTTTCAAATTTTTACTTTTTTAAAAAATGATTGCTTTGTTATTTCCATTTTCATTTGTTTTAAAAAAATGAGGTTTAGTAGCAGATGAGGGTCAATAGAATTCTTGGGGGAGGGGGTGTTGGAGTTGACCACTACAAAACTAAAGACCATGGTAAATGTTTCACCAACAACACCATAGCAGCCTTCTCAATCACCATCAACGTTCTAAATTGTGATTCGCATCACCTGATGCGGTCTCAATATTGCGGATGCGGCATATGCCGCAACAACATCAGGCCGCAATTGCGTTGTGAACCAAAATCACGTAAATTGGTCGCAACATAACAGTGTTGCGGTCGCAATGTAACCATGTTGCGGCAATAATGGGCTGCAATGCCTGCATCGGTGCTTCATTCCATTTCTTCTTTCGAAACAAAGATGTCAGAGATGACTCAAAAGAAAAAGAAAAAGATTCTTTCTTCAGAATTTAGATCAATAATTTCATCAATAAGAAAAAAAGTAAACAATCATCACAACATCACACAAAGTCACAAACAGAGACAAAGTCATCAGATCATATCTTAGTCACGGACTTACCTTTTATTATTCAAGCTTGGTCGGCGTGGCCGTGGGCGATTAGGTTGAGAATGGGAGGTGGGCGATGCCACGACGATCTCTGGCTCTTTGCAAGGACATGATTCCACGCTTGAATCAGGGAGGAACAAGAAGTAGAGAGGAAGAGGGGTAGAGGCGCGTGCAAAAGAGATGGGTTATGGCTATTGTGAAATTGAGATAGAGATAGAGAAACCAAGAGATGGAGAAGGAGAAAGACCGAGAGAGAAAAGAAAGGGAGGATTTGGGAAAAAGGGAAAAACTAGGGCTGGCTATAGGGAGGGGAAAAGTGGGCTTGGGTTTAAGAGGGATTTTGGGGTAGAGGGAGGGGGGAATTTGGGGGAAAATTTTTGAGGAAAAGAGTGGAAAAAACTGAGAAAGAAGGAAATTGAAAAAAAATTGAGAGATTTAGTTTATTATTTGTGAATTTTTTGTAAAAAGAATTCTTATAATGTTCCTTAATATTTAAGATATTAATTATGAGTTTATATGATACTTTCTTTTGTAGTGAAGTCATACATCTTAATAGTGACATTGTTCTTTGCATAATTAGTGACATGATTAAAGTTGCAATTAGTTGTATTTTTCTAAGTGAGTTAGATTCTTTTTTATCAGTGTAAAAAATATGACATATTTTCGTGAAATTTATTGAAAACTTATTTAAGTTTATATATTATTTAGTTTCTTACTCTCTTATACTTATATATGCCCAAATGAAACTTTAAAAGGCCTCTTAACAATTATAATAATAATAATTATGTTATTTTGGTTATGAATTCAATTTTAACTATTCTTTAAGATGGTACAAAATCTTATCAAATGTGTAAAAGCCTATAAAAATTATAAATAAAGATATATGAAGAGTTATAATAGTTATAGATCTTTTTTTTTAAACATTTTGTGCAAGCTTAAAAAAAATTCATGCCGCAACGATCGCAATTCGCATCCCCCGCAATCGCAGCGACCACGACCGCAACTGCAACCACAATCATAATTTGAAACCATGATACAGTGGTTACTTTGGTTGTAGGTGACGTGGCTTGGACAGCTCAAAGCCAAAGGGGGCATGACTCAGGCTGTTGCACGGTGGGGGATCGAGTGGCTTCAAATGAGATGGTGTTAGTATACCCTAAGTATACTAAGTAAATAGAATTAGTATACCAACTTAAACGTAAATTACAACCTGTTCAATAACTATTAACGAGTAAATATATAGAGCCTTTATAGAAATTAAAAGAGTAAGACATTTTACACCTCAGGAAACTTGCTCTTTATTAAACATTTATCCGATATGTCTGAGATTACAAATTATACAAAGAGCTAATCATAATAATTTAATTATAGAACCATTAATATAATTACATAACAAAAACTATTACATTAACAACTTAACTAAATCTTCATCGCCTTGCCTTGCGCTTGCTTTGGTCATCTTCTGGATTTATCATGGAAAACATAAAAAGGTTGGGGTAATAATTAATAATTCTCAATTGTAAAATTTTAAATCATAACATCATGGTAAATCCAATTGCAACACAAATTGTACTTAATCATTTGGAAAGGTGGCATACAACAAATCTCAATCCTTTCCTTTCCTAAAGCTAACAGTTCATTCTATTACAAAATAATTCACTTATTTCATAACAATCAATTTAAACAACATATATTTTAAACATTTATCATTATATTAGGATCAACACTTAATTCACTTAAAAATACTATTGTCAACCTCTTCCAACTAGCTTGTATCCTTAATCTCCACATTTAATAAAAACAAGATAATTGCCCATACAAATTCCAATTTTATGCAATGCATGGTGATGTATGATTATGCCTAATAAAAACCCTAAAGTATGATCATGCAATGATTTCTTTAAAAGATTTTGAACTAAATTATACTCTTGGAAAAAATTGAAAACTTAATTAATACTCATATCTAGTTCTCCATCTCTAATACTTCTCAACTATTATTTTATGTCATTCCATGTTATCTATGGTTTTAAATACCTAACTAAGGCATAACATAGCTTGGAAAGGCAAAGAAACATCAAAATGAAGAAAAGCAACAATGGGGGCCGTGACACAATTCCTAAGAGGTCGCGATCTCCTGGTCTCAACCAAGAAAATCCCTGCACAACTATAAGTGGAGTGCCGCGACTTCCTCTTCCCTAGAGCTGCGACACCTGTGCAAAATTCTGGTTTTTCCAGAATGCACCAGAAACACCATCTCATCTCCTTCAAATCCATTTCTTTCACCATTCGATCATCAACAACATAAATAATCAATTCCACAGTCTCAATTACTTAATATTTAATCATTTAAACATTATCAAATAAAGTTAAACATAAATGAGATTCAAGCCTCTTACTCCATAAACTATGCACTATGAAAACTATGGATTCTATGGTTAGAAAGCTATGGATTCTAAGCTTTTCACTTCCTTAGTCAAGCATCAACTAGACTATAATTCTCTATTCTCACCTAAAGACCATTAATCTCCATCAAGTCAAAACATGAATAGGATGAAGAGTAGGGAAAAAAGGTGAGAAATTAATAACCCCTACCTCAAGCTTGAAGATTACTTCTCATCTTTGCCTTAGTTCTTCTTCTTTCATCTCTTCCTTCTCTTCCCCTTTTCTTTCTTTATTTTCTTTCCTTTCGTTCCTCTGTTCTGCTCACAGCCGAAAATTGAAGAGAAAAAGTGAGTGAAACTCACTTATAAAACATAACTTAGGGCACTTTAGTCTTTTACCAAAATTTCATATCTGTTTAAAACACTTTGATTTTACTAAATCAAGTTTTCTGCTTTCCAACAACCTTAGAATAAATTTTAAGATCTATCTAAATTATTATTTCATCATTTCTATAATTTTTCTTATCTATTGTGCCTCACTTCGGTACTTAAACATTCACTCGATATCCTTAAAAATACCAAACTGACTCCATTTATCCTCAAAATTTAACCACACCCTCTTCCACACATTTGTGACCTAGAAATGAACTTTTCATATTTATTTCCTTTAATTACATATTTATGCTATTTTTCTGAGTTAAAATAGTCATTTTGCACGTTCTGTGTTGCGGTAAAGTGCCTAAATTAACTCGAAACGTCAAAAAATTTAGCGGACATGTTAAACAAGTATTAAGCTATCTTTGTAACCTTATACAAGCCTAACATGTGTAAAAAGAGGATGTTACAGATGGTGAGGAAGACGATTGGGTGTTGGTGCGATCTAGGTTTGTGGGGGTCAAGGATAGTGGTTCGCAGGTGACAAGGGGCGATGTTGGTTTGCGGCGGTGTAACACCCCTTTGGAGGATGTCACACATAAAAGAAAATAAAAGAAATAGAAATAAAATCTACCCAAGTTGTGAAACATTTGTTAAATATTATTACGGGTTGTAAAATAATTCCTGATAGACAGAAATATGATATAAAAAGATAATGCGGAAAATACAAAATAAAAAAAAACATCATTACTGATAATATACATATGGTTAAGTTATAAGTTGTACAAATAATTTACAACAAAGACTACAAATATTTAAACAAAAATAGTAAAGAAAGAAATAAAAGAGTTAATATATACATACATACTGTTGACGCGCCCAAAAAACATCATGGTTATCTAATCCTCTGATGGATCACTCTCAGCCTGAAAATGATCATCAGGAGATAAATATCCCGGATGTCTCGACACACGGTGATAACGGGATCGCGCAGTCGATACGATGCTTATCTCACTAGGCTCAGGGTTTTCAGCACCCCAATAACGCCTAATGGATAAGGGTAACTCTAAGTGCAGAAATAACGTCGTAGTCATAATGGGCTCTCCATCAAATCGCTGATGTAGAATCACGGTGACACGTCCTGCATATGTCACAAAATCACGATCGCCTCGTAGATGCCAAGCCAGAGTACCTCCATGAAATACTAGCTCTACGAACCCCAAAAATCCTGGCGCTGCCATCCCTCACAATCAATCCAGAGGATATGGATGATCGGATGGTTCTTGATCGTCAAACTGATCGTCTGCCTGCCGATCTTCCTCCTCCTCTGGGTACAAGATCTCAAGGGGCTGATCCTCTTCCTCAAAGTCTTTACCGCGTAAAATAAATAAACAGAAAATACATATAACAAAGAGGTAAGACAACATAAAATCATCACAACATGGTCAATAAGAAGACGACAAACAACATATATACAATTCATGCAATACATAAAGCTTTAACAATTATAATAACAGATTGAAGTAAAATTTAGATATCATAACAATATATCACACCACATATAAAACATCACGTATAAAATAAGAAAGATAAAAATAAACAGATAAGATATAATAAAAATAATCAAATATAGAAGTAGTAACCAGATAAAATAAACAAATAAAATACGTATAAACAATAAATAGATAAGATGGAAATAAATAGACATAGAGATAAATAAATAATATAACAAAACCCTACTCCATGGAGCTAAAGAAAACACAAGTATCAGAGAGAGGAATGACTCACAAAATCTATTAGTACCACGGCTGCCCAACCAACTATTGCGCTTTGTCACACGTTATGCGTCTATAGCCCCACGACACAGGAATCCATCATCCAGGCGTGGTGTAGTTCACGGTCTCACGTTGTGGCACTACAGGCAAATGTACTACTAGATTTCACAAATCTCGATTAAATATAGTGTATGTCGAGTACCATAGTGTGCTATCGGTTTACCACGGCCCAAATGGAGCTACCAACTCGTCCACATGTGGGATCCCGTACACTAAAGTCTCCAAGTTCATTAGAACAATGAACCACACTACGTTTATCGCATCGACAACACGATGTGATTCGTCTCGTCAACCAATCCACCAAAAACTTGGCACACATAAATAGAAAGCCTGTACGGGTTCACATTTTCCCGACAGCAAATAAATTCTCAAAAGCCTGTACGGGTTCACATTTTCCCGACAGCAGATAAATTCTCAAAAACCTGTACGGGTTCACATTTTCCCGACAGCGAAAGATCCTCAAAAATAATCTGTACGGGTTCACATTTTCCCGACAGCATAAAATAAATATAGTAACGGTTAATCGCGTAGAAATTTTATCGCGTTTTCATAATTCCGTCGTTTTTACAAACGTTTAAAAATCGGGTAAAGATATTTTTCTGTTTTTAAAGTCGCGTAGCATTTTTAATACGTTTTCTCAATCGCGTAGGATTTTCAAATCATTTTCTTATTCGAATGCCTTTAAAATTACTGTTTAAACAGATAGAAATAGTACTTAGTACATTTAAATTACGTAGAATAATTTTTCATACCGTATACTGTCTTTTGGATATTTCTACTATCTTATAGGTTCATTTTTACTAGAAATTGACAGCATTTTGTTTATAAACTCATAATAATGGTTTCCTAAATTTTTTCATAAAATTTCCATTTACCTAATTTTTTAACCATATCATTTAATTCTCTTTGAAATCTCTAACATGTTTCAAAACCTAAAGTGAGCTATATGTTAGAAAATTTCTCAAAATTTCTGTATTTTACTTCCTAATGATAAAATTATTAGTTTTAATCCTTTAAGCTTAATTCTACTCAATTTGTTTCTTCAAAAACCATTATAGAAAATTTCTTCTTAACTTGTATTGTCTCTTTTGATTGAAAAAGGTTTGGAATCAAGTTTTAGAAATCATGATTACCTATAGTGGCATGTTGGCCAAATTTCATAAAACTTTTGCATTTGATTTCTAAATTGTTTTTCACCTTCTAAATCATATCAAATATATTATATTGTCTAAGCTCATTAAATCCTATTAGAAAATAGTTAGTAAGAGTTAAATTAATCCTTTAGGCATGTTGGCCCAAAATACTAAGTCTTTACCATTTGATTTCTAAATACATTTTCTTTGATCAAATCAATTTGAAACTTCCTTGATTCTCCTAGGTTAATTAAGTTACACTTTAGGAAAAATCAAGAGAACATTTTGGTCCTCTAACTTAGTCATTGCCGTGAACTAGTGAATGTGTTCTTTGGAACACTCATGCAAATTTACACATGTTATTCACATCCTATACCTTATCATACAATTCTAACACATGCATTGTATTTTCTAACACATGCAATATATTTTCTAACACATAAAACCTAAATTAAAGCTTATAGACATGCATTCAAAAGCTAATAGACATGCAAAATTATTACAATCATCAAACAAGAAAGCTACTAACAAATACCACATAAACTACTAACAAACACAAAAATTAACAAATACACACATAATTAACACATGACCACCGAATCCTTATGGATTCTACAAACATCACAAATGGCTCCATCTTCTTACCACCATCAAGAGATGATAAGAATTGTCTTCCTCTTACCTTAAATGAAGACAAAAGGCTTGCTTTCACACCTCCTAGGGTTCGATTTTCACCTTCAAAAATACCTAGAAATCTCAAACAAAATTTGCATGTTACTAACCATGAAAAAGAAGCTAAACCATGGAAAAATCATGGCTTAGAACTTTGAAAAAGAAGAGAGAAAAGAAAAGCATGAAATTTCACCTTCTAGGTAAAACTTTCAAAGTTGGTTTCCAAGCCCTAAATGGAAGATTTTGAAGAAACTCCCAACTAGAAAGGTTCTTAAAATAGTGTTTAGGTTAAGAAAACTTGGTTAGAAAAATTTTTGGATGGTTGGATGGTGTAGTATTGGTCTTGGCCGAAAATGGTGAAGAAAATGAACAAGAATGGTGGCTAGGGTTTTGATGAGAGAGAAGAGAGAAAAGTGATGAAGATGAAGTGTGATTTTGGTCATCCAAGACCTCTTAGCCGTAGCCATCAAGTGGGGTGCAAGGTGGGCACCTTGCTTGGCTTCATCCAAGCCTTTGGATGAATCAATGGTCAAGATCAAGCCTTGGTGAGCAAGCTTATTTCCTATTGGTTAGCTCTTGGTGACTCACATGCTGAGTCACACAGTGTATTTAATTTTCTGCTGAGTCAGCTAGCTGAGTCAGCCTGTTCTGGAAAGTTCTATTGCTAACGGTGATTAATTAAGCTACCGATCTAACCGTTCTGCTAATTGTGGGTCCCGTAAAATATTTCCGGGTCCACTGTCACTAAAATATACTGACTAATAAAATAATATTATAATAATATAAAATTATTTTATTTGACAGTTAAATCCTAAAAATTAAAAGATTATTTTTAGTCTCATTCAGAATCGGGTTTAGTAAGATCCCCCAATTCTAAATAATAAAATAAGATTTTCCCGGCCCGAAAAATATTATTTTCCCTGCCGAGCAAATCACACAAAAAGTCCATATAAAATCACAGACAAGATATTATGGACATTAAATCAAGTAGAAAACAATTAAAAACAAAGAAAAATAGCAAAAAACAAGACGTTCGGGACGTAACGGTCATTTTCCCATTTTTTCCCACAACGTAGGTAATCGTCCAAAACGTTCAAATAAAATATCCAAAGAAGATATATATAGCTGTATATCTTTCAAAAAATTAAAACAAGAGTTCGAAAAATTTTTATTTTACCGTCTCGAAGCAAATTACGTAAAACGATCAAATAAAATTTGAGCCTGTATTATCGTAATTGTTTTCATACAGAAATCGAGAACAGTAAAATAGGGACACAGCGGTCATTCACATAAAAGCATGAAAAACAGCAAACAGTACATTCAGAATATTTTCTAAAAATTGGGGCGTTACATGCGGAGCAAGTGGCTATGTGCCTATGTCGCGTGGGTCTAGCTGAAGAAAGTTGGTTCATGTTGCCATGGGTGGTGGATCGATAATGGACGCAGATTGTAACACCCCAAAAAGTGTTCGTTTAATTATAAATGATCATTTTATAATATGCTTGATTTTTAGGGATTTTTCTAGAATTTTCCGGATACGATGAATATTTTAATATATTTTTCGTTTTACGTGCATACTGAACAGAAACCTACAGACGTCAGTGTAATGCTCCGGAAGTCATTTATTTTATCATAAATAGTCATTTTCTAATATTTGTGATTTATGTGAATTCTTTCAATTTTTTTTGGAAATAACGAATATTTTAATATATTTCTCATTTTGCGTGCACGCTGAGCAGAGCCGGGAAGATCCAATATTTTCCCTGTGGCCGGTAAACTCTAAATTATGGACATGTCGATGGGGGATCCTACTAAACCCAAGGCCGGACACAATTTACGAGGTTTACGTTTTTTGAAATTTTACCCGAGAAATGAAGTCGCGGTACCGTAAAATCATCCGATAAACAATAAAATATTATTTTCATCATCTGTAACTCTTCTACACTGGGGGAAAAATAATACTGATGGTGTAAATATTCATCTGTGTTAGTGTGTCCAATTAGGAGACAACCTTACTTTCGTTTTATCGTGAAACGTGCAAAACTTCCAATGCAAGCTTGGAGGAAGCTTCTAGGAAATTTCCTTCCCTCTTTCCCAATGCAAGAGACCATCTCTCCCTTCTCTCTCCTCACTCACGACTGAAGCAACATTTTGGGGGGGAAAATGATTTTTTGCTTCACTTAATTATTCATAACACATTATTTCAAAATACCCCTAAATGCACCTTCTCTCTCTACCTTTACCTTTCTCTTCCTTTTGAAATTTTCTCCTTATTCTCTCTAGAAGCTCCACGGCAGCAATAGCCCCAACCCCTCATCCATCACAAAAATTCCATCTAACCTCATTTTCTTAATCCTCTCCACCTCCTAAACACTTCTCTTGCTTGTGGCTCTTTGAAAATCCACCATTTTCACCATTTTCTTCAAGCTTCAAGCTTAGGGTTTTTGGGTAAGCTTCTTGATTCTTCACTTCCCTTTCTCATTTTCATTTTTGTGGTCTTCTTGGTGACCATCCATGCTTTATTTTTTCAAGCATTGGTGTTATTTTGATGAAGTTGAAATTTTAGGGTTCTTGGTGGTGCCGAATCCGAAAATTGCAAGAAGTTTCTTGGAGGCTTCACTTGTTTTCTTCACTTTGGTAAGAGGAAGACACACCTCCTTAATCTCTATTAGCATTTAGAAACCTTGTTTGTAGTTGATTGTGAGAAAACCCTAATGAGGGTTATTCTTTGATTTGCATGATTGGCATGTTTGCATGTTGTTTACACTTGTTTATGCTATTGGATTAATTGTTTGTGTATATTGGTATATTGGAATGGATTGGAAGGCATGAAATGGAAGAAATTGATGTGGGATTTTCTCTTGGGTGGCCACGGTTTTGGGGCCCAAAAATTGGGATTCTTTGTTAACAATTGTATCAAGTGGAAGATTTAATTAATCAAGTGTGTAATGTGCAATTAATGGAATATAAAAATTAGGAACTTAATTCCCTAGGGAGGCCACGGCCTCTAGGGCCTTTTTGGGACTTAATCACACAATTTTGGTAATCTTGGAATTTAGATAATCAAATGATTAAATTATGGGTAATATGATAGAAAATTAGCAAATTGGAAGAATTGGATATGCTTTGAGATTCATAAGTTTTAAAGAACCAAGAATAAAATTTGTCATAAAACTTAAGAAAATTTTACTAGAACAAGAACAAGAGAGTGTGAGACTTTGAGGTCTTCGAATAACCTTCTAAGTGTATGAGAATAAATGACATTAGAAAAATTTAACTAATTATGAGAACTCAAGTAGAGACAAACCTTGTAAGAAAGACTAATTTTAAGTAAGGATTCATAATAGACCTTAAAAATGTATTATTCTATTTAATTTCAATATGATGATATTGTGGGTCCATGTGAGTGATTAATGATGTGTTGATACTCTCTTGGCCAATTGTGGCATATTGTGGGATTGTATGTAATGATGATCATACATGTTTATGCATAGAGTCCTTATGCATTGTGAATGTCCTTTGGACTGTTGTTAAGGCTAAGTTGCCTAGGAGATTGAACACACCTTAGTGTGGGTGCGAGTAAACTAGTGTAGGTCATGTTATGACCTTGGAGGCATCGGGGTGCGGGTACCTCGCAATGGGCGGTTGGTAGATCTCCTGCCCGTGGGGCAGATCGATGCAAATGCACCAATGATCCGGACCAAGACACTGTCCTATATCGTGATCTAGCATAGACTGTCTGTACAATGCCTTGATATGCACGTGGAAAACTATTGAGTTATAGCACTTTGGCCTCGGCAGCCGAGTTGCAGACATGTCTCCTGATCTTTCTCTCTGACTGTTTGTGTCTAACTCCATGGAGTAGGAATTTGGGTACTGTGTGCATATGCATCATGAGATGTAATACTATCTGATAATTACTGCTTTATGTGGATTTGAACTTTTTATTTCTTAATATGATGAATGACTGCCTGGAACCGTTTACCTACTTACTACTGTACTTCCTGTCTATCATTATTATTATTGTTTTTGAGATGTTATCTGGGCGTGTTGTGCGGTATTGGTTTCTTGCTGCTATAATTGGTAATGGTGGTAGGATGTCTTATCTCTTTCCTGTATTTCTGTTATTTTCTACCTATATATATTGTGTCCCACCGAAGACGACAGCAAGGAGGTTGGAGCTCTCGATTTCCCCGACTTCTGGCCTGATCACGATGAGCATTTACTGTGGAGCATGGAGGCACGCATGCACGGATTTCTGGGTGATGTGCGTCTGACCTTCCTTGGGGGGGCCAGAATGCTGGCACATTAACCTGAGTTCCGACCGCTGTGTCTACCTTAGAGACGTATCGATCTCTTTGGTCTAGAGACGTCATGAGCCGCCGATCGTCACTTGCTGCATTAGCCTGCGTTTGGAGTTTTATCTACCTATCCGGGAGATGTGGGGTGACCGCTACTACACCCCGCAGGAGGACTCTTTTGCTTCCACTGCTCAGACTCCTGCCCGTGGTTCTGTGGTTCCTATAGAGGTTTCCTCAGATGAGGAGGACCCCGCGGAGGATCCTGAAGAGGATCTTGACACGATTCCTCCTCATCTGAGGGACTGATATTGCTGGTAGCTACTGATGGCTGCCGGTGTTTTATTTTGGGGGCCTGATGTTTTATTTTGGTGGGCTATATATTCTGATATCTTGGGGAGGTATACGTATGATCCTTTGGGCAGGTATAGTTTTTGCTTTTTGGAATTCCAGGCTTATATTTAAAACATATTTGATGTATATATATATATATATATATATATATATATATATATATATATATATATATATATATATATATATATATATGCATATGTTGTTCAGATGTAAGTTTTATCTTCTGTCTTACTCCTTATTGTTATTCACATTTCGTCACTACGTTTTATTAATTGAATAGAAAAATAATAATACAGATAATAATTCAAAAAAAAATATGCATAAATATATATCGCCATTTTACTTATGTAATAATGAATCGAACAAATTAATCTTAACTAAAATGAATCGGGTCTTAATTTCAAAAATTTCATTTTTCACATTTCTATCTGACAATGTGACGTTCCCTCCCAAAAAGGGGCGTTACATTAAGTTAGTATCAGAGCCCTGGTTTATGTTTCTTTGGGTCTTGTGTGTGAGCCTGTTTTGTTTGTGCTGTGTGAATCTCTGTGATTGGTATTCTGAATGGGTACATCTAACCTTCCTTATATGTTTCAGCTAATCTGATCTAAGATAAAGCAAGATGGCTAGAGGCGGAGAAATGGTAGCTGCTATAGAGGTAATGCAGAGGATGGCGGAAGTCATCGCACAACAAAATGAACGTGCTGCTCAACAACAGGAAAGGGTTACTTTACAACAAGAGAGAGCTGCTCAATAGCTCGAAGCAACTGCCGATGCGCAGAACTTAGCGGAATTTCATCGTCACAAACCTCCATAATTCAAAGGAGAATTCGATCCAGACAAAGCTAGTTTGTGGATCAAAGA
Source organism: Ormosia emarginata (assembly GCA_029884605.1). Lineage (NCBI taxonomy): Eukaryota > Viridiplantae > Streptophyta > Magnoliopsida > Fabales > Fabaceae > Ormosia > Ormosia emarginata. Next base: position 44,857 of record JAQQTP010000013.1, on the reverse strand, counting down.
ACTAGAGAAAGTCTTCCGTGGCATGAACTGTGCCGAAAACAAGAGGGTGAACTATGCTACTTTCATGCTTGTCGGCAATGCCGAGGATTGGTGGAATGGAACTCAGAGAATACTGGAGGCTGAGGGACATGACATCACATGGGACTTATTCAAGGACAAATTCTTCGACAAGTACTTTCCTGTAAGCGCAAGACATGCGAAAGAGATGGAGTTCCTCAACTTGAGGCAGGGAAACATGACCATTAGTGAATATGTGGCCAGATTTGAGAACTTAGAGAAGTTTTCAATGCATTTTCAGTATCAACCAGATGAAGCTTGGAAGTGCCAGGAGTTCACTGAAGGACTGAGATACGAAGTGAAGAAGGCTGTTATCACCCTGAAAATTAAAGTGTTCTCAGAGCTATTGGACACATGTTGCGAAGTGGAGGCCTTGGAACACGCTAGAGATACGAGGAGCAAGAACTTTGGGCCTGCAAGGTTCCAAAGAGGTGGAGGTAATAGTTCGAATCGCTTCCAAAAGAAGCCCTATTCCTGACCAATGGGAAATCAACAACAAACTAGAGGAAGTTCTGGTGGAGGTTCTACTGGGAACTAGACTGGTCAGAATGTGGCATATCCCTCTAGATGCCTAAAGTGTGGGAAAGACCATCCCACGAGAGAGTGCACCATCAAGGGAATCATCTGCTTCAGATGTGCCAAACCGGGCCACGTGTCTAGAGATTGCAACCAGGCAAAGGCTAAACTTTCAGTCAATACAACTCGAGCCAAGAAACCGCAAGCTGGAGGTCGAGTCTACACCATGAGCGGAGTTAAAGCCTCTAAATCCAAAGACTTGATTCAAGGGGAGGGCACCATAGAAGGTAATCTTTTAAAAGTACTGTATGACTCTAGGGCAACCCATTCTTTCATATCATATGACTGTGTGCTACGACTTGGCTTACCAATGTCTACCCTACCTTTTGATTTGACTGTCTTAACCCCTACTGACAAACTGGTAGTTACTACCAAAGTCTATTTGAAGTGTCCCCTAATTGTTGAAGGTCGAATCTTTTCCGTCGATTTGATCTGTTTACCTCTTTCACAACTAGATATAATCTTAGGGATGGACTAGTTGTCTTCCAATCATGTTCTATTACATTGCTCTAGAAAGACCATAGTTTTCCCTGTGGAGGAGGATTCTAGATACTTGACGGCCAATCAAATACGAGCTTTCTTAAAAGAAGGAGCTTAAGAATACATGCTACTATCTTCTTTGAAAGTCGAGAGCGAGGCTGATCTGAGTACTACTCCAGTTGTGAAGGAGTTTTCTGAAATCTTTCCCGAAGATGTACCTGACTTACCACCGATGCGTGAGATAGAGTTTGCTATTGACCTTGTACCGGGAGTGGGTCCCATGTCTATAGCACCTTATCGGATGTTGCCAATAGAATTGGCAGAACTTAAGAAACAACTAAAGTAGCTTTTGGAGAAACAGTTCGTCAGACCGAGTGTATCACCCTGGGGAGCGCCAGTGTTGTTGGTTCGGAAGAAGGACGATACATCAAGATTGTGTGTGGACTATAGACAGTTGAACAAGTTAACGATCAAGAACAAATATCCACTCCCAAGAATTGACGACTTAATGGACCAACTAAAGGGAGCGGCGGTGTTTTCGAAGATCGATCTGAGATCTGGATACCATCAAATAAGAGTGAAAATGGAGGATATGCCCAAGACTGCTTTTCGTACCCGATACGGCCATTACGAATACCTTGTGATGCCGTTTGTGTGACGAATGCACCTACTATCTTCATGTATTACATGAACAAGATCTTTCGTCCTTATTTGGACAAGTTTGTTGTTGTCTTCATCGACGATATCCTACTATATTCCCAGAATCGGGAGGATCATGCTGAACACCTCAGCATAGTTCTCCAGATTCTAAAGGAGAATGAACTGTACGCCAAGCTATCGAAGTGTGAATTTTGGCTAGACAAGGTTAAGTTTTTAGGCTATGTGATCTCGAAGGACAGGATTGCAGTGGATCCATCAAAAGTGGAGGCAGTGCTACAATGGGAAAGGTCGAAGTCAGTGATAGAGATTCGTAACTTCGTGGGTTTGGCCGGATATTACAGAAGGTTCATAGAAGGGTTTTCCAAAATTGTTGGACCACTTACTCAGCTGACAAAGAAGAACCAGACTTTTGAGTGGACTGATAGCTATGAGCAAGGTTTCCAAGAGTTGAAGAAATGGCTAACCACCTCACCGGTATTAGTGCTACCTGATCCGAACGAGCCATTCGAGGTGTACTGTGACGCTTCATACCAAGGACTAGGATCTGTCCTTATGCAACATGGAAGAGTGGTAGCTTATGCTTCACAACAGTTGCGAGTGCATGAAAAGAACTACCCAACGTATGATTTGGAACTAGCAACTGTGGTTTTTGCTCTGAAGATATGGAGACATTTCCTTTATGGAGCGACATTCAATATCTTCAGTGATCACAAAAGGTTGAAGTATTTGTATGATCAGAAGGAGCTGAACATGAGGCAGCGGAGATGGTTAGAATTCCTGAAGGACTATGATTTTCAGCTGTTGTATCACCCTGGCAAAGCGAATGTCGTGGTAGACGCCTTGAGTAGAAAGACTATCAGTGTTTCTGCCCTGATTATCAAGGAAAAGGATCTCATATAACAATTCAAAGATGTTTGGTCATTTGTAGAGTTGAAACTAGGAAAGATCTGTATGAATATGGTCACCATCTCAAGTGAGCTAATGGAAGACATACAGGAAAAGCAGAAGGTCGACGAATTCTTGCAAGAAGTGAGAGAGCTAATGAATCAGGCAAAAAAATAGAATTTGAGGAAGGAACAGACGAAATTCTGAGATTTCGGGGTAGAGTCTGTATTCCCCATGACCAAGAGCTTAAAAGGTATATTGTGGATCATGCTCACACAAGCAAGCTGAATATGCACTCGGGCATAACGAAGATGTACTAAGACTTGAAGAAGTTGTTTTGGTGCCACGGAATGAAGAGTGACGCCACTAGATGCGTATTGACTTGTCTAGTCTATCAGAAAGCCAAAGTGGAACATCAAAGACCTGCAGGATTGCTGCAACCATTGTCTATTCCTGAATAAAAGTGGGACAACATTGCGATGGATTTTGTTGTGGGTTTGCCAAGAACAAGAAGAGGACATTACTCGATTTGGGTAATAGTAGATCGACTCACAAAGTCGGCTCATTTCCTCCCGATCAACATAAGGTACAGTCTGGAGAAGCTGACCTAGCTGTATAATGGAAAGATCATTAGACTGCATGGTGTGCCTATGAGCATTGTTTCGGATAGGGATTTAAGATTTACTTCAAAATTCTGGCAGAGTCTACAAGCATCGTTGGGGACAAAGTTACGTCTGAGTTCGGCGTATCACCCACAAACTGATGGTCAATCAGAAAGGACGATCCAATTTTTAGAAGATTTGCTTAGAGCTTGCACTATGGAACAGACTGGAAGTTAGGATGAGGTTCTGTCATTGATAGAATTCACCTACAACAATAGTTACCATTCAAGTATAGGGATGACGCCCTATGAAGCTCTATATGGACGACAGTGTCAGACACCATTATGTTGGTACCAAGACGGCGAGCGTCTCACGATTGGACCGGATATCATTCAGTAGACAACTGAGAAGGTCAAAATGTTTCAAGAGAAGATGAGGATTGCTCAGAGCCGGCAAAAGAGTTATGCGGACAAGAGGAGAAAGCCTCTTGAGTTTGAGGAAGGTGAGCATGTATTCTTGAAAGTCACACTACGAGTGGGGTCGGCCAGGCTTTGAAATCTAGAAAACTCACTCCAAAATTTCTTGGACCTTACCAAATCCTTCGCCGGATAGGTCTAGTAGCTTACCAGATAGCTTTACCCCCTTTCCTATCCAACATACACAATGTCTTCCATGTGTCGCAACTGCATAAATAGTTACCTGACCCGAGTCATGTCTTAGCATCGAACACAGTGCAATTAAAAGAGAACCTGACCTATAAGATGCCTCCTGTGAGAATCGAGGATCGACGGATAAAACAACTTAGAGGCAAGGAAATTCCATTGGTGAAGGTGATCTGGAATGAAACGACTGGTGATGCAACTTGGGAGTTGGAAGACAAGATGAATGAGCAACACCCACAACTATTCTGAGGTACTTAAATTTCGAGGACGAAATTCCTTTTTAGTGGGGGAGTGTTTTAACACCCCAAAAAGTGTTTGTTTAATTATAAATGATCATTTTATAATATTCTTGATTTTTAGGAATTTTTTTGGAATTTTTCGGATACGTTGAATATTTTAATATATTTCTCGTTTTACGTGTACACTGAGCAGAAACCTACAGACGTTAGTGTAACGCTCTGGAAATCATTTATTTTATCATAAATAGTCATTTTCTAATATTTGTGATTTATGTGAATTCTTTCAGAATTTTTTAGAAACGATGAATATTTTAATATATTTCTCATTTTATATGCACACTGAGCGGAGCCGGGAAGATCCAATATTTTTCCTGTGGCCGGTAAACTCTAAATTGTGGACATGTCGATTGGGGATCTTACTAAATCTGAAGTCGGGCATAATTTATGAGGATTATGTTTTTCGAGATTTTACCCGATAAATGAAGTCGTGGTACCATAAAATCATCCGATGAATAATAAAATATTATTTTCATCATCTGTAACTCTTCTACACTGGGGGAAAAATAATACTGACAGTGTAAATATTCATCTGTGTTAGTGTGCCCAATTAGGAGACAACCTTACTTTCGTTTTATCGTGAAACGTGCAAAACTTTCCATGCAAGCTTGGAGGAAGCTTCTAGGAAATTTCCTTCCCTCTTTCCCAATGCAAGAGACCATCTCTCCCTTCTCTCTCCTCACTCACGGCTGAAGCAACATTTTGGGGGGGAAAATGATTTTTTGCTTCACTTAATTATTCATAACACATTATTTCAAAATACCCCTAAATGCACCTTCTCTCTCTACCTTCACCTTTCTTCTTCCTTTTGAAATTTTCTCCTCCTTCTCTCTAGAAGCTCCATGGCAGCAGCAACCCCAACCCCTCATCCATCACAAAAATTCCATCCAACCACATTTTCTTAATCCTCTCCACCTCCTAAACACTTCTCTTGCTTGTGGCTCTTTGAAAATCCACCATTTTCACTGTTTTCTTCAAGCTTCAAGCTTCAAGCTCAGGGTTTTTGGGTAAGCTTCTTGATTCTTCACTTCCCTTTATCATTTTCATTTTTATGGTCTTCTTGGTGACCATCCATGCTTTATTTTTTCAAGCATTGGTGCTATTTTGATGAAGTTGAAATTTTAGGGTTCTTGGTGGTGCCCAATCCGAAAATTGCAAGAAGTTTCTTGGAGGCTTCTCTTGTTTTCTTCACTTTGGTAAGAGGAAGACACACCTCCTTAACCTCTATTAGCATTTAGAAACCTTGTTTGTAGTTGATTGTGAGAAAACCCTAATGAGGGTTATTCTTTGATTTGCATGATTAGCATGTTTGCATGTTGTTTACACTTGTTTATGCTATTGGATTGATTGTTTGTGTATATTGGTATATTGGAATGGATTGGAAGGCATGAAATGGAAGAAATTGATGTGGGATTTTCTCTTGGGTGGCCACGGTTTTGGGGCCTAAAAATTGGGATTCCTTGTAAACAATTGTATCAACTGGAAGACTTAATTAATCAAATGTGTAATGTGTAATTAATGGAATGGAAAAATTGGGAACTTAATTCCCTAGGGAGGCCACGGCCTCTAGGGCCTTTTTAGGACTTAATCACACAATTTTGGTAATCTTGGAATTTAGATAATCAAATGATTAAATTATGGGTAATAGGATAGAAAATTAGCAAATTGGAAGAATTGGATATACTTTGAGATTCATAAGTTTTAAAGAACCAAGAATGAAATTTGTTATAAAACTTAAGATAATTTTACTAAAACAAGAACAAGAGAGTGTGAGACTTTGAGGTCTTCGAATAACCTCCTAGGTATATGAGAATAAATGACATTAGAAAAATTTAACTAATTATTAGAACTCAAGTAGAGACAAACCTTGTAAGAAAGACTAATTTTAAGTAAGGATTCATAATAGACCTTAAAAATGTATTATTCTATTTAATTTCAATATGATGATATTGTGGGTCCATGTGAGCGACCAATGATGTGTTAATACTCTCTTGGCCAATTGTGGCATATTGTGAGATTGTATGTAATGATGATCATACATGTTTATGCATAGAGTCCTTATGCATTGTGAATGTCCTTTGGACTGTTGTTAAGGCCAAGTTGCCTAGGAGATTGAACACACCTTAGTGCGGGTGCGAGTAGACTAGTATAGGTCATGTTATGACCTTGGGGGCATCGGGGTGCGGGTACCTCGCAATGGGCGGTTGGTAGCTCTCCTGCCCATGGGGCTGACCGATGCAAACTCACCGACGATCCGGACCGAGACACTGTCCTATATCGTGATCTAGCATAGACTGTTTGTACAATGCCTGGATGTGCACGTGAAAAACTTGAGTTATAGAACTTTGGCCTCGGCAGCCGAGTTGCAGACATGTCTCATGATCTTTGTTTCCGACTGTTTGTGTCTAGCTCCATGGAGTAGGAATTTGGGTACTGTGTGCATATGCATCATGAGATGTAATACTATCTGATAATTACTGCTTTATGTGGATTTGAACTATTTATTTCTTAATATGATGAATGACTTCCTGGAACCGTTTACCTACTTACTATTGCACTTACTGTCTGTCATTATTATTATTGTTTTTGAGATGCTATCTGGGCGCGTTGTGCCGTATTGGTTTCTTGCTGCTATAATTGGTAATGATGGTAGGATGTCTTACCTCTTTCCTGTATTTCTGTTATTTTTTACCTATAGATATTGTGTCCCACTGAAGACAACGGCAAGGAGGTTGGAGCTCTCGATTTCCTCGGCTTCTGGCCTGATCACGATTAGCATCTACTGTGGAGCATAGAGGCACGCATGTGTGGATTTCTGGGTGATGTGCGTCTGACCTTCCTTGGGGGGGACAGAATGTTGGCACATTAACCTGAGTTCTGACCGCTGTGTCTACCTTGGAGATGTATCGATCTCTTTGGCCTGGAGACGTCATGAGCTGCCGATCCTTACTTGTTGCATTAGCCTGCGTTTGGAGTTTTATCTGCCCATCCGGGAGATGTGGGGTGACCGCTACTACACCCCACAGGAGGACTCTTTTGATTCCACTGCTCGGGCTCCTGCCCGTGGTTCTGTGGTTCCTATGGAGGTTTCCTCGGATGAGGAGGACCCCGCAGAGGATCTTGAAGAGGATCTTGACACGATTCTTCCTCATCTGAGGGACTGATATTACTGGTAGCTACTGATGGCTGCCGGTGTTTTATTTTGGGGGCCTGATGTTTTATTTTGGTGGGCTGTATATTCTGATATCTTGGGGAGGTATATGTATGATCCTTTGGGCGGGTATAGTTTTTGCTTTTTGGAATTCCAGGCTTGTATCTAAAACATATTTGATGTATATATATATATATATATATATATATATATATATATATATATATATATATATATATATATGTATATGCATGTTGTTCGATGTAAGTTTTATCTTCTATCTTACTCTTTATTGTTATTCACATTTCGTCACTACGTTTTATTAATTGAAAAGAAAAATAATAATAATGCAGATAATAATTCAAAAAAAAAATATACATAAATATATATCGCCATTTTACTTATGTAATAATGAATCGAACAAATTAATCTTAACTAAAATGAACCGGGTCTTAATTTCGAAAATTTCATTTTCCATATTTCTATCTGACAATGTGACGTTCCCTCCCAAAAAGGGGCGTTACACAGATTGGGTGATGGGGCTTTGTATAGTTCGGCCATGGATGTTGGGTGTTTTGGTCTGGGTCTTTGTTGGTTTGCTGGTTTAGATGCCAATGGGTTGAAGGAGTTTGGTTGATGGCTCAGGTGCTTGATGGTCCGATTTTGGTGCTGATATGGTGGTGATAGTAGAGGTACTTACATAGTTGTTCAAGGGATGTAATTGAAAAAAGAGAAAGAGCCAAAAAGGTAAATTATGAAATTAAGCAAATGTGTTTAGAATTTCAAAAATGTTATCATTTAAAGATTGAAAATGCAAGAAATATTGTAAAGGTGACTTCTTCGGTGGAAACGTAAATGTGAGTGCACCAATAGATTTCTGATGTGGCTCATTCAAAATTAAAATAAGATTGAAATCTTTCAATTCTTAATCTCCTAATTCATGATATTGTTGGCGTTAAGAATCAGAATAACTGGTTAAGTTTCTCACTCTCTCCTCAAATGAACATTGGTGTTTCTTCACACCCTCATCAGTCATAGCCTTCCTCTTATATCTCTCATATCTGCCAAACATGGGCTCCATGATAAAAGTCACCCGTGATATTAGTATTACACGTTGATGTCAAAGTTGAGAGAGAATGTAAAAGACACAAAAGATTATGAATACTGAACACCTCGTGCCCTCTCTTACAACAGAAAAATTCTGACATGTTTATAGAGGAAGAAACATAACCACCATTATATATTTCCATAGGACCCACTAACAAGTACAAACATAACCACCATGAATGGAGAAAGCTTCAATTTTTGCATAAACTCAATTGCCAACAGAGAAAGAAGAATGAGAAAGTAGACAATTTTCTACGATTTGGGGATCTGGGAGCTAGGGTTCTTCATATGTGTTGTTAGTTTGAGATTTCAATCTTATTTTGTTTTCAAAAAATGATTTTATTCTATTTTTAATTTTGATTAATGATTAAAAAAGTTTTTAATCGGATTGTGATTAAGAATCTTTAATTTTATAATTAAATTTCTGAGGGACCATTGATGCGTGCGGATGTAGTGATTAAAATTAAGATAAAAATCAGTTGTCAGGCCCACCAGAAAATAAAAACCTTACAACTAGTTGTAGTTAGTAAGGGTCGATCCACAGAGAACCAATTCAATTAACACTATTAAACAATTCCCAATTTAGACTCTGATTAACAATAAATAGTAAAAAGGGGGGTTTTGGAGTTTTGATGAACAATGAACAGCTTCAAAGATAACAATAAACAAACTGAAATCAACAATATAAGAAAATTGGTTAAGAGATTGAATCCACCACTAGATTTATATGATAATGTAAATCCACATATCCTTTTTATTCCAACATGCTCAATTATGTTTTTATGTAATTGTGAGAGTAAATCTCTGTTTTCCTTACGTGTTGGCCAATTTAGCAACCGCTCAAATCAACTCCTAATCACTGATTAGTCAAAAAGCAACCGCTCTTACAACTATCCAACAATTGCATTAAGATTTAGAAAACCAATTACACTAAGGTCTAATCACACACCGGGATTAAATTACTTAGAACATATATTTCTCTAGATCTAATACCGCAAATCACAAGATAATAAACCCAGATCTACCACTTTTATAACCGCAAATAGCACAAAGATAATTATACCCACATGAACATCATACATCCCACTAGATCTACTACCGCAACCGCGCATAATAAACCTAGATCTACTACTTTGAAAGTAGGAACAAGTACAAAAACCTTCATACCAACAATAGATTCAGAAATATATGAATAAAAACATAACCGTGTTGAAATAATCAAATATGCAAAGTTTACAACATTAATACTAGCGGTTTCATCACCCCCTTAACCAAGGGAGGTTTAGTTACACATAGCTAGAAAGAAATCACAAGAAAAACTGAGAGAAACTGAAGGAGAGTTCCCCCTCCCTATGATAACCAATGGTGCCCTTTTATAGAAGTCTAGGGTAACAAAATGACAAAGGTGAGTGGATGGATGAGTGGGTTAGTGGAGTGGGGTGGTTGAGTGGATTGGTTGAGTGGGTGAGTGGTTAAGTGGGTTGGTTTGAGTGGAGTGGATTAAATATTGGTTGAGTGGATGAGTTGAGTGGATGAGTGGTTGAGTGGTTGAGTGGGTGAGTGGATGATTGGTTGATTTAGTTGAGTGGGTTGGTTTAGTGGGTGAGTGGTTGAGTGGTGAGTGGATGAGTGGAGTGGATTAAATATTGGTTGAGTGGGTTAGTTGAGTGGATGAGTGGTTGAGTGGTTGAGTGGAGTGAGTGGATGGATGAGTGGATGGGTGGGTGGAGTGGTTAAGTGGTTGGATTAGTGTATGATTGTGGATGAGTGGGTGAGTTAGTGGATGAGTGGATGAGTGGATGGATGGATTAGTGGATGGATGAGTGGATTAGTGGATTAGTGGATGGATGAAAATTTCGTGTCTGACTTAGAAGCCAAAAACGACCCACTATACTTCAGATTCACGAAAAGTGTTCTTCATGAAAGTTGTAGATCCTTGTCTTGGCTATAAAATGGATAGCTGGTTCGTCAAATTTGGCTTCCTTAAGCCCAAGATATGTCCCAAATACCGTAGGTTGCTCAAACCCAACTTCAGCACCTCTGTTCCGACTTGCAAGCTCAAAATGACCTACTAGACTTCTTTTTCTCAAAATGTGTTCTTCATGAAAGTTGTTTATTTGGATCTTGACTATCCACTGTCCAAATTTCAGCCCATCTCCATTATTATAGCTTGAGATATGATTTTATGAGTGCACACCGTTCGGATTCTAGTGACAGAACCCGTATTCTGACTTCCATGTAAACTTAGGTCCCTTAGACATCTGAATAAGACTTCGAGCTCTTCATCAAAGTTGTAGAGCTTCCTCTTAGCTTTCCTACAAGATAAAATTCATGATTGTCAGATATCAAGAACTCAAGTTATGACCAAAATACAGAAACAGTGTAAAATCTCAATAATGCTGAAAATATTCAATTAGGACCAATTTGAGCTCAAACTCACAAAATCATGTCAAACTCAATCAATTAAGAATATGGAGAGTGTAAATGACTAAATATAAGGGTTTCTTAATGAATAAAATATGTGTTTATCAAATTCCTCCACACTTAGTTTTTTGCACTCTTGGGCAAAACTCAAGACCAAAACAAGGACATAAGAGATTAACAAAATTTTAAATTCCAACGACATTCAAGAGTCCAAAATTTTACAATCAAGAAGAACAACCAAAGGTTCAAGGGATCAAAACATTCATGAGTTAACAATTCTCCACATCTCAAACCAACAAGTAAGGTATCTTCAACATGAATCGAGAATGATAGATCTTCACAAGATTCCCTCTCAATCTCTCAAGTGTTTAAAAGGTAGGTATTTCACTCAATTCAACCCATGAAAATTACACTACCATAAGCTTGCTTATCTTCTACTTCTCCACTACTCAAAACACATGCATACACAAATCATGAGGACTTTATTCAAGGTTGTAGTGAGGTTAAGGTAACAGAAGAGGATAAAATGGATATGAGAGGATAAATACCAAAGAGAATAAAAGCAAATGAGAGCTGAGTTCAAATAACAAGCATAAAAGTTCATCCCAACTCTAATGTATATCCCTTTACATATTCATTTCCCAATCCTTTTTTTTTTTTTTTTTTTTTTTTTTTTTTTTTTTTTTTTTCACTCTTTCCTTTTTCAACAACCATTTTGTATACACACCCCCACACTTGTTCAAAAACTCATCCATTAACAAAGCTAATGTTCTTTTATTCCCTAAGGTAAAATAAGAACACGATTTTTCATTTAAGGTACATAATGAGCTAGAAACAAGGAATGGTCAAATAAGCTCAAAGGGGTTAAGCAAAGGAAAATATACAAGGTTGGCAGGAATCAGAGAATTTCCAAGAAGTCAAAAGAGTGCTTGATATCAAATTGAAAACAAGGTTGGCTATTTGGTTAAACTAGCTAATTAAGAAAGAGGGCCTCAATCATGTTCATGCATGCAAGTGAAATGTAGCCTTAAAAAGAATCAAAGCAAGTTCTAGAGTGGTCATTAACATGAGTGAAAATCACACAAGAAAGAAGAGAATGGCATAAATGTTGAATCCATCCATTAGGCTCAAAATCTCACAAGGTATGCATCCATCAAACTCAATTCATCAATTTAATCATCCATCACCAAGCATATCAGTTCAAGAAGGGAGAAAAGTTATTCAATCATGCAATGAACCCCTTTTTTTTTATTTTTTTCTTTTCTTTTTTTTTTTTTTTACAAAAAGAACATGCTGAAATCTCTCCCCACGCTTAATATAACATTGCCTTCAATGTGAAAGAGAGATATAGAAAAGAGCAACACAACCCGATAAGAAGTGAATCAACACCAAGCGTAAAAGAACACACCGTCAAGATCTGCATCGACCGACGAAAAGAAATCAAACAATAAAACTTTAGTACTAATTAGTTACTACCTAAAAACTCCTTACTCGCCACCAATTAAGATGCGTCTCAAGAGTAAAATTACTCCTTACTCTGCCATCACTAATTGATTTAATAAGTACATGACAATCATATCATACTTTCCAAACAACACAACAAATTTTTTTTTTTTTTTTTTTTATATATATATATATATATATATATATATATATATATATATATATATATTTTTTTGGGTCAACTATCCTTCCCCCCAACTAAATCACAACATTGTCCTCAATGTTAAAATATAGATGAGTAAAGGACAAGATATTACCTGTTGGAGAAAGTCGATACAAATTTAAATAGAAACAAGGTACAATAAAATCAAACCCATTAAAGATGAAGTCGCAGATCCGCTTTTGTTTCTTGTTACTTCCTTCGCTGCTTCCTGTTGACCAATCTATCTGAGCTAATACCGGATCAGGTACATACTCAAAAGCTTCTAATTTATCAATGAGCTCATCAATAGTGGAGGTAGAGATAAGAAGTTGTCTTGCTGAAGGAGTGATAAATTTCTATTCCACAGCTTTGTCAAGAAAAGATAACAAAAGATCAAAGAAATTATTAACATTCAACAAACCAATAGGTCTATGGTGGATGTTTAGTTCGGCCCAAGAGACAATTTGAAAAATTTCTTCTAAAGTACCAAAACCACCTAGTAAGACAATAAATGCATCAGAATTGTCAACCATTGTTTTCATTCGTCCATGCATAGATGTTACCTGAATTTCTTCTCCAACTATCTTTCCAGTGATGTTATTTTCAGCCAAAGGTTTAGGAATAACACCTAAAACCCGACTGCCTCCTATAAAAGCAAAGAAGTGATACAGCCCCCATTAACCCACGACAACCTCCCCCATATACAAGATGAATATTCCTCGCAAAGAAGTGATCGACCAAGAGTGCTAGCTGCGTTTACAAAACTCTAATCCCTTCCCATAACTCGACCCACAAAAAACACAGACATTTTTGAGGTTACGAATAAAGGCCCCATTCTATACTCTTCCTCCCTTTGATTGTTTCGAGTTGAAGGAAAATGGAGAAAATGGAGTGTTTAAGTAGGAAAAAGAATGGAAAGGGGAATAATTGCACCTATGAGGGTAGGTTGGCTGTTGTCGAAAAAAGGTTGAAATTAAGAAACACAGAATCTTTTCTCCTTTTTTTTTTTTTACTTTTTTATTTTTTTATTTTTTTTATTTTTTATTTTTTTTTTTTTTTTTTTTTTTTTTTTGTTTGACTTCAAGAAAACCATCAAGGTAAAGAAGTCTAGAAACCCCCGAAGGACCCCGCTCAAAGGATCGTCTCAGTACAAAAATCAAAATACAACAAAATGATACAAAGATAAAAGAAATAGAAAATGATGACATACCTTTATGTACAAAGTGTCCATGGCGTATCTTTATACTCAAGGTCATGAGTGCAAGAGAGACATCACGTCCTCTCTTTTTTTTTTTTTTTTTGAAATTGTTAGAAAACTTGATGAAAGATGAGTGTATACTTACTTAAGATTGGGATGGAGGTAGTCTGCTTTTTCTGGCTTTGTGCCAAAGCATTGTTGACCAAGATTCGACCCATTCAAGACCAAATAAGAACATAGGGCTCCCAAAAGGGACAAGTGGCCATAATACGACCGGCCGCCTCACATGTGGGATACAATCTACCTTCTTTGTTTTTCAATTAAGAAGGCTGGATCAGATGCATGCATTTCCCCATTCACGGTGTGTGTTACCAAAGCCAACCCTAAGACGTATACATAAATTTTTTTTTTTTTTTTTTTTTTTTTTTGTTTTTTTTTTTTTTTTTTTTTTTGAGAGATGACATGAAGAAGAAGAAGAAGATGATATGTACAGATTGTTTGTGGATGTGGCTCACATCCGCCTCTCGGTTTAACGTCCAAGAACGCTTAAACGTCTTCTATGAGTCGAGGATAAGCTTCCCATCCAATTTTCTTAAAATTGGCAAACAGGGTCTTTTAGAGTCGATTCCCAAGATCGTAGCGTTTTTCTTCATCCTTGAAGAGATTCCACAATTTAAGAATTTCACGATGCACCAATCCACAAGAATGCGTCTCAAGAGTCGATAAGATATCATCTAATGACTCCTTACTCACCCATTCTTAATGAAGAAAATTTTATCTTCTCTATTTGCGAAACCATCCCCAAAGTACGACATCGCTTGTTACGCTCCATCGTCCACATTTGTGACAGACTTGTAACCTTTTTGCTCTTCTCCTTTTAGAATATGAACTTCTTCCAAGACCGGGCATATATGAGTCAAATGAAATTGAGGACTCACCGCTAATCGAACCTTTGCTTCAATTATCCAAATAGACATCTTCTCGGCATACCTTTGTGCATTAACAGCCTCAATCTTTCACATCGAACTTTGTAGATTTTTCTCGAGCATTTTGAGGAAGAGAAGGAAAATGTTTTCTCGTGTTTGAAAGAATGACATCCATTTTGAAGGAGAAGAAGGATTCAGCTATTTTGGGAAACTAAAAATAAACCGACTTGAGAGTCACGAGTACCGTATCCGCCACTTAACCGGCAACACAAAAAAAAAAAAAACTTAAGAACTTGGTTTTCCAGAATGGTTGAGTCTTTGTCCATTAACTTTAAGCGCATTACCATTCCTAGGATCCTCAATATCTACGGCCCCAGAGGATACACGTGTTTGACAAAGAAAAGAACCGCGCCACCTAGATCTCAATTTTTCAAGGAGTAGGTGCAGATGATAATCTCAAAGCGTAACCTTTTTGACCAATTTCCGCAACTTTTGCAAAAGGTGTAATGCACCTTGAATAAAGTAGGCCAATAAAATCCATACCGCAAGATTTTCGCAGCTTGTTGTCGCCGAAGAAAAGTGACCTTCACATGCTTCCGAGTGACAAAATTTAATGGCACTACCTACCTTATTGTCGGCACACACATGCTTTTTTTTTTTTTTTTTTTTTTTTTTTTTTAGAGATTCAAATGCTTACAACCAACAAACAGATAAAAACATAATCTAAGAAACTAATGAAAACACAAAATAAAAAGGGATAAAGAGAGCAAATCTGGTTGGGTTGCCTCCCAATGAGCGCTTAGTTTATTGTCCTCACCGACATGATGATACTTTCAATGCTCCTCATATTGTGGAAGGATGAGGGTCATCACTTCCATCTCTCGCACCGTCGTAAGTTCATGATATGGTTTGAGACGATGACCATTGACCTTAAATGCTTTGCCGTAAATTTCACTCCCGATCTCAACCGCACCAAAAGGAAAAACATTAGTTACCACAAACGGCCCAATCCACTTAGAACGCAGCTTACCCGGAAATAATTTGAGTCTTGATTGGAATAGCAGGACTTTTTGTCCTCTCGTGAAATTTCTTTCTCGGAAATCAATTGGTCGTGGAATGCCTTAGCTTTAGTCTTATAAATCGGGCATTCTCAAAGGCCTCATTTCTTAGTTCTTCCAATTCCCGTAATCGAACTTCCTTTGCTTTCCAAAGACCTTCCAATTCCATATTAACTTGTTTAATGGCCCAAGAAGATCGATGTTGCAACTCAACGGCAAATGACAGGGCTTTCCATACACCAACCGAAATGGTGACATGCCGATGGGAGTCTTATAGGCAGTCCTATAAGCCCATAAAGCATCTTCAAGTCGAGTGCTCCAATCCTTTCTTGAGGGATTCACCGCCTTTTCAAGGATTGACTTAATCTCCCGCTGGACACTTCGCTTGCCCATTTGTCTGTGGATGGTAAGGAGTGGAAATTCTGTGCATTACTCCATATCTCTTCAATAGAGCATCAAAGGTTTTGTTGCGTAAATGGGTCCCTTGGTCACCGATGATAGCCCTTGGGGTCCCGAACCTGGAGAAAATATGTGACTTAACAAAATCTCGCAATGCTTTAGAATCATCGATCGAGTGGCTTTTGCTTCCACCCATTTAGACACATAATCAACGTATAAAAGAATGTATGTGAAACCAAATGAAGGAGGGAATGGTCCCATGAAATCAATACCCCACACATCAAAGAGTTCCACAAAAATGATCGGAGTCCGAGGCATTTGATTACGAGGACCAATATTACCTGTTCTCTCGACAATGGCCACAAGACTTACGTGTGTTGTAAGCGTCTTTGAAAATTGAAGGCCAATAGAAACCACTGTCAAGCACTTTATTGGCTGTCCTTTTACTCCAAAGTGTCCTCCACATGCATAGGTGTGGCAAAAGGAGAGGATGGAGTGTGTCTCGAATCGTGAATGCACCTCCTAATGACTTGATCCGCACAATGCTTCCATAAGTACGGTCATCCCGTATATAGTATTTACAAATACTCCTTAATTTATCTCTTTGGGCCTTGTTCAAACCCTCCTGAAAGTCCTTAGTAACCAGGTAGTTAACAATGTCAAGATACCAAGGGATTATGGTGTTGACAACCATCAAATATTCATCCGAAAAGTCTCCATGATAGGCATTTCTTCCTCTTCGCTACCAATCTACTCAAGTGATCGGCCACCAAGTTTTCGCTCCCTTTCTTGTCTTTAATCTCCAAGTCAAATTCCTGGAGCAATAAAATCCATCTGAGCAATCTAGGCTTTGCTTTTTCTTTGTTAGAAGATACTTCAAGGCTGCATGATCTGAAAACACAATCACTTTAGAACCAATTAGATATGATCTAAATTTTTCTAAAGCAAATACAACAAATAGAAGTTCCTTTTCTCGTGGTTGAGTAATTAAGTTGAGCATCATTTAGAGTCCTTGATGCATAGTAAATGGCATAAGGAACTCTATCAACTCGTTGTCCCAAGACAGCCTCTACCGCAAAGTCACCGGCATCACACATTAGTTCAAAAGGTAACTCCCAAATGGGTGGCCTGATGATAGGTGCAACAGCTTAACAACTTCTTGAGTTTATTGAAAGCTTCCATACATTTCTCATCAAAGTTAAAATTAACATTTTTTGAAGAAGTCTCAAAAGGGGCAATGAGACTTTAGAAAAGTCTTTAATGAATCTCCGTAGAGAAACCTCGCATGACCAATAAAAGAACGAATCTCCCGCACACTAAGTGGGTGGTGGCAAAGAATGCATGAGTTCTACCTTAGCTTTATCTACTTCAATTCCCCTAGCAGTAAATTACATGACCTAACACAATACCTTCATTCACCATGAAATGACATTTTTCCCAATTCAAGACTGTGTTAGTGTCAATGCATCTTTTAAGCACCAAAGTTAAATGTTCCAAACAATTTTCAAAATCATTTCCAAAGACACTAAAGTCATCCATAAAAACCTCAATGATGTTTTCAATGTAATCGAAAATATACTCATCATGCATCTTTGGAAAGTTCCCGGTGCATTGCAGAGTCCAAAAGGCATTCGCCTATATGCAAAGGTACCAAATGGACAAGTGAATGTAGTCTTGTCTTGGTCTTCTCGGAGCTATGGCAATCTGATTGTAACCCGAAAAACCATCCGTAAAACAATAATAAGAATGACCAGCACTAATCTTTCTAACATTTGATCAATGAAAGGTAAAGGAAAGTGGTCTTTTCTCGTGGCGGCATTCAACTTCCCGTAATCAATACAAACACGCCACCCCGTCTCGTAACCTAGTGGGAATAAGCTCATTTTCAACATTTCTTACCACAAGAATTCCGCATTTCTTTGGTACTACCCGGACCGGGCTTACCCACTTGTCGTCGAAACGGGGTAGATCACCCCCACACTTAGGAGCTTCAAGATCTCCTTTTTCACAACCTCCATCATGGGAGGATTCAATCTCCGCCGAGGGTCTCTCACAGTTTTAGTATCCTCCTCCATTAATATCCCGTGCATACAAACGGAGGGACTAATACCCTTGATATCGCCTATTGACCAACCAATGGTTGTCTTATGTTCCCGCAAAACAAATACCGCTTTCTTCTTGCTCTCGGGTGAGTGACTTTGCAATTATTACCGGAAGGGTGTGTCTTCTCCCCAAGAAGATGTATTTAAGATGATCGTAGTGCTTTCGGCCCAATTCAGTGCCTCGCACAACAAGGTTGAGGTATATCGCAGTAACAGTAAATCAACAAAAGTTACCTCAT
This sequence comes from Ormosia emarginata, assembly GCA_029884605.1. Taxonomy (NCBI): domain Eukaryota; kingdom Viridiplantae; phylum Streptophyta; class Magnoliopsida; order Fabales; family Fabaceae; genus Ormosia; species Ormosia emarginata. Next base: position 26,390 of record JAQQTP010000013.1, on the reverse strand, counting down.
GCTCTTCCTCGGGAGTGGAAGAGAGCTCTTGTAAGGCAAAGAACAATTTCATCAATGTCTTCACTCCATGGCTCTTCTTCACTCTTCTTCTTTTCCTCCCGTACATCTAAGCTATGAGTTAGAATTGTATCAAGAGCATCAAAATGGTCAAGATCAAAAGTCACAGTAAATTAAAGAATCAAAAGGATCAAAAGAATCAATTAAACAAGCAGAGTGCACATCACTGGGTATCTCATAGCTTCAAAAATATTGAATCTAATTAATTCCCCATCAAATTCCATTGTTAGAATTCCCGAGTGCACATCAATTTTTGTCCGTGCGCTTCAAAAATGGTCTTCCTAGCAAGATAGGAGCAGATTTGGGAGACTCATCCTCTTCCATGTCCAAAACATAGAAGTCTCCATTTAAACACTAATTCATTCACCTTGCACTCAAAACATCTTCAACCACACCCTTAGGGTATGCATTAGATCTATCACCCAATTGAATAACAACACCAAGAGGTTCCAAAGGACCCAAGTATAAAGATGCATAAATAGAATATGGCATGACATTTATAGATGCACCTAAATCAAGCATTGCCCTTTCAAACCTTGTGTTACCTATAGTGCATGGAATGGTGAATGTGCCGTGGTCCTTACATTTGGTTGGGAGTTTCTTTTTAATTACAAATTTGAAACATTTTCTCCCACTTGACCTTTTCATTTCCTTTTAACTTCCTCTTGTTAGTGCATAATTCTTTCAAAATTTTGCATATCTAGGTACCGCTAATGGCATCTAACAAAGGGATATTAACCTCTACCTTCCTAAAAGTCTCAAGTATTTCTTTTTCTCGCTTCTTCTTTCTTGGTTTTAACCAACCTACTAGGAAAAGGAGCTTTAGTGACATATTTAGGAAGGGGTTCATAAATACTTACCTTAGGGTTTTGGAAGTTTGCCCCTTATCATTTGCTTCTTTGGGTGGTTCATCCTTCTCTTGAATGATTGGTGGAAGAGAGGTAGGCTCATCCATCGTCTTTCCGCTTCTCAATGTGACAAAGACTAGCATTTTCCCTGATTCACTTCTCGTCCGTGAGGGTAGTTTCCCCGAAGCTTGGCTTTGAAACTTGTTGAATTCTCGTGGACAACCGCCCTATCCGATTCTCGCAAGTTATTGATTGCGCCCTTGTTTCTTGTTTGAAACTTTGTATAGTTGCATTTGTTTCTTGTTGGAACCGCAAATTATTAGTGGCCATTTGTTTTACTAGCTCCTCTAATGAAGGCTCGATTGCTTAGGAGCTTGAACTTGCACTTGTCTCTCGAGGGAAAGGTACTTGCCTTTGTTGGAATCCCGGAGGTCCATAAGCGGAGGTTGATTTTGAGGTTGCTTTGCATAGCTGAAATTTGGATGATCCCTCCAACCCGGATTATATGTGTTTGAGTAGGGGTTGTAATTTTTTGAAAGTCCAAAGATATCCCCCTACCGCTCTTACCTCCTCATTTGTGTCTTCTTGGAGAGTGGGACACATATCGTTGGGATGTCCAGATGAACAACAGATCCCACAAGCATGAACTGGTGCTTTACCCGAATCCATTAACCGCCGAACCATAGCAACAATTGAGTCATTTGTCAGTCAGTATACCGGTTGTCTCTACTTCTTTCACCGCTTTACTCCAAAGTGTCATTTCTAGAGTAGAATTGTTGAGTATTGGCAGCCATTCTTGAGATCAAGTTTCTAGCTTCTTGAGGAGTTTTATCAATCAATGCTCCTCCGCTAGCAAAGATCAATCATGTTGCGATCCATCACTTGTAAGCCTTCATAGAAATACCGAATTAAAAGTCGCTCACTTATTTGATGATGAGGGCAAATGAAACATAGCTTCTTAAATCTCTCCCAAGAGTCATGGAGTGATTCCCCATGCCTTTGTTGAATACCACAGATTTCTTTTCTCGATTGTCAGCAGCTTTTGAGGTGGGAAGTATCTGTCTAGGAAAGTTCGGGCCATGTCCCGCCATGATTGGATGGATCCGGTGGCAAGTAGTAAAGCCACTCCTTAGCCGAGTCTTTCAATGAGAATGGAAAAGCTCTCAACTTGACTTGCTCTACATGAATTCCTCGCAGTTTCATGCTAGAACATACCACATGGATTTCCTTCAAGTGCTTGTTGGGGTCCTCTCCGGTAATCCATTGAAAGATGGCAAGAGATGGATTAAACCGATTTCAATTCAAATGCCTCTTCATTTTCAAGAATGTCTATGCAAAGAGGTCATTGATCTAGATCTGGAGCACCCAATGCCCTTAAAGTGTTTTCTCGCCATTGTCACTTCTTCGATATTTCGATGGCTCAAATGTCTCCGAACTTGATAGATCAATGTAACGGCAAATTCAATGTCACAGTGTGAGTTGGAAGTTAGCCTGATGGAAGGGAAATTGAGGATGTGAAGTGAGTTGATCAATATAGTTCCTCAAATTTAGCAATCCTTCGTCTACTCCTTCAAAGGACATCAACACCTACAAAACACTCGTAAAGAAAGATTAAAAATAAAATAAAATAAAATAAAATAAAAACAGAATAAAAATAGGAAATAAATTAATAGTGTAATTGAAAAATTGGTTCCCTAAGAACGGCGCCAAAATTCGATGCGTATGATGTAGTGATTAAAATTAAGATAAAAATCAGCTTGTCGTGCCCACCAGAAAATAAAAACCTTACAACTAGTTGTAGTTAGTAAGGGTCGATCCACAGAGAACCAATTCAATTAACACTATTAAACAATTCCCAATTTAGACTCGATTAACAATAAACAAGAAAAGGGGGTTTTGGAGTTTTGATGAACAATGAACAAATTTCAAAGATAACAATAAACAAACCGAAATCAACAATATAAGAAAATTGGTTAAGAGATTGAATCCACCACTAGATTTATATGATAATGTAAATCCACATATCCTTTTTATTCCAACATGCTCAATTATGTTTTTATGCAATTGTGAGAGTAAATCTCTGCTTTCCTTACGTGTTGGCCAATTTAGCAACCGCTCAAATCAACTCCTAATCACCGATTAGTCAAAAAGCAACCGCTCTTACAACTATCCAACAATTGCATTAAGATTTAGAAAACCAATTACACTAAGGTCTAATCACACACCGGATTAAATTACTTAGAACATATATTTCTCTAGATCTAATACCGCAAATCACAAGATAATAAACCCAGATCTACCACTTTTATAACTGCAAATAGCACAAAGATAATTATACCCACATGAACATCATACATCCCACTAGATCTACTACCGCAACCGCACATAATAAACCTAGATCTACTACTTTGAAAGTAGGAACAAGTACAAAAACCTTCATACCAACAATAGATTCAGAAATATATGAATAAAAACATAACTGTGTTGAAATAATCAAATATGCAAAGTTTACAACATTAATACTAGCTGTTTCATCACCCCCTTAACCAAGGGAGGTTTAGTTACACATAGCTAGAAAGAAATCACAAGAAAAACTGAGAGAAAATGAAGGAGAGTTCCCCCCTCCCTATGATAACCAATGGTGCCCTTTATAGAAGTCTAGGGTAACAAAATGACAAAGGTGAGTGGATGGATGAGTGGGTTAGTGGAGTGGGGTGGTTGAGTGGATTGGTTGAGTGGGTGAGTGGTTAAGTGGGTTGGTTTGAGTGGAGTGGATTAAATATTGGTTGAGTGGATGAGTTGAGTGGATGAGTGGTTGAGTGGTTGAGTGGGTGAGTGGATGATTGGTTGATTTAGTTGAGTGGGTTGGTTTAGTGGGTGAGTGGTTGAGTGGTTGAGTGGATGAGTGGAGTGATTAAATATTGGTTGAGTGGGTTAGTTGAGTGGATGAGTGGTTGAGTGGTTGAGTGGGTGAGTGATGGATTAGTGGATGGGTGGGTGGAGTGGTTAAGTGGTTGGATTAGTGTATGATTGGATGAGTGGGTGAGTTAGTGGATGAGTGGATGAGTGGATGGATGGATTAGTGGATGGATGAGTGGATTAGTGGATTAGTGGATGGATGAAAATTTCGTGTCTGACTTGGAAGCCAAAAACGACCCACTATACTTCAGATTCACGAAAAGTGTTCTTCATGAAAGTTGTAGATCCTTGTCTTGGCTATAAAATGGATAGCTGGTTCGTCAAATTTGGCTTCCTTAAGCCCAAGATATGTCCCAAATACCGTAGGTTGCTCAAACCCAACTTCAGCACCTCTGTTCCGACTTGCAAGCTCAAAATGACCTACTAGACTTCTTTTTCTCAAAATGTGTTCTTCATGAAAGTTGTTTATTTGGATCTTGACTATCCACTGTCCAAATTTCAGCCCATCTCCATTATTATAGCTTGAGATATGATTTTATGAGTGCACACCGTTCGGATTCTAGTGACAGAACCCGTATTCTGACTTCCATGTAAACTTAGGTCCCTTAGACATCTGTTTAAGACTTTGAGCTCTTCATCAAAGTTGTAGAGCTTCCTCTTAGCTTTCCTACAAGATAAAATTCATGATTGTCAGATATCAGGAACTCAAGTTATGACCAAAATACAGAAACAGTGTAAAATCTCAATAATGCTGAAAATATTCAATTAGGACCAATTTGAGCTCAAACTCACAAAATCATGTCAAACTCAATCAATTAAGAATATGGAGAGTGTAAATGACTAAATATAAGGGTTTCTTAATGAATAAAATATGTGTTTATCAACCATATAACAAATAGAGATTCTAGTAGATTCTTTTTTGGTAGGGGATGACGTGGAATTCCACGTAATTGAGGTGTCAAAAGAGCTTGACATATGTCAAAACATGAATGAGCCACATCAGGAATCCACCGGTGCACTCATATTTACGTTTCCACTAGAGAAATTGTAACACCCTAATACAATTATCGTAAAATAAATAGAATATTTCAAGATAATTAGCATCAAGTATGTCACTTCCTAACAATGTATAAAACATAAATCCATAATAACATGTATAGTCATTATAGAGAGCAACGAAGAATGAAAAAAGTTACATATATACATCACTAGTTAAGAAGCCATACTATAATACATAAACTTTTGCAGAATAAAAGTAAAGTAAATAAATACAAGTTAAAGTATCAAGAAATAAAATAACTAAAAACAAGCCTTTTGTTTCTTCTTCTTGTCCTTTTTCTTTGGAGGGTCTTGTCCCGGATTTACATGGAAACATAGCAGGATGAGAAATCACAGAAATCTTAGTATGAGTAAACCAAAACCAACAATTATTTATTTATAACAAATAAATAACTAACACATTAAGTAAATCTTGCAATAGGTAAATGAATCACTGCTTAACACTACTAGAATATATACATACTCTCTATGTAACATTCACAAAGCAAGAAATAACCTAATTCATATTTATATCGAACAATGATACCAAACAACTACCCATACAATCATAAGATATCACCAAGCACATGAGCAAACAAGCAAGACAACTTCCCATATAGTCGTCAACAAATGCAAAGCTTTATGTTATGATGTATGGTTATGCTCACAGAATATCTAATAATATGATGATGCAATGCAAGTGCAGGTTTTAGTTTTTGAAAACACATGTTACTTACTTATTTCCAAGAATCACCTTCCTTTTTATATACTGAGTAGGATAGGTGCAATAGCCCTTACACTACTTAGTAATAAGTGGATTTCTTCCTCTCACGATAGTAAGAGTACTGCTACCACCCCAATACTAGTAACCCTGACTATCATAGCATAATAGCTAGGAGAATTTTAGATCCAATATCTCATTCTCAAGCCATATGATTATGCATACCATCTAAGGTTACCATATGTAGGAATCAACATATAACAAGTTTGAAAACCAAAAGTACAAGGACAACTCCAAATCACATTTGAAACAATCACAAGATCCTCACAATCTAGTGAAAAGCATTACTAGTACATGTAGATCTTAGCCTCATTTATTCAACAAAGTAGTAAGAATCATGTAACTAGCACACTTATATTTAGAACCTCACGTCATCACTCCACAAGTGATTTTAAAGTCAATCTCATGTTGAACAAGGTCCCAAATACTTTCCATGGCATTCCATACCTCAAGGGTTTCCTAGGTTTCACAACTCCTCACATTTTATAGGTGGTTATTCTCTCCAAGAAATGCCTCCATTAGTGCCTCAACACACTTAAGAAAGCATATATGAATGATCCTAACAGCTAGGAACTTCTAAAGATTTCAAAAACATATTTTTGAAGATCCTAGAGCTCACGTCGTGGCACCCCCTATGCCACGCCACGACACACTGCTCTTGGGTTCCAGTACCAGGTACACACTGAGATTCATGTCGTGGCATGGCCTCACTCATGCCACGGTGCAAGGTGCATTTCTACAAAATTCTACAGAAACACAGGGCCGAGTACTGTTCCATTGGAACAGATTCCAAATTTTGACCACTCCTAGTTAGTTTCTAGGTGATTTTAAGTCCCTAACAAGTTCACTAACACATGAAAAACTTTAATTACCAACTCAAACCACCAATTTTGGATCCAAGGACAAAATCACTCATCAAACCTAACTTTTCTCACTTTGTGCATTAAGAGTCCAAATGAAGAGTTCTAAGTTTCCAACCCAAACTCATACAATGAACAAGTCATAAATGACCATGAAACACATCTAAGCAAGAAAATCAATCCAAACACATCAAATCTCATTCTGACCTATTATACCTCAACCAAGCATAAAGATGGAGATGAGAAAATGAAGTTACAAGAACTTAAAATCCCTTACCTTTTGTGCAGCAAAGATGGAGATCAAGCCTTGGATTTGCCCTTGAGTTTCTTCTTCCTTTCCTCTTCCTTTTCTTCCCTTCTTTCACTTTTCTCTTCCTTCTCTCTTGAGCCCTCTACTGAACCATGGAGAGAATGAGAAAAGTGAGTAAAAACAAAGAGAAATGGGTAAAGAAAGTCTACAAAAGAGGCCACAGAAATGTGAGTGACTTAGTCACTCATGGTATTGAGCTGTATTACATATATCTGTTAAGAACACTTAGATTTCTCCAAATCAAGTTTCCTAACTACCAACAAGTTTAAAATAAATCCTAAGATTAATAAAAAAATCTTGTTTCACCAATACCATATTTTTTCATATCTGTTGGGAGTCAATCTGGCATTAAAACACACAATCAGTATGCTTAAAAATACCAAACTAACTCCGATTATTCTCAAATTTTAACCACATCACATATTACACATTTGTGACTTAGAAACAAATTATCCACATTCATTTCCATTAGTTAAGCCTTTTAAGTTAATAATTGGGTCATTTTAAGCTACTTTTTACCTTTCGGGGTGCAACAAAGTGCCTAAACTAACTCAGATTGTCACAAAATTAAACAGACATGTTAAGAAAGTATTAAGCTACCTCTGTAACTATTTACAAGGTTAACATGTTTTAGAGGATGTTATAGAAATCACCTATTGTAAAAAATACATATTTTACATGTAGTAGATGACTACCTTAATTTGATTTAAAGGATACCATTAATAAGGGTTGGTGGTTATAACCTTTGGTGTACTTAATTGCTTTGTAACCATTGCACTTATTTTGTAACATTTGCACATAATGGTGCATTGTATTGAGAAGTGTAACCACTCTTTCATTCTTTATATTTGGAGTCCTATATAAGGACATGATTCCATATGAAAAAATAAGAAGAAGATAGAATACAAGGAGTTCTTGAAGAACTAGATTTTGAGTCCATATTTTCTTGTCTCGATCTCTCTATATTCTCTTCTCTATTCTATTTTTGTATTGATTTCTCTATATTTTCTCTTCTTTATTTACAACACGTTATCAATAGATCAAGTCTCTTTGGTATAGCAAAATCCTTCAAGTTTCTTTTCATATATCAAGGTAAGAATTTGTTTTATCTAACACGTGTTATACATATCTTCTTTTTGTATGATCAAAGTATATATCTTTACATGTTCCAAAATGTGGTGTATGTGAGATGAATATTTTTTTTTAAAATCCTTAGTTATCCATCAATTTTTTTTGTCATTTTCAAGTGTCTTTAGAGTGTCAAACCTCACAAAACTTGAATTTGTTGCTCTCGATATTTCTAAAAGAAATTATTTATCATGGGTAGTTGATGTTGAGATTCATCTTAATGCTATGACTCTTAGGAATACTATAAAAGAAGGAAACCAACCATCCCTACAGGATCCTGCAAAAGCAATGATTTTCCTTCGATATCATTTGCATGAAGAATTGAAAATGGAGTACCTTACTATTAAGGACCCATTAGTCCTTTGGAATAGTTTGAAGGAGAGATATGAACACCAAAAATGGTGATTCTTCCAAAAGCTTGCTATGATTGGATCCACTTATATTTGCATGAGTTTAAAACCATAAGTGAATATAATTCTGCCTTGTTTAAGATTAACTCTCAATTGAAATTATATGGAGAAAAAATTATTGATCAGGATATGTTAGAAAAAATATATTCTACTTTTCATGCCTCGAATGTGCTCATATAGCTACAATATCTAGAGCATAAATTCACAAAATATTCTGAGTTAATTTCTTATTTACTTGTGGCTAAACAAAACAATGATCTTTTGATGAAAAACCATCAAACTCGTCTAACTGGCTCAACACCATTCTCTGAAGTGAATGTGGCATTTTTTGAAGGTCATGGACGAGGCTGTGGTAGTAAAAAAGATCATGGTAGGAAAAATTATTGGATCTGTGCTAATCCTCCTCAATGTTTTGAAAGCAAAGGTGCTGGAAGGAATAAAAGAAATGGGTAAAAAAATGAGAAAAATCTTGGAAAAGAGCAAAACAATGACAATATTTGTTATAAATGTGGAACAAAAGATCATTAGTCTCGCATATGTCACACTCCAAAACACCTAGTTGAACTTTACAAGGCATCAGTAAAAGGAAAGGGAAAAAATGTTGAAGTGAATTTTTCTGAACCTATTGGTCCTACTTATGATAATAAGTCTCCTATGAATGTTAATTTTGATGTTTCTAATTTTTTTGAAAACCATAGTGGCAAGATTAATCATTTACTTGAGGATGGAAATGTCTACTACTGAAATATGTTTATGTTTATGTTTATGTTATTTTGAAGTTTATCATTTGTAATTTTTCATTAAAGTTTTATTTATAACATGAATATCAATTATTTGCATATTTCTTGTTTATTATCTCTTTCTAATTCTTACAAATATATTTTTGTGTCACTAGATAATGCAAAATAAACTTGATGTAATGGAGGATGACATATGTTTAGTGGATAGTGACACAACTCATACAATTCTTTGTGATAAAAAAATATTTCTTACAATTGACATTAGTTAAAATTAATGTTAATATTATATCTGGTTATGCAAATGTAATTGAAGGTTCTAGAAGAATACAAATTATGTTCCCAGATGAGACAAAATTGTATATTGATGATGCGTTGTATTCTAGTAGATCCCAAAGAAATCTACTAAATTTCAAAGATATACGTCACAATGGGTATTATGTTGAAACAAAAAATGAAGGGCATGTAGAATATCTATATATTACCTCTACAATTTTGAACCAAGAGTTCATATTAGAGAAACTTCCAAGTTTCTCATCTGGATTATATTTTACAAAAATAAGGGTGGTTAAGTCAAATTATATACACCATAAGTGCTCAGATCCTAAAACTTTTATGTTTTGGCATGATCATATTGGCCATCCCGGTTCAACTATGATGCAACGTATTATTGAAAATACACATGGACATCCTTTAAAGGGTCAAAAAATTCTTCTACTTAATCATTATTTTTGTATTTCTTGTGCTCAAGGTAAATTAATTGTTAGAACTTCCTCATCTAAATTATTTTTGGAGTCTCCTGATTTTCTATAAAGAATATAAGGTGACATTTGTAGCCCAATCCATCCATCTTGTGGACCATTCCGGTATTTCATGGTTTTAATTAATGATTCCACTCGATAGTCACATGCTTGTTGTAACACCCTAAACTTTTAGGGTATTACCGTTGAGTCCCGAATGTACTGTTTTTTGTTTTTTAACTTTAGGATAAATGACCATTATGTCTTTTTTGTACTGTTTGTTGTTTTTCTGTATGAATTCTTGCTTTATATTACTTGTCTCATTATTTTATTTGAACTTTTTGTGTGATTTGCTCTGGGGGAAAAAAATAATATTTTCCGGGCCGAGGAAATCTTATTTTAATTATTCGGAGCTGGGAGATCTTACTAAACCCAATTCTGAATGATATGGTTAGTAATCTTTTAATTTTTAGGATTTTACTGTGAAATAAAATAATTTTATATTATTATAATATTTTTTTATTAGTCAGTACAAATAAGCGGTAATGGAGCCGGAAATGAATTGTGGGACCCACGTTTAGTAAAAACTTAATAGGATTAGTAGCTTAATTAAGCATCATTAGTGGTGGAACATTCAAGAGCATGTGACTAAGCTTGATGACAAGGTTAGTGACAAGGCTAGGATTAACCAATGAGAGCAAAGCTTGGTAATCAAGTCTTAATCCTCACCATTGATCAATTCTAAGGCTAGGATGGAGCCAACCTAATGGACACCTCTTGGTCCTTGATGTCTATGGCCATATGGCTCTTGGAAGGCCATTAATCACTTAATTCTATAGCATTTTCTCTCTTCTCTCTCTTCCAAAAACACAAAACTCCATTGTTGTTTCCTTTGTGAAGCATTCGGCCAAGCACCCTTATACACCATCCAACCACCCAAAATTTCTTCTAACCAACTTTTCTAAACCTAAACACAATTCTAAGAACATCTCTAGTTGAGAGTTCTTGCAAAATCTTTCATCTTGGGCTTGAAAACCTACTTGGAAGATTTTACCTTGAAGGTGAAACTCTTTGATTTTCATTTCTTAATTCTTTTTCAAAGTTCTAAGCTATGATTGATCCATGGTTTAAGCTTTCTTTCATGGTTATAACTTGTAGAATTTTGTTTAAGCTTGATAGGTGTCTTGGAGGGTGAAAATCGAAACCCTAGAAAAGAGTGAAAGAGTATTTGTCTTCATTTAAGGTAAGAGGAAGACTTAATCTTATCATCCTTGGGTGGTGATAAGAAGATAGAAATTGTTTGTGATTGTAGAATCCATAAGGATTCATTTGTGTGCTTGTTAATAGTTTTCCTATTTGTGATTTGTATTAATATGCATGTCTACAAGCTTTAAAAATATTGTGTGTTAGAAATGCATGTGTAAATAGTAGGATGTGAACAACATGTCAAGGATTGCATGAGTGTTCCAAAGAACACATCACTAAGGCTCACGGCCTCAACCAAAAAGGAGAACCAAAATGTTCTCAACAATTTTCTAAAAGAGTGATTTAATTGACTTAGGTAAAAGAACAAGATGCAACATGATTTAGAAGAAGAAAAATGATCCAAAGATCAAATATTAAAGTTTTGACAAATTTGGCCAACATACCTAAGTTGAATATTTTGATTTCTAAAATTGTTTTTCAACAAAGGTTAGGTAATGATACTAAAAGGAATTTTATTACAATGAGTTTTAAGGAATAAAAATGATTAGAACAAGTTTAAAAAGTTAAAACCAATGATTTTAGTGGTTAAAAGTAAATACAGTAGCTTTTGTAAAATTTCTAACGTAGAGCTCATATTATATTTTGAAGCACGTTAGTAGTTTTCAAAAGTATGATTAAATGGATATAATATAAATAAAAGGAATTTTTACAGAAAACTTAGAAAATCATTGTTATACATTTTCTAAGAAAAATACTGTCAATTTTTGCTAAAAATAGACAAATAAGATAGAAAAGATAGCAAATATAATTTATACAATATGAAAAATATTCTACATAGTTTAAACGTATTAAATATTATTTTTGTTTATTTAAACAGTAATTTTTAAGGAATTCAGACAAGAAAATGATTTAAAAATTTTACGCAATTGAGAAAACGTTTGAAAAATAGTACGCGATTTTAAAAATAGTAAAATATATTTACGCGATTTAAAAACGTTTGTAAAAGTGACGAGATTTTAAAAACGCGATAAAATTTCTACGCGATTGACGAAAACTGCAAGTTTTTACTGTCGGGGCAAAGTGGTGGACTCGGACAGATTTTGAAACAGTACTGTCAGGTGTGACGTACTGTATATATATGCGATTTGCCAGTGAGGGCATATTCGTAATTTTTGCCAGTGAGGGCATATTTGGAATTTTTGCCAGTGAGGACATATTCGTAATTTTTATCATGCATCGTGTTGTGCCAATTTGGTTGATAATTGGTGGATTGATTGACGAGATGAATAACATCGTGTTGTTAGTGTGATAAGCGTAGTGTGGTTCAACTTGAATGAACTTGGAGGCATTAGTGTGCAGATTATTCCATTTTTGGACAGTTGGTCGCTCCTCTGGGCCGTGGTAACTGGTAACACACTAATGGACTCGACACGCACTATATTTAATCAAGATCTTGTGAAGTCTATTAGTGCAAGCCTATAGTGACACAACGTATGACAGTGAACTACATCACTATGCTATTTCAGTGGGCTATAGACGCAACGTGTGATAGCGCAATAGTTATGGGCGGTCGACGGTACTAATAGATTTTGTGGGTCGTTCACTCTGATGTCTGTATTTTTAGCTCCATGGAGTAGGGTTGAGTCACATTTCATATATTTATGTTTTATACATTTTAAAGTTATTTATTTGCTCTATTTTATCTATCTGTATTATTTTATCTATCTCGTATTATTTTATTTATCTGTATCATTTTATTTATATGTAACATTGTATATTGTTGTATTGAGTTTCTGTATTATTTAATATTATGATTTATGTTATTATAGTATGCTATATTGTATGAACTGTTATACCTGTTGTATTGTCGTTTTCTTATTTACCACGTTTGTGGTGATAAAGATTGTCTTACCTCTTTCTTGTAGGTGTTATTTGTATATTTTAAATTATGTGATAAAGAGTTTGAGGAAGAGGAACAGCCTCTTGAGTGTAAGTATCCCGAAGAGGAGGAAGAGCAGCAAGTTGAAGATCAGTTCTACGATCAAGAACCATCCGATCATCCATATCCTTTGGATTGATTGTGTGGATATGACGCTACCAGGATTCTTTGGATTCGTGCAACTTGAGTTTCACGTAGGCTCTGAAGCCTGGCGTCTGCGAGAGGATCATGATTCGGTGATGTACGTAGGGCGTCTGACGGTGACCATATGTACAGAGTTTGATGGAGTGCCAATCTTTTCCACTATGTTGTACTTACATATGGAGTTGTCGCTGTCTCTTAGGCGTCATTGAGGTGGTATGTTTGATGCGCCTAGTGAGATCAGCAGCGTATCGACTGCACGGACTCGTGTCCGTAGAGGGTCGAGGCATCCTGGATATTTATCACCTGAAGTTTCATCTGAGAGTGATCCTTCAGAGGGCTAGATATTTATGATATGTACTTGGGCGCGTCTGCGTTTGTATATATTGACCTTTTACTGCTTTGTTTACTATTTAAGTTTAAATATGGATAGTTGTAAATTATTTGTATAACTTATGACTAAATTAGAACCATATGTATATTATGCGTGAGGTGTATTTGTTTATTTTGTGTTTCCTCGTTATTTTATTTAATACTTTTCTGTTTAACAAGAAGAATTTTACAACCCGCAATATTATGTTACAAATGTTTTACAACTTGGGTAGATTTTATTTATCTTTCTTTTATTTTATTTTTATATGTGACATCCCCACAAGGGTGTTACACTTGTTTTCTTTCAACTTATAATGTTGCTTTTGCTAAATTTCTTGCTCAAATTATAATGTTAAGATCAAGTTTTCTTGACCATCCTATCAAGTCAGTTCGTTTAGATAATACAGGCGAGTTTACTTCAAAAGCCTTTTCTGATTATTGCAAGTCAATATGAATTAGTGTTGAGCATTCCATTGCACATGTTCATACTCAAAATGGATTAGTTGAATCTTTTATTAAGCATTTGCAGTTTTTTAATAGACCTATGCTTATGAAATCAAAACTTCCTGCATCTGCTTGGGGACATGCTATAGTTCATGCTGCATCTTTGGTTCACATCCAACCATCTGCATATAGCAAGTTTTCACCTTTACAACTTGTGTTTGAACAACAACCTAACATATCTCATCTTAGAATTTTTGGTTGCATTGTTTATGTTCCTAATGCACCCCGTCAATGAACTAAGATGGCCCCCCAATGTCGCCTTGGTATTTATGTTAGTTTTAACTCCCCATCTATCATTAGATATCGTGAACCTTTAACTGGTAATCTTTTTAGAGCAAGATTCTTAGATTGTCAATTTGATGAGTCAAATTTCCCGTCATTAGGGGAAGAAAAAGGTAAAGGGTCCAATGCACAAGAAATTTGTTGGAACACACCAATATTATCCAATCTTGATGCACACAAAAATCAATGTGAACTTGAAGTTCAAAGAATACTTCATTTGTAGAATATCACACATCAATTGCCAGCTATTTTTATTGACACCTAAAAGGTCACCAAATCACATGCGTTGACTACAAATACTCTTGCAAGATTAGTTATCCCCATAGGACATCTTGTGGGTATGGCTGCTAATGAATCTAAAACACACCAGAAGCGTGGTAGACTTATTGGTGCAAATGACACTGTTCCTAAAAAAAAGAGAAGGAAATGAAAAAACATCAAAATGATGTGTTACCAAGTGGCTCCAGCACTCAAGAGGGGGGTAAATTGAGCATTTAAAAACTTTTCGCAAACACTTGGAAATTTTTTTTGTTGAAGCTATTCTTTAAAAGATGTGAATAAAAAGAGAGGATAAAAAACCTTAAGCACAGAAAATAAATAGGTAAGTAATAATAAATAAATTATAGGAAATAAAAAGATTAAGATGAGAAGAGTAGGCATAATATTTATCCTAGTTCAGCCATCAAACCACTTGTGGCCCACGTCTAGTCCTCGAAAAACTATCCAAGATTTTTCACCATCAATACAAGCTTGAACAGGTACTTGCTACCATTACAAACTAGAGCACTTTTTGCACGCAGAGAAACTCTACCCTTGTGCTAAAGCCTCAACTTTTAGGGATACCTCACCCTTATACAAACCTTGAGAGATACCTCACCCTCGTTGCAAAGAAGCAAAATATAGATGAAGAGAAACTCTCACAAAGAGTAAATATCACAAATTGAAGCTCTAAGAAGCTCTTTAAGGATATCTCAAAATTTTGGTGAAAAGAGCACAAGAAATATGAGAAAATTATAAATCACGTGTTAAAGTATGCAAAGATTAATTCAGATAGTTAGGCAACTTCCAAAGATGACCCAAGGTCACTATTTATAGAGTTCTTGATGAAAATAGCCGTTGGAAGAATTAAATCACATAATTAATATGAATATAGCCATTTCTTTCCAAAACAGGGGTCATGACGTTATTCGAATAACCATTGCTTTATTCGAATAACCCATTTTGAAAAAGCCTCATGAAAACCAAAACTGGTATGTGTTATTCGAATAGCCTAAGGTTTATTCGAATAACTCTATTTTAAAGCATTTTATGAGAAACAAGTCTATTCGAATAACTTTAAGTTATTCAAATAGTTTATTTTAAAGAAGCCATTCTGAAAACACTCTATTCGAATAGTAGAGGTGTTATTCGAATAGACTTTTGAAAACAGAGGCACACAATAGGATTTTGAAAATGTTATTCGAATAATTCTTGGGTTATTCGAATAACCTTGTTAAAAATTAGAGTTTCTTGACTTGGTTTATTCGAATAAAGAGTCCTTTATTCGAATAACTCTATTTGAAATCAGTTTTGAATATATAAAGACTTCCAAAAGAAATTTTCAAAAACATCAAGGCAATTTTGAATTTTGGGTTTTTAGTTAAAAACCATTTTTACCATTTATTACAAAATTAATGAGATATCCAAAAAGGCTCTGTACAAAAAGACTTTAAGTCCTAAAGCTAATCTTTAAGTTCTTGGATTTGGTCTTCCCATCATCTTCATGTTTGTTATCATCAAAATCAATATTTAACGTCTCATAGTCAATCATATTCTCCCTCTTTTTGATGATGACAAACTATCACAGAGAAAAGAATTAGTCTAGATAAATTGGAATTCATAAATTTAGTTTAAGAGACTTACTCTCCCTCTTTTTTTATAAGGGTGATTTATATCAGAGATGTGCGCAACTCCCCCTTATTTTTGAAATCTAATGTTTAAGTTTTACCTGTCTTTTCTCAAATTTTTACCTGTCTTTTTTCAAATAAACTCAAATAGTTATCCCCCTTTTGTCATGAGTAAAAAAGGTGCGTTAAGTAACGAGGTAATCATCCAATATGCACAAGGAACAAAGTAAAGAACAGGTAAAGTACTTTGATGTAGATATGTGCAGCAAAGCAATGTAGAAATAAATTGTTCTTTAATCAGATTGTTCATTAAGCAAATGCATAAACAAGTAATGCAAAAGGCCAAAACAAGATCAAAACAGAGATCCTAAGATCGAAGAATCCTAGAAATAGGTAACTGGTGGCAGAGGAGGAGAGTCAGGAGCCATGCCAGGCTACAAAGCTCGTAGAGTGGCCAATTCTCGTTCAACACATTTTATTCTATCAAATAGAATAAAAAATTTGTTTTCTATGTAGGCCCTGTTATCGTGCAAAGTGGCTATGATTTGCTCCAAGGTGATTGCAGCATGGGGTAGCAGGAGGTGCAAGAGGTACAACAGCAGGTGCATCAACAGGTCGAGCAAGAAGGTCTTCAGGTTCATCATCTTCAACTTCATCTGGGTATACCCAGCCTTCAGCAGATTTGACTATCTTTATCTTGTGTAAAGTGTAGGCACCAAAAATGTTATGATGAGTCACTTTTGTGGCCCTCTCAGTTTCCAAAACCTGAGGATATCTCCCAAGGATGGTTGAGATGATTAACCCATAAGGCAGGTCAAATTTATCCTTGCCTTTTGCCTTCATCATGTGTTTCATGATAAAGATTGGCCAGTTGACCTTGTGACCTTTCTTCATAAGCCATAGCATGAAGATGTTATCTTCAGTAAGGTAGGCATAATTTCTACCTCGAGGAGCCAGAATGTGGGCATAAGCATAGTGCAAGAGCCTATGTTGGCTCTTCAGCATCCCTTCCTCGACACCTTTATCTGGCAAGACAAGGCTAGGCTTCAGTAGATCCTCACTAGCATGATTTTTGTCGTATTTTTGAATGAATGGGTTATCTTCTCCTTCAGTGAAGGTGCCAGCAAATTGTATCTCGAACAGAGCATTCCAATCCCGAGGAGTGATCATAATTTGCTGATCACATATGTCTAAATGAAGGTTCTGTCCTTCAATCTTTAGGTTGCAATGGAACATCTTTACCAAATCAGGGTAAAGATCAGCTTTATAGGAGCAAAGATGAAGAACCCCTTGAGTGTTCAGCAGGTTGAGGAAGTCAAAGCTACCTTCATTCTGGAAGAAGTTCAAATCCATGAATTCGGGTTGCACAAGGTTGCACTCCCAAAAGTGGATGATGAAGCGACCCAGTTCTTCTTAACTAGATGATAGCCTTCGTAGGTCAAGAGGGTTGTTGCAGGGAGTGGTCTTTATACGAGGACATTTTGCTCTGAAGGAAGAGGAAGCCATGGCTGGAAGAGAAGGTTTGAGGAGGATACGGTGGTGAGCAGTGGGTTGCACAAGTGGTGGTCATAGAGAGTGGGGTTGCGAGGATGGAGAAATGGTGGAGGATAATGGTGGATGATATGGAGAAGAAAAATGGTGGAGGAGGAAGGATGGTGGCAGCGTGGGTGAAGGACGAGGATGAAACAGAGGTGAGGAGTTTGGAAAATGAAGAGGTGAGGGAGAGATGGACGGTGTGGGTATATTTATAAGGCGCCCTAGTTTATTCAAATAACAAGGGTGTTATTCGAATAAACTTGCGTAGAGACCAAAGGTTGTGGCATTTCTGCCAGATGTTATTCAAATAACTTTGATGTTATGCAAATAACTAGCCTTGTAAACTTGACTGTCTGCCAAGGTTTTATTCGAATAACCCTTTGGTTATTCGAATAACCAAATACAAATAAAAGGGCCCTTGTGATAGCATTATTCGAATAAGCTTCCACTTATTCGAATAGGACATATAGGAAATATGAAAACTGCAGAAACAGATCTTAGCTTATTCGAATAAACTAGGCTTTTTTCAAATTGGGAAGAAGTTAAAAGATGTGAGAAACTAATTTAGATATCAGTTTATTCGAATAAAATTTGTTTTATTCAAATGGCACAGATATAAAACACAAAGACTATGGTTGTTGGTTTCAGTTTATTCAAATAAATTGTGTTTTATTCGAATAAAACAAATGCATAACACAAATTTTTGAGCAATTGACTATGTTTATTCGAATAGCTACAAGGTTTTTCGAATAAACTTATCAAAAATGCATTAGTAAACACGTTCAGAGATAAGATTAAGAGAAGAAAAGCTTACCCAAAGGTTGAAGTACTTGCAAAATAGATTTGGGAATATCTCCGACACTCAAATCAGTAATATTTCAAGATTAATAACTCAATAATAAATTAAAAAATATAAACATTATATGCAAGATTGATCCAAAATTCCAAGTTCTCTTCTTAAGTGAAAGAAAATGTCTTTAAGCAAAGGCTTTTTGAAAATATCAGCAAGTTGATTAGTTGTTTCAACAAATTCTAACACACAATCACCGTTTTGGATATGATCACTTATGAAATGATGTCTTATCTCAATGTGTTTAGACCTAGAGTGCATAATGAGGTTTTTAGTCAAATTGATTGCACTAGTATTGTCATATCATATAGAGATGTGATCCACTTGAAGTTCAAAGTCTAGAAGTTATTGCTTCATCCATAGGATTCAGGCACAATAACTTTCGGCTATAATACATTCAACGTCAACAGTAGACAATGCCACACTATTTTGCTTTTTGCTATGCCAAGAAACTAAGGAGCTGCTAGCAAATAACATGTCCCACTAGTGCATTTCCTATGCAATTTGCATCCAGCAAAATCAGAGTCAGAAACATGAGATAACCTTAAAGAGCTTTCTTAGTACTTCAATTTGTATTATTTGCTCTTTGTGAGAGTTTCTCTTCATCTATTTTCTGCTATATTTCTGAGAGGGTGAGGTATCCCTCAAAGGTTTGTATAATGGTGAGGTATCCCTGAAAGTCTGAGGCTTTAGCACAAGGGTAGAGTTTTCCTGTGTGTTAAAAGTGCTCTTGTTTGTAACTGTTGCAAGCACCTGTTTAAACGTGTTTTGATAGTGAAAAATCTCGAATTGTGTTTTGAGGACTGAACGTAGGCTACAAGTGGTTTGGTGGCTAAACCAGGATAAATATTGTGTCTGCTCTTCTCATCTTTATCTCTTTATTAATTACAATTTATTTATTATTGCTTGTCTATTTTTTTTCTGATCTTAAGGCTTTCTATCCTCTCTTTGCATTCATATTCTTTAAGAAATAGCTTCAATAAAGTTTGTTTTATAAGCCTTTGCAAAAAGTTTTAAACACTCAATTCACCCCCCTTTTGAGTATTGGAGCCACTTGGTAACAAGTGGTATCAGAGCTAGACTCTTGTTTAAAGAGTTTAGCAACTTCAAGAGAACATGGCTTCTTTAAATGGTTTTTCAGAGGGATCTTCCATAAACCGACCACCCTTTTTCAATGGGGATGGTTACGCATATTGGAAGGAAAGAATGAAAATCTTTATCGAAGCTATTGATCTAGATGTATGGGATACTGTCGAAAATGGCGCATTTATACCTACACGAGTGATCGATGGTGTAAAAACCGAGACACCAAGAAGTGTTTGGCCTGATGAAGATAAAAGAAAAGTTCAACATAATTTGAAAGCCAAAAACATCATTACCACTGCTTTGGAGTATGATGAATTTTTTAGAATCTCAAACAATAAAACTGCTAAAGAAATGTGAGACACATTACAAGTTACCTATGAGGGAACTAGTGAAGTAAAGAGATCGAGAATCAATTCTCTTACTCACGAATATGAATTATTTAGAATGAACAAAGGAGAAAGCATTCATGAAATCCATGATGCAAGTAAAAACAAGTAACATTCTAATAGCTTCTAATCTAGCTACAGGCACATATATTTCTTCATAGTCTATACCTTCTTCTTGATTATTATAACATGCTCTTTAACATGTTAGACTTATAAATAGTAAAAGAGGTAGCTTAATACTTACTTAACATGCTTGTTTAATTTTATGACAATCTGAGTTAGTTTAGACATTTTGTAGCAAGCCGAAAGGTGAAAAATAACTTAAAATGACCCAGATATTAGCATAAATGGCTTAGCTATTGGAAATAAATGTGGATAATTTATTTCTAAGTAAAAAATGTGTATTATGTGATATGGTTAAAGTTTGAGAATTTTCGGAGTCAGTTTGGTATTTTTAGGCATACTGGTTGTCTATTTAAAGCCGGAATGACTAGATGTAGATATGAAAAATGATGATTTTGGTACAACAATATTTTTAATGAGTCCTATGATTTATGTTAAAGTTGTTGGATCTTGAAAAATCTGATTTCACTAAAGTTGAGTGTTTTTAGCATATCAAGAATTATCAATGTGATATCCTTGGCCCTTAACACTCCACGGTTTTTAGCCACTTTCAATGACCCTTTTATGTGATATTTTTATCACAATTTCTCTTGTTTCTCATTCACTCTCTATGGTTGAAAACAGAACAAATAGAGAAGAGAAAGAAAGGAAGAAGAGAAAAGCTAAGGGGAAAGGAAAGCTTGAAGATTTGTGATCCATTCCATCATCATCTCCATCACCATAGAAGGTTGAGGAACTCAAGGTAGGGGATCTTGAACTGAACTTCATCTTTTCTCTCATTTTTCTATGTTAGGCTTATTTGAGGTTTAATATGCCAAATTGAGTTCTTGTGATGTTTAATGTGATTTTCTTGCTTAGATGAGTTATAAGTGTTGTTTATGACTTGTTTATGTAAAGAGTTTGGATTAGAAACCAAAACTATCCAATTTTGACCTAAAATGCTAGAAGTGTAGGATTTGGGGTTTTGCTGGGTGATTTCGTGTTTAGATCTATTTTTAGTGAAATCAATTAGTGTTTTGTGTTTCTTTCCTGTTAGAGAACTTGTTAGGAACTTAAAATCACCTAGAAACTGGTTTGAAGTAATCAAAATCCATGATTTGTTCCAATGGAACAGTACCACGTTCTACAAATTTCTGTAGAACCATGTTTATGCTTAATGTAATCGATTACAAGGTTAATGTAATCGATTATAAAGCCTCTAGAAGGGATGTAATCGATTAAAAGGTGAATGTAATCGATTACCAGGATTCTGGAATTTGTTGTAATCGATTACAACAAAGGTGTAATCGATTACCAAGTTTCTGACTTTGTTGTAATCGATTACAACAAGGGTGTAATCGATTACAACAAGGGTGTAATCGATTACAACAAGGGTGTAATCGATTACAAGTTCCCTGTTTATGGAAAAATCAAGTTTTTCTTAATGGAATCATTTGTGCAGGTCTTTTTGGGTGTAATGAGAAACTTCTAGAGATATTTCTTGAGAAGAATTATCAACTTGCATGTATGAAAAGTTTGGAAAATGCTTAGACATTCAAAGTGTGATAGAATGCAGAGGTTGGTGTTTAGAATTTGCTCATCATGAGGCTGACTGCTAAATCACTTTTGAGTGATTGTGTGATGTTCTAGATACTGTTTAGCTGGAGATATGAATCTTGTGATTATATATGCAACAGTGAAGATTAGTTTTGATGATAACAAATATGAAGATGATGAGAAGACCAAGTCTAAGCCCTTCAAGTATAGTCTTAGGACTTAGAGTCTTTTGTACGGAAGTCTTTCTGAATATCTCATTAATCTTAAAAAGTTAAACATGGTTTCTAAATAAATTCAAAATGGTTTTGTAAATAATCAAAATTGTTTTGAAAACATCCTGGCAAGATTAACAGCATTTGACATGTTTTACAGATAGTTCAATCTATTTTTCAAGCAGGTTTATTCGAATAAACTTTTTCAAAAAATGAGTCCTCTTTCAAAAATTATTCGAATAACTCTTAGGTTATTCGAATAACAGCTTTAAAAATCAGCTTCTCTTCTGTTTTCTATAAACATCATTCGAATACCTCTCATAGTATTCGAATAACATGACTTTCTAGAATTTGGGTTTTAACTGATTTATTTGAATAACCCAGTGGTTATTCGAATAAGACTCGTTTTTCAGAAACACTTCTAAATAAAGGTATTCAAATAGCTCTTAGGTTATTCGAATAACTAATATCATAATTGGTTTTCACGTGTTTTTTTCCAAACATGAGTTATTCGAATAACTCATAAGTTATTCGAATAAAACTCAAGACTCTGTTTTGAACACAACCAATGTCTCTTTGCATTTAATTGAATAATAATGACTCAAATGGCTATTTTCTTAAAAAGCTCTATAAATAGAGACCTTGGGTCACCTTTGCAAGATGCCTAACAATTTGAATTAATCCTTGCTTGCCTTAACAGGCGATTTACAATTTTCTCTTATTTCCTATGCTGTTTTCATCAAAAACTTGAGATAACCTTAGAGCTTTCTTAGTACTTCAATTTGTATTATTTACTCTTTGTGAGAGTTTCTCTTCAACTATTTTCTGCTATATTTCTGAGAGGGTGAGGTATCCCTCAAAGGTTTGTATAAAGACAAGGTATCCTTGAAAGTTTGAGGCTTTAGCACAAGGGTAGAGTTTCCCTGTGTGTGAAAAGTGCTCTTGTTTGTAACTGTTGCAAGCACTTGTTTAAGCTTGTATTGATAGTGAAAAATCTCAGATTATGTTCTGACGACTGAACGTAGGCCACAAGTGGTTTGGTGGCTAAACCAGGATAAATATTGTGCCTGCTCTTCTCATCTTTATCTCTTTATTTAATTACAATTTATTTATTATTGCTTATTTGAATTATTTTTTCTGTTCTTAAGGCTTTCTATCCTCTCTTTGCATTCATATTCTTTAAGAAATAGCATCAATAAAGTTTGTTTTATAAGCCTTTGCGAAAAGTTTTAAATACTCAATTCACCCCCTTTTTGAGTATTGGAGCCACTTGGTAACAAGTGGTATCAGAGCTAGACTCTTGTTAAAAGAGCTTAGCAACTTCAAGAGAACATGGCTTCTTCAAATGGTTTTTCAGAGGGATCTTCCATAAACTGACCACCCTTTTTCAATGGGGATGGTTACGCATATTGGAAAGAAAGAATGAAAATCTTTATCAAAGCTATTGATCTAGATGTGTTGGATGCTATCGAAAATGGCGCATTTATACCTACACGAGTGATCGATGGTGTAAAAATTGAGACACCAAGAAGTGATTGGCCTGATGAGGATAAAAGAAAAGTTCAACATAATTTGAAAGCCAAAAACATCATTACCACTGCTTTGGAGTATGATGAATTTTTCAGAATCTCAAACAATAAAACTGCTAAAGAAATGTGAGACACATTACAAGTTACCCATGAGGGAACTAGTGAAGTAAAGAGATCGAGAATCAATTCTCTTACTCGCGAATATGAATTATTTAGAATGAACTAAGGAGAAAGCATTCATGAAATCCATAATGCAAGCAAAAACAAGTAACATTCTAATAGCTTCTAATCTAACTACAGGCACATATATTTCTTCATAGTCTATACCTTCTTCTTGATTATTATAACATCCTCTTTAACATGTTAGACTTGTAAATAGTAACAGAGGTAGCTTAATACTTACTTAACATGCCTGTTTAATTTTGTAACAATCTGAGTTAGTTTAGACATGTTGTAGCAAGCCGAAAGGTGAAAAATAGCTTAAAATGACCCAGATATTAGCATAAATGGCTTAGCTATTTGAAATAAATGTGAATAATTTATTTCTAAGTAAAAAATGTGTATTATATGATGTGGTTAAAGTTTGAGAATTTTCGGAGTCAGTTTAGTATTTTCAGGCATACTGGTTGTCTATTTAAAGCCAGAATGACCAGACGTAGATATGGAAAATACTGATTTTGGTACAACAATATTTTTAATGAGTCCTATGATTTATTTTAAAGTTGTTGGATCCTGAAAAATCCGATTTCGCTAAAGTTGAGTGTTTTTAGCATATCGATAATTATCAATGTGATATCCTTGGCCCTTAACAATCCATGGTTTTTAGCCACTTTCAATGACCCTTTTATGTGATATTTTTATCACAATTTCCCTTGTTTCTCATTCACTCTCTACGGTTGAAAACAGAACAAACAGAGAAGAGAAGGAAGGGAAGAAGAGAAAAGCTAAGGGGAAAGGAAAGCTTGAAGATTTGTGATCCATTCTATCATCATCTCTATTACCATAGAAGCTTGAGGAATTCAAGGTAGGGGTTCTTGAACTCAACTTCATCTTTTCTCTCATTTTTCCATGTTAGGCTGATTTGAGGTTTAATATGCCAAGTTGAGTTCTTGTGATGTTTAAAGTGATTTTCTTCCTTGGATGAGTTATAAGTGTTGTTTATCCCTTATTTATGTAAAGAGTTTGGATTAGAAACCAAAACTATCCATTTTTGACCTAAAATGCTAAAAGTGTAGGATTTGGGGTTTTGCTAGGTGATTTTGTGTTTGGATCCATTTTTGGTGAAATCAATTGGTGTTTTGTGTTTCTTTCCTGTTAGTGAACTTGTTAGGAACTTAAAATCACCTAGAAACTGGTTTGAAGTGATCAAAATCCGTGATTTGTTCCAATGGTACAGTACCACGTTCTGCAAAATTCTGCAGAATCGTGTTTATGCTTAATGTAATCAATTACAAGGTTAATGTAATCGATTACAAAGCCTCTAGAAGGGATGTAATCAATTAAAAGGTGAGTGTAATCGATTACCAGGGTTTTAGAATTTGTTGTAATCGATTACAACAAAGGTGTAATCGATTACCAAGTTTCTGACTTTGTTGTAATCGATTACAACAAGGGTGTAATCGATTACAAGTTCCCTGTTTATGGAAAAATCGAGTTCTTCTTGATGGAATCATTTGTGCAAGTCTTTTTGGGTGTAATGATGCACTTCTAGAGATATTTCTTGAGAAGAATTATCAACTTGAATATATGAAAAGTTTGGAAAATGCTTACACATTCAAAGTGTGATAGAATGCCTCGGTTGGTGTTTAGAATTTGCTCATCATGAGGTTGACTGCTAAATCACTTGTGAGTGATTGTGTGATGTTCTAGATACTGTTTAGCTGGAGATATGAATCTTGTGATTATATATGCAACAGTGAAGATTAGTTTTGATGATAACAAATATGAAGATGATGAGAAGACCAAGTCTAAGCCCTTCAAGTATAGTCTTAGGACTTAGAGTATTTTGTACGGAAGTCTTTTTGAATATCTCATTAATCTTGAAAAGTTAAACATGGTTTCTAAATAAATTCAAAATGGTTTTGTAAATAATCAAAATTGTTTTGAAAACATCCTGGCAAGATTAACAGCATTTGACATGTTTTACAGATAGCTCAATCTATTTTTCAAACAGTTTTATTCGAATAAAACAACTTTTATTCGAATAAACTTTTTCAAAAAATGAGTCCTCTTTCAAAAATTATTCGAATAACTATTAGGTTATTCGAATAACAACTTTAAAAATCAGCTTCTCTTCTGTTTTCTATAAACATCATTCAAATACCTCTCATAGTATTCGAATAACATGACTTTCTAGGATTTGAGTTTTAATTGATTTATTCGAATAACCCAATGGTTATTCGAATAAGACTCGTTTTTCAGAAACACTTCTAAATAAAGGTATTCAAATAACTCTTAGGTTATTCGAATAACTAATATCATAATTGGTTTCACGTGTTTTTTTCCAAACATGAGTTATTCGAATAACTCATAAGTTATTCAAATAAAACTCAAGACTCTATTTTGAACACATCCAACGTCTCTTTGCATTTAATTGAATAGTAATGACTCAAATGGCTATTTTCTTAAAAAGCTCTATAAATAGAGACCTTGGGTCACCTTTGCAAGATGCCTAACAATCTGAATTAATCCTTGCTTGCCTTAACACGCGATTTAAAATTTTCTCTTATTTCCTGTGCTGTTTTCGTCAAAAACTTGACATAACCTTAAAGAGCTTTCTTAGTACTTCAATTTGTATTATTTACTCTGTTTGAGAGTTTCTCTTCAACTATTTTCTACTATATTTTTGAGAGGGTGAGGTATCCCTCAAAGGTTTGTATAAGGGTGAGGTATCCTTGAAAGTTTAAGGCTTTCGCACAAGGGTAGAGTTTCCCTGTGTGTGAAAAGTTGTAACACCCCAAATTTCCTAACTATT